>CM062923.1:15002500-17502500 GCA_031878705.1 Tapirus indicus | reverse complement strand
CAATATTATGTTAGTTTTAGGGGTAATGAATAAATGAAATAATGCATATTTTAAATAAATAAATCTGGGACTGATAATGTTCAACCAACTTCTGTACTTAGAACTTGGCAGAATATAAAGAATAAGAATATACTTTTTAACCTTTGCAAATCTTTTTTCATACATATCCCATTAAATTCCTACAGAATTTTGTTATCCCCATTTTCAGATGCCGAAACTGAGGCCAAAGAAGTCGGGAGACATGCCTTCAGAGCAAGCCAAGCAAGTCTTTGGGGGAGTGGGGCTGAGAGGCCCCCCGACTCCTCTTCCAGGGTTTGTCAGCTCGGATGGACTGCTTCAAAATCTCTCTGCTGCTTCCTGCTGAGCTGGTGGTGTTGGACTATTCTATCTAACCCACTGGATGGTAAGTCTTCAAAGTATACATGCTTTGAAGCAGTGATATGGGCAGAATAATGGCCCCTCAAAGATGTCCATATCCTAATCCCTAGAACCCATGAATATGTTACCTTACATGGCAAAAGGACTTTGCAGATAGTGAATAAGTTAAGGATCTTGGGATGAAGAGTATTCTGACACCAACACCAGCTGACACGGGGTGTACTGCAAGTCAGTTCAGGCAATAACCACCCAGAGTTAGTGCAGACCCCACAAGCTCAAGGGCATGGTCCACAACAAGACTGCCCTCACTACAGACCAACAGGCTACAAATCCAGGGGATCCTCACGACTCCCCCAGGTTCTATAATTTGCTAGATGACTCACAGAACTCAGGAAAACACTCTACTTACAACCGTAGTTTTATTATTAAACCCATTTTGGACCTCTGACCTCCAGAACTATGAGATAATAAATTTCTGTTCTTTTAAGCATCTGCATTTGTGGTGATTTGTTACAGCAGCAATAGGACACTAATACAGGCTGCATAATGCAATGGTTAGGAGCCCAGGCACCAGAGCCAGATTGCCTAGGCTGGAATTCTGATTGCCCTGTTCACCAACTGTGAGGCCTCCGCCAAATGACTTGTCCTTTCTTCTCCTCAGTATCTCAATCATATTATGTAGAGCTCTTGTAAGGGCTGAGTTTTTACACTTAAAATGCTTAGAACAGTGACTAAAACTTAGTAGATATTCACTATTATTTTGTACAATGTTTAAAATGTATGAAACTACTCAAGCAATAACACTAACAAAATTAACCAACTCTCCTTGGGAATTCTGGTCCTGACCAACATCCTCCCTGCTTTTTGGCTGCCTAACCACTCATTCTGCTGGAATCTTGATTCCAGGTCATTGATAAAATCAATCTCTTCCTCTCTCTCTCTCTGTCTCTCTCTCTCTTCCTTTCTCTGTCTGAAAAGGATCCAGGCAAATCACTAAGTGTGCCAAATTTCTGCCCTTGGCCCTGGCACCCTGGCTTCATTTCTCAGAGGTGACTCACACATGTGCTTCCCCCACCCCCACAGTGCACTCTGCTCTGGCTGGGGCCCAGTGATGGCAGAAGTGGCTGAATGTCCCGGCCTATAGCACCTGTCCTCTGGGGACCCTGAGCCTTTGAGAAGCTGCCAGCATGGCCAAAATTTCCAGTGGTTGTATTCTGTTGGTCTCAGCCATCTCTTGGTGTTGCACATCCACTAAAGCAGAGAGGGCCTACTCTGGTGACTTCAGAGAAACTGAGCTTCAAGCAGCCCTAGAATTCTGGAGAAAAAGGTGCTTAAAGCACTCCTTGGCCAACCATCTCATTTTACAGGTAGAATATGAAAACTCCAGAGGATAGTGGGCTTATCTTAAGTCACACACAAAAAAATTTTTTATGGTCTAATTTAAACATAGGCATTGGTTTAATCTTCATTTTATCACCTGCCCCAGGTTTGAGCTTGGCAAGAAAGAATCACTAAGTCTCCTGAAGGACTGTTCTAATGAAGAATCTTTAGTTGCTTTCTTTCATGCTGTTGGCCTGTGGAGGCAGCAGGACAGGGACTGATTCTTGACAGCCAAGCCCAATGTCTCATCCTGGTTCTTAAATCATGAACAATTCAGAGTGATAGAAAGCCAGCCCAATCAGGGATCACAGCTGGGAGCATGATAAAGTGATGGACATGACGCTTGGCTGTAGAGTTTTAAGTAGTGAAGACTGAGTTCTAACTACACACAAAAATAAATAAATAAATAAAAATCTTTGGTTCTTAAATTTGATTTTGATTACAGGACTCATTCTGGGGCCAGCTGCTGCATGAATTGTTGGTGTGGCTTAGCAATAGGAAATGGTAAGGCAGCACACAGCTTCAGCTTCCTGCTCTGAGAAGGAGTAAGCCCGTCTCTCTTCAGATACCTGACTAATAGGTAAGCGCAAGTTCAGGAGGACTGCCCTGCTGAGACTCCAGAGATGGCCAAGTAACTTGCAAGAATGTCTCTGCCAGTCACACTGATGGGAAAACTGAGGCATAGAGAGACCTGCTGTGTCATACCCCTCCTTTTGAACCCCCATTGGCCTCCTATTGACTGCAGGGTAAAGTCGAAACAGCTGTCACCTTCTCAATTTGTTTTAAACTTTATCTTCCAGCTTTTCCTCCATACACCTTCCCCTTAGCCATCCCAAGTGTATGACCACTCCTGAAATTCACCAGAACTCCTTACTTCCGTGGGCATTCGCTCATGCTGACACAGCACCCTGGAACGTCCTCCAAATACCAGATTTCCCCTTTCCTCATCTTCCTCATATTAGACCCACTTATCCTTCATGAACCAGCTCAAATGTCACCTCCCCTTGACACCTTCCCTGACCCCTTGAGGCAGAGTCAGTGTTCCCATCTGCCATGATTCCACATCTCTCTATTCATTATTGTTTGATCACTTATCTCATTGCATTGGAGTAATTTTTACATAACTTTTTGTGTGTGTGTGTGAGAAAGATCAGCCCCGAGCTAACAACCGTTGCCTATCCTCCTCTTTTTGCTGAGGAAGACTGACCCTGGGCTAACATCTGTGCCCATCTTCCTCTACTTTATATGGGATACCACCACAGCATGGCTTGACAAGCGGTGTGTGTGTCCATGCCCGGGATCCTAACCTGTGAACCCCGGGCCGCCAGAAGCGGAGCATGTGAACTTAACCATTAGGCCACCAGGCCAGCCCCTACATAACTTTTTGAGTTCCCAAAAAGCGGGGAACACACTTTCTGTTTTCCTTTGTAACCCCAGTTCCTAGCACAGGGCAGGTTCCTGATCCAAGTTTACCGAATGGATAAACAAGCAGTGGAAACTGATGTTTATTGACTACCAACTACGGGGACACACTATGCTAAGTGCTGCACCCACCTTCTCTCCATCACCACACGGACACTGTGCCTGGGTCACTCTGCATACACCAGGCAGGTCTGAGCCAGCAAAGCCTTGCTGCGTTTCTGCCATTACTTTCCCAGGAGCACTAAAGAGTGAGGGAGATGGTGCAACATCATTGCCCAGTTCTGAGAACTCGCAAGATCTCGCTGAGGATCCAAGCGCGTGTATTAGATTGCTGTGACCTCCTTCAGACCCCTTATTTTCCTGAGGCGTGTCTTTATCAGTAAAGATGCATGCTTATCCCTTCAAAGCAAGCTAACCATGGCTCCCACCTCTCTCCTGCCCTCCACTGAGGCCCTCGGTTCTGGTCTGGTGCCCTCTCCTGGCTGCAGCCTGGCTCCTGGCTTAGAGGCACTTGCGTTGGTGTTCCACTTACCTGACAGATCTCCAGGTTTCATCCTTGACCTTTCATCTCCGGTTGCCTGGCTCTTCCTTTCCTCTTTAAGGCTCTGCATTTGTTTCTTTCCAATTTGTCTCCTGCTTCCCTCACCTACTTAGAAATCTAAAATTCACAATTTTATTCACTGTGAGAATAAATAACCCAAACTGAGGCACACTTAAACATTCTAAAATATCCAAGTAAGATGCCCAGCACACACATCACCTGAAAGACATTTCCAGAACATATTTCCATTTTTGTGAAGGCTGAAGTGAAAGCAAAGCCTAGTGAGGGGCTACAGTGACATAGGAAAGTTCTAACCTTACCTAACAAGTGACTCTAGGTACCCAGCGGCCTTGCCAGTTACACTAAACTCTTAGGAACATTTGAGAAATTCAAGGAGCCTCAAAATTGCTGTTCTGAAATCTGCACCATCACTTTAAGTAGGAGATTAAGAGATTTCATGTTGTTAAAACACTTTAATGGAAGGAATCTTGAATGACACTATTTAAATCAGCAGAAAACTGCCTTGATTTCCATTTCCACCAGCCACAGGCTTGGGGAAGGATGAGGAGACAGGTAGCCACGGTTCCCTCAGAGCTGATTGACAACTGCAGCTGGGGGAGCCAGGCCCTGCAGGCAGACAGTCAGGGTGCCTGACCTGATTGATTTTGTAACAGGTCACTCCCCCCAAGCTCACTGTCCTTCCTCCCATGAACACATAGGCCCAGGGAAAAGGGAGGTCTGTATCATGTTTCAGTAAGCATTACCTGAATCCATATAAGCATATGATTCTATCTAAAACTCAATAATTCACTGAACTGGCACCCTCTTAGCATCTCTGCAGTCAATGCCTCTCAAAGAACAGTGCTACAATTGAACTAGAAAATTAGAGCTTTTAGCTGGACTCCCTGGAGGTGGATATGTAAAACAGAATAATAAATGAATGTCATTTCAGTTCAGAACATAGAATTAATCACGGCAAAAGAGGGAGTCCAGAGTCCTGCGGGAAGGGCCACCATGGGTCACTGGTCACCATCACTTGCCAGCAATGAGGTCAGCAATGGAAGAGCACATCTCCTTTGTTACCTGGACTAGCTGTGTGGAGTATCTGTGGTTGCATGTAACCTTTAGAGAACCCAGCAACAGGAAAATTATTTCCCAGTGCAGTTTTTTTTTCTGCTGAAAAATTCCAAAGCCCAGCCTTGGGCAGTGGAAACACAATCAGGCCACAAACATGATGAACACACTTGTCGCTCCTTCCAGGCAGGGAGGGGGGCAAGAAAAGCATCCTAGAGCCCTGGGAGGGGGGAGAGGGGCACAATGGGCAAAGCAGAGGCTGAGAGCTTCCAGAAGCCTCTTTATGACCAAATTAATTAGGTCACTGAAAGGACATCAGTCCAGACTCTTTTAGACAGAGAAAACCTAACAGTCACTAGCAACAGGAATGGACATGCATTTGGAGAGCTAGTTGGAGTGTGAGTCTATGGCATGTCCGCGTAGGGGCCTGGGGCCTCGGGTGCAAAAGCAACTAGAGCCGCGCTCCTCCAAGTGTGGCCCTCGGCATCCCCGTCAGCTGGAAGAGATGCAAAACCTCAGGCTCTAGCTTAGACCTACTGAATCACAACCTTTGTTTTAACAAGATCTCTGGGCGATTCCTACTCACGGTGAATTGTGGTTTAGCACTGGTTTAGAGCACTGTTTCCTGGTCTTTGAGAGACATTTTATGGCTCTATTGGTATTTGCCTAGATGAGTCCTCATCAAGGCAGGAGAGTGATAAGTTCTTGCTCAGTTAACGGATATGCATAGCAAGAGCAGTCCTCTGTTCTTCTGCGCTTTCTGTTCGGCATAAATCCATACAAACACAGGACTGTGACCTATAGGTCAGTGTCATAGGGAGGAGGTGACCCCTACTCCCTAGTCTATCAAGAATACCTGCCTAGAAAAGGGATTTGACCTATAACTGAGTGTAAGGAAAGAGGCCAGGTGGGGAGCAGTGTATAGAGGAGTATCCTTTGGGAGGAGGCTGGGTCTGTAGGGAGAACCCTGCAGTGGATGGTGGGTGGAAAATGCCACCAGGGGATCTGGGAAGGAGAGGAGACGCATGTACTTAACAGTGGGCCTCTGCTTTTCCCCTGCTCTCAGACCCTTGTTCTGTCCACTTCCCCCAGCCCCAGCCCTGGCCCCAGCCTTGCCCCCACCCCAAGATCCCACCCTTACCTCCCAGGCCCCTCCCCCAGACCCTATGCCTTCTCACAGACCAAAGCTCCCATCACAGCCCTACCTTCTCTGTCTGCTGATCAACTATCCCACCTAAGACCTCCTCCATCTCTCAAAGCCCACCATGGCCCCCACCCCCTCTCCTGAGGGATAGCAATCCTAAGTCAGGGAGATGTTACAGGGAAGGCCTGTTTAATACCAAACAACATCTCCTAGAGGCTTCTCAAGTCTCCCCACCTTACTGCCATCCTCCCCTCCCCCTCTTCAAACTTAAAAATGCTACTGAAGGCTGGGCATGCAAAGAAGGTGCAGGAGCTAGAGTTGGCTCTGCATGCCCAGACTTCAAGGGAAGAAGGTCCCTGGGAAGAGGAGAGTGCCCCAGCCCAGGGAGCAGACTTTCTCTGGGATCCACCCATAAAGGAAAGTGGCTTCCAGACCTCCTGAGAGGTTTGTAATATTATATTCTCAGGCCTGACAGGAAGAGGGCCGGAGGGTTATCATTATAGACTTGATATAACCACATGTGCTCATAATCTTCTAAAGCCCTGATGCTTCAGATAGCACTTGGGGTCAAATAGAACGGAGTTTGAGTCCCAGCTTCACTCTCTGTGAGCTTTGTGACCTCAGGCAAATTACTGAACATGACTTTGCCCTTAATTTCTCTTCTGTAAAATGGAGAAGAATAATAGTGATCATAGAAGGTCACGCTGATGCACAAAATAATAATATACCTTCTCTGACATATCAGAAAGTCAGTAAGATCTTTTATTCCATTAATTATATCAAAAGGATAACGTCCCCAAACGTATATCCTGCACATTGGAAATCATTTCCTAACCCCAAATGGTTTTCAAATATCTAAAGACTAAAATTTGAACTTGAAGGTTTATTGGTTGAATGGTAGAAGTAAGGGCTGACAATGACTTCAGACTTTGGAGACAGACTAAGATAGTATTTTATCAATATATGTATTGATAAAAACAGAGACAACAGAAGAATAAACTGATTGAGGAGGGAGAGGCGGTGGGAGCAGAAGCTTTTGTGCCACTGTGTTTGTAAAATGCCTCTAGCACAATAAGAACCAAAGGAAATCCAGTTTAACGTCATGAAACAGCAATAGCCTCATGAATCTCCCCCTCTTTGCATGTCTATTATCAAAGCTAGGCATCTTGCTTACAGGAAATAACACATTAAAGTATTTGCTGATTTCTTGGTACTAAGTGTAGTTCTTGGGTAGTATAGATACAATTTTTGAAATGCAAACTTATGTTCATTTGCCAGAAATCTTGATTTCATTAAAATAGAATCTACCCGCTTATATCAGGCCCTCTGGGAATCAAAACCTACTCTTAACACTTAGATAAATCATCTCCCAGCCACAGTATTTATCAGTGTTTAGACTTCAGTCATGATCAATACATAGGCTAAAATGTTTACAATTAAATGTACCTTTTGCAATAAATGATTAAGAGTCAGATGTAAATGTCAAGCATTGTATTTTTGTGTTCTCAAAATGAATAAAATGTGACAGCCGAAAAGTGTATTTTGAAAAATGTATATATCTCAAAAACAACCCAAAGTTCAAACATCACTCTTTACAGAGTTCAGTTCAATATCAAGAAATGTCATGCCAAAAGAGTCTGATTTTGGAAAGTTTTCGCCTGAGGGGAAACAGGGTCAGTCGGAAAAGAAGCTTGGATGCATTTTCTGCTATGGTGTCCACTGTTGCCCACATGACAGCAACGTGTTGGAATTTAAGAAGAGGAACAACACATAAAGACAACATGAGGACAGATGCATCTAAGAGTTTCTTCAAACCAACGCTATGTCATCAGCAGCCATTCTCTCTAGGGGCACGAGGAGACAGACGCTCTCCACCTGGGAACTGCAAGTCAAGCACTAACACTAACGGTGGAGTTTCCTGCCTTAAACTCCTGTGTTCACACCTATCTCTAGGGGGTGAGTAACTCCTGAGGGAGGAAGGCCTTCTCTCATTAAGAACCCCGTGCTTTATGCGTGAAAGTCAACATCTTCCAAAAGGGCTCTGATTTATGATGCGTGATACCTTGGGCTGGATACTCACTGGTGGGTGGGAGAAAAGATATTGAAGAGTACCTCTGGGAGATTTTTGGAAACTCATTTAGAATATGCCAACCACAAATATTCATTAAACACCTAGTGTCTAAAAGAAGCTCTGAGCTGTAGAGAGACAAAGAATCAGAGAGCACCCGCTGCCCACAGGGAATGTGCAATCCTGTAGCTGATGGATTCTTTCTCTTTAAAATTGTATAATCAAAGAGAATTTCTGGATATTTCATCAAATGGGCTGAGTAACTGCATCTTTGTCCAAGTATAACAGACCACTCCATTAGCCACCACAGTAAGAAAAACAATGCTAATAGTCATGATTTATTAAGCCTCTGCCATCTTAGTTCCTAGAAGAAAGTATCATGAACCATGTAAGTTCAATTCTGGTACTTCTTCAGAGTTTTATGGGTTTTTTGCCAGATGAGGTGTATGATGGTTGGGTTTCAGGCAGGATGAGTAGGAAAACCTGAAAGAAGCTTTTTATTTCCACTGAGGACAAGGCAAAAGGTCCAGACTGGCTTTTAAGATGCTTCAACCAGTCCTGGCTAAGCAGAGGCTGTCATCAGAGGCCCTCCACCAAGAGGCTTAGACACCCACACTGAGCTCCATGCCCCATGGCTGGTATGAAGGCTTCTGACCACTTCATCCATTTCATGTGGTTTCTTTCTAAAAACCACATGCTATTGTTGGACCAGGAGGGGCTTCAAAGATTATTTGTGGCAGGCATCCTCCCGGGGCAGAGAATAGCTGTTGATGAAGACTCCAGGGGTTGCTATGCACAGAAGACTGCTTTTACTCAGCACCTGCTGCCTTGTCTGCAAATCTGAGGATAGGACCTCCGTGAGTAATAAGCACTGCTTTTTCCTATCTGTATTTTCAGCATATGCATCACCTACAGGACACTGTGCTAGGCACTAAAAGGAGACTCCTGATACACACCCAGTTAAATGCTGCATCCTGGAGGCCTGGTTGTGCTTCTCTGCCTTGGATCCAATGATCCTTTCTTCCAGATCTCAGTCTCAACCTCTCCTGGTCTACCACTGTGATACATTTGACTCAAAAGCCTAGGGAATCAAGTTTTGCCTCTGTATTGAACTGCTCTAATGTAATCTCTGGTAGAATTTTGTAGATACACAATACATTTAGGATGTCACGTTTTATGCCACTTAGATGGATTTGTGTTTTATTTTTAAGTTTGAAAAGGACTTTGAAAAGTAACTAGTTCAACCTCTCATCTTACTGATGGGAAACTGAGGGCTAGAGATGAGAAATGTACATGCCATGGTTGTCAGATCACCAGAATCCCTGAATGCTAGTCTAGGGCCCTTCTGCCATCCAGATACTAATAAACCAAATGATTCATCAGGATGTGGCATAAACAATAAGATGGGCAGGGTGTCATGAGGAAAACAGCTACTCTGTTTCTAATATGAAAGCTTTAATTTGGACATTAGAGACTTACAGAGAGACCAATGCAACTGCCCACTACCATCTCTGTAGAGTATTGGCCTCTACTTCTCTCCCACCTTCCAAATGTCATGTGAATGTCACTCCTTGGCAGACTCTTCCATGAAACCCCACAAGTAAGGGGAGCCTGTGCACTGTGGCTCACAGCTTCTCTGGAAGAAGGAAGTGGTGATGTTGAGTTGACAACAGACAACCCAGCATTGATGGATTCATCACTGTTAAAAACTATGTGATGGGGTAGGACGGCTGTGACTGTATAAGCAAAGGAGGTTGCTGAGGTGTTAACCAATTGCCCAGAGAAGTGACTAAGCAGAATAGGTCTTTTCTAAATCATTTCTCTCTCTCTCTTTTTTTTTTTTCAATAATTGCTTGGACCCAATTTACTTGGAAAACTTCCTCCCTCCCAGTAGAGACGGTGTTCAAGGAAAAGTGCCATTTCAGAAGTGAGAGGCTCCAGTGGGTGCTTGTGCTCTGACAGTCACCCTCCGACAAGGAGAAAGGGCTGGAATATGGGGCTGGGACAGTGACTGGAAGGGAACACAGCAGGAGATTTGAGAGACTGCCACCTCTGCAGAGCTAGGAGCAAACCAGGAGGAGGGGCCCAGGGCTTAGATACAACTGATCTCAAACGCACCTAGACTGAAAGGCTCGTATCTTCTAATCACTTCAGAGATGTGATACACTGTGTGTTGTTCTTCATGAAAGACAAAAACTGAATCAAAGGACAGTTTGTTTATCTTACAAGTTTGCCAGATGGCAGGTTTGATTCATTAAACCTGTATTTATGGAGCACCTACTGAATTCCAGGCCCTGGGCTATTAGTAGAAAATGCACAGACGAATGAGACAGAATTCCTGCCTTCACAGAGCTGGTAATCTAGCCTGGAGACACACGTAACAAACAAGCCCCTGGTATAAAATACACTAAGTGCTATGACAGCGGAGCAGAGCACAATCAGAAATAGGAAGGAGTAGGTGTCCGGCTTCCTCTTCGAGGAACAAGCCTGGCAGAGGCGGAAACGTTTGAACTGAGTCTCCTAAAATGAATAGGCATTCGACAGGCAGAAGAGTGTGTGTGTTGTGGGTAATGGCGTGGGGGTTCCAGTTAATGGGAACAGTATGTGCAAAAGCAGACAGACACTATGTAATGGTTAAATTTTATGAGTCAACATGGCTAGGCCATGGTGCCCAGTTGTTTGGTCATACACTAGCCTAGAAGTGGCTGTGTAGACTGTGAATTGCAGATGTGGTTAACATCACAATCAACTGACTTTACATAAACTGACTTTCAATACTGTGGGTGGGCCTCATTCAATCAGTTGCAGGTCTTAAGAGCAAAAACTGAGGTTTCTGGAGAAGAAGGAATTCAGCCTCGAGAGTGTAACATAGAAATCCTGCCTTCATAGAAATCCACTAACCTTCCCTAAAGATTTCAGACTTGTCAGCCTCCACAATCACACAAGCCTATCCTATTCCTTAAAATGAATCTATGAACATATATCTTATTGGTTCTATTTCTCTGCAGAACCCTGATGGATACACAGCAGATGATGGTATGCCTAGACAAGAAGAGGAAATTCACTGTGGCAGATATTCAGAGAGTGGTAGGAGATGGAGCCATAAGGGAGGTTGTCACCGTTATGAAGAACTTTATACACCATACTCAGTAATTGGGATTTCATCCTATAAGTGAACAGGGGCCATTGAAGGTTTTTAGGTAAGGACTGCCAAGCCTATTAGAAAAACTCTCTGGGACCCTCCAAATGGAGGATGGGTGGTTTGGGGCAGAATTGGTGGCTATGGAAGAATGGCCTTGTGGACACTCTGTCATTGTCAGTCTGGGCCCTAGGATCTAGCCTTCACTCTCACTCCCTTGTGCCCATTTCACTAAGTCACTGTAGATCCTTCACGTTGTTTTTATGGCGTGTGCTAAGTGAGGTACATAAGCCAGCCAGGCTCTGCTGGTCACCAGAATTTCAGGTCATCCACCCCTAGAAAGGGCCTCAGTGAAAAACCCATGAACACAGATAGTTTGCCTGTCGCCTGCCTCCCCAGGCCCATTGGTATTACAGTTGTCACCATCCTGAATGACACCCTTGGAAATTCATCACCATGTCACATTTGGCAGCTGAATCAACAGGCGCCTTTTATTTATTTATGAGCCGAGCACTGGGGAGCCATCTCCAGATCTGGTTTTGAGAGAGCAGCATATTTATTCAAAACCATCCTCAGCTGTGAGACCTTCACACATTTGGAAGTAAACAGACTGGGGTTATTTTTGCGTCCCATGCAGGCCCCCATTCACTGCCTTCCCGAAAGGCTGTAGGTGGCTCCACAAGTGAGAAGGTTCCAGCCAGTCAGAAGGGCAGCATTCATCACCAGGTGATTTGTTTACTGCCTTTCACCTAAAGGAGTCCCAGCTGCACTGTAGAAGAATCGCTAATTCACCAGAAAAACGCAGCCACCTTCCCACCCCTGCTCTGGAGACAACCCCCTAGCAGGTAGCACTGGGGGTTGGGCAGGGAGGGAATTCAATACCTGCCCCTGAGAACAGCATCACAAAGGGCCACCGAGGCTTGACTGTACTGTCAACCCAGCATGCTCAGCGCTGCTCCCAACCCAGGGAAAGCACAAAATCTGAAGTGCTTCCTCTTGAGTCTCAGAAGCTTAACAGGCCTCCATGATGCCTTTCTTCACTCTGAGACTCTTAAAAGGGGTGGGGCCAATCTAATTGGATTTGGGTGCAGGAAACGCTAGGAATGCAGTTTAAAATCCGACTCTGAAGTCAGAGAATATTCAAAACACTTTTGGCCCGTGCTTTTCTTCACTTTATCTCTTTAGGGAGAGATTTTACAGTTCTCTAAGGATCAGGTAATCTAGCAAAAATCTGAACCTTTTTTTAAGACAAGTCCAAGCTACAAGGAATGACTAAAATGGGGTATTTGAAGAAGTCAGCTGACCAGTAGAGAAGGGGAAAAATATCACAGGACGACAGGGTCGTCACCCAAAGATTCAGATGCCTTCTGTTTTCACCATCAGACACTTGGGGGCCTGCCATTTGTTCCTTCAATCCCAGGGAAGAGAGGTGGGGGGATGTAGAGCACGGGGCGGGCTTCATGTTGGAGACCTGTCTGCAGAGATCTAATCTGTGAGTAAAAATTTGAACCTTTGCTCTTGTCCAGCAAACAGGCAACCGTGACTCAGGTGCTTTGATGGAGGCCGTGGCAGGAGGAGTGCCCAGAAGCCCTGTGGACGCTGAGCACACTGTAAAACAGCAGTTAGGCCCCATATATTTCAGCATTTCAAAGAGGAGAGAAACGTGGGGCAGCACGGAGATCTGCAAACTGCCTCTTGCTCTTCAAAGCCCAAGATTTACAGCCAGTGTTTCAGTCCAAGATTTCCTTGTGGGAGAATTGTTGGCCGTTTGGAGTGGTGGTTTGGTTTTAATGACCTTTCTTATACTGTTTGTTAGTGTAAACTAAAAGCAGCACATGAGTGATGCTCGGCGACGGTTGACAAGCATTATGCTGGCTTTCGGTACTTTGTCTTGGACATGTCATTCTCTCTCTGCTCTAACCTTCACGGCTCCACTATTGATCTTTCCCCAGACACAATCTCTGCTTTGACCATGAGCCCAGAGAATACAAAAGCATAACTGATACATAAACCCACTCTCCCTAGGAAGAGGAAGGACCCTGTCCTTCCTCAGCCACTTGCCCCTCCACTCAATAAGCTACTTCTCTGGGCACTTATTTATAAGCCTGTGGTCAGAGGTTGTCACATAAATCTAAGTGTCCAGACCCCATAATCTGTATATTCACAGAACCATTTTAAGACCACCAAAAACCTGCCAAACACAACGTATTTTGAGGATGGTCACAAATAATGCAAAGGTTAAAGCACTTTTTACAATTAACTCAAGGACCTTCTATAAAGTGCGTGTGAGACATGGACATTTGAGTTTTTTTTTTTTTTTTTTTTTTTTGGTAACAGAAAGAAAAGGAAACTAATTACCATAAAGTTTCTATATTGTGACATTCTTGGAGAAAAGTTAATACTACTTAAAGTTGCTTATGACTCCTGCAAAGATGAGGACAAATGAGTTAATAAGAAAATAGTTTCAGAATGAATAAGCTGCCATTCCATCTTAGAATTGTCACTGTTGCTAAGACGAAGTGGGAGATGGTGGGATCCAGAGGACAAAGCACGTGGAGTCGAGGCGCCTTCACCTGCACCTGCATCCACCGACCTCCACCACTGGCCATAGTTTCTTCACCTGAGATTGAGGGAGTTGTGCCAGGAGATCCTTTGAAGAGCGGAGAATTAGAAAAGGAAAATTTCAAGAGGGTCAACTCAAAAGAACGGGCAGTAGTGTCTGGAGGAGACACTTCCCTGAGACCCATTTCTTGGTAGTTGTTGCTAAAAACTAGAAGGCTCTGACTTGACTATAACTGGCAGCACTGGTCACATTGGGAGCAGCGCGTCACCCACTTGGTAATCACTATTACTGCTGTGCGTTGCTCTGGGAGGATGGCTAAAATACAAGCAACAGGGAGAACTTAGTGGCTGTTTTATTGGTTGTTGGCTAAGCATCTGTGGTGTGCTCTACATAAGGAGGATATTGTGATGAATAAGACACCACCCTACCCTTGAGTCGTTCCTAGTCTATGAAGGAAGGGAGACATGAGCGTGAGTAATTACACCAAGACAGTAAAGTAGGGAAGCATCGCCTGGATGGAACTTAGAGGGAGTGGTAGAAAATAAATATGGAAAGAGTGTTTGAAGACAGATGACATTGGTGTGAATTGATGAGTTAGACTTTGGTTTTTGTGAACAGGGAACCACTGGATATTTTAAATACAGAATTAGAGCTCTGCATTTATATACAATTGTTCTGGCAATGTCTGCAAAGGTTTGATATAAGGAATGGGTATTTGACAGAGGCAGGACTGGTGAGAGGCTATGATTAAGACAGTAGACCAGAAAAAGATGGTGAAGAGCACAGTGAGAGAGAAAGGAGAAAAGACGTGGACTCCAGAATCTTTAAGAATAATGGTAGTTCTGCAAGACTTGGTGAGTGGCTGTAGGTGATCTCTGGAGGAAAAACTCAACAACTTTTATGTTCTCAGCCCAGGAGGGTAGTGGTGGCAAAAGCTATTGAGGGAGAGGCACAAGAGAGGGAGAGAGAGGAGCAGATTCAATAAAAATGGTGCTGCCTCAATAAAAGTGACTTGGGATATTCAAGAAGTATCCAGTAGGCAATTGGATGAAGGTGATGAAACTTGGGAAGATGGTCTATTTTGAAGGTCAGGATTTTGGAGCCCTCAACCTACAGGCATTGTTTCAAACTTTGGGAGATAAAAACAGCACTGATGGGGCCTACCTGGTGGCATAGCGGTTAAGTTCCCGTGCTCCACTTCAGCGGCCTAGGGTTCACAGGTTCGGATCCCTGGCACAGACATACGCACTGCTTACCAAGCCATGCTGTGGCAGGCGTCCCACATGTAAAGTAGAGGAAGATGGGCACGGATGGTAGCTCAGGGCCAAGCTTCCTCAGCAAAAAGAGGAGGATTGGCAACAAATGTTAGCTCGGGGCTAATCTTCCTCACACACACACACAAAAAAACCCAGCACTGAGTACACAGCTTTGTCAATGGCAAGTCCTAATGGTCAAAGCTGGGGCAGCAGCTCCAGGGGCTCAAATCCCCGCTCTTCCCTTTTCCCCGTATTATGTAAACTAAAAGGACACAGGCCCCCTGGGGGAGGCAGAACAATGTTCCCCCCAAAGATATCCACATCCTAATCCCCAGAACCTGTGTTAGGTTGTATGGTAAAGGGGAACTAAGGTTGCAGATGGAATTAAGGTTGCTAATCAGCTGACTTTAAAATAGGGAGATTATCTTGGATTATTTGGGGGTGCCTAATGTAATCATTGAGTCTTCTAAGTGGAAGAGAGAAGCGAAGGTCAGAACCAGAGAGATGGCAGTGTGTGGACTCAGCCTGACCTTGGTGGCTTTGAGGATGGAGGAAGGGGCCAGGAGCCAAGAAATGCAAGTGGCCTCTAGAAGCTGGAAAAGGCAAGAAAATGGATTCTCTCCCAAGGCCTCCAGAAGAAATCAGCCCGACCAACGTCTTGATGTTTGCCCAGTGAGATCCCGGTACAACTGCTGACCTCAGAAGTGTAACTCTCTCACCTTTCCTCCCCAGGCCTCACCTCCTTTCCACATCTCTTTCTTTCTCTACCTTCAGTGCTCCTCTCTCCCTAGCCAAGTCCCGGGAAGCAGCTGCCAAGACACCACCATTCAGGACTCTTCTGAGAGCAGTAGACCCTCGCCTGGAAGGAACTCTGCTGCACCTCCTGGGAGCCAGCAATGGCAGAGAATCGACTGAGACAATGTACAGCCTGGCCACATACGTACACAGACTGCAGACGCTGTCAGATCAACACTTGGGAGGGAATGAAGAAAGCCAGCTTGACCAGAAGGCTGTGATGCAGTCACAAAGGCCTCAGACAGTCTCCTTGAAGCTCAGGAGCTGCAGAGTTGTTCCAAATTGGGATAAAGGCACCAGGTATTTTAGACTCTGAGTCAGCCAGCCATTGGATGTGGGCTCCTCCCTGAAAACGGGACCAGGCAAGGCAGCTCCCTTCAGCTGAGAGTAATCATGGAGTGGCATGTGAGACTCAGCTGTCAGCCATCAACATTCCCACGGCTGGGAAACTGAATGCTTCAGCCCTACCAAGAGGTATCTGGGTGATACATTATGTAGCCAACATCCCCTCCACCATCAGGGCTGCTCCCGTTCCCCACCTCCACCTTCAAGTCCTCAGCTAGACACTACCACCCCAATACACCCCTTGCTGAGCCACAGGGCTCTTGCCCTTCCTACGGACCCCCGATGGGCACTGCACTCCCCTCATTTAGAATTTTATGAGACTTGCTGCCTCTGCGATTTGCTGACCAGGATCCTTCCCCACCAGCTCAGAGTGCCCTAAAGGATTCCCTTTGCCTCTTCAACCCTGACCCTTTCCCAATCTTCCTCTGCTCAACCTTCACTCCATCCCTATCCCCAACACACACACGCAAGGCAACACATCAGCCGGACCACACAGCATAAGACTAGCCACGCCAATATAGGTTTGTTAGAGATTTGATTGATGCATAGGAAAGAGAAATGGTGGCGGCGGTGGGTTTAACTAGGAGAATGAGCTGGGGTGGCGGGTACATATTTCTGGAGTGTTTGATAAAATTCTCCTGCTTCCAATACCCAACTCTAGGAAAGCTGCAGCTGCTTCTGCCCTAGCACAGAAATCTCGACCTGGTTTTCCTGCAGAACGATCACAGCACCGCTGGACGAGCAGCCAACTTTAAAACTCATCCAGCACCAGAACCAGAGCAGTCATGGTGTGGGACCCCGGGTTTGCCCCTCTCCACTTCCCAGCCATGGTTCTTCCAGCTAAATTGCCTCTCAATTACATGTGACATAAACTTTCAGGTTCTTGGCTCCCTGTCTAATAGTCTTAATTGCTCATAAAAGACCTATAAGATTTTAGAAGGAAAAGCTAATGAAATGGGAAAAGTGTAAAGCTGTTCTGGCTTGCCCTATGAGGATAAAGAGCCCCACTGGCTTATAGCCAGTGATCCCTGATTTTTGCTTTATCTTTCTTATCTTTTCATTCCATTGGTTATAGCTGTGGAGGTGACAGTGCAACGAATACCACTTAGTGAGCTGTTATTGGTCTGGAACTGTCTTATTGCTTTGTGGAAAGAAATTCCAGGAAGCATTTTTAGATATTGATATCTGTTTGTCAGAGGAAGTACAGTCATTCATAGAGGGTTTTGACAGGTCAGTTCTGCGGAGAGAATCAACCGCCTGGAATTTGCTCTTTCTTATTTTCAAAAATCTGGGTTCACCCTGGTTTCATAAGATGGGCCCTGGAATCTTTGACCATCTTCTCCCCCCACTCAGCCCTGCCCCAAATTTGGGGAAAATATTCCCATTTGCTTTAAATCTGTGTAATCACTCATCCTCCAATTTATTTCATTTGTAAATGGGAACTCAGCTGATTTTATTATTCTGCATTATTAAGCATCGTCTTTTTCCAGATGGTCTGTGGAGCAGGTCTGAACTGAGAGTCTGTCGTTGGGCCTTTTCTAATCTATCACTGGGGGCACATGTTCTGCAGGCTTCACTTTCAATAACTGGTCTGCGTTTTTCCAAATGGATTTACATTTTTATGTTCGACTGATGACTTCTCTGGAGACACATACCATGAACGTCTGGATCACTATTATTACATGTACAAGTCATAAAGCTATGTAATAAGACTCATAAAAACATGCAAATAGTCCTTTTCCAGGGAGGAAAGGAACATGATCAGCCCTAAAGTCAGAAGCTTTGCAAAGATGATTGCTCTGCTGGGAAATGACAGGAAGGAGAAGAAAACTTCCTCTGGGACGTCCATTCCAAATAAATAAATAAGCCCAACAATTCCAGGATTTTGTGTGGCTGGGGAACCACCTGCAGTGGTCAGGAGAAGAGGGGTCCTGCACTGCCCTGCTCCAAGCTGAAAGGTGCTCTCCCCGCTCCCCACCATGGACCCCTACGGGAGCCCCATCGTTCATAGTCTTCACCTCTGGGAACTCAGTCTTGAGGCCCACCTCTCCATTTAAAATTCTTTCTGTTACTGTTCCAGTCCATGATGGCCCCTCCCCAGAGGGGACTCATCACACTCTGCTCTTAATTTTATATTCAGCCTGTGCTTTTTCTTCTCTAGGGGCTTCATGACTTTATCTCGCAAAAAGATTTCAAGCTCTTCACAAACATATACTTCTTCCTCATCACCCCCCCCCCCATTGCACATGCCCTCCACACTCTAGAGCTCATCCAATAGTTGCTACAATCAGTAGACACTCAGTAAAAGCTGGACACTCGAGGTGTTCAAAGCATGCTCACAAATGGATTCTCTGCATCCCATCTTGCTTCCCTTCAATCCATTCTTCTTGCTGCAGACACAGTGAAGTTTTTAATGCAAATCTGATCACATCACCCCCCAGCTTAACAACCCACCTAACAAGCACCCCCAAGTCCTGCCCAGTCTAGTGCCTGCCCTCCTCCCCAGCTCACCTTCCATCTCTCTGCCTCAGCGTTCCCTGCTCCAACACACAGAGATGCTTTCACTTCCTCCATGCCAGGATTCCTCCTGCTTCAGACATGTCAGTCAGGCTGTTCCTTCTATCTAAGGCACTGATCCCCCTTCTTTGAATAGTTAACATCTACTAAGCGATCTACTCATCATCCAATTCTCAATTACTAAATATTCCTTCTTTGTGGAGTTCTTGCCTGATCCTCTAAATCACTTTATAGCTTTCTGTTCCACATTCACATAGCACCTGATACTTTTCCTTTGTAGTATTTTCCACAGTTATAATTAACTTATATAATCAATGAACTAATTTCTATTGACCTCTGGAAACTGCTTCATAGTGAAGGGACTTTACCTCATGTGCAGTCTAGAGCTTAGCACAGATTCTGGAATCCAGTAGGCACCTATAAACTTTCTGTAATAAGTAAGTGAATAGATACAATACGTGATACCATTTAAGTTGCCTTTTATCCCTGGTCTTTTTCTGACCCAGGCATCTTGAATCTTTGGTAAGATGTTGGCCACAAGTACTTCAAAAAGTCACATCTATACAACAAGCCCCACAATTGCCACAAAGATATCTATATCACTCTCAGTACCTGGTCCTCATAACCTCCTTAAACCACGTAACTGAGCAACAATAATGAAGCCGAAAGACTCTAAGAGAGGGGAGCAGGGCACGGGAGAGAGAAACACTTGACTCTGTGGAGAGATCTGTCCTTCCTGAAATGTCCTCTCCCCTTGGCTTTCATGTTACCATATTGCCCTGGACTCACTCCTCCCCTTCTGAGCTCTCCTTCTCAGCTTCCTTCACAGGCTCATTGACCTACATCTGTCCTGTAAAGGTCTATTCTTGGAGCTCTCTCTTCTCACTCTGAGCCTTGCACCTGTATGCCCAACTACCTCCTGCACATTGGCTCTCCCTCAGACACGTTAGTTCATGTAAAGATGAACTTTTCCTCCTCCTTCTCCACCCCCAAATCAAACAAGATGAAAGAAAACCCTCCTCCTCCCCTTGGGTCCCCCATCTCAGGGAGTGACACCACTTTGGGTTCTTTGTGATACAAGCCTGACAACTCTGGGTCATCCTTGACCATGTCTCAGGCCCCACTCACGTCCCACTGCTATCACCTCCTAAATGTCCCTCAAATCTGTGTGTTCCCTGCCATCCCCACTGCCATGACTCAGTGCAATATCATCATCTTTCACCTGGACAACTGTAACAGCTTCCCATCAAGTCACCTGCCTCTTGTAATTGTTTCAACTACAAAGCAATTTCCACATTGCAGCCAGAGTGATGTTTCTAAAATAAAAACCTGATCATGCCACTTCCCTGTCCAACCCACCATTGACTCTCCATTACTCTCCATATAGCATGGCATTCTCTTGCTACTTCCTCCCGTCAGACTCTGGTCCAGTCATCCTGAAACGCTCGCTTCCTCACCATGATTTCTGTCCTCTCTGGATTTTACATGCATTCTTCCCTATGCCTGTCCATTCCTACTGGATCTTTAGGTCTTAACGTAGATATTACCTTTTCTGTAAACATTTCTTGATTCTGCCTGTATGCAGGTAGTTATTCTTCCTCTTTGCTCTCATGGCAACCAGCCACCTGCGTTACCCTAATGCTTGCTCTGGGGGTACTCACTTCTTTAGTCTCTCTCGTGATCTTCTGTTCTCATATCATCCCTTCTTCACTGCTAATTATTATAAGCCCATGTTGCCCTGGACTTACACCAAAGACATGACCCCTTTGCCCAAAAATTTACAACCTTAAACACATCAAGATACAGAAGTCAAGGAAAACTGACCATAAGTAGAAGGGCAAATTAAAATGGCATCTGTGCATTAATGCTTATTTAGATTTAGAAGATATGAGTATAGACCTTATTTCACACAGACAGAGGGGCAAATGTTAAACTGTGTATAAGACTTTGAAAGGGAGATAAATGCTAAGCGCAATGCCCAAGGTGTGTTATGTGATCCTCAATGATATTAGACTGTGGGCAGAGACCATGTCCACCTTTCTCACCACTGCAACTCCAGTGAAATAGTTGTTGAAAGAATGGGTTATAATTGTAAAAGCTACATACAATTGGCAAAAACCAAACTGCAGAATCCATTGAGTTTGAAATATCTTTTTCCTCAATACCTCATTCATTCAGTATATCTTCTGAAACAAGCAATTTCTGGATGAAGGATGAACAGACTTAACTAAGGTATCTCTTACAAGGTCAACCACAAGTCTGGGTGGAGCACTGGGGGAGTACAGGGCTGAATAAGGAAGGACTGCAGTATAGCGGATGAGCACTGGGCTGAGAGTGAGCTAGCTCCTCCCTGTAGGACCTTCTCAAGTCTCATATCCTTTCTGCAGCTTGGTTTCCTTTCCTGGGATAGTCATACTTTCCTTGTGAGGTTGACATGAAAGGTGAAGGAAATAACATTTTTGAAATTGCACATCTCATAACAGGTTCTCATAAATATTAGTTTTATTATTTCTTTCATAAAACAAGACTCCTTTCCTTGGCGAGCTCGGCAGTTGGCAGGAGAGATAAGCACCTACATACATAAACTAAAATAACGCAGGGTGGGATCAGGTCCTTCAGGAAGAAGGAGTGGATACTTTCACAGAATGGGCTGTCCTGAGACTAGGAAACAGTGCACAGCACTGCTGGGGTGGCTGCCCCCTCTCAGGTTCTCCTTTCCTCCCGTCCACCCTGACTTGGCTCACAGCCCTCGTCGAGGCTGATGAGCTGCTGTCTGTTGGTGCCTCTAACTTGCTAGGCTAGAAGCGTAACATGCTCCATGTGAAAACAATGGAAGCCTTTCTACTGCCTCTAGTTTTATTGTATTAGTGAGTCTCCCTTTGAAATTTAATTTTATCTCTAGCAATAAGGCCAAACTAAGATGACAAATCATTAAATATAATTCGGTCCCCTGACTTTTCAGGTGATTTCTTTTGAAAATTTATTTCCTCAGGAATCCACTTTTCCTCCTACTCCCTTCCCCAGCACCCCCTCCCCTCAGCTTCTCCTCCCATGCCAGGTGCCTGGCCTTCAGAAGAATGTGAAGCATCCCTTGCACACAGGACAACTGCCCCGTCATCCACATGAGTTAGGCGCTAGGCAGAAGAAAGAGCATGTGCAAAAGCCCCAGCCCCCACCCCCCCACAGCGGGACCAGCACCCTGCAGGCCCTTGCCTGCTCTGATCCTTCAAGCTGAAATGCACTCCCCATATGGCATATACTACCTCTTTCTGGCCTTCACCCACCCGAGTCCACACTCTGCCTTTGCTTAATGGATTTCTCTTCTTTCAAGACAGAACTTGTCACCTCTTCTGAGGAACTCTCCCAAACCCCTTCTGAGAGATGTATTCATTTTGGCCAGTGTTCACCAGCCTATGGGTACAAACTAGTGATATTCACCGTAACGTCTGGCGTTTTGTTTCCTCACAAGACCATCTGTGTGATGTAGAAACTCAGCCCCCCGCCGAGCACTCCCACCAAGACTTTCTGGAGGTTCCCCACACACTGTCTCACAGTGCCTCACATGTGCTCGTGGATAAGTCTGTCCCCCGTGGGAACTCCATCTCTACTTTTGTCTCGGGCAGCATTTTCCATTAAGCTCCACTGCCTTTCCCCAGAAAACTGTGGTCTCCTCAGGGTCATCTCTTGCTCCTATGGACCCCACCACCTTCATCCTGCTCTGGAGACACTGTGATCTCCACCAGGAATTGTTCACTCCTCCCCGACCCCCATACCACAGTTCCTGTATCTAAGCAATGTTTCCAACATTTACTTCCAAGATCCAAGTTCTGCAGAATGCCACATGTGTTCTATAGATTTTTTGTTTTAATGCTGGATTCCATGGTTAAATAAATTGAAGGATTCTTTATTGTTTCTCAAAGTGTAGTCCTCTTAGACTAGCAATATCAACACTACATGGTAGTTTTTTAAAAATGCGGAAACTGAGCCCCACCTCAGACCGGAATTTTAATAAAATCCCCAAGTAAATCGTACACACATTAAAGTCTGAGAAGTACTGGTCTAAATTAAACAAAATTAAACATGTTTCTTTATGCAAATTCCTCCAAGCCTTTAATATGCTAGTATGCATTATAAACTCCAAGGGGCACATAAAGTACGCACCGCTAGTGTTTTGTAGTACACATTTTGAAAAATCATGTACGGAACTTCGTGTCTGGGACTGCTTGGGAGACAAGATCTTCTCTTTCACCCTGTTGGTTACATTATGTTCATGGTGTGTTGGTAAGTGTTTAATCAGCTCTCCAGGGGACAAAATAGCCCCAATTTGCTTGTCAGTTTCCGTGGTGTAAATACTCCCACCATGGCCAATTTCAAGCTACCGTAGTGATGTCACTGAAGAGAGATGCACACAGTCAGTTCTTATAAGTCATTAAGATTCGGCCTAAGAACCCCATTGGTTAGAGGACCACTCCAGCCGTGCTGCTTGCACCCTGGTGATTCATGCATGTTTAAGTTGAGCATCTAGTCCAGTTGTAAGTCCCCTCTCCACTCCACTGCTGTCTGTTAGTGACAGACACCAGACTGTACTCAGAATTATCCTTTCCTCCATGACAAAGGTTATCTTAGTAGCACCGACTTCATCATGCCCTTTCCTCATCATCCTTCTCTCAAAATGAGCTCTCCCATGAGATTCCTCATTCTTCCAACAGACAGATTTCTGTAGTGTCAACTCCACCAATTTGCCAGATGTGGTCTGAAAGGTTGACTCAGGCTGAGAAATACACACACAGAGTTGGGGCTCCCACAGCTCCTCATCGGGGCTTCCACAAAGCACATATTTGGCATGTGTACTTCCTTTTCTCCTGATCCACCATGAGTTCCTCAGGGAAGAGACCTGGCATGAACCAGCTTTATGTTCTTGGTGCCCAGAACCCGGCACATAGTAGGTGCTGGAGCAGTGTTGATAAACGCAAGACCGCATGCCTGTGGTATAACCTGAGCTCTCACCCTCCCTGCTCCTAAATCTCACTCCCCTGCCTGTGTTTCTCCCTGTGCCACCATGACTAATCAAAGAAAACAGAGGCATGCTTCCTCACTCCTGGCTACTTGAAGTGTGGCTCAAGCACAGCCATGGGACAGACATGGCAAAAATAGAAAAGTTCTTTTCCCTTTTGGTCACAACCAGTTTGGAAATGACTTCTGATTCTGGTCTGCTTGGTTTCTTCTTTTCTGAAACATTTAGCATCTCTCTCTCTCTCTGTGGACTAAGTTGCCTTCACTGCAAAGTTTGCATATAAAGCATTGTTCCAGGACAGAAAACCAAGCAGATGGAGGAAAATTAAACAGGAGAAAGCTTTGAAGAGAGGGACTGGGATAGCTCCCATGAGGCAAATGGTCTGCTTGACAGCAGGGGTCCTTAAACCCAGTAAAGCCAGAGTAATCTGGGGATCTGAGATCTGCCATGGTGTCCAGGGAATGCTGGCCTGGCTGGGAGGGCCATATGGAAAGCCAGTTTCCTGCAGTGAGAGCACCGGTCTCAGCACCAGGACTTCTGAGTCACCTTCTGCATCTTCAGGAGGGCTCAGGCTTACAGATGGAGCACCGAGCTGGGCCTCAGTGAAAATCTACGTAACAAGAACGTCTACCAGAGCCAGAAAATGAATAGATGGGAGAGGGCTGGGGATCCTTGGCCACGATATTGTGCCATTAAAAATCAAAGGAGATGGTTACCCTGTGGGCTTTATCTTCCATCCTCTGAGCCCTGCCTTCTCAACTTTGTGGGCCATAAGGAGTCCACGCCTAACTCCTTAGGGCTGTCATTTGGCACTTATTTGCTGAGCATCTACTGTGGGCCAGACTCTCTGAGCTACACTGAGATCAGTCAGTCAGTCTCATGCCATAGGGAGCTAGAGTGCAAAGTGGTATGGGTAGCTTCACACGATAAGTTAGCTACAAGATGGGGACGAAAATAAAGACGTTTGGATTCCCGGCCCAAGGTTCTTCCTTTACAGACTGCCTTTGGGAGCTACCATTTGCATAACTGGTAATGTTTCTCATTTGAATCTTTGCATGTGCCATCTAGGTCACTTTGGATCTTCCACAGCCTGTCTTGTATCCCAAATAGTTGTGAATTGATTTACCAAAGATATTCGCTGCTTTCAGCCTTTTGACGGAACTGAAACTGGAATTATACCACCATCTTATTTTTCAGAAGAAAGGAAATTTTCACTCATTAATTTATTCAAACAAATACACATTAAGTACCTACCATGTGTCCAGTGCTACCCCAGGCACTTGGAAAGCAGAAGTGGGGAAGTAAAATGAATCTCTGCCTTTCGGTGTTTATGCTGTAGCAAGGTTAGATAGAAATAAATAATAAATTTAAAAGTAGGATGTATGTAATATCAAAAGAGGATAAGCTCTATGGGTTTTTTTGGTTGTTGTTGAGCTCCATCCTGTCGAATTATCAGACCGTCTGCTTTCAAAGGAACTTTTGTAAAATGTAAATCTCACCTGATACTCCTCTGAGTAAAACCCTCTAATGGTTCCCACCATGTTCGACATAAAGCCCATGGCTCTGGCCCCTGCTCAACCCTCCAGCTGGGTCCTTATCACAGACCCCTTTGTCATCTAACCTCCTGATATGCTGTGCCCATGGACACGTCATGTTGCTTTACATGTTTCAAAGGGTCTGGAAGAAGAATCTGCCACCCATTCCTCTGGTCTGCATTGTACTCTGTCCCTCATGAATCCTTTCTTGTACTTAAAGAACTGTCCTTCCATGACTCAACTCCCACTTCCCTGATAGCCCCTAAAATTTATGGATCATGTTTTCTTTATCTTAATATACCCAAGATCTGTATACAGAACATGTCCAATATACATATGTTGATTGGAAAATCTAACAAATGGGTAGGGTGCCTAACTAGCCAGTCTGTGATCCAGTCTCACAACATGGAGGATCTTTAACTCCCAGCCAAGGAGGACCAGTGGGCATCTCACATCACAGGCTCTGTGTATTATTTTGATCAGGGATTGGCTAAATATGGCCTGCAGGCCAAATCTGACCTAGCACTTGTTTTTGTAAATTAAGTTGTATTAGAACACAAACAATCTCATTCATTTATATATTATCTATGGCAGCTTTTGCCCTACAACTGCAGAACGGAGTAATTGCAACAGAGACCATGTGGCCTGTGAAGCATGAATGTTTACTATCTGAATCTTTACATACAAAGTTTGCTGACCTCTAATGTAGGCTAAGCAACACAGAGTTGGTTTGGTCATATTTTTAAAATGTGTGCAATTAGCATAACTTCTCCTCAGTCTAGTCCAGAAACAGGTGCAGAACAGACCCATAATCATTGGTTGTCAGGCAAATGAATCTCAGCACAGGCCAAAGGAGATCCATTAAAAGACAGTGAATCATGCAGCTTTTTTCTAAGGAAGGCACTTTTTTCCCCTTTCTTACAGGATTTATATGATTCTGTTCAATATCAGAGCTTGATGCCTTCGGTGAATACTTCTTTAAGGAGATTGTACCAAAGGGCATATAAAAGTATCCTTGGCAGCCTTCACTGCAGGCAACATGTATTTATTGAGCACCTACTATATAATAATCATCATCATGATGACATTACTTCTTGTACCAAGCTCAATATTTTAAAAAGTACACGGGCAGGTCAGGTTAGCTGGAAAGCAGAGGCTGAGAGGGAGATTAGCATACAGGAAGTATATTAGGCAGTGCTCTCAGGACCAATACAGATGGAGGAAGGAGAGAGAGCTGATTTGGGGAAAGGGAAAGGCTGGGCTGCAATACAATCACAACAGAAGCCTCAGCTGGCCCCACGGGGGAATATAAAGCCTGGATGTTCTCTCAGAATAGCTCCAGTTGGGGTGAGGAGGCTGGCCTTCACACCTCTGCAGTGGTCAGTCCTTGGAGGCACACTTCCTATGGGAAAGGGGATCTCTGCAGCAGAGGGAAATTCCTGGAAAGGGCTATGGGAAATAGGTCCCAAGGGGAGGAAGTGGACAGTGCAAGCCTCTGTCAACTACAGTCCACTGTTGTGCGCACAGATTCCCTTTACATAAGTCCTGAGATCAGCTCCTTCAGGATTCTTGGGGGCCTTTTCTCTGGAGTAAAGTTATAAAAGGAATGATAGTGGGGCAAATTAGAGCATCTGTTGTTTCAGCTGGTCTATTAGGTCTCAACTGCTACCAATCACCTCCACCCTTTACTAGCCATTCCAGACGCCCTTTACCCTCAAACCACCTCTGCTATCTCAGTGGTTTGACCCAGACCCTCCTCTTTAAGGGGGCTTCGGGTCGTCATGCCTTGCTCAGGCCATGGCTGCTATAATTTGTCCATTTACTATTAAAATTAGGCAAAAAGCTGCCAAGAGAGGTCCAAGTGCAAAACATATTTGCCACATCCCCATTACACAGCAGCAGCCCTACTTCCTCCTGATTCATCAAGTTCCAGTGCCGCTGACATGTGGGCAACTCCTCTCCTTGCCTGCTGGTCCCCTGGCACAGGAAGCACAAAATGCCTGGGTAGCAGCTGAAGCTCAACATTCAGTGGAACTCGTTAAGTCCCCCGGTACAAGCTCGCCTCCTCGGGGAATCAGGACCTCTAAAGCTACAGAGCCCAGAATTGTGGGAACAGGAAGCACTAACTCCCCCAAATCATTTCCTGGGATTCACGGTGAGATGGACCATTCCTTCTCTTACCTCTTGGTTCTCAGACTCAAGTGTTCTACCTATTGGAGACACAACAGTCATTTGCCACTCTGACCTTATCTCATTACCATCATTGGACCCATTTTCCTTCCGAGCTTTAAGCACCACAACCTGGCCTCTATTATTTGGGGATCTTATCATCCTGTTGCTATTAGTGAACCTAACATCCCTAAATTTTCCATCTGTCAGCCAGGGTCTTTAGAGAGAGCTACCAGGGAGTTCTGGTGCCCTTCTTTCTAGTACATCGCTTATTGCTTTGAGAAATGGAGCATCCTCTGGGTCCTCCCACTAAATATAACCAGCTGGTGAGTTTTCCAGCCTTACAAGGTACATCATATTTGAGCATGCTCATTTTTCTGAGACTTTTGATCCACCATCTGCTATAGCACTTCTGGTATTTTTACCTTACTTGATTTGAGCCACCACTTTCTCCACACTTCTAAGAGCCATCCTAACATGTTAGCACCATCTCCTGGGGGTCTTGCCAGGTTGTTAAATCCTGTGTCACAGAAGAGTGCATATACATCAATAAGTTCTCCCTCAACCAACATTATATTCCATTTCTCATGAGTCAGTACCTTCAGAATCCACTCCCGTATGTATGTTACTCTCTTGGTTCCTATGAGTGCATATTCCTCCTAGACTTGGTTATCATTTCCGCGGTCCCTCTACACTTCCCTGGCCTAGATTAGATGAAGTCTGTCTCTGAGGAAGGGAGCAGTAACCCTGGAAGAGCAGGCTCTCTTCAGCTAAGGGGAATGCCTGGTGAGAGCTAATAGCTGGGGGCTGTTCACCAGCAGAACTCCCAACATTTGGAGGCATAAGTTCTTCCGTGGTGAAGGGGGCTGGTTCTGAGTGGCACAATCCAACATCTAGTGCAAGTGATTTTCCAACACCCTTCCACATGACTGGATGAAAGTAAGACCTATCTCCCAGGAGGTTACTTCCTGGCAGCAGGAGATCTAACACGCATAAAACTTCTCTAAAGGAAAATTTTGCAATCAGACTATTACAACAGAAAGAAACTTCAGCCTCAATTCTTATGTCATGATGAGGAAACTGAGGCCTGGAGGTCAGGTGACTTGCCCTAAAGCTCACAGATGGTTTGTGGCTGAGACTAGACTCTGGGTGGATCCCAGTCCCTGCTCTAGAGATCTCCTTCCAGCAGCTCTCATCCTCAGTTTGCCCATTTGTACTCTCCAAACAATTTCAGAGGTGATGCATAAATCTTGAGATGAAGACTCCTGGGCTCCCACATCTCCATCCAGTAAAGCGCTTACACCACGGGTGGGGAGGGATTAAGTCACCCAGTGCTGGTCCCTGGTCTGCGAGGCTCTGGCTGATTATCCTGCAGGGGGAAGCTTTCCAGTTGGAGCAGGAAGGAACCTGGCAGTGACCCTTTCCAATCTCCTCACTTGACAGTGGCAAAGGACTTGTCCCAAATCACACTGTGAATTGTGATAGAGCTGAAGACAAAATAGAAGCTGGAAAAGGTAAAGTCCTTTCCTCTAGGAGTTAACCATAATTGCGGGAGGGAGCACATCTAATTCTGTAATTGGAGATAGTAGGAACCAAAGAGTAGAGATGACGCACTAAAGCACGCCTGCAGACAGAACACAAAAGCTGTTTCTTGCCAGCTCAAAGCCCCTCTGCAGGACAGATGAACTTGGCTGGGGGTGTCCTACCAGATAGAGGATGGAAGAGGAGAACAGATTTAGTGTTTCCCACTGACCCCATCCTGCCCCCGGTGGGGGGCGGGGGCGGTGGTGACAACCAGAGGCCCAGGGATGCCTCTTTTCCCTGGGGCATTAGGCCTTATGCTCGGGTATACAAGCCAGCTTGGACCAACCATCCACAGCAAAGTCCAGACTTGTTCTTCATTTCATGTATCTCAAGAATAGAAGGCTCCCTTTAGGGTGACCCTGAGTACATAGTCAGGTCTTGATCATTATACATTAGGGACAGAAGTATGACATGCTTGTTGGACACCTCAGTACACAAATGGAACTTACTCAGGGGAGGGTCCCCAGGACAGGGGAGGATTTGAAACCAAGACCTTGATGAGCCACTTTGAGAAGGGAAGACCTGGGGCTGGGGTCAGTCAAGGGTGCTGGCTTCAATTCTCTGAAGAGTAGCCATGGAGACCTGTGTCTGCCTCCAAAGAGCATGAGCGGGAGTTACAGGGAGGCAGCTCTCAGCTCCTCCTAATGTGCAACTTCCTGATATCTAGAGCTATTTAGCAATGCTGAATGGCACAGTCTGTCCTTGGATGTAAGTAGTGACTTTCTCAATCCTTCAAGTGTTCGACAAACCATACATCAGTCACACTGCCAGTGGGGTTTCTACACTGGGCGGGAGTCTTCAAGAGATGGATGCTAAGGTGCCTGCCAACAAGAGATTCCTCAGTGTTGGCTGGCTTGGTGGAGAAGCAGAGGGCAGAGAAGTGGCCCCTATAAATAATACAAGCTTCTTTAGACTCCATCTATTATAAACAGAATATTCTCTTCTATCTCTGACCTGTGACTGGCATCCCCTGGGCAGCACTGAGCTGACACTCAGTCATCGTGCCCTCCCAACAAACCCAGGAATTATGACTCTGACCCCATCACAATGTGGCAGCAGTGCTGTTGCTTATCAACCCCCCTACATATAACCCAGAAAGTACCCCCCAAGTCATCAACATCTTCTACAATTTTGGATGTGTATTTGTCAATTTAACAGGAATTTAAATGGCCACTATGTTCTCTTCTGTCTCTCACATATGCTGTGACTTGAGCTAATACAACAGAGAATTCAGAGATCATATTTCAAGAGAATAATATGCCCTGGCTTCTGCTGACGTATTCGTTGTAAGCACTAGATGATTATGAAGAGGAAGAGCTGATCACTTGGGGACATTCTGGAGTCTGATGCCCCTGTCAGTCACTCTCAGAGGGGAAAGCGGATTCAACCAGGAACCCACTCTTACTCCCACTTCTCACTTGCAGGGGAATTACTTTAGAAAAAAAACAATTAGCCACTCACACCTAAAAATTAAAGTAATTCAAACACAAGCTCATTAATGAAAGAACTGGTAAAAGGTAAGTTGTTAGCAGTTTGAAAACTGGGTTTGCAAGGGAGGGATAAAGAGATCGAGGAGAACTGAATCAGAGTTTGGCAGATAACTAATCCCCTATGCTTACAGAGGTCTCACTCCCATAGCCAGTGCCTTGGTGTTGAGAGCTGAGCTAAGCAATGCCATGGTACTGCTGCCTCGGCCTCCATTTTGTTTGGCCAAGCGGCCTGCAGGGAACTTAAACCAAAGTGAGCCCCCTCACGCATGTGCATGCCCTAGACAGCAGTCTAGAGACACAAGCAAATGTAAGTTCCCGATAGGACTTCCCACAGCTTTTGTGATCAACTGTGCCTTCTGGCTCCCAATGTCTGTTTATCTTATGTGCCCTCAGATAAGACCACCTGGGACTTACCAAAACCGCACTCTTTGGGTTTGAGTTGACCAATCCGGCCCTAGCCTAGTAGCCCACTCCACCCACAGACTCTAAAAAGGCGTGAGCCCCAGGTCCTGCCTCTCTGTCTGCTCTGCCTTGACCTCCCCGTGTGGCCCCTCAAGGTGTGCCGGGTACTTCCTCTACGACCTCTGAGTACTAAACTCCTCTATTTCAATTTCTCTTGTGGCCTGTTGTTGAGCTGGGGCTCACCATCAGGCACCCTGTCTTCCACTCAACAAACATTAATTTAACCAAGTCCTCACCCTTGAGGAGGGAGCTGAAAGTGAATGCTGTTAAGACGCAGAGTCACCTGCAGCTCAGGGTTCCTGGGCCCAGAAGGCAAGAAACATCTGTCACAGGCAGCCCGGCACCCAGTCTGACAGTTTTATAGAAATATGGCTGCTTCTTAGTCATAAAACGCTATGTGAAGGATCCTAAGAATCTGAGAGCAATTCCCGCATTTGACAAATTAAGAAGCTGCTTAGGGTGGTATGACATCTTGCCAACACTCCTAAAGGAGTAATTGGCGGAACACAACTGGATCCCATTTGATCTGCCCTCCAGGTCGGTGTGTTTAATCCATCACACCACACCATCTCTCTAAGTGCCACTTTGGGTAAAGCTGACAATTTAGACAGCATTCTAAGGTAAAGACAGAATTACAGGGATCTGTCACCAACGTGCCTCCCCTTCCATGACCCTCTCCCACACACAGGACAAGCAGGGCCTGCTCTGCCTTCCAGCAGCTTCTACGCTTCCCGCAGCTCCGCCCAGGTCAGCTCTTCCCCGGAAGACTTGCTTTTCTCCCTCTCCAGTTTTCACCCAAATGTATTTCTTGAAGGGGACTGGCCTAAGCCAGGTGATTCTAAGAATTCTCACTGAGGTGGGTGCTTTCCTGAGCTTAAGCTTCCCCAGAACCTGTTAACACAAAAGCATCTCTGTGGGTAAAATTGAGCTATTTCGGAGCAGGGCACTTTCCCTGTGGCCCCTGCCAATTCCCACACTATTCCCAAGTCCTAGTGCTGCAGAGTGAGACCCCTCTGGATTTCCCTTCCGTGGTACAGAGGACCTCTGCCAAGACAAGCCCCCAAAACAGGAAACTCGACTCACAAAGGGCCTCAGTTTGCCTCTGCCACCACCAGCGCTGCCTGCGTGGGGCCAGGAGTCAAGGAGCAGGGGTGATCCACTCCCCTCCCGTGAGGTGACTGCACAGCGGTCATGTCTAGAAAAGAAAAAATGTCATTACATGGGAGAGTGTAATGACCCAAATTATGGCCTGTCAGATGAGGCAGCGCCCGCCCCAGGGAGGCTGCTGCAGCAAGCACGACTCACAGAGCAGGTGGGAAAGAGAAATGTGCTCCCGGGCAGCTTGAGGGACAGGGGGACTTCAGCCTCTGACTCCAGACATGGACTGGTGCTTTCACACTCTAAGGCTATATGATGTCCCAGGGCCCTCACAGGAGACAGCACCAGGGCATCCTGGGCTAGGCGGGGGAGGGGGGCGGAAGCAGGCACATACATGTTACCCTTTAAACAAGGCCATGTGACCAGTAACCAGACTCTCGGCCAGAATCCTTCCAGACTTCCTTTTTTTTACAGATTTTAATTTTGCACAATTTTTATGGAGGATGGAACGGTGTAATAAAATCTCTGCTGCCTGAAGTGGTGAAGGGTGGAGGTAACAGGAATCACACTCCCACCGGGGTCAGGTGGGCCTGAGTCCCGGTCCCAGTTGCATCACCAGGCAGCCTTGGGCAAGGTATTTTCCTCTCTGAGCCTTATTTTTCTCACAATATGATTTCATACAATGCTCTGAGGATTAGGCATTCATTCATTCAAAAAACATTTATTGAGCATGCATTCTATGCTGGGACATACTCTACAAGCAGATATTAGTGATAGTTGTAGTAGTAATAATCGTAGCTGTTATTGCAGTTGTAGAAATTGTAGAAGAGTAGTAGGAGTATGCATTTATTGTCAGACACAGTTGCAAGAACTTTACATATTAACTCATTTCAAACCCCTAATACCCCTATAAGGGAGGTCCTAATGGTACATTGTTTTTCATAGTTGAATAAATTCACAAGATCAGTAACTTATCCAAGAGCCATAACCACTGCCTTCAAATAACCTATATCCCATGGGAATAAGAGATGATAAATAAGTCATTATAAAATTACAATGGAAAGCATCACAGTAAAATTTAGAAAATAGCAGGAAAGAGACCTAATTAGACCAAGTGGTCATGGATGACATTGAAGCTGGGACTGAGAGATGAGAATGCATCAACCAGGGAATAAAGTAAAGAGTTGCCTAACACACGTCTAATGCATAGCAGTTGCTTACTAAATGCCAGTCTCCCCTCCTTTACCAACTCCCTCTATAGAAACTTGACAGGAATATCACAAAAATGTTTATAATCATGGTGGAGACAACTGTACTTCTAAGACTGAAGAAGAAAGTGAAGAAAATCAGAGTAGACTTGACCTTTGAGCCAGAGAGCCTGCCTGAATAAATAAGACCAAAGGTGATTGTGGCCCCAGGAAAACTAGGGAATAAATATCCTGTCCCTCATCCAAAGGGAAAGACCCCCTCAAAAGCCTGATCTGGCACTATGACAGGAGAGCACGTGGAATGTGACGGTGTCCACCATCTACAAGACATTTGAGAATAAGTAACCAATGGACTTGGTTAATGACACTCCTTTGGAAAATTTACACATTTGTTCTAAAAACAGTTAGGGATCTTGACCCTTTACAACAATTCTGATGGATGGATGAATGAATGGGTGGATGGATGGATGGATGGCCTATCTCTATGATACCTCTAAGTGACTTATTCCAATCATCACCTTTCTATTAAGGAACAACCAATTCATCCTGACAGTAGCTGGGCTTAAAGTTTAATAAATACATTTTCTAGCACTCAGACAGTGGACCTATTAGGCTAGTAATGGAAGCTGCATTTTCAGACCAGCTATTTGTGGCAAAATAACTTCAAAAGATATTTTGAAGCTCCTTTATAATTCACCCAGTGCATCTTCTAAATTCTGTGCAGGTCCTGGGAGATACTTCAGGAGATGAGGAAAAAGTTTAGATGGTGTAACAAGGGCGGATCCATTTTTATATATTTTATATATTGGGGTTAGCCTAAGAATTTACTTGAACTGCTTTTTATTGCCAAATCACGAATCCCAAGTATGTTAATATGGAGATTCTCCTTTTTAATGTAGATCTGTGGAAAGTGGATGACAATAAATTACAATTAAGGGAATTTTGACAATCATGGTTGTTTTAAGCATTCCAAAATAAATTGATAAGAAGTATCATTATATGCATATGATATTTTTGGCAAGTAAATGAAGAGTTTTAAAATATCTTAAAAACTAGCCAGTAATTTTAAATATTTCCCCTGCAATCTTGTTTACACATTGGGGCCAAATCACTTTGAATTCTATGAGAATTTCTCTTCTCTATTATAAAATGAAGAAAGTTTATGAAGGAAAGACCTAAGAGTTTTAGAGAACAGCCAGCTCAATGTGAACTTTCTGTTTGATGTGTGGGCTGGAAGGTTAGATGCATCATGGGTTGAATTAATAGAGGTATATATTTCAAGTTAAAGGAGGTGAGGTCACTATACACCAGTAGCTACATTTTAAGAAGAATATTAGTAACCTAGAACATTCCCAACAAAAATAATCAAAATATTAAAGAATGTAAAAACTGTGACATATAAGAAAATGTTGATGGACCTAGAAATTTGGGGAAGATTTAGAGATAAATGCAATGATTATCTTGATATATTCAAATTTGTTCTTTACCTGAAGTGGGCAGACCAAGTAATAAGGGATGGGAATGAGAAGGAATAAAACTTCAGATCTAAAAGGCTTTGCCAGTAAGGAAATTAATTGTGTGAGCTTCCTTTCCTAAAAGAGTTTGGGCAAAAGATAGCAAGGAAGATCTCAGGCATGATGCAGAAAATCATGGCAATGGGTTGGAGTTTGAAACACCAAGTGGACCCCAACATGCCAGTGTGAGTTCATCATTGGGCTTGTTCATAAGAATCATTCAAAGAACTTGTTTAAAAAATAAGGAATCAAAGTAGGGCCAAGCAATATGGGCCTTCATGCTAGGGAGAGGGTGTATAGTCTGACGTGGAATGTCAGAGACCAAGCGGAGAGAGGAGGCATTGGCACAGGAGAAGATGATGGGGGGAGAGGTGAAGGCAGCCCAATGGTGGGGTCTGCGTGGGGCAAGGAGGCTACTGAGCCAGGGAAAGAGTGGCAGTGGCAGCCCAGTGTGGGGTGTAGAGCCCGAGCAGGGTGAGGAAGGCATCTGTGCAGCCTGGCAAGAGATCGCAGAGCCTGGTTGGGTGAGGAAGATGATCAGCAAGGGCAGGGGCCGTGACAGCTCAGCGTGGAGTGTGGCAGCACAGCGAGAGGGCCATCACTACAGTGCAGCGACAATGGCCGCACCTCTGGCATGAGCTGTTGAAGCCCAAGAGAGGCAGAAGGAGCTTCTGCAGCGGGGGCTGGAGATGGGAAAATGGTGCCAGTGACAGGATATTGGTTGCATACTGGGGGAATTTTTCAAAAAAGTAAGTATATGGAGAGTCTTGGGGGGAGCAGGCTTCTCACAGTTGGGGTAAGAAATGACAAATATGAGAAGGAGAAAAAACTATAATTAACCCAGAAGTATCAAATTTTAATTTGAGTTTGAGGTGTGAATTCAATACGGATATATTGAAGCATATAGATAGATACAAAAAATACAATAGATGTGTGTATACGCATGTGTATATTCCCCAGCCCTGCCCCCTGAGAACTGGCAGCGGTGACACCCTGTAACAATGAACACATCCAGCACGGAGATCTTGGTATCTAAACGCCATCCTCCACTAAAAGAAAGCAGGACTCCTTAGAGAAGTAGCTGAGTCTAGGTCTGGGGCAGGGAAAGTACAAGATGAGACTGGAGCATCTTTTTGTGCCAGAAAATAATGAATAATGGGAACATGTCAAAAGGACACAGGAGCCAGCTCAAAGGGGCTCCTTCTGCCCAAACCTGGGACAATTTAACTACCAAAATAAAGAGAGTAACACATTATAATCTAATGAACAAAATAGGAATTCATGAGCCCATTCTGATAGAGGTAAATAAATGGAGAGGAGAGAAAGTTTTTCGTTACAGCAGAACGTCAACTGAGAAACGTAGAAAGAGTGATAGATTTTGAAAGTCACCATACGGCAACCGTCATAGCATCAACTAATCAGCCGAGAAACCAATGGACACTAAAGCTAGTGCGTAAAGTGTGATGAGGCATGTGATAGCTTCAAAATACCTTTTCTCAAAGCACTTATTGATTATAAAGGAAAGAAGAGTAACTTTGCAGTGGAAAGGCCTGGCAGCCATCATCTTAGCCACAGATCATGGTTAATGTCACCCGTAGCAGGAAAAACTGAAATCATGTACCACCCGATAAAACGCAATGAGAAGAACACAGCATCACTTATGTGATATTTCTGGAAAAAAAATGCCTAACCTGAATGTAATCATAGAGACACTTCAGATAAACCCACACTGAGCGACATTCTACAGAGTAACTGGTCTGTGATCTACAAAAGTGTCAAGGTCATGACTGGAAAGACTGAAGAGCTGTTCCAGACTGACGGAGACTAAGAGACGTGACAATTAAATGCAGCTCATCACCCTGGATTGGATTCTTTTCCCATAAAGGACGTTATAGTAAGAACTGGCAAAACTTAAAAGGTGTCGGATGATAATATATTAGCAATAAACGAGTGTTCACATCCCTATTTTGATGGTCGCATTGTTGTTACAGAGAAGAGTGTCCTCAATTGCAGGAAATATACACTGAAGTTTTCCAGGAGTGATGGGGCTGTATGTCGACAATTTATTCTCAATCCAGTGTGTATACCAGAGGAGGTGTGCTTTTTAATATTCTTGAAAGTATTTTGTAAATTTGAAATCATTTCAAAATTTAAAAATGGAAATTTGTGGACATCATTATAGACCTACTAAAGAATTTGAATTTACGGAAGTCAAGCACAAAGAAATGTATGTTGAAAGCTATCCATGTCATTCATTGCTGGGTTTGGAAACTTGGATTAGATCAGTGCTTTTCAAACTTTAGTGTGTATACAAATCACCCAAGGACCTTGATAAAATTCAGATTCTGATTCAGTCTCTCTGGAGTGGGATCTGAGATTCTGCATTTCTAACAATCTCCCAGGTGATTACAGTGCTGCAGGACTACAAACTGAACTTCGAGTGAAGAATCAGATGATCTTTGAGAGCATATTGCACCTACAACTGAGGAGAACAGGATTTTTCTTCCAGCGCTCAAAGATTTTGTGGCAGTAAAATTCATAAATTTGAAGGTACCTTCATGAGCAGCCGTAAAATAAACTGGCAATGGACTTCATATTTGTGGATGATCTTGCATGCTCTAACAAACGAAGAATCTTGCCCTGGGAGAACATTCTGTCAGGCTCTGGGCATGTTTCAGAATGTAACAAGAAGCTTTTACTGTTTTGCCAACATGACCAAAATCTACGCAATGACACTTCATCAGAAGTCTAGATATGCATAAAAAATATGAAAAGTTCTTTAGATAATATCCCACTATCTCTTAAATAGCCATTTGCTTGCAGTTAAAATTGAATTAAATTTTTTTTTCCTCAAAGCACAGAGGGAAAAAGACCTAGAAGTCCACACCAAAGCTGATTGTCAGCCACTTGGTGAATATTCGGTTCTTTCTTATGTCTATATAAAATCCCAACAAATTGATTCCTTTTTCATCTTTATATGGAATAATAATCATTATTATTGAGTGCCAGCATGTGCCTGGCAATGGACTAGGCTCATTAATTGGGTTTAACCTTGCTTATATTTTTTCCATTGAAAAAAATAGGCAATTTCTGTCATGACTTTCCTGTATATCATGCCATGTTCACAATTTTATGCTTTTTCTACATATAGATGTGTTCATAAAATAATATATAGTAATGTTTGTGTGTGTTTTAAAGATTTCCTTAAATGCTATTATAGTGTTCCTATCCTTTTGAAACCTACATTTTTCACTCAAAATTAAGGTTTTGAGATCTATAAACGCAGATAGGTAGATAGAGAGATGGAGCATTTCATTCTTTGAACACTATGTATTTGATTTACAGACGATTAATTTGCCTTCAGTTTTTCGCTCTTGAAGCAATGCTATAATAACTATCTTTATGCGTGCTTCCTACTTCATATGTGCAAGAGCTTCTCTGGGTACATAACTAGAAGCCAAATTGTGGGGTAACAGGGTGTGTGCATTGTCAAATGTATTAGATAGTGTCAAATGGCCCTCCAAAGTGGTTTTACCAATTTATACTCCCCCTGGCAGTGTAAGGGAGTCCTCATATCTCCAGATACACGTCAACACTTGGGATTTTCACCTTTTTACCACACATCTATGAATGGCTAATCTTTGACAAAGGAGCCAAGAACATACAATGGAGAAAGGAAAGTCTCTTCAATAAATGGTGCTGGGAAAATTGGACAGCCACATGCAAAGGAATGAAAGTAGACTGTTATCTTATGCCATACACAAAAATTAACTCAAAATGGATTAGACTTGAGTGTAGGACCTGAAACCATAAAACTCCTAGAAGAAAATATAGATAGTACACTCTTTGACATCGGTCTTAGCAGCATCTTTTCAAATACCATGTCTACTCAGGCAAGGGAAACAAAAGAAAAAATAAACAAATGGGACTACATCAGACTAAACAGCTTCTGCAAGGCAAAGTAAACCATGAATAAAATGAAAAGACAATCCACCAATTGGGAGAAAATATTTGCAAATCATATATCTGACAAGGGGTTAATTTCTAAAACATATAAAGAACTCATACAATCAACAACAAAAAAAACAAACAGCGCGATCAAAAAATAGGCAGAGGATATGAACAGACATTTTTCCAAGGAAGATATACAGATGGCCAACAGGCACACGAAAAGATGTTCAACATCACTAATTATTCGGGAAATGCAAATCAAAACTACAATAAGATATCACTTTACACCTGTCAGAATGGCTATAATTACCAAGACAAAAAATAACTGTTGGGGAGGATGTGGAGACAAGGGAACCTTCACACACTGCTGGTGGGAATACAAACTGGTGCAGCCACCGTGGAAAACAATATGGAGATTTCTCAAAAAATTAAAAATAGAACTACCATACAATCCAGCTATCCCACTACTGCATATTTATCCAAAGAACTTGAAATCAACAATTCAAAGAAATTTATGCACTCCTATGTTCACTGCAGCATTATTCACAATAGCCAAGATGTGAAAGCAACCCACGTGCTTTTACTACTCAGCCATAAAAAAGACAAAATCGTCCCGTTTGCAACAATATGAATGGACCTTAAGGGCATTATGTTAAGTGAACTAAGCCAGACAAAGACAGACATCATATGATTTCACTCATATGTGGAAGATAAACTAACAAATGGATAAAGAGAACAGATTAACGGTTCCCAGAGGGGAAGGGGGTGGGGGGGTGAGAGAAAGGGGTAAAGGGGCACATATGTATGGTGACAGATAAAAATTAGACTACTGGTGGTGAGCACAATGCAGTCTATACAGAAACTGATATATAATAATGTACACCTGAAATTACACAATGTTATAAACCAATATGACCTCAATAAAATAATTGAAAAAAAATTTTTGGCTGATTGCAAAATGGTATCTTGTTGTTTTAATTTATATTTATCTGATTACTAGCAAAATTATCTTTCCCTATTTAGGGTTCCTCTTTTAATGCATTGCCCATTTTCATCCTTTGCCCACACATATTAGGTTGTTTGTCTTTTACTTAGTGATTTGTAGATTTCTGTTAACATATTCTAGATTGTCAGTTACATGTGTTGCAAACATCTTCTCCTGGCCTGTCATTCCACATTTAGAGTGTTCATGGCATCTTTGGCCATGTAAAAGTTATAAATTTTGAGTCAAATATATCAATATTTCCCTTTATAACTTGTGTATGTGGGGTTTTGCCTAAGGAAATTTTTTTCTTCCCCCAAGGTCACTGAGATGTTCATATGAATTTCTTCTAGAGTTTTAAAGTCATCTTTTACAAGTTTAGTCTTTAATCTACCTGAAATTGATTTTGTCTGTAAGAGATAGAAATGTAGTTTATTTTTATTTTCATATGGAAGGCCAATTGTTCCAACCCCAGATCATCCTTCCCCACTGATGTGTGAAGGCTCCTTGGTCCTAGGTGAAGGCTCCTACCAAATTCCTAGAAGCTTCAATCTGTTTCTGGACTCTCCATTCTGTTCCACTCATCTATTTGCTATTCCCTGTGCCAATGCTGCACTGTTTTAATTACTATAGCTTTATAAAAGGTTTTAATATTTGGTAGTGCAAGTCCCATCATCAAGTTGTTCTTTTAGCAGTCCATTTGCACTTGACTTTTTTGGAAATTTTTAACTAATGAATGTTCTGTATACTTTGAAAAGAATACATATTCTCCAGGTCTGTCTACTCTATCTGCGAAATCATGCTTGGTATTCATGTCATTCTAATCTTCTAAATTTATTTTTCCTTTATATAATTGAAACCTATGTTTATACGTACCTATAAGTGTCATTTATTTATTTCTTCTTAGTGATATTCCTTTTTAATTATGAAGTGTTCCTCTTTATCACTATCTATGATTTTTATCTTAAACTCTTTTTTCTCCAAACTAATGTTGTCTTTCTTTACTTTTTAAGTATTTTGTTCTTGTTCTGTCAAATTAATCAAGTTTTCTTTACCCCACTTTTTAAATCCTACTGGCTTGGTAGTTATTTGTGTTACTTGTACTCAGAGTTTACCCTTGTATTTTAGCACATATATTTAGTTTATCAAAGTCTAAAGTATTTATTTATACAGTTTTGAAAACTTACCAAAATGTCATTCACTATCACTGCTTTTTCTAGTTAACATGTTTTAAATCATCAACATGTAACCAACTGAATGTAAAGGTCTCAATACTCGTCTGTCTGTCTGTCTGTCTCTCTCTCTCTCTCCCTCCTGCCTTACACAGAATGGATGCATTCTGTTCTATTTCTGCTCCTAATGGTAAGTCCACAGGTTAAGGACCCAGGACCACAGGTATCTCACTTTCTTCCCCACGATAGCAGCTTGACAGATGTGAGGCAGGAAATCCAGATGATAGCATCCATTTGGTACGTCCAGCCTCTCCAATATAGGTAGATGCAAAGTCAAAACTTGGAGGGAAATACTAGAAGGTGCATTTGTAGCTGCCTATCTAATCCACATTCTCAAATTCAGATTTATGATTAATAAAGTTGACATTTTAATCTCCATCTCTCTGATTCTTTCATCTGTTTTCTTAATTGCTTCTAAAATCAGACAAAGAGAAAGTATAATAAAATACTAAGCTTGACCTTTGACCTCTGGCCTGGGCAAAGTAACATAGATAGCAAAGTTCTGTCTGTTCATTGGGACCTCTGTGACACAGGACACATTTCCTAACCAGGGCGCTGGAACTCCAAGATCCACTTTGGGTGAGACTGGAACCAAAAAGGGAGGCTAAAGAGAAGATAGCAGAGACAAGAATGACATCAAAAGGCAGGTTCCCTTTGCCCCTGGAATTGGATCATCAATGCTGAGAGACCCAGCTCTAGATGAGCCTGAGGTTCTTAGCTGAGTAATTGTTTTAAGTTTAGTTCTTTTCGTTTTGTGGACGGGGAGGAGGGCTGATGATAGTTTCTTCCTGAAGATGCTCCCGACTCCCTGGGAGAGAACAAGAGCAATAGCTCTTGTCCCATTGACTGGGGTGGAAAAACACACGTTGGAGTATTGGTCCCCACAGCAGGGACATCCCAGGAGCTCTGCCGCACTGTCACTAATGCTGTGGTCTTTCCAGCCAAGATAGTGGAAGAAAAGCAAGACGATCAGCCATTCTTGGGTCAGGACCCCCCACAGCAGGGACATCCCAGGAGCTCTGCCGCACTGTCACTAATGCTGTGGTCTTTCCAGCCAAGATAGTGGAAGAAAAGCAAGACGATCAGCCATTCTTGGGTCAGGACCGTGCCAGCCAGCTTCTGGCCTCCAGACAGCTTGATTTTGCCCTCAGCTCTGCAGCAACTCTCCACGATTCCCCACCCACCCCACAGGCAGTGAGCAGGAGGTGGTGTGGGCAAGCATCTCAGAGACCTAAGGTTTGAGAAGGGCACAGGGTAGCAAGGGAACTGGTCAGGCAGAGGAAGGGAAAAGGCACAAAGGACGTTCAATGACCATCGAGTAGGCATTTCTGTCCTGAGCAGACATCTTGAATAAGGAATTGGATGATCAGGTTGACAATATATTTAGAAGCCTCCATTTTTGTGTGCTCAGAATAGCACATGATTATTTATTACATTACAAATAGTCAAATCGCATTATCTTCCCAGCTTCTGCCACTCTGTGTTAAGTTTGAACAAACTGTGTCCACTGCAGAAAACTCTTACGTAAAGAGAAAGTTTGTTTTCAGAGCATATTCACATAATTTTAAAATGCAGAAAGCACCTGCATCGTCTCCTTCTCTAGTTGTGTAGGTTCATTCTTAGCTAATATTTGTGAAGAACTTATGCATGGTACACATTCTAGAATTGACAGTAGTAATGGAGCAGGTTTGTATTTGATTTAACTCACTCAACACAGAGTCCTGTGCACCCTTGTTAATGTGCTGTAGCATATTAAGTAAACGGGTGCTGCAGAGAAGGCAGGGCGGGCTTTTCCCATGTCTTGCAAAGGGAGCCTCAGCGTACGCCAGAGGAGTTCTTGGCATGGGGGGAAAACTGAGCAAAAGCCGTGTGTGAGATGAGCCAATTTTAAGTGAAATGTCTGTGTACAGAGTCCCATCAGCTCCTGTGCAAATGGACAAGTCATAAACCTGCCTAATGACTTGGAAACTCAAAATTGCCCCTTTCATTTTAAGGAATTTTTAATGTTGTCCTCTCCACTGGGCACCATTAACAAAGAAACCCTCCACTCCTCCACATGGTTTCCCTGGTAGGCAAGTGTGTTTTCAGTAAGACCAGAGGGGAAAAGAACTCTCAGTGGGGGAAAGATCTGTGTGGAGAGAGGAGCACTTGTTAATTTCTCCAACCCCTCTAATCCATTGAGGCGGAGACACTGCAGGGTGTGCAAACCACAGAGAAAGTAGAATTTATCTCAGCTGTGATTGCATCTTCCAACCATTTTAATCTCTCTCTTTCTTTTGACACTATATAATAATTCTTTCTTCCAGGATCATTCTTTAATCTCATAATTTGAAAACAAATTCTATTTCAGCTGTCCTTCCGGTAGGCGACCTTTAATGGTTTTGCTATAGGTAAAACTCTGTCATTATGTTCTGCCTCCCTGCTCAGCTTTCTGGATATCAAATTGCTCAGATGCTGCAGGTTTTGTCAGTGATAATATTGCCCTTTCAAAATTTCTCTGGAAGCAGCCTGAAAAGATTCATTCAGAGTGGTGGTTTCATTAGTTTATTTAAATGCATTTCTCAAACAAAGCAGGTTAGTTGTTTCGAAATGTCAGAGTCCAGCAGCATATTTGAAAATATTATACAAAATACAATTGTCCAGGCTTTCTGAGGGAAAGAAAGCAGGTACTTGTGAAAGAAGCAAACTGACGAGTGGCTGCGTGCAATTCCCAAAGGCCCAGCAGTCCTGCTCAAGATCAGCAGCATTCACTCCAGCCTCCGTGTAGGGATCCTGCTTACAAAGTGGTTTTTGCTGCAGAAGATAGCACTAATCTTTCAAATACGAATTGCCCCTCCCTTAAGAGAGTTATTTGGACGCAGACTCTTTTAGCTCAGCAAAGTGACTGGGCTCATCTGCTGGGAACCAGCATGAAGTGACTCCTACGTGCTCAACTGGGTGAACTGGGGCCTGGGGAGCATCAAGTTGGAGGAGACAGAGGGCTCCAGACCAGCCAACGGAAAATGAAATAGCATGTGTTGGAAAACCTGCGTGAAGTGTGAACAGGCAGTTCAAAAGTATTGGTTGGTATATGTCATTTAAGGAAGAGCAAAGTGTGTCTTCTTCAAACATAACTCTTATCGCTCTGGATTTTAAATAACCCAGATGTTTTAGCTTTTTTCACTCCCTGGCTAAAAAAGCAATGACTCCCCATTGTCTACAGAATAATATCTAATCTTCTTCTTGGCATGACATTCAAGAACCTCCACAAGCCAGCATCAGCTTGTCTTTGAAATTGTAGTTCCTTGCCAGCACCCCCTCCACACACACTCTTTACAGTCTCCGGGGAAACTAGACACTCCTCCATTTCCTAATCATGCCAGGCATTTTACCCACCTTTATCCTTTTGTGAGCTGCCGACCCTCTCCCCTCTCAGGCATCCTATCAACCCCTATTGATTCTTCAAAGCCCAGCACAAATGCTGAAGACTCAACCCATGCTGCAGGGAAGGTTTTTGCTTTCTGGATTTTCCTGACACTTTGTAACTCTCTAAGGTCCCTATCACAGTGGACTGACTTGACTGTCTTCTACACGCACACCACACATTCCCTCCAGAGGATGGGCTCCCTGAAGGCAGGACCGGTGCTCACCCATCCCTCCACTCCAGTGGTTCACAAACCTGCTGCACACCTCTCTCACCTGGGAGCTATGTAGAAGCACCAACACTGGATTCCTACCCCAGAGACTCCAGTACAATGGTCTGAAGTTGGGGTCTGGGCGTGGTAATGTTTTTTATCATCCTAAACATTTTTGAGTGTATAGTTCAAGTGTTAGGTATATTCACATTGTTGTGCAACCAATCTCCAGCACATTTTTATCTTGTAAAACTTGAACTCTATACCCATTAAATAACAATGACCCATTCCCTCCTACCCCCAGCCCTGGCAACCACCATTCTACTTCCTGCCTCTATCAATTTGACTATTCTAGGACGTTCATATAAATGGAATCATACAGTATTTGTCTTTTTGTGACTGGCTTATTTCACTTAGCATAATATCTTCAAAGTTCATCCATGTTGCAGCATGTGATAGGATTTCCTTCATTTTTAATGCTGAATAGTGTTCCACTGTATGTATACATCACATTTGCTTTGTCCATTCATCTGTCAGTGGGCATTTGGTTTCCCTCCACTTCTTGGCTATTATGAAGAATGCTGCCGTGAATGTGGGTGTTCAAATATCTCTTCGAGATCCTGCTTTCAATTATTTTATATATACCCAGAAGTGGCATTGCTAGATCATTTGATAATTCTATGTTTAATTTTTTGAGGAACTGCCATACTTTTTTCCATAGTGGCTGCACCATTTTACATTCTCCATCAACAAACAGTGCACAAGGGTTCCAATTTCTCCACATCCTTGTTAACATTTGTTATCTTCTGGGTTTTTTGGACAGTACCTATCCTAATGGATGTGCGTGATATGGCATTTAGGTTTAGATCTACATTTCTCTAATTAGTGATGTTAAGCATCTTTACATATGCTTGTTGGCCATTTATATATCATCTGTGGAGAAATGTCTATTCAAGTCCTTTGCCCATATTTTAATCAGGTTATTTGTTTGTTTGTTTGTTTTCTTTTTGAGTTGAGGATTTCTTTATACATTACGGATATTAGCTCCTTATCAGGTATATGATTTGTGAATATTTTCTCATTTCATAGTTTCACTCTATTAATTGTGTCCTTTAGATGCACAGAAGTTTTTAAGTTTGATGTAGCCTCATTTGGCTAATCTTGCTTTTGATGCCTGTGCTTTTGGTGTCATATTCAAGAAATTATTTTGAAACCCAATGTCATAAAGCTTTCCTTCTGTTTTCTTCTAGGAGTTTTATAGTTTCAAGTTTTATGTTTAAGTCTTTCATCCATTTTGAGTTCATTTTGTATATGGTGTAAGGTAAGGGTCCAACTTCATACTTTTGCATGTGAATATCCAGTTTTGCCAAGACCATTTATTGAAGAGGCCATCCTTTTCCTATTGAGTGGGCTTGGCACCCTTGTTAAAGATCATTTCACCACATAGAACAGTGTTTATTTCTGGGCTCTGTATTCTGGTCTGTTGGTCTAGATGTATATCTTTATGCCAGCACCACACTGTTTTGATTACTGTAGCTTTGTTACAGGTCTTGAAGTCAGGGAGTATGAAACCTACAACTTTGTTCTTTTCCAAGATTGGTTTGGCTATTCTGGGTCCCTTGAGATTTCATAAGAATTTTAGGATTGATTTTCCTACTAATGCAAAAATGTCATTAAGGTTTTGATAAGGATTGTACTTAATCAGTATATCACTTGGAGTTCTAGGCCCTCTCAAAGCAATCTACAGATTCTATTTTATTGCAAGCTCCTCAGGAGTTTCCAATGTGTAATCTAGGTTGAAAACCACCATTTCCCCTCTACAGTGGTGAACACAAAGCCTTACAAATAGTCATTAAATGAGAATTTGCTTTAACTTATTAATCAGTTATTTAGCACATATTTTGTTACTATTCTCTTCTCTGGAGCAATGTGACAGTCAGTTTGATTTAAAAGAAAAAACGGGGGCTGGGAAATGGGGCTATGATCAAGAGCAGCCAGACTGTAAAACAGCGAACCATGAAAGCAAACCATTTATAACTATGCTTCCTTCCCGGAAGAACTTCCCTCACTCAAAACAGAAAGCATGCGCCTCCAGTGAAATGAGGAAAGGGGAAGCTATAAGTGAGAGACATGAGGCTAGAACCCATGTCTAGATCCATGGTCAGCTTATTCTGAACTCTCCCAGATATTCAGTGGAAGCATCTTATCCTTAGGAACTCAAATAAAATTGGTTGGATTTGATACACTTATATATTGCAAAATGACTACCGCCATAGCATTAGCTAACATCTCCATCATGCCCCGCAATAACCATTTCTTTTTTAGTGGGAAGAACATTTCAGATCTACTCTCTTACCAGTTTTCAAGTGTATAATACTGTATTATTAACTATAATGACCACGTTGTAAATTAGATCCCCAGAAATTATTTGCCTTACAACTGGAAGTTTATACCCTTTGTCCAACACCTCTCCATTCCCCCACCACCATCCCCAGCCCCTGGTAACCACCATTCTATTCTGTGTTTCTACTATAAAAAGAGCTTTTTAAATTCCACATGTAAGTGATATCATACTGTATTTGTCTTTCTCTGTCTGACTATTTCTCTTAGCATAATCCCCTGAAGGTCTATTCATGTTGTCTCAAATGGAAAGATTTCCTTCTTTCTCGTGGTTAAATAATATTCCCATTCTTCACATCCTGGGAGTCCACAATTCCTACCAATATCCTCGTGGATAGAATTTTCCCAAAGACCTCAAGCCTCCCACTCCACCCCCCAGAAGGAATACGCAGCTATCCACAGTTCTGGTTTAAAAATAAGTTCTTTCTCCCCCTCTCTTTACAACACTGACCGTTTTCCTGGTTCTTCAAGCTTTCCTACGGTTTGTAGTGATGGGAACACTGTCTGAAGGTCTCGTTCTTTCAGGGAAGCCAGCATCAATAGAGTGAAAGGCAGGGAAGGGGTGAGGGAGAGAGTATCGCCTATAACCTTCCAGAGGAAGAAAAAAAGTTTGCAAATATGATAAGTATGAAAAGCACACAATCCTCTTATAAGTTATGAAACGTTATTTTACACTTTAAAAGTTGTACATTTTTTATCAGGATAAAAAATAAAAATCTACTACTAATGCACTCAAATATCCTGCCCTTCTTCCCGTGTTAACTGGGCAGAGTCCTGGAGGCTCTGAGGAAGCTCACTGGAGTTCACCTCCAGCTGGGAACACAGCTCCTTCCCAGCTGCCTTGACTGAGGCGAGCTAGCAGTTCACAGCTATAAATGGATGAGCCCTCCAGGCAGGATCAGAACAATGGCGCTCAGCAATTTGGTTGTCTTAAGAAAAATCCTCTTGAAAAATGATAGCAGACTCTCTTCTAGAAGGAATATTAAGCCTTGGCTCAGAGGTTAGGAAGAGACAAAGAATGTGTCCTTCATTGGAAGTGCCCCAGTTGGGTCTTCAGCATCAGGAGTTTTCCTTCTAAAGAAGAGAATACTGGGGTGGAGGGAATTTCAGGAGCCTAGAAGAGATAATGTTTCCTAGAGAGGAGGCAATTGTTTACCCCAGCCCCCAGAGTCTCAGCTTCTAATTTTGGAATGACGGCTCTGACAGTCCAGCATGTCCTGGTTGGTGTTGTTCTGGTCCCAGTCCCCAAGACCCCCATCCCCAAGCCAGGATGGAGTGTATGTGGGAGAGTGTGGTATAAAGGCCTATAGAAGGAGAGTGGGAAGGAGAGAGAGGGAAAGGAGGATAAAAAGGAAAAGAGAAGGAGAAGGAGGAGGAGGTAGCGAAGGAGAAAGAGTACCCCATTACTGTGGGTACTGACGCAGGCACTCCTGGTCTGACCTTTGCAGGGTTTGGGACTGCTGGAGGGTTGGAGAATTCTATGGTGAATAGGGCCAGAAAGTGTGAGTATTGACCACATATTTCTTCTCTCTTAAAATATTGATAATTTTCACAAATTTCACTCCAGTCTAAATAATCAAAATCAACTGGTAAACTGCAAAACACCTCTGCACTTTCACTCACGTGGGCAAATCTGTTCCTCTTACCTGCCGACCATCCTGTCCATCCTTCCAAATGCAGCTCAGATTACACCTCCCTGTTACAGCCTTCACTAACCACCCAGCATTAGTAGTGATATCATCCCCTTCCTTGCCTGAATTTCTAGAGTAGTTATAAACTGTAAAATTCACTTGGCAATGAGTTATGTACTACAGGAGACACCTATGTCATTGTTCTTGCAAAATGTTATTAAGTATAGGATGAACACATGCCCAGGTTTAGCCCAGACAGTACTGGTCTATGCAGGTTAGTCCAGACTAACAAGAACACCCCCATTAACTCTCACAAGTATCCCAGGTTGGGAAGATAAATAATATGGTCAGCCTATTTCAACATTCAGTTCCACGTCATTCCAGACTCCCAAATGAAAATCTAAAGGCTCCTCTGGGTGCTCTGTCATTTTCCACACCAGGCTAGCTCCCTACACACAGTGCCCAATAATATTTTAATTGTGAGCATGAATCGTCCTTTTCATTTTAAAAGATGGAAAATGAACAAGCCCTACAAACTTGTGAACACGTGGAATGCAAGGAGGGGAGTTTTCGTTTAATTTAGGTTCTCATTGTTTTCATTGTGTAAGACTTCAAATGCGTCACATTTCAGAAGTGAAGATGAGTGTTATTCTCAGATTTGCGTCCGATCTTTAAAGATCATAGCGCAGGAGAAAGTGCCAATTCAAACCCAGACACACTGGTCTATCCCTGTTGATACCCAAAGACTGCTCGCCCTCTAGCAAGCTCAGGCTGCCTAGGCCTGAAGGTCACCTTGGGTTACTCTAAAATGTATTTACTCAATTTCATTCTTATAGGAATATAAATGGTACTGTCAAATAAAGTGAGAATTTAAATGACAAACATTCTGAAAACAATAGTCCAGAAAATGAAAACTCTTCTTTCTTATTGAAACATTATGTTCTTCAGGTGAAACTGAAAGTCATCTCTTTTTTGCTCCCTCTTCATTTTGGTCTAGCAGGGAGAAGCAGGGACATAATTATATTATCTTCCATCTATTAATCTAGCCACTGATCAATATTTATTAAGCATGCATCATGTACAAAGCTGTGTGCTCTGTGCCAGACATGAATGATGAATTAAATGGACACAGTCCCTGCCCTCAAGTAGCTTATAGGCTGTTATGCAAAAGAGGCATCAAATGCTTATGAAATAATTATTTAGTTAATGTCTGATGTTAAGTACAAAGGATTATTTCAGCAAGATCTTGACAGAAATTCTTAACTCACTCTAGGGAATCAGAAAGGACCTCCCTAAAGAAGAGATATTTAGACTGAGACCCAAATGATGAATAGGAATTGGGGAGGCAAAGAAAATAGGAAGAATGCTGTAGTCAGAGGTTGCAACTGGCACACAAGACTTGAGATAGGAGTGAAGGTCACGACTCTGAGAAGCAAAAAGTGTGCCAGCATTCCTGAGCATGGTGGAAGAGGCGGCAGGAAAGAAGGCTGCACTAGTCCTTGTCCATGGCTCTGGGGTTTGGTTTCTTACTCTTTCCTTTGATGAATCATCCCAAATCAGTTACTAAAGTCAATGACTAAGCGGGTAGCTGAGTGAACATGAAAGTCACCACCAGGTCTTGGGGACTCTCAGTCTGGCTCATATCATTTTGGGAAACAAAGGATGAGAATTAGGCTTAGTAGGACTCTGGGCCCCGGCCATGATGTTACTTGAAAAGACAGGCATATCTAACCACCATCAATTCTAAACAAGTTGCCCCACTTCTTAGCACTCCTCATTTCTCCCAGTCCTATGTTCTGCTTCAGGAATAACCAATGCATCAGCTACCAATTTTCTTGAATACAAGCCTGGATGTGGCCTTAGGATACTATGCTAACGCTACCAAAATAAAGAGGAAATAGACGTAGTCCGTCCTTAAGAAACTTAAAATCGGCAAAGGAAATATTGGGAGTAGAGTTCTGGCGTGGTAGAAAGAAGAGTATGGACTTTGGAGTCAGTGAGGCTTGGGATGAAATGCTGACTTTATCACTTATGAATTTTGTGATCTTACACAATTTTATTAACCTCTTTGAGCCTGAATACATTAATTTGAAAAATGAAGATAATATGCACCTGCTTCCTAGAATTGTTGGGAAGATTGAATGAGGTCATATTTTCAGATACTGTGTATGCGTGTGTGTGTGTGTGTGTGTGTGTGTGTGTGTGTGTGTGTGAACAGGGAAGGTGGTACAAATGAGAAGGGAGATGGACCAAAAAGATAAACAGAAATTGTCCCCTTAAATTTACTCTTAATGTAATGTAAATGTACTATTAAATTTACAGACTGATAGGAATACAGAAACATAAACAAACACTATAATCACAATATAAAATGTAAATTTAACAATCCAGAAAGAGATGATGAGTGTCTGAACTAAAGGAGAGGCAGAGGTGATGTGAAGAATGGGGCACATTCAAGAGATATCTTATGCAAATTCAAATTACATAGATTTCAAAGTGTGACGTAAAAATATTTATAAAGTTTTGTTTTATACAGACAATTTGAAATAATGGAAATTCCCTGAATGTAAAATGCATTAAGACATGGTTCTTTTCAAAACTGTCAGGTCAAATAGACTGAAGTTTTGTTTCCACCCTAACCGTGAGGCAGTGACACATTAGCTGGTAAACAGACAGCCCTGCCGTCTATAGGTTTAGTCTTAACATACACAAGTTGTCAGCTATTCATGGTCTTCCAGAACCACATCTCTCCCAATAAGTGCAAGTTACCTTGCAATTTGGGGTATTGTAGGGGAAATTAATAAGACTTAATAAATGAATAAGGGGCAAAGAAATGATATAAAGGAGAAGAAAGGGTAAAGGTTGAATTTTAGTTTCCTAGCTTATGTGACCTGGTGACTGACAAAGTCATTTAATAAGATCATTTTGATCTGCCTCAGAAAGAAGTGAGTTCCCCACTGAGAAGTGTGCAAGAATATGGTGGAGAATTATATGTCAGAGATATTAATAATTAGATTCATGTACCTCATCAGGTATTGGATGAGAGGAACACTAAGGCTCCCTCCAGTCAAGAGCATTTAAGATGAGAGTCTTGCCTATACTTCTGCTCAGTTCCCATAATCCTCACTGTGAATACCTTTTCTTTGGAATGGACTCTGCTAACTCTCCTCCTATTTTCTTGTTCTGTTTCAATGTGCTTCAGTGTTGCCTCCCATGGGGATTGTGAGCTCCTGGGGCTGGTGGTGGTAGTAATAATAGTCAGTGGCAGCAGTAGCAATAGTCATAACATTCATATTGTGCTTACTATGGCCAAACACTCTTCTAAATGCTTCTCATATATTAACCCATTTAATCCCCTCATAGACCTTTGAGGTAGATAATAGTTTTATCCTCATCTTACAGATGAAGAAACTGAAGAACAGAGAGGATACCTAACTTGCCCAGGAGTACACAACAGAGCCAGGATTCAAAGCCAGGTAGTTTGTCTCTGGAACCCGTGCTCTTATCCACTATGTTATCCCGCCTTTCCAATGGGATGAAGGTTCACAGCTTTGTAGTTCTGCAGGTGTAGCATATGGTAGGAGTCGGGGTTCTGTGAGGCATAGGACCATGGTGAATCTTTTTCCAGGATCCCTTCGCTGTAATAAGTGACCCTGGCAGCATCAAAGGACCGTAGCTCCAGCAAAACTTGGAAGGGGCAGGCAAGCCCTTGAGGGTCTCTGCTCTAATCAGCCTTTCCTTTTGTGCCTCTGATCTGCAAGTTTCCTGGGATCCGGTGTTAGAAGCTGCCAATTTCTGCAGCCACAATGCCGTTCCAGCTTCTCTCTTGTCCTTAAGACCAGACTAGTTTGGACTATCTCAGAACTGAGAACTTTACATTTGTTTCTTTCATTCAGAGGGAACTAACTCAGAGAAAGAACAGTAACATACAGAGAGCCTTTTTTTTTTGCTGAGGAAGATTCACCCTGAGCTAACATCTGTTGCCAATCTTCCTCCATTTTGTATGTGAGCCACCACCATAGCATGGCCACTGACAGACGAGTGGCATAGGTCTGTGCCTGGGAACTGAATCCGGGCCACTGAAGCAGAGCATGCCAAACTTAACCACTAGGTCACCAGGGATGGCCCAGATAGTCATGTATACACTCTCCGCTGTGAGTATAATGATGATGACCAACCATTTAGAAAGACCAGATGGGTAATATCTGCTAACCATATGTGCTGGGCCCCCTGCCTAGTGTAACATTTGTGGAAGAAGGTATTACTTATTGATTTGGGGGTTGCAAGTGACAAAAACCTAACTCTTAACAGCTTAGGTAAAAGTAGAGATTGCCTATTCAAATACTGCTGGATTATCTCTAGGATCTCAGGACTAGGAACATGGCTGGATCTCAGGAATAAGTGGAACAAGGTATCACTGAAGATTCATTATCCAACTCATAATCTCACTCCTCTCTGAACATCCACTACACAGTTCTTTCTCTTTCCTTCCTTTTTTTCATTCTCCCTTTCTTTCTCTTTCCTTCTTTCTTTCTCTTTCCTTCTCCTTCTCCAGACCAAATTCTTCTGCTTCTCAGGTCCAGGTGGAAGGAAGCATGGCCACTCAGATATCCCCTGAGCTGTCACTCTTATTGTTATAGGACAGAGAGAGAACCTGACCCAACTCTCTGGGTCCCAAGTCCAAACCTTGGGCCAATTAGCTGTGTCTAAGGATTAGAAATCACTCTACTGGCACAGTGACTCTTATAGCCACATTAAGAATGAGCAGGAGCAAGGGAATTATTAGAAAAGGGGGGCTGAAGAGACAGCCCCATGGGGGTCTTCCACAAGTAGCCACTATGCCAATTATTGTAACTGGAAGACACCTTCCATGAGATAAAGTGTGCCAAGGGGCTTTTTCTTCCATAGCATGGAAACGGTAGGCACCACACCTTGGTTAACATGTGTACAGCATGTATACAGTTGGTCTTCTATAACAATAGTTAATATTCATTTCACATTTAATATCTGCCAAGAGAATTTAGCAGCCATGAAATCTCTGTAAGATAGCAATGTAATTATCTCTGTTTTAGACATGAGAAAACTCAGTTTTGGAGAAAGGAAGTGACCTGCTCAAGTTTATACAGCTAATAAATTGCTGTTTCAGAACTTGAATGAAGCCTGTCTGCCCTTAGATTCACCTCTCTTGTCACTAAGATACTCTCCCTTTAATTTATAAAATATGTAGTGTGCACTCAGCCTGATACCAAGTGGAAAAATTCCAAATGCACATTCTAGTTGACTAAAAGAAAAACAAAAGTAAAATAGAACCACCAGCCTTGTAGATGCAATATTTCAATTTTGATTCCCCTCACCCACCCAAAATGAAGAGTTGACACTGCTCACCTTCATAACATTAAATGACTCCAGACGGCCTTCCAGGATGGGTATATAGCTACGCAGTAGCCTTAAGAAGAGTCAAATATCACGAATCTTTTTCACCTTAGCTTTCCAGGGAGGTCTTCCAAGTCCCTAAAGATCCAGGAAATAATTCTATGACATAAACTGTCACTTACAGACAAAGGTCAAATAGCTGCCTAGTCCCTATGTGATGCCATCCATGGCTCAGGAAGCATTTGCTGGGTTTAGGATTCTAAGCACATTGCATGACTGCACTCAGGTTTTGCTGCTATTTCTGTTTTACAGGTGAAAACAATGAACACTGGGATATTTCATTTGGCCTATCTAAGCCCAGAATCACAGACATCTCTCAGTTAAATAACCATACAACAGATATCAGAAAACCCAGTACTGAAAGATTTCAGAGGAAAGGCCCATCCCACCTGCCTGACTCCTCCATGCACCACAGGACCCTGTCCTCTCTCCTATGGAGTTGGTTATCAGAATGCCCTTAAGTCATCTGTTTTGTGTGTGTCTCACCCACTAGACTGTGTCTTCTTCACCAAAGTATTTCCAGCATCTAGCACAGTGGCAAGCATATAGTAACTCAGGAGGTGCTCAACGTGGAAGGGACGGAGCGATGGAGAGGAGAGGGGAGGAAGGAAGGAAGGAAAGAAGGAAGGTCGGAAGGAAGGAAGGAGGAAGTGAAAGGTAGGGAAGGGGAGAAGGAAGAAGGAAGAGAGGAATGGAGAGAGGCTTGGGGGATGAATAGAGTCCATCTGTCCCAATATCAAGGCTAGTTTTTGAGTAAGTCATCTACAAACCTAAGGGAAGATTAGTTAACACCTGGAGAGCATTAGTTCTGACAAGGAAAAGACACCCTGAGTGGTCACCGGACCCCAGAATCCTTGGACAGAGAACAGCAAAGCCCTTTCCTAAAGTCACCCAAGGCTGAGTGCCCAACTATTTCCCTCTGTGAGACTGAGAACACCCTTGACCAGTGCTGTGTATGAGGAAATGGCTAAGTGAAGAGAACGGTCATTACCTCTCATTCTCAGCCCAGCAAGGAGATCCTTCCAGCTATGCCAATTAAATTTCCACTTCTCATGTGCCTTCAACTATTGTCTTAAGAAAAACCTGAGCCTACAAAGCAGGTCCTCTGACCCTCACCAAGGAAACAGTGTTGATTGTGCGTCTTTGGGCTGTGGGGCTTCAGCGGTGTAAACTGAAAAAGTAAACCCGATTTGAAGGATATGCAAACGACGAGCTGAAAAAACAATTAATATTTAGCTTTGTGAAAGACACAGCTCTCCTCGTTATGAAGCCTGGATTCTCTGTAACCAGAAAGAAAGATGAATTGTTGGAAGCTCCTCAAAATGTGCAGCTGAGAATGCCTTTATATTAATGAGGAAAGTGATGTTGATTAATGGGCAGCCCAAAAGCTAGAAGGAAGCTTTCCTCCCTTCTGTCTTCCTGCCATCAGGGAACAGGTAGCCTACCGAGGTCCCCAGGCAGAGCAAGAGCACAGTCCCCTGGGTCTGCTGCTGGCTGGCGCACATGTGGTCTGATCATGCTCCTTTCAATTATACCGACAAACATGTCTAGGCTTGAACAAACCGGCCCCTGTGAACTAGGCTGCATTATTAGAGAAACCCACATCTTTCCAGCCTCCCTGAACTTAATTGATTAGGACTCCTCTATTGTATCCCACAGCTAGTTCAGGAAATGATTTTTTAAAGTTTAGCTAAATGACAGTGTTGATTTTGACCCTTAGTATTTTCTTATATTCATCCCATTTCTTGCATTTGCTTAGTATATTATGTGTTCCCGTGACTCCGTGGCCAGCATTATGTAATAAATCCATTGACATGGTCTAGCAAAGGACTTCGATCCCCATTTTACAGAAAAAGAGTTTGAGTCACAGGGAGGTGGAAATACCTTAACCAAAGAGTGAGAGGTGAGGTCTACTGATGCCTAGACGAGCAGCGCTTCTCCCTAATGATGGCTTTGAAGACAACACCTATTTGGGGCAAGAGCTTCCATCTGACTTTGCCACCTTCTTGGTCACACAAGCCAGGAGCCACCCAAGAATGAGAACTCCGTCTTCTTTCCTAACAAATCACAAGGAAAACAGCCTCCTCTGCTTGGTCTATAGCGTGCACATCGTCCATTTTTCATTCTTCTCTGTATGAAGAGAGGGCTTTCTGTGAACAATCAGAGGCCAGACTCCATATGCTGCCCAGCTCTGGGCATTGCCTCCCGTGCTCGATTTCAGGCAGCCTTTCAAAGATTGATGTCCTCTGTCGCTCATGAGACTTAGGTCCACGCAGTGGAGGAGTGGCCTAAACAAGCAAGGAAAGCCTTGAGGATATATAGAATCATACTCTTTGGTCAAGATTCCGGCTTTGGGAGGAGCAGGTTTAACAAGTTCTGAAGCTTATACAATTTTGAGGTCCCGCTTGAGAAAAGACTGCAGAGTTACAAAAACAAAACTTTGTATGAAAGTGAACATTTATTTATAAAGACAAAATAAAGCACATCATAGAAACTGACAAATACCATAAAATCAAGAAAAATAACATATTTGTATTAATTAATTGCCTGTCATACTTCTTTGGTTCTTTTTCCTACATTTTTGGCCGTATATGCCAACAATTTTATAATATCATTTTCGAGGCAGAGAAGAGAATGATAACCAAGTCTTTCCCTCTGCAGGTTTCTCCTCCAGTGCCCACATGGAGTCCAGTGCTGGCCACCACAGGGTGCACTCACAAGGTAGCACAGCTTCTGGCCTTGCATCCTCCTGCCAACACCAGGCAGGGCATCTCAGCGGGTGGCAGGAGAATCCTGGAAGCCATTCCTACAGTAGGACAGCCAACCACAACTTACCTCTGCAAAGAAGGGACTGTCAACTACAAAACCCCAACTCACTGTAATCGTAAGGCAATTTCCCCCTAGCCGGATCCCACAACTGCCGGCAGCTACTTCACCAACAGCAAAACAGTAGGACATGTTTGGAAAAGTTGGGGAGAAAGAGTGGTCTTGATTGATAGTTAAAGCATCTTAATTTTGCAAATTAAAAATAAAAGGACCATTTGAACATATTGCCAAGACCCCTCCCAGAACTTGAAAGGGCTTTGTGCAAGTGCGGAACCCTAAGCTGAAGCTTCATTATCTTCATAAAGCCACCTCTGGGCCTCATGCTCAGTCTTGCTGCTCCAACAGGAGTGGGGAGCAAGGAGGAACTCTAGAGGAGATGATCATCTCTCACACACCCAGGATTACTATTATCTAAAGCATCTGGACTCTAATCACAGGAAAAGTGGAAACTGACTCAAGCATGTCTGATCTGAACAGACTTTCATTACACTAGATGGCCAGGCTTACAGAAAACCTGGTGTACGCCCCCAACTTGCATTTCACACTGCTTTCCCAGGACTGGGTAGGTCTGCTTGTACCTTACACCTTACTTTTCCTTCGAAGGAGGTAATCTGGGAGTGCACGTCCAGTATCTAAATGATTTAGCCCCCAAACTTGACTCTTCATTTGGTACCTAATGAGCTGTTTGCATAGATAACAGAGTTGCAGGTTCGGGAAACTCAGCCCTAACATCAGTCTCCAGCCTCTCCAGAAGACACAACACATCATCCCCAATATGAACAAACATATGAACGCGTCATGCAATGTAGAGACACACTATTCAAACAAAATGGAAATCACCCTTTCAGGCAAGCAGACACACTTTAGGGTTCTCAACCTCTCCCACAGTCATGACTATAAATTTGATAATTTTGTTGAAAGCAGAGGAGTTAAATATCTGGACATCTACCGATATGCTTCTCTTTTTATTTCTGTCTTTATTTCTGTCAGTGGTTCTCATCAGGTACACAAGGAGTACCACATAGGATTTGCACATTTAAAAACCTTGTGTATTTTAATTCATGGGTAGTATAGAAGATTCTTGTGTGTAATTATATATGTAATTAATTATATATGGTTCTCACCTTACTCATTGATTTTTTTAACCTAACCCACACAGGAGACGCAACTTCACAGTATCTTTGTTCATTAAATCAGAAAATTAAATAATTTTCTTTTTAATGAATCATTATGTGATAGACACTTTAGTTCTATAACCTGGGGGTGGGGAGGAGCGGAATGGAAACAGTAGTGTGCAGCATCCAGATAAACCTCTCCAGACACAAAAGGAAATTGCATCTCTAATCTCAAAATCTGATTAAATACGAAAGGGGGGGTGTGGTGAGAAAGCTCCACATAATCTTGGGTAACTCTTGAAAGGAGGGTTTCTAAGCTCCACATCACGGGGTTTTTAATTTGGATTCCATATTTCTCTTGTAAATATGAACCTGTACGTTACTCAAGGAAACTACATTTGGTTACAAACATTGAAAAGACTTGAGTTTTAATTTTTTTATATCTGTTATTCAGATGGGAATGAAAATCAGAAATTTCAAGCTGGCAAGTAACAGATGGAAAAGATGCAGCAGAGACTCTAGAAATTAATGTGTTTACCCAGCTGTCTGGTCAAGTCCCACTAAGGCAACTCAAAGAGACCACTCCCTGCCTCCTACAGCTCTGTCCCATTCCTAGCAGATTCTAAACTCAGGTTTCCTCTCATTTTCATTATGAATTCATTTACTCATAGGTTGTTCAGATATATTTTTTAACCCTCATCTGAAGTTGTTCTACTTATCTTTGATGACTGGTTTCCAATTTGATTTCATTCATTCATTCCATCCAAATATTTATGAAGCACATACTATGCACCAGATACTATTCTAGGCATTGGACACATAGCTGTGGGCAAAAATCTCAGTGACATCCTATTATATTGAATCACACGAAGCTGCCACTTTTATAGGTCAAAAACGATCAAGTATTAACAGTCCCATGGGTTTCAGGTTAATGTTGCAGACTCCCCAAAATAAACATAATTGGTAAAAACTTTGATAGTGTGTTAGAACCTCTTCTGAGGGTCTAGCCCTTAACACACTGGCCTCTTATTAGAGTCACCACCTCGGGTGGACTCTTGACCCTTCCTCCCATCCCAGCCTTCAAACCTGAAGCTCAAGGTGGCCAGGAGTCAGCAAAGGGCCTCAGGGGAAAACAAGCTACGTCCAGTGATTTTCCTGCCCTTTTAGATCCTGCTTTCACTGAGTTTTTGGCCTGTGATGAATCCTGACTTTCTTACTGGCTCAACGATGGGTTAAAAAACGACTTATTCTTTACTCAGGAGTGTTCGTTCTTTTTAACATGAGGTCTGACAGAAGACTGGTTTGCTTGATAATACCTGAAATAACGTAAGTCATTGGTGAGTATTAGGAGCATTTTCTTTACCCTATCACCCTCAGTGTAATTGCACCAGATAAGCGAAAATTTGCCCATTTCTGATGGTTAAGGATTTTAGTGTGGTGTTCCTTCTGACAGAATTGTGAGATAAAGTTCTCCTGAGATTTTAGGCACTTCTACGGCCCACTGGTGTAGGAGCCTCTATGAACTCCTGAGGTTTACATACAGCCGTGCACTTCCTGAGGGAAACTGGGTCTGGTACCAGGAGCCTCCTGATAAAGGAGGTATACGTGGCTTCACAGAACTGATGGAGATTTAGAGCCTCAGGAAGGACTGAGACAGTGGGAGCAAGCCCTGAAGCTGAAGAGAAGTGGCTCTGCCACTTACGGCCGCTGTGTAAGCCTTGATACATTACTGCCTCTCTGAGCCTCAGTTTCTCACACATAGAATGAGGATCGACCCCACAGACTGTTAAATGAGAGAACACAGAAGCATAAGTAAAAAGTTTAAATGAAAGTGCTTTGTAGGGGCCGGCCCGGTGGTGCAGCAGTTAAGTTCACACATTCCGCTTCGGTGGCCCGGGGTTCACCAGTTCAGATCCCGGGAGCGGACCTACTCACTGCTCATCAAGCCACGCTGAGGCAGCATCCCACACAGAGCAACTAGAAGGATGTACAACTGTGACATAATATCTACTGGGGCTTTGGGGAGAAAAAAGAAAAAGAGGAGGATTGGCAACAGATGTTAGCGCAGGGCCAATCTTCCTCCAAAAGAAAAATGGCTTTAAAAAGAAAAAGAAATACTTTTTAAAAAAAGTGCTTTGTAAACTGTAATATACAGAAGGGCAATTTTCAAAATGAGGAAATAAAATTTAACAAAAAGAAAAAAGGATTCATCCCGGGAATTCAAGGCAGAGTCCCCAGATGGCTAGATAAAGGCAGTTGGGGAAGGGAAGATCAGAGCACTTCAGAATGAATTCACTAAGAACAGCACAGAACCTATATTTATACACCGTTGGTGTTTTACGGTTTACAATGCACCATGGCAAAGTGGGAACATGCCAAATGGAAACAACACTGGTTTGCTAACAAAACAGCTTGAGTTTACATCCTGGCTCCACCACCTCCTAGCAGTGTGAGCCTGGGCAAGTTAAAGGATTTGTCAGAACCTCTGTCCCTCGTCTGTTAACGGGTGATAAAAGTGGATTAAACACACTCAAATTCATAAAGTGCCTGCATATAGAAGGGGCTGTATAGTAGTAAATTCCTTACTCCATCATATACATTACCACATGCAGTCCTCATATCAACCTTATGGGTTGGATTTTTGTTGTTCTCATTTTAAAGATGAAGAAACTGACCTGACCAAGGAAATATATAGGCATGAAGTAGCAAAACTATGGCACAAAGTTAGCTTATTTCCAATATTGACTCAGGTATTTCCACTATACTCCTGTTGCCTCCACTGTAATAGATCAGGGCTGTGTAACTGCTAGGTGGGGGGGGAGGGGCAATTTTACATAGAATAACCAGATGTCCTCCTCCGAAAGAATTAGAAACACACAGGCTGCACGGAAGTGCTATCCAGGTATGTAGATGATTGAGCCCTTGGCCCCAAAGGTACAGACTAATCACCTGAAGTCATCTTACAGGTGGGATTTATTTCTCACTCTCTGGCACACAAGTTTCTTACCAACAAATCTTGGGTTATTGCTACATTCAACTCGCCAGTTTCAAACAGTATAATATTGTCAATGTAATGAACCAGCATGATCTGCCTGAGAACTAGATGATGACATATAGCTGCAGAGTTGACGTAGTACCATGAAGGTGTATCGTTGGTCCCCCTAGATGAAAGCCAAACAACTTCTAATGACCTTTACTGACAAGTATAAAGAAAAGGGCACCTGCTAGAGCAATAGCTGCATACCAGGTGCCCGGGAATGTGTTAATTTGCTGGAGCAATGAAATCATATCTGGAACAGCAACTGCGATTGGAGTCACTACCCGATGGAGTTTATGGTAACCCACCGTCATCCTCCAAGATCCTTCTGTCTTCTGCACAGCCAAAGAAACTAGTTGAACAAAGATGTGGTAGGAATCACAGTCCTTGCGTCTTTCAGGTCCTTGGTGATGGCAATCATTTCTGAAATCTCTCCGGAAATGCATGATGCTCTAAATCAGCGAGCAATATTTGGTGCTGTTTCTCCCTTAGCCAGAACTTATAGGTCCAGGAATCAAGGGTTTTGAAAATGAGAGTGGCTCTTCTCATTGTTACCCCCGGTCATCCACGAGAGAAAGTTTTGTGTTACCCACCACTTTGGCCTTTTCTGGTCTACAAGACCTAATTCCCAAGGAAGGATGCTTCCACCACAGGACACAATGCTTTACTGAAACTGATAGTTGAGACAGCCACTGACCAATCAGAGCTCCTCCTGGTAGTTACTAAACAGGTAAAGAAGGCAGGTCTGTATCGACTGGGATATTGATGCTTTCAAGAGGATACAGAGTTGCTACTGCATATTGGAGGTAAGAAAGAGCTCGTCTGGAATTTATGAGAATCCCTGGAGCATCTCTGAGTACTCTGGGTACTGCAATTAAAGTCAATGGAAAATTTCAACAACTCAGTACAGATGGGACTATTAATACACCAGAACCTTTAGGAATAAAGGTTTAGGTCACCCCATTTGGGAGGACACCAAATCCAGCAGAAGCACTTTGTATAGGCAAAGAACATACAAAATACAGAATGTATAGTAGAAAAAGGTAGTTATAAATACCAGCTATAACCACAGGGCCAGTTGCAGAAACAAGGACAATAATAATTTTTAGTACTTTTTCCTTATTTTAATGTGAATATGTTTCAGTACATATTAACCAAATTTTCTCTTCACCTCTCGCATTCCCCTATCATCTAATATAAGATGGTAATGGTAAAGTTTATCTCAGTACCTAAGTTACTGGATATCAAAGGAAGAAGGTGATTCAGCAAGAAGAGGAATACACATCATCCAAACATGAATAAAAAGAATTTGTATCTATTTTTGGAGAAAGGATTACATGTTTTCAGTTGTACAAGGGATAGTTGAATTAGGTTAGGCTGAAACATGGTTTTTCAATTGTCTTCATTCAGAAGATAAGTGTGGTTAAAAGAGGTATATACGGATGACACATCGACAGGGTGTGTTGACTTAGCTAAGCTGAAACTATGCTTCCCAGAATTCCCTTCCCTGCATAGTTTTAGGTTAGTATGGGCTAAAGGAGAAATTCTGTACAAGATTTGGAAGGCAAAATGAAGCAGTAGACACGTTCTTTGTATGCTCAGAAGGTCAGTGCTGGGCAGCTGTTGCTGATCTGCTGCCTCACCTAGCTGGCTTGGAGCCGTGGCCAGATTTGCAGCTCCTTCAGCTCCCACTGCATCTCCTCTTCCTTTAGTTTCTGATGCTTGGGCCAGGTGTGTGTTTATCTCCGTGAGGAAGGAGCCAGCTTCTCCTGAAGGTCACCTGCATCATCAAAGCTGAAGTCAAGGAAGTGACAAGAGACTGATGTGTGTTCTAGCTCCTCCCATGGGCCCCAGGGCATCCTATGGGTTCTAGTGTGTCCTTGTTGTCTCCTATTTTACATCCATCTTTTCTTCCCAACTGACTATCCTGCTGCTTCAGGCCCTAGCAATATATAGAGAGAGATAACAGCCTTTCATACGCTGTTTAACCAGCTCCCACAATTGCAGAGTTCAAATCCCTTATTATATAATTATATATATAAACCACTCCTAGTGGTTCTGCTTCTCTGATCCACCCCAACTGAAGGGTATGCAGATCCAAGTGGCAGAGCTACATCTCACCCCTAGCTCATTTCTAATATTGATTCTGAGTGCCTTCCACTAAACAGCTGCTGCCTCCACCATAACAATTCAAGACCGGGTAACTAGAGGGTGTTGGTGGTTTAAAATAGCATGTAGGCCATCACCCTCCCTCTTGGGGAAATGGAGACATAGAGGCTGCAAAAAGAGCTTTGAGAGATTAAGATGATTGATGCCTGGTCCCACAGGTGCAGATCAATGAACTAAAGGCAGCCTGCAGAGGATGTCTCTGGGAATGTGTCCCATCCCAGGGGCTTCCTTCAACTTTGGTCCACGCGGCACTTTTACCTGCAAATTGCATAATAAAGACAGAAAGTGTGTTGATCAAATTTTCAGGTGACATAAGGCTGGGCCAGCTAGCAAATATGCTGAGTGATAGAATCAAGAATCCAAAAGATTTGACAGGATGAATAATGAGTCACCGCTAACAAGATGAAATTTAATGGGATAGCTATCACGTTTTACCCTCTGCAGCCCTGACCTGGATAGTGGTGGTACCGACACCCCCCTACGCTGGAGGCTAGTACTGAGGTATCACTTGAGCCCAATGTGGGAAGAAGGACAGGATGCTGACAAGAGGTCTGCTTCAAGGGAATGCTCCTGAGTTCAAAATCATCTCCACAAATACAGACTTAGAGACACTTGGCATAACAGCAGTTTGTGAAAACGACATTAAGCTCAGTATCAACCAACACTGTGGCCATGTTCAAGTATCCATTAGGTACTTGGGCTTCATTATTCAAAGTATGGTGCTTCAAGAGAGTTTGAAGAAAATTTTACAACTTTGCCCTGCTCAAAACCACACAGCTGGGGTACATGGGTCCATAGTTTGAGGTACAGTCCTGAAGGCCACACTTTAGTTACAAACTAGAGTTTGACCAATACGCTGAGGGTATATAATCAAGTCACATGAATAACATATTACAGAGAGTCATCATGAGAGTTGGTTCCAAATAATTTAAGAGTTTTCATACAGGAAAAAAAAACAGAATTTTGTTTGTACTTCTAGAAGACAGATGGACAGGAATTATAGAAAGAAACACTTTAATCACTATAAAAAATAAGCATAAACTAGAGTGGATAAGTCAGGCTCTGGAGCCAAACTCCTGAGTTTAGAGCTCATGACACACCATCTAGCCGGGTAACTTGAGCAAGTTACTCAATTTCCCTGACTTCAGCTTTCTCATTTATAAAAGAGAAATTCAAGACCATCCCCCTCATACATTTATTGTGGGGATTAAGTTGAACAAAAACAAATAGTATCTACTTCACCTGGCTGTTGTGAGGATTAAATGAGGCAACACACACTTGGAAAGATTCAGAAGAGGTTACAGGGTCAGAGGTCAATAGTCACTAGTCTCATTATCATAAGGAAGCACATTCTGATGCTTAGAGTTATCCCTAAATAGGATGTCCTGCAAGGTGAGTAGGTGGCATCTTGTGTCGGGATGTGTTTAAGCTTGGACAGGCTCTCCATTGATCAAGGGTACCTTAGAGTGAGGTTTCGCAAACTTTAATGTACATGTGAATCATCTTTGCATCTTATTAAAATGTGAGGGCTGAGTCAGCACATCTGGAGAGGGGTGTGAGATTCTGCATTTCTAACAAGCTCCCAGGTGGTAGTACTGAGGTTGCTGGTCTAGGTACCTCATTCTGAGCAGGAAGATTGGAGAGGAACTCCTCCACCAGGTAGGAAGGAAAAGAATAGGCCTGTTCCATTCTAAAACGTTCATACTCTGTGATGTTATAAATCTGAAAATGATAAATTATACTGAAACCACATTGTAAGTGAGTAATCTAGAGCAAGTGACCTAACCTTGTACCTTGTTTTGATATATTCTGCAAAGCACTTTTTAAGAAATGAGTACTTTTTACAGCAAAATCCAAAGTCCTCAGATGGAAGCTGATTTACTTAGGCAGAGGGTTTCATTTCCTAATTGGCTAAACATCTGTTTCAGTTCTGAGCACAGATTTATCTTTATCAAATACTGATTGGGCTTTGGCTCCCGCTGGCTGCTATGTGCTGGTGTGACGGGGAACAAAGCAGGGCAGCTGTGGGATGTCAGGAAGCCTCAGGAGGAAGGCAAAGAGGGGCCAGAGAAGCAGAAAAGAGAGGGAATCACAAGTTACTGGAAGAAAAAGCAATAGCAAACTCTACTGGCTTCAAGGTTGGATACAAGCAGATCTGGAGCTATGGAGACCCTGAGGGACCACCTGATCCATTCTCCTCAGTCTCCAGACAGTGAAAGAAAGGTCCTGTGAGAACCCATGACTTTCCAGAAGTAACACACAGAGGCAGCATCTGAACAAGAAACAGGCCACGCTGCTCCTGGTCTAGCGTTTATCCCACTAGCCCACGCCTGCCTCCTCTTTCCTCCTGGGGACTCCTGCCCCAGCAATGCTGCTTGTCTATCCATGGTTTCTCTTCATGCTTCAGTTGCCCTTCAGGATAAGGAGGGTTGAAAAGGATTCTGAGGATACAGTTTGAGAGCAGGGAACTATTGTTCAGTCAGGTTAACATCTCATGACAAAACTGCTCCAAAACATCTGAAAAGTATACCTATATCATTCACATTGTTCATTGTCTCTGCTCTATGAATATATTAAACAGCAAACGTAACCCAAACACCAATGGCCGTGACACCTTTTCAAGAGCCAAGGCCAGAGTGGAGCACTTGTTCTCAATATTTCTCCCCCGTAGGCCCCTGGGTTCTCTTCTACCTCCACCTCCATTTGTGAACTTCCCTCACTGCAGTAAGAGCAGAATGTAAAGGGGGCACATCCACTCTCCTTTTTATGAAGATCAGGCCAGGAAAGGAGCAATGACTCAGAAGCTTTGGCCAGGGGAGGAAGGAACCTGGAAAGTCATAGGGAATTACTTCATACCTGGAAACCCCCATTTCTCCCAAATCCCATATCTTGGTACTGGTGAAGATCTTCGATATTCTTGGGAGAGGACTAAAAGTAATTTATTCATACTAACATGAAATGACTAGCATCAAGGCTTCTCCTGAGAAGCTGGGTTCTAGAGCAGTTTCCACTTAACTGCTAGGCCTCCTCTCCTACATGGGGGAGGTCGTCTGTTTTGGTTTTCCACAATTCCCTGATAACCTATGAATGGAGTTTGTCCACTCTTGGCCTCCTACATCCTGTGCAGCACTTTGGGAATGAAAGGCCATCTCAGTATACTATGTAATGTCTACCCTCTACCACATGGCTCCATTTCTCCCTTTATAAATTTGCTAAAAACAAAAGTAACAGTATTAACCACCCATCGCTTAAACAAGAGATGATCCATCATTTTTTACTATAAGTACATTTGTAGCAACAAAAATATTACACACGTCAGCAGAAGGAGGGCCCCGACTGGAGGTGTTCTTAAGAGAATTCGAGGATCATGCAATTATTTGCCAATGCTACACAGCATTGATGCTCCAGTCTCAAGAGTGCAGCCAAAATCAGGAATTCAGAGGCTGCTACTCAGTGGTGAGGTGACATATGGTCCTCTGTATTCAGTTGTTTGGGTAATTGTTCACTGTTTCTATAGAACTAAAGAGCTGCCACTCATTTATAGATCTACCCAGGTCTGCGATACACGCTGGTGGGTAGTGAAGTCAACTACAGAAAGCAGCATCCGTCTGAGCAGGCTGTTGGCATTGTCACAGTGCTTGTTACCCAGGAGGCCTTTGAAAACCAGAAAGAGTCTAGGGGACTACACATTGCTCTTCTCTGCATTTTTCTGGAGACATCTCTCCAACATCACTCCCACGTTTAGGCCAGTGCATAGAAGTGATAGACATTTTACCCTACAAGTCTTTAATGGCAAATGAGTTAAGCATTGGAAACAGATCACGTTGACTACACAAACACAACTTATTAAGGTCTGTTGTCAGCCTGCAGTCTTGTGTTTGTCAGCCCATCTTTGGCCTCAGCATCCACAATGGCAGGCGATAACAGAGCTGGTATCAGAACAAGTTCCCACAGAGAGGGGAGAGAGATATACTTAAGTTAAAGAAGTGCAGGTTTCAAAACTACAGCTGTCCTCAGTATTTATGCATTCCCTTTATGGGTATTTTTCATGGGGACCTTGGTACCTTTCTTCCTTCCTCAGGACAGGCCAAGTCCTAGAGAGTGACAGCAGGAAGAAAGACTGGATAGAATGACCTATGTGAAATGGCCGCTATCATTTTGCTTATAGACACCAAGTTAGAACTAAGAGCCTCTTATCCATATTTCCATGCAATTTTCTAAGTTTGCTTTAATGGATATGACATTTCATTAATTCTGATTCATTGTGTACTCAAGCCAAAACACATGCAGTTCAGTTCCATTTACTGACAGAAAATAGAAGTTGAAAAATTCTAAGAGTAATAACTGAAGGTGTGTAATTACTCATTACCCAATCAGCTACCAGATTCAGGAGGCAAGAATGGTTTGGAGACAAATTGCAACTTTTGTGAGCGAATCTGACAGGCTGGGTTAGTAGGTGTGTTTCTTTTGATTAATGACACAAGAAGGAAAGGTTTAGAAAAGGTGTTTCCACTGATTCTGCTACTTCTAGGCTGACCCTTAAAACGCTTCTACCAGTTACCAAGGAAAACATAAATTATACTGAGCAAAGTGTGAATTTTGTCAAAACATACAAAAATGTTACATCCGTAACTTCTCTGCTCTAATTAAAAAGAAACTCAAGATGACAAGTCCTAGGATATGCCAGAATGGGTCATTCAACAACAGATCTCAACTTTCTCAGAAAATGCACTTATTAAAATAAAGAAAAAACAAACAGTTGGAGCCATTCATCACGGTCAATTAACATAAAAGTTTGAAGACAGCACAGTTACTGTATGGGTTTCGACATTCTTCAATATTTTTCCAACAGACCAGATTTCTGGGCGTAGAGTGGGCATTTGCCTGGTTACTCATGAAATGTGTCCAAGGGAACCCTTTCAGGTCCCAGTCCTTTAGGAGGTTCCTACTTAGAGGCTGTGATAAGATAATCACACACACACAAACATACACACACACACAAATGCTAAAGAGCAGAATCTGACAGTATTCAGTGAACTGACACGAGGAAGGGCACAGAAAGTGCTGGGATTTAGGGAAAAGTCTTTTGATCTTGGGTGTGTTTGGGAAGATATCACAAAGCGGGAGTGGCTTACTTGTGGCCTTGAGGATGAGCTGAGATGGATTCTGAGAGAGAACAGTTTGAGTGGTACAGTGGCAGAAATAATCTTGATTTGAGGGAGAGGAATTATGTCAATAAGGGGACAATAAGAGAATTCTTATTCATAAAGATCAGTTGGGGCCCCATTGGGGGTGGAGGGAGGGATGGAAGAAGATTCTGAATGTGAAGACCATTGGTTTAATGCACAACCACTATCCTGCATGGTCCTTCAGAAACATTGGCCCCCAGTACTCTCCATGAAGGATTGGAATGGAGGGAAAATAGAGCCATGAAGACTTGTTGTGTGTTTATGATAGTTGGGAGACGATGAGAGCCTGAACTAGAGTGGGGCAAAGGCAAAAGAGAAATGGAAGTAAGAAACAATAAAAAGGAGACTTGCCAGGATTTGGGGACTGGACAGGTATTTCAGGTGAAGAAGGGAGATGATGCAGACGGCTCTGAGTTTTTTCAGCCTGTCTACGAATTAGGGGAAAAAAAAAAAAACAGCTGTAACTAAGATAATGAATTCTTTGCAGAGAGATGTGCTATAGAGAGTGGAAAGTATGTGGCAGATGTGCAAGCAGAAATCTGAAGCAGGAAACTGGTTGTGGGACTGGAGCAGAACTGAGCACCCAGGTCTGGAGTGTAGACAATGATTGGCGAGGTTAAAGTCAAATCCGGAAACAAGTACACTACCCCCAGTACTATTGCTGAAGTGAATCCTACATGTACTCTTCATGCATGGGAGCTCCTTGCCCAACCCTCCCTTGCTATGCAACCCTCGTACTGACCAAACACAGGATTGGCAACCAGGAAGGATGTCCACATCTGTTAATGGAGGACAAGAGGAACCACGTGTGGAGGGAAGGTGTCTCATTCCGCTCAGAATGCTATAACAACTACCACAAACTGGATGGCTGATAAGCAACAAACATTTATCTCTCACAGTTCTGGAGGTCCAGGATCATGGTTCTGGCAGATTTAGTGTCTGGTGAGAACCTACTTCCTTACCGATGGCTGTCTCTCACCATAACATCACGTGACAGAGGGAAGGAGGGAGCTCTCTGGGTCTCTTTTATAAGAGCACTAATCCCACTCATGAGGGCTTTCACCTCGCAAAGCCCCCACCTGCTAATGTTATCACCTTGGAGGATAGATTTCAACATATGAACTTTGGGGAAACACAAACATCCAGGCTATGGCAGCAAGAGTCCTGTTAATACTCTGCTGTGAAAGTCCAGCAGATGGCCTGCTGGAGCAGAGGTGGGCTTAGGAGTCACTACAGCTGATTGTGATAAATATAATCTTGAATCTGAGAGTCAGAGGACCTGGGAGAGCATACAATAGGGTGTGTTTAAACCTTTTTAGCCATGGAAATCTTTTTAAAAATGAAATTCATGGAAATGTAAACAGCTAAGCTTCTCTCTTTGGGGGTTGGGAGTGGGGTCTGTGGGAGCCCAAGAGACACCTTCAAGAAGTACTGTTTGCTCTAGTCCAGCTACCTTATTTTATACATGGGGGTATAGAAGCCCAGGTTGGGGATCCCAGAAAACACAGCTAAACTGGGACTGTGCAATAGGGTTGCAGCCCCCCTGGCCAGGACTACTATAGTGCTCTAGGGAAAGGTGGAAAGGCCCCAACCCTACTCTACATTACATCATCCATGATGAATATACAATAGAATATTGTTGAAGGTCTCAGAAAATCAATAAAAGCACAATTATCTTTACTGAACACACACAGAAAGAGGAGGGGTCATCCTCAGAGAAGGGGTAGAGGCCAGGTAAGGGCAGGGGGTCTGTGAGGTTCAAGCCCGTCTCTAGTGTCAGATCAGAGGGGAAGCCAATATCCGTAGAATCCTCAGGCTGCCCCAGAGCAGGGGCCACGCCTCCTCTTGCTCCCTTGACTCCACCAGGTTGTTCTCAGCAGTCAGCCTCCAAGTAGTCCTTGCACATTTCATAGTAGATTCCCTCCCTGCAGAATCTCTCCTCCAAATTTCATCCCCACAAAGTGTTCTGCAGAGCTAGTGCTGCACAGTTCTGGCTTCAAGGGAGGTTGCCTGGGATCTTCTCCCATTTTGAGAAGAAAGCAAGAGTCTAATTTGCTGTGAACTGTCATGAGCAATAAAACATTCATTAACTTTAATTGTAAACACTTTAAGTCCCAATCACTGTAATGAAAGGATAAATTGAAAAATCAAGAGTTAAGTACCCTTTTAAAATGTCATATCTTCTATCTTCACCTGGCCTCTTAAACCAGATAAAGTCAGATTCAACAATGCATAGAGTGCCGGCACCCAATTCCATCTGACAAAATCTTACCCATCTTTCGAAGACCAGCTTAGATAGTTTCTCTGATCCTCCTCAACTGCAAGGAATCTGCACATTCATAGTACCCAAAGCACCTTTCTGGTACTCCTGATAAGGGCACTTGTTTTATAATATGTTTTATTTGTCCCAAATAAACTGAATCACTTGCCAATTGGTATCACATCTTGAGCATCACTATCATTTCAGCCCCAGAAATAGCGTTTCCTGCCCAGCAATTGCTCCACGATAATTGTACATGGGTTGAGTGAATGGTTTAAATCTTTTCAAAAAGCCAGTGAAAATTCATTGAGAGATCAAAGATGCATTAATTGTTTCGCCTATATCTGCAACTGGATTATATATCATACTGAAGAAGTCTAATGGCACATACATCATTTTGCTATGCAATCTCACACCTAACACTGCCCAATTATCTATTTACTTGCTAGCTCTGATATTTACATCCTGCAGTGGAGTGCCGAAGAAGAATTTAATTTAAATTCTTCTTTGTCTCTGCTTAGGATAATACTCCAGTGCTTTATATCCCAGGCTTTAGGAAAGTCATGGTCTATTGTCTTCTGAGGAAAGAGACAACTTGAGACAAATGTTTGAAACCTATGTTCCTAACCCAAAAGTATTCACGCAAGTCATCGAAAAGAAATTCATTTCAATCACTTTCCTATGTGCAAAGTTAAACGGGAACGGGCCTGGGAGTTGGGTCTTAGTCTTTCAGCCAAATCAAATGGTACAAGTCATATACTTCCTGCTTTATTCTTACTGTGTAATTGAAGACTCTCTCTCCACAGGTTGCAATGCCTTCATATGTGTAAATGATGACTCTCACTTTTTCTGCCTCAAAACTACTGAGATTAAATATCTACAATGTCTAGACTAAATGATCCCCAACAAACCAGGTTATGTTTGTGCTGGTGTATCTTAGTCCTGTAATAGTAGGGTTGTTGCATTTTATCAGAATGAAAATTCTGTTGCTTAGAAAAAAAGAAGGCATGATGTCTTTGTGATAGGTCAACTTGGGGTAGACTGAACTACATTTCCTAGGATCCTCAGGAGATTTTGGAGAGAGGGCAGAAGGGAGACAACAGTTCTTGTGTAGCGTACACACATTATTACTGATGGGCTGATTCACTTCAGCAATGTGAAGCAGCATCAAGAGCAGGTATGTATATTTAGGTCCATGATGAAGGGTTCCAACTTTGGTAGGATAGCCTCATCACAACAAGCAGAGGCAACCAGAACAGACAGAGGTTTTAAGCCATCGTAGTGGGGACCCAGCTCATGCTTGTAGGGTCTAAGCTTTTGCTCACAAGATTCCAGCCTGCTTGTGATCTTCTCTTCATGGCTATCTGCCCCATGGACTTCAAGATCCAGCATCAGATATGGAGACAGCCTTACAGGGCCTGCTTAACCAGCCCCCACAATTGTGTAAGCCAGTTCTCTGTAATAAATCCCTAGATTGATGATAAGTAGATGATAGATGATTAGCTAGACAGACAGATAGATAGACCAATCTCCTGCTGGTTCTACTGATGCTGCCTATCTGGTTGAACCTCGGCTGATATAGAAGTTTTTTTCAGAATCCCATACTCATGACATGGAGCTGTATTTGTGTGTACGTGATGCTGGCTCTCTTTTTATACAATGTACAAATGAGAATGTGTAATCAGAGAGAGAAAAAAACTATTTACATTCTACCTTCCTGGTTGACATCTAAATTCCACTTTTCTAATAGACTTTGCAGTCAACCCTGGTTCTGCAATTATTTTAATCTGTGTAACCTTTGAATCCATGCCACATAATTTCTAATGCTCAGTTTTCTCATCAGTAGAGATAATAATTTCCTATCTTATAGAGCTAATATGAAGATTAGTGCCACAATGTATATAAAGTTCCAAGTACACTGCCAAGCATAGAAGAAGCTTCTTGACCTTTCTTTCCCATCTTTTAAGTCCTATCTATTGTTCCATTTACTGCCTAAAACCATCCCCAATAAACCGAGCCTCCAATGGCCTCCCTCTCCTTTCCTTCTATGCACTGCGCCACCAATGTTAACACCTTTATGCTGTATATGCTAGGCACCCTGTCGGCTAGATTGTATGTTTTCAGATCAGGAAGCAAATGTTATGCTTCCATATTAATAAAAAAGAATTGCATTTGCTTACCACTTCACCTCTCACCATGCAATATGACATACATTTCCTCACTGGATCCCCAGTGTGAGCACAGTTAACAGTTGTGGGCACAATAAAATGGCCACAGTCTGTAATCAAGCTATGCTTTCAAAAGCATTAATCTTATACCATTGCTTGTAGTCAGGGGCAATTTGAATGGCTATGAACAAGGTAAAGCTATTAACAGGTTGGGCTGGTTATTAAGTAAGAAATGCAGGTGATTCAGCCAATGCCTAACTTGGCCCACAGAAGTTAGCATTCATCCAGATTTTGGAAGGAAACAAATAACAAAAGAGTGTGGTAGACAACTCTTGGTGGAAAGATACTGCTGAATTGCCATATGACCTGCACCTGTTATAGAGAATAGTCTAGGGAGCTACAGAGTGGAGTGTTGTCTTCCACCTCCTGTATCATCAATATAGAGTCCACCTGCTGACCAAATATTTGTTACCAGCTACTGAAACCAGCATAGACTTTTAAAGAAAGGCAATATTGACATTCCAAAGCAGAGATACCAGCTTTTCTGGGGAATAGGCCCTGAGTTTCAATATTCTCTGATGTATGCATTTTATTTAATCAGATCCTATGAATTATTTTAAAATAATTTGGGTTTTAGTAATCACGAGTCACTAAAACATTGTAAATAAAATGTAAAAACACTTAACATTCATTTCAAAAGTCATGGTAGGTGGATGTACAAGAGAAATTTTTGTCCATCGATAGAAAATACCAGAAGGCATATGAATTTACAGACTCTTTGCTAAATTTTCCATGTCCTTCTGGGGTCCTCAGCACCCTCATTGGATACCAGTGCTCCAAGGCAAATTACCTTGACCTGAGGTGACCAAAAGGGAATGGCTGGAAATACATTTTTTAAGCCACTTAGAAGTGTTCACATCAAAGGCCACTGAGAATGGATTAACCCTGGGTTTGAAAGAACTGCTTGTCAGGGATCAAGGATTGGTTTTAAGACTGAAACACAGAGTAGGGATACATGTGCAATTCTCTCTGCATGTAGGTGTAAAGCATAACATAGCCAAGAGATCTGTACCAAATGCAAATCTTACTTAACATGCTATAATGGTAATGAAAGAAGAAATTCAGTGAGATCCTCATGTTTCAATTGACTATAAGTCTTTTGGTGTTAAAGCTAAATTGATAGAAAATATTGAAGGTTTCAGGAGTAGACAAAGAGTGGACAGATAAATTCAGTGTGAAAAGTATTACTAATGCAATTGGAGAAATTATCCAAATTTGTCTAAAAGAGCGATGAACTCTGAAACATCAGCTATGTCTCATAACAAGAACCTGGGAGTTTCCAAAGAGCATTTCCTAAAATTCACAGCTCTAGGAAAAATGGTTGATTAAATCTTGGGCATTGTCATAAAAGGGCCTGGAATCAAAACAGAAAATAGACACCTACCCAATCTGAAGTGCCTGAGCGTTCACACCTAGATAATGTTGGTGTTTGTTGTCATCACATTCAAAAATTAAAAACTCTAGAAGTAGATCAGGTCAGAGAAAGAAGTCTAAAAGTTTCAGTTAGCCAGAAAAAATTATATATGCTACCCCCTTCCCTCACTGGCGTAATACATTCCCATTTGTTATGGAATTCACTATCATATTGATATTAACACATGTGAAATGAAGATCCAGCCAAGGACACATTTATCAAATAGTAGCCAAAGACCTTGAAGAAATTATTTACATTTGGACATTCCTATTTAACATACAGGATGGGTTTTTATCCCCTGGAGAAGACTAGACTTTTCACCAAACCTCATAAGGTAGGCTGGTCTCAATTCTCTCCCAGAGAAAGATCTGCATTGAGAAGATTATTTATAATTCCCCTGAGTCCTAACTTTTCTTTGACAAACACCCTTCATCACAGGCCATTGTTTGCAGGGGAAGTACATTGTATCTCCTGCAGACAGAGAACAAGGCCTATTCAGATATGGAAAACAATGTGTATTCAAATTCCCATTGAATATAATCAAGAGCACTTGTTTCACATTACAAAGTGATGATTCTGAACCAACTCTAAGATCTCTGGAGCATCTTCTTAGGCCTACTCAAGATATGTGTGGTCTTGGGAGAGCTTATTAGATTACCTAACTTGACCTCTCAACTTTCTCAGTGAGTACTCAAGCATACCTCAATATTACTTCTTTTTAATGGCTGCTGTTCTCTGACTGGCCCAAGATACTCATTGAGAATATGACACTCATTGAGAATGTGACAATATGTGCTAGTGGTAAGTTTGGCTGTTTAAATCTCACACTATGACAAAACATACATTAACTGACAAAGAAATTGGGAGTTGATGTATTTCAGCCCCAGTTTGTGTATTTAGAACTATGTCAGGGATTAGAAAGTTTAGAGAAGTCAGGTGAAGGAAGGTAAACATGAGACAATTACACACAAACTTCATATCTCTATGCCTGTGAACACAAAAGTTTTCTAACTGTAAAGTCCTCTTCCAAGATTTCTGGAAGTCCTCAGAGTTATCTAGGACTCTGAAAGTCTTCTCATCTAGCTGTCTAAGCATTTTCATCAGCATCAACTATGAGTCACTTAAACGCAAAGTTCAGGGCCAGAGCCCATCAGTGGGGGGACATGCTATCTAAGCCATGCTCAGAGAAGGAGTGACTACAACAACAGCACCCAGCAGAAGCAGAGCTCAGGGATGCCTGGTGGTAGAAGTTCAGGAGGTGCTGCAAACAGTTTGATGAGTCTTGATGAGACCTGCTTTTTCTTTTGGACAGAGCTTTCAGGAGAAAACACAAGGATAGGCAGCACATTCAACAAGCACACTTGCCCCATCAACTGATTTCAGGAAATGTAGCCTTGCAAGGAAAAAGAGGTCAGTGAAGTATGGCCAGAAATAGCAGAGGATGGGCAAGGGATGCAGGCTTCCCTGTTTTGCCTTGATAGTAGCGAAAAGAAGTAGGAATGTGCATTATTCAACATCTCACTCAGCAATAGATCACACAGGCAAGTTGAGTCATTAAAGGAGGAGATAATAAAGGAATCATCCACAAGAATGCTGGCAGAGTGTAGGGAAAACACCACAAGATGGTACAGGACACTGGGCTAATGAGAATGAGTCTTCCCACCCCTAGGCCTGAAGCAGCAGGGAGAGAGAACAGTTTTGTAACCTGGAGAAAGACAGGCTAGGTGGAGAGAATGGTCGGACAGGAGCTCTGACCTCCCCTTCCAAGACCAATCAACCTACCATGACCCTACAAGGCAGAAGGGGAATAACAACCACACCACACATTCTCCTTCCTCCTGCAGAACTCCTTCCAAGGTCCCCACTGGCTGAACCCAATCCAAAGCCAGAGGGCATGGGAGCCATGGAGGGAGTTCATACAAACCAGCCTCTAGGAGCACAGACCAGGAACAAATTGGGTAGAGAATGCATCTGAAGGGTTAAATGGAAGATATGTAGCCTGGAAGTTAGGGGAGGACCATTTGTAAAAAAAATCTTCAGATAATACTGATCATCCCATGGTTACAATGATAACTTTAGGCTTATGCTAAAGTGTTGTACATGTATTAGCTCATTTAATCAAATCAATTTTTTTAGCTTAGCTGGCTGAGTTGCCACCTTCTCCCTAACTGACCAATTCCTTCCCTGAAGTAGCTCGGAGCCCTCACTGCATGGGACCACATATTTATCAGGCAGAGGAACTGCAGCTACAAATTAGAGGTGAACATCACATAGCCAAGAATGCCTGCAGGAAATTAGTCTGCAGCAAACATAGTGCAAAGCATCCGTTCCAATGCAGAGAGACAGCTCTATAAGGGAGCAGAGGTTTAAAAGCTCCAAACATCTCTGCCACTGTGGAGAATGTATTTGTTCACTTTAGCATAAGAAAGTTATTACAGCCAGTCTTTTTTCACACTCACTACTTTAAACGGTGTACTCTGGGCCACAAAGCCCTAGAGAACAGTGACAGGTTGGTTTGCCATGTAATGTGAGCTTGGCTTCTGTGTAGGACACAAGGCACCAAGTGTAATGTGCTGTTAAATAGTTAATCCCAGGGCTAGCCCCACGGCCTATGGCTAAATTCAGCGCACTCCGCTTCGGCGGCCTGGGTTCACAGATTCAGATCCCAGGCACAGACCTACACCACTCATCAGCCATGCTGTGGTGGTGACCCACATACAAAATAGAGGAAGATTGGCATGGATGTTAGCTCAGGGCAAATCTTCCTCAAGCAAAAAGAGGAAGATTGACAACAGATGTTAGCTCAGGGCTAATCTTCCTTGGCAAAAAAAAAAAAAAAAAAAAGTTAACCTCAGAGCTGGATTGTAGGTCCCTAGCAATGGAATCCTGAGGGTTCATAGTGAGGACTGGAATAAAGTCCCAGCCCCTTTCAGATCCCTGCACAGCCTAGGATACCCCAAGGAAGGCAAGAATGACTACTGACGCAAGCCTCCAGAGAATGATTAGAGACTCTTCCAGCAAAGCAGCAGATTCCAGTCCTTCTGTGATCTGAAAAGGAAGAGCTTGGAGTGATTTAAGTGAGATTGTGCAGGAAGTCAAAGAACTGGGCCACATGAACTCAAGATGGCCTTTTTATTCCCTTATTTCATGAACACTCTGGGCCCCCGCAATGGGCCAGGAATGGTCTTTATTATCAAGACTAGAGATCTGGATAATGCATCTTGTCTACAATATAACCTGTGAAAACAACTCTAAGAGATGCAACTTACATTCTCTCCAAAAATTCTGGGCCATATTTGGGCCTATGTTCACAATTTTAATGGCCTGAATACTCACCAAACTACAGAATATCATAAATTTCTTTTCAATTGAGAAAGATCATAGTGGTTCTCAAAAGCAAATATTCAACTCTGAATTTAGACTCACTTGACAATTTAGATGGATTTTTTTCATTGCTTTATGCTTTCAGTTTCCTGAGAAACTTTCTTACTCAATCTCCAGAGACTCCAAGCTTTCACCATATTGCCCCCAAAATTATTAACGTTTTAATCTTGCTTTAATTAACTCTTGCTCCAATGGGATAAAACTGACAGGATCTGAGTTTGCAAACCAGAAGCTGAAAATCTGGCATAGTTGATTAGCAGCTCAAAACAACTGTGGAGACCAGGGCAAACCTCCAGGCAAATACAACCAGAGTGGGAGGAGATGTAGGAAAACTCTGTCAGTCCTCCTCCCACCATCTCCCCATCACCACCTCCTCACGCCCTGTCCTCTGCCATTACATATTTGAGAGAAGCCAGGTCTCAGAATATGAAATCAGGAGACTTTGACACCTGACAGGGAAGGGCAGCAAGCTGCCATCTATGGTTCAGAATCTGAAGAGGGTAACACAGTTCTTCAAAAAATGTAAAGTATTAAAAGAATTGACACTCGATCCTCCACTTAGCTTCCAGGATACCAGGTACTCTTGTCTCCTGCCTCATTGACTTTCCCCTCTTAGTCTCCTTTGCTAGTTCCTCCAATTCTCCCTGGAGTCTTAATTCTTAATGCCCTTGTGTCCTAGGGTTCATTCCTTGGTTTTCTCATCTTCTCTCTCTACATAATCACTCCTTTGCTGATCTCATTAGTCTGGCTTTAAATAGCGTCTTTATATCAGTGACTCCCAAATTTATATCTTCAGCCTTAATAATTGTACTGAACTTCAGACTCATATATCAAACTATCTACTCAATAACTACACTTGGATATCCAATAGGCATCTCAACATTCTGCATGTTGAAAACTGAACTCTTGACCACCCCCTCCCCCATCTTGCTCCATCTGTGGTCTCCCCCATTTCAGTTAACACTTCTGGTTTCCCAGGCTTAAAAACACTGGAGTCATCCTTGACTTCTTACTTTCTCTCAACTTAAACTGTATATTTAGATTTGGCTGCAAAATATATTTAGAATCTAACCACTTCTTGCTAACTTCACTGGTGCCAAGTGGTCCAAGTCATCGTCATCTCTTGCCTGGATTTTCACCATCACCTGCTAACTGGTCTCCCTCCTTTCTACCTGGCTCCTCTGCTATCTATTTTTCAAATAGCAACCAAAGTGATTCTCTTGCAAGGTAACTTGAACCATGCCATTCCTAAGCTTAACATCCCTTAATGGATCTCCATTTCACCCAGCCAAATCCCTTACAATGGCTTCCAATGCCCTATTCAATTTGGCCTCTCATTCATCACCTCTCTGACTTCTTTCTCTCTGCTCTATCCCTCACTTACTCCATTCCAGACACACTCCTGCTTCAGAGTCTGTGCACTGCCTGTTTCTTCTACCTGGAACACTCCCTCCCCAACCCCCAACCCCAGATAGCTGCCTATGTGGTTTCTTAACTTCTTTAATTTTTTTCTTCAAATGCCACTTCTTTATTAAAGCGTACGTTGACCATTTAATTTAAAATTGTACTCCTCTACTCACCTCCAGAGATCAGAAATAAGACAAGGATGTCCAACCTCACCACTTCTATTCAAAATTGTACTGGATGTTCTAGCCAGGGAAATAAGGCAAGAAAACAAAATAAAAGGCATCCATATTGGAAAAGAAAAGGTAAAATTATCTCAATTTGTAGGTGATATCATCTCGTGTATAGAGAATCCTAAATAACCCACAAAAAATCTTCTAGAGCTAAAAAATGAGCTCAATTTTACTTCTATATACTAACAATAAATGAACCAAAAACAAAATTAGGAGGACAATTCCAATTATAGTAGCATAAAAAAGAATAAAATACTTAGCCCTAAATTTGAGAATTACAAGACTCATACACTGAAAACTAAAAGATGCCATTGAAAGAAACTAAAGGAGACCTAAATAAATGGAAGGATAGCCCATGTCTGTGGATTGTGGATTGAAAGAATTAATATTGTTAAGTATGGCAATACTCCCCAAATTGATATACAGATTCAACTCAATCCCTATCAAAATTCAAGCTGCCTTTTTGCAGAAATTGATAAGCTGGTTCTAAAATTCATATGGATATGCAACGAACCCAGAATAGCCAAAATAGAAAAGAACACTTCCCAATTTCAAAATTTATTACAAAGCTGCAGTAATCAAAACAGTGAAGTACTGGCCCAAGGATAGACACATAGACCAGTGAAATGGAATTGAGAGTCCAGAAATAAATCCATATACCTATTGCCAACAGATTTTCAACAAGAGTGCCAAGATAATTAAAAAGGGAAGGCCTAGTGTCTCGACAAATGTGCTGGGACAACAGGATATCCACGGATACAAAAATTAACTCAAAATGAATCAAAGACCTAAATATAAGAGCTAAAACTATAAAACTCTTTGAAGAAAACATAGGTGTAAATAAATCTTCATGACCTTGGACTAGACAAGGTTCTTAGATATGACACCAAAAGCACAAGCAACAACAACAAAAATAGATAAATTGAGCTTATTAAAATTAAAAACTTGTGTGCTTTAAAAGCCACTACCAAGAAAGTGAAACTACAAACCTATAGAATGGGAGAAAATATTTGTAAACCATATTATATCTGATAAGGGACTGGTGTCTAAAATACATAAAGAACTCTTACAACTCAACAGTAAAAACACAAACAGTAAAAAGAAAAATAACCATATTTTTTTCATTGGCAAAGGATTTGAAAAGACATTTCTCCAAAGATATACAAATGGCCAATAAGCACATGAAAAGATGCCCATCATTATTAGTCATTAGGAAAACGCAATTCACAACCACAATAAGATACCACTAAGATAGCTACAATAAAAGAGACTAAGAGGGTCCGGCCCAGTGACATAGTGGTTAAGTTCGGTGCTGTAGGACCTGGGCCTTGCTTGCTCAGCAAGAGCCCACAAGCCCATTGCAACCATGTGTCCTTCTGGCTCTCTTCTGGGCAGGACGCCCAGCTGCTGGGATTTGTATCAATCCAGGGCCCAGCCAGCCCAGATCCTACCTTATCTCACTTAAAGAACATCACATCTTAAAGAGACACAGAGACCCTCCACGTGAGCTACCGTTCCTGGGAACGCTGGTTGTACCAAGGACAGCCCTCTTGACAAGCATGTAGGCTTTGTGTCCCCTGCCTATATAAGAAACCCTCCCCCACCCATGGTTGCGGGTGCACATTGCTGTCCAGCCAGCCGCCACTGGACCTCCCTGTAAATATCTCCCAATAAACCTATGTCTTGTTCGCCATCTCTGGGTCTTTTCTTTGGTCTCTCCACAACCTATCCCACACTGCTCACCCAACTGGGATGCAGCCAGACAGGTGCACTCCTCTTCAGTGGCCCAGGTTCAGTTCCTGGGCATGGACTGACACCCACCACTCTTCAGTCATGCTGTGGTGGTGACCCACATATAAAAAAGGAAGATTGGCCATAGATGTTAGCTCAGGGCAAATCTTCCTCAGCAAAAAAAAAAAAAAAAAAACAAGACAATAACAAGTGTTGATAAGAAGGTGGAGAAATGGGACCCTCATGCACTGCTGCTGGGAATGTAAAATAGTGCAGTTGCTTTGGAAAACAGTTTAACAGTTCCACAAAGAAGTTAGACATAGAGTTACCATCTGACCCAGCAATTCCACTACTAAGTATATACCCAAGAAAATTGAAAGCATGTGGCCGTACATGTACATCAAAACAATGGACTATTACACAGCCAGAAAAGGCTACAACATGGATGACCATTGAGAGCACTATAAGTGAAAGAAGTCAGACACAGTAGGCAACACACTGTATGATTTTATCAACATGAAATGTCCAGAATAGGGAAATCCATAGAAACACAGAAAGTACATTAGTGGTTTCAAGGAGCTGGAGGAAAGGTGGGGATGGGTAGCGACTGCTTATGGGCACATGGTTTTTTGGAGGGTGATGAAAATGTTCTGGAATTAGCTAGTGGTGATGAATTATGTACTTCAAAAGGGTGAATTTTTCAGCATATGAATATCTTAATAAAAACTGTCTGATAAAATGTAAAATACCTCAGTGAAAAAATTGTATTCCCTAACCTTAGTATACCTATTCCCTTAACCTACTTATATATTTTTTTGTATTGCTTATTACCTCTAACATATTACATAAATTACCTATTAATTATATTAAAAATAGTGGTTCTCCCCATCACAGACACTAGAAAATAAGCTGTATAAGGACAGGGATTTTTGTCTGTTTCTTTCACAGTTGCACTCACAGTGCCTGGCATATGAGACCCTCAGAAATATTTAATGAATGAGTGAGTAGGCTGAACTGTAAAGGCCTTAAAAAATAAACTCGGGGGGCCGGCCCGGTGGCACAGCGGTTTGGTTCGCGCTCGGCAGCCCGGGGTTCACCGGTTCGGATCCCAGTCGCCCGCAGACGCACTGCTTGTCAGCCATGCTCTCGGTGTCCCATATAAAGTGGAGGAAGATGGGCACGGATGTTAGCCCAGGGCCAGTCTTCCTCAGCAAAAAGAGGAGGATTAGCAACGCATGTTAGCTCAGGGCTGGTCTTCCTCACAAAAAATAAATAAATAAAATAAATAAACTCGGGTTCACTCAAAAGAGAAGTACGGTGATCGTGTCCCTTCACAAAAACAAGCTGGAAAAACCTCAGCTAGAGAAATGCATTAGTTAGGCTCTTAAGTTGTTGTTTGTGAGTTTGTTTGGGTTTTTTTGTCTTTTTATTTTGGAGGAGTTCTGAGAAATCCAGGGTACCCTGTCTTCTATCCCCTGACTATGCAGGCTCAGCAAACAGCTAACATTTAATCGGCTCTATGGTCTGCCATATGCTAATTGCTAGGGACGTAGAGACGACTTTTAAGTCAGAATTCCAGTGGTCATTCTGACTTAAAGCACAAGTCTAGACTGTTTTCTCAGCTTTGAAGGACCTCTCCACCTCCCTCTCTGCCTATCCTATCCATCCTTCTGTGCCTAGGACCATCGCTACCTTTTCCAAGAAGTCTTTCCAGCTACTCAAGTCCATATTGATCTCCCTCTTATCTGAAGACCAGGTGGTGTTAATGTGAAGTACAGCACTTGACATCAATGTGTGTGCGTGTGTGTACGTGTGTGAGCCCATGACTCTCCGTTATTTAAGAACCCCCCAGTAACCAGCAGTGAGCTGACACGCAGTAGGTCCCTAACTGAGATGGACTGGTGAAAAAGCAGTTGAAGAGGGTGATTTGTAAGTTTTGTGTTCATGCAATGTTGGAAATCAGTCTTTTGACAGCAAAAGGAAAAAAAAAGAAAAGAAAAAGGAAAATCTTCATGGTCTGCATAAAAGTGTGACTATTACAGGTGGCCCAATTCCCAATTACTTTGTTCCTGACACCAGAGACCTGTTTTTCAATCAAAATTGCAGCAGCTGTGAAGCTGCAAGGCTGGGCTGGCACCTGGGTCAGAGGTTCCCTATTAGTGCTGGCAGATTTTTCATAATGAAGACACTTCTGAAATGCTGAACCCTACTCAGTGCCAAAGGTTAACGATTCAGTGTGCGGGGACTGAGGCGCAAAGCAGGGCAGCAGACAGCTCAGAGAGAGATGCCACCAGTGGACCTGTTCTGGCTGCTTTCATTACATTCTTGAATCTATTGGGCATTTGCCTTCTTGCCGAGGAGTCATTCGGCAGAGAACATTCATTAAGCAGAAGGTATCAATCCTATTTTTCTAACCCTGGTTCATGTTTACACATTTGACAGTCAACGTTTTTGAGCAATCCCTCCGTCCACTATTGGTCTGGTTATGCACAAGGAAAGAGAGCTGGAGAGTGAAGGGTCACCTGCTGAGTTCGGTGTAGACAAGCAATCTGGATAATTTTGCATAACAATTACAACTTGCTTTTAGTTGCAACATAGTAGTAGTACATGAGAGACTTCTTCATTCTACTTGATTCCCACTAGTGTGGGCTGTTTTAGATCATGATTATTGAGCAAAATAAACTAAAATTAATTTTGATTAAAATCTGCTAACATTCCTTAAGAAAACTGATGATGACCTGTGGGCTCAGAGATGGAGATAACTGTTTTAAACAACCAACCCATCTGTAAATTCATTAGACTTCTCGATCTTACTGATTTTTTTCCATTCAAGGAACATTAATGAGGACCTTTTATAGGTCCACTCCCAAGCTCCTCTTGGACATCTTGCTGTTGTCTCAAATTCAACACATTCCAAAGAGAACTGGCCAGTCTCCTCCTTCCTCCGCCCCATATTGTTCCTGGCCTTCTATGTTTCCCTCTATCTGTCAATAACTCTATCTGTGAGCTTAAAACTCTCGCTTTCCTTCATCCATCATACCAGCTTAGCCTTTTAAGTCTAATAAAAGTCTAAAAACTTTTCCTACAGTGGGTGTATTGTGGTTCTCCAGAGAAACAGAACCGATAGAATATATACATAGGGGTGTGTGTGTGTGTGTGTGTGTGTGTGTGGAGAGAGAGAGATCTATTATTATAGGGAATTGGCTCACACAATTATGGAGGCTGACAAGTCTAAAAATCTGCAGAAGTGACATCCCAGGTTGAGTCCAAAGGCTAGAAGCAGTTCTAGAATCAGGAAGAGCCAATGTCCTAGTCTGAAGACAAGAGAATTCTCTCTAACTCAAGAAGGGTCAGCCTTTTGTTCTATTCAGGTCTTCAACAGATTGAACAAGGCCCACCCACATTATGGAGGGCAATCTGTTTTACTCAGTCCACAGATTTAAATGTTAATCTCATCCAAAAACACCCTCACAGACACACTCAGAATAATGTTTGACCAAATATCTGGGCACTCCATGGCTCAGTCAAGTTGATACATAAAATTAACCATCACAGCATGTCTCTCAGGACTGATCTTTCCAACCCTTCTTCCTGGGTGACCTCAGAGTCTCTCCTACACTATTGTAAGGGCTCCTGGCTACTGTCCCCAACTCCAGTCTCTCTCCCTTCCTACTCCAAAGAGCACTTCCAGACTACACCCAGTGAATCCATTTAAGGAATCTTTTCATGATCCCATTGCCAAACAGATAAATTACACTGACCTCAGACTTCCTGTCTCCTGGCCTCTGCTCCAGTTTCTTAATCTCAGAGCCCTCCCTGATTCCTGTCCACCCTGTGGTTTTCTTCTTCCCTGAAGTTTTATGACTTCTTGGAACTGTGCTGAGAGCCAGGCCTCCCTTGAATTCCAGTCTGACCAACCTGCGCATTTTGTTTTTCAAGATAAAAGCTATACTTATTGCAACTGTTATAGTCATTTCTACAGATAGAGGATATTTCTCCCTTCAGAGTATATATTTCTCTGTATATAGTCATACACATATAGTGAGATATGTAGATAAATAGAGAGTGTGGAAACAGAGACCACCCAAACAAGAGCAAGCAAAGATTATTCCAAGGTTGGTACAGCAAGAGAGTCAGCCACCATCACTTGAATTTTGCAGAAACACAAAGGCAGGTGGGGGAGTGTGAAAGCTGTATACTGAAAAAAAGGGAAGCTTCAGGCATGCCCTTCTTGGAGGTTGTTGGCGTAGGGGAAGCTGGAGGCAGGCTAACTAAAAGCAAAGCATCCTATGTGATTGGTTAGGGGAGCATATTTGGCTTTCTCTGGTTGGTTCTAAATTGGAAGCAGGGGCAAAAATTAGGGTAGCTGTCAGTTATTGATTAAGTCCTGACTGTTTTGAGCCAATTGCTACAGAGGTTGTGGTCTGTCTTCCTGGACTAGTTGCTGCTGTAGGTCAGAGTTCTATGTTTTACATATGGTCTGGCCACTGTCCATTTGTAAAATTATTCTCTCAGGATGGAGACAGAGAGATAGAAACAGAGAAATTGTGATGAGATTAAGACGGTATTAGCTCAAGAGCTAAAATCGCCCAGTCCTGTCCTAGTCCGCTACAATGTGAAAGGTCTCCAAGTGAAATAAATACATGCAGAGGACAAGGTATAGACAGATAATAATGGGTTTAGCTGATGTTTGGTCTCAAGCCCTAACCTCTGACTCTGATAAGCTAGAGAAGGATTGCTGCTTCTTCCTATGCCAGGGAGGCCTGAGTTGCAGGCCAAAGACCCTGCCTTCTCTGTTCCTCCTAAACTCAAAGTGGGATCTTGTCTCTTACCACTGTAAAACAAGGAAGAGGGTCCAACACCCTCCTCCAGCATCACCAGAGGAAAGAATGAAGAGAAAAGGATAGTAGGAGAGAATATTTGCCCCAATGACTGTAGTCTCTGCCCCTCCTCCATGCCCACTTTCTCAGCTCTCCCCACCTCTAAGAGGAGAGAAAGGAGGTCAGCCAAAGATAAAAAGTGCCATTATCACCTGGCAGGACAAAAGCAAGAGAAGAGTCACTCCCATCTGAACATGACCTTATAATTATACAAAGTTGTCCTACCTGCTAATATATTACTCAAAAAAGTATGCCCAGATTTGACTATTATATTCATCATTCTGCCAGAGGGTGTGGGGTGGGTTTAAATTTGCTCGACCCAGAAGCAATATACAAATTACTTTAGTGGTCTTTTCTGTCCTTTATTAACAGCACACACTTTCTCCATGTCATTTTTCTTCAAAAAGACAGTTTGTTAAGGTTTTATAGAACTACACTATAGGCCCAAACCAAAATTTATTTAAGCAATCCCCTGTTATGGGCACTTATGTTACTCCTAATTTTCACTATAAAAATAATGCTATGCTGAGCATCTTTATACAATAATCATTACATAAATCTCTGATTATGTGCTAAAGAAAAATTCCTAGAAATGGAATTACTTATTAAAAGATTCTGTACATTTTAAGAATAAGTATTCTTGAGACTCTTAATACATGTTTCCAGATTGCCCTACAAAAACGATTATACCAATTTACAGCCTCAATGGTAGGGTAGAAGAGAGGCCAATTTACCAGAACCTCTCCATAATTTTTCTCTTTGCAAAGTAAATAAATGAAAAAAATATTGTTTTTAATTTTTTGTTTGATTTTTAGTAAAGTTGAACATTTTTCACATTTTTATTGGTCATTAACATTTCTTCTCTTGTTTATGGTTCATAAACTTTACATATTTTCTATTGAGGTACTCATCATTTTCTTACAAATCATTTGATTTGTAAGAGGATGTTTAATTTAATTGAAATAGAATTAATTTTGTTATATTACATGAGGTAGATATTTAACTTTAGTATATTTCCAAAGGTTAATCAATTGTTCTGATTCTAATTGGTGAATAATTAATTTTCCTCAGGGATCTGAAATACTATCAATATCGTATCATGAATTTATGTGTATTCTAGGGGGGTTTTACATTTTTTTGTTGTGTGTTGTTTTCACTTGTTTTTCTGTTCTATCGTCAACATCTCTTTTTCTTCTTGAATTTGTTTTTTTTTGGTTTTGAACCAAAAACCTGTATTTTTCGGTTTTGAACATTTTTAACATTTTAATTGTTAACAAAATTATTAACAATTAAAATTAAACAATTAATTATTAACAATTAAAATTAATGTTAACAAAAAAATTTAACAAAATGCATTGAACATTTTCTCTGCATTTTTCGGTTTTGAACATTTTTAGAAATAGTAAGGCTAGTCACACATGTATGGCTTTTTCACAGTTTTATTAAATCATCTTCCTTACTTTTTCCACTAGGTAGACTTTAGAATAATCTTGTCTATTTTTTTAAATAAGCGGACACTGTGACTTTTTTGGAATTGTATTAAAACTATAAGTTAATTTGCAGAAAATTGACGTCATTACAGATCAGTCTTTCCTACCTAGGAATAAGGTGACTCCATTTACACAAGATATCTTTTATGTTGCTCATTCGTGTTTTGTGGTTTTCTTATAGATCTTTTCATTTCTTGTTAAGATTTCTTTTAATTGCTAATGTGAACATCATCTTCTATTATTTTTCCTAACTGGTTAATGTTAAAATATGGGAAAGGTAGTGCTTCTTAAGTTTTTGCTTTATATCTTACCAACTTGCTAAGCATTCATTTTTGGGTTTTTTTGTGAGGAGGATTAGCCCTGGGCTAACACCCATGCCCATCTTCCTCTACTTTATATGGGATGCCACCACAGCATGGCTTGACAAGCAATGCATTGGTCTGCTCCCAGGATCCAAACCTGCGAACCCCAGGCTGCCAAAGTGGAGTGTGTGAACTTGACCACTACACCACTAGGCTGGCCCTGTAAGCATTCTTATTAGTTATCTATTAGGTTCACTAGGCAAAGATTGTATCACCAGAAAATAATGATAATTTTGCTAACCTGTTTCACTAGTTCTGCCTCTAATTTTTTGTCTTGCCTTATTTCATTAGTTAAAACTTACAGAACAAATTTTTGTGTGTGTGTGAGGAAGATTGGCTCTGAGCTAACATCTGTACCAGTCTTCCTCTATTTTGTATGTGTGATGCTGCCGCAGCATGGCTTGATGAGCTGTGTATAGGTCCACGCCCAGGATCCGAACACGCAAACCCCAGGCTGCCAAAGCAGAGCATGTGAACTTAGCCACTATGCCACCAGGCCAGCCCCCAGAACAAATTTTAATAATAGTGAGCGTGCTTGTCATGTTTCTGTTTTAAAGGAAATGCATCTAGTGTTTAATCCTTGGATATGCTAGTAAAGATTGGTTTGACATAGATTTGCAGCACTCACCATTGTTCCATATTTGTCACATTTGCTTAATAATCTTGGGATTGGAAATTTGTGTAACCATGAGCAAAAGGGATGGAATCTTTGTCTACATAGTTGTTGTAGGAGTTTTCCTCTCACATTTTAAGTTTACCAGTTTACTAACATACATAGCCTCTAGTTCAGTGGTTCTTAATCCTAGCAGTACATTGGCTTCATTGGGGAGCATTTAAACTTGTTGACCCCTGGGGCCTCTGCCTCACCAATTAAATGAAAACCTCTAGGAGGAGGGATTCAGACATAAGGTTTTTTCTAAAGCTCTCCAGGTGATTCTAACATGTAGCCAGGGTTGCAATCGACTGACGTAAGTTTTCAGACTTAAGTGAGCATAAAAGGCAGCCAGGGAACTTGTTAAAAATGCAGATTCCCAAAATCCAACCCCAACAATCCCCCAACCCCCCAACCCCCCAGCCCCCCAGCCCCACCTTCCCAGAGATTCTGATTTGGTATGTTGTGGGTGAGGGTCCATTATCTGTATTTTTAAGAAATTTTTTGAGAAACACTGCTTTGATTATTATCTTTCTAGGGTAGCTACTGGACTGCAAAATGATTTGATTCTACCTCTTGCCTAAAGGAAAATGTGTTCCTGGATACTGTGAAACAGTGGGCTGCAACCCTACTATATATTAGACTCACATGGAGAGCTTTGAAAAAAATCCTGCCGCCTGCGCCCCCACTGCCAGACGTTCTCATTTAACAGCAGATCAAAAACGCCAGCTCCTGAGGTGCACCCTCTCTGCCACAACCCCTTCCTCCCACTTCACTAGTTACAGAGCCCCTCCCTTGGTCTGCCTCTCTGACCAAACCATTTAATAAAATTGGCATTTATATGCTCTGAGCAGATGGAGAAAAAGGAGGTACTAATGAGGGGAAATAAACCATTTTTAGTCTTTAGAAAGCAGTTTTGCTATGGGTTTCCCATTTGATGCAGTCTTCTTCCTCGTCATGTCTCTCCTAACCTTCCTTCCGGGCTATAGGTGTGCCTCTGTCCTTCCAATGGCAAAGGCCCCAGCTTCAGTTGATGATCTATTTCCATTCAGGTATATACCCTTCTCATACTTTAATGCAAATCCATCTCAGATGCCATCACAGCATTTTTAGGCTATTAGGACTTTTCAGTGCTTTCTCAAAAGGCCTGGATATATAGTGGGGTGCCCAGAGGCTGAATCACTGACTCTTGCCCCGCACTATCTTAAGGGGAAAATCACAGTTTATGTCTGTAACATTTACTGAGAGCTACTCTGTGCCAGAATCTGTGTTGTTTCATCATAAAAGTTATTTCTCCCCAACAAGTTCTGTATATTTACTGATGGGTAAATTAGAAAGTCAGGACTCAGGCCAAAGTCCTTCTATTTCAGTACAACTGTTACATACCTCTATAGCTTAGGGCATGGTGTACCAATGGGCCAGGGTCCCTCACCCTGTGGTTCTACGGCACATGGAAAATCTTACCTGCCTGCTGCGCTAAATGGAGCAAGGAGGAAACCTATCTGAGCAATTCAGACAAAGTGGAATTTGTTTTGCTGCAAATGATTCAAATCATTAAATTCAACAAATACCCATTAAGCCCCTATTATGTGTAAGACTCCACAACCCTTCGCAAGCGCCAACTATAAATTAGATTTGGTTTATGTGAAATCCGCCCCTGTTATTGCTAGGCTGCAGTGCCATATTTTCATGTTTGCTCCATTTATCTGATCTTTTAAAAAAGACATATACATTTCAAACCTGTGTCGAGATCAGACATCCCTGATGAACCAACAGCTATTTCAGGAAGAAAGAATAAGGGCAATACACTGGTTTCCTGAAACAGCCAAAAGCACCACAGCGATGATGCTGTACTGTTCCCTCATCTTTCTCTAAACTCTCCTAAACTGGCTGGACCAGGTCCCTCCCAAGCCCTTTGCTATCCGGGAATGCTGATTTCTTATTAGCCCAAAGTGGTGTAGCCAGAGCCCCATCTGTTCAACCTCGGTGCTCTCCATTCCCAGCTCGATTTAAAGATTTATAAATTCAGAGATGAGTCTCTCCCACCTGTGAGGCCTGTATAAGGCCTCCTGGGTCACTGTGTCCTGCCTACCAGACCAAGCCACACAAGCAGCACTGCGGAAAATGCCCTCTCACTGGTGCTGGCCAGCACTTTCCTTCCAATATGGTAATAAGGAGATTAGGGTTTAATCAGATCTGATCCAAATTCCTCTCTTGATCTCCCCTTTGAATATGCTCCATTGAGACCTTGGTTTTGCTACTTAATATGCAGCAAGACAATAAGGGGCTTAAGACAGACATGTATCTAAGCCCCCTCTGAACTTGGGAAATCAAAATTGCAACAAATGCCTCCCAACTCGCAGGAGTCTGGGCTGTCAATGGAGCCAGACCCGGGAAGATGATTTGTTCTGGGTCCTTTCACACGCCCTGTGGAGGCTATAAATAATGAGAGCTTGCTCTTTGGATCCCTCCCATGTCCCTGAGACTAAGGAGCCAGACGCAGAGAAGGTGCCCAGGGTGGTTATTGGCATCTTGATCTCAGCTACTTTATCCAGGCATCAGGAGGCTCATAAATGAAATTTCACTCAGAAAAGTCAATTGTTGGGGAAGAAAATAGAAGCCTTTGACTCTGTTCACCTATTAATTCAGTAGTTATTTCTTGAATGCCTACCCTTTGCCCCACCCAATGCTAAGACAGACTGCCTTCCCATCCATGCCCACCCAGAGCTTCTCATCAGAGTAAGTGGTAACTGAATAAAAGGCCATCTGTGTGTGTCAGGACGCATATGAACTGAACCCAAAAATAGCGTTGAAGGAATTTGAGGAAAGTGAGACCTCAATAAACTGGCATATCAGAAAAAAGCCTCCTAGCAAAGGTTCGATCTGGTGGAGAAGGATGAATGGGAGAGCTCTCCCATGCATAGAAAAGGGAACCTTTGGATGGTTAATTTGTCCAGCAATATGGCACCCATATTGAACCACTTGCTACAAACACCTAAAAAGGCTGATTTTAATTCTTTTAACTTCCTGATTTAGCATGAATAGTCAAGAAAGGAAATAATTTCAAGCCAGAGAATAAGTCAATAAGGAACCTTCAGATTTAAAATGATCACCGAAGCCAACTTTAGCTTTAAAAGTATTTACCAAACCTAGTAAACAAATATCAGACATATGAATACAATGAATATCATTAGGCCATAAAAGGAAATGAAGTACTGACATATACTACAACACAGATAAATCTTGAAAGCATTATGCTAAGTGAAAGAAGCCAGTCACAAAAGATAACACACTGTATAATCCATTTATCTGAAATATCTGGAATAGGAAAATCCATAGAGGCAGAAAATAAATGAGTGGTTGATAGGAGCTGGGGGGTTGCGGGAAAATGGGGAGTGACTGCTAACGGGTATGGGGTTATTTTTTAGGGCAGATGAGAAAAATGTTCTAAAATTAGATATTGGTTATGGTTGCACAGCTCTGTGAATATACTAAAAAAAAAATCACTGAATTGTGCACTTTACATGGGCAAATTGTATGGTATGCAAATTATATCTCAAAGCTGTTAAAAAAAGCTTAGGAGAGGGATAAAGACAGTGACTTATGGAGTCATTGTTGAGGCTAAAGGTCAAAATATTGATTAACCATAGACTTCAAGTTATGTATGTATGTTAAAATTTCTATAGTAATCACTAAAAGAATGCGTGCATAATTTATAAAATAAGACAGAAAATGTAATAAGAAAATATAAAATCACTCATAAGTAAGGTAAAGGAGGAGAAAAAATATAGACAAAATAAATAGAAAAAAATAAGATGCTATAATTAGAAAACACAAAATGAATATATTGTATAAATATGCATATATGTGAATATACACATAGAAATATATTGTGTATGTATATCAGTAATTATGATACATATTGATACATAAATTGTTTTAGTTAAAAGATAAAGATTGAAGATAAAAATAAATCCAGCTCCATGTTGTTTATAAGAGACACACCTAAGACACAGGGTACAAAAAGAATGAGACTAAAAGAACAGAAAGATATATTAGGTAAATAGCAAACAAAGAAGATTATATCAATATCAGATAAAATCGACTCAGGGGAAAACATAACTAGAGAAAGAAAAACAGAGGGTCACTAAATAACGTTAAAAAATTCAATTTATCAGAAAGTTGTAATCATTTCTAATGTGCACGTACCTAATAATATATCCTGAAAATATTTAAAGCAAAAATTGTTATAGCTATAGAGGAAAATAGACAAACTACCTTGTTAATGGAAGATTTTTTTAATGTAACTATCTTGGTAACTGTTAGCCCAAGCAGGGAAAAAACCATTAAGAACACCGATTAAAATCATGCTATTAACTGTATAACCTAATGTGCATTTATAGAACATTCCACCCAACAATTAAAGACAGCAAAATCTTTTCAACCAAAATTGACAATATATTGGGCCATAAAGTAAGCCTCAACAAATTTCAAAGGATTTAGTATCACAGAAAGTTCTCTGAGCACAAAGCAATTAGATAAAAAATAGTAGCTAAAAGATAACTAGGAGAAACTTCACATGTTTGGAAATTTTAAAACACACTCCTAAATCACTCACAACCCAAAGAAGAAACCATATTATAAATTAGAAAATATCTAGAGCTAAACAATAATACTATATAACAATTCCCTGCATTGTGAAATACAATTAACACAGTATTGATAGTGAAACTTATAACCTCAAACACTTATATTAGGAAAATAAAAAAGGCTGAAAATTAATGAACTAAGCATCTGTCTTACAAAGTTAAAAAAAAAAAAAAAAAGAAGAGAGAGAGAACAGTTAAACCCGAAGAAAGTAGAAGGGGGAAATAACACAGAAGAGAAGTTAATAACATAGAAAACCAGCATACAATAGAGAGGCTAAAAACAAAAGCCAAAAGTTGGATCTTTGCAAAGAGTAATAAAATTAACAAACCTCTAGCAAGATTGATCAAGATTAAAAGGTAGAGAACACATGAATAAACAATATTAGGAATGAAAAGGCAAACTTAATTACAAATGCCACAAATATTAATTAGATGAGAAGAGATTATGAAGAGTTTTGTGCCAATGAATGGGAAATCTTAGATGCAAATTAACTTTAACTCCCCCAAATTAGGAAACATTTTAAAGTGAACAGAAGAGAGCATTCTAAGCAGAGAGTGCTATGTGAAAGAAGAGCTGCAGGCAGAAATGGCAATGGCTTTACAGGGTACACTCACTCGTTTGTTCTACAAACATTGAAAATTAGTCTGCGTTGCACTCTGGGCTAGCTGTTGTGTGGGAGACAGAGTCAGCATGAATATTACTCGCAAACAGCTTACAGCATAGTGGGAGGTTTAGGGCATGTACGTAAATGTGTAATGGAAGGAAATTAATGTTTTCTGGAGGTTCACTGAAGAAATTAGTGAAGATGGGGCCTGGGTTTTGTGTTGGAATGCATTAGGAAGAACTGGAAAAGGAGGTTGGAGGGCCCTGAATGTGAGACTGAGGAATTTGGACTTTATTCTGGACCAATAGAAAATACAGAACTTTTTGAAAATGGGAAAACCATGACCAAGGTTTAAGATTTATGAAACTAATATAGATAAACTTGTATGATGAATGGGATTTTGGAATGTTGGAAGAGAAGACATGGTGGCAATTTTGGAGGATATTGCAGTAGCCAAGATAGCTGTGACGCACTCCTAAATTAGGGAGGTAGAGGTAGACACAGAGAGGAAGGATAGTACGGAAGAGCATCAACAGGCTTAGTTACTGATTAGATATTAGGCCCTAGGTAGAAGGCCGACTTAAGGGTGTCCTAAGATGTCCAGCCTGAGCAAATAGAAATTAATTAAATTAATGACTATTCATTCAGTCATTTCTTTGTTTTGAAGGAATGGCTGGGAATTAATAAAATTTTTAATAAATTCTAATTTCTTAATTCGGGTAGCATTTATCCTATGGAAGAATACAAAGGCTAGTTCAGATGTGAAGACTCGGCAAGAATGTCAACTGGATCTTGGTTAAGAAATCTTCAAAACTGATGCCAATCAACCAACAAGCAGTATGAAGGGTATACTCAAGGTCAAAGTTATATAAGAATATACATGATTCCTCAATGCCTCACTTTAATTCTCACCAAAGTGGGAACCATAGAGTCAGAAATACAGAACTCAGGGACCATTGTCTTTCATGCTGTTTTAAGATGGGGATGTTGGGTGTACCAGAGCTTCAGCAATCAAGGGCCCACCCTATTACCATATAAAGAACTGTGCATTCACTGCCTCATTGGGCTTACTCCAGATGTCAGTGAAGCAGACCTGGCTGCAGACTACAACAGCGCAGCAAGAGGAAATGGCCTAATCAGAAAGTCATCCCAGGAAGAACCCTGAAGAGGGTGTGAGTTCAGCCTTCTTGTTTTTCAGATGGGGAAACAGATCCCAAAAGGGAGCATCTCGCCCAAAGCCTATAGCTTTAGAGGCAGACTGATAGCTAGGCCATCCCCTACAGGTGGGCTGTCTCCACACTAAAGGAGGTAGTGCCTCCTAGGAGGTAAAGATTCTTGGAGCTTCGTGAACTGTTGTGTGACCTGGAGGATAATGCTCTGTGATGTAACCTTTTTAGCTAGGTTGGGGATGATTCTGGTACCCTTCCCAAGCTCTTCTCTGGATCCCAGGGTGGACTTCATTTTTACAGCTCTGAAGATCAGAGTTATGAGCTCTACATTGTGATGAAATGGCCCCCAGTGGCACAGCAGTGTATCTTTTGAATGAAGAACAAGGCAAGAGCCACCAAAAGGCTCATCAGAGCTCCAAGGGAAACCATCAACACCCACCTTCTGTGAGATGCACATGATTCTCACTGCAGTAACCCACCCAAAACCGCAAGCACCTTGAGGACAGGTACTATGTCTTAATGTCTCCATGGGCCTCACATAGAAAAGGTAAGCAGTAGATGTTCAATTAACTTAATTCTTAATTGATATTTTCTGGGAATGCAGCATTCCACATAAGTTTACCATCACAAAGTAAAATTGCACCTCAATTTGTATCCATTCTGAATGGAAAATTTTTCAAAATGCATGACACCCTCACAACCATCTCTACTAAAATAATCCAACATTTTTAATTATTTGTGTTCACCAAGTTGTGTATTTTTTTTAATGAGCCCTGATATAATATAGGAGGAAGATCGAAAGGTTTCAAACTGTTTATGCAATAAATAGCTGCAGACTGGTCTCATTTGGGGTTTTTATGTCTGTGTTTGATGGCTCCTGTTTCCCTTTTGTAATCTGGCTTTCGGCTGTCATTTCTTGATGTTCTTTTCCTTCCTCACCCAGGCAACCCAATGCCCGGAGACTGGAAGGAACATCTCACTTGCATACTGCAAGAGGTAGTGGAGCTGTCCAAAGATACAATAACTAAAACCATTTGTGTGGATCAGAGTAGGGTCACTCCTCATCACAGGCAGCTGTGCCTCTGGACCACAGTGGCCACACACTGCGGCAGGAGGCCAACTGCACGCAACAGTGAAGTGGAACTCAGCTCAGCATAGAGATGGTCTCCCCTTGAGGAACATGGAACCATGTCTTTTTCGTTTGTTTTTTGTGGTGTTTCTGTTGTTGTTTTGTTTTTTACAAGTTGCCAAACTGAATTTTTTCTTCACACTTGAGCGACACAGACCGGAGAACCATTTTTCTTGTGCAGCCAATTTCTCCTTTTATATACTGCCACATCAGCACTGCCCTATTGTAGTTGGACACTGATGGTAGATCAACATCCTGGATGCCTTGATCATTCAAAACACAATTTTTAAAAAGAAGCAGAAAGCTCTTTGTAGCCTGGATTAGGAAAGACCTAGGATTAGCTTCATTGCTCTTGTCCAGAAAACTATAAACAATAAGTAAAAACATCCATTTTCCATAGATATTTATTAAGTTTCTACTGTGCATCAGGTGCAGCATTATCTATGAAGATGTTGCATTCTAAGAGGGAACAAAATGATGTCACAGAGTGTTGTGCTTCCAGGTGCCGTAGACTAAAGGAACTGAATGTGGTTAAAAAAAAATCCAGAGCCAGCCCTGATGACTTAGTGGTTAAAATTTGGCACAGTTCAGCAACCTGGGTTCACTTCCCTGTTGCGGAACCACAACACCCGTCCATCAGTTGCCATGCTGTGGCGGCAGCTCCCACAGAAGAACTAGAACAAGTTACAACTAGGATATACAACCATGTACTAGGGCTTTGGGGAGGAAAAAAAAAAGTGGATGATTGGCAACAGATGTTAGCTCAGGGCAATTCTTTCCCTGAAAAAAAAAATCCATTTGATTTGAATTATGCCAGTTCTTCCTTCTTTCCTGTTCCACATTCTAGTGGCACAAGGATGGGGATTCCTCTCCCTGAGGTTAAAGAGAGTAACTGAGCAGCGGGCTGTGAGGAAACCACTGTGGAAAATGCAGAAAGAACAGACAGCGGAGCAAGCATTGAGCAGTCCTTGGGACCCAGGGCAGTAGGCTGATTCTCAGAAAGAGGCAGGCATTTGAAGATCAGAGAAGTGTGGTCTTGAGGAGCTCAGAGACAGGCAGCAAGAAGACAAACTATCCTTTTGTTTAGTTTGAATCATTTCTATAGGAAATGAGCTGCTGCGGCTTATTTTCAAGTTTGATCCCATTCCCCTCGCTGTCTGACTTCATTTGGCATTGCAGAAGGCTGGGTAAAGAAACTGTAGGGTATGCAACTGTCACTCTCTAGAGACAGTAAGCCCCCTGCAGGCAGGGGCAGTGTCATATTTATTTCTATATTTTCTAAACACCTAACACAGGGCCTCCTTTGCATTGAGTAGGTGCTTACTAGGTGTTTTTTTTTTTCAGTTATAACTATAAGTATGTATATATAAACAATATTTCAAAATATGTACACATTACAATATTCAAAGAAATTTCCTACCCATTAGCTCATTTGATTCTTGCAACATAACAAGGGTTACCTGGTTTTGTGAAAGTAGAAAGCCAAAAGCAGCTTTATTTTGTCTCACCGCTGACCCTTCAAACCGACTCTGTAGAATCAGTCTTCTCTGTCACTGGATAAAATTCCAGAGAGTTACTGTTGCTTTTATGGTCACTTCAAGATTTAGAAAGCCCCAGTCCAGTCCAATATTAAAGTTTCAAATTCTCATTCAATATCAACCTTCCCCAAGCTTGGGTTTGTCCCAGGCTCAAAAACCTACATAAAGGGATTGGAGGAGCAGGGACAATTCGGATTTGGTTTTGCTTCATGTCCTTCTTCACTGGCCATTTCTGGCCTCTCCAAAGTCAGATAAAGGGAAGGAAGAAGCAATAAGAAGGACAAGAAAAGGTCTCTCTTGTCAGATACAGGTATAATCTGGTGTTAGTACCTACCTGAGTGTAGCAGTTGTCCAAATGTTGACTTGATTCTTTCTCTCTCGGGGTGCTTTTATAGATGTTTGGAGGTTCCATTCCCAGCTCCCATGCTCTGAATGAAGTTCCCTGGTGCCATCCTCAGCTAATATCCTCATCATCCTCCACAGCTTCTGCAGATAATGGTGTACTCAGGATTTTTCTGCAGAGCTCATCTCACATCCCAACAGGATGCCCTCATGCCCAGGGTTCCTTTGCAAGATGGCTCACGGCCTCCTCTGGCCTACAGAGTCTACATCTGGCCCACAGTAAACAAGCCCCTTTTCTCCTCTGTGGTAGAAAGGCAGCTCACTCCACTGTCGTCCTGTCCCTGCTCTGCCACCACAAGGGACTCCAGCCAACCTCTCACGAGGGTTTTCTGAAGTCGAGCCATATGCCAGCACCTTTCCCTCCCAAAGATCAGTAGACAAATATTAAGCTTTCTGGATCATTCTCTGAAGCCCCTGCCCACTTGACTTTGAGGGGAGGAGAAGACAGGACAGGAGGAAATGCACAGCATACTAACACTCTTTCTCCAAAGAATTCTTCACTCTCCATTCTTTCCTATACCTCCCATTATATAACTCTGAGGAAGGTGACGGCCAAGAGTGGCCAGCTCATCACAGAGTCACTCTTTAGCATGGTCTCTCTCCTCTCTTTAGAGTTGGAGAACACAACATCAAAATCTAGTCAACAGAGAAAGTCTTATTTTAGCAACCTGTTTTAAAAGGGAAGCCTTAAAAGATGAACGGAGTAGATGTTAATTTTCTTACTTCCATTTAACAGGTGAGGGAACTAAGCTCCTACCTTAGGTCACATGGCTACTAGAAGGACTCAGACTGAAGTTGGCCTCAAGTACCACATTCTTTCTACCGCCCTGCACTCTCTCGATCCCCTAGCCTCACAGTGTGACCTCTGCTTATCATCACCCAGTCAAGCAAAAGATGGGAGACCTTACCTCATGGTAACTGCCTAGCCCTGAAACTGGGCACAGCTGTGAGTCCATAGACAAACACTTATAGGCTGAGTCTCCTGCTACTATCAATTTGTTGTTGTTAGTGCCATTGAATGAATTCTGACTCCTAGAAACCCTGTACACAACAGAGAAGAACCCTGCCTGGTCTTTTTGCACCATCCTCTTACCTTCTGGCACTATATCAGACAATGCTCCACTGCTACTCATGGGGTTTTCATGGCCAATTTTTTTTGGAAGTAGGTGGCCAGTTCCTTCTTCCTAGTCTGTCTTGGTCTGGAAGCTCTGCTGAAATCTGTCTACCATGGGTGACCCTGCTGGCATTTGAAATATTGGTGGCCTAGTTTTCAGCATCACAGCAACACAGAGCCACCAAAGTACAGCACCAACAGTATGGCAACCAACAGACGGATGATGTGCTTCCTTGACCGGGAAACGAACCCAGGCCGTGGCAGTGAGAGGGCTGAAACTTAACCACTAGACCACCAGGGATACTAGTAACACTAGCAATACTACTAACAGTGCTAATAATAATAGAAAACAGCTACATAGCACTTGCTAAGCGCCAGTCTAAGCATTTAACATATATTAACTCATATGATCCCTTCAACTATCCCATGAGGTAGACACTATTGTTATCCACCATTTTACAGATGAGGAAATAAAGTCACTGAGAGGTTAAATAGATTGTCCAAGGTCATGCTAGTAAGTTAAGGAGACAGGATCTCAGCCACAATTTGTGATGCAGCTTGCATAAAAATCATCTAGGGAACTTGTCAAAACACAGATTCCAAGTCCTTCCATATAGATACCAACTATATATCTGGCTTGGAGTCTGGAATCTGCATTTTAGTAAACTCCCCAGGTGATTCAGATGAAGTTCTGTATGCACTAGGCCTGGTGCATCATTTATCAAGGGGTAAACTTGGAACTGTGCTCAGAACTGTGAGCCACTAGGCCAGAGATCGACCCCTCTACAATAATGTGCCAAGGATAGTCGGTCTGAAGGGGCAGCTGGAAAACTCCTCAATTTGCTCTCTTCCTATACTTCCATAGTACTGTTTGTTAAATAAGTGGAATGTTTGTTGAATAAACAACCTGTTCCCAGGATCCTGAGGAGTGTCAAAAGAAGTTTATATAATATAGTTAAAAAACATATAATCTAAAAAATAGCTCACACTATTGAACAACTTCAGCAAATCTTCTGCACTACCTGCCAAGGTCATAGTTTCAATCTCGCCTTCAATGATTGATAGATAGCCTGATAATTTGAGAAGGGAGAAACAGACTTTTTTCAAGCTTTGGAAAAGGAAAGTCCTTTTAATAAGAGATTCCATCCTGATTACATAGCTCTTATCAGGAAATCCTTTGAAAGCTGAATTCCAGAAGGCAACTATTAAAAATGCCATTGAAAAGCTGGAAATTATCTGCTTACACAGCTTAGAACAGACCCAGGAGGGATTATGTATTTGGTACAGAACAAGAAATAAAGATTGTTCTTACGGCCAAAACTCAACTGGAATTTTTGAACTGCTTTTGCCCCCACAACTAAAGCTCCTTTCAAGTTTAACTAGAAACTGCTCAAGCAAGCAGACAAGAGAGTAGGACCCCCGGCCATTTTTAACCAAGGTAGTCAATGTACCTTGGCTGTCACTCAACCACTGAAACGGGGAAAAGGGACCCCAGCAGAACTCGTTAGTCAGAGTCACACTGGTTCTACCAGGTTCCTTGGGACTCCTAGGTGATCAAAAATTGAATGATTTGTCTAATGTCTTTACCAAGCATTGAGATTAGCTACAAATCAGGAATTATTATAATCTCTTGTTTCCCACTATTAAATACAGAAACTACTATTTTAATATCTTGTTCAGAAGAACCATTTAAACTAAATATGAATATTGATTTCATCTGTATTAATGAAGTGAATATTTTGAACTGTCCCATCAGGAAAAATTTTACCTTTGGTACACTAAAACAAAGGAGTCAGGTTCTGGATTTTTCCCCCACTGGATCAACAGCTCAGTGAAAGAAAACTCTGTATAAATATATGCACATTAATATTTTCTTTCTACTGAAATACATATTTATCATATATGTATTCATCAGCTTTCATACATGCTGTCAGACATGGAAAATTAGCTTTTGCATTTACTAACTCCTCCGTGGGAAAGAGGTCCCTCATGTGTTTAACAAAAGGGAGCTTTATTGTTTATGAGATTGAAAAATAAACGTTGCCATGGCTTTAAGATCTCATGATTGGTAATCAGATTTTATAAATGACCATGAATCACTTTTGGCTGGTCTGGCTTTGTTTGGAATATGAGACAGCTGTTCTGTCTTACCAGTAAGGAATTATTAATGTACCCTCCCTGGAGGGTTTCAATTTCACCCATACAAATAGCTGTGTATCTACCAAGTCTATGTTCTGTATGCCTATCTATGAAATTTAAAATTATATGCTTTGTGTAAAACAGAATATATAATAGACTCTGAAATTGAATAAAACTTATTGGACTCATTTTTTATCCTTTGTGACATTTTTCTAGTAAGAGAGTTCAGACAAAAGGCATTGCCACCAAGGAGCCAGGAATGCAAAGTCCTGTCCAATTTAAGTAATCACTGCTTTCTGTCATGTTTTACAAAGAGATGTATTCAAACATGCTCTTTGAGCATTTCTATATTCCGTTCTTAGTTTGCAGGCAACGATCCCACCCCCCCCCCCATTTGTATGTTTTTGTTACTTGAGAAAAATATAATCTTGGCAATTGTCTCATTATAAAAGTGAGAGGGCTTTCTTCTATGATAAATAGGACAGAAGCCTGGCTCGCATGAGGTTGTAATTTAGTGCTGAACTTCATATTCCTCCTCTTCTCAACAAGTAAGGTAAGAAGTATGTCCCAGATAATAAGGAGTTCATGGCAAATTTGATTATGTCACTTACCTTTTTAAAGTCCTTTTTTGGTTACCCACATCCATATGGCCCAAACTTCTTAGTATGGCTTACAAAGGCTTTTCAAGATCTACTCCTTGATGACCTCTCCAATTTCATCTCCCAACTCCACTTTGCTAACTCCTTCTCTTGTTCTCCAGGCATCTGAACTCTTTTCAATTCTGGGAATGCAGCATTCTCAATCTTTATCTCCTCTCTCTCTCTCTCTCTCCCTCTATTGGATCCCATGTTGTTGGGTCTATATCTACATAAACCCACAAATAGCAGTGCTGGCTGAAGCCCTGCAGGCAGGAAGGGAATACCTATACAAGTTATGTATGCCTATTCCTGTGAAAGTAAACTTCTAGCCTTCTGGATGAAAGGAGCCCAATGTTGCCATATTGCCATCAAATGCCCACTTGATATTTTCAAGGAATGGTGCTCATTTGGGTGTTCCTCATGGGTCTCTGTTGCTGGCAGGCTGGACAGTTGGCAGTGGCGATAGATAGATCAATCTTGGTAAGTCAGAACTCATGCTGTTAACTCGTGTCTAGCCTCCATCTTTGCCACAGTGGCTCCTCCGTTCATGTGTCCATCATGCCAGCGCTGAGGTGGCTGATGACAGGCTGCCTGACATCAACTGGCTGAGTAATTTGCCCACTTGGTTGTTTAGTGTCACTTCTGTGGTGGATGTTCTCTGGTGGGCATTAACGTACACTATAAAAACCTTCACACATCATGACAACTCCCATTTGCATACCCACATGTCATTAACCTGGACTTCTTTGTTATCAGTCTTTCAATCTGTTTCCAATAGCCACTGCCTGTGAGTCTATACATATTAAACCTTAGGGCCATTTCTCTTTTCATACAAAATAGATGGCCAGTGCATTATCCAAAACTCTTATAATAGGAGAATTTTCCCTCACTGCTGTCTTTCAAAGCCACATTGAGGCTATAGTGTAGCTGCTGTCCATTTTGGCTTGTACCCACATGAATTGCCCCATTTGTAAATCCAGATCAGACTTTTTGTTCCCTCTTCAACTGCTTGTATGGGATCCCCATACAGCCACAGACATGAGCTGAGGGAGGGTCACTACTGCAACCGTGGTGGGTGTCATGGGGGTGTGGGCAACCTGCTTATGTACTTGCTTGTGCCCTCTGGTCCTGCTTGTGCTCAACCCAAAAAGCATCACTTCCATCTTGCAATGGAGTGTGAGCCTCTCCAACCTATAACTTTGTGGGTCTGACAGGACTCAGCTGATGATGGATAGTTCCAGCCACACAGTCACTTGGAGTTCCATTGTTAGGCATTCTGTTTCTACTAGGGCCCAGTAGTAAGCCAGGAGCTGTTGTTGTTGTTTTAAAGCATACAACCCTCCACTGCAGATTGCATGGCCTTACTCCAGAACCCCGTGGGCCTTTGTTGTGATTCTCCCACTGCAGTTTGTCACGAACCCCATATGGCATCTTTTCCCACCAATACCTCCAACACCATGGGGTCTACTGGATCATATGACGCAAGAGGCAAAGTTGCAGAACTTTTTCCCGCTCTGGGCCTTCTCAAAGCCGGCATACTTTTGCATAACATGGTACATGGGCCACAGTAATATCTCTATGTGCAGAATGTACTGTCGACTGAACTGAAGAGGACTACCAGGCATTATTGTGCTCACTTCTCCAGGTTATAAAATACAAGATATAGTCATTTTTCTTTTCCTTTTGGAAGGACGTCATGCCATGCCTCTGAGCACTGGGCTTCTAAAAATGTTATGAATATGGCAAACTCCTAAACATTTGCAGGGTTTCTCTCCTACTCCCTGGAACATGTGTCTTACTAAAGTTTCTAGTGTGCTAGCTACTTCCTCATCCACCCCAATCAATGTAATGTCATTGATATCATGGATGAAAGTGACAGTCTCTAAGATGTCCAAAAGATCTAAATCTGTGTTGTCCTTTATAGTAGCCACTAGCAATATGTAACTATTGACCATGTGAAATGTGGCTAGGGCAACTAAGAAACTGAATTTTTCATTTTAATGAATTTAAAGTAAAAGATTGAAGCAGTGAAAATACTTTTTTTGTTAAACGTAACTTCATTGTTTTGGCAGGATTACACGTCACATTCAAGATCGCATAGAGTAATGTAATATTGTTATATTGTAGAGCATCTTTCAGGGATATGCATCATTTCTAGTATTACACAGAAACACATCATGGATCCAGTGGATGTCAACAAACTGATTAAGTACAAATGACTTTCTAGGCATCAGTGTAATATTGTGTTCATTTGAATATTTTCTGTAATCAGTACACATTACAGTGATACCTATGTAAAATGAAACTGGTAATTAAATTAAAGTGTTTATAATGATTTTAATTGTAATATAATTAAACTATTTTTATAGTTTAAGGAAATAAATATGGATAAAATTTTAAAATCAAAGCAAAGGCATATTACTGATGCAGATTGAGTGAAAATGCAAAAGCCAGAACTATAACTGAAAGGTGAAGAAAAAAAGACACTAGAAAAAAGTATATTGTGAATTTCATGATAAATGGTAAATGCAATTTGTTATAGCAAAGGAAAACAAAAAAGTTGCTTGTTCCATAAAAAAATTTTTAAGATAATAGGTGAGCAATAGTGAGACATTTTCAGCCAATGATATATAGTAAATTTGATAAGATTCCTCTCAACAGTGAAAAAGGAATCAACAAAATTAGTTACCTGAAATCAGAATTAAATACCAACAAAAATTTTGTAACAGTCTTAACAGGATCTGAGCTTGTAACATTGGCCAGCTATAAAACATCTTGGATTCTTACACAAAATAGATCATGGTTTTTAGATGTAGAAATGGTAAAAGAAATTACAGTTATAGAAAGTTTGCTATAAAATATTAAGAAAAATCTAAAAATGATATTTCACAAAAAGTAAAGATCCTCAATGAAGCAACCAAACAATTATCACTAGAATAATAAACTTTTCTAACAGTTATCAAAAATTGGTTCAAAATATGAAAAATTGTAAGCACTTTTCACGAGCTTTAGATGAGCCATGAAATATTGAGACACAGCTCAATTAATACTTTGGTATATTTTATCTCAATCTGACTTCCAAATTTATAAAAACATATCATTTTGCAACCTAAAAAATTAGACTCATGGAATAGAATTTTAAAATGTCTTACATCTCCCAAAGAAAATATTCATCGAGATATGAAAAATTAGTTTCTATGACTATGGATATTGCTCCAATTATGTTAAGTCAAAATTGGATTTACTGGAATTTTAAAACAAGATGTTGATATTTCCCTTGCTGATTTACCCCACTATATGATACATATTGGAAATATTTGTGTTTAGTTTTCTGAAGCAAACTGTAAAGAAAAGGACCCCTGACATAATTGTTCAAACCATGCAGTATATATATGTACAAAACTCATCACCAGTTTATCAAACTTTTGAAAAAAATAGAAGACAATGAACTTAATGATCTTATTCTCATTGATTGAGTCATGAAAGCGTTGTACAAAAATTTCCTGAACTATAAACTCCAATTCCAATAAAATATAAACTCCTTGAGACAAAAGGAATGTTTGCCAAATATTCAATAATCAAAGGCAAAAAATGGCAATGCAGTTTACATTTTCTCACTGATATCACACTACATATGCATAAACTAACTTTGAAGCTCTGAGGAAAGGAAACCTTTATTTGTGATCTAGCTACATTTGCATGCAAATTTATGTTGAAATTGAAACTTTTTGTAATATAAATCAGTAATAAAGATTTTACATGTTTTTCCAACATGAATTAATATGGAAATTTTAATTTTAATCAAGTGTTATATAAATTGATTGCAAAAGCTATAAGAAAAATTTGAAGAACACTTTTTGATAATATTTTAGAGTTGCTTTTCAATTTATGTACTACCTTTTTGAATTCAATTTTAATAATATTGAGTTGACAAAAGAATTAATTTACTTCATTTTCACAGTTGTAGTTTCAAAACTGATACATGCTTGCTTCAAAGTCAAATCAATTCTTTAAAAAAGATAAACCAGTTTCATCAATGTGGCTACAGGTATTAAAGGAAAATTATTCTTTTTGGTAGCTGATTCAGTCATTGGTCAACTTTTAAGTACATTTGGAACAACTTAGGCATGTGAATGTACGTTTTCAACTGTAAATTTTATGAGACCAAGTATATGCCATGAAACTTTAACATCTGAATTGATACATGCTGTAAGTGTAAAACACATCAGAAGTACCAAAAACTTTGTACAAAAAAATCTCACTAATAATTTTTATATTGATTGCATGTTAAAATTATAATATTTTGGAAATCTTGTGTTAAATAAAATATATTATTAAAATTAATTTGTCTGTTTCTTTTTACTTTTTTAATGTGGTTATTAGAAAATTTTAATTATATATATATATGGCTCACATTTTATTTATATTGGACAGCACTGGTCTAGAGCTCCTCAGCCTATATTGTGATAGACCGCAGGAAAGTTAGCACAGCCCCGCAGCAAAATTATAAATGCATGCAGTTATCCATTCCATATGATGTGAATGTGAGCTGTTTCTGAACCTTCTCTGTGACAGAGACAGAAAAGAGCCAGTCACCAAATCAATGGCTGCATACCATGTACCTGAGCCTATACTAATCTGCTCTAACAAAGATAACACATCTGGCAAGACAGCTGTGATCGGGGCTACTACTTTGTTGAGCTTGCAGTAATCTGTCATTATTCTCCAAGCTCCACCCAGTTTTTGCAGAGACTAGAGTCATGAATGAAATGGAAATATGATGAAGACCACTACTTGCATCCTTTAGACCCTTTAGGTATGACACTAATCTCAACCATCCCCTCTAGAATGCAATATTGGTTTCGATTCACTCTCTTGACTGCAGGGCTGTAGAAGGGTGATGGGCAGGTCAGAGGTTTTCTGCTTGGTAGCTTTGACCCCACAGACTGATGACGCAATATGGTGATTGCACCAACTGGCAAGTATGTCAAACCCAAATGTATATTTGAAGATGATGCAATGACCACCAGACCTTGTACAAGACCCCATATGTCCCTACTCTAACAGAAGGACCATATAATTTGGGTCTCTGGGTATCAATATCAACTCAAATTCTATACCCAATAGTCCTTGGAAGGTCTTGGCATTCCGCTTTCCCCAGAGCATATTTACCCATGTAAATGACCTTAGCTCTCTTTGGAGAAGGACTGGGGAAACTATTACTGTGTCTTTATGCCATGATGTTACATAATCCTTCTTCTCAGGAATTTAGCCACCTCTTAGGCAATATTCTTGGTTCCAGGTGGACGTTAACAAAGCAGATATGCCACGGTTGGGCATTTAGCAGTCTTTGAAATCCAGCTGCTATCACTATTAAGTCCTAGCTCGGTTCTTGGTTTTGAAACGAGAGCTTCTTTGTATGCAACCAAAGATGTCCTCTGGCTTTCATACCTGGCTTTCTATTACCTGTAGCTGTTCATTATCTCCCTGTGAAACATCAGTGGCATTTAGCAATAGCCGCCAAATCCTACCACCCTATAGAGACTATTTACTCCTCTCATACATTGATCTCAAAAGCCTGTTATACCCTGCATGCTAGTACATTCTCTTCCACCAGTTCACCATCATCATTTCACTACCCATGAAAGTTTAACAAGTGGAATGCTACCTGTGGCCAAGGGTTGTCTGTGCACCAGTGATTGGGTCTTTATTGCAGCTTCGTGACTAGTGATCCCAAATCTCATCTTATCATCTGCTTTCCTGGACCACTTACAGTACCAGCTTTCACAGTCGGGTTCTTTGGGAGCAGATGCCAAGATGGAGAGATGGAGTTTTGGGTGGAAGTTGTTGCTTCCTTGAGGAGGTGGAGTATGAGCTGGGCCTTATAATGTAAACTTGAGACAGCAGAGAGGGATACAGAGCGTATTCCATGGATTTTTTAATAAAGCAGGGACAAAATAAATCAGTGCTTTGAAAAGATTGGCTTTGTGAGCCGATTAGATTTGAGAGTAAGGAAAAGGAATTAGGGACTGGTCACATGGCAGTGGAATCAAAAGAGAAAGAATGAAAAGAGAAAACAAAAAAGGATTTCAAAGAAAAAATTGGTGTGACCTAGAAACAATTTGAGTGACATAGAGAAAGACTTGGGACCTGAATATCCAGGACAATAATGGCACCCCTGAGAGAGAATGGGAGTTTGGGAAGAAAGATAATGAGTAGAGATTCCAAATGAGTTTGCTGTGATGACAATAATTGTACCTTCCATGAAAGGTGTTTATATATGTACGCTTATAGTAGCAAGAGTTTGGATTCTGGCTCAGAGAAAGCAATGGGCTATATAGATTTGGAAATCAACAGTAAAAGCCTGAAGGACAACCTTTGAAAGAATTCTCAAGCTTGAGAGTTGAGGTTTGAAGAACACTCACTTAGGGCCCAGAGGAGGAAAACAGAAGGAGCTCTTGGCAAGGAAGGAGGAGAACCTAAACAGCGCCTGGAGGGTGCCGTGGGAGGAGAATTTCATGCAGACAGCTCAGCAGTGAGGCAAACCTACCACAACTCCCAGGGGCCAATTTGCACAAATACTACACTGATACTTAATTTTTCCCAATTAATTTTTTAATGTTTTTTCATTCATTATTTATGATAAATGTTGCCAGATCTTTGATTCTATCTTCCCTCAAGGTTAGAGCTTGTTCCTTTAAATACAAGAAAAGAGAAAATGTATCTTTGCTGAGGAAGTCTCTGAAAAAGATCTGGAGATAAAAACCTTGGCAAGGAGAGTTTCCCTGGCCACTGCAACATCATATCTAGATACACAAATTTGAGGGGTCAGTAATACAAACAACAGCTTGTGCTCAGGACACAGATCTCCAGAGATGCCCTACGGGTTTGCATCCCTGATCTGTGTTCAGATATAAGGCCAACTGGCAGTGCCACAAAGCTATGTCTCCAGTTCTAAATATACAAAGTCCACTTAGGGGAACTGGTAGCCCCTTATTTTCACATTTAATAAAAGTTGGCAGTTCATCCTCTCTAAAAGCTTCAGCAACCTTCTCCTCCAGCAGTTGGGAAAGCTTAAAGCTGTCAAAACCCGAACACCCCACATCCGGGTTAACTTTAGTTACCCAGTCTGCAACTCTTCCTTCCCTTCCTAAATCTGTGTTCTCCAGAACTCCAGTCCAGGTCCACATGGCCTAGATATTTACAACGACAGCTACTTTCACCTTCTTGCCTTATGTAAAATGTGGTTTCCTGAGCAATCACGTCTGCTTCCCTCTTGAGACAAATCATTCTTGTACATCCTCTGCTAGCTGCTCAGTGCTATTTCTAGACTATTTCTCCACTCTTTTCTTGTGAAAGCCCTCTGCTCCTTCTAGACTTGTGTCATTCTGTTTATGGACCATTTTCTGCTCCTCAGCATCTTGATCTATCCACTCTCATATCATGTCTTAGGCAGTAAAGATTGTAGTAGCTCACCCAGTTCCCTTTCCTATCTAGAGCTCTCCCAGGCCCGGATGGACGGCCTTCCAACAATGCACTCACTCAGTCCATGTCCTCCTCATCTGGGCAACTCCTCTTCCATTTCTCTTCCCCATCTCTACATCATGGGCAGCTTATTATTGCCAAGAACACTCCACTTCTGAAATGAATAAATTAGACATTGCCTTCTGAGCACTACACTGTCTTACAGAGATCCTTCCCACACCTCCAACATCCAATCTTCAACACCATGAAGCTTTTCTGTCCTTTGACACTGGCACCTCTTGTTCTCTATGGGCTCACTCCTATCTTCACTTTCTTCCCTACAGAGTTAATCACCGCTTTTCTAGACTACTGAAACAGCTAAGTAGTTGATCTCTCAGGTTCTCATAGATTCTCCAATCAACTCTCTGGGTTCATCTTTCTTAACTACAAACCTGATCACATCACCTCCCTGCTTTCAATATTTCAGCGGTTCCCCCATCCTGAGATTGCTTACAAGAACCTGCTTGATCTAGCCATTACTTTCATCCCGAAGGTCATCTCCTCTAACTCCTTTTCACTAACTTCTGCTTCCATCCTACTGCCATACTCAACTACTTTCAGTTCTGGTGATGTATCTCCTCTTCTCCTCCCCTCTCCTCCTCCACCTCCTCCCCTCTTCTCTCCTCTCCCTTCCCTTCTCTTTTCATTCCTTTCTTTCCCTTCTCCCCTCCCCTTCCCTCCCTTTTCCCTTCCCTAACTAATCTCTTTCTACAGAATTGTTCTTCTTCCCGGAATAGTTTCTTCCCTCCTTGCTTTCCCTGGATCTTCCATTTATCCTTCAGGTATTAACCCCTCCAGAAAGTCTTTCCTGGCCCCTGATTAGGATAACTTGTCCTTGTCCTTCACAAACACTACTTTAGCATTATAAAAGGTCTTGTTATCTAGATTAGAAATGCTGCATTCCTAGGCATTGCTCTCTACACATAATGTTCTCCCAGTGCGACCTTTGCTCTTATCATCTGCCCACTTCACTCCTGACCTTGGCACTCAGGCTCCTTCACAGATCAGAGGAAACCACCTCTCTCCCCTCCCCTTCCCCCCTCTTCTAAGTTTCATGGCTCATATTTTCACGAAATCCCCCCTCCTCTCCAGATGCAACACCCCCCTGTTGCACCAAGCTCTTTGATAACTTCATGTCTGCACATTTTTTGCTTTCTACTTACAATATCCTGCCCCCTCCTTTCTACCTGGAGACGTTCAACACAGCCTTGAAGATTTAGCTCAGATGTCAGCTCTTACACTAGTCCAGTTCTCCCTTCTGTGTTCCTTCAACACTTTGTCCAAAACTCTCTTAGAGTACAAGGCATTGTAATTCCAAGTTTATATGTGTGTCTCCCATTGAGACAATAGTGTCTAAAGGCAGCAACCATCTATTCAACTTTGCATCCATTAGGCCTTGTGCATAGAAAAAAAGAGAAATGGTTTCCATCATCATTCGACAAGTGCAGTATGGTTCAAAATTTTTTTTCTCACATCCCACAATTTTCATTATTTCCCCAAACTCAGCTACGTTTTTCAAACAATACAACTATCAGCAAATCACTCATAAAAATGTATGTGCCATATATTTTGATTCTAACTAGTCAGTATTTATAGACAAAACAGTCTAAACTGCATTGGTGAGATTTTCATGACGCCACAAGAATTTGCTACAGGCAAAGTTGGTTGTTTTGACCGTGCATTTCCATATTCCACGGGGAGATGATCATACAATTTCATTCTGGAATAAACCACAAACCTAAGTAAGAATTTATTAGAACAAAAGTGTTGTTTTGCATGTTTATTATTTCTTCTCATTCTACCAAATCTACTATCATCTGAACAAAAGTGTGAAAATGAAAAAGAAACAGCAAAAAATATTTGGCTTTTACTCTAGAATTTGATTAATGACTCTAACTTTCTTGGAAATGGTGTTATTTCACTAAAATATTAAAGGCTTTGGATTGTTATTTACTGAGACTCAAAACAGCCATTTTTAAGTTGTATTTGTTTTCTGTCTCACTGTCATTTGAAGTAAAATTAATTCCCTGAAATCACATTTCATGCTGGGTAGTAGCCAAATATACATTCTCAGTAGCTCTAATTCGACCGTTGTCCTCTGACTTACATTGAATCTATAAAATATTGCAGAATCAAGGAAGATGGGATGAGTATCATTGGAGAATTCTGCTTTACCTTTTCTAGAATTGATCAGAAGTTCAAAGGCAATAAAGTATCTATTGTTTTAATCAATAAGTATTTGTTGGGTGCTTATTATGTACCCAGAAATGTGTGTAAGCTTTAGGGATACGGCAATGAAGAAGGGAGCCATCATCATTGCCCTCATAGAGTTTCCAGTCTAGTAGATGTGACAGGTAATTAAATAAGAAGCTACAGTGCAGCATAATAAATGCTGTTACAGGAGAAGTATAGGGCGTCATAAGAGTATGTCATAGGGTGACATCTAGTAAAGTGTTAGGGAAATGAACATTCCCTGGTTCTCAAACCAATAGATGCCAATAGGTAGGTTAAATTTACTTTTAATAGTAAAAGGGAAGAATTAGGTTTTCAGACCCCATGGTTTGTGCTCAAAAGTATTTATTGGATAAATAAGTAAATATATGCAGAGGCTTTTAGTTTAGGCAAAGGTGGTCTCCTTGGGACACTGATGACAATGCCTGGAGTGGGGCCCAGTACTAAATAATGACTTGGCCCAGAATACAGAAGCAGTGAATGTTGAGCTCTTGAGGAAGGCTGGGACCTCCAAGTCAGCACCTTAGCATAAAAGACCTCACTAAAACAGCTACAGATGGAAAGTCTATATCCTATATTTATCCTTCACTGGAAACAGGAGCCTACAGAGATGACCCCTCAGGGACTCCGACAGTTCTCCATCTCAGGGGGAAACTGCCAGCTGCATTCACAGATAGATTATCCTGTACAACTGCATGTGTCTTTCTTACACTTTACTAAATTTCCACTCACGTTTGATTTTCCCAAAACAAAGATGCCTTGGAATCCTAAAAAGAATCCATTTTCTGTGCAAATATCTGAAAAACTTGTCAATGGTGTGATACATTTTATAATCTCCAAATCAGGTAGGCCCTCAATATAAAGCTCTCCTGTAAAGGATTTGAGATTTGTAGTTTCTAGACTTTACTTGGCAAAAGGATTTGTATCTTTGCCAAGCCATTTAGCAAGTGTTCACAGCACCTCAATCTGTCATGGGTTATGTTTAATAAGGCATGTGCTTCCACAGCTACCCCCACTAGGCTGATTGGAGCTTGTCACCTGCTGGGTGGTTGCCATCACTCTTTTCCAATGAGAGAGAAATGTGTGTATAATGACGAGGGAGATAGAGAAGTGCTCTGCACCGGCACTGAGTCTGCTACTTTCAGGGCATTCCAAAGATGGTTCCCTAAGGCTGTGACCTGGAGGTGCAGGGCAATTGAAAAACTTGGTTGAATGGGGTAGAAAAATGGACCACACCTCAAATGTCATAAGAGCTCTTCCCTCTTCTCAAGTCCAGTGAAAATTAAAGCGCCAAGAGCTCAAAGACATTCAAGAGATCATCTGGTTCAGCCTGAAGCATCTGAACAACAAAACTTTATTTCAGCTTTATAGATGAGGTGCAGGTAAAGAGAGGGCAGGGGTATTGCTCAGGGTCAGACAGCAAAATCAACAAAATCTCTGAGTCTAGAAACCAATCTCTTACCTGCAAATGATCTTTGCCAGAGCTCTCAAACTTTTCCAACTAAATCTTTTTAATTACAGAAGAGGGTAAACACATATCCCAAGGGAAGTGGTTATAACTCATAGCAGCTGACTGCAAGCATAAAATATCTTTGAACTCACATGTTGCAATTTTTAAAATTTTTGTTAATTTTGTATTATACTCTGAAGCATTTGTTTGAATTAATATAAAATCATTTTTTCCAAAAATTCTTATACAGAATTGGTGCTTCAAGAAGATACCATGTTTGTTCTGTATCTTTTCATATCCCAAGGGCTATGGATCCCCAAGTTCAAGAAACATGCCTTGCTTCATAAGAATACAATCGCTGGTTTTCTGGCTTCCTTTACTCCATCCTAGCAGACTCGTGTTACACAAATGCCATTTTGCCACCTAGGCCATCTAGAGTCATCTTCTGAGATACATTCATGGTAGATCAAGACAAGGAAAGAACCACTCTCCTCACAAAATTCTTGCTTTTGAAGTTCAATCCTCCAACCTGCAAAGTTATTTCCCAGGCCTAGGCCATAACATCCCTGGCTTGGCAGATGAAGATGATGAAAAAAAGAGTAATTATTCCCTGCAAAATATACCCAAATAAATTGGCTCCTCACATTTCAAATTTGTACATAAGAAGTACAGTAGCATGGAAGGCTCATAGTGACTCTATGAGTTGGTCAGGAACACAGAATGAGGAGGTTCTTAGGGATCCTGGTTCCATTTGCTAACTCTGTCTCTTCTCCTGGGAAAAGCAATATTCTATAGTAGGAATCAAATTCCTTCTTCCAATGTCAATTCATCTGCCTTTTTAAATGTATTTTTAATACAAATCATATCCAGGCATCTAGAACTACTTAAGTGAGAAATATTGGATGGAGGAAAACTGCATACTGATAAGTTAAGCCATGAATGTCACGTGAATACCTAATGTTCAGCCCCAAGAGTTGTTATTCTAGTTTTTGAATCTTGTGGTATTGTACAGACACCACACATACACCCCTGTAAAATCAGATGGTCCTTCCTGTAGTGGAGCACTCCAGGACACAGTACCTGTAATGGTTAATTTTATGTGTCACCTTGATGGGGCAACAGGGTACCCAGACATTTGGTTAAACATTATTTCTAGTTGTGTCTGTGATGGTGTTTCTGGATGAGATTAACATTTGAATCCATAGACTGAGTAGAGCAGATTGCCCTCCCCATGCGTTGGGCTCATCCAATCTATTGAAGGCTTGAATAGAATAAAAAGGCTGAGTAAGAAAGAATTCTCTCTCTCTCTGCCTGACTGTCTTCAAGCTGGTACATCAGTCTCCTCCTGCCTTGAAACTCAGACTTGGACTCAGATTGGAATTTACACCATTGGCTCTCCTGGATCTCCAGCTTGCCAAATGAAGATCTTGGGACATTGCAGCCTCTATAACTATGTGAGCCATTTCCTGTATATCTCTCTCTATATATATCTTTATATATATTTAGTATACCATATATCTTTACACATAGAGTGTGTGTGTGCGTGTGTGTGTGTGTGTGTGTGTGTGTATGTATAGATATATAGATATATCTATCCCATTGGTTCTATTTCTCTGGAAAACCCTGAGTAACACAGCACCTCCTGGCTGCCACTAGATCTGGAGTTGCCCAGAAATGACTCATGGACACTGACTACATCATTGTCATTTTCCCAGTTGCAATTATATAGTAAATGTCTTTTTTCTCTCATTTTGAAATGTTTCTTTTAAAATGGCAGCATTTTCTTGGTCTGTGCTGTCTTTTTTTTTTTTTTTTTTTTTTGTGGGGAAGACCAGCCCTGAGCTAACATCTGTTGCCACTCCTCCCCTTTTTGCCGAGGAAGACTGGCCCTGGGCTAACATCCGTGCCCATCTTCCTCTACTTTATATGGGACGCCGCCACGGCATGGCTGACAGGCAGTGCGTCGGCGGGCGCCCGGGATCCGAACTCGCAAACCCTGGGCTGCCAAGCGCGGACTAAACTGCTGCGCCACTGGGCGGCCCCCTGTGCTGTCTTTTATGACTGTTGAGTAACTGAGTTTTATGGTATGTCTATTACTAATATACTTGGATCCCACAGAGGAATTTATGTGTGTTTCTTAAGTTTAATAAAATATTATGCATATGCTTTTTTATGTTTTTGGCAAGAATTCCATCATATTGGCTTGGCGAAGTTTATGCATTTTTTTAATTTTCTATTTTAATATAGGCTTTATTCCTTGGATTTCTATTAGTAATGCTGGAGGTCTTGGAGCAGGCTTTTAGAATGAAAGTTGTTATTTAAACTCTTCCACAATGTATAATTAAATGTATAGTAGTGAAGGATGATACAGTACATTTAATAGATGAGATCAATTACAGTGGCAACTTTAAGGAAAAGACTTGGCATTCTAACCTTGGCATTCGGGCCTTAGAAGGTTAATTATTTACCCATCCCTCCATATTTATAGCAATGTCCAGGAGAACACGTGATCTGATAAAGGAGGCGATGACTATGAGGCTGTCTCTGCAAGGGACTAATTCCAACATTAAGAATAAAGGGATGCCCCCAAACAACTTGGGGAGGCAGCAAAGCTCCTACAGGTTACAAGGAGGCCATTGATGTCCCCAAGCATACTCTATAAGCAGCAGTTCTTTGACTATTGAGGAGGGGGGCTTTGTCTGAGCTTGCTGCTACCAGTCTGCCTATCCAGGAGACCTTTCTGCTGCCATAAGCCCAGCACACACCCCTGCTTATGCTATGGCTGCCTACCCAAGCCTACTGCAGCAGGCTGGGCCCATGTTCAAAATAGCACCTCCCCCTTTTTTTTTGCATTCTATACCAAAGACCTAGAAGGAAAATATCACTTGAAAAAAAATATCATTTGCACTCTGCCCCATGTAGGCTACTACTATGAAAACCTCATTGCAGTTCTGCTGAGAGGGTTCCCCTGGACACCAAGCCCTGAACCCACGTCAGATTCCACAGTCATTTAGTAAGTACCTGCTGTCCAGACCCTGCACCATGAGCGAGGGATGCACAGGGTAATAAGACAGAGTCCCTGCCTTGGAAAGGAAGTCGGACATAAGCAGATCATTTCAACACAATGTCATAGGTGCTAGGAGGCATATGGTGCTGAAAGCTTAGGTCAGGGTCACTAATTCAGCCTGGAGTTCAGAAATGACTTTCTGGACAGCATGAAACCTGAACTGAGTTTGGAAGGAAGCTGGAAGTGTTAATGAGACAAGTGGAAAGCTTCCTTAACTCTCTCACATAGTACCATCTCCAACGTCTAATTTGCTTTTCCAAAAATAGCCCAATGATATAAAATCCAGGTCTCAAAGCTACAGGGCACAGTGTCCTAGTTCCTGGAATCCTCAGTGGTCAGGACCACCCCAGGACACAATGCAGGGCTCACCTGCTTGATGAAGCTTACACCCACACTCTCCTCTCTGCTCTCCATCCACATGTCCCACATGTCCCCAAAGCTCAGCCTCCAACATCTCATAAGGGCACTGTGTTCCCTCAATGCCCCAGGTGATGAAGCTTAAAAATGGTTTCTCCTTTGTTGGGGGAGGCAGGGATACTGGGCAAACATCTAGCTGCCTCAGAGGAATTTCTAGAAAAACAAAATAAATGATGCTCATGTGCCCTGATTGTGAGGGGAATATTTTCCAATCTTTAGTGAATGGTTAGTGCATCCAATTTAGATTTTCAATCCCACAGCCTACCCTGCGTGGGAAGACAAAGAACCTCGATTTCTAGGTTTGTAAATGTCGAAAATGGGATATTCTCACTAAAATTGTGGTGAGCATTTATGTGTTCATTAAATGTGATTGCTGCAATAATGATATATACCTAAAACTCCTTTAACCATTTAAGAGAAAACTTAGGCTCCAACAAAACCCATAGCACAGCATTAAGACCCAGGTTTTTTTTTTTTTTTTTCCTCTTCCTTTTTAGCAAACCAATTACAGCACTGGAGTGGGTGAAACAACCCAAGGAAGAATCTATAAGATCATATAGTAATTGGGCCAATTTACAGTAGGTAACTGAGAAATGCTTGAAATTGTCATTCCTCCTGGTTAGGACTGAATAGGGAAGAATGTGATTAATAAATAGCTTAAGCAGCAAAGGGAAGGTACTTACAATGCACAGATGCTCTGGGGAGATGAGGTATTGAGAAAATCATTACAATAAAGTACACGCAGGCGTTAAGCTTAAAGAGGCTGAAATAACTTATCAAAACACCACATTAGGGAGATATTTGGGCTTGAATTGCTTATTAAGGTTTTCTTTAAGTGGTCATTCAATTATGAGGTCAAACTCTAGGTATGTTAAAGTGAACTGAAATCAAGGAAAATTTTTCAGGGTGGATGAAAATCCAGGGTCCCAGAGCCAGGACCAGATCTTTGGCCTCTCCTCCCAGCTTCTGTGTAGAAGACAGTGCTGGGCATAGTCTCAGTAGCTTGTTGACATGATCCCTAGTCTGCAATTCCATAACCCAGGAGGGAGAGGGGGCACCATCTGGGCGCTGGTGGACAGAGCCAGAATGTCCTGTTATCTAATCCTGGACAGAACCTTGGACCCTCAGGGGCCGGCTTTTACGCAAGCTGTTAGAAAACACATGCCAGTGCTGTATGGATGCCATTCTTCAAGAAGAAAGTACAAGTTTTGAAAGGGATAGACCTTTGTCATTTAGAAACTAGGCTCTTCCAAAGAATTTTCTAAATTGTGATGTTTAAGATTAAGTTATCTTGTGCTCCCTTCACTCACACTCTCCACCTCTGTTTCTTCCTCAAACAATCTTTGTAGAGGACATCAGCTGATTTTAACTACTCAGCATGATTTCCCCCTTCTCCTGGAAACAACACTACCCTGCCTTTGGAGAACTGTTTCTCCCCAACTCCACATCACAATGCCTCCCACGCCTCCCTCTCCCCATCTACAGGAATGTCAGACAACACGTGTCCTCTACTGTGATGCCTCCATCCCTTGAATCACATTGATTGGCTCAGGGATGATGTCATAACGCAAGTCACACGCAATCAGAAGCTTTCCTTCAGGTTTTATATTCGGGTGCCTCTTATCAAACAAGTTACAAAGCTGGGATGATGGCAGCCTGTAGTTGACTACAATCCTGTTCTCTCCCCCATTACTACATTGCAGAAGCCTGTCTGCAGTGGAAAAGAGAGTCCTGAGTGCTAACCCCTCCTCCCTGTCTGCTTCTGCCCCTATTCCTATCCTGTGCTTCTTTCCCTCAGAGCTTAGCTCTCAGATCACTGTCAGACAACCTCCACTAGGTTCATCCAATTATTTAAAAGAATGCTAACTGCCCTAGCTAGAGTCAGCTGTAGGCCCACACTAAAAAGAAGTATATCAAAGGAAAGCAAAAATTGTAGAGAGATTAGAAACCATGTAATTTGGGAAACAATCCCAGGTATGGAGGATGCTCACCTTCCAGAAGAGAAGACTCTGCATGACATGAAGATTGACAGTGAATATCTTCAGTTATGTCATGTTCTAGCAGATTCAAAAAATAGAATAAAATCCAATGTATGGAAGGTACAGAGATGGGTTTTTTTTAACAATATAAGTAGAGACAGATTCTTCTAATATAGAAAGTTCTTACATGAAAGATAATGAGTTCCCTGTTGATGGACATATTCAAGCATATGCTAGATGTTAGCAGGGATATTTTTGGAGAGATTTTCATAATGGGTTGTAAGAAGAAATCACTGGGCATAGATTCTAAAATTTTAGGAAGACTCTAACATGGCTCTAAACATGGGGCTACATGACAAACAAATTTTATAAATGTCCCCACCCCTCCTAGTGAAAGCAGAGAACAACAATGGGCATCCATTCCTCATAAGGAACATAGCAGACTAAATTCTAGCGGCTCCCTGGTGCCTCTATGTGCTGTAAATCTAGCTGGAGATGTCGGACATGCTGGACGAGCAGCTCAGGGTGAATCAGAGAGACTGGGCACCTGTAGATCGGCCCCTGACAGTCACCCTGGATCAGAGCCATGAAAGGTCTTATGAACAAATAACTAGGGCAACCAGCAACATGGTGTGATGTTCGGGACCCGAAAAGGCCTGTCCTCTCCTGAAACTGCTGCTCCAATCGTTATTGATTCCTGAAATTCTACCATTAATGTTCACTTTTATCACAAGGCTTTGATCACTGTTGAGAGAGAGAGAGCTCATTCGGTCCTGGAACAGAATCACAAACACCTCAGTAGAAACAAAGAATTACAGAGCAGAAGAGCTTGTGGCAGAGCGGGAGCAGCATCTCTTCCTCTCCGTTCCATTGCTCTAGCTCAGCTCTCAGCGTCCCTTAACAACCTTTCTGCTTCAACTTCCTAAACCAATTCCTCAGCATCTCACTTTCAAATCCATCTGCCACATGGTGGCCAGAGTGAGTGAAATTTCAAAAATGAAGATCTGACCATATTACCCACAACCGCTTAAACCTTCCAATGTCTCCTCACTGACTTCAGAACAAAGTCCATGATCTTTAGCACCACCTAGCAGGTCCTCAGTAATTTAGACCTAACTCTCTACCCTCAATTCTAGCCACTCCTGCTTCACACTGACTTCCATGGAATTCCCCATACTCTTCTTCCTATTCTTCATCTCCTTGTCTTGGTTTAAGTTGTTGCTTCCACCTAAAACAGCTTTATAATTTTGTTTGTATGAATAATTCTTATTCACTGTTAAAGGGTCAGCTCAGTCATCACAGTTTTGGAGTCTTTCTTGGTCCCCTGCTTTCCTCATCCCCCCAACCAAAAGCTGAATGACATCTCCAAATGAACAAAGTGGCATGGATCCAGAAGCAGGGTGAAAGAACGGTAGGAAAGGGGAGTGAAAATTATTAAGTGCTTCTTATGCACGGGGCACATGCTGCGCTCTCTATGTTTAACTCTTACCAATCACATGGTCACAGTCTAAGCTAGTTGGTACCAGGCCCTCTCAGGGCCCATATCCCAACTTGAGGGCCATTAGAAAAGTGCCCTTTTAGGAAAGAGGCTCATCTGAGATCCTGGAAGCTACTTTGTTCTCCAGGGTGTCCAGCTTTTGCAAAAGACAAAATGCTACCCCAGCACAATGGCAGAAACTCTGCCACCACTGGCTGATTGGCTGCCACTAAGGGAGCCAGCTGCTCTGAGAACAAAGGCCAGGGCACACAGCACAACAAGATGCTGTTCTCACTGCCATTTAATGAGCTTTGGCAGAGCTGCATCCTACCCTACTGACTCTACCCAAGTATGGCAATGCCCTGGGCAGGACAGCCCCAATGAGGAAATGCACTGTAGGTTGTGCTTATCTGCCTAAGTCTTGAACTGAGAGCATAAACTAGTGGATCATAAAAGTCAACAAATCAAAAAACAGAAAAAATAGAAGTATTTCCTTACTCATGCCATAAGAGTTATTGAGCAACCATTTTGTGCTTCAAGCTGGGGGCTGGAGGCTGGAGTAGGGAGCCATGCAAGTTTACTGCATCCAACAATGTCCCAGACCCTTAGGAGCCAACAGTGGAGGTAGAAGTGATGCTGTACTTGTGATTTTCACTTGAGTCCATAGGCCTGGGATCAGTGAGACCCAAAACACTGATAATAGCAAGCTCTCATCCTTGACCAGGGCACTTCTTGGGTTGTATGGCATTCGCTTCACCTGCAAACAGAAGGATCAGGAGGGCCCACTATTGGCCAGGCAGGCTGACTCCTGCAGAGTTACCAGAAGAGAAAAATTAGAATCTAGTGAGAGATGCTGGGGCCATAGGAGCATAAAACAGAAAAAAAAAATTAGCAGGACTACTTTGGTGAAATCTGATGATTAATTATTCTGTTTTACAGAGAAAAAGAGAAAAATACATCAATACCAGATTTTTGAAAAACAGAATCCATTGTATGCCTCTCAGGTATTGAATATAGATTGATTATTGAGGCATTTTTATTATGTTTTAACTGTATACATTTTAAGGCAAGCCTTCTTTAAAATTCAATAAATGTAATGTTTAAAAATGAAAGACCTTCCATAAAATGAAGTCAGGTTAAACTAGGTTCTTAGAGTCATTACAATCACTGTCATAAGGATGAATTAAGAAGGTTGTTCTGGTCTCCAGTTTAATAACACTTTCGACTGCCTCGTAAATTGTGTGATATATGGTAATTTGGCATCCAGTATTTGATTGGCTTGCTCCTCCAACCCTTCCTCATAAATTAATGTCATCATGAACACAGACAAGTTCTTTCCTACATTCCCTGGGTCCTTTTCAAAAAGCTATTAACCCTTGCTTGCCACCAAGACAGTATTAATTTAACAACAACCAAAAAAAAAAAAAACCATGGAAATTAAAAGACTCAAGAATATCTCTAATAATCTATGTGACTAGTTGCAAACATTTAACATTGGAAATACCTGTTTTCTTCTCAAATAAACAAAAGACAAGTTTTTAGTACACGTCACATGCACTAGACTCCATGGAGGTTCATAATTATATGGAGCTCCAAATATCTTGCAGGAAAGAATTCCACGGATATCCACATTTAATATATATGTTCTAATCAGTATAGTGAGGGAGACGGGCCATTTAAGAAGCAATTCTAACAATTTGCTGTGATGGGGGAGTAGAGAGAATTATAGCGGACGTTGGAGAGCACTAAATTCAGTCTTAGTAAGGTCAGAGAAAGCTTCTCACAAGTTATAGCTAAACTGGGATAGAGCAGAGGAGTAGCCAGGCAAAAATGTATGTATTGAAGAAGGGGAAGAAACAGCATATCCTTAGAGGTAAAGAAAACAATACATGGGAATGAGCATTGCTTATCTGAATAACTGAATGGGATTTAGAATGGCCAAAGCATAAAGGACAGGAGGAAGAAATTGTGAAAGATATGGCTAGAGGGGTATAAAAGAGTCACCTAAAGAAAAGGCACGTAAACCACTTGTTTAGATTTTATCCTCAGGGCAGTTTCTGAGAAGGAGACTAACATGTTGGATTTGCTTTTTTTTTGGTGAGGAAGGTTAGCCCTGAGTTAACATCTGCTGCCAATACTCCTCTTTTTGCTGAGGAAGATTGGCCCTGAGCTAACATCCATGCCCATCTTCCTCTACTTTACATGTGGGAGGCCTGCCACAGCCTGGCTTGATAAGTAGTGCATAGGTCCTTGCCCAGGATCTGAACCTGCAAACCCCAGGCCACCAAAGAAGAGCACGTGAACTTAACCACTATGCCACCTGGCCAGCCCCCAGATTTGCATTTTTTAAGGCTCCCTCAGACTCTAGCAGTAAGAATCAGTTTGGATGAGGCAAACCTGGAAGTTTGTAGGTCAATTAGAAGGACCGCTGCTATAGTAATCTGGTTGGCAAATGATGGTCATCTGGACTTGGGAAATTACAGTGGAAATGGACATAATGTATTAGATTTGAGAAGTATTTAGAATGCAATAGGATTAAATGAATGATTGGACATGACAACTGATGGAGAAAAAGGGGTCAGTGATGATACCCGTATTTCTGGCTTGAGCAAATGGGTGTAGGGAACACTGGGGGAGGCACAAGTTTGTGAGGGACATTATGAGTTCAGTTCCAGCTGCATTGACGTTGAGACACCTATGGAATTCCCAATGGGAAATATTTAGTAGGCAGCAGGATATATGGGTCCAAAGCACAAGAAAGATCTGGGCTTCTGGGACAACTTGCTTTTCTGTAAGCAGATCGGTGCACTAAGGCAGTGTGCAATCAGGGCTTTAAAGTATAGAAATAGAACTGCCATGTCAAAAAGAGGGAAAGTTCACATTCAGTTTTGAGAACCAGGAATGGCTTCAAGGAGATGATATTTTATTTAAGACCTTTAAAGATGGGGGGGATTTTAGTCGGTTGTTAGAGAAAACTGTGGGCTGTTTCAAGCTGGGGGTGCCTGATCAAAAGCAGAGAGTGAAAAAAATTGATGACATTATAGGGAATTACAAAGATTTACATTTGGCTAAGGTTTAATTTGTGGGTGAATAGCAGGGAATGTAGCTAGGAAGAGGAATTGACGGAAAGGCAGGAAGTCTGAACTTCGTTCTGTAAGTGATATGGATTCTTCAGAGGTGTTTGAACTAGGGAACGACAGTCTTTATGAATTTCACAGACCACATCTCATCTTGCTGAGCCTTTACAAAAAAAGTAGGATTAGAGAGGCACCAGCACAAGACGGAAGGGTTTTGAACTCAGATAGCTCTGGGTTATAATCCTAACTTGTGCTCAGAAGCTATATGATCTTGTTGAGTTAGTTCCTGTTTCCTTGTGTGTAAAGTGAGTAGTATAATACCCCTTCTCATGGTTGCTGTGACCTTTAAAGATCATAGATTTAAGGGACCCAAAACATAGAAGACAATTACCATGAGAAGAACTGTTGCTGGAGTGGTGGTGGTTAAGATGGTTGTACTTTTGTTTGTCATCTACTCCTTGGTCAGACTGGCCCCTCAGAAATAGGACATAGTAATAACATTAGCCATTTCAGCTGGAGAAGGGTAGGCCCAGCTGGAGAGGAACCATGTTCCTTCTCAAAACAAACATAACATGACTATTTCCTGCTAGACAGGAGAGAAGTCAAAGAACTAGGAGGGAGGGCTGCAATTGCTTATCAGCTCACCCCTTTGTGTGCCCACATGCACCTGTAGAACAACAGCAGTGACCTACAAATTAGTGCCTGGGGCCCCATCATTGTAGCCACTTCCAACGGCACAGCTTTCAGAGTAGCCTGAATCTGAATTTGGGGACAGGGCCCAGAAATGGGCATTTAAATAATACATGTTAACTTCTCCTCCCAGATGCATGATCTCATAAAATTGAACATGTAAGGCCCAGGCAGCAACCATTTAACCACACATCAAAGATTCTGCCTACCTGCCCACCAAGGGTTAATAAGTCAAGACTTACCAAGTACATCAGTGATGAGAGGCTTGGCACAACAGGGATTTATGCACGGTATCTTATTTCGTAAAAGTCCAGGATAGTCTAATGCTTCTTGAGATCTTAAGAAAGAAGGTGTCTTCTCAGACTTTGGCCTACATATGAGCACAGTGTGCAGTAGAATAGGATACTCCAACAAGACGAACTATATCTTTAGAACAGACCAGGAGAGGAGAAAGCAACCACAAGGATGACACGTTAACTATCAGGGGCTGCAAAGGGTCTGATACGTTACCCCACTTGCAAGCTAACAAGTTAACTTGCCACAATTTCACGAATGCTTTCTTGAGTCAGAGGCGAAAGACTGTCACTCACAACAAAAGCAGTAGGCAGAGCCTCAGCAGGGTCACTGAGCCCCAGTGCCCTCAGGGGCAGTGAGGTGAACCCAGACGGATGCAGAGGGAGTGGGTTGCACAGTAAGCAAGGAATATTGAACCTAGGAGTTCATCATTTTATAGCAGTGTGTAAGGAAACCTGCTCTCTATCTTGGAGGAGAGGCTACCTCATCCCTCAAGGTTGCTTGCTGCAAACAAACCTTGAAAAACGGTCCAGATAAAGAGTGGTCAGGGCCTTGCAATCTTGACATATTCAGCAAGAAGACTGGGAGCAGTGGAGACCCATTAAAGAGAATCTCCCCATACTGAGCCCTATTCCACTGGGGCTGGCCTCTAGCTGTATAACACAGCATCCCAATTCATTCTCCCGCCTTTGAAATAGAGGTCTTGTTCTGAAGACTAAGGGGGGTCCTTAAGGCTCACTAAGATGATGCCCTTCTAAAGGTGCCTTTATATAACCAGTCTCCTTAAGACTTCTTAGTGACTGTGACATGATAACCAAGGATCAAAGCTACACCTACACATACACCGCACATAGGAGGACAGGAGTGTGGTCGGGAGAAAGAGAGAGAGAAATGGTTTGGCTCCTTTTCAAAGCTGTCCCTGGCTTTATAATGCCAAAATAAGAATATTCCACCCCTGAGGAAGAAACTTCTGTTAATTCTCGAGGAGTTCACAAGCTGCCACATAAATCAGAGTAATACGGTAAGCTGTGATAAGCACAGCGACGCATGTGGAGTTCGATTAAGTCTTTTGTTCTCCCTGGGGAAAGGAAGAAAGGCTTCTTTACATGATATAGCAATATCAAATTATCTGCTATTTTTTAATATTGCACATCTTAAAGTCATATCTGGGGTTGTTCTGTGAAAAGTGAACTGATGAATAATTTACAATGGTATCTTAGCACCTCTCCCTGCGTATAAAAAAATGTAACCTGACTTAATTGTATGTTGCCATGATAACATTAAGAAAATCCCCAAAGGGTAACCGGGACATGCCTGGCTTAATGAAAAGTCAAAGGACATTACTTGAATTTATATGAACTCCGTTTTCATGCTTGCACTGCATGTTTTTCAGGATGTGGTGCTGGCCTACCTCTCCCGAGAGCGTGGAGTGCACAGCAGTGTCTGCGATGGCTTGCCTTCGCTTAAAGAGCTAATTAACTGCTTATCATGATTTCCTCATTTGGAAATCAAGAGGCTTATGGAAATCCTTTGGAACCGCAAGTTGGAATTCATGCAACTTCATTACTCATTGAAGTCGGAACTCTTGATTGTGACAGTTTTTGTGTTGTTTTTTCTCCTGGTGTATCCATAACACTGAAAGTCATCCCAGGCATCACATCAGAACTGTGCACTTACACAACAGAGTAAGTGCCTGGAGGGAAAAACATGCAGCAGAAGCAAGAATTACCAAGGCAAAATTGTGCTTTGCACGACTCTTGGCATGTATTGAATGAATGTTAAACTTGAGGCCTATTCAACCCCTTTGATGCCTCACCTCACTCTCCCCTCCTACCCCAAACATATGTACTCCACATGCCAGTCCCTTTCTCTGCTGTCTCCTCATCTCTACGCCTCTAGATATATCTGTTCTTCAAGGCACAGCTCAAATGCCAGCTCCTCTAAGAAGCTTTCCTCAATCTTTGACTGCCTTTTCTTTTATCAGAATTCCTTATTCCTTCATCTGTGGTCTCATGAGTTTTAGTTATTATTTGTAACATAATAGTTATTATGTTTTTCACTGTTTATAGGCATGTGCACATTACTCTTTAGTTCATTAGGGTAAATTATTTCTTGAGGACAGTAGCCATGTCTTTTTTTCTCTATATATACAAATGACTGAGCACGGTGCTTTAAATTTAGCACATGCTTCATAAATGAGGGCTAAATATCAAGTTGAATTTAGGTGAACACTGACCATCTTGGAATGGGGAGATCATTCTGAATTTCCCAGAAGACTATGGTACGAGAATCCACAAGGAGAGTCATGCCCTGCAGCTGGAAGCTCACTGGGGTTCCCAAAAGAGCTGACGGCACCTCCATAGCAGACCCACTGTCCTGTTGGCCACACTGTGAAGAATATGTTACATGCAATACAGGAGGAAGGAATGACACATAATGTATGAGAAACTCAGGTACTAGGCTCCAATAGAACAGGTCTGTGAACTCAAGGCCAGCTCTGTCACTGGCTGTACCTCATCACCCAGGACATTGCAGTGGGCACAGAGTAGTCCATTATGGTGATATGCAGTGACACATCCAGCCCAAAGTAAACACTCTTTTTGCTTCTTAAATGCCACAATGTTTATTTCACTTGAGCTGCCTCTTTGTGAGTTGGGGCACCTAAATCTCTCAACCTTTCCAGGTGGCAGTCATGGTTAATCCCCGCTTAGAGTCTCCACAAGTGACAGAGGTGTCTTGGATTGGATAGATTAAAAAACAAAACACTCAGACAGGTGGGATCATGCCACCCAATTGCTCAAAAGACCCATAGCTTACCCAAATCCAGGCTTTCCTTGAGATGCGGATCTGATGGGTTCATTGACCTTCTTTCGTCAGCTTCACAAGAATGGTACTCTTTAAGGAAGAAGATGGCATGGTAGACTCAGAGGAAGATAAGGGTACATGGGAGTCTTAGATATTGATATGAGAATCTTTGACATGAATAGTGATGGAATTCAGGCAATGCAGGATTCAGGTAAATTCAAAGTGGATTCAATTTGATTGGAAGAGTAGAAGTTATTGAGAAGCTCAATAAAGGCGAGGAAAGTTCAGTTGGGTATGGAAGAAGGAAAAGGTAAATAGATTGTGGCTGGAAAATCCTAACTCAAGTTCAAGTGTTTAGGTTTGTCTAGGGATAGTAAAGATCTGGATATTGTGGTACCAAAGGGAAGATTTTAGGGACTGGAGACAAAGGAAACAGTTCCAACACTGTGATACCAGATATTTGTTGAAACCGAAGAAGAGATGAAAGGCAAGGACAAAAAATTGGTTCAGGTGACTAATTAATAATTGAAGAAAGTGACAATCAGTTTTGGAGGAAGTAGAGGATGGAGGGGTGGTTGTAGAAATAAAGGGGTAAACAGAAAGCATGAAGTAGGAGGTACAGAAAAGAATGAAGAAATATTGGTCTGTTAGTGACACTATCACCCTGTTCAGTTGCAAATATCTTCAAGAAAAGGCCATAACTTTAAATGATGTCAGTCATTTACCTTCACGAGGAAGACTCATATTGATTTTTGGTAGCAGGATTAGATAGGAAATTGAGAAATAGGGGCAAGGAGTAGACTCTGAAGTCTGAGGTAGAAAGGGAGAGCTGAGGTGAGGTGAGGTGAGGAGTTAGGCTAGAGAGACCCTGAGTCCAGACCTTTCACCAGAGTATGTTACCAAGGGAGACAGGACTGAGTGGTTAGGATATATTTGAAGATCATGACCCTGGATGAAATGGACAGGGGGACAGGCATCTTCCTTGGCTTTCCACATATTCTTTAACATTTACAGAGGAATGGAGAATTAGTTCCCTAAACCCAGCACATTAGGAAGCAACTGCTGCCTACAGATGCCCCATGACAGGGGAAGAGCCTGAAGCAAAAGGCACAGCCTAAAAATGTAAGATGATTCATTTTGTTATGGCTCTCCACCAGTGTTAGGACATGACCGATAGCCAGGAACCACTGCCATATCCTGACCAACGACAGAGCACCTTTTCATTACTGGGTTAGTGGCCTCAAGGAAAGATCCAGAATGATGGTCCAGCCCTTGGGCACCACTATCCTTCCAAAAACTGAGCAGCATTTGGATCATGACAAACCTTTTGAGCAGCCTGTGGCCCCCTGAGAGACAGTCCATCTTTCTCAGACAACTCCAGCTAGCAGGAAGCCTCACTGCTCACTCTCGGCTGCTACCACCCACCCCCAAGCTGTTTTACAGGCTCCCCAGTCCCAGAGAAGAGCACGCTCTAGTGTAGAGCCTCATTCTAATTTGTAGTCTACTGTCTCTCTCAGAATTAATGCTTCTCAGTACTCTCCCTCCTAAGATGTCCACTTCTGACTTGTTTTCCTCAAATACTACTGAGTCTCTTCCCACTCGTGATCCTCTTGCACAAGTGACGGGTCCGAGACAACAGAACCCTCCAGCCATCTCCCCTGGTTTCAACTGTGGAACCAGCAACAGAGAGAACCAGGGAGAGGCCTGACCCTGTGGAAACTCCAAGTCGAGGACCTGGGTTTTTATCTGCCCTCACTGCTTAGTTAAAGCCTTTTGTCCCTTCCTTGATCGATTTCTACTCAACTCTGGGTAATTTTGCCAGAGGAACTTTATAAAGCAAGACAATTCCTCAAGCCTGCATGTTGGGAGGCTTCTTCAACTGTGCCTTCATCAATTCAAAGGTGTTTGCAGGACATTTTTGAAAAAATCCATTTACCCTTTTTTCTATTCCACAAGAGTTTTCTCTCTGCTTCTGAACTTTCCTTTCTATTAATATGAGTCCCATTATTGAGTCAAAAGCCACAATGCGCCTCTTCTCCTAGATAAGAGGGGCAGAGAGGAGAGCAGAGTAAATTGAAATTTCTAAAAGATTTGAGTTCAGGGCAAGACCTAATTTCTCCTAAAGGCCTCACTGTTTTCAAAGTAGACCCCTTTTTAGTAACATAAAACACTGAAGGATCAGATACCTTTGGATAGGCAAATGGTGATCTTGTGTGTTCCTGGCAGGCAATGACGAAAAATAAATAGCCCTCTCTGGTGGCAGGTACAAAGCCTTCATTTCTACCCAGGACTTGAAACTGGACATTAATGCAAGTGCTGAGTATTGAAGACAGCAAAGCTGAATGCTTTGAGTGACAGGTAATAATAACAATAGTGATAAAATCTAATAATATTACTATGTGCTTTACTTATATAATCCTCACACAATTCTATAAGTAGATATCATAATTTACATTATTTTCCAGACACAGAAACAGGCTCACAGGGATTAAGTAGTTTTTGCAAATTTGTACAGCCGCACAGCAGCCCATTCAATGTTGGAACCCACAGCTCTGATGTCCAGAGATGGCCCTCCCTCCCACAGCACCATCCCATCTCTTATTCGGTGTCCCTTGACCATCAATCAAATCCTCTAGCCAAACAGCCCCCAGCAATGGCCCAGCCTCTTGGCAGGCCATCGTAGGCTGCTCTTTGGAAGAGCAATGTACTTTTGATCCCAAGTATATATGATCATTCATAGGTTTCTGTGTTTGAAAAATTTTGGCAACATCACTGGTCTGACTGCAAATTCATTTTGTGTTCTAAGTAAGGGCCAGAAATAGGATCTCCTGCCCAGGAAAGATTTAATGATGGAGTCAAAATTCCCCTGTTTCAGTTACTTTTAGGATATCTCTGAACCCAGGAGCAACGAAATGACCTCTTGGAGAAATGTCTGTAGTCTGTGCTTGCCACCCTATTAGAGCTGGAGCTCAAGTTGAGGCTTAAATGGAATGTAGCAGAGTGTAGGTGAAACAGCACCTGCTTTATACTAAAGGAGACACACATTTGAATGTTGGCTTCCTCACTGATGAGTTACATGGAGTTAGGCATGTCACTTCAACTCTTCTGCACCTCAGTTTCCTTATCTGTAAAATGATGATAATAATACCTTCCTTTCAGGATGACCCTGAGGATTAAATCAGATAGCATGTGTAATATACTGGGCACATATAAGGCCTCAATAAATATTAACACCCTTTACTACTATTCCCCTCCCAAAATAAATGTAAAGAGAATGGCTTATTTTTTACTAAATTAATACAATACCTATATTATGAAAGGTCACTTCAAATAACTTGTATTTGATTCAATGTATCATGCTGAAGCAAAACGAAGACCCATTAAAGTTTTTAAATGGACTGTGTTTTTACAACATTTGTCAGATATCATTCAAGTGTGGTAAGGGTTGCCACATGAGGCTGTCCTCCTCCAGGCCTGCAGGAAGAATGACAACTTTGAAGACATGGTCCCAAGGTGTCCCTCTTCTACCCTACACCTGGTTCTAGATCAGTGTCAGAGTAGTGAAATTAATTTAAAGGGTTATAATCAATTATCTGCAATGGAGTGGAATGAAAATTATCAGTGCATCCCAGATAGTGAGATAAAGTACTGTTTCATGAAATGTTTGTTTCATTTATAAATAGATATATATATATGCATATACCTACACATGTGCACTATATATATAATATATATAGTATATGTACACCATCAAACATATTTTTTGTGTGGGTCCCAATCAAACAAGTTTGAATGCCACTAGTTTGGATGGTACCCTAGAGGCCCCAGGAGTCAGACCTTTCTCAATAACTAGAAGGTTCCAGAGATTTGAGGATGGTCAGGTGATGTCTCCTGGTAGCACTTTGTGTAGCCTTGTTTTGGGCATGAGAATTGGGTTCAGTTTGTTACCCATGATGTCATCTTTAACTTTGACCACACAGCTGGTCCACGCAGAGACAAAGATCAATGGTTAAAGAAAGGATAAATGAAGTTGTCAGAGCATAGATGGTATAATTCAATTTACAAACAGCTGCAGTGTAGGCACATCCTCTGTCACCTGTTGAAGCACTTGTGCTCATTCTATTTTGGTGGGCTCTGTCATGAACTCAACCAAACACATGTCCTTTCATGGCTCTCCAGCCAGGACAAGGCTGGGGAAGGGAGGAGATAAGGAGAAAGTTTTCTTTTTGGAGTAAATACTGACTCTTGGGATTATTTGCTTCACTTATCAAATAATGGTCTTCTATCTTTCTTTTATTTCCTGTTCTTGTACCGCAAAAGAAATGAGTTGAACTGCATTTTACTCTCAGGTACTCATTGATACCACATTTTTTTCTAACAGTTCTTGTTTCTTTTCAATTCCTGTTTGTCATCTTCTACCACTTCTCACTTCAGAAATCTAGCACATGCTAGAAATCTAGCATCCATGCTATATGTGATTTACCTTCAAATTCAGTTCCAGAAATAATATATACGCATACATTCCTAAATGATGTATTTATTTCCTGATCTCAATATAATTTGATTGGCTTTGGTTACAGTTGTAAGGAGAAAATTTCTAAGAGATACGATCAGATCATATAAAGAACATGTTAATATAATCAGAGCTTCTAAGAAAAAGCAATTTTGACAGATTAGAAATTGTATCTTTGTGTGGATACTGCCCAAGTTGTCAAGCCCTCTTCCCACAGTGACAGCAGGCTCCGTCAAACTTCAGGGACACCCTGTCTTCTCATCACATTATGGAAAGCCAGCCTGGAGCTATATTTGGACCTTCTGTCAGAGAATACTAAGAAACAGGAAGTAAAACTCCCTACTTGAACTTTCTAGCAGCTGTTGCTCATGCTTCTAGATGTTTCCACAGAGGTTCCATTTTACAGAGCTAGAAGCTGAGGTATAAAAAGAATAAATAACCTACCCTTCTGAGGAAGGGGTATCTGTTCTCCTTCACATGAAATCTGGCAATGCTTTTGTGCACCAACTTTGTTACAATTTGGGAAATCCACCAGCAACCAACAAGATCTTTACATTAACTTGAAATGGAAAATTACCAGTGAGTAAATTCATCAGAGCAAACTGGGAACCCAGCTCCGTGGCTGTGGAAGAAGTGGGAAAGCAGATACATTTAGCCTTTCCCTCTCTCTGCACAGCCGTTAGGGACCCTTGCGAGAAACTAGCCACCAGCCCAGGGAGAAAGGGCAGAGCAGTGCTGAGTGAACAAAGCAGATATTTAGTGCTTTTAGATAATATCCAACGGCCGGCATCAGCTGAGAGCTTGGCCGGTGAAGGCATCTCCTAGGAAACCATCAGATAACACTGAGAGACAGGCTTTAACATAAAAAGAGCTGCAGGGGAAAGAACGCATGTTAGCTAGAAATGAGCTGTGCTTCATAATGCAGCAGTCACTTGTACAACAAATAGGCCTGCACTGCTCACGTGGACGCATCCGTGCTCAGAGCAGAGAATCCTATGCTCCTGGCACTCTGGAGGTCAGCATCTCACCTACCGGGTGAGGTGGGAGAAGCAGAGCCTGGCCTGTTAGAAAGCAAACAACCCACCTTCCCAGCCAGCCCTGGGCACTGCGGGGAGCTGCAGCGATCACGTGGACTGCAGAGAAAACATGATACGGGATGGAGGGTGGCCAGGCTCCTTACCTGCACAGAGACCTTCACGGCGGCATATGTGGTTGACAGGATGGTGGCTGCCAACAGAACTAGCAAGCCCTCAAACTTTTCTCCTTCTCCACTGCCCAGGACCTCATCTTTCCCCTCCCTCTCCTGCTCCAAACACACACACAGACACACACACATTCACTCTCCTTTCAGAGGCCTGCTCCGTTCTTTCCCTTTTTAAAACTACTTCCAGGGGGCCGCCCGGTGGCGCAGCGGTTTAGTCCGTGCTTGGCAGCCCGGGGTTCGCGAGTTCGGATCCCGGGCGCCCGCAGACGCACTACCTGTCAGCCACGCTGGGGCGGCGTCCCATATAAAGCGGAGGAAGATGGGCACGGATGTTAGCCCAGGGCCAGTCTTCCTCAGCAAAAAAAAAGGGGGAGGATTGGCAACAGATGTTAGCTCAGGGCTGGTCTTCCCCACAAAAAAAAAAAAAAAACTACTTCCAGGATTCATTAAGAGGTTAGCTTTAAAAAAAATGTAAGATCCTTTTAGGACACTCCTTCCTTCATTCATCCGCCTACTTGGTCCAGAGGCAGGTGTCGAAGTGTCTATTGTTTGCTAAGCAAGTTTCTGGGACGAAGCAGAGTCCGGCAGAGTACGTCCTGTCCACAGCCAAGCTCTGCATCGATTGCTGCCAAGCCAGACATAGGACCTGGAAATGTCGGTCCTCTCACTGATGACTTTTCAGACTCTCGGTTGCCAAGCAACAAGTGGCAATAGCACAATGATGAATAAACATAGTTCAGAATAATCTTCTGAATCTTGTCATTTAGCCATTAAAAAAAAAAAAAACCCTTCCCTGCAAAATTGTAGGATTGAGAAGATGCACATGGTTTCCACACTGTAGTTGTTTCCTTGCTGAATGTGGTATTCCTGTCTGGTGAGGGGCATGTTTCCATCCAAATGCTTCCCTTGCCAGAAAGTTTCCTGCTGAGATTGTCAGGATATATACCACAGTTCCTTTGGGTAGGCGTGCACTGGTAACCACAGACACTGAGCCTGCGTAGCTCCAGCCACAGGTGCTTTGATTCAAACTTTCAGCTCTGAGGCTCTGATCTGATGACGAAACTTCCTGAAGCACATCCGAGCCTCTTCAAGACAGACATGGTTTGCTAAGTTAAGCAATAGTATAAATAAAATCAACAGAGAATTAACAGGACAAATTGTTGCCATATCCATTAAAAAGCACATTAGAAACGTGACCTTTTTGAAGGAAGAGGTTAGAGCCACAGACTAGCGTTCTGCTGGGAGGGGTTTCAGAGTATTCACATTCATTTATTACAGGAGTGGAAAGAGCATGGGTTTATGATCAGACAGATCTAGCCAAATCCTAGACTAGTCACTTAAAGCCTGCCTCAGCTTAGTTCATAATTCAAAAAAGAAAATTAGCCCGAAGGCTATCACACCCTACTATTGTAAGGATTAAGTGAGCTAAGTAATGGAACATGCAAATTCCAGTCCCGGCTCATAACAGGTGCTTAATAAGCACACCCTCCACCTCCTTGCCTTCTGTTGGACAGAAATGTCACTGGTCCTGTTTCAGTTACAGTAGCTTAAACTGCTTGAACAGCCTAAGCTGCACTGAAAGACAGCTCTCATTCAGCCTCCTCACAAATGCAAACTGACCGTTCCCATTAGCCACATTAGTAATGCTCTCTGGTACTAATGGTGAAAGAGGCACACTCTACTTTTACAAACTCTTTAAAAGACTCTCCTCTCCTTTAGTCTGTAACAGCTACTCTGACCAGAAGCCCTTCCCCCACTCACTATTCTCTTTCCCTCTGCCCCCCCTTGTCCACTGTCTCTTTTATTCTGCTTCCACCTTCAGCCCTCACCCTGGATATGCTGACCTCCCCTTCTCCTCCTCCTGCTAAATTTAGAGGCCGAGCTGTCTCCCTGGTGTGAGAGGTTGGAGGGCCGTGGCAGCGGGCTACAGAGCTGGTCTTGAGTTGGCTGTCGGCAGTGAGGGAAGGACAAATGTCAGGGAGACGGACTCCCCGGCCGCCCTTCCTCAGCCCCAGCATTCGCTCCTCTGCAGCCTGTCTTGACAGGCAGGGTAAAAGGAGGAGGGCATGGAGGGCCTTTGAAGTCTGGCTGCCTGTCACCGGAGCTCAAAGAGACCAAGGGCTTGTCAGAGCACAAGTCACTGGGGCTCTCTCCCTTTCCCAATTAATTCAGTTGGCTCTGGAAGGAAAGGGATTGTGATATGCCCAGAACTAAATCGAAAGCACAGCTTACTGGTGCAATGCTGCTGCAGCATCTAAAATCTTTCCTAAGTGCCAGATCCCAGCCATGGCAGGAGAACTTTAATCCCTCCTCCAAGGGTAGCACCACTAGGCAGTTAACCCAGAGGTGGAATCCAAAGAATCTTTCCCCTGGTCCCACCCTTGGCCCCACATGCTAGCCAATGTCAAGAATCCTATCATCAGAGCTTCCCCCTTTATTTGGGCTTTACTTCTTCCCATCCCCCAAGTCTACCTGAAAACTAGCACCAGTCGTTTATAAGAATCAGTGAATCTCTGGCCTTTTCTGAGAATATGTTTGGAAAAAGAAAAGCACAAATCCTCTGAAAGTGGGTGTCAGGAGCATTGGGGGAGTTGCCAGGAGAGAGACAGGGAATCCCAAAGGCAAATGCCCTTACCTTACCCTCTCACCCATTCTTCACCTTCTATCACCGTTTGGACTCTCAAGTTTTAATTGAACTAATGTTTATTAAGTCCCTGCTGTGTGCTGAGCCCTGCACAGGTGCATTCACCCAGGTTTGGTCCTATAATCCCCTCTCCAAGGAGGAACCAGCTGGCACAACCCACACGCACTCACGGCCCAGGTCTGGATATTTCCAAGCTCCTCTCAAAGGACACAAGGAGGGGCAGAGAGCAGAAGGGATCAGGAATAATCTCATCTGTGGTGCTGGAATGGCATCACGTCAGCATCCAGAAATGGAGCCCAGAGGCTGGAAAGGAAAGTATACGGGGATAAAACCAGCTTCTACTTCAGAAATTCTGAAGATTACATCTGCAAGAACTTGTTAGGATCAAGAATCATCAGGGAAAACTTGGCGTTCCTTTTCAGAAAGACAACTATTGGGTTAGGCTGGCTGCCTGCTGGGCAGTACAGATAGCACTGGATTAGAATTCAGAAGTCCTGAATTCTGGCGCCAGTCTATCTCCAACCAGCTAGATGGTTGTGAATAAGTCAATTGACCTCTCTGAGTCTGAGTTTCTAGATCTGTATAAATGGAGAGCAATAGTTGCCTAGCCTACCCCACAGGGGTGGTGTGAGACCAGAGGTCACTGTGGGATAAGGAAGTGTTTTGTAACCTGCAATGGGGGAGTTGTGGTCATGCAGCTGGTATCAACACTGACAAGAGAAGAAGGATGTGGGAGGAGAAGTGATCCCCTAAGTTATAGGTTGAGACACAAAGTGAGGTTGAGGAGCCAAGTGTGGCTTTGATGGCTGTAGTGTGACTCTTCATGTTTCATGGGAAATGCCTGGACATGGGGCCTGTTGACCACATCCCTGCCTCTCACTCTGTGTCATTCTGTTACAACGAAACCCAGCAGTTGTGCTGGGGTGGGGACCATTTGTTTGTCCAGTGTGTTATGTCCAGCTCTTATAAAGAAATGTAATACATAATAAACATATAACAAATGCCAATGAAATGCTGGGATGGACGGGTGTTCTGTCATGCTACAGTAACACATTTCAACATTCTATGGCCCCACATTTGAGCCTCTTTCCTCATTCAATGACTGCCTTTCACTAATTTGACCTTAGATGAACTGTGCAGGGATGTCATTCTAAGAAAATCAAACATAGAGACAAAAAGAACGAGTGATTGCTGTGGGTATTGTGGGTCCTGCCCCAGATCCAGATTTCCTGATCATTCTAGAACTGACACCTGCTCAGTAACAGTGATTGTGTACCTACCTGAAGTGATTCAGCTTGATCAGCGATTCTAAAATGTGTCCAAGTACCAAGAAATTGAAGAATTGAGGTACTCCCTAGAGGGAAAAAAAACAACTGCATTCGGCCTATGTCCTCTGCCTTAAATTACAAGCAGTTTAGCAGCCAAGTGATTCTCTTCCCCAACATTCACTGATAGCTGAGGACCACATGCCAAAGAGGATCTTTAGCTGCAAGTGAAGCTCAGTCATGGGAGCCAGGCCTGGCCAGGGTCATCAGGAGATTTGGTGCTGTGCCTCTAAATCACAGGCCTCACCTCCAGCGAGTGAAGTGGTGACTAAGTGAGAGAGTAACTGTGTCACTTCACCTGACAGTAAGGCCTCGTTACGTGGTCTTCCCACAGCATATTTTACTTAAAGCCCCGTGTTATTCATTCGTGAAAGCCACGGTCAACGAAGAAACAGCTCTTACATGGGGGAATCATTCATTGGTTCAACAAATGAGTATTGACCGCCGGCTGTGTTCCAGGAGCTGTGGCAGGCCCTGGGTTAAAGGGAGAGGTGAGTAACTCCTCCCCGGTGTGTGACCCACAGATACACACAAATAATGCAGTAACCAGGTCTGACACAAGGAGGAAAAAGAGAACAGAAAAGAGTGCCCTGAGGTGACCCTCAGCAGAGGACACTAGGAACTCTGACTGTCAGGCCAGCTCTTTTGGCTCGGAGCTGTCACCCTCTTGTGGTTCGGGTGGGGGAAGGAGGTGATTCTCCTCTCCCAAGGAAGCTGCTGTTAGGACTGCAGGGATCAGCACCCACTAGGACTTATGGAAGCACAATCTGACTTTATGTCCTCCTGTAGAGCAATGGAAATGAATATTTAAAGGTATGGGGTCATAAAACTGTGGGATATGAGAAAACATCAGCCTTTGAGACCTGGCTGCTCCATAACATGCATATGTTTATAGCTCCCCGACTGCTTTTGGCTCATTCACAGAAATGCCACACCCGAAAACTGGCACCATGCCCTTCTCCCTGGAAGTTTAAAAGTCACAGAGAGTAGTTCTTCTGACTGCAGAGCCCAGCGAAGCAAAGGCACGTCCATCGCCCCCCAGACCTAAGTGAGCCCCCGGACCAGGCCTGCTCTTCCCGCCTGTGTCTGTGGCTCAGCACACACAAATGTCAGTGCCCAGGACAGTGAGACAGGAGATGCAGGAAGCAGACCTCGGGGTGAGTTGAAGGACTGGTCAAAGGGAAACTGGATTTTATGATGTCTTGTCCCGTTTATTTTCTCATCACAATAGTTAAGAACATATTTTCACCTATAGGTGCACAAGCTGTAGCTCAGTGTTTTCTTCTAGATTTATGTGTTAAAACACCAATCTCCTAACTACATTGTTTTGTGTGTTTTAACACAGACTCATACGTGCATGGGCCTACACACAGACACACGCACACACATATGTGCACATTTCTTCCCAAAACACTGGCACATGCCACATTTATTTCCATAGATACATTAAAATGAAGTTTTAGTTTAATCCTAACTTCCCCCATGCTGTCTGAATCATTACAACCCTGATGTTTCCATAGGATAAAGCTCTGAGAGTGAAAAGCTTCTGATTCCTACAGCATTCCCAGGCTGTGATTTTATCAGGAATATCAGTGATGCTCACTGTTCCAGCAGCAGCAGCCATGGAATCCCCTCTGCGCATGGACCCCAGGGAGCTGAGTCAGAAGGACACCCAGCAGAGTCTGCATTTAAACCAAACTGACCAAAGAATAAAAATTCCAGAGGTATAGGCTGAAGCTGAGAACTTCACTTCTAGGAACCATCATTTCCCTTTCCAGAACAATCAGGCTGAGAACACAGCTCCTGAAGCAGAAAGGCCATTCTCCTGCAGTGCGAGGGACCAGCACTAGAGCCCTTCCAGAACACAGGATTCTGGGAGGGAAAACGTGGTTCCTATTTGTCTCCAGGTGAGGAAATTAATGAAGCCCAAAGGCAGGGGTAAGAGGGCAGAGAGAGTGGTATGGACTGTTTGTTTGTGACCCTCCAAAATCCATGTGTTTAAGCCCTAACCCCCAATGTGATAGTATTTCAAGACGGAGCCTTTGGTCACGAGGGTGGGACACCCATAATAGGATTTATATCCCTGTAAGAAGTGACACAGAAGAGCTAACTCTCTCTCTTCCCACCATGTAAGGACACACAGCAAGAAGACTGCAGTCTGCAAACCGGCAAGAGGGCTCTCACCAGGAACTGAATTGGCTGGCACCTTTATCTTGAACTTCCAGCCTCCAGAAGGATAAGAAAGAAATTTCTGTTGTTTAAGCCACCCAATCTGTGGTGTTTTGTTATGGCAGCCCCAGATGATTAAGACAGAAAGGGAAGGCCAAGGCCGCCAACCCAAAAATTCTGCTCAGGGGACCATGAACACCAATGGCTGCTAATTTCAAGCTGCCTGAAGGAGAGACAGGACATCCCTCTGGAGCAGCTTCTGTTCCCTTTGTTTAACTCAGCCAAGGTGGGTTGGGAGCTGCTGGGTGCCCAGACCCATGCTCCACTCTCTGGAGAAGGTTTCTGAATGCCAGAAGCCTGCAGTCCAGTGGGGCAGAAACCCTGACTACAAAATCAAAGAACATGAAGAGGGAGATGTTCAAGTTCTCAAGTGCGTGGTTTGGCCAGAAAGTTGAGACTGTCTTCAAAATGCCAACTCTAGCTTATATGCACATGGCTCTTAGCTCTGCGGAGTTCTCAGAATAAAATTGTTTCAGCAGAATAAGAATGAGTGCTATTTCCCCTTGCTGCTGAGCTCTCTGTCCTTTCCCATCAGGACACCACAGCCCACAGCCAACTCTGGGGACAGGAGTACAAGACCAGAGTGTCACCCGGTAGCTGAGGCCAGTTCTGGGTAGAGCCAGCCTTCCCTTTAAAAGTTGCAAATTTCCTAAATCATGTAAGACTCTGCCGTAATAGTAGTAGTAATAGTAATAGTCATTATTATTATAAACCACTAGCCAGAGAAAGAGTCTTGAGAACAGACACCAGGTCTTTTTCTTCTCTGCATCCTTGACAGAGTCTGAACCCAAAATAGTGTTCAACGGTGTCTAAATGCATACAGTACTAAATGAAGGAATGTGTAGGTAAACACAAGTATTCCTAATTTTCCTGTCTTTCAGGGTCATCAGTGCCTTTTCTATCTAAATGATTAGCAGGCCTCTCTCTTAGTATTGCTGTGAACCCCGGCAAAGGTGAGTAGCGGGTCCCCGAGAGGGCTGCTCCTCACTGGTCCTTCCAGGCATTCCAGAGGGATGCACTGAGCTCCTCCCTGGTGACCTCCAGTCTTTGAGGCCCCTCCCTGCTCCTCCCGCTCTGCTTCTCCCCACATGGGGGTGCCCTCTCTCCTGTCATTCCCCACACCAAGGCTGACAGGCAGCTAGAATTTCAGAACTTCAGTGCCTTCTGAGGATGAACCAAGGGAATACAGTGCTGAAAAGGAAAGCCTCAAAGTTGAATATCAGAACCCACGGCCTGTAGTGCCTGTCAACACTGCAGTGCTGTGGCGGAGGGCAGGTCCCTCTTTAGGCAACACAGATGCTCAGACACAGGCTCACACACACACCCTCACACTCCACCGTGTTGCTGGGGACACTCTCATATGACAGCGGTCCACTGGGGTTCTCTCCTCACTCCCCAGGTCAGGAGTCCTACAGCCTGATTTCCTCAACTCCACGAGCCCAACCAATCTCTCTCCCGGAGCTCTTGCTCTGACACAGCGAGGGCACAGCCCTACATCACCACGCAGAGCAGTTTTAGGTCCTCCTTTGTCACTCTCTTCCTCCCAGGTTAGGCTCAGACCTTGCTTTTCCATAACCAAAGGGCTCACTGAAAAGTTTCCTAGGCCATAGACACTGTTTCTTCAAAGGCAGATTCTGTGGCCACTCCTAGATTACAGAACAGTTGTGTTTGTGTGTATTTTTTAGCCACGTAATTGTCTGGGATCTGCTATATGTAGAGGGAGAGAGATTAAAACCTTGCAGGGCCTCCAGCACAGGGGGCCAGGGCACCCCCATCAAGCATTGCGGGGGCCTTCCCTCAGCAACTGACCACCCTCAGTGTCCCCGGTCCTTTCTCCACCCTGCTCTGCGCAGAGGCCCAAGGAGGAGGACCGTCACAGCAGACAGGGCTGGGCAGCAGGAAGGCAGCAGCAGACTCTTCCTACTACTGACATCTCAATAATCACCAAGTTTTCAAAGAAACTTCCAACCACAGAGAAACTTCCAGACAAAATTGAATTCCAGTGAAATGCATTTACCTCTCAGCTCTTCTCCACATGTACTTTATGACAGCGTCATGAGTCTCCTGCCTTGGGTTGAAATCTCATCAGCTTGTAAGAGCAAGGCAGGATGGAAGTGAGTGAGTGCGGAGGAAAAAAAATGTCAGTCAGGCTCCTAATTGTCTCAGAACCCGCTGAGGAAGTGCCCCGGCCTGCACCTGTGCTGCTCACAGTGGCCCCACTGACCTCTCAGAATGGCCAAGGCAGGGACCTCTCTGTGGCCAGAGGTCACAGGCTACACATGGGGAAGTGAGCAGGTGGATGGCTGCCCTGACCCTGTGACCGGGGCCCACCTGACTCTGTGGCCCTCACAGGACCAGGAGCATTTTCTATAGGGGTCTCCTTCAGCTCCCCCTTTCAGGAAAAGGTCTTGAGTCATTTACACTTTAGTGCCCCCTTCCCTTCCCTGAGCTCTCACTGGCAGCAGCAAGAAGATGGGAGATGGATTTGAGAGGGGGGAACCATTCCTTCCCTCCTCTGAACCCCTTCTTCACTGCAGCCTTCCTCTCCCAGGTGTCCTGTCTTTCCACACCAAATCTTGACTGTCTTTCAGAGCTCTGCTCATACCCTTCCTCACCCAGAAGATCATCCTGGACTCTTCCAGCCAAAAAACTCTTCTCCCTTCCCTGAACTGAATCCTGTCACTCTGATCCAGCCTCACAGATTCCAGGCCTTGGAAGGCCTCCGGCTTCACCTTACAGTGTAACTGGGCATGGCACTGCTCACAGACAGAAGGCAGGGCACATAATCCAGACCGACAAACTACAGAAAGATATGGAACGTCGTCCCTTTATTTGTCTTAGACAGACCTCCCCCGTTGGAGAAAACTTCCCCCAGCAGAGGCAAAAACCCAAAGGCTTGCTCAACACTGCTCATGGAGGCTGGTGGCCTGTCAGCACTGGTTATGACAACCTCACTTCCTGACCTGCTCTTGTTCTTAATGTTCACGGCTTTTCTGGCAGCCACAGGGGACAGGACTATGGCATTTGTCAAGAAAATCACATCTGTACCAAGGGGCTGAAGGGAGGCTGAGCAAAATGTGCCATCATATGGTACTAGAGGCTCCAGAATGACAATTGTCAACAACTTCTGCTCCTCCCACCACTGAAGCAGCCCTGTTACAGAACTCAAAGGACAGCCAAGGGGTCCCTGCGGGGCAAGGGGTTGGGCTGGGCGTGCAGAGGAGCTGAGGAGATGGAGATTTTCGCTGGGACTTGATCTTTAGGAGTAATGAAAAAGAGGGTGCTACACAGGAAAAGGCACTGGGAATCGAGAAACCTGGGTACTAGTCACAACTTGGATGCAACACACTCTGCCTCCACTCCGCAACACACACCGTAGGGCCTCCGCAAGCCAAATCACGTCTCAGAGCCTCTGTTTCCTCTCTCTTTATTGTTAAATGAGGTAACAGCTGGACACTTATGAACTCTAACATGTTATAAGAAAAGAGAACATTGCCACACCTGGGGGTGGTGGAGGTGCCCTGTAGATCTGGAGACCATGAGCCAGACCCAGAAAGCATCTCAGAGGAAGAAAGGTCAGGACTAACCTTGCCTTCGGAGATGAGAGATAAAGGAGGGGATCAGGCAAGACAGTTACGAAGATGGAAGCAGAGGAAGTCGTCTTCTGGACTAGATATGGGGCTGGATCTGAGGTGATACATCCAGGCTGGAAACATACAGTGGGGGTTCTTTGCATTAAACTAACAGATCCACCTGGGGGAAGAGAGCAGTCACTGAGGTAGGGAGTGAATGTAGAAAAGCAAAGAGGACCCTGGAGATCAGCGTAGGATACTGAAGCTGGCTGGAGCAATGTGTGCACGTCTTCCCAACTCTGTGTTCAGTGACTTCATGTTGAAAAATAGTTTAAAACTGGCTGTAGGGGGCAGTATTTACACCACAAAAAACTGCCAACTAATTGGGGCTTGTTTCCCAAAGGCTGGTTGTTAAAGTTACCGCGGCCCAAGGGCATCTAATTTTAAGGGAGGAGATAAAAGGCCAGTAAATGAAAGCAAAAAACAGCTTCAAAGATGTAGGAGCAGAACCTGGAGGGAACAGTGCCCTGAATCCCAGGCAGGAGAGACGGCCCAGAGGAAAGGGTTTTTGTCCGTGTGGGGCCAGTCCAAGCCATCCGCACTCTGGCTAGTGTGCTTTGTGACTTTGGTCACGTGAGGCAGAGACAGCTGGCTAGCCCCATGCCAGAGGGGGAGGTGACCTTGGTGTGGGCTTCTATGCCTGCACCACCTGGTCAGGCACCACCCATGGCCTTGGCCTCACCATGCTAGTGACAGCACAGACTTTTCCCCAACATCTTCTCTAAACCCTTGGTTCTTTAGGAAAATGAGAGCATAATCAGAAAGCTATTTTCACAACACCTGAATCCTCCTCTGACAGACAACATTTAGCCATAGATGACAGAAAAGCTTCATCCTTCCTGGAGTGCAGACATGAGAGCAATATGAAGGAATTAACAGCCTCATTTGCTAGCCAGATTGCACTCAGACCCCGCCTCGTGCACCCAGCACCCCAGACGCGTGACTCTCCTGGTCTGGGAGCCTTCTCAACTGTTCTCAGACTGCGGGACTCATTCTCCGCAGAACGCTGGCAGGCAGAAGTCGTTACATGACGTATCTGCTCAGCGTTCAGGCAAGAAACCATTATGTTCACGGATCATTATTGACATCCTGACATTTGTCACCTCCTTTCATAGCAGTTAAATCTTGCTTTATCTGTAAATGTCACCATGTCATTTATTCATGAAAGGGGTCACATTCCCGAAATAGCATGCTTCAGTTTAAAAGGGGAGCTTGGCTTTATTCGCAGTGGGTAATCCTCAAACAAACTTTACTGCTGATAAATGCTTTTTTATTGGAGTTTCTTGGCCTTAAACGACATCCTCAAATGTAGAATGCAGTTCTGTGTTTGTGGAAGTAAAATCTGAATGTTGAACAAGAGAGAAGATTGTTGAGATTAGAAAAAATGAAGGTTTTCTGTTGCCACCATATGTAGTCAGTTGGACGTAAACAGATTTGAATTTATTGAGCATAAGCCATGATTTTAATAAGATTGTTATGCTTCTGGAAACAGGCCTGTGGCCTTTTTGAATCATTTATGCCATAGCAATCTCAGTGAGATCAGAGGCTTTTCAACCTTCCTGGGGTGATCCCTGAGCTGGGGACATTAGAAGGGATCACTCAGCAAATGTGATGTGCTCATTTTTCCTACCATCAGATTCCAAGGACACTGGTTGGGAAGATGATTAACTCATCTCTGGAGCTTATGTTTGCAGGAAAAAACATCTCCTTCCTTTACAAAGCTTGCTCAAAGTTCACTTTAAAATAGAATAACTGTAAAATTTATTGTCCAAACCCTGACAATTTTCTGAGAGGAAGAGGAGGAATGAAAAATAATCAACAGGTATTTATTGATCTACAACAACCAGGACCCCAGACAACAGGGCATATGGCTGCCCAAACTTTAAGGCTTTATCAACTGTCTCATCGAAGAGGTTTACATCCACAGCTGCTAATTAACTATTACCCAGGAAAGGCTTCTCTCTCCATGTGTGGAGTCCTGCAACTATCTGCCTCTAATTCATTTTTTGAATCCAGTGGTTCTAAAAGTGTGGCCCACGATTGGAAATCATCTGAAGAAGCTGTTAAAATGCTGGTGCCAGGTATCTACTTGAGATCTACTAAATCAGAATCTCCAAGGATATGACTCATGCATCTACATTTTAACATACCTCCCAGGTACTGGAGGCGTCACACACACCGAAATTTGAAAGTCAATCACTCAGATCCAAATCTTTTGTTCTCCCTAGCTACCTCTGTGTTTTGGTCACACTGTGGTAATAGGAAGTAGGTGGGTAAATTCTGCTCTTTTTGCCTAGAAAAGTAACTTGCAGATGGGGTGTGAGCTGAAAATAGATTCTCTATTGTGCACAAATATGGAGGCCGTGACACTTCCCGCATAATGCCATTAAACATCAATCTACTCCCCTGCTCAGAGTCCTGTGTATAACTATTTCACACCCACTAGGTGCAGCCTAAAGGCATAAATACAATCTCAGAATAGTTGGAAGATAAGAAAACGGTTAGATGACATCGAGGTCATCGAGAAAGGTGATCGAATGCAATTAAAGCTGCTCACTATTAGAAGAGAAAAGGGCCAGGAAGGAAGATTTCCCCAGATGCTAATGAGGCTCTTTTTTAGTCTGATGTAGGTTGTAGCAACAAGTGTCACAGACCATAGCCGAACCTGAGGCCAGGGTCGTGGTCGTATGCTATCACTGCCTCAGATAATGCCCTCATGAGCTCCCCACAGCCATCACTGCTGTGGCAACAGTAGAAAGCCTTCATCCTGCTGATGGCCCAGGAGAGAGACCAGGAGCATGGCCAGCAAATCAAGGCAGCAGGAGAGGCAGAGATAAGAGCACATTCTATTTCTGTGGTGTATTCACATGCATTTTCTCATTAGTGCCTCCCTCAATTCAGTCAGAGGTGGGGCTCAGCCCAAAGCCCATACATGACCCATAGCCCCAGGGTCAGCCTCTGCCTCTGGAAGGAGCACCTGGCACCAGGCTCTACATAGAAAACCTGTTGGGGCAATATCTGCCGGAGTGCCTCAGACCCTAACACAGCTAAGAACCTCCTACCACCACTGGGCTTGGGGGTTGGCCAACCTGCTGGGCTCCAGCCTAGGCTAGTAGCCATTGTTGAGCCATGGTGGGAGCCCAAGGAAGAAACTGTCATGGGCCCAGGAGATGTTGTGTAATGCCTACTTTGAGTCCACCTTAAAAATGGTGACATTCAGACCTCTCCGTTTGTCATTCTGCACCCCATCAACTGAGATCCCTTGTCTGACCTTCAAATGTCTCTGTCCTCATGCTCCCATTCTCATTTAACTAGACAAATTCACCCTTAGGTTCTCCCCATCTGTGTAGACACTGACATTTCACTGAGTCTTAAGGTAAGGAATGAAAGTTCCAGTTAACATTTGAGACCAGTTTCAGAGAATAATGTGCCAGATCCTCCCAACAACCCAGAAATCTTCTCGTGCGTTCCCACCAACTCACCTACTCTCAGCAGCCTTGAGAGTCCTGCCCTGAGCTGGGTACTGAGGGGAAGGAGAGCCAGGATATAGTTCACAATCTAGTGGAGGTTCCAGTCTAGCTGAGAAAACAGAACAGACACCACAGAGTCAAGAGGAGAGGGAATCTACACCAGTCGGGCCGTCTGACACCAGTTCTTCTCAGCTCTTAAGAACTATGTGATTTATTTGGACAAATTTCCTTACTTCCCTGAGCCTCAGTTTCCTAATAAATGGAGAGAATATTGATCTATCAGATTCACTGGAAAATTGAGTGAGAGGATATGTGTCAGGCCCTTCACACAGGGCCTAATACACAGTAGGGGTACATGTTACTACCCGTCATTCTTGTATAAAAGTTAAATGTAAATGTGATCATCTGCTCCCAGTTGGGAGTAGAATTTTACTAACTGCACACTGGCTCATCCTCTGACTTGTTCTGTGCCCGTGAAAGAGTAGATTAACCTCCAAACGCCTCAGGTTCCTCATCTGTGGACAGTAATTGCTGTCCCCCCAGCTACCCAGCTCTAGTTATCATCGAGAGAAAAGCACAACGCACGTTTTAGAATGTCTGGGAGCTGGCTGCGAGACAGGTTCCCGAGAGGTGCAGGGTGGGGTTCTATTATGACCATTGGGATTGAAAAGACAGCTCTATTTTCTACTCTGTCTTTCTGTTAAATTGGACTTCAGCCCTGGAAATTAATATCTCCACTGCATTTTAGTGAGGTGGCTCTATTTTTCCAAGCACCACAGAATCAAGCCCTGATCTCTTATGCTGTGACCTTTTGCTGGGCTCTGCATCAGGGAATCATAATTCAGGGCCAGCCTCAGCTTTGGAAACCTCCATAGCCCTTTTATGGCATGAGAGCTATTGAATATTCTATAAAATCTCCTTGGAAAACTGGCCCACATTTCTTTATAATCTCCCCAGACTGTTTCTGAAGTCTCTCTATAGATTTTTTACTCTAAAAATCCATAGTGTTTCTTAATAAGGATCTGGCCTCTCGTAAGGGATTGTGAAGAGGATAAAGCTGGATTGAGTCCCTGGGGGAGGCCAAGGTGGGGCAACAGAAGCCATTCTGTTACTGTTAAGCCCCTGGATGAGGATTCCGAGCTTAGGAGCCTGTCAGCAGGATGCAATCATTTCCAGTAGATGGAGATGAAGGAAGGAATTTAGAAGTTGAGCCATATCCACCCCTTCGCTCCATTGGGTTTCAAGTTCTCCTAACCTTGAGAAGAATAGCCTCGGTGTACAGGACCCAAAGCCTGTGTGCCTTTCCAGACACTCTCAACTCTCTTTCTTTCTCTTGGTTGGATCCCACCTGTGCCAAGTTGTCCCTTCACTTCTGCCCTTGTCTGAAGTACAACCTCACGGGGCCTAGGATCTGGCTTTCTGAACATCCACTAGGAGCTAGATGAAGAATCTGAAAGCACAATTGGGTCAAACCCCTCTGGATGTAGCTTTGGCCAAAGAGAAATGGAAATGGAAGGAAACTGGACAGATAAATACTCTCTCTTCCCCTCAATGCGAATTGCTTCAAAGTGTGTTTTTTCCTTGCAAACCTTCCCACGCAGTCCAGTGTGCCACGCAAACACGCCTGTTGAGGAGCTAATGTGTCTCTATAATGCTTATCGTACACCTCTGGCCAGGGCAGTAACACATGGCATTGCATTACTTTGCATCTTTCCTTGCCTCACTTCCCCCCTTCTGCCTTCACTCTCATCACCTTGGGCTTGCACCTCCCAAATAAAGTGTTAGTACTTTAATTCTTGCCTCGGGCACTCCTTTCATAAGGACCTGGGCTCAAGTACCTGTGGCTTTGCCAAATGTGAAAGTCAGGTAAGTCAAGATAGGCCCCATCAGAGCCAGAACGTGACCCTGGGGGGCAGAACTTCTATGTGACTTATCTCTATGCCATATCACCTCACCCTTGCTTAGCATAGGGCTTGGCACATGGTAGGTGTTCCATAAAGAGCTGACCTATACTGCACTGAATTGAGTCTACTATAATTGAGAAATAAACCTGAAACCCCCCAAAATGTTTTCTACTTAGAGAAGTGAGTTATGAGCTTCTGAGCTTCGGCTAGCACTGCCTCTTAGAGTAACTGCACTTCCAAGAAGCCCTGGAAAGTGTCAAGCATTATATACTCACGCATATAGAAAGGGTTCTCCAGAGAAACAGAACCAAGAGTATATATGTTATAGAGACAGACAGCAGAGAATTACTTTGTGTGATAGAGGCTGAGAAGTTCCCAAATCTGCTGTCTGCAAGCTGGAGACCCAGGAAAGCCAGTGGTGTAATTCAGTCTGAGTCTGAAGGCCTGAGAACCAGGGGGGCTGATGGTGTAAATCCATCTGAGGGCAGGAGGAAACCGATGTCCCAGTCCATGCAGTCAGACAGGAAGGAGGAAGAATCCTCCCTTCCTCTGCTTTTTGTTCTATTCAGGCCCTCAGTGGATTGGATGATGCTCATCCATATTGTGGAGAGCAATCTACTTTTTGAGTCCACCAATTCAGATGCTAATCTCATCCAGAAACACCGTCACAGACACACCCAAAGATAATGTTTAATCTGGGCATCCTTGTGGCCTAGTCAAGTTGACACATAAAATTTACCAACACATTACCCTTCAAACGTTTGCAATTTTTCAAGACTCTTTCATAGACTGTAGTTCATCTGATACTCATAGCAAGTCTCCAAAGCAGACAAGGTAGATAACATTTCCCTTTAACGGACATCTAACACACAGGGACGCCAAGGCTTTGCAGAAGTGACACGACTTGCCCAAGTTCATACCAAGTCCAGGCCCTTTACTGTGGCACCATTATAGCTAAAACAATAGAGGTCCCAGGCAGCAATTCAATGCCACATGTCCTTAAGACCAATCACACAGTATAGGGAGACTGTCTTTTACCAAATGGCATATGTGTCCCACTACCAAAGAGACAGAAAGACAGACAGAGAAACAAAGCAAATCACTTTTTTAAAAGAAATCTGAGGAGTTCAAATGAAACTGTGGGAGTTATGACCATTTTAAGTGAAGAACAAATTCAGGAGAAAGAAGCATTATGAAAAGACTATCCTTTCCCCCAAAGTTTTAACCACCAAACAAAGAAAAAGCAAAGGAAACATAAGGAAGTTCTCTGAGTAATGCCATGCTATCCATTGCCAGCAACTCTTTCTCTATCCAGCATTTTCTGAGACCAGAAGCAACATTTGGCTCTGTAGCCAATTACTTGCCAAATGCTAAGTCCTCAAATGTAAGTCCTCAAATATCACCTATACTTCCTCGATTTAGAAATGTCCCCAGGAAGCCCAAGGGCTAGCACTGGAAAGGGTCCCAGATTCTCTTCTTACTGGGGAGACAGAAGGGAAGAAGGACTAGGACCCGTCTAAGGCTCTTGTTACCTTGGAAATACTCAGAAGAAGGTGCACACTGTTTTTTTGTTTTGTTTTGTTTTTTTACCGTCTGTCAGAAATCTCAGTTTGGCTCACTTGTATGACTTGTTCCAAGTTTAAACCAAGCTCTTCTCCTTAATCTTTCTTCTTCAAAAGCCTGTGCTCCCCCCTGACTTCCTGTCTGCGGGCTTGACCCCGCACTCTCTGCCTGAGCCTGCCTAGTGCTGAGCCCTCCCTCGAACTTTCTGTCACATCAGGATCCCCTTGGTGGGCCCCTTGGAGACTCCAGTGGCCACACCCAGGAGATCCCAAACTCTCCATGTTCTTCCCTAATGGATCTTTGACAGATACAGCGATTAGAAAAAAGCGAAATCGACACGGGAAAACAGAAGGAGCATAAGAAAGGACAGATGAAAATTCTACAACTTTTACAGATAAACTCAAGTGGTAGACATGTTTAGGTGCATCGTCTTTTGTGACTCAGTGTGTTTCTAAAAACTCCACCTCACTTGGAGCAGACAGAAACCCAGAGACATTAAAAGGGCTTCTGGACCTAAAAACAGCCATCAAAAAGCCCATGCACTCACCGGACTCTAAAGAAGAGGTAGTACCTCCTTCATGTCATTCCCTGCGGACTAAAAATTATGTTTAAAAACAAAGATACTTCGGGCAATTTTCCTGATCCCGTGGTTAAAGAAGGCAGTGACAAGGGCTATCACTAAAAAGAAGAGCATTTAGAAGTGAGAGCCAAAAGGGACAATTTAGGATAGAAGCTGACTGGTGCAGTTTCATGGCAGAAAGTGTCGCTATATTACAGCCCTAGGAGAAAATGAAGCCCCCTAAGGACCAAGAGAGTTTAGATCTAAGGAGGGACCAAGCCACTTAGCTTCATTTTACAGATAGGAAAACTGAGGCTCTGGGGGACCGGAAAACTAGGGATAGAGCCAAAGTGTTCTGATTCATAGTCCACCATGACCACTTCTTCCTCGAGATGAGCCACCCAACCTGAAATGGTGGCCTGATTGCTATTTTAAGAAGGAGGGGTAATCTACCTCTTCCAAAGAGTTCCAGAAAGCATGTGCGTTTAACCAAGGAGAATTCTGTGATCTGAAAAACACTTTTGTAGGGCAGGTCCTTCCCCAAGGACACAGATAAGCAGGGGGTCCTGGCACCTGTGGGAGAGGGAACAGAAATCCAGCTGTGCAGAAGGCAGGCAGCTGCCCCAGCGCTGTGAGTTCACACAGCCGGCGGCAGCAGATCCGCCTGCCTAAGATCTGGCCTCCCATCTCTGGAGACCTAAAGAACTAAAAATCACGTATGGCCAGAGGCAGGGAAATCACCCAGCAAGCCTTGGGCATGCTACCGGATTTGGGCAGCTTCTCTGCTGAATTTTAATGAAGTAATTAAGAGCTAGATAATAGAGATGGGGCTCTGCAGAGCAAGCTCATGGACCTAACCTCTTTGATATGTTCCTGCATCAGGAAGCAACTCTATCACTAAATAGCTTCATTAATATTCCAGCCAGCTCTCTGGCTCTTAAAGTGATCCACACCAAAGTTTGTTAGTCTTTTAAATTACCTGCTGAGGTCCCCTGAAAAAAAAAGAATGAATGCATTCTGGGGAAAGAACAATGTCACAGAGGGTGCTAGAAGAAGCAGATCCATTGGGCCTGCTCATATTTCCTTTTCAAAATCTAGTCTGGGTTATAAAGAGAAACAATTATGGGGCCACTCCATGCAGACTGACTGGGGCACATGGACTGTGTCATGGCAGCCCAGAAGAGCAAGAAGCCTGTCTTCACCTGGGACGCCTCTCATTATGAGACGGCCACTTGGCAGATACCTTGACTACTGGACAACCCACCTGTTAACTTTTTGGCCCAGAACAAAGAGAAAGAATCCTAATGCTTGGGCTCCATATGGCCCAGACAGTCTTTTCAAAGAAACCTAATCTTCTACCCCAGAGATGTACCTTTGTCATCCAGGATCAGGACATAGAGAAGAAGCTGGCTCTCCTTTGAGTCACCTGGTATATTCTCCCCTCTCCCCTTTGCCTTTCTGTCCCTCAAGCCATCTGAAACTTCACCTCCTTTAGGGTACCTTCCTGTCTAATCCTAGAAGCTTAGAGTTGGGACCTCAGAGTTTAATTTCCCCCATCCCCTCTCCCTCTTCTGTTATTACCACATTAAAGAATCCCTGATAAAGAAGCTTCTATTAGAATGCCTCCAAGGACAGGAAGCTGACAATTTCACAAGTTCAGTATCAGGCATTTTTTTACTATAAAAATACACCTCGACTGAGAAGAAATCTGTTTCCTGACTACTTCAATGAATTAAAAATAGTTGTCTGGGGTGGCTATAAGGGGGTAGCAAGAGAGAGCCTTATGGTGACTGTACAATTCTGTACTTGACTGTGGTGGTGGTTACATAAAGCTGTGCACGGACCTACATACACACATATACACGCACACAAATGGGTGCAGGTAAAACTGGTGAAATCTGAACCAGCTCTGTAGACTGTGCCAATGTCAATATCCTGGTACTGATACTGAACCATAGCTATGCAGGTTGTCAACTTTGGGGGAGGCTGGGTGAAGAGTACACAAGACCTCCCTATACATTTATTTGCAACTTCCTGCAAATTATGGTTATTTCAAAATAAGAAGTTAAAAAAATAGTTGGCATCTCTTGAAAGATTACTGTCTGCCATGCACTGTTACAATACTTATTTGTATTAAAACTCAGGTATTCATTTTAGGTATCAACTCACTTAAATCTGATAACCACCATAGAGAGAGCGTAGGTGGTGAAACTGGGATTAGAATCCAGGCTATCTGGTACCAGATCGTTCCTGCTTGACCATTAATTACTCTGCCTCATGACACTGCATCTGGCAGGAGGAAGGTGAAGTAAACTTCATCAGCCTTAATACATTATATTCATCTCTATAATCACTCCACTAACTACTAATATTTATACAGAATTCTGTCCCTCAGAGGGCTTTCACATACTATTTGTCACTTGGTCCTCATGACAATGCTGTGAGAAAAGCATTCATTTCCTATAATTCCCAGATGAGAACACTGAGCTTCTAGCCCTCAGCCCCAGATCTTAGGCTCTTACCATCTTATGTTCCCACTCTTCTGCTGCTTTCCTGCACTAACCGAAAATAACCCAGGTGTTTTTAAATGCTAGTCCTTCACTAATTCCAGTCGGCCTTTACCTGGAAACAATGGCCTAGAAGTCCAATCCCTCCAAGAGGCTGGCCAGAGGAAGAGGGCGGGGTGATGTCCATCTAGGCATCAGGACTGGCTGCTTAATGAAGTGGCAGGAAGCAGTCTCCGAGGTCCCACCTCCTAAAGAAGTCCCAGTGCATCTGTTTACCTTGCAACAGCAGGTGTCAGCACAACCAGGCACTCTTAAAAACATGTGTGCCCTGAGGCCCCCCCAGTAATTTTAAATTTTAAATAGAACCAGTTTGTACAATTCATTATCTGTCTCTCTGTGTCATTCCAAACACAGAGGAAAAGGAGTCATAGAAGCAGATGAGCAGGTCTCATCCTAATACAAAAGGATTTAGGGACTCTATATAGCGGGATCAGGGTGAGGGGGTAGCAGGGAACACACAGAACTTTCCCACCCAAAAAGACTGACAGCCTAACACAGTTTTTGATATTCTATTATTGGTGATTCATTTCTTTGCCTAGAGAAGTCTTTTGCAACTCCTAGAATTCTCTTTAAAAATACAAATATCTCTGAGAAACATTATTTCTCACATCTATACGGAATCAGATTAGTGGGGATCAGCTGACAACCAGCCTTTGTTGGGATGAAACATCACAGTGGCACCTGATATATTTTTGGTGGGGGGAAGTAGGGACGGAGCACAGGAAAAGGGGGGAGGAGGGCATTTAATTGTATAGTCAAGAGTTGTTTCTAGAAGAGAAAATGCCAGAGACTGAATATTTGTGTCCCCTCAAAATTCAAATGTTGAAACCCTAATCTCCAATGTGATGGTATCTGCAGGTGGGGCCTTTGAGAGGTAACTAGGTCGTGAGGGTGAAGCCCCCATGATGGGATTAGTGCCCTATAAGAGGAGACAGAAAAGAGCTTGCTTCCTCTCTCTCTCTGCTCTTAGCCATGAGAGGACACTAAGAAGACGTACATCTGCAAATCAGGAAGAGGGCCCTCAGCAGAGCCCAACCTTGCTGGCATCCTGGGCTTGGACTTTCCAGCCCCCAGAACTGTGAGAAATAAATTCCTGTAGTTTAAACTACTTTGTTTATGATATTCTGCGATAGCAGCCCAGACTGACTGAGAGAAAAAATGGTACATTTCTAAGTGTATTCTCTAGCAGCCCTCAGAGAACAAAAGCTACCAACATTGTTCAAAGGCTCGGGGCATTTCTAAAATTTCTTTTGGAGCTGGCCTTGCCCTGAGTGGGCTAGGCCTGCCCTTCTCATGGCCTCTTCTCTGATTTGCATCTTGGATGCTCCTCCAGAAAGCCCTGTTTTCAGAAATAAACCCTCCCTGACCTGGCTATGTTTCAATCCATTCCAGTAACATCTAACATACATTTATTAACTCTCTACTCTGAGCAGGGCACCGGGTTGAGTATTGGAAGCAGAAAGAAGAAAAAGCACGCCCAACCTGTGCTCTCTACAGTCTCCTCCAGGGGAAAAGATAATTGAGCATTCTAATTCAGAAAAATCTGAGTCCCTCTCCAAGGGGCATCCATCAGCTAATCTGTATTCTCCTGCTGATCATTTCTTTACTAGAGGATCCATGTGTCAGTGCATTAGTCAGCTACTACTTCAAAACAATGCTGCATAGCAAACAAACCCGAAATCTCATTGGCTTATAGCAACAAACATTCATTTTACTCCTTGATCGGTCTGTACGTAGGCTGGGATTCAGATGATCTCTATTGGGCTCCATTAGGCTTGGATCCGGACTAAAGATAGAGTTCAGGTACATATGTGTCTCATCATCCTTTGTGCACCAGGAGCTATTCAGAGCATGTTATTCCATGGCAGATAGCAGAAATACAAGATGCCAAGCCAAATAACCCAAGCACATTCAAAGCCTCTGCCCACATCTGTATACTAACAGCCCATTGGTTAAAGCCATGCTCAACATCAATGGGGCACACACTCTTACTTTAAGGGGAGGTGCACCAAAGTCGCATGGCAAAGCTCATGAAGGTATGATTCTATTATAGGGAAGGAGAAAAGAGTTCAGATCAACAATCATCTATTAATTAGTAATAACTAATTTACTATTTAAAACAACTTCCCAAAACCCCAGATGCCCCTGACAGAGCAGAGCCTCTGAGGCCCAAGATACGAGACAGAATCAATTGGCCAATCAGTTACACTTCCCTTCTACTGTGTCCCAGCACAACAATGGCCCTCTGTAACAAGAAAGCAGCTGTGGACACAAAGGATAACATCCTTCATTGTCTCTCCCTGGCTTTGTTCCAAGCCCCAGCAGAATACAAACCAGAATCCCAGCAGCCTTGGTGCTGGACTAAGGTGAATCACCTCTGCGGCAATACTGTCAACCAGAAAAAGTAGAGTAATAGGGTAATCGTGGGGCCAGACCTCCTTATCCACCCCCTACCACTATCCTCAAAGGCTGTGCTATCCTTGCCCTCAGGAGTAGCTATAGTCACCTGGTCTTCATGATAAAAGTCTAACATTAATACCTGCCATTCTCAGAGGGGCTTACTATGTGCCAGGCAGTATGCAAAATATTCTATTTTGATATACTCTTCTGAAGACTCTGTGAGATGGACATTGATCACCCCACTTTACATATGAGGTTCAAAGAGATAAGATAATTTTCTCAAGGCTACATAGCACAAGGACTGACAGGTGGCAGAAGCATAAAGATGAATAAGACAGAGGTCACGGGGCTGGACCCCAGCCCTTTTGTTAAACAACATCCAAATGGTTAATTCCAATTCTAGGGTTTCAGCTCTACCATTTGTAAGTTACCATCATGAAAATGGCAAGAGGGCTTCAATAAAGCTCAGTGGAAAGAAGTCAAGGAAGGAAAGCCTGGACCAGAAGGGGAGAAATTCTCCCTGGAGTCTGACTGTGAGCTCCTTTATCCTTAGTGGTTCAGTATGGCTTCCCCAGAACCCTCCCCACGAGGCTGCTCTATGGCAGGCTAGCAGGAAGAGGGCTGCTCTCCCTCTGGGGACTGATTAGTAACAGTGCCTCTGGCCCACAAAACTAATGCAGTGGGAGTTGCTCAGTCATACTGCCATTGAGGGAAAAATACACTGTCACTTTCCTCAGCTATACCAGAACTTCCTGGCCAGGTTGCCCACCCCCTCTCCCCCCACCCAGGCTTAGGGAGCCAACTCCTGTAAAAACAGGGGGCATAAAAGGGAGAAGAGTTTGAATGGCCAGGGCAGACAAAGCCCTAACCTCTCTGAGGACCTCCCTTCCAGTCCTGTTGATTACTCAGAAGGAGACCCCACAGCCATTGCATTCATAATCCTAGTGTTCCTCTCACAGACAACCTCCAAGGGTAGCTGGAGCAATAAAGCTGTCTTGAGATCACTCTCTCTGTCCTCTGATGTTAATCCTGCTGACACCATGTTTTTAGCTAATGTTGGAGAATGCGGTTGGTTATTGATGGAACATGAGATGACAAGTCTTCCTGAGAGGGACCCAAGAGCTCTTCAGTAGACAAGGAGAACAAAAAGGTGAGCCAGATCCCAGGCCTGGTCAGGACTGTCTCCAGAGGACGGCTTCCTCTTCCTAGCTCATTCCATATCCTATGTGCCATCTAGTAGGACAGACGCATGGGAAAGGGAGGAAGGAGGTATGGGCCCTGCATGAAGGGGTCTCTGTGGCAAAGGGCTGCAACCACAGCTTCCCAGCTCCCATGTAACTGGGGAAGACACTGGGGCAGTCTAGGCTCCTGTCTAACTTCCCCCCCAGCCCCCAGTGTATTTTCTCTAATAAAATGTGACTGAGGCCAGAGAGAGACCCAGAAGACTCTTTCTTCACAAAGTCATCATAATACGCTATTTGACTATGGAAAACAAGAGACAAACAACCCAAACTTTCTGGAACAATGAGCAGTTCTTTCTGTTGGCACTCTGGCTGATATTCTTCTTAATAATAAGTTTGAAAAAGAAAGGCATTTTGTCAGTCTTTTTCATGCCTTCTGCTTCTTCAACTCCAGGAAGACGTGGCTGGTGAAGCGCCCCTGCCTGGGGTTCACGTAGCTCCCGTGATCTCCACAGCACAACGTGTGCCACACTACATTGTGATTGTCCCTTGCTTCCTCTCCCTCAAGGAAAGTCCATTTTCAGTTTTGTACATTCTGGCTGATGGGAAGTTCATTAGGTTTATTGAATAATATATACATAAAATTCCATTTTCTCTGCTCCTCCTGTGGCCATCTCCCTACCCCGCTACATACCACAGAGATTTCCTCTTCTTTGAGTTTTGGGACCCAGGAGATATGTAGCCTGGCACTGGGCTCAGCTTTAGTCCTCCCAGGTAGAGAGTTCGGCAGCTCAAATGCAGCGGCCACATTGGACAAGTTTCTGTACTCTCAACCCTAGCACTCCAGCAGAGGAGGACTGTTAGCATGTGATCAGTTAGCTTTGCCTCAGTGATGCGCAGCTGTTGGTGGCATCATGGTTCAGTGTATGCCAGCTGCCTAGCCCATCTGAGAATCTTGAGCACCAAGGTCAGGATCACAAACACTGCCTCCTGCCCTGTCTCCTGCTCTGAATCAGAGCAACCCGAGTTTCCTAAAAATGCTCCAGTCCTATCCTTCCCCTCTCTTTGCAGCCGGCTCCAGGGGAAAACCTTAAGTGGCCACCACACAGGCCGAGCAGGGAGGAAGATCAGTGAGTATTCATGGCAGAGTCAATCCCTGCTCTACGGGGGAGGAAGCTGCAGTGCCTAGGAAACCACTGAGCTCAGCATGGACTATGAGACAGAGCTGCTCCCCCTCCACCGCATTCCTGCCTCCCAGATCACACAGTACCTCGCACCTTGCACCTTGCGCTGTTGAGCCCATTGACACCTCCCTGGAAGGCATTAAGGCCTAGAGGAAACTGGAGGGAAGGAGGGAGCAACAAGCTTCTCACAGAATTATCTAACATTTTAAGGATCCTAATGTCAGGAATCCAGAAAAGCACTGACCCTTGCACGCACAAGGTTTCCTCTTGTTAGGATCAATCCATCAGCAGGTATTCTTTGTCAACTAGGTGAAGCAGATGGAGCCAATTGAGCCATAGTCTCAACCTTCACAAAGTGCCCTACTTGGATGGGGAGGCAAGACTCACAGAAGTAAGCTAAGGACATCATACTGTGGATGAATAGACTGGACAGGTAACACAGGGCTTCAGAGCAGCAGCAATTCACATAAAGGAGAGAGAGGACCTGCACTGTAGGTTCCTAAAGGTGGTGAAGCCTTAGCTGGCTCCCAAATGAGATACACATCAATCTGAGAAGAGAGAACACTCAGAGAATTTTAAGTGAAACACCACATAAGCATGGGTTTTGCGGCAAGATATGCAAACTGTAAATTTTCAGCAATGGCAGAATGGGCCATTCAATCCCACTGTATGAAATGATGCTGTCTTCTTAGGCTTGATATTAGTTTAAAATAAAATAAAACCATTTCCTGCTTGATTACAGTTAGAATCAAAGAAGAATTTTCAGTCTGACCCACAGTAGTGTTTAAAATAGTGGAAAAGAGCAGATAAGGCATTGAATAAAATAAATGTTTCCGATCTCAATCCAGTTACTGCTGAATGCAGCAGTGAATTGGAAAGGTAGGTCGCCTCTGGCATTCTTAGCCATAAGAAATTTAACGATGGATGAAAATGGATAAAATCAAGATGCTCTGATAGAATGAGGAGGCTTCAATATCTCAGAAAATTAGGATCCTTGTAACCAATTTTACAATGGCTGGATTATAGCTAAATAGGATTTTAAGTCTATTGTAAATGAAAGGAAATCTAATTTAACTAGGCCACATCATTTTTACTGAAATGCGATAAATGCTAATTTTCTTTCCAGGCACCAGTGACTTGGCTTGTGATAGCTGTTTGCAAGGTGCTCAAGGCTGACCAGTCTCAAATTGGCCTTTTCCAGTCCTAAGGCTAAGCCTGGAATTCCCTGGGGTGGGGTGGGAAATTAGGGAAGCAATTAAAGTTTACCTACTTTGCTCCAGGGCCTCACCACTATGTGCCCAAGGTCGTTTGTCCACTTTTTAGAACCACCTCTCTCTACCAACTTTAGCCTGTCCAGAGCTGCAAGACAGTATCCCAGACATCTGCTTTTAATCTCTCTCCATCTTTACTTTTATTGCTATGCCTATCTATGTTCTAAGCAAAGTAAAAATATCCAAAGGCAATGTTTTCATAGACACAAAGTCAAGAGACAGAGAAGGGCAGGCCAACATGGCAGACAGTAAGCAGTGAGCTTGCTTGGTGCACAAGATATCGGATGGAAAGCAATGGCATATGTGTATACTACAGAAGTGTCTCTAAGTGTTCCAGTTCTGGAATTCTTTCCTTTAATATTTACATAAAATAATAAGAGTCCCTATTTTGTTTCCCTACTGTACCACGTCCTTGGGAATGCAGACATGTAGTTGCTGCTAGGCCCCAAGGCAAGTGCAAACCATGACTGACATTGGATTGTAGGATTTAACCAGCTTTCCTGAACACTTGAGGATATCATAAGAAATTACAGTACTGAAAAAGAAAACCTAAACACTCCTAAAATCGACTAGCTATAACCCATTCCATACCTTTACTGACCCTTTCTCTCCTTAGTCCTGGCCCTGTTGCTGAGGCCTACTCTTGCTCATGTTGGATTTCCTTCCACTAATTTGTCTTTGCCTATTTCCTGGGCCCCCATTCCTTGTCCCCCAAACCATCTGATAATGATAATCATGTTCATAACTATAGCTAACATTTACTGATCACTTCTATGTGACACTGTTTTAGGCCCTTTATCTGCATTAATTTATTTAATCCTCCTAATAGCCTAATGAGATATGTAATATTATATTCATATTTTACAGATGGGGAAGCTAAAACATAAATAGATTAAGTAAATTATCCAAGGTTTAGGTAACTGATATGTGGTGGAGGTAAGATTCAAATCCAGGAGTCTGACACCAGAGATGATAATCTGAACTACCTTCTTAATACTGCACATCCAAAGAACAATCTCTATACCCAGTTCATTTTAATACATAAGGCAGTTTAGCGCCCTGTAATGGCTAACTTTATGTATCAACTTGGCTAGGCTACGGTGCCCAGTTGTTTGGTCAACCACCAGTCTAGATGTTTCTGTAAAGGCATTTTTCAGGTATAGACTTTGAATAAGAAAATCAGTAAACCAGTGAATGAGTAAATAACAAGTAAATAATTGGTAAAATCAGTAAATAAGTAAATCAGTAGACTTTAAGTAAATCATCAGATTACCCTCGATAATGTGGATGGGCCTCATCTAAGTAGTGAAGGCTTTAGGGCAAAGACTGATGTTCCCCAAAGTAGAAGAAATTCTCCTCAAGACCAACATAGACTGCATTGTATACTTGAAATTTGCTGAGTAAGTAGATCTTAAGCATTCTCACCACAAGAAAAAAAAAAAAGGTAACCACTGAGGTGGTGGATGTGTTAATTAACTTGATTGTGATAATATTTCACAATGTATACATATATCGAATCACCACATTGTACACTTTAAATATATACAATTTGTCAATTATACCTCAATAAAGCTGGAAAAAATAAATAGAAATGTTAAAGAGAGAGAGACGGACAGATGGATAAAGATAGAATTTTAAAAAAAAAGATTGCGATATAGAAACTCTGCCTGAGTTTCCAGCCTGCTGCGCAGTGCATTAGGACTAAAGATGGCAACATCATTTCTTACCTGAATTTCCAACCCACCAGCCTACCCTACAAATTTCAGACTTGCCAGCCCCTACAATCTACAACTGAATGAGCCAATTCCTAGAAGTGTAGGAGTAGATCTATAGCATCCAAGTAGGCTTACATCTTTCAAGTCTTTAAAATCTTGCTTATATGGGATGCCAATCCAAGCATAATTTTCATGTTTGATTTTACTGAAGGAAACCCTTCCCAGACAAGATAGAGCAGAGGCAGGAATAAAAGGAGTGAGGGGGAGTCAGAACCCCATCCTTCCATACTCTACCCCAGTGGAACTTTCACCAAGAGGAAGATGATCCATACTCCTAGGCAGAGGGAGTCCTGGGCAACCTCTGCCACATCCAGAGGAGTTTTCCAAAGACAAATCAGCTTACCCAGTGCCCACTGTGAGGATCTTTTTGCTTCTCTATTTTGAACACTGCTGTGGTGTGAATGTTTGTGTCCTCTAAAATTCGTATGTTGAAACCCTAACCACCAAAGATGATGGTATTAGTAGGGGGGATCTTTGGGAGGTGGTTAGATCATGAGAGTGGAGCCCTCATGAATAGGATTAGTGCCCTTATAAAAGACCCCAGAGAGCTCCCTGGCCCCTTCCCCCATGTGAGGATACAATGAAAAGTCTGCAGCCTGGAAGAGGGCCTCACCAGACCATACTGGCACTTTGATCTCAGACTTCTAGCTCCCAGAAATGTGAGAAATAAATTATTGTTGTTTAGGAGCCACCCAGTCTGTGGTGCTTTGTTATAGCAGCCCAAAGACAGACACCAAGATCTCTCCATGCTTGGCTGAACTCACTACATCCTGCCCCATACCATTAGCCACATCACTCAGCTTGAAGTGGGAATTAACATCAGCTGAATGGAGTCTAGTGGCCTTCCTATATGGGATTAGATGTGCCACTCACACATTTGGAGAAGTTTTCTGTCTCCATTCCTGGATTTTATTAGTCCCTCACCTTTCTCCAGCTTTCTTCCCACTCTCAACCATCAAGGACAAAGACACACATCCCTCCCCCACCACTCTCCTAATACACTCCTACTCACCCATCTGCTCCATCCCACTGGCCTTTTCCTCAAAGAGCCAAGCAAGCTCCTTGCTGCCTGAAGACTTTTATAGTCACTTGTTTCCTCCACGCAGAATGCCCTATTCTCAGATTGCCCCACTTCTTCCTTTTGTTAAAATTTCTGCCCAGTTATCACCTTCTCAGACAGTCTTTCCCCATCTAAAAGTACATTCCCCCAATTCCCTTAGCTTGCTTTCATTTTCTTTGTAGGACTTTGACTAGGGAAAACCGAATTAATATGCGTATATTTATAAACATATATGTATATGTGTATATATATATATATATATATATGTATATGTGTATGTGAATGTTAATTGTCCATAGAACCCCCCCAGGATGAAAGCTTCATGAGACCAGCACATCATTGTCTTTTTTGTACACTCTTGTTTCCTCAAAATCTAAAAAAGTGCCTGGAATATGGTAGGGAATTCAGTTAAATAAATGAATGAATTTTTATATGATTTGAGGGATTCAGCTTTTTTCCTCTTCCAAATAAGCGAGCCAGTATTCCTATTATTTGCTATAAAATAATTCGGCACTTACCTATTGGTTTTGCGGAGTTGCCTTTATCATATGCCAAGTTCCTATATATAAGATACTAGATCTTGAAAAGGCAGGTTAAAATTATCACTGGAAATATAAGTAATGCAAATAAAAACTGTAAAATCTATTACCCTAAGAATTATACAGGCCTTTCTGTGGTGTGCTTAGTTTTTAAACACTCCCTATATGATTCCGATGTGTTCTCTCACCTCCACCCCACATGAAGAACTACTGCTCTAACTATTTAGCACCTCGTGTGGGCTCAGCTTTGGAAGATAAAGAAATGGTGTAAGGAATAGACTTTGCCCTTGAATCACTTACTGTCTCAGTGGGGAGACAAAACATGTACTGGAAACCATCAGAATATTAAGTACTAAATTTTCTAGGAAATTATACACATGGAAGAACCTTAAGATAAACGCTGTAGGAGACAATCAGAAACAAAGGATAGTTTGGTCGTGTGTGAAGGATTCATTGTGACTGTTAGACCTGATTTTTATAATGGACAAAAAAAAATGGAATTCTGCCCCTTTTCCTTTGGGAAAAATGTTTAAGTGGGCAGTTTCCTCCACTTACCATCCAGTTTGGTTCACAGTTAAATATCCACAAGTGAAAAATGAACCACATTGATGGAACAAGCAAAAATTGTGCAAGGACTTATAATTATAGTCATTTACTTAAAATTAAATGGCTATGACGCAACTATCTGAATTGAAGCACATGGTAGATCTGTTACTCAATCCATCCCATGTATGTGTGCACGTGTGTGTGTGTGTGTGTGTGTGTTGATCTTTTTAAAATGTATTATAATGAAAAGCCAGACATCTGCCTCCTCAGGCAGGCCACAGGAACTGTTCCAAACAGAAGATCTGAAGAGTCTAATGGTTCTTTTTTCCAGGTGCCTTAGGTGATTTCTATTTTTAAAACATGCAGCATTTCTGGTAGTAGAAACTTTTTAAAAACTTAGCACTATATTTGTGCCCACCCCTCCCTCAGCAAATGTATGAGATCCTTGGATTTGAATTTTTGTATTAGACTCATGGTTGATTCCATATTTCTCTTCCTTTTTCTCCTCCTTCAAAAATATATTGCCTACTTTAAGTCCACATTGGAATAAGGCAGGGGCAAATAAATACATATTCATTTCTAGCATCTTCTAAGTGGTTCTCAGATGCAGCAGCAGCACCTGAGAACCTGTTTAAATTTGAAAATCTCAAACTCCACCTCAGACACACTGAATCAGAAACTCTGGGGACAGGGCTCACTAATCTGTATTTTAATTAGCTTTCCATGGATTCTGATACACATCCTAACGGATGAAAAACTTACCAGTGCTGCAGGAATCATGAGAAAGGCCCTGAAAATAACAGTGGGTAGAGCTTAAAGGGTCGATTGACCTTGGATTAAATGATTTGGTCATCTTAACACTTTGGAAAATTTCAACATATTACATAACTTCCAATGATTATATTGCAAACAACTCCACAGATATCCATCAAGCTATGTTGAAATGTCAGCTTTTAACTAAGGCCATAGGTGTGAATTGGGTTTATTTTCACTGAGAACACCTTTGACAACATTTCTGAAACTGCAGCAAGGCACTCAAGTTTTCCATGGTTAATAGATAGAAAACCTGACAATCTAGATCAGCAATTGTCAAGCTTATAAGACCGAATGCCCCCTTTAATATCCTGAAATGAAATTCAAAGGCAATATACCCTTCCTGTGCAAACTTTAAAATAATAAAATGTCCTATTGGAAATATAAAATAGAAATATAAAGAAAGTAATTTATAATAAAATAACATGTATTTTAATAACTGAATGCTTGGGCATGCCCACCCAAGAACACATAAAGCAGTCAGATGGTTGCCTCATAAATGAAACCTCTACAAGTACAAATCTACGCAGGTGTATTGTATTGGTGGTTCAGATATTACAAGCAGCGCTACTGTCAGTGATGGGAATTTCCAAAATGGTGAACCAACACTTGGCAAAATTTCAAACAAAAAACAATACAATTTTCTCTCAATTCACATAATGGTTGCATTCCTGGAAAATTCAGTATATAGTAAAATGGTGAAAAAACACACTTTGTGTTTATATATAGAATGGAGTTAGCTTCTAGGCTCAAGTAATTATGAACATGTTTTTCACCTATCTGAATATCTGGTGGGTCATCCAAAAATCATGTGGAACACAGGATTATTCATTGTGCAGGACTGTACCACACATTGCAGAACTAGATATCCAGCATACCTGGTTCATGTCCAATAAATGTCAGTGATTCCCCCAAACATTATGATAACCAAAAGTGCCCCCCATAAATTTCCAAAACACCCCTAAAAAGGTAGTAATGCAACCACTGATCTAGACAAAAATCTGTCTGAATATTCATTCATTCATCACTTATTCAACAAATTGCACAGTTAATATGTTTCCAGCATGGTACTTGCTAAGTGATGGGACCAGAGCTTATATTCTATTAGGGAACCTGGAACATGTACAATCAAGAGACCATAAGATAGCGTGTAATTAATGCCATACACAAAAGAGGTAGAAAAAGCTACAAGAGTTCACAGAATGACTATACCACTTCTGTCAGCAACCAATGAAGACATCATGGAAGATATACTTTGACTGGACATTGAAGATGGGCAGGGTATAAACAGAGACAGTGAAGGGCATTCTAGGGAGAGGTCATGGTTTAAGAAAAAATATTTGAAGCATGTGTGGGAAAGATTCAATTGGAATCTCCGATTTCCCAGGCAATGACCCTGTTATTTCTGATTTCCCGTTGAAGGTCCCTGAAAGTTCCTATGGTCTTTTCTTCTTACAATTGACATGGACGTATCATAAACTTACCTTTTTTTCAGACCCCAATGATGTACACTTCTCACGTTCTGTATAACACCCTTCATGTTCTTCTGCCCAAAAAAGCCTTTACAGAACAATCATGTTTTCAGGTAACTTCTAGTGACACATAAATCTCAAGTACCACAAGGATGCAGACCTTGCATCCCAGAGGCCATCTGACCCCTATAGGAAGGGGCATCTAGGATATTTCTTCACATTTTCCCTCTCACTCCTGTTCATTGAAATCTTACACATCCTATATACTACCTGTATCCTATGTCTCGCTAGCGGTATGTAATTCTCCTTCCTCTGAGCCTCCATAGCCCCCTGCTTGCTCTTCACATTCTGTACTGCACACTCGGTTATCTGCATGAATGGCTTACCCCATCCTCCCCACAGGATATAGGAGACCCAAAAGAACAAAGCTCACGAGTAATCATGTCTCTCTCAGTTGATACTTTTGTACTCTTACCGATGCGAGTTCTAACAAGTAATGTCAGGGCTCTATCTTAGACCACACTAAACCAGCATGAAAAGCTCTGTTTATCACAGGAACCCAGATGAACTTTATATTATCCAATAAAGGAAGGAGGCAGGAGAGTTTCTGAGCCCAGGGGAATCACAACCAGTGGGGTTGGTAGCATTTGGTTCGAGAACCAGAATTCTGTCTATCTACCCAGGACCAAAGCTAGCCCAATCCTGTAGGAAACTGACACTTAGATAAACTGTCCACTTTCCTACAAGCCAAAAGAAATGACCTGCCACTATCCAGTGTTTTCAAGGCAATTTTTCATTTTTTAGAGAATAGGAGAGCCAAAGAATGAGGTGATACCAGAAGTGGGGATTTAACGGCTGACCTGAACATACAGAGCCACTAGATGATCAGTGCATTCAGGGAAATGTCACCTAACTCTGATCCATTCTATGAAAGGAGGACATGCTTCCAGGCCAGGATGGCCAAAGACAGGCAGTGGGCTGAACTCAAGAGCCACTTTCGTGAATCTTTTTATTATGAATCTTTTGGATGCCCTCAAATACATTTCTTGGGGACCCCATAGGGGCTATTGCTGCTGAATCAACCAGCCTCCTCCAGCTCAAAGCTTTTCTCACTACATCAAATTGTTCATGTTATAAGATGTCAAGCTCCTGAGGGTGAGGCATCATATCCTAGTCATCTTCGTGAATCTCAGTGTCTGACCTACAGAAATGCCCACCAAAATGATTGCTGAGAACTGACAAAGCAAATTTCTCAGTGTACCAAAAAGCTGGGACTAAAAATCCTATGAATCCTCATGGAAAATGTAGGCAGAAGAGAGTTGTGACCCTACAATAATTTTTATGGATTTTTTATGGTTTTCTGATTTAATTGTTTCAAATGAGAATATCCCTTTTTATTATAAAAGCAATACATGTTGTTTATTTTAATAAATCCAAAAGATACTGACATACATAAAGAAGGAAATATAAATCTCCTGAAATTCCATCCCTCAGAGATAATCATCAACCCTTTTATGTTAGTTCTATGTGTTACTATGTACATATATATTCTTTAATATCTACACATATATACTTTAAAAATAGAGTCATTCTCTACATACTGTAAAACTGACTTTCTTAATATAACAATATATTGTGGGCATGTTTCCATGTAGTTACACAAATAGTTACCTTATTTTGGGACAGTTTCACAGAATTTCATTGTATGCATATAACACAATTTATTTAACCAATTCTTATGGCTGGATGTTTAGGTGATTTTCACTTTTAGTTAGTACAAGCACTGCTACAAATGAAAGCCTTTGGCATAAATCTCTGCATACTTGTGCAGTTGTTTCTTTAGGATTCATTTCTAGAAACAGAATTGCTGGGTGAAAAGTTATGCACATTTTTAAACATTATTACACATTGCCAAATTGTCCACCAAAAACGGAACAATTTATATTTTCACAAGAGAAGTTGAGATGCCCATTTGCTTATACCCTTACCAATAATGGATATTATCAAGCCTTTAAATCTTTCTTAATTTGATAAGTAAAAAGCTATAGCTCACTGTTGTTTTAAATTACATCTTTGATTATAGAGCTTTTTATTTTCTCATTTGTTTATTGGCTTTTTGTACTTTGATAAATTACCTTTACATTTACCTTACATTTACTTTGCCCATTTTCAAGTTATTCAACTTTCTTCTAATTATTTGTAAGAATTCTTTACACATTTAAAATGTTAACTCATTGCATGCTGTATTAACATATATTGTTCCCATTTGTGCATGTAGTAGCTACACAATAAATATTGGTTGGTTGACTGAAAGAATGAATGAATATTATAGTTTGTCATACAGAAATTCTAAACTTTATGAAGTCGAATTTGTGTTCTTTTCATTTGTGGTTTTTGGCCGTGATGCTATGCAATGAATCTTTAATCCAGCTGGGCTTTCTTAGTGTATAAATGTGACACAGAGCTCCAACTTAAATTTCTTGCTAATTCAGGCTGATTGCTCCAAGATCATTGACTGAATAATCAAGATTTTTTCCAGTGATTAGATGTGCTGACTCCATCATATATAGAACTCTGACATAAACTAGACTTTGCTTGTGAACTTTCTCTTCTCTTTCATTTACTACCTACTCCTTTGCCAGGATCACATCATTCCCCTTACATTTACTTCATACTTTGATATCTAGTAGGGCATATCCCCCCAATTTTTTTTCCTGAAGTTTTCTGGCCATAATTATTCACTTTTTTCTTCAAGAAGAAAGCAAGAAAATCAATTTATCAATATTTTTTAAAATTGCAATTTGTATTGAATCAGCATTAAGTTCATAGACTATTTTGGCCAGAAATGACATCTTTACAGTAGTCTTCTCTATAGAGAATGTGTAAATCAAAAATCAACTCCCAGCATTACTTGGTACAGCTCTAAATGTAGCCTTCATTTTTAAGCTAATTACAATAAATTTTAATTATTACCATTAAATTATTATACCCATTTGACACCAAAGATTGAACATTAATTATAAAACAAATTAATTCTGCATTGACATTTGTTTGAGGTTGTTGGATGACAGCTTTGTTAAAATATACACCCGGTTAAAGACAGGTCCACTAAAAATTAAAATATTTGTGACCCCACCAGAGTGGGGTCATAATGGGATATACACTTTCAAGTACAGATGATCATAATAACAGTGATGATAGTTAAGATTATAGAGTTTTTACAGATTTACAGGAGGCAAAAGTTAAAGATCTGATTAGCTTGCTCAGTCTTCCTAGAAAAATGAAGCTTATAGGAAATGTTGTCAATATCTAGGGGAACGACTTTGGGGTTTTTGGCAGTTCTATGTGGTCCAAAGTGAGACCCACCCTGCAGCCTTTTATTCCTCCCCTGTCTAATAAGCATCCAAATATTGAGCACAATGACAGAAAAAAATCTCTAAAATACAAATTGAATGCAGGTGATTTGTACTCTAGGAAAACCTATCACATAAAAATCTGCACCCCACGTAGTCAAAAACCCTACCAGAGAGACCAGTGTTGGGCACTAGCATTGAGAGGCTTGTGACATTCCTCACTTTAAGATTCTCCTGAAGTAGCCAATAATCTCCCCATTGCCTACTTTTTATCTGCAACAAACAGGGGAAAGCACATGACTAAGTGACAAATTTTATGGCACAGCCTTCCAGCTCTCCACAGCTTTAGGAAAGGATAAGTAGGGACACAGACATGCAAAGCAGCAAAAATAACAAGGCAAATATGGGAGCAGGAGCTTCTGGTCGGGGGGGTAATAGAAGATAAACATTGATATACAGGATGATGTCCAATCACAGATGGACTTGACATCAGTCAAAAAAAAGAAGGAAACAGTCTCAAGCAAAGAAATAAAAAGACTCCATACAGAACTCCCTGAAATGAGAGAAGAGGCAAATGGAATTAAAATATAAATGTTAGAGAATACTATCAAATATAGATTCAATAATTCACTCATTTATTCAAGAAATATTTATTGCAGGAGAATTCAGCAGAGAACAAACTCAGCACAGAACTTTCACGGGGTAGGGGGAGAGTCAGGGTGATAGGAGATATACAGGCACATACAGTATGGTATTATGTGGTGTTAAGTGCTGTGAAGAACCAGCAGAATAAAGAGAAGGGTAAGAAGGTGCCTTTTTACACTAGGTGGTCATGGATGGCCTCTCAGGTAAGATGGCATTTGAACAAACTTAATGCAATGAGGGAGTGAGCCACCTGAACATCTGGAGGAAGAGTATTCCAGGTCGAGGGAATAGTGAGGGCAAAGGTCCCAAGACAGGAGCACGTGCAGGGTCTGGCGTGGCTGCTGCCAGTATGAAATGAATAGAATGGTAGGAAGTGAGGCTATGGGCCAGAGTACATAAGTCTGTATAAGTCTTGGTAAGGATTTGAATTTGTTCTAAACATGATGAGAATACCCTGGAGGCTTTTGAGCAAGACAATGACAGGATCTGACATTTCTTAAAAGACTACTCTGGCTGTTGTGTGGAGAATAAGAAGGAGGGAAGCAAGAGTAGAAAAAGGGAGGCCAGTTAGAAGCCCAGCCAAGAAAAAAAGGCTTAGAGTAAGATGATAGCAGTAAAAGTGATAAGAAGGGAGATTTGACATCTATGTTACAGTTACAACCAACAATATTTGCCGATGGACAGGATGTTTCCAAGATTTGTCCTGAGCAACTGGGTAAATGGTCAAAATCTCCATGTCATCCCTTATCTCTCTCTATAGCTCTTCAAACCCTCTAATCTGACCCCATCTTCCACTCCTCAACTCCCTTACCATGGGCCCTCTAGAACTCCTGGTCCACCATCAACAAGATCCCTCATATCCTCAACTCTTTCAGTGAAAATTTCCCACATCTTCTCTTTATGTTTTTAAACTACTTTATTGAGGTATGATTGACATGCAAAATCTGCACATATTTAATGTATACAACTTGACGAGTTTGGAGATCAGTATAGATTTCAGTGATGGTTTCATGGGTGTACACTTATCTCCAAACCCAATGCCTTCTTGCTATCTTACCCTGGAAGAGCACACTGTTTTCCTACTGCCCGCTTTTAATTTCCCACACCCTTCACACTTCTGGGCCTGGAAGTAATAGGTATCCTTCATGTTCCTCACTGCCACTTCTCACTAATGTAAAAATGAGAAATTCAGAAACTGTGTCACTAGAGGACCAATGAAAGTCCACTTCTTGCCTGTAAAATTCTTTTTGAGGATGGGTATCATCTTTATATTAGGGATGATAGGCAAGTTTGAAATTGATTCAAAGATCTTAGGAACATAACACCTGCTTTGATTTTTCACTTTCTCTTGTGAAAATGATTCATGCACTAGCACAGCTCTCAGAGCACACATTGCATCCCTAAACACAGGGATACAGACCCCAAAGCCTAGCCTGGGGAATGGCTGTCAGAGGAAGACATAGATGTTGAGATCCTAATCATGAGATGTTTCTCAGTAGAATTTCCTGGTTGTGGCAGATCAGTTCTACTATGTAAAATATTTACATATGTATGTAGGCATGGGCTTTTTTGCACGTCCACACATAAGCAAGGGGTATTTCTCCAGGAAACAAATCCCTTGGGACCTTTTCACTGTGAGACTATTAGCAGTCAAGAAGATTATACACTTGAGAAGAGAGGAAGTAGAGGCTTCCTCTGGTACATGGCTCATCCTTTGGAGAGCTCTGTGGCATATACAAGGCCTGGTCCTGTCAGCCATGGGCAGGGGAAACGCTGAGGCTTCCCACCATCTTCTCAGCTCCTAGATTTCTTAAATATCTCCTACCACTAATACACTTCATGTGTGTAATTAAAGAACAATCCATGCCTCTTAAGTATTCCCACAGTAACCTTTACTCAGCCCTGTCATAGCACTCATTTCATGTTACTGTTTGTGTGACTGTCTCACTAACTCATGAGTTCATTGAGGACATCTGTGTTCCAAGAACTGGGACCTCTCAAAGAGTTAGCATGGATGCATAAAAAGAAGGCATGATTAGTTACGCTGAAATGCTTAGTAACACGCAGACTGCCAAGAAGCTGTATTTTCCTGGTCGTTGTAACCATAACCTCCTATACTGGGGAATTTCTATGAAGATTTTTTACTTTTCTCCTTTATAAAAGCTTATCTTTCCCCTTCTCTCAGGCTTATGCTATACTCATAGTAAGTCAAGGGAAAAATTTACTATGAGATGCAAATAACTGAAAAACTACAATTTTTTTTACCCTTCTGTATCAGTTAGGATTCTGAAGTCTGAAATCTGTAGAACAGATCAGGAGGGTAGAAATTCAGACAGGATTTCTACATCACACTCTCGAGGCAGAATTTCTTCTTTGGGAAATTTCAGTTTTCCTTTTAAGACCTTCAATTCATTGAATAAGGCCCACCCACATTATTGAGGATAATCTGCTACACTTAAAAGTCAACTGACTGTAGATGTTAGTCACATCTAAAAAATACCTTCAGTGTAATATCTAAACTAGTGTTACACCAAAGAACTAGGCACCATAGCCTAGCCAAGTTGACACATAAAATGTAGCCATCACACCTTCATTCTGGTGATAGCACAGAACTTCTTCTCTCACTATAAGCAAACAAAAAACTGGACAAAATGTATGAACAAGCTGGTTTCAGATTTTGAGTGGGAGCAGAAAGCTGATTCTTAAATTTACATCACAATACACAGGACCTAGAACAACCAAACAATTTTTCAAAAGAAGAACAAAGTTGGAAGGCTGACACTACCTTATATCAAGACATCACAAAGTTACAAGAATCAAGATAGTGTGGTACTGGCATGAGGATGAACATATAGATCTACATAATAGAATACAGAGTCTAGACATACATACACAATATATATCCCCAATTGATTTTTGCCAAAGGTGTCAAGGTAATTCAATTTGAAAGGGCAATCTTTTTAACAAATGGTGATGGAAAAACTGCATATTCATTTGGAACAAATATGAACCTTGACTCTTACCTCATCAAATACACAATAAATAACTTGTAATGGATCATAGACCTAAATGAAAAGGCTAAAACTTTAAAATTTACCAAAGAAAACATAGGGAAAAATATTCATAATGTTGGAGTAGGCAATGATTCTTTAGATTCAGTGATACTACTCTGTGTGATACTACAATGATGGGTACGTGTCACTATGCAATTGTCCAAACTCACAGAATGCACAACACCAACAGGGCCCCCGTAATGTAAACTATGGACTTTGGGTGATTATGATCTGTCGATGTAGGTTCAGCAATTGCAATGGATGTGCCACTCTGGTGGGAGATGTTGATAATGGAGGAAGCTGTGCATGTGTGGGGGTGAGAGGTATATGGGAACTCTCCTTACCTTCCTCTCAATTTTGCCGTGAACTTAAAACTGCTCGAAAAAAATTAAGTCTATTAAAAAAATATTCCTTAGAAAGCATGCCAAAGTCTGACATAAAAGGAAAAAATGATAAATTGGATTTCACCAGCTGTTTAAGATCTGCTCTTTGAAAGACACCATCAAAAAAACAAAATAGCAAATATTGAAATAATTGATACAGAGTACATTTTTCAAGATCCTACAAATCACGATCAAGAAGACAAACAACCCAAAGTTTAACAATGGGCAAACACTGGAAGAGACACTTAATAAAACAAGATATATGAATGGCGAATAAGCACATGAAAAGAGGCTCAGCGTGACTAATGATAAGACAAATGCCAATTAAAACGATAATTAGACACTACCACACACTCACTACCATGTTGAAAATTAAAAGAACAACAAAATGTTGGTGAAGACGTGGAGTAACCGAAACTCTCACGCTGCTGGGGGTTGAAATAGTAAAACCATCTCAGAAAACAGTTTGGTGGTTTTTTAAAAAGTAAAATAAACATCTACCCTATGATCTGGCAATTTCACTCCATGTATTTCCTCAAGAGAAATGAAAACATGTGTCCACATAAAGACTTGTACAAAAATATCAGTAACTTTATTTATAACAGTCAAAAATTGGAAATAATCCGGATGTCCATCAATAGGAGAATGGGTCAATTGTGGTATACTTATACCATGCAATACTTCTCAGTAATTAAATGGAAAAGTCCATTGTTATCTGCAACTACATGGATGACTCTCATAGAAGCTATAATGACCAAAAGAAACTAGAATCAAAAAATATACATATTGAATTATTTCCTTTACATGAAAATTAGGAGCAGATTACACTACTCTAGATCGATAGTAGAACAGTAGGTGTCTTTGGTTGGGAAAGAATTGCTCAGAAAGAGGCGTGAGGGAACTTTCTGAGACGAAGATAATGTCCTAATTGACATGTGTGTTATAGGCGTGTATACATTTGTCAGAACTCAACAAACTACACCTTTAAAACGGGTGTATTTTATTGCATGTAAAACATACCTAAATAAAAAGACAAATGCACTCCTTTATACTAGCAACAATTAGAAGGTGTAATTTTTACATATGTGTGAGTATATGTCTAGACTATGTATTCTCTTCTATAGATCCGTATATCTATCTTTTTGCCATTTATGACAAAAAAAATTATAAGAGGTGTAGTTATACACAATTCTCTCCAAATTAATTTATAAATAACATCAACAAAGTATTTTATAGAACTTGACAAGCTAATATTAAAATTTATATTGAAGAACAAAAGGCCTGAAGTTGTCATGACAATTGTAAGTAAAAAGACCAAATAGGGAAATATGTTCTGACAGATGTGAAGACTTACTCTAAAACTGCAGCAAATGAGACAATGTGATATTGGCATAGGAATAAGCCAACACGCCAAGGAAAAGTATAAGGAACTTAGAAATAGACTCACAAGTATATGGAAATGTATATAGAACAGAGGTAGCATTAAAATCTATAGATAGACTTGCTAATAAACTGTGTTGGAAAAACTTTTTACCTATATGGGAAAAAAAATAGAGTCCCACTTGACAATCTATATTATCAATCAATCTTAGATAAACCAAAAAGATAACAGCAGAACTTTAAAACTTTTAGATAAAAAGATAGATCCATACCTTTATGGTCTTGATATAGAAAAGAATTTATTTAAGAACAACATGCACACACACAAACAGTAAAGAATAAGATTGATACATTAAATTATATCAGTTATTTATAGCTGCTTAACAAACCACCCCCAAAACTTAATGGCTCATCATGCTCACAAATCTGCAATTTCTGCAGGGCTTGGTGGGGATGGCTTTTCTCTTCTCTACATCTGGTGCTGCTTGATCGAGAGTCAAGGACCCACTTTTGATTTTGTGTGTGTGTGTGTGTATGGTGAGAATACTTACGACATACTCTCTTAGCAAATTTCAAGTATATAATACAGTATTATTAACTATAGTCACCATGCTGTGCATTAGGTCTCCCGAACTTATTCATCCTGCATAACTGAAATGTTGTACCCTTTCATCATTTCCCCATCCCCCAGCCCCAGCAATCACTATTCTACTCTCTTCTTTTATGAGTTTGACTTTTTTAGATTCACATATAAAGTGAGATCATACAGCATTTGTCTTTCTGTGTTTGGCTTATTTCATTTAACATAATGTCTTCCAGGTCATCCATGTTGTTGCCAATGGCAGGATTTTCTTCCTTAAGACTGAATAATATTCCATTGTGTGTGTGTGTGTGTGTGTGCGTGTGTGACATTTTCTTTATCCTTTCATCCACTGATGGATGCTTAGGTTTTTCCCATATTTTAGCTATTGTGAATAATGCTACAATGAACATGAGAAGACAGACATCTCTTTGAGGGTGACAGCTTGATTATGGTAATCATTTTACAACATACACATGTACCAAACATTACGTTGTACACCTTAAATGTACACAATTTTTATTTGTCAATTATACTTCAATAAAGCTAGGGGAAAATAAAGGACCCACTTTCAAGATGGCTCACTCACATGGCTGGCAAGTTGGTGCTGGCTGTCAACTGAGAGGCAGGGCTGTGGGCTGGGGGCCTTGGTTCTTCACCTTGTGAGCCTTTCCACAGCCTGCTTGTCCTTCTTCACAGCATGACAGCTGGTTTCCAAGAGAAAGCATCTCAAGATAACCTGGCAGAACTGAATGGCATTTTTTGTGACTTGGCTTTCGAAGTCACATAACATTATTTCTGACAAACTATATTGTCAAGGGAGTCACAAAGTCCCTCCCAATTTTAGATTCAAGAGACATAGATTCCTTCCATAGATGACAGAGTAGCAAAGTTTTAGAAGAGTATGTTGGACAGGAGATACCATTGTGGCTATCTTTGGAAAATACAATCTGCCACAATTAAATCAATCAAATTGAATTTGATTTGATTAAATTAAAAACATAAACTTCACAGAAATTAAGAGAAGCTACAGACTAGGTGAAGATTTCAACACATGCTACTGTAAAATATATATCCACAATATATAAAGAGTCCATACATACCAATATAAAAAATGCAAAACAACCCAGTGGAAAAAAAGAGTAGAAAATACAAATAGACTTGCTTCAGAATAGGAAATCCAAACACCAATAAAAATAGAAAATGTGCTCAACCTCAGTAATAACAGTCTGGGAAATGTAAATTATAACAATGAGAAACCACATTAAATATATCAGATTGGCAAAATGTCTAAAGTCTGTCAATGTCAAGTAAGTAAAACAACTAGAAATCTCATATATTATTGGTCAGAGTTTCAGTGATTAGCTACTTTGAGTGCTAGGCACATCTCGTAAAGCTAATGATGTACACGACCTGTGATTCAATTTCCACTTCCAGGTTTATACATTATACTTATACACGTATATGCACTAGGAGAAAAGTTTATAGAAAAATGTTTATTGCAATATTGTTTGGGGAGTGGTGAAAAATTAAAAACAATGCAAATGTGTATCGATAAGAGAATAGTTATGTAAATTGTGGTGCATTTATACAATGGAGTATTATACTGGTTAAAATAAATAAACTAGCTCTACAATAATAAAATATCAAAATATGCAAGAATATAACGAAGAGCAAAAAAAGCAAGTTGCAGAATGGTTATGTCAATATTATGTCATTTATATAATATTTTAAAATGTTAAAAACAACCTTCTGTATTGTTTATAGATATGGACATATGTTGAAAAGTATGAAACCATCTATGGTCATATTGAACACAAAGTTCAGAATAGTAATTACTATAGGAAAAGGAGGCAAAGAAGATATAGAATGGGATTAGTCTGTGATATGCAGTACCCTTCAACTTCATGCACAATGTTTTATTACTTTAAAATCAGAGGCAAAGATGCCAAATTTTTACTATTGGCTAATGTTTGTTTATTATCCTCAAGCATACAATTTTGTATGTTTGAAATATATCTTTTTGTGTGTGTGTGTGTGAGGAAGACCAGCCCTGAGCTAACATCCATTGCTAATCCTCCTCTTTTTGCTGAGGAAGACTGGCCCTGAGCTAACATCCGTGCCCATCTTCCTCTACTTTATATGGGACGCCGCCACAGCGTGGCTGACAAGCAGTGCGTCGGCGGGCGCCTGGGATCCGACCCGGCGAACCCCGGGCTGCCAAGCGCGGACGAAACCGCTGCGCCACCGGGCGGCCCCTCTGTTTGAAATATATCTTAATAAAGTCCTGCGTTTCTATATCAGAGTTAGACAGAATGAACCACATAGTTAATCTAATTCAACAATCCTTTTCTACCATGGGCTGAAACTCATTCTGCAACTGTAGAAAACTCTGTCCAGAAAGATTAGACTTTCTTAAAGCCACATAGTGAGTTATTAATATAAATGGAATAAGAACAGTCTCGTGCTCCCCAGATAAGCCCTTTTCCTCTACACCTTACTCTTCAGGAGGATTTTAAAGTGCGATCTTGGCTGCATCTGCCCGACACAGACGGGGATGACAGGTGTGACAATTCATCCCAAAGCAAATCAAACAGAAGGGATAAGGGCAACTAGATGTGCCTTCACACCTAGACAGGAGGGTGGGTTATAAGTCTAGGTATAACACTGCCTGAGACCCCATCATTAAAGAATCATTCTTTTGACTTCAGCATTGCTTTCTCCACTGAGTCCTATTAGTAGAGGAAAATACCTACAGGAGATATGAGGCCTTTGATCCCAGAATGAGTTTAGAATGGTCTAGAATTGGTGACTTCTAGGAGAAAAGGGGTGCAGGGTGTGGCAGGAGACAAGACTGGAACTCCCATGCAGTCATCTGGCATTGTGCTAGAGCCCATTCATTTTATCTAAGTTTGAATCTATAGACCCAGAGAACAGGGCCAACCACTCTATAGTCCAGAAGATTGATCAGAAGGTGGACAAGAACTAGCCTAACTTCTGGACAAATATTTAAAATTTTGAAGTCTTGTAAATAATTTAAGTAGCCTAATACTCATTAACTTTAATGTATTCTCCACAACTGCTTCTGTGAAATGTTAGCCATTCTGTTTCCTTCTTTTTTTTTTTTTCAGCATAACAAAGATTTTAGTCTTATTGTGAGCAGCATCATTTATGATGGAAAAAGTCTCCTACTGTAGAACAACAAAATCTCTCTCAAAATATTAGAAAATAAAGGCAAACAAATTGTTTAGATCATCCTCCCAGTTTTCTAACTAACCAAAAGCTGCCTAAAACCCTGGTTGGGATCCTGGGTTTCTGAAAAACAGCACCAATCCCTACAACCATCTACTATATGATGGCCACACATTCCACAAGCGCATTGCTTCACAAAGCAGGAGGGTAGTAGATTTTGGCTGCAATCCCCACTCTGACATTAATCACTAAGTGACCTCGGGCAAGTTATGGTAGCCTCCCTGAGCCCTTCTCTTCATCTGTCAAATTGGCATCATGATACTGACATATCCCACACAGACCTTTCAAAGTTTGCATAAGTATGGGAAAGAGTTTTGAAATACTAATGTCTCTGATTGAAGTATCTGGGAGATGACAAATGTTCTACATGAGTGTGTGCACGCTCCACATGTAATCAAATGAGTCCAAAAGGAAAATGAGAAAGGAAGGGAGGGAGAGAAAGAGGAACCTGGAGACTATTCAGATCTTTCCTCTGTGACCAGGGTAACTTCTCATACTTCATCTCATTTCCTCCTCTACTCTCCATTCTTCAGCTTACTCTACCCCATCCTTTACATCTGACTTGAGACAGGGTACTAGTTCTACTTACTATACAAGCAAGGGCTTTCATTGTCAGTGGCCCAATTCCCCCACCCCCTTCATTTATTTCTCATACTACTTCATTCTCCTAAAAGCTCTAGGATTTAACTGTTGCATCACACAACACTTTTCCACCTCCTTTTACTCTCAATGTAATGTACATCACTTTAACCCAAGGAGAAGTTCTTCACATTTAGGTGGAAACAAAACTCAAATACATTGATTTTTATTTTAAAAGTATTCTAGAAACACTGCAACAGATCTTACAACTAGTTCCCAATCCAGCTATGTTCGAAACTGGATTATATTTTCCTGGGTTTTCTTAATCTGCATTCCAGATCAATTACTATTCTGTGCCTTCTTCCCAATTGTCCTTCACTTGTGCTTGCAATAAACCTGAGACATGTAAAGAAAAACTGAGGCACCATTCATTTATGAGCTTTCTCCCTGGAGACAAAGAACATCATTAACCTTTGCATTACATTCTCCCACTCCCATAAACAGATTTTCAGCTCATTTGTACATGGATAGTGGCTCTCATCCCCTGCCCCACAGCAGCAGTGTGCATTTTTCTATTTGAAAAGGGTGATTTTAATTTCTGGTCAGATTCTCGTGAACACTCTGCAAACTCTTCCTATGGTGTTTGACCTTTATATTAAGAAGTCATGCCCTGGGCATATTTTAATCAGTTAAGGTAAATTGATAGGTAATCTGATGTTTTACTTCTTGCTAAATTTATAACATCATTTCTGTGATATCAGTCTCTTCAGTTTAAATAAGTCACTTGTTCTTGATCTTTTGATTTCTCTTTAATACAAAATGCAGACTGATCTGCAAGAAATTTCAAGACTGAAGTATGGCAAATGTGAGACAGATGCTGCACTTTATGAGATATAATAATTACTTTCATCACACCCCTCTATTTCACTAAGGGAATATAAGAAACAGAAGGCAATTTCTGTTAGAGACTTTTTCTTGTTTTCTACATAATTAAATCTTCTGATATTTCCATTAGAGCTTTCAAATAGAAGTGAATGACTATATACTTGATTTTACAAGGTATTGGGCTCAGGACTACCAAAAGGAGCTTGACTAATTGTTTATTAACCATGTACAATGTGCCAGTTGTTGTGCTTGGTTAGCAAGAAGGTAGTGAACAAGAAAGAGTCTCTGAGCTAGGACATCTTACAGTCTGGTGGGGGAATGCAGTCACATAAACAATTACAAGTGCTTGTAATAAATGCTTTCAAAAGGGAAAGCAGGACACAAAGAAGAGGGCCTAACCCAGACTGGTCACGAGGTCAGAAAATATTAGTAGCTGGTTTGGAGGAAGAGGGAAGAGATGAAGGTAACACGGTGAGACAGAAGGCCAGACACTGAGGACCTTACAGGCCATATTAAGAAGTTTGGACTTTGCCTTGAAAGCAATGTGAAGTTATTGCAAGTTTTCAAGCAGGGATGGGCATAATCGGATTTTTGAAAGAACTCAGCTGTACTATGGAGATGGATTGAAAGAAGAGACAGTCTGGATACAGGAAAAATTAGTCAAGAGTGGTGGCAGCCTTACCTGGGGATTGGCAGTAGAGAGAGAGAAGGGGATTGATTTTGAAGAATATTTAGTAGAGTCGACAGGACATGGTGATTTGCTGAATGTAGGAAGGAAAGGGGAAGAAGGATTTTAGAATGATGCAAGCATAGAAGTAGGGAAGGATATGTTATATTTGAAATGCCTATGGGACATCCCAATGAAGATACTTAATAAGTCACTGAATATACAGAACTGAAGCCCTGGAGAGATATCAGGTCTGGAAGTAGAATTTTGAACACTGTCTTTTATAGGTGCTAGTTGAAATGAATGAGATTACCAGTGGAGGGTGGGGGGAGTACATAGACTGAGAAGAGAAAAAGGTCCAGAACAAAACCCTGAGAAGTATTCGCATTGAAGGAATTCCATGAGGAAAAAGTGTTCACAAATAAAACTAAAAACGACTGGCTACAGAAGTAGGAGGAAATAAAGGGTATGTAGTGAGCATGGGTACACTAGGAACCCCTCCTGCATGGCAATATAAAACAGATACTCAAAAAGGAAGGAAAGTTGCTCAGACATGAATGGAGAGCCAGCTAGGTAGCTGAAAAGAAACCTGAGAAGAAGGTTCTCTGTCAGTGGTTGTGCATCACAGATAATCAAGTTTCAGAAAAGCAAAATTCCCAAATATCAAAATCAGTGCACTGACAATTAATAAGTATTCCCACACATCTAACATTTCACCCACCAGCTCTGTGAAAGGAGATATATTTAGGACCAGAGAGATCTGAGTTAAAATCCCATGCCTGTCAATGACAATGGATATTATCTTAGGACAGTCAAGTGAACTCAGACTTTTCTCATCTGCAAAACAAAAATAAAACCTCCACCTTTTGGAATTGTTGCAAGGATTACAGATATAAAGAGCTTAGCACTGTGTTCAGTACAAAGTAATGTTTATAATGAATTATTTTACAGGAGTCCCTACACTCCAGGGCCTTGTAATTCTTACACGGGACAGGTCAATAAAGTACCTAATTGCAGGCTTGGTTTCTCTCCAATCTACTCTCTGATTCCATTCAAATACAGTCATTATCTACAACAAGAAGGACAGGAAGCTGAAAATGAGGAAACACACCTTTCTAAAATACTTCCCAGAATCAGACCACTGAGTGTCCTGGTTCTAAGCATGTAAACCCAAAGGCAGTGAAAGGTGATGCTTGCTGTGTGCAGAGCCTGCTGCCAAGTCCTAGAGAGGGGAGGAAAAGGAAGAAAAGATAGAAAAACTGACAGCACTAGGAACCTTGTGTCTGGTTGGGAGAAGGTGAAAACTGCCAAGAAAAGTGTCTTCACATCATCATGTGTCGCAAACAAATTAATAAAAATAGAGTAGTCAATTTTCTTGGAAAAGAAGCAATAAAAGGATAAATACATTTATCTAATCCTATTTCACTCATTCCTTTCTCCCCAGAACATTAGAATCAGGTACACCAGAGATCCAATCTGAGTTCAGTCACTCTCTAGCCATGATCTTGGCCATATTACTTAATATTTCTAAGCTTTGGTTTCCTCAACTATAAAATGAAGATAAAAATACATTATATATACAGCATACATAAAATAATATATACTAAGTACCAAACATAATGCGTGGACATAGTATGTACTCAAATTATTTACTACTTCATTTACATTAATAATGGCAGCTATATGGCTGCAGCAGTTGTGCCCCTTTTACCATGTTCATCTTCCCCTCTGCACCATCAACAAATTTCCCCACACCCTCCACCTCCTATAGCACTCCTCCTCTCAGCAAAACCAACACAGCTGCTATCAGGCCACCTGGCTGTGTCCTGTGCTAGAGGCAGAGTCCTTTTCTTCTCTGAGAGTCATGAAAGTCCAAAGGCCACTGTGGTATATATTAGAAGCAGCACCAGCCTAGGGGACAGTCCCAATTCTGTCACTTGGGAATTCTGTAACCTTATGTAAGTCACTTAACTCCAGTGAGTTTGTTTCCTTCTGTGTACAGCAGGAACAATGCACCTATCTCCACAGGACTGTTAGCAGAATTACATGACACTATTTATGCAAAGGTGCTTTGGAAGTTGAAAAGCATTATAGGAATGAGGAAATTAATAGTATTACCCAGGTGCAGAGCGATTGCTTTTTTCTGTTTTTATCACACTACCTCAGGTCACACTATTAGAAAACTGAAAGATCACACTGGCACTTAGAGCAAAAAACTTGTCTTTGAGCACTTAGTGCAGACAAGGGTTATCAAATTTTTCTGTGCATCACTTCTGGATTAGAGTATTTTTCACCTTTTACTTTATCTTATTATTTTTTAACTTTTTATTCTGAAATAATCATAGACTCAAAAAAAGTTGCAAAAATCACATAGACAGTAGGTCCCCTCTACCCATCATCCAACTTCCCCCAATGGTGACATCTTGCATAACTATAGTGCATTATCAAAACCAGGAAATGGAGATTAAAGGTTTTTTAAAAATAAGATTGGGGCCAGTCTGGTGGCATAGTGGTTAAGTTCATGTGCTGAGCTTTGGCAGCCCGAGGTTCACCTGGGTGCGGACTGATGCACCGCTTGTCAAGCCATGCTGTGGTGGCATCCCATATAAAGTAGAGGAAGATGGGCACGGGTGTTAGCCCAGGGCCAATCTTCCTCAGAGAAAAGAAGAGGACTGGCAACGTATGGTAGCTCAGGGCTAATCTTCCTCACACACACACACACACAAAATGATATTATAAACAATAAGAAGAAAATATCTTAGAGTATATAAAACCAAAAGCCTGGAAATCATAAAGGAAAACAAAATCAGTAAATTTAACTACATGTAAATCTTTTTAAATTCTACATGGAAAAACATAAACAAAATAATATGACAAATAGCAAACTGAAAACAAATATTTGCAACATATATAACAAAGTCTTAATTTCTGTAAGATAGAAAATAAATAAGATTTCCTCCAAAGTCTACTTATAAAAAGACCAAAACTCCAATAGAAAAATGGGAAAGTGTACAAACATATCTTTCATAGGAAAAAATAGGTAACAGACACTTTAAAAAAATTCAGATATTATGGAGTGACGTCAGCAACATGGCAGAGTGAGCTGTTCCCTTTGTCTCTCCCCCTTTGAACTACAACTAAATGGACATTCATTGATCAGCAAAGGATACCCACACAGTAAATCAGGACACCTGAGAGACCCATGCAGCTAGACATCTGAAGGTGGATGGACTACCCCCCAGGGAGGTGGTGGAGATAGGTGAGCACTCTCTGGCCCCCAGGCATCCCAGTACACATGTGTGACTGCTCTCCTGGCTGGAGCACTCCTAGCACTGCTGTGGCCCTGAGGGTGGGAGCTGCCCTCGATACGACTGCATAAACAGGTGACAGCAGTTCTGAGCCCCCGTGTGATCACTTCCCCATCCATTGGGAGAGTCCTCCAGGCTGTACAGTCCACAGAGAGTGGCTCAGGATCAGACCCAGTGGGGAAACCCTGCCCACAAAATACAGCAGCTGGTGCAACCTAGGAGCAGATGGCAGTGGAGCTGCAGCCTAGGTGAACAAGCTCCCAGCTGCTGCAAATGCCCATAGTACCAGTGTGGCCCCAAAGCGGGGAGCACAACTTGGCAGGACTGTGGGAGCAGGCAGCAGTAGCCTGAGCCCCTGCGTAACTGCTTTCCCACTTGGCGGGAGATCCCACAGGGCCACTGCAATCCAAGGAGTGACCCAGGCTCAGACAGGCACAGCTGACAGGGATCACAGGGGCTCAGATTACACAGCTCCTCCACCCCCACCCATGGTGGCAGGTGGAACCTGTGATCAGATACTATCACTATGAGCTGTCAAAAATCCACTCCATCAAGTGGTATAAAGAAATATATTAATTCTCCAGACCAGAAGGAAAAAGACACACTCAGAAATCAATCCTGAAGGCACAGATATCTACAGTCTAAATGACAGCAAATTCAAAACAGCTATCATAAAAAAAACTCAATGAGTTACAAGAGAATTGCAAAAGACAGTTCAATGAAATCAGGAACCAAATTAATGAACAAACAGAATTTTTCACAAAAGTGATCAAAACTATAAAGAAAAAAAATCAGAAATGTTGGAGATGAAAAACACAATGGATGAGATAAAGAAAAATCTGGAGTCCTTAAATAACAGAGCTGACAATATAGAGGATAGAATTAACAATCTAAAGGATAGGAATACAGAAAAGGTTCAGATGGAGAAGGAAAGAGAACTAAGACTAAAAAGAAATGAAGAAATTCTCCAAGAAATATACAACTCAATTAGGAAATGCCATATAAGAATTATAGGTATTCGAGAGGGAGAAAAGGAGCAGGGAGCTTGTTCAAAGAAGTAATAGCTGAGAATTGCCCAAACCTGGAGAAGGAGCTGGAATTACATGAAGTTAATGGAACTCCTAATTACATCAATATAAAAAGACCTTCTCCAAGGTATATATTAGTAAAGCTGGCAAAAGTCAACAACAAAGAAAAAAATATTAAGGGCAGCAAGGCAGGAGAAAATAACCTACAAAGGAAACCCTAACAGGCTTTCAGCAGATTTCTCAACAGAAACCTTACAGGCTAGGAGAGAATGGAAAGACATATTCAAAATTGTGAAAGAAAAAAGTTTCAGCCAAGAATACTATATCCAGTAAAAATATCCTTTGGATATGATGGAGAAAAAAACTTTCCCAGATAAACAAAAGCTGAGGGAGTTCATTGCCACAAGACCCCCCCTAAAAGATTTGATCAAGAAGGCCCTCATACCCCAAAAAAAAAAAGAAGAGGAAAGGGTTTACAAAGCCTTGAGCAAGGAGATAAATAGGCAGACAAAATCAAAAAATTGCAACTATCAGAATAGATTAGCAAACAATTATAACTCTAAAGATAAAGGAAAGGAAAATATCAAAAATAAATATAATCACTTCATTTAACCACAAATTCACAACACACAATGGACTAAGCTGTGACAACAACAACTGAGAAGGGGAAGAGGAAAGGGATGAAACCTGCTTAGACTAAGGGAATAAGAGGCTATCAGAGAATGGACTATCTCATCTAAAGATCTTTTATACAAACCTCATGGTAACCACTAAACAAAAAATCAGAACAAAGACATAAATGATAAATAATGAGAAAAGCATCATAGAGAGCCACCAAACTGAAATGGCAGTCTGAAATACACAGGATGAGAAACAAGGGAAATACATAACAACTGAAAAACGAGTGATAAAATGGCAGTATTAAGCCTTCATATTTCAATAATCACTCTAAAATGTAAATGGATTGAATTCTACAATAAAAAGACACAGTGACTGGATGGATTAAAAAACAATGCCCAACAATTTGCTGCCTCCAGGAAACACATCTCAGGTCTAAAGACAAACAGAGGCTCAGAGTGAAGGGATGGAAGGTGTTAGTGCAAGCTAACAGCAAACAAAAGAAAGTAGGTGTTGCCATACTTATATCAGGCAAAATAGACTTCAAGATAAAAAAGACAATCAGAGACAAAGAGGGGTGGTATATGATGATAAAGGGGACACTCCACCAAGAGGACATAACACTTATAAATATATATGCACCTAACACAGGAGCACCAAAGTACATAAAGCAACTATTAATTGACCTAAAAGGAGACATTAACAGCAACACAATAACAGTAGAGGGCCTTAACACCCCACTGTCATCAATGGATAGACCAACCAGACAGAAAAACAATAAGGAAATAGTGGATTTAAATGAAAAACTAGACCAGAAGGACTTAATAGATACATATACAACACTCCATCCAAAATCAGCAAAATACACATTCTTCTCAAGTGCACATGGAACATTCTCAAAGACAGACCATATGTTGGGAAACAAGGCAAGTCTTAATAAATTTAAGATCAAAATCATATCAAGCATCTTTTCTGACCATAATGCTATGAAACTAGAAATCAACTACAAGAAAAAAGCTGGGAAAGTGACAAACATGTGGAGACTGAACCACATGCTACTGAACACCAATGGATCATTGAAGAAATTAAAGGAGAAATCAAAAAATATCTGGAGACAAATTAAAATGAAAATACACCATACCATCTCATATGGGATGCAGCAAAAGCAATCCTAAGAGGGAAATTCATAGCAATACAGGCCCACCTTAACAAATGAGAAAAATCTCAATAAAGCAATCTTAAACTACACCTAACAGAACTAGAAAAAGAAGAATAAACAAAACCCAAATCAGCAGAAGGAGGGAAATAATAAAAATTAGAGCAGAAATAAATGAAATTGAAACCAAAAGAACAGTAGAAAGGATCAATGAAACTACGAACTGGTTCTTTGAAAAGATTAAAAAAGTTGACAAACCCTTAGCCAGACTCACTAAGAAAAAAGAGAGAAGGTACAAATAAAATTAGAAATGAGGGGAGAAATTACAATGGATACCACAGAAATACAAAGGATTATAAGAGAATACTATGAAAAACTATATGCCAACAAACTGGACAATCTAGAAGAATTGGATAAATTCTTAGATTCATACAATCTCCCAAAACTGAATCAGGAAGAAATAGAGAATCTGAATAGACCAATCACAAGTAAAGAGATTGAAACAGTAATCAAAAACCTTTCAAAAAATGAAAGTCCGGGATGAGATGGCTTCTCTGGAGAATTCTACCAAACATTCAAAGATTTAGTACCTATCCTCCTCAAACTAGTCCAAAAAATTGAAGAAGTTGGAACACTTTCTAACACATTTTACAAGGCCAACATCACCCTGATCCCAAAGCAAGACAAGGACAATACAAAAAAAGGAAAACTACAGACCAATATCACTGATGAACATAGATGCAAAAATCCTCAACAAAATATTGGCAAACTGAATACAGCAATACATCAAAAGGATCATACACCATGATCAAGTAGGATTTATACCAGGGACACAGGGATGGTTCAACATCCACAAATCAATCAACGTGATACACCCATTAACAGAATGAGGAATAAAAACCACATGATCTTCTCAATAGACCCTGAAAAAGCATTTGACAAGATCCAACATCCATTTATGATAAAAACTCTCAATAAAATGGGTATAGAAGGAAAGTACCTCAACACAATAAAAGTCATATATGATAAACCCACAGCCAACATCATACTCAATGGGGAAAAACTGAAAGCCATCCCTCTGAGAACAGGAACAAGACAAGGGTGCCTACTCTTGCCACTCTTATTCAACATAGTACTGGAAATTTTGGCCAGAGCAATTAGGCAAGAAAAGTAAATAAAAGGTATCCAAGTTGGCAAGGAGGAGGTGAAATTCTCACTGTTTGCAGACAATATGACTCCATATATACAGAAAACCCTAAAGAATCCATTGGAAAACTATTAGAAACAATCAATAACTACAGCTCCATTGCAGGGTACAAAATCAACTTACAAAAATCAGTTGCATTTCTACTCTAATAATGAACTAACAGAAAGAGAACTCAAGAATACAATCCCATTTACAATCACAACAAAAAGAACAAAATATCAGGGAATAAATTTAACCAAGGAGGTGAAAGACCTATACAATTAAAACTATCAGACATGATTGAAAGAAATTGATGGTGACATAAAGAAATGGAAAGATATTCCATGCACACGGATTGGAAGAATAAACATAGTTAAAATGTCCAAACTATCTAAAGCAATCTACAGATTCAATGCAATCCCAATCAGAATCTCAATGACATTCTTCACAGAAATAGAATGAAGAATCCTAAAATTCATATAGGGCAACAAAAGACCCCAAACAGCTAAAGCAATCCTGAGAAAAAAGAACAAAGCTAGAAGCATCACAATCCCTGACTTCAAAATATACTACAAAGTTATAGTAAACAAAACAGCATGGTACTGGCAGAAAAACAGATACACAGATCAACGGAACAGAATTGAAAGCCCAGAAATAAAGCAAGACATATACAGACAGCTAATCTTCGACAAAGGAGCATACAATGGAGAACATACAATGGAGAAAGGAAAGTTTCCTTAATAAATGGTGTTGGGATAACTGGACAGCCACATGCAAAAAAATAAAAGCAGACCATTATCTTATGCCACACATAGAAATTAACTCAAAATGGATTAAAGACTTGAACATAAGACCTGAAATCATAAAACTCCTAGAGGAAAACACTGGCAGTAGGCTCTTTGACATCAATATTTGCAGTATCTTTTTGAAATCATGTCTCCCCATGCAAGGGAAACAAAAGGAAAAATAAATAAATGGGACTGCATCAAACTGAAAAGTTTCTGCACAGCAAAGGAAACCATCAACAAAAGGAAAAGAAAACCTAACAAATGGAAGAAGATATTCGCAAATCATATATCTGTAAGAGGTTAATATCCAAAATATATAAAGAACTCATAAAAATCAAACAAACAACTCAAACAATCAAACAAACAGGCTGATCAAAAAATGGGCAGAGTATCTGAACACATTTTCCCAAAGAAGATATACAGATAGCCAACAGGCAGATGAGGAGATGTTCAACATCACTAATTATTAGGGAAATGCAAATCAAAACTACAACGAGATATCACCTTACACCCATCAGAATGGCTATTACTAAAAAGACAAGAAATAACAAGTATTGGAGATGATGTGAAGAAAACAGAACTCTCATATACTGCTGGTAGGAATGTAAACTGGTACAGCCACTGTAGAAAGCAATATGGAGATTCCTCAAAAATTAAGACTAGAATTACCATATGATCCAGCTATTCCACTTCTGAGTATTTATCCAAAGAACATGAAAACAATAATTTGAAAAGATATACACACCCCTATGTTCACGGCAGCATTATTCACAAAAGCCAAGATTTGGAAACAACCTAAGTGCCCATCAGCTGATGAATGGATAAAGAAGACCTGGTGTTTACATATCTATATCTATATATGTGTGTGTGTGTGTGTGTGTGTATATATATATGTATGTATGTATGTATATATGTGTGGTGTGTGTGTATATATATATATGGTGTATATAAATATATAATGGAATGCTACTAAGCCATAAAAAAAGATGAAATCTTGCCATTTTAACAACATGGATGAACCTTGAGGGCATTATTCTAAGTGAAATAAGTCAGACAGAGAAAGCCAAATACCGTATGATTTCACTCATATGGTGAAGACAAAAACAACAACAAACAAACACAAAGATATAGAGAATAGATTGGTGGTTACCAGAGAGGAAGGGGAGAGGGGCAAGGGCAAAAGGGGTAAAAGGGCATATGTGTATGGTGTGGGATAGTAATTAGACTTTGGGTGGTGAACACAATGTAGTCTACAAAGAAACTGAAATATAATGACGTACACTTGAAATTTATACAATGTTACCTCAATTTAAAAAAAAAAAGAATGAGTGCGAGTCCCACCATATCATATATACAAAAAGATGCTGTAACTTAAAGAAGAATGCTCTAACATTTAAGAAGCAGAGAAATAGTATACTTTGTAAAAGTGTTATTGGAGGGAAAAATAAATGAGGAAGTATAAGGAAGGCACAGATGGAGACCTACATGAAGGAGTAGTCCCAGGTCAGGCTCTCTCAGCAGAGGGGCAGCAGCCTGGGCAGAGCAAGAGAAGCTTGGCAGGGCTCAACTGCATCACGTGCCATGTCCAGTTGTGCAGAAAACAGCCATGATGGATTCTTGATTGCCTTGTGACAGCCCTCAGGAACTTCAGACTCTGTGGGGAGATGGGGCTGAGGTCCAAACATTCACAGACAGAACACTGGGTGCCAGGCACTCAGCTGGGTGGTGGGATCATCTTCAGAAAGTACTACTCTACAACATCCCTAGTAAGTCAAGAGTGTCTGAGCTCTCTGGCTCCTACCAACTTGCTGGTGTTTTGCTAATTCAACAAAAACATTTCATAACTAACAAAGGAGAACATTTTCCCATGTGTTTTCCACTTGTAGTTCTTGAACCATACAGCAGGTGGAGGTAGAGAGAGAATTTCATAAATTAGAATGAGTTCTTCAAATATTTGGAATATTTAGGGGGTTTTTCCCCCTAAAATTATTATGGTAGCAATTTTTTCTATGCCATTGTTTCTTACGTAAACCTATTTATTTCGCTATAGAGTCATGCAAATTTTTGTTTTATTATCTTAGTTCACACAAAATAGAACCCATCATCAGTCTTGTTTCAATTTCCTGAGATATTTCAAAAATAAAAAAAAATATTAGTGACCCACTCAATTTCACTCACACATCTTGTTTTATCTAAAGTTATGAAAATGATTACCTTTTAAATGTAGCAATACATAATGTGTGTGCAGAAAGAACATTTCCTGCTTTGGAGCAGATTCATTCTAAATTAAGTTTGAAATCATCTTTCTTTTCCTACCTATAAACAAAAAGAATGCAAAGACTATTAGACATATGTTCTAATTTTTTTTTATTTTTGTTGAGGAAGATTAACCCTGAGCTAACATCTGTTGCCAATCTTCCTCTTTTTTTGCTTGGGGCAGATTAGCCCTGAGCTACATCTGTGCTAGTCTTCCTCTATTTTTTGTATGTGGGACACCACCACAGCATGGCTGACAAGTGGTGTGGGTCCGCACCCAGGATCCAAACCCACTAACCTGGGCTGTCAAAGCAAGTGCACCAAACTTTTAACCACTCAGCCACGGGGCCAGCCCTGTTCTAATTTTCTTTTCAAATCACATATATTTTTAAAAATAATTTAGTCTAACAGTACATATATCTGTTTTGTTAAATTAGTTAACTCATGTTTGTGTTGAACAAAATATAACCACAATAAAGTTTTCTTTAGTTAAACATAGCAATACAAATATGTTTGGTGTTCTCATGGCATTCATCATCCCAGACACAAGATAGCAAAAATATTCTTCAGTCAAGCCTAAATAATGACGAATTGGAGGTGGTTGATATCCAATAACTTTACAGGTATATGGATTAGGATTTTAATGTATTTATTTTGAAAAACATAGTTCACTGTTATTTTACAATTAAAACTTACATCCAGTACACTCACTTCTAGAAATATATCCCAAGTAAATTAATCTCAAATAGAAAACTCTGTGTTCAAAGCTATTTAAAAGTACTGCTATTGGCAACTGACAAAAAATAGAAATCATATATAGCAAGATCAGCCACCTGTTCATCAAAAATGAGTGCTTTCTCTCCATAGAAGAGTGTTGCAGCTGAGAAGTGGCTGTCCATCCAGGAACTATCTACCCTTCACTCTTTCTTTCCCTATCTTCTGACTGGGAGAGGGACTCTGAGGACCTTAGAGGATGGTACAGCCTCAGCTGGAAAGAGTCTGGGTCTCTGAATCACCAGATGGAAGAAAGCTGCCTGGAAACCATGAACACTTGCATTGGGCCTTTACATGAGCAAGAAATAAAATTTCATTGGGTTAAGCCACTGAAATATTGTGATTTATTTATGATAACAACTAGTGTTATGCTAAATAACACATGAAATTCTCATCAGCACAGAACGATTAAAGAGGCTACAGCACATCGAGACAGCAAGATAATACCCTGATATATGTGAACTACATGATTGAGAAGTAGAAAACAAAACTATATGTGCAGAATATTATAAAACAAAATGCCCTGAAGCAGTCATCAGATGTTAGCAGTTAGTATTATAAGCCATGAAGTAATGGATATTTTGAATTGTGTGTTTTTTTATTTCTTTATTTCTGGTTTTCACTGTAAAAGTATATGGCAAATTATTATATAAAAGTCCCATTAACAATCTCCCTGCCCATGCCACCATAGGTTGGACAGGAAGTTGTCAATATTATGGCCAGTTATCTTTTAACCATTTAGGACTGGTCCCGGTCCTCAACATTATCTATAAAATACTATAGAGTATTGTCTATTTACATCTGTCTTAAAAGGTAAGCGGAAATATTTCAAATATTATGTAACTAAAAGTCATCGTTTTATTCCTGATGATGTCTTTCTACTTTATAATATCATATTATTTAATCAACATAGTTTTTCATTTGCAAAAAGACACAAAAATCCAACATTTTCCTTTATTAAAATATATTTCATCTTAAATAAAAGATAACAGTGTGGACACAGCCTCCCTGCCTCATGTCCGAGCATTCTTCCCATTCTCTCAACTCCTGCTGTCTAAAAATCTGAATCTTACAATTTGTTTCTGATACTATTAACTGTGCCATATGTCCATGTAATCATCTCTCCTAAAAAATATTAGCCTCTCTGGGGCAGGCACTATGTTGACCCCCCTCATACCTAGCACAGTGTAGGACACATGGAAATTACTATCTGCTTGACAGATACAAACACCCATTTATCCAAAGACACTTGCTCCATTTGGATTTAATTACACTTCTTTTCCAAAGGTAGTCTTTTATTTTCCTTTCTCACCTAATCTGCAATTTCTCAGACCAATCTCTTTAAGCTCAGCCTTCTGCTCTTAACCAATACTATAGAGCAAACAATGTAAAAAGTAATGGAGAATTAACTTGAGATTATCAGGCTAATGATACAGCTATCACTGCATGTAATGCTTTGTGAAATGAATATCACTGCCAGAGAATGAATGTGAACACATTTTCTAAGATTTTACCAGGTATCTACATCTGTATGCGTGTGCCAGATTTTTGTTTGGTGTTTGCTGAGCTGCTTAAGGCTTTTGCCCAGTGGAGGGACAATGCTGCCTAATTACTATACTCCATTTGTCCTACACCTAAGAATACATGGTTTCCTTCTTTATTAGCTTCTCCCAGCAAAACAGAACCATGACACAGAATCTGAACTCAACCCAATTAGGGAACTTTTAAGTTGGAATAAAAGGAAGAAGCTCCACATACCTCATAAAACCTGCATTCCAGAAATAGATCTGAAACATCCAGGTGGGCCAGAGCCAGCAAGTTCACTTTCCTGTCACCAAGTCACCACTAATAGGAGAAACAACACCTCTGCATCACCTAGGAATATTTCCTTATCTGCCAAAAAGAAATCGCATTTCCCTTGAGGAAGCCAACTCTTCCAATCTCAGAGGTTTAATGGGTATTCACCACTAATCTTCTCCCTGGCACAACATATGTAAGGAAGCAAGTGGGCAACCCACTAACTTAGTTCTATTGAATGGATTATTGGTCTTTGTGTTTCCTCTCTAGCCCCCTTACATTCTACTCTCAAAACGGAAGCGAAACTAAACCTTTAAAAATATGTCAGATCTTCAGTCCTTGCTCAAAGCCCTGCACTGGCTTCCCATTTCACTCCAAGTAACAATGGCTTATCAGGCTTTTATGGTCTGGCCCCCCATGATCTCTCATGTCTTCTCATCCCCTCACTAACTCTGCTCCAGGAACGCTGGCCTCCTTGCTGTTCTTCAAATTGAAGAAGCCACTCAAAAGCTCACACAAATCCTTTATACTTGCTAGTCGCTCTATATGGAAGACTGCTCCTCCTCTAGACACTCACCGTGACTGACTCACAGACCTCTTTCAGGTGTTTGCTCAAATATGGCCTTCTCAAGGAACCCACACACACACACCCCTACCCTACCCTCTTTCCTGATTTATTTTCCCCCATCACTTACTATCTTTCAACATAGTAAATATTTTCTTAATTTATTTTTTAAATTTTTTTGCTGGAGTATAGTTGATATACAATATCATTAGTTTCAAGTGTACACCATAGTGATTCAACATTTATATACATTACAAAATGAAATGATCACCATGACAAGTCTAGTAACCATTTGTCACCATACAAGGTTATTATATTATTGACCATATTCCCAATGTTGTACATTACATCCCAGTGATTTTTTTATTTTACAACTGGAAGTTTGTACCTCTTAATCCCCTTCACACATTTCACCCATTGCCTCACTCCCTCCCCTCTAGCAACCACCAATTTTTTCTTTGAATCTATGAGTTCGTTTCTGTTTTATTTTGTTTACTCATTTGTTCATTTTTTAGATTCCACAGATAAGTGAAATCATACAATATTTGTCTTTCTCTGTCTGATTTATTTCATTTAGCATAATACCCTCTAAGTCCATCCATGTTGTCACAAATGGCAAGATCTCATTCTTTTTTATGGCTGAGTAATATTACTACATACACACACACACACAAACACACACATATCTTCCTTATACATTCATCTATTGATGGACAAATATACAAGGATAAAAATACAATATACATGGAAAAAAATTGTTTATTGTCTGCCTTCCTTTACTATAATATAAGCTCCACCAAGGCAGGGTTTTTTGTCTGCCTATATACTGTTATATCCTCAGTCCCTAACTCATAAGTATCCAATGAATAATCATTAAAAGAAAGAGGCATACTAGCTTTTGTTGTTGTTCTGTCTAAAGAAAAAAAAGCTATTTTAAACTGGTTCTTCTATATCTTGATTTCAGATTATTTCTACTATCTCATATTAATTTCTTAACACAAGTTACCTAACCTGGGTCCATTGACTTTCTAAATGTTAAAGAAAAGACATAGCCATTGAACCCAAAAAGGAAATCAATCCCATTTCCCATTCTGGTACTATTTGAGAAAACCCTGAGCTCTCTAGTTTGAGATACATTTAACAACAAAACAAGTTGTTCTCAGTTTCCACATTATGTTTGTACAAAGCTATTGGTTAGGCATTTTATTTCTAGGTTTTTCCTTTAGATTTCTTCATAACTGAAACAATAGGAACTTTAAAAATTAACTATAATATAAGGCTGCCTCATCTTCCCCTCAAAAATCCTACAACAATGACAATACTAAATTTTTCCCAGCCTTTCCCTACAGAGTATTGTTTTCTTGAGAAAAATCCCATCTTAAACACAACAAAAAGCAATTCCCAAATACATTCCAGTTCAATCCCTAACAATAAGATAGGCAGGCACTATGTATATATGTTACTATTTATTTATAATAATGATAATTCTACAATGTAAGTTGGGGCATTTTACAGAAGGAAAGCTCAGCTTTCAGATAGGTGAAGTTGCTCACAGATACACAACTACTAGAATCCAAATCTAGACCTGCAGACATGCCTATGTTCATCCCACCTCACCATGCTACCTCTGCACCAGTGCCAAGTCCAGTCCTGACAGAAACTCCCTAACTGAAACTTATGGCTTCATACTCCTTCCTGTTATTAAGGAAATGAATCATTAGTACTTGGCAACATTTACCAACTCCTAGTGAACAGATTACATAACACTCTTTGCATTTAAGCATTTACTAAGCAGCTAAATCACCATTTTAATCTAATGTAAAAACAGCTCTGAAATTGTTAGTGTTAATGAGAAATCATCATATACATATTAGTGACTCCCACTCCTAACTAATTGATACTCCATTCATATTGTAGCTTATAGAATAATGTTTACTGGACTTAATTCAATTTTATCAGGTAACTTGAAAGGCAGAGTTATTTATGGTATTTAAACCAGATATTTTAAAATAGAGAAAAGCAAACCATATTTTACAGTATTAGAATCCAATGGATAGCACACACACTCCATTTCTCTACTTTAGGCTTCTAAATTTAGCTCCATGCGAGATGGGTCATTAAGATTCAAAAGTAACAATTGAATAATTCTAAGTTTAAGTGAAACAATATCAGAGCACAGAAAAACTTATAAAAATTTACTTCAAAGTTAAGAACAAAAGTTAAAAAGTAAGTCAGACAGCAGCACTTAATTCATATACTCTTTATCTAACTACCAAAATGCACAATAAATCTCAGAATAAGAAAGGAAGTTGCAAGAGCACTGAAAATTGGTAATATTGGCAAGTGATCTGTCATTTAAAAAAATAATTTTTAACTCAAGCAAGTACAGGTGGGACCCTAGGTCAGAACTAAAGGTCCAAACAAAGTAATGGTAAATTTCCACCCAAGCCATTGCTTACCTCAACACCAGTGTTGGGGGGCAGGGGTGGAACTGGGCAACAGGAACAGAAAAAAAAATTTGTGAAGAAATAATGAACAGAAACTTACCAAATAATGAAAACTATATCTATAGATCCAACAATTTCAACTAACTCCAAGCACAAGAAAATAAGACAAGGGTCTGGCCCGGAGGCATAGTGGTTACGTTCATGCACGGTGCTTCAGCGACCCAGGGTTCACAGGTTTGGATCCCAAGCATGGACCTATGCACCACTTATCCAGCCATGCTGTGGCAGGTGTCACACATATAAAGTAGAGGAAGATGGGCATGGATGTTAGTCCAGGGCCAATCTTCCTCAGCAAAAAAAAAAAAGAGGATTGGCAATAGATGTTAGCTCATGACTAATCTTCCTCAAAAAAAAAAAAATGATGAGAACTACACCATAGCACATCATTGACAAATTGCCCAAAATCAGTGATAAAGAGGAAATCTTACATATAGCAAGGAGTGTGGGAGGAAGACACATTAAGTAGTGAGGAACAAATATCATGGTAACAGCAGATTATTTCATTGGAAACATTGCAAATGAGAAAACAGTGGAGCAACATGTTTAAGTACTGAAAGAAAAAAAAACTATCAACCTATAATTCTATATCCAGCAAAAGTATCTTTCAAATATGAAGGTGAACTGAAGAATTTTTCAATCATATAAAAGCTGAAAGAATTCATCACCAGTGGACTGACATCACAAGAAATGTTGAAGGAAAAAGTCAGAAAAAGAGGGCATTTTCTTCAAGGAGAAGAAAAATGATAACACATGAAAATATGAGTTTATGCAATGGAATGAAGAAAACTGGAAATGCTAACTACATGAATAAATATACAAGATTCTTTTCATATGATTTGCATCTCCTTAAAACACTGAACACTGATGTTAAAACATTGAACACTGATGAATATAGATGCATAAATCCTTAATAAAACATTAAAAAATTAAATACAACAATACATTAAAAAGATTACATACCATGATCAAGTGGGATTTATTCCAGGGACATAAGAATGTTTCAACATCTGCAAATCAATCAGTGTGATGCTCCTCATTAACAAAATGAAGAATAAAAATCACATGATCATCTCAATAGATGCAGAAAAATCATTTGACATCCATTTATGATAAAAACTCTCAATAAAATGGGTATAGTAGGAAAGTACCTCAACATAATAAAGGCCATATGTGACAAACCCACAGCCAACTTCATACTCAACAGTGAAAACCTGGAAAATATTCCTGTAAGAACAGGAATAAGACAAGGATGCCCACTCTTGCCACTCTTATTCAACACAGTATTGGTAGTCCTAGCCAGAGCAATTAGGCAAGAAAAAGAAACAAAGGGATCCAAATTGGACAAGAAGCAGTAAAACTGTCACTATTTGCAGATGACATAATTCCATTTATAGAAAACCCTAAAGAATCCACCAAAAAACTATTACAAGTAATTAAAAAATACAGTAAAGTTGCAGGGTGCAAAATCAACATACAAAAATCCATCCCATTTCTATACACTAACAATGCAGAAAGAGAAATCAAGGATACAATCACATTTATAATCACAACAAAAACAATAAAATATCTAGGATTAAATTTAACCAAGGAGATGAAAGACCTGTACACTGAAAACTATTAGACATTGTTGAAGGAGACTGAAGAAGACAAAAAGAAATGGAAATATATTCCGTGCTCATGGATTGGAAGAACTAACATAGTTAAAATGTCAATATTGCCTAAAGCAATCTACAGATTCAAGGCAAATATAATCAGCATCCCAATGACACTTTTCACAGAAATAGAACAAAGAACCTTGAAATTTGTATGGAATAACAAAAGACCCCCACATAGCCAAAGCAGTCCTGAGAAAAAAGAACAAACCTGGAGGTATCACAATCCCTGTTGTCAAAATATATGATATAGCTAGAGTAATCAAAACAGCATGGTACTGGCAGAAAAACAGACACATCGATAACTGGAACAGAACTGAGAGCCCAGAAATAAACCCACACATCTATAGACAGCTAATTTTTGACAAAGGAGCCAAGAACATAGAATGGAGAAAGGACAGTCTCTTCAATAAATGGTGTTGGGAAAACTGGACCACCACATGCAAAAAAAATGAAAGTAGACCATTATCTTATATTATGCATAAAAATTAACTCAAAATGGATTAAAGACTTAATGTAAGACTTGAAATCATAAAACCCCTAGAAGAAAACATAGGCAGCAGGCTCTTTGACACCAGTCTTTGCAGTATCTTTTTGCAATCATGTCTCCCCATGCAAGGGAAACAAAAGGAAAAATAAATAAATGGGATGACATCAAACTGAAAAGCTTCTGCACAGCAAAGGAAACCATCAACAAAACGAAAAGAAAACCTAACAATTGGAAGAAGATATTTGCAAATCATATATCTGATAAGGGATTAATATCCAAAATACATAAAGAACTCATACAACTCAAAAGCAAACAAACAAACAACCCAATCAAAAAATGGGCAAGAGATCTAGCAGACATTTTTCCAAAGAAGATATACAGATAGCCAACAGGCAGATGAAGAGATGTTCGTCACTAATTATTAGGGAAATGCAAATCAAAACTACAATGAGATATCACCTTACACCCATCAGAATGGCTGTTACTGGAGACTATGTGGAGAAAAAAGAACCCTCATACACTGCTGGTGGGAATGTAAATTGGTGTAGCCACCATAGAAAACAGTATGGAGATTCCTCAAAAAATTAATTATAGAACTACCATATGATCCAGCTATTCCACTTCTGGGTATTTATACAAAGAGCATGAAAACACTAATTTGAAAAGATATGTGAATACCTATGTTCACTGTGGCATTATCCACAACAGCCAAAACTTGCAAGTGAACTAAGTGCCCATCAACAGATGAATGGATAAAGAAGATGTGGCATATATATATAATAGAATACTACTCAGCCATGAAAAAGATAAAAATCTTAACATTTTCAACAACATGGATGGACTTTGAGGGTATTATGTTGAGAGAAATATCAGAGAAAGACAATTACCATATGACTTCTTTCATATGTGGAAGATAAACACATAGATAAGGAGAATAGATTGGTGGTTACCAGTGGGGAAGAGGGCAGAGGAAGGTTGAAAGGGGTAAAGGGGCACATGTGTATGGTGATGGATGGTAACTAGACTTTTGGTGGTGAACGCTATGCAGTCTATATAGAAGTAGAAATATAATGATGTACACTTGAAAATTATATAATGTTATAAACCAGTATGACCCCAATAAAAAAAATAGAATTATATTTTACCTCAATTTTGATCAATTCTTTTGTATTATTTTTGAAGCCATGGATGGAGATTTTAAGTTAATTGACAGTAGAGATCACGCTTTATCATTTTGCTGTGATCTGTAAAGTACCTTATAGGCAGTGGACAGTACCATTCAGGGGTGTCTGGTTTGCCCTCTTTAAACCACATAAGAAAGCGAAGTCAAGATCACAGTAGGAACCTGTCAAAGAAGAACCTAACAAGGGAGAAATGTGCATATTCCACTTCTAGTTATCCTAGCAACAGGACTCCTTGCCTTATAAAATGGAATTATAATGAGAATAAACTACATGCACATGAAGTAAACAATGATTAGGAGCGAGGTTACATTTGGTCTAGTTAACTCCTCCTTGGTGGAAAGTTTGGGTATGATTGGAAGGGACCATACAGCAAAAAAAACAAGACCTCAAGGTAGAAGGTTTTGAGTTATATACAAAATGATTACCTTGGGCTTGAGCACTTGAGAGGCTTTCAGGTATGAATGATCTCTTGCTTCTCTTGTTGAGTCTGGTCAGGTTAATGGAGGTAAAAATTAAAGTTTTATATCCATGTTGTCTCACTTGCTATAAAACATGTAGACATCACTGTAGGAAATCAGCCCTGAGCTAGGGAAAGGCGAAAGCTCACTCTTGTGAAGCCTATGAGGTAGGCCTGCTCATGAGCTCTTCACCCATACCATAAATCTAACAGATCTGTGCCCCCTAGAGAGGGATGTAGAATAGAAAGTCAACACCTGAGTTGATTTGGGGCTGAGTTCAATCTTTGGGTTGAATCACTTATTCATTTTCTGTTAGTCTCAAGTCACCTGTGTTTACTCATTCTTCCTCATTCCTGCCTCTTTCTGCCTCATTCCTGACTCTCCAGCCCCTTTCCTGTTGCCCTACCCATCACTGGATTAAAGGACTAGAAGAACAAAAACACTAGGAAACCTACCAAAGTACAGATTCTCATAAACATCTTCCATATCTTTAGTATGATTTTGGGCTAGCGCAATTTTTCACAGGTAATTTAATGGGTAGTCACTGTATAACACCCAGTGTTCTAGCACACGGTAAATGAAGCTAGCATTGATATCTTCAAGGAACACAGACTTCTATATTCTTTTCTAATGGCTAAAAAATCTGTTTGTATCATTTTCCTCCCAGAAAAGAAAAATAAGGGAAAACAATATTTCAAAAATGAATGTTTTCTGTTTTCCTGCCCCAGAAACTATGACATACAGGATGTTCATATCAGGACAACTACATGATCACAGTGGTGTCTACAAGCATGTACAAGTGCTTGGAAAAAAAATCTAGAGTGTTTTTAGCAACTGAAATGCATGTCACAAGCAATATGAAAGTGATTTTCTACAATATTTGAAAAATCTTGAGGATAAAGCTGTGTGTTCAATGATTCAGATATTCTTTCTTTCTCATCTACTACATAGAAGAGAATGTGTTAATCATTGCAAGGGACATCAAAGAAAACCCAAAAAACTTAGAATGATATGGATGATCAACTCCTCCCAGTTTACCAGGTCCTTCCAGTTTTAGCACTGAAAGTCTTACATATTGGGAACCCCCCAGTTTTGGGCAAATTGGGTTGTTGGTCACAGATGCACTTTATTGGTTGGAGTTGTGAAGAATATAATTGTAACTGTGGGCCAAACTGAAAAGTCATCTACACTCCAGACTTTAGTGTTAGGTCTAAAGTCAGAGTATATTTGCATGACCTGACATAGCACATTATTCTAAACTAAGTGTAGGGTCAGATTGAACTACACCCAAGTCCCAACTGAAGGAGTTGACACTTCGCATTGTCTCAGATAAATGTCTCAGAATTCCAAATTCTCTACATGCAATGCCAAGTAAATTCAACTCCTACTGTTTTTGTCAAAAAAAAGCTTTAAAGTAAGCTTAATTTTTCTTGATATTTAATACTTTAATCCCATTTAAAATAAAAACTGATGAACTGTAATATTATGACTATAAATAAGTATTCATGGATTCTGTCCTCAGAGAATCTCTTGGCACTATTTAAAGGAAAGTCATCTACTGCAAAAGGTTAATCAACTCAAACTTAACAAAAGGTCTGACTTTAATTGAAAGTCCAAATGTCAAAATCTGAGACAGGCTTTAAATAGAGCAAAACAAATTTAACATGTGGGATGCTAAAAAATCTTGTTTAAATTTGCATCCCTCAAATCCTTACCAGGATGACAGTACATATTTTGGGAGAATGACAGCAGACACTGCTAAAATGATAGTACACATTTTGATGATAATTTCAAACATGCACACAAAGGATATTTGTCTATAGTTTTGTTATCTTGTAATATCTTTGGTTTTAATATCAGGGTAAAGCTGACCTCTGAAAAATGAGTTGTGAAGTTTTTTTCTGTGGAGGAATTTATGTAGAATTGGTATTATTTTTGCCTTAAGTATTTGGTAGAATTCACCAGTGAAATTGTCTGAGTGTGGAATTTTCATTATTAGAATGTTTTTAACTATGAATTCACTTTCTTTAATGGTTAAACTATTCAGGTTATTTATTTCTTCTTGAAGGTGTTTCTGTAGTTTGTGTCTTTCAAAGAATTTGTCAATTTCATCTAAATTGTCAAATTTATAGCCATAAAATTTTTCATAGTATTGCCTTATTGTCTTTTCACTATTCAAAAGACCCATACCGGTATTCCATTTTTAGGCCCTGACATAGGTAAAAGTATCTTCTCTATTTTTTTTGTTGTTCTTGTTGCTAGTCTTTTCTATTAATCATTCCAAAGACAAGCCTCTATTTTTATTGATTTTATCTATTGCTTTTCTGATTCTAATTTCATTTATTTCTGAACTTTAATTATTTTCTTACTTCTACTAGATTTGGGTTATATTTTCTCTTTTTTTTCTTAAGGTAGATCTTAAACCATTGATTTGAGATGCTTACTCTTTTCTAATATAAATATTTAATGCTATAGATTTCCCTCTAACAACTGCTTTAACTGCACCCCACAAATTTTGATATATTGTACTTTTGTTTTCACTTATGGGAAAATATTTTTAAATATTCCATGTAATTTCCTTTTGGATCTATAGATTGTATTTTTTAATTTTTCACGTTTTGGAGATTTTTCCAAACGTCTTTCTGTTATTGGTTGCTCATTTAATTTCAGTGTAGTTGGAGAATAAACTTAGTATGATTTTAATTCTTGAAAATATGATGTTTTTTTCTATGGCCCAGAATGTAGTCTGTCTTGGTGAATATCCCATGTGCACTTGAGAAAAATATATATTCTGCTCTTGTTGGATGAAGTATTCTGTAAATGTCAAGTAGGTCAAGTTGGTTGATCGTATTCTCAAGTCTTCTATATCCTTACTAATGGAAGGGTACTGAAATATCCTATTATAATTGTGCATTTATTTCTCCTTTGTAGTTTGTCAGTCTTTTGCTTCATTTATTATGAAGCTCTCTTATGAACGACACAAACGTTTAGGATTGTAGACAGAAAATCAGTAGCATTTGGAAGACTTGAACAACAGGTCAACCAAATGGATGCAGTTGACATTTAGACAATGAAGCTGCCCACTATTTGCACTTCTAGTCAACAAAGTAATAAATATAAGGAGATATATACAAAAATATTCATTGCAGCACTGCAAATGAATAATAGCAAAAATAGGCAAAGATAGAACTAATAGCAAAAATAAGAACTAATTGTCCAGAAGTAGACAATCAGACATATAAACTGTGATTTATTCATATGGTGAATACTATGAAGTCACTGAAATGAATAAATCATATCTTCATGTATCAAGTTAGTCCAAGCTCAGAAACAAAATGTTGAATGTAAGAAGCAAGTTGCAAAAGGATACATACAATATGATGGAGTTCAGTTCTATCAAATTAATTTATTTTCGTAACAAAAAGGAAGCACACAATATATTATATCAATACATACCAAAAAGATATTTGATAAAATCAAAACAGTTCTTTCTAATAAAAATACTATATAAAAGAGGAATATAAAGAAACTAATATAATATGAAAAATATGTACTGCAGAACCCTAGAGCAACCACTTATAAAAGTAAACAAAGGCATATAACTAATAAGCCAATGGTGGAAGTAAATTGGATTCTTAATGAATATTGAATTAATCCAAGAGAAGATAGAAAAAGAGGAAAAAAGGAACAAAGAAGAGATGGTATAAGTGAAAAACTAGCAAAATGGTACCTTTTAAATTCCGCTATATAAAAAATACATTAAGTATATGTGGCTTAAACAATGCAACTAAAAGACAGACATTAAAAGATTGGATAAAAAAGCAAAACCAAACTATATTTTAACTACCAGATATCAGCTTTAATTATAAAAACATAGAGAATTTAAAAGTAAAACTATGGTAAAAGATATACTGAGAAAAGCTAATCAAAAGAAAGCAGGAGTCACTTTTAAAAGACAAAGTAGACCTCATATAAAGGAATACTACCAACTTTAAGAGAGAGGTTACATTATGTTAATGGGGATAATTCATCAAGAGGATACAACAATCTGTATCCTCTTGTGAGTGTCTACATACCTAAGAATAGAGCTTCAAAACACATAAAGCAAAAATGACAGAACTGAAAAAATTAATAGAAAAATTCACAACTATAGTCGTGATAAGAAAGTCTCACATATTGAGGTATATGGGGTAACTATTCGAGTTTGAAACTGATTCAGCTTGAACTAAAAAGCCTGACTTATGTCCTATCAAGCATATCTTGTACTTCTGCTTAACCATTAAAGTAAAGAATGCACTCTCTTAAGATAATGCATACTTCCCCTCCTATGCCCTATTGGTAAGGCCAGAATTAGTCCCTTTCCAGACATCACTGTCACGTTGACCTGCTAACTTGCAACTGCATACCTCTTTGAGATTTTGATGAAAATGTACCCTGGGTGTGTTTAATGTATGTTCCTTGTTCTAAAAAGCTGTAAGACTGTAGTGAAAGCCATGCTTCTCCAGAATGCTTTCTAAGGCCTTCCTGGTTATAATACTCACTTTGGCTCAAGTAAACTCACCTTATTTGTCTTATCTATAGAATGGTTATTGGTTATTTTGCATTGACATTTCTTGGTGTAGTTGCAGCAGGACTTCAGAGAAACCCACTGGAGACCACCTGGAGTCTACACTGAACTGGCATTCAGGTCCATTGAGCCCCCCAGATCATCGCATTCTTCAGGTGACCCTGGTGAGTTCTCCTGAAACCTGGACCTCCTTATTTTAAGTTGACAGTTCAGAGTTTATTTGAGCTGTTTCAAACCTTAAGACTAGGTGCATTAAGGGGGTATCGGTATGTACCCTAGGTTAGAGGAACCTAGGGGGGAATTCCTAGGAAAGAGAAATCCTAGGGGGAATTTCCTAGGCCAGGGGAGCCTAGGGGGAACTTTGGAGTGAATGGGCAGGCTGACCTTTTAATTTGGCTTTAAATTGGAAATAATTGTGTTTATAAAGTCTGAACAAATTGCTTGATAGAGAAATGAGAGACTGCCTTAGATGTTGGTTCAGACTTTATAGCAAAACAAAGCTAAAAGAAAAGCAGGAAATTGAGCTTCTAAAAGCCCCATGAGTTCCCAACTGGGCACCCTCCCCCTCTGAACTCCAGTTGGCTTCATGCTGAGACTTGCTTACGTGCTTATAGGGACCTAATACTGAAAGAAAGAAAAAAATAATGGGAAAAGAATCTTTTGCAGATGCAAACTGCTACAATTTTTAAAACGGAGATTATGAAATCTTTATTGCATCTGTCTGTTGTTTATGTGTGTGTCTATATGTATGCTATATGTGTGTGATATTTTACCTCCAGATGGTAGTGCTAAAAGTAAGAGCTCTGTTTAATTGACTTAAAGTAAGTGCTTACAAAAAAATGATTTCTAAATGCAACTAACCCAAATGTCTTTCAAGTTAACATGATATGAAATAATCTTTGGTAAATGAAAGCAGGTTTAAGTTTGTTTATTTGATTGAAATAGGCAAGCCTGGACAGTTGCCAGTGTTTGGACATGCAGCCTGGGCTTTCTAGTCAAATAAGCTCATGTTATCTGTTACAAATTCATCAGGGAAATGATAATTTAAAGGATGGTTAATTTTGTCTAATGTCTCATGAAGTCTTGTAGGCAATCTAACTAATCATTGAGAACAAGTAACTAAATAGATGTGAAAAAGATGAGTGTTAGGTGAACTTTTTTTTTTTTTTTTTTTTTTTTTGTGAGGAAGACCAGCCCTGAGCTAACATCCGTTGCTAATCTTCCTCTTTTTGCTGAGGAAGACTGGCCCTGGGCTAACATCCGTGCCCATCTTCCTCCACTTTATATGGGATGCCGCCACGGCATGGCTGACAAGCAGTGCGTCCGCGGGCGCCCGGGATCCGAACTCGCGAACCCCGGGCTGCCAAGCGCGAACTAAACTGCTGCGCCACCGGGCCGGCCCCCAGGTGAACTTTTAACAATAATTATGTTATGGTGTATGTATTGAAAATAGCTTTGGTAACATAAAACTTTGAAAGTTTTGCTAGGTTAAGTTAAATGATAAAAATTCATTGAATATCTAGATCATTTCCAAATAAGATAAAATATTAGACATTAATTATGTTTATCTACTTTTGGCTTCTTACTATGGAAAAACTTAAAGGCGTTTTGCAGTCTATTGGTAAACATGTCTTGTTTTATTAAGATTGTACTATAAAGTAATGTGTTTCCAGAAATTGTGAAATGTGTTTGTAGGTTTTGTCAGGCCACCAAACGCTGATGTAAATAAAAGTTTATAAATACTTAGTTTTTATTTAAAAATTAAGGTTTCTAAGGTTTAAAATTCTAATGTGTGATTAAAGCTACTGAAAATTAGGGAAAATACGTTTGTATTCAAAGAAAGTAAGATAAACATTTTTAGTAAAATAAGTATGAAGAATGGAAATATTTTTATCTTCTTAACAAAGATAAATTTGTCCTAAAGTACCAGAAGGGAAAAAGAAGAAGGTATGGGACAAATTCTGAATGTAAAAAGTGAGTGATAGAAAGTTTGTGAAAATAAAATCTGAGGAGCTCTGTACATGGTCAAATTGGCTAAGATTAATACACATTCAATTAAGTAAATGAGTTTTAATGTCAAAAAGTAAACTGGTACAAAATTAAAATTTGGTTTTTTCTTTCTCTTATGAGGATAATTTAATTTTCTTGAACATTTAGCCTGCTTTTGGTAACAGATTTTAAAATGTCTTTTCTTTGAGTAGTTTACCAGAAGGGTAGGTTTTTGTGTTTCATCAAAATAAATTTCCTGTATTGTTTTTATCAGGTGTTTAATCACAGGTGATAAGGTTTTTCTTCACCTTTGAGTCACTTTACCTAAAAGACAGAAAATCTGTTTTCCTATGTTCAAAGGACTCAGGTCTCTCTATGAAGGTTTTTTGGCTGTTTCTGTTTGAATGGATAACTGAGCATTGTTTCTCGCAGGAAGCATTGTTTCCTATTTGTCCAAGTGTTTTAAAACCTTTTGATATTTTTGACAAGTTCCCACTCCCCAAAAAATATATTCAAATCCTGAATAAAATTTTTCTTTTGACTTCTTCTTTGAGAATTTTCAAAGTGCCCTGGGACTTCTCAAAGAAATTTAAAACTAATTAGGTTTATCTGGTATGTTAAATTACATGTGAAGCATTATCAAATAAGTGATGATAAACCTTCTTAGGTGGTGTTGTATGGGTAAATGTTATTGATCTAAGTGGTTTTTTTAATTATATAACATTTATAAATTCTGATCTGTCCTGGTTATCAGTCATAATTCTAGTTATTATCTTGAAGTGTTGTATGTCACAAAAATAACCAAGTTTTTTTGTCAATTGTCATTTTTAAGTCTTCTTACAGTTATTGTTTTTCTCTGATAGTTTTGCAAAAATGTTTCATATTCAGAGAGATTCATGGAAAGGACTCTGGCATTTACTCTAGAATACAGGTTTCTGATAAACTTTCAGGTCATAAGTATGAACTGGGTAAGAAATTAGAACTGTAACAGAAAAATAAATGATTTCATGAAACTGCTAACAGAAGATTAAGATCAGGGATCTATTACACAGGACTGAATGAAGTGAAGAGGATGATTACAATTTTTATGATTTTTATTTGAAATATTGCTAATTTTTAATGTTTTGGTTTTTTGGACTTAAGGAAAACTTTTTCTCTTTTCTCCTAAGTTAACTATGATCTATAGCAGTTTGGTAAATTATACCTTTGTAAGAAGAATTGAGACATTTATCTTTTCTCTCTACCTGATCCCTCCAGAATTTGGAAACTATTAAAATGCTTCTTATTGATACCTGACTGCTTGCTTCCACAATATAGGCCTAACTGTGAGAGCCCACCTACATCACTGCCTTCTAAAATGAACTTAACTGGAATGATTTATTACCAGGACTAAAAAAAAAAAAAAAGAAATGTGTTTTATGAGATGGAACAATCTACCAACTCAGTTTCTGGACTATGAAACTTCTTTAAGTTTCAAAAGGACTGTGAAACTTTTTAGTTTCAGAGGCAGGACTGTGGGAGATCAGAATTGGCTACCCCAAAATGTGAAGATTATTTGCCACAAAGATTTTGGGCTGAAATCTGCAGACTGGGGGCTGGAGGGTAAGATCTGAAAAACAAATAGAAGTTACCCTTTGTTAAGAGACATTTACATTTGCAAGGGAAACCTCCATTTGTAAAGGTTTCTTCATCTCTGTACCAGGAGGAAGGGGAAATGACTTTATCCCTGGAAATTCTTGTCAGTGCGAGAGGCAAGGACTTGAATCTACATACTCTTGTTTACTGTGCTTTTCTCATAATCCCTCATAGCTGACACACCCAACCCACAATATCCTCCTTTGTCTGTTTAAGGGAAGAACCTCCGCCATTTTGTCAGGAGAAGCTCAGTTTCCCTCGTCTCTCCCATGTATACATGTTGTAGGGCTTTGTTTGATTTTCTCCTGCTATTTCTTCTCATGTCAATTTGGTTTGCAGCCCAGCCAGAGGGGACCCAGAGTGTAGAGGATCCTCTTCCTCCCCTTCAGGCACAATAAGAAACCAATAGTACCTATTGGATCACAATTGCCACTGCTCCAGCATATACACCAATTAACCCATTGGGCACCTGAAAAGATAATTTTGTGGGGAAAGCAATACTTTTTGAAAACTTTCTCCCACAGAGGCCCATACAGCCTATACATGTTGTGTTATATGACCAAAGTATAATCTAGGGAAACTATTTCATGAGTCAAAAGGCCACTTTCCCCATCCTAAGGTATCCTTTGAGGTATGGCAATTGGGCTTTATCCAAATATCACCACCTTAAGGATAAATGGGTCTTGTAATGATCTGTGTGTTCTCACATTGTGTTGAGGCCTTTCCTTGCAGAAGAGCAATGGCTTTAGATTATTATTGGAGAGACTAATTCCTGTTTGGGCAGTTCCTACTGAGTTACATAGTGACCAGGGAACTTATTTCACTGGACAAATAATTAAATCTATTTGTAGCATTTGGACAATAATGTGGCATCACCACGGTGCCTACCATCCCCAATCCTCAAGATTTGTGGAAAGAACTAATGGTGCAATCAAAACTCAATTGGCAAAGCTTTCAGAAGCCTTTAATCTCTCATGGCCAAAAGCTCTTCTGCTAGTGCTCCTCAATCTTAGATCTATACCCTTTGGTAAACATTGGCTGTCTCTTTTCGAGATAATAACTGGATGGCCTATGTATGCAATTAGACAAAGAAATGTATGAACCAACTTTGCTTAAATATCTTAGTTATTGTCAAGGTCTCACTGAGACACTTTATAAAAAAAAAAAAAATGATGAGAGGTTGGTAGCTGATTCTTTGCAGAGAGAGCTCCCAGACCTTAAGGATCATGGACTATAACCTGGAGAATTTATCAGAAGAGGCATCAAATAAAAGATTCTTTGCAGCCCTGTTGGATAGGACCATACCAGGTACTTTGAACCAATTCATGTACTGCAGAATCAAAAGGCATAGACTCACGGATTCACACTTCTCATTTTAAAAAAAGAGCCTTCTCCACCTGAGTGGGTTTCAGTTCCTATTTCTGATACCTGACTTCAACTAACCAATGCAAATATTTCCAAACCAGGATGAGAAGATAGTATCCATTGTAGACAGCTGTCCCAAGACTCCTGGACCAGGCCTGTATTCCTAACCTTGTATCTCCTCATTTAAACCTTTGTTATGATTAAACTGTATACCTACTTTATAATTGTCCCATTTAAGGTTTTCAGAATACTATCATACTTAAATAAAGTGATGGATTTGGAACAGACTGGTCTTGAAGGCCAGGCATTTAATGGGTGGCTCCTAATGGAAATCAATGGTTATGTGGAACAAATCTCTGGCCTTGGCTACTGCCTGGATGGCTAAAACACTGCACCCTGGGCTTCCCTTGGATGTAGGGAAGGATTAACTGAGCTAGCATCTGTTGCCAATCTCTCTCTCTTTAAGGCCAGATGGCCTCATTCAGTACTCCACTGGTATGGCCGCCAAGCAGCTAGCTATATTTGTTCCTTCTTTGGGGCTAGAGGATGTTATATCCCATACAGAAGCCCTTAACAGTTGTCAAGCAGCAATAGCCTTTTAAATACTAAAGTGTCTTTAATGAGGAAGACTGTCCTTCAAGATAGAATGGTCTTAGATATTCTTAAAGCATCCCAAGGTGGAACATATATATCATTCAAATTGAATGTTGTATTTTTATACCTGATAAGTCTTCCAGTGTATCATCTCTGCTAAAGCCCATGAGAAAACAAGTGAATGCCTTAAGAGATCCTATACCTGGTCTTGATTTGTTTAGTTGGCTCCCTTCTGGTATTGGCTTCCATTTGCAACCTGGATTGCAATTCCTATTCCTATTACCCCTTGGAATTCTTGTATTGGTCATAATATTCAAACTAATTACTGTTTTCTTTACTCAGTCTTGTAAGACTGGCATGCTAGCAAGAGTAATGATTGTTCAGCGATGTGAGATGGTCAATCGATCTTACAACCCTGGACAAATCTCCTTTTCTTATTAAGGCTATGCCTAAGAATTCATTTTTAAGCTCATCATTTCAAGTATTATATTACCTGTTCTATAATTGTTATAAACAATGTAACTATAGGAAGTCGTGAAAAAGCACATGTGCAATGTTTATGTGATAACCTAAAAATAATTGACAGATTACGTAACCTATGAAACACTTCCCCTGCTACCATACACCTCTATACTTGTCCATATATCTGACTACTTCCCCCTGACATGGATAACTGGGCAAATCAATGAAATAAAAGCCTAGGGACAAAAACCAAGGGACATGATGGACCCAGGGCAGGCGGCCACCACCCTGGCACCCAGGGTCAATATTTTGATCAGCAATGCTATTAAAAGATTATTGATCAAAAGGGACAAATGACAAGAGATTCTCACATATGGAGGTACATGGGATAACTATTCGGGTTTGAAACTGATTCAGCTTGAACTAAAAAGCCTGACTTATGACCTATCAGATACACATTGCACATGTGCTTAACCATTAAAGAATACACTCTCTTAAGAGAAGAAAGCATACTTCCCCTCCTACACCCTATTGGTAATGCCCTATTGGAAAGGCCTGAATTAGTCCCTTTCCAGACATCACCAGCACGTTGACCTGCTAACTTGCAACTGAATACCTCTTTGAGATTTTAATGAAAATGTGCCCTGGATGTGTTTAATGTACATTCCTTCTTCTAAAAAGCTGTAACACTGTACTGAAAACCATGCTTCTCCAGAACGCTTTCTAAGGCCTTCCTGGGTTATAATCCTCACTTTGGCTCAAGTAAACTCACCTTATTTCTCTTATCTATAGAATGGTTATTGGTTATTTTGTGTCAACGTTTCAAAACTTCAACAGTTCTAATAATCAATAAAGATAGCAAATAAAACATCAGTTAAGGATATAGAAGACCTAACCTAGTTGACAACTTAGCCTAGGTGACATCTATAGCACATTCCGCCCAACAATAGCAGAATACAAATTCTCTTTAAGTACACATGGACCAAGACAGAACATATTCTAGCCAATAAAACAAATCTCAACAAACTTAAAAGAATTTAAATCACCAAAGTGTGTTCTCTGGTCACAAAGAAACTAAGCTATAAATCAATATCAGAAAGATATCTGGAAAAATTCCAAATATGTAGAAATTAAAAATATATTCCTACATAATCAGAGATCAAATAGGAAATCACAAGGAAAATCAGAAAATATGTTTAGTTAAATGAAGTAGAAACACACTATAACAGTATGTGTAGGGCACAGACAATGTAGGGCTTAGAGGGTAATAAATAGCATTACATGCTCATATAAAAAAAGAAGAGGTTTCAAATCAATTACCTGAATCTTTACACTAAAAACTAGAAAAATAAAAGCAAAAGCAGGCAGAAAAAAGAAAATAATAAAGATAAAAGCAGTAATCGATAAAGTTGAAAACAAAAAAACAATGGAGAAAAATCAAAGAAATCAAAAGCTGATTGAAAAGATCAATAAAGTTGATAACCATCTAGTCAGACAAATAAAGGAAAACAGAAACACAAATTATCAATATTGAGAAATAAATTAAGTACCACTACATTCATCAAAATGGATGAACTTCTAGAATATACTATTTAATGAAAAAATAAGACATTTATATAAAAACTGAAAATTGCAGACTTAAATAGCATATTTTTGGATCAGATACAAATGTGGTGAAAACTATACAGAAAATCATTGGAATGACATCACTAAAATCATGAATTTGGTTATGTTAATGGGGAGGAAGGAAGATGTAATTAGGGTGGGGCACACAGAGACTTTCAAAGATATTGATGATGCTTTGTTTCTCAAGTGGGGGCATGAGTATTTTTTTATTGTTATTACTTAAAACACAGGAAAAAAATCCATCTGTTTTTCAATTATTTAAACAATAAATCTGATTTCTTTAAATCCTGAAATTCCTTAATAGGAATTAGCAACTTCCAGGGAAAATGTCAAAATATATCCATGATTAAGCAAAGCTACGGCTAGTAGAACTTTTTCCATCTCTAGACATATCATAAACTTCTGCAACAAATAGTCTGACAAAATTGCACAGACCTTACAAGATGTTTTCTTTTCTTGCAGAGAGAGCTACCACATTTTAACTAAACAATGTACCACTGAAATGAACTGTGACTGTTGAAACCTCTAAGTTGGATAAGAGATTCAGTGCTGACAATATTCTTTATTCAGAATCTCTTCCTATATGAGTACATTTTTATTTTCCCCCAACCCAACACCCCCCACATAAGAAATAATAAACAGGGGAAAAGGAAATCAAATGTTTGAATGGTGAAGACTGAACTTTAATTTTCACATTAGCCGTAACACTCTAGGAATCAAAAAACAAATGTTCAAATATTCAACATGGTTTGCTTTTTATAACTATTTGTTTTTCAAGAGAATCTGAGGAGTGAATTCGGCATGTTCATTTCTCCACAACTATGAAAGTGTATCCTACTAAACAGGCTGATCACTAAATTTGACAAAGGGAAAATTCTAGATAAATCTGTTTAACAAAAGACACTCCTTCAGCAAAGAATATAAAGAGAAGTTGCGCAGAACTGCCCTTAACCTTCTGAGAATAACGAGGTCAGCAACTAGAAAAGGGTTGAAGCAAAAGGCAAAACTGCTAAGATATGAAAACTTCTATTTTGTTAACAAATGTAGTGATATTTGAAAGCATTAACATGATAATATGGAAATAATCGTAAATGTAATCTAAACCTGCCAATTTGTTGGAGCCAGAATTTTTTTCTCTAAATCCATTTTAAAGTTATTACAGGAAAGAAGTAAGCAACTGACGTGTGCTAACAATCCAATCTATGGTCTATGTGAAACACTCCACAACATGACAACACCTAAATGTAAATAGGGACATGCACAGGTACTAACATCACTAGGCACAGGATTCCTCTAACCACATTTTTACTAAATCTATTTCATCCAGGATATGTAGTCTTCCAAATCACAAACATAGGCACTGTAGTAGCCCAGAGGATATTCCAACGTTTTGGCTACCATGGGCAATTTAAAGAGTAGTTTTCTGAACAATGCATGCCTTGGGGAATTTTATGGGCAGGGAAGAAATAGAAAGGAGTGTACCAATGATTCATGCATAAGTCAACTGGAAACCTCTACCAGAATACTCCTACTCATCTTGATAATCTTCATTATCACATTTAATTGAGTAGGCCATAGTCTCATCAAAATTCAAATCCACTTACTTTATTATAAAGTTTAGAAATGTCTGATTAATAAAGCCAGTAGGCTTCACATCTATTACAACTTTTATTTTTATATAATTTATGTCAAGGAAAATATCTACAGAATTTGTGTCCTGTTGTTTCCTTTCACCAGCCTCATGATTATTTATGGAGATAATCTCCAACATTCATCATGAAATCCAGGAAATCATAGGCTGTGCCTGGCCAGGCTGGAAAGATGATCAGCAGGACAGAAGATAATACTGCTGTCTCACTCATTGGTTGGGATGCCTCTGCTGAAAGTCCAGAAGGAAAAGAAGTACATGCTGCAGAAATCACCAGAGTTGATACAGTCCTGAAGCATCATTTACAACAAACAAGCTCAAAATGAATCTTACAAAATGTCCCTCAAAGACTACATAACATCAATCAAAGGCAAGAATGAATAATAGAAACTAAAAAAGAGTAAAACCTTTTATGATGCTACTGTAGAACAAACCAACTATTTTCTTACTAATTTCAAAACTGTAAGTTCTTTCTCAGAGAAGACATGAATCCATATGGCATAGTGGGTCAGCTGGATTACCAGAAGGATGCTATAATCCCATAAATGAATTTATAAAGGTGATTTTAAAAGAGGACAATGTTAAGCAATTTAGCTACTTACTTTTAATTTGTCACTTATCATAACTGGCTACTGCTTTTTTCACCACCACCACATCAGGACTTCAACAAACTGGACTGATGTTATCTTGAGTTCTCATTTTTTCATTCCTTGATTTATTTGGTCTGTGGGCATTGTTTAAAAAGAATGTAGGCTCTCTTGAAATAAGGTACATTTAAAATAAAATAAATAAACTCATTCATAATCTAGCAAAAGTGCTGTGGCCCAGCCCTTGACCCAAGCACCTGAACACAACTGCGAGCCTCCAGGAAGGCCAAATCGCAAATAAGGATGAAGTCACCAGAGAATCTTCAGAAAGGTTATATTTCTCTTTTACTGCACGTTAACTTGACTAATCAGCTCTGTATCTCCATATGAAACAAGAGGATTCATAATAATAAAACTGATAACATTTTTACATCCTTTATGAGAAACACCTAAATACCAGCTCTAGCACACACCACTTAAAATATCCAAGAAATATGACTATTCAAATTGTGACCCCAGCATTGCTCTATTTTCCTTAGCAATGCCCTGCTTGCAAAGATCCATATCCACCATACAATCATAAAGACTCCATAGCATATGATTCCCTAGTTAAAGTCTGCAGATTAATCACTGTGAAAGCGGCTAGACCTCTTCCCCTCTCCATGAAAAAGTAGGCCAAGGCAGGGCAACTCTTTACATACCTGTGTAGCTGCCAAATATTAAGAAATGGATGTGATAGTATTTCCATTGTGCTTTAAAAGATAATTTTAATTATATGTGCATGCATGTATGTGTGTATTATTTCTCATCACGCATACTCTTAAATACTAAAATGGAAAAAATAAACTCAATCGTGACTATTCCGTGAAAAAAAAAAAAAGAATTAGAGTGTGCTCTGCAGCTCCATGACACAAATTTCTACAGATTCTGGGCACACACGGTGCACAGCTGTTGACTAAATCTGGCCCTTGGGGTCCAGGATGAAAGAAAACACAATTAGAGGTGAAATAAGCAGGTGTTTTTCTTTGTTTGTTTGCTTTCATTATTTGAGTAGGAAGAGCAAGATAACTTCCTATATGGCAAAGTACACAGAAGAATTTCAAACTCTTCATCTAATTGCTTTGTTTCTTAATGGCAAAGTGACAGTGTTCTTTCTGGAAACAAATTTACCTCCATGCCCATGGAGTACAAGAATGAAAAATAAAATGTCTTTATTGCTCTGAGCTAAAATTAAAATACATTTGTGACATTAAATCCTACTCTGCTCTACTCCTTAAATATTAAATGGACATTAATGCAAAACTTACTCTAGTCCACCTTTTGTTATAGATAACTCTAATTTTCTCATCTCCCCTATCAGAAATAAACTTCTAGAGGTCAGGAATATTATTCATTTGCATCCCAAACACAGATCTTGTATAAATATTTATGGAATGATTTGCATCCAGCAGACACACCAAATATCTGTAGAATGAATCAATTCTGAGTCCCTGAGGGAAATGCTATGAGAACAAGATCTTTTTGGGAATGATGATATTTGAGACAAGTGTAGTCTATTTATACAGGTAACAAATTTCACTTGCTGGTAGTAATTTAGTGCAGGGAAACAAGGTGGGCATTTCAAGTAAATCCTCATGTTTCCAAAGTAGAGAGGTAATAGAATGATTTTTTTGTCCTCTCCCTCCAAACTATTCCTATTATATTGCTGTTACACTAGTTTTAAAACACTGGGGATCCTACCAAACACACAGAATGAAGCTGTACTACTACGTGTGTGTTTATGTGTGTATGTGTATAACAGATTAGGTACAGGTACAGTGGGCTCATTTCAGCTTAGAGGCTATCAGTGTGATGTTGGCCATACTGTCTCTGAGAAAGTTTTAGGCAGAAGGAGTTATGTAAAAAAACATCCTATGCCTGAGTTCTAATGAGGCGGCTAGTGCTGGATTAAGCACATGAAAGCAAGAGCATCAAAAATATTTTAAATACATTTTATGTTTTATACATACATATGAAACATTATACATAATATACATACATACATATATGTGTGTGTGTGTATGAAGAGCATTGAGGTGGTCAGCATTAGAAGAATAAAAATAATTAGATAACTTTACTCTCTCACTCTTTAGTATTTTTAATAATGACATAAAACTCACCATGTACCATCACCCCTATAATAATATTTTCAGTATTAAGGGCCTCTAAAGTCTTGATGTGGCCCTGAAGACAGATACTTTTTAACCAGCCTGGTGGCAGTACCGAAGTGAGAGAATCCCAAGGAAAAAAAATTTTAGGGACAAAATGAGGAACAATAAATCTAATTACCACCACACCTCCATGTCCAAGATTTTTCTTTCAAGATTTTTTTTTCTTTATCTTTTTTTTTTAAGTTCTGGGATTCATTTTACTAAGAATGGTGTCACTACCTTTAGAAAGCTCTATTAGGTAAAAATCATGAAAAGTATTTGAGTTTTACACATATTTTAAAAGAAGTTTGTAAAATATTTCCCCAAGTTAGAAAAAAATACTAAGTTAGAAAAATATGAAGAATATGAAGTATTTTTCGATAGGAATTTACATTTCCATACATTAAAAAAATGACAATTTTATAGGCCATGTTCTAACATGAAATATATTTGTGTTCACAAACTCAAAAAATCTTCAAACCCAAATAAGTCCTTAAAATAAAAATTTCATATACTTAAATATTATCCAAAATTTCCTTTAACAAAAAATCCATTCTCTCCATGTCTCCCAAGTTGACTGCCATTCTACACCTCTGATCCTAAAATCCTGACACAACATCTTCTGAACTACAAAGCTCAAAATCAAAAGAACACCTAACATTTGCATTACCAGCACCTTAATTTCAGTGTGATTTTCAACATCTTTATATTGTCCCTGAGGATAGGAAAAGTATTCTTAGTCACTCTACCAGAAAGAGGATGGAATTCTTCTAAGAGGCAATGTACTTGTGTCTAACCCTAGAAAGCATCTCCCTTCTAAAGTAACTTTGAGTACAAAAAGGGTGGGGGGAGGAATCCATGGTTATCCTAGAAAGGTCATTTACTAATTTTCAAATTAAAAGATGACTGCCATAAAGTTTTGTCTTGGGTTAAGTTCAGAATTATTTTATTAAGTAGCTTCAATAGGTTGGTGGCTTGGATAAATTAAGGCAATGCAGATCTCCCTTTTGCTGCACTTAATCTGAAGTATCTTCCCCCACTAGGTAATTGTAGGTTTGCCATTAGAGGTAAAAAGCTCTTAATCTTCCTCAGTTTGATACCCACAGCCTCACTCTCCTAAGGACAATTGTGGAAACATTCAAGACAGAAAGCAGCAGCACACGATCTTCATGCATCAAGTGCTGATAGTGCTGTGACATGGGGCATTGTTCTGATTTCCTTCAATACATCTTCAGAGCTTTAAGTGATTTCAACAGACTTTAATCTCTTGCTACAATTAGTGCTCTCCATAGACTTGTCATATTGTCTAACCATCACATCTCTGGCCTTAACAAATCTCACTGCCCTGTTGCTAATTTGATAAAAAAACCTCCTTGTTTCCAGAGTTGGTGATTTCCACCTGTAATATGTATTCTGGTAACATTAAACACATATAAAATGTCCACTTAAAGCTTACAATATGTGTAAGTTCTTTGTTCTCAGAATTCTTCACCCTCAGCAGTTCTTGAATCTTCTCAATGTTAAGGGAACTGTATGCAAGTAAGGATGGAGAATCAAAAAATGATTTTCTTCTATTTTATATTCTAATTTTCACACTAGCTAAAAACACCACAATTATTTCTTGAAAAACTACTCACTCATTTTCACACAAGACCTTGAAGACATTTTCAGGTTGATTCCTATCTTTTTAGGGTTATTGCCTTTTCCCAAAACAACTTCTTACAAGACTAATGAATTTAAACTCAGACTACAAGAGAACGAAAGACACACATTGAACCAGTTGTCTAACCATTTTATTTTTCACAGCTGCCATCAGAGAAAGGAGAGAAGAGGAAATATGTAGACATAATATATAAACAACATAATTGACTAGATTTTCTTATCAGTAGCTACAAGGGTCTAAAAAGGGATGTGGGTAAAGCATTTGCTAGGATATAATCTAGACTTATCAGTGGATTACTCTAAGCACAGGTAAACAGGCCAGCATTGGCTTCCATGTTTTTTCTATTCCATACCTTTATCTGTGCTGCTCTTTCTACCTTGAATGCTCTTTCTTCCTTACTCTGTGAAAATTCTAAGCCTTCAAGCCTATTTCAAATGCCACTCATCAGTAAAGCCATACCCCCAAATACCAAGGCCAAATAAATTATTCCCTCCTCAGTGTTCCAAAAGCATTTTGTATGCATTTCATTATAATTTATAATCCATACTCTCTTACACATCTTACACTTATACATCTCCCCACCACCATCACCAGGGTTATAAAATATACAGTGTTATATAGAGTAGATATACATTTATAGCAAATTAAATTGTCAATAAGCCTATAAGATCTCTTACACGGAAACAATCAGAATTCAAATGGCAGAACAAAACTCAATATATCTGTTTACTAGAGTATTATGCAGCCATTAAAAATATGTTTCCCCAAAGTTGGGAAAATGTTCTGATATAATGTTAAGGGAAAAAAGCAGAAAATTAAATTGTATGAAATTTTGACTTCAGCTATGTATAAATATATATTTGAAAAATATTGGAAGAAAATACACCAAAGTATTAACCATAGCCTTCAAGATCATAAAATCATCAAATATATTTAACTCTTTCTCTTTGAAATTGAAATGGCTAAACATAAACAGATTTCTCCTATTTCAGAAGGAGGTAGGGGAATACATCCATATATCAGAAATTTCTGTAAAACATACCATAAGAGAGACCGGAACAAAGAAAAGGCAAATTCTAAATTATTATATGCAAAGGAAATTCCTAACTTGGAAGTAAATGGACGGTACTGACATCACAAGCTAAACCTCCAGTAACAGTTCCAAAACCAATTTCTGCCAGCAGCTCCAAGGAAAGACACCTATTCCTACACACAAAAGTGTGGCCCTTGATACTCACACCCAGCCCACCCTTCGAAGAGCCAAGAGTGAGGCAGGAGAATCTCCTAGGGCACAAAATTTAAGGAGGCAACCATTCTCAGGGTCCTGCAAGCCTGACAGGCCATTCACTTGCCTCACACTAGTCTGTAAGTGTCTAACTAGTTCGGCTGCATTAAAAAATAAAGACAAACACTCTGAAAACATGCCCATCAGTGTAATGGTGAGATTATTGCCAAGAGGCTGCCGCCTACTCTTTCTCTACAACTTTAAAAGCAGTTAGACCTCTAATCTAGATAAATAAAATTAAAGCAATTCTAATCTTTTCTTTCTCACTTATAAGAAATTGTATAACTTCCAGTATTGGACTTCTGCATCCTAATACATACTTCCCCACCCCAAACACAACCATTAGTAACAAGAGGAACAACAGCAATGTTTTTAAAAAACAGGCAGCCATATGAGAGAATTGTGTAGTTTGAAAGAAAATGATCTAAAGAAATTAAAATAAATACACTTTTATGAAGCACATTTGCAACAAAAGTCAAGACATTATTAAATCTTAACTTAGTATTCTCATGCGCATTGAAAATACTGCATCTATAAAGAAGAAAATAATAGAGACATATGTTAAAACATACTATAAATTTACAATAATTAAAAAGTATACTACCACCAGAATAAACAGATATTGGAAATGAGTACATTAAAAATCCCAAAAATAACTCCAAGCATATTAAGAAGTGATTGATTTGACTACACTGATATCAAGAATTTGTGTACAACAACTTTAAAACCTCACTATAAACAGAGTTAAAAGGTCATCAAATGTAAACAAAGCTTAACAGCAAGAGAGAAACTAGGAAAACAGTTTTCAACATGAGAAAGTAAATATTCTTACAACATAAAGAGCTCCTAAAAAACAGAATATAAACATTCCAATAGAAAAATATATAATTCAACTCAACAAATATATATTAAGCATTGTCTTAGTTTGCTAGGGCTGCCATAACAAAGTACCACAGACTGGGTAGCTCAAACAAGAGAAATTTATTTTCTCACAATTCTGGAGGCTAGAAGTCCAAAATCAAGGCGTTGGCAGGGTTGGTTTCTTCTCTCCTTGTACTATAGATGGCTGTCTTTTTCCTCTGTCTTCACATAGACTTTTTTCTGCATACGTCTGTTTCCAAATTCCCTTGTCTTATAAGGACACCAGTCATACTGGATTAGGGCCATCCTAATGACCTCATTTTAACTTAATTCCCTCTTTAAAGATCCTCTCACCAGATATAGTCACATTCTGATCTGGGGACTTCGGCATACGAATGGAGGGGAGGGTGGAGAGGGCAGCTCATAACAAATACCTACTATTTTGACAGGTATTGTTCTAGGTATACCAATGTACAAAACAGACAACAATCCTTGCCTTATGATGCCGACATTCTATAGAGACGTCCATGAGAGATGGACAATAAACAGTAAATATAATAAATAAATTATATATTAGAAGGTGATTAGCACTATGGAAAAAAACTAAAAACAGAGTAGCTTAAGGAGGATCAGGAATGCATGATAGGGAGTTGCAATTTTAAAATAGGATTGTCAGGGCCAGCCCAGTGGCATAGTGGTTAAGTTCACACACTCTGCTTCAGTGGCCCAGGGTTTGTGAGTTCCCATCCTGGGCACAGACCTACACACTGCTCATCAAGCCGTGCTGTGTCAGCATCCTACATACAAAATGGAGGAGGATTGGCATAGATGTCAGCTCAGGCAACATCTTCCTCAAGCAAAAAGAGGAAGACTGGCAACAGATGTTAGCTCAGGGCCAATCTTCCTCACCAAAAAATAAAAATTAAAAAAAAATAGGATAGTCAACGTAGGCCTCATTGAGTAGTGACATTTTAATAAAGATGTGAAAAAGAAGTGAACAGTAAATCACACATACTCAAAAGAATTAGAAATGCTCAACATAGGAAAAATGTTTAATTGCAATAAAGCATCATTTATTATCTAGTGAACTGACAAAAAAAAAACTGTTAAAAATAATACCAAATGTTGGCCATGGTGCAGGATAAAGGGTTAATGGGATTATAAATTGGTACAACCACAAAAGAGTAAAGAAATTAAAGGAGAAAACATATAAAGAAAAAAGTCCCTACCTTATATTATAAGATGAACTTCAGATGGATCAAAGATCTAAGTGTGAAGGGCAAAACTAAAAAATGTGAAACATAAAAATTGTAATAGAAGAAAATGTTAATAAATATCTACATGAACTAATGCTAAAGATTTCTTCAGATTCAAAAAGCACAAATCGTAGATTTAAGAAAAAATGATGAATCAGACTCTATTCAACAAAGAACACCATAAACAACATTAACTGACTGAGAGAAGATAATTGTTAACATCTAAAATCAATAATGGATTAATATCTAGAATATAGGGGGAATATTTACACACTAAGGAAAGAAAAGGAAAATTTATAGATGGGCAAATAATAATAAACGATTCCCTGAAAAGAAAGCCAGAATGGCTAACAAATGAAGAGAGGCTTAAACTCACTAGTAACCAGAGAAACGCAAATTCCAACAATGAGATACCAATTTATACAACTGGATTTATAAAAATTTCAAAGGAGGCAAATACCAAGTGTTGGCAAAGCTATTAGAAGCAGAGGCCTTGTGTACTGCTGATAGGTGTTACCCCAAAACAATTAGGAAGTACCTATTTGACATATGACCCAACAATTCCATGTCTGACTACATATTGCAGATGAGTTCTTGCTCACGGAGTTCCATGAAGGGACAAATAAAGGGTTGTTCACTGCAGTGTACTTTAGATAGCAGAAAATGGAGGCTGAGTGTCCACGAACAGGGAAATGGAGAAGTAAAACGTGATGGATGTATAAAATAAAACACTATCCAGTAGTTAGAACTAGATAGTCTACAATTAACTATGACAAACTAGATGTACATATAGCAACACGGATAGATCCAAAAGGCATTGTCATTAGTGAAAAAGTAAGAAATATCTACAGTACAGTATTATTTATGTAAGTTAAAAACACACTCGCAATGTCACTAGAAATATACAAGGATACACATATATTTGAGGACATATTGCAAACACATTAGGATGGATTCCTACCAGAAAAAAGGAATGGAAGTAGCAATAAGAAATGAAGGAAGGAAAAAAAGCCATGAAATCAAACAAGAGAAGGTAAGCCATGGATTGAGAATAATAATATACTATCATCTGAGAAGTAATATAAATTCAATTCTTTCTACCTGATGGCCACAAAAGAGAGGGAAAATGAAAACTATCCCCATATAAATTTCTGAAGTTAACTGAATCCCAATTAGGACTCCAATTTTTTGAAAAAAATCAAGTTTTAAATTTAATCCGGAAGCATAAGTAATAACAAGCATAAGAATCTTCCATAAAAAGTGAGATAAGATTTATACCGCCAGTTGTTAAAACAAAAAAGAAAAAAAAAAACATGTAAGTCTACAATAATTAACAGAAGATAGTACAGATTGCAAAATAGAAATATAGTCAGGGAAACAAAGTTCAGAAGTGGGCCAAGAACTATATTGGATTTCAGGGTGTGGAGGAGTTAACCTTCCTTCCATCAAAGACCAAGTCCTTTATCTCTTCTCATGGAGCCTTCCATTGCATCCACTGACTTGGAAAGATGTCCACGATACAATAAGGCAAAAAACTGAGTTGCAGATCAACTCAAATGAATAGTTTGATTTATTTTTATAATCATTTTTAATAATAAAAAATAACCTAGAAGTAATCTCAGATTTCATCTAAATCCAGTGATTTTTAAATGGCTGTCATTAAAACATTCAATTTGGCTTGCTTAAATATTTATTCCTTAACAATTTCACATAGTCTAAAGAAAGAGTGACAGCCAGAAGCTGTGACTCTGTTTTGGCTGTTGAATACTTGTCCAGTGTGTAACCCTCCGGGACGTCCTCACCCATTTTCCTAGTACTCTGGGTACCCTCTATTTATAAGTGGTTTTCATCTCATTGTACTGATAGAGATCCCTCTACCCTCAAAAAAAGTCCAAAAGCAAAAAACAAACCTGCTCTCAATGTAACATTAATGAAGTCGAAATGTCAGAAAATTCTTGGTACAATATATAGGAAGTAATCCAAAATCTTAGGGAGATAGGAATGCTGGAGTTCATTCATTAAGAATGCTCTACTCACCTATCCTTTTATGTCCCCCAAAAGAACCCAGAAGATACTTAATCAAGGAATTTAGAAATTTATTGGTTGAGGGGAATGCAAGCATCTTTGAAAGTGTCACAGTGTTTTTTCTCTGTAGAGCAAAGATGCTGGTGATGATGTCACAAGTGACATAGGTACCATGATTCCAATTGGAATGATCAGATCTCAGGATGGCATAATCCTAGGAGCTACACTTAACCAGTCAAAGAAAAGAGGATATAGTTATTGTCAGAGTGGTAGTCAGGATGTTCTGAGTAGTAGTGACTTTTGGTATTAGATAACTGAAGAGAAGACTGAGATGAACAATCAGCCTTCTAAGATTTTACGTGATTTGTATAACTCAAAAACCTCTGGGTCTGGTGAACATACCTGACATGAGCCACCAAAATACAATAATGGCCCTTCATATAATGCTTAAATCTGAATTAGTCCCTTAAATAAAGGGGTGGTTAGCTACCTGAAGTACATTCCATAAATTCTTCTAATTCTCCCCAAAGGGACATGAGGCATTAGGGGTAGGGAAATACCTAGATCTTTGAAGCATTTTTGCACATTAGCTTTGAATTAATGTTAAAACCTGTGACTCCAGAAAGCCACTGTGGTCAACTAGTCAAAGATAAATGGAATTCAGAAATAAACCAGTCTTGCAGAAGCTCAGTATGACAATGGACTCATCCTATGGTCATTTCCTCGGGTCCTTAGTATACAGTCAGAGCAGATATACTAGAAAATAGAAGAATCCTCACATTAACTCGTCTGAAGTAAAGTCTTTTATCGTAGGAAGGACCTAGTGGAAGCCTCTGGAGTGCTATCTCCCTACCTAAATAATACATTTATAGGAACACCAGATATCTCTGCAGAATTACAGAGATAAGTGCCACCACCAAATTCTTGAAAGTTGCTGAGGGAAGGATTCCTAACACATCTCCATTTAATTCCAGGATAAATCTTAAAGAAGGACAGCCTAATCAAGTGATTATACCAATTGAAGCTCCTGGTCCAGATGTGACCTCTTCACTAAAGTAAATCAACCCAACACCTAGCACCTGGAAAGCAGCTACTGCTCCAGCAAATTCTTTTTCTATCTTCCAATAGACAAAGAATACTCAAAGCAGCTTGCTCTCACTTAGCAGTGACAGCAGTAACTTTCACTACTTTGCCTCAGAGTAGGCCAAATCCGGCTCTGTAAAATAATGTAATCTACATGGAACATGATTCCGGTGTATTATACTAACAGAATCACATTGATGGAATCTAGAGAGGAGGAAGCATCAGGTAAACTAGATAGCTTGACAAGACACACGTGCAGCAATGAATCTGAGATAAATTCCATGAAAACACTGAGGCTTGAAACCTCAGTGAAGATTCTGGTATCCAGTGATCTGAGGCATGTTAGGATATTCCCTACAAAGCAAAAAGCAAATTTCCACGCCTTCTGTCTCCACTGCCAAGAAACAAGTATACAGCTTGGAAGGCTTCTTTAGATTCTGGAGGCAAGGCACACTGTATGCTGCATTGCCACCTCCCCCTTAATCCATATCTATGGCCAGTTGACTGAGAAAGATCAGATTGTTGCAGCATTACTACTTAGCTCAAGTAGCCTTGCAGAGAATGATGATGTAAAATCCCACCAGTGAGAAATTTTAAATGTCCACATGGATGATCAGAATCTTTGAAATAAGATGACTAAAGAATTAGACATGAAGAGTATTGAAAAAGCATGTAGATAGATCTCCCAGAATGAGCAAAGGATGCAAAAATGTTTGTGTCCCATGTGATGATCACCATGATGCCACCTCTGCCTAATAATGTAGAAAAGATAATGCAATTTTTGAATGTCAGTCAACTTCCTTTCCCAGATAACCCAGTACTTTCTTAATAAATTTATGAACAAAATGGCCACAATGGCAAAATCAGAGATTTGCAGTTTCAACAATATGTACTTCACCTCACCTAGGACGATCTTATTGCTGAGAAACAAATTTGAGAGCAACAGAGACTGACACTAAACTTCCAAGAAGGCACTATATCCCAGGGGATGAGCCAGCCACCTGGTGGCAGGTTAATTACACTGACATCTCCCATCATGGAAGACTGGTCCATTTGTCCTTACCAAGACACATTTTCTGTGGATTTGGATTTGTTTCCCCTGTTTGCCATTCTTCTGCCATCAATTCTACCATCTGTGTACTTAACAGAATGTGTCATTTATTTCACAATATCCCACACATCTTGTTTCTAACAAAGAACTCATTTTAAAGTGAAAGAAGAGAGGATAGTTGCTACTGTTCATGGGGTTCACTGGTCTTAACAGGTACCTTATCCCATAAATGCAACTGTTCATAAAAAATGGTGAATTTGTTTATTGAAGACCTATGTCTCATTCTAGCCAAAAGACAATACCTTGCGAGGTTGTGATGCAGCACTATGGGCTATAAAATACGCTCTGAACTAGCCTTCTATATATGGTGCCATATTTCCCAGAGCCAGAATAAAAAGTTCCAAGAGCCAAATGGTAGAAGTTACAACTCACTTTTACAACTAATAATCTATAAAACATTTGTGTCCCATCCCTATCACTCTGGGCTCTGCTGGTTCAGAGGTTCTCATTACCCAGGGAACGCTTTTATTAGGGGACACAAGAATCAGTCTACTATTGAATTAGAAACTGACGGAGCCTGGTACCTGGCCATTTCAGATTCCTAATACTCCTAACACCACTGAATTAACAGATTTTTTAAAAATGGGGAGTGAGGTTGTAACAGTGTTGGCTAGAGTGGTTGCTCCTAATTTTCAACGAAAAATATGGGTCTATACAACTGCGACAGAAGAACAATGAGTAGAATTTAAGCTTCCCTGGAGTGCCTCCTGGTATTGTCTAAAAATACTAGAGCAACACCTCAGGCAAAACCATAAATGCTCAGGTGCCTCAGAAACAAAGGTTTGCATCCCCTACCATATAAAGAAATCATCCAGCTGAGGTACCAGCTGAGAGGAAGGAAAACATGATATTCATGGTGAAAAAGGAAGTAAAAAATAGCAACCAGGATCTCATAACTAGTTGAAGAAACAAGAGCTGTATCATCTACCCATATTTTCTTCCTTGCTTTGTCATAAACATATTTATATATTTTATCTGATTTCTTTGCCCACTCCAGTTTCACTGTTATTTTTGTCTAGGGTGTTTTGATAATGGTTAATTTCACATTTTAGTCCATATGTTATAAAGTGTCAAAACAGAATTATGATACAACTAGGAAAGAAATGGATAGCACTCAGAGAGGCCAGACTCAGAGCTGAATGAATTAACTTAGGAGATTTGGGGTTGCCCCTTTTAAGGATATTATGAGCATGTATTCATTTTTTAAAAAATTATAGTTGTATTACATTAAGAAAGAGCATATCTGTGTCTTTGAGAATTTAGGTGTGGAATATGTGTTTATTGATATTGGTAGCCAAAGAACAGAAGAGGCATATCATATTTTTGTTCAATCAGAAGAGAGCAATATGAGAAAACCAGTTGTGCATGAAACATCATTTTTGGGGTTGACTTTCAGTTTGGGGTAGCAGGAGTGGCTATTTCTCAATCATAAGGTTCTGTTCCTGATGCGGAAATAGCATTGGTAGGAATGACTGTAGCAACAATTCCATTTGGGTTACATGGGTACAAGAACAACACTGGTAGTTTTCTCATCAGGCAAATTAGGCAATATGATTTTGGATAATTCCATTAGATACCTAATACCCTTTATAGTTAACTCCTTTATTGCTTAATCAGCCAGTGTCAGCTTCTGTGGCTTTCAAATAAGGACACTGTGATTCAGTCAGGGTCCTAGAAAGAAACAAATAGCACTATTAGAGGTCTTTGAGGAGACTTTAATAAAGGTTTATTTAAAGGATTAAGGAAATCAACAAGGAATGGTGCATTACCTTGGTACTGGCAACAAAAAGAAGTCCCCTAAGCCTGAATGAGCAAGGAGACAGAGTGGACACTGGAACCCAAAGACAGTAGCTATCAGGAAAAGACCAATCAGTTGGAGCTGTGGCCTTCAGGAGAGGAAGACAGCCAACTCATGGCAAGATGATAGTGAAGGAAGAGGGTGAATAAACACACCAATCTCTCCCTCTTCCCACCTTCTAATCTCTTTCCAGTGCATCCCATTGACCAAACCTAAACAAAAGCCAGAGGGCAAGACAGCCTATTGATGCAGTTCACAAAGGCCAAATTCTCGGAAACAGCTACAGGTTGAAGAGTAGTGGAGAGTAAAACTGGAGGGAAAAACAGAAAAAAAAAACAGAAAAAAATTATTTTCTAGCATACTCTAACAGCTATATTCTTTCAATAACCACTCAGTTCATTTTCAGGTTTAGATGGCAATGGTTATTAGGTTAAGATGTCAAGATTTACAACATCATTTGATAACGTCACAAAGATATAACATTGCCTAGGGAAGAGGCAGAAAATGGTTTGAAGAGTAAGCAAGAGTATTTAGGCCTGAAGAGTACTTTGGGTCTCTAGGAATGTCCTCCCAGTTCAGTCAACAACTACTACATTCTCATAGGTCTGAGCATAAAAAGGCAAGAATTTCAAAATCAAACTAGTTTTCTAAAGTCCGCAAATACTCGAGCAAAAGAAAAAATAAACTTAAAATCATCCTTGGTTCTTCTTTCTTTACCTCTCACATCCAATCCATCAGCAAGTCTTGGTGGTTCAACCTCCAAAATATACCCCATAAACCTACACTTTTTTTCTGATATTTCCCAATACCACCTTAATCTATCATCATTGCTCACATAATCTTTTAAACGAGAAACGAAAAGCAAAAATGTTCCTTGACTCTCCAGCTACTCTATAAACTACTGCTCTGTTTGATTTTCCTAATAGCAACCACCATTATCCAAAATCATGTTGCTCACTCATCGTTTACTCCTTATTGTCTACCTTCCTCATAAAATGGTAAGCTACATGAGAGTTAAGAGCTGACCATTTACAGATGTTCTCCAGAACCTAGAATGGTTCCCGACGCATAGTAGGTGCTCAATAGATTTTTGATAAATGAATAAATGAATGAATCCTAAAGCACTCTTCAATATTGGACATATTAATATAGTCTTACCATACTTCAATCAATATGTATACTGTTATTTTGTGTATATTCAGTGTAGGTATTTTTGAGGGGAAGGTGCACATAGGAACTAATTCTTCATTTCTGCTAATGCTACAAAGTTATGAATTGACTTTATTGGTGTCCAATTTGCATATAACTTTCAAAATAGAAATAAGTTCTATTAAATATTATCCATAACATAATATAAAGGCAACCAATTACATTTTACGAGATTAAAATGATAATACTCTCTTTGGTTTGTCATGTTGCCCAACAGGCTATTTTAGTTTGGGGCATTAAAAGAGAATTTAATCAAATTAGTTATCTAAAGTCTTCAGTATGGCACACAGGAAATGAATGATTCTACGTGTTTCTATAAAAACAAACCTGAAAGGTTGAACAACAAATTTATAAATTTATTACTTGCCCTCATTTTGGCACTGAAGACTCTGGGAAATAAGACAGGAGTCCAGACCTCAAGGAACTCAAAATCTATGCAAAATCAAAATTGATCAAGTTAAATACAATGTAAGTGATAAGTGATATAATAATAATACAAAAAAAACATGAGAACACGAAAGAGGGGGCTGTCACTTTTGTCCAGAAAAATGAAGGAAGGCTTCAAAAGTTACACCTGAGCTGAGCCATTGAGTCCAGAATGTAGGCAAGGTCAGGTTATGGGAGACCTCACCAGGCTAAAGAGTTTGGATTTTACCCTGCACGGAATGCAGTCTTTGACAGGTACATTAGTCTGACAGGATTATAGAAGGGCAATGGGACAGAAGAGAGAGCAGAGGCAAGAGAGAGCAGTTAAAAGGTGATTACCATTTGTGGGGTAAAAGAAAACTAGAGCAGAGTTCATCAACCTCTCTGTGAGGTGACAGCAAAACAAAAGGCAAATTTTCCCCCTAATGTTCAGGTCAAAAAGCACACAGTCCGTGAAATACTTTTTTTCTCCTATGATTGACATAAAAAGACTCTTTCTTTTCTTCCCTTTCTTTCTTTCCTTCCCTTTCTTTCTTTCCTTCCTTCCTTCCTTCTTTCTTTCTTTGCCAACTCTGGAAGCAAAGTAAATGAAATCCATTGAGGTAAAATAGAAAAATTACTTTAAATTTCCTTTCCAGGGTCTTTTTTCTTTCAGGTATGAGAAAATCATATTTGTTAAGAACTTTGTGGAAAACATATTTATTGCTTTAGGTATCTCATATGTGGCACATGTAGTCTCCAAATTTCATGACACTATGGAAAAATGATACCAAAAATAAAAGGGATAAAGTAATAAAATCAGCCAATTTCTCCATCCATTTAGGAAAGAACAAGCAGAATCCAACTTGCCCAGCCAGTTAGAAAATCCCTCAGAACGTCTTGCCACTGACAAATCTCTGGAAGCCTCATACTTTGTGACCTTCATTGCCTCTCTACTCTGCTGTACCAAGAAAGCACTCTTTAGTCACACCTATTGTATTATAAGTTATTTTCCCTTTTAAACTCTTCCCTGACTAGCCCTTTTTCCCAATAATACAAATGCATTGACTCCTAAAATCCTATCACTTAGCGTTATCCCCACATTTTGACTTTCTTCAACAGCCTGTGCTCTTTCAATCTCACTTAGAATTAGCCAAGTACCCTGATCTTTGTATGGATCTTTGAATGATCTTTGCATAGATCATATTCTATGATCCCTTTTTACTACAACTTGCTAACCACACCAAATCTTCCTGAATATAGTAAGAATATCGCTAAAGAGTAAAAATTATTAGAAATATGCAAAATAGGAGGGAAAAAATTAAAGCATTTGGTTTAAGAATTTTTTATTTTGATGATTACTTCTTGGATAGTCAGCCTATCATAAAAAGTCAGTACTGGGTCTCCATCTGGTGGCCATAATTTCTACTTTTAAATTCTAAAGGATCTCATTATTTTTCAGTCCATCTTCCTGCAAATGAATTACAAAAGATAAAAGACATAATGAATTATCCTAAAAAGAATGCACACACTCATTTAATTAATAATTCAAAAGATTATAAGTTTGAGAATGCACAAATTAAAGGCATACTTACAAAATAAAGTCCAGCATTCTTAAGAACACAGTCATGCACCACGTAATAATGTTTCAGTCAACAATGGACCATGTATATGATGGTGGTCCCATAACATTAGTACTGTATAGCCTAGGTGTGTTGTAGGCTATACCATCTAGGTTTGTGGAAGTACTATAGGGGAGGGAGAAATTTTTCTGTAGCCTTCTAGGTTCTTTTGGCTGGTCTAAGAATTGAATTGACATGAGAGAGAATAATAGGAGAAAAACAAAAGTTTAATAACATGTACACATGAGAGAAACCCAAGAAAACCGAGTAACTCACCAAATTGGATGAAGCCCTCACCTTAAATATTATCCTCAGCTAAAGACAAAAGAAGATACTGTGGGTGGGAAGAGTCAAGGACTTCAATGGGAAGGAAGGCAATTCACAGGCAGGTGAAAAGGAGCAAACTTTTGGAAAACAAGTGTTCAGCCACACAGAAACAGAAGAACACAGAGGGGAGCCCAACAAACAGGTTCTTCTAGGTTCTTCCCTATCTACCACCTAGTTCATGTTATGCTAAGGTGATAGCTCACTACTTGAAACAGTTTTTTTACCTGAATTCTTTTAGGCAGTTAAGGGGGAGGTAACAAGAAAAACTTTCTGAGTCTTTTGTTTCTTAAAAATAATCAGCCTAAAATAATCCTCATGTTAAGAGACACATTTTGGGGAGGCAAATTTTGTTCCCCTTCAGCACACTCTCTGATGTTTGCACAGCAATGAAATCATTCACCTAACTATGCATTTCTCAAAACACATCCCCGTCATTAAGCAACGCGTGACTGTAGAGCCGAATCTTAGGCAAGAAAAACAAAAAAGCAGATATGTTCTGAATTGACAACAGAGAGAAATTCTGTCACAGTCAGAAATTGCATTTATTTATTCATTACTCAGCAAATGTTTATTGGGCATATATCACATGTTGAAGGGGAGAAAGAGCATTCTCTACCCACTCTGGGTCCTTTCTGGCTGGCCTACAAATTAAATTGACATGAGGCTGAATAGCATGAGAAAATCAAACAATGCTTTATAACATGTATACATGGGAGAGACCGGGGGAAACTGAGTATCTCTTAACAGAATGGTGGAGGTTCTCCTCTTATATAGACAAAGGAAGATTTTTGGAGGGGTTGGGAGTGTCAGCCATGAGGGATTACAAGAAAAGCACAGTAAACAAACTATGCAGATGTAAGCCCTCGCCTTCCACACTGATAAGTTTCTAGAGATCAAGTCATTTCGCCTTCTTCCTGGTACAGAGAGGGAGATACCTTTATGAATGGAGATTTCCCTTACAAATGTAAATGTCTCCTACAAAGGGTAACTTCTGCTTGTTTTTCAGAGCTTTTCCCCTGTCTGCAGATTTCAGCCCAAAATCTTTATGTCAAATAATCTTCACATTTTGGGGTAACCAATTCTGATCTCCCACAATGTCAACAATTGCCCTAAATGCAGGGGCTACAGTGAAGAAGACAAGCAAATTTCTTCCCTTCAAAAAGCTCATATTCTAGTGAGAGAAGGATAAAAATAACCAAGTAAATATACATCAGTTTGTCATCAATGTCATGAAGTAAAATAAAGTAGAATAAGGAAAGGATAGAGTTATAGAGGTGAGAATATGTTCCTATATAGAGAATGGTCAGGATTGGCCTCTATAATGAAGCAATATTTAAATAAGAAACTTGAATAAAGTGAGAAATTTATGCATTCCTAAGGAAAAGCATTTTAGGCTAAGGAATAGTACATACAAAGGGCCTGAGGCAGAAACATAACAGTAAGTGGAACAGTGTGGCTGGAGGACAGTGAGTGACAGGAAAAGTGGAAGATGAAGTAAGGAAGGTAGTGTGGGGTCAGATCGTGCAGGGGCTTACAAGCTACTTAGGGACTTTGAATTTTATTCTAAGCATCGGAGGAAGCCATTGGAGGTTTTGGACATAATTAGATTTGGGTTTTAATAGGCTCATGCAGACAGCTATGTGAAGAACAGATTGGGTATGCGTGGAGGGAGGCCAAAAGGGGCGGCAGGGAGGTCAGTTAAAAGCCTGCTGCAGCAGTCCAGGTAAGACATGGCTGCGGCTTAGACTCTTGATGGTAGCAGTGGAGCAAGTAAAAGGTGAGAGAGAGATATTTTAAAGGTGGTGCCGACAGGGATGCTTGTGAGGTATGAGAGAAAAAGAGCAATCAAGGATAACATGACAACCAGGTGAACAGGAAGCCAATTACTAAGATGAACACTGGGGAAAGAGCAGGTTTGGGAAGGAAAAATAAGAATTTAATTTTAGATACGTTAAGTTTAAATTGGCTAGTAGGCATCCAGTTGAATATTTCAAGGGCAGAGTAGAATATATGGGTCTGCAATTCAAGGGAAAGGTAAGAAAGGGAGATATAAACCCCAAACAAGTGTTTTACAATTTGTGTTGTTGATCAACGGGAAAATGCAAATGGCTCACTCGGTACAATCTACCAGAATGAGTTGAACACGTCATATTGATAGCAGAATAATTCTGAACATGTGGTTAAATTTGACAATTGATTAGTTTCAAAGCTCCTCCTATGTGCTGACCATAGTATCCCAGGCAATGTGATGTACAAAGAAGACAAAAGTTTCAGTCACTGTACAGAAGTTTTCAGTTCTGGTAGTGACGAGATAAATTAATAAAAAATGACAGAAAGCAAGCAATATATGACAATGAGTAGGATAGTAGGGAAGAGAATCTGTGATGATAACTAGAAGTATACAAAGTGACAAAGGCCAGAAAGACAATGGTGTTGATATGACCAGAAAGCTAAATTATAAAAGAACAAAACTTAATGTCATTCTTTTCAAAAACAAATTACATTTAATAATTTCATTTCATATTTAGGAAAACTATTCAAGATATTAAATCACATTATTAACATCTCAATTATGTAAAACAGGCAAGTAAAAACATATTCCAGATAAGTAACTTTTTAAATGACTTGAGATTGACATTTCTGGACTTGACCAGATTTGTTGTTCCAGCTGGCTGCTATCACACTCATGATGTAAACTTTTATGTACTGATAAAATAATATTACCTTTTAATGCATGATAAAGGCTGTACTCTATACACTAAAAATCTAAGCACACCATGATGATTTCTTCTTAGGAGATAAGGTAGGTCAAGTTTGCTGACAAAGAGAAGACCTCAATAAAATAATTGGGGAAAAAAAGAGTATACTCAAAGCTAAAAAAAAAAAAAGGATGATAGAGATATTATGGCTAATATAACTTCTGCTGCATGATATATGTTTAGGTCTACACATATTTGTTGAATGTTTACTAAATACTGAGCCCTATATTAAGTATTAAAAATTGAGATGACTGGGGTCTGGCCTGGTGGTGTAATGGTTAAGTTTATGTACTCTGCTTCGGCGGCCTGGGGTTCGCAGGTTCAGATCCCAGGCAGACATACACACCACTCATCAAGCCATGCTGTGGTGGCATCCCACATACAAAATAGAGGAGGATGGGCATGGATGCTAGCTCAGGGCCAATCTTCCTCAGCAAAAAGAAAAAAATGAGATGACAGTCTCTGTTCTCAACAAATAAACATATAATCAGTTACATCAACAAATAAATTATATTGCAGTCTGAGAACTATCTGGGGTGGAGCCGGGGTAGGACTTAATTAATAAATGTTTGCTGAGTAAACGGTTAACTTTAAAAAAGATTAATAGCCCTTTATAAGGAATAGAGCCTCTTCCTTTAGTCAAGGGTAATATTCAGAGTGTACAGGAGGAAGGTTTTTTATAAGTGGACAGATAACATTGAGCATGGGACTAGGGAACCTTATCATCATGGGTGCAGTCTGGAGGACAAACATAGAGCAATCAGGAAGTCCAATATATTTTTTTTCTTGAATTGCTGATTCACACAGTCCAGAAATATTCACATGAAAGCTTACTGGTCCAAAGTCTCCAAATAAAACTCTTCTTGTTTCTTTTTCGCCTGCCGAAAAGGTCCAAGTTACCTGAGTTTCCCAACAAAAATCTATCTAAAGTGGGATATAAAGAACAAAATGCAAACATTTTTGATGACTTTGTGCTATCCCTACAAATATCCATTACTATGTTCTCTATACAAAAAAGAGAGAGAACCTAGAATATGTTTACAACAAAAATTAGGAAGTCAAATAATGTCAGGGGCTAGAAAGGATATGAGGAAAGGAACTTTTTCCTGAGAGAGTATAAACTGGTGCAGCCCTTTGGAGAGCAAATCTGGCAATGTTTTCTGAAATTAAGTATGCCCATACTCTATGGTCTTGCAATTCCATTCATGGGTGTATACACTAGAGAATCTTAACCAAAGGACTAAAGGAGGCATGCATGATGAAGATTCCAAAGCATAAACCAAAAAGCAAAATATTATATACTTGTAACATAAAAATTAAGCATTTTGGGTGGCCGCCCCAGTAGCATAGTGGTTGGGTTCACACGCACCGCTTCGGCAGCCTGGGGTTCACAGGTTCAGATCCCTGGCACAGACCCACTCACCGCTTGTCAAGCCATGCTGTGGCAGCATCCCATATACAAAATAGAGGAAGATGGCAGAGATGTTAGCTCAGGGCCAATCTTCCTCAGCAAAAAGAGGAAGATGGGCAACAGACGTGAGCTCAGGGCCAGTCTTCCTCACTAAAAAAAGAAAAAGACAAGAATTTTTGTACAATGTAGGACACCATTGATAAGAAGATATTTGCAGTGCCCCAAAGTGACGAAGAAGCAATATCTAGAGCTGCACTATCCAACGCACGAGCTATTATCCACATGTGACAATTGAAGTTTAAACCAATTAAAATTAAAAAGTCAATTCCTCAATCATGATAGCCAATAGTTACTGTGCTCAATAGCTGCATGTGGCTACTGGTCCCTGTACTGGACATTCCAGAATAACATATTTCCATCATTACAGAAAGTTCTATTGGATATTTCTGATCCAGACCATACAAGGAATTCAAGCATATCAATAAGGGGGGTTGGGGGGTGGACACAAGCAATAGTAAAACAGGAAAAGGATATGTACAGGTTAACAAGCATAAAAAATATCCTCAAAAGTAGTAATAAATAAAATTAAAATGTTTTATTACTATTATGCCACTAATACTAACAAAATGCAAGTTGGCCAATGTCAAGTATTGGTGAAAATGTAAAGGTACAGGAAAGATCATTCACTGCTGGTAAGAGCATAGGCTGGTGCAGCCATTGTGGAAAGCAATCTAACACTTCTCAGTCAAATTAAATACATGTATTCTCTTTCTCAGAAATTCCATTCATTGATATCTATTAAAAATTATCACAAAGATCCATCCCTGGATCATGTAGGAAAAAATTCACTGAAGCATTATTTGTGGAAAAGGGAGAGGAAAGAAAGGTACATGAAGAAAAGAAGGTGAAGGGATAGAGATAGAGACCAGGAGAGAGATGGAGACACGAAAGAGAAATGGAAATGGTGAGAGATGGAGACAGCTGTGACAGAGAGCAAAAGGAAGAGAAGAAAATCTCAAAAATAAGAATAAATAGCAAGTTGGTTTTAAACAGAACCTAGTAGTAACCCTAGAAATAAAAATAACAATGGATCTGGGGCTGGCCCAGTGGAGTAGTGGTTAGGTTTGCACGCTCCGCTTCAGCAGCCTGGAGTTCGTGGGTTCAGATTCCGGGCGCGGACCTACACACCGCTTATCAAGCCATGCTGTGGCAGGAGTCCCACATATAGAGGAAGATGGCACAGATGTTAGCCCAGGGCCAATCTTCCTCAGCAAGAAGAGGAGGATTGGCAACAGATGTTAGCTCAGGGCTAATTATCCCCACCAAAAACAACAACAATGGATCCAACAAGAGGCAAAGCAACCTTGAAGAACAAAACTGGGGAGCTTTTACACCAATTACCAAGATCTATTATAAAGCTAGAGTGGTTTATTCAATCTGGTATTGGCAACAAGGTGAACTGATGAATGGAAGAAAACAGAGAGTTCAGTAACAGACCCAGACATACACAGTCAGTTGATTGCATTTATTATAATGCAATAGAGAAAAGACATGCTTTTCAGTAAGTAGACCAGGGCCAGCCCCGTGCCCTAGCGCTTAAGTTAGGTGCACACCGCTTCAGCAGTCCAGGTTCAGTTCCCAGATGTGGACCTACACCACTCATCAGCAGCCATGCTGTGGTGGCGACCCATGTACAAAATAGAGGAAGACTGGCACAGATGTTAGCCCAGGGTGAATCTTCCTCAACAACAAAAAATTAGTACTGGTCAACTGACTACCCATATACAAAAATATATATCTTAAACCCTACCTCACAGCATACTAAAAAACGTATTTCAGACCTAAACATGAAAGGTAGTATATTAAAGATTTTAGAAAAAAAACTCTAGACTACCTTTGTGGTAATAAACTAGTCAAACAGGAGACAAAAATTGAATGGCTTGGTTTTAACATCTGAAGAAACACACTGATAGAAATTATCCAAAACAGAACAGAAACAAAATGAAAAATAAAGAAGGCAGTTTAAAAGAAATAGGGTCTAAAATAAGAACATCTAATTTACATCTAAATGAAATTCCCAAAGGAAGAGAAAATGGAGCAAAAGAAATACTGGAAGAGGTTATGGCAAGAATTTTCCAGACTTACAAATGACACCAATTTACAGATTCAAGAACACCAATGAATCTAGAAAATAACTGCAACACAAATTAAGAAGAAAATATTAGTATCCAAAATCAATAAGAAAAATACTACAATCCAATAAAAAGGGGGGGAAAGAAAGGAATAGGAACTTTACAAAAGCAGTAGCATAAATGGCCAATAAACCTAAGGTCTGATTAATTTGTAATCTAAGAAATGCCCATTAAAACTACAGTGGGAACACTGCACCAGTGAAAAGATAGAGAAGAGTCAGGTCTTGTGGCCACCATGTCTGAAGAATTGGGGTGGTAAAGATGGCCTGCTGGTCAGGTGATTGGTTACTTAAAATGGGACTGAACATATAAGTAAAAATAATGAGGATTATGGGAGCCAGGTTTCTCACTGTTAGAGAATTACAAATATGAAAAAGGGGAAGGTCAGAATCGGAGTTCAGTATAAACTTATGATTTTTAATATATAGAAATGGATGTATGTGGAAACAGATACAAATGTATATGCAGACTTATATACGTATGTATATAAACAAGGAATATATATATTTTATATATATTTATATTTCTAATTCTGTCCACTGAGAGGGTGTAGAACCAAGACAACCAATATAAATGAACACACCAAGGCCCAGATCTCAGTTTATAATTATTATCTTTCACTCACAGATAGCAAGGCTCCTTGGAGAAATGGCTGATTCCAAGACTGGGGTACCCTAAAGTAAGGAAGGGTTCTAAGAATTATGGGGACATATCAAAACAGAAAAATTAGCTTGAAGGGGTTCACACTGGCCAATCCTGTGACAATTTAGGGACCAAAATACCTAATGGTAGTAATGAATTATAACCTAATAAAAGAGAGATCTGAGTCATTACTAAGTACATGAATGAAAGAATGAATGAATAAGTAAGTAAAACATAAATAAATAAATTTGTGTATGTAGAAGGAAGGATGGAATTAGAAAATCATCATTTGGCAACCATTAAAGTAACATTTGATTAGACAAAAAACATCTAAACATGCTAAAACTAGTAGGTAAACGTGCGATGAAGAGGCTATTTATACAGCCTCACAAAAGTTTATAATTATGCATTAATCAATAAGCATAAAATTTATTACAGATAAACCTGGAAGACACCATTCTAAGAAAATGATAGAAATCAGCATCATCAGTAACGGGACAAACTAATATTGTGTACCTCCTGATGTAAGTAGACAAGAACAGAGCATCATTCCTATGGAATTCACACCAAAATGCATAACCAGAAGCTAATCATAAGAAAACAACAAACCCAAATTGAGAGTCATTCTACAATAACTGGCCAGTGTATTCTTCAAAAATATCAAAGTCATAAATGTCGAGAAAATTGAGAAACTGCTCCAGATTGAAGGTGACTAAGAGACAGGACTACTAAGGGCAACACATCACTTAGATTGAATCCAAGATGAAAAAGGAAAGAGCAGTAATAAAGGACACTGCTAGGATAACCGGCAAAAGGTGAACAGGGATCTATGGATTGGATGGTAGGATTGCACGTCTTTTTCCTAATTTTATGCAGGAAGTGTCCTTGTTTATAGGAAATACACACTGAAGTGTTTCAGGGATAATGTATGCAACTTATTCTCAAATGGCTAAGAAAATTTTATACAAGTGTGTGTGTGTGTGTGTGTGTGTGTGTATACACACACATACTGTGTCCATACATGCACATACATACACAGGCATGTGTTGCTTAATGGCAGGAATACATTCTGAGAAATGCATCATTAGTTGATTTCATCGTTGTGTGCACATCATAGAATGTGCTTATACAAATCTAGATGGTATAGCCTACTACACACCTAGGCCACATGGTACTAATCTTATGGGACCACTGTCGTATATGCAGTCCATCACTGACTGAAATGTCATTATGCGGCACATGACTGTATACACAAATACATACAAACTCAGAGAGAGAGAGAGAATAGGGCAAATATGGTGAACTAGGAAGTCTGGGTGAAGAGTTAAGAGGAATAGTTTTGTTCTTGTAACATTTCTTTAATTTTAAAAATTACGTCAAAATAAAAAGTTTAAAAAATTATGAGATTCATTTTACTCCCAAATTAGTAAACATTTAAATGCCAAACAGTATTAAGTGTTAATGAGGATGTGAACAAACAGCAGTTTTCATAAACTGCTAGTGTCAGCATAATTTTGAAAATCTGCAAAATCATCAGGCAGTAACTAATAAAATTGTACATGGACACACCATATAGTTTAGCAGCTATAGTCCTAGGAATTCACCCTAGCCACACTCTTGCACACACGCACCAGAGAGATACACAAAAATGTGTTATGGCATCATTATTTGTAGAACACCAAAACTAGAAACAACAAAAATGTCCATCAAACAGAAGAGAAAAATTGTGGTATATCCATACAGTATGATATTATACAGCATGAAAATGAATGAGCCATCAAATGCATCAAAGTGGATGAACCTCAAAGAAACTAATAATGACCAAAGAAGCCAGAAGAATACATACAGTAGGGTTCCATTTTATAAGGTTAATAAGATAAGATTTTAAAAAGTATCATTTAGAGATGTAAACATAGGCGGTAAAAACAAATTTTTTTTTATGATTAATGATAAACATAAAATTTAGAACAATGGTTTTGTTTTGGAGAAAAGGGCACCTAGGAGGCTGCTGTGATATAATAATGTTCTATTTCTTGGTCTTAGAAGGTGACATTTTATTATATATTAGTTATTTAAACTGTATATAAATGTTGTAAAACACTCTCTTTTATGTATATTTAACATTTACTTTGAAAGGCTGGACCATATGGGACCACAGCTGAGTTCTACCTAATTAACCAAGCAGAGTTTATTTTAGGCATGTAAAGATGATTCAAAATCAGGAAATCTATCAATATAAATGACTGCATCAATGAATTAGAGGAGGAAGATGGTGTGATTAAATCAATAGATGCTGAAAAGGTTTTCAATACTATTCAGTAGCCTTTCACAATAAAAACTCTAAGTAAAATATAAGTAGAAGCAAACTAAATATAAATAAAAACCAACAGCAAATATCATCCTGTATGTTAAAACTAAATCCTTTTCAATTTAAATTAGTAACTAGAATGGTGTTCACAGTTAATATTATGCATAATTTTCTTGGAAATTTTAACACATGCTATGAGAAAAGAAATTCAAAGATTATATTAAAATATTTCTTTTATTGGTGACCTAATTTTATAACTAAGAAAAAATTATCAATAAAATAATTTGATACACTAATAAAATAAAACATAAAATATATGAAAAACCAACAGATTCTCTTTACTCCTACAAAAAGCACCTGGAAGTAGAAATAAGAAAAAGATTGCATTTCAGTAGTTAAATTTAACAAGAACAGTATAGGATCTACATAAATATAAGGTTGAAATCATATTTAAAGACATAATTTAAGATCTGAAACATGAAAAGAAAATAACAGTCTAGCTTGCTTTGGACCAACCCTCTTGCTAAGAAAATCTAAAAAAGCTTCCACGTTCATGGAAGAGATAACTTAATTTCATAAAAATATTCAGTTCTCCAAAATGTGATCTAAACTCAATATAATTTTTATTAAAACACCAAAAGTTTTTTTATTAAAATGGACAAAATGATCTTAAAGTTTACATGGAAGAACAAGTACTCAAAAAAAGTATGAGGAATAATAATATAGAGGCAAGGAACTTGCCTTACTGAAAATCAGAACACATTATAAAAACATGAAAAATAAATGGTATTTCTTTAGCAATAAATAGATTAGTGGAGAAGAGAAAATCAAAAACAGATTCCAGAATATATAAGATTTAATATACTGCAATGGTTGTAGCTGAATTCTATAAGGAAAGGATGGATTATCTAATAAACTCTCCTGGCAAACTTTGCCATCAATTTACAAAAAAATTAAATTGGTATCCCTTATTTATATCACAGATATAAATAAATTACAGCTGGCAGTAGCATTCCAAGCTGATTTGAACCAAGTGTCATACTAAGAAAATCTAGAGAACATGAACAAAATATCAGATACATTTGTTTGAAGCTACCAGAGAGCAACCAAAACAGTAAAATTTGCAGGGCCAAAGCCCAGGAAAGCAGAAAGGACAACAAAGAAGAGCCTGGCATTTGGTACAACTTTACCCAGAAGAGACAGCCAATTGCCAAAAGCTGTAACTGAAAGTCTAAAAGCTTTTGGCAATGGGGCTAGGAGATATATTGAAGCTCAGTGTCCTCCATCAGGGCAGGGTCCCAGAGACATACAATTAAGAAGGATGAACTAGTAAGAATGAACCCTCAAAACAACTGTAGCCTATCTCCAAAACGTCTCAGTACCTGACTAGATTAAGGTGATCAGCCACTGGCTTCACTGCCACCAGAAACAAAAGTAAATCATCTGAAAGAAGATATCATCCCCAATTTCCATACACAATGTTCTGTAGTAAGTCAAAAGTAAACAAGAAGACAACATTGACTGAAAACAGGAAACAACAAACAAAACAGACTCAGAGGCAAATCTGAAAAAGGAGTTATTATAGATTATAAAATAACTGATTGACATGTTCAAAGCATTAATCTTAACAGAGAATGGGAAACAACGAAAAAACTCAAAAGAAAACAATAAAACTGAAAATGCTATACTATATTTAAGAACTCAATACATGATGTAATGTTAGGTTGGACATAGCTAAAAAAAAGATTAGTGAACCAGAAGATATGTCAGTAGAAAATATGTGGACTGAAACACAGAAAGTGAAAAGGATGGAACATAAAGAAAATGCCATAGGACATATGTGACAAAGTGAAAAGCTTTAACATGAGCATAGTTGGAATTCCAGAAGGGAAGGAGAGAGATGAAGGGCAAAAAAAAATTCAAAGATATAGTGACTGAGAATTTATTAAAACTGACACCCAAAAATCTAGCTAAGGATTCAAAAAGCGGTACAAATCCCAGACAAGGTAATTACAAACCACAAACAAAAATGTTCCAGGCACATCACAGAACAATTTCTAAAAGAAAAAATTCTTAAAAACAGCCAAAGAGGAAGAAAGCACATTACTTTGAAAGGAAAACCAATCATACTTAGAGCTAACTTCTCAACAAAAAGACAGAAGTCTCAAGATAATGGAAAGACATCTTTAAAAGTTTGAAAGAAAATAACTATTCTAAAATTCTATACCCAATGAAAATTACCTACAAAATTGAAGTCAAAATATATTTACAGACAAAAATGAGAGAATTCTTCAACATAAGACATAAGTTAAAGGAAATACTAAATGAGTTCTTCAGAAAAAAGGAAAAAGATCCCAGAAAGAAACATGAAAATACAGGAAGAAATGAAGGCCACATGAAATGGTAGATATGTGGGTAAATATAAATAATTAAATCATCAAAATAATTTTTCATGAAATTAAAATGTATGACAACAATAAAACAAAAAGCAAGAAGTGGTAAATGGAGTTAAGGTGTTCTAAGATCCTATCATTGTCTCGGAAGTAGAAAAATAATTTAATTTAGACTCTTACTAAATCAAGGATATATGTGATAATCTCTGGGTAACCATTAAAGGAACTTTGAAATAATTATAATTAAAGCTGAGAAGAATGTAATAATAAAAAATAAATTGATTCAAAAGAAAACAGGTAGGACAAATAAAAAACAAATGGTAAGACAGTATATATAAACCAAATACATACCTAATTACATAAATGTCAATGGAATAAATACTCCATTTAAAAGGAAAATATAGTCAGGCTGGAGGAAAATAACTACAAAATTGCATATGACACACATACCTTAAATAGGACAAAGTAAGTTTGAAAGTAAAAGGAGAGAAAAAGTATAACATGGAAAATCCTCCAAACACTAACCAAACAAAAGCCAAAAGTGGGTGTAGGTATATCAAACAAAGTTGGCATTAAGGCAAGAAGCACTCCCAGAGGTAAAAAGGAAACCACCAGGTGGATATAACAGTTCAAATGTGTATGCACCTAATGACATATCTTCAAAATATATAGACATAATAGTAACTAAAAAGCCAAGTAGACAAATCCACTATCAAAGTGAAAGACTAGCACATATCCCTCTCACTAATATAAAAATCTGAACAAAGAAAATTAGTAAGGATGTAAAACATCCGAACAGCACAATTAACAAAATGACTTAAATGACACATTTGGAACACTGCACCCAACAAGCATATAGTACATAGTCTTTTGAAGTGCACATACAAGATTAACAAAACTGATTACATGTGGCTCATAAAGCAAGTCTTAGCAAACTTGAAAGACTATAAATTATTCAAGCATGCTCTCTGACCACTACAGAAAGACTATAAATTATTCAAGCATGCTCTCTGACCACTACAGAATTAAGCTAGAAAGAAACAACAGAAAAAATAACCTGAAAATCACCAAATGTTTGGAAATTAAATAATATATTTCTAAATAATTTATGGTTTGAAAAAGAAATGGAAATTAGAAAACATTTTAAACTGAATGATATTGAAAATATAACATATATCCATCTCAAGAAGTTAGTAAAACAACAGCATATTAAACCCAAAGAAATTAAAAAGGAATAAAAATAAGAGAATTTAATGAAATAAAAATAAATGTACTCACCCAGCACCCACATCTTGGTGTCTAATACAGCATTCTCAAATAAAAGAAATCAGATCTCTTTGGAGAAATGGCTGACTCTAGTGCTGGGACAGGGAATATATAAGATGCACCCCGAGCACCTTGTAGTGCCAAAAAGAAAAAAATGTTCTCAAAAACAGACAATGGGATTATGTCCAAGAAACACATGAGCCAACTGAAAGAGCTCCCAATGAACAAAGCTGGAACAATTTCAGTAATAAAATAAAGTACACAATATTGGATTATAACCTATGTATGCAATAAATATCCATGAGTCCATACTGATATAAATAAATGATCAAATAAATAAATGGAAGAGAATAGACAAATATCTTGTACAGAAGAATCTCAACTAATTTATGTAGATACTCTCTCCTCAAAGAGGTGGGGCATAACTTCCCACCCACTAAGCATCTGATGCACAGTGACTTCCCTGTAAAGAGTACAGTATGGAAAGGGGGAGAAAAGAATAATTTTACATAGAAGAAATCTGATCAAACTGCCTCGGCCAAGTGAACCAAGTTCACATCACTAGTGATGTCATATTAATAGCACATACCCTTGATACAATGTGATGAGAACAATTTACCTCAGCAGTCTTCCTCCCAAACACTCATAATCCCTATCACAAAAAGAAATAGTCAATATCAGAAAACACAAAAAAAGATATCACAAAGATCCTACAATCACTTAAAAGAGAACATTATGAGCAAATTTATGCCAATAAATTTGAAAATTTGCAAAGATTGGACAAAAATGTTTATCACATCTGACACAATAGAAATTATGAATGATCGTGTAAGTTTTTTAAATGGAATCTCTATTCTTAAATTTTCCTAGAAAGAAATCTTCAGGCCCATAGGGCTTCACTCGTGAATTCTCCCAAATATGTAAAGAAAGTGTAACACAAATCTTATACAAAGTCTTTCAGAGAATAGAAATAAAAACATTTTCCAATTTATGAGACCAATTTAACCTTTACATCAAAACCTCTAAGGTTATTCGAAGAAAGAAAAGGTATAGGCAAATTCTTCTAATGATTATAAAGGCAAAAATCAGAAACCTTTTTTTTGGATTTTTGGTGACTGCTGAAATACTACAAGTTTTTTCCAAGATTGGTAATGACACAAGGATGCTCACAATCACTACTTCTATTCCACGTCGTACAGAAATCGAGTGCATTAAAGAAAACAAATGTAAAGATATAAGCATGAAAAAGGAAGAAAATAAACTTAATTTTCATAAGCAACTTTATTAGAAATTAATGAACAAACTTAGCAAGATCACTAGATAGAAGATCAATATACAAAAGTAAAATGAACTAAAAATTTTAAAAATTATACCATCAACAATAGCATCTAAAACATCAAATACCTAGGAATACCTAATTAAAGAAGGACAAGATAGCTATATTGAAAATTATAAAGCACTTTTTAAAGAATTTTAAAGGATCTAAGTAAATATAGGAACATACCATATTCATGGGCTGGAGGACATTATAAAGCTTCTTCTCTAAATGATCTATAGATCCAATGAAAATCACAACAGCATATTTTTGTAAAAAATTGAAAAAACTTTAAAACGTTTATGGAAATGCAAAAGCAAAGAGCTAAGGCAATCTTAAAGAACAACAAAAAGGCTAGTGGATTCATACTGGCAGATATCAAGACTTAGTATAAAGCTATAGTAATTAAGAGAGTATGGTATTGTCAATGAAAGAAACACCATGTCCAGAAACATACCCATGTTTATATAAACACTCGATTCATGTCCAAGGGGATATGACATATCAGTGCAGTAAGGCAAGTAATGGCCTTTTTCAATAAATGCCACTGAGCCAATTGAATTATCTATATGTAAAAAATGAATATTGATTGATCCATTTCTCATATCTCATACACAAGTTAATTTTAACTGAATTATACACTGAACTTGAAAGTAAAATAAAATTTTTCTAGGAAACTTTTTTCATAAATCTGGGGTATGTAAAGATTTCTCCAGTAGGACACAAAAAGCACCAAACATAAAGAAAAGTAAATGTATAAAGTGAACTAATTAAGAGTCAATCCAAAAAAAATAATAAACTACCACAATAAGAGTAAAAAAGCAAACCACTAAGTAGAACAGATATTTGCAACAAAGGGCCTTTGTGTATTCAGACTATATAAAGAATTTCTACAGGGGCCGGCCTGGTGGCTTAGCGGTTAAGTTTGTGCACTCTGCTTTGGCGGCCTGGGGTTCACAGGTTCAGATCCTGGGTGCCGACAGATGCACCACTAGTCAAGCCATGCTGTGGCAGCATCCCATATAAAAGATAGAGGGAGATGGGCACAGATGTTAGCCTGGGGCCAGTCTTCCTCAGCAAAAAAGAGGAGGATTTGCAACGGATGTTAGCTCAGGGCTAGTCTTCCTCACAACAACAAAAAAAGAATTTCTACAAATGAATAAGAAAATGTCTACTACATAGAAAAGTGGCCACGAATGAGCAATTCATAAGAGAATAATTAAGTGACCAATAAACATGAAAAGTTGTTCAACTTTATTAGTTATCAGAGAAATGCCAACTAAAACTACAATGAGATACCAATACCCACCCATCAGAATGACTAAGATAAAAAAGACAGACAATGCTAAGTGTTGATGAAGATACGGAGTAACTGAAACTCTTACACCACTGGTGGAGGTGTAACCTGGTGTAATGGCTTTGGAAAACATTTTGGGCAGTAATTAACAACCTACTGAAGCATGATCTACATGCCCTATGAGCCATCAATTTCTCTCTGAAATATATCTCCAACTGAAATGTATGCACAAATGCGCCAAAATAACACACAAGAACGTTCATTGTAGTATTATTCCATATAGCCATAAACTGAAAATAATGCAAACATCCATCAACAGTAAAATAGATAAGGAGTCACATATTCACACAATGGAATACCGTATATCAAAGAGAATGAATGAACCGCTACACACCACAATGTAGATAAATTTTAAGATATTGGATAGCAAAAGATAATGAATGTAAAAAATACATATTATATGAATTTATTTATATTAAGGTCAATGACCAACAAACTGAACTATAATGTTTAGGGATCCAGCTTAGGAGGCAAAAATTAGGAGAGAAGCAGAACAGCAATAGTAGGCTTAGCAATCAAGAAAGAACAGGAATTGCTCTGATGACTGGTTGGTGATTACACATGTTTGTTCACTTTGTGATTATTCTTTAATACTGCACTTTACTATGTATATGTTATCCTTCAACGTTAAAACATTTATTAAAATAATTAAATTCCAGATGGATTAAGACTTAAATGCAGAACTCAGACAATAAAAATTTTACAAAATAAAAAAGGGAAGGAAGGAACCTGGAAGAATACAACCATGTGTGAGGGAGACTGACTTAATTACATCTAGGAAACTCAGTTTCAAAAACAAAAGATAGACATGTTTAATTGTACAAACAGTTAAAACTTTGTTTTATCTTTTCCATACAAGATATTTGTAAATTGAATGATAAAGGGTTACCATCTTATACAAAGTGCAAACTTAAAATTAGAAAATTCATAGAAGAGGGGCCGGCCCAGTGGCGCAGCGGTTTAGTCTGCGCTAGGCAACCCGAGGTTCACGAGTTCGGATCCCGGGCGCCCGCGGACGCACTGCTTGTCAGCCATGCTGTGGCGGCGTCCCATATAAAGTGGAGGAAGATGGGCACAGATGTTAGCCCAGGGCCAGTCTTCCTCAGCAAAAAGAGGAAGATTAGCAATGGATGTTAGCTCAGGGCTGGTCTTCCTCACAAAAAAAAAAAAAAAGAAAGAAAATTCATGGAAGAATAAATTCAGTCAAAACACACATAAAAAGTGGTTCAAATTCTCTAGTAATCAGGAAATTCAAATTAAAATAATAAATCACTTTATACCCCTCATAGAGGCAGAAAGGTTTAAAATGCTATAAAATCTACTAATGTTGATGTAGATGATGTGGTGACGCTCACTGAAATTTTAGCTGTTTTTGAAAGCAATACGGTAATATCTATTAAAGCTTAAAATACATTCTTTTACCCAGCAATCTCACTGCTAAAAAGCTATCTCGGAGAAACAAAGTCACCCCTATGTAAGGATATACATACAGAGATGTGCAATGCAGCTATATACAAGGTGGCAAAAACCGCAAAGATAGAGAAGTTGCTGAAAATTAAAATACATTCATAGTTCTAAAAACTATGCATACACTTAAAGAATAAATAGAACTACATTATTTATCTTAGATTTCTAAGATATGCTAAGTGAGAAAAGCAAAATGCAGAAAATTATATATGATGTTATTTCTCTAAAACATATAACAAAAACGTGTACCTTGTATTTATATATCTACATAATTATATTCACTTACGCACTGAATTGCATGCACATAGAGAAAATCTCAACTGTTATCATGCCGTACCTTAGGGCAGGAGTGGAGGAATTATACGAATAGAAAGAGAAGAAAGGGAGGAAAATTCAAGAAAACAAAGGAAAAGAAAAAGTGCAGGAAAAAACTACACTTCATGAATGACATGATCATATTTACTCATTCATGTTAAATTATATATGAGATATATGTATAACATCATGCAGCCTCAAAAAAATGCTATTCTTACTTTAAGCACCTGAAATATCTGTTTCCTTAAAAAAAAGTCTTAAAAATTAAGAGAGAAAATAGTCACAAAAAGATGAGTAGAAATAAGGAAAGCTAAAGAAATTTAAACCATATAGGACTGAATGCCACTAGATGTCAGTAAAACCCTCCAAAAAATTATGAAAACATTTTTCTTAACTGCTAGAAAAATTTACTCTTTTATCTATAATCTATACCTTATAAAAATATTCTAATGAGATGTGTAGATTACCAGGAATGAAGTTCCTTAAAAGACAGACTATAGTCCTTATTAATAAAGGGATTAATATTGATATATAATTCCCTGTTTCCTAAGTCATCTATAACATTTTCACATTATTTTTTAAAACTCTTGAATTATGCCCTCTGAAAAGATGACAAAATTTAATATTCAATCAGTTTGCATTTATCTCATATCTATTATGTGTAAAATGTGGAGGCAAATTGAAAGAACCATTACATTTATTGAGTTTTTCATCAAGTAGGAGAACAAAATGCACATTAAATGGAATGTTTACAAATAAGCCAGTACAAACCAATGTACAGTGGCACATCAACTATAACTCAGATACAGCCACATAACTTAGTATCCTAAAACCAAATAAATGAATAAATAAGCCATTAGACAGCTAAAATGTGTATATAAACTTTTTCACTACAACTCATACTTTACTCCTCACCAAGCTTCTTCACTCTTACTATACAACAAAAGGTCTAATGATTCTTATAATGTGTTTTTAAGTTACCCAGTTGTTGTAGTTACTATCTCAGAGCTTAGTGTATAAAACACAACTATTTTATTAAGTTCATGGATCCTGTAATTTAGGAATTTGGACACAATGCACATCATGGAGTTGGTTTGTCTCTGCATAACGCCCACAGCCTCAGCAAGGACAACTCAAATGGCTGGGGTCTAGAACTGCTGACAGGAGTGTTTATACATGGCCTCCCTATGTGGCTTGAGTTCCCTCATGGCCTGGATGTGGTAACTGGATTTCCTGTATGATGGTCCAGGACACCATGTTTCAGAAAATAAGGTGAAAGCTGCACCACTGTTTACAACCCAGCCTTGTAAGGTCACATTAGCATCACTTCTATCCCATGCTTTGGTCAAAGACGTCACAAGTCTGCCCATATCCAAGGGAAGGGTCATTATACTCTACCTCTTGACAAAGAATGGCAAGGTCACATTAGATAAGCACATGTGAGATGGGAAATATTACTGTGACAATCTCTGGATAATACAACGTAACATGGTCTACCCTCTGGCCACAACAATTTACATCATTTTCATATGCAGAATATACAATGCCCTCCCCCAAGACTTTCAAAGTTTCATTCCATTATGGCATTGGGACAGTCTCAGACTTCATTATCTAAATCAGGTCCAAATGTAGATTAGGCTCCCCAGAAGTGGTTCCTCAAGTATAGTTCCTCTTGATCTGAAGACCTATGAAACAAAGTGGCATGTTAGCCCACATACATGCAACATACAATTGTGGGACAAGCATAGAATAACTTCTACAGGCACTCACACTCAAAAAAAGGAGAACAAGGAGGCATATAGTTATCACTTGGTAATCTCTTTAGCCTGATTTCTCAGTTCATTAGGTACATTTTCAACTTTCCATATTACGGCAGTAGCGATTTTGCTAAGTTTCCTTTACTATATATAACAAAGGTCTCCAGTCTCCTTTCCTCCTGCTTCCAACATTTTTCTCAACTTCCTCAAAGCCCTCACTGATGGCCTCCTTGAGGCCTGTCAGGTTTCCTCTCTTCAAGGTCCTTCCAGTGTCTGCCCAGTGCCAAGTCAAAAGTTATGGCAGCGTCTCACTTCTGGTACCGAAATCTGTTCCAGTTATATGTAACAACTTATTCCAAAACCTAGTGATAAAAATAATGATATTATTATGTTCACAGATTCTGTGAAGCAGAAATTCAGATAGAACACAGTAGGGTTGGCTTGTCTCTGCTTCACAATGTCTGGGCCTTATCTAGGGATACTCAAATGGTCACAGGCTGGAACTATCAAAAAAGCACCTAAATATAGCCTTTCCATGTGGCCTGGGTTTCCTCACAGCATGGCAACCTCAGGGTAATCGGACTTCTTACATGGCAGCTCAGCATTAAGCACAAGTGAACAAAAACAAGAACAGTGAACAAGTTAGAGGTGCATGGCCTCACGAGACCCAGCCTCGGCAGTCACACAGCATCAGTTCTCTATACTCTTGAAGAAGATGAGGACAGGAGATAGTGTTGTGGCCATTTTTGGAATATAAAATCGTCTACACCAGTTTATCAAGAAATAAATGGTGAAGGAGACCAAAGTGCTATTGTCAACATGCATAACGATAGGAGAAAGAACTGCAACATATGTATTTATCTTTGCGCCTCTCAAAACTCTATTAAAATAACATGGAAAAACAGAAAGATAAAATCCAAAAGGACAAAAAAGATCAGCAGTGGAAATGGCAGAAAATTAGTTGATATCTATTCCAGTGGTCTGATCTGGGCTGATTTTGCTGGGAGATGACTGTGGTGGTAGGGACATACTCTGTCCCATTCCTAGTAAGAGTTTGCCTGCCTCCCCCATCCAACATTTCCTTCCTCTCTTTTTCCTCTCCCTCTGCTAGGAAGGTAATAACTTTAGTCCAAGTGCTTTGAAAACAGAATCCTGGTGAAAGATGAGAGCCAATCATCATATATCTGAAATAGCATTTCCAACAAGACCATAATTCCCTAGTTTTTCATTAACTTTTACCATTGGACATGGAAGCACTTGGAAGTAACACAGACAATCACTTGGATTCTGGGCATATTCTTTTCAGGAGTCTTGTTTAGTATCTACACTATTTCTCCAGTATAAGCTGGATTAAGCACCCTAGCCAGTACAGTAGCTCTCTGCTTAACCCAAAGTGGCCAGGCGGTGTTTCACCTTTCAGTTCAATTTCCAAGGGCATACCTTATAATGGGTTTTTATTGCTATGCTGAATTAAGGATGCAGAAATCAAAGTTCAAAGCTTTTTATGGTGGGATTTGGGTGCCATAATGAACAAAGCCACAGAGAGTGAATCCCAGAGGCTTGCAGGGTAATTCCCCAGGTCTTTAGTCAACTCCTAGGCTGAAAATCTATGGGGTGAGACTCTAGTTGGTACAGCTGTGTTAAAAGGCTGAAAGATGAGAAGAGATTCTGGAGGTAACAGAGTGCTTAGAAGATTTTGCAGTTTGGGCCAAGCCAAAGTACAAGCACCCTGGAAAACAATCTAGGCATTCAGTTGAGATCCCAGACAGGTCATGCCATAGAAGTGAGAACCATGAATAAAGCATAAAAACAAAACTGAAATAGATCTGCCCTTAAACTAGATCTTGATAGGATCCAAGTGATCCATTAGCAATTTAACTGCCTGCCAGAAAAAAAAAATAAAAATCTTAAGAGGAAGATATCATAACCCAAAGCTACTGCAATACATCCAACTGTCCATAATGTAATAGAAAAAAAAATTAGACAGGGAAGGAAGCAGGAAAAAGTGATAGATAACCAAATGAAAATAATTAAAGCAGGCATCTATTCATGATAAAAATTCTCAATAAACTTAGAAGAGAAAGGAACTTCCTCAATCTAATTAAAGAGTTAAAATACCTACCACAACCATTATACTTAATAATAAAAGACAGAAGCCCTTTTCCATAATATACAGACAAGGCATGGATGCCAACTCTATTTTTTTCAACATTGTATTAGAGATTCTAACCACTGCAATCTGGCAAGAAAAAAAAGAAAGGCATCCAAATTGGAAAGGGAAGACAAAATTTTACTTATTTGTATATGAAATGATCCCGTATGCAGAAAATCCAAAGGAACACACACATACATACACACACAAATTAGAACTAATGAATGAGTACAGCAAGATCACAGGACACAAGATCAAAATTCAAAATCACTTGTATTCCTATAGATGAACAATGAACAAGTGGAAAATGAAGTCAGGAACACAATATCTTTCACAATAGCGTCACAAGAAAATATTTAGAAATCAATATAAGAAGTTCAAGGCTTGTACACTAGAAACTACAAACATTGCTGAGGGAAATTAAAGATCAATAAAAGGAGAGATATTCCCTCTTCATGGATCAGAAGACTCAATATTCTTAAAATAGCAACTCTCCCCAAATTGACCTAGGGATTCAACCAATTGCTATAAAACTTCTAGTTGTCTTTTTTGTAGAAATTTACACGATGATCCTCAAATTCATTCGGAAATTTAATGGGCCCAAAAGGGCCAAAATAATTTTGAAAAAGAACAAATATGAGAACTTACACTTTGATTTCAAAATACTCCAAAGCTATAGTAATCAAAACTGAGGTACTGGCATGAGGCAAGTCATATAGATCAATGGAAAATAATTAAGAGTCCACAAATAAATCCTTACATTTTTGGTCAAGTGATTTTGACAAAGGTTTCACGGCAACTCAATGGACAAAGAACAGGGTTTTTAATAAATGTAAAATGTAATAATGTAATAAATGTAATGTAATAAATGTAAAAATGGAGTTAGACCCCACCTCAAATGATATACACAAATTAACTCAGAATAGATCAAAACCTAAATATAAGAGGTAAAATTATTAGGAGAAAACTTAAGTGTAAATATTCATGATTGTGGAGTAGGCAATGATTTCCTATATATAAGACACCAAAAGCAAAAGTGACAAAAGAAAAAATATATACATTGGACTCTATCAAAATTAAAAACAGTTGTGCTTCAAAAGGACATCATCAAGAAAGTGAAAAGAACACACAGAATAGAGGAAAATATCTGTAAACCATATATAGGATAAGGGGCTTCTATACAGAATATATAAAGAACTCTTGTAACTCAAAAAGTTTTAAATGGTGAAAAATTTTGAACATTTTTAATCAAAGAAGATACACAAATGGCTAATAAGTACATGAAAAGATGCTTGATATCATTAGCAATTAGTGAAATGTAAATTAAAACCAGAAGATAGCATTTCATATCCACTAGGATGGCAGTTGTAAAAATGACAAGTAATAACAATATTGACAAAGATGTAGAGAATCAGTAACACTTATATATGGCCAGTAGGAATGTAAAAATGGTGCAGTCACTTTGGATAACAGTTTGGTAATTCTTTAAATGTCAAAAATAAATTTACCATATGACCCAGTAATTCCACTCTTAGGTATATATCCAAGAGAAATGAACACATATATTCACATAAAGGCATGTACACATATGTTTTTAGCAGCATTAATCATAATAGCCAAAACTTAGAAACAACTGAAAAGTAGTATATTCACACAACGCAATACTATTCAGCAATAGAAAAGAATGAACTACTGATACATGCTACAACATGGATGAACCTCAAAAACATTTTGCTCAGTGAAAGAAGCCAGACACAAGAGACCACATATTGTATGTCTCCATTTACAAAAAATGTCCAAAAAAGAGAATTTATAAGGACAGAAATTAGTGTTTTCCTGAAACAGGGAGTGGAGGTGGGAAAAGATCATGGGGATTAACAGTAAATGTGCAGCAGGAATGATACCAGGTGATAAAAATGTTGTAAAAGTTATTTATGGTGATAGTCGCACAACTTGTTAAAATTACCAAAAAAAATCACTGGATTGTACACTTGCAAAGGGTATCTGATATGAAAATATGCCTCAATAAAGTTATTTTAAAAAACAATGGCAAAATAAAGACATTCACAGGAAAATAATAGCTGAGAAAGTTGATATTAGATCCAAAATAATAAAAATAAAGGGATATTAAAAACAAAACAATGAAAACAAATACACATCAAAATTTATCAGATGCAGTTGAAGAATGCTTAAAAAGAAGTTTATTACTTCTATTACCCAAAAAAAATCTAAAATAAATAATCTAAGTCTCCACCTCAAGAATCTAGAAAAAGAAAAGCAAATCAAAAACAGAGTAAGAGAAGGAAGGAAATAGTAAAAATCAAAGCAAAAGTAATGAAATAAAAAGTAGAAAAGCAATTGTAAAAAAACAATGAAATTTCTTTGAAAAGATCAATAATTGATAAATCATTAGTGCAAACAAGAAAAACGAAGTGAGAGAGAGGATTCTCGGAAGATGGTGGAGTAGGAGGCACCAGGAATCCTTCTCCCCACCTAGACAACAATTGTACTGGCCAAACCTGTCTGATGTAACCATTTTGAAACCCTAGAGTCTACTGAATGCTTGCAACTGGGGAGGGAAGGCTTGGATGGTGAATTGTGGTCAATTTCAGCTCTTAGCCCAGCAGCAGCTACCCATCCTCCACCTCCCAGTCCCTTGGCAGGCAGCCCTACATATTTTCTGGAACAACTTGCACACAGCTTGCAGGAGTCAGGGTGGGCAATAAGGACCATGTCCTCCAAATACCAGGGTTCTGTGCTCTAATCACTGATGGCTGTTTGTAATCACAAAGGTGCAGACACAGAATTGGGAAGCCATTGTTGCAAGCCCCTTCCCCTCCAGCTGAAGGGACTGCCAGATTTAAAGGGCCAGAGCTTTTTTATTTTCTTTTATTCCTCCCATCACTTTTCTCTTTTTCTCCTTTTGGGAGCCAGATGTTTAGGAACTAGGACATTCAAAAGCAACCACGTATATAGGGGAGTTTAAAAAGCTGCCATACATGCCCAGGGAAGGGTGCAGGTTCAGAAAAGACCTGAGAAAACCTTAAGTTTACATCTCAGGCTGATCCCCCACACAGAAACAGCGCAAGACAACAACAACAAAAAGCCAACCCTAGGCAGGGCGAGAATCTGATTTCCAGAGTTACCATATTAAAAGATTCAAATGTCCAGTTTTCAACAAAAAAATCCCAAGGCATACAAAGAAACAAGAAAGTATGGCCCATTCAAAGAAAAATAAACAAATCAACAGAAATCACCTCTGAGAAACCAGATGGTGGACCTAATAAACACTTTAAAACAACTATCTTAAAGATGCTAAAAGAACTACAGGAAGATGTGGAGAAAGTCAAGAAAATAATGTATGAACAAAATGGAAACAACAATAAAGAGATAGAAAATATAAAAACATACCAAAAATAAATTCTGGAGCTGAAAAGTACAATAACTGAAATGAAAAATTCACTAGAGGGATTCAAACACACATTTGAGCAGGCAGAAGAAAGAATCAGTGAACTTGAAGATAGGACAATTGAAATGATCAAGTCTAAGGAACAGAAAGAAAAGAGACAAGATAAGTGAACAGAGCCTAAGGAACCTATGGGACATCAACAAGACCATCAACATACACATTGTGGGAGTCCAAGAGAAAAAAAGAGTTTATTTGAAGAAATATTGCCAAAACTTCCCAAATTTGATGAAATATATAAATATAAGAATTCAAGAAGCTCAACACTCTACATGGGATGAACTCAGAGACCCATACTGAGGTACGTTGTAATCAAACTGTCAAAAGACAAAAAAATCTTGAAAGCAGTAAGAGAAGCAACTCTTCATATACTAGGGATCCTCAATTAAGATTATCAGCAGATTGCTTTCAGAAACCTTGAACACCAGAAGGCAGTGGGCTGATATATTTAAATTGCTGAAAAAAAAACTGTCGACAAGAAGCTTATATTTGGCAAAACTGTCCTTCAAAAGTAAGGGAGAAATTAAGACATTTCCAGATAAACAAAAACTGAGGGAGTTTGTTACTACTAAACCAGTCCCGTAAGCAATGCTAAAGGGAATCCTTCAAGTTTAAATAAAAGGACACTAGCCAAAAACTTGAAGCCATAAGAAAAATAAAGGTCTCGGTAACAGTAAATACATGATATTTACTGTATATAAATATATATATATACTGTATATAAAGATAAAAGCTAGTATTACTTTAACTTTGGTTTGTAACTTTACTTTTTGTTTTCTACATGATTTTAAGACTAATGCATTGAAAAAACAATTATTAGTCTAAAAGCTAGTATTATGGTAACTTTGTGTTTGTAAATCCACTTTTTGTTTTCTACAAGATTTAAAGACTAATACATAAAAATACAATTATTAGTCTATGTTTTTGGACATACAATGTATAAACATGTAATTTTGTGATATCAATAACTGAAAGACTAGAGGCCAGCCTGGTGGTGTAGTGGTTAAGTTCAGGGTGCTCCACTTTGGCAGCCCAGGTTTGCAGGTTCAGATCCCGAACGCAGACCTACACCACTCATCAGCCATGCTTTGGCGGTGACCCACATACAAAGTAGAGGGAGACTGGCCATGGATGTTAGCTCAGAGCAAATCTTCCTCAGCAAATAAAAAAAATAAAGAGGGTAGAGATGGAGCTGTATAGGAGCAGGAGTTTTATGTGTTATTGAAGTTAAGCTGGCACAAATTCAAATTACTTTTTAACTTTAGGATATTAATGTAATCCCCATGGTAACCACAAAGAAAAGAGCTACACAATACACACAGAAAGAAATGAGAAAAGAATTAAAATTTTTCACCACAAAAAAATCAACTAAACACAAAAGACGACAAAAGCAATGCAGGAAAAGTGGGGGCGAGGAGCTGTAAGTCATATAGAAAACAAATAGCAAAATGAAAGAAGTTCCTCCTTACACGTAATTAAGTGTAAATGGATTAAACTCTCCAATCAAAATATAGAAATTGGAAGAATGGATTTAAAAACATGATGCAACTATAGGCTGTCTACAAGACAGCCGCTTTAGATCCAAAGATTATTCAGCCTTAAAAAGGAAGGAAATTCTGACACATGCTACCTGGATGAACCTTGAAGACATTACGCTAAGTGAGATAAGCCAGTCACAAAAGGACAAATACTATACGATTCCTCTCATGTGAGTTACCTAGGGTAGACAAATTCATAAAAATAAAAAGTTGAATGGTGATTGCCAGGAGCTGTGGGGAGGGTGGAATGGGGAGTTAGTGCTTAATGGGTATACAGTTTCAGTTTTGCAAGATAAAAAGAGTTCTGGAGATGGATGGTGGTGATGGCTGCACATCAAAGTGAATGTATTTAATACCACTGAACTGTACACTTAAGAATGGTTAAGATCATAAATTGTGCATTTACAATTTTAAAAAGTTGAATAAAAATAAAGGCAAATTTTCAAAATAAGGTATGAAACTAGAAACATCACTACTGATACTACAGAAACTCAAGGGATTATAAGGGATATTATGAATAACTTTATATCAACAAATTAGACAATTTAAATGAAATGGACAAATCCCTAAAATGACACAAATAACCAAAACTGACTCAGAAGAAACAGAAAATCTGAACACATTTATAACAAGCAAAGAAACTGAAGTCATAGTGAACAATCATCCCACAGATAAAAGTCCATGCCCAGTTACTTTACTGGTGAATTCTACCAAATTTTTAAGAAAGAAATAATACCAATCCTACATAAAATTTTTTAGACAACAGAGGAGACATTTCCCAACTCATTCTGTTACCCTGATACCAAATCCAGACAAGATATCACAAGAAAAAAACCTACAGACCAATTCCTCACAAAGAAAATTCCTTAAAAATATATTAGCACCAAACCCAGCAAGATATTAAAAGATCACACAAGCGGTCTAACTGGGATTTATCCCAGGAATGCAAGGTTGATTTAACACTCAAAAATCACATACCTCTCATTGTCTTCTTCATGGGAAGGTTTCCTATGACCAGTTGACAGAGAATTTTTAAAAAGTCAAGCCCAACTCATAAATTAGTCAACTCAATATGTCATTGCAAGCCAACATGAACTACTGCTAAACCACATCTCCACTGAGGGACGTCCTTCAAGAACAATGGTAAGAAGAAACTCACCCCTTGGGCAGAACCTATATCCTCTCTGAAAGGAAATGGAAGAAACCTAAGGTTAGTATATATATACCGACTTCCATACAGTGGTAACTGGCTAGGTTGGTTGATTGGGGTTCAGAAAGAACAAGTCTCGAAGATGAACACAAGAAAATCTGGACAAGTGGCACTTGGATGCACCAGTGGTAAAGGCCATGTGAATCTTGGTGATTCATGCTAATGCTCATCATAAGGATCTACCATAGAAGATACACTGAGCAACAAGGTGAAGAGAATTACCCATCCCGTGGGTGTCATACCACCTCTGTTCTCTGCCACACTAGTGTACAGCCAATGACCCAGCAATTGCAGCAATGGAACCCAGCAAACACCAAACAGAAATGCATATATATGTTCATGAAATGACACAGTATTTCACATAAGTATTATTTGCAATAGTTGAAAACCGGGAAAAATGTCATCAAGAATAGAATGAATAAATCATGATATTTTATAATGAAATATTATTCAGAAATGAAAATGAACCACAACTACACATAAAAAATGGATGAATCTCACATATATTTAAAAAATGTGCAAAAAAGAACCAGATATAAAAGCATATCCTCAGTTCCATACATAATCATTAAAAGAAAAAAAGCATTATTTCTTTGTTGTTGGCAAGATTAGGTGGTAAAACTATTTTAAAAACCCAAAAGGGAAAAAGGTAGTACCACAAAAAGTCAAGATAGTAGTTCATTTGGAGAGGAGGGCATCAATAAATATTTCTTGTTGTCAGTGCCCTCCAGTCGATTCCATCTCCTAGAGACCCTGTGTACAGCAGAGTGGAACCCTTCCCAGTCTTTCTGCACCATCCTCTCACCTTCCGATGCTATATCCAACAATGGCTATTGGTAGGGTTTTCATGGCCATTTGTGGAAGTGGTGGCCATATCCTTCCTCCTAGTCTGTGTTAGTCTAGAAGCGCCAATGAAAACTGTCCACCACATATGACCCTGCTGGTATTTGAAATACCAGTGGCATAGCTTTCCTCATCACAGAAACACGCAGCCGCCACAGTACAACAACCGATAGACGGATGGTGTGGTTCCCCGGCCAGGAAACAAACCCAGGTCATGGTGGTGAGAGTGCTGAACTGTAACCATTAGACCATCAAGGCTGATATAAATATTTGAGAGGACAGGAAAGGAGCTTCTGGAGTCTTTGCAATGTTCTATTCTTGAGCCATATAGTGGTTACATGGCTCTTCAATCAGAAATAAACCCTCCAACTACAGTATATCTGTCTTGTGCATTTTTATTTATGTATGCTACATTTAAAAACAATAAAGGTTTAAAAATGCGTTACACATCAATAGTTAATGATGACATGCATAGAATGCTCTGGGCTAAGGAAGCTATTTTCCCATTCCTAGGGCCCTTCCTTTTTTTTTTTTTACTTTGAGGTTTGAGACTTTATTCCCTTTACATCCCTGCACTATATATCAGAATTTTTCATTACATTTCTCTTTTCTTCTTTAAACTGTCTCAAGGGATAGCTTATTGAATTCATAAGCTATACATAAGCTTCATACATGTAATTTTTAAGCAGCTTTACCAAGATATCATTCACTTGTCATAAAATTCACCTTTTTAAAGCGTACAGTTCAAAGGTTTTAGTATATTCAGAGTTGTGCAACCATTTCACTTCAGAACATTTTCATCATCCCAAAGAAAAACGCCATACCCATTAGCAGTCACTTCCTATCCTCACCTCCCCTCAGCCTTGGCAACCAGTAAGTTGCCTTCTGTGTCTCTACATATTCACCTAATCTAGACATTTCATATACATGTCATCACACAATATGTGACCTTTTGTGACTGCTTTCACTTAACAATGTTTTTGATATTCACTCAAGTTGTAGCATGTATCAATATTTCACTTCATTCTATTGCTGAGTAATAACCCATTGCACGAATATATTCATTTTGTTTATTAATGCTTCAGCTGATGAATATTTGGGCTGTTTCCACTTGTTGGCTATTATGAAGAATGGCGCTACAAATTTTCATGCACAATATTCTGTATGGATATATTTTTTCAATTCTCTTGGTCATATACATAAGAGTACAACTGCTGGGTCATTTAGCAACTCTTGTTTAACATTTTGAGGAACTACCAAACTGTTTTCCAAAATATCTGCACCATTTTACAATCCCACTAGCAATGAATGAGAGTTCTAACGTGTCCACATTCTCGCCAATACTTCTCCTTATCTGTTCTTTTTGTTTTAGCCACCTCACTGGATATAAAATAGTGTTTCACTGTGGTTTTGATTTGCATTTCTATAGTTACAAATGAGAAGGATCCTTTTGTGTGCTTATTGTATATCTTCTTTGGAGAAATGTCTATTCAAACGCTTTGACCATTTTATAATTGGGATGTCTTTTTATTGTTGAGTTGTAAGAGGTCTTTATATATTTTGATTACAAGTCCCTCATCCAATATATGGTATGCAAATATTTTCCCCCATTCTGTGGGTTTTCTCACTTTCTTGATGGTGTCTTTTGCAACACAGAAATATTAAACTTTTAGAAGTCCAATTTATATACTTCCTTTCTTTTGTTACTTGTGCTTTTAACATGTCTAAAAAACCATTGTCTAATCCAAGTTCACAAAAATTTACACCTATGTTTTCTCTAACAGTCTTTTGGTTTTAGCTCTGACAGATATGTTTATGTAGGATGTGAGGCAGGGAGTCCAACCAATCTCATTCTTTTGTATGTGAATATCCAGTTTATCCCAGTACCATTTGAAGAAAGAACTATTCTCTCCCCAGTGAATTGCCTTGGCACCGTTATCAAAAATCAATTAATTATAAATATAAGACGTTATTTCTGGGTCCAATTCTATTCCACTGATCTGTCTAGTCTTATGACAATACAATATTATGTTGACTATTGCAGTTTTATGGTTGTCTTGAAATCAGGCAGTATGAGTATTCCAACATCATTCTTATTTTTCCATATTGTTTGGCCGTTCTGGTTCCCTAGCATTTCCATATGAATTTTAAGATCAGTTTGGCCACTTCTGAAAAATAGCCACCTGGGACTTTGGTAGTGATTGCACTGAATCTGTATATCAGTTTGGAGAATACTGCCATCTTAGCAATACTAAATTTGCTGATTCATTAACATGGGATGTCTTTTCCATTTACTAAATTTTCTGATCCATGGACATGGATGAATTTTACACTTACGTTTATTCCTAAGTATTTTATTCTTTTTGATGCTACTGTAAACAGAATTATTTTAATTTCACTATTGGAGTATTCATTGCTAGCATATAGAATTGATTTTTATTTCCTTGTATATAAGATCATGTCATCTGGGAATAGAGTTTTACTTCTTCCTTTCCTATCTGGATGCCTTCTATTTCTTTTAGTTGTCTAATTAGCCCGGCATTGAACTTCCAGTACAATGTTAAATGTAAGTGGTGCAAGCAAATATCCTTGTGTTGTTCCTGACCATAGAAGGAAACCATTCAGCCTTTCACCATTATAAGTGATATTATCTTTGGATTTTTTTCACAGATGCTCTGTATTTGAGAAATTTCTCTCTATTCCTAGTTTGCTGAGCTCTCCTTACTTTTTATCCTAATCCACTCACCAGATTCTCCTGGAAATTTACTCTGATAATGCCTTGAGCCAAGACATAAATAAAATTTTTCTACTATCCCTGAAGGCCATCCACTTACAACACTCATAAAAAACAGATGACATTCTGATAAACCATAGCAAAGCACTACCTCTTCAGGGGTATAAGAGGACTTAAGTAATCTTGACAACCTGAATCACTGTCAAGCAGCCAGTATCACCAATTTCAACCCTGGACTCTCATTTTAGACACTGACTGAGAAATATTTTTGGATCTTGACCAAAGATCAAAAATGGACCAGAAGTTTATTGATCTCTTCTTATTGAGTGGATTTATTTGCTAGTTGGTAACTTCAGCAGTTGTTGCTAGTTGATGTCTTGCATGGTCTCCTCACCCAGTGAAAACACTGAAAATAACTAGATAAAGGCATTCCTAAGAGAGAAAAAAACATGGACAAAAAATTTATACATTTAACTTTATGACAACTCTAATAAGGAAAATCAGGCTAAGGGATTGTCACCACAGTCCAAAACGATCCTGTTTCTTTTAAACCTCTTCACTCTCACATGTTCTGAGAGGGACAGAAGAAGGAAAAATCTAATAATCATTCAAGGCTCTCATCTTCAGATAAGAATTTTATATCTCAGATAGCTGGGTTTCAAAGCCCAAGTTCCAGAACTCTGACAAGAGCTCTGTCTCTTCTCCACACTCTCACTGAATCAAAAAGCCCTTTATGAGTACATATCTAAGAAAGAAACAAGCTTGTGTGACCCAAAAATCAAGTCAGGGCATACTACCACCAAATAGCCTCCTTTAATCTTGATGTGTAAAGGAGACATATACTTTGTAGGGAAGCCAGTCTATGCCCACAAACCTACAATCATTTTTCTGTACAGGACCTGTGTTAGTTCCCTATCATTGCAACTATACTATTACAACTTAGTGGCTTAAGACACAACAATTTACTATCTTAAAGTATTTTAGAGGTCAGAAGACTAAAATGTATCAGTAGGGCACATTACTTCTGGAAACTCCAGGGAGAATTTGTTCCTTTGCCTTTCCAGCTTCTAGAGGCATCGTGCGTTCCTTGGCTTATGATCCTGCATCACTCTGAACTGTTTCCATCACTGCATCTCCTTCTCTGACTAGAACCTCCTACCTCTCTTTTACTAAGGACCCTTGTGATTACTTCAGGTCTACCCAGAAAATCCAGATAATCTCCCCATTGCAAAATTCTTAACTTAATGATATCTTCAAATTCTCTTTTGCCATGCAAGGTAACATACTCCTAGGTTCCAGGAATTAGGACATGGAAATCTTAGGGGAGGGACCATTATTCTGTCTACCACATTATCACAGAAACATAACAAAATAAACAGGCAAAGTCAGTACAAAATGTTCACTCCTCTAGAGGTATGAAATAGTCTCTACTTTTAGAAATAATATCTACCAGGAATTACCATTTTCAGCACGATGGAAGGCTAAGATTCCAGAAAAACCCTCAGATATAATGTACTTAAAATGCTTAATAAAATGTGAGAACATCTTTTTTAAATACATGGCTGAAAGTAAAAGAAATCCTCAGAGCCAGAAACCACAAAAAGGTGTTATTCCACAGAGGTAAACAAGTGCTAGAGTTTACCTGAAGAAAAGAATTTCTTCGGAAGATAGATTTAAAGATACTATCCAGAACGCAACTCCAACAGACTAATATATGGAAAATATGTTAACAGTCATGAAATAATAGTAAGAATTCACATACATCAAGTCAGTTGCAGAAAAGAAAAATACAATGGACAAGAATCCAATTCAAAAATGATATAATAACTGAGAATTTTCTAGAATTTATAAAAAGATACCAATCTTTAGATTTAGGAATGCCAAAGAGTCCCAAACAGGATAAACAAAAATAAATGATCAATATTAATAAATGATGTGCTAGGCGTGAAACACCAAATACAAAGTGAAAATGTAAAGGACCCAGAGAGAAAAGTCCACTTATATAAAAAGGATAACCACTAAACAGACAGTAGACCTCTCAGCATCAAAAGTGGAAGTCAAAAGAGAGGGGAACAAAATCTTCCAATACTGAGAGAAAATAACTTTCAACTGCTAATTGAGTATTTATTGAAACTATTATTCACAAATAGAGAAGTAACATTTTCAAACAAAAGTAGTGTATTTGGAATGAGAACTTTGCGTGGCTGTACCATGCTTTCTATAATTTCCTTCTTTGTATGTTTGCCTAAGTTCCCTGGCAAACACATATCTATACCACACATCTTTCAAGAATCAGGCTCACAGGTCATAATATTTTTTAACTGGTTCTTCAATCCCAGAAAGCTAGGCACACTGTCCTCCGTGGTCCTAAAACACCTTTTGTATACCTTTATTACATACCACATACCACTCTTTAGTATAATTGTTTATTAATTTGTTTCCACCACTGTAATGGAAATAGCTTAAGAATCAGAACTTGACTTACTCATTTTTGTATCTCCTATATCTAATACAGTGACTTCCAAAACATTTGTGAATGAACATACCATACAGGAGAAGGTGACAAGATTATAAAGGATGATGATTTAATAAGAAGAAGATACTTAGAGATATCAGTATGTTCAAGAACATAAAGACAGAAATAAATACTGTGCTATGGAAAAGCACTATGATAACAGTAGCAAATCTATAATTGATCACTTTTGATTAATAAGAAATTGTGAGAAAACTAAGGAAATATTAAAATTGTTACTTAGCATTCACACTAAAATGTATCACAGCCAAAGGCGAACTACTACTAGAATCTTAAATACACTTAGGTTATATTATGATATCCGTGCTAAAAAAAAATATTCTAAAAGTCAAATATAGAAAAAAATAAATATAATGGTGGAGATTTCAAAAAAGGATGAGAATTACATCCAAATTGCAGACAAATAAATAGATTTGTAATTTTTAAAATCCAGCATTCTTTAAAAGTGAAAGGATGAAGAATTTTTAAAAAACTCTGTTTTGAGAATAAGAAAATAGAAGTACTTTTAAACATAAGAGAAAAATTGTAAGTGGTTGAGTAAAGACTATCTTTGGTTAAGGGAAATTTTTAAGTGAACTCAATTTTCATCATAACATGCACATGGTATGATTTTTTTAACGTTATATTACCCTTATAAAACACATACATACACATACACACACTTTCAGAATTTAGGGAATTACACTTAAAATACTTTATTGTGAAAAATTTTTAACTTAAAACATTCAATATACAAAACAAAACTAATTTCCCTTGGGTGTACACAAATAAAATTCAGCAACAATATAACAAAACAAGTTTAAGTGATATTAAGAGTTCAACATTCTTATTAAAATCAGAAAAAGTTATATTAATACACACAGATAAAAAAGCAAAAAAAATAATAATAATCAGACACTGAAATTTAACCCACTCAACAACTCATACAGAAGAACTTAGAATCGAAGTGATCATGCCAGGAAAATACAAATGGCTAAATAATTTGTCTTTAAATAACAGTTTTGGATCTGAGTATTTTTATTTCATATCAATATATAGTCTTGAAAAATGCATATGTGAATATTCTTAAAAAACAAATACCAGTAATTGATTGTTTTTCTAATGAATTATACTTTTTCCATTTTTATAAACCATTTTCACACGGGTTTGAAAAATATTCCTTAATTTATATGAATAAAACAAAATTAAAAAGAAATGAAAATTTAAAAGGTAAAATTTAACAATCGTAAACTTTGAAATATTTTAATCTAAGAAAGTAAACCTTCTCTGCTCCCCAAATTTTTAATCAAGTCTATTGCCAACATTTGTAAAATAACAGATTCTACTAACTTAAATTAATACAAGTATTTCAAAGTGAAGAAAAGCATTATTCTAATATTGACTATTAATAAAACTTAATCCTAAGAAAATATAAATCCTAAAATGAACATGGTATTTTTTGGTTTTTATTTGAAAGTACTCTGAATAAAACTATACCATTACTAACATCCTCCATGTTATAATTTTGCAGTGTAATAAAATTGCTAATGTAGAGCAAAAAATAATTAATGTACCTTCAAAATAAAAACAAAAGTTAGTTTTAATTTAAGCACTATTTATCTTAAAAGAAGAAAACCTAATTTTAATCATATCTTCCACTACTTTCTGTATTAGACTTCTTCCAAATAGAAAAAAAAAAATCAATTAGGAATTAATTGAAATGTAGACTTGTAAAAACATCATTTTCTATAGTATGTAGTAATTTAAATGCTGTAAATAATTGGTGTTTGTCTATTTCTATCATTTCTAAACATAAAATATTATACATCAAGATATGTAACTGAAGTTAAAAGTACTCTGAAAAACTAAAGGGGTATAAGGCCCTTTCTGATTAAATTGGTACCAAAAAAACCCATATTATTACTTTATCTTACTTTGGCATTCAAATTCTTTTTTTTCTTTTAACTAATGAAATCATTAACTTTGCCATATTTTATGGTACCAAAACAACAAAAGCTATCGAGTGATACAACAGTCATAGAAGTTGTGTAAAGTGAATTATTGTTCCAATAGTAGCACCCTTCTAAACTGTAGAAAATAATCTTCAATATCTGGTAAGGTTTGGGGGAAAATAACACAAAAGTATTCAAAGAAATTAGTTAACAAAGAATAACTGTTAAATTCTATGTTCTAAAATAACCACAAACTAGAGATTGACTAGTAATGTAAAAGATATACATAAAGTTTCCCTGTCTTTAATAACCTTTACTTTTCAAGATACCAAATTTAAACTCACATTTATGCATGAACAACAGTATTTCTGGAAATTATTTCCTAACCTCAAAAAAAATGATAACAATACCAACACATTCAATAAATACGTACAAATAATAAACTAAATTGTCCCCAGCTAGCTTAGGAAATTTCTAAATTTTCTCAAATATTTTTTAAATTAGCAAATCTCTAGTTCTTCAAAACTTTTTGGCTTACACTGACTCTTAAGTCCACTTGTATAACTTTATGGTTCTATCTTTGCGCTGAACAATCCTCTGAATTTGCTTAATAAACGTTTACTTGCAAAATAAATTCCAATTCACAGGAATTTGCACTGACAAATGTGCTAACAAAATATCTACCCCCCCCCACTAGGTAGTAGTGTTCTTGAATATCACAAATATCCACAACTAATAAGCAACCAAAAATATAAAACCAAATTAAAAAGATATAACTATAAAATAAAATTTTAAAAAAATACCATGTATGAGCTAAAGAGAGGGAAGCATGGGATTCAGTCTGACCTCTCATACATCCTTTTAATAAATGTCAGTCCCATAAGCACCCATATTTTCCAAGGAACATGGAAGCATTAACTCTGTCTATATATTACGCATGATTGCAACCATGACTCTACAAAGTAGCAACTGAAACAAAGGCTTTAGTCAGGAAAGACATCTGAAAATGTCAGAAGGTAATGGTAAAATGATATTATCTAATGACCGTGAAACCACATGCAAATAATAGTTAATCAAATAAAACGTTTTCAAGACACTTCAGGAGTGACCCACATTTCCTAAATCAAATCAAATCATCACAATTCTTGGTCACATAAAATTGCTATAACATTCTAATCACTGTCTCCTGGGGCAATCATCTGAACAATCCAGATTCCTTTAACATGCTTTAATGTTAGAAGTTGTCCTATGCTTAGCACTTTTACTATATATCTGGAGCACCTAAAACAAAACAGTAATGACTGGGTATCCTATGTATCATTTGTTGCCAAACTGATGCATAAACGATCTGAGCTTTCATCTCCCTCTACTGAAAAACAAGCAAAAAATAATGAGGATGTTGTAATCTCATTTTCAAAGCATTATAGATCTCATTAAGAGTTACTCAAGACTTTATTTTGAAAATTCCTACTAAAAGCAGAAGTTTTTTACTTAAAAATTCCTAAATGTCGCAATATAATAGGTAAAGAAGGTACAAAATAGGGCATAAACAAATTATACATACAACATATACATATAATTATACATATAGTACAACTAAAAACATCTTTTCTTAAACAATTAGTAATATATATCCACATTGGAAAATATATATATAACCTACTCTAGTGTTTGTTTAGAACTGTGATTAATCTTAAAAACTAAAATTAAAAACAAAATTAAATTAAAATTTTAAATTAAATATTAATAAAATTAGAGAAATCTTCATCATAAATCCTACCTTCAAAATAGGAATTTAACCCTTAATCTAACCACTACATTGCAAATATTTGTGTATTATGTATGTATGTATACACTGTCCTAAATATTTCAGTTTCTTGCAAGGCAGCATCAGAAATTTTTTTAAGTTACTGTTTTACAAAATATTTTCGAAACAAATATACTAGCTTTATTAAGAAAATTATGGATATTTCTAACAGTTAGTGAGCATTTACTATGTACTAGATAAGTGAAAATGCTTTACATGTGAACTTATTCAATCCTCACAACCAGCCAACGGAGCAGGTATTATGATCTCCATAATACAGATGAAGAAACTGAGGCACAGATAGGTTAGAAAAGCTCACCCAGGGTTTCACCATTAATAAGAGATAAAGCAGGAATTCAAACTCAGGCAATAGGGCTTCAATGCCCATACTTTTAACTAGCACACTAGATCCAATGCAACTGATTCCTAAATCTGTATCACTTACTAGTCTTGTATTTTCAAAATTCAATCTGACATTCTGCATGCCTGTCACCACTCCCCTTTGGATGTCTAGATATTAACCTCAAATTTAAAACATCAGACAAAACTCTACTCTAAAAATGGGTTGCTATTCCAGATTTCTTTCGGAGATGTCTTCTAGTTAAATAAACTGTAGGAAGGTAGCACGTATCAGCATCAAGCACTGCCTCATTACCAAAGTGACTAGATGTTTTCATGCTTTTTTAAAGGGTTGTTACATTCTCTGGTTCTCATAATAATCTATTCAAAGACTTCCAGGCAAGAATAAGCAAGCAAGCAAACAACCAAAGAAAAAAAAAACACCCTGGAAAAAGACGAGTAATTTTTATTTTGGAGAAAAGAGTCTGCAAATAAAAACAATTACCTTGAATATTTACATACTGATACATTTTAGCAGGCTAAAACTATGGGAAAGTTAAGCCAATCTTCTAAATGTAAGGGGAATGAACTTCTATAATTAAAATAATACTTGGGCAAAATAAAATCAATGCATTATACTTCTAGGCCATTTCTAACATGATGACATTTTTGCTATTATATGTACAATTTACTTAATTCCCCTGAGCCTCATCCATAATATAGTGATAACTTGGGGAGGGGAGCTTCCTCCCATGCCTGGTGTTTCCTTCAGGTGAAAGTATTCATGGGTGAGGCACTCTCCCAGCATAACTCCTCTAGTCTCTTTGCTCCTTTACTCACACACCAGGAGGAGGGGCAACCTGACTGGTCTATTAGAAGGAGAAAGGATCTGTTAGATTAGTCTCTTCCTCTCCTTCCCTTTCTTTTTGGAGACAATTGCCTCAAGCTGTACCTTTCACATAGGTAGGCTCCCCATATGGAGAAGCTCTCCTCTCTGCCTCTGTGGGTAGTCTAAATAATTGATTCAGTACTGGTAAACCCATTCGCCCATGTTTATAAGCCACATTCATCAATACTGTTTTTGATTTTTTTTTTTAATAAATGTGATATTTGGGGCCGGCTCGGTGGCGCAGCGGTTTCGTCCGCGCTTGGCAGCCCGGGGTTCGCGGGTTCGGATCCCGGGCGCCCGCGGACGCACTGCCTGTCAGCCATGCCGTGGCGGCGTCCCATATAAAGTAGAGGAAGATAGGCACGATGTTAGCCCAGGGCCAGTCTTCCTCAGCAAAAAGAGGAGGATTAGCAACAGATGTTAGCTCAGGGCTGGTCTTCCTCACCAAAAAAAATATATATATAAAAAAATAAATAAATGTGATATTTGCTCACCAATTGTCCTTCTCCTTGTCTCTCTAAAGTGGTTTAGAATTCAGGCAAAGAAGTGCAGTACTAGTTATTAGACTCCATTGAAACCTAATATCAACCTACTTTATAGAGTTGTGGTAAGCTTTAAATGAGGTAATACATACAAAACTGTTAGCACAGTACCTGAAACATAGTAAGCACTCTACCATAACTGCTACGACAGTTAGCACAGACTCAAAAATAAGAAGGAAAAAGGGTCCATTTTAAAGCATTTATCAATTCACTATAAAGCACCTAAATATGAACTCAAATGAAAAACTCCTTCTAAAATACATCAATAAAAACAAAAGACACCTCCACTCATTGAAAGAATGGAACCTGTTATGATAGTAGTTATAATATGGAATAACATACAAATTTGTAAAGTCAGAACAAATATTCATTAAGCAGGGAATATTCTTTATAACCTACAAAATCCTCAGTAACTAATCCAAACAGAAAATGAAATATAATGTGCATAAGCAGTCAGACAATACTACAGCACATAAAATATTAAAATCTTAATATTTTAAAATCAGTTTGACATCTAAAAGTTTTAAGAGGAAATATGCTAGAGTCAGTTTATTCTATAAATTTAACTGCACTAGCAATATGCTAGAAGCACACTCAAAAAAACCTAAAGATATATTTCATCTGATAAGAAACATAAATAATAGAAAATTGATTCTTCAAAATGAGCCCAGAAGGCTCACAAATAGCAGCAAGATTTATTAACCTGAGATCTATGGACCTTTAGGAGTTTTGTGAAACCCCTGAAATTATTTGTAAAATGTCACGCCTGTGTGCACGCATATGTGGTTAAAATCCTCTACTTTCATTACATTCTCAAAGTCATCATTCAAAAAAGGTAAAGATAGCAAAGCATCATTTTACAATTCAAGTGATCACTCCTAGTTTATCTATTGTTTCAGATTTTCTAGTAAGTTATATTGCAGTATATTTTCAATTTGGATAATTTTAGTACATAAACTTTTAAAGAATCAAAAATAGAATCTACAAAAAATCTTTTTAAAAATGACTACTTACCTTTTAAATGTTCTTCTGATACAATTTTTTCATTAACATGAGGTGCTTTTACTGCTGTTGTTAAGTCTATTGTATTATTTTCCTCGATTCCTTCAGTTGGTAGTTTTTCAAAAATGTTTTCAATGCAATTGGTATCATTCTTCAAACTATTAGGTAGTTCCCAAAATGAGGCTGCTGCACATGGATCAAATGTAATGGTACTTTGAGGATTCTGTTTTCCACTATCAACCTTCTTCTTCACTGTTAAATTTCTAGAATGTAACCTTTTACTAATATGGCTTTTCCTTAAGAGGGTCTTATAGACATCTTTCCTCTTTATAGGTTTCTGCTTTTTTAGCTTTTGTTTCTCAGTGCATGTACAATTTATATTTTCTCTTTTGTAACAATTTTGATCTAATAACAGGCAAATAGGCTTACTCTGTAATTTATATTGGATTTTAGTCGATTTACTACCAGTAGTAGTAACTGCATCACGATGATCTGAATCTTCAGAATACACTGCAAGACCAGACGCAACTAACATATCTGCCAAACTGGTTTTCTCATGAATGACGTCTACTTTCAGTTTTGTTTCAAAACTGTGTTCCCTAAACTGAAAAACTAAGCCTGGTTTACTTAGGAAATCTTGAAAAAAACTTTTGGCTTCTTCATTCCAGTGTTTCCCTTTAGCAGGTGAGATACCATGTAAGACACACGGATAACTCAGCCTTGGCAAATTCAAAAGTTCCTCAGGAACAACTTTAAGATTTTTTATATCTGAATAAGGTACGGAAACAGAAAATCCATAGTCAATCAATAAAAGAAGTAAAAACTGATGAGAAACTTTAGAAATTTCTACTCTAATCCACTGATCTTCCAATTTATATCTGAACAAACAACTAGAACCTGGAATTATGTGCTCCTGAGGCACTGTTTGTAAGTTTTCTGGTAGATCAGACAGCAAAATAAAGAGAGATTTCATAGCGTCAAAGAAATCTTCTAACTGAACACAGAAATCTGATGGATCAAAAACAGCAGTGGCAATACCAGAATATTGCCTACTATTTTGGAGTTGTGCCCAAGCAAATGATCTTACTGTATATGATGACACAGGTGTCTTAGATTCCACACTGAAAATTTCTGAAGACTTAAGTTTTTCTTCAAAACGAACTGTGTTTAAATATTCCAAAAGTAACAGGCCATCTACCAAAATTTCTACTTCCCAGGCAGAATCTAAATATTTCAGGAAAAGGATGTTTATTTCCACATGAGAAAATAAACACACAATAGACTCAAATGGCATGTTCCTAAAATTTTCAAACCAAATCCATTTACAAGGCACAGCTTGTCTTGGAATATTTCTGAATTCATTACTAAGCACCTTGGTATTACACAAAGGCACTATTTCATACCTACCACAATCTACTAAAAAAACAAGCACTTTCTCATCAACACACTTTTCTACTTTTGATCGATACCACTTCAAAGTTTTTTTAGATTTTGCCAAGCATTCTAAGCCTCTTTCAATATTTTCCATTGACAAAAAAGGTTTTTTTACTTCTTCAGTAATTAATACTGTTAAATCTGATAAAATTTTTTTATTTTTAGATAACTTCACATAAAATGTTCCACTTTTTGAAACATAAAGTATTTCAGCCTTTTCAAGTTGTCCGGGTTTTAATTCTTCAAAAGGAATATTACCCAGCTGTTGGTAGGATGGCTGAAGAATCACAGAACTTGCATATCCATTTGATTGTCCTTTCTTCATTTCATTATCGTCACCAGGGCTCCCCTGTGGAGAGACAACCTGAGGCATCTGCAATACTGTTTTCTGTAGTTTTGAACATGCTGTCCATTTCAGGAGTTCATTAATGACACATTTTTCATCACAAGTTATATTTACTTCCCATTTCTGCTCATGCTTTTTCAAAAATTCACAAGAAATTGTTTTGTTAATTACTCTTGAAGCAAAATAATCCACAGTTTTGCTGTCCCATATTTCAGCAGGCTCATTCCACTTTACTCCACTAAGAAAAGAATGGATTCCTAGCTGAGGAATAGTTAAGAATTCCCTCTTAAGTTCATAAATTTTAGATGCGTTTACTACTGCAGTGTTACCATAGTCAATAAATTCCACTTCAAAAGAATTTTTTGGCAAAATTTTCTTAATAACTGCTCTGTAAATGGCATTGTCACCAGAGTATTCTGCAACTACAAGGTCTCCCACCACAGGTTTAAATGATTTTCTCTCTTTCACTATATTTGCTCTTCTTTCATTTAGAGCATCTGCAAGTCTCATGATTACATTTTCATTCTCAGCAAGCTGAATATGGAAACTTGCTGGATTACTGATATTAGAAACATATCCTTTAACTGTGGCATTCAAGTAAATTTTGGGTTGAGGAAGGTCTTTGATCTGTGGTCTAGTAAGATTATGAGGCTTTTGTGAGGCTGCTTGATTTAATTCTCTGATAAAAGACTGTGATACAACCCTTACTGATTTCTGCTCCACAACACTTTCATCAAGAACATGTGCAGATCCAGGGACAATTTTTATACCTTTATTTTTAAGTCTATCATTCAAAGACTTCTTCACTTTGTTTTTTGACACAGGTTCAATTTTACAACAAACTGATGGTTTCAAAAGCGTGGCATACACACTTTTGGGATTCATTAATTGACCTATTTTGCTTGCAGAATACGTGATTAGCCTAGTTTTACTTATATCATGGTGATAGTTGTTTTCTACTTTGCCTTTCAAAGAAACATCAAGTCTCTTATTCGCACTTATTTTATGACCCTTTTCCACACAGTGTGCTTGGTCACAATGTTTTTTTCCATAAGCATTAAGCAGTGTTTTAATTTTCTGATTTATATGTTGACGTCCATCATACAATTCTATACCAAGCTGGCCATCTGACTCCCTGGACAATACTATTGCCCTTAATGGTTTTCCCAAGAAATTATCTTCAAACCAGCTACTGATTTCTGCTGGAATATCTACATCTCTAAGATCTGACAAAAAACACTTAATAGCCTGCATAGGTGTAAATAGCAACTCTGGAAACTGATCTGAAATAGCCCTCAACATACTTTCTTCTACTAATTGCTTATTTCCAAAGTCCACAAAATAGACCAGAAAGTCAGATAATGAATCTGTTGGCATTGCTAAAGCTCTATAAGAGAGACCATCCTCTATGTACTTAGATATGCACAATCTCATTTTACTAGAATCATATTTTGGATAATTTCTGAGGTTACTAATCTCTGTGATTTTTGTTTCTATCATCTTCAAGTCTGTATTATTTCTACTAAGCTGGCAATAAAACTTTTTGGGACTATATATGTGAGATATATATATTTCTTCTTCACTTCCAATTTTTATATTAAAGGAAGAATAACAGTAACTGTAAAGACTAACTGAAGAAGGGAATGGCTGTGATAATATGCTATACTGTGCAGAGCCATGATTAATAAGAAATTCTTTTGCACTAGTAAATGGAGATTGTAAATCCACTAAATTATATAAATAGTTTGGATGTATAAGAACTAAGGCATAGATGACACAAGTCAATAACTCTCTAGAAGAAGAAATAAAATTCCCAAAGTCTCTGCATGCTTCTCTTGTCCAATTGAATAATTTACAACTAATGGGTTCAACTAAATGGTTAAGACTACATCTGAAGGCTTGGCCTTCTAAAAAAAGAAAACGTGGGTTAATAGCACAAAGATCTTTAATTAAAACTCTTTCCTGGTAACCATAATCAACAAATACTACATCAACTTCTTTTTTTGATACTTGAGTCAAAACAGCAGCTCTATACCACCTCCCATCTTTGGAATACTTAGCAACACAAGCACTCTGCCCAATCCGATAAGGATCAGAATGAATGCTATAATAATTCTGAATTTGTTCCATTAGTAATTTTAGGTCTTCTAACTTACATTGGAGTTGGCATGAAAAGTCACCTGGGCCATAATAAAAAGAACATTTAACTTTAAGTACTGTTCCTGGTTTAAACATATATTCTTTATAAGGTCGTGGTGACTCAGATCCCACAGACAAGGTGGAAGGATTCTTTAAATCTGAGAAACTAACAGCTGGGAACTTGAACAAAGACAAGTTACTTTCTTTTAGCTTATTTGAATGGTACTTTCTAGGTTTAGGCCCTTCAAGAAGGGCAGAAATGACTTTTTTAATATTAACTTTGTTTTTAGATTTTAAATTTAACCCTGGATATTCACTTACAGATTTTGGATAATATTCTGGTTCTACTTCCCAATATTCTGCATATCCAGCTTGTAACATAAGAGAAATAACATCAATATTTTCTGAGGCTTCAATACTCTGAATATTTACACTGTACTTGTCATCTTTTTTTGCTATAACTTGAAGCAAAATTGCTTTGTTCAAGACAATTTTTTTAAAAAAATCAGTTGCTGCCTTCACCCATAAATCTTCAACAGGCAATATGTATGCAAGTGAACAGCATACAGCTAAGGCTGGCAACTTACAAAACTCTGGAAGCAAAATTTTCACATCAAAAAATGGTATGGAATCAGTATTTCCATAATCCAGAAAATAAACATCAATCTTATATCCATTAATTTCAGTGATGACAGCTCTGTAAAAACATCTGTCCTTGCTGTATCTAGCACAACAAAATAATCCAGGTTCTGGATTTCTCAGAATCAGTTCATCGTTTTCACACAAATCATAACATTTGTTTATATTTTTCATTATATCTTGAAATTCATTCTGATGTTCATTTGTGCGGACCCAGAAATTTGATGGGTTTAATACATATGCTACAAAAGCTATGTAGGCAGCCTGTATCTCCATTTCCACAATTTTAACAGGAAAATCTACTTTCAAAGTGTCTTTTTCATTTAGAGAGTCTATCGATCGTTCAGTATTTCCAATAAAACTCTCAAATGCAAAGCTGTTTAGATCAGAAGCACTAGTCTCTCTCAACATATTAGAGATTTTTGAATCAGACACTGGACAAAGTATTTGTGTGCCTACAGTCTTCAGCAGACACTCAGAATTAATTGTAGACTCTTGAGTTTGTAATGTCACATAATACAAATGCTCATCCTTATTGAACCAATCGATGTGTGCATATACTATCTGTCCTAACAAGGCTTGTTTAAATATACTCAATTGAAATTTTCTTGCATCTCTGTCTGGACTGTGTAAATATGTCAGAGAACATGGAAATGAAAATAATGGTACTAAAATAAAATCCTGTTTAAGCTTCTTTACATGAATTGAGGGTATAACCTCACTACTGCCATAATCCATAAACCAAATTTTCACTTGATTATTGGGCAGGAGCTGCTGAAGAATTCCTCTATGCCACTGTCCATTTCTCCTTTTGGCAACGCAAAGTAGTCCAAAATTATCACACATGGGACTACTTTCTTGACTGACAATATCATAATGCAAAGTCATACATACTGTCAAGTTTTCTAACTCTGGAATCCTTTCAATTAATTGACAATAAAATTTACTTGGGCTCAATGCAGATGATACCTTTACACTTTCAATATTGCCTGCTGACAAAGATGGCTGTAAATTATCCAGAACATGTTGAATATCAAGTAAAGTATCATTGTTACTTAATGATAATTCAGGTCTTTTATGTTGTAATAAATTTGGCATTTGTTGTGGGAATTCTTTTAACATTTCCACAATAAGACGAAATGAATCCCCATCAATAAGTCTTCCTAATTGTAATTCAAGAATGTGGGATATAATTTTTGGCACTTCAAGAAGAACCATTTGAAGAGGCAAAACAGCTTGTACACAACCTTTCACTTGTAGTCCTATTAATGACTTAAAATAATTCAAAGCCTTAGGAGACCATTTTTCCCCAACTGGTAGTATGTTGGCAAAAATACCAAATACTACCCGTGGTGGTAGATCAAATAAGTTGCCACAGGCTGAAGCAACCTGTGTACTATCAACTCTAAGTTCTTCTCCACGATCTATGAGAAGCACCGTATAGAGTTCATTTTTCTTTTCCACAACTCTTCCTCTCTGCCATTCTCCAGATATTCTCTCTTCTACCAAGCAAAATTCATCAATGTCCACATTATTTTTTACTTTCGGAATATGCTGTATTTCTCTCTGCAATATGTGGTAGTCAAACTCACATTCAATATTATTTCTGCCTTGAAATTTCACCACAATGTCCTTGGGAAGACATTCTATATGTGATATTGTCAGATCCACATCTAAAAATGTTGATAACAGATACGTAGAATCCATTTTCTAAAAAGCAAATAATAAGTACTAATTAGCTTCTGGACAGACAGCTGTCAGAATTAGCCTTATATAAATGTGGTATGAAAAAATAAACCTTAAAAATAATTCTGTGCCTGTATTTATCAAATTGAACATGGTAAAAATTATATACACTGGATGGGATGATGGCAAGATAAAATGCATCTATCTGTTGAATGCCTTCCATATTTTCAAAAATTCTACTGAAACCACCAAGAAATCAAAAATAGAGAGAATATTTACAATCATGGAAGACAGAGCAATCTTTAGTTTCCAAAAACTAACAAATTTCTACTAGATACTGGACAGGTGTGGTATAATAGAAGGAAGCCAAATAAAGCCCACTGGAGACCTCCTTCTCCTGTGAGAAAACTACTTTCCCTCATGTAGACTCCTTCCAACAACCCATAACTCAAAGGGGTGCGTGCTAGAGGCAAGGGAAGATTGTGAACCACCAGGGACATACTGTTTGCACTCTCCACTCTGTGCCAGTTAGCAATATTTGGACCCTACCAGCTTCATTACACAACTCCAGGATTCTTTGATAGAGGGCAATAGGCTGAGTCCTGAACACCACTAAGAAAAGACAGGCATGGAAAGACCCTGAGGCAGGTTAGGTACATCCAGCCCTTGTCACTGGCATGGCTGGCCACAAAAAGTGTGGAGGAAGGGGGAAATGAGAAGAAATCTTTAGCACAGAGGCAAAGCTGTCTACTGTAACTATGGCTCCAGCTAATCTTCTTTAGATTGTTACGATTCTAAAAATGGTATGGTAAATATTCAACAAGTATAAAATATTCCCCCAAATTCAGGCAAGAACCAACATCTATTGTAATAGGACACCACTCAACTCCTGCTTGACTCTGAGTTAACAGTTGACAAAAGTACCAATTTCTTTCTATGAGAATGATAAAGAGAAAAACTCTGGACTCCCCTGAAAAAAATGAGAGAACCACTTAAAAGAAGCCAAGGAGGAGCTGACTCCATGGCTAAATGGCTAAGTTTGGCACGCTCCACTTTGTGGTCCAGGTTCACAGGTTTGGATCCCAGATGCAGACCTACACCACTCACCAGCCATGCTGTGGCGGTGACCCACATATAAAGTAGAAGAAGACTGCCACGGATGTTAACTCAGGGCTATTCTTCCTCAAGCAAAAAAAGAGGAAGATTGGCAACAGATGTTAGCTCAGAGCTAATCTTCCTCACAAAATAAAAAAAAGGAGACACCAAGGAAACGCTCCCCTCAGGAATAAACATATTGAAGAAAACAGCAAAGAATTGTTTCTCAAAAGTCTGATTCCTGTTTTCAAAAAACTCAAAAGCAAATAATCTTTATATGACTAAGTAGTCATTAAGAGGCAACAATTGAGATTAAGAAGAACTATACACAATAAGAAATTTTAAACTGCAATGAGGAAAGTCAATACAAAATAAAGATATATCAAGTAGAAGAAAATTTTGAGAGAATGCCCCAAAACTCAGAGGAAAGGGATAAAAAGATGAAAGAGGGGCATAGAGGAAAGGAATATAAAATCATATCAAAGTATAAATGTTATCTCAGAAAAAGAAAAAAGAGCAGCACAGAAGCCCTTCCTAACACTTAAGAGCCAGTCCACAAACTGAAAGAGGCCACTGGAAAGCTAGAGACAGAGATAAGATTTAGGGACATCTGGGTACTGATTATGGTTTTTATTTCCTCCTAGGTAATTAATTTGGTGTGGTAATCAGCATGGTCTGATCGAGAGAGATTCTGGGGTATGCTTACTTGATCTTGTAGCCTCTAAGAATAAAATCAAGAGGTAAAACACTAAAGACTTTCATTAGAATAAACCAAAAAACTTCAGGACAAGAAAGGCTTTCTTAAACCACCACTATTTAAAGGCACAGGTCTTTACCCAATTCCCAGACTTTAGTCAGTTTAAAGACCTATAATTCCTTATATGAAGAGAAGACCAGGTACTCTTAAGAAAGGATCCTGTGCTGGATTATACCAAGAACATTCTTGCTGGCATTCACCCAAAGGATCATGTGACCATTCACCTAAATAAATAGGAAAAGGAAAAAAATACATAAGTCTTTCAGCAACCACACTACTCTTTTTAGGTATAAAAATGAAAAAAATAAATGAAGGTGGTATATACAATATAAACCAAAGAAAGTCCAAAGGCACAAAGAAGCTGCATAATCAGGTCACTCCAGCTACCAGAAGCCTGCTCCTCCACACTGCTCTCTCTCCTTCAAACAATACAAATAGCCTCATGGGGAGTTTCACAGCAGAAGGAGAAAAAAAATAATCTAAGCCTGGTTTGCACATGCTGTCACCTAATGCCAGTGATATCCAGAAATAGACCACCGAGGCATTGTACCCCAACCCAGGGGAGGCCCTCCCTGAGAAACAAAAGGAAATACTCACTGTTAACAAACCTACCAGTACGTCTACTTTGCCTGAAGAAGAAATTGCTTGAGCTAAGAATCTATGCATATTAATAGACAATAGCTACTAGTTTCTACAGGATTATTAGGAATTCTGAAGGAGCAAGACTGGAAGATTTATTACAAAGAAGTGTGAAGAAGAGGAATGTTGATGAGCCTCTCAGAATTGACACATAAAAAGAAAATTTGTAGGTCCCATGTGATGCTCACCAAAGAGCTTCACTATGGCAAAGATTCTTAATCAGGTAGACAGAATAACCTCTTCTATAAATGTCAACCAGCCTCCTTCACCTGCTTCTCCAATGCTTGCTCAATAGGATCATGAAGAAAGTTCCCAGTGTCATGGATAAAGCTCCTGCCCTTGTGCATCTGAAGATTAAACAGTAACAATTCAGAGAAAATTAGGGAAAAAACATAAACAGAACGTAAAACCAAACCAATTATTTTATACAACGGACAGTTATATTATTTAAAGACGATTTAAATTAAGATGTTCTAGATCCAACAACCTTTACTCAGTATTATATTCCATAGAATAATGCTATATTCAAAGAAAGTACTTACTCTGAGTACACAAGATTAGGACATCAGGAAACGAGTTTTACCTGAGACTCAATTAATTGTGTGAAATTTAGGGAACTGTTGGTTTTTCTTAGAATCAGATCCTAAACCTGTAAAATGAGAGGGCTAAATTAAAGTAGGGTTTTTCAAACCATTTTTTTTTTTTTGCAGCAGAAACTCTTCTTAAACTAATATAAGAGGTGAAAAGTAAATAGAAAACATAAAACATCTATAAATTGAATTCATAGATTTACACAATTTACTTATCATAAAGCCACTAAATGAGAATAAAACCACTCTGATGAACATAGTCTTATAGCAGCCTTGTCATATAGTTTGCCTTATTGTGTTTGATAGCACAGTATTGGGGAAATCAGGCTCAGACTTATGTAATAGTTCCTCAACTATACATGATCAGATACAGATAGGTTTAAATAAAGATATGGCAGAGCTACAACTTAAACAATCAATAAGTTAATCTGAGGGCACTAATTAGTGCTCTTTGCTTTTAAATTTATACATCGTATTTGAATGTTTTATTTCTTTTTTAAAAAAAAGACTGCAGTCATGCAACGCATAACAACATTTCAGTCAACAATGGATGCATATACCACGGTGGTCCCATAAGATTAGTACCATATAGCCAAGGGATGTAGTAGGCTATACCATCTGGTTTGTCTAAGTATACTCTATGACGGTCATACAATGACAAAATTGCCTAATGATGCATTTCTCAGAATGCATCCCTGTCATTAAGTACTGCATAACTGTATATATTTTTAAAAATTAAATTCAAATCAAAGGTTTACAAACTTCTGAATAAAATTAAATCAAAAATTCACAGCATCACAGTCCCCCTAAGGTCAGTAGAAAATACAATCTACAAACACTATTAAAATTGATATGGAAAACTCTATACTAAAATTTCTTGATTCTATAGAATACATATTGTAGATGATGTTGCTTATACTGTTTGGGGATTTGTCTTCTATGAACTCACATCTAATAAGACCAGTGGGGTCCAAGAGAAATATAGTTGAGCCATATATACAATTTTAAAATTTAAATTTTTAAATTTTCTAGTAGCAACATTAAAAAGTAAAAATATAAATAAAATCAATTTTGATAATCTATTTTAACTCAATATACCCAAACTATTATCATTTCAACATGTAGTCAATACAAAAGTATTAATATGATATTTGACTTTTTTAACATCAAGTCAAAATCTAGTGTGTATTTTACACTTAGTACATCTCAATTCAAAATAATCACATTTCAAGTGCTCAAAAACTATGTGTGGCTAGTGACTATAGTATTAAAGAGTATAGGTCTAGAATTACATTACAATTTTTTCAAGTTTTAAGTATAGATTTAGTCAAAAATTTTAAAGAAGGTAAAGTAATGGCTCCTTATATTAAGAGCTCCTTATAATGCTTTAAATATTTTTAAAAGATTTTCAGTACATTAGTTTAACTGATCTTCACAATAAGATTTTCCTTTTTCAGATCAAAAAATTGAAGATAGAGATTCAGGAGTTTGAATGTAGGTTTTCTGATTCAGTCTAGCTCTCTATGGACACTGTTCTCAGTGTTTCACGCTGCTCTTTCAACTAAACCACATAATCACAGCCAAGAACTAAAATAAAAGTGAAAGATACAAATCCAAAAACAAAAATAGGTAAAGCACTCTTCTGGGATAGAATCAGCATATTAATTCTTCCTTTAACAAAATTTAAGACAGTTCTGGTAAAACTCTGACCAGTACTCTCTCAAGGTTACCATGTTCTAAAATACTCTGATTCAAGTTAAGCAACTGCACCAGGGCTTCCCCCCTCCTATGTTTTTCACATACTCAGAGTGGTTTCTAGATTCAGGTCTGTAAGGACATTGATGTGGTGAAAATAAAAGTAAAGTATTTTTTAATCTGCGTATTTCAAAATCAGGGCTTCAATTTTTCTAACATTCTTTATTAAAGTAGTCCTCAACCAGGGACAATTTTGTCCCACAGGGAACATTTGGCAATGTATGGAGATTTATTTGCTTGTCATAACTGGGCCGGAGTAGGGGCAGGGGTTGCTACTGGCATATAATAGGTAGAGGCCAGAGATGCTGCTAAATATCCTACGAGGCACAGAAGAGACTCCCACAAAAAAGAATTCTCCAACCTAAAATTTCAATAGTGTGGAAGCTGAGAAACTCAGCTTTAGTGAAAAAAACAAGTACCAGGCAGATAAAAGAACTAATTTTTTTTAACTACCTAAAAAAATCAGGGGAAAATACGAGAATTTTTCTTCCTAATGTTACATTAAAGAAAGCTTTCTTTGAGAGACAAAACCCAGAGGCTACCAAAAAAGACAAATATTAAAACTTTTAAAATCACAGGCAAAAAAAAAAATGAAGTTTTAACAAAATTAAAATCAATATAATCTACCAGAAAAAGGTTTGCTCAGGCCAAATATCCTCAATCATCCTTGACTCTACTTTTTCGCTTCCTACACACAATCCGTCAGGAAACCCTGCTGGGTTCATCTTCAGAGCATATAAAAAGTCTGACACTTTCTTCCATCTCTGCTGCTACAACTCTGGTCCAAATTACCTTCTTCTGTAAAACACATACACACCCTAAATGTTTATTAATGGTGGAATAGTAGAATAAATTATAGAGCATCTCTGTTATTCTTTTAATTAGTACTAAAAAACAGTAAGTTAAATCTATCTTTATTGGCTCTGATGAATAGGTGTTAGGAACCCTAAGTTGGGGGAGGGTGCCAGAGTCATATGTATAGAACACTAAAATGATATCCCACATGTGTAAATGAATATGTGTTTGCATGCAAACAGATGAAAATGTGCAGGATAAATTAGGAGATGGAATTGGAAAAACAGAATGGGGATTAACTCTACTTTCTGTTTTAGCTGACATGCTGCAAAGGACTTGTATTTCTTTTTTAAAATTCCAAAAGGTAAAGTCTTTGAATGTGTATTCAAGTGTTACAACAATGAAGTGACTCACCAAAGAGAAATTTCTTCAGAAGAGCCCTTGCATACTCTGCCGTTATGTCTCTTGATCTCAAGTAAAACCACCCGGGCAATAGTACCAGCCATCACTGAGCCAACGCCACACATGGCATTTTTCAGCTCAGGGACACCAGGCCCCCAGGGGAGGCTGAGCAGCAGAAGCCGTTAGGGGGCGGGGAGCACGGCCGAGCGGAGGGGTCCCACCCACGTCAGAGGGCTGGCGCCCACTCGTCTGAAGCCAAAGCCACGACGGTTTAAGGGACGAAGGGGGATGGGGAGGACACCATCGAAAAACAATACTGCCTAGAACAGGCTAACCATAAATAAGTAGAGCTTGGCCTTACGGAGAGCGCCCAACGCAGGTCTGACCGTTCTTCCCGAAGCTGTAAGAAGACAGCCCAGGTCCAAGATGGCGGCAAATTTGAGCTCTCTTCTCGCCCCTTGTATGCCCCATGGCGCATGCGCAGAGCAGAGCGTGGAGGCCGGGGGCTGAGCAAGAGGCTCACAGGTGGGTGCAGTTCTCCCTGCCCCAGGGTGGAGGATGCGTGGGGCCCAGGAAGGGCGGTGACCAATCTGAGCTCCAGATTCCAGGTGGGTAGCCTCACTGCCTTGTCTCCCAGGGATAGATTAAGGCTTGGATTTGAGCCTTGTAGGGGGGTATCTCTGGCTAGGGTGGTGTAGAGGATGTAGCTTGTGGTGTATGTGTGGCACGTTGGGCGGGGTCACCGTATTTATCTGGTTGCGCAAGGATTGCAGAGCATGCAGACAGATCCACTTGTGGCTGCCCACGGTAGAGACCCAGGAGCCTCCAGTGAATTTACAGTTAGTGCAAGTAATGGCCTTTTGTTGTGCCCTTTTTTGTCAGGTATTTATGTATATTACTGCATTTAATTCTATTTCTTTATTTCGGAGAAATTTGAATTGGATCTATGCGTTAGGTACTAGAAATCTATGATGTTAATTTCCTGATCCCAATGGGTGTATTGGGATTATGTAAGAAAAAGTCCTTGCTTATCGGAAATTATTGGGTTGGGAGAGGAGCATGTTCTTTCTACTCTTCTTGTAACTTTCCTGTAAATTTGAAATTATTTCAAAGGAAAAAGTAAAAAGTTAATTTTAAAAATTACACTCTCCAGTGCCGGCCGGTGGCGTAGTGGTTAAGTTCTCGCGCTCCACTTCAGAGGCCCAGGGTTCGCAGGTTCCTGTCCCAGGCGCAGACAGACGCACTGCTTGTCACCCATGCTGTGGCGGCGTCCCATATAAAGTGGAGGAAGATGGGCACGGATGTTAGCCCACGGCCAGTCTTCCTCAGCAAAAAAGGGGAGGATTGGCAACGGATGTTAGCTCAGGACTAGTCTTCCTCACACACACAAAAAAAGAGTTCTATATGCTAACTGATGTTTTTGTCAACTATATCAGATACAGAAAGTGATTTTTGTCAGCTTCTTGTAAGTCTGCCAATTTTTCCGTTCTGTGTTTTGAATCTGTGTTGTAAAATACATAAAGGTTAAAATTTCTTTCTGATGAACTTACCATTCTATCAATTAATAGTAACCGTCTTCATGTCAAAAAGATTTTTACCTTGAAGTCTTTTGGCCTGATGTTGATTTAGCTGTGTCAACTTTTGTTTAGTTGGTATTTGCCTTGGTTTACTTTTTCTATCCTTTTACCTACCAACATTTTGTGTCCTTACCTTTTAAGTGTGTCTCTTGTAAATAACTAACTCTGTGTTTGTTTACTAGTTTTTTGTTTGTTCAATGTTTGTTTACTCAGCCTTAGAAGCTTCTTTTTACCTTTGGTCCATTGACATTGATTGTGACTTTTGATATTTTGTGATGCATTCTTACCATTTTATTTTGTGTTAAGTGTTTGCTACTTTTTTCTAAGTTTCTCCGTTAATGCTTTCTTTGAGATTGAAAAAAATTTTTTAACCTATCTTTCCCTACCCCACCCCACCTCCACATACCATTTTCTTCTCTACCACTTGAGAAGTTATTCACTCTGATACTGTCTTTTGGTGGTCACCCTACAATTTGTAACACTTATTTAATTGAACAAATTCTGAAGTTAATATTTTTAACCTCTTTTTAAACAATACAAGGTCCTTGGGACATTTTAACTTCAGTTATCACCTTCTCCTTTCTAACTTATATGATTTTTCCTGAGATCTGCTGGGAGAAGTTTCTGTGAACATTTCATGGACCATGTGCCTCCTGTATCCAACTTCCTCCTACTCATCTTTCATTTCTCAGTTTAAACTCCACTTCCTCTGAAAAGACTTCCTTGGATTCAGGGTCAGTAGTCATCAGACTGGATTACTATGCACTTAGAAATGCCCAAAGACTTTCCAAGGGGGCACAGGCATAATAGTTTCAAAGAAATCAATTTCCAGATTCTCACCTTTTATGTGTAACTCTTTCCTAATATTCATCTGCCTGAGAACCAAGACCCCCAGAAGCCTGAGGAGATGGTTGGTTCTCCTTTCCTCTATTACCTTGTTCCCACTTCATAAAAGAAAGGTATGTCTCCATTACTTACCTTTATTATTGTGCTTTTCCCTGGAGTGTAAATTCCCCTCAAATACCAAACAAATATATAGCAGTTCAAAATATTAGCATTAATGAAACTTCCCTTTGTGTCTTTCCTTATATTATTCATATTTCTCTGAAAGGCAAAGCATTAGAAATGGAGTATTTTGGTGCTCCATTGTTGGATTGTTAATAATTAGGCATTATGTAGAGTCAAATAAGAGTAGAGTTGCCAGATTTAGCAAGTAAAAATACAGAAACAGTTAAACTTGACTTTCAGATAACAGAAAAAAACAAACCCTCTTTTAAATATGGATGCCTCAGACATACTGAAACACCAAAAAATTATTTGTTTCTGAAATTCAAATTTAACTGGGCATCCTGTATTTTATCTGGCAACGCTAGCAAAATTAAGAACAATTTTCATTTCTTTGTTCCATCTCTTTGACATTTTTAAATAATATGATGTTCCCAAGGGAGAGTTCTATTAAAGCAAACTCAAAAATGTGGGTAAGAAGTTTTAAAGCAGAGGTACTTCAGTTCATCCAGGCTACAAATTCATGGCAAGGGTCCTTTGCTTATTTAGCAATCTATCTTAGAATTAGAATTCATAAATAAGATGGTTATCATAGAGATGGTTACAAACATATTGATTTGAAATGAAAAATAAAATCAGACTTGTTCTGACAGAAAATAAGTCAGATTTGGCTACATGATTTGAAAATGAGAACTCACTTTGGCGATTATGTTACATGCAGAAAGTTTTCAGAAATTCACCAAATCTTCAACTCTAGGGTTTTGCAGAAACTAAAACATTATAAAATAGAAATGTTATTGAAGACTCATTGCTGCCAGTGTGTTCATGTTAAAAATTCACTGATCTGTACACTTAAGATGAATTCACTTTATGTAATACCTCAATTAAAAAAAAAGCTTTCAAAAGGAATGTTGAAATTAACGGTACATTTTCTGAGTATATCTACTAAGTCACACCTAAGTGAAAGAATAACATATATAATTTGGTAATTTTTGATAAGGCCTTTTTGCTAAACTTCCCAGAAATTAAGTACATGATTCTAATGGCTAGATAGGAAATCCTTTTTCAAGTCAAGTAGTCTCTAATTTTAGCGCTAAAAAAAGAAGAAGATTGAAGAATCTAGTCAAGTTCTCAATCGATCAATCAATCAATCATTAGGGGTGTGAGAGCATTAAGAATATGAGAGCAAAAAAGTTTAAGAGTCACTGAACTACTAAGTTATATCTTCTCAGAGCAACCTGGACTTTTCCCCTTACTTATCATAATATGTATATACATTTTTGTTTATGTGACTATTTGATGTCTTTCTCCTACAGCATCAAGTCTCATAGAAACAATACTGAGCATATTAGTTTTCCTGAGTGAATCTTTAAGTGAAAGATTGAATGAGCAAATGCGTTACTGTGCAGAGGGCATATGCAGTCCTGGCAGTGGATGATTACACCCGGAACATGTAAGCAGAGCAGAGGATGGAACTCGGGAAAATGGCAGTGGATTAACAACTCCTTTTAGGGCCACAACTGTGTCATTTGCCTTTGCAACTCCCTCCCTTTTCCTTTCCTCCCTTGTCCCTAATAGGGAGCACAGTGTTTCGCACACAGGAACAATACAAAAGTAAAAATAACCCTATTTTGCTAAACCAGTGTAAGATCCAGAGTACATAACTACGGTTAAGAGTGTTCTTTCCAGTGAAACAGTTACCCTAAAGACTGTGCTGTGACCCTGGGCAAGTCTCTTCATCTCAGTGTGCCTCATTGTCTTCTCCGTCTTGTAGGAGAAATAGATATTAAATACACAGAATATAGTGGTTTCCCTAGCCTCCTCAAGGAAGTTGCACGTGATCCCTCCTCAGAACCCGCCATTTCAAGATTAGCTATCTTTTATTGCAATTTAATAAATCATCTCTAAATGCATCATGTGCGTCATACCACGTGCTATGACTATTTTTCCTCTAGTTCACATATCTTCCAGTATCCTAAAGTCAGGTCCATTTTTTTTATGTTTCTGCCACCCACTTTCTAGAACTTTAGCCCTAACTAAATGAACATTTATGACTTGTTCAAGTAGTCCCTTTTCAGTTTGGCTGGGTTTTCTGTCTTGTCAGTTTTTTAGGTGCCACCAGGAGGCAGCATGAACTTGGTGATGATCTCATTCTAGAAGCCTGTACATCCACAGTCATCCTGTCACTTCCTAAGGGAAGATGTCTTTTCTATTTAAGATGCAATTAAACCTAACCATTTTTTTCAAATAATACCCAGTATTAATGAGGAAGTGGGGAGCTGACACTGCCATACACTTGTGGTAGAAGTGTTCATTGGGGTAATTTGAAAACTACATATCCGAAGGCTTAAAATTGTTTTTATCCTTTGCTCAGGCATTCCCCTTTCCCACAATCACTCTGCCACCCCCCGTAATTAATTTCTCTTAAGGAAATTATTGTGTCTGTGAGCAAAGATTTAGCTATAGGGACATTCAGTACAGCATTGCTTTTAATAAGATAAACTAGAAATAATGTAAATGTCCAACAGGGGATTCAGATCATATCATGGATTACCATGTGGCTGTTAAAAATGATATTGTTGAAATGTTTTCCAAAAATGTGGTGTATATATCACAAGATGTGGCACACGGGACAATTTTAAGTGGTATATGGAAGGGCATTGTTTGTTTCCACTTCCCTATATCTCCTCCCAGTTCCCAGAAACACTGTCCTGGCTCAGCATGGCCTCCCTGCTAAGGATCTAGAAGGCTATGACTCCCACACAAGCCCACACTCTTCTTCTCCCCGTCCTCCTCTAGGAGCTCCCTGTCCTGTTCCTTCTCCAAGACCCAGGCTTTGCCCTGCTATCATGGCCCCAGCGCCCTTTCCCATTTGCCAGCAGAGCACTCCCTTACTGCCTTCAAGCCCCTTTTCCTAGTATTTCCTGAAACCCCCAACTCTGCCCCTTCTCCTAAGCTCCAGTCTACCTTCCTGTTCTGTGATTTTCTGGCACAGATCCCTTAGAGAAAGTCTTTCCTACTTGTTTCTAACTCATGTGATCCTCATCCCTAGCATCCCCAGAAGTCCCCAGTGTCCATCCGCAAGCCGCTGCCTCTGGTCCCTCAGCTTCAGCCTTTCCTTCCCCAGCCCTACAAATGTTCTCCCCTGGGTCTTTCCTTTTTTCATGCTGGCCCTTTTATGTTCTGTCCCTGTTTCTCTCTTTCTTCTCTTATAGCCCTCCTCACTGCTGACTGAAGTTTCTTGGCCATTCAATTTGTTTAAGTATGGCTTCCTCAAGTATCTTGCTTAATATTTTAAAAGCAATCATAAGTGTCATCCAGATATATTCCTACCTAAGTGATGAGGTTAAAGTGTTAATTTTTTCATAACAATAGCCACAGATGTGTGGCAACCCAGTTTCTTTCTGTAAATGTATAGGAAGTGAGCTATAATTCATAGAGCAGGATTTGCAGAATTGGTGAATTTCTCAAGTGGGAAAATTAAAAAGTAGTTAATATTTCCTATGAGTTCTATGATTTAGAGTGTAGTGGGGAAACAGAGGAGCAATAAAACAAAATACAAGTAAGCATTTTTCTAAATTGATTTAAGTCAGAACCGAACTCTCACTTGAAATTCATTGTGGTCTTTGTGGGCAAAATTATTTTAGAAGTCAGAAATTGAATTGGGAAAAATAATGTAAATTGAAAAACACTATATGCCTGACACATGTATTAGAGCTATGGTATCGCTTACAAAGAATTGCTTTAAGTAAAAAACAGTCGTTGCTCATGGGTCACATTATTGATGATGAAATGGAAGAGCAGGTACCTTAACTGCTATTCTTAGCAGCTTCTAAAAATGTCAAGGTGGATAAAACGTAAAATGTATTTGAAGTATATAGCAATCAGTAGCCAAAAATATATACATAAGCATCTGGCAAGTATGTGAAAAATAAGGTTTTTAGTCATGTGGATACATATCAACTTTGGCAATATATCATTATCTTAAGTCTCACAATAAGTGATTTTAAGCATTTTTATCCATTATCAAGAATTGAATTGTCCCATTAACTTAACTTACTAGTTCTTTAAGAAGTAAATCTTTATTTTCAGCAGTTTGGGCTAAAATTTCTATTAAGTGTAGTGTCTTTTTATACACTTCCTGTCTGCTTAAATGGTTTAACTTTTACTGAATAATTCAAGGTCTTCATTGTGAGTTTCCATTATGGTAGACTGGAGGCAAAGGAGGGGACTCAACCCCTTTACTAAATAGCCCAAGCAAGTTAGAAGTTAGAGTCAGAGTTCTTGTGTCTGCTTTTTATTGCTTTGCTGTCTTAACAGTTCAAGGTACCATGTCTGCATCTAGCTGCCCTCTCTACTGTTGGGAAACACTGTTCCATGGGTCTTTCAAGCTCTTAGATGTCTTACTGGTTATGCCAAGAATGCAAGGCCCTGACCACTCTTTATCTGAGACATTTCTCAAGGTCATGTTTGCAGGGAACAACCTTGAGAGATGCAATAACTTCTCCCAGACCAGGGCTGCTGCAAAGAGGCAGCTTTTCCAGGCTCAGTGTTTCTCTCCTGTAACACAACCCCTGTGTGCAGTATGTCTAAGACTATCTGCATTGCCATGTGGGCTTGGAGCCCGAGGAACTCATGCAATCACACTGACACTCTAGCTACTGCTTTTGCTGTGAGTGATAGTTTTCAAGTCTGACTCAGGGAGTCTCATGTCTTCTGTCAGCATCCATGACACTGTGGCAAGCTGACTTGTTAGCTGGAAGTAGGGTGAAATCTCAGACCTTTCACAGTTCTTGAAATCTACCTCCCAATTTGTTGTTTGATTTATACTTTTAGCAAACATGTATTTATTATATACATACTTGGAAATATATAAGGCCCTGGGGAATATAAGGTGAACAATAATTGGAACCCCTCTTAAGAAAGTCTGCCTGGTGAGGAATGCAGACACCCAAACAGGGCTTTGTAACAAAACGTGATTAATATTAAAGGCATATCTAGGTTTTCTGCACAGAGGTAGGGCACCAGAACATTAGGGACAGCTTTTTGGAGGAGGTGACACTGAATTAGCTCTTCAAGGATGAGGAGGAGTTGGTCAGACAGAAACAGAGGACAAGGAGTCATGTCAGGATAGTATAAATCAAGATAAAAGAAGAGAAAAATAGCACAAAATGCAGAGAACTAAAATCAGGTCAGTGGCAGATGGGGTTCGGAGATGCAGCCTAGGGGTAGCGGGGAGCTGATGACAGAGGACAGAGCATGATGTGTTATGGAGTTTGAACTTCATCGTAGAACTGATAGCAGAGGCATTTTAAGTTTAGGGAGTGATGAAGTCAAATCACAAGAGTTCTGTGGAAAAATGGATTTGTGGGGAGAGGGGTTTTTGCAGTAACAGATATGAGACATGATAAGGGCTTGAGCTAGAGCAGAGCCAAGAAACAAACAAGACAGGTCAGATTCAAGATTATTTAGAATGTCAAATTGACAGGACTTTGTGACTATGGACTATAACCTGTTGTAAGCTAGGTAAGGACAGGAATCTCATCTGGCTTGCTCACTGCTGGAGTCTCCTGTATCTAGCACAGTGTATTGCACACAAGTACTGAAATAATTCTCTTTTAAAAAATATTTCTTATTGAAGGATAAATGTGTGAAGTAAGCTAAGCTGACATTACTGTATATGTAACAAACTCACTTCTAAGACACCATCAATTTTAAGATACACCACTGATTTCATAGTAGCCTTTTCTGAGAGTGGATAGATAGCAGAAGGGTTAATTCCAAAACAACTCTGCAGATCTGACCATCCAGTGGAGGAGTTTATTTCCCCTCCCTTTGAATCTGCCAACAGAATTCCTGGTATCAAGAAGGGTTAAAATGAGAAGGAAAAGAATCTCTTCTAATTGAGTAATCAGCAGAAATTTAAATAATTTCTGATGTTACATATGTGCAGTAATATCTAATTAGGTGAGGATTCCTCACAATAGAAGTGGAATACTATTTAAACAAATTTGATGATTATATGGAATTAAAACTATTGGCAATGTCAACATAATTGAGAAGAAGAGAGGCATAAATAAGGATGAAGTTAAAACCTATTAAAAGAATGATTTTATTTAGTGTGATGAGACTATACATATTGATTACATTTAGACAATATAGAAAGAAAATATAAGAAAATATAAATATGTTTATTGATTGATTTAAAATATAAAAGTATAGACCCTATAGGCAATATTTAAAAAATAAATAAAATTTAGCTATATGAAGCTTACAAAATATACACCAAAACAGCACCATGTACAAAAATTGAAATTTAAAGGATAAAATATATATATCATATGTATCAGTTATCTGTTGCCACAATAATGCTGAATAACAAGCAATCACATAAAAAAATAAGCATTTATTTGATTCCCAAGTCTTCAGGTCACCTCAGCAGTACTTGTGGGCCCTCTTGCATGTATGGGGTCAGCTGGTGGGTCATCTATGGGTTAGCTTTGCTCTCTCACGTATTTGGGCTTTTGGCTTGCTGGCTCAGCTCTCTTATCATACAGCAGGCTAGTGTGGACTTGTATACATCGCAATAGCAGGTTCTCAGAGACTAGGAGTGCATACTCCTTTTCAGGTCAAGGCTCAAAACTGGCACATTGTGGGGCCAGCCCGGTAGCGTAGCACTTAAGTTCCACACTATGCTGCAGCAGCCTGGAGTTTGCAGGTTCAGATCCCAGATGTGGACCTATGCAGTGCTTGTCAAGCCATGCTGTGGCGATGTCCCCATACAAAATAGAGGAAGATGGGTACAGATGTTAGCTCAGGGCTGATTTTCCTCAGCAAAAAGAGGAGGATTGGCAATGGATGTTAGCTCAGGGCCAATCTTCCTCACACAAAAAAAAACCTGGCACATCATTATTCCACGGAATTGTGTTGGCTAAAGTGAATCACAGGCCAGCTCAGATTCAAGAGGAAGGGAAATTACCTCCTCCACTCGATGGTCAGATCTGCAGTCTCTTTGCAAAGTATGTGATATAGGGAAGCATAAAAATAAGAGATATTTTTGCAATCTACCACAGCATGAAAATTCTAATTGATATAAATAGAAAAATAGGAAGAAAAAACAGGAGAATAGGGAGTAAAAACAAAAGATATGGAACACAAGAAACAAATATCAGGTAGATATAAACCTAACCATATTGATAAGCACATTAAATATAAATGGATAAATTGGATAAAAAAGCAAGAATCAATTATATGTTGTCTAAGAGAAAGCCACTTTAAATATAAAGACACAGATAGATTAAAAGTAAGGTGATGGAAAAGTATATACCATGCCTACATAAACTAAAGAAAGCTGGAGACGCATAGTAATATGAAATGTACTAGATTTCAGAGCAAGGAGCATTACTAAGGATAGAGAGGGTAACTGAATAATGATACAAGGTTCAGTTCATTAAGAGGATATAACAGTCTATGCATGCGTATGCAAATAATAACAGAGTTTCAAAATACCTGAAACAAAAACTGTTAGAAATAAAAGGAGAAATGGACAAATCCACAATTATAGTTGGAGATTTTAACAGTAATAGACCAAATAAAAAGAAAATGAGTAAAGGTATAGAACACCTGACCAATATTATCAGTCAACTTAACCTATTTACCATTTAATGAAAATTCCACCTGAAAACAGAATACCCCATCTCTTCAAGTGCACACAAAACATTTTCCAAGATAAGCCGTATGCTGGACCATAAAACAAGTCTCTATAAATTTAAAAGAATTTAAGTCATGGGGCCGCCCAGTGGTGCAGTAATTTAGTCCGCGCTTTGACAGCCCAGGGTTCACGGGTTCGGATCCCGGGCGCCCGCCGACGTACTGCTTGTCAGCCATGTTGTGGCAGCGTCCCATATAAAGTAGAGGAAGATGGGCACGGATGTTAGCCCAGGACTAGTCTTCCTCAGCAAAAAGAGAAGGATTGGAAAAGGATGTTAGCTCAGGGCTGATCTTCCTCACAAAAAAAATAAAAAAAAGAATTTAAGTCATACAAAGTATGTGTTATGACCACAGTAGAATTAAATTAGAAATCAACAAACAGATATCTGGAAAAACTCTTAAGTATTTGGAAATGAAATACATATTTCTATATAACTGAAGGCTAAAGAAGAAATCACAAGGGAAGTTAGAAAATATGTGGAACCAAATTAAAATAAAAAATTAGCATATCAAAATATATGAGATACATCTAAAGCAGTGCTTTGAGGGAAATTTATATTACTAAATGTTCTCAAATTAATGTGATAAACTTTCACTTTAAGACACTAAAAAGGGTAAATTAAATCCATAGGCATAAGGAAGGAAATAATAAAAATCAGAGCAGAAATCAATTGAATAGAAAAGAAAAATCAATGGAACTAAAACCTGGTTCATTAAAAAGACCAATAAAATTGACAAAACTCTAGTCAGACTGATCAAGTATTAAAGAAAGAAGACACAAATCATAAATGAAAGAAGGGCAACACTACAGAAACTACATATTTTAAAATAGTAATAAGACAGTATGAGCAATTTTTTATGCCATGTAGATGAAATTGACAAATTCCTTGAAAGACAAACCACCAAAGATCACTCAAGAGAAACTGATAGCATGACTAGTCCTAGGCCATTTAAATAAGTTGAATTTGTAGATAAAAGCCTCCCCACAAAGAAAACTCTAGGTCTAGATGTCTTCACTGGTGGATGATACCAAACATTTTTGTAAGAAATAATACCAATCCTATGTAAAAAAAAAAAAAATCGAAGAGGAAGATATGCTTCACAACTTGTTCTATGATGCAAGCATTACTCTGGGACCAAAACCAGATAAAGCCATTGGAAGAAAAGGAAATTTATAAACCAATATTCTTCATAACCATGAATGTTAGCCTATCAAATCTAGAAATATGTAAAGGGAAAGTGTCATGTGGGATTTATCTTGGGAATGCAAAGTTGGTTTAACACTTAAAAATATATGAATGTACTTCAAATTAATAAATTAAAATAGAAAAACCATATAATCATCTTAATAAAGGCAGAAAATCCACTTGACAAAATTCATCTCCCATTCAAGACGAAAAGTCCAGACTAGCAATAGAGGGGAACTTCCTCAATTTGATAAAAAGCATCTACATAGTCCTACAGCTAATATCATACTTGATGATAGAAAACTGCATGTGTTCCTCGGAAGATCAGAAAAAAGGAGGCAAAGATGTTCACTCTTCTTTATTCATCTTTCTCCTGCAGGTTCTACCCAGTTTAATAAAGCAAAGAAAAAGAAAGAAATGCATCTAGATTGGAAAAGAAGTAAAGCTGTCTTTATTTACAGGTAACCTGATCCTGCATATAGAAAATCTTAAGGAATCCATAAATGAGCTGTTAGAATTTATAAGCAAGTTTGGTAGATATCAGAACACAAAGTCAGTTTAAAAAAATCAATTCCAGGGGGCCGCCCGGTGGCGCAGCGGTTTCGTCCGCGCTTGGCAGCCCGGGGTTCGCGAGTTCGGATCCCGGGCGCCCGCCGACGCACTGCCTGTCAGCCATGCCGTGGCGGCGTCCCATATAAAGTGGAGGAAGATGGGCACGGATGTTAGCTCAGGGCCAGTCTTCCTCAGCAAAAAGGGGAAGATTGGCAATGGATGTTAGCTCAGGGCTGGTCTTCCCCACAAAAAAAAAAAAAAAATCAATTCCATGTTAGCATTGAACAATTAGAATTTGAAATTTTAAAAATTGTTTATAATAGCATCAATATTATTAAATACTTAGAGATAAATTTGACAAAATGTATGCAATACCTGTATACTGGAAACTACAAAATGTTTCTGAGAGAAATTAAAGACCTAAATAAATGATGAGATAGTCCATGGATCTGATTTTGTTAAGATGTCAGTTCTCCTCAGTTTGATCTATAGATTCAACACAATCTCAATCAAAGTCACAATAGGCTTTAAAAAAAAAAAGGAACAAAGTGGGGAGGTTTATCATACCAGATTTCAAGACTTAAACTATAAAGCTGCATTATCAAGACAGGATCGATGTAGACACCTAGATCCATGGAACAGAATAGGGTCACTTTTGACAAAGAAATACTAAAAAGAAACAAACTACTGATAATGTGATAACATGGATATGTCTCAACAGTATCATCCTAACAGAAAGTAGCCATATACAAAATACTATATACTGTTTGTTTATATTTATATGAAATTTTAGAAAAACCAAAGCTATAATAACAAAAAGCAGATTAGTAGTTGCCAGGGCTCACGGATAGGAGTGAGGGAATTGACTGCAAAAGGGCACGAGGGAACTTTTGGGAATGATAGAAATGTTCATGCTTGTGTCTGCAGTTATACCACTGTATACATTTGTCAAAACTCATTGAGTTATACATTTAAAATCAGTGAATTTTATTGTATGTGAATTGTACCTCAATGAAACTGACAGAAAATAAGGATGGAAACTTTTAGGCATTCAAAATAATAAGGAACAAGAATTAATGATTGTTTATTTGAGATTTTCTTGTTTCTTGAAGTAGGCCCGTATGTATTAGGAAAATGCAAATCAGAACTATAATGAGATATCACCTCACACCCGTCAGAATGGCTATTCATAAAAAGACAAGAAATAACAAGTGTTGGAGAGGATGTGGAGAAAAGGGAACCCTCATACACTGCTGGTGGGCATGCAAACTGGTACCTCCACTATGGAAAACAGTATGGAGATTTCTCAAAAAATTAAAAATAGAAATACCATATGATCCAGCTATTCCACTTCTGGGTATTTATCCAAAGAATGTGAAAACATTTAATTAATAAATAATTTTAAAAATTTAAAACAGAACTAAATAACAGAAAAAAAGAATTAATGAAATAAAAAAATAAATTCATTACTTTGAAAAAACTAATAAGGTGGACAGACCTCTTGCAGGACTGATAAAGAAAAGGAAAGGCACATAAAAGCTGTTACAAGGGAAAGAAACCTGAACTACAGGTAAGGCTGAATGGACTGACTCTTGCCCAAGAGTGAAAATGAGTGAACTGAATCTACATATACCTAAAAATCTTGAAAATATAGCTTTGAATTAAAATAAGTTGCAAAAGGATATGTACAATATGGTACATTTATGTAAATGTTAAACAATAGTATATATTGTTTGTGCATGCATACATATATAGAAAAAAATTTTAACTTAAATTTTAAATTTCATTTTTAACTCCATTTCATACATGAGAATTAGAATGCCAATTTAACAACTTCAGGTTATTGGTTTTCTCCGGGAGGAGGGAAGCCTGAAGGAATTGGGGGAGGAGGTGTGCAAAGGGGACTTTAGCTACATCTTTAATGTTTCATTTCATTGTTCCCCAGAGAAAATGACAAAGAGACAGAGGCAAAACTGAAGGCAAAACAAGCAAAATGTTATTATCTTTTAGACATTATGGGTAGTACATGTAGCTGTCTGTTATGTTATTTTCTGTACTTTTGATATGTTCGAAATGTTTTATAATTTAAAATTATTTTGAGGTTGAATAAAGCCAGCCATACTATAAACTTCACACAACAAAGTGCACTGTATAGTGATCACATTCCTGAATAATCTCACAATTGACATAACTACCAGATTTACAGACAACAGTCAATACACATTAGTTCCATCAGAAAACTTCCGCAGAGGTATTAACAGACTGAGGATCTTGTCAGTGGTTTCTTAGTTACAGTCTTTATTGATTCCTTGGAGGATGCCTGAGTTAACACCAGTAATCTACTGGTTGATTGCAACATGTTAGTAAATAGCTGCTGCTGAATTCAACGTCATGATTAAATTATCGCTAAGGGTGAGTGAGTGCTCTATGACACTGGCCTTGCAAATGAGGTCAGAGAAATGTCTTTGCTTAGATAGCAGGATTCCGTGTGATAAAAATCCAGCCAGTAATTAAATGGACCATGTCCTTCCCCTATCTTAACACTGATCATTTTGAATCATCATTACCTGTCTGTATGCTTGGCTCACAGTAGGCACAGGGTAAATAATTGTTGGCTCACTAATTAGTCTCCAGGAAATGAAATTCCATGAATGGAGGCGTTGCTGTGCCTGCTCATCCCCATGGTGGACGATGAAATTTCCCAGATCTCTCCAGCCAGAAGGATCGCTTCCTCTCAAATTTGTATCCTTTTAGTATATTTAACATCTTTTCTTATAAATACTTGTGTTTATGTCTTATTTTCCATTACTACCTAAATTTCTTAAGAATAGGGCCTCTTTCCTTTTGTAATTTATTACAGAGTGATGGAAAATGGAAAGAAAAAATGTCTTAAAGCTAAAATTAATTCACTTTTAAACTTTTCTAAGTTCAACAGAATTATATTGACCTTCAAGTATGCAACTTCAAACCATTTAAAATGAATTTCATTGTCATGCATTATTAGGTTAGTTGATAGCAAAGGAATAACATGTCATGCCATGCCACCTACAGGGCTAGTGCGCTGGTTGCTTAGCTATTTCCTATTAAACACCAGTGAACAAAGACAGCTGCCAAACATTTTCTAGGTCATTTGTTCTGTTTGTAAACAGAAAGTGCACAATAATTAACAAGATGTAATCATTTGCAAACTGGATTTATGTAGAATGAAAGAATTTTAAAAAAGAGGAGGGAAATTAATGCAAGTCTTAAGTGCTTAATGACCCCATTAATTGAGAGATAGGTAATTAGAGAAATTAAACAGAAGAGGTAATGGCCTTGGAGCCATTAATCTAGGCTGGCAGTACTGCTGATGTTTACCAGGTGATTTTCTTCTGAATTAAGAGCTAAGTCAGTCTACTTTCACACAATAGTTCTTGAATCTGTCCAATCAGAAGAATCACTTGGAAAGCTTTTGAACAACACAGATCCCTGGATTCTCTTCGTAATTCCTTACTCAGAATCTTAGGGGTGAGACTCAGGCATATGAGTTTTTAAAAAGCTGACCAGGTGATTCTTTTGATTTTTTTGATAAAAAGCTAGCCAGGTTTAGACATCATTGCTTTAGAACAGGGTTTCTCAACCTTGGCACTATTGATATTTTTGGATGGCTAGTTGTGGTGGGGGCTGTCCTGTGCATTATAGGATGTTTAGCAGCATCCCTGGCCTCCACCCACTAGATGCCAGTAGTGCCCTCCCTTCCCCAACTTGTGAAAAAACAAGTCCAGACATTGCCAGATTTCTCGGCCAGGGGATGGGGGAGGTGTGGGGTTAAGTCACCATCATTTGAGAACCACTGTTTTAGAACAAACCTGTCTGATAGAACTTTCTGCAATGAGGGAAACATCTAATACAATAGCCACAAGCCACATGTGACTATTGAGCACTTGAAATGTGGCTAGTACAACTGAGGACCTGAATTTTAAATGTTGTTTTATTTTAAGTAATTTAATTGTAAACACCTCATATAACAAATGGCCGTCATATTGGACAGCACAGCTTTACAGGATTCAGATCTGACTCTTGGTGGTGAAATCTATACCATTTCTCCCTAAGTGCTTCTGAGAAATGCCATGTAGAAATAATTTACAGGAATAGAAAATTATCTACCTTTTTGTCTGAATCAGAAAAAACCTTGGGATGTTATGATTAATGGAAAATTTACTTGCAGTTTTGCTTTCTAAGTGTTGCCCAGGAAATATTTTTTATCACCCTTGATTTCCAGATTTTCAGAATTAAAGCAGTCTAATACACAGCCACATTATTCATAATGGCCAAAAAAAGTGGAAATAATCCAGATGTCCAACAACTGATGAATGAATAAATAAAATGCGGTATATCCATACAATGGAATATTATTGACAATAACAAGGAATGATACCCTGATACATGCTGCAACAGAATAAACCTTAAAAACATTATGCTAAATGTAAGAAGCCAGTCACAGAAGACCACATATTATATGGTTCCATTTATATGAAATGTCTATAATGGGAAAATCTGTAGAGACAGAAAGTAGATTAATGGTTGCCTAGGGCTAGGGTGAAATGGTGACATTGGGTGGTGATGGCTATACAATTCTGTGATTACACTAAAAACTATTGAATTGTATGCTTTAATTTGGTGAATTAGATGGTATGTGAATTGTATCTCAACAGAATTATTAACAGTTCTGTCACTATAATTTACCACATTAGCAGAGTTAATAAGAAAATTTGCATGATAATATCAGTTGGTGCATGATATTTACTTTCAAACTAGAAGTGGCTTTGGATAATGTTACCATCTTATTCCAAAATAGTCTCTTCTCTGGCTACCACCACTCTCATTTCCAAGATAACTGAAGTGACCCTGCATTGTGCCCAAACTCAGGCTGAAAATCCTCGAGTATGGCCCTCATTCAACAACAAATCATTCCACTCTAAGAGACCAAGTGTAGGACAGGGAATGCATACAGAGGATACTCTTGGCATAACCCCAGCCTGCGAGTGAAAGGGCCCATCCTTGTAATTCCTGAGCTCCTTTGGCCTCTCTAGTCCAGAGGCATAATGGACACATGAACGTTGCCAATGAGAAAAGATAAAAGGATAGGAGGTTCCCAATATCCAGCCTAATTTTGTCATGAGTCAGCTGGTCAGACCCTGTCCTGAATGTAAAGTGCTAAGCTGTGGAAGATAAACAACTTTGTCAGGCAATTAGGAGATGGCATTCACTTTCAGGGCCTTGAGCTCTCCACGCAGCCCCAGATAGAGCCCATTCTCCAATTTTCCGCTCATCCGACTCAGATAACTTTACAGGAAATGAAAATGTTTCTAGCTTTTTAGTTACAAAGCAAGACTGAATACTGAAAATAAGGTCCAGGCTGATGCTGCTTGAACACGGACTATTCAGGAGACCTCCTGGAAGTGTGCGGAAGATGGAGACGGGAAAATAGCAAATATCAAGTGAGGTCAAATCTTGCATAATGTAAACAAAAAAAAATTATCTAAGGAAATTATGCTTTTATCTTTCAGAAGAAATAACGTCACATGAAGTTAAACAGTTTGTCTAAGTGGTTAGATAGAGATCTGTTAAGAATTTTGTAAAGAGAAGTAGGGGCTCAGATTGGAAGACGGAAAAGAAGAGGCTTTTTAAAGAAAAACATGTAGGGAGGAATATTAATTCAGTAACTCATTCAGGAGATAAGGCAGTGGACCAGAGGTTAAGAAACAGTGACACTGGCCTGAGTCTGAGCATTGACACGTTTCTGACCTTTCTTCCATTCAGTGAGGATGCAGATGAACAAATCCACAGAGCTTTTCTGAGAAGAGCGAAGTCCTGTGGAAGGGTTCGGGGAAGGGTCTGATTTATTTGGAGGACAAGTGTCATCTTCAAGACAAGATGCACAAACTGTACTCTGAATTTCTTATGACTAGGCATAGTGGCAGTCTTCCCTGGCCCTCACTGTCTGGCTGGATGAGGTGTCCCTCTTCTGTGTTCTGGCAGCACCCTGGACATACCTTTAGTATAGCACTTAAATTATTTTTTTAAGATCGTTACTTTTTACCTGCCCCCACCCCCCGCCCCCCAGACAGTCAACTTCTCGAGAACCAAGACATTGTTGGCATTCATGTGGTTTTCAGCTTCCAACGGCCTCATCAGAGTTTCTAAGGCAGGCATACTTTCCCATCTCTGGTGGGTATTGTTTCATTTTCAGGTGTTTCATAGGCCAGTTGGCTTCTTCCCAGATTAGGTAATTCAAAGGCTAACGCCATACCTGGACTCTGCCGCAGAATGACGTGGTAAGTCAGGTTGTAACATAATACTGAGTTCCACCAGTATTTGGGCTGGGCTCCCAAATGGATGCCTTACACAAAGTTGCTCACTAGAGTGGGTTTGTCACTAGATGGCATTGTCACATGCACTTCAGATATCTGAACTGCACTCCCCCAGTCAGGCACCCAGGTGACCTTTATCTGTTATTTCAGCCATGTTCATGTGAGATGCTAAAGAAACAAATTGCTCAGTGACACCCATGGGGCCTGAAAGAATTCAGGCGCTTTCCCTGTTGCCTATCTTCATGGGAGGAGTGGCTGGAGGGCCATTGAACATTCGGATTTATATCCCAGACCATGAAGCCCAATCCCAGGTATGGAATCAGAAATTTATTATGTTCCAGATCATCAGACCTAATCCCAGATCTTGTACTCTTTGTTTGTTTTAACTTATTTTCTTTCTCTGAGTAGAATTTTTCAAGCGCAACATTCTAATGGATTGTCTGGATAGGAAGTATATTTTCACTGGGTCTTTGGATTATGATCTTTCCATTTACACTACCTAAGTAAAAGTTACAAGAGACACAGTTTCTTTTTTCTGGACTGCCTGTGTCAGTATGGACTCCATCTCAGTTGGAAAAAAAAAGAGAGTGATAAATAAAAGTTCAGAGATATCCCCATGGCAGCACCAGTCTATTTGAGCTTGTCATTATTGCTGGAGCTGTAAGAAGACCTTTTTGGAACTCCTCCTGCCCCTGCTCCTGGGGTCCTGGGATTAGAGACCAGCAGACAGAAATGCGCTGTTCTTTATTTCATGGAACATACGTAGGTGGACTTGGGAGTGAAGAAATCGTATTTGTCGAAACCTTTGCCCAGAGTTATAAATGTGTGTGCCGCGTGGCAGGGATGTCTCCAACTCTGGAACAAAGAACAAAGAGCATTTTAGTTAGTCACACTGAGGAAAACACCAAAGAAGCAGAAATCACAGGAGTGTTAATAACACCCCCTCTCCTGGAGGACCACCTGCCTTCCCTTCGATTCCTCAAGTAGAGATTTCTCGGAAAGTTCCAGCTGCAAATCTGGGATTTTTAACGACAAAACTAATATCATAACATCCCCCAGGCCCTACAAATCCATTCTTAATGATGATGACTTTAGATCTTTCACGGAGTCGTAAAACCTCAGTGTAGCTAACAACCTGGAAGTCAGAGAGTTTCACTTCATCTTCGAGGTGAGGGAGTGACTAAGATCTAATGTCACAAAACCCCTCAGAGGCTCAACAACCCCCCCTACGCCTGGTGGGATTCTTTAAAACATTTTTCTGGTTCATAAATATAACAAATTTTCATTGTAGAAAATTTTCAAGTTATATCAAAGTATTAAAAGAGAAAAACATTCTCACAATCCCGCCACATTTTGTTCACCATGCTCTTTTGTGATTAAAGAGAAAATTAACATATTAAATCTGACAGAATAAAAAAGAAAAATATGGATTTCTACTTTTGATGCTTAAATCCTGAATTTTGCAACTTATTGCGTAAAACATCAAAGCATACTTGGACAGGGACTTTGTTCGAGATGAGCAGGATATTACAATAGGGTGTGAAAAATTGTGAAATCAAGCCAGCTCTGTGGGACTGTACACAGCAGGACATTCTCTGTGAAGATCCTGGCAGTACCGAGAAAACCCTGCACTTGTAATTGGCCAAATCCTGCTGTCGTCACTTGCAGGGCACGGCCCTTAATCAGTGGAGGGATTCCAGAGGTGTGTGACATTACCCCTGAGTTCTTATCACAGACACTAAAATTCAGGCAATTAAATTCGAGAGAAAGCAATCTGGAATGGGTGAAAACCAAGTGATTGAGGTTTGTGGGTTTGTATTGATCTCCCACTGATTAGGGCTACAGTAGAAACCCCCAGCTGCCCTGCAGAGGGAAAGTGGCGGATCTTCGGAGGGTGGTTTCTAACATCATGTGAAGTTATTGAGACTTAGAAGGGAGTTCTGGTGAGAATGAGAATCAGCCAAGTGCTAAGCCAGGTTCAGTTGGCCTTAACTCCACGTATTTATTGAGATGATACCTGGTTTGGAGTGATCTTAAGTTCAGTAAACTCTGCAGACCCTATGAGATATCTGAAGCAGGTCTACATACAAATGATGGCTCCCTGGATCTGGGATTAGTAGGGACACCCTGGCCTTTTTCATCTTGCTTTCCATTGCATTCTTCAATTTCCAACTCTGAAATGTAAAGGAAAGATAATTGGCACCTCCCCTGGCTTCAGTTTCATCATCTGCACAGTGACAGAGTTGGCTGGATGGGATCATCACTGAGTACTCTCTCCAGGTCTGCATTTGGAATGTCCTGCATCAGGCAGGAGCAGTGTGATCACTACTCCAAGTCAACAGTGCTGGCCTGTTGGAAAAGCTGGGCTGTTAACTAGAGCAATGCTTCAGTGATGGCCCCTCTAAACCCAGCTCTTTGCTTGTCATTTACAGCATAGGAGGTAAGGGCCCTCAATAAGGGGACTTCAAAGAATGGGAAAGGAAAGAAAGAGGATGTTGGTGAAAGGCAGTACTTTTGCTTTAAAAAAAAATAATTTGCTTCTTATTTTTATCTTTTATCTTATTTTTATCTTTTTTAGTTTCAGATGTGCATTACTCACTTCTTACCACTTTTGTTCGCATAGTACATTACCTTAATTTTTCAGCAAGCATTTTGTTCAATGATTTCTAGTATAGTTTTTCCTTAATTTCAACATTCTCCTGAAAAGTTCTCTAAATTGCATGGAACACATGCTACTTTTCAAAAAGGTTTGTTATTTAGCTTTCTAACAACAGTGAGGTGGGAAGTTCTGATTCTTCCTTTTGAATAGAGAGGAAACTAAAACACATAGATATTAAACACATCAAGGAAGCAGAATTAGTCTTGCTTACAGGGTCACCAAAGGCATAAAATTTACTGTTCTACGAGAGAGGAGGGACTGTCCAGCATAAGTGAAATCACATGAACTTCTAAATATCCTACAGACTGCTGCTCTAAGGCACATAGCTGATTGGTAGCAGTATCTAGATAAATACCCAGATAATTTTATTTTCCCACTACATATTTTCTTCTAGACTTACTGTCTTAAACCAGCTATCTTGTCCCTTCTTTATGCTACAGCACTGACAACCCATAAAGGTTGGAAGTTGAAGCTGCCCCCTTTAATCTCAGGCCAAAATTGCAGTTCCTTCAAATCTCCCTAGGGAGCAGAGTGAAACCAAATCAACAATGGTATAGAAAGTTAACTGCCCAATGAGTGGCTCGGGACCCAACGTGAGTTAGGTCATCTCTGACCTCTCCCCTGTGGCTTGGTGAACTCTGAGGATATAAAATGGAATTGAGTGAGGGGGTCTGCATTCTCCAGAGATCAAGGAGGAAGGAGTCAAGAAAACAAGATCCATCCCCAAATACCAAAGAACAACTTTCTTGAGTAGTACAAACCCATTCAGTAGAATCTTTGTTATGGAATCAGAGAACTCGAAGAAACTATGTGAAGTCATCCAGTTTATCCCCCAATTTCAAAAATTAACAAGCATTCATTGAATTACTTCTTGTGCCCTCAGGCATGTACTGGGGTGGAATCCAACCCAAAGCATTTTTCACAACTTGAATTATCTCCAAGTATCCTTTGGTAATCTTTCTAATGTCTCACCAACATCAGTCACCCAGTTAATATCTAACCTAAATCCTTCCTCCTACTTATTTAAGCCATTTATTTTCTTTGATACCTTAGGAGATATGGGAGAACAGCAGGTATCCTTTTCTGGAGTCTTTTCTCAACGTATGAGCTTGTCTTTTGCTATGATTTAGAGTGAATAGAGCGTGCAAGAAAGAATCTCAAAGAACATAGACTGTTTAATTCTCCAAATAATAAAAAGAATCAGGAGTAAAGTTATGAATTTGACTCTTCCATATATTAGCTCTGTGATCTTGGTCTAGTGATGTAGCACCTCTAAGCTTCAATTTCTTCTTTTGTAATATAAGATTTAAACCAAAGATTATTAAGGAGGTTAAAAGGGGTAATGTCTGCAAAAATATTGTGAACTGTGAAGTGCAATGCTAGTTAGAGTAGTAATTATTCATTTTTTCATGAAGATTAAGTCAGAAAAATGATGTTAAAATAAATATTGGGAGGATATGGAGAAATCGGAACCTTTGTGCATTGCTGGTGGGAATGTAAAATAGTGCACCACTGTGAAAAATAGTATAGTGATTCCTCATAAAAATTGAACGCAGAATTACCATATGACCCAACAATTCCACTATTGGATGTATACTCGAAAGAATTGAGGGCAGGGATTCAAACAGACATTTGTACACCAATGTTCATAGCAGCATTATTCACAATAGCCAATAGGTGTAAACAATCCAATGTCCATCAATGGATGAATGGACAAGCAAAATGTGGTATATACACACAATGGAATATTATTCGGCATTAACAATGTAGGAAGTTCTGACACATGTACAACATGGATGAACCTTGAAGACATTATGCTAAGTGAAATAAGCTAGACGAAAAGGGATAAAAATTGTGTGATTGATTCCTCTTATATAAGAGTAGTCAAATTTATAGAAACAGAAAGTAGAAGGGTGATTGCCAGGGGTTGAGGGGAGGGAGGAATGGAAAGTTGTTGCTTAACGGGTACAGAGTTTCAGTTTGGGATAACAAAAAAGTTCTGGAGGTGGTGATAGTTGCACAATAATGTCAATGAACTTAATACCACTGAACTGTACACTTAAAAATAGTTAAAATGGGGGCTGGCCCAGTGACGTAGCGGTAAGTTCGCGCATTCCACTTTGGCGGCCTGGGGTTTGCTGATTCAAATCCTGGGTGCAGACCTACTCACTGTTCATCAAGCCATGCTGAGGTGGCGTCCCACATAGAAGAACTAGAAGGACCTACAACTAGGATATACAACTACGAACTGGGGCTTTGGGGAGAAAAAAGAAAAAGAAGAAGATTGGCAACAGATGTTAGCTCATGGCCAATCTTCCTCAAAGAAAATCACACTATTCCTTTGTAAAGCAGTGCTCATGTGATTTAAAAAAAAAATGGTTAAAATGGTAAATTTTATGTTATGTATATCTTACCATAGTGAAAAAAAGAAGATAATGGTCACTAAATGATCCTTACTTGGCAGAGTATTAAAGAAAAGATATGGAAGTTACCATTTTGTTGGAGAGACTGGACAATACATAAAACAATCCAGACTAGAAGCAACCACTTTATGACCTAAGGCTACTGCAAGAGGTGGGAGGAGGCAGTAGTGAGCACACTGGACTGGAGTGATCAGAGAATGCTGGCTTCATGGACAGGCAGACCTGGATGGGGCATAGGTCCGTTGAATGCGCACAATCAAAACCTCCTTTATTTTCAGGTATCAGAAGAATGTTCCCAGTGACTACTCCTCTTCTCCCCACCTTGGAAAGCAGCCATTTTCCTCCCATTCCTACTTGAACTCCAGGAATCCTGTGCAATATTGATCCGTTGGCATTTTATATTGTGTAGCACCTTCATGCCAAGAGACTGCCCAGAAGCTAGAGACAGACGTTCTTAAACACTCATTGGAAACTGGTAACTGGATGACACAGAAAACCTAAAGGCTGGGTATTGATTGACAGTTTATCTGGGGTAAGCCGAGATAAGCAGCAGTAAATCATTAACGTCACCAGATACCTACAGTTTAATCCCGGTTCAGAAGTTCTACATTGTTACTATAAATAACAATCTTTTCAGTGTACCAGGAAGAGGTGAAGCTCTGGTTTGGTGATGGCAGAAAGAGGTTATGGTGGTGGATCTTACAGAGATTGGTGGCATCACACTTAGCGATACAATGGAAAGAGCATGCACTAGTAACAGACAGATGTGGATTCAAATCCCAGTTCTTTCACTTACTACCTTGTGAATTTGAACAATTACTTTACTTCTCTTAGCCTCTCATATGAAGAGTAATAATACCTACAACACTGGGTTTGGGATAAGACTATAACAATTTATGTAATATCCGTTACACATCAAGGGCACTCTAATAATGAGAAGGAAATCTGCAAAAAAAAATTTTGATGGAGGTAGCTGTGATTGCTTCTAGATTATAATAAAAATAGCTAACTTAGCAGTAACGTTATCCCAGGACTGTTCTAAGAACTTTACATTCTGAACTCTTAACGCTTGAGAAAATCCTATGAGGTAGGTACTGTGGTTATCCCCACTTCACATTTGAGGAAAATGAAGCACAGAGAGGTTAAGATACTTGCCAAATGTCCCAGAGCTAATAAATATTGGCACCAGAGTCCATGTTCTAAACTATGATAACATAGACCAGAGATGATATTTGATAGCCTCCTAAGAATGAATTCATTAGGCATAAAAAGATGTAACTTTGGTTTTAATAATGAGACGATTAGAGAAGACAAAAGAAAATGCATCTTTAAATCCCTATAGCAAATCATATAAAGGTTATTTTATGGTCGTATTAAGTTTCTATCTAGCAACTAATTCCAAAGATAAAGATAATAAAGAAACATAAATCACCATGTCATATTAATAAGATATTTCATTTTTACATATAGCCATTAAAATAAAGACAGAAGTGTACCAATTTTCATTGCTTTAGGCTCTCATATTTTGGATAATTTTAGAATTCAAGTTTTAACATAGATATAGTTTTGTTTGTACATTTTTCCAGTTAGCACTGAAAAAGAAATACATTACCTATAAGAATTCAGATTCCTTATTGTTCACTATTTCAGGCACACTATTTCAATTCTTATTATACAAGTCATTTAATGAAGAATTTTGCGAATTAACAGATAATTTAGGAACTAATACAGCAAGAATATTGTGAATCAGTACTTGTGGACTATAGAAAACTTCATAGCCCCAAATGCCCTTCTAATTAAACCAACAAAAAAGGTAAATGAATAGCACTCAAAGTACTAGAAAAACAACAAAATAAAACCAAGGAAAGTGAAGAAAAGAATTAATAAAAAGCAAAAATAAATAAACTAGAAAATGTTAAAATTGTTAAAACTCACATTCTTTGAAAATACATAAATCTTTAGAAACTGCAATCAAGAATAGTGCACAGCAGGAATTTTAAAAGGAATATAACCGATGATAACAGAAAAAAATAAAGTCTGAATAAAAAGAACGAATTTATAAGAAAACAGAAATTACCAAAATGGATTCAAGAAGATGTGGAGAACTGAGTAGACCAATAACTGTAGAGAAAATTAGAACCATAGTAAAAAATGTATCCCTCAAAAAGGCACTAGGCCCTGATGACTCAGGACATATAAGTCGCTCAAGACCAAAGAAAAAGCTGAAAAGCTTCTCAATTTGTGCCCAGCATAAACTCAATGACAAAAATGGACAAATATAGAATTTAAAAAAACTATAAACCCATAAAGCATTTGAAGAGGTTTACATAAATTATAAACAAAGTTAAGTCCAGCATTGCATTAAAAGAATACTATATCATGGTCTTATTTAAATATAGATCTACTTTAAGGAATCTATTAATGTAATAATTATAATTTATTACATTGGGAGATTTAATGAGATCTCTATGATACCCTTTTAGATGTCAAAAATTCCTAATAAAATTTAACACCCATTCCTAATTAAAACAATAACAAAGTCTCTCAGTAAGTTAGGAATGGAAGACAATTTCCCTAACTGGATATAACACATCTACCAGAAACCTAAATCTCCTGTCTTAGTTTGGGAAAATATCAAAGAAGCTTATTTCTCACTTAAGTATTAGTCCAAAGCGAGTGTTTCTGGTTGGCAGGCAGCTTTCCTCCATGCAGTCTTTCAAGTATTCAGAATCCTTTCATCTCACGGCCCCATTTCCTAGAACCTCATCATCTACATCCAGCCTTCAAAAGGAGGATGGAGGAGTACAAATGAGAGTTTTTTTATGGGCCTGACATGGATATTGTTCCCATTGCACTGGAGAGAACATGGTCACTTGGCTCTACCTAACAGTGAGGGAGGCGGGGAGATGGTCTGTAGCTGTGTGTCCAAAGCGGAAACTGGAGAATTGGTTCAGTTGACAGTTAGTGCTCTCTGCCACAGTCAGCTTCTCTGGCTGCATATATCCATACATATCCATCTTCACACTCATCATCTCCCCAAAAGAGATGACCCCAAATCCCATGCAGTTACTGCATTTGCCTCAAAATTTAAGAACTCTGAGTGCTGTACAGTCCAATCCATTAAATTCTGATATGGTTCTTTATGGTTTGATGACCTATGCACTAAAAAATGTTAACTGCTCCTGTACACCCACCCACCCAAAACAAGTTACTGGAGCAGGGAAGGACAATGGCAATGCAAATTTACATTTGGAGAACAGAGAATGGACACACACCAAATCTCACGCCACACAAAAATAAAATCCTGGTCGATCCATATCTGAACATGAAATATCTAACCACAAAAGGTTGAACAATGAAATATTAAAAGGCACTATAGGAAAATAGGTTTTAATTATAGATTAGAAAGGCTCCTGAGCGTGACACGATATCCAGAAATCTTAAAGTAAAAAATGAACAGATTGGTTCTCATAAAAATGTAAAATTTTTGTATCTCAGAAGGTACCTTAAGTAAAATTAAAAGACATATGTAACAAATATCTACAACATAGGTAACAGTTAATATCTCTAATATCAATACGAAAAAGGCAAACAGCTCAAAATAAAAGTGGAAGCTTTTGCCTTCAAAATGGGAGACTAATTGCACACAGTGATGTTCCCTCCTTCTCCAATCCCCTCTATCCTTCCACTCTAAGCCTTAGATTTCTTTTTTAAGTGTGGAAATACATACTTTGTTCTGTAAATTCAAAAAGAAATGTTTGGCTAATCAAAATTATGAGAATTTTCTGAGAGTCAAAAAGTACACAGGATAAATTTGAAGAGGATAATTGCAGCCTGTGCTTTTGGAAAGTACTACCACAGAAGACGGGAGCATCGCTGGGGTCCTCATGCCTACAGGTGGTAGGAGCCGGGATCAGAGACGAGGGATTCAATGCAAATGACAGGGAAATGAGTCAAGGTACCCATGCTGGTCGTGCCTTATGCATCCCATTCTCCTCCTCTCCATCCATTCAGGTCTGTCTTTGGGCAGGAGCTGTGCTGAAGCAGCAGGGCCTGGATTTGCCCAGATGGAATGACTAAGCCCAGAATACCGGCCTCTGAGGTATTCCATCCAGGATACATTCCACCTTTTCCCCATTCTCACTGAAAACAGTGGCGAGCACAAACCTCAATAGTTATTTCTATACCTCCCTGAAGGCCGGATGTGGGAATAGGAGTATAAAGCATGCAGCAGGGGATTCAAACCATAAAGATGAGCCCGCAGTCAAAAATCACCCACATCTGGCAGGCAGCCACCATGAAAAATAGATAACAACACAACAGAATTACGACTACAAAAAGGTTAATAAAGTGATGAGAAAAGGACTTTAAAACAAGTTTAATTTGTCTCTTCAGATACACCATGACGTTGCAATAATGAATCAGGAATGATCTGTTATAAAACAAACCACAGACAAACCTTGGAAATAAAAAATGTAATTATTGAAATAAAAAACTTAGCAGATATGAAGTGAAATGGGCACAGCTGAAAAGGAAATTAGATATTTGGAAGACAGCCTAGGAATGCCCAGAAGGTAAGAAAAAGATAAAAACTTAAGAGACATGGAAGAGAGTTCTGTAAGTCATAGCATCTATTTAATAGAGAATAATAATAATAATCTGAAGACATAATAGCATGGAATTTTTTATAGTTGAAGAAACATATAAGTCCTCACATTGAAATGGTCCACCAACCATAGAGCAGGATTAAAATAAATAAACACACAACAAAGACAAAAGGCCCCACACCTGTACAAAGGTAATGCAGGTTCAGAACATTAAGTAGATAGTCAATGTGCTAAAGGCTACAAGGATAAAGAAACTGCTGAAGCTTCCAGAGAGGGTGAAACAAAGACTTGAAAGTAATTCTAATCAGTTTTGGCATTAGATGTTTCATCAACAATACTGGATGAAAAAAGACATTGCAGCTTTGCTGAAGGAAAAGAAATTCAAATCTAAATTCCTATATTCAGTATTAATGTCATTTAAATGTGAGGATGAAATAAGATTTTTTTTCAAAAATCCAAGAATTATGAGTTTTAATAACCCAACAGATCATCTCCAAAAGCTGAAAGAACTACTAGAGAATATACAAAGAGAATGAATCCAGGACTTAATGAGCTGCAGTAGTTAGCAAAAAAATAATAAAACTATTTTTTTCTATGAGATATGATTATAAAATTATTTTTTAGAAAATTCGGTGCTAAAATTTCAGATTATGTCAACATGGGTTGTGGAAGATGGAGGCAGGGGTACTGATGAAGGATTTAGGAAAATAAAAGCATTGTAAGGTTCACCAAAGAAATCAATGGATAGTGATTAACTTCAGATACTATTAGAAAAATATAAATTTAACCACTTATATGATAAAAATGTAAGTGTAACCACTAGAAGAATAAAAATAGAATGTGTATCATTTTCAAACCAATAAATGAAAAGAGGAACAAAGAAAATTCCATTAATCCATGAAAAGACTGAGAAGGGAAACAAGAGTATGAGAGAAAGGGCAGTAAATTAAAAACACAAAATAAGATAATAGGACTAAGTCTAAATATATCAAAAATAACAAATATGATTTGGATAAATTTGTTTCATAAAAAGTAAAATAGATTGAATTTTTTAAGGATCCAGCAATGTGCAGCTTACTAGAGAAAGCCAAAATTGTGATAACTCAAAGTTTGAAAACATATTCCTAGCAAGTACTAACAGAAAGTTGGCAATAGCACCATCAATATCAGACAAAATAGAACTGAAAGTCAAAAACATTAAAAATATCAAAAAACATTTCACATTGTTAAATAATTCACCAAGAAGAAATAATATTCGTGAACTTAAATGCTGCTATCATTTTAAAATATATGAAAAATAGGTAAAATCACAAAGAGAAATTAGCAAATCCACATCCATTAGTCTCCCACTATGGTGTACTATGAGTAAAAATATAGAGTACTTAAATATTATAATTAACAAGTTTATGCTAATAGATAATCAACAGAGAATACACAATTTGTTCATTGACTCGGATAACACTTACAAAAATTGGTCCTATAGAAGAAGGCCAAAGGAAATTACAGCACATTAAATAAAAAAAGATATATAGACCACTTAACTGATCACAGGATATTAAAATTAGAAATTTTTTTTTAATTGAAAGTTGAATCCAGGCATCTAGATATTTTAAGTCAATTCTAAATAGTTCATTGGTTAAAGAAGATGTCAGAATTGAAGTTTCAAATTATTTAGAAATGAATGAAAATGAAAGCGTTGCATATCAGAACCTATGTATTTTGTTCATGGAGAGATATGCATGACTTCAAATGCATTATGCATTAACCTAAGAAGCTAGGAAATAATCCAAATAAGCCCATAGAAAATGGAAGAAAGAAATAGAAATAATAAAAGCAGAAATGGATGAAATAGAAAACAACTCCATTTCCTCTGCCTCCTACCTTTCTTCTCTCTCGTAGCAAAACTCTTAGAAGTAATTGACTATTCTCACTGTCTCTGGTTGTTCTCCATTTTTTTTAAACCCTTCCAGTCAGGCTTCCATCTTCTACAATCCACCAAAACTTATCTTGTTAAGGTCACCACCTGTACATTTCAACTTTACTTTTATTTGGCCCATCAGTGGGTTGATCATGTAATCGATTTTACAATCTAGGACACTTTGGAGAATAAGAGAGAGTGCTATTAATTATTACACCTAAAAATAGGCATAAATCATGTCATATGGTCACCCTACCTATCAGCAGCATTTAACCCTAGATCAGTGCCTGGCATAGAGTGTATAATAAACATTTAGTGAATGGATGGAGTTTATCTACCCCAAAATATCCCCCCCTTTTTATTTCTGTTGTTAATTGAATATAAATCTTCAGTGCCAAAATTAATCAAGGCAAAAAGAGAGGCCACAAAAAAACATTGCTAATAAGTGAAAGGTCATAGATATACATATTCAAAATATACACGAAAATTATAAGAATATTATAACAACCACTTGAAAACTAGATGAAATGGATACATTTCCTGTAATATATGATTAAAGTTGATCTAAGATGGAATAGAAAATCTGAATAAATTAATCACTGTCAAAAAAAAAATGAGGGGCCAGCCCAGTGGCCTAGCGGTTAAGTTCATGTTCTCCGCTTCACCGGCCCAGGGTTCACAGGTTCAGATCCCGGGCATGGACTGACATGCCACTTGTCAAGCCATGCTGTGGTGGCATCCCATATAAAGTAGATGAAGATGGGCACAGATGTTAGCCCAGGGCCAATCTTCCTCAGCAAAAAGAGGAGGATTGGCGACAGATGTTAGCTCAGGGCTAGTCTTCCTCACAAAAAAAGAAAAACATACTTCTCAGCTGTGCTGTGGGGAATTAAGAAAGTGGCCTAGACACTGCTTGGGTCAGTGTAACAGGGCAGTGAGAAATCCCTTAGGGGAAAGTGGATTTCAAGGATGAGGGTCAGGGCTCCAGGCTCCAGCTGCCCCACCCATGTGGAGATTTGCCAACCTTGTAGGATCTAAAGGTTGTTTTTGAAGGGAGCTGATGTATTCCTTTTCAGCAAACTCCCACTCCTATTCAGAAATACTAAGTCCTCTCCTATTTTGTGGGAAAATTGGGTAAGATAATGAAAGGAGTGTGAACTAGGAGTTAGGAGACAAATATCTCCTCACTTCAACCAGCCACATGTTGGGGAAGCCAGGCATTCACTTAGCCTTGCAGGGCCTAGACTCCTTCACCTACAGATGGGACGGGTACTACTAGCCCATTTATCTTGCAGGTTTGTTTTTGAAGATTAAAAGAGAATGAACATCTGGTAATCAATAAAGGACATAAGTCAGAGATATTAGCATTAGTTTAAAGAATATGTGTTGAACAAAAATGGAAAGATATGAAGACACATCAATTACAATGCATCTCCAACACCTTTTCATCTCCAGGCCAGCAGAGCTCAACCACCTGTGTCCCGCCATTCCAGATGTGCCCTGAGCACGTCTCCTTGTACTGACTTACGTCCTACACAGAGTCAGTATAGTAGCATCCCCAGCAATTTGTTCAATGTCTGCTCAATAAATGATTCTGAAAGAAAGGGAAAGGTTAGGGATAACTTTAATCATAACGAAAATCCTGAGCTCTGTGCATTATTTTCTGAGGATGAGGTCCTCATTGTAGAAAGGTTTCCTTTGGAATGACAAAATGAGTAAAAATGTTGGCATTAAAAAGAATAACTATACAGAAAGAAGATATCTAGGGTGACACCACTCAGAAGAATCTAGGAGAGTTTGGAATTTGATACACATTTTTGCGAAGCTTGGAAATGACTGGCTTTATTCCAGTAGTTCAAATCTTTTTGAAAAAAGACATAAAGATTGTAAAAAAGTTAAGTTTAGTGATAAACTCCTGCCATAAAAGCAAAGTACTGTATGAAAGGTCTTTGAAATAAAAGAAGATGGAGAGAAGGTGGTTCTAAGGAAATTTTATCTCTGGGGGCATATATAATCAAACTCCTTTAGTATAAGTGCCTTTTTATTATATTCTTATGTCTTATTCATTTGTTTATATTCAGAGTATTTTACTCTAAGGTTATATATGTGGCAGAGTATTTTACTCTAAGGTTATATATGTGGCTGAATAAACTTCTTTGTGTCTGTACATTTTATATTTAGTGGAATATTTGTATATAAATGTTTTCTTCAAATTACCAAATCAATGACAATTTATGAACGTGAAGAGTTGAATTAATAAATTCATTTGGGGGCTGGCCTGGTGGTGTAGTGGCTGGGCTCGGTGCCCTCCACTCCGGCAGCCCAGGGTCACAGGTTCGGATCCCTGGCGCGGCCCTACACCACTCATCAAGCCATGCTGTGGAGGCGTCCCACACACAAAATAGAGGAAGATGGGCATGAATGTTAGCTCAGGGCCACTCTTCTTCAAGCAAAAAGAGGAAGATTGGCAACAGGTGTTAGCTCAGAGCCAATCTTCCTCAACAAAAATAAAATAAATTAATTTGAAGAGAGGAAAAAAGCTTCATTGCTCCTTATTTCTTAAATATTGAACTTTATGTTTTCTAAAGTGATATGAAAATGTATTTCTAATGTCAAAAATATATAAACATATGAAGAAATAAAGATAGGTTTATATCAAGAAGTTAGAGAAGATGAAGCTTGAAAGATAATTTGAAGCCAAATGGTATAGCTCTTGAAAACTTTAGCATGGATGGAACCTCAGAGATCATTTGGTGTTTAATAAATCCTTTAATCTCATTTTCAGAGAAATGAGGCCCCCAAAATCCCTCCAATTTCTTATGAACTCTTTCCAGGTGCACAAACTAGCATTCATAATGAGGAATCTGGCCTAGAGACAATGTGTAACCACTGGGGATCTTGAGTTGAATTAAAAGAATGGCACAGTCATAATTGCTTTGGGGAGAGCTCCTTTGGTGATTGAGGATCAGTCAGGCTGAGGAGATACTTAAGGCCAGTAAGGAGTCTCTCGTAATGTGTCAGATCTGAGGTAATAAAAGCCAAGGCAAAAGTGATATCCAAGGAAATAGGGGGGAAAGGAGCCGAAATGGAAATACAGCTTGGAGTGTCTTGATTTATACCACAGTAACCTTGCCTCTGCTACTGACTGTATGGCTTAACTTCCCTCACGTTTCATCACCTGAAGAATGGAGTTGAACTAGGTGATCTCTAACAGCTCTGGCATCTGTGACTGAAATGAACATCTGGAAGTAGAAGGTCAAGTTAGAGATACAGTGCAGATCGTATGCCTCTTCCTTTCTGTAAATAGAGTTCAGCTGTGGATCCCTGATCCAAGCCAGACTGATCTTATTCTCTCTCTTGAGAATCTGAGAAACACAAAGATTGGGAATTTGTCGTTGAGATGTATTGATGGTAGAATGCTAAATAGAAAGTCTGTGAACTCTTGCCATTGAGATCCCAAAGTTCCTAAGGACTAATTGTTTAAATTTTCCCTGGAACCCATGCAATAGTATATATAATTCCAGAACATTGTCCTTTTTAAGTTAAATTAGCCTACCTTGATTGCTCATGCTTTCAAACAAAAAGATTTTGACTAAGCGATGCTTACTAGACTAGACAATAGAAATTTCCTGGCTGTCTTTCAGGAACATGTTCCATCAATGAAATGTTGCCCATCTCCCACCACACACACACACACACACACACCTCACTTGTCAGCAAAACATATTTATCCAGAATAGTGAAAGTGTCAAGCAACTAAATATCTCCCTCTCTTAACATTCTGTATTTTTGAGGAAATATTTTTAGATTTTTAGTTTATGATTATCATAATCTAACATTATTATTACTCAAAAAAATACTTTAGAGTCTGACAGCACTCTAAAGAGGAAAAATGTCACTGTTGTCATTATTGAACAAGTCTCCCGAATAGAGAAAACTTACGTGGTAGGAAGAACACAGTTTTTGTAATCAGAGACCAGGTTCAGCATCATAGTTCCCGATTTCAAAGTACATTACAAAGATATAGTACTCAAACAGTACGATATTGGCATAAAAACAGGTACTTGGATCAACAGAACAGAATAGAGAACCCAGAAATAAACCCATGCATATATAATTAATTAATTTATGACAAAGGAGCCAAGAATATACAATGGGGAAAAGATAGTATCTTCAATAAGTGGAGATGGGAAAACTGGACAGCTTCATGCGAAAGAATGAAACTGGACCCCTATCTTACACCATACACAAAAATCAAGTCAAAATGGATTAAAGACAAATTTAAGGCCTGAAACTGTAAAACTCCTACAAGAAAATATAGGGGGTAAATTCTTTGACATTGATCTTGGCAATGATCTTTTGAATTTGACACCAAAAGCAAAGTCAACAAAAGCAAAAATAAACAAATAGGACTACATCAAACCAAAAACTTCTGCACAGCAAAAGAAACATTCAACAAGAATGAAAAGGCAACCTATGGAATGGGAGAAATTATTTACAAACTATATATCTGATAGGGGGTTAATACCCAAAATATATAAAGAACTCACACAACTCAATAGCACAAAAAAACCACAATCTGATTAAAAAATTGGGCAGAGGAACTGAATAGACATTTTTCCAAAGACGACATAGAAATGTCCAACAGATACATGAAAAGGTGCTCAACATCACTAATCATCAGGGAAATGCAAATCAAAACCACGGTAAATCACCTCACACCTATTAGAATGGCTATCCTCAAAAAGACAAGAGATAAGTGTTGGTGGGGATATGGAGAAAAGGGAACACTTGTGCACTGTTGATGGGAATGTAAATTGGTGCAGCCACTATGGAAAACAGTATGGATGTTCCTCAAAAAATTAAAAATAGAACTAACATACGATCCAGCGATCCTACGTCTGGGTATATAACCAAAGGAAATGAAAACAGGATATTGAAGAGATAGCTGCACTCCCATATTCATTGCAGCATTATTCACAATAGCAAAGATATGGAAATAACCTAAGCGTCCATCAACGGATTGATGGATAAAAAGATGTGGGATGTATGTATACAATGGAATATCATTCAGCCACAAGAAAGAAGGAAATCCTACTATTTGCGGCAACATGGATAGAACTTGAGGCCATAATGCTACGTGAAGTAAGATAGACAACAAAAGACAAATACTGCACGGTATCCCTTACATGTGGAACCTTAAAAAAGTCACACTCATAGAAACACAAAGTAGAGAAGTGGTTGTCAGGGGCTGGAGAGTGGGGGAAATTGGGAGAGGTTGATAAAAGGGTACAAACTTACAGCTATAAAATAAATATGGATCTAATGTATAACATGGTGACTATAGTTGATAACACTATTGTATAATTGAAATTTTCTAAGGGTAGAATTTAAATGTTCTCGCCATATATACATGTATATATATAACATGTAAAAGTATATGATCTGATGAATGTGTTAATTAACTAGATGGGAGGAATCCTTTTACAATGTATATGTATATCAAATCATTATGATGTACACTTTAAATATCTTACAGTTTTGTCAATTATAACTCAATAAAGCTGAAAGAAAAAAAAAAGAGACCAGGTTCCAGTACTGGCTTGGCTGCTTCCCAGCTGTTTAACCCTGATATTTCACCTGTCATCATGGAAGCTCCTCATTCAAGGCAGCCTTCAGCAGTATGACCTTATCCCACGGCCTCAGGCTGATGCTACTACTTTTCTCACTGAGAAAACAATAGGGAAAGGATGATCCAGGACGTCCTAGCTTCATCACTCCTTCAATTGTGTATTTATTTGTTTTGTGTTTTGAGGCCCCTGTTTTGTGGGGCTCTAGTATCCTAAGTTCCTTACCCAGTAGGCAGACTTCGGTCAAAATTTACAGTGTACTAAGGACACATCACTCAATTCCAGAGCAATTTCAGCTCCCTAATCTCACCCCTGGGCTCAGGACCCCCTTTGAATAATGTGAGAATAAAACAGGGTAAAACTAGAATCTCCCTCCCTCCAGCTCTCTCCTAAATGTTGCCCTTGATGCTTCCCCTTTCCAAGCCAGCGTCACTGTCTGTACCGGTACCCAGCACCCTCTGTTTCCCCAAGAATCCTCACATAGATGTGTTTATGCTGATGTGGAAGCATCAAAGCCAATATTTTACCGATTTCAGAAGCTGTCCCCCTTTTCAACCATTAGCTCAAAAAAGCAAGCAATGAGGTGAAGACCTTCCAGGGAGACAGACCTATCATGAATTTTTGCAAGGGTTGAAGTTTAGTTATCAAGGTTGGTAAGTGTATGGGGATTTTAGTGAGAGAATAAGTTGGTGCAGCTTCTTTGGAGTGGAGGACAATTTGATAATATTTGCCATCACTTACCAGCTGTGTGATGCTGTTTTATTTTCCTCCCTAGCAAAATGTAGATACTCATACCTACCTCCTAGTTTTGTTTCAAAGATTAAATGTGACACAGTGCCTCAGATGTAGTTAGTACATACTTAATAAGTATTAACTCCTGTCTTTGTCAGCTCAGGCTGCCATAACACAATATCATAGACTAGACAGAGCACTAATCTCATCATGGGGGCCCCACCCTCATGACCTCCTCTAACCCTAGTTACCTCCAAAAGGCTCTGCCTCCAAATACCATCACATCAGGGGTTAGAGCTTCAATATATGAATTAGGAGGGGACATATTCAGTCCATAGCACCGCCACACACATAAGCAAAATTTTAAGGAAGGGAAAGATACTTGCTCAGACTTTGGTTTCTGTTGCAGCAGATGTTAAGAAATCTATTCCAGGGTTTCACGTTTAAGTTGGGATTTCATTTTCAGGTCGGAGAATATATTCCAGGGTTTTCTTTTTAAGCCCTGAGGCAGGAACAGGATCATCCTACCAAGCACATAGCCAGTTTACTCTCCCTCTCAGAGATATGGGAAGGAACTGTTTCCCCACAGATCCATTTCAGAAACAATAAAGAGTTCAGGAAGGGGGAGGGGGTGCTGGGACCACAAAGCCAAGTGAGCTCTGGCCACAGGAAGTTCCTGTAATGCTTAACTAAAATTTGTCTTAGGCTTTCTTGGCAAACTATTCAGGAGGTAGAAGCATACCAGGGCTCTTTTACACATCTGCCTTCATTCTAGTCTGAATTCAGTCACCTTAGTGATAATGGGAATTTTCTGTTAGAATGACTTACTTTAATCCCCAAATTCTAACTTTAAACCTTATTGTGCTAAGCAAAAGAAGCCAGACACCAAAGATTACCTACTATGTTTCCATTAATATGAAGTTCTAAAACAGGCAAAACTAATCAATGATGACAGAATTCAGGGCTGTGGTTGCCTCAAGAAGAACGGAAATTGAGTGGGAAAGGCCACCAGGGAACTTTCTGGAGTTGTGGAAATATTCTATAGCTTGATAGAGGTGAAGGCTTATGCAGTTGTCAAAACTCATCAAACAGCATTTACGATCTGTTCATTTCACTGTAAATAACACCTCAGTTACAAAAAATGAATGCATTTATACTCTTCCATTTCAAATTAAATATAATTATGAAAAATATGCATTTTTCCTTGGAAAAATCTGTCAGAAATCTGGGTTCATGTCTGTATATAGTCTTCAATAGCAAGCAGGAGTAGGGATAGGATAGAAGTCATGTGTTCCTCAGGAATTCTCCCTGGATTTCTGTAACCATCCTTAAAACAGCAGTTCTCGTGAGAAGAGAGGGAAAGTGTGAAGCAATACCTGAGGGAGCATAACAGAATTACCAGGCTGAGTTTTCCTAATACAGATGTGGGCTATCTCCCTGCTTCACCCCAAAGATTCTCTTACTATGCTCCCCCGCCTTAAGAACCATTCCAGAGTGAGCACTGTTATTAATGGGAGTGCTGTAACCCTCAGGTATGCTGGGTAAAAGCTCTTGATTCCATGAAGTTGGGTCATTCAGGTATACCAGCCTCTGCTTCACTTTATTACTGTCATCTACCAACTTCCCCGATACTCCTCCTCATTAACTGACAATGATAGGACCTGGATCTTTCTTTCTACCCCAGTTACTATCATAATCCTGAGTGATATCAAGGTTCATGTAGACGAGCCACCCAGAAACATAGACTTGGGCCTCCATAATTCCAGTGGCTTTCACTTCTAGTCTACTTTGGCCAAGTCACACCTAGATTCTTATCATCACTTGGAACTGCACCACATCAGGAATTTTGAACTCCATGATCCCACTATGAGTCTTAACATCTTATCCTTCTACCTCTCTTGTGCCTTAACTCCCACTGCACCTACTTTTTAACTGCAGAGAGACCTCCAGTTCTTTAACACCATCATTTTTTCCCAGTCTATGAGGACCCTCCAAGGCTCCCTTGCCAACCTAGTCTGTAAGAACATGATTGGTTGTCTCAATTATTCTTTCCCAGCATCTTTGACTCTTTTGTTAATACGCTTTCACTGCCACAGCACCTGTATAGTAAATCTCTAGCTCAAGATCAGTCTAACATTACTGCTTATGTATCTCTTTATTCTTGTGCACACATGACTAAATGCTGCTAGAGAACATTTTACAAATAGACCTGACAACCCACTTTTTGTACTTCAGCCTCCATTGGTCCCTTAGCAACATCTATTAACCCTTTTCCTTGCCCTTTGTCAGACTGCTCTCCAACCTCCTCAACAATTATTCCAAACCTTCTCCCCTGTCCTCAAAACCCCTCCCCTCAGAAGATCACCTGGACTCTTACATCATGGAGAAATTGAAATCATCAATCTACTCTCCATCAGCTTCTTGCTTTTAGTCAGCAGTTTCAATGTATATTCTAGCCCACGCTCTCATTCATATCTCTACCCCTGACTCCTTTTCCAAAGTCTAAGAAGACAAACTAAACTTTAAGGTATCTCAAAGCCAGTGCCTATACTTAATTCACCACCTTCTGACTTCTTTGACACTTTTTTCTTCAGTCATCTTTTTTCTAATACAAAACACTTTCTTCTCACTGGCTCCTTCTCTTCAGCCTATAAATATGCTCGTATCAGGCCCATAATAAAAACAAACCCTCTGGACCCCATAACTCATTCTAGCTACTGTTTATCTTATCATCACTATGTTACTAAGAGTGTACTTTCTTAGTATAACAATGGTTCTAGTTGACAAATCTTGCAGGCATTTTTAATCCCAATTTCACTGGACCATAGATAAGCTTTAACTGACCACCCTAAAAGAAGCACTACAAAATCATAAGCACTGATAACCAAGTTCAGCAAGGTTGCAGGATATGAGGTCAACATACAAAAATCAATTATTTTATTTCTAAACACTAGCAATCAGCAATCAAAAAATTAAATTTAGAAAACAACTCCATTTATAGTAGCATTCAAAGAAGAAAATATTTAGGAATAAATTTAACAAAAGAAGTGTAATGTTTGTATGCTTAAAATTATAAAACATCATTGAAAGAATTTAAAGAAGATCTGAATAAATGGAAAGACACTCCATATATAAGAATTGAAAGACTTAATATTGTTAAGATAGCAAAACTCCCCAAATTGATCTAAAGATTTAATGCAATCCATTTCAAAATCCCAGCTGGCTTCTTTGCATAAAATGGCAAGCTGATCCTAAAATTCATGTGGAGATGCAAGGGAACCAGAATAACCAAAACCATCTTGGAAAAGAATAATGAATTTGGAGGACTCATACTTCCCAACTTCAAAACTTATTACAAAGCTGCTATAATCAAGACAGTCTAGTGCTGGCATAAGAGTAGACAAATAGGTCAATTGAGAATAGAATTGAAAGTCCAGAAATAAGCTCCCACATTTATGGTCAAATGATTTTTGACAAGGATGCCAATAGATTCAACGGGGAAAGAATAGTCTTTTCAACAAATGGTGTTGGTATAACTGTCTATCCAAAGGCAAAAAATAAAGTTGGAACTTTAGGTTTCAGCTCTACATGTAAAAGGTGTGGAAGTCATCACTCCCAGTCTTACAAGAAGAAGCTGAACAAACTGAAAATCAATGACTTTTCTTGGACTCATGAGGGAGATGAGTTTGCAGGGCAAATAGCCAAATCTGAACGGATAGTAGAACCCAGAGAGTCTGAACAGGTAGTAGAACCCAGAGAGTCACTGAGATCTGCACGTGTGCAGCAGAAGTCACTGGAGCCACGCATGGATAGGAACACTTATGTAGTAATTTTGACAAATTGCCGGAGCTGAGTGTGAACGAGTATGTGAGTGAGAGACTCCTAGAGTCTGTGATCTGGGGAGTCTCTCACACTTTCATGGCCTTTACCTCCAGGAACCCCACCAGATCCTCAAAGTGGAGAGTCAAGAAAGATATCCTTGTGGCTCTGAAAGCTGGTGGGGAAAAGTTCTCGGAAAGACTTTCTCAGAGCCTTATCCCACCTGGGAGAAGTACATTGCCCTGCCTCCGGCTCCCTCTACCTTTCCTGTCTTACCAAAGAGGGGAGGGGTCTAAGATAGACGTGGAGGTCATGTCCCAGGGATGCAGGCACACTAACACACTGAGATTTAACGATAAAATTATAGAATGCCTCCCCTCCTTGACACCTCACCACCACACCAACAAGGCTCTAATATAACAGTGGGTTACAGCTGAAGGAGCTGCAAAACGCAGACTCCATCTAAGGAGGAGTTCTCAGGGAATCCCAAAGGTAACGGGGGAGATTAAAAACAAAAAGACAGTACAGAAATTTGAAGCCTCTGGCACCGGCAGTTACAGCACAGTAAACACAGCCCATATATAGACCTGCTTGGCTTCATTTATTTTTTGTTGTTAGTGCCGTTGAGTCAATTCTGACTTCTAGCCATGCTGTGTACAGCAGAGCGGAACCCTGCCTCGTCTTTTTTGCGCCATCCTCTTAACTTCCGGAGCTATAACAGACAGTGCTCCACTGCCATTCAGAGGGTTTTCATGGCCAATTTTCAGAACTGGGTGTCCAGGTCCTTCTTCGTAGTCTGTCTTAGTCTGGAAGATCCACTGAAACCTGTCCAGCATGGGTGACCCTGCTGGTATTTGAAATACCAGTAGCATAGCTTTCAGCATCACAGCAACACACAGCCACCACAGTCTGACAACCGACAGACAGGTGGTGTGGTTCCCTGACCAGGAGAGGAACCCAGGCCATGGCGGTGAGAGCACCAAATATTAATCACTAGGCCACCAGGGCTGGCTTTTCTTTATTTTAGTCATTCATAAACTACTAACCTTACCATAAACTCTTTTACTGAACTTCTGACTGATTAAATAGCAAAAGATGCCTAACCTCTCTAATGCTTTTCACATTATATAAATGATTGTATTATTGTATGGTTTTCTCTCTGCCTGTCTCATTGCTCCAATTTGAATTGAAATCCTTCAAGAATAAGGATTACATTTTACTTTTCTGTACCTTCCGTGGATAGCCTAACCCAGTGCTGAGTGAGTGAGTGAATGACTGAATGAGTGAACCAGCTTAAGGTTGTCTTTGGAGTGACAAGAGAGCCTTTGGAGGAAGTACTGCAGTCTGGTTGTTACTATTGATAGGACTTTCTTGATACTGGACACCCTCCTTTAGGGAAGGAGTGTGGTACAGTGGAGAATGGTCTAGAATCAGGTAGTCTGGTTTCTAGTCTTGAATCTACCACTAGGTAGCTGTGTGACCTTGGAGAGCTCAACTCTCTGGGCTTTTTACATATCTGTAAAATAAACATTCCTTTCAGGTCTGTCATTCCAGGATTCTGGAAACCATCGGTCCTTATGAAAATGAAGGAAAAAACCTACCAAAATAAATTTTGAATTTAGCAAATGGATGTTTCTTTTCTCATGTCCTATTAACACCTAGGACTTATTGAATGCCTGCTATTTTCAGGCACTGTTTTAAGGGCATCACCTGTATTGACTTATTTATTGCTACGACATAAAGTTTTTATCCCACTTGCACATGTGAGGCATAGAAAGGTTGTATAACTTACATAGCTGGTGGCAGAACCAATTTCAGATCCAGGCAGCCTGGCTCCACTAGCTGTTCCCTTCATCTTAATGTTTCCCCCATGCACAAGGGTGGCACCAGCCTTCTCTTCTGCCTGCAGAACCACTGGCCTCTTCCGTCAGCACGTACTTCATTTAAAGGATTAAACTCTTGTCTCAATAGAAAGGGATAATTCAGAAAGATGTTGTCAGAGAATACAATTTCCAGGAGAGCAGAGAGATATTTGCTAATAACTTCATTTCGGGCAAGGGCCTTTGTTTTATTTGATATTACAGGTCCTGGATTGGGAAATCAACATGTGGGGAGGCTTTTGACCTGACTTTTGGACAGAATGCCGTTCTTTTCCCAAAACCTTATCAAACATGAGGTTGAAAGGTGAGTCCTGTTGTTGCAACATCACCTGTTTTCCTCTTACTGAGAGGGTTCCATTTGATTAATTATTAGGGAAGACTTCCTCTCTCAGTTCTTCCGCATGAGCTGGATTTAGGAAGCTGCCATGACACTGCTTCCTCCCGTCCCTTACCTCAGCTCAGCAGTATATCAGCTACAAGAAACATACTGAGATGCTTAAACAGCCTTTTAAAACTGGGTCGGGAAGAATAAGTAAACAAGGGTACTTTCCATTATATGAAACACGTACTTTGAGTCCCACAAAGTGTACAGAGTAACAAGTAAGATAAAGATAATTCTAGAACTAACAAAGATTGTGATCAACATTCAGTGTTGCTGGGCCTTTTTCCTGATATTCCAGCCCACATGTTTCCCTCTCATTCTTTTTTCCCATTCTTCCCTTCTCTTTTCTCCCCTCAACTCCTCCCTCCGTCTGTCCTTTCCTTTCCAAGTACTCACAGGACTGTGTTATTGTCACCTTTCCCCCTCCTAAGTCATCCAGGAAAACAGCCTCATATGAGTGCATATAAAAATACATATACTTATGTATACAAAATACATATGTATAGCATATATTCACACTTTGATTTTTTTTGTCTACATACTCATTCATTCAACAGACAATTATTCAGTGCCTGTTTGGTCTTAACTGTCCTTACCCTACGTCCACATACACACATGTATTTCCTTAGGACAGATGCATGTTTGTGTTTCCCCAAGGACATTGGATTTAGCTGGAGGGGCCCAAGATAGCAGAGTTTGGGATATTTCTTGATAGCTTAACATTGATCATAGATTCAGGGTCTGATAGAAGCCAGGCCCACAAATCATAGGCTTAGGAAAACCAGCTATTTGGGAAAACCAGCAGAAACAAAAAAACATCTTTTCTGGTACTTTTATTGGTCTTTTTGGAACTCTTTGAGCTCTAGGAAAAGCTCAAGTACAGGTAGGAACCAAATAATGTCCCTCTCCCAGAACCTCCTATCTGTTCACTGAAGAAACCCTACAAGCTTGGGAAACTTTTCCGGTGCCAACCCATCAACCAATGGCTCACAAAGTATTACAGATATGATATCATACATGAAATATAATCATACCTCATAAAAATATGATTACAAAGCATTATGTAAGGTTTTAGCACAAAGACGTCCCAGAACACAATGTCAAAACAAGAACATGACTTTGACCAACCTTATTACACTCTTCTTGTTTTTTTTATTATACCCTTCTGCTTATCAGGTATTCACTGGACACTTCCTGGGCACCCATCATGGAATTAGGTGCATTCCTGGTCCTTTTGATACTTATAACCAAGTTGGGGAGTCTAGACAGGCACAAATCAGATGATGGATGCAGCCTGGTAACGTGGAAATAGCCCTCGATTTGGAATCTTAAGATTGGTTATGGCTCTAAATTTCACTACTTGTTATGACTCTAAATTTCACCACTTGTTAGCTGTGAAATACAGTGAAACCTTATTCACAACTGTTGTAAGATTCCTTTTGGGTGTTATGTAGATTATGTATGAATAGAAATATTTTTATAGTTTTTAGAGAAGAATGCAAAGCAGGGTAGAATTCTTTATCAGGTTTAACATAATCCAGTGAGGTAAGCCAGTGCTTTGCAAACAACAAGTTGCCACCCACTGGTGGATCATGAAATCAACTTAATGGGTGGTGACTGGCATTTTTTTTTAATGAAATGGAACAGAATAGAAAATATCAGAGTGTATCACATATAGGAAGGGTAAGTTTTGTTTCAGGTAACTTTTATCTCTATTATACATATTTGTGTGTACCATATTGTGATGGGAAAAGAATTTCTTAGTAAGTGTCACTTTCAGAAAGCCTGAAAAAATGCTGAGGAGACTACATGCCCTCTCCACTCCAGTGTTCATAAAATTACTTGAGTTCAGCCTTGTTACTTCTCCAATAATTCAATAGTTGGATTGTTAACTCACTAAAGACAGTATTTCTTGATTTCTATACTTGCTCAGCCCCATGGGATGGTGCCTATAGACATCTTGCCCTCAAGGACCTAACTAGGGAGGAGAATGACCAAAAACGACTAGAGAATATTTAAATGCCACACCAGGTAATAACTACTCTTTAGTAACAGGAGGTCACGGAAGGGGAGGTGGAGCTGAGATATTAGGGGGGATTTCTAGTAGGGTCCATTGAGAGCAAACCCTAGAGACAGGGGCTTACAGGGGAGGTACCATGCAAGTAGGGTAGACATCTTCCCAATCTCCTGGGTCCATGAGCTCTTGTTTGCCTGACTGACCCCAACTACCAGCTCTCAACAAGCAAAGCCTGAATCTTCTCTCCCTTGGATCATATTCCTTCAGTCCTGTCCCTGGCCAGTCACTATGTACAGTAACTATAGGCCAGGAAAACACGAGACAGGCAGCAGAACCATCTATAATCTGAGACTTGCCACACTGGTGTTCGCGATGTACTGTGCTTGAAGGGAACCTTTGCCACCAGGGCATTCTCACTGAAACTTGATCTCTGCACTGATGAGCTATATCAGTGACACATCCTGCCCACATGACTTGGTGTGGCTCCATTACTAAAGCACTGTTAAGGCAAGGTGGGTCTCTGGGACAATGCTGAAGGCTCTGGATCAGGAGTCAAAGTTGTGTCCCAGGACACATGTACTTTAGGAGGTCTAGCCTCAAAACATCCCTCGAAGCATGGATTGAGCCCACAGCTCTGGGACCTCCTTCTCTGTCCCCTTTCCCTCACCACCATACATACACACACACACACACACACACACACACACACACACACACACACGTGCAAAGCAATAATCCTCTCCTTACCCTGAGGAAGACCTGATTCTAAGGCTAGAGCATGGACTAAATTTGCAGCCATCTCCTGCATTCTTTCCAGAACACAAATTCCCTGTCAAGACAATTAATTCTGGACCTGTAACTCAGCACACTGAGTCTCTGGCTCACTCCAGAGATTTCTTGGTGACACGGGAGCGGTTAACTGCACCATTTATTGAAGGACAGTCACATTCTAACATCATGGGTAAGAGAGCCCAAAACAGGGTCAGCCTGACAGCAGTGACCTCACTCATGACTTTCCCAGTCTGGTCAGGCTGGGGTTGCTGTCGCTTGCACTTGATTGTCACACACACTGAGACCTCACAATGCTACCCAGCCTTCCCAGTTTTCTTGGACTCCTTTTCCCCTGAACGCGCAGACAAGAGGCAGTGGTGAGAGGGCACTAGACCTCTAGAGATGGCAGACACTAGAGCACTGAGTTTCTAGGAGGTTTCCTACTGGTGCTCTGGAGCTCCCTGTGGATGACAGCACCAACTCCAACCCTGGGAAATTATTTATTCCCTACTCCAGGCCAGTTACTGCACTAGGAAGTTTAGAGATACAGAGATGAATAAAGCATGAACCTGACCCTCTAGTTGTCACAGTAAGCATCTTAACTAAGGAGTTGTTGGGGTCCATGGATGGGTTTCAGAAGCTTTTAAAGTTCTATGCAAAATTTGCTGGACATTTGTAGGTATTTATAGTAGGAGGATACTAGCTCTTATCAGATCATCAAAGGGCAGGGTTCTGTGCCCCCAAATTTAAAGGATGATTAGTTTTCACAACTGTAATTTTTACATATCCTTATATTAAGAAGAATAGCCCTGTAACCCTGGATAAAAGAGGGAAAAAAGCCTTTTGAGTGATAGAATCTGGCTTCTACCTGGTTTACTGCCCCAACATCTACTTAATAAGAGGTCATTTAGCAGATTTTAGTGATCAGGTATCACTGCCTCAGTGGGAATATGTACCCTGTGGAAGATCAATTAGAAGTGCTTTGACCAGCTCTAGGAGCTGACCCTCATTTCCTGGAAATACAGTGTCACAGATCACTAATCCCTATACCAGTTGAGCAAACATTCCAGTTTCTATGCTACTGTAGCAGCATGTTCAAAAACAAGTAAACTGAAGGTAGTCAATTTGTTGTGCAATGCAGCCAATCCCCCTGATTCTGTCATCTATGTGAAGAGTGTAGATTGCCCCATGGTGGAGTCTGTCACTATGATTGCTGCTGTTCAAAATATGGAGAGAAAGGGATAGTTAGATATACCATATCCAGCTGGGCTATGACGTTTCTTTATGGGTTGCTTTATTGCACTTCAGAGTCCCATTTGGCCAATTGTTATCTGATTGCATTGTGTATATACAATCTGATTTTTGAAAATTTGAATCTAAGCAAATCCAAACTTTATTCTGGGAAATGGGGCTGTTTTTCTTTGCTTTTGTTGTGAGAGAGACAGTTTTCCTTCTTTTTTTTTTTTTTTTTTTTTTCATTCCTGAGGATCTGGGGGAAAAGTGTACCTTTAGGAATTGTCCTCCGAATTATTAAATAACTTTTACACAATTGCATAATCTAAATCCAGGTGTTTTTATCAGAAGATTAACTGTGGCCTAATTTCACAACTGGTAGCTTTCCTAAGCTCAAAGAAGTTTAATTCCATACCTGACTTGGGACTGCTTCTTTCTCTTTGTATGAAAATACCTAATTATTTAGAGTAATAAATTATTTACAGATAATTAATACTAGCCAAATTAATTCACTCACTTTTAAAAGCAATTGTCTGACAACAGGTGAAAAGTTCAAGCTGTAGAAAACATATATTATCCTCTACTTGTTCTTTCCAATATTCTAAATCAATAACTATCTCTATCATAACTGGGTCATTACTGATGGAATAATAAGGGGTAGGGAAAGTTAACAGTTAACTATACCATGTGACTTTAGTTATATAATGTTGATTTTGGAGAGTTTTATAAAAGTTATTTTAAAGCTCTGATTGTGTGCTAAAATAATAGAAAATAATTTCAGGCAGCTTTATGACCAGTGAAAATGTAACACGACAATTTAAAAATACACATTTAGTTTATGATGTTGCATTTCAAATATACATTTTGATGACAATGGGAAAGATGATTAAAGTTGGCCCAGTGACATTTTTCAGATAGCTGAGAAATGAGAAATATATTCTTCCCTTCACGGTTTTATGTTTCATTGGTGTAAATTGATAGACTCTTTTGCTGAAGAAGTGAGCCAGTGGTCCATGTACCATTCATATTTCCAATTCTAAACTACTCTATCTTTAAAAATCCCAAAGAATTTTACTAGAGTAAAAATATCTCATTACTGAATCATAAAAAAGAATTAAAAAGTGGACCCTGTTCTTTTGCTCAGAGCAGAACAATGTTTTATAAAGTGTAGAGCCAGAAGGAATTTCACATGACACAAAGGAAGAACACTTTCCATGTTAAGTCTGACCGGACAGATAGTGCAAATTGCTAAAAACCAATTGCACCAAGATAACATTGATTTTCTTTATTTACTAAACATGTTGAGATTTGTGAATAAAGTTTGTGTGTATACACAAACAGAACTTTTAAAAAGTGAACTGCAAATGATTCTGCATAGAAGTTATCTTTGTTAATCTTTTAAAATGCCTGCCAGATAAAAAGGAAACTACTCTCTTGAAATACTAATGTCCTGTTCAAATCCAACTGTGCATCCAGGAAGCATTCCTATGAACACTGTGCTTTAATTCAAAAGATGGTCTTTCCATGGAGCAATGGAAACTGCCTTGGAGGAAAAACTGTCTCATTTGTCACATCTTACACGCAACTGAGACTTTGGAAGGGGACAAGATGTGAATGATAGATGAAAATTAATGTTATGAATCTCCATCAATCAAAACATGTGATTAAATATTTGCCACCAAAGGTGATGAAGATAGTTCCTTCTCACACTCAAGATACAGAAGATAGAGAAGATTTGTTCAACAAATTCTGTCATTTATTCATTCTTTCAACAAACATGCTATGTTTGTAGAACATCTAAGTAAAGATGTTTTGGTGTGCTTGGAACTAAGATGACAAAAATGAAAAGGCATGGCCTCTGCTCTTAAAATACTCAGAGTAATGGACAGATGGGCAGCCAAATGGACAATTACAGTACAATCAGATATTACTGTAATAAAATACATTCAAAGCACACTCATAGCATTAAGAGCAGCAATTAAATCTGCTGGAGACATCAGGGAAGGCTACAGAGAGGATTTGAAGGTTGTTTGTCAAACTAATGGGAAGGGAGCATTCCAGGCAAAGAGTAAGGCATGTTCAAGGACTCACAGTCATGAGAGAGCTTAAAATAGTCAGAGAACCACATATCGATTTGTGCAGCTGTAGCCAGGGTACAAGGAGGCTATTGCAAAAACACGGGAGGGACATGTCCAGATCGGTGGCAGTAAAGAAGGAGTGGAAAAACAGGTGGAGATTTTTAGAAAGTAGACTTGACTAGGCTTTGTGACTGACAAGGTGCAAGAGTAAAAGGGGGAACACCAGGAAAATATTTACCCCAGCATCCTTGCCACAGAAAGGACAGGGTTTGAGGCAAGTTTTGTCTCAAGTGGAATTGTCTTTGGCAGACAGCATCTTCTCTTGACTTTACTCCCAGGAAAGCTGGTGCATTATGGCAAAGTGATGTCACCCCACTCTCCCTAGATTGTCATATTCAACTCTTGGGCTTTTTGCTCAAATATTGGAGAAGGAGTAAGCTCTTAAACCCAGAATCAGGAGCAAAAAAGAAGAAGTAGGAGGCCAGTATTTTCTTCCTCTTACTCTTCTGTTTTCTGATTTTTTTTTTTTGGAGGGAAGGATAGTGTCATATGTGTCCTTCCCATGTTGCTAGCACAGTGCTGAGTACTCAGTAGGGTCCAGGAAAGAACTACTGACAAGACGAATGATAGTCATAAAAAAGAGCATGACGTACACAAATACAAAGTGATCTTGCATTTTGCAACTGGCCTTTCAAAGAAGCTTCACCTTCAAACCAGAAACTGAGGCTGGGAAAACAAGCACCTGTGGGTCCAGAAAAATGAGCAAATAGGAACTTTGGTTCTCCCTTCCCCCACTCCTCACTCTAGGGGTTTATCACTCTCCAACCCCCAGGAAGTTTATCATGCAACAACTATGGGAGTTATTTGGGTGAATTAAATTCTCACCTGATGTTTAAAATGATATATATTTACATTTTTTCTAGTACACTGGGGGTGTGGAGAGGGGTGAGATGGCAAAAATTAGCAACCTGTTTCATCTAGCTGAGTATATCTCTAGTTTCTTTAAGATTAGTAGTAAACTGTTGCTGACAGGTGAAAGAAATAAACGCACATCTGTACTTTCACTATTAACTAACATGTGCGTTTACATCAGAGAAAGATAATGGCACATTTTGCCTCTTGCATCTGAGTGTCCATCATAGACAATATTTGGTCTTGAATAGTAAGCTTCACATAGTTGTGTTTATTTGTCTTGGACATTTCTGGAATCACAACTTGGGTCTTTCTAAGGTATACTGTCTAACTTGCCTACTTGGCCTCTGAAATGTAATTTGCTGCAAGCTACAAACTGCATCAGGAACTTTTTTATCTAAAGGAGGTGCTCTGGATGTTTATATGTAGTGCTGATATGCCAAAGGCTAGATAGAGAGGTGAGAAAAGGAAGTCCTTGGAAGAAGCAAGCCCATACAAATGCCAAGGGAATTTCCAGGAGCCCTTGCAGTCTCTGGGAAAGTTTATTTATTTCACCTTGCAGTCTTGTTGAAGCTCAAGGGTGCTTCATCAGCTGTAACTGGGTAGAGGGGTCCACCTCTCTATTCAATAAAAATTTGTTGAACATTTACTCTGTGCCAGGTACTCTGTGTGAATGACTAGTAGGTCTACAAACTTTTTCTACCATTCATGCCTTCTTGCATTAAAAAAGAGCCTATGAGGGGCCAGCCAGGTGGTGCAGCGGTTTAGGTCACACTTTGGCAGCCCGGGGTTCACGGGTTCGGATCCCGGGCGCCTGCCGACGCACTGCCTGTCAGCCATGCTGTGGCGGTGTCCCATATAAAGTAGAAGAAGATGGGCATGGATGTTAGCCCAGGGCCAGTCTTCCTCAGCAAAAAGAGGAGGATTAGCGATGGAGGTTAGCTCAGGGCTGGTCTTCCTCACCAAAAAAAAAGCCTATGAGACGTACACTTCTGAGTGCTCAATTACAATGGGGCTCACTTGGAGCAACTGGCCTCTACTCTTTGTCTCCCTAAATGTAAGAGTAAATTCTGAGCAATGTTTGTACTCTCCTCTTCATCTTCCAGACCATACCATCCCCATCTTACTCTTTACCACTTTCTAAAAATTATATTTTATTTGTTTTTTAGTGGGTAACACTTAAACCTGATATAATATATATAATAAAATAAATCTCTCTCTCTCTCTCTCTCTCTACTATTGGTTCAGTTTCTCTGAAGAACCCTGACTAATAAAAAGAGTATATGCATGTACAAACACACATTTGTACGTTGTAGCATACATTGTATATGTATACATAGTTTTACACAGATGATAACACACTATAACCATTATTTTTATTTGCTCTTCACCTAACAGTCTACCTTGGAGACTGTTCTATATTAGTTCACATATAAAACTGCATACTTTTTCATTGTATGTCTATTCAACAATTTATTGAATTAGTCTCCTATGGATGAATATTTACTGTTTCCAAACTTTGCTATTACAAACAATGCTGTGTTAATATCTTTGCACACATGGCACTTTATATGTGTAGATATATTACATACACCTACAGATACATATTATACCTAAGATAAGTATTTAGAGGTAGAATTTCTGGGCCTCAAGGTATATACATCTTGTATTCTGCTTGGCCTTGCCATATTGTCCTCTACAGAAGCTGGACGGATTTACAGCTCCCCCATCAATAACAGCACAGTGTGTTTTCAAAATTCTTTTATCTCTGCTAGTCTGACAGGTGAAAACATGAATCTCAGTGTAATTATGATTGTATTTCTCTCATTATAAGAAATAACAAGAGTCTTTTTACATGTTTAAGAATGATATCCTTTCTCATGAATTGTCTATTTATATGCTTTGCCATGTTTCTGCTGGTGTGGAAAGAATAGCCTTTGTAACAGTCACTACTGTGTGCCTAAGAAGTAGTCCCAAGATATATAAATGTTTTATTGTTAAACTAGAAATGGTGACTGTCACTTGGACAAATAAATTATCATTAGAATTTCAGTTAGGAACCCTCATGAGACAGATGGGGTGCAAGGACTATCATGTGGCTATCAACGTCTTATGTTATAATTATACCCTAATGTGAGGGTAGCCAAGCTATTCCATGTTGGAGTAATTTCTGTCCTCCTTAGAACTCTCACAGTTAAATCTGTTAGAGGGTATTCTTATGTTAAAGAATTCAGAATTAGAATTTATGGTTTTGTGATTTGTTACGTAGAGAAATACTTTCCAAAATTTTAGTTTCATGAAAGGTTAATCATAGATGACAAAAGGCATCTAACTCTCCACTAATCTAATCAGTTGTTCCAAAGCTTCTTAAGGCTGTGACTCTCCCAGATATAGCCAAGGGGCAAGAAAAAGGGACTTTCAGACCCTTCACAAATCTCTTAGTCTCTAAGGATCTTCTCACCTCACCCCAAAGTATAGGGGTATGACTAAATAATCTAAGATTCTATGATTCCTTATTCCCTCTCCTCTCACCCTCCAGAATTTTACGTTGATTATTTTACATTAAAAAAAATCACAAAACCTTGAATTCTAGTTCTGAATTCTTTAACATAAGAATACTCTCTGACAGACTTACTCTCTGACAGATTTAAGTGTGAGTGTTCACTTTCCACCTCTGACTGGTGACTAGAGACCTAGGCTGCCCCATCCACTCCCACAGCTTTCAGGAGATTCTAAGACAACTCAACTTTCAGCCCAACCATTGATGTTTTAGTTGTATTGCAAACTTAATAATAATACTTATGATGATATTTTTATAAATTGCATAGGAAAAGAAATATTTGTTTTTCCTAAATATAAAAGAAAGGACAGCCTACCTGAAAAATAATTTGAATTTCAAGATTTCTGCAGAAACTCCATTGAAAATTAAAGATACTGCCAGATAAAAAGCTGAAACAGATTTTTATAAAATGAGGAGTTAGTGTTTCTCCTTCAAATAAAAAGATAAATTCTACCTAGTAAAAAAAATATTGTGGACATATTTAGTAAAACATAAGTATCCAAAAAAAGTCAATTGGCCATTCAGGGGGCATCAAAAGGAACTATTTGCAAAATCCCTCAAAGGTTTGGGCCTTTGATCATAGGGTTTATCTCCCTTAACCACCTCCTGTGACCCCAGCAGTTGCTGTGCCTCTCGAAAGGTGATAATATTTGGTCTTATGGTCTGGCTATTCCTATAGGTCTTAATTCCTCTGTAAGAGTGCAAACTCGCAGAAAAAAACTTTTTATTCACATTGGGAAAATGTCTTAAGTAGACATTATGAGTGCACATCAAAAGATCAGACATTTGGAAGAAGAAAGGGAACTGAATGTGAAATGATACATTGACAGACCAATGATAATAATTAACACTTATGGACTATTTACCATGCGCCAGAACTGTGCCAAGGACTTTATCTGTATTAACTCATTTAATAATCACAAAACCTTATCAGGTAGGAACCGTCTATTATGATCCCCCTTTTACAGATAAGAAAACAGAGGCACAAGAGATTAAATAACATGCCCCCAATCACACAGCCAGTAAACAGAGCTGCAGTGTAAGCCCAGGCCTCTGGCTTCAGAGTGTGTGCACTTACCTACTCTACTGGTCCCCTTCCTAAAAAGAAAAGATACATGAGCAGAGGAAGCATCAGTATCCAGCTCTGAAAAAATGGTGGGTTCTGGGTCTGCCAGGATCAGCTTGTTCTACACCAAGAGTAAGTTGCTCAATAGACCATCCAATATGTGGAAGACGTGCCTTCCTTCTTGTTGGTCTATATGGGTATTAGAACCAAGTCCGGCTAAGCAGATGAATTCATTGAACACACACAAAAATCTTTAGAGAAGTTACAAATATTTCAGCATATCAGCATGAGCCTATTACACGCTGATTTCATACATGATGTAAACACCTGGCTTTCTAAACTAGGCCCATATCTCCTTTTTCTTTCATCACCGGTGTAGGGGTAAGGATACTGAAAATAATATCGGCTCTTTTGCTGATTGATTGACTGATTGATAGGAAGAAGGCTTATTTTTTGTTTTTTGAGCCCCAGCTTCATTTATAGTCAGGTGCTTCAACACCCCACTCTCAGCAATTCAGAGAACCAACAGACAAAATCAGCAAGATATAAAAGAACTCACCATCAACCAACAGGATCTAATTGACATTTATAGAAAACTACACCCAACTCAGTAGAATATACATTTTTTTCAAGGGATCATAAAACATTCACCAATATAGACCATATTCTGGGCCATAAACAAATCTCAACAAATTTAAAATAATAAAATCATACAAAATAAATTCTCTGACCATAGTAGAATCGAACTACTGTTGAGCTCAAACTACTCAGCCAAGTAGTATAATGTTTTTTTGCCTATTTTGACATCATTTTTACCAAATATACTATTACTGTGCCTTTTTGCATAGACTGATTGATAGTGTCACATTTAAAATCTCCTAAATAAAAATATTTCTTCCAGCACTTTCTTGAAGAAGCCTGATATTTCATGTAAATGAGTCTTTCCTAATTTGTAGATTTTTGTACCTATTATTTTCTTGCAAGAAACACCTTTATTTCTCTGTTTCCCAACCAAGCATTCACAATATCAAAGCATTAATCTGCCCTTCTTGATTAGGCCAAGGTCGCTGACTGCCTGTCTCTTCAGCGAAGGGGACTGCTGGTCTGCAGGTACAAGGGAGTCCACAGCTCTCTGGGAGTCTCCCTTTAACCCACAGATATAAGTTTACTCTGCCAGAAGAAAAATAGCCCCTGAAGAGCAAAAGTCAACAAGCTTTATCCTTCTTCTTCCTGGTATATTTTGCTGTTATCAACAGTCTCTCTTAATGCCCTCAACTTAAAGGCCAGTTGTTTTCTGGATTTGTCTTACCTTTGGAATAAATGTCACAGTATTTCATGGCTTTGAGACCCCCAGAGGGCATCAGTGATGCCCAGCGGTATCCCTAGAGGCCTTCACCAAGAGTATCCTTCCGCTGCCGCAATCACCATGGCCAAAACCCAACTCAGGAAGAAGTTGGACACTGAAGAAGCCACTCTTAAATCAGTGAGGCAGTTTTAAGACCATTCGGACCATAGTCCCTAGTCAGCTAGTCAGTTAACAGGATCTTGAAGCTTTACAAAGCCTTTCGCAGGAAACACAGGAAGTGTGGGTGTATATCGCTGCCCACTGTAAGGAGATCATGTACTTGTGTTTGTAGTCCCCATTTAGACTATTGTAGACCCAATTCATATGTTGAAGCCCTAATCCCCAAAGTGATGGTATTTAAAGATAGTGCCTTTGGGAGGTAATTAGGTTTAGACAAAGTCATGAGGGTAGGGCCCTCATAATGGGATTAGTGCCCTTGTAAGAAAAGATACAAGACAGCATGCTCTCGGGAGCTCACGTGCGCGAGCGCTCGCGCGCTCTCTCTCTCTCTCTCTCTCTCTCTCACTCATCCTCAACCCTTACTCCCCTGTCATGTGAGGACACAGGGAGAAGGCAGTGGATGTCTGCAAGCCAGGAAGACAACTCTCACAAGAACTCAACCATGTTGGCGCCCTGATCTTGGACTTCCAAGTTCCAGACTGTGAGAAATAAATTTCTGTTGTTTAAGCACCCAGTCTGTGGTATTTTATTATCACAGCCTGAGCAGACTAAGATATATGTTGAAGTCCTAACTTTCCTTACCTCAGAATGTGACTGTATTAGAGATAGGGCCTTTAAAGAGGTAATTAAATTAAAATAAGGTCATCAGGGTGGGCCCTAATCCAATACGACTGGTGTCCTTATAGGAAGAAGAGAATAGGACACAGACAGGCACAAAAGGAAAGACCAGGTGAAGACACAGCCAGGAAGATGGCCATCTACAAGCCAAGGAGAGAGGCCCCAAAAGAAACTAACCCTGTCAACACCTTGATCTTATACTTCTAGCCTCTAGAGTTGTGAGAAAATATATCTGTGTTGTTAAAGCCACCCAGTCTGTGGTACTTTGTTAGGGCAGCCCTAGCAAACTAATACACAGGCTATGTTGGGAGACATTGTGGCATATTTCACATGTGCCTGCATCATGGCCCATAAAATAACTCAAAAAATAAATTAATTCAGAAATAATGGGGTATCAAAATGGTGGAGATGGTAAAGAAAATGTGAAGGAGAAGGAAGAATAGGACAAACAACCTTACTAAAGAAAGTGGAGATTAGGGCTGAGGTTTGGTGACTCGGGCCAGAGAGTGAGTGCACTGAGTGGGAGTGAGAGCAAGAGCGGGAGGGAGAGAAGTGAGATGGGAGAGCCAGAGGAGAGGGAGGTCCCACATAGGAGTGCTTCCTCTCTCTCCGTGGAAGAACTCTAGGAAGGGGAGCATTAGTGGGGTCAAAGAGGGGCAGCTGCTGATCTGCCCTAAAGATGGGGGTCCAGTCATCAATGGGATGGGCTTGGAAGCTGCTTGAGTTATCTGGCTCTCCCACCTCTCTAACTCCCTCCTTTCAGGAAGGTTCTAGCTTCTCTGAGCATTAAGGGAGCAAATAGCTCATCTGCCCTCTAACAAGGAGACACAGCTCTGTTATTAATGAAGTGAGAATAAAGTAATTTTCTGGATAATTCAGACATTCATCACCATTTTCAACTAAAATGTCTAGGTAAAAAAGATGTAAGAGTCAAGAGGAATAGATTGATTTTAATTAATGGCCTCAATTTACCATTTTATATTGGACTTGTCCAAATTAAGTTATATAGATGGCCTTTAGCTGTGCTTATGGGTGAGACAGTGATAGAGAATGCTGTCAGCCAGTGTTCCACCAAAGAACTCCAGTCCCAAGACCCAGTCTGGAACAAAAGGATAGACACATCATTTCATTCTGACTCATTCTGGGAGGTGTTTTCTGGATGCGATGCAGTGTCTCAGAATTGGCCCTGGCTTCCTTATTTGTAGGAATAGGGATTAAAATATCTATTTTGCAGGTTTTTTCTTTTAAATATTAAATGAGACAATTTATGAAAGTTGACTATCACAATGATTGGTACATTTTTGGTGCTTAATAAATATTAGGTTTTAAAAAATATTTATAACACTGTGACTATTGTTCTGTTGCCACTCAGGAGCAGAGGGATGACTCTTCACCCTCCATACCTGGCACGCTGTCGTCATTGGTCCTTGAAGGCCCTGTCTCATTTTGTTGGTTTATTTGTCTGTTTATTCCCCATCCCAACTCTCCATCCCCACTCCCAACTCCCGTTCTCCTCTTCACCCTCAGAGCGACCATTCTAAGGGATCTGATGTCACTTCATTTATTTACTTATTACTAGTTTTATATGTTTCCTTATAAAACATGTTGAGCTGTTTTGGGTGCAGAAAAGCTTTATTTCTCTAATCACTGGATACTTTCTGAAGGAAAAAAGAAAACTGGTTATCAGAGCATTATGGACTCCAAAAAGAGCTTGGGATTTCAGCTTCAGAGACTTTTTTTCCTTCTGAAAAGACAAGGGCTCAAGGACTGTCCCCTCAGGGACTGTGGCTCTCAGCCCCAGGTTATTGGTCACTGCTTGGAAAACACCAGGGAGGAGCACACCCTGATAAAGGACTGATCCTGCTCATTGAGCAAGAGGAGTAATATCATCCTCATCGGGAACACATCACGCCCTCTTACTGGGGAGGCAGAAAAGGTTACTCAGGGCCATGTACAGGCTCACAGAAACTAGAAATGTCTAAAAGCAAGGCTCAAAAGGAATATTCTATCACAAAAATTAACTCTAAATGGATCATAGACATACATATAAGACCTAAAACTATAAACTTCCTACAAGAAAATATAGGAGCAAATTTTCGTGACCTTGATTTAGGCAATATTTCTTAGATGTGACACCAAAAGTACAAACAACAAAAGAAAAAATAGATAAATTGGACTTCATCAAAATTAAAAACTTTTGTACTTCAAAGGACACTGTCAAGAAAGTAAAAAGACAACCCAAGAATGAGAGGAAAATATTTGCAAATTCTATATCTGATGACACTTGTTCCAGAATATATAAAGAACTCTTGTAACTTAATAATAAAAAGTCAAAACAACTCAATAAAAAGTTCAAAACCCAAAGGATTTGAATAGACATCTCCCCAAAGGAGAAATACAAATTGCAAATAAGAACACAAAAAGATGCTCAATGTCATTAGCCATCAAGGAAATGCAATGAAAATGAGATACCACTTCACACCAACTAGGAAGGCTACAATCAAAAGGACGATAGTAACAAAGATGAGGAGAGATTGGAACCTTCATAGACTGATGGTGGGAATGTACAAAGGTGCAGCCACTTTGGAAAACAGTCTGGTAGTTCCTCAAATGATTGAACATAGAATTACCATATCACCCAGCAATTTCACTCTTAGATATATACCCAAGAGAAATGAAAACATATGTTCATGCAAAAACTTGTACACAAATGTTCATAGCAGCATTACTCATAATAGCCACCAAGTGAAAACAACACAAATGTCCATCAATTGATGACTGGATAAATAAACTGTGGTGTATCTATACAATGGGATATTCTTTGGTAATAAAAAGGAATGAAATGCTACAACATAGATGCTAAGTGAAAAACCTATCACAAAAGACCACACATTGTCTGATCCCATTAATATGAAATATCCAGAATAGCTAAGTCTATAGAGACAGAAAATAGATTAGTAGCTACCTAGGACTGGAGGATGGGAAGTTTAGGGGGTGATGGCTAATTGGTGAAGGATTTCTTTTTGAGCTAATGACAATTGATTGTGGTAATGTTCATACAATTCAGTGAATATACCAAAAACCTTTGAATTATACACTTTAAATAGGAGTATTTTATGGTGCGAATTTTATCTCATTAAAGCTGTTGAAAAAGAAGTCCCTTTCCAGGGTGGATTTCAGAACAGCTGAAGGTGGCTATTATTTTTTAAAATGACTTTATTAAAAGCTAAGTGCCACCATTAAGAAAAGAAAGACAAGGAACCCCTGATACTAAACAGTACGTGTTTCTATCCATTTTCTGCTTTGGAAACCAAGAAACCAAAGCAGATTGGGTTCCGGGGTTGGCCTGACTCCTCCCCCAACGCTAATAGAAAGGGAAGGATGTACGGATGAAAACATCAGGAATCTGGTAATTATTGGTTTTTGACTTCAGAATGTAGGTAAAGAAAGTTCACCCCAGCTTCTCCTATAAAGGATGGTGTGTGATGTGAATGTGGGACAGAAATAGAAGAGACCATAGATATGACCACAAAGCATTGCTGTCCATATACAGGACCCATCTGACCATCTGAGATAAACAGCCTAGGGAATTTTCCCTTTTGGGACTCTTAATTGCTATGCTGACTAGAGCTTTATTAATTCCATAAAATTCTGCCAGTTAGGCAGCCTGCCAATGGGTGCCCAGGTATTCTCAGATTGTTGGGACACATATTGGGAAATGAGTTGGATTCAACAACCACAATGGCCCTTTGAGACCCTGAATCTCTGTGATTCTGTATAATTAGTTACATAGCAATATTTATTCTGAATGCAAACCCACAAAGAACCAACAAAATTTTTCACTTTTGATGAGCAATAGATTATAAGAAAATACACTGATATCAGACTCATCTTCATAAAGCAATTTCCAAGTAATTTTATGTCATTAACATAGATTTAATGCAATTGGAGTAGAATGAATGTTTTAGATTATAAACTAGGAGACCCAAGCTCTTGCCCTATCTGTGCTCTTGTCTTGGGGAAAAAAATAAAACAAAAAACCCTCAGGCTGTCTAGGCCTCAGTTTCCCCATAAAATGAGAACATTATGTTGAGTTGGTCTCTAAGATCCTCCCTATATCTAACACTCTATGAATCCTGTTCTTCCATTTCCCTTCACAGATCTGAACAAGGAGAATTCAGCCCTATATTCACGGCATTCTATACAATCTAGAGTTTTAATGCCATATGTACTCTATAGTCATGTGCCGCATAACGACATTTTGGTCAATGACAGACCTCATATACGACGGTGGTCCCTTAAGATTAGTACCATATAGCCTAGGGGTGTAGTAGGCTATACCATCTAGGTTTGTGTAAGTACCCTCTATGATGTTTGCACAACGATGAAATCGCTTAACGACATATTTATCAGAACTTATCCCCATTGTTAAGCAACACATGGCTGTAAATTTAATGCTAAATATCTAATATGTGGTTTGTATTGCAACCCCTAGTTAAGTCAAAGATTGAATTAGCCAGAAAACTCCATTCCTGGGCTGGGCACAGAAAACCGTGGTCCCTCCCGATCCCCCTGTCCCACTTTTCCCAGCCTTCTCCATGGACTCAGCTGGCTGCCTGGGTTACAGACTGTCAGACACAGTAAACGTATTCTCAGCTTCCTGCCATTGTTCTTTCAGTGGTACCACCCACTTCAATCACCCAAATCATGCCCATCATCCAAGATCCAGCTCAAGTCTCACCTCCTCCAGAACCCCTGAGACCCACAGTGGACCGATGCAATTTGGTTGTGTAGACCCCACACTGGGCGCTTTATATACACTTGTTATTAACTGTGATATGTATTCATGCCCTCCTCCTCTTCTCCATCCTCATTCAGAGGATGGAGAGTTCAGGGGCTCCTTAAATGTTTGAAGAAACTCAATGGTCATGTGGGAATGGCGAGGCTTGTTTATCCAGCCAGACATCTGTTTATCATCAGTGCTGGTCTTAGCCTTCTAAGGGTAGTGCATTCTGGGCCTTAGTCCTGTGGAAACATAAAGAAAACTTAAAAAGTAGTAATAAGCAGCCAACAAAAGTTAGCAAAAAGCCTTTCAAAGGAAAAGCTAAGGTATATCTAAGGACGCTTAGAGGTCAAGGCAAGCTTAAAGTTGGACATGAAGAAGAAATTCCTGAAGTTCCTCAATACCTCCAGGAGGACCTCTCCTTATTGGAAATCTATTTAAAGTGGGTGAAGGGTTATATTTCTTAGGCAGGATGAGTACAGGTCTTTGTAGAGGTAGGTGGCCTCCCAGAAAATCCATTCTGCTCAATGATTCTGAATCCTCAGCCACAACTCCTAACCACAATGAGGTTTGAGCCCAGGATAATTTATGTATTGGTTTTTTAAGTTCCAAAGTCTTCATAGAACCAAAGTACTCACACCTGGAATGGGCCTAAGAGGTCATCTAGTCCTGCCCACCCATCACACAGATGAGGGACTGACACTGAGACTCTCAGAGACTCTTAGTTCATAGATCCTGCCGCTTACATACTGATTCGAATTCCCCATAAATTGTAAATTAAGATATAAACATATGCAGCAGCACACAAGAGTAAAAATGAAGTGCATGTGCAAAAAAACCTGTCTCACAAAGACCATCTCACATTATAATCACATATTTACTTCTTAGCTACTATCTGCCTAGCCTAGTGGGAGGTGTTGGGGTGGAGGGATACAAAGGTGAAAACTACACAGCTCTTGCCCCCCAAGCTTCTCTCTCTGGTTGGCAAGGCAATATGTAAACACATGAAAAATTAAATCATATTACCGAGAAAAATATAAGTTTAGGCAGGGCAACAATAGAAGGTTTGTCTGAAGGCCCTTCATGACCAGTTGCCCTATAAAGAAACTGACTGATAGGAGGTCAGGGTCAGAAGCCACAAGATCTAACTGGGCTGGACCCAGAGAAAGGCTCCTCGAAGTAGGTGGGGCTGAAGCAGGCCCTGGAAGGGTGGATGGATGAGATCTGCATAGTCAAGGAAGTGATATTTCATACGCATATAACCTCACTGCATGTTGGACAGTGCTGACTTCTGACTTCTCTCACCCGGTAAGAACTGCTGTTCAACATTCTGACCTTATCTCTTGGATAGCAGAATGATGGAGTAGGAAAGGGTTTTTTTTGGTTCCTCACAGGAGATTAATCATCCATCAGTAATGTCTTCATTTGATTGACACCGGCCCACCCCATTGTCTTCCACCTGTGTCATTAACCTAAATGCACTATTTTTTCTTGACATTTCTCATTTGTGTGTGTGTGTGTGTGTGCACAGGCTCATGTGTGCTTTGTCATTGGCATGCCCGGACCACACTGGGCATGGTTCCATCTATAATTCTTGAAGTTTACTATCCAGCTTCTGGGCATCATTTACTATTATAGTGCTGTCATGGGCAGAAAAGAGATAGGCTAATTAATCATTGTCAATACTGGTCCCTATGTGCCAGATGAGGTTTTTGAACAGCATAGCTGGGAATAATTTGTATCAGATTGTATTTCCTTGTTTTACGTCACTGAAAAGATTTATTTAGCATCATGATCACTGTACACAAAAATCCTGGAAGCATTGGGGTATAATGGAATGGCATAGATTCATTCATTTGTATTCAGCAAATTATGTACTGAACACCTATTTCAGTATGTGAACCACACTGAACTCAGAATACTGGGCTTGTGAGCGGCCTTTAATAACATCCATAGTTCCCTGAACTTTGCCAGGACCCTTCTGGTCACCTGCAGATAAACAGAATGCATAGTTTCACTTCTAGAAACTGTAACTGGGATATTCAGCATTACCTAATTCCTTGAAATTCCACTAGTCAGGTGGCCTTCTAATGGGCACCCAGAGCTCTGTGATTACTCAGAGTGTGGTTCACCCAACTGGACTTTGCATTCATGAACTGATAAGTCATAGCCGTGAGCTAAGACGAATCTTCGTGACACCAGAATGTGTCTCTGCTAGAGTCACTCATGTGCTTGCTGTAGGAAGGATTTCAAATACCCAGAACGGTTGGGAATCATCAGAGACAAATGGATTCTTGGTCACAGCGATGCATAGACCTCCTGATGCCTGGTTTTGCTTCTGCTCCCTTTCCTCAGCCTGATTTCCTATCTTTGTTCTATTAACCTCTGTGTATAATCACATTCTGGTTCACTAGCTCAAATAGGTACCCTACAAATACACTTCCACTCTAACACACACATAATAAATAACAGTTACCATTTATTGAACGTCTTTTTTTTTTTCCCTCCAGGTATCATTCTATCAAGGCAATTACAGAATTGTTTCATTTAATTCTCATAAAAATGTCCTATGAGGCAAATATTTTTAATCCTGTTTTAGGGATGATGAAACAGAGGCCTAAGAAGGTGAAGTCACTTGCCCAAAGTTACAAACCTCACAAGAAACCCAGCCTGGGTCTTCTTGAGTCCAGTACTCACACTGGTTTCCTTTACATCAGCTGACCTCTCTGGACCAGTGTTTTCTGTGTTCAGTAAGTAGCTTATACTAGAAGATTTCCTGACTCCTAAAAACTAGTCAACATCCTTTGAAACCTAGAATTTGTTTAGGAGAGGGAACTGAGAAATGTTCTACTTAAAGGAAAGGGATAAAGGGGGACATCTGTGGTCACAAATAGTACTATATTTTCAAATAGCTTTTGAGACAAGATCTAAGTGGATTTTATCATTTAAGAAACATCTGCACCCGAATCCTTACAGTATTTCTGTAAACGTGCTGAAGTCACTCAACAATTCGACATCTGCTCTGCGGTGCTTGTGTACTTGACTCCGTCCAAGGATGAGTACTGCTCGCTGAAGCCCAGCACAGGGGTGACTTTCCAGAGGAAATCAAGGAAAGAAAGAGAAGCTGACCCCAGTTCTTCCAAATCTTAGGCTTTCTCCTTTAGAGATGGAAATAGTCAGCTCAGGGGCGTCCAAACATCCCATAAGTCTTCCCTGCATCCAAGTTATCAGATTCAGTTTTGATTTTCATTATGCTAAAAATTCTGTTCTCTAGTGACATTGATTATAGGACCCCGACTTCACCTGCCACCCATCAGAGAAAGCCTGGATTTGTGATTGTAAATTAAAGCTAGCCATCTCTCTTTGGTTTCTTTATATCTAAATATTCTCACCCATTCTCCTTAAAGTGAATACGCATGGGAGCGAGACCATTTCCTGAAATATTAACAGAAGGCTCCTGGTAGGGAAAGTCAGTCCACACAGAACAGTTCAGATAAAATGCTCAGAGAAATGGGGTTTCAGGGCAATTACTTGTTCCAGACCTTTCACAATTCAGTGGTGTAGGTATGGCCAGCTTGGGTGGAGACCTCTGTAATATCCACCTTTAACAATATTAATATGCATGGATGCAAAGCAGCTAATCAGTGAAGGCAGTTTAACCACCCACAGGGAGGTCCTGGCTAAAGAATAATGCATGAATGAGAAGTGTGGAGGCCCACGTGCCGGGAACAAAGCAAAAAAATAAAAGTGTGTGAACCTCCTCTGAGGGAACAGGGGTCTTTACACACTTATTATTTCAGAATATGGACCCTTCTGGAACCATCAGTCTTGCCAACGGAAAATTTAGATGACTTCACAAGTAGTTTGTTACATCTGGATATATCTTTTAAATAGCAAATTGTAACACCAAATACTGACCTGCAGCAGGGTCCTGGTGTGTCCATTAGTCCACAGCCCCTCCTCCCTCTCCTTCCTTCGCACCCCTCCAGCAGTTATACCCCACACAGTTCAGTGCCGATATAGCCTGCCTTCACTGCTTACCAGCAGCTTCCTGTCTATGCATCTTATCTCCCCACCAGATTGGAGGTGCCCTGTGGGCAGGACCAGTCTCAGACATTCATCCATCCCATCACAGCACCATCCCGACAATCACCCTTTATGACTGCTTCCGGGTCAGTAAACCAGAAATATCTATACTGTGCCTGACTTCCTACAGCTGGGCAGAGGAAGGGCGCCTTGGCAAAGTTTCCTGTGGGAAATGGACAGTACCTAGAGGACAAGGGAAAGATTCGTCGAGCAGGTTCTGAGATGTTTAGGAGGAACATGCTGTGTCCATCCACTACTCTGCTTCTCCTCACTGACCTGCCCCTTAGGGCAGGAAACCCAGGAGCTGATTCATGTAGGGAAAGCCTCCTCTCCTCAATTTCCCTAGAAGACCCTGCCCAAAGGGGCGGTCCCTGCGGGGCAGGTCTTCTCCAGAGGCCCCACCTCACTGGGGTTTCTTGAAGATTTGGGCACCTGGACTGCTGTGACTGGGACGTGGTCCCTCAGGGCCATGGGAGTCAGCCACTCACCAGGCCTCCCTCCTCCCCTTTCTCTCTGCTCTCTCCTGATGGGCTGAACCCGGGGCAGGTAATTAGCCACAGGAACTGATCAGGATTCCGGGGGCCCATACAAACAGGGAGTCCACCCAAATTAAAAAGAGCGGGTAGGAAAATGTCTCAGCCAAGACGTTGTTAAGGCCTGGCTCTCCAAGTGGCTAAAGTCAGAGCAGGGAGGAGGGGTGGATTTCGTCCCCGCGCCTGGTCATCTCCTGAAGGCACCTGGGTCAGGGCAGGCTTCTCAGGCGCTAGGCCCACGGGTCTCACGTCCCCATTCTTTGAGACCCGGGAGACGGCCAGGCCGGAGTTGAAAGGCCAGTGTGGCCCTCGCAGGGTCCGCGCTGAGCCCCCTCGCCGGCCCCTCCTCGCGGTTTGGAGACGAGGCTAGGGTGGAAAAGCAAACAGGCCCGGGACGCTGCCCTTTGGACCTTTTGCAATTCGCCCGGCGGGCTTTAAGCCGGGCCGCCTCGTATAAATAGGGCGCGGGCGCCGGGCGCGCATTCCCAGCTCGGGGTGCAGGGCGGCCGCCGGTGCGCCCGTCCCGGCGGAGCCAGCGAGCGGCGCGAGGCCAGGCCCAGCCAGCGAGGCGCAGGGAGGGAGCCGTCCGCCAGGTCGGCCATGGGCCCGCCGAGGCCCGCGCTGCTGCTGCCGGCGCTGCTGCTGCTCGCCCTTGGTGCCCGGGCCCGTGAGTGAGGGCCCCAGCCCCTCCTGGCCGCCGCTGGGCGCGGGGCTCGAGGGGGGACCGAGAACCAAACCAGACAGGGTGGAAGCCGGTGGCGGGAGCGGTGGCCGGGGCAGCCTGGGCCTGGGACAGAGCGGGGGGGGGGGGGCAGCCACAGGGTCGGGGGACAGAGGGACAGCACCCGCTGGGTCGCTCCTCCAGACTCAGGATGGGGAGCGGAGGAAGGAGGGGCTGGAGAGTGGGTTCTCCAGAACTTTCTTCCCTCCTAAAAGATAAAAGTCCCATGCATGCAGTGGTCCACTCTGTCAGACCCTAGGACCCAAGGACCCATCAGCAGAGACGGGGAAAACGCACAGTTGTCTTTCTCCTTTTCTTATAGAAGCCGAACTGCTGGAAAATGTCGGCCTCAGCTGTTCAAGTAAGGCATTTCCCCATTGGGCAAGGAGCGGCACCCCCCACTCCCCAACCCATCTCTCTGCACTTCAGATCACTAAGATGCTGTGATGCTATGATGCGTGTGTGTGCACTGCTCTGAGCCCCAAGAAGCCAGTTCCTTGGGCCTCCGCCCACCCCCAAGGGGTCTCAGCTCTCTTCTGTCTGTCCTCTGTTCAGTCCCAAAACCTTGGCCTGAAGGTAGGGTGAGGAAAGGACTGTCACTCCGTTAGCCCAAGAGACATCACCATCCTGTTTATCAGTGACTAATCATTGATTTGAAGCACAGGAAGATGAGGAAATGTTGACTTTTAACCTTTGTGCAGAAATCCAGACCCCCAGCCATTCGTATTTACCTGACCCCTAGGGGTCAAGGGAGCTGGCCTTGCAGTGGTACCCGGTGTGTTCCTGAGAGCGGGAGGCTGGCCTCTGATGGGGCAGCACTGCCATCTTGTGGGCATCTGGCATCACTGCAGCTGGGCTCATGACAAAAACATTTTTCTCCAATTGTTCGGAAAATTTCTCTCAAGTAAAGTGGAAATCTCCAGAAATTCCTTCTTGGCAGTTTCTTAAGTCAGCCAGATACCCCTAAGCTTAATTAACTTTGCCTCGGGTATTTTGTAGAACCAAAAAAGAGCCACAGAATTGTGGTGTTTACAAACTGAAAAGGCAATGAGATAATTTGCTCTATGCAATCAATTCTTAATTTTCCAGGGAGTCTCTCCTGTAGACTTTCTGAGCCCCATCACTTGATACTCCCCTCCTTGTACCTCAAATGATATATTCAAAGAATGCCAGCCAATGCAAAGATTAGCCTCAGCAGAGACACAATGGAGAAGTTGTCTATAAAAGATAATTAAATATAATGCAAAGTCAATTAAAAATAATTTGAGTTTAATTACCGTTTTTGATTACCCTCCCTGCCCAGAATGGACTTTTCCTTGGGAGAGATATTCTACTTTGTGGCTGACTTATTTCTCCTCATTTCAGAAGATACAACTCGATTCAAACACCTCAGGAAATACGTGTACAACTACGAGGCTGAGAGTTCCAGTGGAGTCCCCGGGACTGCTGATTCGAGAAGCACCACCAAGATCAACTGCAAGGTGTGAGAGGGGATGGGGGCCACTGGAGGAACCTGGAGCCCATGGCTGAGCCCACCATGCTCATTCCAGGACTGTTGTAACTTCAAAGTGCTGGGACCGGCCCTCAGCTTGAAAGTCAGCCACTTTACTGAGAAATTGTCTGCCACAGAAAATTTTATCAACCAGATTTATTTTTCCATTAGCTTCTAAGACGTAATTGGAATATGTGATCTAGAATATCAGCAATGCAGGCCAGCAGATTTAACATGATGAGAGATGCCCAATGGGCGAGTCAAGGGATGTGGGCATCTCAGGAAAGCATTCTGGAGTGTAGTTTTTATAATCTAAGTCAAATAGCATCTGTTACTAAAAACAAAGGGAAAAAAGAAAAATTTAAGCATGCAGTTTGTTCTAAATTAAACTTTACTCATTGTTGAGACTGGTTGTACTCGTGTCCGTGTTCATATAGAAGGGATTGAAGGGCCACTAGTGGGATTCGTGTGGGGAAGAAAAGTCAGGTTGAATTGCCCTCTTCTTTCCAGGGCCCCATCATCTGTGCTGTCAAATAAGGTAGCCATTGGCCATGCATGGTTATTTAAATTGAATAAAAGTAAAAATTCAGTTTCTTAATCAAACTAACCACATTTCAAGTAACCAATAGCCACCCATGGCTGGTGGCTCCCATATTGGATTGTGCAAATTTAGAACATTTCCATCGTTGTGGAAAGTTCTTTGAACAGTGCTGGATAACAACTAGGGATCTGATTAAGCTCCAGTTATATGTGAAGCTCTGAATAAGCCTGAATAGATACAAATGGTTTTGGTTTTGGGGGTTTTGGGGGTTTGGTGACATTGAGGAAACAATTACTGTTGAAACCAATGATAGCCCTCCTCCTACTTCTTAACTCTCACTCCTAGGCTGCATCTCTTCTAACCAGTCGTACCTCTTTGTAACTAAAGTGAGTTCATTTAGAACCAATAAAAAGATATCCTCCTTTACATGCATATGGGCAAACCGAAGAAACGTGGTTCCCCAGAACATGGAAGATGCCCCAGATAGTCTGTTGATTCATGGAGAACTCATGAGTCATGATAAGGACACATGTGGTGTTGGGGAGCAGGCGTCATGTTCCCCAACAGCACTTCCCTTGGCGTCCTAATTAGCAAATAAGTCTTGGGCTGTGGGGGGGTCTCGTGTTCTTGATGGAGAGTTTTCATGTGCCATTTACCCTCTTCTCAGGTCGAGCTGGAGGTCCCCCAACTCTGCAGCTTCATCCTGAAGACGAGCCAGTGCACCCTGAAAGAGGTATATGGCTTGAACCCTAGGGGCAAGGTCTTGCCGAAGAAGACCAAGAACTCTGAGGAGTTTGGTGCCGCCATGTCCAGGTAAGGCGTGGGCCTGTGAATGTCAATGTCTGGGCCCTGGGCGTTGCTGGATGTGTCGTGTGTATGCGTGTGTGTGTGTGTGTGTGTGTGTTCATATGAGGCATGTATGTGAGTATAAGTATTTGTATTCTACATTCACCATGGATCAGGGAATTGCTGAGTTTTCACAACAATCAAAAAGAAGGAAGCATTATTTATCCTCCCGTAGTGAAGTTCCCCTAATTATTATTTAAATTTGTCCCTAAAAGATCTCATGCTCTAAACTCCTTGAGACAATAAAGCTGAGATGGTTTATTTAAACAAGTAAATTCTTGTTTAAAGAATTAACCAAGACAGGGGTGCCTGGTGGTCCTCAGGGAGGGTCCTTGCAGAACTTCTTGCTATGGCCCAGCCCCAGGGAGTCCAGGGAGAGACAAGGTCTGAGCTGTTCCCCTCCAGGGCCAGCATTCTGCCAGCACATGCTGGCCAGGACATTCCTGCGGTTTGCAGCTGGCCTCTCTTCTGATTGATCAGTGTCTGTGTTGTACCAGTTGTTAAATACATTGACTATCACCCTGCCTCATCTCCCGATCACAGTTTGTAGTGTCCTAAGTGTGTGCAGATGCAGCCAGTCATAGATTTGTTCAGTTGGTAGCGTTGGAAACTCCCTCCCTGCCCATCTTTCGATTTGCTAAACATTAGACTCGGAAGCCAGTCCTTTCTCGGCAGAATAGTAGGCCTTGATGCTTCTTTCTCTCACCAACACACCTTATTTCATCGGAGACTTGCATATATATGAGGGAGTAGGTGTAGTGATGGGAGGGAGTAGTAGTTACTTTTTGGGCTTTACTCTCCTCCAAACGAAAGGGACTCCTGCTCTTGACCATCTCAAGGCTTTTCAAGCCTGCATCACAGTGTCTAGAACTTTCTGAGAGGACATAGAGCTGTGGGAGACCTGCCCAGTCTCCTTTTCCTCCTTCTGACTCAACTAGAGTGGGTGCAGCCAGGCCCTTTGAATGCCCCAAAAGGAAGTCCCCAAAGGAAAGTCCCTAAGATCAGTTGACCCAGGCTTTCAGACCTGGCCTGAGACCACATGAAGGAGTGAATGTCCAACAAATGTATGAAAAGGAGCTCAGATTCACCAGTAGTCAGGAAATGCAATTAATGTAACAATAAGATATTTATCACCTTACACCCAGAAGACCACAAAAATTGAGAACAGCTATAGCACTTGTTGCTGGCAGGTATGTGAGGGAAAGTGTACTCTCATGCGTTGCTATGGAAATGAGAGCCATTAGTCAATATCTATTATAATTTAAAATACTTTAAAGTCTTTGACATAGCAATTTCAATCTCTGGGGCTCTAGCCCATGAAACGAAAAGCAGTAACGTGTGAAGATATATCCATAAGGATGTTTGTTTCAGTGTTATTCGTGTGGCAAAAAAAAAAACAAAACAATCCAGAAAGAGAGAAAGTGAATCATCAAATAGGGGAAAGTCTGAATAAATTATCTAACCATAGAATGGAATGTTACACAGCTTTTTGAAAAGAATCTGTTAGAGCTATAGCAAATAACTCAGAACAATCTTCATGGAGTATAATTAAGAAAAGCAAAATTAAAAAAAAAAAGTGTGCATAATACAATGCCATTTGTAGAAAACAAGCAATGACAAAATTTTTATATGTAGATGTTTCCACCCGCACACATCTAGCTAGGATTGTCTGGGCCTGGAGACACACATGGAACACCCAGTAGGTGTTTCCATGGGGAGTGTGGCAGCAGAGACTGATGTGGGTGGAGAACAGAGACGGGATGGGTGAGTCAAGCAAAAACGCAAAAAGGTAAAAGGAGGCCAGAAATACACACATAGTTGTATACTTTTTTGAAAATGTATGTATAGATATAGATATATTTATAAAGAAAAGTTGTGAAAAGGAAAACAATAAGTAAAAAGGAGGCTGCAAAGCCACCCAGCTTATGTCCAGCAGGCTCTGTGACCACACTCTCTCGGGGACAGGTACGAGCTCAGGCTGGCCGTTCCTGAAGGGAAGCGAGTGTTACTTTACCCAGAGAAGGATGAACCCAAACACATCCTGAACATCAAGAGGGGCATCGTCTCCGCCCTCCTGGTACCCCCGGAGACGGAAGAGGCTACACAAGTGTTGTTCCTGGTGAGAATTTGGAAAGCTGTCATAGTGGCCCTTTGAACTCGTCTGGGGCCCCCACATCCATAAAGTGGATATTGGCTTAGCTACCTGGCCTGTTACAGAACCAGAACCAGAACCACACTTAGCCGGTGTTCCCACTCCAGTTCTGGCCAGCCGGGCACCAGCCATGCCCGCACTCTGCCTGGGAGGAAGAAAGTCCCTCCCAAGTCCATGTTGCTTCTGCCTTTTCTCCCAGGCTCCCCTCCCAGCCCCGCCCAAATCACCTAAGGAGGTTTTCCCATGTTGAATACACCTGTTGTATCTTCTGCTCCTGTAGGATACTGTGTATGGAAACTGCTCCAGTGACTTTACCATTAAGACACGGAAGGGAAATGTGGCAACAGAAATATCCATTGAAAGAAACCTGGAGAAGTGTGATCACTTCAAGCCCATCAGCACAGGAGTTAGCCCACTGGCTTTAATCAAAGACATGGTAAGTTTCACATCGCATTGCTATTCACAGGAAACAGCATCCTCTTTATTATTAAAATTCTGGAAATGTCAGAGCTAGTGGGGATCTCAGAGAAGAATTGGCCCACCCTCTTCTTTATATAGACTATAGCAGGAAACTAAGGACCGGACCGGACAGGAAAAGGACTGCCTAAGGCCATGTGGCCTGTTATTAATTGAGGCTGGACCAGAATCCGGTTCCTGACTCCCAGTCCAGAGTTCTGTCCTTTTAGCTGTCATTCTGTCACTGGTGCCAAACCTGCCATCACTTGAAAGTAATGACTGTCCATTCCTGGGAAGGCTCCAGAGCTCGAAATAGGGCAGCAAAGCCACCTACTGCTCCTTCCTGTGCAAGGGCCAGATGTCCCCAGCTCTAAGCCTCTGGCCTCTGAGGAGGTCCTAAGACCTGTATTCTGCTCTCCTCTCCCTCACTCCCATGGGGTGACATAACTGAGAGTGTCCCAATGTCCTGTCCTTCCACCCCATGTACAACCCTGACCACCACCTGGCCCCTCTGCCTCCTACCTGGGCCACCCCCTCACTATAGCACTATATTACCTGAGCTTGCCTAATCCCATGTAACATCTTCCAGGACACGAGTCAGCTTATCTCAGTAAACACCAAGGGCTTGAGCAATCACTCCCCTCCCTGGCAACGTTCCTGGTCATTGTCCTTGGTGCCAAAAACAGGGAGTCTGATGACCACAAGGGCCACAGTCAGAAGAGGCCAAGGCACTGGCTTATGTGTCTTTTTTGAACATCTGCTGTGTGCTCAGCCCCACTCTGGCAGCACTGAGGCAGGGACCGTGGCAGCTGAACCATGGACCTTCCCCTCAGGGTCTTACAATGTAATGCAGAAACACAGTTCATATACATGCCAATAAAGGACAATAGATGGTGTACCTGATAAAGTGACAAATGAGCAGTGCAGACAAGTAGTCCTAGGCCTTACCAGGAAGGAGAAAGCACTATTCACGTAGCTCAAAGCTGCTAGTAGACCCAGTTAGAAGAAATGATGGGTGAGTGTCGATGAGTCTAGCCTCAAAGTTTCATGGAGGATGTGGAGCATGAACCTGAAAGATACAAAGGATGTATAAATGGAAGAGAGATGTACGGACAGGCTTCTAGGCAAAGAAAACAGAATGAGCAGTAGTGTGTGACGTGTTAATGTGTGGTGGGATGGGTATGTGGAAGGTACTAGGTTATATACACTTTGTGCAAGATGAGCAGTCCATTGGGGTGAACAAAGAGTCTGTAGTTTGACTCAGATTTGGGTATGCCTAGTTGTTGCGTCTCTAATATAAACATCAAGTACCAAGCTCTCTTCTTTAACTGAGTTTATCTGGTGGTACAGAGCTCCCATTTCCCCACCACCCCTTCTTCCTTGAAGGTACATGCCTATGGCAGAAGACTCTTGTTGAAGCCTGGGGACTGACCAAAATGTTTTTCCCCCAATCTCATTCACAGATCCGCCCCTTGTCAACTCTGATTGGCAGCAACCAGTCCTGCCAATATACCCTGGACCCCAAAAGGAAGCATGTGTCAGAAGCCGTCTGCAAGGAGCAACACCAGTTCCTGCCTTTCTCCTACAAGTAGGTCACCCGCCCCTGATTCATCATTTATGAGGTTGATGGCCTGTTCCAAACTAGACTGTGCCTGAGAGGGGACTATGAAGAGGTACAAAAGCAGAGCCCATCCCTGTCACCCTTTTCAAGTTAACAGGTAATTTGGCAGGAAAATCTTAGGCATGTAAAACAATTTGACAGCAGCAGAAGATATCTGAGACCCTGATTTTAAGGGCTATAGATCAGGAAAAGCTGGGGATCACTGCAGACTGCCCAGGTTAGAAAGGCTTTATGGAGGATTTGGGATTTGGACTGAAGCCATGTGTATCCAAATCCATTTTGAAAACTGATCAATCAACTCATGTTTTTTGAGTAACTGCTATATTCTTGGCACTGTGCTGTGGGAGATACAAAGGAATTTTGAGGCACAGTGTTAGTCCCTACGCTCTGGGCATTCCAGACTGGTGGAGGGTGTAAGGTACATATTTCCTTCTGATGGAAGGACAACTAGTATGACCAGGAGGAGAGGGATACTGTTCATTAGGGGGTCGAAGTCAGCAGGATTTAACCATGCTTTGAAAGGTGGGCAGGATTTGGTTAGAAGTGGAGATGGGGGAAATATTCAACATGAAAAGGATGGTATTCTATGGGGAACTAGCCATCCATGACATAACGTGCTTCCTTTGCTACCAGGAATAAGTATGGGATGATGGTACAGGTTACACAGACTTTGAAATATGAAGACACGTCTAAGATCAACAGCCGCTTCTTTGAAGAAGGTAAGACTTTACGCCCACGTGGTTGCCAAGGCTTGGAAATCTGCCCAGGATGTACCATCCGTCATGGCTTAGCTCCTTGTTGGGCCCTGTGATATGTCTGCTGCCTGATGAGTTAAGTGGCCTCCGTGTTCCAGCTATGGAGTGAGAAAGAATTTTCAGTTTAGAATGTCAGGTGGCAATGGGATACAGGAAAGGGAGAAATTCCCAAAGCTACCTAGGTTTTGTAAGCAGGTACTGGCCTCCTAAGTCTACCTTTGGCAGATCTGACGACCTCATATACCCTGTAATAGCACTGGGGCCTCGTCAAGGTGGGGCAAATAGGAGAGGGCCTTCAGGGTCAGAAACCGGTCTTTAGAGTCTCTAAAGGGTCTTTAGAGATCTCCAGCCCAACCCTAGCCCTGTCTTAGCATGAGCTCATTGTTCTCAGCAACCTGGGATGTCAGCTGGTAGCGACGTGTGCTTTTATACCCATTCTACAGAGGGGAAATGACACATAGGCTTAGTGATGTATTCAAGGTCACAGAATATTAGAGGCAGTGCAAAATGAGCCCCCAGGTCTAATCTAAACCAGGACTCTTTCTATTGCACCACATTCCCATGCTGACTTAACCCCTTTCCCTGGCATAGGTCAGAGCAGGGTGATGGAGGGCTTACAAAAGGGTCTTCCCATAAGCTGCTAGTAGATCCAATTGGAAGAGATAATGGGTGAGTGTCAACTCAATGATGGGTGAGTCTAGCCTCAGCTGTAGTCGCATCAGCAGCAGCACCTCCTCACCAGTTCTCTCCAGCAAAGTGGTAATCTGATACCAGATTCAAACAAGCCTGGACTCAGTTCCAGCTCTACCCCTTACATCCAGAATGGTCTTGGGCAAGGTGAGTTGCTCATCTCTGGGTCTTAGTTCACTTATCTTTAAATTGAGGAATAATACTAACCTCAGAGATAGTGTGATGAGTCAGTGAAAAAATTAAAGTCAAACACCTAGCACAGAACCAGATGCCTAATAGGCATCAAGTACCGGATACTTTTCCTCTTTTCCCCTGTGCTGATCCCTCCCCAACTTCCAGTCTCCAGTAGACCAAACTGTGGCTGAGATGTAAAGGTAAGCAAGAATTTCCTTGACACTTTCCTTCTTCCAGGTGCCGAGGAGGTGGGTCTTGCCTTTGAGAGCACCAAATCTACATCACCTCCAAAGCAGGCCGAGGCCATTGTGAAGACCCTCCAGGAGCTGCAAACACTCCATGTCTCTGAGCAGAATGCCCAAAGAGCTAACCTCTTCAGCAAACTAGTTACTGAGCTACGAGGCCTCAGCAATGAGGCAGTCACATCTCTCTTGCCAAAGCTGATCGAGGTGTCCAGGTATTTCTCGAATGGTTGCAGCTCAATCATTCATATAACCTATGGCAGCTGGCTAAACTTTCAAACCTTGGCCAAAGAGAGAATCTCAGGGACCATTGAAATATCAATCCAGTTAGTCAACTAGTCAATTAATTAATGTTTGCTGGATAGAGAAACATCAGCTAAGGTGCCTAGAGGTCCATGGGCAGCACACACGTACACCCATGCACACATTGCATCCAAGGCCGATATGTATTTCTGTTAAAAGAGGAGAGAAATATTCCCCACATTTTGATAGTTATGTTCTAATTCCTGATTCTATTGTGAGTATTCTGGAAAGTTTGAGAGAAAAAGAAGTTTGTACCCTCTGGAAGCCTGCAGGCCTAGTGGAGAAAGAAAACAGGCAGACCACACAATATTGTGATTTCTCTACACTTCAAGGCAGTGTAAGTGCTCTAAGTGTTGTGGAGGTCACAGGGACTGAGGCCTGGGATGAGACATGCCAGTGTTTGCCTGGCATGTTCTGTGTTTTGACCAGAGGACAATGATGACAGTCCTCTTTTGGTGATGAGTCTGGGGAGTCCGTCCTCAGACTTTCCTCCATGGTGCGTCACCAGTGGATAATGCTCGTAGGGAAGGTTTCCTGCTTCTTGGGATCTGAGTTGGATTTTGAAAGACGGTTGGATTTAGATAGTAAGGGAAATGAGGGCACTCCTGACAGAGGAAACACCACGGGGAAAGGGTATTTTAGCGGTCTGGAAAGCGATCCATATAACTTTCTCTGCCCTTTTCTTCTCAGTCCCATCACTTTACAAGCCTTGATTCAGTGCGGACGGCCCCAGTGTTACACTCACATCCTCCAGTGGCTGAAAAGTGAGAAAGCCAACCCCCTTCTGATCGATGTTGTGACCTACCTGATGGCCCTGATCCCGGAGCCCTCGGCCCAGAGGCTGCGGGAGATCTTTAACACGGCAAAGGAGCAGCAGAGCCGGGCTGCTTTCTATGCTCTGAGTCACGTGGTCAACAAGTGAGTTTTACACGGGTCCTCCTTGTAGGAGCCGAGGAAGACCCCACATCTCTGTGTTAAGACTGTACCCCTCCCTCCACTTTCAAACCCTGATGCTTACTCTTTTGTTTTTCTGCTGATCATTTTGAGAGTAGTGACTTCAAATAAGAAATTGGCACACACGAGTTTGGATTTTAAGATAAACCTAGCTACGCTTGCTGAGTCCTAACTCTTATTCTGTAGCTATCATAAGACAAACCCTACGGTGACCCAGGACCTGCTGGACATTGCTGACTACCTGTTGGAACAGATTCGCGATGACTGCACTGGGAACGAAGATCACACCTACTTAATTCTGAGGGTACTTTCAGTCTTTTGTGTAATATGCATCATTTCAGAAGCACCTTTCCTGAACACACCTTACTTCTCCTTCTGCACCCTGATTCCCTCTTGTTGCTTTTCTATGCAGGTCATTGGAAATATTGGCAAAACCATGGAGCAGGTAACCCCAAGACTCACCTCATCAGTCCTGAAATGTATCAAGAGTACTGAACCATCACTGCTGATTCAGAAGGCTGCCATCCAGGCCCTGCGGAAAATGGAACTTAAAGATGAGGTAAAGTCCACAGACGAGGTCTCAAAGTGAAAAGTTTATTCAGATTGACAAGAATTGGGAATGATTCTGAATCTCATCATTCTATTGACTTTATTCTACCACTTTCTGATTGCCAATTTCAACAAGCCTATTGACTTGACTGCCTAGCAGTATGTGGACATGAGACAAATACTTGACCTTGCTGCTCCTCCAGCAGAATGTGAGATTTTCGCTACAAGCTGTCCTCCTTCCAGATCAACCATCACTGTCATCTTGGGGAATCATAAATTATTTTACCCAATCTTCCCAAACTAGGATAGTCAACCTGCCCCCACCTTAGGTGACAATGACTTCAGAGCTTTGGAAACTACCTTATTTATTAGCTCCAAACTCTCGCTTTCCTTTCCCACCTTTACCCTCATATTGAAATAATTTATGCTAAAACAACTTTATTTCCAGTCAGTGGCAGATCTCCAACAAGTCATAACTTGGCCATAACTTGTGTATTTTAATACAATTGAAGTATTCAATTCAGTGCACACATGTGATAGGAGTCTTCTGAGAACCCTTCCTTGAGCTGGTTGCTCTGGGGAGTACTGGCAAGAAGATTCAGTACCAGCATTTGAAGAGGTATTAGAGAGAAATTCGACTTGCACATAGTAAATCGCTAGCAGATATGCCAACATTGGCTAGGCCTGTTCTGTGTTCTGACCACAGGACAGTGAAAACAGTCTTCTCTTTTGGCTACAGGTCCGGGAAGTCCTTCTGCAGACCTTCCTCGATGACACCTCTCCAGGGGACAAGCGACTGGCTGCTTATCTCATGCTGATGAGGGGCCCTTCCCAGTCAGATATTAACAAAATCACCCAGCTTCTCCCACGAGAACAGAATGAGCAAGTGAAGAACTTTGTGTCTTCCCACATCGCCAACATCTTAAACTCAGAGGAATTGTCTATCCAGGAGTAAGTAAGAGTAATTTTCCCCCATCTGCCACGAAGGGCTGAAATTCCAAACCTCAATTCTGATTTAGCCACTGCCTGCCCTTTATAGAGTGTTCTTTCTTCTGGGACAAACACTTGTGCAAAAGTACAGCAGACCTGAGCCAAACTCTTGGGCAAATGAATCCCAAATAGTTTTTCCCAAATCCATATTTACTTGGGGTGAGAGAGAGAATGCGTAAGTAACATGATGTGTCGGCTCAAAATACACTCCTTCTTTTCATCTAGTTTGAAAAAGTTAGTGGAAGAAGCTCTGAAAACATCTCAACTTCCAACTGTCGTGGACTTCAGGAAATTTTCCCGGAACTATTACCTCTCCAAATCTCTTTCTCTTCCATCACTTGACCCAGTCTCAGCCAAAATCGAAGGGAATCTTATATTTGATCCAAACAACTACCTTCCTAAAGAAAGCATGCTGAAAACGACCCTCACCATCTTTGGATTTGCTCCAACCGACCTCTTTGAGGTATGTGTGAGACTGAAGAGGAGTTTGATGTTTTCTAACCCGTCCTGTTCTACACCATACACAGTCAAGGGAGCTGTGAGCCTGCTGGGGCGGAGCAGGGGGGCGGGGAATCATGTTCCTTCTTTTTCTTTTCTTCCTCCCTCACCTTCCTGCCTCCCCACTAGGGGTCATCTGAAGCGTGTCTGCTTAGTATGAACGGAAATGCAGACGCCTCAGAGAAGCCCTTAGACCCAAAATCCAAGGAAGTGCGTGGGCTGTGCAGTCAGACAGATCTGGTTCAAACCCCAAATCCACCTCCAACTCTGAAGCTTTGGTATAATTATTTTATTCTCTCTGAACCTTGGCTGCCTCTTCTCAAAAAAAGCAAATAATATGTTCTGCCTTTCAAGATTCTACTGAGATTTAAATAAGACAACTCCTCTGGAGTGCAAAGCTCAGCTCCTGTGCTGTAGTGTTCATCAAATACTTGTTTAGTTAATTGGACATCAACAGGGGAACGGGAGGCTGACGTACAAAGAAACCTGGCATTTTCTTTCTCAGATTGGTTTGGAAGGAAAAGGATTTGAGCCAACACTGGAAGCTCTTTTTGGGAAGCAAGGATTTTTCCCAGACAGTGTCAGCAAGGCTTTGTACTGGGTCGATGGTCAAGTTCCTGATCACGTCTCCAAGGTCTTGGTGGACCACCTTGGCTACACCAAAGATGACAAACATGAGCAGGTATGTTTCTGTTAAGTATCCTCTCAAGGAAAACTCTGGGTCTCAGTGCAAAAATGTTCTTATCTAAGCCTGGAAGTCATCACGAAACTACCTAGCTGAAGTGACAACTATGGCTATTATTAACCAGCCCTGTGGGAGCAAGGGCCATTGTCCTCTGCAGTTATGGGCTCCTGGAGATTCAGCATGCCCAGGAATAGACTCATTAGAGGCACTCTAGCGTAATGATCAAGACTGTGAATTCTGGGGCATGGGTTTAAATTCTAACCTCTCTGTTTTCAAGCTCTGCACACGTGGGCAAGTTGCTTGATATGATGTCTATCTGTTCTGCATCCCCAGAGTGCTAATAATAATCCATACCTCACAGGTTATTTAAATCCTGAATGAAATAAAGTGTGTAAAATGCTAAGCAGAGTGCCTGACTCTGGAACTGATTGTTTAATTAGTAGATACTATTATACTTTTTAAATTGATATTTTCATTGTTATTAACTGCTTTCTTTGGCCGTCATTCTTATCAGGGCACTAGCTAGTGGGAGCAAAACCCACTTTGAGGCTAGCATAATCACCCACTTAAGAAGCAGAAAATAGATTATAATCTGGAGTTTCTTATTCTTTAATTTTTTGCTATCCAAAGTGTGGTCCAGTCATTGGCATCATATCAGAGCTTATTAGAAATGCAGGCTCTCAGGCCCCACCGGGCTCTACTGAATCAGAACCTGCATTTTAATGAGATCCCCAGGTGACTTGTATGCACATTTCAGTTTGAGAAGCAGGGAAATCACTTACTCCTAGATGCTCGTAGATGGCCCCACCTCCATCTTCTAGTTTACTTATCTCCACTTGAGGCTGGGGGTCTTTGGTCTGTTTTGGATGTGTCAATCACTCTTCTTTCTCACTGCCTAAGCATCAGGCTATGCAAGTCTTATCTCTAAGAAGAACTTGTCTAGGAGCAGCTGTTTTTCAAGCTTTTGGCCAATTTATATATCAGCCACATTTTCTTAAGAAGCCCCTCGTATTCCTCCCTAGTCAAAGGAGAAAGGGGTGAGTGGGGTAGGGATTGGGGACAGAGGATCTTCTAATCTTAGGGAGTGCTTGGGGTCCTGGCATCCTGGAGAGCAGAGATCCCCCTCACTGTGCCTACATTATTCAAGTTAAGAACAGTGTGGAAACACTACTATCCCTGACAAGACCTCAGTCTTTTCATCTCAGTTTGGAGGAGCTACTTATCTTTCAGTAACAGGTGGGGGCCTGATTTCAATGCCTGCCCTGTATCCCCACCTCGGGTTTCTGCCTTTAGCCCATCACCACCACAGCAGACAGGCCCCACGTCAGGAATCCGAAGGTATTTGACCGTGCTGACATCTCACTAGACATTTTGTTGTTAAAATCCCAGGACATGGTCAATGGAATTATGGTGAATGTTCAGAAGCTCATCAAAGATTTGCAATCCAAAGAATTCCCAGAAGCCAGAGCCTACCTCCAGATCTTGGGAGAAGAGCTTGGCTTTGTCAGGGTCCATGACCTCCAGCTTCTGGGAAGGCTGCTACTGAATGGTGTTCGCACTCTGCAGGGGATCCCCCAGATGGTAAGTGGGCCAGACCCCCTCAGAGAGCGATGAGACTAGCTGGTGCTCTTTTTAGATCTCTCAGACTTGCTTAGGATCCTAGCCACAAAAAACTAGAGAAAGTGCTTGTGCTTCCTTCAGAGAGGCAAGTTTGCCTTGAATTTCAGTGAAATTCACAAGGAATTAGGAACATTTAGAAATTAAGCTATTCATAATGTTATATGTATCTTTTAAGAGCATTTGTTTGTTCATCTGGAAAACAGTGTTAATTATATCTCCCTCTACATATACTACAGTTTCCTTTTAATATTGAAGTGATTATCAAAGAATATATTTAACAAACTGTAATCCACTAATAGTGACTATAGTTTTTTTATTATTAATGTATTAATAAGGAGAAGATGTTGCTGTGATGCTGAAAGCTGTGCCACTGGTATTTCAAATACCAGCAGGGTCACCCATGGTGGACAGGTTTCAGCGAAGCTTCCAGACTACACAGACTAGGAAGAAGGACCTGGTCACCTACTTCCAAAAATGTTGGCCACGAAAACCCTATGAATAGCAGTAGAGCATTGTCTGATAAAACACCAGAAGATGTGAGGGTGGTGCGAAAAAGACCAGGCAGGGTTCTGCCCTGCTGTACACAGGGTCGCTAGGAGTCAGAATACACTTGGCAGCACTAACAACAAAAGGGAGAAAATATCCAAATATGCTCCCTAGGATTTGGTGAATAATAATGTTGGCTTTAAGAAAACAGATCTCAAGTTATTTTCTAGAAATGTTTTTAAAAACAAAAATCAATACATAGTAATATGTTCATCATTCCAATAGCTCATTGGTTTCAAAAAATTGGTTTTGCCATAATATATTGTACTTCAAGTAAACCCTCATTTACGTTTAGACTCCAAAATACCAGAATTAAGCATGCCATGCAATGATACTTAAAGTTTGTAAAGCTCTGAGGCCCAGCACTATTTTTAAGTGCCTTCTGAATCACCAGTTGAAAATGACATGATATCTATCCAGGGCAATTTTTTATATCCCAATTTGTGGAAACCAATAATCATTCATCTTTACTTATCAGATGATCAAAATATGCTAGTGCCTTCCTTTCTCAAGAAAGAAGAATAATTTTTGTCTGACATGGGAGAGGTTGCATTTCACGAAGCCTCCTTCAATGAGGCTTACTCTTAATTGTTTTCCCTGTCGAATCTACAGATTGGAGACATCATAAGGAAAGGTTCAAAGAAGGACCTGTTTCTTCACTACATCTTTATGGACAATGCCTTTGAACTCCCCACCGGACTTGGATTCCAGTTGCAAGTGTTCTCCTCTGGAGTCGTCACTCCTGGAATCAAGGCTGGAGTGAAGCTGGAAGTAGCCAGTGTAAGACTGTTCACCTCTTGATTCCTTAAGTTGTTGTTTCTTCCAGGGTGAGTTTCCTGTGCAGTTTTAAAATGCGTTACCAGTTCAAGACAAAATGCATCAGCATTGTAATCACCTCATTAATTTTTGTGGAAATCTTCAGGGTTCCACCAGGATGCACCACCCCACCAGCTCCAGTTGGGCATGGCAGTAATATGAGAACTCAGCTATTCTCTCAGTAAATGAGGATTCCTGGCATCTTTTTATCCTGTTATGCTTAAACTTAACTTGGGTACTTCCTAGCCCTGGCAATCAGTGTAAGAACTTGGCTTTTCTACCTCCAAATAAAACACAGTAATGTTCCTGAGGTGTGACCTATCCAGAGATGTTTGCCCAGAGATGGGATGGGTGGTAGGTCTGAATGCAAGGGACTGAGGTATTTAACATAGCTGAATAGATTGTTTTCTGACTTATAGATGCAGGCGGAATTGGTGGCAAAGCCCTCTGTGTCTGTGGAGTTCGTGACAAATATGGGCATCATCATTCCGGACTTTGCTAGGAGCGGGGTCCAGATGAACACCAACTTCTTCCATGAGACAGGCCTGGAGGCACGAGTTGCCCTGAAAGCTGGGCAGCTGAAGTTTGTCGTTCCTTCTCCAAAGAGACCAGTCAAGCTGTTCAGTGGGAGGTAATTCTTTCTGCCAGATCTGACTAATCAGTTTGAAAGAGAATTGAGACTGTGTCTGTAGGATTTGGCCAGGCCAGACAGCTGATTGAGATAATTGAGGCCCCAGTGGATTGGAGAGAAGGTTCTGGATGTTCTGGATTACCTATTTTTAACCTAGCTTAGACTCACTAAATAATTACACTTCCTCTACTTTCCACATTTTACTAAACTGAGACTTAAGACTTACTGATTAATTAGTTGTTAAGTTATGAGTTTTTGTTGTTTATTTGTTTATTTTGAGAATGAAGAAACAGTATCTCTAAAGAATTAATCCTTGGAAAATGAACATGTTTCCTAGGAAAAACACCAAGGTTCATACTGATTGGTGGTAGCTAGATGAGTAGATGAAGCATGAAAGTTCTAATGAATGATCATGGGATGCAGCCTCATATTGATAGCCCCATTCTCAATGACATCACCAAATATTGATTAACCTTAGTTTCCATATTTTGGACATGTTAATTTGTTGATTCAAAAATAGTATTTAATTGTATAATATATTCCAAACATGTTGAATGAGATACACAAGGTCCCTGACCTTCTAAAACTTACAGTTTATAGGAAGGACCTACAGTGAAGTAAGCAGTAACTAGAAAGTGAGGGCTAAGTTAGAGGAAGTATTAGAGTGCCATGAAATTCTGTATCACGTAACCTGCGGTAGGTAGGGAAAGCTTTCTGAAGAAAATGATATTTGAGCTGATATAGATGTGGCAGAGTTATCCAGGCAAAAGAGAAAGGAATCAGTGTTTCCAGCCAAAGAGAAAAGGATGTGTAATGGCCTGAAGGAAAAAGAATATGATTCAGGAACTGCAAGAACTTCAGTGTGGTGAGGGGCACAGAGGACATAGTGAGAGATGACATGAGAAGTTGGCAAGGGTCAGGCCATGATGAGCCTGTGAGCCATCTTAAGGAGTTTGGACTCTAAAGGCAAAGGGGTTTAAAAGTGAGCACACATAAAAGACAGTTGGTATTTTAGAAGAAGTACTCTGACTCCAGAGTGGAAAATGGGTGGAAAGGAGACATGAAGGGAGACAGGGAGACCAGTTCGGATTCTGTTACAATCGTAGGTGGTTGTAGTCTCTGCACCAGATGAGGGCCAGGGTGTAGAGACAAGTGAGCTGACTCTAGAAATTCTTAGGAGGTAGAAACATGAGTGCTTGGTGATTGACTAGATATGGGGACTAAGGAAAAAGAAAGAAGAAAGGGGAGTGGGGATGGCCTTCACTGAAACAGAGACCGGAGAGGGAGAGCGGCTAATTTGGAGGAAGATGACAAATTCAGTTTTGGATGTGCTGCTTTAGAAACCCCATGAGACAACCAATTGGAAATATCAGGCTGGCACTTGGACCTATGTGTCCTACTTCAGTAAAGAGGTTTGAGTTACAAATACAGCTTTGGGAACCATTGGCATATAGAGGTTATTGAAGTCAAACAGCAATTGGTGTAGAGTTAAGACATGAGGTTCAAGGACAGAAATGTGGAGAATATAAACACGTAGATGGGGGAGAGGAATAAGCAGCAAAGAGTGAGTGGCCAGAAAGGCAGAAGGAGAACCAAAGAGCCCAGGAGCAGCCACAGGAGCGGATCACCCCATAGGCAATGCTTAGGGCTTCAGCCCACCAGCAAAGCTTGGTCTCAGGGCACCCCCCAAATGAGGAAAAGAACATAATATTTCAAAGAAAGCATCCTTGGAATAAATCAGGACCTTGCCGAACTTTCTTGCACTTACTAGTTTGTTAATATGTACTTGGGAGGCTGATACCATAATCTTCTCAGGGATTAGGGACTCTAAAGTCTTAATCTGGCCATAAGTGAGCAACTGTGCTGAATGCTTCTGAGCAATCAAGGAAGATAAAGCCCAAAAATGTCCATTGGATTTAGGAGCAGGAAGGTGATTGGAGATGCTGATGAAAGTAGTTCCAGAAGCATGCTGGGAGTGGCAGTCAGATCGCAGTCCAGTGAGAAGCATGTTGAAAGAAGTGGAGACTGCAAAGACAGACACGTTTCTTGATTGTGAGGGAGACAAAAGAGGGCTTGAAGGGAAAGAAAGGTGTGTGTGTGTGTGTTCACACCATAAGAGAAGAGAATTGAGCATGTTTTATGCTGGTGGAAAGAAGCCAGTAGAGAGTAAGAGATTTCAGATGAAAGAAGAGATAGGGCATCTCTTACTCTGCATCATAGAATAGAAGGAGCACACCTGGGTCCAGGTCCTAGTGATCAGTTACTTAATGTCTCTGAGCCTCTACTTCCTCTGTAAAATGAGATTCCTAGTGCTTACTGTTGTGGGGATCATGGATAACAAATGTAAAGAACTTAGTGCAATGTCTGAAACATGAATCACCATGACTGTTAGTCTTATTGATGTTCTTCTTACTATTATTTATTTCTGAGTAAATCAAATAATCTGAGGTGGGTATGGACAGAGGGGAGATAGAGAGCAGGATAAGGGGGCATTTTCACTGTGAGAATCAGTGATGTTCATTTTGATTTGTGGCTTGAAGATAACTCAGGTTTTTTCTTTCTTCACCAGTAACACATTGCATTTGGTCTCTACCACCAAAATGGAAGTGATTCCACCTCTAAGTTGGAACAGACAGTCCTGGTCAACTTGCAAGCCTCTCTTTACTGGCCTGAACTACTGCACTACAGGCGCTTACTCCAATGCCAGTTCCACAGACTCTGCCTCCTACTATCCACTGACGGGGGACACCAGGTCAGAGATGCTCAATGTCCACCCCCACCTCCCCAGCAGCTGCTCACCTTCTACACTATGACACCTAGTGGGGCAAAGGGAAAAATGCTGCATGTTGTCACAGGCCCATGTCACCAGTCTTAGAAGTTTGCACCATCCTTTGATTATTTAAAACAGTGGTCCTCTGCCCAACACACGTAAAGGGTGCCCACATTCATGCCTAAACTTTGAGTCTGGGACTAGATTTCTCCATAGTGGGGAAGGGGGGCAACAGTGTTGGAAGGTGAGGAGTCATGACCCCTGTGGGAGGTCTTAGTTCAAAATATAAACAACTAAGGTGATTCTGTCCTACTCCTTCAGAGTCACTGTACCTGTTGCCATTGAGAATCACTCCCGTAAAAGCTTCTCTTTGTAGATGGTGCCCCCTCTATCTCCCATATGCATCAGATGAGGAATCACAGCACAGATTCCGATTTGCTCCTAGTTTGGTGTTCATGCTTCTGAACCTCCAGACACATTGGCATGACCTTTCCGGGAGCCCACTGATGTGCTCACAGCCTCTCCCTCACATTGCTTGTTCTCAGCCCTACTGACACAACCAGCCAACTCCTCTGCTTGTCCCGGGAATCCTGGGAATCCCCCTGCCTTGGGCTCTTGGAGGTACCAAACGTGATCATAAAGATCATCATTGGTTAGGGACAGGAGACAATGTTAAAATAAGGACCATGTTTTTGTTGCACTTGAGTCTGAGTTGTTTTGGGGATGTTATCATCATCATTGAAAGCTCTAACATTACACACTGTATGTATTATAACATCTTTAGATTTGAACTGGAACTGAGGCCGACGGGAGAAGTAGAGCAGTATTCTGCCAGCACAACCTATGAACTCCATAGAGAGGGCGGAGCCTTGGTGGACATGCTGAAGTTTGTAACTCAGGCGGAAGGCAAGTATCCAGAAAAGGGCTCCTCCATCTCTGCCCTCAGTCTCAGGTCCAGGACTCACAAGGAGAACATATTTAATTTAATGGATTTAAGAAATATTTATTGAATGCCTGTTAAGTGTCAGGCCTGCTCTAAGAGCTGAGGCTAGACCCATAAATAGTGGAGATAAAGTCTCTGCCCTCATGGAGTTTGCAGTAAACAACCAAACAAGTAAATATTCAGAATGTCAGATTGGTGCTGGGAGAAAAATGGAGCATAGAGAGGTCTAGGGAATGTTGGGAGTAGAGAAGAAGAGGAAGGATGGGGGAAGGTAGTACCATTTGGAATGATAAGGGAAAGTCTCACTGGTAAAGGGAGCATCAAAAAGAGACCTGAAGGAGATAAGGGGATAGACCTTATGGAAAGAGTGTTAAAGGCTGAGGGACCAGCTGGTGCAAAGGCCCTGAGGCAAGCACATGGCTGCCATGTTTGATGGCAAGGAAGGAAGCCAGTATGGCTGAAGCAGAGAGATCAGAGAGGAAAATGGTAGAAGATGAGGTTAGAGATATAAGGGGAGGTGAGGGAAGGATGCTCTCATAGGCCATGGTAAGGACGTTGCCTTTTACTATGAGTGAAATAAGAAGCCACTGAGAGATTTTATGATTTAATTTATGTTTATGTTGAGGAAAGACTTTTGGGGGACAAGAGCAGAGAAACTGGTATACAGGCTATTGCAATAATCCAGGCCAGAGATGGTAGTGGTTTGGATTAGAATGGTGGCAGAGGATATCTTAGAAGTGGCTGGATTCTGGCCATATTTTGAAGACTAGGCTGACAAGAGTTGCTGATACAGTGGGTGTTGAGTGTAAGAGAGAAAAGGGAATCAGGGTGACTCTAAGATTTTTGGCCTGAGCAACTGAAGAATGGAATTGCCACTTACCGAGATGGAAAAGGCTACTGGAGGAGCAAGTTTTAGGGTCTGGGACAGACTTAGATGTTTCCTTTGGAGGATTTTTTATGTAGAAATAGTATGTCAAGAAATTAAACTAGAAAAACAAAATCCACAGGAAACAGGTGGATGCATGCTGAAAAAAAATGTAACAATTTTATAAAAGATATAAAATGGGTAAGCCTGTGAGTTGAAGGAAACCTGGGACTCTTGTGACAAAGGAGGAGTCAGGGAGAGAGGAAGCCAGGGCAGGGGCAGCAAGGAACCAGGGAGGACATTGTAGGTGGAGAATCGTCTAGAGATGTCATGTCTGCCTGACACAGAAGGACTATAAGCCTTTCCTGTTCCCTGAACACACTGTGTTTCCCACGTCAGGGCCTTTGCAATTCCAATTCCCTCTGCCTGGAATGCTCTACCCCCAGAACTCAGTATGGCTCAGCCCCTCTCTTCATTCAGGTCTCTGCCCACATAGACCCTAATCAGAGAGAACTCCTCTGACCACCACACATGAAATAGCACCTCTTCTATTCCCATCTGTCCTTTATCATCTTATCCAGTTTTACTTTTATAATAACATTTATTACCATCTGACACAAATAATTTACCTGTTTATTGTCTGTATACCCCGCACTAGAATGTAAGCTCCATGGAGGCAGGGCCTCCCCAGGGCCAAGAGCAGTGCCTACCATGTGATAAGCAATCAATCAATATATGCAGATTGAACAAATGTATAAGCACCACTGAGTTAAAAATTTAAGGTAAATTCCTGAACTGTGTCCTCATTGAAGTACATTGAGTACTTGGGGTTTCTCTGCCTTTTCCTTGTCTTCCTTCCTAAACATAGCTTCTGAATACACTTCCTGGTTCTCTTGTACACTCTTGCAGGTGTAAAGCAGACTGAGGCCACCTGGATGTTCAGATATAACCGGCAGAGTATGACTTTGTCCAGTGAACTCCAAATTCCTGACTTTGATGTTGACCTTGGAACAATCCTCAAAGTTAGTGATGAATCTGCTGAGGAAAGAAAGTCTTACAAGGTCACCCTGGACATTCAGAACAAGAAAATCACTGAGGTCACCCTCACCGGCCACGTAAGGTAAGGGAGGCTCAGGGTGATCTGACCTGAGCTGCAGTCTCTTGTGGCTCTTTCCCATCTTCCTCTTCAACTTTAAAGCTGACCAAACCAGAGGTATCCCTGCTCTACTGTCTGAGGAGTAGATAGAGCCCTCAATGTTTTGACCCTCTGCACATGTCCAGTTGGATCTTCCCACCATTCACTGGGCACTTACTATTCATCAGGCACTGGGATGGGTGCTTTAAAGAAATGACCTCCATTCTCATAATAAACTGCAAGGTAGTTGTAAGTTTCCTTCTTTTATAAACAAGGAAATGGTAGCTCAGAGGAGTTAAATAATTTGGCCAAGGCAATAGAGCTAGTAAATGGTAAAGCAGGGTTCAAACAGTTTTCAAAAACCTTCTCTTTCCCCCTTACATTCCTGGGAAGTCCTGAGTTTGTGCTGAAGTTGTCTTTAGAAGTTAATGAGTGCATTCTGTGGTCATTTCTCTGAGCCATTCACACATCTCATTTTTGTCCCTCAAATGGAGCTTCTAACTGTTTAATCCTAAGTATCTCCTTGGAATAGACAAAGTCATTGCTGTCAACTGATTTTCTCTTCAATAGTTCTGACAGGAGGGAAGGAGGCAAAATCAAAGGTGTTATTTCCATACCCCGCTTGCAAGCAGAAGCCAGAAGTGAGATCCTCACCCAGTGGTCTCCCACAAAACTCCTCCTCCACATGGACTCATCTGCTACAGCTTATGGCTCCACAATTTCCAAGAAGGTGGCATGGCGCTATGGTATGTACTGCTTCCCCACATGAGTACTCCTAAGAGCACTGTGTACTTGAGTGCGGTGTTGAGAGCCATTGGTTACGGGCTGACCTCGTACCATTGACTACTATTTCACATGTGCATTTTCAGATGAGGAGAAGATTGAATTTGAATGGAACACAGGCACCAATGTGAATACCAAAAAAGTGACTTCCAATTTCCTCATGGATCTCTCTGATTACCCTAAAAGCTTGCATATGTATGCCAATGGTCTCTTGGATTACAGAGTTCCTCAAACAGACATGACTTTCCGGCACATGGGTTCCAAATTAATGGTTGTAAGTACAAATCAGTCAGTCAATAAATACATGGTTATAAGTGCTAATTACATACTTAACTCTGAGTTGGGTGAAGGAGGGTATCCAAAGATGGATAAGGCATGCTTCCTACCTGGGGAGAAAAGAAACATTCCTGCATGTATAGTTACCCCGTTACACAAGGCTGTATGTGGTAAATACCAAAGGAATACTACTAAGTGGAAGAGTTTGCTGTGCCTAAAGTATTGCAGGAAGCTTTGGGACACTGGCTAGGAGTTTGACTATGTTATACATTTCTTTTATAAAATACAGGAAGAGATTAATAACTGACAACCAAAATTCATAATTTTCTGATTTATTTTTAACTTTCAGTTAAACTTTCAGTGCATCATCCCGCTTAATGATTGATCTGTCAAATATAGATTATCACCTAATGTTAAGTGTACTTTGAGGCTCATCCATGCCCATTGCTCTGAAAACTTCTGTTATTTTGTAGGCAACAAACACATGGCTTCAAGAGGCATCTAGAAGTCTACCTTATGCCCAGAATGTGCAAGATCGCCTCAATGGCCTAAAAGAATCATACCTCCAGAAAATGAGATTGCCAGACTTCCACGTCCCAGAAAACCTCTTCTTGAAAAGGTAAAAAAAGGAACCAGAAAAATGTCTTGAACCATGCAAAGTAAATGGAAGACTTTACTATGCATGATTTAGACATTTTTTTAATTTACATTTTTAAGAGAAATAATTTAAGCATTTTAAGGAGATTATTAACTGTAACATAAACACTGTGCCATTTTTGCATTATTAAACGTGAGGTCAGAATGTTAACACCAACCCACTCAGAAAAAAACTAAGAAAGTGATTGGATGATTCTAGTACTTTCACCCTAAGATGTTTTATTCACTACAATCTGAATTTGAAAGCCATTCAAAATTCCTCCACTATAAGTGAACTCCCCCTTTGTTCAGGATCAGGATATATTTATAATTGTTTGACTGTGAAGAATTCAAGAGTGGCTAGCGAAACTGTTGACTATACAGGCTTGCTCTTGAGCACTAGAGGGTCAGAACTGCCATTGGGTATTGAATAAAGGCAGCCTTCTGAGAGAATATTTCACTTGCGCAATACAGTGTCATCCTTATGGGGAAATCAGATTCCAAACTGCTCAGTCTACTTCTATATTTACAGAAATACTTGTAATGCTTTGCTTTATTTCATGAAAATAAAAAAATCAGAGCATGAGCTGAAAAGACCATAGTCTTTCTAGATTGACTGTTCTCTGTATTATCTTCAGGGTTAAGAAAACAAGGGGTCTGTGTCACATGGGCCTTTCCATAGTCTATGGTTGAGCAGCAAAGTTTACTAGACCCAATAAATGTGTAAGGGCTGAAGTCTGCCAAAGCTCTCATGTGGGCAAAGCCTATTGCAGATGAGAGAAAAAAGTATCAGCTTCAGAGGACTCAGAAACGTCTTCCTTCACTACTGATGCTTTTGACCAGTAGTCTTCTCTGTGCTGTGCTGAAGAGACAGGACCACGGGACCTTAGAATTGGATAGGGCCTTAGGAAGCATCCTCCTACCAAGTGTCGGGATCCTGGACAGGCAGCATCCAGTCCCTCTCGGAGTGGTGCAATGCACAGTTTATTTGCTTAGAACATTTAAAGTCTGCCATCCTACTTTATTCTTATAAGTTATCATAATAGTCCATTGTATGTGCATAGTATTAAAAAGATTGGAAAGTGCTTTCAGGTATTTTTTCTCATTTGATATCCAAGGCCAGCTCTGTGAGGTCAGCAGAAAGGGTACTATTATCCTCACTACACAGATAATATCACTGAGACTCAGCGAGGTGAATTCACCAACACGGTGTCACCAATCAGTAGAGGCTGAAACTATGACCCAAGATTACTGACTCCCACACCTGTGTTCTTTCCACACATCAAGTTGCCTCAATTCAGTTTAGCAAATACATATCAAATGTCCCGTATGTTTAAGATACTAGACTAGGTGCAGCAAGGAGATGAAAACCAGGTAAGGTGTAATCCTTCCTCCCAGGAAGACACCTTGTAGACACTGACAAATGAACAAATAAGTACTAATTATATAAGCAGAATCATGACATGCTCTTTGAGATAGGTGTTAAGGGACTATGTCACTATAAGAACTAGAGAAATTAACTATGACTTAGATGAGATGGTAGTGATAAGGAAGCAGCTCTTGGGAGTTTTGAATGGGCTTGACTGTTTGATAGGTAGAGGTTCAAGCAGAGGGACTCCAGGCATAGGGAATAGCATGAGGAAATGTGCAGTACGGGTTTGGGAATGGGGCACATGCACCATTGCTTGGAGAGTCAGATGGCTGAGAACTTTGAGTTCTTGATGCTGACTGTGGGGATATTGTCTTTGTTGTTCATTTCAGCGATGGCCGGGTCAAATACACCTTCAACAAGAACAGTGTGAAAATTGAGATTCCTTTGCCTTTTGGTGGCAAATCCTCCAAAGATCTAAAGATGTTAGAGACAATTCGGACACCAGACCTCACCTTCAAGTCTCTGGGATTATACCTGCCAGCTCGAGAGTTCCAAGTCCCCCCCTTTTCCATTCCCAAGTTGTATCAACTGCAAGTGCCTCTCTTGGGTGTTCTAGACCTCTCCACGAATATCTACAGCAACTTGTACAACTGGTCTGCCTCCTACACTGGTGGCAACACCAGCACAGACCACTTGAGCCTTCAGGCTCGGTACCACATGAAGGCTGACTCTGTGGTTGACCTGCTCTCCTACAATGTGCAAGGTGAGCCGTGCTCAGGCAGAAGGTGCACAGGGCTGATTCATTGCAGTCTCTGATGGGATAGCCTGCTCTAGGTAGGAAAAGACTTGGGTTTTCTTACAGATATTTTCCTTGCTGCCTGGAAGTCTGTTCATTCTTTCTTTCAACCAATAGAAATATTTATTAAACATATAACATGTATCAGGTATTCTGCTAGGCAGTAACAGAGAAAACAGATAAACTAGCAATTATAATTCAGTGTGAGAGGTGCTATGATAGAGTAGAGTGTTCATTTAAGTATGAGGTACAGTGGAAGCACTTGATAAGGGAGCCCAACAAGGTCTGTGGTTGTCAGGGAAGGCTTCCTGGAGGAATGCCTTTTGCTATAAGAGTTTATGCTCACCTTATAGATGGAGGAGACTGTTACACAACTGACCCACATCAATGGGACCTTGTTACTGAAGGACTTTCAACCTAGAAATTGTTCTCTAAATTTATTACTTAATTTAACCAATGTGTTTTGATTTTTATGTTAGGATCTGGAGAAACAACGTATGACCGCAGAAACACGTTCACATTATCATGTGATGGGTCTTTACACCACAAATTTCTGGATTCAAATATCAAATTTAGTCATGTAGAAAAAATGAGAAACAATCCAGCCTCAAAAGGTTTGCTAACATTCGACGCATCTAGTGCCTGGGGACCACAGATATCTGCTTCGGTACATTTGGACTCAAGAAAGAGACAGCATTTGTTTGTCAAGGAAGTCAAGATTGATGGGCAGTTCAGAGTCTCTTCGTTGTATGCTAAAGGCGCATACGGCCTGTCTTATCAAAGGGATCCTACCACTGGCCAGCTAAATGGAGAGTCCAACCTGAGGTTTAACTCCTCCTATCTCCAGGGCACCAACCAGATAACAGGAAGATATGAAGATGGAACCTTCTCCCTCACCTCCACTTCAGATCTGCAAGGCATCATTAAAAATACTGCTTCCCTGAAATATGAGAACTATGAGCTGACTCTGAAATCTGACACCAATGGAAAGTACGAGAATTTTGCCACTTCTAACAAGATGGATCTGACCTTCTCTAAGCAAAATGCTCTGCTGCGCTCTGAGTATCAGGCTGATTACAAGTCATTGAGGTTCTTCACGCTGCTTTCTGGATCACTCAACTCCCATGGTCTTGAATTAAATGCTGACATCTTGGGCACTGACAAAATTAATAGTGGTGCCCACAAGGCGACTCTAAGGATTGCCCAAGATGGAATGTCTACCAGTGCAACGACCAACTTGAAGTATAGTCCCCTGGTGCTGGAGAATGAGCTGAATGCAGCACTTGGCATTTCTGGGGCATCTATGAAATTAACAACAAATGGCCGCTTTAGGGAACACAGTGCAAAATTCAGTCTAGATGGAAAAGCTGCCCTCACTGAGGTATCATTGGGAAGTGCTTATCAGGCCATGATTCTGGGTGTCGACAGCAAAAACATTTTCAACTTCAAAATCAACCGGGAGGGACTTAAGCTTTCAAATGACATGATGGGTTCATATGCTGAAATGAAACTTGACTACACAAACAATCTGAACATTGCAGGGTTGTCACTGGACTTCTCTTCAAAACTTGACAATATTTATGACTCTGACAAGTTTTATAAGCAAAATTTTAATTTACAGCTACAGCCCTATTCTCTTGTAACCAGTTTAAACAATAACTTGAAATTCAATGCTCTGGATCTGACCAATGATGGGAAATTACGGCTCGAACCCCTGAAGCTGAATGTGGGTGGGAACATAAAAGGAGCCTACCAAAATAATGAAATGAAACACATCTACACCATTTCTTATGCTGACTTATCAGCAAGTTATAAAGCAGACACTGTAGCTAAGGTGCAGGATATAGACTTTAGCCATCGGCTCAACACAAACATCGCTGGGCTAGCTTCAGCCATTGACATCAGGACAAACTACAATTCGGACTCACTGCATTTCAGCAACGTTTTCCACTCTGTAATGGCCCCGTTTACAATGACCATCGATGCACATACAAATGGCAATGGGAAACTGGTTCTCTGGGGAGAACACGCTGGGCAGCTGTATAGCAAATTTCTGTTGAAAGCAGAACCCCTGGCCTTTACTTTCTCTCATGATTACAAAGGATCCACGAATCACAATCTCATGTCCAAGAAGAGCATCAGTACTGCTCTTGATCACAAAGTCAGTGCCCTGCTCACTCTGGCTGAGCAGACAGGCACTTGGAAACTCAAGACCCAGTTGAACAAAAATGAATACAGTCAGGACTTCAATGCTTACAACACTAAAGACAAAGTCGGTGTGGAGCTTAGTGGCCGAGCCCTGGCTGACCTCACCATGCTAGACTCACCTATTACAGTGCCATTTTCACTCAGCCAGCCCATCAATGTAATTGATGCTTTAGAGATGAGGGATGCTGTTGACCAGCCCCAAGAATTCACTGTTGTTGCTTCTATAAAATATGATAAGAACCAAGATGTTCACACCATCAACCTTCCATTCTCTAAAATCCTGCCAGAATATTTTGAGAAGAATCGAATAGTAATTATAACTGCACTGGAAACTATACAGAGAGAATTGAAACGCATCAATATTGATCAATTTGTGAGGAAATACAGAGCAGCCTTGGACAGACTCCCACAGCAAGTTAATGATTATCTGAATGCATTCAATTGGGAGAGACAAGTTTCGAGTGCCAAAGAGAAACTAACTGCTTTCACAAAAAATTATAGAATTACAGAAAATGATGTACAAATTGCCTTGGATGAGGCCAAAATCAACCTTAATGAAAAACTATCTCAACTACAAACATATGTGATACAATTTGATCAGTATATTAAAGATAATTATGATTTACATGATTTTAAAACAGCTATTGCTAAGATTATTGATCAAATCATTGAAAAATTAAAAATTCTTGATGAACATTATCATATCCGTGTAAATTTAGCAAAAACAATCCATGGTCTATATTTGTTTATTGAAAAGATTGATTTTAACAAAATTGGAAAGAGTACTGCATCTTGGATTCAAAATGTGGATACTAAGTATCAAGTCAGAATCCAGATACAAGAAAAATTGCAACAGCTCAAGACACAGATTCAGAATATAGACATCCAGCAACTTGCTGAAAAGTTAAAACAACAGGTTGAAGCTATTGATGTCAGAGTGCTTTTAGATCAGTTGAGAACTACAATTCCATTTCAAAGAATAAAGGAAATTATCGAGCACATCAAATACTGTCTTGTAACTCTTATTGAAGATTTTGAAGTAACTGAGAAGATCTATGCTTTTAGAGCCATGATCCATAAGTTAATGAAGGTGTATGAAATAGACCAACACATCCAGGTTTTAATGGATAAATCAGTACAGTTGGCCCACCAATATAAGTTGAAGGAGACTGTTCAGAAGCTAAGCAACATCCTACGGCAAGTTGAGATAAAAGATCACTTTGAGAAATTGGCTGGGTTTATTGATGATGCTGTCAAGCAGCTTAACGCATTGTCTTTCAAAAAATTCGTTGAAGAAGTAAACAGATTCCTTGACATGTTGGTAAAGAAATTAAGGTCGTTTGATTACCACCAGTTTGTCGATGAAACCAATAACAAAATCCGGGAGGTGACTCAGAGAATCAATGATGAGATCCAGGCTCTGGAACTTCCACAGAAAGCTAAAGCATTTAAACTGTTTGTAGAGGACATCAAGGCTGTGGCCTCAGCTCCACTGCAAAGCATAAATGACACCAAAATAACCGTATTCCTCAGTTGTTTGCAGGAGGCTTTAAGTTCAGCATCTTTAGTTTACATGAAACCCAGATTCCAAGAGACCCTAGAAGACATACGAGACCGAATGTATCAGATGGACATTCAGCAGGAAGTTCAGCGATACCTGTCCCTGGTAGGCCAGGTTTACAGCACACTTGTCACTTACATTTCTGATTGGTGGAGTCTTGCTGCTAAGAACCTTACTGACTTTGCACAACAGTATTCTATCCAAGACTGGGCTGAAAAGCTGAAAGCATTGGTAGAACAGGGGTTCACTGTCCCTGAAATCCAGACCACCTTTGGGACCATGCCTGCCTTTGAAGTCAGTCTCCGTGCTCTTCAGGAATCTACATTTCAGACTCCTAACTTCATAGTCCCCCTGACAGATCTGAAGATTCCATCAGTTCAGATAAACTTCAAAAAGTTGAAAGATATAAAAATCCCATCCAGGTTTTCTACGCCGGAATTCACCATCCTCCACACCTTCCACGTTCCTTCCTTTACAATTGACTTGGTAGAAATAAAAGCAAAGCTCATCAGAACCATTGACCAAATGCTGAACAGTGAGCTGCAGTGGCCAGTTCCGGAAGAGTTCCTGAGGGATCTGAGTGGAGTGGACACCATTTTTGCTGGAATCACTCTGCCAGACTTCCACTTACCAGAAATCACAGTTCCAGAATTCATAATCCCAAATCTCAGCCTTGAAGACGTTCAAGTTTCTGACCTTCATATACCAGAATTCCAGCTTCCCCGCATCTCACACACCACTGAAGTGCCTACTTTTGGCAAGCTGTATAGCACTTTGAAAATCCAGTCTCCTCTTTTCACATTGGATGCAAACGCTGACATTCAGAATGTAACCACTTCCGGGAACAAGGCAGAGATGGCAGCTTCCATCACTGCCAAAGGAGAGTCCAAATTCGAAGTTCTCAATTTTGATTTTCAAGCAATTGCACAACTTTTAGGCCCTAAGATTAATCCACTGGTTCTGAAGGAATCCATGAGGTTTTCCAGCAAGTACCTGAAAACAGAGCATGAGAGTGAAGTGCTATTTTTTGGAAATGCTGTTGAGGGAAAATCAAACACAGTGGCAAGTTTACACACAGAAAAAAATACACTGGAGCTTAGTAATGGTGTGCTCATCAAGGTAAACAATCAGCTTACCCTGGACAGCAGCACAAAGTACTTCCACAAATTGAACATCCCCGAATTGGACTTCTCCAGTCAGGCTGACCTGCGCAATGAAATCAAGACACTGTTGGAAGCTAGACGCATAGCATGGACTTCTTCTGGAGCAGGGTCATGGAAATGGGCCTGCCCCCAGTCCTCAGATGAGGGAACACATGAATCACAAGTCAGCTTCACTGTGGAAGGACCCGTCACTTCCTTTGGATTGTCTAATAAGATCAATAGCAAACACCTAAGAGTAAACCAAAATTTGCTTTATGACTCTGGCTTCTTCAACTTTTCTAAATTTGAAATCCAGTCACAAGTTGAATCCCAGCATGTGGGCCGCAGTGTTCTATCTGCTAAAGGCACAGCACTGCTGGGAGAAGGGAAGGCAGAGCTAAGTGGCCACCATGATGCTCATTTAAATGGAAAAGTTATTGGAACTTTGAAAAATTCTCTTTTCTTTTCAGCACAGCCATTTGAGATTACTGCAACCACAAACAATGAAGGGAATTTGAAAGTTAGTTTTCCATTAATATTGATAGGGAAAATAGACTTCCTGAATAATTATGCACTCTTCCTGAGTCCTCGTGCCCAGCAAGCAAGTTGGCAAGCAAGTGCCAGGTTCAATCAGTATAAGTACCATCAAAATTTCTCTGCTGGAAACAATGAGAATAGCATCGAGGCCCACATAGGAATAAATGGAGAAGCCAACTTGGATTTCTTAAACAGTCCTTTAACAATTCCTGAGATGAATCTACCCTACACGACACTCACAACCCCCCAGGTGAAAGATTTCTCCTTATGGGAAAAAACAGGCTTGAAAAAATTCTTGAAAACAACAAAGCAATCATTTGATTTAGGTATAAAGGCTCAGTATAAGAAAAACAAAGACAAGTGTTCCATCCGAAATCCTTTGGATGTGTTCTTTGTGTTTATCAGTCAGAACATCAATTCCTTCAACAGGCATTTTGAGGAACTCCAAGACAAGGCATTAGACTTTTTCACCAAATCCTCTAATGAAGCAAAAATTAAGTCTGATAAGGACAAAGTTGAAAAATCCCTCAATAAGCAAGCCAGGAACTTTCAAATGCCTGGATACACTATTCCAGTCATCAATGTTGAAGCGTCTCCATTTATAGTGGAGATATCAACATTCAGCTATGTGATCCCACAAGAGATCAGCACCCCCAACTTCACCATCCCAGGTTCTGATTTCTATGTACCCTCATTTAAGTTAGTCCTGCCATTGCTAGAGCTGCCGGCCTTTCATGTCCCTGAGAATCTTCTCAAGTTTTCTCTTCCAGATTTCAAGGTATCGAGTACCCCAAACAATATTTTAATTCCAGCCATGGGCAATATTACCTATGATTTTTCCTTTAAATCAAGTGTTATCACACTAAATACCAATGCTGGACTCTATAACCAATCAGATATTGTTGCTCATTTCCTTACTTCTTCTTCTTCTGTCATTGATGCACTGCAGTACAAATTTGAGGGCACCTCAAGTTTGAAAAGGAAAAGAGGGTTGAAGTTGGCCACAGCTTTGTCTCTGAGTAACAAATTCGTTGAAGGCAATCATGACAGTACCATTACCATAACCAAGAAAAACATGGAAGCATCAGTGACGACAACTGCAAAAGTCCAAATTCCAATTTTGAGAATGAATTTCAAGCAAGAACTTAATGGAAATAGCAAGTCCAAACCTACTGTCTCTTCGTCCATTGAATTACAGTATGATTTCAATTCCTCCAAGCTCTACTCTACTGCTACAGGGGAAGTTGACCACAAGCTTAGGTTAGAAAGCCTCACCTCTTACTTTTCCATTGAGTCATCTACCAAAGGAGATATCAAGGGTTTGGTCCTTTCACGGGAATATTCAGGAACTATTACCAGTGCAGCCAGCACTTATTTGAATTCCAAGGGTACTCGGTCTTCAGTGAAGCTGCAAGGGGCCTCCAAAGTTGATGATATCTGGAACCTTGAAGTAAAAGAAAATTTTGCTGGAGAAGCCACTGTCCAACGCATATATGCCATCTGGGAACACAATACAAAAAACCAGTTACGGCTAGAGGGCCTCTTTTTAACATCAGGAGAGCACAGAAGCAAAGCCACCCTGGAACTCTCCCCATGGAAAATGTCAGCCCTTGTTGAGGTCCATGCAAGTCAGCCCAGTTCCCTCCTTGATATCAATTACCTTGACCAGAAAGTGTCCCTGAATGCTAACACTGAGCACCAGAAGGTCAGCTGGAAAAGTGAGGTCCAGGTTCATTCTGGGTCTCTCCAGAACAGTGTACAGCTTTCCAATGACCAAAAAGAGGCACGCCTTGACATCGCAGGTTCCCTAGAAGGATACCTACGTTTCTTCAAAGATATTGTCCTACCAGTTTATGACAAGAGCTTATGGGACCTCCTCAAGCTGGATGTAACCACCAGCATTGATAGGAAACAGTATCTTCGTGCTTCGACTGCCCTTGTGTACACCAAAAACCACAATAACTATTCTTTCTCTGTCCCTGTGCAAGAATTGGTTGATAAATTCATTATTCCTGGACTGAAACTAAATAATCTAAATTCAGTTCTTGTCACACCTACATTCCAAGTCCCATTTATAGATCTCCAGGTCCCATCCTACACACTTGACTTCAGTGAAATAAAAATCTACAAGAAGCTAAGTACTTCGCCATTTGCACTCAACATACCAGCACTACCCAAAGTGAAATTCCCCAAAGTTGATGTGTTAACAGAATATTCTGGACCAAAAGACTCCTCAGTTCCCTTTTTTGAGATAACTGTACCTGAGTCTCAGTTAACCGTGTCCCAGTACACCCTTCCAAGAAGTATTTCAGTTGGCAGTACTGTTTTGGATCTAAATGAGGTGGCCAGCAAGATTGCAGACTTCGAGTTGCCGACAATCACTATGCCTGAGCAAACTATTGAGATTCCTTCCATTAAGTTCTCTGTACCTGCTGAAATTTCCATTCCTTCCTTTGGAGCACTGACTGCATATTTTGGGGTGGCCTCTCCCCTGTATAATGCCACTTGGAGTGCTGGTTTGAAAAACAAAGAAGATCACATTGAAACGTTCCTGAATTCCACGTGCAGCTCAACCATACAGTTCCTGGAATATGACCTAGATGGTAAGGAAATGTCCTGACTCCTCTCCTGGATGCTATATGTTTTCAGTGAGAGTTGTGAGTAAATAATTATGTGTTTAGAAATGACTAGAAGCACAATTACTCTCTATAGCAAAATTTAAAAGAAGAGGAAAAGAGATACATATATATCCCTCATGTAAAACTATCCTGTGGAAAAACCTACTGACATTTAAGAGGAATAGGTTCAAAGAGAAATAGATTTTTCTGTAATGATTTTAGGACTAATAATGTGTCCTTCTAACTATTTATTTTAAAAAAATGTAGACTGCATGTTTCAAACATATAAGTAAGGCATTTAGATAAGATGGAATTCTCCTGGTTTTCATAATGAAAAGTCTATATCCTACAGTTATTAATCTCATGAAATATAAAATCTCTCCTATACAGTTGTGAGAACACACAGAATTGAAGATGGCATGTTAGTCTATGAGACTAATGGAACATTTGCACACCGGGACTTCAGTGCAGAATATAAAGACAGCAAACATCAAGGACTTCAGTATGGAACTTCTATTGAAACTTCCTCATCCCTTTTCAAATCATTGTGGGTTTTGCCATCTCTGTACCCTTTCATGATGACTCGCCTGCTTTCTGCTTTCAGGGACTGGAAAGAAGAGGTTTGCCTTAGCATCATCAGCCCAACACTCACTGATGTCCATCTGCGCTACCAATCAAGTAAGAATAGCCTCTCTTCCTCAGCAGCCTCCCCAGCCATAGGCACTGTGGCCATGCGCTTGGAAAAGGATAATGGTACCTTCAGGTGGAACTTCTACTACCGCCCTCAGGTGAGTCCCAGCTAATGGGCTACACACCCCAAGAGCAAGTAGAGAATTTGGGCAGATAAATTTAATTCAGTATTCTCTCAGGGCCTTCCCAAACTAGGTGGAACACAAGCAATCAGCAAGTTGAACTTTTTCTCTGAGGAACTATTCTCCAGAAAGTATTATAATGAATCTTATATTGATTTTAATTTTTAGATGCACATATGATGTCATATTGCCACTATTATTTTACTACTTTTGGGCAAATCTAGAAAGATGAGGGTTATGCCTCAGTCACCTAAATCATGGGCAAACTCTGCCATATGCTGAGTACATTTTTCACATAGTGGCTTCTGGAGTATTTGAGGCTTCAAAATTCTTCTCCACAATAGAATTGTTAGATATCAGTTGCCAAATTTCTCTCGTGTACTTTACAAGCTCTTCCAGGGTCAAATTAAAGATGCCATTAGATTTAGTAGAGGAGAAGTAATCAGGTTCTATTACTAAAGTTTGTCACAGGCTTGGAGAATGAATGGTTCCTGATTTGGGTGTTCTAGGTCTCTGCTAGATTGCTCTGGACTTTTTCCTTTTTTCGCTACTTCTCCTTTCTCTGAATTAGTCTTTCCTTGTCTCTTTCTCTCCTTTCTCCTGCACCTCCTCCTCCTCTTTCGATCTTTAGTCCTAAGAAGACCTTAATGTTAAGTGTTACTGTGTAAATGCCATGAATATTTTTTATCCTTTCTGGGGCACATGATAAAGAGTAATTAACAACAGTGGACTTGTTTAGCCATAAGACAAACACATGAACTCACACTGAAAGACAGATCCCCTTCAGAATATGAAAGATCCTCTGATCTTTACTTTTAACTGTTAATGAAGTTTTAGTGTAGTATATTATATAATCAGGATAATTGAAAACATGTTCTTTTCATCCTTTTTTTGCTGGTTTTAGTCCTCTCCAGATAAAAAACTCAACATATTCAAAACTGAGTTGAGGTACCAGAAATTTTATGAGATCAAAGTTAACTGGGAAGAAAAGGCAGTGTCCGAATTGCTAAACTCTCTGAAAGACAATGTGCCCAAGGCCACAGGGGCCCTTTATGACTACGTCAACAAGTACCACCAGGAGCACATGGGACTTAATCTGAGAGAAGCTTCTTCAAAACTGACAAGAAGTCTGCAGAACAGTGCTGAGCTGGCCTATCAAGGGGCCATGAGACAGATTGATGAGGTGGACAGGGACCTCCAGAGAATGGCCAGAGGCACCACTGGAACCTACCAGCAGTGGAAGGACAAGGCCCAGAATCTGTACCAGGAACTCATGACTCAGGAAGGCCAAGTCGATTTCCAGAGACTCCAGAATAAGGTGTTTGACAGATTAATAGGAGTTACTCAGGAATACTGTGTGATATTCGAGCGTCTGATTGACTCATTCATTGATTACCTGAAGTTCACTAGATTCCGGCTTCCAGGAAGAACCAGGACATACACTACAGATGAACTCTGCACTATGTTCATGAGGAAAGTAGGGGAGCTACTGTCCCAGGTACATTCAAAAATTCATAATGGGTTAGAAATACTATTTTCCTATTTCCAAGACCTGATGGAGAAATCTGAATTAATTAAGGACCTGGAGATTAAATTTCCTTTTGATTCAAGGAGCCATAAACTAATAGATGTAGTCTTGGAGTATGGGAAACTGTTGAAATCTTTATCGCAATGGGTCCCCAAGGCATTTAATTATCTCCAGTCTATGAACATTACAGAGATGTTAAGTGATCTTAAGACATCTTTACAAAGTGTTTGCCAAGAAATAGAAGGAGAAATTGAACGCTTAAAGGAGAAGAAATTTACTTATCTCATTAATGATATCCAACACCAGATCCACACAATCTTCAACAAGTATATTACATATGTTTTTGGATACCTAAAAGAAAACCTATGCCTTAACTTTGGTAAGTTTAATGAACTTGTTCAAAACAAACTTCAGGAAGCTTCTCAAGAGTTACAGCAACTCCATCAGTATGTAAAGGCCCTTCGCGAGGAGTATTTTGATCCAAGTAAGGTCGACTGGACAGTGAAATATTATGAACTTGAAGAAAAGATAATCAACCTGATCAAGAACCTAGTAGATATCCTCAAGGACTTCCATTCCAAATATACTGTCAGTGCTGCTGGCTTTGCTTCCCAGCTCTCAAATCAAGTTGAACAATTTGTGCAGAAAGATATCCAGGAATATCTGAGCATCCTTGCTGATGCAGATGGAAAAGGGAAAGAGAAGATTGCAGAGCTTTCTACCAGTGCTCAGGAAATAATTGAAAGCTGGGCTGCTGCAATGAAGGAAATCCTTTCTGATTACCACCAGCAGTTCAGATATAAACTACAGGATTTTCCAGACCTACTCTCTGATTGCTATGAAAAATTCATTGCTGAGTCCAAAAGATTGATTGACCTGTCCATTCAAACATACCACGTGTTTCTGAAATATATCACTGAATTACTGAAAAAGCTGCAACTGGCCACAGTCAATGACATGAGCCCCTACATAAAGATTGCTCCAGAAGAATTTACTATCATCACCTAATTTTTTAAAAGCAATTCTCAGTTATTCTTCTGCTCCAATTAAACTTTCACATAGTAGGGAAAAAATTCAAACTGTATGTATTGATATAACCATACCCAAAGCCAGCCCATATGCAGGTGCCTACAAGCAGAAGCAAATATGAACTGGACCTGCACTGAAGCTGGCATCAGATCTCTGAAGGACTCTGAACTCCGGGAAACATTTTTTTGCAAGTTAAGGAAAACCAGGGTCTGAGTTATTTTGCTAAACTTGAGGGGAGGGAGAACAAATAAATGAATTCTTTATTGTATATCATACCACTCACTGTGGCTCATTCGTACTGAAAGAACAAATTCAGGGTGATTCCAATGTCTGACATTTCAAAACCTCTGGAAGAACACACACTGTATTTTGAGTGATAAAGTGAAAGGGGAAAGGGAGAAATCAAGGGGGGAACTATTTTGCCATCTAAAAAAAAAACATAACTAGTTTCAGGGATTGTATTTGCCAAGTGGGAAGGAAAAACCATTCGCAGAGGCTTTCACATAATTTGATCCTGAGCATCTCATTTGTCTTCATGAGCCTCACAACCTTCCTCACTAACCAGTCTGCCTTTGCCAGACAGGTCTCTCTATTGGGCTCTGAGATAAAGCAATAGGCCCTCTATTTCACTCAGCCTGCCAGGAGTGGAGAAGGTTTGGCTGGCAAGTCCTAGCCCCAAGGGCTTCATGGCAGTAGGGACTCAGAAGTCTCCCTGCAGCTCAGCCAGGATCCATTTCAGGCAAGGGAGTAAGGGCCAGAGAGGGGGCATGGGGACATGGATTCCTAACATTTCTGGGACTGGGCATACATTTATACTCTTGGATTTCCTTATTTTTCCAAATTTCATATCTAACAACCCCAAGTGTAATCAAAACCCAAGGATTTCCTCTGCCACCTCCTCTTGCCTCAAACTCTGATTTTAAACGTTGGCAACGTCCAGTCAGAGCGTTCAAGCTGAGCTCTAGAAGGGAAGGTTGCAAAGAACCTGTGGGTTCTAATATCATTGGGAAAGTTAGCTATAACTTTCCTTTCAACAGCATTGATGAACATAGGAAGGATGTGACCTTTGAGGAATAGGAAATTGGAGATCCCCCCCTCCCAGGTCATACATGAGGTCTGTTTGGAAAAGACCCTTTTTACGCAAAAATACCTCCAACCTCCACCATTCTTTTATAAAGTCTTCACCTTCTCTTGGTGAATCCCACTGTTAAAATTCACAGGCATTACCTGGAAAAGGAAACACATTAGCCTATTAGTGCCTTAGCAAGATTGTTCTGCCTGGAACTGAGGAGGCAGGAAGAGTCCTAGGGAGGTGGAATACATGTAGTGTATGGATCTGGTAGGCAAGGCAAGTCTGTTGGATAGTGAATCAATAGATGGACAGATGGATGGATGGATGGATATATGAATGAATGAATGAGTGGGTAAATGAGGGGTCAGTTTTAAGGGTGAGAGAAGGGGGACTATTAGGCCCAGATCGCAGGGCACCACATGAGTGGTTCTAGGATTAGCACTACAAAAGTTTCCCTGATGAGCCACAAGCAGCAAGAATCTACTGAGTGTTCAAATTGGAAGGAGGCCTGAAATTATGCATTAATTTGGAGGAGTCCAAGGTTCCATGTGCTCAGGTGATGATATCTGTATCTGGGGCTGAAAGGAGGAAAAAGTAAACATAAATTCAAAATGATCAATCACACAGTGCCACCTGCCCAGCTCCCTGACTGGCATCCCTCATGTGAGGTGCCCCTGGCTGGCTTAGAATATCTTCATCACGCTCAATCAAGTTTAGAAGAAGAAGCGATCCTTGGGAGCTTGGGCCTTGCTTGCTCTCTTCTTTGGTCTTCTCCTGCCTATCTGGATACTTCTCTGGGTTCAGTTAATGGCTACATTTCTTACTTGCTTGTAGCTTTGGGCAACTTATTTCCCTCTGTAAGCTTCAGTTTTCTCATCTATAAAATGCGGATAATATTTATCCTGCCTTTCTAAAAGGGCTGTTCATGAAAATCAGTCAAAATAATAGATGTGAAAGAGTTTTGTGACCTTTAATGTTGTGTAGAAACAAAGTGCCATTATTATTAGATAATTATTTAAATGGGCTTATGGCAAGGAGAGAGAATGGAGCCAGGGAGACGTATCCAGTTCCATGAACATTCATTAAATGCTTCTGCGTGCTAAGCAAAAAGGCTCTATAGAGGAGACAAAGGTCAGTAAGATGCAGTTCCTGGATGTCTGTCTCTCCATCTATCTACCAGAAGTGGAAAGTGTTGGGGCTGGCCTGGTGGCATAGTGATTAAGTTTGTGTGCACCACTTGGGTGGCCTGGGGTTCCTGGGTTTAGATCCCAGGCACAGAACTACACACCGCTCATCAAGCCATGCTGTGGTGACATCCCACATACAAAATAGAGGAAGATTGGCACAGATGTTAGCTCAGGGAAAATCTTCCTCACCAAAAAGAAAGAAAATTAGACAAGATACTTCAGCCACTTTAGTTTGATTCTACCCACCTATGGCTTTGTTTTTAAAAAAGACATTGGCAGGGTCAGCCCTGTGGCATATAGTTAAGTTCACGTGCTCCACTTCAGCGACCTGAGGTTCATGGGTTCAGATCCCAGGCGCAGACCTATGCACCGCTAATCAAGCCATGCTGTGGTGGCATCCCACATACAAAATAGAGGAAGACTGGCACAGATGTTGGGTCAGGGACAGTCTTCCCCAAGCAAAAAGAGGAGGATTGGCAACACATGTTAGCTCGGGGCCACTCTACCTCACCAAAACAAAAAGAAAAAAAAGTGGAAAGTGTTGTCTCATGATGGGTATAAACAAAGTACTATGAGGATTTGTAACAGGAAAAGATGAGAGTCAAGAATTCATCATGAAGAAGGTTGAAATGGATCTTGAAAATACATTGACTTTGACAAGCAATAAGGGAGAAAGGGCATTCCAAAAGAAGAGAAACATGAGCAAAGAAAGATAGGTGGGTGTGTTTGAAAGACACTGAATCATCTAGTGGCCAGAGCACAGGAAAAGTCAAGGGGAGACAGGATTGCAAAGGCAGGTTTGGCAGTATTGAAGAGGGTTGAATTCTGGAGTGAAAGATGGTACTCTCTTTGCTGGAGAAGGGCATCCAAGGAAAGTTTTTGAGCAGGAGGGTGATATGAGTTGTGATTTAGGAAAACTAATCTGGCAACTCATGCAGGATGAATTGTAACAGGATGAATCTGGATATGAGGCTGTGCCGGGGTCCAAGTAAAAGATGCTGAGCACCTCGGTCAAGTCCTAGATGCTGGGAATGGTGAGGAGGAATTAGATACAAGAAGCGTCATGAAGGCACAATCAACAGAACCAGGGGGCTGATTGTTTAGAAGAGAAGGGATGGGTGCCAAAGCTACTAGAAATGGAGCTGCCTTGTTAAGTCACTGGACCAAGAATTAGAGGGAGAGTTATGATGAGCGAGGGAGAAGAACGACTAAAGCAGACTTCAGAGTTATGAAAGTTTGAACCTGCATAACTTGAAGAGCTAGGGGGCATTGATGGGAACAGGAGGAATGTGTTGGGGGGAGATTATTAGTGTAAGGCGTGGACTCATAGGCTATCACAGCTGGAAAGGGACTATGGGATCACATGGTGAGTTTCAAGTTGAGTGGTGTGTCCAAGCAGAAATATCTAGCAGACTATTAAATTGGACATGTGGGCTAGAGAAACAATAGCCAAAGGAATAGGGACAAAGGAGAATTTTAACCAATTATTGTATTGATTTTATGTTCCTATAAGTACCTTTAGAAACTTAAGAAGAAGACAAAGAGTTTTTGCTCTTGTACAAGTAATTGGCCTATTGTCCTAAGAGTGAGCCCACATGTACATTTCCTAAGAACATACTGTGAGATGACGTGGAAAGTCCTGCTATAAACACAGATATTTCTCCTGTAAAACAAATATCCAAAGCTTAAAACCAAAAAAAGAAATGAAATCATGGAGCCCAGTTCAGGTCCCTGGAACTAGTGGCAGTGTCCCCAGAATGAACCTTGTAATATATGGGTCCACTGGGAGTGGGCACCACCAGGTGCGTATGGAGCTGCCTCCATTTTCTTTGCTTCTCACTTGAAGGCTGGTCAGTTGAGGAGCCCAACTGCCCTTTTTTGGTGAGATGAGCAAAGCCCCCTCTGCCTTCTTATTCTAGGTCCCTCTTCTGGCTGTAATTTATGACTTAGTCCCCATTCAGTCAGAAAAGTGGCCAAGCTGGTCCTCAAATGGGGCCTGCAATATGGGAGCCAGAGTGGACAAACAGATGTTCCCTCTAAAAGTGTCTAATAACCAGAGATAAATGTGCAGAAACAGACCCTACATCTTAGCTCATCTCTTTGTCTCGCTGTTTCACATTAAGAGGTCAGCTACCACTCCCTTCAGAGCACTCCATTTGCTGGTGAGATGGTTGGGTGGTCACCAACAAATAACATTCCAGGGCCTCATAAAAGCTGGTGGAGTAGGTACACATGTTTGTGTGAGGACAGGGCCCTGCCCTTCTCCTCCGGGACAAACTGGCTCATGCCTCCTTCAAGTCTGAGCAGTGCTTCAGGTCAGTGATACCCCAGGCACGAGGCACTAAGCTCTGACCCTTGTGTCAATTTTACCCCTTGACTGGCACCACCGAGGCCCAGTTTTGGGGTGAGAGGGATGTCTCAGACCTTGGAGGTGGCCTGGTCCACGAGCTGTAGACTGTGTCCCCATCCTGGTTTTTAAGCTATGGCTAGCACTGTAGCTGTGCAACATGAGCACCAGGCCACAATGAGCAGAGGCATCCAGAGTTTAGACTCTCAGCTAGAGAGTGGCCCGTAGTAAGGGCTGCTCGGTCAACAGCCCAGCTCCACCAACTCTCCCCAGTTCCCCAGTTGGATTCTCCACTCCTTCTCTTCTCTTCTCTTCTCTACTCTTATCTTCTATCAAGTGGAACCCACCCAGGCTGGCACATGGGTCCCTATAGAACAATGGGGCCCAGGATGACTCCCGAAGACCTAAGGCCCTTGTACTGGGGCTGAGCTAGCTGGATCAGAGCTGGGCTCATTAGAACATTTCTGGAATTACATCATGCATTGGAAGACTGTGGAGAGAACAGTAGGAAGAGGGCGGAGTGCTGCCTGTAGCTCTAGTGAGCTGAGGTAAGAAAGCCTAGGCAGCCAGTACTTCCCTCTTCTCAAAAGAAGGCCAAAGCTCTGAGGCCAAATTCAACCTTCACCATTCATGAGCTATGAATGTAACCTCAGGAAAGTTACTTGACTAATCCTCAGTTTCATCTTTAAGATGAAGATTAAATGCAGCACAATACCTTTTTAATAAAGTTTAAATCAACTAAACCCAAACAATTTGTTTTCCAGCATTATAGTTTTAAAGAAAGAGAATGATAAACTCAAGATTCAGGATACATTACATCTGGTGGCAAGAGGCAGGGGACAGTTTGGGTGTATCAGTCAGAGTTCTCCAGAGAAATAGAACCAACAGGATATAGAGAGAGATACATATAAAGATATGTATTATAGGAATTGGCTAGGAAATGGAGGCCAAGTAGTTCCACGATCTACCACCTGCAAGCTGGAGAACCGGGAAAGCTGGTGCTGTCCAGTCCCGAAGGCCTGAGAATCTGGGGTCCAGTGGTGTAAGTCCTGGTCAGAGTCCAAAGGGTCAAGAACCAGGAGTGCCAACATCCAAGGACAGGAGAAGATGGATGTCCCAGCTCAAGGAGAGAGCATATGTGCCTTTCCTCTGCCTTTCCATTCTATTCAGGCCTCAACAGGTTGAATGATGCCCACTTGTACTGGTGAGGGCCATCAGCTTTACTCAGTCTACCATCCAAACGCTAATCTCTTCTAGAAACACCCTCATAGACACTCCCAGAAATAATGTTTAACCAACTCTCTGGGCACCCCTTAGCACAATCAAGTTGATTCGTGAAATTAACCATCACAATGGATGAGGACACACAGGTAGATGTGAGTTATGCCATACTCTCATTCTCATGCTGGGTGATGAGTTTTGGGTGTTTATTATGTTATTAATTAATTTAATTATGTTACCTAATTAATTAATTGAAACAAAAGAGCGAAAAGAAAAACCTTTAAGAGCCTGGCACATATTAAGCACTTAATTTATTTTGTGGTTCCCTTTCCCACTTGGGGTCAACCCAGGATTTTGTTGATGAACGAACTTCTCCTTTTCAAGAGAAAATTACTTCATATCTTCAGCAGCTATTTATTAAGCACGTTCTCTGGGCCAGGCACTGTCCTAAGCATTCAGGGCACAGAAATGTCCACTGTCGTGAGAGGCTGGGGGAGACCCTGTCTGGAAGAGGCCCAGATAAGGAGGACTCACAGGAACCCTGGGGTCCCAGAGGACAATGGGGGCAGGGAGAGAAGGAGAGAGACTAGCTGCGGAGGCCTGGGAGAGTCATTTCCCTTCTCTGATCCTAGTTTATTCATCTGCAAAATGGGAACTCAGCAGTAATGCATTCCAGATGAACTGAATTAGTCTAGGTCCTCCTGCACTATCTAAACTTTCCTATCTCTGTGACTGGTTCTTTTTTATTCCCACTAGGAAAAATCCTTCAAGGCCAAGCAAAAAATGTCTCTCAGTCCTTGAAGCCTTCTCTGATCACCTCTGAAGTGCACTGAAGCCATGTGCTTGCACTGATCCCCTATTCCTTGCTGCCCCATGTCGCTGCCCCAGACCAAACTCTGAAATCAACCAGACCATTGCAATGGGCTTCCACTAAGGCCTTGTCAGTTTTCTTCTATGTTCCACCTAGTGGCTGGGTAGTTAATGGGGCCAACCCCCTGGGGGTTCCCCGAGTTTCTGAAACAATCGTCCATCCTATGAACTCCCCTGAGACAACTCACTCAGCATCGGTGTGTGGTGTTTGTTGACTAACTGACTAACCATTGCACTGAAGTGGTCCTTTTAGGCTTTTTCTCTCATAGACTGGTTTGGATGGGAGGAAGAAGAGGACGAAGATCCATGAGGTGGACTTTGGTCCTTTGGAGAGAGACTATCCATATCCTCCAAGGTGCCTGAGCTGCCAGGGGCTGCTCAGGGTGGTGGGGAGGCAGAAGTCTGTTCTTTCCCCTCACCTGCTCCCTGCCCTGGAACTGCCGCTGCTCCCCACCACTGGCCTCCTCCCTCCTGACCCGCCATCTCCACCATGTCTGCCTGCTGCCTTCCCAGGCTCCACGCAGCCACCTCTGCTTCCTCTGCCCCAGGATGACTGGGCATGTATTTTAGTTTTATAGAATCAGACTAGTTCATTTGGTCCATTTTTAATGGATTTTCCCACTGTACCTCCTTGCTCTGTCTTAGACCACTTCCTCTGCCTACTTTATTGTCTTGACCTCTGGTCAGGAGTCTTAACACCACGGGTGGTGGATAATGGAAGGCCCCCTTCAGTGACTAGGGCCTGATACTTTTGGCCCACCTTCCTCCCTTACTCTAGGTCCTTGCTCCCGTACCAAATTCTGTGTTTTTACCTTCCACCTCTTCCTCACCCTCCCTGGCACCCTGCCTCCCCTTTCACAGGTCCCATAGGCTATGCAGGGCTGACTCTTATTCTATGACAGGTACAGATGCAGACTGGGGGTGCAGGGTCTCCCCTCAGCTCTATGTATGGGGCAAAGCCATGGGGCTAGAATGGAAGGCCCCAACTCCCCAGTAATACTGGAGGCAAAGAATAATGCAAAAGTAGGACACGCCTACCCCTAACTCTTCTCTCCTTCTCCGAGAGCTGCTCGGCTTCTCCAGGCTCCCCAGGGGGCTGCGGTCCTGGGAAACCCCAGGGGAAATCTGGCCTCCTGGGAGTTCTCCGTCAGCCAATGGAGCAGTCAGCTGTTTTCGAGTAGGGCCTCTACTCAGAAGAGGTCCCCACAGCAGTCAGAAGGCCTGGATCCGGCCCCGTCTCTGCTGCTGACCTGGCTGCCTCTGTGAACCTAGGCAGGTCACTAGCCCTCTTGGAGTCTCTATCCTTATGGTCCTCCCAGGACTGACAGCCTGTGGATCGAATATGACCACAGCCTGCCTTAACTTAATAGGCAAATCCAATATGCACAGAATAGAAGCCGAAACTCACCGGGCAACCAAGTGTTGGCTGCCTGGATGTGCCCACATTATCCAGCCTTCAAGGTCTTCCTCCCCTTTAATATCTGAATAAACCCATTGAGCTCCATCCCACATGCCCTCCTCAAGTTCCCTAACACCTGGCTGCCCCATGAGCCATCTGCTCCATCTCTCTAGGTCTCTCTCTCTATCCCCACTTCAGCTTTCCCCAGGTCCCCAAACCCTGTCTGCCCCACCCAACAGAGGAAGACTCCTGTCACTATGAAATGCAAAACAATTTGACTCTTCTAGTTATGTCTGGGGAGGGGTTTTATAACCAACAGGCCCATTGACCTATTTTCCTTTAAGAAAAAACAAGCAGTCTTCTTGCAAGGAAACATTTTGCCTTTCTTTTAGTCCAATGGTCTCCAACTGCATCCAGCTTTAAAATAATTTTTTCCACCTTTCACAAATAACAGGGCAGTGATTCATCCTACCATGTTTTTAAAAGCATCTTTTTATCAGAAATCCTCCACACAATTTTCCTGGGACAAGATAGATGGGTGGAGGCCCATGTGTACTGGCCTTCTCCCAAGAGGCTGAGATGAGAAGCTCACACAGGGGCAACTTAGTAACGTCTTTGGTTGTGTTGTAAGGGATGGATCCTTGGATGCAGGTTCCTGATAGAACATTCTCTGAGTCTAAAGGAAGGACCCAGGTGGGGGACAGTAGAGGACAGAATTTGTGGGCCCATTTTCTGCTGCAAAAAAAAAAAAGAGTCACTTATGTTGTAAGGTGATTTCTGAGCCAATCACAGCCCTGCCTCACCTTTACACATTCACTAGGTTCAAGAAAATTTGGGTGTTCCCTTTGATAAATCCAAGAGTATTTGAAATTTACAATATAAGAGAATCTGATGGGGAATATTCTTGTAAAGCAGTTTCCTCTTATCTGTGAACCATTCCACTTAAAATGAATCTTCTTTGCAGATGTCAGGGTTTTATGGAGTTTTCTTCAGTCAGGTTGGTAGCAAACCGGGTCCTACTGAGGCCACTGGAACGGTGTGCACTGGGCAGCAGGAGGATTTGCTTCCGCTGTTACAGAAACACTTCTGTCCAGAGAAATCACGCAGGTTACCTGGTTTGTACATGTGGTGCATTTTCCTCACTGAGGCCCCAGACTGACACAGGAGCAGGAGATGTTTCCTGTCCCCTCATCATGGCGGACACATATCTGAGGCTGGTTTCCTTGGGGAGCCAGTCAGCTGACCCAGGTTCCACTCTCACCTCCAATGTGGGCTCCTCCTGCCCCCTAGCTGCACACCATCTTTGCCACTCACCTCCAGGCTTTGCTCACTCCCTTCCCTGTGCCTGGAACACTCTCCCTGACTCTCCATGGAAATATTCAAGGTTCTCTCAAGTCCCACCTCCTCCAGGAAGCCTTCCAAGACCTGCCAGCCCTCTCCTGAGCTCTGTCAGCCTCTATCTGCCCACAGCAGAGCCCACTATTCTCCATCAGGTCTGATTCCCTCTGTTCCTGACACAGCCTAGGCACACCACAGCACCTCAGCAGTGCCGGCCCGGGTCGCTCTGGTCAGCAGGCCTTCTCCTCAGAGTGGGGACAAGGTTCCCTGCCCCCACAGCTCCCTGTGAGGATAGGATTTGGCTGTGCTCCCCCAAAGGGAGGTGTGATGACACACCCCAGGCCTGGAGGTGGCCCTGCTTCGGGCCACCCAGCAACTTCTTTGTGGTAGAAAGGGCAGGGCAGGTGGAAATAAGCCTGGACTTGGGGATCAGGGGACCGGGTTCTAGTCCCAGCTCTGCCTCAGTGGTACCTGTGACCTAAGGCTAGGAAGTCACATAATCTCCCTGAGCCTTCATTTCTTCCTCTTGTAAAATATCCCTCTCACAGGAGCACAGGTGACCTCTGACAGCACTGCACACTCAGCCTCGCACGCAGCCTGGCACACGGTAGCCGCTCGGGAAAGGTGTGTTGAGTGAATGGAAGACGGTCAGGAGTTCCCGCTTCCCCAGCGCCCTGACCCCTCCCTGACGGCTCTGACTCAACCACCAGCCTAGCACACCTGCCTGTCCCACATAGGCCAGCTCTCTGCACTGTCTTGACTCTTGCAGGAACTTTCTCTTGTCGGACAGAACACACGCTTCCCGTCAGCTTTTATTTCTGTGAGGGCTTGCTTACGAGCAGGGCATTCTGTTCTTGGAATTTCTTGTTAAAATATTTCATTTAATTAAGTTTTTACAACCAGCTCTGCTTTGTGTCTGTCAGAAGGTAGGGGCCCAGACAGCCCTCTCCTCAGCCCTCTGGGAGGTCAGGTCACAGAGACTCTGGGGAGAGCCGAGCCCGGGCCTGGGGGCCGCATCTCTAGGTCTCCAGGCATTCTTATGCAGCCACAAAAGCTGGGATTGTCAAAGGGTGGACAGCGACAGCAGGCCTCAGGGAGACCTCATGCACCAGAAAGGGTGCCCAAGTAGTCTGGGGTGGGGCTCTCTCTCGGCCCAGGAACTGCGCTGTGTCTGAGCCGCAAGCACAGTCCCGGGCAGACATGCTGTGGATGATCATAGCCACTTCATAGCACCCCCAAATCTCCAATCAAGACCCACACCTTGTCCCCTTCCTTCCCAGGACCCCTCCTGAGCCCATTCCTCTGGCCTGTTCAAGCCTTGCTCAATTCCTGCTCCCCTGAGGGCCATCCCCAAGTCCCTTGACTAGAACTGCCTCCCTCCTCCAGCCAAACCCCGCATGGAGACTGTACCCCCTGCCAACCTGCTCGTTCATCCACCCTCTCCTCCCCAACCATTGCATAAACCTAGGTCACAGCTGGGGCATCCCTGTGTCCTGCACAGGTCCCAGCTCAGGACCTTGAACTCAACTGAACATGTCCTTCCTTCTCCCCACAGAGCCCGGCTGTGGTCAGGGATGTGGCAGAGGTGCTGTTCTCCCACACTTGTGTTTTGAAAGTTTCCAGACCATGTGTGCCCAACAGGCAGAACCTGAGGTCACTTAGGACAAGGGGGGAGGGGCCAGGTGAGCAGGTGCGTTTGTGCAGGGTGTTCTCAGCAGGGATGTGGCTGCACCCAACGCCCAGCACAGAGCTTTGGTAAACTCTCCTTACACAACAAACTAGTGCTTTCCCGTTAGTCTCCAGTATTCCATGGCAAAGCCTCCCAAGAGCTGCTGGAAAGCCAGAACCCATGCTGAGGGGGCCATGAGAGGTGGGCTGCTCCTGTGCCCTTCCCAGCTCACCACCAGGCTAAGGCCGTGCCCTGGCCTGTCGCAGGGTGGCACTGGAGGCCGAGGCTCTGCCTCTGTGGGCTCCATCCCCCCAGCAGGCTGTCTCCTGACCTGGCCCATACCTGGCCTAAGGGAACCACCGTGGCCCCTGAGTAATTCCAGGCTCCTGGTGGCGTTGCTAAGAGCCCGGCTGCCACCTGTCAGGAATTTGCAGTCAGGGATGTGGCAGAATGCGCTGTTTTCCCACACTCGTATTTTAAAAGGTTACAGACCATGTGTGCGTAACAGGCAGAACATGAGGTCACTTGTCTCACTTAGAACAATAATCCGTTTTGCTAGGGGTCAGGTTGACACAAAGAATCTGTCCAGACCAGGTCTCTGGATGGGACTTAGCCCTCCCCTCAAACTAATGAAATTTTCAACTCGTGGGTACTTGAGTTAATAAAGTGTGCCACACATCTGCTCGGGCCGCTGGCAGAAGAAAGCCCTGGGGTTCAATTTTGAGATCACTGACATAATGTTTGAGTGGCCTCCTGCGGGCACCCGGTGGGACACCAAATTAAGGAAAGCCGCACAATGAATGTGTGAGAAAAAACATTAGTGTATAAACACAGAGGCCAAGGCTCCCTGACGGGAGGGCGAGAGAGGGGAGGCTGCAGAATTACAGAGAGAGGACCGGTGGGGGCTACCGCTGGGATTTCACGCCAGTGGCCTACAGGTAATGAATTATTTTAAAGGAAATTGACACCAACATGATCTTAGGTCAAAAAGATGAAAAAAGTAAAAAGCGCTTATTTTCTATGGCTGTTGAATTAAGTGCTAAAGTATAATGTGAGCGGTTCTTAACAAAATATAAAGCTGGAGGTGAGAATATAAAGAGCCCCAGGAGAGGTTAAGTTTCAAGCCAGGCAGACCCCTGAGAATCTAGCCACCCACCTCCCCACACCACTGCCCGGCTGGGGCGAGGCCACTGGGGCTGGGAGGAGGGATCCCATCACCCACTGGGACAGGGACTCTCCACTGGCTTTCCCAGCTGCCCACAGATAGAAAATTAAACTTAAAAACTCTTCAGGATGTGCAAATCATGATGATCCCCCCACTAGAGACTCATGGAGAGACGAAGGAAAGAGGGTGGCCCTGAATTTTCTGTGGTCTTCTCTTGGGGAAGATGCGGATGCCTTCCTACTTCCATGGCCTGGCTCCCAGGAAGGACCACTGTGTTTGCTTTGAGGTCAGTTTAAACCAAGGTGGAACCAGGGGTGCTCCCCAACCCCAAGCTGAAGAATGGAGGCTGGTCAGGACTGAGGCTTCCACTGACACTTCCCTGCATGCACCATGCCCACCCTCTCCTGCCTGGTGGGAGGGTCTGGGAGGGAAGGGTGCTGAGGACCAGGTCCCTGGGCTGTCAGTGGGATCCTGGGGGAGGATGCAGCACCACCAGAGCTGAATCCCCCGGACATGAATCCGGGGATTGTGCAGGCTAGTGAGGCACCTCTCTAAGAGGAGGTAAAGGCTACACCTAAGTCTTCAAGGCTTGGCCAGCCCTTCTGCTCCAGGTGGGCTATGCTGGGACACTAAGGTTAGGGTGGGGAACCACCTGGTTACGTGTCCTTAGTTCTTTTGTTCCTTCGAATGTCTACCATGTGCTTTGGGGATCTGCCCCATGGGATGGACCAGGGCGAGGCCAGCACACAGGGATGAATAAGTGAGCCTGCCTGAAGGGGCTCTGCGGCCCAGCCCCAGGAGGGGGTTTCAGCCAGTCTGACACAGGAGGCCTCCCCCTCCCCTTTCCCAGTGACATGCCACATCTCATCTGCCCACCTCTTTGCTGTAAAGCGCAGACTCCCCCTTCTCTGGAAAGCCTTCTCTGACCCAGTCTCCTAACCTGCAGGGCCCCTCCCCTCCTCTGAGCCATCAGCCCTCTCTTCTCCTGGTCGTGTGGCCTGTGCTCACCCTTGGCCAGACCTAGATTTCACACATCTCACTCCCTCTGTAGCCACAACTGGGCCCAGGCCCCTGGCAGGGATGCAGCAAAACCTTGTAGATCAACTTTGGGGCAGAGTTGGTCCCAACTACACACCTTTGGGGATGCCAGGAGCCTACCCTCCAAAGGAAGGCCCTCCCTTTCCTGGTGAGAATTCGGCAAGTGAGAGAGGAGAGGAAGGGCAAGGTGGGGCGGGCAAGGGCCCACGCCATGATTAATGATGCTCTCCGGAGGCTCTCTAAGCAACTGTGGGTGGCCGTCATGGAATGCAGAGAAAGCTGCCTTTGCGAGCGGCCCAGCCCCTCCAAGGAGCTCCAGGCCTTCCCACTTTGCCAGAAGGAATGTCCATGCTTACAATCTACCAGCATTCTGCCCAGATCTCCCCAAGGGGAAAGAAGGGGCTTTGTCCTTCCGTCCCATCCTCCAACAGAGGGCACAGAGAGAACAGACACCAGGGATCTAATTCCAGCTCCCTTTGCACCAGGGTTGTGGCCTTGCGAGGCCATTGGGCTATTCTGTACCTCCACTTTCTCATGTGTAAAATGGGGATAATTACACTACCTACCTCAGAGGGTTCTTGTGAAAATTATAGGCATTAATACGTGTCAGTTGCTTAGAGCAGTGTGTGAGAAAATGTGAATACTATATAAGTACCAGCTATTTTTATTATCTGACGATCTGACTTTGGAAACCTGCTATTCCCTGAGAACCAATTGAACACCTCACGGGCCATCAGCCTCTACCTCCCTCGCCATCCCCAAAAGTAGCAATCAGTTTCTGTGACATTTGGTCCCTGTGGTACTGGGAGGCCTTGTCTTGACTGAGTTTCTGCCTCTACCACTAACTTAAAGGCAGCATCTACACAGACAGGCCTCATAATGTGGAGAGAAGGTTTCTCAGGTGATGCGGCCAGTATAGCTGGCTGACCTGGGTCAGCCAGCCAGGCCGCTGCTGCATCCAGTGGGGAGCTCAGTGATGCTCTCCTCTCTCCTCCCCATCCCCAAAGTCACTAGGAGCCCAGGTTCCAAGGAGGGTGCCTGCCACAACACTCGGATAAAAAACGCGGGCAAGTTATCAGTGATGAACAACAACTTACAAGTTTATTGAAAGTAATGAAAGGCATATACGGCTTTGGATAACGTCTCACAAAGCCCCAAGGTCAGCTGTGAAGCCCAGGACTCAGCAAAGTGAGGAAGGCCATCCCAGCAGGAGGCCCACTGGCTTTCTCATGCCTCAGTGGGCCCCTCAGGCCACAGCCCCAGGGAGGTCTGAGGTCAGTCCCACATCACACTTCTCCAGACCACAGAAGCCCCATCGGTACAATGAAACGGTGGAACCAGGAGATTTCTAAAGGCCCTCAGGCTCTGATGGACTGCGGAGGGGTCCCCCCGTTACCATCGTCATCATCATGATCAGGAATAACAATAGGACTCGTCTGTAGATGACTTCCCGTGTGTGAGGCAGTGTTAATAGTAGTACAACAAACCCATAGAAACATATTGTGATCTTTGTTTTACAGATGGGGAAACTGAGGCTCAGAGAGGTCAAGTAGCTTCACTTTTACAACTTAGAAACATGCAAAGTGGACTTAAACTCCAGGTCTATGTGATCGCCAAAGCCACACCTGGAAAGGTGTGCCGTGATATTTTCATAATACAAATGACAACACCCATAAGATTAACAACTTTCCCGTGCCAGGCACTCTGTACGGACATCTCATTTCCTCCTTATACCAATCTTACATAAAGGTGGGTGTGGTCATCCCAGTTTTACAGGGGGTTAAGTGAGTTGTCTAGAGCCCACTGAGTACCCTTTCTAACGTGTAAATCCAATCCTGTCACTCCCTTTATTGAAAATCTAACTCACCTAACATATTTTCCTAATTACTCACCCAAGTTTATTTTTGGCGACAGCAGAACTGATGTTCTTCCCATTAGCACAAGGAAGGCCACACCAGCCATTAAAACATTGAAATACATCTGAACCAACGGGTACAGAGCTGCTGCCCCAAGCTCCCCATGTGCCCTCTCTGCCTAGTCATCCGGTCCCCTCCCGTGGGCCCCGCTGGGCCTCCCCGTGACTCTGGGTGCTGCTGTGTTACTGACGGAGTCCATCTGATTGGTCAGTGCCTGCGCCAGGCTGGGTGTTAAATATCCTGAGTGTCATCCCTTGGTGACAGTAACCTCAGCACACACACAGGCATGTAGCACACACATTACATACACACCTGGCCCTGTGCATTTGTGCACGTGGGACACAGGAACACAGAAATAAATCAATTAATCAGGGAGGCCATTAGACTGAGTTGGTTCTAATGCCTTAGTAGCCTATGTAAGCAAACCAAAACCTAAGCCTGTATTGCCTCAAGGTTAAGAAATCGAAACCTAAGGACAACCAATCACAACCAGCCAACTAGGCTTTCCCAAACAAGACAACCGCCTAAGCTTTAGCCAATCAAATAATGTCCCTGCTTTGCTTCTACGTCTTCTCTTGAAAGGTCTTGCGCCTAGCTCCCAATCACTTCAGGTTTGGCACTACCTGATTCAAATCAATTTTTGCTCAAATAAACTCTTAAAATGTTTAATATGCCTCAGTCAATCTTTTTTGTTTGTTTGTTTTTTGAGGAAGATTAGCCCTGCACTAACATCTGTTGCCAGTCTTCCTCTTTTTTCTCCCCAAAGCCCCAGTAGATAGTTGTGTGTCATAGTTGTACATCCATCTAGTTGCTCTATGTGGGACGCTGCCTCGGCATGACTTGATGAGCAGTAGGTAGGTCCACGCCCAGGATCCAAACCAGTGAACCCCAGGCTGCCGAAGTGGAATGCTCTAACTTAACTGCTAGGCCACTGGGCCAGCCCCTGCCTCAGTCGATCTTTTAACACCTATTTACAGACACCAGGCACATGCATGCACACACACAGAGATACACATATCTGCATGAATGTATGCATGCATGTGCACACAAATGAGCAGATGCACCCCACTCATACATATGCCACTCATCGTCCCTCCTGGTGCCGCCCTGTGGCTGCCAGAGATACCCCATTCCAGGCTCACTGCCAGCCTCTACTTTGGGAATTCTCTCTTTCCTGCTCCATGGTATCCTCAGATGCTCTCTTGAAACTCAGGGCTGTGCCATCTGATACCCAGAAGCAGAGAGGAGCTCAGCGGCAATGGTTAGATGGTTGGTCCTTGAGAAAGGGGCCAAGAGCAAGTCTTTCGTCAACCTGGCCTGGAGTGCCTAGCATACACTAGTGCTCTGCTTAACAGACGTCAGCTCAACTAGAAGAGAAATAGCCCAACCGCAGGCAGGCAAGTGCGATTGCCAGCAGCCTCCAAGCTCCCAGTAGGTCCACATGTTGAGCCTCTTGTCACAAAGGAGATGAGGAGGCTTTGGTTCCCCCAGCCCCAGGTGAGCCCCAGTTTGGCACTAGCGGTGCAGGGGGGGTGGCACTCCTCAGTTGGCCTGTAACCCTCCATGGAGTGCCCTTCTGGGAACAGTTATAGAAATCCCTACAGGAGCACAGCACTTTGCTCTCAAATGAACTCCCGTGTAGGTCAACCCACACTCCCTGGCCTGAGCACAAATCAGGGGCTCCCTCAGCTTCCTGCCTCCTGCTCCAGCCCACGTCACAGGTGCTGAGACAGCCCGGGAGTGGCGATGGGCTCTGCTCTTTCCTTCAAGAAACATTTAATGAGCACATGCTACCTGCCAGATGCTCTTCTAGGAGAGAACAGAACAAGCGCCCATCTCTTGATTCTGCCTGGCATTGCTCTGCCTACAAAGCTGCCCCCTTATCCCGCAGTAACATGTCGGTTGTTGGCCCTGTGATTTCTCCTACTGGGGCCACAAACTCCCCTTCTGTTCTATGAGGTATTTGGGTCTCAGAATCTCTCATGTCCCTCCCAGCTTGGACTTTTATCAGGGTAACTTCTAGAGACACACAATCTCTCACGGCCAGGAGAGCAGCTGAGGCTCCAAGGAAAGGCCAGCAGTGTCTGAGCATGGCAGACACAGTGGCCATCATGCTCTCTGCGGGAGAAAGCGCTCCCTCCCAGCACCGGCCCCAGCTTGCATTTCTCCAGGGAGGGTCTCACTTTGGTAAAATTCTCCTGAAATTAAACCCACCGCACCCAAAGAACTCCACCCAAGGGCCAGCCTGGGGCCCTGACTGCTGGGGAAATGCACTTTGAGCTGCACACACACCGTCTCTGCTTTGTTCCATGTAGAGGAGCCCCTGGGAATTTCAGAGGTGACACTGATGAATGGAACGCGCAGGACTTGACTGCCAAGACTAACAGAGCTATTTGGAGCTTCTTCCAGCCAAATTTCTGTGCTCCAGAGCTGCTGCCACTGGACCAAGCCACCCTCCACTGGGGCCGCCAGCCTGCCTAGAGCCTGAAGGAGCCCTGTGCCCCTCCCTGCATGCAAGGAACACGTCCCTCAACATCTTCACCCCCGGCACAGGCTCAGACACAGATCCGTGACCCATAAACATACTGATTGTGTTTGCCTCCAGCAGAATCAGCTCAACAAAGGCAAGGTCTTTGTTTTGGACCCTTCCCTGGACCCCCAGGTGGCCTTCCCCCCACGACCCATCGCCTCTCTACTTGTCTACTTGCTCCAGGTCGACATCAGCTGAAGGGGTTAAGTCAGGGAACCTGTTGCCTGGATAGCTCCTGCCTCCAAGGAGTTGACTTGAATCATCCCCACTGCTCACTGCCATCCTCCCTTGGCAAGCCACTCTGGGCAGAGGAGGCAACACCTGCACACCAGCTGTCCCTCACCCCGGGAGACTGAGATTTTATACACAACCTCGAGGTTCAGGGTAAGGCCTGAGATCGGCTCCAAGCCAACTTTTAAAATTGAGTTAAAGCTCAAAATGGGCCAAAAATGCTCAGCCCAAGATGGGGATTTCCAGAGCGCTGCCCAAGCCATGGGCATTAAGCTGACGGTGCATTCCTCACTGGATGGGGGACCAGAGTGGAGCAGACCTGGGGCTACTCTCAGACCCCCACGTCCTCTCCAGAGTGGGGATCTTCTTCCCTGGCCTTGCCGCCCCAACCTTGCAATTCAGGGGGGCCCTCCATGGCCTGGACTGCAGTCGTTGTCCCTGACCACCAGCTGGACACCAGAGAGCCTGAGGCACGGCCAGTGGGAGGAAGCCTTGTTGTGCGGCCTGCTGAGCAGAACTGCACTGTTGCTCTCTCCCCGTCCTCACCGGGAGCAGAATAAGGATGGAAAAGACAGGAACAAGATGTTGCTTTGACTCACCTTGGTAATATTTACCATTTCCTCAGTTACCTTCCATCCCTGGAAAACGTACTTAGAAAAATTCTACCCACTCAGTAACATCAACAGTTTGCAAAACATAAAGTGTGCCCATTGAAATGACAGTTATATTGAGGCTTGAACTTTGTGCTCTCTGATCTCAATGCCCACAGCAAGGTGGTGATTTGGCTAGTATTCTCTCACGAGTGACAAGAGCCACATTGTGTCTGTTGCTTTGGTTTGGTTTTTTCATCTGCCTCTTAAGCCTCTCATCAAGTGTTCATGCCACACCAAGAAAGTCCTAACCAAGAAGACAGGCGTCATGGGGTCAGTGAGAACTCAGATTCATAGGCAATCTGTAGGACTAAGTGTAAAGCTGGGCTGAGAGCCCTGTGTCCCACTGTCTCCTAAAAGTAGCATTGCTTCCTTTCTCTTCCGAAGGCTGTTGCCACTGGTTGTTTCTGTGGCCTCAGCTCTCTCTATACTACCTGCTTTCAGCTTTTTATTCAGTTATGTCTTCCAATGCCTGGGCAATAACTTTTGAGGGGATGAAAGTTATGGCACCACCAAATTTATCAGATGTCTGGAGGGCGTAAGAAAAGTACCCACCCACCGTCTGGCAAATAGAAGGATATCAGGAAATAATGGAACCAGGATATGGGCAGCAGTTCTCGTTCCACTCCTTGTTCTGCCCCCAACATCCCATGAAATCTTAGAAAAGTCTCCTCCTTCTAGTCTTCAATTTCCTTAGTTTCCTCAGAGGGAAGCCAAAGGGCAGGAAATCTCTGAGGAGCCTGGGGAGCTGCCTCCCTGGAAGAAGATGCTGAAGCAAATGGAGCCCAGTCAGGGGCTATTGATGAGGCTATTGTGCTGGCTGAGCAGCGAGGCCAGAGCCCTTCTCCTCAGCCCTTGGACCCATGCGAGCAGTCAGGTCCCCTAGACTCACACAGAAGACACATGGAAAAGCGAGGTAGGAGAGCCCAGTCAGGGGCCCCTTCTCCCAACTCTCGGGTGCCTGGCAGACTTCCTATGGCACAGCATGCAGCAAAGTCCCCACGGTAGCAAACCGAGTTGCATGCAGGCCTCTCTTTTCTACCCTGCATTTGCACTCCTTAGCGAGGGGAGTTGGTGGACACGGTCCAGCTCACTCAGCACAGGCTTCCGCTGGGCAGAGGCCCAGCTGTCAGCCCTGAGGCAGCTTATTCTATGACCTTGTGTGAGTCATATGGGATTTTAGGCTCAAAATGACTGTAGATCACCACAACCCCTCCAAGAGTGAAAACGGATGGTAGTCCCCATGTCCCAGAATCCTCATGGTGTGTCTGCAAGATGCCAACACCATGACAACCACATTCTCCTCCCCACCTTCCCTCCGCCTTGGGAAACAAGGCTGGTGATGTGTTTGAGAGTCAAGCAATGGGAACTTGGCCTCCAGAAAGACAGGCGAAGGGCAAGCGGGGAAGCAGGGGAATGCTTGCCCTCACTAGACTGGGAAACAAACTAAACCAGCGCCTCCCTAATCCTCCCTTTGGTCCCTTTGCCTCAAGTGAAGTCCAGGCCATGAGGATTCAAGAATGTGCCTCACGGGCATCCCAAGGCCAGCTCCTTATTAAACATTTCCATACTCATTTGGGCACAATCAGAATTTTTTAATCATCTTCCTGAGCACCAATTTATGGGGATAGATCACTTCCAGATGTGATTCAACATACCAAAAAAAAAAGTGCACTCATTGATTAACAAATGATTTCTAGATGGAGAATACATGTGACTAGCAATCTCCACTTGAAACTTGCGTCAAGTTCTGTTTGAGTGGTAGAAAAGCCAGGTGAGCCCCTGGTCTAGTCTTTCTCTTTTCAGCTGAGGTCTCTCCCTCAGGCTGGCTCCAGATGCATCTGTTTCTGACCAGATCAAACAGGAGCTGGAGAAAGAGTTTTGGCCATTACCAGATTCTCTCTCCCCATTTTGTGGGTGATTTCCCACAGTCCCCTTGCTTTGAGCCAAGGGCAAGAGCAAATGATACAAGGAGGAAGAATTCAGAGCTAACAATCAGAAAACAGCTTTCTAGTCCATACTCTACGACACACTGCCTGTGTGAGCTTCAGGAATACACTTCACCTGTCTGTTCTGCTCATTCTTCTTTTGGCTATTCGCTTTACAAACGTTTCTAAATCACTTACTGTGCACTAGCTCCTGATTAGCCGATGCGGTGCGTGCCTTTGTCTACAGCAGACATGACTAATCGATGCTTGCACCTTTTCCCAAAGATCCTCCACTTGGTGCACGAGGTATCCACTAAAAAACTCCTCCTGCCTCAGGGATTCAAATCTGGGTGAGACTTAGTGTCCTCAGCCTGAGCTGGCAAGTCCGTGGAGGAGGCAGATCTAGGCACACCTGCCACAGAAGGCAGCATGAAAGCAAAGCCACAAGTGAGTGGGAACTCAAGATTCGAGACAGGGAGGAATTGGGCTTGGTGTTTGGGCCCTGATGTAGGAACTTACCGGTTCAGACAGGGATGTGCCCATCCAAAAAGAAAATTAGAATCCTGAGAATTTGGGAGGATGACCCAGAGCCAGTGGAAGCCACTAGACTGGCTTTCATTCCGGCCAAAATTAGCCCCAGCAGCAGTCTCCTGTCCACATGGGGACCCACTTTGCTGCTTTTCTTGGCCTTTCAGAGCCCCTGCAGTTCCCCTTAGATGCTCCACATTCCATCAGTTAATTGGTTTGTTCCTTCTATTCTGTGCATAGCAGATATCACGTGACATTTGCATTATTCTCAACCCTCTTTCAAAGGCTATCAGTTCCTCCAGTGACCATAGGTGATTCTCAGTTCCTGCATGTTTCATGGGGCCAGTGGAAGGGCAGATGTGCCTATCAAAAAGGAAAATGTCTGCATCTTGGGCTGCAACCAAGCCACAACTTAATTTCCTCCTCTGGCTGTACTGCTTGAGAAGTAAATATGCGAAAGGGGGCTGGAGTGACTTTGTCTCTGCAAAATAGGCCACGCTCTGTAGCTGGACAAACAAGGCCCTCAGCTGGAAATAAGATGTTCCTTGGCTGGCACCTCCAAAATGTGACAGTTTCCTCCCAGATGCTGTTTAAAGTACGTGGTGAGCTTTCCCTGCCTCGGTGCATTGCCTACACGAGATTTTTAAAATCTGGCAGAGTGCAAACACAGCACAGTAATGTTGACACTGATAAAGCTAATGCTTTTCAAGTACATTCTAAGTAGTAGTCACTAGGAGAAGCATTTTGCCTGCGTTTTCTCATTTAATCCTCATTGCAACCTCTGAAGTTGGTATTGTTATCCCCATTTTACAAATGAGGAAACTGAGTCTCAATGAGGTTAAGCAAGTTGTCCAAAGACACACACCTGGTAAGTGATGCAGCTGGGATCTGAACGCAGGTCTCAGTCCAAAATCCAGGGTCTTAGTTGCTGGAGGCTCTGCCTGTGGACTCTCCGTCCATCCCTCTGCTGGCCACCCCATGCCCAGAGGGTCCTGGCTGAAGCTTGTTGGCAAGACAACAAGCATTTATTTGGTCCACAGCAATTCTGAGATGCTCAACCAATCAGAACTGCGTTTGCCCTTCTCCCAGGAAGTTTTGGGGCCCTGTTCTACAGGTGGGGCCTCTGGTTGGCCAGGAAGCAAAGGAGCATGAGTGACAGGTCTCAGCCTCAACAGAACTGTCACGGCTCTGGTGTAGGGATAGGAATGTTTCTGATGAGCATGGAGCAACCTGAGAGGAGGTATGTGGCTGGTTACTGCCTCACAGCGGGAGAGGAAATGCAGTGTGAAGGCCAAAATATAGACAATTGACAATGTGTCACTTTTACAGCCAAAAGCTAGTTTTTCAGGCCAAGCAGAAATTCTATACTGTATAAACCCCTCTGTCACAGCCCAGGATGATGACTTTCAAATACAAATGTAAAATAATAACATGCAGAAATTTGTCACGGATCTCAGTTAAGGACTCACTTTCACCCTCCAGAAATATCCACCCCCACTGGCAGGCATTTCCAGGCACGGTTTCTTTCCAGCTTCCTCTACATCTCCAGGGCCCTGGTGAGTGGCCCAAGCCAGGGAGGAGGTGGGCCTGATGTCTGTGCAGGTCCTTCTGAGCTGGCCACCCAAGAACTTCCACACTGGGAGAACGGCTGCAACCTGCTATGCCCTCCTAATTATTATCGCCTGAATTGGGTGGCTTTTCTGTGGGACAAGCAGCTTCTCAAGGTGCCATTGTGGAGTCTGTGAAGGAGAAGGAGGGTCTTTTCTTTCAGGGTATCAGTCTAGCCCTGAACATATTTTCTGAGTTAAACTGGATCCTTTTGGTACAGGACAAAGTTCCTCCTGGACCATGTCTGGAAGGTCATAGGTTTCATCTTCCCTCTGAGTTTCCTTGGTCTTGGGGACTGCCCAGGCCCTAGAGAACAATTCTGGTTGTTCTGACCTTCGACCCTGGGTTTCCATCCTGGAAAGTCACTGGGACTTTAAGCCCCTAGACTCTCCCCTCCTCTCCTGGGGCCCAGGGGCTCACACGTTCCCCTTTGTAGTTGTAGAACTTGCCCTGCTATTTCCTCCAACATGCTTCTTGGACTTCTTCCTTGTGGTTACCTTCTTGCCTCCAAATTGGCCTTGAATCTAGGGCTTTCCCAACTATGAGCTCAGCCTCCAGTCAAATTTCCCATGACCTCAATGAGTGGAGCTCTTTGGGGGGCTCCCAAAGCAAACTGACTCTTTCTGTTTCAACAGCCTCTTCTCTTACAGATCTCGGGACAAGTTTCCTGGGGCAAGGTTGGAGGAAACCATGGGGCCTGATTCTCTCCCCCGTCACAGTGAGTAACCATTGTCTCACCATTTCTCTGAAGGGTCTTTATCTCTGAATCCCAGGGACCCTGTCTGTCCCAGGTATCCATCTTCAGGAAACCACCCATATATGTCAGCACCCCCAAGAGGGGAGCATGCATGTGGCTTCTGCACCTCCATGAGCTTGACTGACCTGCCTATTGCAAGAGTATGTCAAGCTCAGTGAATCCAAAGTTGACTTCCTCACCATCCCTCAAACGGTAACACCAAACGTAGCTAACATCCCACTCTCTTCTTACTCCCCATCTCACGGGTTTGTCACCCGTGAGGAGGGCGGGTGTGGGAGCAGGGCCCTCTGTATCTGCTGACGTCATACAAGAGGGCAACTGTCATCCTTGTCCAGGTACAAGGTAAGCCCAGGAACAATCACTTGCCCTTTGTAACACAAGCATGTGATCCCTCACTGGGTCTATGTGGCTGGGATGGAGGGCAGGGGCTGCACTTCCCTGGCCAAGTCAGGACTATCTCCCATGAAAAACATGCTCAGCTAGGCTCTGGGATCTGGGACCACAGGCTGCAAAGCCAGTATCTCATTCACACATGCATACCAGACCCAAATCCCCAAACCTCAAGCCACCCACTTCCGATGGCAAATACCCAACTTCTTGCAGGATGAGGCCAGAAGCCATCTCTCCCAGCCACTCTCCTTGAAGCCAACTCCTCCAGCAGCAGTCAGAGCCCAGTGCTTTGTCTGATGAAGACTTCAGTGGAAGCTGATTACACTTACATCCTCTGAATACCCCAGAGTGGCCAGGCCCAGGTCCCTTCCAGCTGCCCTTCCTTGGGGCTATAGATATGGAGAGAGGCACTTATAAAAACAAAACAGAGTTCTGATTGTAACTTCTTTGTTTAGTTGGCTTATTTCTGTGCAAGTTCCATTCGACTTTCAAAGCTGGATGTCCCATTACGTTGTCCCAGGCCCCTCACTCATGGTAGCCACCAGTTCTGCCTTAGTCTCCTTCCTCTGGTCTTACTTTTCATCAATCCCAGGCCTTGGTCACTGCAGTTTGCCTGGACCTTCCCCTCAAAACAGGGCTTCTCAGCCTTGGTATTGTGGACATTTTGGACTGAATAATACTCTGTTGTCCTGTGCATTCTAACATGTTTAGCAGCATCCCTGGCCTCTACCCACATTATGTCAGTAGCATCTCCCTCCCAGTAATGACAACCAGAAATATCTCCAGACATTGCCAAATGTCCGCTTGGGAGCAAAATTGCCTCTGTTGAGAACTACTGCTTTAGAAGGACAAAAGCTCATCATCTCCCTGGGCAAAGCTCAGGCTTTATAAGGTGAAAAGCTTTATTTCCAACAGGACATTGAGAGTCATCCCAGGGGCCTCCCCGGTATATTCTCTGGAGCACCTGCCACTGGTAACCTACCCAGGTCCAAAGGCTGAGGAATCACAGCTAGGCCTTCACCACCAGGGTCTTCTGAGGAACAGAACTCACTTCTTGGCCCTCTCCTCAATACCCTAACATCCTAGATTTTTCTAGGAAGTTGAAATTCAAAAATCCTGTCCCATCAGTCGCATCAATGAACATGTGTCACTACATTTTTGATCCAGGAAACATGATTTCTGTACCCATGACACTTCCAACCAACCAAGAGCTGCTGCATTAAGAAGTGCTGGTCAATCTCTTCTGTTTACAAGATGAGCAATGTGGCTTCCTGCTCTGCAGCCCTCTCCCAGAGGGACATGCTCTGGAAGCTCATTCTATCTGATTCCACAGGGAAACCCTAGGCCAATCTCTGCTGCTTCTATTTTTGCAGGAGGACACACTCCAGGGCAGTGGAGAGATGGCAGACCTGCAGACAATGTGCCTTCCATATTAAGTAGCCCTCCTGTGATGGGACAGGCCCCAGAGTGAGAACTCATGGCACCCATGGTGATGATAACCCTATTGATGATGGAGAGGGTGACGGAGCGGTGGTGGCACAGGGACAGCAGATGCATGGATGCTGGCACAAAGTAAGCATTCAGGAACTACCTGTGGGCAGACCTCCTGATTTAAATGCACAAGGGCAGCAGCAGACAAACCATTTAGACCAGCTTTGGGGCTTGCTGGTTGTTGCTGGCATTGCCTGATTCCCAGACACTTCCTGGACTAAATTAGGCTTCAAATGAGGAGCCCTCATCCAAAGCAGCCTCTCAGGAGGAAAGGTGAATCCTGAAATGCATTTTTGGAGGAAATGTAAAGCTTCTTTTATATCCCAGTTGAAAGAGGAAAGTGAGAGTTCCAGGCTGCTCCATGTTCTGTATTAGAACTGATGCTGGCATGAGCTTGGTGAACAGAGGTGGCGTTAGAAGTGGGACTCTCAGAGGAGGGCTGGATGGGCTTCGTCTCCCTGCATTTCCTGTGTGCATCTTCACAATTGAGGGTGCTTTGGACATGTGGTTGGCCATCGAGGGAGATCCATGTTGAGGATGCCAGTGCACATCCCAGCTGCAGCCCTGAACATCTGACAGCAAGCCAGACAAGTCACTCAGTTGGATGATGACAATGTCCTAACATAGGAACATTTTCACCATTTCCCATTCTTGTTCCCAAACATTTGTCTCTGCCTATAAAGCAAGGGATAGCTGTGGGGGGCAGGGAAGAGGAGGTGGAGATGCAAACCATTTCTTAAGTAGACCTGTCTCCACCTTGCCTTAGTTCTGAAATCTTCAAGTTCAATGTTGAGAACATTTGGTGGGAATGTTTTAAAGGATTCTGTTTTATAAATTGGTGGTGGTCTTTTGTCAGGTCAGAAGACAACACTGTTCAATATTATACCTTTGCTGAAAATATGGAACATGAAGTTACGCCCATCCAGATTGCCACAATCCAACAGCCAAAAGTCATGGAGTCAGCTTGGAAAGGTTCTCTGAGCAACCCTGCAAAGTACAGCAGTCCCCCTTATCTACGGTTCCACTTGCATGGTTTCAGTCACCTGCAGTCCAAAAATAATGCTAGGTCACCGTGCCTATGTCATTCACCTCCCTTCGTCTCATATGTTGTCATTGCATCGTCTCACATCATCACAAGATGAAGAAGGGTGAGTACAGTACAATAAGATATTTTGAGAGAGAGACCACATTCACATAAGTTTGATTACAGTATATTGTTATAATCGTCTTATTTTATTATTAGTCATTATTGTTATTCTCTTACTGTGCCTAATTTATAAATTAAACTTTATCATAGGTATGTATGTATAGGAAAAAACCTAGTGTATATAGGGTTTGATACTGTCCATGGTTTCAGGCATCCACTGGGGGTCCTGGAACGTATCCCCTGTGGATAAGGGGGACTACAGCATGTGCCGTATAGCTCTATGTCCCAGCCTCATCTCCCTGGCTCCTTTACTTCCCCTCACTGCACACCAGAGCAATCCCAAACTCCGGCACCTTGAAGCCCTGCATACATCCTATTGTCCATCTCCTCGTCTGTGGTCTTACTGCTCCTGCTGAACTGCTAGTGATCCTGCAAAACCCAGCTTTGATGGAGCCTCCTTTTCTGCCCACTTTGCCCCTTCTTTTCATTAATCTCTGATTTCCATACACGCATTTTTGTGTTGCACTTTTCACACTACATCATAATTATCTGTTTATGTGTTGGTCTCCTGGACTAGACCTTATGTTGGGACAACAGAAGCCATGACTTTAACACTGAAGCTGCCAGAGCCCGGCACAGACAAATGTCACATGAACGTGTCTTCATTTGTGAAATTCATGTCTAAATCAATTCTCTCAAGATTGCCAGGGAAAGAACACCAATCAAACTGGCATAAGTCAAAGGGATGTGCTTTGGATGGTAATGAGGTATCTCGTGGCATCAAAATCAGAATCACAGCCAAAAAGAGGGAGAAAAAGATAAGAACTAATTTTTATTTATGTCTGGCCTGAAAAGTCCACCTTCTCCTTGCTACACATTTCAGTCCTGATCTTCCTGAAACAGCCTTTCAAATTCCCACTATCTTCAAGAAGAAAACAGAAGTTCAGAAGAACGAAGACTTCCAATATCCACCATTGTTTAGTAGCTGAGGAGGGCTGTCCCACCGGCCCCATCGTTTGGCAGGGAACTGCAGAGTAAGCCACCAAAGGTAGCCTCACACTGTATCCCCACTCCTAGGGGAATTTTAGCCCTGGGAATCATGACCTTGGCATGTGACTTTTCCATGGTGAACTTCAGACCTATTGATTGGCTTGAGGGGAAGATGGTTTGGGGATTGGGCAAGTGGGAATTAAGGATTGAGGGAAGTTTCTATTGTTGTCTCTCAGTACAGGGTAACTGTATATAAGTACATAGTCCATGGAGTCTGAGAGGGCAGAATGGAACATTAGGTCAGCTCTTCAGTACCTGTAGAACAGTGGTCCTCACCCTCTGGGCCCGGATCTTTACCACACCTCAGAGCTACTACAAGGGGCCCATGAGGCTGTTTGCACACTAAGCAATGACTGCAGCCTTAATATGTCTTATTTCATATAAACTTTAACTACTCCTTTAATGCATATTGATGCTGCTATGATTAAAAGATACAAATTTATTTCAAAATCTTCTCAAATGTATAGTAACTTTTAATTTTTCAGTAATTTTTCAAAGACTAGATTGTGGAAGTCTAGCAACTCTTCTGTGGGGTTCTTGAAACTTTTTGACGTTGAAAAGCGATCCTTTTAAATTCCCAAACACTGCGGTTCTTCTCAGATTTCCCTTTCACGAATGATCTGATGGCTTTCAAAGGGCTGGAAGCAAATCCTTAAATCTAACAAAAGCACAGAGGACACCTGTGGTCAATTGCAAAAATTGCCAAATCCTTTGCAGCTTCTCCCATCAAGAGGTAGAATCCATGACTTGACCTGGTGATTTGGTTTGGATAATAGAACTCAGAGAACATGACATTATGCAAGTTCCAAGCCTGGACCTCAAGAGTTTTGCACACTTCCACAGATTCTCCTGGGACCCTGCCACCACCACTATGTAATAAAGTCTAGACTTGTCTGATGGAGAATGAGAGACCACATGGAGCTGAGACAAGCTGTCCCAATGAGCCATTTTAGACCAGCCAGCCTCTAGCAAACCCGGAAATTCATCACAGATGTGTGAAAGAGTCCAACCAAAATCAGCCAAGCCTGGCTCTGCCCAGACAATCTAGCCCGAATTGCTGACTCATAGAATCATGAGTTAATAAATAGTTGTTGTTTGAGTCACATTTTTTTAAAGTGCCCTTACACTTGAAAAGCTGGGAACCTCTGGTACAACTTTACCTGTCCCCTTGGCTATTTGTGACAACTCCCCAGCACGTACACATCTTGTTGCCACCTTGAGAAAAGGGGTCATTGTTGATCACAAAATGCTGCTGATATCCAATCAAACCCCAACAGTTCCACAACTGCCTCAAGAGCAGTTTGTCGAGCTCTGTCACATCTGGGAACACTATTCTTTTTTTCTTTCTTTGAGGAAGATTGGCCCTGCACTAACATCTGTTGCCAATCTTCCTCTTTTTTCTTTTTTCTCCCCAAGCCCCAGTACATAGTTGTATATCATAGTTGTAGAATTGTAGCTCTTCTATGTGGGACACCACCTCGGCATGCCTTGATGAGCGGTGAGTAGGTCTGCACCCAGGATCTGAACCAGCAAACTCCAGGCTGCTGAAGCAGGACACACAAACTTAACCACTATGCCACCAGGCCAGCCCCCTGGGAACACTATTCTTGAACTTGGCTGACAGTGACCCCTTAGTCACTTAGTGACTGTCTTAGTCAGCTCAGGCTGCTGTAACAAAATACCATAGACCGAGTGGCTTAAACAACAAACATTTATTTCTCACACTTCTAGAGGCTGGGAAGTCCAAGACCAAGTCACCAGCAGAGCCGGTGTCTGGTGAGAGCCCGCTTCCTGGCTTGTAGATGGCCATCTTCTCACTGTGTCCTCATATGGTGCAGAGTAGAGACGAGGAAGGAAGCTCCTGTGTCTCTTCTTAAAGGGCACTAATCCCATTCACGAGGGCTCTACCCTCAAGACCTAATTACCTCCAAAATAACCCTGCCACCTAATACCATCACATGGGGGGTTAGGATTTCAACATATGAACTTGGACGGGGACACAAACATTCAGTCCATATCACCTCCTTAAGACAGAGCCTTCATAGTTGCCAACAGGAAGAGTCCAGGATTTTAGAAGGAGATTATGAGAGTCCACTGCATTTAATACTTGACATCTTCTACTTGTTCACGGTCTAACAGGACCAAAGCTGCACTGGAGTCGCCCAGACTGCAAATACCACTTCAGGAAAGTCAGCATCTGTCTCTCCCCGCTCTAGTCCCAAATATCTCACCCTGCCTTTCCTGTGGATCTGAGTCGTTTTTATTCTCTCATCCCTCTTGCTGGGATTTCCATTTTGACCCATTTTGCCTAAAGTTGAGATTATACCCAACCATTCCCCAAAACATACCTCAGATCTTCTTTCCCAGTAGTTAGTCCCCAATGCAATTATGAGCAAAATGCCTGGGGCCACCTGACCACTTCAGGGGCCTTGGGTCCCTGGAGAGCCAAGGTCAACATAACACACTTCAATCCTCTAATTAAATCAGGTCAGATTTAGTAAGAAATGCACTCATTAGGAAGGTCCGTGTTCCCATATTGTCCGTGGAGCTAGATCATCCTACCATCCACTGCTGTAGGGTGAGAACTGGAAGAGTCTCCCTGGGGAAAGCCTCAACCTCAGAGTGCAGTGCTCAGTCTTGGCCCAGGTCTTAATCTAGGGCCCTCTCTTTTGACTGTCCCAAATGCTCCTTTCCATCCTATGAGGTCACTGTCCATCCAGGAAATCCTTGAATCAAGGAACGACAACATTTAGGGACAAGCTGCTGAGAGAAAAAATCAGAATTTAGATGAAGTTTGCTTTAGTCCAGAACCCAAATAGCTCTGAGTGGGCTAGCCTCCCTCGGTGGGCCCCTGCTCACCTCTTCTCTCCCAGTCCACCCCCAGCAGGGTCTAGCCTCTTCCTGATACTGGAAATGGAGCTTTTCTTTAAAAAATTAAAGTATCCAGAGCAAACCTTGTATACTGGTTCTAGCCACTGTTCTCAGGATACAGAGGATGCTAGTAGGAAGTGACCCTTCTTGCCCAGCCCGTTGTCTGCTCTGGTCAACAACTTCCAAATATTTGGATTGAAAGATATTTTGGTTATTCTAACAATAACACAGGCAGCCTACTCCCAGGAAGGAATGAGAGTTCATGGCCAAAAGGAAAGAGTCCCTTGTGTCGTTAGTAATTGTTACTATGTGAGTCAGTTCAGCATTATGTGGGCCTGTCAGTGGCCTCACAGCCCCCTGAGTGAGCCCCATCAGATTCTGCTCACTGCAGCATTAGCATAAACTCTTTGTCTGCCATTACTTCCTAGGGATGACCCACAACTGTTCAGAGGAAGGAGACAGCTCACAAACTGCTGCCACCTCCCACAGATACAGAAGTAGCTCATGTCCAGACTGTGACAAACAATAGATCTTTTGAGACTAACCAACTCTGTGCCCAGACCTATGCTGGGTGCTACTGAGCACAGGGAAAAGAAACATAATCATTATCATCATCATCATCACCATCATCACCATCACCATCATCATCATCACCATCATCTTCATCACCATCATCACCATCACCATCATCATCATCACCATCATCACCATCACCACCATCATCATCATCATCACCATCATCATCACCATCGTCATCATCATCACCACCACCATCATCATCACCATCACCACCATCAACATCACCATCACCATCACCATCATCATCATCACCATCACCATCATCATCATCACCATCACCATCATCACCATCATCATCATCATCACCATCATCATCATCACCATCACCATCATCACCATCATCATCATCACCATCATCATCATCACCATCATCACCATCACCATCATCATCATCACCATCACCATCATCATCATCACCATCATCACCATCACCACCACCATCATCATCACCATCACCACCATCATCATCACCATCACCATCATCATCATCACCATCACCATCATCACCACCATCATCACCGTCACCATCATCCTCATCACAATCATCACCACCATCACCATCATCACCATCACCATCATCATCATCATCACCATCACCATCATCACCATCATCATCACCACCATCATCATCACCATCACCCCCACAAAACTTACAAAGTAATCACTACATGCCAGGTAGAGTTAAATATTAATTCATTTAAGCTCATAGCAACTCTACAGGACAGATATTGTCAATATTCTCATATCATAGATAAGGAAGTTGAGGCATGAAACGATTCAGTAATTGACTCAGGGTCTCAGCTGCCAAGTGGTGGAGCTGGAATTCAACTCCAAGCATCTGACACCTGTGACTGTGCTCCTCACCTCTCTGTAAAACTGCTCCTCACAAAAAGAGATGGCCCTCCTGCCCTTGGGATGGATGGTCAGTTGAGACCAGCCCAGAAGGAACAAGATGAGAACAAGGCAGCAGGTGCTGAAGGATTAAGCAAAAGAGGGGATACAGAGTGAGGACTGCGGTGGGCAGAAAGGCAGCGAGTGCTGGAGAAAGCCACTCCATCTTCCAGCCGGCACTGTGTAGGTCCTGGGGACACCATTTTTTCTTTTTCTTGGCCATGCCTGGATCATGTCTTGTTGATCCCGAGCTTGTCGGATTGGAAAGAACTAAATCACCCTTCAAAGCCACAGAACAAGCTTGGGGCTTATTGGAGTTTAGTACTGGGAAGGAGTAAGGTGGTGGAAAGAGGGAAGGGGTTTAGGTTGGCATTCTTGGGACTCCTCACCAGGCTACACAGAGGACCTTTGACTGGGAACCCAGCTGACCTGTCCACTTCCCCTCACAATTGTCACTCCCTTGCTTGCACAGAAGTATTTCCAAAGGACCCAGGCCCAACCACACCTATGGAAAGGATTTTAGTGTACTTAAGCTGAGCCCCATTTCTCTGGATCTCAAAGTGACCATGAGAAGTTAGTCTTAGATTCATGAGCAGCTCTGAGCCAACAGGACCTGGGGTAGGAGTTGCCAAGGGAAAATCCAGAGCAGATCAAACAGTGGCAAACGGTTAGTGCCAAACAAAAGAGATTGTGAACTCTTGAGAGTCAGGTCAGTCTTCTGAGAGGTAAGACAGCAACTAGCATCCCAATCGTAGCTACATTTTATTTAGTGCTTAAAATTTACCAGACTCTGTGCTGAGGATTTACACACAAAAGCACATTTAATCCACATTTAACCTGCATAACAACAGTGCAAATTGGTTCTAACTTGAATAAAGTCTGGTTTTCTGGCTCCACTCTTGAGAGGACTGTCTCAGCATGACGTCACATTCAAAGGAAGCTCCGTCCAGCCACCAAAGTGACAGAACAGACTCAATCAGCACTGTAATCCCTCAAGGAAATACCAAGGTGACATCACCATCCTAACACACAGAGAAACTTCTTAAAGATTGTCTTTCCCTATTCCCCTCTCTTACTGTGTCTCATATGCTTGATAGATGCCCCCAAATCTTCTCTCTTCCCTCATCCCTAATGGGCAAGAACACTGCTCCCAACTGAGCCTGCACAGGCTCTGTCTCCCTCTCCTCTACCTCTTTGGGCTCTGTCCTTCTTCACCAGTAGCAGCTCTCCATTTGCAATGGAAATCCTATAAGCTTCCATGTTTTTTCCTCATCCACACCCCCCAGATGGAAAATAAAGAACCCAGAACTATCAGGCAAGGGCAGCAGATGCTTCTTAGTGGGCAAGGGGAGGCCCTGGGGGAGCCGCCTTAACATAGTGGAGACTGAGCTTTTGGTATCTTTTTGGACCATCATAAATGAATCATCAGCCACAATTTACACATCAGGAAACTGAGGCTCAGGAGAATTCTCCAAAACAAACTAATAAATAATGGATTTAAACTCAGGTCATTTGCAAATAAATGATAAAAAGCCACAAATAGCTGCCACGTGTCCAAATGCTATTAGTTCATGTGAAATGGATGTACTCTTCCCACCACCCTTTTCCGGTCTGATATACAAAATGTCCTTTCCCATTTTTTACCTTTGGCCTCTGGGGTGTCATAGGTGCAGACACACACCTGATGCACCCATGCAGACCTGTGCATACACACTCACCATGATACACACTCCTGCACAGAAAGCACACTCCCATAACCTCGCCTACTGTGGCAGTGAAATCTCAGGCTGCTTCTGCCCTGGCAAAGGGGAGCCTGTTGTTTGAAATGGCTCCTGAGAATCCAGCACTTCTGCATCTAGCCTTCTTTGCTAATTTGCAAGGAAACGAATTCTTTTCACCCATGTACAAGTAACTTTAGGTAATGATTGTGCTGAGGGAAGGGGGTAGCTGACCAACGTTCAGTTATTGGGGCCAGTGCAAACAGGCCAACCAGCTAGGGCATGTTCCCCTGGGAGAAGAGAAGGGAGGATGGGGTTTGACTCCTGGAAAAAGTGGGGGATTTTTGAAAAGAAATTGAACACTTGGTTCATATTTGTAGCAGAGTAAACAGTTTGAAAAATCATGATTAATTTTTTTTCTCTTTTGCATTTCTCTGTACATGACCTGTTCCTTAAACAGCTAAGGTATATATTGTGGGGTGAGGGGTAGGAGTGGCTAATATTGTTATATCAGGAATGCATAGAGAGAGAGAGATTTCACTCATATTATTGAAATATGATTTCACTGTAAGACAATAGGCCTGAAAGCTAGGCAGTGAAGAGAGGGAAAGGATGTTCCACTGTAGCTTCTATTCAACGTATTGACAATCAATCAGGCAGGCAGGCAGCAATACGTATTGAGTTCCTTCTCTGTACTATTCCAGAAGAATAGTCTTATCCTCAAGAAACTTAGAGGAAAGAGACAGGCCACAAATAAACACATGAAAGTAAGATAATATTAGGTATTGATAAGTGCTATCAACAAGATAAAATTGAGTAATATGATGTGTATGTGTGTTTGGCAGAGGTGGGCAGGAGGGGCTGTTTTACTTCGGGAGGCCAGGAAAGACTCATTGAGGAGGTGGCATTTAACCTCAGACCTGAGTGATGAGACAGCAACCAAGTAAAGATCTAGAGAACACTTTTCCAAGCAGAAGTAACAGCAAGTGCAAAGGCCCTGAGATAGGAACAAGTTTAGACAACTGGAGAGAAAGACAAAGGATCATTGTTGCTGGAGTATTGTAAATGAGGAGAATGGAGAAATAGGAAATAGCACAGGTTTGAAGAGGGTAGGTTCTACAGGGCCTTGAAGACTAGAGTAAATAACTTAAATTTTATTCTTATTGCACTAGAAAGCAATGTTGTTTTAAGTATGGGAGTGACACCATCTAACTTATACTTTAGAAAGATACTCTGCCTACTGTGTTGGGAGAAGAAACCCTATGGAAGGATTTCTCAGCCTCGGCACTATTGCATTTAGGGCCAGGTGGTTCTGTTGTGGGGCTGTCCTGTGTCTTGTAGAATCTTTAGCGGCATCCCTGGCTTCTATCCACTAGATGCCAGTAGCATACCCCTCCCACTAGTGATAAACAAAAATGTTTTTGCACATTACTAAATGTCCCCTGGGGGACAAAATTGCCCCCAAATGAGATGTGTCTATGGGGACACAAATAGAAGTAGGAATCCCAGTTAGGAGGCTGTAGCTGTGGTCCAAGTGAGACAGACGGTAGCTTAGACACTGATGGTAACAGTGGAGATAGTAAGAAGTGTATTGGGTCCAAGATTTATTTTGAAGTTGACGCCAATGGGATTTGCTGATGGATTGAATATGGGTGTGAGAGAAAGAAGAGTCAAGGATGACTCTTAAATTTTTGGTCTGGGCAACTAAGTCAATGGCAGTGCTATTTGCAAAGATTGAAAATGCTTGGGATAGGGGACAGATATGGAGCACAGGGCTGCCAAATTGTTCTGGTGTTGACTACGTTAAGGTTGAGATTTTTAGACATCCAAGTGTAAAGATTGAGAAGGCAATTGGATATGCAAATCTGGAGTTCTGAGTAGAGATCATGGCAGGAGGTGAGTATAAATTTGAGTGAGCCATACATCAACTGAAGAAATTGACATTACAGAATTTTTTCTGTAGTGTAGACAGGCCATGAGACTTACTGAGGAGGAGATTATGTAGGTGAAGGAAAAGCTAGAAGTCCACCCCTTCCAGGCCTGAGGGATTGGAAGGAGAAGAGGGAACATGCAGAAGAAGCAGGGGTTGAGATAGGAGGCTCCAATATGTTGGACAATTGAAGGGAAAAGTCAGAAGAGGAGCTTTTTGTTCTGTTTCCCAATTCAGACTCTAGGGTAATTTCACTTCAAAGTCTACTCTTGTACCAACATGCAGCAAAAACACCAAAAAACTTGATTGTGAAGCACATTAGAGCTAAGGGAAGACCAAGCTTGGGTCACGTTTTCTGAGCCACTTTCATTTTCCTTGTGGCGTGTCTGGGACCCAGCCAGTCCCACAGGCCCTCCAAGGGGGATTTGTGTAGCTGCTGAGTTGGGAGCCAGAGGGCCCCCATGCATGGGCCACCATGGCAGGCAGTATGGTGACCCTGCAGCAGAGACCATGGATGAACCTCTCAGGTCAGAGCTAGATAGAGGATGCAGCAGATCCCAAGTCAGCCAGGGAGGGAAACCAAGAATAGAAAGTTAAATCACAAGTCTTACCAGCTGCTGCCCTCAGCCATCAAAGGCAGCAAAGCAAGAAGTGACCAGACTAAGGGACACTGCCTCTGAAATCAGAGGGCCATCAGTGTCTCAGGGACCTGAGAATGTTGTATTCCCTCATCACACACCCAAATGCCACCTGGGATAAGAGAGAGGGGAAGAGAAGAGAGCTGGAAGCAGTTTGAAATTATTCCGTTGGACCAAAATTTAGTTTACTTTTTCTCCCACTACCCAGCGAGCAGGAGCTCACATAGAATATCAGATCAGGTTTAGGAAAATAAAGAAAGAACAATTTCCTTTGCCAGTGTGGTTAGCATGGATAAACTTATTACTCCAGGACATATCAGTCATAGACGATCCAGTGCTGTTTAGCACACCATTTCTGAGTGCTGGCTGCGTGCCAACCCCTGTGTTAGAAGCTGAGTATTTGACAGGCTCCCCTTCACTGTGCAGGGGCCACAGAGACTAACACAATTCAGAAGCACACAATAGTCACCTTGGTGGTGTCTTTCAGGACAATCCCAAGAGGAATGTCAGCCTCTGAGCACGCCTTCAGCTGGGCATCCCCACTCCAGGCTCTGTGGGAGGGGCTGCTCACATGATGAACCCCATCCCTCCAAGAGTGTGAGGGCCAAGTGGGAAAAACTGCCCACCGCTGGCCTGCACCACTTTTTAAATAGGAAAAACATATGAAAAAATGATGGTCACAGAAGCTAGAAGAGATTTCAGCACTTGGGGGTCTGCTCCCTCCGTTAACTGATGAGGGCGCTGAGGCACAGCCAAGGGACCGGACCCCCTCCTGGCCACACGGCAGATTCGAGGTGGAGCTGGAACTTGTCCTGTTCTATAGCTCCTCAGTGATAGGAGCCAAAGAGGTGATTTTAAGGAGTCACTGAGAAATGAACTAAAGCATCTAGCTATCAAGGAGATGAACCTGAAAGACAACCATCTACTTGTGGTTCTCTTGGGCTGGCTGGAGACAGGTGGAGTCTTAGTCCACTCAGGCTACTATAGCAAAATGCCATAAATTGGGTGGCTTAAACAAGAGACATGTATTTCTCACAATTTTGGAGGCAGGAAGTCTGAGATCGGGTGCCAGCATGGTTGGTTCCGGCAAGAGCTCTCTTCCTGGTTTGCAGGCAGCTGCCTTCTTGCTGTATCCTCACACAGTGGGGAAAGAGACAGAGAGAAGGATCTGGTCCCTTCCTCTTCTCATAAGGGCACTAATCCCATTGTAGAGGCTCCACCCTCATGACCTCATCTGAACCTAATTACCTCCCAAAGGCCCCGCCTGCAAATACCATCCCACTGGGGATTAGGGCTTCAACATATGAAGTTGGAGGAGACAAAAACATTCAGTCCATAGCAGACGGTCTGGGAAGATGTGGTTAGAGAGACCGGGCACCCCACCACCACCGTGGGTCTGCTGCCATCCCCATAGGTATGATTCTACCTCATGTAAGAAACATCCTTCAATGCCTGTGGCAGTTGAGCTGTCACCAAGTGAGCAGGCAGAGCCAGGCCACAGGGAATTGCCCTCCATGGCTCCTTCTCCAGCAGCACTGACCCAGTTGGGGTAATTAGATGGGGAGGCTCAGGCCAGGGGGAAGCATAAACAGAGTTAATACTTTGAACACAAGCTCTCTTCACCTGAGCCCTACAAAACATGGTCTGCTTACTCTTTTTTTGCTAGATGACTTTGTGTTCTCATTTTGCTGAAATACAATCTTGATACATAAAATGGGACCAACTTGCAGTTCCATGCCTCCGTTTTAATCTTGTAATGAATCAGAAATCCAGGAACCTGGTTCTTCCCTTGACTCTGACACTTGTTCTAGAACCTGGGGGATGTTCTTTACTTCTCTGGATCTTCCTTTATGAGCAAAGAAGGGATTAGACCTCATGTTCTCTATCAGTCTTCCAGCTCCGCCAACCTGGGCTTTGAAGAATTAACATGGTGGGAGAGCAGGCTTCCCCCACCCTCCTTACTGTGGACACTGGAGGTGACAACACAACCAGCCACCCCACTCCTGGTCCTTAATTCTTTGACCTTCAGGAAACTTTGGGTCTCGCTTCTCTCCTTGATGTCATTCTTAGCCCTGCAGATGCGCCTCGGGGGCTGGGAGTTGTAAGACTCAAGAACATCTACCCTGGCAGTCAGGAGAGCACGTTAGAAAGAAGGACCCTGTTTTCCTTCGATTCCCTCAGTGCTTCCTTGAAGCTGAAGGGAATGACATCACAACAAAAGAAAGTTGCCAAGACATACTCTACAAAAATGTCCTCACATGGTTACATTTTCTGCAAATTACAGCGTTTGGAGTATAAATCAGAGTAATTGTCTAAATCAGAGTGACTGTTGAAACAGATTTCCAGTGATCAAATCAAAAACGCAATCATTCTTGCGGTTCCTCCGGTGCTTGGAGCCCCACATACTTCTGAAACTGTCGGTTGTCAGTTACGCGCAGTGTTTACATTAACATGCTGCCCTAACAGAGAAAATATATATTTTAAGAAGAAAATGTGAATCCAGGGTTACAAGAATGTTTCTGAAACAGCTAAGTCATCTTGTTTCAAGTAAAACCAGATGTTTGCATCAAGAGAAAGCCAATCATTTCTTTTAATTATGCTCAATGGTCAGGCCACCAAGAATACCCACATGTGCACACATGAGCCGGTGGAAATCAAAGGCTTTGTGACAGAGAAAGCAATCAGCAACTCCCAGACCACCAAATGGCATCCCCAGCACCAGCTCTGGGCACTTTTTGAGTTTCTTCTCTGAGAAATCCAAGGTCCCGAGCATGGCAGGCTCAGGAGTGGATTCTCTAGTTCCACAGAAGACTGAAGGTCCACAGAAAAGGTACCTCAACAGTTAAGCTGTCCTCTTGAGTGCCCTCCCAAGACACCTCTCTACCACCAAAGACTCAGGAAAGTGAGCAAAGGCAGAGCCCACTCCCCTTGTCTTCATCCTGAAGGAGATGCTGTGGGGCTCACACGCCAGCCTGCATCCCTGGGTGGTAGAGGAGCCTGAGTGAATGGAAGACACACCTGTTAGTTTGGCCTCTGCTCTGATCCACTGTGAGGTGGGAAAGCCCTGGTGGAAGGTTCTCCAAGGGCCAGGCAATGACACCCCTGACAGGTGGGCAGAGAGGAAGGCTTTGGAGCTGTCCCTCTGAGGTCCAGACTCAGTCTGAGAGAAGGTCCACTCTCCCGAGCAGACACCACTGACTGCTGGGGGTCTTCACTGGTGAACTTTCCAAGACAAGACCCTGGAGTCAACATGCTCCCCACAATCGAAGAGAATAGTCGTGCCCTTAAGGCTTCCTCCAAATGCAACCGCAGTACCTGAGCCTTCCCCCAAGTAGATGGTAGGTCCTGGATACTTGTTCCAAATGATGCTTTGGGATTTCTTCTAATAGTACTGCAGAAACTTAATGCTCCCTTTGGATCTGTTCCCCAAACTTCATTGTTAGGTACCAGCCTCACAATTTTCACTATGTACTATTATTAGTTTTCTTTAAATTAACATACCTTCTTTTCATTCTTTTTTTTTTTGGTTTTTACTTAAATAGTTTCTCTAGTCTTTTCCTAAAATATTCGCAAAATCACAAGTAGGGTGTGTTAGTGGTGTATCTTTTTAATACATGTTTAAATAAAGATATGTCATTAACATAAAAATATTTATCCATGTCTTGGCTAAAATCATATCCCATGCTGCCATTAGCATTTGTCCACAGCTGTGGGAGGGGCAGCTCTAAATTATTCTGTAGAATTCTAGTGTTTCTTCCAAATCTTTAGGCAGATTCTTTTAAATGTCATGGCAACAAATGAAACGCATGACTGTCCCACTCCTTCTCCCTGGTTCCATGAGCACTGGAACCAACTTTTGGCATGTTGATTGGTGATGGGAGGAATTAAAGCCCCTGCTTCGTTTATCCCATTAGAAACAAGCACCATTTCCCATCGAGAGAATGAAGGACACGTTCTCCACGATTCACTGCAAGAGGATGCATACCAGCACTCAAATATGCACTTAATGTGTTCTCCAAGTCTTCACTTGTGCCCCCAAACTTCCATGGATATTTCTGTGTTTTTTTCAAAATGGTTCCAGCACAAGAGGTTTTAAAGGAAAACTAATCCTGTATTATTATTGAACTAAGAGCTCTGCTTTGAACTCAGCCCAGAAGTCAGACCCACGTCCACGGAGCAGACACTTGCTAATTGCTTCTTGGCTGCAGTTGACTGGTAATGTCCTCAACACCAAACCATCGTGGGGATTCCTGAAGTCAAAAGGGATGTGAATTGTTTAAAAATAAAACACTCCTACTTCAGGCCTTCAGACCCCCATATGACAGCGGTTTAATAACCTAAATGATTGTTTTGAAAAGTGCTTTGACTCCGTTTTGCCAAATGTTTTCTTGGGTCTTTCAACTTCATCAATTAAGTACCCTGACTTGGCTCCAGGCCACCCTGTCCTGTCATGTAGCCATGGGGCTCACACATGGATTCACAGCTCAGAAGCTTCAAGTGGCACTGCTGAGATTCCACCCATTCATTCGTCCATCCAGGCTTGTAACAAACATTATTAAGCACCTATTGAATGCAATGATCCAAGGTACTTGCTTTGGGGGATTGAAAGATGCATTACTTCTGCCAACAATTGAGCTTTTTCAACCCAGAGACAATGCCAAGAACGTTCACTCTTCTTTTAAGTTACTAGAAATAAATCTCAGAACAATGCAACATGCTGTTTAAGTAAAAAAAAAAAAAAATTGGAAAATCACTTCTCTTGCAAGAGGTTGAGCCAAAAACTAAAGAGAATTTAGTTAGAGCCTTAACTGGAGATGCAAACAGGTGCTGATACCGCCAAAAAGAAAAAGGGTTGAGGAAAACAGCAGAGAAATAAGCTCCACGTTCTAAACCTGTGATCCCACCCTCAGCAGCTTCAAAAACCCTGTTCAGACCCAGCAGACACATCCAGAAGACCTGGCATACAGCTAATTACCTCAAAGCTGGTGGACCTCATCACACCTTTGGCTACAAGGTAGGTCCCTATTAGCTATGCCCTTTCCTGGAGGAAGCCTCAGTCCTTGGCCCGGCTCAGCGTTTCTGATGTTTGTTAAAGATGGCTGCAGGGAAGGAGGCCACAGTAGGCAAAGGTCAAGAAGAGACTTCACCATCTTGGGACACAGGGGCCTTGAGGCTGCCTCCCCAGAAGCTCTAACCTTCAACCTGGCCCCGGAATGAACTCCCACACTGTGGAAAGCTGTGAAGGCTGGTGAGGGCTGCTACCTTAATCCCATGGCCTGAAGCCTCTCGTGGCTGAATTTCACACACTTTGAAAGTGTTACTCAACGTTCATTGACAAATGGACCTTTGAGTGAAAGGTCTGTGCTGTACCCTATCACATGGGAGTATTTTTCCAGGCAGGGTATCTGAGCCTTTGCAGTGACCTCACAAAACACATGTGGGGTGCTATACACTCCACCTGGGAGTGAGGCTCACCTCACTCCTTCTGGCAAGAGAACCAGAGCATCTGGGCAGCCACACGCCAATCAACAAACCCAAGTGCAAGTCAGGCCTGCAGCAAGTTACAGAGCTCACCGCCAGAGGGCAGCAGTGCACACAGACACAATGGAACCTCCCCATTTGAAAGAGGAGAAAACTGAGGTCGAAAGAGGCTTTGGCAATGCACCCACGGCTCACAGGGAGTATGCGACAGATCCAGGCTCAGAACCCCGGCCTCCCGACTCCCAGCCAGTGCTCCTCCACTGGCCCCCACGATCTCAGGTAAGGGACGTTTGGATGGTTTATGCGTCTTTATTTACAGCCGATGAAGTTGCCTGGTCAGAGCTGCAGCACCTCCCCGCTGGGAGCATGGGATCCCCCAGAGCTTCCCAAGATGCTCTAACCTTTTTTACCTTGACTCACTCTAGGAAACACATTGCAACCCGTGTTTGGAATATTATGCATCATACACAGAGCTGAAACACATTTTCACAAATACACTTATTCCTGAGATACACTCTGATATTTTCAATTGTACTTGATTCTATGTCTTTTTGTTTGTTTGTTTGTTTTTAATGCTGGGTGGGTCTTCATCCACTACATTGATTTCACACTCCACTAATTGGTTGCCAGGCCTGGTTTGAAGTGTGGCCTGGAGAATGGCCCTCTAAGGAATGGAAGATAGTCGAGTCTAACATGTTGCCATCCCTGTACATCCCAGGTCTCCTGCAAGAGCTTAGGAAGGACTAAGGGCACTAAGCTTCTCCAATATAAGAAAGAGATCATGGCCCAGGGAAGTAGCAACCTTGATTCATCATTCAGCTTCAACGTGTCTATGTCATTCTTTCATTCATTCCCTCAGCAAACACAAAGTCACCACTGAGAGTTCAGCCTGCCCTCAGCCTGCCCTGCCTGGAGGTGGTTTCCGGCTTCAGACATCCTTGTGATCAGCCTTCCCCTGCAGCCTGAGGGTCCTAAAACCTATGTAGGTTCCCCACTATAAGCTTTGTGTGAAGAAGGTAGGAATGAAGAACAGTCTGAGGCCAGAGGGCAGAAGATGCTCACAACTGAGGGGCCTTACCAGGCAGAAGCTGCAAGGGGAATTTTTTGAGCGGAGGCCAGAGTCTCAGGGCCGGGGCCCAGAGGCAGAGCACAGAAGATGCTCCCTCCTGCAGCCAAGCCGTGCAGCCCCCAGACTCAGGCAGCAGCCCCTCCCCCTGGGGCACAGCTAATAGATCTGCCCCGAAATCCTCCCTGACACTCTGCCAAGTATTTCACTTGCTCAATCTTGTCCCTTTGCTCCCAGCATGTTATTTTATGAAGAAATTCAAAGGAGGAGACATTTATCACTGATCAACGCCCAAGTGATCCTAAAGTCCTGTGTGAACCCAAGGGCTGTTCTCAAATCCGGTTCGCTGATGTCTGGGGGGATTCCTGGTGATGCCCCGCGACTGAACGGCTGGATGTAAGTAGAGCTTCCAGCTCCAGTGCTGGTCGTCATCTCTGAGGGGCAAAACATGCAGAACCATAAAGAAAATCCTCCAAACCCTCGGGCTAGGGCTCTGCCCTGAGGAGGGTGCTCAGTCCTCCAGGGCATAAATAGTCCCTGATTTCCTATCACATCACAGTTCAGCAGCTGTGGCCCTAAAGACAAAAATGACTGAAAGAGTTGAATCGGTTCATTCCAAGTGATATTTATTGAGTGTCTACTGGGTGTAAAGCAGTGAACTTCGCAGTGAGGGAAGGAAGAGGTCGAGTTAGACCGGTCCCTGCCTTCAAGTTTTCCCACAGTTGAGAGGAGGCATTAAGCCCAGCCCTGACGTGGGTAAGGACCGGCCCTCTGAGGAGCCTCCCAGCCCTGCACGCTCCCACCTGCTCCCTCCCTGAACCCGCTCTTCACTTACCAGCACTGGATGACAGCACTCGTTGGCCCACCCGTCTGCAACTCAAATAGGAAGTCATTTCCTTGTGAGCAGGTGAGAGAAGCTACGCCCCTGGCTCTGAACGTGGAGGAAGGGGCCGTGAGGTAATATACACAGGGGCCTCTAGACAGTGGAAAAGGCAAGGGAATGGATTCACCCCTAGAGCCTGCGGAACGGAACACAGCCCTGCCGACGCCTTAATTTTAGGCCAGTGTCAAACTCCTACAGAACCGTAAAATAATAAATTCGTGTTGTTTTAAGCCACCAGGTTATGGCGATTTGTTCCAGCAGCAATAGGAAGTTAATACAGGTTTTGGTCATTCCCTATGGAGCCAACATCTCCTCTGTGTTTCAGAGCAAGAGGAGACAGTGTCAGGTGACACAAGTGACCTCTTGAAAGCAAAGTCCACAAGGAGATTGATCTAATTTTGTCTTAGTGGGGAAGGAATTGGAAGCTGGTTCTTTGACGGGCGAAGGGAAGTGGCCCCCCCCTAGGAACTGAAATCCTGAGGCTGGAGGATGGAAGGGAGTCCTACCCCACCCCACACAGAGCCCAGGAGCAGCAGGACCTGTGGTGGGTGCCCAGGGAGACGGGGACGAGAGGCGCCAGGGCCCGAGCTGACCCGGGAAGTTCCCACAGCAGCAGAGGAGCTGGCCACCTTCTGATGAACCACCGGGCCCCGGGCAAGAAGCCACTGCGGCAGCAACTGCTCACATCTGAGGTTCTGGGCCTTCCATGCTTCTGAACTGCGAAGCCCTGAGGTTCTGACACAACACAAGTGAGGGAGCGAGAGCCATGAAAGGTGGCAGATATCACACATCAACTATGGACAGGGGGTCCTTCTACTAGATCTAGTTGTGCTGTAGGAAAATAATTAGACCTTTCTTGTATACCTGACACACAGCCGCCTCTGACCTTCACAACTTGGGAAGCCCTGAGCCGAGCTGGGGCCCAGGAGTGACAGTGGGTATAGAGGTAGCACACTCCTGCCGTATGTAGGACCAGGAGTGGCACTGCTCATACCTACCCTTTCTCCAAACACGGGCACAGGGTGTGACATCAGGCCTTTCAGAGGACTTGGTGAATAAACAGTGCAGATGAGGGTGAATGACTGAGCTCTGACTCAGCCACAGTTAACATCCATCGTCCGAGGGGCTGTGCTATCTCCAGGGGTGTAAGTAGCCTCAGGGGACCAGGGAGGCCCCTGTGGTCATCAGTCACCAGCCCTGGCCAGCTACACCCAGACGTGCATCACAGTGGTCCACATTGCTGCTCTGGTACCACTTCTGTCACTCGGGGACCATGGGGCCCAGGTCCCTGCCTCCCAAGGGCACCTCACAGCCTCCCCCTCTGAGTGCTGACCACCTTCTTAGGATGTTATCTCAAGGGCTATAGAAGCATCCAGTGCTATTCCCAGAAGCCTAGAACTTCCTCCTGCCCCATCCAGTCTTGAGAAACCTCTTTCTGGGCTTGGGGAGGGGGGGCGGTGGGCAGGATGATGAGGAGTCCTTCTTTCTTCATGTTTCCTCCAGAATGTCTCTCTCTCTCTCTCTCCCCCTCCCTCCTTCCCTCTCTTCTTCTCTCTCCCTCTCCCCACCCCATCTCTCTCTCTCTGTCTCTCTTCCTCCCTCCCTCTCTCCTTTCCTCCTTTTCTCTCTCTCCTCAAGCCCTCCAGGCACTGGCATAATCTTTTCCATGGTTTTAGACATTTTGGAAACAAAATCCGGGAAGGAGAGTGTCCTGCAGACAACTTCTACTTTTAGCCTGGCCACGATCTCCCTGGAGGCAGGGAAGCCCACACCCTGATCACTGCTTAAAAAGGGGACAGAAAACAAGGAAAGCACAGGGAGGGGTAAAAGCATAAATTAATTTGTTAAAAAGTCACTCTGACACAAGAAAAATATCAGCCGTCATTTTTGCATCCATTTATTTAATAACATAATCGAGCGCTCACTCTCTGCCAGAACGGCTGGGTGCTGGATTCCTGCTCCCACAGGCTCTCATTCTAGGAGGACCCAGACGGCAAACTCATGAACAAAGACACAAAGAAACATCCAAGCTACATAGAGAACAGGGCACTCGCCGGATGGAGCTGGGTGACTGCATTAGACAGGGGGCTGGGGCCGAGGCGGCGCCTCTGATGTGTAAGCTGAGACCTGAGTGACAAGAGGGACACGGGTGGATCAGGGTTCAGCTTTTTTGTGCCGAGCACTTTCCACGGGTTGTTTTATTTAATTCTCGTGGCTGACCTCCAGAATCTACATTGCCATCTTCTCCGTTTTACAGATGAGGAAACTGAGGTTCGCAGAGATTAAGTTCCTCGTCTGAGATAGTACAGCCAACCGCAAAAGAGCGAGGACCAGACGGATGTGCGGTCTGGCTGGCTCTAAAGCCGCAATCCCTCTCCTCTACTAGTAGGGGCTCCAGTTGCATCCCTCTTGGAATTTTCCCAAATGTTCCAGACAGAAATTTCTTTCCCACCAGGTGTTGACATTTCAATCTGTCCTCCTTGGTCCCCTGGCAAGGGCAATCTATGGGGAGGTTTCCATTCTTGCCACCCTCCCTCACATGAGAGGATAAAGTTGTCCAACTGCCACCAGACTGGCCTCTCTCTGGCTCTGTCCCACCCTTCTCGCCTCCTTCCTGCGCCTTCCCCTCAGGCTCCAGCCCGGAGACCCAGTGCCCTCTCTCTCTGTAGCTCTGCCCTGCGGCTGGTGGGTGGGAGAGAACTAGGCCAGATGGGCTGAGTGAAGCCCAAAGTGACTGGCTAGTGGTGTTCAAGCCTATTTTTATTCACAGAAAATCTGTTCTGTATTTTATTCAGCTTTGGGGCAAGAAGAGGTCAACTCTCTTCACCTCTGCTGTAAGATGAGAATACTGCAGGAAATGAAGTGACAGGGAAGCCAGCCCAGGGAGAGGGAGAAAGGGCAAATTACAGGGAAATTAAAAACCTGTGTTCAGATCAGAGTGGAGGGTGTCAAAGCTTCCCTTCCACTGGGGCCCTTCTCCCCAAGGCCGTGGGGCATGTGGATGTATGCTCCACACTGCCACACTTGACAAACCCACGTGAGGGCCAGTGACTCGGACACTGGTGGCCCTGAACATGTGCTGACCCGTCCCTGGCCTCCTGAGGCAGGTCCTGACTTTGGCCCACTGCACAATTGCCTATGCCTTCTGGCTCCAGTGGGGTCACTGAAAGGAACTTCCCCGGGGAACAGAGCCCAATAGCCTGGGTGTGTTGGCATGTGGCCATCTTCCTCTTCATGGTTACTGAGTCCCCTCTGTGTGCAAAGCACAGGGTTCCTGTGCGATCGAGCCAAACTCGCATGCAATTATTTGGAAACTCAGATAAAGTAGCTCTCTGCTCCCTTGATCTCACAGAGGCGTGACCTCAGCTTTTACATATCCTTCAAGGCTCACCTCGAAAGCTCCAGGCTCCCCACAGCCCTCCCTGAACCAGAGCAGAGACTGTGGTTTGGGTCCCAGGAGCTGGGAAATGGCAGGCAGGTGGCAGGTAGTCACTTCTCCTCTTGACCTGGTGGCTGTAGAGACCCAGTTTTAATTCCATCCAGAAAGTAATCATCGAGCACCTGTTACATACTGGGACCAGGACAAGTTTCTGCCTCCAGAGACCCAACAGTGTGGTGGGAGGAATAAATGTGCTCCACTAACCGGAGCAGAGGCCAGAGGAAGAGAGAAGCTAACTGAAGTTTCTCCCAGCCGTGGGAGCACAGGAGTGAGAGACACTCCCTTCAGCCGAGCGGGCCAGGGTGAGCTTATTGGACAAGGAGGCACTTGAATGAGACCTCAGAAAACAGGCAGAATTTTGTTTTATTTTGGTTTTGTGGCCTTGTTTTTTGCTAAAAATAAATACAGTGGCAGGGCCCTAAGGAGACAGGAGCTCAGCGTCCCAGGAGGAAGAGAGCATGGCAGAGTGGTGGAGGGGAGCGCGAATCCCCCGTGCCTCTGGGGAGCAGCAGGCAGCACTGTGAGTGTCTGCTCGCGCTGCTGTGACACAATACCACAGACCGGGAGCTTAAACGGCAGAAATTTATTTCCTCACAGCGCTTGAGGCTGGAAATCTGAGATCAAGGTGTGGGCAGTGTTGGTTTACTCCTGAGGCCTCTCTCCTTGGCTTGCAGATGGCCCCCTTCTTGCTGCGTCCTCACATGGTCTTCCCTCCGCATGCACACATGTCTGGTGTCTCTCCGTGTGTCCTGATCTCCTCTTCTTATGAGGCCACCAGTCACATTGGGGTAGAGCCCACCCTAATGGCCTCATTTTAACTTAATTACCTCTTTAAAGGCCCTACCTCCAGATACAGTCTCATTCTGAGGTCCTGGAGGTTAGGCTTGAACATATGAATTTGGGGAAGTGACATAATTCAGCCCATAGCAGATAGCATGCCCGAGGAAAGGGATGCATGGGGTGAAGGGAGGTGGAGTAACATGGTAGTGAGACAGGGAAAACCTTAGGTTGAGGTCAGATTTCATCACCTCTTGACTACAAGACCAATCCATTTGGCGTAGTTATGCTGTAGCATAGTGTTGCCAAAATACATCCTGTACTCTGCTGTGTGCTAATAGGTATTAAGCAAACAAAAGACAGGATCCTAGTGTTCCGTGGTTAAGCTTGAGAAACCAGTTTGTTCCCTGCAGGTCTTCTGAGGGCCCTCAGGTAAACTGATGTGTGTTGTGAATCCTCAAGATGGAAGCGTGATCGCCGAAGCCAATTTCTAATAACGTCTCATGGGAGAAATGTTCTGTGAGACATACTCAAGGAAACTGCTGGAGGAAATAGGGGCCAGAAACGATTTTTGGACAGAGGAGTTTGAGGCTGTTGCACTGAGCTGAAAAATCTCAAGGCTGATAGACTGTCAGTGATGGTTAAACCCCTGCAGCTGGGCAAGGGTATGTTCTAGAAGGCCAGGCCTCCATGGGTAGGGTAGCCTGTGACTGGACAGAACTCTCTGGAATCTAGGGAAGCCCCTCTGCTGCCTCACCAACCCTTCTTCCATTCAACAAGTATGAATTAGGCCCCGATTGTGCACAGGTGCTCTGGTCTGCCAGCCTGCTTGCTCCCCCAAGCTCAAGAGCCTTGCCCAGTGCACGCCTCCTCCCTCCTCACCTGTGTCTCTGGGCAGGTTTCTGTTTCACGTGGATGAAGGAGCCTGACAGCACCAGCCGTCTGGGGCCCGATGCCCGGGCCTTCTCTCCTCTCTTTCAACATATGCCGAGGTGGATACAGAGACCTATGACACACATTAATGAGGGTGACTAGAACACTCCTGAGGCCTCAAGACTGGGCTGAGGCCCTGCTGCTTTGGCCCAACAAAGCCATTACAGGACACTCAAAGGCAATCCTTCTGAAACAAAGACCTCTGCTTTCCAGCTCGCAGGATTCCGGGCAGTGTAGAAACCCCCCTGGAGGCAGTCATGCTCAAGAATTCACAAGGTTCAGTCTCAGCTGAAGGCTCAGGGAAGATTCCAGTGCTGATTTAGGGGAAATGGGACCCCAGCATCAGACCTGGGCAGAGAGGGGGCTGCCCACACCCGTGGCCTCAGGGACACAGGCGGGGCTACCTCTTCGAAGTCTTCCTCCTCTCTGCCTTCCAAGGTCCAGTCTTCCCTTGCGTCCCCAGTAAGAAGCCAGTTGCAAGATGGAACCCTGAAGGAGAGGGGATAGGGTCTAACAGGAGCTCCAGGGGGAGTGGGGTGCAGAGGTCTGTGGGGAGGGGACAAAGGATGGGGAATTGAGAGTGCCGGGCGCCAGGCAGCTGACTGGTCATGAAAGGCCAAGGAGGGCGGTGGGGCTGCAGCCTCTCGGCCACACTTCCCCAGGGCTGCTGGAATCTGAGGTCTGAAGCAGGATATTTGATGCAGTAGTTTGTTATTAGGAACTTTCTGATGCAGCCTCTTCCATATAAAAAAATCTTCGGGTTTTTTTCTTTTTTATTGTGTTTTTGCTAGTAATATATGTGACTCCCACCCCTGTCTGTTGCCTAGCCCCAAGCCCCCTCACTTGTCCTGCAGCCTGGGTGCAGAGGAGTTCTTTCACTCACATTATTTAGTCATTAAAAGAAAAACCTGAACATTTCACAGGGTATTTTATGCCACTACAACAGTCCCTGTGTCAAATGGCCCTGTCAAAACATCAGGTGCCCTCCAGAACCGAGGGAAGGGTTCTTGCCCTGCACCCTCCTCCCCCAACACACAGGAGCTGCGGGAGCTGGCCATGCTCTGGGGGTGAGTCTGCCCTGAGGAGGAAGACAGCCACTCCCTCTTCCCTCCCTGGGCTTTCTTGGCCCTTCTGGAGCAGCTTCACGATCAAAGGAACAGCCTGCCCCACCAAGTCCGCTTTCCCTGCCAGGCCAGTCGTTGGGCTTTGCTGGGGCTCATCCACAAAGGTTCAGATGGCAGAAATTTACAGTCTTGCCTTTCCGTCTTCTCTCTGGTCTTTTGGGGAAAAAAATTAAGTACCCGGCTTACTACCACGAGCTTTTCCCTGTCATGATGGAGCCAATGACTTTGCGTGTCCAAGTCTGTGCCAGTGATTTTTACACAGAAATCTACAGAGACAGCAACCCCGTGGGCTCACAGTCTGTGAGCGAATGCTTGCAGCATTCAGATAGAAGATGGCCTGATGGCACCCAGCGATGGCTCAGGGTAATTTCATGTTACTGCCCTCCTGAAACGTGGGAAAAGCTCTGGGCGCTCCCAGTCCTGACCTCTCATCTTGGATCCAGGAAAGGAACATCCCTCCCTGGGCTGTAGTTTCTTCTTCTGTAAAATAAACTCTAAGATTCCTTTCAGTTCCCAAAGTCTATAATCCTGTGCTCCTATGGCTGAGTGTATGTAATGTTTATTTTGGGGGAAATGAATTTTTTTTAGGCCTTGAAAGTTGTAACTTCAGACTGGTAGTCATTTTGGATGATGTCACATTAATTCAAGCCTAAGTGAAGAGCTAGACTATCGCTGTAGCATGCTTTTTATGACGAAAATAAAATGATCTGGGAAATTTCTCGCCCCCCCCCCAAAGGCATGTTTTGAGGACAGATTTCCTTTCTCAGCTTCACATCTAAAATGGAATTTTGCATATTTCTTCCAGACTGGGGGACAGGTTAGGGACCCCCTCGTAGGTCCCCTCAGAATGCAGAAGCCCACAGTCCTCAGCAAGAGGGCCCAGGGAAAAGCAGGTGGTGAAGCAGGAAATGAGCGCGTCTGTTGACAAAGAGACCTAACATCCAGCTTGTGCCCACGGCTTTGCCCGACACTGTGCTTCCCTTGAGGGCGATGGCACCTGGGGCTCTGGAGGAGCTTCGAGTGCCGAGGAGTCTGACCCACAAGCTCCAAACAGCTGTTAGGGCCAAATGGTGACAGCTAGCTCTTTAACCCCTTGGGCATCACCACACTCACATTCCACTTTAAGACCTGAGTTAAGAGTGCCAGAAACATCTGGTGGTACCAGCAGATGTGAATTAACCCGTCTTTTTTTGGAAAATGGTTGATATGAAATAGAGTCTTGGGTTGACATGGTTTGTAAAAGTAAAAAGTTGCTACTGAGGACCTCAGTATCTCCCCAGATGTTTTAGAGTTTAACGTTTCAAGATTGCCTTGAGAGGCGAAGAAGGGAACAGGTGCTGGAATGGACTTCAGTCCTTTGAGTAAGGCTGGTGGCATTGCCCAAGACCGTCAGAGTTTTACATTTAACCTAATGCCAGGCTGTGCAATGAGGTTGGCTGGGACCCACGTGGGCGGAGAGGACTAGGTGTTCCAGAACCTCCGAGTAGGGTGACCTTGGCTGGCATATGGAGACTAGTGACTCTTGGAGGCCAGTGAGCTGTTTCCAGGGCTTTTCTGGTGTGAGGCCGGGAAATCACGCAGTGTCCACTGTTTCTCCCCACAACTGGCCAACACATTAAGTTCCCAGGAGCAAACCTAAACTCAAATTGTGAATTTCGAGGTTACAAGAGGACATGGATTAATCAGACTATTTACCAAACCCTGTCAACACACACTGGAGGGAGCAGGCCAACCAAAGCCAGTGACATTTTGCAAATTTCTTAGAGCATGTTTTGTCCACCCTTGTCTTATTAAACATTCAAATCCTCTTCATGTCATCTAAAACAGGATTCTGTCGTCTGCTCACCCGCTGAGTACCAGTAATCCAAGACACGTGCCTGGAGCCACTCTGGGCTGGATGTCCCCAGGGCCCGGTTCCACCACATCATACACAACACACACAGACACACACACCAGGCACACATCACACAGATGCTGCAAAGCATGCAAAGCCAGAAGCCTCCCCAGGGACTCCATCTGTCAGCCACAGCCCCAGAAATCTTCGGCTGTCCCTGCAGCGCTGGCCCACTGTGGCCTCAAACAAAACTCCTGGTTCCTACAAGAGTCTTGTGACATCAGCATGGCAAGTGCCACTTCATTTTTCGTATGGAGAAACTGAGGCCCAGATGGAAGAAGCAGCTCGCCCAAAGCCACAGAATCCTCTTTAATAGTCAGTCAAAGTTTAGGGTGAAAGCAAAGACAGGTTTCTGCCCCTATCCATAGAGGAAAGGGGCTCTTCCTGGCTTGAGGGGGTACCAGTGGCCTGGGCCCTGCCTCAGCTCTCTGCCCCAGCTCGGGGACTGACCACTGCTCACCATGGCCCTCCTTACACTGCACCCAGTCAGAGTCTGGCAAACCCTTGACCTTGCCTGTAGAAGCCACATTCTGACGGCATCCTTCTCGCCTGGAAGCTCAGCCATCTAAGACTTAGCAGTGCTGTGCTGAAGGTGGCTCCTTCTGGAGCCCGACAGCCAATTGTTAAATATTCAGGAATCTTGCTAGTCAGGTGTTTAAAGGTTGGTATTTTGAAATTGTCCATGGTGGGAGTATTTACACCAGGGAAATCAGCAAATGCCAAACACCATGAATCAGGGATTTTCTTTTTTCCAGAGAGATAGTTTATCAGCTTATCACTGCTCGCCAGAGAGACGCCCTCTGATTTCAGTAAGACCTCAGGCCTTTGTGAACAGAAGGGATTTCTCTCAGGTTCATGGTGGCAAAAACAGAAGCTGACTCTAAGACAAAATGGGATTTGGGGGAAGGATGTCGGGTAGCTCACAGAATCCACAGGAAATCTGGAGAATCGAGAGCAGGAAACAGGCTGGAACCCAGGGCAGCAGAGCAGAGTGTGCCAGACCAGGCCCTGGCAGGCTCACCACCACACTGCTGGACGCTTATCTCAGTCCTGGCTGCCCTGGGCCACCGGACCTGGCCCCTGGGCACTTCCCCATTCTGCCAGAAAACATTCTACATGGCTCCTGCTTCTTGGCATCCCTTGCTCTGGTTCTGAGTGGGTACGTTTGATTGGCTGACTTTCAGTCACCTATCTGTAACCCCCAGCATCAGGGTCACAAAGAACACTTCTCAGGCCTTTCCTGCTTCTGTTGCAGGAGGCAGGAGGCCCAGGCGCCAGTGGATTTCCCAAATAGATGAAATTCTGAAAATTCCCGCTGTGGAGAGACTGCTCAAGACTGTAGGCTGCTGAGTTGATCGGTCCTCGGACAACAGAGGAGAGTGAGGGCCTTCAAGAGCCCTACCCTCATATCTTCTCCCACGTTAACAAAAATTCTTCCCCTCCTCTGTCCTCCTCAAATCCTAGTTAGGATTCTACAGCTGAAAGCTTCCTTTTAGTCAATGAGATCCCTCCCTGAGGTGGAATAGCCTTCCCCAGTTCCTCCAGCACTTGAGTGGAATGTAGGTCACTCACACCTTAGTGTGGACCCTGTCGATTCAGCTCAACTAAAAGAGTGAGAGTAACTCTTAATCACATATGTTAGTGTTAAGCCTAGAAATTCAGAACAGCAGATTATCCAAGAAATATTTCCATGTGGCTCTGGGATATAGAATATGAGTTAATTATACAAAGGAATTAGAATTGCCTATGTAAATTGTGACTGCACAATGGGTGAAGGCAGGGCTGCCATAGTCCACAAGTCCAGGGGTACCTTTCAGCCTATAGATTATTGGTTTTATAATCAATGATACTCCTCAGAGTTGTGCAGGGCACAGCCTGTGCAACTGTATGTGGTAGCCCTGGTGGAGGCTGTTCAAGGCTCTCTGAGCAGGAAGGGAACATAGCCAGGAAGAAACAGCAACCAAAGATCACATAGAACTGATCACATCACTGGGAGAAGAGACAGTACAAGATTTCACACACAAAATTTAAATGTACACACAGCACACGATCATCTATAAGGCATCCTCACGTTCATCCAGACCCACCCTAATTCATATAAGAAGAATCAGAGATGGACCAAAGAACTTCTCAGTGTTTAATTACGCTTATGAAAAACAAAAAGGGAGTATTTTATTATTCAGGGATGGGTTGGTGGGCAGAGAGAGGGACTGCTGGTTGACAGGTGGGATGAAACTCAGGCTGTTGAGTCACGCGGGGCTGAGAGGAGAGCAGCACATGGCCCGCTCTGCTCCCCGAAGGCATGTTCCTTTATACCATGTGAAAGGCGCTCAGAGGGTAACAAGTCCCCGATGCAGGAAGACTTTGGTCTCTAAGTGATCCCACGTTTGCAGCCTGTTGTTGATTTGAATCAGAAGAGAAGAGGCAAATCACCCCTTTCTCTCGGGGGCCATGCTTGCAGCCCTGCCTCGGTTTTCTGGTCAGCCCTGGGGTCCCCGCGTCCAGAGCAGGGGTCTGAGCCTGGTCAGGCTGCACAGCAGGACTCTGGGCATGCGGCGGGGGCACAGGGCGAGGAGACATTGGGCCCATCAGCCTCAGAGCTGGGCGTGTTGTGCCCCGAGCATTCTGGTTCAACTGGAACCAAGCTGGGATTGGACCGCCGAGTCCAGAAAACAAGCCCTCGTCGTGTGGGTAGGAGGTCGGGCTCCAACCCTGCTGCCAGCGACTCACAGAGGGGCTGAGAAAGCCCTTCCCTTTCTGGGCCCCAGAGGGAGGCTGCTCGAGCTCTTCCTCCTCCTGCTGGGGCCTGCTGACGTGCTCAGGTGACTCTGGGGACCGATGTCAGACCCCTACCTGCACACACCAAACAGCACCAACCCTGCGCAGACTTGGGCCCTGTGGCTTCTTTAGCCACCTCCCAAAGTCCCACCCCTCAGGGTCAATCCAGGCTCCTGATAGCATGCCATACCAGGGGGGACCTCACAAGGATTAAACATGAAAATGAAAGCAGGTATGTCCCTGAAGAAAATACAGGAAAATGCATTCTATAATCCAGCAGGAGGAAAGGCCTTTTTAAGCATGACATAAAATCTCGATATCCATAAAATATGAGATCCATCAATTTGACTAGGTTTCCACATAAAGAAGAAAAACATTAAGTCACAAATGAAAAGATAAATGAAAACCTAGAAAAAAATATTTGGAACTCATATCACATGTAAAAGATTAATTTTGTTAATACCTATAAAGCTCGTTAGAGTTTGAGGGATCCAATAAGTAGCATCCCTTTTCCCACCAAAATTCCAAACAATGTTGTAATAAACAAAGGAATAGGCAAATGAGGGAAATCAGCTTTATTCCTGATAGAGCCTTTGGAGAACGCGATGCAGGTGTGCAAACAATGGGCCTCCTAATGCTGGTACCCAGGCGGATCTGCCCAACACATCACAGGCAGCTCTGGAAACCTACAGGCCTCACCTGGCAGGGGCAGGGCCTTTGTCACTAAGCTCACTACATAGCCAAGGAGCACATATGCTCTGCAGGCAGGCAGATCCCAAAGGGCAAGGAGAGAGAGGCAAAGCATACCCACTTCCTCCTCCCAAACTCCCCGACCAGATAATTTATTCTCTTCCCCACAGTTGGAGTGAGTGAGGGGGAGGGGGTCAGAAAGAGGACAAGAGTTACATGTACTGATGCCATTTCACTTGGAAATATAGAGCACGGAGAAGGGAAATCCCCCCTCTCCTCCAGGGAGTTCCAATAAATCAGTAGAAAAAGAGCAATAATACAATAGAAAAATGGGAGAAGATAGATAGGAACAGACAGCGTATGGAAAAGGAAATTCAGATATACATACAAACATAAATGAAAGATGCAAAACCTCACTTTCAATGTAAGAATCCAAATTAAAACTACCATGAAATATCATTCTGTACTTATCAAATTGACAAAAGTCAAAAAATTGGTCACCACACTGTGTTGGCACCCATGTGGGGAACCAGCACCCTCATACATTGCTGGGGAGGTGGCACCACTTTCATGGAGGATGGTTAGGCAATGGGAATCAAAATTCCAAAGCCACTTACCTTTGACCCAGCAAATCCCCTCCTAGGTATTTATCTTACAGATTTGAGGTATGTGATATTCACGGCAGCATTGTTTTCGTAAATGCAAAAGATTGGGATCAACCCAAATGTACATCAATAGAGGACTAATAAAATAAGTTCAAGTACATCAATGCAATGTAAATGTATTTAGGTAGTTGTATATATCCTAATATGGAATGAACTCCAAGATAAGTAATGTGAAATAAAGATGGAGAACTTGGTGTACAGAATGCTACCAATTCCTCAAAAAAAAAAAAAAGAATATATATGCTTGGATATGCATAGAATCCTTCTAGAAGTTCACATGAGAAACTGGTTGCCTTTGGAGAAGGAAACAGAGAGACTGGGCATGGTGTGAAAAAGAGACCCACTTTTTGCTACACATCCTTTTCTACCCTTTGGATTTTACATCATGGACATGCATTATCAACAATAAGTTAATAGGGTATGATTGATGCTGCTTGGTCGTGTAGGATTGAGAATCCTGGGGTAGGATTACACTCATTCCAAGTGAGCCCAACACCGTGCACCCCCCTCCCTCAGCCTCTGTAGCTTATTTCTGGCTGCCTGGCTCCCAGGTGGAATGAAGTACGTCTCTCTCCTCACTGAACCTGGCTTGCCCCAGCTGGGTGAGGGGGATAGGAAACAGGGGCATTTGCCTCGGGCTAGTGTGTCTTCCTGGTAGTGCAACTGCTAAGCCACAGTGAGGCTGCCAAGGGCCAGCCAGTTTCCTCCCCTGAAGCCAGCCTAGGTCTGGCCAAAGGAGTCATCATGGCAAACAGAAAATTAGTCAAGCTTGGCCACAGTGTGTGATCTTTGGGATCTAGAAGATTCTAGAAAGAGTTACAGTGATACCCATTTTCAAGACCAGCTATGATTGTAGGCCCCACTCATTCCCCTCATCTACTCTGCCCACACTTCTTCCTTTTACTTGGTTCTGCCACCAAAAATTTCCCCAATTAGAAATCAATCCATTTATCAGGATTCTGTCTCTAAATACTATAAGGACCCGTAGGATGAGCAAGGTAGGCTATCTACCCGTCCCTACTTAATGTGAATTATCTTTATTGGAGGCCTTACCCTGGCCTCGCTGGGATCTGTTGCCCAGAAGAAACAGCTATGCAGGTGGATTTTGGAAGAGGCTACTTGGAGCTGAGGCACTTGGGGGCAGGGAACAGGCCTTGTGGGCCATCAAGCTGGTGGGTTTTGAGCAGCCAGAGGCCAAAATAAACATACAGGAGAGATAAGTGTAAAAGAGGGATCAGAGATGAGGACAAATCTGGCCGAGTAAAAGGCCAGGCCTGCTAAATTCTTACGGTAGAGGCAGACACGGTGAGGACAAGGAAGTGCGTGTCCCGCTGCTCAGAGCACATGTTCCAGAGCTGGGAATGAAGATGAAGGCCGTTAAGCCCACAGCCTCCTGACTGTTCACTTCCCAGCTCCGGCAGCAAGTGTTGAAACGGCCCTCCCATCTCCTGGAATCTGAAGAAAATCATCCTGTGAGGAACGAAGCAATGAGCAGTTGTTCACTGGGGGCCATTTCTCCGTGGGAAGCCTCAGCCACAGAGCTCCACTCCTGGAGCTGACGACTGCCCCAACACAGCGAGTGTCATGATGCATGACCCCTGTTGGGGATAGGAATGCCCAGCACTGCCAAGGAACCAGTGTGGCTGCTGAAGAAGCCACTCAGTGTGCACCGTCCACAATGCCAAGACTGGTATAGCTCCAAACTGGGGGTGCATCGGTGAAGGTGTGTGTGATGGTTGATTTGACCTGTCAATTTGTCTGGGCCACAGGGTGCCTGACATCTGGCCAAACATTATTCTGGGTATGTCTGTGAGGGCGTTTCTGGATGATGTTAACATTTGGGTCAGTAAACTGAATAAAACAGATTGCCCTCCATAATGTGGGTGGGCCTCGCGCAATCGGTTGAAGGTCTAAATAGAACAGAAAGGCTGACCGTTTCTTGAGAAAGTGGGAATTCCTCCTGCCTGACTGTTTGAGCTGGGACATTGGTCTTTTCCAGCCTTCAGACTAGGAGTGAAATATTGGTGCACGCACGTGTGAGTGTCTGTTCATGGGCCATTGCTTCAGAATCTTCTGGCTTCCACCATTTCCACTATGGGCATAGGTGCAGCAGCAGGAGAAGAGGAAGGAATGAGGCTTTACTGCTGCTATGGTGCACTCCAGAAACAGCTTCACTTACTTCAGACATCAGCCCTCCCTTCCAGAGATTCTTACACCCATGAATGCTGTGTCCTCTTCTGTCCAATTAGCCTCTCTAATAGACCAGAAGTTACAGACCCAAGGGGCTGCCTGGTAACACAAATGTCTGAAAATGTCAGTGGTGGAGACTATGTGCCACATCAAGCCCATTCGAATTCAAATTTTTATTACACACCATGCCGACAAAATAAAACACACCATTGTGTAAAACTCTGTAGGCCATAAGCTCCGCAAGACTGGTTACAATGAAAACTAAAGTTGAGATCAAGGTAATGACAAACAACAGCACTGCTATTAATAACCGGGAACTTCTCTAAGATAGATAGAGACAGAGAGAAAGTGAAATAAACTCGTCACGACAATCTCATGAGTGGGGTACTGCTCTTAGTCATTTTACAGGTGAGAAAACTGAGGCACAGAAAGGTTAAGTAGCTTGCCTAAAGTCACACAGTAGTACTAGAACTTGAACTTAGGTCCTCTGTCTGCAGAGCCACTAGAATTGGGTTTCTTGTGAATTCAAAAGCTACAGGGAACTGGGCTCTGCTACCCGGGGGGACATGATTATTTATGTCTCTAGCTGTGTTCCTACAAGGTGGCCTGGAATCCTGAGCATACACCCAGGGATGTCCAGTCCCAATAGAGATGCAATCCCTGCCAAGAAATTCCCTCTTTTCTCAAATGGGTTTGCTTGGTGGATTAGCTGGATAATTATCTCTCTTCCCTACTTTCCTTGGTGCGGATGGACACAGTGACCAGTAAAAGCCAACGTCTTCCTGATTTGAGAGCCAAGGCTTTGTTGTGGCAGACCACACACACTGTGGAGGGAGTTCTGTCCCCTACCAGCTATATGACCTTGGGCAAGTCCCCAAGCCCCACAGGTCTTCACCTATAAACGGATCAGGCTGGAGGAGACAATCTGAAGTTAACCTAAGCCCAAAGACAAAGTTAAAAATATGGTCTTAGGACGGTCTTAGTCAGCTTGGGCTGTTATAACAAATTACCATAGACTGGGTGGCTTAAACAACAAACATTTATTTCTCACAGTTCTGGAAGCTGGGAAGTTCAAGATCAAGTGCCAGCAGATTCAGTGTCTGGGGAGGGCCCTCTTCCTGGTGTGCAGACAGCCACCTTCTGGCTGTGTCCTCTCATGGCAGAGAGAGAGGGCTCTGGTTTCCCCATCTTATAAGGGCACTAATCCATCATGAGGGCTCCACCCACATGATCTCATCTAATCCAATTGTCCCCCATCTACAAATACCATCGCACTGGGAATTAGGGCTTCAACATATGAAGCGGGGGGGACACAAACATTCATCTGAAGCAGGGCTGATAGATGAGTACAGCTGCTGAGAGCTCATCTTGGAAGAGTGCACCATGCTTATCACACACCCTCATTATAGCCTCCTCTCCCTTCCTCTCTGCCTGCCCACCTGCTTGCTAGCTAAGGGTGTGGATCGTAATTCTGGGGGACCTCGGTCCTCTTGTCCAAGTCTCCATTCCCCGACCATTGCGTAGCCTGAGCCTTCAGACCCATTCCTCAGGGAGAGTGAGGGCTTTGAGCACAAGCCAGAGGGTGACTGGAAACCCCTTCACTCTTGTGGTTCCCAGATTCACCCCCTGAGGACCTGCATATTCGAGCTTGTTATTGTGCTCATTTGCTACAAGCCAAATAAAGAACTTGCACCTGAAAAACACTGAACCTTGTATGGTAGTTGGAGTTCCAGGGTGTAAAACTGGAGGTTAATCTTACTCCTGCACAGGGGAGAGAGCTGAGGAATCAGAGAAGGAGCTTTCCAAAGCACACAGCTGGCCCTGGATATCTTCCCAGCAATGCCGGAGAAGGAAGGGTGGGTCACTCCCCAAGGGTCAGGCAGCCAACGCCTCCCCAGGTGAGGGATCCAGTCAGGCGAGTCCCATAGCCAAGGTCCCTAGCAGTCTTGTGGCCTGGCATGCAAATTGGGCAGGATGCTGCTGCAGCCTGAAGCCACTACATACCACTAGCTGGTGGTCGCAGTTTAAGCCCCTCCAGGGGGTGTGGCTTGTGGCTCTCATGACCATACAAACAGCCAAAAGAGATGTTTAAGTGATCAGTGATCCAGGTATTATTACTGCTCAACAAGCCACCCCAACCCGATGGTATTAAACTATGATCATTTATTATTATTATGTCTCATGGCTCTAGGGTTGGACTGGGCTTAGCTAGATGGTTCTTATTCGGGTCCTCCCTTGTGGGGCTCTGGTCAGGCAGTGGCTGGGGCAGGGAAGTGCTGAGGTTTCCTCCCTCACATGTCTAGCGGTCAAAGAAACTTGGACCTCAACTGAACACCTCCAGCACGGCCTCTCCATGTGGCCTGGGCTCCCCTTCCTTCAGTCTTTATTAAGGTTCTGCCCTGCAATGGGAGGTAGGGGAAACAAGGAGGTTTAGGCCATGGTATCCACCCTGCACGAATTCAGGCTCATTTGGGGGAGGCACCAAAAAAATCAAGAAAAACTACAGAGCTGCAGGAGGTCGCATGAGGCAGGCAGTGTGGGCACAGAGGGCGAGGTGAGTCGATCCCAGCCTGGAAGAGGGTGCTCCGCCAAGACAGTGCACGGGGAGCACGAAGTAAACGTGACGCCGTTGACGCTCTCTGCTGAGCTCATTCTTCCTATTGCTGTCAGCACGTGTGTCTGTTTTGTTTGTGTTTATTTTGTTCTATCTTGCTGTCAAACTGAAGTGAGAACAGCAGGTGATAAAAATAGTTTGGCCCCCTGAAAAGGAGTGGAGGGAAAAAGTCTAGGATGAACTAATTCCACCCTCCTCACCTTTAATCGTTTATTCTTCTCATGGGAGGTTGAAGTTGACCCGTCTGAGGGTGGCGGAGCAGCCCAGAGCTGATATTTGGGATGCAGGGGTTAGAGCTAGCCCAGGAGACCCTGTCTAAGGCATTTGGGGCCTGAAACAGCCCATGATGGGGGGGATCCAAGCCACATCCCTAGACAGTCTTGACCATCACCAGCTTGACAAACCAAGCTCCTATGATGAGCCCAAGGCATGCGGGCTGGCCTGAGAGTGAGTGGCAGCCAAGGGTCAGGGATGGGCTGGAACTGGAATTAAACACAGGCTCCATCATGAGCAAAGGGGCAGGTATGGTGTGCCTGGTTTTGCCTTTACTGGACTTCAGCTGCGTGGCATTTAGGTGAGCCAGACTGTCTGCCAAACAGTCGGATCTCTGCTGAAATAACAGTCGTGATGGTGAAGGCTCACTGAGTGCCCACTGTGTGGCCGGCACTCTACTGAGCACTTTCTGTGCATATTTCCTCTAACCCTCCTATCAACCCTGTGAGGGGTTATTATCCCTATTTTATAGATGAGAAAACTGAGGCTCAACGAGGGAAAAGCATTTGTTCCCGATCAGTAGTTAACTATGAACCTCGGTGGTCTGACTCTGCCCAAACAGGAGCTTTCACGGAGGCCATGTAATGCCCACAATAAGCCTGTGATGGGGTGGTGTTTTCCTTTTTTCCCAATGAGAAAATGGAAGATAAGTGACTTGCTCGAGTTCCAACAAACCTGGTAAGTGGCAGAGTAGGGAGTTGAACCCATTCTAATTCCCCAATCCAAGCTCTTTCCACTGCCCCCAAAGCTCTTATTTGGTGGGGCGGGGGGGTCCCCCTCTGCAGACCAGAATGGTCTGGTACAAAGTTAAGGAGGAAAAGAATGCAAACAGAACTCTGCATCGCCCCAGCAAGGGGAAGAAAGCAGATCGTTAACGGAGGTGAAGGGCAGGGCAGGGAGCAATGCTAACCATATGCCATCTCCCATTTTTCACTTAAAAAAAGAAAATCACCTTGTCATTTTTTAAAATTACCTGTCCTGAAGTGGGGAAGGAGCAGGTACTCCAAAGAACCAGACACCTGCTTTCCTCACCGTCTGCTTCCAATCTGTTATCTGGCCTGGCACATGTCTCCTGTTCCCAGGATGTTTTAAGGGCTCTTCCTAGCTGGGTCCAAAGAAAACATTCATTTTGATTACAGAAAAGAGGCGCATCTGCTAGCCTGGATTTGTGGGAGAGCCTATAATCCCTGCATTTTACCTCCTATTAGCCTTCTTCTCCAGGAAAGAAATGTCCTGCTCTTTAAAGTCGAGGCCATAAAATTGTGACAGCTCGCTTGCAAACAGAGCTCATTCTGGAACATGAAACAGCCCTTCAGATAAAATATACAACTCAGGTGTGGGAGGGAGAGGGCTGGGGTCTTAAAACCGAATCAGTTGTTAGTTACATTTTGTTTTATGGATCTATCTGGGCAGTTCCCTACTGTAGAGCATCCCCAGTTCCAACATTTCGGACATACTTCCCATTAGCCCTTCATTTGAAATTTTATGCTTCCCCTCATAAAAAGCTTCAGCAGATTAATGTGCTTGGGATGTTTATTTATAAGTACAGCTGGTCTCCCTTCAAGTTGCTTTTATTGTTGGGTTGCTTGAGTGTGCCCCTTTGTAAGCAGCAAAAGGGTAAGACTGCAGCCCAGCAACCAGCATTATCTCAGAGACGAGGAGACACATGGCAGGGGTCAGATTGGGGGGGATGGAGGACATTAGGCAGGGCTTTGAGGTTTGCCATGCAATGAGGCACGTGGGAGCCTTCTTTTGCCTGGCTGCCATCATATGCACTGGGAACGGGCGTGTGTGGATGGTAGTTATGGAGGGAACCTGAGCAGCCATCCTCAACGACCAGAGGGACCTGTCCTGTGGACCCTTCCCTTCGATACATCAGGACTGGCTTGACTTTGTTGGAGCAGCAGCTATTCTCTGTTGAGCAGAAGAAGATCAAGCACTGACCAAGATTGCCAGTATTATTCTAATCTTGGATGAGCAATCATCATTTCTTTTACTAGATACATGATAATCAAATGTCTTATAAATTTCTAAATTTGTACCATTCTTCCCTCCACTCTCCTGCTTCATTATTTTTGCAGTAAAGATGAGCAATATCATCATTTTTTAAGGCCAGGTCTTTGTAAGTTAGTGTGTGTATGGTCTTTATTAAAGACCACCAGATTTCATGTTTTTATTGTACATTTGACTTCTTAGTTCTCATGCGCTGTAGGAACATTCTTGAGCAACACCACTGATGCGTATTCCCCCAGGCTCTGCTATCTCCCCCTGGCACTGGAGACAACACTGGCCTTTGATTGTTAGAAAGTTCTGCCCTCTATTGGCCTCAGATTGCCTCTCTGTGAGTCCTACTCCTGCCCTCTGGAGCCACATAGTCTCTTTCCTCTCCTCCCCTTTGAGAGATTTGAGGACCATGACTAGTCCCCCAAAAACATCCTTTGCCCAGGCAATGTGTCCTGGTACCCTGCTGTGCTCTGAGTGAGAATCCAAATGAGTGTTGGCCAAATTAAGCCTTTTCCATCTTCCTTGAACGAATGAGTTCTTCTGTTAGTGAGACCACTAAGCACTTGTCACACATGCCAGTCATTATGTGGTTATGTGCTCTTGGCAATGATCGTCTCTGAACTCATGCTTCTGGGTTCCAGGGAGAAATATTTTTTATCAGTCAGATGCCTTTTGATTACCCAGACATTACAGAGGCAGCAGACATTGAAACCAAAGAAAGAAGGGGGAAAACTTTACACCAAATGGCAAGAGACTGATATTTGTCTTGCCCTTGACCTCAAAAACATTTGGTGATGTCCAATAGCACAAGAAAATGCAATCCGAGTACCAAATATTAAAAATCATTCAAGGGACTGGCCCGGTGGCCTAGCGGTTGAGTTCTTGTGCTCCGCTTCAGAAGCCCAGGGTTCGCAGGTTCGAATCCCGGGTGCGGACAGATGCGTCGCTTGTCAAGCCATGCTGTGGTGGCATCCCATATAAAGTGGAGGAAGATGGGCATGGATGTGAGCCCAGGGCTAGTCTTCCTCAGCCAAAAAGAGGAGGATTGGCAATGGATGTTAGCTCAGGGCTAGTCTTCCTCAGCACAAAAAAAAGAAAAAAAAATCATTCATGTGGTCTTTGAAGAGATAAATGCCCCATCTCCCCTCCCCCCAAACTCCCTATGAGCCCCTCACCTTGCTCCTTTGATGCTCAAAGGCCCTCTGGGTGTCAGAAAATTCTTGCTAGCCCCTAAAAATCCCAGAGACCAAAGGGAAGCAGGAGTAAAAGCAACTGAGGTTATAGCCTCGGGTCATTTAAGGGAAAAGATGAGCAGTTGTTGGCATAAAGAATGTCTTTAAAATACTAATGATTTTAACAAAGATATAGCCCTGAACCTTAAAACTTTCCATTATACTCAAAGCAAGACAGAAGGCCCTAGGAAGTTGGAAAGAGCAGAGACCCATCCATCAAACATCTGGGGCCTGAATCACACCCCACTTTGGGTACTCAGTGGACAAAGTCAGTGTGGCACTCTTGATAAGATGTCCTGATTGGACATGACCTCACTCCTGTCGGCCTCACCTATGCAGTTAAGCTCCTGGGTCTAAGTCCTTTTTTCTCCAGAACTAGCCAAGCTTACAGATTACAGTTCCATAGGAGAGAGGAGAACTTCTGTAGCAAAAGTCTAGAAGCAAAGCTGGGCTCTTTCCCATGCTGGCCATCACCCAGTTGGGCACTCCTGGCAAAGACCAAGGATACTCTGGACGATCAGAGGGTGAGGGCTATGACTTGGAAGAGACAAGGAAGACTTCCTAAAGAAGAAGAGGCCTGCGAAGGGAGGGAGGTTGAAGAGGCAGTGGTTGAGGAATGAGAATGTGCGGAACTCTGCTCCTCAGTCAGCAGCTTATTTGCAGAGGGAGGAATGGACAAGTTCATTGTGCAAAACTGTCTGACTCAGGAAAAGATTTGGGTACGTGTGGACATCTTTGCTTTCCATGGCTAGGCTAATCTCTATGGTGCAGGACTCCAGTGCCTAAGAAACATTTCCACCCCCTCCAAGAGTTAGAAGTCTGTTTTGATCTCTCCCACCATGCACCAGTGCTCACACCTGGCCCTCCCAGTACAAGGCAGCACCCTCAGAACATTTGGCTCTGACTTCAAGGGAAATGAATCCTAGGAGGCTCCTTCTTCCAGCTGATACAACCCAAGGACTGGGCTCTTTCCTTATAGGAAGCAACAGAGCTACAATCCTGTCTCTTGAACTCCAGAAACTGCAGCTCTGGTCCTTTGGAGCCCTGACTAACGTCTTGCACCAAAGTCAGATGATTCACCCAACTCCCAGGGAGAGGCAGATGCAGGAGGATTGCTTAGGGGACCAATCAACCAGTGGCCTTGCAAAAATAAAGCTTCCTTCCAGAATTGCTTCTGACTGGAGGTACAGACCTGAGAGGAGCTGCTCGGGACAGGGTTTGATTTCCTCTGATTGTTGAGTTCATAGACAACCTGAATATGAGGGACTTTGGTTGTTTTCTTCTACTTGGCCCTGACTTATAGACTGCTGAGCAGGGACAAACCTTTACAGACCATCAAATCCTTCCACTGCCTCTGGGCAGGGCAGGAGCCCAGCCAACCATCCCCAAATAAATGAGCCTTTCCCAAAGCTGGGACTCATAGAACAAGAGATGACTTCATGGAGAGGTCCCAGTGTTCCCACTCTCTCCTAGGCCTCAAACTCTCACTTCAGGTGAAGTGTCTCATGCTGTTTGCTGCATGCAAGTCCCCCCAGTGAAGGCAGAGAGGGCTAACAAAGTCCTCATGAGGAGGTCCACACATGCGCACACACACATGCACGCATACTCAGCCCATTGTGTCCTAAGAGCACTGACACTCCCCCAACTTACTTTGGGGGAATTAATTCACTTACTGAGTAAGGCTATTTAATGTCTTACTTACGAGGAAGATATTAAGTGAAACAGAGCCAACCACCTTCCCACAAAAGATTCTCATGGCAAATACAGAGTGTCCATGAGTAATGCCATGTATATATGTATATGTATGGGGATGTGTGAGCATATATGGGGGGCCAGGGGAGCAACACGGCATGAAGTCCTGAGGGAAGCATGTTCCAAACAGATCTTGGGGCTGCATATGTCCTGAGTAACATGCCCAGGACAAATTCTAGATCTCCCATAGCCTCCAAGAGGGAGTAGACAACAGGCTGGTGGCACAAGACCAGAAGGAAGGGAAGTGAGGAACAGGTCTCCTTGGGGTCTGGCAAGAGTGGCTACAGCCCCTAGAGGTGGCCCAGTAATGCTTTGGGGGTTCAGGATCTCACCTATCTTGCTGTCTCTCTCCTCCAGGGAGGGATAGCTAGCAGCTCTAGGCTCTGTGTCCCATGCAGTGCAGCCTCCTGTGGCATTGTCATCTCCGGGCAGCCTCTCCATCCTCAATTCAAGCTCCCCCTACTTCAGAGCCTCCAAGTCAGTCCTCATAGCCTTTTCTGTATCCAGTCCATTCCTGTTCTGATTCTGTGTAGTCAACTTCTATAAAATAGGTTGTTGCACAGTTAACAAGGCTAGAGGTGTTTTTTATTTGTTTGCTTTTATCAAAAAAAAGTGGGGCCGGCCCTGTGGCATAGTGGTAGAGTTTGGCACACTCCACTTTGGCGGCCTGGGGTTCATGAGTTCGGATCCCAGGCACAGACCTACACACCACTCATCAGGCCATGCTGTGGCAGCCCACATGCAAAAAATAAAGGAGGATGGTCACAGATGTTAGCTCAGGGCAAAATCTTCCTTACTGAAAGAAAAAGGAAAAAGCACCCATTGTATTGTTCCTTTACATGTGCAGGCCATTAGACTTGTCATTCCATCCCATCCAACCAGATTATTTTGAGATATTCTCTAAACTATGTATAACAACCAATGGAATGTGAGCAAATAGTATCAGCCTCATCGGATACTGAGGAGGAATAAATGACATCATGAATGGGAAGAGCTTTCTCGGGTGTGTTAATCATGTGTTGGGCACGCTGAATTGTTGACATGATTATTCCTACCGGGCCCACTTCCTGCAATCTGGACCACCATGGCCACTCTTTCCTGCCACAAGAGTCTCCTGCCTGGACTGCAAATCCTGCCTACTGGAGGTTGACCAGAGAAGGTACCGCCAGGTCCTGTGAGTCCTTGGGAAAGTCTCTGCCCCTCACTGGGGCTGATTCTCATGCACTCAAGGAAGGGATTCCAGAATTGCCAAAAGACATGACAACTCTGAGTTCTCTTCTAGCCTCATGTTCTGCCAATTGTAGGTCTTGCTTTGTGCATTGATTCCCTGGGGAGGAAAAGAGATCCTACAGGTTTTCAGATATAGCTGACCAGATCTTTCGCGTGTGTGCGGGCAGATCTATAGGGGGCATATAATATTCAGGAAAGTGAAAACAGTCACTTCCCTTGCAGGTTCTGGGCTGCAAAAGGTGAAGGGAACTTCATGAATTCTCTAGTTCATGTTTCATTTTGGATTAGAAGAAAAACCGCAGAAACATAAACTGTGTCAATCAGCCCTGCTGTGTAAACAAGTGGTTGATGATAACTCATGAGGCAGTTTGCATTTCTTTATGGAGTGGCCAGCGACAAAGATCCAAAAACAAACCTTCTCTTTTACGGTTATTTGGAAAAGGAACAAGGAAAGCATTTGTTTTACTTTTAAGAGCTGTTACAACCAGCCCCTTGCTCCCCGAACTGCCTCTCTGTGCGCAAGCCTGTGGCTGTTCCCCTGCCGGGAGCCAGCTCCGGAGTCCACCAACAGCCTGTGGTGGGCTGAGGTGAGGCCTCCTGAGCCCTGACTCCCCGAGGCTCCTGCTCTCAAAGGCATGACTGGGATCTCCTCCTTACGGCCTTGCTAGACCACAAGGCACCTTTGTGCAAATTAGAAAAAGACAGCCCCTATCTTTCAGATGCAACTCTGGCTTGGCAGGCAGACAGAGCCTTTGCAAATTAGAAAAAGGTGCCCCTACCTCCAGATCAGTGCTCTGCAAACTTTTTCTATCAAGGGCCAGATAGTAAATATTTTAGGGTTTGTGGGCCAGAAGGTCTCTGTCACAACTACTCAACTCTGCCATTGTCGCACTAAAGCAGCCATAGACCAACACATCAACAAATGGGTGTGAGTGTGTTCCAAAATATTTTTATTTATAAAAATGGGCAATGGACCTGACTTGATGGTTTTCCAACCCCAGCTCCGGATGGATGCAGCCCAGCAGCAGGGCTTGGCAAATGGAACACAGGCTAAAACTAGTCCACTACTCATCCCTTTGACTGGGGACCCTTGTGCAAAGCCTACACAATCCTACATGGTGGCCCTGCCTCTGGATCCCCAAGATGCTGGGGACCTAAGGGGACAAACTTCTTGGACCTGGAATGGACCACCCCAGTGAGTCTCAGCATCCTTCAGCCCCCACCAACTCTCTCCTGCTCCAACAGCCTTCACATCTTGGGGTCATGCCAATCAGAATGCCAACTCCTACAGACCCAAAGTCCCTTCCTCATCCCGCTGAGTAGCCCCAAGTCAGAGAACTGCACTGAGCGCAGCTTTTAAAACCAGACTTCTATTACTTGAAGAGATAAAGACTCAGTCTGTAAAGACAGGAAGTCCAGCAGAGCCAAATCACAGGGATTCGCAGATGAGCAAAGCTGCTTGTCTCCTGAGACCTCTTCTTTGGCAAAACGCCAATTAACCAATGAATAATTGGTTGAAGTGGAAGGGCAGAGACAAGTTATTTCTGGACATTTTCCAGTTTTTTTCAACCAGTCTTCCAATTATAATTAAAATGTGATGGTGGCTTCATGCAAACCATGGGCAATCTACAGCAAAGTCTACGGAAAACTCATTTCTTGCATCACCAAGAGCAGCTGTGGCACTAGTTCCCAGGAACACTGATCTGACTTTTAGCGGAATACTCCGTAATATTACTCACCCTTCATCTGACCTTCATAAATATCAAAACCTTACCATCCTGCATCCCGACATTTAATTCTTTCCTGTCATCTAATGAGGCCACATTTGGTTAGAAGGTCTCTTGTCATTTACAATGCTGAGAGAGACATATCTTTTTAATGAAGCTCCTAATTCAGAGAGTAATGAAATTGTGGACAAGATTACAACACGTGCTGGCCTGGAGACAATGGAGGCCCTCAGACTCAGCCAGGCCTTTGTGGGATCACACCAAAAGAATGAAAAAATGCTGGCATTCCTGCGTAAGCTGCAGAGTCTGGCCGATATCATTCTAAATTCAATTATCCAGAAAAAAGTGTGGATTCATGTTAATATATTTTACAAGGTCCTATAATTTATCATCCTTTGTTTTTCTTTATGAATAACAGATTTTCCCTCAGTTAAAAAGCACATAGGGGGTTGGTTGGATGGAAGAGAGACCAAGAGCCGCTTGCTTTTTCTTCAGTGGAATGGAAGGCCATACGAATTCTTCTCCCAATAACAGCTTGGCAAATGTTTGACAGGGAGAAGTGCTGGGAAGTGCAGGCAAAGACACGGGTTGCAGATGCACCCACACTTCACACTAGGAGAGGGAAACAAGGCGAATGGAATGCTCTAGATAGCAAAGATGGTTGACATGACTCCAAGCCCTGACCCGGCCCACAGAAAGTGAGAATACAGCCTTTGTGAGCAACAAGAGGAACTGTCTGCCCAGACACCACCCAGAATTCAGCTCAGGTAGATGCACGCCTGCGTGCAGGGGTGTGGATTTGATGTCAAGGATATAGGGCTTTGACTGGGTTAGGGAAGGCAAAGCCCTTTCACATAGCTCATTCATGACACACCACTGTATTCAGTCATCATCTCAGAACTCAGGTCTCTGGCAGGTGCCAAAGTTTGCCCAAAGACCTCCCACAGCAATGCTTCCTGCCACGCCATGCCCCCTCCTCGCCAACACATACCCAAGAGATGAGATTTCATGCTGGCCTCTTTCACACTCCTGAGCTCACTATCACCCTCTGGTTTGGCCAGGAAATGGAGCACTGTGTTGGAGTGGATGCAAATCTGGTAAAAGCACCTGTAGAGGCCTTTGGTGTAAGAGTGTGAAGAAGTGCTGTCAGCTCTTTTCTCTGATGGAGATGTAAGAACAAAGTAGAGGGAGCTCTGGAGAGGGGAGGTGATTCTCCCATTCTAGCTGATGGAACCCTGCCAGGGGAGGAGAAAGTGCTGTGAAAGGAAGGGCAGGGGACATAAAGTAGACAGTGTCAGCCTGGTGAGCTTTTCCCACAGTGACTGTGATGGATTGTATCTTCCAAAGATGAATGTAACATCTCCCACCCACACACTTTTCTGCAACATGATCACTGCCCTTTCCTGCCCCCTTGAATCTAGGAAGGCCCTTGATGGCGTTGACAAGTAGAGCGTGGTAAAGTTGGCACTAGGCCAGTTCTGCTTCCTGCCTTTGGTGTGCTGACTCTTGGAATGCTCGCTCTGGAAAACCAGCCACCCTGCTGTGAGAAGCCTAAGCCACTTGGAGAGGCCAAATGTAGGTGCTCCAGTCAGGTCGACAGCCCCCTGAGCTCCCAGCTGATGGCCAGCATCAGCTGCCAGCCACAGAAATGAGCCATTGTTAGATGTTCAGCCCCAACCACCATCTGACTGCAGTCACATGAGAGACCCCAGGGGGAAACCATCCCGTTGAACTTGGTCAACCCTCAGAACTTTGAGAGATAATACTGAATTGTTGTTTTAAGCAACTAAGTTTCAGAGTGGTTTGTTGCATGTCAATAGATAACCAAAAATATGGTATGGTATGAGCACTGACCAATCAGAATGGATGCTGACAGGCAGTAGGGCTGGAGCAGGGTCTCTAAGGACCTCCTGCTGTGTCAGATGTTTATCCTTTAATTCCCAGAGGAAGAGCCAAGATGGCAGAAGGACACTGAGGGAGACTGGGACAGCAAGTGTTTCAGTGTTTTAACACCAGTTCTGAACATACTCGTGAGCACCTGCTGGACATCATCCTGGTCTCCATAACCCTATAATTCATACCGACATCCTTGCTGGGCCATATTAGATGTGGGAAGGCAACCTATACCCAGATCGGGACACGGAAGTAGGTGTCACTCCTAGGATCTAAGAGTCCCCTGAGAACCCAGCACTTTCTCCTTTTTAGCATCCTTTTCTATCCATGACTGCGTTTGATCTTTACAATGGCCCTGAGAGGCAGATGTTACTGGACCCCACTTGGCAGGTGAAGAAATCTGAGATCCAGAGAGATTAGGAGGGACAGAGGCAATGATGGGAAGCGTATTGGTCAGGACACTTTATTTCTAGTCCTGGTTCTCGTCCTGGTTCTGACACCACCTCGGTCTGGGACCTCAAGCCAGTGCTGTGACTTCTTGGAGCCTCCTCATCTCTAAAGTTAGAGAAATGGGAAGATGATCCCCGAGGACGCATCTGGCATCACTATTCTCTAACTATGTGACTTGCCTGAGGTCACCAGGAAGGGAACTGCAGAATCAGAACATGGTCTCAAGGCCCCTGCCTCCTTGTCCGGTGCTCACATGACTGCCCCCACAGATGCCTTCTTAAGACATCTCAGCGTCTTTATACAATGTGGTAGCCAAACCCTATCCCCAGCTCCGAGACAAGAGAATGTCTCCACGTCCACACCCAGAGAAGACTTTCTGTGCTTATGCTTCTGGCCCTGGGCCTTCTGTGCTGATATATAAGGACTAAATCCCCACCCTCATGCTTTATAAGGAAGCATGTATGGGGATGAGAAGAGAGGAGGATGGGGAGTGAGATGAAGTGGGGAGTTCCCTCTGAATCTCAGCCAAATCTGCCCAGGCTAGCCCTGAGTAAATCCTGCAGCCACCACACAGGAAGCTGCTAATCGGGGCAGACATTGTCTCATTCAGGGGTCCAGGGCCCCAGTCCTGACCTAGTCCTAAGGCAGCATTGGGAGGTGATGAATCTCTCCTGAGATTGTGTGGTTTCCAGGAAAGCATTCCAGAATCTGAAACCAGCTTCAAAGGAATGTATATCTGCTCACTCCCACCCTGGCTGGGAACCAGACCAGGGCACCTTATTCTTATTAGGCTGGAGATGTCTTGGACACTAATCTTGAAAAATGCACTGAGGATTCGGACGCAGATGGGGAATGGTGTGGCTATGCAGAAAAGCCCATTGTTGGCAGCACTAGACTTTCTCTGAAAGATTTTCTGGGCAAGTAATTTAATTCCTCTCCATCTCACATTTTCCAACTTTGAAATGGAAATAAGAATTTTCTTTTGTCTTATAACCGTCCTATACCTGTGAGACTGAATGAGACAGAGTGGGAGCTGAAGCTTCTATGACCTGCTGGAAGATATATCAAATATGAGAACCAAATGTGAGGGAGAATCTCCACATAGAGAACAAAGAGTGTCCAAAATGGGTGTCAGAGCAGAGGGGGCCTGAAGTGAGAATTAGGTTGGAGACTTTGGAAAGATCAGATTGGAATGGGAAAATGTGATTGGATAGGAATGTGGACAAATTCCTTTGAAGGGCACCAACACCCCCTGCTCCTCCACAGCCTGAGGGTGTGTGTGAGGTGAGCAGGGTGAGAAGGAGGGGGTATCTGGGCCATTAAAGCAGCTAGGAAGGAACAGCTTATTCTTTATTTATTATTCATTTATCCTCATCTGAACCTGCGTGTGGGGCTCCCAGTGCCCCACCTTGTGATGATTAATTTTATATATCAACTTAACGAGACCACAGTACCCAGATATTTAGTCAAACGCTAGTCTAGATGTTACTGCGAGGTACTTTTTAGATGACATTAACACTTAAATCAACAGACTTTGAGTAAAACAGATTACTGTCCACAATGTAGATAGGCCTCATTCAATCAGTGGAAGACCTCAAGAGGAAAAAAGATGGATGTCCCCTAAGAAAAAAATTCTGCTTCCAGACTGCTTTCGAACTCGAGACTGCAACATCAGCTCTTCCCTGGGTCTCCAGTGTTGGCCAACCCTGCAGATTTTGGACTTGCCAACCTCCATAATCACATAAGCCAATTCCTTAAAATAAATCTATCTCTATATATCTAAATCTATCTCTACATATCTATCTATCTATCTATCTATCTATATCTATACGTCAGAGGAGAGTGAAAAAGAAGTGATTGGAATGATGTCAGCTTGGCAATGAAGTGGTCGGTGGGCAGATGATGAGAGCCCTGTGGAAGACTCATTTATCAGCCCCTCTGCTTCAGTACACCCAGAGATGTAGACATTCCAACAAGGTCTGTTCTCTGCCCTCCTCTCCTCTCACTCTACGCATTTTCCCTGATTGGTCTAATCTTCTCTCATCTCTTCAACCATGTCCCCTTCTTGGATGACTCCCAAATCTCCATCACAGGCCCTGACCTCTCTGCTGAGTTCCAGAACTGTATACCCAGCTCGTGGACAACCGATCTGGGAGTATCACTGGTACCTCACACTCAACATGTATAAACTGAACTTATCATCCCCCCCCCGCCCAAAACCTGCTACTCCTCCTGGTGAATGGCATTACCATCTACCCAGTCTCCCAAGCCATTAATTTGAGAGTCAAGGGTAACTCCTCTCCCCTACCCCACTCTCCACATCCAATAATCACTAAGTCTTGCTGGAGTTGCCTCTTGGGATTTTCCCAGTGATAAAGTCACTGCCCTAATTCAGTACTATCTCTGGCCTACCTAGTCCAATAGTCCCTAACTGGTTTCACTGGTCATATCCACAGCCTATCAGGAGGATGCTCCAAATTGCCCCCCCCCCATTTAGACTCTTGCTAAAAGTAGCATTTTCCTGCTTCTCTAGGTGATGAGAATATACTGGTGTGGACATATCTCACTGAGGGTGGCTACTGCCAAGGCATTTGAGCCATGCTCCTCCAGGTATCTTGGAGATGCACCATTCTCACATTCTCAGGTCTACTTAGAGCCTTTGGTCAATCTTCCCATGCCAATTTGGAGAGCCTAAGAAGCAACTTCTTCCACTCAAGCCTATTATAGTGTCCTCCTGGTCACAAGAATGGAGGAAAAGAAAGGTCCCCCAGGTGACCTGGGTGGGCTTCAAGGTACATTTGCAGTGTAAAATGCCCTCTGGGGGAGTTGGCCTTGGCCATCAGCACCTTGGAGAGCACTGGCTCTGACCTTTGTTGGAGAGCTAACTGGACCAGAGTCCTGGATTCTGCTGGGGATGATGGTAGGGAGGGGAAAGGGTTGACACCGAACTCCTCCATTAGCCAGATACCTAGCCCAATGATTTCAGGGATCTGAACAATATGAATGACCCTCATGTTGGCCCAGACTTGGGTTTCAGGGGCTCCACAGCCTCTGCTCAGACCTTCCACAGGAGGTCGGTGGTTATGATCCCGAGTCATGGCCAAAACAGTTAAACACTGAACACTAGTGCTCCCCACGGTTCTGTGCCCAGACTACACAGAATTCTGCATCTTTCATGATTTTATTTCAGGTTAATTGCCAATGAAAACACAAGCCACCTTCAGAAGTTACCTATCTTCTTTAACTACTGCCGTTTGTTCTTCGTTTGGTGGAGCTCCCTCCTGCTGTTCTCACTGTGGACCTTCCAGCATCCTCTGCCCCCACACCATAGAGTGACTGGGCAGCAAGGACTTCAGGGATGTGGAGGCCTCAGCTGACCTCTCGCTCAATGTGGCCTCACCCATTTGGGGAAGGAGGTGCTGCTTCTGGTTTTATGCTCAGGGAACTCTGAAGAGATTAACACACAGAGTCCATCTCTGCAGCTGCTCTTCGTCCCTTTTGGACCAGAAGCCTCTAAGGCTGGAATAGAAAGGAGCAGTGGACCTCTATATGAAGACAGCATATGCCTGTGGAGTCACAGAAACTGTCTTTGCTCTCTGGAGTTAATGCATTTGCTCCTCCACTCGCCTTTGCTCCCTCAGCCCTAGCCCTGTGTTGCGCAGTCTGCTCCAACCTGCCCTCTCTGTGGGACAGCCCCCCTGAGTTCCTGCAGCTGAGTAACTGCAGTCTCCGATTTGCTTACAAAGTGTTTCAGATTCAGCGTCCCATCCAGTTTTCACAGCAGCTTAGAGATGTAGATATCTTTACAAATGAGAAAACCACAGAGGAGAGGTAGGTGACTTGTCTAGACGTACGGGGCTTCCGACTGCAGTTGCCTGCTCTTTATAATTTCTTAAAAAGTGCCAACTGTCTAGGACCCCAACATGGTGCCCAGAAACACTGCAGCATGGGCATGTAATGCCGCCATTGAAAAAACAAATAGTAAGAAACCTACCTTTTGAAGATTACACACATCTGTGTGAGGATTGTCGAAATCCATCTGTTACTCCCTGACGCCAGAGCACAGCAAAAACCCAGTTTGCTGGAAGCTTGTCAACAGCTTCCTCTGAGGTTTGGGGGATTTCCTGGGGCCATTTCCACCCACTCCTACAAAAAGGTCAACCAAGGCTCCAAGAGAAAGAGCCATCCTTTTTAAAAACGACTCGTTGGCAAATACTTTGATCCCTGTTTATTTTGTCAAGCTTGCCTTTACCTCTTCATATACAACCTCCTCAGAAAGAAGATTTGACTCCAAAAAAGGGAGAGACTTTCGGCTTTGCCCTCATCTCTGAATGCCTGATAGATGTGGCCACACAGAGATGTTCCTATTTAGACAAGGAAATTGTGGGGGGTGGTAGGGAGGGACCAGCATCCACAGCTGTGATCAGCAGCAGCTGTAATGATGCATGTGCGGGTTTCAGAGAATAACGTTTTCCTTTAAGTTTGGTGACAGCACATCACCACATCACTCCGCGTTGTACCTTTAGCCACACTGGACCAGCTGAAACTCAAGGCCACACGAGGTGCCCTGTATTGAAGACCAGTAAGTTCACATGCCCGTTGCCCTCTTCCTCCACAGGTCCCCACATCGATGAGACAAATGCAGCATCATTGAGAATTAGTAAAGATTATTCAAATGGCAGGAATGCCTTATTCTCTAACAAGAAAAAAAGTCTCTTTGTTTCTGTTTGATTACCTTGAGGCCCGGTTAGAATTTTGCTTTGCATAATAGATGTGTTCCTGGAGGGTAAATCACCTTCTGTGAATGTGACTCGAGTCCTATAGGAAATTTGCTCTTTAAGAAAGCTCAGCTCTGAGCCTTTTTACAAAAAGAGAATCTCTGTTGCAAGTTGAAGAATGAACTGTCACCTATATTAGTTCAGGATGGTCAGACGTAGGGCCATCCTTGTCCCGAGGAGCAGGAAACAGCCTCACCTCAAAAGGCCCCACAGGACTGGGCTCTTTCTCCACCTGCTTTTTCCTGGAGCAAAAGAGGTCAGGCGGCCTAGGCCATCTGAGGACCTCAAACTTCCCTTTGTTGTGTCCTCTCCTCTCTTCTCAGTGATCCTGTCCTGCAATGCCAGCCTCTCAGGGCCCTCATGCTTTCTGTCCCTATAGGCGTGTCTGCTGTAGGAGGCAATGCCGGCCACTTACCCCAACATGACAGTCAGACCCTTAGCTCCCTCTTCTGGGGTATCAGCATCCCTGACCTCAATCCCATCAGGGCAGGAGAGACTCTGTCTCCTAAGAAGGGGTTTCAAGCCTTCTTGGATGAGCAGGTGGTGGAAGAAAACCTGGGCGCAAAGTCTGATAGGGGCCGATAGCCTGTTCTCCCTACAGGTAAGAGCAGCCCCAGAAAGGTCTGCCTTAAGAGAAGTGGGGTCACCCTTAAAATGCTGCCTGCAGTTGGGTACTGAGCACCTGCCAGACAGAACCTGAGTCAGGAGCAAGAGGCTGAAGAAAAGAGCGTAGCAGCCGTGCACGAGCACCCAGCACACTCCACAGCAAGGCTTCTCCTTGCCTTCTCGGGTGCAGAGTGGGGAATTCGGGGTCCTTCCGTGACATTCATGCCCTTGTCGTGGCTCATGGGAGAGCAGCAGCCTGTGAGCTGGGAATTCACAGAGGTCACTACTGCAGCACACAGGGGCACACTGTGATACGGGCCAGCCAGGAAAAGCAGGAGTTGGGAAGGGAAGCTGCACAGGTCTCGATGTTCAACCGGAACACTTGGAAAATGACCCATCCTCTCCGCCTTAAACTTTTCCATACGCTCAACATTATTAGAATTTCTCCTTAACTACGCAAATCATCCTCAGGATCCGGGACAGCTGTACGAAAAAATGTTTTGTTCCCCACCCTTTCCCTTGAGTCCTTATAATGAAGGTGCTTAGTTAACAGAAATTACCAGCTTTGCTTTTTACTCTTCTGACAGATGAACAAACATAAAATCGTCATTACTACACAGGCCCTGCTGGCCGAATCCATTTCAGTTATCTACCGCCAGGGCAGAATTCTCTCGGTGAGAAGACACGGAGGGAGATTTCCGGGTTGTACTCTTAACTCCAGTAAGCACCCTTTTCAGGCTCGTCGCTGGAATCTAAGGCCTCAAACATAAATCAAACTCAAGAGTTGGGGTATCTAACTTATTGAAAAACAAATAACAACAAAAACACTTTTTTACTAATACAAATTAGAAAGAGAGAGAGAGAATGTAGTTGAAAGAGCCCGGGGCGGGGTGATGCAGCAGGCCTAAATTCTCACCCCAGCCTATCGCCTTTTCTCTATGTGGCCTTGACATGTCCTTGTCACATGCCAGGCCTCAGTTTAGTCATCGGTGGACTCAGTCAGTGGGTTCGTATCGTGCCCTCCAGGACCCTAGAGACCCAAGAAGTTACTTTCTGGATTTCAGAAATGTTTTATTTCAAATTTTTATATTTAAAAAATATTTTTAACCATTGATAAAAGTGTGGTTTTAAAAACCAGATAGATGGGCTAGCCATTTTTAGCACCGTGCAGACTGACAACTTGTGTGACCAGGTTAACTCGTTTTTGTGGAGGTCTCAAAATAGTTCCTCCCGCCTCCTGTCTGAGTAATTGAAGGGCATTGAGACTGTAAGATAAACTGTTACAAAACAGCGCTCACTGAAATCTACCCATCACTGTGACTTGGGGTTTTCTCCAAACTGTGAAAACAAAATACAATATGGAAGTGAATCAGATTCTGAAACTGAAATAAGACAAGGATCACCATAATGCCTAATTTCTAATTTTTGTGGTGATCAAAACAGTCTCATTGTGCTTTTTTACTTGTTATAAACTTGAGGTTACACAATAAATACATTTGTCAAGGTGATTAATTTTAATTTATTTATTTGTTATAAGCTTGAAATTATACAATAAATACATTTTTCAATATGATTTAATTTATCATTAATCAATAATAAATATCAATATATTCCTAAAATCATGCTTTGTCTGCTAGTGTAGCTTAAGGTTCCATATAAAATTTCATTTAGAAAAATGGTTCCAGTCCTTTACAAATTTTGAAAACCACTGGACTAATTATCTCTAATTTTCCTTCCAGCAAGAGGATACTTTATTCAAATCCTTCTCTGGGGAGAGAAGAATTGTACAACTTCAGGAAGTTTCTGGCTTAATCAGAACATTCATAAGAAAAACAAACAAACAAACTTGATTCCCACATCTACAAATTGCCTGAATGACGTTGCTCCTTCTCCACGGTGATAGAATTCTGCCGAAGCAGGTTGCCAATTACTGGACAAGACTCAGCGGGTACCAGAAATGTGGATTCTACTCCATGGATCTCTCAGCCTAGTTACAGAGATTTACCTGTAAATGGCTGACAGTGACATAGACAGAATGAGATCAGGGAGTGGGAAGGGGCCTAACCTTGTCTGAGTGTCTACTCCACGCCAGGCTCTGTAGCAGGCATTACACACGTCTTTTGCTTTATTCTGTTTATTGCTACTCAAAAGTCTTTGCGATGTTTTTTACCCTCTTGGTGAGGAAATCGAGGTGGTCTCCCAGGTGGTGGGTGGCAGAGGCAGGTCTCAGATCTTCCTCACCGCCCACCTCCAAACAAACTCCCAGTGTGTGGTGAACAGCATCGCCAGCTCCCTAGTGTGCGGTTCCAGGGGAAGGGGTAGTTTGTGCAGACCACAGCAGTCAGGGAAGGCTGCAAGGAGGAGCTAACATCTGAGATGGATCTTGAAGGATGAGGAGAAATTCTCCAGGTAGCAAAGAGGAAAAGTTTCCCAAGTGGAGGAGAGAGTGCGAGAAAAACCCAGAAAGAAATGTTTCAGGAGAATGGCTGTTCAGGTAGCCGAGAACATCTTGTGTGGCAGGAATGAGGTGTGGGTGAGAACACAGGCATGAAGCAGGTAGGGTGGCGATCTGGGAGCAGAACGTGGTTCCCCAGTGCTAGAGACTCAGGCTGGCCTTGGGCCACCCTGCCTTCCCAGCCCCATCTCCCACTGCCCTGGCACAAGGACCCTGTTTGCCAGCAATTCAGACTATGCTCTGTGCCTTTATGCCCCTACTCCATCCAACTGGCAAGCTCCTCCTACCCTGCTTCTGCCTGGGGAAGTCTTTCCTGTCCTTCCAGATCCTGCCAAATCCTACCTGCTATACACAGCCATTCCTGATCCCCTCAACCAGATAGAATCTCTCTTGACTCTGAATACCCAGAGTTCTTTCGTTTGTTCAAAGCAGGGCCTCAATGGATGAACACACAGTGAATAAGTTTCTCAGCAAGAAGCACTTTCTGGGAAGATACTGAAATGGAGACTGGGGCATCAGCCTCAGTAACATCTCTACGTCGACTTCACATTTCAATAGGGCCAACGACCTGCTTCCCCCAGTCCCAGCCCCTGTAGCTTCGGACACTGGAATCCATACCCTGGGAGCCATCCAGGGCCCCTGTGGAGCGGGGCACAGCCCTGGATGTCTCCTTCTCCAACTCTTCTGCCTCTGCATTTCCAGGGCATTTCTGCTCCCTCTGGTAGAGGTCCTAGCACCTAGGAGGGGATTGGGAGATGTTTGTTGAACCCAACTGAACTCTATCCAGCTCTTCCAAGTTCCATCCCACACCTATGTATTAAGCATCTGTTCAAGTAATTCAAGAGCCTCTGACTATGACCTTATTAGTAACTTGCAGAAAACACTGTTATCTTCAGGTTAAATGTAAAGTTAGTTTTGTTCCTGTTTCTTCCAGCAAAAAAGATTTTCATTGCTGCCATTTTTCCAGGCCATTATCCAATGGCTTCAGTCTGCATTCAAGGCCCAGCTCAGACCACACAGCTGGGCCACACGGCAGCACTGCACACAGAGAGCTGTCCTCACCTGTGGTCTCGGCCCCCGGGAGGAACTCGGTTCTCCCCGCTCCCCCCACCACCCAGTCTCCAGGTATCTACCCTCGTGAGAAACCAGCAGATCGAAGGGCTGTTCCAGTCCTCTTAACCCACGTAAGCTCAGTCTTGCTAGCCGACTGTCTTGCATGAGCTCTGTCCTAAACGGGGGACTGAGGGCAGAGTGAGTACCTTCTCCTTCTCTCAGGTGCCCGTGCCCTGGCAGAGAAGCGGGTGCTCAGGAAGCGCTCAAGAAAGACTCGTCCTACAAGCTCTATTTCCTGTGCAGACGTGGAGCTGGGGCCCAGAACTCTCCTCCATTGGCCCTGAGGGAAGCATTTGGAGCAACCCTCCACAACAAAGCCTGGCCTTGGTGGCCAGCTCGGTGTGCACAGAGCATCAAATGGCTGGACATGAAAGGGCTGAGGAGGATGCTTGCTGGAGAGGCACTTAGCCTGGAAAACCTGAAACCATCCACTTGACTGAGGGCCGCTAACCACAGCCTCAATGAATGATTAATGATTATGGCCAGAGCTTATTGCAAACAGGCATGTGACAGCAGAGCCACTACCCACCGCAGGACCTGCCCGTGTGATTGATGAGCCACGGAGGGGCGCAGAGGGGCTGCAGGGGGAATGGGCCGGCTCAGGCTGCAGCCGCCAAGGAGCACCCATCCTTGGGGGGAGATGGAGGGACACCAGTGCCTGTGTTCTGGGTGGCAGGCTTATCTCATTTATGCCTTACAAGGCAACATGCAGCGACTATCTACCTGGGCGATGGGGGGAGGGCACAAGATGGGGCCTGGGCTAAACTCTAATGAGGAGAGGAGTACTGAAATGGTGAGATGTGGCCCCTGGCCTTGTGGGGTTCCTATCTAGTGTGATGCACGAGGCAGTATAACCATAGTTCCAGAACTACCAAGAGTGTGCAAGGTGTTTTGAGAGACAGCTAAGTGCTCTGTGTGGACAGTGCGAAACTGAGCTACCTGGCCTAAAACACCTCCCCCAGCCCTCCCCATCACCACTGCCAGCCAGAGACAACATCCCCTACCCCTGTATCACTTTTCAACAGGATTTGCAAAGGACAGGAGAGGGCGGCTGAAGTGAAGTCCCTGCTCTCACGCTTTCTCTCTCTTCCCCAGAGAGGTGAGTTGGCACTGTGGCCTCACACTGCCTCCCTCTCCCCACCTGCACCTTCTAGAACAGCCGCGCCCGGGGTTCTGTGTCCCCTTCCAGAGCCCTGTCAGTCCTGACTCTGACACATGGATTCACTGAGCACAGATTGTGGGAGCTGGAGAAACACAGCTCCTATCTTCAGGAGTTCAGTCTTGTTAGCGAGACAAGCTCCCCTCATGTGAAATAAGCACAGACAGAACAAAGCGCAGCCCCCAAATGTGCTGCCAAGAGAGAGCAAGGAGAGGGAGAGAGACGCTGGGTTGAAAGGCCGTTGGAGGAGGCCAGGGAACCTGAGATTCCCTCGAGGCGCCCCTGAGCTGCACGCCTCTTCCCCAGACAGAGCCACTGTCCAATCTGGGCCACCAAAGTACCCTAGGCCACCACCTCCCACCAGGGTCCCCAGAGGCACCCCTGAGTGGCTCTGAGGCAGTGGCAGGAGCAAGCAAGCTCAGCAGGGCCCCAGGACCTGATGCAGGACTGCGGCTCTGAGACAACCCAGAGAGCCAGCCGGGAGCCTGGGGACGACCCTTGTGGGGGCCTGGCCGCTCTGCAGCCTCTGGCTCTGTTTCATCTTAATACACTCCTGCATGTACCTGACATCGGATACTCGTCCGAGAGCATGCAAATCTAATAAATTCTTGGCTCCTGCAACTTTCTTTAAAAAATATAAAAGGGGATCATATATAAAGAAGTTGATTAATATACACCGTGCAAAACAGCCTGGAACATCTGTGTATTAAGTTCATTTATTAAATTACAGCAATCTGTATTTTAATGAGTGAAAGATACAGTACTTATTCTGTCATCCATCAAAATAAACTCAGGAAATACTTAACATTATAATCATTTTTCTTGTTTGAACACGAGTTATGAAACATGAATCCCACACTAAGAGCGCTGGGCTCGCCGTCGTGAGCAAATATGTTTTCACAGGTGCAGCAAATATTCCGTTTTCATTTCTTTCTCCAACTGTTGAAAATATAAACCATGTTTTCTAGTTCTTAGCTGGGTAACATTGCCTTCCCTCCACATGGCAGCCATTAATACAGCCTTATTACCCCACCGTCTCTCTTTCCCCAAACACACTCCTCCTAAAGTTGCTTAGTAATGAAAACACAGGCTTCTGTGGGGACCCCTTGGCACAGACATTCCCCTACAGGTCTCTTTGGCTCAGGCTGGACACTGTCCCCTCTTCCTCCATCCTGGTGGCACCTATATCCTCTTGGTCAGGACCTGAGTTTCAAAAGCCATTTCAGCAACCAGTGCTTTTGCGAGAAGCACAAAAGGCAGGCGGGCCTCAGCTTTACTGTTGAGGGCCCCCCGCCCAGCCATGAGGTTTCCTTGTCCCCCAGAGACCCTTCCACTCAGAAAAGAGGCAACGCTAAAACGGGCTGAAGCCTCAGGAGCAAGTCCAGGCTTTACCTCTGTTCACCTCTCCTAGAACCAGAAGTCCCAGGACCTGCGAAGCAACACCATTAGCAAAGCAGCTAGTTTCCAGGAGCTGAAGAAGGCCAGTCCCTCTGCCCAGTGACCAGTGGGAGCTCACCAGGACACAGGAGTCAGGAAAAAGTCCCCAGCTGGGTAAGCTGCTGAGCAGAACCTCAAGACAAGGCTGATGAAACCCAACTGTGAGCTGGCCGGACTTCTGCCTGTTAACCCGCCCAGGGGCTCCCCATCGCCAGAGATAAGTCATACTGCACTGCAAGGTCCCTCTTTGATCTCATTCCTGGCCACCCCTACCCTGGTCCCCCAGTACAAACACAACACACACTCTTCTCTCCAGCCCTCTTGAACTTATGCCTGCTGGGGTACAAACCCACCACGTTCCCTCCCACTCCAGGCTTTTGTCCACGCCATGCCCTCTGCCTGAGATACCCACACTGTTCTCCCTTTTCTTCATCTGATTACTTACTTAGCTCTCACCTCAGGCCCCACCTGTTGGGAAAGCCCAGTAGAGGGAGCCACTCCTTGTGACACTAGGAGTCAAGGACACCTCACAGAGGAATTGTCCCCTAAGAGAAGAATGGGCAGTCATTCAAGGCAAAAGAAACCCTGTGAACAAAGGGACAGAGCCATAGGAGCACTAGAGCCACTTGGGATGGAGGAGAGACAAAGGGGAGGTGGGGAGGGGGTGGGGAAGAGGGCGGTGGGACAGAGACTAGAGTTTGGGGCCAGCTTCGGGAGGATCTTATGTGCTGGGCTAAGAGATTGTATACTATAGGCGATGAGAAGCTTTTTTTATTTCAAACTCTCACTTTTATTCTTTTTCAAAAAAACAAAATCCAGGTCCAGAGCTGTGGACATTAGAAATGTGAAACAATGAATGCAACCAATTCAGTATAATCCCAAAACCATCTTAGTGATATAAAACAAGAATTCCTTTTCATGTTTTTCAAATGTTTACAGCTAAAAGCTCACCATTCTAAACAACTAAGCTATATATAAACTTCCAGTTTTGGTGTGGAACATTTATATTTTTATCCATCATATAAAGCTAAAAGGACCCCAACCAATTAGGCTCCCTGGATGACCACAATACTAGTGAACAATGAGGAGCTTTTGGAAGGGTTTGAAAATTCAAGAGATGTGTCCAGATTTGTGTTTTAGAAGTAAAGGCTACTCAGGATCCCGTGTAAAGAATAGTGTTAGGGAGAGAGCCCAGAGCAGGCGGCAGCTGGTAAGACAGAGGGTAATATAGGCAGGCGTGTGGAGCTGGACTGAAGGCAGTGGCGGGGCACGCCCTCCCCACGCAGCCCAGGGACAGCACCAAGTACGTGTTCGGGAGGACTTCCTGAAGAATATCACTGATTACCCAGGCTCCCAATAAGCACAGGTGCAGGCCTCTGCTCTTCTGTGCCCTAGGGACCTCCAGTCTCCTCTGCCTGACCTTCTTCTAGGCCCCGTATCTGCTTGGCCCCTAGCCTGAAGACCTGCTGACTCTTGCAGAGTGCTGACCTAGGCAGGTACCCTCCCTCCCTCGCTTCCCCAACCCACACTCATCACCCACAAAGCCCTGAAACCTGAAAGAACATCCTCCTGGACGAGGTTTAGAAACCCCATAGAAAGACGGGAGAAAGTTATACACTGACAATTCACAGAAAGGGAACCACGATAGCTCATTCTCAGGGTGATTTTGGAGCAGTTAACAGCTATGGTACAGGCACTGACCAACAGAACAGACTGTCTGAATCACTGGGGCAGGGTTGTGGAGGTCCCCTGTGGCGCTAGGCACCCCTGTGGATACTGGATTACAGGGAGGTCCAGGGGGCCCCAGTGAGGGGCTAGGTTGTCTGGGCCTGGGATGGGGAGTATTTGGGAGCTCAGGCAACGGCTATTTTAACAACTGCTTCCCACTGTCTGAATACCAGCTTACTAACGAGCACATAAAGACAGGCTCAAGCTTACCAGAAATCGAGGAAATGCAGATCAAAATAGCAACTTTCCAAGTCTCATTGGCAGGGAGACGTGTGCCCAGGTTCCCATTCAAGGAAGGACTTGCTGTCCACCTGCAAAGAGTGCCGTCAGCAGAGAGTCCCATTCTGGGCAGGCCTCAGCTGCAGTGGGAAAGTGGGATATAAAGGCCTGGCCATTTCAGCCCAGTGCAGGACACTGACGGGCAACACTCACTCCAGAGCTGCTCGCAGGATCTACCGAGACTTTCCAAGGTTTGGTCAGGCCTGCATCACAGTTTGGCTTCTTCCTGTACCCAGTCATACTTCCTCCTCCTTCTCTTCATAGGTCTTGATCCCTAATAAACATCTTGCTCACCAAACTGCATCTCGGTGCCGTCTCTGGAGAACCCAGTCTGCAACACAGGGAGAGTGAATTCTCACGCATTGCTGGTAAGAAAACAAACTGGGCAGCCACTTTAGAGAGAAGTCTTAGAGAAATGAAGTGTGCATACTCCCTAAGCCTCAGCAATCCCACACCTGGGTGTCTACCCCAGAGAGCCTCACTCACCCAGCCACGTGAAGAGGGACCAGGATGGCCAGCCCAGCACTGTTTCTGGGAGCAGGCTGTTGACGGCCAATGGAGCTGTCTGTCACCAGGGAAATGGAGGTGTGACATGTAGTGAACGCCCATGTCGGGATTCCATGCAACTGAAACTGTTTTTACAGATAACAGCACGTGGAGTTCTCAAATACAATGTTAAGTGAAAAACAGAAGCAGAAGGATTGGAGAGCAACTAGTTTGCTTGGGTAGTAATCACAGGAAGCCCTGGTGGGCAAGTGGAGAAGGGAGACACCAAAGGAAGAGGAGGGGAGGAAAGAGCTGGTTAATGAAGAGGGTACCTCCCTGGGCAGCAGGGCTCTGTGCTGCCGGGGACCTCGGGGGAACTGTCTAGGGCCTGCCTCAAGAGTTGTAAGAAAGTTGGGTGTTCTCACCACTGTTGATTGAGAGCTGTTCCCAGGGACGATGACCATCCATACTCCCAGCCCGCCCCACTCTTACAACAGAGAAAGTCCTCAAAAAGTGACAGGGGCCGGCAATAAACAGTGAGTGGCAAAGGGATATGGCCGGGCACTGAGAGCAAATGCTACAGGAAGAAATGGTGAGATCTACAGCACATTACCTTATGCAGAGTAAAAGCACACCATGTATTTTAAATGGCTGTACATAAGTCTCCATTAAATTATGGAAGAAGGTTTAGAAGCACATGCATTAAACGCACTGGGGTGTTGCGCCCACCACCTACTATTCAGCCCGTTGGTGAAGGAGGCTCCCCCGACACTGGACAGATGAGACTGGCAGCAGTTCATTGGTCACTTAGACTCACAGCCCAGGTGAGGAGGACACCGCACACCACCCAGGGCCACACAGGGCTGCACTCTGGAGCAGAGAGAACCAGAAGGGGCTGTGAGAGGCAGGCTTTATAGTAACAGGAGGGTAGCATGCCCCCTAGTTCCCATGGAGGATGTGACTGGCCAGTTTGAATAATTCCACAGGCTGGTTTAGGCTGAAGACCAGGTGGGGTGCAACTGGTCCAGCTGATCAGGGAAGTAGCCAGGGGGAGAGCCTTTCTGTGTGTGAGCAGAGCAGGGCAAGGAGGTGGTCAGATGAGGGGCCACAGCGTTGCTGGGTAGGGGCACATCTGGTGAGAGCAGAGGAACTCACAGCTAGGCCTGTGGGGCCCTGTGAGGCTCGCAGATGTCGAGGCAGCACAAGGCATTTCAGGCCTTACAATACAAGTGAGATCCTGCGGAGGGAGAGAATGGGATAGAAATGGGAAAAAAATAAAACAAAACAAAAGACAGGCCTTGATGTTAGTATGACAGGAACTGGGGCGTGTGTCTACCTCAATTCCATACACTTGAGGTCCTCAGCAATAAATAATATTATTAAAACAACAACAATGAGGAGCCAGAAAGAATGAGGTTCAGATTGGGGGAAGGGAGGGGCTGGGCTCTCAAATGCAGCCAGGCCGCAGGCCAGGGGCCTGTGTTCTCAGCAGAATAGAAAACGCTTTTTGTTACAAAATGTCCTGGGAGCGATCGCCCATTGAGATAGCAAGAATAGAGGGAAATAAAACTTCAAACAGAGTTTAATGGCTGAGCTAAGCCGAATGGGTGGTAAGGCAGGCTTTGGGAGTGAGCAGAGTGGGGCGAGGAGGCAGTCAGCTGAGGGGCCACAGCGTGGCTAAAAAACGTGTTTTCTCTGTCACTCAGACATTTTCCCCAGGAAAAATGCTAGCTTTACTTCCAGAGTCCACAGGGGGCAATGTGAAGACCTAGATACCCTAATAAAATATAATGAGTCAGGTTACAATCATGAAACCTCTAGACGTTGGGACTTTTCAGAAACTTCAACAGGGACAGGCTGAGATCAGCCACTGCGGACACTTCACCTGGCCTGTACCACTGGTGGGGGGTGGGGTGGGGATAGCAAAAGGAGCATGAGACCAGGACAGTCCATGCATCCTCTGAGCTGTCATACCACCTGTCTGAGATCCAGCAGGAAACCAAGTTCAGCCTACTGTACCCACAGATCTAGCATCCCCAAATCAAAACCTGTTTTATCTATCAAGGGAGCCAGAGATAGGTGGCCCCCTGTCTCCACTCGCCTCTTCCAGGCATGCCCAGGAGCGTCCTGGATTGGAAACAAGGCCCCAGAGGAAGTCTTGCTGTATAGACCTGAAGGGTAGCGGTCTTCTCTCCTCTCTCTCTCTCTCTCTCACACGCACACACAAACACAAACACACACATACACACCCTACAGTGGCCTGAAAATCCCCCAGAGCATACACACCTGCCACAGTGGGCATATTGGAGAGAACATTCGGAGACCTGAAATCTGGAAGAAATCTAAATTCCAGTCCTGCACTCACCACTGCAGCCTTGGGAAAGTTACTACGACTTCCCGGGTGGCCTTGGGCAGGTCACTTCCCTTCTGAGCCTCTATCTTGTGACAAATGAGAATAAAGTTTGCCTTGCTTATTTCTTAGAATTGGATGAAAACTCGGATGATATAATGGGTGAAAAGAACCTGGAAGCATGAGCCCTGGATGATGCAGAACAGGCAGCAACCACAACGTCCTCTGTGTTGACTCCTTGGGGAAACTGAGGCAAGAACAGTTTCACTGCTGATTCAGGCAGGTGCCAGAAGTCCCCCTCCAGCCTTCACAGACAGCTGCCGCTCTGCTCACCCACATGGCCCGCATTTCCTTCACGGGACACCTTCACAGGACACCTTCCGCTGGCCCGCGAGTTATCAGCTGATCTCTCTGGCAATGGGGCTGACAAGCATTTGTCCTGCTCTCTGCCTCCAGGTGGAAGCCGCGGCAATATTCGTGGTTGTTTCCTGAGCCAACAACCAGACCAGCCCCGTGGTGTTGCCCTTCAGCGGAAGTGCAGATGCTCCACAAAACAAAACTGTCTTTGAAATCAGCTCTCAAGGCTGCTCTCTGGAAGTGGCCCAGTTAATTTTTTTTTTTTTTTTACAGAGTCATGGACATAACTCAGACTTAGATGTGTCCAAGGTGAATTAATGTGTACATTTTCTTCAAATATATAATCTGGATTGTGTCTCTCCCACATAGGCAGCAAAATGCCAAAGCCAAAGCACCAGAGTCTGATCTTACTTAATGCTAGCCTAGTGGTCCCCAAAGTGTGGTCCATGGAACCCTGAAGTTCCCAAGGGCTTTCGAGACTATTTTCATAACAATTCCAAGAGGGTATTTGCCTTTCTCTGTGTTGACAGTGGTATTGATAGTACAATAGCAGTGGTGTGTAAAAGTGCTGGCACCTTAGCATGAATGCAGGCTACCAAAATGTGCTGGCACTCATTGTATTCTTCACCTATTCACCTTTGCAGGAAAAAAAATCAGCTTTGCTTAAGAATGTTCTTGAAAAGCTCTATTCCTGCACTAATACAGCAGCCCTGTGTGGCTGTTCTATGTGTCTAGTCTGAATTGAGAAGCGCTGTGAGTGTAAAATACACACCAGATTTTGAAGACTTAGCACAAGGAAAGGATTTAAAAATATCTCAGTAATTATTTTATGTTGATTATTTGTTGAAATAATATTTTTGTTATACTGGGGTAAATAAAATATACTATAAAGAAGAATGTTCTTGAAGCAGTAAAAATTATTCATTTTATTAAAGCTGATCTTTTTAATGTTCCCTGTGATGAAATGGGAGGTACTCATCTAGTACTTCTGCTATGTTCCAAAGATTATGCACTGTTGGTTCAAGAAAAAGATTATGCACTGTTGGTTCAAGAAAAAGATTATGCACTGTTGTTTGAGTTGCAAGCTGAACAAGCCTTTTTTTTCATACAGCACCACTTGTACTTGACAGAAAAATTGAATATAGTTATTCAGACTTGGGCACTTGGCAGATATTTTCTTGAAAATGGATGAAGTGAACCTGTCATTTCAAGGAAAGCTGACAGTTTTTATTGCTAATGATAAAATGCAAGCATTTAAATGAAAATTAGACATTTGGAAAACTTGCATCTGCCACTATAAACTTGACAGCTTTCCAATACCTAAACACGTTTCTGATGAGATAGGTGGTGATATAAATGAATGTGACTTTTGATATTGTATAATGAAATGTCTCAGTCAAATGTTTGGAAGATTGGCATAACTCGGTGAACCAATGCTTTCATAATGACCAGTGTAGTATGTTACTGAGTCATGCATGTGCAAAATTTCTATTCAAAAGGCAAGATAGACAAATGGAATAGTATAACAGAGTACAAAAATTCATTAATGTGATTTCAGATCCCACATTGTAACTGGCTTTTAAGAAACCGCCGCTGGTTGAGTTTTGCTGTAGAAGCACAGAAGAATATCCACAATTATCTGAAAGAGCTATTAAAACACTCCTCCCTTTTCCAACCATATGTCTGTGTGCGGCTGGATTTTCTTCATTATTTCAACCAGAACGATGTATCTCAACAGTCTGAAAGCAGAAACAGACATGACACTGAGCAGTCTTCTATAAAGCCATATTTTAAAAGGATTTGCAAAAATGTAAAACAATGCCACTCTTCTTAGGTATTATTTTGGAAAATAGAATTATTTTTCATAAAAATATGCTATTTTTGTTATCATGTAATTTGTTTAGGATTGATATTTTTTAGTGAATTAATTTTTTTTATTTCTCTGTCTTAATTTCTAATATGGTAAATATTGACAGATAAAACCCACATAAATAAAAGCCTTTGGGGTCCTCAATAATTTTGAAGTATGCAAAGCACTCATGAGACCAAAATGTTTGAGAATTGCTACTCTAGGGGAATTTCGTCACATCGTTCATTTATTCATCAAACACATATTGACACCCTATTACATGGTAGGTTCTCAGTTGAATGTTGGGAAAGTGGAGATAGATAAGACACAGACCTCCCTTCAGAAGGTCACAGTGTGATAAAGGAAACAGCTAGTTATAATACAAAAGAAAAAATCTAACAATCAAAGCAAGCTCTGGGAGGATTCTGTGATCCAACTTGAGTGAATGAAGATGACTTCCCAGTGGAAATGATATGCGAGATGGACCCGGGTCATTAAGGAAGAGATTATGCAGACAGAAAATACAGGCTCAGATGAGCCACAGGAGGAGAAGGGAAGGAGGTTACTTCAACCGGGTTACATAGATAGTAGAGAACAATGAAAAGTTCAAGCAGAAGAGTGATATGGTCAGATTTACGTTGTTGTGGTTGTTGTTGCTTTTTGCCAAGGAAGATTCACCCTGAGCTAATATCTGTTGCCAATCTTCTTCTTTTTTTTTTCGTTTGGCTTAAGGAAGATTCGCCCTGAGCTGACATCTGTGGCAATCTTCCTCTATTTTGTATGTGGGTCGCCGCCATAGTATGGCTGACGAGTGGTGTAGGTCCACACCTGGCATCCCAACCCGCAAACCCAGGCCACCAAAGCAGAGGGTGTGGAACTTGAACCACTTGGCCATGGGGCCAGCCCCAGATTTTTTTTTTTTTAAATAAATCATTTTGTCAACAATGACAGCAAAAAACCTAATTTAAAAAAGGGCAAAGATCTTGAGTAGACATTTCCCCGAAGAAAGTATACAAACAGCCAATAAGTACATGATAAGATGCTCAACATCACTAATCACTAGGGAAATGCTAATCAAAAACCACAATAAGATGCCACCTCACACCCAGTAGGATGGCTACTATCAAGAAAAAAAAACCCCAGAAAATAACAGGTGTTGGTGAAGATGTGGAGATATTGAAATCCTTGTGCACGTTGGTGGGAATGTAAAACGGTGCAGCTGCTATGCAAAACAGCATGGCGGTTCCTGAAAAAATTAAAACAGAATTACCATATGCTCCAGCAATCCCACTTCTAGATATACGCCCAAAAGAACTGAAAGCAGGGTCTCAAACAGATGTTTGTACAACCGTGTTCATAGCAGCATTATTCACAATAACCAAAAGGTAGAAGCAACTGAAGTGTCCATTGAGGGATAAATGAATAAACAAATGTGGTCTATACATACAATGGAATATTATTCAGCCTTAAAAAGGAAAGAATATCTGACATATGCTACAACATGGATGAACCTTCAGGACATTATGCTCAGTGAAATAAGCCAGATACAAAAAGACAGATACTGTATGATTCCACTTATATGAGATACCTAGAGTAGTCAAAATCATAGAGACAGAAAGTAGAATGGTGGTAGCCAGAGTCTGGGGGGAGGGAGAATTGGAGAGTTATTGTTTAGTGATGTTAAAAGATAAATTGAGGCATACGAAAAAAGTTGAGTTTATTTGAGCAAAAATCGATTCTAACTTGGCAGCACCAAATGGGAAGTGGTTAGGAGCACTCCACTGACAGGAGCCAAGGGAAAGAGGTTTATAGAGAAGAGGCAGAAGCAACACAAGGACATTATCTGATTGGCTATAGCTTAAGAAGTTGCCTTATTTGGGAAAGCCTAGCTGGCTGGTTGTGATTGGCTGTCCTTAGGTTTCAATTTCGTGAACTCGAGGCAATACAGGCTTAGGTTTTGGTTTGCTTACATAGGTTACTAAGGCGTTAAAGCCACCTCAGTCTAATGGCCTCCTTGTTTAATAGATTTAACAATGGATACAAAGTTTCCCTTTTGCAAGTGAAAAGATTTCTGGAGATGGATAGTAGCCATGGTCGCACAACAATGTGAATGTAGTTAATGCCACTGAACCATATATTTAAAAATTATTAAGATGGTAAATTTTATGTTATGTGTATTTTACCACAATTTTTAAAAGGAAAAAATAATAATAAACCTAAAGTTCTCTTAAAAAAATCATTTTGGCTGCAATGGAGGGAATGCATTTTTGTGGAGAGTCTGGACACAGGGAAGCCAAAAAAGAGGCAACCACAGTAACCCAGGTGAGAGATGAGACCTGAACTGGCCTGAAGAAATGCTGAGGAGTAAAATAGACTGCAATTGGTGACTGAGTGGTTTCACCAGTGAGGAAAAAGAAGTGAATATAGTGGTTTATAAGAAATATATATATATATGGTCATTCAGATGACAAAAATATATTTCTCATACATATTTGGTCTTCATCCACAGTTCCTGGCTCACAGCTCCCAAAACCTTTGGAATTTCCTGAGTGATAAGAGCAATGGGAGCATCTTTTGTTACAATTTTTAGTCCCTTGTCCTCAATTCTTGAAAACCATAAAGGAGGGATGGATGTCTTATGATTCATAATAAGTGGGTTTATGTTAACGAAGGTGACTTTTGAGAAGCACCTAAAGGTGGGGGCTGGTTGCCCCCAACCAACCATGAATAGAAGGTTGGAACTTTCAGTCCCAGCCCCTGATTTCTGGGGAGAGGAGAGGGACTAGAGGTTAAATCAATCACCAATGGTCAATGACTTAATCAATCATGCTTATGAAACGAAGTCTCCATAAAAATCCAAAAGGAAGTAGTTTGGAGAGCTTCCAGGTTGGTGAACACCTAGAGATTTGGGGAGAGAAGTGGGCCTGGAGAGGGCACGGAAGCTCCGCACCCCTTCCCCATACCTTGCCTTATGCATCTCCTCCATCTGGCTGTTCCTGAGTTATATTCTTTTATAATAAACCAGTATCTATTAAGTAAAATGTTTCTCTGAGTTCTGTAAGCCACTCTAGCAAATTAATTGAATCTGAGGAGGGGATCATGGGAACCTCTGATTTATAGCCAGTCAATTCAAACTGTCCTCTGGACCCTGCTATGAGGACAAAGAAATTTTTCTGTGAGGAGTTTGTCAAGTCTTTGAACTCCTGTTCTGAGCTCCCTGCCCACCACTTCACCACTATATACCCCTGGCTGTCAGCCTATCAGGCAGAGATCTGAAACTTATTCCCAGGGTGGAAACATCTCTGAGGGGCGCTCAGAGTTAAATCTCCTCAGGGGTCTCATGTTTTAAGTAGGTGCATGTGAGAATTCAATAATGTTGAATGAATAAATGAACATTTCTTACAGGGAATTGTTCCACAAGGAGGGACTTCTATTGTAGGAGGCTTTGCTGGGGCCTCTGAGAGCCAGCGAGGCAGCTGGGGGCAGCAGGGGTGTCCATGCTGTCTTCTCAACTCCAGAGCTCCAGCCACAGGATGCTTCACATACCCAGGGGACCCCAGGGAGGCTGCCATAAGTCCCCGAGGAGAAACCCTGGAGTGGGACATTTACATTTCTTTTCCCAGGGGCTTATTCCTGCTGGTTGAACATAGAGCATGAGGATGGCTCTTGCTCCCTTGGATTTCTTCCCCCTTTGCTCCTCGCTCGGGCTAGCGCAGACATCTGCAGTCTGAAGAACAGGGGTGACCTTGAGCCAAGCCCGGCCTCCTCCCCAGCACTAGACCCTATGCCCTCCCTCAGTGCAGGCCCCTTAGCCTCTTGCTCTTGCTTCTTGGATTTTCTGCCTCTCAGAGTCCTGCTTGAGGTCTGGGGTTTGAGCCGTATTCAGACACTGAGAAGCAGAGGCTGGGATCCCATGGCTGCAGGTCTGAAGAGCTTTAATTAGCGGCTTCTCCAGACCACCCGCCTACCAGCCTCTCGAAGCTCCCGGAGTCTGCATCCCAGAAGGGTCCTCACCACTTGGGTGGCAAACCACAACAGGACGCCTGAAGGTAGGCAAGTGGGCCTGAGGAGGCTCTCAGACCTCAGCTGGTTTTAATTCTATAAAACTGAAACTTAATATACGAGGCGGGCAAGATAAAAATGCTTTTGTGCTGCATCAGTGTTCTGTGTTAGACTCCAAATCCTATTGGGTCGAATTCAACTACAATAATAATGATGATGGTAGCAGTAATAATAACAATCACACCAACCATGTGATGACAAAGAGAAAAGCGGAAACCAAAGGGAGAATTCTGACAGTCATCTGGCCCTGACCGGGGTGTGTTTGTTGTCCTGATTGATTAAACAGGAAGCCCAGGGAATGGGGCCCAGTGACTGCAGGTACTCCTGGTCCCAGCAGCTTTGCTGGAGGAGCTGCCAACCTGGGGTCATTCTCAGGTCTGTGTCTGGGTGCCCAAAGCTGAGCCTGGGAGTACAGCTGCAATTCTATTGTCTTCTCCCGAGCTAAGCTGGCCTAGAGGTTCCAGGAGACACTGGCCTAGAGGGCCAAGGAACATTCGTCTAGTTTCGTCCTGGGAAGACTTTGGCAACTAGAGTCGGGATGACCAATTGCCAACTGAGAGCAAGTGACCAAGAGGAGACAGAAGACCCACCAGAAGAAGCATTTCCTCATTCTCTTTTGTTACTTGATAAACTCAGTACAAAAAAATGTGGGGCTTTTCACATATCTCGAGATGAACACCTTCTCTAGCCCCATAGCAGCTGTCCCGAGCTTGTCCACCACGCACACCATGTACACAGGCTGCCTCATTGTGGCTGCCTCATGAGCCCAGACTTCCTTCTCACCTCCCCTCCACTCCTCAGAGCTGGCATCTCCCCTCCACACCCTTCTTCGGCTCTGATTTCACAGGACGAGGCAAGTCCTCTTCCTTTCCACGGCCAGTCACTCTACTTTGCCCTTGACTTCATTTTCCCCATTTGTCCTTCTTTTAGACCATCAAGGCTTCTGTCATGTATTTTTAGTAGCTCCTTCCACTCGGCCTATGAACATGCTCAAGTCACTCGTATCTTGAAACAAAACAGAAATTCATGACCTCATATCTTTTCTATCTCCATCCTCTCTTCTTTCTTTACCTTCCATTCACACTCTCTCTCCCTCCCCACTTTTTTTGCTGTTTTATTTTTTGTGTGTGGCAAAATATATATATAACATGAAATTTACCATTTTAATCCTTTTAAATGTATAATTCAGGAGCATTAAGTAAATTTCCATTATTGTGCAACCATCACCACCATCGTTCACTCTCTGAGTTGCTGTAATCTGCCTGCCACCTATACCACTGCGCGAGCACTGCTCTTGCTGAGCTCATTAACAGCCTCTTGATTACTGAATCCAGGGGGTACCCATTCAGGTCTTGTCTAACTGGCCTCTTTGAGGAGTGTGACACTTGGGACCATTTCTTCCTTTTGGAGTGACAGCTGCCTTTCACTCCTCTCATTCCCTCCTGTCTGGCCACACCCACTCTCCATCACGAGAGTCTCTTTCTCTGTCTTACACATTGCAGCTCCTTGGGAATCCATCCACAGCTCTCTGTTCTTCAACCACATGCCAATTATCTCTTAGTGCTTTGGCCAGGTCCCTACAGTGAAGGGCATAGTGGGACACCCCTGCACTGAGACTGAATATCCAAAGTCTAAGGCCTATTGCAGTTGAGACAGGCTCCAGAGAATATTATGCAACCAACAACCTCCTCCCACTCCCCGGCCAAAGGAGCTTCTCCAGCATCCATGTCCCAGTGGCTGCAGGTAGCTGAAGTGTGTCCGGTTGGTAGAAGAACCAGACAAGTCAGGAGATTTAGTGACTGGCAGCACAGAGTAGAGATAAGTTAACTTTGTAGTTCTTATGAAGCAAAGAAGAAATCTCCAACTAACTACTGGCAAAACAGATGGCCTGCATATGTGGGGAAAATGTATTGTCCTCCCAACTTTGCACCATCCTCAAAACTCTCCCTGATTCCTCTAAGTAGAGCCTCAGTTATCCAGCTGCCAGCCTGGTAATCCACTGTCTTAGAAAACAGGAAGAGGGAATCCCTGTGTTCAGGGAAGTGCAGTGAGAAAGTGAAGGCTTTCAACACCCCAGAGGGGAGAGAAGAGATCTAAGGACAGGCGTGGGCAAGAATTGGAGCTAGTGAAAAGCCTACAGGGACCCACTTGCTTCTTGTCTAACTTGAACAATAACTGACATTAACACAGCCACACAGTGACCGGGAATACAGACAGGCCCCGTTACAGAGGGACGATCTTTGTAGAATGAGATGGGCCAAGAAGAGTCCTCCTCCGGGATTGGCTGACTCAGGGCCTGGTGATTGCAGAACCAGCAACAGCTACCAGAGCCAAAACACCATGGCTACGATAAGCCAGCCCTGGCAGTAACTGTTAGCATCTTAGGGAAGGATTTTTGAGGGTTTAATATAGTTATAATTATAAATGATTGTATGATCAGGTCCCACGGGGAATAGGAAAATCAAAACCCCTGGGAATGATTAATGATCCTCTTAACAATTCCTGCTTATCATTCAAGACTCAATTTATGTGTTCCCCTCTCTGTGAGGTCTTTCCATCTCTGACAGGATGAATTTCACAGCCCGTCCTCTGTGCTCCCTTCGTGTGCCCTTCTGCCATATAATTTCTTTACATACGTTATAATCATCTGTTAATCTCCGTGTCCATCCATTGGACTGCATGCTCTCTGATGGCTGTACATCTATTTCTCATGCCTACCATTTTCCTGACATGTATAAAGTCCTCAGGAAATTTTGAATAAATGAGTGATAAATGAATCCATGAGTGAATGAATAAAGATTTGAAGTGATGGGTTCTCAGAGCCAGACTGGAGAAATCATTCCTTAGCAATGGACAGACATGGGGCTGGCTGGGTGGCGTAGTGGTTAAGTTCACACACTCTGTTTTGGTGGCCTGGGATTCACAGGTTCAGATCCCAGGCGTGGACCTTGGCACTGCTCATCAAGCCATGCTGTGGTGGCATCCCACATACAAAATAGAGGAAAATGGGAAGAGACGTTAGCTCAGGGCCAATCCTCCTCCCCCCCACCCCCCCCAAAAAGGACAAACATTGTTGGGTGCGTGTGAAGCCTTAGATGGTTAAGGAGCGTCAGGAGCATGCCAACTAAGAGAGACATGGGGATTGTGTAACCAGGGCCTCTGAGAAGGGGTGTGTGTTGTTTCACCAAACGATCCATATGAACTGTCGGGATGACATAAAATACTGGGTGAGAACCTATTCCCAGTGCATGCCCAGCCTCACCTGAGCATTGAGGTGGAGAAGCAGACCTGTACTTGTTTTGTTCTGAATAATTTTACTACTTCCCCCCACCCCCTCCCCAAGAGACTGATCGACTTAAGGAGAGCATCTCTGATAAAACATCCTATAACCTAATGAATTCACTACAAAATGTTTAGAAAATGACTGCAGGTCTTTGTCAATGACTATGGCCAGTGTTGGTTCACGTCCCCTGGGTCAGACCATTACCTGGTCTGAGATACAGCCCAGGATTGTCAATGTAACACCCCCTCTGTCATACCAAAGGGTCAGAGTGTTGGTCCATGGATGGAACAAACATTAGCCTTTCAATTCTTATCAAACAGGTTGTTTTTAAAAAGTGCCTTTTCCACAACCCTGTGATGACAGGGAAGTTGCGCCATTGTCTCCATAAAAGAAGGAGGCCCCAGCAATGGGGAGAAGACATTCAAGTTCCGTGTGTCCTGGGACAGAATGAGGAAGGTTTGATGGAGAAAAAGGTAAAGTCCCCATTGAAGTGAAACCCTATCATCCTGGCTCTGAGAGTTGAGGTTTGTCCAGGAGCAGGGGAAGGACAAAGACCCCAGTTCCCCCAGTGGGCTGCTTAGCACCCCAGGTTGGAAGATCTAGGCCTGGGACATCTTCACCACGTTTGCATTATTTCATGAGGCTGTTGACAAATAAACACATGGAAACAATCCACAGCAGGGCACTGATTACATTTTCCTTCAAAGGCACGGCATGCCCTGTGTCTTCTGTGAAAAATTATCTTAATCCCTCATTGACATCTAACCCACCCTTGGATTTTCTGAAACTTCTTAGCCATGCTTTTCAGAGGGATTATTTGCTGGTCCTTCTACATGACCTTGCACACAGTATCCACCTTTCTCTTCTCTTCTATCCTGGAGTAACTCGAGGCAGGATAACAGCTGAGCTGATCTCTGGCATTATCATCCTAATGATAGAAGCTGTCCCCTTTGTAGCGGCCCACTGAGTAGCCCCACCATCCAGGAGCCATTTCTGTGAGGCGGAGTTAGTTCTCTTTTCTGGGTTATACGTGCAAAACCAGAACTTTCTCAATCAGATTGTAAACACTTAGGGTATCAGTATTTCCGTATCTTCCATCCTCCCTAACTCCCTGCTCGCTATACAACAGGTCTCAGTCTATATCTTCTCATTTATTGGTCTAGCAGCCTCAGTGGTATATAGTGAACTAATTTCTTTTGTATGCACCTAGAATGGCACTAGTTATGTACCATCCGTGGAAGAATGGGAAAATGGTCACTACAATAATTTTCCATGTTGTGTGGTTCAGATCATATTGGAAAGCTCCTCAGGTTGAACAGTTCATTTCCACAGTGTGAATAGCAGCCTACAAGAAGGTTAATGTGGCAACTGGCACCGCAATCTTCCACTGGGTCATTGTGAGTGGGGTAGGGGGTGTTTCTTGGAAGTTTATCATTCCATATGTGTTTATGCAGGCTTTTCTTTGAGAGAGCATACCTCCTCCATCTGACAGTCTGTTTATGCACAGCCTCCTGATACACTGGGCACCAGTTAACATGTCCAATGTGGAAAGTATTATAACAGCTATGCAACCACCTTTGATCAGAAGCAGCTTTTTCTTCAGATATGATCAGGTCACCAGAAAATTGGGCATGTGCAGGGACTGGCCTAATGACTTTATTCTTTTCTCTGCTCTTGTTTATCATTTTTTAACCTTGGGAGGTGAATTCTAAAGTTCCCTCTTCCCTATCGAGTGTCCCATGGCATTTACATTGAGAACGCAGATACACGGACACGTGAAAGCCATTTATAGTGGCAAGCAGGCTTTTGAGGGTAGAACTTTTTGAATGTTTCATTCTCAAGCTTTGGCTCGTGACCAGAGAGGTGGAGATCCCCTCAACAGAAACTACAAACCAAAGCTAACCACATACTCAGACAGCCAATGCCTGATGACCTTGGCGTTTGGCGTTTCGAGTTCCTTAACTACCCATGATGATTGAGTGCGGAGCCGTGCCCTCCCACCGCTTCCCTGCAATCTTCTCAAGTACACGGTTTTGTAATGAAACGTGGTCGGGTTCCCACTTAGGGTCATGCAGTTTGTGTGAGGCGTAAAAGTGTTTGACTGAAGGAGCTTGTCGGGCTGGAATGCAGCCCTCCTTCTGCTCTCCAGGCCCTGCTCTCTGTGTCAGCCTAGAGGATGGGACATCTTTTTGTAATTTGTCATCTCAGAGAGGCAGTCTTTTGCCCGGGAGTGCTGCATGGTATGTCCGCCCTGTCTCTCACCACACCTGGTGTTTCCGGGGCCTTCAGCCTCCTGATGACTCTCAGGCTTCTCTATTGCCACCCAAGGACAGGGGACCAGAGGTGAAGAAATTTCTCCCCTAATGCCATTTCCTACAAGTCTCTGATCTCCCCTATTTATTTTCAGCTTCTTCAGTGATATTCCTGCCCACAGATATTCAGCACACATGAAGGGTTTTCTTGCACATTATACCCTATAGGAATGTGATATATAGCATGAAAACGTTTTGTGACATTAACTTATGTGGGTTTTTTTCTCCCTATAGTTAAATATTTTGCCCTTCCCTCTCCACTCAGTCAATTTAAATAACTAGGCTATTCTGTGCTCAGTCCCTCAGGAAAGGGATGGGAAAATAGGAAGCAGAGAAAACAAAAAGTTATCTTTTTTGAAATTTTGTTGAGGTCACATTAGTTTATAACATCATGTACATTTCAGATGTACATCATTATATTTTGGCTTCTGTATAGACTGCATTATGTTCACCACCAAAAGTCTAGTTTGTGTCTGTCACCATACATATGTGTCCCTTTACCCCTTTCACCCTCCCCTCACCCCCTTCCTCTCTGGTAACCACCAATCTGCTCTCTTTAACTATGTGTTTGTTTGTTTATCTTCCACATATGAGTGAAATCACATGGTATTTGTCTTTCTCTGTCTGACTTATTTCGCTTAGCATAATACCCTCAAGGTCCATCCATGTTGTCATAAATGGCACAATTTCATCTTTTTTATGGCCGAGTAGTATTCCATTGTGTATATATACCACATCTTCTTTATTCATTCATCCGTTGATGGGCACTTCCAAGTTGGTTGCTTCCAAGTCTTGGCTATTGTGAATAATGCTGCAACGAACATAGGGGTGCATCAAACTGAAAAGGAAACCATCCTTCTGCAAAGGAAACCATCAACAAAACAAAAAGACAATGCACCAACTGGGATAAAATATTTGCAAATCATATCTCAGACAAGGGGTTAATTTCCAAAATATATGAAGAACTCATACAACTCAACAGCAAAAAAATGAACAATCTGATCAAAAAATGGACAAAGGATCTGAACAGTCACTTTTCTAAAGAAGATATGTAGATGGCCCACAGGCACATGAAAAGAAGTTCCACACCACTAATTATGAGGGAAATGTGAATCAAAACTACAATGCGATATCACCTCACACCCATCAGAATGGCTATTATTAAAAAGACAAGAAATAACTGTTGGAGAGGATGTGGAGAAAACTGAACTCTCGTATACTGCTGAGGGGAATGCAAACTAGTGCAGCCACTGTGGAAAACAGTATGGAGATTTCTTAAAAAATTTAAAAATAGAAATACTATACAATCCAGCTATTCCACTTCTGGGTATTTATCCAAAGAACATGAAAACAAAGAGTTGTCTTGATATGCATTTCCAGAAGCTGATACTCTTAGGGGAGTAGCAAGGACTCCATGTGTAGACAAGATGGGAGGGACATCCTGAGTGAGAGCAGAGATTCCCACTCCTGCCCCTCTAGAAAGGATCCCTGGGTGAAAGAGAGCTCTGTGGTCTACCTGTTGGCAAATCTGTCTGGGAAGATTCCCCTGTAGCAACATGGCATAAAATGAGTCCTGTGCCCTCAAGGGTGGCACAGGAAAGTTAAGAGAATAGTCAGATCTAAAGAGTCTCATGCCTGAATGATGATGTCCTGCTGAGAACTTGTGTGGCCTGGAAACTGACGACCAGGTGGGCCGATGAGCACTTCAGCAATGCCCGTATACTTGATGCAACCACCCACCCGGTCCCCCAGCGCTATGTAAGCTCCCAGAATATAGACAAAGTCCTGGGGAAGACAGAGGTGCTTGAGATTAAGCCTCTGCCCCCCCAGAGCAGTGGAACTCAAAATACACAAGAAATTACAGAAAAAGAGTGAACTGCACACCAGCAGCGGTGAGCAGGGATCCAGACCTCTAGGATCTGTATAAACCAGACCCTTTTCCCAACTTTTTCTTCTGCCTCACACCACTTCCACATCTCCACCCTCCTTTCTGTGATTCTATCATGCACCCATATTCCATGAAGGAAACCGAGGAATGCTGGGGTTGCTGCAGGGGTGGGGGTGGGGGGAGGGCCGAGCCCAGGCATTACTAAACGAAAACTAGTTTGAGGAAAGCATCTGGGAGTTCAGCTCAGCTTAGGTCTTCTCACACTCCTTCACCCTGGGGCCAGAGCGAGATGGGGCTCATGTTTTCACATCGAGCGAGGAGTTCTCCGGCCCCTGCTTGATGGTAGACTCTCTGTGGAGATTCTAGCCCTGTTTCCGGCGTCTGGACGAGGAGGCTTCTCTGTCACCTGGAATCCAGGTCTGCCTCTGTGACTTCTGAATCAGTTCTCTCACAGCACAGCAAAGCTTCTCGGCCAGCGGGGCTGGCACATCCAAGCTGTGACAGGATGTGAGGAAGCGAGCCCCGGGCTGGCGGCAGGCCACCGAGATCCTGGTCCTGACTCTGGTACCAGCTTGTAGTGTGAACAGAGCACTTTCCCAGACTTCTCTGAGTCCCTGATTCCTCCTTGGGAAATGAGGAGGTTAGACTAGGATAGTTTTTAAGGTCGCTTTCAGCTCTTCAAAGTCTACAACTGTGGCAATCTACTCCGTACAAATGTGGGATGTTCCTTCCCACCTCCGTTACTTTAGGCCTGATTCCACCTAAGATTGAGATAGTAAAACATTTTTACTTTTATGCAATCTAACTCAGGGCTGGACGGGAGACGGTATTCCACAATAGGGAAAAGGAGACAAGCTAGCAGGAGATGAACCTGTTCAGACTGCTTTTTAGTACTTTCAGCTTCCTCTCCCCTCCCCTCCTCCATCTTCAGGGCTTGAAGTCTTTGGCTCACACAGCATTCTGCTCCTCCGTTCCCACTCTCCGTTTCTTCCTGTGCCCCAGGTCAGCGGAGGGAAGGCACTACTCCAGATCTCAGTGAGCTAGACTGTCTCCTGGCCAGAAGTGGTTGTCTGCTCTGGTGTTGGAACTGGCTTGGGAACAGGGAAGGAGTGGGAGTGGGATTAGATAGAGGAGAATGTCTATGACTTCTCAGCCATTCTCCTACCCACTGTGTCCTTAGAGCTTCCGGTTTGGGACTCCTAACGGTTCAGGTGTGCATGCACAGTGCACCTCACAGAGGACTTGCTTTCCTATTTGCTCCTCGGAACCTCACAACACCCTGTGGACTGGGCTGGGCAGAGTGAAGCTCGAGTAGCAGTAGATCGGCTGAGGCATGTAAGTGATGGAGATAGGGCCCCCCACACATAGCGCCTGACTTCCAGACCCCTGTGGCCTGAGAGGGGTTGGCCAAGACAGGGCTAGCAGCTGTATCCCCGAGGCCGTGAGCCAGGCCTGCAGCTGCTACAGAGGTGGAGCAGAGGGAGACTGCATGATACCTGGCCCTTTTCTATCCTGGAGCCTCTCCTAAGGTTCAGTGTCTCTGCACAGCTGTGCCTCTTAGGGGAAGCAGTGTCCTGGGGCCCTGGGGTCTGACTGCATCCCTTGGCAGGGTCAAGGGCATCTTCTCTGGGTAACTTTGTGTCAGGTCAGCAGAGTTAGGACTGTGACTGCATCCTCTGGGGGCATATTCACCACTGTATGTATGTACTCAATCCAGAGCCTGGAATATGGCAATAATACCCGTGACAAATGTGTGCCTATTGGCTGAATTTGAATGTGAGAGTGTCTCCCAATCCAGAACAGCTCTTTTATGGGATTCCACAAATTCTATACTGTTCTCCAGGGATTGTGCTCAATGTATCTGTTCCTTCATCTCCATGATTTTGGCCTAAACCCCTTTTTTTTGTAAGGCTCACTGTCCTGAACCCCAGATTCTGAGGCCCACCAGGGGACTGACTCCCATAGAATCACTTTCTTTGCTGTTTTCAGCCCTAGTGACAACTTGTGTATGTTGTGGTTTTATTATAATCTCTCTCTGCCTCTTTCCCTCCTCAACTGCACCAAGAACCATGATTTATGTTATTTCATTTCCATGACAGCTCCTGTTGTAAAATGGGCACAATGAGTGAGCTATAAATACATGCCAAGTAAATGAATGATGGAGTCTGTTTTGGGGTAAAGGTGGGGAAGTATGTCACTGGAAGCCATCCTTTGTGTCCATCCATTGTGTCCTTCAGATACAATGTCCTAATGAAGCAATCACTTCATTTTAAGGCTGTCTGATGGCTCACATCTAACAGGAGAGAGAAACCTGTCGCCCCAAGCATGGACTACACGTAAATCCTTCCCTCCAGCCTGATGGAGCCAGTCTAGGCCATGTGACCACCTCTGGACCAGTAACTGTTGCCTGGGCATTGCCATGAGCTGGCTGTCTTAGACCAGGACCTTCTCTCGCACTAGTGTTGGGGTGAATACATGAACTGAATACCGTTCTTTTAGATTGGAGGAAGTAGGGAAGAGACACTAGTCAAGAACTATCCATTATGGATACTTTTGCTGTGTATGTATCAGAGAGATCAGTTCAGCATATCCTGGTCTCCACTCCTCGAGTACATGCAGTTTTCATCTGACTTTGCAGAGTATTCCTCACCCATGAAGATGAGTTGTCCTGTTGCTCTGAATCCAGAAGCAGTCCGGCTCCACCAAATCCATCCTGTGTCTGCCCACCAACAGGCTAAAGGGCTCAATCCTCATGCTTAGCAACATCCCCTCTGATCGCAAGGACAAAAGTCAGGCAGAGAGTCAACTAATGCAGGACACCATGCAAGTGGAGACGTGTCTCACTCAATGCTGACACTTCCTCTAGGGGTGGTGGGGAGGGACGGGGGGCTAGGCTATGGTTTTATTCTGTCAATGAGAAAGAGGTGCTGGGGCAGGGAGCATCGTGAGCTGAAGGTCTGGAGCCACAGACCTGCTGGAAGCCCGTCGGAAATGAGGCCGGCCTTCTCTGGGGTACGGATGCTTAAGAAGGTGTGAGGAGTGAGGGGTGGAACCAGCTCCTCACTAGCTATATGAGCTTGAGCAAGTTTCCTTCTCTTTCTTTTCCTTTGCTTTTGTTGTTGTTGTTGTTCCAGAATTTTTTTTTAATTGTGGTAAAATATATGACAAAATTTGTCATTTTAAGTGTACAATTCAGTGGGCATTAATTACATTTACAATGTTGTGCAAACTTCACCACTACCCGTTTTCAGAACTTTTATCACCCTGAACAGTAACTCTGTACCCATTAACAGACTCTCCATTCCCTACTCTCCCGAGGCCTTAGTAACCTCTAATCTGTCTCTACGAATTTGCCTATTCTAGGTATTTCATATAAGTGGAATCATATAGTAGTTGTCCTTTTGTGTCTGGCTAATTTCACTTAGCATAATGTTTTCAAGGTCCATCCATGTTGTCGCACCTATCAGAACTTCATTCCTTTGTATGGCTGAATAATGTTCCCCTTATGGATATGTCACATTTAGTTTATCCATTCCTCTGCTAATGCACACTTGAGTTGTTTCCACCTTTTGGCTGTTGTGAATAATGCTGCAATAAACACCGGTGTTCAAGCATCTTTGGTCAAGCTTCTTAACCTCTCTGTCTCTCAGTTTCATTATATATAAAATGAGCATCAGAGAGTAGCTTTCTCACAGGCTTATAGTAAAGATTAAAGGAGATAATGTGTGTTCAGCATTTAGTATGATGACTAGCACAGGCAGGGCTCAACAAATGGACATGTAAGTCCATGAGGAGATTGGATTGTTTTCCAATAATTCTAGTTTTTCAGGAGTTCAGGTACTGTGTAAAATGAGAAAAATCTCTATTTCTGCCTCCCATCTAATTATAGTTATAGATCATACAAATTAATATTCATAACTTGTCCTCCTTCACTCACTCTTACATGTGTCCTCTGCTTCTTTTCTCATCTCTTTCTTTCCTTGCTCCTTTGCTTAGTTGAAGCGGGGTATCTAATTGCTGGATTCACTTCTCAGACTATTGGCCTTCCAGGGAAGAGTAGGAGAGAGGAGTGTCAGGAGGAAGGGAGCAGCCAGATGGGCATGGGATTTCGAAATGCAATTGGTTGTGGCACATTTTATGAATGCACCTGTGCCTGGGCTGTGGAATACAATCAGCCATAGTTACTTGCTTGGATGATAATGATGACGATGAAGAGTATACCTGCCAGTTAATGCTCCAAACCTTTATTGTTCTCATTACACCTTTAACAATTCCTTCCTCATTACCTTATTATATGACCTCCTTTTTGAAGGAAATAAGGCACAGGCTATTCCAGTTCCTTGCTCTTGACTCCTTACAAATGCATCTCCAGCCACACCCACTTTCCCACTGGTTTCAGGGGATGAGACATCACCCGCACCTGCCCTCCGCATCTCATCCCCTCCCTTCTCTTCTAAGATCTAGCGCAATTCATTTCTTCATTCTTTCCCTCTCTGTTAGTTGTGTTTTCTGTCTATGAACATGCCCAAGTTTCTCCTGTCTTAAACAAGCAAACAAAACCCCGCGGAAGTAAACAACAATCCTAAAGCCCTCCCTTCACATTCTGACTGCTTTAATTAGCATCCAATCTCTTTTCTCCCTTCTCATTTGGGTATTTCCAGGGAATGCTAATACCCTCCCTTTCTTTACTTCCAAAGAATTTCTTAATCTATAGCAGTCTGGCTTTTATCAAATTTTTAAAACCACTCTTGCTAAGGTCACCATTAACTTTCAATTTCCAAAACCAATCAACAGCCTTTAGTCCTTATCTTACTGGACTTTTCTGCTGCATTTGACAACGTTCCTCACTCCCTCATTCCTGAGGTTCTGTTTCATTCACGGCAGTCATTCTGGGCCCTCTTGTCCTGGGACCTCTTTGCATTTCCCTTCTTAGATCTTCTTCATGAGCCCAACTTCCTCAATTCTTTTGTTTCCTAGAGTTCTGTCTCAGGCTGCCTTCTCTTCTGATGATAAATACATTTTCTAGAAAACCTCATCCACTCTCATAGTTTTGCTACCACCCACACTGATGGTTCTTTTGACTCCAGCCCATACTTCTCTGAGCTTTAGACTTCACTTGCCTGGTGGACATTTCTATGTAGATGGGCATTTCAGTATCAACAAATCTTCATCATCTTATTCCCTAAGTCAGCCTCTTATCAGTTGATGGAGATACTATTCCTCTCTTGCTGGAATTAGAACCCTGCAAATCATTCTCAATTCCTCCTAAAATGGTTCTGAGACTCAATTTCCAGTGTGTGTGTGTGTGTGGGTGGGTGGGTGGGTGGGGTAGGGAGGTCACACACAGCACCAGGCAATTCCCCAGACACCAGCTGGGTGTCATACAATTCAACTCAATTCCGACACTCTCTGCCTGGAGACAGCATCAGATTCCACAGGTTGAGGTCCTACAAGACTGCCCTCCCCCTTCAGATGCCAGGGGCAAGTCCAGGTTATTACCTGGCTATATATAGTGGTGAAGTGGTGGGCAGGGAGCTCAGAACAGGACAGGGCCTTGCCTACCAAGTTCAAAGACTTGACAAACTCCTCACAGAAAAATTTCTTTGTCCTCATAGCAGGGTCCAGAGGACGGTTTGAGACCGCCTTCAACTTCGGCTTTCCAGAGGCTATGGTAAGTGTCCCTGGAGCTGGGATTCCAAACCAGGATGCCCTGGTCCCCAAGCATATGCTTTTCCAGCTTTACTTCACTCTGCAGTCCTCTCTTACAGGCTCCTATAGGAGATGGCTCCCAGGACAGCTTGCATTCCCTATTTTCTTAGGAGACATGTGTTCCCACTGGATGTACTTAGGAGGTGGACTGGAATAAGGAAGTCTGCAGAAATGAACAAAGTGGAAATCAAGTCCCACTTGTGCACAGATCAATCCTTGCCCTCCAGGCTCAGTTTTTGTTCTTCTATTCCAGAGGAAGGATCCAGGTGGAATCCAGGGGCCAGAGATCACTGTTTTTGGAAAAGCTATCAGCCTCCTGGGTGCTCTTGCTGTGTTGTGAGAAGGGGAATGGACAAGGCTTGGGCAGCTGGAGAAAAGACTAGCCCCATCCTGGGAGTAGCTGAAGGTCATTGAGACATCCTAGAAAGGAATAGTAATTGGTTACTTACAGGAAAAATAGACAGGAATGAGAGGAATAGCTCTTATATGGAAGGCATAGAAGTATAAGATCAGAAGGAAGGAGCAGCAAAAAGAAAAAATATGAGCAAGATATTAAAAATGAAGAGACATTATATGAAGATGTAAGAATGAAGAGGTGACTAATGCACAAGAGACACATCTTTGGAGAACATCTAGCCTCTAATTCAGATTTTCTCCAGCTCCCCTGAGATCTACGCCTATTTTGACAGGCCATGATGGAGGAGGGTCATCCAGGCTTCCTCGAGCACATGCACTTGAGGAAGCTGTGTGATACTGAGAAGCGGTAAGGGTAGGGTCAAGTCTAATTGGACTCCACCATTTCAGACCAGACCCTTTCATCCATTCAGTTAATAAATGTATGTGGGTTCATGTCATATTTCTGCAACGTACAGCCTTGTGATTTGGGGCAGGTTTATTTAAACAGTCTGGATCTTAACTTCTTCATTAATAAAATGGATCTAATATCTACCTCATATAATCATTGTGGGATCTACATTAAATAAGATAATGCTATAAACACCTAGTAATATACTTGGCATACAGTAAACCTTTAATAATTGTGGTCATTCTACTTATCCATCTGTATTTCTTGCATTTAATTATGTTTCCTGGAGCAAAATATCAGAGACCTCTTAAAAATTAGAGTGAACTTGAGAACTAGACAAAGCCCAGTTGATACCTATAGATGTTCAGCCATGCTTTCCTACAGTGATGTGACCAACCTTAAAATGGCATGAAAATAGATCCCATTGCCCCTCACCCCCACCACCATTAAATAATTTTTAGGTTATTGTTTTAGCACACTATCCCCTTGTTGTGGGACTCTGAAAGGCATGCTGCAGCTGGAGTACTAATGAATCCTGGATTGTCTCTCAATCGAATGTGGTGGATGGTTGGAACATAGCATATCACCCTCTGTGCTCCAGCATCACTATCATTTAAACTCCAATTAGTCTGCATTATCTCGGTGGTATAATGTGCAATGTGGGTTTTGGTTGCATATGCAAAAAACATGTGATAAGCTCTTCATTCAATCGGCTTACAGTGATGAAGTCTGTCTGTATTACAGACATTAGAATCAGTTCTTTACTGTTCTTTGTATTTTCCATTGGGGCAAATGATTTTCCCAATGGGGTTGCGACTCCCAGCTGGATCCAAGTGATACAGGAGGAAGCAAACACGCTTCAGTGGTTTGAGTTCAAGACTACGAAGTGAGAATAATGTACTGCTTTCTGACTTCACTTCCCAGGGGTTTTCTGAGGATTAAACAGTTAAAACACTGAAGATGACAAATGTTTAAGTGCTAAGCATTATTATCATCTGAAACTATTATTACATCAATTCTTTGTGTAATCAAGTATTATTATTGGAAGCTCTGCAAGAAAACCTAGTCTTTGGAGATTTTCGGCTCTATTTGCAGGACAAAGAGGCATGAGTGTCATTCATCCTAAGTACTTTAGGCATGTGGATCAAGAGTATGTAGACAGTGAGTGAGTATTTCATGTTTGCCCATTTTTCAACTAATAAGAACTTTGTATTTATTGGCATGACCCAAAAAGCAATGTGGTGCTTTGCAGAGAGAAAAAAACACAAAATTTAGATTCTAGAATTAGGTGAAACTATAATGGAACCTACCCAGACATTTTCAGCTGAGATTAAAATCCCTCCTGGCTATTCAAATAAATTGCTCTTTAAGTAATTAAAACTATAACCTATGGTCTTTAGTAAATTCTGGTAATTTCTCTGTAGTCAGTTTCAAATATTTTCTAGCTGGCTTCTTTCCAAGGAGTACACCTGTGTGTTAGTTGAACAATATCTTACTGAAAGATGAAATTAACTAATTTTGTTTGATTTGGATCTTGGTTAAAACTCTGAAGTTAGATATTTATATGCAGAGCCACATAAAGAATACTATCTTAAATTATTCCACCAGGGACTATAATAAGATTTCCATTTAGCTAATAGAACATTAGAATATGCTTAGCTAATGAAAACGATTCTTCTCTGTTTTTCTATCAAGCACAAGAGTCGCAGAAGGGCAAAGAACTATTATTTTAAGTGTAGAACTTCTAGTACATTAACTCTCTTCCCTTCCATGCTGCATCCTCTTTCTAAATTTATTTACTTTTGTTTCTGAACTTTGAAAAGACCTTTATTTTAATTCATGAAAACCCAATAAAGCTTTGTTTTGATTTTAAATAATGGTTCTTTAATGCCTTTGATCCCCCTTTTCCATGTAAAACAAAAATCTAACTATTCCTATTAAATGGGAGGAATAAAGTTTATTCCAATAACTATTTTCATTTTATGAGGGCAATTTAAGCTTTCACTTTTGTCCATTAATTATACGGGATGTCACAAATGTTGGAAGACAGGATGTGTTTATGTTTCCAGTTTTGATCTCAATTACGCTTTTCACCTTGTACAGAATTAACACATAACTGAGTAGGGGTGCCACCATCCACCCTCTACTACCTCGAATGCAGGTGTATGCAGTAAGAAACTGGCGCCATTTACAACCGTGCTGCAATTTCTGAACAATCATACTTTCTAGTGACGCTTGCACCAGAGTGACCTCAGAATGGCATCCAAGGAGCCCCATTTTGCTGCCAGAACATGCAAACTCCTGGCACTTCAAATATGGGCTTACTGGGCCTTGACAGGAAGGAATGTTGCTGGTGTCCCTTGCCACGCTCTCTGGGACCCAAAACAAGAGACTTGGTCAAGATTGGGAGAGAAACTTCAGTTTAAGACAGGAATCTTTTATTTTATTTTGTTTTATTTTATTGAAGTATATTTGACATACAATGTTGTACTAGTTTCAGGTGTACAACATAGTGATTCGACATTTATATATAACACAAAGTGATCATCCTGATAAGACTAGTAACCATCTGTCATTGTACAAATTTATTACAACATTGTTGACCATGCTGTACATTACCTCCCCGTGACCTATTTACTTTATGACTGGAAGTTTGTACCTCTTAATCCTCTTCATCTATTTTGCCCATCTCCCCACCTTCCTCCCCTCTGGTAACCACCAGTCTGTTCTCTCTATATGTGAGTCTGTTTCTGTTTTGTTTTGATTGTTCATTTGTTTTGTTTTTTTAGATTCCACGTATATGTGAAATCTTAGTTTCTTCTTTCTCTCTCTGGCTTATTTCACTTAGCATAATACCCTCTAGATCCATTCATGTTGTCACAAATGGCAGGATTTCATTCTTTTTTATGGCCTAACAGTATTCCAGTGTATATATATACCATATCTTCTTTATTCATTTATCTACCAATGGACACTTAGGTTGCTTCCGTATCTTGACTATTGTAAATAATGCTGCAATGAACATATGGATATGGTTATCCTTTCAAATTAGTGTTTTCATTTTCTTTGGAAAAACACCCAAACGTGGTATTGCTGGGTTATACGGTTGTACTATTTTTAATCTCTTGAGGAACCTCTACTGTTTTCCACAGTGGTTGCACCGATTTACATTCCCACCAACAATGCACGAGGGTTCCCTTTTCTCCACATCCTCGCCAACACTTTGTATGTGTTGTTCTTTTTGTAATAGCCATTCTGACAGGCGTGGTGTACAATGGGATGTCACTTCACACCTGTCAGAAGAAAGGAGCCTTTTAATTGTACCCACTGTGCCTCCTATATTGCATCTCAAATGTTTTATAAACTTCCTTTGGGAAAATAATGAATATTTGTGATTTTTTAAAAATATTTATTTCTATATTTGATTCTACAATAAAAAATAAGAGAAACAATTTTAGTTTATAAGTAAATAAATAAGGAAGATAGATCAAACTAAGTATAGAGATAGGTATCATGTAAGAAACATTAGGCCAAAAAAAGTAGAGCATACATGTGCTAACCATAGATTGAAATGTATAGAAGGACCAAATAGGCATTAAATATTTGTGGGGCATATGATTCATCAAATTTTCATGAGGCACTAAATATTCATGAGATCTTTAACTAGCCACTTGTTGTTGGTACCCATTTAACCCCCACTTGTTCTCAACCCACCATTCAGTTTGGGGGTGCTCATTATGCAGCAGTAATATTCATGGGACACTAGTGATCCATGAGACTTTAATGGCCCACAGAATTGATGCCCAAATTGCAGAAGTAGTATCGGCATCTTTGAAGGCCATATGTCTCTAGAACTTTAAACACGGACAAGAAAGGCCTATTTGTATTAATATATGTAAAGATCTCCTACAAATCAATAAGAAAATATAAACACAGTCAAAAAATTGGCAAAAATTATAAACATGCAAATTCACAGTAAAGGAAAGATATGTTAAAGCATGTTTTAGAAGAAACGTATAAGACCAAAGAAGAGAAATGGAAAGAGGGTCTAGTCAGGCTTTCAGATACTCTCATGGCTGCCCTCTTCTAGCTCCTCCAGCACTGGGGTGGGAGGAGGGACTGGGGGGAAAAGACAGACGGGTTCTTCACTCTCTTCTCTCTGGGTTGTTGGGGCAGGCAACCCAGTGCTGTCTCCTGAGAAGCACATATGTGGTTCCTTGGAGGGCCACATATTTCTCTAACTCATCAGGTTCACCAAAAAAATATTTTTCTAAGTATTCCCATGGATGTCTCATGTATGCTCACTTACACACTTAGATTTCACATGGCTTCTTCTGTTCCAGCCCTTTCCTTGGAACACTGATGTCTCTGCTTTGAGAGTCTCACTACCCTGAAGTCTGGTGTTTCCCTCCATAAAATGGGGAGAATGAACCACTTCAACATTCTGCATCACCCTTTGTCACACAGATTCAAGAGAGGTAAATAGCTACAATTGTCACAAGAGGGAATTCTGTCATGGACCCTACTAACGAGATTCAGTTGCAGAAGAATCTAAAGGACATTCTCTGAAGATGGTCTATGGCATTTCTATACATTTCCACAGGGAAAGTATTAGGGCTTGTGACCCTCCATCCCTCCTTCATTTCCTTCTTCATTCTTTTTTTACATTATCTTCAATTTATAGGCTTGCTACTCAAAGGGGCTTCAGCAGCATCACACAACCTGAAAGCTGGTTAGAAATGTAGAACTTCCATCCCGCCCCACCAGCTTCATCAGAATCTTCATTTTAACAAGATCCTCGGGTGATTCCAAAGCACATTAAAGTTGGAGAAGTACCAAACTATAGAATAGAATTCCCCAATTCTCCCTCTGCAGTTATTCACATCCTTGGTCATTCTTACCTGGGTGGCTCTAGGAAGAAGAGATCCATTCCTCCTGCTCCTTTCTCTTTCTTCAGACTCCACTTTGCACAAAGTTGTCCTTGGCAGCATTTTAATTCTGGACCCATTCTTTCCCGTTTTCTGTTACCCTTTCCTGTGACCCTTGACTTTCCCTTCCTGTTGATAAATGTCTGCGCAGGCTCCTCGGCTCCATTTACCCTCCTCCTGGAGAGGCTAGAAATGAGAGAGGATCAGCTGTGGCTGGCTTGAAGGGCCTCACTCTGCCTCTTCTCCTGCCAGATGTAATCATTCCCAGAGTTCAGAGGTTTATGACTTGTTTCTTGTAGCTGCAAATGTGCGGTCAAGATGCCCTGGTATTGAGTTGGCAGGACTAATGGCTTATTTAAATATTTTCCAATTCTGCTCTTTCAGACCACTTCTTCCATGTTGATATCACTTGTACAAGAATATGAATGTAGTGAAATTCTGAGGCTCATGTCACGTTTGTCTTCAAACTTTTATACTGATTAAGTCACTATACCAGCAGTTTCCACAAACTAAATCTATTCTGAAAGAAAGAGTATCTGGAATTGGTCCCCAAAGTCTTTCCATAGGTTCTTGGATGTAATTTGTGAGTGTGCTTTTGCTTCCTAGACATGGCAAGAAATCATATTTGAAGTCCAGAAAGGGCAAAGATGACTTTCTGTATTGCTGGGGTACTTGGAGAATCCACCTGCATCCACAGAGTCAAAATGCTTCTATCTGAATGCACACACACATACACACATGTACACACACATACATACAGGCACACACACATGCACACAACTGCCTTACCTCATTGTCCAAACTTATTAACTCCTTCAGAGATGGAGAAATAAAAGAAACACAAAGGTTATCTCTAAGAAGAAAAATCAATTGTAAATCTGATGATATTATGTGTCTTATAGGCATTAGAATATTGAGGACAATTCAGCTGAAAAGACATCACTGGTTATACAATTCCGATGATACAGAAAATAGCAAGTTTAATTGAAATTGATAAGGTACTTACAAGATTAAATTTAACTGGTGAATACTAAAATAGAACCTAGCCATTGTTTATTCTCATGTGCACAAGTTTCTCTAAGAAGGTAAAAAGTGCAGAATAACAAGGAGTCTTAAAAGATATTTAAAACACGCTGGAGATAATTTTCCCCATAAGTGGGTCAGCCACATAGGTAAACTGAGGCCATTTGGGACTCATTGAAAGAATAATGATCCCAAAGAGCGTTCCTTGACGAGACAAAGGTGACATCCGGACTCTCTCCAGATTCCTCTGCCATCCAGAGTGCACGTCTGTGCTGTGGGTCCAGAAACAGCTCCGTAAACAAGTTTTTCTAGTCTAGTCATGGTCAAAGATATGAATGTTCAGCAAAAACAACTCTGATTACCTAACACCAGCAAATAGTTACTCTAAAGATCAAAACCAACACTCACACAGACAACAAAAGAAAAAAAAATAAACTGGACTTGATTAAAATTAAAAACTTTAGTGCACCAAAGAACACTGTCAACAGAGTGAAAAGACAACCCACAGAATGGGAGAAAATATTTACAAATCATATATCTGATAAGGGTTTAATATCCAGAATACGTAAATAACTCCTACAACTCAACAACAAAAAGACAAATGACCCAATTTAAAAATAGGCATAGGACTTGAATAGATATTTATCCAAAGAAGACATACAGATGGCCAATAAGCACATGAAAAGATGCTCAACGTCACTAATCGTTAGGGAAATGCAAATCAAAATCACAGTGAGATACCACCTCACACCTACTGGGACTGCTGTAATTTGAAAAAAACAAAAAACAAAAACAGGTGTTGGTGAGGATGCAGAGAAATTGGAATCCTTGTGCACTGCTGGTGGGAATGTAAAATGGTGCAGCGACTCTGGAAAACACTCCTCAGAAAGATTAAACATAGGATCACCATATTGATCCAGCAATTCCACTCACAGGTATATTGAAGGAATTGAAAACAGGGACTCAGATACTGTATGCCAATGTTCATGGTAGCATTATTCATGACAGCCAAAAGGTAGAAATAACCGAAGTGTCTATCAACAAATGAATGGATAAACAAAATGTGATATACACATACAATAGAGTATTGTTCAGCCATAAAAAAGAATGACATTCTGATACATGCTACAACATGAATGAACTTGAAAACATTAAGCTAAATGAAATTAGCGAGACACAAAAGGAAAAGTATAATTAAACTCAAATGAAATATCTAGAATTGGCAAATTCATAGAGACAGAAAGTAGATTAAAATGTACAAGGGACTGGAGGGAGGGAGGAATCAGCAGTTGTTGCTTAATAGGTAGGTCATCCAGATTCATAGGGGGAAGCCATAGACACCCCACTCTTTGATGGAAGGAGTGTCAAAGAATTTGGGGCCACGTTCTAAAACCACCACACCTTCTGTAGTGGGTTGAGTTGTCCCAAGCCAAGGAATGCCAGGACCACCAGAAGGTGGAAGAGGCAAGGAAGAATTCTCCCCTAGAGACTTCAGAGGGAATGTAGTCTCGCCCACACCTTGCTTTCAAACTTCTGGTCTCCAGAACTGTGGTAGAATAAATTCCTGTTGTTTTAAGTTGCCAAGTTTGTGGAAATTTGTTATGGTAGACCTAGGAAACTAATACACCTTCAACAGAATAAAGATTTCTGGGTGTTAGCAATTTTTTAGCTTCTGCTTTGTCCCAGCCAATAGAGATTGGGGGGTGCTTCTCTCAGTACAGCATCTCTCTTTCAATAAGGCAGGGTCTCTGTGATACAGCCCTGTCATCCCTTACTATGCTTGGTGTCAAGTCAAGTTCAAAAGTGCTCCTGCCATCACTCTGTTCATTATGCCCCCATTGTTCCAAGTAAGGAATTGTTGATTTTGCCCTTCAGGATGGGCCATCCACTTTGGAGAATTGCGCTCTGCCAGCTTTCTCTGAGACATCCAGACTCCAGCATCATCTCTTGGTTTCTCCTATGGCCCTGTTGATCTCCACTGCACCTCCTCATAGATTGTGGTTCAAGGTTACAGATGTTTCCTTCTTTGTTGGAGTTTATATGTCCGATTTTTTGTTCTCTTTGTTGCTTTGAAGTGATTTCCAGGACAAGAATGTAGCATCATCTTAACTTTACTCTGCCATTTAAAAACTGGGAGTCCACATCACGCCATCCAAAACTTTGATATTCTACAGCAGGGCCAGCAAACTTTTCCTGTTGAGGGTCAGGTAGCAAATATTTTAGGTTTTGCATTGCAACTACTCAACTCTACCATTGTAGTGCAAACGTAGCTATGAGCAATATGTAAACAAATGAGCATGGCTATGAGTCAATAAAACTTTGTGAGAAATAAAGTACAGCAGAAGTGACACAATGTGACCTTCAGGGCTGGGTCATGAAAGGCATGCAGCTTCTGCCCTGTTTTCTGGGACACTGAGCCACTGTGTAAGCAATCTGACCCCCCCTGAACTGCCAGGCCAGAGAGGCTCCAAAATCCTTAACGAGATATTACACAGAGACACACAAGGGAGCTCCCCCTAACTGCCACCAGCACCGAATGTTTCTCTAGCACCTTGCTCTCCATTCCTATCCTCACCAGCCACGTGTGGCTCTGTAGCTCTTGAAATGTGGCTGGAGCAACTGAGGAACTGAATTTTTAGTTTAGTTTATTTTAATTAATTTAACATTAGAGTTCAGGTAAAATATATCATTACTGATTGCATGTTGAAAAGATAATATTTTGGATATATTGGGTTAAATTAAATATATGATTAAAATTAATTTTACCTGTTCCTTCTTTTTTCAATGTGGCTAGTAGCAAATTCTTAAGTAATTATGGCTCACATTATATTTCTATTGGAAAGAGTTACTCTAGCATCATCTCCACAAGGTTCTGGAGCAGAGCTAGTGACCTTGGGTGGCTGTCTCTCACTACGGTCAGGTCAGTCACTTGAATCGGGTGACCTTCCACAGGCCTTCCAGGCCTCTGTTCTGCACCCAAGCATGGAACAAACCTAAAGTTCACAAGGAGTCCTGGTGGGAGCTAAAGGACATTTTGGAACAGAAAGAAAGTCTTTCTTGCCAGATGCTCATTGCTCCTTTGAGGAGTGACGGCATTTTGGAAAGATTTTAGTTAAACAATCTTGCTTTAAATACCAAGGAAGCTAATTATTAGCTGTGTGATCTTAGGCATATTTCTGAACTTGTCTGAACATCAGATTCTTCATGTTAAAAAAAAAGATTTATTGTGAATCTGTTTAACCCACCCTGCTAGATCTGTGAGTTTCTTGAAGATGTGATTTGATCCCTGCCTGGCAGAGCTCTTGTGAGGGTCAGGGATCACGGTGTAAGTGGCCCAGCAGCTAATGCCAAATAAACAAGTGAGCATCAAAGAGTTCTGAGGGAGCAGGAGAAGGCAGTAGTGACTAAAGAGTTTACATTCGTGTGTGTGCACATGTGTATGTGTGTGTACGTGTACGTGTGTGTGCGCTTGTGTGTGTGTGTGTTGCTGGCAGAGGGGTACAGGAGACGGTCAAGAGGCAAATAAACAAATACGTAACTCAGGATGGGCTGAGTACTATGCGGAACAATAACGCAGGACAAGGAGCGGCGAGTGCAGAGTGGAGAGGCTGCTGGGGTAAAGGCTTCTCAGCTCAGGGCACGGCCCCCTGAGGCTCACCGTGGCCATGGCTCCACGTTATCAAGTGCCAGACCTAAGGGATATAGTCTTTGGGCAGAGACCTGTCCTTTAACACTGCCTCATTTTACTTTTCCTGTATCTGCCTACATTGGTTTTCCTTTTTACTCCAAAAACTGACCTTCTAGCCCCAGAATCACCAAAGCAGTGTAGTTTTCTAAGAAAGCAATTTAACTGAAGCCAATTGGCCTATAATCAGTCCCTCTAAGGTCACTTTGCATAGAGCCAGCTTGCTCAGGGGTCTAAGCCCCAGGTGCTACTTGTACCTACTTTTTTTAATGTTTAACTTTTAGAGCATTTTCTATGAAGTAAGTCAGTTTTAACCTCTTGTGAAGTTTTATATTTTTCTAATTGTTTTTCTTTCTCGGTCACTTGCTAAAGGTATTTGTCTTATTTTCACATTTCTAATAAACATGTATGCAGTTATTCACATGTGATTCATCAAACTGATCCCTTTTGAGATTTCTTACCTCTTTTACACTTTTCTTTGTTTTTTCGTACCTATGTGTCTCTCCGGGTTTACTAACACAGCTTAGCCCACCCCCCGACCCGTGTTTGACACAATTCACAAGGTGTTGCTATTTAGACTGAGACAAACTATTCTATAGAAAGCTTCCTGGTGGAAATTTTTTTACTATGTGCTTCTGGCTTCACAGAGTGGAAAACTAAGATGGCAATACTTGTGTAGGTGTGCGACACACGCCCACATCAAACCCATTGGATCTAAGGGGTAACCCATTCCAGGTTGCGTTGCCATAATCCACACATGTGGGCGGAGACCAGACCTCAGGTTTTCTGACTCCAAACCCCGTGCTTCGATCAAACACTCTATACCACTTCCATTAATGATTTTGCAAATGTGCTAATTATGCTGCTAATGAGTTAAATAAGACATGGCTGATCTACCATTTGCTCAAACATTGCCTCATTTGAACTTTGCAAAATGTCACTTCTTGTCACCATTACCACTTTAATGAAGAGGAAATTTGGTTGAATGAATGAACAAATTCCCTAATTATGTAAAGCGGTGTTTATAAACTTAGTCCAGTGATGAAAAAAAGAAAAATTGAGATCAGGAAATAGTTGAACAAAGTAAGAAAGAAACATCCTCCTTTAGAACATTTAAGCCCATGGTTCTCAGACAGGGGAGATTTTGCACCCCCATGGCACATCTAGAAATGTCTGGAAACATTTTTTATTGTCACCCGGGGGAGAGGGTGCTCCTGGCATCTAACTGGCAGAGGCCTGGGATGCTGCTAAACATCCTACAATGCACAGGACAGCCCCTCAGGAAAGAACTATCTGGCCCAAAATGTCAATAGTTGCTGAGGTTGAGAAACCCTGTTTTAAGGGCTGCTTATTTAAGGAGGTGAAAATGGGATATACTCTGAAGACTAACACTGATCTTGAAGGGACTAGTCGTCTCTGCGTAATCTATTTCCCCAGCAGGGCCGTTGCATGTTTTGCCATTTATAACCAAGCTCCTATTTCAGAAAGAAATCCACCTTCCTATGTTCGTTCTCTTGGCCTGAAGACTTGGGCGAAGCTCTGTTTTGCTTGTCTGTTTTCTCTGGCACAGTCCCCTCTCCATCAACTATATTTATGAGCTTGACTCTTGCTCTCAATGGAAAGAAAAGCCATTATTGCATCAAGTTTTGTCCCCACTCCCAGACCCACTGCCTGGGCAAGGCTCCCTGCTCAGGCAGAGCAGGTGGCGCCCCTGGGTCAATCCACTCCCTTTCAGGCCAAGGCCAGACCAGGAACTAACTGAGGCAGGGGAGGTTTTCTGTTCCTTTTTCCCTGTCTTTCCGACACCACCCCCAATGTCTCTAGACTTCCTGTTCTGTCTTCCTTTACTCCTCCATCAGACAACCTTTGGAATCCTCAGCCCTGGCTGCCTGACAAGCCTGCCCGATCCAGCCTCTAGACCTCAGGACAGACACCTTTCAGTCTTCCCTTAAAACCCCATTCTCAGATACGGTCCCTCAGGAAAGAATCAAGAAGTTAATGACTGATAATTAATGTCCGACCCCTTCCAGGCAGAGCTGCCTGTTATCAAAGGACTTCGCCTTAGGTCAAAGGAGCAGAGGGCTAATGGTGGGGTGTCAGGGATACTAGTACAAAGTGCTTTCTCATCCTTCACCTCCTTGGCTTTTGGATCACCTTCCCAGAACTAAGAGAGCAAAGGATTTCTAATGCACAGTAGAACAATGGGGCAATAGGCCCAGAGCTCCAGGTGCCCCAGTTGGCTGTTGGTGGTGCCTGCATGAAACTCAGGGCTGCAGACACTAAGCCTGATCTCTTCAGCAGAGAGACACCTGCACCTGCTTGGCCAGGATAGGGGTGGGGGTGGGAGTGGGGTACAGTGGGGGGTGGAACCCTTTCAGTACATCACAGGCTCTTCCTCGCACTTGCAGCCTCTCTTCTGCTTATACCAAAGGACAGCCCCCCCAGCAACCCAGAGGGGAATCCTGTTCTCCACTTTGGGGAAGGCATTACTCTTTCTCCCCTTCAGCTTCCTGGCCCTTGGAGCTATGGTTTGATGCAGTTTGGAGTCCTGAACACCTCTCCCTTGTAAAACCCTGACTTAGAATCATGCAGTCAGCACCTTCCCTTCTCAGAACGATCCTCAGCAGATGCTCGCCCCTTCATGAAGGACTGGTGAGCTTTCATTGTTTGGGTCTATATTTCCTCTCATTCCTGTCTGGCCTGGGAGGACTCCAGTTGAAACACTCACATTCTTCCTCCAAGTTCTCACTCTGCTCTCTTGACTCACTAAGTAATTATTAAAAGGCAAAACAAAACACAATTTCATTGCTGGGCAAAATGCAAAAACTTTTAAGAAATGGCCTGAAGATCCCTAAGGAGCCCTCAGCCTAGAGGGAAAACAAAATACACAATTAAATGCAGTCTGAGAATTGTTGCAACTGACAGATGCCCACGGGGCAGTGGGAGCCCAGAGGAGGGGGAGACAAGCTGGGCAGGGTGGCAGGGGGAGGTACGGACACCTCCATGGAGCAGATACCACCTGCCCTCATAACGAAATAACATCACATCCTCAGGTGAGAAACACTTCCTGTTTCAATGGCACCACTGGTTTAGCGAATGGTTTTATTTCCCATGGTATAAATGACATCAAATGTCAGTACCACTTAGCATGCAGCATTGCTTTACTAGAAAATCAAAGTTTTGAAATGATTTTCCGCATAATTCAAGAGGTAAAATATAATTGAGAAAATGTAAAGTTTTTGTTGTTACTGTTGCCTTGGTCCAAATTATGTCCTACTTTCTGTATGCTTTTTCAGCCCGTTGAATTTTACCCTGGATTAAACTTCATCTGATTCCAGAAGGTTCTAACACTACCTATGGCCACTCTTACCTCCACGCCATCATGTTTTTGCATGGTAATTATGGCCAAGTTACTTTATTTCACACCAACTGTGGCAAAGTAGGACAATTACCTAATGCACCCCAACAACTAACATGACAATTATTTGGGGACTTGCCCTGATGTTATCACTGCTGTAGTCATCCCATTTATTACTCTCTCCAGCTAAACGTCCTTAACCTAGTTAGCTGCTCCCTGCCCTTTCCCTTTAAACTCCCACAATGTTCCTGCCACACTGAGCCCAAGGTTTTGCTTTGTTTTGTTTTGTTTTCACAGGACGTTTATGTGTTCCAAATAACTTTTTCCTTTTTAACTAAATCAAGCAGCAAAGCTCCTGGAGGTGCACTGGTTTGGGATGTTCTCCATCCACAGATTCAGGGCATAATAATGCGAGCTCAGGGGGATTATGATCAATGATGTATGGTCCTATTTTAAATCAGAAGTGGAATGAGACAGACTGACTCTAGAGAGAGCCTGCCCCCTCTAGCACTTCACACTAAGCTCTCCTGTGATGGCTGTGACCACCATAACACGAAGCAAGCACCCCGGAAGTATAGGAGAGGCAGAGATTACTAAACTCTAAGGAGACAGAAAGAGAGAGGGTGGAGCTGGACCTTTAAGGCCGGGTGGGATTTCAAAAAGTCTAAAACAGGAGAAATGCTCTCCAAGGAAATGGAACAACTCCAGCAAGACAGCATGGTAGAGAAGGGTCTATTAAAAAAAACAGAGTAAATCAGTGTTGCTGGAGGCCAAGACCCTGGGGTGGGGAAGGGCACAGAAGGAGGTAAATCCAGATAGTTGGGTCAGAGCCAGGTTATGTAGGACTTTGGATTGCAAGCTGGGCTTGGACTTTATTCTGGATGGATTCCAATGATAAAAGGGAGAGGTTTTGAAACTTAGGACACTAGCTGCCAAGTGGAAGAGAAGGGGGAAAAGAAACTTTGGAGCAATCAAACTGATCAGATTGAAGTCAGGTTGGATATGGTGGAGTAGAGGTGAAAGGCTGGTACGAAGTAGAAGAAAAAGCCAAAGATGAGACAATGTATATCAAAATTTTCTCTCAGTGCAGGGCCTCCCGGTGGTGCAGCGGTTTAGTTCGCGCTTTGGCAGCCCGGGGTTCGTGGGTTTGGATCCCGGGAGCCAGCGGACGCACTGCTTGTCAGCCATGCTGTGGCGGCGTCCCATGTAAAGTAGAGGAAGATGGGCACGGATGTTAGCCCAGGGCCAGTTCCCTCAGCAAAAAGAGGAGGATTGGCAACAGATGTTAGCTCAGGGCTGGTCTTTCTCACACACACACACACAAAAAATTTTCTCGCAGTGCAAGGTCCGAAGGAGGCACTCAACAAATACTCGTTGAAGTTGATGGTTCCAGGATTTGGAGTGTAAGTGACTGGTGATGACATTACTAGGATCAGGAAAAGAAAACTGGGCACTGGGAGAGAGATGATAGGGTAAGCAATGGGCATGTTGCACTCGAGGTGCTTAAGAGATATCCAGCTGGAGATGGCTAATTGACATCAGATATACAAATCTGGAGCTCAGGAGAGAAATCTAGAAGAGAGATGAAATCGTCCATGTTTAGAGCATAGGTGAAACCACAAAAATAAATGATATCATCCAAGAAGAATGCACAGAAGGAAAGAGAGGAAAGGGTAGATCCTTTGGGAGCATCAATGTTTGCTGCTGGATGGCATGCTTTGTGAAGGCAACTCATTGTGCCCACCATTATTCCCACTGTATCTCCAGGGCCTAGCACAGTCCTGGCAAAAGAGCAGATACTCAATAAACGTTTGCTGAGTATGAATGACTGAACTTAAGGAGCATGTAGATGGCACTGCATCAGAGGAAGGAACAGAGATGGGACCTTACCTTTGTTGTGCATCAACTATCTGCCAGATACTGGCTTTACTTGTGGTTTCTCCTTTAAGAGAATAAAATAATGTCAGGCAAAGCTTTACAAAGTTTGAAAGTCCAGCTTTATCGTGACCTCAGCTTTTGCAGCATCTGCAACTCTCACGCCCTCCCATTGACCTTCCGCTACCCTCAACATTTTTGTGTTTAATCTCCACTTAAGGAGTCAGGGCAAAATGAAACTCCTTTGAACTTGGGACACTCTTTTTATTTTCCAGGAATAATTTTTTTTATCGAAGTGTAATCGACATAAAATTATATTAGTTTCAGGTGTACAAAGCAATGATATGATCCTTGTATATATTCCAAAATGATCACCACAATAAGTCCAGTTAACATTCAGGTGAACTTGGGACACTTAACATTCTCTTCCACAAAGACAACTCTCAGATATTCAGAAACCTTGTGGTTCTTCTGGGAATGCTGCATTCATTCATTTAATTGATTTATTCATCATTTTCTAAGAGCCAGCACTGTACAACATGTGGGAGGAAGATATGGCTCAGCCCTCAAGAAGCTCAACATACAGTTAAGATGCGTGTGTGCTCATTCATGTGCACACATGTGTTTGAAAATTCAACCGTAATACAATCTGCAAGTAAGCACTGTGTTCTGTGAGCACACGCAGCACAGTGAACCTAATTCTGTCTTAGTAGTAGAGGTAAAGGTGGAAGTTCATGGAAGACTTCACAAAAGAAAAGATACAAAAACAGACCCTTGAAAGCTAAACAGGTTTTTGGTGGGGGGGGGGGTTGCTTGTTTTTTTCCCAGTAGGAGGAGCCACATAAGCAAAGACTATGAGACACAAGAGGGCCTGAGTGTGGACCATTTGAAAAGATGGGAGATGAAGCTGGAGCAGCAGCCCAAAAGGGTTTTAACTGAGTGTGACGTGATCGGATCTGTGTTTTGGGAAGAACTTTCTGGCAGCTAGTGTAGACGTTGGATTAGAGCCTGGAAAGAGCCTGAACAGAGAGCTTTATGCCGAGGTACCTTCCTTTCCATCCTCTTATCCACATCACAGAGGCCTCAAGAGGGCTGGATTGTGAAGGCTGACATTTGTAGGTGGATTGAGCCATTAGAATAGGTTGTAGACCAAAGTGTATACACGAATGCCTTTGCAGCCAACAGAATGCAAGGAGAGTAAAGACTCGAGGTCCGGGGGAATAAAAATAAGGCTGCCCAAGAAAGAAGCTCAATGATTTGGTCTAATTTGTACTTACCAAGTCTTGATTTGTCATAAATAAGATTTCCTCCAATCATTATTAAGTTTACACTTAACTTCCTAAAGCCCCTTCTGTGAACTAAAGAGTTAGCTTTATGTGTCCACACTGGCTCTGGCTCCAGCCCCAGCTCCCGCCGCAGCTACAGGGAAAATGCAAAGCTCTCAACCCTGAGGGACCCGCAGGAAGACAGCCTCCACTTGGCATGGCTTCTCTCACCAGGCTTTACACCCAGTAACCTACATTTTAACAACTCTGTTAACACAGATAGACCATCATGCTATGAAATTCAAGTGGGATTTACAAAGAACTTGTACAGCTTAATGCAGTCCCTAAATTGTATCTTGGAATACGGTTTAACCACCTCATCAAGATTCAAGAGTCTTAACTATCCAAAACCATTTTTTAAAGTGCTGATTTAATTGCTGTTGTATTTAACTGCCTTTTCACACATGTTTTAAGCGTTTTGCACATATGTAACCAAATGAACTAGAGACTGAATTTCTAGAGTAATTTCTTAAGAGCCAAGAAATAAGAATGGGGTATTAATTCTACAATTCAAGATCCACAAGCCCTGGCATGTCTGGCAACACACAGAAGCCAGCCATGAAAAGGACTGTCATCTGCAGTCCTGAGGGACTTCTTCTATCTGTCAATTGTCTCTCAGTCTCAAAGAATAAAAACACGTTGCTTGATCTGGGCCTTGGAAAGTGACTTCTATCCCGCTACAGATGATGTTAGGCTGGGTTCTGCATCGGGAAGTTTTCGCACAATGATGACAGGCAAACGTGTCTTCTGAGTCCCATCTATGTCTTCCTCTGTTCTCAGCATCCCCTTTCCCTTGGTCTACAACTAAAGCCCCAGGGGAGGTTTCTGAAATTTCCTGGTAAACAGAAACCGAAATTGGCCATGCAGAGCACTGCCAGCAATCCACTTGGTGCAGAGCAAGGAAGAGAGGTACCTCCGCTAGGAAAACTCCCAGCAAAGTCTCAGCAGATGGGTGAGTTTACTGTACATGGGAATATATGGTAAGGGTCTCTCCAGTAAGAGATGAAAATCCACCCAGCTACCCAGTAGAGTCAATGTTACCTTTTACTCCCTCTAGGGGCTTTATTATTCCACAAAGCTTATTTTCACCTTATATCTGAATTTTTTTAAATTCAAGACATTTGCCCCCCCCCCAGCAAATTGATTTCAATGTTCACCAAATTTGTTACCTTTAAAAATATTTTTAATATAAACCTATCATTTGCAACAACCTTTGAAATTGAGCTCTTTTACCTTTTCTTTTCTTATGCTTTAAGCTTTATTTTCTCCTGATATTGTTACAGAAAAGAGCACTCGATGAGGAGTTCAGAGGTCTGTATTTCAGTCTGGACTCTGCCAATAGTGCTGGAAATCTTAGAAGGTGAATTAACCCTCACCACTCAAAGAGGACAGAAACTTTCTAAGCCACTTGCCCCACTAGACTTTTGTGAGTCTTAGACAGTAACCACGTCTATGAAGGCAATCTGAAATCCACCATGAGCCAGTGCAAAGAAAGGGAGTTGCAAATTTGCCATCGAGATTCACATCAAACAACATGGAGTTTGATATACATAGTTTCCTTTGATATTATCCATAACCTTGGCCCTCAAATAGTTCACATTCTTAGAATTAATTTAATAATAATCTGACTGCTGCATGTGCTTCCTGCAATATTTATAGCCAACTATGAAGACAATAACTTTCTGACTTAGCAACTAAAGACTTTAATGGTTGTTATTCCATGTTAAAATCCATTTAAATTTCATAGTATCAGACCATCATTGAAACCATCTCGGATCTAAAAGGTTTGCCAACATGTCCTCATATACTGTCTACTATTCTTTCAGTCCATCAATACTGATTAAGCAAACACTCTGCAGAGTACCAGCTGCAGAGACCATGCAGCTTCTGGGAACTAGGAAGTGAGTAAAAGAGAAAATTAAGGAGGAGCACACTTTATAGATTGTGAATTTTCAGAGGATTTTGTGGGGAAATTTTTCCTCTTTTTTTTTTAAGCGAAGTTTCTTTTCAGATTTCTCCACTTCATCATTAAAAATTACAGTGATTCTCAGGGCTGGCCCGGTGGTGTAGTGGTTAAGTTCGCATGCTCTGCTTCTGGTGGCTCTGGGGTTCCGGGTTCAGACCCCGGGGGGGACCAATGCACCACTTGTCAAGCCGTGCTGTGGCAGTGTCCCACGTAGAGTAGAGGAGGATGGGCATGGATGTTAGCCCAGGGCCAGTCTTTCTCTGCAGAAAGAGGAGGATTGGCAATGGATGTTAGCTCAGGGCTAATCTTCCTCACACACACACAAAATTACAGTGATTTTCAAAATGTGTCTTTGGCCGTAGAGATTATCTTTGGTCTGGTAAAAGTCCTAGCAGCTTTCTCTTTTAACAAACAGCTCATCTAAAACCTTTGACCAAACCCAGAACATAAGAGAACTTACAATGAAGTTTGGAGGATAGGAGACCCAAAATCAGCTGATAGAAAACTAAGCTTTTCTTAGATACAGCCTGCATAAAATCTTTTGCACTTGTGTATAGAACTGCTCAGAGCAATGTCTGTGGAGTTGAATTCAATAGGTCCAAGTGCTGGAAACAACAATTGCACTAGATTGGGTCCAGGAACAAAAATTAGGACTAGAAAGAGATTTTCCAAAAAAGTCTGAGTTTTGCTTTCTTTTATAATATTGTTAACAAATGGAAATGCTACTATGTGAGATTCTAGCACTTTTTTGGCTATAAAAGAGCCATGTATACAATGAATATAGACTATTATGCCTTGTCAGTTGTAGATCACGGGAAAGCAGTCTATGTTCCTTCTAATAGTTAATGATCTCCTAATGAAGTATGTTTGTGCACTGATAGGGATTATTTAAATATTTCTAACTTATTAATAATATTACTTGAATTTCATTTCTCTGTTAAACGAATATCTCTCATCCTGAATAGTATGCTTCTGTTTGGGTTAATATCTTGAGGAAAGTGTGAATTGTCTTTATATTGTCATGCAAAGAATTCAAGCACCATATTTTCAAATTAAGCTTGCTTTGGTTTAAGATCTTTCCTTTAAAAATATATGGATTCAGCTAAGTAATCTATACTTTATTGTATTTTAAGCAAATACTGAAAGAAGCTTTTAGAAAAAGTTAACATGCACTATTTTGTTTTTCAATAGATTTGAAAGAAAATAGTATGGTCAGCCAAAAGCAAATTGCCAAAATGATTGACATATTGTAAGACTACGGGTTTTGCAACTGGGTAGCTATAACATATTGTCTTCTTCAAGGGCTGCAGGGAAGACATTAGTTTACCTCTGTGTCCAAGCAGCATGGTGGACTCAATCCTCTGAATGGCCCTCCTGATAATTACCACTAAACTGGCTGGATAAAGTATTTTTAAGTACTTCTTTTTAAAAATGAATAACTGACCTAATAAAAAGGTCAAGAATCTTCAGAAGAAGAAGAAAAATGGGAATTAAATGAATACCGAAGTCAGCTAAATGAAACCACGTAAGTACAGACGAAATCAGGAAGCAGTTCCCCTTTAACTGCAGTGTAGAGAAAGACTTTCTCCCTGCAACTCAAAATCCAGAGGCAATAAAACTGGGAGAAAATATTCGTGACAAGTATCAAAGATAAAGGGCTAATATCTCTAATTTTAAAGAACTTTTAAAATTTGGGAGAAAAAAGACCAAAAATCCTTAGAAAAATGGGTAAAAACACAGAAAATTCACAAAAAGAGATATGAAAATATCCCTAAAGCATATGAAAAGATGCTTATCCTCACTCATAATAAGAAAAATGCAAATTAAAACTACACTGGAATACCATTTTTTACCTAATAGATTGGCAAAATTCAAAAATGTGACAATGTACTCTGTTGGTAAGGCTGGGGAAATAGTTTCATATATTGCTAGTAGAAATGCAAAATGAGAAAAACCCCGTATGGAGAGGAATGTGGCAATATCTAACAAAACTACATATGCACTTATCCTTTAACACAGAAATTCCCCTGCTAGAAATTTACCTAGAGGATACATCTCCAACAATATAAAAATTCATGTGCACAAAGCTATTCATGGTAGCATCGTTTGTAATTACAAAATGTTGGAAACTTCCTAAATGTCCAAGCACAGGAGATTGGTTGAATAAACTGTTGTGCCTACACACAATGGAATACTATGCAGCTGTAAAAAACAATGGAAGTGACCTCTATGAATTGTTGTGGAGTTATTTCTAGGAGATATTATTAAATGAAAAAAAGCAAAGAGCTAAAGTGTATGTATAATGCTATCTTTTGTAAAAGGATGAAAAGAATAAAACATACATGTATCTACTTGTCATTACAAAAAAGAAATACAGGATGAATGAACCGGAAAACAATAATATTGGTTACCAATTAGGAGTAGGGAGAAGGGAGTGTAAAGGATATGAGTGAAACTTCCTTGACTTTTGAAAGCGTATCATTATCCTACATATTCAAAAAGGAAATTAAACTGATAAGAATAGGAACAGGGTGGTGTCGGGGTCGGGGGGGCACCTAAAACTGAAAGAAACCAAAACAAAGACTGAAAGAGAGAGAAAGAGAGAAGAGAGAGGAGAGAGCAGAGAGAGAGAGTGCAAATGATAAACCCAATGGTGGTAAAACGTTAACAACAGGTGTATTGGGTTGAATAGTGTTCTCCTAGAATTCACATCCTTCCTGGAACCTCAGAATGTGACCTTTTTTGGAAATAGAGTTGTTATAGACATAATTAAGGTAAGATGAGGTCATACTGGAGTAGGGTGGGCTCCTAATTCAATATGATTGGTGTTCTTGTAAGAGGAGAAGAAGGAACACAGACAGACATGTGCAGAGGGATGATGATATGAAGAGACACTCAGGGAGAAGGGCATGTGATGAAAGAAGGAAAGATTGGAGTAAGGCATTTACAAGCCCAGGAATGGTGGGGATTGCTGGCAACACCAGAAGCTAAGAGAGGATGGAACGGATTCTCCCCTAGAGCCTTCAGAAAGAGAGTGGCCCTGTCAACACCTTGATTTTGGACATCTCGCCTCCAGAACTGCAAGAGAATAAATTTCTGATGTTTTAAGCCATTCAGCTTGTGGTAATTTGTTACAGTAGCCACAAGAATCTAACATAATAAGCAAATCTGGGTAAAGAGTATAGAGGGTGTGCCTTGTATGGCTTTGTTTTGTGCAACGTTTTGTAAGTTTGAAAGTATTTCCAAATAAAAAATTTTTTAAGGATGTAGAAACAAACAAAAAAATGAAACAATAGAATTTCTAAGAATCTTAGGGGCCTTGTCCCATTGCAATGTCGCACGGAGCCTAGGTAGAGAAGGGTGTACCCAGAGATTTGTGAGTGCAATTTTTGTCAAATGGAGAGGATTACAAATTGGTACACAAAAAGCTCACAACATTATCAAAGGAATTATATCAATTTAGACTGAAAACAATAAAGATAACACAAAACAAAAAGAGGCCTTTTATTCCCAAATTCTCTGGGCAGGAAACAGCCTTAGAAGACTACTCAGCTTCAAACACGGGCCAGTTCTTATGGAAAAGGGAAGAGGACTCACAGGACAGAACCAAGAGCCCAGAGAGCAAAGGGGCCTGGAGAACAGGCGATAGGACTGGCCCTGAGCAAGGAACCCGCCACATCTGCTGAGTGTCAGGATTGTACTCTCATGCTTCCTGTTTTTGATTATGAGCATCTTTAGCGGCCAGCTTATATGTGCCTCACTCTTGTCTGTTGAATGCATAAGGGACAGAAAACTTGTTTCTTCACTTCCGGTCTTCAGAGTAGAAGGAATGATACTCAACTGTGCCTGAGAAATGGTACCCCACCAAGGAGCCTCATTTGCACCTAGACCTGATCTAGATGACAAGATCCTGGACTTCGAGTTGATTCTTAAAGGGATGAGACTTGGTGGCCTTGGGAATAAGAGATGTGTGTATTTTGTATATGGGAGGGAAGGAAATGGTTGTGGCCAGAAGACAGACTGGGGCAGCGGGTATTTGCCAAACATGGGCACAACAATACTGTCACTCCACATGCTCTCATTACGATGTGACATTGACTTTTCTCTCATCAATAGAGGAGGTCTATAATAGGGTTGCCAGATTTAAAAAGTAAAAATACGGGAAGCTCAAATAATTTCTTAGTATATGTATGACTCAAATATGGCATGTGGCAAACAATCCTAAAAAAAGTTGCTACTTATCTAAAATTCAAATATAAGTGAGTATCGTGTACTTTATCTGGCAAGCTTAGAACTCCTCCCTCTTAAATCCAGGTGGTCATGTGATTATGACAGGGATGATGCTATGTGGCTTCCGTGGCTAGGATCATAAAAGATGGCACAGCTGCCTGATTCTCTCTCTTGGGTTGTTTGCTATTGGAATACAGTCACCATGCTGTGGGCAAGCCCAGGCAGCCTGTGGAGGGGCCCACGTGGAAAGGAACTGGGGCTGCTGGCCAACACCTCTGGCTAAGCTCCCATACAACAGCCAGCACCAACTTGCTAGCTGTGTAAGTGTGTGAGAGCTATCTTAAAAGTGGATCTTTACTCCAGCCCATAGCTGAGACATCCCAGCTGTGCCACTAAATTTTAGGGTTGTTTGTTATGTGACAATAAGATAACTAGAAAAACAGGTTACACACTGTATTAGTCAGGGTTCTCCAGAAAAACAAAACCAACAATATATATACAGAGAGAGAAAGAGAGATGGAGATTTTAAGGAATCGGCTCATGTGATTATAAACACTTGGCAAGTCCAAAATGTGCAGGTTAGGCCAGCAGGCTGGAGACCCAGAGAGGAACTGCAGTCCAAGTCCAAAGGCAAACTTCTGGCAGGATTCCCTCTTGTTCAGGGGGAGGTCAGTCTTTGTTTTATTAAGGCCTTCATCTGATTGGATGAGGCCCACCTACCTTGTGGAGAGGAATCTGCTTTACTCAAAGTCCACCAATTTAAATGTTAATTTCATCCAAAAACTCACCTTCACAGAAATATCCAGAATAATGTTTGACCAAATATCTGGGCAGCATGGCCCAGCCGAAGTTAACATATAAAATTAACCACACACATCAAAGGCTCATAGCTCAGGATTTGTCTAAACCAGAACTTTTCTCCTGGGCTTTGAAAAGACCTTGTCACTTTTGCACGTACAACTTTACTGGAAACGACAGAAGTGCATGCTCTTTGCTGCCAAAATTTGCCACTGATTGGCATTGATGCTAAGTACCCAAATTGCAACTCTGGGCGTGTAACATTCATTAGATGACAGTACAGGTTTGAAACATCCCTTTAATACCATACAGAAACTAACCCAAGTAGCAGGTATCTTTATGAGAGACCCTTGAACTATGATAAGAGGGAAAATTCTAGCCTCGATAACAGGCACACATACTTTAAGACTTTGCCACTCATGACCAGTATCCAGAGATGAAAATGGATGGGAGAGTTAATTAGTACTTCCACTTCCCTCAGTACTTCCCTATCTCTGACCTGTGAAGAATGGAGAGATGAGAACATGCCATGCTGCTCCAGCAGTATTTCTGGAACATACCCAACAAGGGATGGACATGACACGAGCATTTCTGCCCATCTTGCAAGAATCCTATGGTGGGTAGAGGAGTGTCTTGCTTCAGGGAGGCCTTTCCAGAGCTCTCTCACCTCTCCAGCTTTATGCTTTACTCTGGCCCCATCCCTCATCTTGCTTAGTCAAATCAATTTCCCCTCCTTGAAAGAAAAGGAGGAGAACTCTTTATGCAATAGACTTGATTTTTTTTTTAATCTGGGTAGAGAGTGACAAATACATTATATCTTGCAGTGTGTCTGTTTTTAGTAGGTAGGACCCTATTTCTAATTTGGATTAATACTAGAGAGTCAAGTCACAGATACCTGAACATTTACTGTCTATTTCATGTCCATGGTACCCATATCTTACATCTAGAAGAGAATTGACCATAGCTGCAAGGTCCTACCTCTTCTTAAACACCATCTTCATGGAATCTTCTCATTTCTTTCTCTAATGGGTACTCACCCATTATCCTAAATTCCTACAATGCTTGTACATATTTTACCCACTCCTTTGATCAAAAACACAGTCAGTCTAAGTTGGGCCACCTTCTTGGAGTTTGAATAAATCATTTAATCCCTTAACATCTCTGAGCTTCAGGTTTTTCTTCTGTAAAAGTAACAGTTGGAAAATGACAATTGCTACGCCTGCCTCACAGATTGTTGTGACTATCAAATGAGACAAATTGGGGAAACTGCTTCAAAATTAAAAAAATAAAACCATAGAATATAAAGTATTATATCGTCAGATCTGCCTTACACTGAAAAAACTCAGGCAATAGGCATTTTGTCTGTCATCCCTTTCAAGGACAACATCCATCCATTGTTCAAAACTCCCAAGGTTCAAACTTTTGAAGTCATGTTTAATATCATACTATTTTTCATTTTCTACTCCAAACGTCATAAACTTTTGAAAAATCTCCTATATCTTTCCTTCACTATCCATCTAGGATGTTCTCAAGGCTGTCCTTAATTTGCCCCCTCCCCCAGCCAGCCACCTCCTAATCCAATCCTTCTGACACATTATTGTCATATTAGTCTTCTTAAGCCATTTATGTTTAGAATTCCATTCCCTTACTTAAGAACTACCAATATCTCCTCACTTTCCCGTAGGATAAATTTCAAAGGCCTCCATTTATCTTATCTTCTACTGATCCCCTTTATAATTTTTTGCCCAAGCAATAAAATCTTTCCTCCTGTCTTGATCATTCCAGTGCTCATCATCTCCAATACTTTGCTTATACTATTTTCTATCCTGGATGATCCTTGTTTTACCCCATTCTGATAAAAAGTCTAATGTGGTTTATGGTGTTCAACTCAGGTGCAATCATTAGAAGAGGGAAGTGATGTCTTTTGTCTGTTCTCATAACACTAGTTCCATCAACATTTGCTAATGTCCAACCTCTCTGTACATATGAATCTGGGCAAAATGTTTGATTAGGTTTATAAGTACACCTTGTCCTACAAGACTAAGCCAACAAGGGTAAAGCCATTTTATGGAATAAAAATGTTCCATGATTAAGAAAAATTAGTGCTTGTAGCAATCAACCACATTCCTCTCCATTTACAACTAACGTTATGACCACTCAGAGCAATGGAAAAAATTTTGTGTTCTAGAACAGAGAGCAGCATTTAAAAGTAGCATAAAGTAAGCAAGAAGAAAACTCTCAGAGAATTTTGAGAAGTTATCCTCTTAAAGTATAATTTCAAAAAGTTAAAATAAGACTCATGCAAACACGAAATGAATATGTCAAAGATTTTATTTGTTATTTTATTTTACTCGAGTTATTAATTAGTAAGGGAGACAGTTAAGACGTTAGACCAGCTCAAAGGAGAATGTGAATATGTGTATGTTCATATACATATTCATACACAGTCATGCACCACATAATGATGTTTCGGTCAACAATGGACCTCATATACAACAGTAGTCCCATAAGACTAGGACCATATAGCCCAGGTGTGTAGTAGGCTATACCATCTAGGTTGGTGTAAGTACACTCTGTGATGTTCTCACAATGACAAAATCTCCTAACACATTTCTCAGAATGTAACCCCATCATTAAGTAACCCATGACTGTACATACATATACATATATATGTATATATGGAATTTATTATTTCTTAAGTACTTTGGAATGCTGAAATCAACTTGCTAATAGATGTGAAACTGATTAATATTCTAAAGCTCGACAAGATAATGTTTAGGCTTCCCTTTTCTACAGAAATCAATTTTACTTCTACCAGACAAAATTCATTGGCATTGCTATGGATAATAACCATATGCACTACAATCAGGTTTTTACAAGTTACCTTCTATCCCTAGAGAAAGTCCATAGCAAACCAGTGAAAGAAGCACATCTGTTTACAATCAGACAACCCCCAAGTGCACACTAGACAGTATCCAGTTCTCCACTGAAAGGACATTCTTCAGTCTCTTGCCTGTTTCCATGTCTTGGACAACTTTCCCTGATGATCCCCATGGGTAACACGCCACCGGCGAGTATGATAGGGAAAAGAAAGCTGGGTGATCTCGAATTAGACCTGCCATGGCCATAGAATGGAAAAAGAAAAGGGGCAAAGTTAGATCTGATGCCCACTGAAATGCCATGGATGGGCACAGGTGACCACCCTCCCCCTTCCAACTTATGACAGCTTGACATTCAACCCCTCCCTTCTAGGACCTTTATTACTGTCATGAAGACCTGGAAAACAACAACCCAGACTCCTATTTGCAGATCCCTAAAACCTTCCCAACACAGTAGGACAATCAAGTGTTTTACCACAAAGATGTGGTGAAAGTCTTGTTGATTCTGTTCAGTTCAACCTAAACCCAAGGTCACAAGACTTCTGCTCTCACTCACCATGAGACTTACAGACCAGGACACTGCCTTCCTTCAGAGGGATTATGGATGTCCTAGGACATCAAGTAAGAGGCAGTTCCACACAGAGTGGGTGGGTAGAGCCCAATCTAAAGTTCTGAAAAGAAAGCCATAACTACTCCTGCTGAGGGGCCATGACCACTGCAAGAGAGTTTCTCTTTAAGAAGCTAACCTCAAGAGCAAGTAACATAGCTCCTCAATCCAGGGGTACTCCAAAGGAGACTAGACATCCTATGGGCACTGACTTAACTCCTTTACGGCTCGTGGGTAGTGAATACCTTGGCTGCTTGCTCGAGTGGAACACTGATGGCCTCCAGATGCCATCTCTTTCTTTCCTGGTGGTCCATCCCAGTTCCACCAAGCTCTTCCCTAACTAGTCATATCTTCTCCTTTTTCTCAACCCTGCCAGCCTAAGGAATGTCCCCAAGTTTTCTCTTTCCATACAGTTTTCCAATCTATAGTCCAGTCACTTGAGATCCTCCCCTTTCACTGATGCCTGGAGTTTTGAAACACAAAAGCAAAGATTGCCTTCTTTCTGTTTTCTGCTGTGTCTTTCCTACTCTGCTGCAGGGAATGTGGAATGCCCACTTGACTGGGTGGGAGAAGGGCTGGAAGGACACTCCAGAAAAAAACTGGATTCATTGTTAGTTCTACAGCATCATTTCACAGACACTTTCAAAAGCATGGAGTAGATCTGAGACACCAATGACCCTGGAAAAGTGAATGGCAACCTAGAAGAATCCATCTGCAACTGCACTGAGAGACAAGACTTGTCTTTCAAAATGCTGTTTATTCATTCATTCATTCATTCACTCAATGATGTTAACATTTTGAAATTTTTTGTTAACTGTTTTGTCTGAGTAAAGGAAGTCTTATGCACAAAATATCAAACAAAATAAGTAAAGAAAAAACATCACTTTGGAAATGAACTCAATATTCAGAGTCAAGATAGGTCAGAAATAATATTGAATGAGCGAGTGTCCAAGTTCAAGTTGTCACTTTGAACTGAGCAAACACTTGTGAAGAACAGAGAGCTCTAGGCCTTTCAATGCAATCAATGGTGACAGAAACAAACTTGCATCTCCATGCAGGTAGGGTCAGACATGGGAAATCCATGTGCCTCTGAACTGAGCAGCTACTGTAGTAAAAGTATTTTCCCATCAAAGCCTTAAGTACAAGTACAGTGAGACATCAAAGGAAGAAGATTTCAATGAAAAGAAAAGCAATTTTCCTTCAGAAGAAAACCAGTTGGTACGTTGAGTTGGGAATTGGGAGGGACTTACTTGCAAGAACCTCATTCACAGGAGCTTGGAAAAACAGATGAAGAGGATGTGATGGAAACCGCCATTCTCCCAAATGTCCACTATTTATGCTATGGCTCATGGATGCCCTTGCAAATTTATTTTTTTTTAAACTGTGGATTTCTCCATAAAAATGCACAAACACACAATTTTTAAAATTTATTTTATTTCATTGAAAATTGATTTGTTCAATGACTTAGTATCAATATTGCCTAGGAAAAAGAGCAGAGAATTGACTCTACCACGGACATACGTGAGTTCGTGTAATCTCTATGGATCTGAATTCCTCATCTGTAAAATGAGAGGTTTGGGCCAAATGACCTCTATGTGCCCTTGTAGAACTAACCTCATACCTACTCATAATTGAAGGGATATTCAGTATGCCTTAATGGAGGATCTTGTATTGGAAGCAGGCATTCTGGGTACAAGGTGTAGCTGGCCCCTTGATTCACTCTTTCCTCCTGAGTTCTCCCTTACTCTTGTGGTCCCTGGTTGATTCTTGCAGCTCCCATCATGCTAACTTCGGAAAGACTCTGCATACCCTCAGGCCCAAGATGGACACAGGCCCTTGCCTTAATTCTCCTGAATAATGCTTAGATAAGGTGGAAACATTTAAAATGGAAATACATAGAAAGAGCAGCATGCATCTAGAATAAATCAACTTATAAGCTATAACTTACTTTGACAAATCTCACTTTGTGATTCCCAACAGGGATCCCTCTCAAAGTCCCTGTATGCCTTCAGGGATAAAAAGGCTACCTTGAACACTCCTCACCTGAAGGTGTCCGTATGGAAGCCTAGACTCCTCATAGTTCATGGTGAGAGAATGAGAAAGGCCCAGTTATTTCTTTTATCAATTAAGTTCCTCCTTACAGTTGTTCTGGTCTTATCTGAAGACTTTGCCTGTTCTCTAGATGATAGACCCCAAGAATGACCTTTTGGGAAGACCCCACCCTCACCCCCACCACCAATTCAAAAGTCATGCCCTGGCAGAATTCAGCATGATAGTCATATTATACTAGAACACAACACAGTAACCCCAGTTCTCCTACCGGAAAATAACAGAGTGGGAAAGATATGTATGAAAATAGACCAATATCATAACATTGGTAATCGCTATAATGCAGATGTATTAGTCGGGATTAGAGTTGGTACATATAAGAGAAAACCTAAATAAGGGCAGGTTAAACACGATAAAGAAACTTTTATCTCTCAAGTAAAAGAAGTTCAGAGGTTCATAATCCAAGGCTGTTAAGGCAGCATCACAGTGTCAATCTCAGGTTTTTCCATCTTTCAGCCCCACCATCTCTAATGCATGGTGTTTATTCTCAAGGGGGTCTCATTGTGCAAGGTGGGTGCTGGAGCTCCAGCTAATACATCTACATTCCAGGCAGTGTGTAAATACAAAAAGGGCCTGTACCAGCTATCTCTCTTCCTTTTGAGAAGGTTTCTTGGACGTCCCACCCAGCATCTATTTGTATTTCATTGGCCAGAGATTGGACACTTGGCCACAAGAAGTTTGGGAATTGGGCACACTGGCACTCCAAATAAAGTCAGAAATCTTTTAAGAGGGAAGGAGGCAAGAATGGATATTGGATTGGCAGTAAATTAGCCACTTTTGCTTCAGCGGGTGTGTACAAAGTACAGTGGAAATTCTCGAGGAAGTCTGAGGCTGGTAGGAAAGGCTTTACTGAAAAGGGAGCATTTGAGCTAAAACAAAAGGAAATAATTAGCCTCCTTGGTTGGTGAAGATCATCTCAGGCTGTACAAATAGGACATGTAAAGACAGAGGGATCAGAGTATAGCTTGTAGGGAAACTCTAGGTCATTTAGACTCCTGGAGCGGGGAGATGAAGCCAGAATATGAGATCAGAGCCAGATCACAAAGGCCTTGCATGCTGGATATAGGAGTGTGGGTTTCATCTTGTGGTAAGAGGGAGCCAATGAGCAATTTTAAGCGTGGGAGTAACACAATCTTATTTTCACAACTGAAAGTTCATTCAGCACTTCCACTAGGAAACGTCCATCAGTGAGGGGTGCAAGTGGAATTCTGTCTCATTCCAAATGGCTCATCCCAGTAGACAGCCACTAACGGATGCTAAGGGTATCTCTGGTGATAGGAGAAGAAGGAAGGAGGAGCAAAGCAAATAACTGGGCTAAAAACACTTTCCAAGACTTCCTTGTAAAGACAACACTCACACACACACAACAGAAAACCTGTATAAACACCTTCCATTCTGCGGAAGTTTACTGGGAATCTCAGGGCTCAGATAAACATCAAGGAAGGAAAAAATTAAGAGATGAATAGAAAAGTACTAGATTTAATTCTGATCTATTCTTTTGTTCTGTCTTTTATTGATCCGTCTCCCCACCACCAGCACTGCTTAAATCCTGTCTCACTCTTAACATAATGGAGAGCCAAATTTTTAATCAAAAGCCATTTTTGGGATCAAAGAGAAACATATTTATAGGTGGATAGTGTGTTAGTTACATCTTGTAACATCATATGGTGTAGGATATTCAACTAAAATTAGAGATGATATTCACTGAAATTCTCAAAAAATCAAATGCCTCCAAATCCGGGGGTTGGGGGTGGGGGGATTTGAATCTTTTTTCTTCCAGGATATTTTTCTCAAGTACCAGTGGAAGTGCTAATGAGAGACAGGCCTCCTTGCCATCCAGTGACAAATGTAATAGGTTACATGAAACCACAGAAAATGAGTCTATTTAAAAATGTCAGATACGACACTAAAGGAAAACTCGGTCTTGTATTTTTTCCTCTTGATCATGGTCTAATAGAGACAATTCAGAAACGATTTCTTCTGAACCTGGTGATATTCATGATTGAAATAGTGTTGCTAATGACAACAATGTGTAGAATTATTACATGGAAAGTACTAATAATGCAAATCATATGGTCCTTGGTTATGGTTCCCCTGCAGATTATTTTTTCCTACGCATATTTGATTACTCAGAGATTAGCATACTAAAACTCAGATTTGTACTAACATACAGAGAATTGGAGTTTATACGAACAAAATTAGACAACTAACCAAATTTTTATTTATGCCAGCTTTGCCATGTAAAATAACAACAATGTAAGGCAAGGAGTATGCAACCAAAAATACTATTTTAAAATACTTTTTTGGCATCTTATGGTTTTCCTTATATCTACCAAGAAATAGTGTTCTCTAAGACATAATATTAAATAATTGTAAAATTATATGAACACTTGCTAAATCAAAGACACAGCTCTTAACCAAAATAAGATGTCTATTTTGGAATCTTTAAATATTACCTGACTTATTGACTATGCTTTCAAGAAAAAATTAGAATATTTTCTTTTTCCTATTTAGAAGAATTTTTTGACTGTTTTCATATCTCATACTGTTTGTATATCTGATGGTTACAGGAGACTCCTCTGTCGGAGACAACATTTCTAAAGACATATTATGTAACTATGATTACAAGTGATTTCTACTGGTTTTAAGGAGTAATAAAATCAGAATTTAAAACCTGCAAACAAGTAGAGACGGTGTCCTTTTTTCATATTAGTGAATTTCTAGAACTATGTCCCAAAGCTGATGGGTATAGAGCAATGGGATTTTTCTCAAAGAAACAAAGTTGTAATGGAGGAATTTTTTGACCAAAGACTTGACATCAAACAAATCATGACTATGATCACAAATGTGTCATAAAAGCAAAGACACAACTATAAATTTTTATAATAATTTAGTTAGTAAAAATTGCATCTCAAGTCCCATAAAATGTATTTATACATTTTTTTGTTCAAAAGATGTTTCTATATCATATTTAGCTGTACATAATATATATTACATATTATATATTATATATAACATAGTATATAAAAGTACATATAAAGGAATATAGAATATATACATATATACATACAATACATGCTGTATCAGATATTTTTCCCTGGCTTATGCTGCAATAACAAACAATCCAAATATCTCAGCAGTTTGCAACAACACAGATTTATTTCTTGCTCCCATTCCATATCCTTCATGGGTTGATTCCACCTCTGCTCCACACCTTCTTCATTCTGGGACCCTGGACAAAGGAACAACCCCACTGTGGGACATACTGATCTCAGGGCAAAGAGAAAAGAGGAATGACAGAATTCCACAATGGTGGAATCCCACAATGAACCATTTGTTAACATTTCATTGTCCAAAACAAGCCACATGGCCAAGCTTAATATCAATGGGGCACAAAATACAATCTCTTTGGGAAGGGCAGAAAATTGTTGGGAATAACGTTATTGGTTAAGAGACTTCCTGAAAACATATTTATCCAAACAATAGGTCATTCAACTATCTCCTTCACAGGACAATTGATCTCTCACCTGGGCCGATCTTCTTGCTTATCAAATCACTTTACTCATCAGTACAGCAGAAACACGGGATATAAGCAAAGCAAAGCTGAGAGCAAAATTCATAGCTGGAAAACTCGTATTTACAAATAAGACTCAAGTGAGGGAAAAAGGAAAGCAGAAGGGAAGAATCATAAATAAAAAAGCATTTGATAATGATTTTAAAAAGAGAAACATGTAAAACTATTATGTAAATCCAAGAACTGCTTCTTCCAAAAAAACTTAAAAATACATAAACATAAACCATTAGGTCATCTGATCAATTGGGGAAATAGGAGATACCACAGAAGTACAAAAGTTGGAAATGATAATAGAATAACCACAAATACAGAGGAAACTGAAAAATTTATAAATGACTACTTTGCTCAACTCTAAGCAAATAAATTTGAGAACCTGAATTAAAAGGGTGATTTTTAGGAAAATATAAATTATTGATAGTTCCAATATTATTTAAATTGTTCCAGAGCATTGAAAATAAAAAGAAGGAAAACTTCTAGATTATTTTTATGAAGCTAGTGTAATACTGGTAACAAAAACTCTAAAAGAAAGCCACAAATTAATCCCACTTATGAATATCAGTATGAAATCCTGTGTAAAATATTAGCCAAAAGAATATAGCAGCATATTAACATAACATTTTATGATTGTTTATATCTTTGAGGAGATCCCCAAAATAGTACCCTTCATCCCCATTTGGGTTCTAAAAAAACTGAGAAATAAGACTAGGAATAGAGCTTATGGAGACCAAAATATCATCTTGATTTCTGATCAAGGCTATGTAAAGGTCCCTAGCTAGTATGCGAGTCAAAAGGCCCACAAATCGACTGCAGAATTAGACACACTTTCCCACTCAGTCAGAGGCAGTGTTCTACAGGAGTGGAGACTTGCCCAGGTTATATCACTGAGGAGCAAAGACCTGCTACTCCCTGTGGAAAGCTAGCTCCAAAAAGAAGAAAACAGAGCTGAATTAAGCATGCATAGTTTGTTCTTCCAAAATGTACGTATCAGGTAAGTCCCTCCACTTTCCCTGGGCAGAGCAAGGAAGGGATTGAGAGAGGCCAGGAATGTTGAACTAATTGAGGTCCTTCACCATGGAAACAACATTGGGAGTGAAAAATGTATTCCAGCTGTTGGTTTTGTTGTTTGGTTTTTTTTTTTTTTTAATTCATTTGGTTTGACCATAAGCCTATGTCTATATCCCTCAAGAGAGAGATCTATCAGGAGAGTCTTGCTCCTACTCCCAGGAGGCTACTCCACCAATAACTGCTCTTTGGGTGTCCTTCTGGGACCACTGATGGACAAGATGGATTTTGTCCCCAGAAGGCCTTGAACTGGCTCAAAATAGTATCTTATTTACTAAATCTAAGGCCATGCTGTGATTCATGCTCAAAGCTGAAATTTTCTTTTATCTACATTTTATTTTCCATTTTAAATTTTGTCCTTGCTGTGCTATCTAAAAAAGACCGTCAGAAGTCTGCAATGAGATTAAATGATAACATTAAGATATTCCAATGACAAAATGCAAACACTTATTATTGCCCTAGAAGCTCCAGATTAAAACCATGAGGATGCAGTCAGCTAAATCCATTTTAGAGAAATTGAATATGGACCGGATATTAAAAGATATTAAAGAGTTATTGTTAATTTTGTGAGGTGTGATAATGGTATTGTTGTGCTTTTTTAAAAAGTCCTCATCTGTCAGAGATTCATACTGAAGTATTTAAGGTTAAAATAATATGATGTCTGGAATTTGCTTTTAAATGTTCCAGCAAAACAAACAAACAAGAACAGTCACATGAACACATTGTAGATGTAAGAAGCGTTGAACTATAGATGTGTTCAAGGTATCTTGAAAGCCCAGGAGCCCAGTTCTGCCTAGGAAAGTTAGAACAGTGATATTTGAGTGATAAAAGTTATGTAGGAATTTTCTGGGCCAACAGGGTAGAGTTAACAGGGGAGAGAATAGCATTCTAGGCAGAGGGCATGGGATATGTAAGGGCAGAGAGGTTTGGAAAAGGATATTAAAATAGACGTGAAGAATCTCAGGGCAATTCTTCAGTAGAAACTGCACAACCCTAGTGAAAACGTTTGAGGTAAAAGCATTGTTAGTCTTGATAGGGCAGAGTTGAGACGAGAGTCAACTTTTCTCCACTGGATCAAGCCATTTCAGACCATTTTATATACTTTGTTAAATTAATCTCCTCCTCTAAAATGCCATTTTATTTTTCCTTTATGCCAATACTAGCTATCTTTCAAGGCAGAACTCAAGTATTTCCTTCGGTCAAAAGCTCTCCTTACTCAATTTATAATTCACTGAACTCTGCCTCTTCTGACTCTTAAGAAAGTGCTGTGCAATATGGCACTCGATGATGAATATCAGTATCAGGACAGTTTTATGTGGGATAATCTCACCTCCTTGGCTAGAAGGAGGTATCTCAAACCAAGCCTAGACAATGCTTAGGGTATTATAGGGCTCATCTGTGGACATTTCCCCAAACACAAGGAGAGGGCCAGATGTGGGCAGCCAAAAGTTCACACATCTGCTCAGTCCTCACAGATGCTCTTTGGGGTTGATATCTCAGTTTTACCATCTGGAGGGAAAAAAGAAAAAAAAAAGAGAGAAAAAGAAATGTGGTTCCCTGACCTCTCTGATTTGTTATAAAAATGGATGATGACAGAACTAGAAGTTGAGATGCTTTAATAATATTGGAAATTCAATATTATTTTAAATTTTTGTTTAACTCTGTTGATTTCAGTAAGGAATTCTAAAGAAAATCATAAATGAAAACAAACTCTATGCTGACAATGTGACTACATCTTGTTTTTTAGGAACTAGACTATGAAAAGAGAGGCAAACACTCTTTTAAAGTTACCTAAATTCAAGAAAGCAAAAGTTTAACAGAGAAACAACAATAATGGAGCAAGAGAATAGCAGACATTTTAGTTCCTCTGTTGTGCGGTACCCAACATCGTGAAGAGCAATATGTCTATTGGATAATTCAGAGAGAGCTAGATCATAGGCCTGGGCCTCATTAAGGCTGCTAATGAGAGCGCAAAACAAATATGTTAGTCTGGTTGGTTTGGGCACAGAATAGGATGCCATAGCAATTTTAAGGTCACAGCATAATGCATTAAACTATAAACTTTAAAAAACTAACACACACGGCTGAGCCCAAAGAAAGCCAAACATGAGAGAAAAACATGTCAGTTGAGTCAATTAGGTTTCTCTCTGTCAAGACCAAATATTTGCCAAAAGTCACACAAAACAGGAATATTCAGCAAATAGCAGAACAGAGGTGCAATGAAGGGAAAATGGGCTTCTGTTATGTTCGGTGAAAGTAAGAGAAGTCATAGCATTTTGGCAACAGCTAATACATACTCTGAAGCTTGAAATCTACCTAGCTAATATTATCCACTTGTTTACAAAACAGAAAAGGTCTAAGTCTTTCTTTTGTTGGTATATTAGTTTCCTATGGCTGCTGCAACAAATTACCACAAACTTAGTGGCTTAAAACAACATAAATTTATTATCTTACAGTTCTGGAGGTCAGAACTTCTAATTGGCTTCACTGGGCTAAAGTCAAGGTGGTGGCGGGCCTGCGTTTCTTCTGGAAGGTCTAGGGGAGAATCCATTTCGGTGCTTTTTTCAGCAATTGGTTGCCTGCATTACATGGTTTGTGGCCCCTTCTCCTTCTTCAAGCCGACAGCATAGCATCTTCCGATCTCTCTCTCTGAATATAACTGTTACTTCCACCATCACATTTTCTTCTCTCCTTCTGCTTCAATCATCCTATTGTCTTCTCTGACTCTGACCCTCTTTATTCTCCCTTATATGGACCCTTGTGATTACACTGGACTCCCCTGGATAATCCAGAATAATCTCCCCAGTTCAAGATCCTTAACGCATCTTAATTACATCTGCAAAGTCTTTTTTGTTGAGTAATGTAGCATATTCACGGGTTCCAGAGATTAGGACATGGACATCTTTGGAGGGCCATTATTCTGTCTACGACAGTTAGATAGATGGATGATATGGAAGGACATTTTGATTTATGGAAAATTCCATTCTTATTTTACTGGGGAATATAAAGTCTCCATTTAAAAAATGAGAAGGAATTATTTGTAAATGTCCTGTAGCAGTATAATAAGCCCACAAAAACCTTGTTGAACGGAGCAGTGAGTTTCCGAGGAATCTAATAAGATAGGAACATACTGTCCTCTAAAGGGATATTTATCTGTAGCTAGTCCCAACCTCTACTCTGTTTTAATTTATAGAGCTGGCTGAACGACAGCTCCACAATTTTTCTCATCCTCACTGTACCCTGCCCTGCCACTAAAAGTTTCTTTGTGCTGTGGTTTCATTGAGGGGAACTAAGGATCATAACGATGGACTAAAATAAAACATTTGGAGTTGCAGTTACATTATATATGGTGAATGACCTTGAAAGTCTTAAAATAAAAATATTATTTTAGTCTCTCTCTAATATGTATATACATATATATGTATATATATTGTATAATATATTTTGTATTGTTGTTGACGATCTCAACATCTAAGTGTTGATGTTTGCCAGATTTTTTTTATTCATTCTTTTTATAAGCCAAGTGCCTCTATGAAGGCAGTGCCATCAGTGAACAGTCTTAGCAGGAATCTCCAAGTCTCACAGCTCAAGTATGCCGGCTTTTAGAACCATCTATCTCTTTGGGCCTCTGCATAGTTAAATGCCAGGAGGAACAGTTTAGGTATAGTATGAGAGTTAAATACGGTTTTGTCAATTTTCAGCTGTTGATTTTTAGTTTATGCTTAAAATGAATCATTACGTGGATCTGTTTGCTTGACCTAAAGTGTTTGAAAAAAGATATTAATGTGGATCTCAGGGTACACCAGAGCCATCTTATGGAGGTTGCATGAAGCAATGGTTATGTTTACAAGCATTTAGAATTATATATACTTAAGAATTTACAAATGAGAAAATTCACTACCAGAGCCAGTGGAAAACCACAGTTCAAAATTCACTGATATTTATGACTAGTGATTCTATTTCTATAATGTATATTGAAGATAAATCTTAGTTGTCTTCTACACTTAGGAAAAAAATCTTTATTTTTTCTCCTATTTCTGTGCTCTTTTTTTCTTTTTATTCCTCCTGTTCCTTTTTACATAATCTTCAATCTACCTATCCTAGTTTAAAGGGTGTCTAAACCAAGAGTTTCAACTTTCTATGTAATGGAACAATAAGGAAGAGAGGAACATATTTTATTAATAAGCACGGGTCCTTCTAACACTCTCATAACATCCACCAGAAATATTCTCTCTTATCATAAAGATCCAAGCATCACCCATTTCTCTGTCTCACTCTCACGACTATTGTGCTCCCTCCATCCCTTTTGCAAAGTGTCCCCAACTACTCTCTCACCTCCATGAAAGGGTCCCCAACAATTGTGACAGTTCCTAGGAGTTGTCTTCAAGTCTCCACATAGTTGGTCTGGGCCGTGTCAGAAATGCAACTTTTCCTCCTTTCTTCCTCTTCGATGACATTGCCCATGGAACGCCAGAAGGCTCTGTACTACCTCCACGCAACTTCCACCCTGTAAGAGCTGCATGTGGTTGACAATCCCCTGAAATCATTTCATGTCAGTGGGACACTGCACCAAGGCTTCTTTGATCAAGAGGCAAATTTCCTCTCTTCCCCCGCTATACTCCTTGGTACTACACTCTGTCACAGTGGTTCCTGAGAAGTACTGCCTTGGGATCCCAAAATCCCTCACAAACTTTGTGGGAAAATTACTTCTTTCTGTTTCCCACTATAGTCCTTCTTTCTCTAGGACTCAGAGTGAGTCCAAATGGATTGGGCAAAGAGGGGACCATTACTCTGACACTGTCATCCTGAACTTTGTCCTCAAGCTTCTCTTCCCCTTCTAGACCAATGTAAAGCATTTAGCACAAAACTTAGCACATAGGAAATGTTCAATAAATATTAGCCATTACTATTATTTGACAAAAGTCTCTCTCTCCTTCTCGTCATTTACATTCCTTAGAGTTCCATAATTAGCCTATTCTACATAAGCCTCAACTTACATTTTGCAGCTTTCTTTCCACAAGTTATTTCTTGCCACCCAGTCATGAAGTTAAATAATCAGAAAACATTGTGTTGCATCTTTTTGTGGCCACTGCTAGAGCAATGAAATGGGTAGTCAGTCCCTGAAGTCTTTTATAATGAGTTCCCAGACACCCCTGGAGTAGGTCAGGATCTATCAGTTAGGAGAGTCTCCACTGGAAATAACAAAACACAACTGAAATTGACCTAAACAATCATAGGGCTTTCTTGGCTCATGCAACTGGGAAGTCCAGAGATTGTCAGGCTTCACGCATGATGGATGTGATTCTCTTAATGCCATACTTGTCCTAACTTTCATCATGGAGGCAAAATATCTGCAGTAATTCCATCATATTCACACATTGTCTATGAGGACAAAAAAGCACAAGTCCCCAGCATTCAATTGTCCTGACAGAACCAGCTTAGGTCACAGATCCAGACTGGAATCAGTGACTGAGGCCAGAGAAAGGGAATGTGATGATTGATTAAGACAATCAGGCCCATCCAGGAGACTCCCCTTAACCACAAGAGCTTCTTGGGGAAAGGATGAATACTATTCGAAAGGGAGGAGGGGAAATAGATGCTAACTAGACAACAGAAAATATGCCCTCCTTGTCACACATTGCTCCAGTTTTATTTATCCAAAGGTCATATTATCAGCCAAAATACCACTTTCTATTCTATTTCTTGGATGGAACTATGCTCAGCCTTGTTATCCAGCCAAATACACCATACAGGATTACACATCTCTCAATGTACCTTCCACTAATATCTGTATCAGATTTCAATAAGTAGAGTTATTTAATATTAAGGAAAAAAAGTAAACCAGTGTTTTAACTTGAATACAAATCAGTAATTAATTAGAGCAACTAATTGAACTGCATGGTTTTACCTCTAAAACTGGTAGTATTTCCCAAAATTTACAGTTTTAGAGAAAATTTTAAGTTGTTTAAAAAATTCCATGTAGGACTTAAATATCAGTTCAAAATAACACTACAGAGAGAGTGTCAAGGGAGTATTTGATTATCTTATGACTGTTCCGAAAATATGAGCTATGAATTCAGAAGGAAAGTGAGAGGGATGTTTGATGGAGTATTCCGGAATTCCCCCCAGCACATTATCCTGCATTTGTTTCCTCTCTTCATGCAGATCTCAAATTTGCCTCCTAAGAGACGATTTTTCTTGCTTTCATGATACAAAACAGTGCACCACTGTGGTAGCCATTCTCCAAGATGGTCCCAAATGACCCCGGCCTTCTAGTTTTCCAGCCTTGTGTAATCCTAGCAACATTAAATAGCATACAGAAGGGATGGTTTGTCAGTTCTGAGATTTGGTTGTAAAATATTCCGGCTTCCATCTTGGATGCTCTCTTGTTCTCTTTCTCTCTCAAATCTCTTCCTCTGGTAGAAGCAAGCTGTCCTGTTGCAAGCAGCACTGTGGAGAGGCCACATGGTGAGGAACTGAAGCCTCTGACCAACAGCCCTGGAGGAATGGTGGCAGGCCAACAATCACATGACTGAGCTTAGCAGTGGATTCTCCAGCCTCAGTGGTGCTTTGAGATGTCTGCAGCCATGACCAACCAGCTGGACTACAAATCACGAAAGACTGAGCTGGATCCTCCCAGCTAGGCTGCTCCTGGATTCCTGACCCTCAGCAACTGTGTGAGATAATAAATGTTTGCTGTTTTAAGAGTCTGTGTTTGGGGGTAATTTGTTAAACAACATAGGTAACTAACACATTCCTCACTCGCTACCACTCACTCTGCCTTTTAGTTCCCCTTTCACTGTCATTATACCTTAATTTAATTTGTTTATTGTGTTTCTGTGAAAGCCAGGATTTTTCTCTTTGGGTTGCCTTTGTGTCCTCAGTGCCTGGAAGAGTGCTTGGAATGTAGTAGGTAGTCAATAAACATTGAATGAGTAATGAGAGTCAAAAATTTTTGTGTAAAAGGTGAAAGTGTTTCATTTCCATTTACTGTTTTTAAATTGATATGCAATAGTCTAATTTTATAGCCATGTGTGCTTACACCTTAGTGGAATGTTTGCCTGCCTACTATGACCCCCTTATGTGTAGCAGATGGTCCCTCTGTACAAAGTACAATATGATCCCTAGTGCTTGTCATTGATGATTGGACAATTGCAGGACACCAGACCCAAGCTGAGCTAATCAGAAATTCTCCCCGGGTATTTGGAATTAAAATCAAGAGAGTGAGAAAAAAAGCCTCTCTATATGGCTGCCCTGGTATCAGTTTGGACAGGTTGCGTAGTACTGTGGAAACAAATAACACCAAAAATAACAAGAGGTTTAGCTCTTTCAGGTGTTCATCACAGGTTGGTCGGTAGGCTTTATACAGCAGTAGCTACTCAAGGACACAGGCTGTTGGGACAGACACCACCTCAAGTGTTGCCATTACATTGCCAGAGAAAGAAGTGAAGCTTTGGAGAATCTCACACAAGGAAACAACTGCTCAGGCTGGAATTGACACAACATTTCTCCTCACAGCTCATTGACCAGAACTGCCCACATCCCCTTGGCACCCCCAGGCCCCTGAACCCCTGCCTAACTATAAGGGAAGTGCGATCCTATCAAGTGCCTAGGAGGTAGAAAGTGGAAACTATTTTAACAGCACTAATGACTCCTCAGTCTACAACATAAGTTGCATGAGCCATAAACAGCCATATTCTGTCATGTAACCTGGGGATCAAAGAATGATGAAACAGATGCTCAGAGAGAAGTGAAGTCAAGATATGGAGAGAGAATTCTGCCTGAGTTCCCAGCTGTTCTTCAGATCCTAGTTTCACTTCGTAATCAGATCTGGATGCATTCTAGAAATCAATACTTTTGTGTGGGCTATGGTAACTTTGAGATGCTTATTTGGCTTTCAAGTGGAGATGTTAGGTAGGCTGTTTGATCTACAAGCCTGGAACCCATGGGAGTGGTTTAGGCTGGAGAAGTGAATTTGAGAGTTGTCTATAAATAGTATTTAAAGCCATGGGACTGGATGCGATCACCTAAGGAGAGAGTTTAGATAGAGAAGAAGGTCAAGGACAATGCTTTAGGATACTAGGCAGCTAGTATTAAATGAGACAGGGAATGAGAATGAATGCTAGACTCTCTTCCACTAGATCTTCTGATAGATTCCTTACCATTGAGGACTCAACTCAGATGTTTCCCTGACCACCCAACCTAATTTAGCCAGTCTTTCACATTGACACTTAATTTTCTTTTATCACTTTCTTTCTTATTTCTTACTTTCTTATTTGTTTGTTTATTATCTGCTTGCCCTCCAAGAAAGCAAAGATTTTTTTGTCTTGTCCCTAGTATATAGTAGGCAGTCAATATATACTTATTTTTTGAGAGAATTAATAAATGAATGAATTTGCTGTGGCACAAATCCATTTCCCAAGAAATATTTTTGTGCAACATATGTTGTAAATCCCGGAAGTGATGACAATTATACACATTCTTAGGTACAAATTACCATAAGTCAAGACTATCACCCTCCCACCAAGCATTTTCTCTATGACTGTCATATAGGGCAGAGCTACTAAAAGGAACAGCAGTAGCAGCAGCAGCAGCATCTCTGAGTTTGTTTGAAATGCAAATTCTAGGTTCCACTCAAGACCTACTAAATCAGAATCTCTGTTTTAACAACCTTCCATGTGAATCTTACACTAAAATTTGAGAAGCACTGATAGAGGATAATACTAGAAAAGATGATTTGATTTCAAATTACCTCAGACCTTCAAATAAATGAAGACACGCACAAGAATTTTAACACAGCCTTTATTGAAGGATTGCACGGAGCATAATTTCCAGGGCAATCCTTGTCTTACTTGGACCTGGAAACCAGTGTGGGAAAAAATATGTACACATAAAAGCTCCACAATACAAGTTTACCTGGAACACGTGCCAAATGGATTCTATAGGCCTCCACTCACCACTTCAGTGGAGTCATTTAAACACAGATTTATGGAATGCTTACCAGGTATCAGACCCTATTCTAGACCTAGGGAATATAAAGATGAAAGAAAGAATAGGTCTTCTAGGATCTCACAGTGGATCCTGGTGCTGTAGGCAAATAAGCACCCTAATAGAAGAATGCAAATGGTGATACAGGAGTATGAAGGAGGGACCTCACCATGGCTGGGGGCATCAGGGAAAGCCATTCAAAAGTGAATTGCATTATGTGTTGGAGGTAGTCAGGGTAAGGTGGAGGGAATGGGGAGGGAAGGGAGAAAAGCATCCAGGCAGAGAGAACAGTGTGTGTGGGAAAGTATGAAAATTTCACTGAAAGGAGCATGGCTTTCTTGACACAGCAAGGAAAGAGAGAAGACACAGAAACAATGAGGAGGCTGCTGCAACTAGTCCAGATGTGGAAGAATAAGTGCTCCATCCATGACAAAGGTAGTGGGAACTCATCCAAGCATAACTGAGTACAGTCATGTGCCCTATGGCAATGTTTCAGTCAACAACAGACCACATATATGACAGTGGTCCCATAAGATTAGTACCATACAGCCTACGTAATAGTAGGCTATACCATCTAGGTTTGTGCAAGTACACTTTCTGATGTTTGCACAACAACAAAATTGTCTAATGATGCATTTCTCAGAGCATATCGCCTTCATTAAGCAATGCATGGCTGTACATAGGGTGGCAGAGTCTGGCTCTGCCAAGTGACATTGCGCAAGTTAATTTCTCTGTGTCAAATTTTACCTACGGGTAAAATGGGGATAATAATACAGAGTGGCCAAAGGTCTGGAAAGATAGATTTTTTGTAATGACTGAACCTCCTGGGTTAACTTTTCTGGTACAGGTTTATTCAATGAAATCAGAGGCATAAATCACTTGAGTAATGCACCACAAATGCATATGCAAGGATTGAAAGAAATGCTGCAGTAGTAAACCATGCTCATTGGAATTTTGCACACACTGAGCTGTGCATTAGAAATGAGGGATAACTTGAACATATCATGTAATGTCATTATAATGTAATCACTCATTTATTTTGTGTATTTGTGTTTCCAGACTATGGTCACATGTTAAAACTGACCTCATTGTGTTGCTGTGAGGATTAAAAATTAGGTAATTCACGAAAAGCTCAGCACAGTGAGTGGCTTTTTCTAAACTCCTTGTGTTAACTACTCTATTTATAAAGTAAAACTGAAAAGGGGAGAAGTAATGAAGAAGAGGTACCAGTCTACTGCCAATAACTGGTTGGATGTGGTGCATATCACTGAGATGTTGAATACAAAAGGATCAAGGGTTCTTTTCTACGTGTAAGTGAGATTCACTGATTCACTGGTCCACTTGTCTGCTTCTCCCCCTGGCTACAAAACCAGATTCACTACTGCAGTTTTGGACGGATATATACTGATCACCTACTATGTGCCAGGTGCCCAGGATGCAGCAGTTCACAAGATGAATGCGACCTTTGTCTTCATGGAGTTTGGCTCTGGTTCAGTTTGAAATACCTCTGGAATAGACATTTTCAGCATTTTGCTTAAGTGCGGAGTAGCAGAGGCTAGCCATATTAATGCTAATAAACAAGGTCAACTGAGACTCAACTTTCCTGTGTTTGTGAAGGGAAGAGAAGGGATGCAACCAGTAACGGAGGAAGAAGAAAACGGGCAGAGGAAAGAAAGGGGTAGGGAAGCCGGAAGTATATCAAAGATGACTGAAATGAGAGGCGGATGAAATTCAAATTAAAAGAAAAGAACGTTCCAGCACAGCTACGCCCTCCCAACGATCCCGCTGTATCTGGACCTCCGGCCTCATACCAGGGTCAGGAATTTTCCAATTCCGGTACCCCGTGCATTCCACAGGCGCGCGGCGCGGCGCTGTGACGTCAAGGGAGCGGGACTTCCGGGCCCGGTGGCGCCTCCCAGGACCGGGAAGGTAGAGCCCTCTGCTTTCTAAGCGGACAGGTGAGGTGCTGTCCGCCGCCCGGGGGTGATTTACTAGAGGAAGGAAGGCCATACAGGGCCGTGGGAGCTGGAGCGCTTCCTCTCTCTCTGGCTCCTCGCAGAGCCCGTGCTGCCCCTGGCCAGACGGCCGGCAGGGCGTAGACAACAGTGCTGCGACCGCGCGGGGGCTCAGAGCCACTTGGGCCGAGGGGCCCTTGGGGCTGCTGGCCCAGCGGTTGCTCCTCTGGGCGCGGGAAGGGAGCGTGTGTTCCGCCAGCTGCAGCGCGCCTGTGAGGACGTCTTATCGCGGCCGCCTTGGGGAGCAGGCGGCAGGACGTTGGGCAGCTGACCGGGAAGATGTGACTAGGAGCGGCCACAACCTGGGCCAGGGACTCCAGAGGTCCGAGTTTTCTTTTACCAACTAAGCTTCTAGCCCTGGGCAAGTCACTGCCTTCCCTCAGTACATCTCAGTTGCTCTACTTGTACATCAGCGGGGTCATGAAGGGCTCTGTTGTTTTGGACTCGGGTTTCTCAGCAGGATCAGTCTCGCTCCCCCTGCCTCTCCCTCCCTATGCCTCTCCCAGTTTGTTACTCAAGGTACTCTTGAGAACTGACTCTTGAACCCGTCTCTGAACTTGAAACTCGCCTGACCACGTGTTTGAGTTGCTTTAATATTTCCCTATGGAGCCAAAGTCAAAATGGAGCTTGCTGCCTTGAATTTAGAGTGCAGCATGTTGAGGAAACCATTGAGGCTTTTTGTTGCTTCTACCACTTGCTGTGCATCTTGGTATTTTATGGAGGTAGTTTGTGCCTCCATTTTTCTCATCTGTAAAATGGAGTACCTTATATCCACTTGATAAGGTTGTTTTATTAACTGAGCGCTCAGAACAGTGCTTTACACCCAATAAGCACTCAGTAAATGTCAGCTGATACAGAATGACCCCACTTCACAGCTCTCTTGATGTTCTTTGCATCTTGGGCTCACATGGCTTTTCATTCACCCTAAAGCCTCTTAACTGTCAACTCTCACCCTTGGATTTTTTTATTTTTCCACACAAGACAGGATGCTGATTGGGACACTGTCCTTGATTCGCTAGTTCATTTCTTCCTTCACAAGTAGTTACTGGACACCTGCTTTGTATCTAGTATGCCAAACACTGGAAGAGTTTATAGTCTAACATCTGAACCCATACTTATTAGCCATTTTGGTTCTAAGAGCAAATCCCTATGGTGAAAGAGATAGATGTAACAAAAATAAACCCAGAAAAGTTAGGAAAATCTCTAGAAATCTATTCATGAAGGTTTTTTTTTTTTTTAACTCCTTTCTGAAACAATAAGTAGGAATGTCTCTTTGGGATATTTTCCCATTTTTCCACCTAAAGGTGAAGGCCTGCAGACTTCTAAGGCCCTTCTTCCCAGCATGTAGCATGCTAGGGGACAATCAAGGAGCAGCTCTAAAATTGGTATTATGATAACTTAGGCCTTCACACTGTGTGATTTTCTTTCCCTTTCTTAAAACATTGATCCTGGCATTTTCTCATTTGTAGTATTGCTGTATTTAGAATTAAGTGCTAATTCCAAAATCTACTTTCTTAAGTATACTTCAACCAAAGGAAAATTATTTTTAATGAGTGTATTTAATATGTAAGTAGGTAGTCTGTACAAGCTTGTGAAATTCTTGGCTTTAACTGAAGTCCAGAAGCTAAATGCTGCTTTCTGGCACATTAACAAAAATGTTGTGTGTATGATCACAATAAAGTTTGATGTAATAGTTGGAAGCTTGAAACCAGTAAAGGAGTTATGAAAAAAATTCGTTTGCCTTTTTCAAATGGGGTGATTCTGCAGATTCATCATGACTGTAGTATGTGCTTTAGCTTTGATATTTCCTCAGCGATGGTGATGGATTTTATATTCATCATGTAAACTTCCTCTTCTGACCCAGTTGCACAGGTTTGAGAAGAATCTCACAGAAGGTTAGTATGTAGTCATTAAAATAGCAAAATTAGACAAAATGTAAAAGTTGTAAAATTGCTTAGTATACTTCTTTTTAGTGGTTGCCCTAAGTATAACAGTATACATACATAACACCACACAGCCTACTTGTATTGACATTTTACTACCTCAAGTGAAGTACAGAAACTTTACTTACATTTAAGTCCTTTTACCCTCTTCACATTTTACATATAATTGTTGTATGTCCTGTACATACACTGAGCACCACATCAAATGACGCTGTAACTTTTGCTTCAACCATCAAATATGATTTAAGAAACTCATGAGAAGGACGGTCCATTATATTTACCACTGCTTTTACCCTTTCCATTGTTCTTCCTTTTCTGAAGTTAAACCTTATTCAATTATTCCTTTCTGTTTAGAGAACTTCCTAAGGATAGGACTGTTAGTGACAGATTCCTTTAGTTTTTCTTCATCTGAGAATGTCTTTATTTCCCCTTTATTCTTGAAGGATAGTTATGTCTGATATGGAATTTGGGATTGACAGGTATTTTCCTTCAGCTCTTGAAAAATGTGCTGCTTCTTCCTGGCATCCCTAGTCTTGGATGAGAAATCTGCTGACATTCAAATTATTGTTCCCCTATAGGTAATATGTCATTTCTCTCTGGCTACTTTAAAGAATTTTTTCTTTGTTTTTAGTTCTCTGGAGTTGGACTATGATGTGTTTTGTATTTCTTTGGTTTTATCCTATTTGGGATTAATTCAGCTTCCTGAATCAATAGGTTTATGTCTTTTGCCAAATTAGAGAAGTTTTCATCCATTATTTTTTAAAATATTTTTCAGCTCCACAGTCTTTCTCATATTTCTCTGGGACTCTGATTATACAAATATTAGATCATTTGTTATTTTCTTACAAGTCCCTGAGATTCTGCTCATTTTTTTTTTTTTTTAGTCTGTTTTCCTCTTGTTCAGATTGAGTAAATTCTATTGATATGTCTTCAAGTTCATGATCCTATTCTGTCAGTTCAACTCTACTATTGAGCCCATCCAGCAAGTTTTAAAAATTTATTATACTTTTCAATTCTGTAATTATGTTTGGTTCTTACTTTTTGAAAAGCATTTCATTTTATCCTTCAAGAAGAGCTACTTTGAATATCCATGTAATTTCTGGGCAAAAATAGCTTTAGATTATTTGTGTGTATAAACTAGTCATCTTACTCAAGATTTTAAACCTTCTCTGCAAAGTTATCTGTGTAATTAGCAGAAGCAAAAAGATGTAAATTTTCTCTCCTTGTTCCAGGCAATTGCTTGTTGGAAACCCTAATAAAAGGGAAATGAGGAAGGAAACGAAGAAGGGATTTTAGGCCTCAGTAAATGGCAAATTGTAGAATATAGCTAGCAGGTGGAGTGGGAATTTTGAAACTTTAGAAAAAAGAAACCAGAAATCAAAAATTAAATGAAAAATTTACATTTGCTCATTAAAACTTTTAAAGGAGTTTTGTGATATAGTTCCAGATTCAGAAAGCTCCCTTCTTTCTTCCTTTTTCCCTTGAATAACACTGATGATTTTAAGTAGAACAGGTAACTTTCAGTAGCCATATTTGAGATTTAGGTAATATTGACTCTTGGTTTTCTCAGTTTGATTTCTACCCTTACCAAATAGTTAAAAATTGACCATGGACCCAATTGCCAGCTTCACTGACAGTATAGCATTGTGGTTAAGAAGCTCTTTCCCAGTAAGTATGAACATTTAATATATGAAAAAGATTGTATTTTAATTCAGTGGGGGTTTCTTTATTAAATGGTATTAGCACAAGTAGTTCTCTACCTGAAAGAAAACAAAGTTGGATCCTTATGTAGGTGGATTAAAGATTTCAATGTAAAAAATTAAAATAAACATCTAGAAAGCTATATGTAAAATATAGGCGCTTAGAAAAGAGTTAATATCAGCACTATGCAAAGTTCTCTTATAAACCAATAAGAAAAGGATAAATAACCCACTTGGAACCTGGCAAAGGATGTAGACAGTTCACAGAAAAGAAAGTCCAAAAGGCCAGCAAACATGAAAAGATGTTCAAATATACTAGTAGTCAAAGAAGTGCAAATTAAAGGGTGAGATATTTTATACCCAAAGACTTGAAGAATTAAAAATAATGGTACTACTTATTGTTGATAGGATCATAGAGGGAAAGATACTTTCCTAGACTGCTAGAGGAAATGTGATTCTTACACTCGTTTTGGAAAGCAGTCTGGCAACACATTAAAATTCAACCAAGTAATTCCACACTTGGGAATCTGGCCATTAGAAACAAAAGAACTGGTGTAGGTGGATATATGTAAGAACTTGGGGATTCAAGAGTACTTATTGCAACATTGTTCCAGAACACTGGGAACTAATTGAGTGCCTGTCAACAGGGAGATGGTCATATGAATTATGGTGTATCCACATTATAGAACCATTAAAAAATAATGAAATAGAGTTATACTACTTGACTTAGCAGGATTTTCATATGTTATTAAGTATGAAAGCAAAATGCATAGAAGTGTGTATAATATGCTCTATCAAACACTGACAACTCATATTTATTAAAATGTGTATGAAGGCTAATGTCTATTTGTATGGAAGACTTTATACTGAGTAAATAAGTTTAGGAGTGTTATTCATGGAGGTGAGAAGGAGAGGAGAGATGAGGCATACAAAAGATTAAAAAGTAATTGACCATTTAAAAAGATCTCAGCATGTATTATATCTCATTTATCCATTTAAATGAAATTATATATATATGTATATAAGTAAAAATTTTAAAGCAAATAACATGAGCTCTGGAGTCATCCAGATGTCTGGGTTCAAATTCTGACTCTGCCACGTTCCAGCTTACTAATTGTGTGACCTTAGGTAAATTCTTTAATGTCTTTCAATCAGTCTTCTCCTCACATGTTTTATTTGTGTAGAGGGAGGAAATAATAGTGCCCATCTCATAGGATTGTTGTCAGGATTAAGTGATATAATATTTATAAAGCATTTAGCACAGTGCTCTGGCTTATAGAAAATACTCTTAGAATGTGAGTTTTTACTATTTCAGTTCTCTCACTCTTTGACATTTATATATCTTAAAAATTTCATTACCAGCACCTAACTTTCTTGAAACATTCTCCTGTGGCTTACGTGACGTTACATGTCTTAGTTCATACCCATTTCTGATTGTTCCTTTTCATTCTTTTGCTAGCTTCTTTTTTTCTTGCCTATGGATATTCCCCCAAAATACAGTAGGAGCTGTCAAAGAAGCTTTTGAGTTAGGTGACTGGGAAAATAATGGTGCTCTGTCTGGCAACAGAGAAATCAGGATGTAGGGTTGATTTGTGAAACAAGATGATTTTGGTTTCTGACAGGTAAGGTTTGGTACATCAATGAGGCACCCAGGTGAAAATGACAGCAGCATCCGTCATCAGATACGTGAATAAAGATACTTCCAGACGACTCCTGCCCTCAGTGAACATATCACACCCAGCTATTGAGTCTTCTCAGCTAAGGCCCCAGACATTACAGGGTAGAGATAGGCTATTTTTGCTATGCCCTTTCTCAAGTCCTGACCCACAGAATCCATGAGTATAATAAAGTGGTTGTTCTAAGCTACTAAGTTTTGGGGTCGTATGTTATGCAGCAAGAGTAACTGTAACATCCTTATAATATATGTGATCTTGTTGTTTGTGAATAACAATTTTTTCCTTCCTATCCAATGCACATACATTTCTTTTCTGTGTCTCATTGCATTGGCTAGGACCTCAAGTACAATGTAGGGTAGAAGTATTGATAACAGACTTCTTTGTCTTGATCTCAAACTCAGAGGGGCTTTCAGTATTTCACCCTTAGTAAAATGTTTGCTGTAGGTTTTTTTTTTTAATAGATATTTGTATTTCATAAAAGAAGATTCCTCTCTTTATCCTTTTTTAAGAATTTTTTCATGACTCTGTATTGGATTTTATCAAATGTATTTTCTGTATTGGTTGAAGTGATTTTATGGGGTTTTTTGTTTTTCTGTCAATGTGGTAAGTTGATTAAATTTTGAATGTTTAAACAAGCTTGCATTTCTGATATATACACAGTTTGGTTGTCATATATAATCCTTTTATATATCACTGTATTTGGTCTGCTAGTATTTTGAATAGAGTTTTTGCATCTATGTTCATGAAAGAAGTTGGCCCATAGTTTTCCTTTCTTATAATGTCCTTGTCAGTTATTGATATCAAGGTTTGCTGGCTTCATAAAATGAGTTGGTAAGTGGTCCCTCTTTTTCTATTCTCTGGACACCTCTGTAAGATTGGTATTATTTCTTCCTTAAGTGTTGACACTTACCTGGACCAGGAATTACGCCTTCAGTGTCTTTAGTAGATAGAGGGCTATTACGTTTTTTCTAGCCTCTTTGTGTTTGTTTGTCTTGGAATTTGCCTGCATCAAATTTATTGGCATAAAGTTCTTCATAGTATTCTTTTATTATCTTTTTAATGTCCATAGAAGCTAGAGTGATATCCTCTTTTCATTTCTGATATTGGTTATTTATGCCCTTTTTCTTGATGAATCTTCTCAAGGGTGTATTTATTTATAGGCTTTTCAAAGAACAAGCTTTTGGCGTTGTTAATCCTCTGAAATGTAAGCTTTTTTCCTATCCCATTAATTTCTATTTTTTATTATTTTCTTTATTTGGATTCATTTAGTTTTTCTAACTCTTTAAGATAGATGGTTAGATCCTTGAGTCCCAGACTTTTTTTCTAATATTTTAGAAAATATTTCAGAAAGCATTTTAAGACTTTAAATTTTCCTGCAGTCATGCCTTTGTCTGCATCCCATACATTTTGATATGTCATATTTTCATTATTTATTTCATTATTATTTCTAAATTGCATTGTGATTTCTTCTTTCACTCATGAGTTACTTAGAAGTGTATTGCTTAACTTCCAAAAATTTGGGGATTTTCTTATTATTTTTGTTAATTTTTAGCTTAATTCCACTGTGGTTAGAGAACATACTCTATATTATTTCAGTTCTTTGAAATTTGTTGAGACTTGCTGTCTGGCCCAGTATATTGTCAGTTTTGGTAAATGTTTCATGTGCATTTGAAAAGGATGTGCATTTTGCAGTTATTTGCAAAAAAGAATTCTTTGTACAGGTTTCCCCCACTATCTGAAAGTTCGCTTTATGCCACTTCGCTTTAGTACCTGTTTAGTACTTATGTTAATATCTATTTTTACTAACTGAAAGCAGTCCAAAGAGGATTTTCGCTTTTACCAGAAAAAGGCAAAAAGTGAAAATAGCTTTCAGCGTTTGTTTTGCAACCAGCCTTTATCAGAGGCCCTGGGCACCCCAAGTAGCAAGAGTGGCGCCGCCAAGCTCCTTCCCCGGGAATTACACTCAGCATCTGAGCCTCATGCTGCCGTAGCTTTGAACTGTGTCTGTGAGCATCTGTGCTTCATCTCGAGTTAATTTTGGTTGGTTATTTTTTGGCTCCAGGAAAGCTCAAAAATTTTTCCCATACAAATTAGTGGTAATTGCTTGTATGCTTTACTCCATTTCAGCTTACAAAGGTTTCATAGGAATGCTCTACTTTCGAATAGCAGGGGAAACCTGTATGTCAATTATGTTAACATGAATATTGTTAGTCAAATTTTGTATACTTTTGGGGTTTTTTTCTTTGCTTATTCTATCAGATACTAAGAGGTGTATTAGAATTTTCCACTATGGTTGTGGGTTTTTCTGTTTCTCATTTTACTTCTGTCGATTTTTAGTTTATATCTTTGGAGGCTAAAATATTAGCTGTATGCTCATTTAGAATTGTTATGGTCTCCTGGTGGATTGACTTTTTATCATAATGAAATGTCCCTGTTATCTCTCGTATACTTCCTACTTTAAAGTTTACTTTTTGTTTTTTTGGTGCGGAAGACTGGCCCTGAGTTAACATCCATTGCCAATCCTCCTCTTTTTGCTTGAGGAAGATTGTCCCTGAGCTAACATCTGTGCCAATCTTCCTCTATTTTGTATGCGGGATGCCACCACAGGATGGCTTTGATGAGCGGTGTGGAGATCCAAACTTGCGAACCCTGGGTTGCTGAAGCAGAGTGTGCCAACTTAACCACTACACCATGGGCCAGCCCCTAAACTTTACTTTTAAAATTTGATTTCAGTATAGCCAAACTATCTTTCCTTTGATTAGTATGTGTGTGGTGTATTATTTTCCATCCTTTCACTTTTATTCCTTATGTATCCTTATTCTTAATGTGTATTTTTATAAGTAGCATATGGTTACTTATTTTATTTTTATCCATTCTGATCATCTTTGCCTTTATCTAATTAGCATAATTAGTCTATTTACATTTAACTTATTACTGATATGTTTGAGTTTAAATATATTATTTTATGTTTGTTTTTTATTTGTTATACCTGTTCTCTATTCTCTGCTTTCTTCTCATTTTTATATTAATTTTATTTTCTATTTCCTCTTTTATTAATTTTGTTATTACACATTCTTGTACAATTCTTTTAATGGTTACTGATTTTTTTAACAGATTTTTTTTTCAATATTTTCTCTGGCTTTTCAAATTGTTTTCAATGGAAGGTTGTTTTGAAACAAGCTACACTTCCTTGCTAAAACAGGATCAAACTTAATTTTAATGTAAATTTTAAACTGAAAAAAAACCCTCTAATTTAAGCAACTCCCAGACTCGTCTCTGTTATAAACCAAACATTTAATATACAGAGATAACCAGCATGTTAATGTTTGCTACTAGGCTAATTCAAAAAAAATAGAACTTGCAATAAAGCTTCCACTGCCATTTTTATATATATTTGTACTTTTTATATTGTGTTTTGATAACAGTTACAAATTTTGTATGTCTTCCCTGGGCATTTGTCTTCACTTGTTCAGTCACTAAATATTTTACAAATAGGTTTGGTACTAGTGCCAGGAATAGCACTAATTAATTGCCTGTCAAGGCTCACACACATGCAAAGTGTATGCTCTGCTCTGTGTAATTGTGGGACAATAACACAGCCCACCACTTGCATCTGATAATATTATGTATAAAGTTTTTGTCGTTAGAAGAAGTTTCAGGAGTTTCTTATCTACCTTATATATAAGATAAAAAATACAAGTTATTGTTAGATATTATTAGTCCTTTAACTTTGAAAGAAAACTATCTCACTCCCCCTCTTTCAAGCGTAATCTAGTTTAACTGAAGACAATTTGGACATTGCAACACCAGTTTTTGTTTCTTTGTGAGGAAGATTACCCCTGAGCTAACATCCATTGCCAATCCTCCTCTTTTTGCCAAGGAAGACTGGCCCTGGGCTGACATCCGTGCCCATCTTCTACTGTATATGGGACGCCGCCACAGCATGGCTTGACAAGCGGTGTGTCAGTCTGCACCCGGGATCCTAACCTGTGAACCTCGGCTGCCCCAGTGGAGCGCGCAAACGTAACCACTACGCCACCAGGCCAGCCCCGCAACACCAGTTTTTAAAAAACTTTTATTCTTTGCAGTTCTTGCGTGGACAGATAAAGCAGAATTCTTACTGAGTAGCCAAAATAAAATGCAGGCATTATTGGGATGCTAAAGCTGAATAAAACACATTTGAACTCCACTTTCAGATGTTTTTGACCATTAATACAGCCTCATTGTTCTCATTGGCTGACTTTATAATAAATAAATATTATAAATTTGAACCTCTAAAATGTATACTGATCCAATACTGCTTTTCTGTTTTATATATTGTCTAGGTTTATATAAGATTTTAAAAAAATCTTTTACAAATAAAATTAGAAACCTATTAATATAAGCAGATGAACACCTGTATCTAGGTAAGTAAGGCTTGTCTAACCTGTACAGATTGTCTCCACACTTGTTTTCTATCCAGCCTAAGTCTTGCTGCTTATCAAAACTGTTGTCATTAGAGATTGCTTGTAGGCTATGGCTGAAGGCGGGGCCATAGCCTTTAATATATAATTAGAACACATTGTCGGCTGTTAATCTGGCACTTGTTTGCAGAACTGAATTACCTTGGATTCTTGGGTAAGGGAGAATTCAAATTCTCATACCTTTAAGTTTTGCTTTGCTTTTTTTTTTCAGTTGGCCGTGTGGGATTCAGAAACATAAGAGTGAAATAAAATAAAAAGATGTTTTATAAATACATATGTTAACTCCATGTCGCTCAGCTGTATTTTAGAGTTGTAGTTATTTTTTCTTTTTTTTTCCAATTTTTATAGACTGTGTTTGAATTTCATATCTACTTGAATTCTCATTAAATTTGTGGCTAATCGAACTCCTAAGATGTCATTTACTTGAAGTTAAGTATGAGTTGAATATAGTTGATGACTTTAGATTTTCTTCTGGTGCAAGTATTAAGTTTAGCCAGTGTCTTCTCTCACTGCTCTCATTTAATACTGTGTATAAAAGCTAAATCTAGGGGCTGGCCTGGTGGCATATTGGTTAAGTTTGCGCACTCCGCTTTGGCAGCCCAGGGTTTGCGGGTTTGGATTCTGGGCACAGACAGATGCACCGCTTGTCGAGCCATGCTGTGGCAGCGTCCCCTATAAAGTGGAGGAAGGTAGGCACAGATGTTAGCCCAGGGCCAGTCTTCCTCAGCAAAAAAGGAGGAGGATTGGCAATGGATGTTAGCTCAGGGCTAGTCTTCCTCTCACACACACACACACACACACACACACACACACACACAGCTAAATCTAATATTGTTTCTAACACTTTACAAATATCATAAGACCTTTATAAATATACTGTGTTTGTGATAGTTTTAGAGATTGGGCTATAGTGACATTTATTAGTGAACTAAAAATCAATCCATAAGAAAAGTTGAAATGTTACTTTTATTTATTTAGTCAGTCAATACATTTTGAATGGAGAGGAGTCCCCACTTTTTAAGTGAGAATTTTTCATTTTCTAAGTAGTTTTATTTGAGAAAATCAGTTTTGGTTACACATGGAGGTTGGAATATATATGTTTATTTTTTCTCCCTTTCTATATCCACTAAATGATAGTAAAAATAATAAAGACATAAATGAAGAAAATGGAAGAGACAACATAACATCAGATTAGAGAAGTGAAATTTTAGAAAGCTTTAGAGATTTTAGAAATAGAGTGTGGCATGACATGAATAACTAGTGTATAGATTACTGGGTAACGTTTAGCTGGCTACCTTTACCACTGCCAATTTATGATAAAGACAGGTACTTTGAGTTTAGAGGAAGAGGAGATTTCCTTCTTAGAGGTGCTCAGGGAAAATCTCAAGTAGGAAGTAGGATTTGAGCTGAGTCTAAGATGGGAAAGATTTGAAGAGAAAAATTTGGGTGGACACATAAGGGATATATCAATCTAGATCCTATCAGGAGACAGAAACCGCACAGTAACTTAAATGGTTAGTTTAACATAAAGAATTATTAAGCTATGATAGAAGAGAAACTATAAAGCTACTATATAAAGAGAACTCTGAAAGGTACCTTAGGGCTGAGGGAAAGTGCCCAAGGAAAGACAAACTGGGAACCAGGTCTTAGATCTCATTGAAGAAGGGGTGGTTGCAGCCCATTGTATGGTAGAGTAATTTGGTAGTTTGCCTAGGTTAAAGCTGGCTCACAGTCAGTGCGTCAGCAAGTGAACCAAGACTGGTGGGCAGGTGTGCAGATTAAATCAGGGTGCTGCTGCGGGTGTGAGGCCTGGAGCGTGTGGCGTCTGTTTTGGAAGGGCCGCAGTAACAACACTTCGGGCACGGGTGGATTGAGGCTGGTGGGTAGGTACAGAGAAAATTGGGGCACTGCTTTGGGTACAACTGGAACGGGGAGTTGGAGAGGCCTCCCCTGCAGCAACCTAGAGCTCCGTTGGGCGGGGCACTTGCGGATTGCTGTGTGGGTCAAAGGTCAAGTAGCTGGCTCCTTAGAAGGCCAACTTGGCAGTGCCTCCAGCGTTTGGCTGGAGGCATGTTTGGTAATCCTTTACTACCTGTTCATTTTTAAGAGGAAGACAAAAAACTGTGTGTTGAGGAGAGGATACAGGGAACAGCTACCTGGACACAAGCCTGTGGTTTTAGGACTCTTGTTTCATTGCTGCTGCTGCCTGAGTAGGAAGCTGGAGAAAGAAATCATGTAGCAGCCAGCCAAATGCTCGAGAAAGCTGTTCCCTACAGGCACTTAGCACTGGAGCAGAGTTTTTCAAGTTTAAAAACCTTGACACTATTGACCTTTTGGGCTAAACAATTCTTTGTTTTGGGGGGCTGTCCTGTGCAAAGTAGGATGTTTAGCAGCATGCCCGGCCTCCTCTACTCACTAGATGCCAGTAGTATCCCCCAGTTGTGACAATGAAAATTATCTCCAGATATTGATTGCCATCTGTCTTCTGGGGGCACATTGTCTCCAGTTGGAAATCACTGCACTAGGGAGAACTCACAGCCTGAGCAGCTGGGGGGGAAAAAGTAAATGCTCCCGAAACCTGCTGAGAGTGTATATTGAAACCAGGAAAGAAAACCCGTTCCTCCTTCACTGTCTCTCCAGCACACTCTGCTGGCAAAATCTTGTCAGCTGGCAGAGGAAAAGTTTTTTAAAGGCCCAGATCCATTTTTTCAGAGGAGGCAGTGAAGGATGAATTTGGAGGTGAAGCAGTAAACCGATAACTGGCACAAGGCGAGAGAGTGTTCCAGAAGTGGTTGAGGAATAAAACGTTAGCAAAGTTATAGGAGCAGAAAAACATGAGGTCACTGAGGAAATGCAAGGACAAGACAGACTAGAGTACAGGTTGGTGTAAAGTGTTAGGAGGAGAAAAAGCTCTAAGGGTTTTACATTTTCGTGACTCCTCATTTTGTTTTTCTCCCCTTATTTAGAAATGGACTCAGAAATCAAGGAAGAAGTTCCTGTACATGAGGAATTCATTTTATGTTGTGGAGTTGAAACCCAGGTTCTAAAATGTGGGCCCTGGACTGACCTCTTTAATGATCAAAGCACCAACAGGCCTAAGCTGCTTATTTTCATTATTACTGGTAAGTTTAAAAATCTGGATGAGAAGACTTTATACAGATACTTGTAACTGTTTCTGATTTTAAAATTACTATTATGGGTTCATTATAGAGAATTTGGTAAATAGAGAAAACATTATGGAAGGAAATAAAATTACTCAAACTATTGATAACAACCAGACTTAATACTTTGGTGGCTAGACTTCTTGTTTTTCTTCTATGCATTTACATTATGTATATTATATTGTCTCTTTTATATATATATATATATTTTTTATCACAATTGGAAGTGTACCATACATATAGTTTTGGAATTTGCTTTTTAAAATTTCTTAACAATATTTAGAATAATTAAGACTTTATCAAATATTTTTGACAGTTTTCTAAATAACTTTTTCTGCCTCACTTCAAGATGATTATAAGTTTACAGTAGAATGTTTGCTTATTCTGGGATTTGGCCACAGGGTTACTTGTGACTTTTGCTGGTTCACTGTCAATAGAATGTTAGGAGTAAATGCTTGATTGGAGGTATTTGAAGCACTTTTTAAATTGTGAGTTTGAACATAAATATATTATCAGCCTTAAAGATTAAAAATGAAACTGTAAATGTGTATCATATTAAATCATATTTTATATATAAACAAGTCTATGGGGCATTATGATTGCATTTCTTGTATATTTTTTTGTGTGTTTTCTCTGGGTTAATGATTATCTCTTTTATTTGCTTAGTTTTCTATGTTTTAATCGCTAATTTATCCTAAAGCTTCTCTAGAAGTGAAAAAAATCCTCTCAATGCATTTGAGTACAGTTTCTTTTTTCTTTGGAGCAGTTCCTCCCAGAACTCTCTCTTCTTTGGCTCCAGTCTAGATGGTTACTCTCCAGGCCTGCTGCACAGGCCATCCTGCAGATTCCTTTCACTTCTGTCTTGGGTTAGATTCTTTGTTTCCTGTATCCCATATTTTCTTCTTTCTTGGTTTAGCCCCTTGTTTTTGGTGGAGCACATTTTCCAGTAGCTTCCTGAGAAGACGTGTGTAGGAAGAAATCTTTTAAAAATCTAACAGGTCAGAAAATGTCTTAGACTTCTAGATTGAATATAGTTTTTCCTTAGAATTTGGAGGGCATTTTCATTGTTTTCCAGGGTTCAGAGCTGCTTTTTGGGGAGGGAGGGCGGGGGAGGAAGACCAGCCCTGAGCTAACATCCATTGCCAATCCTCCTGTTTTTCCTGAGGAAGATTGGCCCTGGGCTAACATCCGTGCCCATCTTCCTCCACTTTGTGTGGGACGCCGCCACAGCGTGGCTTGACAAGCAGTGTGTCAGTCCGCGCCTAGGATCCGAACCTGCAAACCCCAGGTGCGGAAGCAGAGCACGTGAACTTAACCGCTACATCACTGGGTTGGCCCCCAGAGCTGCTTTGGAGAAGTCTTGATAGCATTCTGATTTTTTATCTTTTGTATGTGAAGCTCCCCCCAACAAAAAAACTTCTTAGGTCTTCTCTTTGCTAAGATTCTGAAATTTTACAGTGAAGCACCTTGGTATGGTGTTTTCTATACATTGTATTTGGGTTTTAATGGACCCTTTTAAACCAGAAACTCATATACTTCAATTATAAGAGCTCTGTTTTCTCTTTTCTTTTTTTATAGTCTCCTGTTTCATGGGTGCAATATCATTTTCTTTGGCTTCTTGCCTTGTTAGAGTTTTTACTGTGTTCCTTATTCTGCTTGTTTGCATTAGTGTTTGTTTTTCCTCACATGTTTGGTAATCCTTGACTATCCATTCATTTTTAAAAGGAAGACACAAAAAAATGATTGGAATCTTTGTATTCACGGGTAGGGCTTGTCCACAGGTGTGCCTAGGGTCACAAGCCATCCTGGTCTGAGGAGTTTTCCAGGACGTGTGACTTTTGGTACTAAAACCACAGTACTCCTGGACAAAAGAGGATGGTTGGTCACCCCAGGTAATCCTCACCTTAGGGTGATTGGGCAGGGACCCACCATTTCATTGGAGAATTTCCAACTTTCATTATCTATAGCTATTTCTTAGATTGTTCAGTTTTCCTAGGAAAGTATCTTCCAGGATCCTGTTTGAGGAGTGGTAGCCTGTTTGCTAATGCTCAGAGCTGAACAAGGGAAAGGAGCTTGGGGGTTTCAGTGTTTAGTAACACTTAGTCTAACCTCTTCTCGGTATAGTACTTCTCTTAGCTGGGCTACAATTCCTGGTCTAAAATCTCTTTGGTTTAACCTCTTCTGGAAGTAAACTTCCAGTCTTCTGCTACAATGTAACAGTCTTTTTGGAAAGCAATCTGTCAGCATCTATGAAAATTAAAAATGCATATGTTCTGCCAGTAGTGAGAGAGAGTTTGAAATTATAGGCAGGACAAGTGCTATCTGATGGAGCAGAGATTTGGAGGCCATGGCAGAGTATAGAGTTGAGAAAATAAATGGAAACATTATCTTGGACTGGAGAAGGGATATCCTTCTGAGGCTTTAAGGAAGGAGGTGAAGTTGGTTACTGACATGGTGAATGTGAAGGTGTGTCAGAGGGAAGTAAAGTAGTTCCTACCTCCTGACCTCTATTTTCTCTGTCAATTAAGAGTTGAGGTTATCTGTTGGGAGTAAGGATGGTGAAGGGTAGATAGGGACCTTGAGGAAAGTGGTCAGCATTGACAATAGCAGATATACAGGATGAAAGGAATTATCAACCAAAAACAAGTAAGTAGATTTTTGTGCAGCACTGTGATTGAATCGCAGGTGCATTGGGAGTGAGGTCTAAAAGGGCAGAAGATTGATAGCTCTTCTGGAGAAGAGCTATCAGAGTTAGGATGCTTTGAATGTTAACCATTTCTAGGTAATGAAAAAAATCTAGGCTCGTGGCCTGTGGTTCTTAAAGTTGGTGGTGGGACCAGTAGTATCGTCTGAGAACTTGTTAGAAATGCAGGTTCTTGGGCTCTATCCCAGACCTTCTGAACTAGAAATTCTAGGGTTGGGGCAATCTGTGTTTTAACAAGCCCTCCAGGGGATTGCAATATGTACACCACTGGTCTAGGGTGTGGCCATAGGAATTAGTTGCCTAGATTTAATGTAGGTGAACTTCTTTGAATTTGAACAAGGTAATGAATTATGGGACAAAGGTGTTGGCTCAGTCAATCCACTTGGATTGTGAAATCACCTAAGTCATGGAATCGCAAGTGAAACTGTCATTTAAGGGTCAAGGTTTTCAGGGAACATGTAAGAATGACTAAAAAGTTGACAGATGGAAGTAGATGGCTTGAGTCTTAGAGGAGGAGATGTTGTTATAGAAAGATGAGCTAGTAAAGGGAACAGACACTCCACTTCCCCACCCAGAGGTGTCCATTCACTCACTCGTTTATACTAGATGCTGGGAACACTGTGTTGCAAGGTCTTTACTCTTCTTAAGCTATCTGAGGTGTTAGAGAATAGTAAGGTCTCTGCTGCTGAGGCTTGAAAGGGAGAGAGTCCATCACAAGGGAGAGGCAGGTTTAAGATATGGTGAGGAGATAGAGGGAGCATTCAGTGAGGACACTGCCGAGAAAGGGAACCTTAAAACATTTGTTGTTTTATAGTCTCCTTCTTGGATGGTGCTTTGACACTTTAGGTCACATTTAGTTTCCCAGTGTTCTCTTATGTTTGCCCTCTATTCACATTGCTGCCCTGGGCCCTTTTCTGGGAGTTCGTGCACGAACTATAGGCTGGTGCCTTGCATTGGTTTGTGGGATTCAGAATTGTATTTCATTTTGGGGCCTAGTCTGTTTATATAGTGGGGAAAATTAGGATGACAGTATTTCAAGAATTGTTAACCCACTATAGACATCATATTTAGTCCATCTTTGACAGACTGACATAACATTTCAGTTTAAATCACTTTGCTTTTGCAACTAGCAAAATTAAATCATCACTTTTAAATGAGTAATGATAATGAGGAGTGATTTATTAGAATGTACAGATTGAGGAATTTTTCATTTTAATTCAGTTTCATCTTTTCCAGTGAACCTTCATTGTAGAATTTCTGTTATGTAACAATATCCTTGGACTTAAGTAGTGAAATGAGCAAAGGGAGGCAATTTGAGAACTCACTATAGAACATATTGAATCATTATAATTCTCAAGTGGTCGTATGGGAATAATAGAATCAATCATGTGTTGTGTCTTGTGTTGTGAGTACAGTGATTGGAGATGGGGCAGACAAGGCTCCATAGACAAGCGCAAAGTTCTGTCCATGTGACAGCCTTCTATATAGATGCTATGCCACATTAGCGTGGTATATGGAAGTTTTTGTCCCCTACAAGATTAACTGGAAGGCATAAGTCTACAATTGCAATGTTCAGTAGTTAGAGTTTACTGGCAGTCGGGGTCTAGAGATGACCACCATAGCTTCTGTTATACATTACTCAGGCTGCTGACTATGTGTTTGTTCAAGCATGTGTTTATAATACATTTTGATATTCTTTGATAAAATGTTTTACTTGCCTTTCTGTATTGGAATGTTTTTGAACATCCCTACTCCTGGAGATATATATAGATATATAGATATATATATGATTTTAGTTGCATCAGCAAGACACTTTTAATTTTCTTTGTGGTTTCCTATCCAGGAAGTTTGTTCATGGTTCGTAAAGTGTAACATAAGCCATAACATTTAAGTGGTGAAGTATGCAATGACATTTAAACATTTTGCATTTCATTTTCTACTTCTATTCCTATTATAAGTTGGATCTTCATGTGACTAGCCACTGTGGACTCTTCTGTTTCTTTAAAGGCAAGCTCTTTATTGCCTGAGGGCCTTTGAACCTATTCTTCTCCTGTCCTACTGTTCTCTTCCCTCAAATCTTTACAAAGTTGATTTCTTCTCATCTTTTGGGTCTTAGGTAAATGCCACCTACTCAGATGTTTTTCTCAGGCCACCCTAATCTCTTCCTTTCTCTATTTCATGATCCTTTTTATTTCCTTCATAGAAATTATCACACTCTTGAAGTATTTACTTAGTTAGTTATGTGTATGTATTCTGCCACTAGAATATAAATGACAAAAAGGCCCTTATCTATCTTGTGCCTAACATGGTGACTTCCAATAGTAGGTGGTCAATAAGGACTTGATAACTAAAAGAATATACAAAAGAAGCTATTGTCCTGAATAGAATGAATGAACATGGAGTAGGTGGCATTATCATTTACTTGATGATGATAGAATAGTGAATCAGAAAGCTTAAGGGGATTTGCTTAAGATCTTATAGTCATTAAGAGAAAGAACTCAGACCTAAACCCAGAGATAGGGAGAAAATTTGTTTTATTGCAGTTCCATTATCTAGTATTCATTCGTTTTTTTATATCCTGTCATTGTAACTGTTACATTGAAATCATGTAACATGATTTCATGAAATCAGTTGTCATCTTTGGGTTCTCCTTAATGTTAAATCATATTTTAATTATAATAATAATTACAGTAATAATAGCCAACATTTAGTCAGCACCTACTCTATGCCAGGTATCATGCAAGTGGCTTTCCATTCATTATCTCTAATGATAATGCCAGCTACTTTATAGAGCTGTTGTAAGATGAACTGAAACAAGGTATGCAGAAGATTCTAGACCAGATAATTTATGTTCTTTTTAAAATTCAGTGTTTTTCTTTGTATATTCTTTCAGTCATCAAATATTTATTGAGCATATATCATCTGTGTGACCTTGGGCAAGTTATTTAACCTCTCTGTACCTCAGTTTCCTCATCCATAAGATGGAAATAATAATAGTACTATCTCATGTGAGGACTAAATGAGTTAATTTATGTGTAAAGCACTTAAATACAGCCTGGCATATAATAAGTTATAGCACTTAAAAATGTTGACTATTATTATTTTCTAGCCTTGTGAAGAAAACTATAGAACTTAGCTGAGAGACATAAAACATTTGAATATAAGACAACACATTCCTAGAAGGTTATACTCAATAATGTAAAACATATCAAATCTTTCTAAATTAAGGTATAAATGAGATGAAATTTCAACCAGAATTCCAAAGAGATTTTTAAAAATTAAAACTGGTGAAAATAATTCTGAAGGTTATGAGACCAGCCTAGAAAATTTAGGAAAAAAAATAAAGAGAAGAGATTTGCCCTACCAGGTACTGAAACATTAAAAAAACAATTTAGTAATTAAGGCAGTATGGTGCTGGCAGAGGAGAAAAGGAAAAAATAAGTGGAATTATTTGGAATCAGAATTAGCAAGCTAATGTAAGAATTCAGTATTGGATCAGACCCATTTTAAATCAACACAGAAAGAATGAGTTATATAATAAATGGTCTTGGAACACTTGGCTAATCACTTGGAAAGAGGTTGGATTGCTACTTTGTACTTTATACTCAAAAGTATTCCAAATTTATTGAAGATTTAAATATAAAACATGAAACAGTGTCATCCACAGCCACCATAGATGTTATAGCCCCTGTGCAGATGCACCCCTCCTCCCTTCTTCCTCCTCTAGCTGCACACTAGCCAGTCAGCTGACTAAAGAGCATATGACTTCATTCAAGGAAGTTTGCACCCTATTTAACAAAGATGACACTAGTACCATCACAGAAAGGAATTTGGAACTTGGGTCGCTAGATCAGAATGCAACAGAAGCACAGTAACAATATGGCTGATAAAGCCATCATATGTTACCATCTTGACATGGGTGACAAGTTTGAATAGCTAACATTTGTATGGCACTTCTGTATCAAGCAGTGTTTAAGTACTTTTGTGTACTAATTCACCTGATTCTCACATGAGATGGTATGATTATTATTCCCATTTTATGGACAAGGAAACCAAGGCCCAGAGAGGTTAAATAACTTGCCAAAGGTCACACACTTGGTAAGTGGCAAAGCCAGGATTCCAACCCAGGTAGTCTGGCTCCGGAGTCTATGCCCTTAACCACTTTGCTACACTCCCTATCTAGGAAACTAAAAGATACGACAATGAAGAAGAAATCAGTGAAATTTGACAAGGATAGCAGAGGTTACATCAATGCAGCAAAACCATGGCATGTAATTGCAAAGAGGAGAAAACTTAATAGCATGAAGAAATAGATAAATTGATTGGAGAAATAGATACTGATGAAAATGGACTAGTATCTGTGAAGGCATTATACAGATGAGGATTGTAAGATAAAAACCCTATTTCACTGTCTTTTCCCCCTAAAGATGTATCAGATTGACTCTTTTTTAAAAAGATAATTTATTCATTCTGTTTCTCTATAGCAAACCCATGTCAAAAATATCTTCTATACATACACAAGAAAAATCTACATGTATTAGTTGGTGGTCTTTTCCCAAAAGATCAAGCTATACATCTGTTTCCAATGTAGGTACTTGTGATAAATGACAAGGAAACACTTGGTAGACTCCTTAAAGTTCTCTCTGTGACTGATTCTTACACTGATTTGTTTTCACACAGCTTGGTAACTGAGCATTGTCAAATCTTGAAGGGCCTTACCAGCAGTATTAATGATTTTAGACTATCCAGGTTTCAATGGGAAGTCATTGGGAAGTGTTTAAGTAGATACTGCTATGATTTAATTTGAGGTTTGAGGATCTCTCTTTGGGGGCTCTGGAGAATGGATTCCAAGGGGACAAGAGTAGATAGAAGACCCGTGAGGAGGCTGTTGCGGGAAACCCAGTGAGAAGTGATAATAATAACAGAGAGAAGTGGACACAGTTGAAATGTATTTTGGAAGCAAAGTTTACAGAACTTACAGGTGAACTGGATGTGAAGAACAGGAAGAAGCCAAGAATGCCTCCTGGTGCTAGGACTTGATTATTTGGTGGTTCCATTTATTAAGTTGAGGAACAGGGAGGAAGAATTTATTTGACACAATTAGAGAACAAAGCAGGAACAGAAATTTTCTAAGTCATCATTCCTAGACTTAAGATATAAACAATATTAAAATGGAGGTGTATATGTAAATGTTACTAGATTTGTAGAGGAAAAGTATGAGGAGAAATAGATCCTCTTTTCCAGTCTGCACATCATCTTATATGAGTTTATTTCTTTGGTTAATTTAAGGTCTGCATTTCTTTTCTTAGGTAACCCAGGTTTTTCTGCCTTTTATGTGCCATTTGCAAAGGCTTTGTACTCTTCAATAAACAGACGCTTTCCAGTTTGGGTTATCTCTCATGCCGGGCATGCCGTGGCCCCCAAAGACAGGAAGATTCTTACAACCTCAGATGGTATGTCTTCATTAACATCTGCTTTCCTTTACAGTGAGTGGGTTTCATGTTTCTAAAAAACCTGCTAAGGTTAAGAGTTACACTGATGGAAACCTCTGCTTGTGGCATTGAGGTCATGATGCCACATTTTGCTAATTTTAGGATTTTTGGTCATTTTCATTCTTCTGCAGGTAATTTTCTGTAAAAATTTGGGCAGCTCAAACACTTGGTCTAGGACTTGCCTTCTCTATTTCCAACTAGTAATCAGCTGTATATTTATTGATCATGTGTTACATTTCCAGGGTTGTTCTAAGAGGAATGGTGGAGAAAAAGTATTATAAGCCATGGTCCTAACTGTAAAGAAGCTCTCACTCTCACATTTAGAGAATGATTAAATGATAAACTCTGGCCTGCTGATCATGTGGCTACTTAAGGAGTAAACAAAGGAGAGAACACGGTATGGGTTTGATAAAACTTTGTGGAGTAGAAGGGTTTTGACAGTTGAGTAGAATTTGGATTTGAGGGGTGGAGGTGGGTGCAGAGGTGTAACAGTCAGAAGGAGAAGAGCACACCAGGGAGAGAGATTCACTAGGTGTGCTACTGCTGGGCAGGGCCAGATTGGGAGGAACCTTGAAAGCTGGGGGTGAGCTAGGACTCCATGTGGTAGATTGCTGGAAGCCTTTAAACGGAGGAAGTAGTACCATAGAGATGCAAATTACCTGCTTTTACTTTATGAGAATTCTAGCATATTCACTCTTCTAAACAATGAAAAATGAGAGGAGAAAAGAAAGATATAAGTTAACTTCTCTACAGGCATTCCATTCAAGGGCCGTTTGTCCTAAAGTAGCCCTTAGTTAATCTGAAGTGGGAGAGAGGTGGCTATGGCTTCATTGCCTAGTGCTCTGGAATGCCTCTCCTATGGTGTGAGCATCTTCTTGTACTGGCTGAACGTCTAATGAAAGGGGAAACCATGCGTCGGGAAGGAGGGAGAAAGGGGCAGGTGATGTGGGGAACTTTCTGTACTAATCTGCTGAACTTTTCTAATCTAAAATCATTCTAAAAAATAAAATCTGTTAAAAAACCAAATAGCGCAACTTAAAAATAACTTAATATTTACATTTTACTTTTTATCAGTGTATTGGTCAACTTGGATTGCCATAACAAAACTGTAGAATGGGTAGCTTAAATAACAGAAATTTATTTTTTTGCAGTCTGGAGGCTGTAAGTTCAAGATTAGGGTTTCAGCATGGTCAGGTTTTGGTAAGAGCCCTCTTCTTGGCTTGCAGATGGCTGCCCTCGCTTTGTGTTCTCACGTGACAGAGAGAGAGTCAGCAAGCTCTCTGGTCTCTTCTTATAATGGCACTAATCCCGTCATGGGGACCCCACCCCCATGACCTCCTCTAACCCTAATTACTTCCCAAAGGCCCCACCTCCAAATACCATCACACTGGGGGTTAGGGCCTCAACATAAGAATTTTAGGGGACCCAAACATTCAGTTCAGAACAATCATGAATAGGAACGTTATGTATTGACATCCCAAATCTGATCACAAGTATAGGTCAACGTATACATGTGACATTGCACCTGAGCAATAGTAAAACATACAAGCTACCTCTTAAAACATTTTTACTAAATATTTGTACAAGTTTTAGTAGCTGCCTTTGGTCTATCCTCAGAAGTTTTACCTGACAGTTTTTAGAAGCTGGTTTTTTGAAGCCTTGATCCTATTGAGTAGTGAAGGAAAATTTCTATTCCAAGTGGAATTTCTTTCCACAGTCATGAACATCTGCAGGTGTGCTACATGTGTAAGAATTCCTTTATTTGAAGAAGTTAATGACAATTAAGAGGTGATTCCTGTTTTTATTCATATTCTGGTTTTGGCTGTTAGCTGGAACATATGGTCAAGACACAGTATAGTTATTGCAAAATTTAGGAAACAAAATCATCCTCTAACAACAGAGTAGATACTCTGTGGTTCTGTAGTTAGTATGGAATTTGGTTCTCTTTTCTTTTCCCTCCTGAAGCCATAGCTCAAACTCGTCGTGTGTCGTCTCACTATGAACATCTCAACTCCATGTCTCTTGACTTCTCCTAATTCTCACATATGGTAGTATAGATCAGCTTCCTGAAATGTCAGTTCTGGTTCTAGAGTCCTGTGTTAATTTTAAATTAACTTTGATATTAGATGCCAACTCTTGAGAATGGAATTTAAGCCTCCTTTTTTCCTAATTCCATTTATTCAATTTAATTATTTTTGAGTCCCTGTTGTGAACTTGCCTCTTTGCTAGCACTTAGGGAAAAAATATACCTGTGCTTAAAACAAACCTGTTACACTCACATTGTTTATTGTTAGGTAATGTCACCACCCAGACTTCCCGTGTCTTTCTTTTTAAGGCATCACATGTAAGACTACCCTTGTCTGGGCAAACTCTCTACTCCTCTCTTCCAAAACAGTTTCCACTCTCAGTCCTCAGGCCCTTAGTAAGCAAGATCATCCAGACTTTGTTTCAGCAATTTAGTTGCTCAGATTTCTTCTATCACCTCCACCTACTTTATGTTTGTTACCTCCTAATTATCTTCTATTTATAATTATAGATCTACAGATTCAATGCAATCCTTATTATATTTAGAATTATAGTTCTACAGATTCAGTGCAATCCCAATATAAATTCCTACCAAAATTCCAATGGCATTTTTCACAGAAATAGAAAAAAAATGCTCAAATTCATTATGGAACCACAAAACACACCAAATAGCCAAAATGATCTTGAGAAAGAAGAACAAAGCTGAAGGCATCACACTTCCTGATTTCAAACTATATTACAAAGCTGGTAATCAAAACAGTATAGTACTGGCGTAAAAACAGACAAGTGGAGCAAAATAGAGAGCCCAGAAATAAACCCACGCATAGGGTCAACTAATCTTTGACAAAGGTGCCAAGAATACACAGTGGGGAAAGTATTTTATCTTCAATAAATGGTTTTGAGAAAACTGGTTATCCACATGCAAAAGAATGAAATTGGACCCTTATCTGACATCATACACAAAAATCAACTCAAAACAGATTAAACACTTAAATTTAAGACCTGAAACCATAAAACTCCTAGAAGAAAATGTAGAGAAAAAGCTCCTTGACCTTGGTCTGGGCAGTGATTTTTTGGATATGACACCAAAAGCACAAGAAACAAAAGCAAAAATAAACGAGTGGGACTGTGTCAAACTAAAAGGCTTCTTTACAGCAAAGGAAACAATCAACAATATGAAAAGGCAACCTATGGAATAGGAAAAAATATTTGCAGATAATATATCTGTTTAAGGGGGTAATTTCCAAAATATATAAGGAACTCATACAGCTCAACAGCAAGAAAACTAATGGCCTGATTAAAAAATGGACAAACTTTTCCAAAAAAGACATGCAAGTGACTAGCAGGTATATGAAAAGATGCTCAACATCACTCATCGATGCAAATCAAAACCACAATGAGATTCACCTCAATAGGATGGCTATTATCAAAAAGACAAAAGATAAGTGTTGGCGAGGTTGTGGAGAAAAGGGAACACTTGTACACTGTTGGTAGGAATATAAATTGGTACAGCCACTGTGGAAAACAGTATGGAAGTTCCTCAACAAATTAAAAATAGAACTGCCGTATGATCCAGCAATCCCACTTCTGGCTATATATCCAAAGGAAATGAAATCAATATCTTGAAGAGATATCCGCACTCCGAAAGTGTCCATCAGTGGATGAGTGGATAGAGAAAATGTGGTGTGTATACATATATGTATATATGTATATATACACACACACACAAAAGAGTATCATTCAGCCATAAAAAAAGAAGGAAATCCTGCCATTTGCAACAGCATGGATGAACCTGGAGGATATTATGCTAAGTGAAATAAGTCAGACACAGAAAGACAAATACTATATGATTCCACTTATATATGGAATCTAAAAAAGTCAAACTCATAGAACCAGAGAATAGAACTGTGGTTGCCAGGAGCTGAGGGATGGGAGAATGGGGAGATGTTGGTCAAAGGGTACAAACTTCCAGTTGTAAGATGAATGAATAAGTTCCTGGGATCTAATGTACAGCACGGTGATTATAGTTAATACTGTATTGTGTAATTGAAATTTGCTGAAAGAGTAAATCTTAAGTGTTCTCATCATAACAACAACAACAAAAAGTAACTGTCCGCTAATCCTGAGCCTGTTGACATAGTGCCCTCAGTTAGGAAAGCCTGTGGCACTCACCTGAGCGCACATCGCTGGTAGCGAGCTCTACAGACGTTTCCCCCACCAGGGCCCCTATTTATGGCTGGGCCAGCTCCTTTGGTTCTTATTCTGACTGCAGGATGCACTTCAGCAAGAAACCCTCAGGGGACTTTGAGGAACAAGATTTATTACTCACAGTTCCTGGAGGGTACATGGCACTCCCGAGGGTGACATTTTCAGAAGCACTGCCATAGATCTTCACCACCAAGCACTGGTGAAGAAAACCAATAGAAAGTGTCTGTTGTGTGTCTGAATTTAGGGAGAAATATCTTTAATTCTTTTTTTAAATTGACATCTTATTATTTGCAACTTTACTTTGAGTGTACTTATTGCTTAGGCTATTTGTGTACTCTTGAGTTAATAACTTAGTAATTAGAGCCTGGGTCCTTTGCTACCTAATGAGAACAGTGCCATCTAGAGGCATTAGCCCACAGGGTCACCACAGGGCCAAAGGAAGCTGTGGTTTCTAGAGGGAGTGAAAGGGCAACTCATCATCATCAAGGATTTATTGACAACCTACTGGGTTATGTGTGGGGCTGCAGAGGTAGACAGAAATAGAAATGTTACCTTTTAGGTTAGTGACTTTCCGTGTGTGTTCTGAGTAACCCAAAAGTTCTGTGAAGGGCAAGCAGGCCTCTTGGCCTCACTAGCACCCCCATTCAACCCCAAACATTTCTGCTTTCATCTGTTTTACATATTGGAGGTCATGTTTGCAAATGCATGCTACAGTCAATTGCTTTGGTTAGGCAGGACAGATATTTTATTCATCATCCAAGATTATTATTCTAAAGTACAGGTTTTCTGACATGCAAACTATGGTGTGAAAATATGTAACCATTGGGAGAAAGGACATAAGCTATAACCACATATCAGGTGTTGAAAGTATGTTTTGCTTCATATTAGCACGTTAAAATTATAAACAGTTGGAAATAATATTCTAGTTGCACCACATTATCACAATCGTAAATTGAGTATAATTGGAGAACAGATGTTCACCAATGTCAGAAAGGGGTGATTTAAGAAAAAAAAGTGTGAAAAGAAAATTTGAGGAATTAGAAATATAAACTCTTTCTGGCTTTGATTTACTATAGCTTCAGCTTACTTGATGGCAGATTCATTGTCAACTATTTTAAGTCATTTGTTCAAAAAGTGTAACATAAAAGCTGGAAATCATAGTGGTTTAGTTTCAGCTGATAAAACAGTATCTAAAAAAGTTACAGTCTTTCAACTAATGATGAATTTGGGTCATGCTTATCCAAGGAAATAATAAACCACTCCCATTCCAGTACCCAAAACTGAAAGAAAGAGAAAAACCAGTAGAGCTTTCTCTCTTGCCGGGACTGTGATGGGCAAAGGAACACGGAGGTAAAATGAAATGACTAGATGAGCCCAAGGCAGAGACAGTCAGTCACTGAAGTCTCAGGGCTCACAGTCACTAGAAATAAACACGTAAGTCTCTAAGTAGGTGGGAAGAATCAGAAAACCAAAGGGCAGAGCAAGAAAAGAAGTGAAGAATCAAGCAAACTGTTAGTCTCAGGGACCATGGAAGGAAGAAGCACAGCAGGACTAGGGAAAGCAGCATTGCAGTCAAGGTCCTTTAACACAGACCGGATCGTTGCCCCTCCCTTCGAGATCCTTAGATATCTTCTCACTGCTCACACAATGGAGTCCAGCCTCCTTGGTGATGTTCAGTGTCCAATTTGATCCAGTCTTAACCTTAACCTTCCTTTCTGACCTTATTTGTTCCACCTCTCCCTGTAATTGTAGATAGCCACAGAACTCATTGCTGTGTCCAAAATCACACCTCACACTTTCAAAACTTTTGCTTTTGTTATTTGCTAAGTCTTTGCATTATGTTCTCCTTGCTGAGTCAGTCAATCACTCTCTTCCTCTCTTTCTCTCTCTCTCTCTCATTTCCCATATTTTCCCCCATTGAAATCCCTAGCAGATCATTGGTTTTAGTCAAGTGGAAAGCATAATTTGATGACCGTGGTTTTCACCATCTGTTTGGAGAATAATAATTAAAAAGTATTTGTGTGTGTGTGTGTGTGAGAGGAAGATTAGCCCTGAGCTAATGTCTGTTGCCAATCCTCCACTTTTTGCTGAGGAAAATTGGCCCTGGGCTAACATCCGTGCCCATCTTCCTCTACTTTATATGGGACACTGCCACAGCATGGCTGACAAGTGGTGCGTTGGTCCGCACCCAGGATCTGAACCTGTGAAACCCGGGCTGCCGAAGCAGAATGCATGAACTTAACCACTATGCCACTGGGCCAGCCCTAAAAAGTATTTTATAAGACATGTATGGCGTTTATGAAGTTTTTTGTTTGTTTTTTAAGTAAGATAGTGGTTTTAAGTAGAGTGCCTACCTCCCATCCCCTCACTGTGTTGCATACCTTGAAGGCTAACGGAGTCGCACCAATGTTTAGATAGAGGGAACTTACAAAACACTTAGGGAGCCAGGGACAGTTGAGGCCTAAACTATGAGAGTGTACTTTCGCATCAGCTTAGTAAACTCAGGGGACAGTTGTGAAAGGAAGACCCTTGGATCGGTGAATTAAGTAAGTGTAAAGAATTGGAGACAATTCTCATCCACTGCCTCACTGATGTTTAGCATGAACCTAGATAATTTGGACTTTGGTATTCCCTTGGGAGCAGTGAAGAAGTGAATGGTGGTTTTGCCTATAAAATTGATGTAAGATAGCTAGGAACAGCATATTAAAGCATTCTTAATTGAAGTTTTTCTTTTGAGTTTTTTAAAAATATAGAAAAGTACAAACAATTGTGTAACGGTCCAAGATTCTGTTACTCATTACTTTGTTGATCATTCACACTGCCATAATTGCTTCAATATTTTTTTAATAAAATAAAACAATACAGAAAAAGTTCCATTTTTTTTTGTATCATATCTCCAGTTCTACTGTCTTGAATTTAGAGTAAATTTCATGTCTCTTTTTATACTTTTAGTTACATATATATAATGATGAACAGCATATGATATTGTTTTGTGTTTTTAAAACTTTACCTAGAGTAAACTGTATATTCATCTTGCTCAATATATTCGTTAAAATATGAAGTGCTATTTTGAGCCTTTTAATCTCTACACGTAAGTTGTTTAATTAAAGTTATTATTAAATTATAACTTCGGAGTAATTATGGGGGCAGGATGGAAGCGTTTACTAGTTGAGAAAATTCTGGTGTAAGATTTAGAGAGTTACTGTCTACAGACTCAGTCCTCACAAAAGGCTGATGTAGTGCTAGTCTCTAGGCTTGTTAGTTCTGTGGTCATAGATGACTTGTAAATACTGCTTGTGTGACAATCTGTAGTAAAACTTATGCATTTATATTCAGTGTATAGCTGGATATACATATGTGTGTATGTATAGACCGTTATGATTGCATTCATATATGAGAAGTTATACATTTATCGTAATGTGCATGTAGTAAAGAATATTTTCTAGGTGTTTATCTTGGGTTACTTGGAGAAAGGCACAGTACCTTTTTTTTTTTTTTTTGGTGAGGAAGCTTAGCCCTGAGCTAACATCTATAGCCAATCCTCCTCTTTTTGTTGAGGAGGATTGGCCCTGGGCTAACATCGAAAGGCATAGTACTTTTTATGAATCCAAAGGGATTTCTGTTGTGATCTCATGAAACCCTGTTCTTTTCTCAAGGAAATGCTTGAGATATACTTACTTCAGTGTTTTATAATTGTGTTTTTATGTATTTCTGTTTCCTCTTATTAGACTGTGAACTCCTTGAAGATGGGAGTATATTGTATTTTCAGTGTTACCATGGGCCAATTAGTCACTGTTTTCTGTCAGAGTAGTCAATTTTGTTCGTGTGAAATGAAAGAAAATAATAATTATCAGATTTACCTGTGTCCTGAAGCTGTAAAGGATGCCTAATACTTCGATCCAAAATTGACAGCATTTTAATAACTGGATCAATCAGTTTGAACAGCTAAATGAAAAGTAAATGTGAAGTACTGATGTTACTTAATTCCTTTATGAATTGCTTAGAAACAGATTGTGTGTACCTTTTGAAATAAACTCTAGGATCGATAAATGAGCTGTAAAGTGAATTCCATAGAAATGGGTCTAAGAGATAGGGTCAGGTTCTAAAAGGGAATTGTCAGTATCATATTCAGGACCATATATTGGTAAACACATGGTGAATTGGGTTACCATTTATCAATTCAGGCAGTTCTCAATTTAGAAACAGATTATGTTCCAAATGTGCTTAGTTATTGTAACTTGGAGTACATTTCCCTATAGAAAGAATGGTATAAATCATTTCCATATTATCATTCTTCTGACTTTGATACAATTTAATTTTTTACTGCATTTTATGGAGACTAAGTTAATGATTCCTAGCATTTTTTCAAAGTATGTTAAACTAATAATAGGCATGAAAATATATAGTCAAGTATATAGATAGTCTTTCAACCTTTAGTTTTTGCTAATAAAATAATGTCCAGATAGCACATTTAGATTTTCTATCATTGATTATTTATTTATAGAAAGTACTTTGCCCATTAATCTCATTACTTTAGCAAACACTAGCAAGTAGTATGTTTATCTTGGAAATCTACTGAGCAGTTCTCAAAAGTAAAGCCAGATTTATCTCTGAAATATTCATTTGAATAATCATTTGAATTATAGTATTCATTAAAGTTCATCTGAAATATATCTTAGGACCTTATTTCTGATGTCAGTGAAGTTTTAAAATGTTTATTGCATTTAGCTTATTTTCTTTCTCTTTGCTCTAACTATGTAAGTGTTCTTGGTATGTATTTGAGGGAAAACTTAAATGACAGGAATTAACATGGTAGCAATTGTAACTTTCACTTCTCCAACACTTTATGCCAGACACTTGGTGCTACGTGCTTTAAAAGTGTTATGCAAACAGCCTTCCTATGAGGCTAGAATTATTATATCTGTTATGAATATGAGGAGACTGAAGCCAGGTTAAAGGATTTACCCAAGTCACACAGTTAGTACGGTGCTCAGCTGGGGTTTAGACCCAGATGTATCTTGTCTCCAGTGCCCATCATCTTTGTATTGCACCATACTGTCCTAGTGAAAGGAAGACTTTGACATTTTCAAACATTGTGTATTTTGAAAAATAAAGAACTTGGTTTGCAAATATTATAGGTGTTTGTTTGGGGGTATCAGAGAACAGTATGATCACTTCTGGATGGAGTGATGAGAGAAGATACACTGAGAGTAGAGGAGTATGTAAACTACTCAAACTTTAATATTAAATAAACATTTGGATTTGGAGCCATCAGGAGCCCTACTGAAGTCAGATTTCCAGATTCTATCTCTTGCCAATTCTGTTTTATGCTGAACTTCTTTGTTAAATGGAGAATGAATTCTAGGCTGACCTGAGAAGAAGATTAGGGCAGAATGTGTTTTACCCAGGAGATCAGTACCACCACAGCAATAGGGAACTAAGCCACATTGATTCAATAAAAAGTTCTTCATTAACTGTATGCCAGGCATCAGGGAACAGAGATAAGCAAGCATGAATTGTAAAGTAGGAGTAAATTACTAATAGTGTGGCAAGATAAACAGGGAATGTTGTGGAAACTGAAAGGAAAGCGACTTTACTCTTCACCTACTGAATCATGAAAAGGCTTCTCAGAGGACACAACACTTGTTGAGAGTCTGAAGGATGAAGAGGAGTTAGCCAGACTAACAAGAGGACCCGAGCACCGAAGGAAATGAAAACAGCATGTACAGATAAAACAGTCCTTGGTAATGAGTTCTGGGTACCTTTTGATTAAAAATTATAGTTTGTATTAGTACCGTGCAGGAGTCAGGAAGGCAAGAAATTTAGTATTCCAATGATTCAACTTTTAGGAAGAAATTGACTACCTTGTGGTATTTTGAAATATTACACCCTGTCATTGGCGTTGTATATATGTTCATAGGGAAAATCTATTGAAGTTTTCTATATTTATAGACTCTCAGAGCTGGCAGTATCCTCAGGGATCATCTGGTCAGTTCATGTTTTCACTCAATAATATTTACTGGTGTGCTGGTCACAGAGGACACAGAGATGAGGAGATGGACCTGGCCTTCAAGGAGCTCACAGCCTGAGAGAGAAAATAGACAGACAATTATATAAGTGTGATAAGGTGCTGTAATAAGAGTGGGGTACTGGTTAAGCACAAAGTGCTTCATTTTTCTTGAAGATTAGCTAAATAAAGTTTTAATTAGCTCTTGAAGAATCTAGAAAACAGTTCATTTTTGAAAAGAAGGAAGGATATTTCAGGTCAGGACTATGCTGGTTAAAAGAAACAGTTTATAGCATTTCTACTTAAGTCTTTCAATCTGAGTTCTTCAAACAAACAAAGATTATCTAAAATAATGAAGCAGTGTCACAAATTTTCTTAGGTGTCTATTAATAATATAAATTAGCCTAATTAGTGCTTCTCAGAGTGTGGTTTTGGGACCAGCAACATCTCCTCAAAACTTAGAAATGCAAATTCTCAGGCCCCAACCCAGACCTACTAAGTCAGGGACTCTGGTGGTGGGACCCAGCAATCAGTGTTTTAATAAGCCCTCCAGAGGATTCTGATGCATGCTCAAGCTTGAGAACCGTTGGCCTGAGCTAACAGGAGTTCGTGGAATAGTTGAAAGTTCCTGGGCTTTAAGGACAGAAGGACCTGGGTTTGAATCTTACCTCCCCAACTTAATAGGTGTGTGACTGTCAGTCGTCACCTCATATCTGTGAGCTTTGGTATTTTCATCTATAAAGTGAAGATAATGGTACTTCCTTTCCAGGGTTGTTGTGAGGATTGGTTGCTAAAATGTGAACAAATTGCCTAACACTATAGCTAGCACATTGTAGGCTTTAAATAAATGGTAACTACTACTATTGTTAGTTATTTTTTAAAGATGTTTTTCCCAGTGAATTTATTACTTTCACTTATTGAATGAAAACATGCTCATATTTTTGCTTTTAGATCCAAATGCTCAACAAATTAAGGACGTCTATGGACTCCGTGGTCAAATAGAACACAAGCTAGCTTTCCTGAGAACTCATGTGCCAAAGGAAGTGAAACTTGTGGTCATTGGCCATTCAATAGGCTGCTATATTTCCCTTCAGATTTTGAAGCATGCTCCTGAGCTCCCAGTAAGTACACCTCAGGAGGTGCCTCTCGGTGCTTGATTAGGCACTTGCACAGATCCTCCTCGGCTTTCCTTTGCTCTTTTGTCTCTTGTTTAATTGATAAATAGAGAGAGGGATACTCGGTAGCTGTTTATCCTTATCTCCGTATCACTTGGGCCTGTGTGAGTGTATGTTCACACAATTTCCATAACATTCCATAACAAAAAATAATGCTGAAGGAGGTAGGAATTTTCCAAATGATTGCCTTTTAATCTATGGTTATCTGGAATTCTTAAGTTGTGTATAACTTGTTGTCTTTTATAGAGCAATGTTTAAGAGTAGTCACCAGCTAAGACCTAGACAAGAATCCGTCTTTATTGGAAGAGTGTTTTGCAAATGTTCATGCCTCCTTTCAAAAGGAAGAAAATCTATAATCATCATCATTGATAGGCAAACAGCTGTCCTTATGGAACACTAAATCTTTATTAGTCATAAGTCTGGATCCCTATCTGTTCTATAGCTTGGCAGCTTTTTTGAGACACTCATTCATTCATTCATTCACAAATACTTACTGGGTGCCACTGTGTTCCAGATATTAAGTGAGACACTGGAGACACAAAGACCTATTTAAAGTGCCCAGAAAAGCTAGTGAACTACAAGAAACTTCAAAACAAAACAAACACTTGTACTCTCACTAAGATATGCCATTGAAGTGACCCATTGAATCGATGGGTCATAAATTATTTCTTCATTCAGCAAACGTATACTAGACACTTTGCTGTGTGTCAGGCCCTGTGCTGTTTTGAGGACGTCCCGGTGAATAAGACAGTCTTTGGACTTAAAGAGTCTGAGGTCTAATGGAGGAGACAGATTAACCCATAGATGTGATAACTACTATCTTATATAAGTACCTGTTGTGTGAGAGCATGAAGGAGTGCTATTTAACCTGGTAATCTGAATGCAAGATAACAGAGTGATTCCTTTGTGGAATCTATCTTAGGATTTTGACTTTTCTCACTCTATGTGATAAAATATATCCAGTGGAATCTTGGAGCTTACTAAGGATTTGTTCCTTTTCCTACCAGCTTAACACACTTACTTCTTACTCATAATTGCCCTTAGGAAAAGTATGACTATAGCCTCCCTGGGTGTGGTTTTTAATACCAAATGGAGGTTGTTAATTTTCTCCTATTGGGTAAAAGAAAATGTATTTTTCATTTCTAACTGTAAATTCAATAAATTCAAGATTGCACTCCATTCACTGTATTATTGCTTCTATTCTGTTTTTTTCTCCCTAGATAAAGTGTCTTGGTCAGAAAGCAGACTTTATTTTTGCGTGGCTTCTAATCTCTTCATGCCTTCTAAATCTTCTCTCTAGTATTATGTTATGAGGTTGCCATCTTTACAGTGTCCAGCCCTGCTGCTTAGTGGTTCTGTTTGCACAGTTGCTGCAAGCGCTGGCTCTAGAGTCGGGACACCTAGGTTCAAATATTTGCTATCATATTTTGTTTGTGTGACATTGGACAAGTTATTGAATCTCTCTGTACCTTTGTTTCCTCATCTGTAAAATGGGGATAATAAAATGTTCTTCAATGTTTTAAGGATTTAAATGTTCAAAGAATTTTTGTGAGGAATTATATAAAGAATTAAGAATGGTACCTAAAACTTAAAAGTTCCTTATAGGTATTAGCTATTATTATAATGATGGATATGACAATGGAATCATTGGCTTAGTCATTAGGTTAACTACTGTATTAGTTATTTACGGCTGTGTAACAAATTACCCCAAAACTTAACAGCATAAAAGAATACACATTTATTCTCTCAGAGTTTCTGTGGGTTTGGGATCTAACCACAACTTAGCTGGGTCCTCTGCTTCAGGGTCTCTCATAAGACTGTAATCAAGGTGCCTTCCAGGGCTACAGTCTCATCTGAAGATTTGAATTGAGAAGGATCTGCTTCCAAGCTCACTCACATGGTTGTTGGCAGGACTCAGTTCCTCAAGGTTGTTGGACTGAGGGCCTTGGTTCATTACTGGCAGATGGGTAGAGGCCACCCTCAATTCCTTAATATTTAGGTCTTTCTAACTTGTCTCCTCAGAGCAAGTGTGGGAGAAGAGCCAGAGAAAGAGTCTGCCAGCAAGATGGAAGTCACAGGCTGTAATCTAATTACAGAAATGATATCCCATTCCTTTTATAGTATTCTGTTTGTTAGGAGCAAATCACTAGGTCCAGTCCCCACTCAAGAGGAGTGGATTACACTAGAACATGAATTTTAGAAGGTGGGATCACTGAGGGCCGTGTCAGAAGCTGCCTACCCCACCACTACTACAGTTAGGATATCATTTGTGTGGTGTACAATCAAATATGTAGATATACAGATGTATATATAAATTAAAATACTGAGTTTATTTCCCAGTGTAGGAAGTGACTTGGTCCTGTCAAATAAAATGTAGCAAACTGATATGAAATAAAATTTTTGGTTATTAGTTGTTCCAGGTATTTTAAAAGCTTTAAAAACATTTAAAAAAGAGTACTTGCATATTTGAAATAATAATAGCTTTACTATATGTGATGGTTAATTTTATGTGTCAACTTGACAGAGCTAAGGGATACCCAGATAGCTGGAAAAAAATTATTTCTGGGTGTGTCTGTGAGGATGTCTCTGGAAGAGATTAGCATTTGAATCAGTAGACTGAGTAAAGAGATCCGCCCTCACTGGCATCATCCAATCAGGTAAGGGCCCAAATAGAACAAAAATTTGAAGGAAGGGTGAATTCTTTCTCTCTCTCTTCTTGACCTGGGACATCCATCTCCTGCTTTCGGACATTGGAGCTCTGAGTTCTTAGGACTTATACCAGTGGCACCCCCAGTTCTCAGGCCTTTGGCCTCTGACTAGGAGTTATATCATCTGCTCCCCTGGTTCTCAGGCCTTCGAACTCAGACTGAATTATACCACTGGCTTTCCTGGTTCTCAGCTTGCAGACGGCTTATTGTGGGACTTCTCAGCCTCCATAATCACGTGAGCCAATTCCTATAATAAATCTCCTTTTATATATATTGTATATATATGCTATTGGTCCTGTTTCTCTGGAGAACCCTGACGAATACACTCTTCTATAAACAGAGGAAAGAAAATATTCATTTCTGAGTCCTTCACAGTTGATTAACTTAATCTCAGATCTGTCCTTTCCATTTTTGTTTGTTTGTTCCACATCCATTCTGCGTGTAATATACAGTTTCTCTTGGGCATATTTGAAAACAGTTGTTCAACACATTTGTTTTGAACCTGTCTCTCTCTTTTGGCTTGCGTTCACAATGTCCATTGGGAAAGAAGTTCAATGCCTCTTAAGGTAAATGTAGCTTCTTATAGCTTCTTCAGCTTTATAACTTTCTACTTATTGGTCTACTTCAGGTGTTCTTGCCCTTGCACGAATAGTGGTTAATGGGAAAAGGAAGATGAAATGGGAGCTTAACCTAGTCTGTTTTTGGAGACATAACTCATACTGTGATTATAGAGTTTTCAGAGAGACATGTGAAACTGTGTTTTCTTAAAAAGGGTGTATTCTAGAAAATAACGTGTGCAATAAATTATCCATAAAGGTCACCCGGGAAGGAGGGTGAACATCTGTATGGTTTTTTGTTATTCAAAACCTTTATCTGGTTTCAATTAACTACATTGTTGAAGTCCCCCCACCCCTCTTTAAACACGTGAGCCAGTTAACATTGGTGGTGTGACCCCTGCTGAAGTGTTGAAATTTCAGTGTCTCTAGGCTACTCTAAGACAGCACAGTGCCTGCATGCCTGAGGTAGCATGACACGCTCCATTTAAGATGCACTTGACAATCAAATAAGTTTGTGTAAGCCAGAGTGTTGCAATCCCTAATCATTTTGCCAAAAATAAGTTAGCTGTTATGTTTTATAACATCTGAAGTGTGATAATAAGAAACTTGTGTTTCCATCTCTTCTGTTATTTTTACTGGAATATTTGACTCCCATAAGATTTTGAGGACATATGTGTAGTTTAGTAGCTGGTTTATTTGGTTTTATTTTGGTTTAGTTCTTTACAATATTTTTGTTAACTAATAATAGGAAACTTTGGTCTTAAGATCATTTTAAGAAACTTAGTGCATATTTTAGACATAGACATTTCTGACCTGTATTTTAATACACTAAAAAAAAATTGGCTCTTCTAAAAATCTGGTATTAAAATTTTTTTGTTTCTTTAAGCAAATTTGGTACCTATAATTATATAAATTCTTCATATATTTTGACAGTAATGTCCAGAATAAAGAATTTAAAAAGAAGCCTGAGAAAATAGGTAATTGACTTATAATAATACTTATAATTGTCATGACATAATAATAAACACAATTTTAGACTCACAGGATCTTAGAACTGAAATGGACTTTAGAGATAATCTAGTCCCATCTTTCATTTTATAGGTGGGAAATGAGAGAAAAGTGCCTTGCCAGGATTCAGCCTCTGTTCCATCTGAAACCAGGAATGGGGTATGGTTATATTAGCTGTGGGGTTAAAGAGAGTGTAAGAAGATATTTGATGGCTATTTCAACCTTTGGATGACAGCAGGGCCTACAAATAGTATGGTATGTTCCTGGAGTCTACAGAACTAGCTTCATGTGACTCAGTACGTTGCAGCTCAAGGAACAGGAGACCCCATGAATACTGTTCTAGCAATTTGGGGTGAGGGGATGACATGGGAACAGAAAAGTAGTAGTCTTATCCTCACTAGCTAGAATCTTCTTTCTCTCAACGTCAGTCCTCTGTATGTTAAAATTGTGCCATCTGATTTTGCCAATAAATTGTTTGCATAAAGTTCAAGTTTAGGAGTTGAAAGCCCTTGATTCTTAACTTGAGTCATGAGGTGAACTTCAAGTAATTTAACTTTTATTTTCCTCTAAGAAGTTATATAGCATTTAATGATAACACTTCCCTTTCCAGGGGGTATCAGATCCTTCAAAACTTATTTTTTTATATTATTTGGCTTTCTTTGGGGAAAATGCACAATAACATAGAGCTTCCTTTGTCTGTTTGGTTGGCAAAAATATCTCCTCTTTAAATGAAATTTCCAAATTACTTAAACTCACTCCTCTAAGCAGTAGACTATTTTATCCAATTGGATAAAAATTTGTCTAAAATATATTATTTTCTCATCTACCTTCTTCAAGAACAAATATTGATTATGGAGTAATTAGTGATTCAAGGACATCATTTTGATAGTGTTATTATACTACAGTCAAAGGGATTTTGCCTCTATCCTGAAATTTTTTAGATGATAGTGCTTTTTAAAAAAAATTTCTCTTATCAATTTATTTTATAGTTTTTCTGTCTCCTCACTCAGTGTTAGGTGCCACTTCTCTTCCCTACCTAAAATTTGTTGACACTAATTTGCTGTAAGTAGAGAAAACAGATAACCATATTAGAATTTTGTCTCAAGTAAGAATGAACAGGTCTTAAATGAAGATACAAGAGTAAAATTGACAAAATTAAGTACATGGATTTGTTATTGCCCAGAGCCTTTTTTTTTCCTGTTGTTTCTTTTGGGATCTCCTGTGGTGTTTTGGATACTCAAAATTTTAGAGTCAAGACACACCACAAGTACAGCCAAGAAGCTTGAAAAATCTTACTGAAAGAGTTAGAAAGCATGTTAGATCATGTATGTGTTGATTCAGGAGTACATCTCATTTACCTTAGGGAAAAAGATAAATTCAAATATCCTGCCAACAATGAGATTATTGAGACTATTTGTGGTGCACTTAATACTATTCTGATGAACCTTCATGTCTGTAGTCAAAGTTAGACATGCTTATGAGAAACATTAATACAGTATCATTAAACTGTGTGCAACAGTTGAGATAATCTAGAGGGAGGAGGAAGAATAGGCAGTAATTCATTTGTCAGAGTAGCTGTTGTCAGAGTCCCATCCCTAGATTAAGTGATAAGAAACAGAAGGGAAAATGAGAAAGTACTGTAAGGCTCTGAGTGTTTTGAAGAGAGAAGGGGCTTCTAATTGGGAAGATGAGAAAAAGCTTCATGGAAGAGCTGGTATTTGAACAGGGAAAGGAAGAGTCAGTATTTAGAAGGATTTAGAAGTAGAGAATTTGACATTTTGGTTGGGGCAGGGGGGTTGCCATGCATTCTAAGCAGTGGGAATAATATGAAAAAAAGAAATGGTTTTTGTCACTGGGCACGTGAAGAGAGCAGTGGGTAAGTCTGATTGTGTGCAGCGTAGTGTGCATGACGGGAGCAGTGGGATGTGAGAACCTAGGCTGATAGAAGTGGAGGAACAGGAAAGTTTGGACTAGGGGCTTTGGACTCTATTTTCTGAACAGCAAGGAAAAAGATCTGTGATGATAATAGTCATATATCAGGTAAATTAACCTCTCAGTGAAAAAGAGAATGAAATGGGGAGACAGTGTAGAATAAAAAGCAAACAACCAAGCAATAGGCAAGTTTACTAGTCCAGATGAGAAATAATGAAGACAGTATATAGGATTTGCCAAGGAACATTGTTAAGAGAGAAAATAAACAGGTCGTAGGTGTATATTAGGGGAATGACTTCATTTGTTGAAAAGGTTGATGAAGAGGAGGAAGAGGCAAAAGGTATAGTAATTTTCCAAACTGTTGGCTGCAGTCCGTTAGTGGATCCTGAAATCACTTCAGTGGGTTGCTGCCGGTGGCTCAGTCAAGATAGGGCAGGCTGTGCTACAGTAACACGGTATCAGTGGCATTGAACAACAAAGATTTGTTTATTGTTTGTGATGCAAGTCTTTTGAGGTAGGCTGCCCCCATGTAGTTCTCTCCATGCACTCAACTCCAGAATCCAGATTGATAGAGTAGTTTCTATCTGGAATATTCCAGTCTCATGGCAGAAGACAGAAAGGAAATAGTGAACCACACACTGCATTTTAAAACCTCAGCCTGGAAGTGACGTTTGTCACTCCTCACACTACATTGGACAGAGCCAGTCACATGACCAAGTCTGCCATCGGTGAGGTTGTGAAATATAATCCTCTTCAGAGAAGGGAAGCTGTGTTTGTGAACAATAACACAGCATTTATAAAAAACTATAGAATAGGAAATATTAAAGTGTATTGTATTGTAATAAAGGTATGTATTGTGAAACTTTGTTTCACTATTTATGAGTGTGTGTTGATATCCTAGATTACAATGTAGAATGTATATCTTACTGTGGGTCAAGTTAAAAAAAATTGAAAGCCATTAACCTAGACTAGAGTATACTACAGGAGCTAAGACGAGAGAGAGGAGAATGTCAAGAAAGACATGAATAGGTGGTGTATTAAAGATGGTCACAGATTTTTTGCCATTCTTCTCTCAAGAGGTGAAGTCTCTTTCCCTTCCCCTGTGAATGTGGGCTGGGCGTGTGACTTGGTTTCACCAGTGGGAATACTGTGGAAGTAATGTTCTGGTGCTTCCAAGCCCGGGCCTTACAGGGGACTGGGAGCTTCCATTTCCTCTCTCTTGGAAGCCAGTTGCCATACTAGAAGTCCAACTACCTGAGACCACCATGCTGTGAGAAAGCTCAAGCTGGCCACATAGGAGGATCATGAGGCACCAGATGTGAGTGAAACCTTCTTGGACCTTCCAGCCTATCCCATCTGCTACTGAATGCAGCCAAGTGAGTGACCCCAGCCATTGCCATGTGGAGCACAAATCCAGCTGAGCCCTGGTTGAATTCCTGACCCCACAGAATCAGAAAGAATAATCATTGTGTTTTTAAACCATAAGTTTGGAGAAAGTATGTTATGTAGCAGTAGATAACTGAAACAAGGTAACAGAGTTGAGTGTAGCAAAGGTTGAAGAGAAAAAGAACTGAAAGCATCTGGTATTAGTAATTTGATGGTCATTGATGACCTCAAAGAGATCATTTTAGTGAAATAATGGCAGAAGGAGGTTGTAGTAAGTTAGGTGATAAATGGATAGTGATCCAGGAATTGGCCAGTAAAGAGAAAACAAGATGATAAATTAAGGAAGAAGCTGCTCAAAAGAACATGTTTTTCCTGTAAGTGGGAGAGAATTTAACATATGCCAAGGGCAATAGCCCATACAGAGAGAGGTTGAAAATGAAAGAGAAATAAGAACATTTGTTGGAGCAGATTTTCTTCTATTTGTCTTTTAAACCTGCACACTTGAAAACTAGGGAAATTGAATTTTTCTTAATCTTTGACTGAAACAGTTTTTAAAATTGATGTATTGTCATAACTAACAATTATACCCAACATTCATTTGAAATTTACAAAACATGTTCACATGTAACAAGATCATTTAGCAATCTAATTTTTCTCATTTTACAGATAAGGAGACTGAAGTTCCAAGGAGTTATGTATCTAACCTATATGTCAGTTAGCTAGGCAGTGGCAGGACTAGAACTCTCTAGTCTGTTTTCTAACTTTCCCATTATCTGCTTTCCAGATAGCAGATACTTCCAGTGAGTAGTTAGGCTGGTTATGATTACAGACAGTTAGAGTAAGATACTTTGACCAACCACCAAAACCTATTTGACTGAAACATAAGATTTCTACTGTTGTTTGTGTAATACTTGAGTTCTTCAAATATACTTGAGGATTTTGGCGGGAAGCAGGTGAATGCTATGGGTGGGGGGAGTTCAGAGAGAATTGGGAGAAATGAGAACATCTGTGGGTGTTTTGGAGCAGAGGCGATAAAGGGAGTTGGTGTTAAGGCATGGGCCCAGGGCAGAAATTGAACTCAGAAGACAGTGAATCCTAGAATCCTCAGAATCCTAGAACTGAGCTTGGGGCAGAACAGGAGATCAGAATGTGAAGGGAACTGGAGGATTCCTCAAACACTGTGCATAGTAGGTCCACAGTTGTGTCCACATGATCCATTAGTGAACCTTGGTGTGTGAAAACCACAGAGGTCAGGCAATCAACAACTACTCTGGTTTGTGAAAGACTCTCCATTTCAGAAAACAATAAATCCCCTGCTCTGAGGAAAGTTTGTATTGAGTATGATGAAATGCTATTTTTCCAATCACTTATGCGTTTATTTAAATATATATTTGTCTGTATGTGTGTGTGCACACGTTATCTTTTCTGAATTTCGTAGGAGACTACCTTGCTGAAAACTGGACACGTGGAAAGTTTCAACTTTTCAACTTCAGCCATTTTTTAGATATCTGCATATTAAAAAAATCCTAAAATTGCTTTCAAAGTGGAAAAATTGTGTGGGCTTTTTTCGTCTTTTCATAACTCAAAAACTATTTAATATATTTTTCTCAAACTTTGCAAAAAAAATCACCTTTGGGCTGAAACCAAGCATGGAAAATTTCACCACGAAGGGCTAATTTTTTGGAAAGCTGCAAGAAAGTGAAAACAAGGGTTTATAATAGAACATTCTTTGTGCATGTTAATACTTAGTACTTTGTCTAATGCATTTCATCTGAGAATTTCTGAACACTTTTTAGATTTAAATATTGAGCCATTTTAATATTTGTATATCCATGATATACGGTCATATGGAAAATTCCCCCCATCCTCTCAAAATTCCAGTATATTGAGAGTTAGTGAGATGTGTCTAAAGGGACAGGTAGGGCAAATGAAGTGAAGTGGCTATAGCCAGAGAAAACCTTACACTTACTACCTAAACCTGTTTTATCACCACCTCTTCCTGGGCCGAGAGTAGTTGTGAGTAGAATAGATGACACTAGACACTCATTCAAATACCTAAGCCAGTAGTTCTCAAAGCAGCATCAACACCACCTGGGATCTTGTTAGCAATGCCAGTTATTGGATTCCATCCAGATCTACTGAATCCAAAACTTTAGGGCTAAGACCCACCATTCAGTGTTTTTGCAAGTGCTGCAGGTGATTCAAGTTTCAGAACCATCAACCTGAGCTTTCCAGAAGCTTGGGACATAGAATGTATTGAGATACTATGGACAATTAAATCTGTCCTTAGTCTTTCCATAACATGTCAGCTCTGTCTTCTCATATCATCCTTTGGAAGCAGGAGGACTGCTAATCAAGTTCTCTAAAGGAAATTTCTTGTATTCTCTCTCTTTCCACCTATGACTTTATCCACAAGTGCAGTGCCTTCCCCGCTTTAGTAAAAGTGCTGATATCCAGCTTGTTCAGGGAAACAGCACTATCAAGATGTATTTTCTTATTTCTTTGAGTTATCAGGGTCCAGCCTGGGATGGGATCATATATTTCTTTCTCATTTCTTTGAAGTCTTAGTTCCAAGATTCAAGTGGCAAGGTAGCAGAGGTCTGTCAGTGGAAGCTAGTTCAAGCCTAGCTCTTTTGTATGCAAGTTCTCAATCAATCTTATGTTTTGCAGTGGCCCTCTGCATTCCAGCAAACTCCAATGTCTATATTATTGTGTCTTTAGGTGCTAAAGTGGTTGTATATGTGGCCCTGTAACAAATTTTGAGAATATTCTCCTAGTGACAGAAGTCACCAGTCAGTTGTATGTGGGCCTTTAGCTAATCACTGGTGCCCCAGCTTGTTGTAAGGATGGGAAACTTGGGCATAGCCTGGGAGAGGTGTTTGAGCTGTTGAAGGATATATTCAGTTGCAGCCCATCTCAGTGGAAGGAATATAAGCAGGAATATAACTATCTAGGCTAATATAGATGGAAAGGAAAAAGAGGCACCTTCTTTTTAATTGTTCATTTAACATTTTTATTATGGAACATTTCAAACAGAAATAAAAATAATTGTTTCATGAATTATCCAGATTAATATAGCTACCAATATTTTGTTATGTTTACCTCATTTTTTTTCTTAAATACTTTCAGGTAAATTATAGCCCTCAGGATATTTCACCTTTAAATACTTCATTGTGCTTCTTTTAAAAAGGACCTTTTCTTCTATAACTACCACGTCATTGTCACACCTAACCAAATTAATAGTGGTTCTTTGATATCATCTAATACAATCCATATCAGGTTTTCTTTATCCCCAAAATGTCTTGTTACAGTTGGTTTGCAAGATCTTTCTTTAAATTAAAGGTTTTTCTTTTTAATTATAAAAGTTGGTGTATTTGTAAATATCAGGATGGTAGGAAAAAAAGTTTAAAAAGTAACTGAAGATTGTGCCTTTGAAGATTGCTGTAGTATCCAGAGAGACTTATACTAAATGCACCACAAATTGCTTTTAAAATGCAACAAGTAGCTTCTTAAAACAGAATGTGAAATTGTTTAAAGAAAGGTATGGATAGGTCTGATTATAATTTGTTATAGCGAAACTTGGTGTAAGAGTTCTTGATTTTATCTAGGTCATTTTAAAACTAATTAACTTGTCTCTTGAGTTTGCGTCCTTAGATCAGAGGGGATAATGTAGCACCCCTTCTCAATTTTTTTTTATTTAATAAGAAAAAAAATGAAAATTTGAGCTGTTTTTGCACTGTTATTTATTGCAATGTAAAAATTTTTTAAAATACCTAATACTCTTATAGATATTTTGAGTAAGTAATTAAAGATTAAATTATTATTAGCTATTTCTGCTATAAATATTAATTATGTTTCTATAATTTATGGATCTTATTTAATTCTTTCAACAACTCTTTAAGGAAGCTATTATTATTTTCATTTTATACATGAGGAAACTGAGACTTAGCATGGACAAAAGTAACTTGCTCAGGATTAGACAGCTAGTTAAGAGTCTGTGCTAGGATTTGAACCCACATGTGTTTGACTCCAAAGTCCATGTTCTTGCCACTAAGCTAAAAGGTTAACTTCTTATTATAAGGATTTTGTAACAATCAGTAAAAAGAACAGCAGCTTCTCAGATAAAGGTGCAAAGGGCATGAACAGATAATTAACTGAAGAAGAGCTAGCTAATAAAATCTATCAAAAAATGTGTACCTAGCACAGTGTGTGGCACAGTGCTTAACAAATTAGTATATGGTGGTACTTAATAATGTCTGTTTATTGAGCATCATAGTACTTAATAATGCTTGATGAGTTTACCTCAACAGTTATCAAAATGAGCTACTACTGTTGCAATATTTAAAAGAAACGGTTGAGTGTTGTGTGTGTGTATACTCTGTATACATTTTTAGAGAGTCTGAACAGGTAAATAGCAGGTGGCTTATAGTGGTGATTTCTGGGGGTTGGAGATAAAGGTGTATCGGAGGTGGAGACTCTACATTGTTTCTGCTTTTTTTACAATGATCAGGTGTTATCAGAAAAAAATAATTCCTATAGAAAGTGTTCATACCCTTTGAACATACTAATTCTTTCCTTTGGAATCTATACTAAGAAAATCTCAAAGATAGAGAAAACACTCATGTGCAAAAATATTAATTGTTGTAACAAAAAATTGGAAACATTCCAATGTCCAATTCCAAAAGAAAGGTTAAGTAAGAGTATGGATTGTGCAACTATTAAAATTCCATTTTCAAAACACATTGTAATACATAAAAGTTAATTATAGAATATTAAGAAGGATGTTAAAATATAGAGAGAATATAAGAGTACACTTATATCAAAAGAAAACATACATTAAAAAGCTTGAAAGCTTGACAATAAAATTACCAAAATGAATATAGTGGTTGTGCTTGAGCAGTGGGTTTTGGTGTGATTTTTTTTTTCTATCTTTTGTTTTCAGAATTTCCTTTAATGGCATATATTTCTTAGCTATTATAATCATTTAATGGTTTGCATTTTCTTTCTTTTTTTAAAAATCAATTTGATTGTATGACTTCATAACAGAAAGTTGGTTCAGGAGAGATAAAGTTTTTGGTAATTTGTTATACAGCAATAGATAACAAATACAAGGGGAAAGTAAAAGCATGTCAACGTCATGATTTCTCTTCAGGAAAACCCACCTCCGAGACCAGTGGTGGCACTAAGTCGGTAGCAGCATCTTTGGCTGTAGCAGCCATCCTAGCCTCTTACCTTGTCTTACCTACTCTTCCTACTTACCCAAATTAGCTAGGCTTTTGGCCTTCCTTGTGATTTTTTTATAAACTCTCCACCCTCAAACAAAAATTAATTTGGGCTGCTAATAGGTACGCCTTTTGATGGCCTGCCTCATGATTGTTATTTAAATGTGGAAATAAAATCACAAGTTGGGATTAGCATCATCATTCATCCTACTGCTAGGGTGCAACAGACCTCATTCAAAAAAATACAGCCATATTCAAATCTCGTCATGGTTTCATGAGGTTCAGAGTGGCTCGGACTTTAAGAGGCCCCAGGGTATGAGTGAGTGGTCCATGCTGAGGTAGAAGTGTTGTCTTTGTGAATACCCTTGCAATTGGATGGGTACAGATCTGAAAAATATACCTTGTACCTTGCTACCTTTAGACCTTGTGATGCCAATGAACTGAGTGTTCACAGAAGAGCAAATCCATAGAGCCTCAGTGGATGGAGCATAGCAGTCCGAGAAAGGGTAACATGGAAGAGGGTGGAAACAGATGAACAAAATTCTGTGAAATTGTTTTTTTGTGGCTATTGTTTATTCCAGCCAGAAGATTCTTTTTAGGTCTATCTGTTTGCAGAGAGGAGAAATATGAATGTGATCTTTAAGGAAGGAAAGGCTCTCTTAATATAGTCACCTGGTGTGCATGAGGCTGTTTTACCCTCCCTTCTTTCCCGTATGGAAAATCTGTGAACAATATGCAATGTAGGCCACAAAAAAATTCCCTGAAGTGGAAAAAGCCTAGCAGGCTCTAAATGAAAGATGCTTCACAAAAAGAAAATGTGGTTGCTTTGAGATCTCACATTCCAAGCGAGTTCAGACTAATTGTATTTGGATGGGAAGAGGCCAGATTATCAGGTGTCAGGGATGTATATTGATGAGTGGATAAAGACTGAAGCCAGCATCATTTCTGGCAACCTGTCCCTAGGAAACCAGGCAGTAAATCATTTCCCAGTATTAGCTGTACAGAGACCAGCAGGAGCACACATGAATGAAGTCTGTGGACAGTCCAGAAAACTTCATTTCAACAGATAATTTTAATTTATCTCCCCACCAGTATAGTGTGGGAGCTTCTGTAATAAGCCAAATTGAGTGCTCGAGATTCAGCCTTTTCCTCTTTCATCACCTACTACCCTCAGGAAGTACTGAGGAGTTTCTTGTGCCCTATTACAGAGAAGAAAGGCTCTGAGGGCTTCAGTGATGTTATACGAATATGACTGGCACTGATTCAGAAGAGATTTCATAGAAACTTAGGGACAGATTCTACTTATCTGAGTGCCGGGGGAATTCTCAAGGTCCTCTGAGGGAGATGGCCTCAACTTGTCTCCGTCAGTCGTGGTCCCTGCACCTGCCCTGTACATACCTCATGCTCCCTTCTGACTGTTAGTATTTCTTCTTGTCCACTTCCTTTCTGCCTTTTCCTACCACCACCTAACAGATGCCTTATGTCCATCTTTAAAATCATCTCAAATGCAACTTCTGTGAAAACTCTTTCCTGATTCTTCCCAGTCACTTTTCCTGTCCTTCCTTTGTAACCGTTTTCTCATTGTTCTTATATATTTTCACCTTGGATTATAGGCATTACATATTTACTTGATTTTCTCTGTTGGATTTTTTAGCTTTTCTTTTTTTAAATTGAGGTATAATTTACATACAATAACTCTTTTTCTTTCCCTGCTTCAATCTGGATATTTTTCTCCTGACCTCTTTTCTAGTTCACTAATCCTCACTTCAGCTATGTATAAACTTCTTTTAAACCCATCTGTTGCGTTCTCAATTTCAGTTATTCTATTTTTTGCTCACAGAATTTCCATTTTATTATTTTTATAGTTACCAATTCCTGACATTCTCCATCATCATTTAATTTCTTGATCATATTAATCACAGTTATTTTAAAGACTTTATTCTTCTTTGTACTGTCAACAATTTTTTTAAAGTACACTTATTCTTAAAAAGTAAAAATTCAGAGATGACATATTTGAAATCAAAATAAATAAAGATTGTGACTGATAATTCCAATATCTAAGTTTCATGTGGTTGTATTTCTTTTCTGCTTTTTCCTTCTTCATTTTTGGTCATGTTGCCTTGTCCCTCAGTATTCTTGTGTATTAGGGTTCTCCAGAGAAACAGAACCAATAGGATGTGTTTGAGATTTACTGTGAGGAATTGGCTTACACAATTATGGAAGCTGACAAGTCCCAGCATCTGCAGTCAGCAGGCTGGAGTCCAGGAGAGCCGATGCTGTAAGTTCTAGTCTGAAAGCAAGCAGGCTTGAGACTCAGGAAGAGTCAGTGTTTCAGTTCGAGTCTAAAGGCAGAAAAAAACTCAATGTCCCACCTCAAAGGCAGTCAGCAGAAGGAATTCTGTCTTACTCAGCCTTTCTTGTTCTATTCAGACCTTCAACTGATTGAATGAGGCCCACTAACATAGGGGAGAACAATCTACTTTACTTGGTCAACCAATTCTAATGTTAATCTCATCCAAAACACCCCCCCCAGACACACCCAGAATAATGTTTGACCAAATATCTGAGCACCCCGTGGCTCAAAGTGACACATAAAATTAACCATCACAGGTTGGTAAGATTTTTTAAATTGAATACCTGACATTATATATGAAAAATTATTAAGACAATATGAGGTTCTATCTTCCTCCAGGGAGGGTTTACTTTTGATTTTGACTAGCAGTTAGTAGGGACAGATCACTTTAATGCCATCAGGAATTGGGCTGAATCAAAGCTATCTTTGTGAGGGCTGGTCTGTTTCCAGTTTATCACTACCTGGGAGGTAGCCCTCTAGTCATTCCCACTGAGAGCCTAGAGTGCCTTCTCTTTAAGGGGCACCAAACGCCCCGGTTTTGACTCTCGAGCCCCACAAGATTTCCAGAAACTCTGTTCAGCTTCTTGGCCTCTTAGGTACTGCTCACAAATCAAATAACTAAGAAGAGCTATGTCAGCACACCTCTCTGTGTTTCTTTTTTCTCTAGGATTTTGGCCTTTCAAATCCCCTCTGCCTTTAAAGCTTTCAAAGGCACTTAAAAAAATATTTTCCAGCTTTTCTAATTGTTCTTGGCAGGAAGATTGTCCTGCAATGAGCTGGTCTGCCATCCCCACTCCCTATCTCCACCATGACCAGCTGTTGCCTAACTTCAGGTTCTTCCAACTTTGCTATTGAAAAGTAGGCCATTTTGAGTTTTTGATTCACGTGACCTGTCTTTTCTCTAGACCATTTTAGAATCTTTACTTTATCCCCATTATTTTGTTTTATAAAGCTATTCCTTGGACTGTTTATCCTTTTCAATCTGGAAACTGGCATCCTCAGGTGCTGAAAACTTCTCTTGTATTTTTTTTCTCCTTGTTTTCTCATTATTCACATGTTAAACCTCCAGAAATGATTTTCTTGATTTATTTCACTTTCCATTGTCCATCTCTTTTGTTTTTTTAGTTCTATACAATAATAAGAGATAGTTTCCTGACTTTATCTTCTAGTTCATCCAATTAAACTTTTGATTTCAGCCTTTATGCAAATAATTTCTAAGAGGTATTTCTTGTTCTTTGTTCCCTTTTGGTAGTATCCTTGTTATTTCATGGATCTCTCTCTCACTCTCTCTGAGGAAAGCACATATTGGAGTTTTGTTGTGCCCTTGCATTGTCTCTATTCGTTCTGAATTCCTTCTGTCATGTTTTGTTTATGTCGATCTGTCTGCTATAACTGAATCTTTCCTCAAATGTCTGACATTCCTTGGTTATCTATTCATATTTAAGAATGAGGCACTAAAAATCCTCAGAGGTTTGTGTGGGGGTGGACCTTGTCAGCTAGTCAGCTTCAATGCAGGTGATTGGACAGGTGTCCTGACTTTTTGTGTGGTATTCCCCAATGTCGCTATCTGTGCATTTTTTTCTCTAGAGCCATTCAGTTTCTCCAGAAAAAAGCAGCAAAACTGCTACCTGAGGGCAGCATCACTGAAGTAAAACAGCACACGAGTCTGTTGTTGGCATGTGAGAGTGTCAGCTTTTAGTGCTGGGCTTTCACTTCATTCCCGTTTTTGTGGTGGCCTTCTACCCCGCCTTTCTCTGTGCCCGGTGTACCCAGGTCAGAAAATTCTCTCCTTCAGTTTCTATACAGAATCAACCTCCAGTCCTGAGCTGGGGTTGGGGAGAAGGAGTTGCTTGCAGGTATTAGATGAGGCAGTCATCCGGGGGGACTCACTGCCCCTCAGCCAGACTTTCATTCATTCAGTCTGCTGTGCCGTGCACTGTCACTGAGCCCCTGTTATGGACTTGAAGGCGCCCATGAACAACCAGAAAAGAAGCTCTGCCCTCTCAGAGTTCACAGTCTGCTAAGGGGAGATGGTAATAAACATGAAAATACACGTAAATGAATGTTCAGAGGTGATACTACCTTGATAAAAAGAGTGGAACGAGATAAAGGGGATTGGAAGTGACATGGCTGGGGGATAGAGGGCAGTGGTGGACTGCACTTTATTTTTTAACATTTTATTTGGAAATAATTTCAAACTTACAGGAGAGTTACAAGAATAAAAATAGTACATAGAACACCATATACACTTTACCCAGATTTACTATTGTTAGCAATAATAAAAACAATAAACAGTATTTTACCTCATTTGCTTTATTATTTGCTCTCCCTCTCTCCCCAACCCCTGTCTGTCTCTGTCTTTCATATGTATATGAGAGGGGGTTAGGGAGAGCAAATGTGTGTGTATGTGTGTGTATATATCTATAAATAATATTTCTTTCTGAACCATTTGAGAGTAAGTTGAATATATCATGGTCATTTACCCCTAAAGGTCTTTTGAGGTAACTCAATTTTTTAGTTGCTGACTACAATTTGAACTGGTAAGAGAGTATATGATTCCCATTTCCTTCATATAGCATTTTCAGATACCGTGGGGCATTTTTAATTGATAAATTATTGACCTATCATATTTGTATGCCAAGTACTCTTACGAGTTGGCAGAGACGTTTACAGCCTGTCAGGAATGCAGTCCAATCCTGTTAGGGAAGGTAGGGGCCTTCCCAGAGCTGTTTGTCCCTCTCGGGGCTCCCTAGAAGCTGAGTCCTCAGAAGTTCCGTGAGGCAGTGGTAGGACCCAGGACCTCACCTGGGTTCTGCTGAGCTAGGAGATACCGTGGCACCACCAGGAGGGATGCTGCCCTAGGAAAGCTGGTGTGTCTGGGTGTCAACGGAGGAGGAACACCCCTTCAGAGACCTGTGAAGAAGGTATGTTTAAGATACATCCTTATTTTTTCCTGAACTGAAAGGAGGACAGATCCTTACCTGTTTCACTAGCAAAGCTGGTATTGGAATTGATGCATTCCCTTCAGTTATTTGGACCTAACCTTTTGCTGTGAATTAACTGCTTGTTTTCCCAAGTTTTAATCTCAACCTCATGAGGTCTTAGCTGCCCCCCAACTGTTGGATTTGCTTTTTGCCAGATGAAGTGGAACAAGAAAGCCATACTTTGCCCTTCCTTTTGACTTCTGGGAAGCTAGGAGTGTTTACTGGGACGGCTGCTGTGGCAGAAATCCCCTGTTGTGTGGTGCACGCACCCAGCGTGTGCCTCTGGCCATGGGTCTTTCCATGGTATCACTCCTCCATAGTCTGAAAACCTGTGACGGATACCTTTGCCTCGTCTTCGTACAGGTATTAAAATGGTATTTTAGTCTATGGAACTGAAGTGTACCTGTTTCACAGTGTCTTTCAGCAAAGTTAAATGAGGAAGAATCTTTTTTACTGTTTTCCCCAAATAACCCTGAGCTCTGTCATCAGCACTTTGCTTACGTAGGTACTCAGTGAATATTTGTCAAACAATTTCTCTTTCCAAGGCCCTTTTCAGAGGTTCGTAGGCCAGGGTGAAGAAGAGGTTTTTCGTGCCCATTTTACATGTTTCTATCATACTCCTTATTTCCCGTTGTGTGGTACCGTCATGCATTATTATAAATGTCTCTTCCGTTAGACTGTTAAGTCCTCTAAGCAAAGACTCTGTCCTGTTCACCATTTGTCTCTAGCACTCACCACGCATCTGGTGTATTGTAGGTGCCAGTATATCTTTAATGAATGAACGAACGAACAAACCAAAAAACAGCGAATGGACCTAGTGAATGACTCTTCCCTCTCAGTCATTCTTGGCTTAAGCTTTTAAAGACTGGAGTTTCTAACTTAGAAAAGTCCCAACCCCATTGTCAAACAATTGGGGTTTTTTGCTTCCTGACCCCCATAGAGTACTCCAGCTCCAAGTTTAGGGAATTGCCAAGTAGGAGTTTTTTTGTTTAGCAAAGCTATCCTTTCAGATTCTTCCTAGCTTTGTCATTGGAAACCAGGAGAAAGCTGACACTGCCAAAAGCCATAGTAGTCACGTGAGAATTTGTAGCTGTAGACAGAAGGATGGGCTTGCTACTGTCACCATCACTGAACTCTGAGAATACCTGGAGAACACTATTCAATTCAGAATAACAGGCGCTCCATAGTAGATTGTTGTCCTGCAGAGCAGTTTGTAAAGAATAATCTGCCGTGAGCCTGTGAGCATCATTCTTTTCTCGTGGAGTTCTTAGTGATTCTGAATCTGAAAGACTCACAAGGAAGAAGACTTGCAGAGATTTTAACCTGAGGAGAAAAGCGTTTTGTATTCAAAATGAAATAAATGTGAAGTGTATAAAATAGCAAAAGCTTGAGAAGAATCAGCTATAGGAAGATTTTGAAGCTATTTTTCAAATGTTGAAGTGTAATCATAAGTTATATAAATATCTCTGAAAATGTGCAAGCATTCCTTCTAATTAGCAACCCTGACATGTAGATTAAATGCATGAAATGGCTTTTTTTTACATTAAGATAAAGAAAGTATAGAAAAATCTCTGCCTCAGAAGGTCTGAGTACAATTCACATGAATGGAAAATGGTAAAAGTGGTCAGTTTCATGAATGCCATCTATCTTAAACAAAACATGTTGAAGTGGCATTTTTTTTTCAGTAATCAGTAGTTGAAGGATCTCATGCTTTACTTCTTAGGATATGGGGTTAGTTATTTCTGAAGCTGAATTATTTGAAACTCTTATAAGTATTGGCCTATCTCTAACAATAATGGTAGTGATTCGTTCACCAAAGAGAATTATGTCACCAAACAATAATGATTACTAAGGAATTCTTTTGTATGCAAGTATATAGTGAATATAGCAGTGAATGGCATGAGCTCTGAAGTTACCCTGCTTGGGTCCATACCTCATCTTTGTCACTTTGTAGCTAAACCTCTGTTTTCTCATCTGTGGAATGAAGAAGCTTACTTGATAAGGTCGTTATGCGTATTAAATGAGATAATGTATGCAAAGTGCGTTAGCTTAGTTCCTAGAAGATAATAAGCTGTCACTACTGCTATTCCAAGCACTTCCCTACTGTGGGGCATATTCCTGTCTTACTGATGTATTAAATTGTTAAGAATTTTATATTTTACAGAATATAAGATCTCAAAAAGCAAGCTCTTGATCGTTAAAATAGAATGGCATTTGCACTTTACAAACTGCATACATATGATTAAATAAGCTAAACAGCCTTATCCTAAGGAGAGGAAAACGTGGCCTTATGGGGAGAAGAGATAAACTCAACTAGGATTTTTTCTAGGTCTATGCTTTGACTACTACTAGCAGCTTTATCTTTGAAGGCTGTCTGGTTTATATTGCGTGTTCTCTAACATGTCTTAACAATGTTGGCAATCATATAAAAGGAAAAACTGTGTGCTATGTTTTCTTGTTTTCAACTTGTGCAGTGGGGAAGCACCCTGCTGTTACTGCAGCTGGTGGGCTCAGCTAATAAACAAATAGAGACAGTAGCAGAGGTGCTGTTCTTTTGAAGATGTTGAAGTACCATTTATCTTAGCTTCATTAGTCATAACGTATAGGCATCGTTGCTGCACTCCAGAAAAATGGATCCACTTGTAATAAGCTCTCTGACCGATAAAGTTTATTGGTGACTTTTTAGATTTTACTTTTTGTTAAAGAAAAATGACTGTTTTTGAAACAGATTGCACAGAAACCACAGCTGAACATCATACGCCTTACCTTATGGCTGTACTTCAAATTGTTTCCTAACTTCCTTTCTGAAAAATTAATAATAAATTCAGGAAAAATAAATGTCAAAATACTCTCTAATTTCCAAAAATGTACCCTGTATAAAAAGTCCCACTGTGTATATTTACTTTCCTGTACTATTCAAGAAAACATGGTTGTGCTTCATTATCAAAAGTTGACTCTGGTAGATTTCAGATGAGAATGTGAAATACATAAAAATGTTTCCTTAGAGTAGAATGAATTGGCCAGCCTAGAAGTTCTTTCTTTAATGAGACTGTAACATAAGAAAATGTTTTGTCGAGTACACAGATTTGGAAACCTTCTCTACACAGCTGTGCTATAAAATTGGGTATACTTCCTTGGCCTTGGTGGGGTTTTTTGCCAATAGTTTTCTATATGAATAAAAGAAATTTTTATTACTGTGACTTATCCTATCAAATCTGGACTATAGATTTCCTTGAAATTATCATTATGATATCTAGGAAAAGTATGAGTTTCACCAAACAGGTAAAAACTGTTATTCGCCAAAAGCAAGAGAGGAAAACCAGTCTCATCAACTAAGTATTAGTTGTGATAAACAATCTTTGGTCTCAACAATTTTTGAGAGGCAATGATGCATTCAGAGTACATATTAGAACTTCCTTATTGTTTCGGTACATTCCCATGATTTCAGAGTGCACTTTAATTCTCAATTTATTATTGATATAGATCAACCAAATGTAACCCTGTAGTTGCTCATGTATTTTCAGAGTTTCCCTTGCATGCAGTTTTGTTTAACATGGGTCACAGTAATGGATCATTTATACAAAGTAATGGGTTGCTTCCTCTTTCTGCCAGCTGATTTGATCAGTCTGAAGTTCCTTATGTAGTGTGGGTTACACAACTAGTATGGAATCTGTATGGTACATTGTTTAATACGACAGTAACTATATTAACCATTTATATTCTCTAAATCTTTGAGGACTTTTTAATAAACACAAAGAAACCCCTTATTTTGAAGTGAATAAACTTGAAACTAAAATGAGCAATGAGTTACCATAGAGGACTAAATTACCAGACTTCTTGGAAAACAGATCATTTTCATTAGGTGGATTGTTCTAGTTAACTGTGGATTGGCCAGGGGGGGAAAAAACCAAAAACGTTTATTTCTAACTTGCCCATTTAAAATGTTCATAATATGTTTTAGCATATTTTTCTGCTTTCATAAACAGAAAACAATAGAACATAATTTAGTTTTACTTTCCTAATGAAGAATTTGTAGCACCTGAGAGTCCTAGTTCTCTCTTCTCTTATGCTCTACAGTGGTATCATAAATACAGAAGGTTTAGGGGGTTAGGATTAAATGTACTGACCTCACGTTATTCCCTGGAATTATTTTTTTAACCAAATCGCTGATAGTAGTTGGTTTGGTTATTTACTAATATGGTTAAAAGGTGCCTGGAAGAGAAAATAAGATTGAGAACTGACTAGTTAAATTCCAGTTAGTGGAGATTGCATTATTCCATAACGTCTGATTTTCTAGGTATCACTTATAGAACATAGTTGAGGAACCTGATTTTGCTTATGCAAAAATACCTTTGTGCTTTCAGAATAAAAAGCCCAAAGAACACATGAGACCCAAGGCTTAGATTGTCTTATTTGAAATTTGCTAACTCCCTTTTATTCACAATCCCAACCAGCTTGTTTCAAAGAAGAAACAGAACTTTGACATCCTTATTGTCAGCACATGCAAATCTACCTAATGTTTCATTGTAGCATAGTCTTCCATTGTATGGACATGTCATAATTTATGTACATATTCCTAATTACAGACACATCTCCAGTCTTTTGCTATTCCAAATAATTCTGTTTTCCAGTTTTCCCAACTGCATTTATTGAACAACTCTTTTTTTCTCCACTGATACCTTTGTCATAAATTTAATTTCTGTATGTATTTGGGTCTATTTCTAGACTCCTTTTTTGTTTCATTGAGCTACGTGACCCTTTTCTGGTAAACAATTTTAACTGTTGTAGCTTCATAATATGTGTAATATTTAGTAGAGCTAATCTCCCTTCTTTCTATTCTCATTCAGAATTCCTAGGTTATTAGTACAATTCATTTTTCAAATGAACATTAATATAATTCATCAAATTTCAAAATAAGGAGCATTTTTTAGTATTTTAATTGGGATTGAATGAATTGATAATTTAGTGGGAGAATTTATATCTCTTTTGCAGTAGAAGAACAAGGAAATGTTTCTTTGGGTTTTAAAGTTTTCTTTAGATAAGTGCAGTACATTTTTTTTTATGTTTGTATTTAGCTATTATTTTTATACATGAGATCGTTAAAAATGTTTTAAACATAAGCTGTAAATAATGGTAAATTTGTCTTTCTGATATTTATAACTCACTTTTTAATCTTGTCTAATTTCATTGATTTAGTACTTCCTGGACAACGTTAACAACACAGTCATCAGAGTAATCCTATTAAAATGGAATTCAGACATGTCACTCCTGTTTTCAAAACACTTCAAAGGCTTCTCCGCTCACTCAGAGTAAAACCCAAAGTCCTATTAGGCCCGACATGCTCTGTGCCCCCTGCTGCCTCTGTGATCAATCCTGAGCTGCTCTCCTTCACACACTCTGCTCCAGCAATACTGCTCTCCATGCTTTTACAAACACGCCACACTGGGTTCTATCTTACAGCCCTTGCACTTGCTGTTCCCTCTCCCTGAAAAACTCTTCCCAAAAATCTTCTAGCTCACTCCCTAACTGCCTTTACACATATGTCACCTTTCATTTTAGCCTTCCTTAAACACCCTATTAAAGCTACACCACCACTTCCTGCAATTCCTAATTGTCTATCATTGTTCACCATAGGACTTAAGACTTACTAACATTGTACATCTTTTACTCAATTATTATTTATTGCTTAAATTATCATATATTTTTAAATTATTAATCATTGTGAATTACTAACATACATGTTTTACTCATGTTTTGTATCATTTACTCAATTATTTATTTAGTATTTACTGTCAATTATATTTTTATTATTTATATCTTTCTCATGCAAAAGAAAGAAGAAAAAATGGGGTGAGAGGATTATGAAAAATAAAAAGCACAAAATAAGATTTTAAATTTATATCTCAGATTTAACTCCAAAATATTAGCAATTATTTAAATGAAAATGTAGTAAATATATTAGTCGTATTAGTTAAAAGACAAAGATTTCAGATTAGATAGAAAAAAATTCAACTATATCCTCTAAATATAAGGCTATAGAAAGGCAGAAAGTAAAAGAGTGGGAAAAGTTGTATCTTGCAAGTTGTAACCAAAAGAGAGCTGGTGTAGCTATGTTAATGTTAAATAAAATAACTCCTCAGGGAAAAGCATTACTAGAGATGAAGAGAGTTTCTTCATGATTATAAAAAGTTTTCCTCTATCAGGTACTAATAGTCAATATCGGGAATGAAAGAGGTAATATCACTACCAGTGGTCCAGAGATTGAAGTATAATAGCAGGATATTATAAATAACTTTATGCCAATAAATTTGGAAGTTTAAATGAAATGGACAAATCCCTAGAAAACGATAACATCAAAACAGATTCAAGATGAAATAGAAAGCCTAAATGATTCTAAGCCATTAAAGAAGTTGAGTCAATCAATAGTTAAAACTTTCCAAAATTAAACTCCAGGTTTCACTGGTGAGCTCTGTCAAATATTCAGAGAATAAATCATTCTGTTGTTTTACAAAATCTTCTAGATAATGGAAAAGGAGACAATACTGTCCAACTCAGTTTTCTCAAACTAGCAAACCTTTATATCCAAGCCTGGAAAAAAATAATATAAGAAAAGAAATTTATTGGCCAGGTTCACTCATCAACATGCAAAAGTCCTACACAAAATATTAGGAAACCAAATATAGTAACATATAAAAAGGATGTATCAGGACCAAGGTGGGTTTATCCCAAGAATGGAAAGTTAGTTTCATGTTGGAAAATCAGTTGATGGTTTACCACATTAATAAATGCAAGGAGAAAAATCATACAATCATCTCAATAAGTACAGAAAAGGTATTTAATAAAATTCAGCATCCATTTATGATTTTAAAAAGTGTTTAGCAAACTAGGAATAGAGGAAAATTTTTTAATCTAACAAAGTATATCTCTAGCAAACCACCAATACACATCATGCTTTATAGTGATTATATTGAAATTTTTTCCTTTGAGTGCAGGAGCAAGAATTATTTCTATTCAGCATTGTATTAAAGTTTTGACCAACTCGATAAGGCAAGAAAAGGAAATAAAAGATAATAAGGATTTGAAAGGAAGAAACAACACTGTCATTATTTGTGGATGATATGAGTATGTGCTTAGAAAATTCAAAAGAATCTACAGACAAGTTATTAGAACTAATAAGAGATTTTAGTAAGTTTGCTGGACACAAAATAAACATGCAGATATGATTTATATTGTATATATAAGTGACAACCATTTAGAAAATGAAATTTTGAAAATATCCTATTTATAATAGCGTAAAAAATAAGTAATAGTCTGACAAAAGTTGTGCAAGATGACTACATGTAAAATATATGAAACATTTTTAGAGACACTAAAGATTTATAATAAAGGGAGAACTACCCCATTTCCATGGGTTGGAAAACTCAATATTGTATAGATATTACTTCTCCTCAAATTAATTTATACATTTAGTACAATCCCAATCAGAATCTCAGCAAGATGTTTGGGGAACTCGAGTAGCCAATTTCAAAATGTTTATGGAAATTCAGAGAGCCAGAAATACCCAAGGCATTTTTGAAGAACAAGAAGATGGGGTTTAACTTACTCTACCAAATATCAAAATATGTCATAAAGCTTTATATGCAGAGTGCTCTTGGTGCAGAGTGAGGAAAGTAGGCCAGTAGAACAGATTAGAGAGCCCTGTAAGGTCCCATTCACACATACACAGGATTTACAACAGAAGTGTCACTGCACAAAAGCAGGGAAAGGGCAGCCCTTGCAGTTAATAGTGCTGGGACAATTGGGTTTCCATGTGGAAAAAATTAAATTAGACCTGTATTTCACACCACACATAAAAATCAGTTTCAGGTAGGTTATGAACCTAAATGTGAAAGACTAGACCATAGAGCTTTTAGAGATATTACTGAAGAATATTGGCTGCCAAGGAGCCTGCAGTGAACTGTGGCCGACCTGGCTTCCTTACTGTATCGTGTTCCTATAGCTCCAGGTGGGACTGATGAACAAGAGCCCAGCTGAGAAGTCAGTCTCTTCATTGTTGTCTTTGCTGCCACCTCAGCTGCTGACAAGAAACCTTCTCTTCAGCCTTGAAGGAGAACCTTCCTGTGGGATGGGGAGGGGAGCTCCTTCTTAGCCCTTCAGCTGGGAGGCCTCAGCAGAGCAGTGCGAAACCCTGCCTCTCTCAATACCAAGATTGCTTTGTATAAATCCACCTCTCTGAAATTTCTCAAGTCTTTCTCAAGTCCAACAGAACATCAGTAGCACTTAAAAGAATAAAAGGACTCATGATATTAGAATTACCCAAAAGATAGGTGGAGAATTCTAAATTTAAAGGTGTGAAATCAGTGGTTAATTGTAGCACCACTCCAGTTGCTCAAAGGTTTTCATCATTTCTACCCCTCAAACTATGCTGCTTGGTATCCGGGTGAAATGCCAGATCCCTGAATGAAACTGCTAACATTAGACAATGTGATAAAAATTTACTCTCTATATGAGCTCCAGACACCCACTAAAATGATTGTGGTTTCAAAAACAGGAGGAACGTCTAATACTTAATGCCATGTTGTTTAAGAGTTCCTATCTTTAATACTTGGTATTGTTAGACTTCTTAATTTTTGCTAGTCTGAAGGGCATATTCCATATCTCTAGAGAGACAGCAGTCACATTTGACCTTGAGCCATTGGAGCAGTCTTGAAGAAGATCTTTGGACAGAAAGGCAAAGATAAGTTGTGGCATACCCCCTATATATCAAATATGAGAATGGGAGACCTGTTCAAGAGCCCTGGAAACATTGGAAAGCTAGTAGGTTCCTTACTTGTGCTTCCTGCAACTGAAGATAATTATAGTTATGATGCTTGTGCTACATACTCTGCCTACCTTGTGTCCTCAGCACCATGTGATTACAGCTGAATCAGGAATACTGTATCCCTGTGTCATGCCAGAAGGGGAAGAAGAAGATGACCAAACATCAGAAAAATCCTGGGATTCCAGAGCTCATCTCATTCTTTCTCTGTCTGCATTTGAATTCATTGAGTTGGAGTACACACTGAAAGTGGCATCCAGGGAGAACGATGCTTTCACCTGACTTTTCTTGTCCAGTCAGACTTCAGAGTTCTCATAACCTTTCTGTGTATCTTTATATGTAATCTTTGTATAAACCCATTGCAATACAGGCAGCCAGCTCTGATTGGATGATTCTGGATCATCCCTGTTCTGGAGCCCACAATGATCTGCCTCACAAGTATCCATGAATGCCTCTTAAGGCCTTTATTAAGCACAGTCCATCCAGCATCCCCTCTGCTTTGTACTTGAGAAGATGCCAAGGTAACAGAAACTCCCCTGTTCTGGCTAAAACACTGCATTTATTCAAAAAGTACATGAGCATTTTACAGTGTGTTGTTGCCAGTCCAGCATTTTAAAAATCATCTGAAAAGGCTGTGGCTCCCTGCTTCCAAAGAATGTCTTTTATTCACCATCAAAGCCACAGGGAATAGTACGTTCTTAATTATGTGACAGGAGGAGATCTAGTAGAGGTCAAATTATTGTGACCAAAAAAGAAACAGCTAAAATATCTCAGTTATTGTTGAGAGAAAAAGAAAAGTCTACAGGAAATGGCTGAGAACTTAGCTAACAGATATGACCAGGGAAAAACAAGAAGATATCACGATTAGAAAGAAAAGAGTCCTCCACAGTTTTCACCCTCAAGTCCCTGTTCTCTATTAGTGAACAAGACGTGAAAGCAGAATTATAGTACCTGATCAACTTCAACATTTGAGCAATGCTATCAAAGAGGTTACTATGAAAGAGGACTGTCGACAATAGAAGATGAAAAAGAGACTGAGTCCACAAAAACCCACCTTTACTCTTCAGTCCTACCAGGAAAAGTGCATTCGGTTCACCCAGAAGGAGGAATGTAAATACAAAAGGGAAACGGCACATCACTGATACCCGAAAGCTAAGAAACAGACGCACAACTGAAGTTAAACACAATCGAAGGCTTCAACCCACATTGTAGAGCAGATGAGAGGTAGCGTTATCTAGTTTCTTAAGAAGCATTTTGAGTGAAAAAAATAATATCTTCATGATTTGAGGCTGGAGAAGAATCACTTGAACCAGGCACAAAGAACAATAACTATAAAAAGACTGTTAAATTCATTTGCATCAAACTTAAAAATTTACCTCCATTAAGAAAAAATAAGAAGAGTAAGAGATGAATAGGCAAGCCAAGGACTGCAACATGGCAAAGGACTGGTATCTCGAATAAACTACAAATCAATAAGAAAAAAAAGACAGGTAGCCTAATAGAAAAATGTGCAAGAGACTTGAATAGGCACTTCAGAGCATATAGAAAATGTCCAATAAGCGTATAAAAGCTCTTCAGCCTTATTAGTCTTCAGAGAAACACAAATTAAAGCTACAGTGAAATACCATTGTACATCAGGTTAGTCAAAATTACAGTTTGCCAGTTCCAAATGTGACGAGGATATGTGGCAATATGAACTCTCATGTCTGTTGGTAGGGAGGGTAAATTAGTATAGCTACTTTGGAAAACTATTTGGAATTATCCACTAAAGCTGAACATATGCATACCATATGACCCAGTACTTCTACCTCGAGGTGATAAAGTCAACAGAAGTACATACACACGTGCACCAAGAGACATGTATAAAAATGTTCATAGCAGCATATTTGTAATATCTCTGGATTGAAAACAACCCAAATGTCTGTCAGTAAAATAAATAAATTGTGGTATGTTCATACAGTGGAAAACTATATAGCAGAGATAATAAACTATTGCTGCATGTATCAACATGGATGAATCTTATAAACAATGTTGAGTGAAGGAAGTAAAACACAAAAACATACTGCATGATTACATTTGTGTGAAGTTCATTAACAGACAAAAATTAACTATAGTGTTAAAGGATGTGTATTACTCTGCTCAAATTGCCATAACAAAATACCATAGACTGGGTGGCTTAAACAGCTGACATTTATCGTCTCACAGTTGTGGAAGCTGGAAGTCCAAGATCAGCATGCCAGCATGGTCAGTTTCTGGTGAGAGTTCTTCCTGGCTTGTAGATGGCCACCTTCTCCCTGTGTGTTCACCAGATCTCTTCTTTGTGTGCTCTTGGGAAGAGAGAGCAAGCTCTCTGATGTCTCTCCTTACAAGGATACTAATCTGTCTATCAGGGCCCCTCCTTTATGACCTCATCTAACCTTAATTACGTGTCTTTAAATACAGTCACATTTGGGGTTAGGGCTTCAACATATGAATTTGTGGGAGACACAGTTCAGTGTATAGCAGGATGATCAGTATTGATGTAAAGCAAAATAAGGAAGTGATTATAGTATTAAGGAATGATAAGAATTGATAAAAAAACAAAGTCAGGATAGAGGTTACCTAAAATGTGAGCAGAGGAATGAGTTGTGATTGGAAGATGCCATGCTGGCAATGTTTTGTTTCTTGACCCACATAGCTATTTATTTAACAAATTATTTGTTAAATCACATATTTGTGTTTTATACACTTCTCTGTATGTATATTATACTTAATTTAAAAGGTTTAAAAAAAAGTAAAACCATGTGTCCTTTCTCACTTCCTGTTTTACAGTCTGTTAACATTGATGATCTATTCCATTTATGTTAGTCTACTATTAATAGGGATTGTGCTTAATCATTTTGACTTTCTGATCCCCCATAGAAATTATTTTTATATATTAATTTTTTAAATATTAATATGGTAAATTTAAAATGTTTTAGTTATGCTCTTTTTTCTTCAGGAGTATTATTAAAATATGTTTGGTGAAATTCTGATGAATTGAGTTGAAATGATATTTTTGTCCTTAAACATCTTCCCATGTAGGTAGAGATTTCTAGCTTCCCTTGTCCTTGGCCTGAATTTTATTAAGGTTGGATTAGTTGTTAGAAATATATTTAGTCCTGTTAAAGATTATCTTTAGCTGGTGACAGTAAAGAATAGAGGAGCTTTTCTAAAGTGAACTATCTCCAAATATAATCAATAAAAGAAATGCTGACTAGAAATAGAGTCCTTTATGTAACTCTACTTTCTTTTGGTGCCACTAGTCTATCAAGTTGGTATAACTACTAAAATAGTACAGTAATTCCTGCTTCTAGCAATCCTTCAAAGGGGTTATGAGTTGCTATCTCAATCAAGAAGTTATCTAGGAATCTGATTTTTCTCCTCACTCTGAAAATTAGCCCTAACAACTCAAGGGGCATCCTTATATCCTACCCAGATTGGGCTGAGGAGGCAGCGGATGATGGTTCTTCTCAGTCTGAACAGATCTTTAATCATATTTAAAACCCACTCATTTGTCGATACTCTATAGAAGAAACAATAAAGCAATGAGTTATCCCTTAAGAAAACTTCTCATAAAAGTATGTTTTTTGTTGTAGATAATTCGCTCCTTTCTGCTCTTTCCAACAATTGAGCGAATGTCTGAGTCACCCAACGGCAGGATCGCCACTCCACTTTTGTGCTGGTTTCGATATGCTCTCTATGTCCCTGGATACTTATTACTTAAACCATGGCCTGAGAAAATCAAGTCCTTCATGATCAGAATGGGCCTTCGAATGATGAACCTGCAGAGTGAATTTTCGTTCCTGAATATATTGGAACCATACTGCCTTGGTAAGCACATTTAAAAATGTATGTGTTTATTCTTGTATCAGAAAGTGTTAAGAGAATAATCTCAGACAGGATGAATATCAAGCAAGGAATTATTTGTTGTTTTTTTTCCTCCCAAAAGTTTAAAACTAGAAATAAAGTAAAAATAGAGTGAGAGGAATTCTGTATGACAGATAGAACAGCCTCATCAAGTTTTAATTTTAAACCTTATCCTTCTGATTCTCCACTCTAGCTACAGGATGGTGAGAAAGAATTCTTCTGTATATGATATATGTATGGAGTCCTTACAGGAATCCAGGGTGTGCCCTGTTAGTTCAGTGTGAGAACTTTGCAAAAACCAGGAAAACTCAAGGAAACCAGGCCCAATGTTCCTGTAGAGTGAACAGGCTATACTTTTATTTTCCTCTTTGAATGTTTTTGGAGGGAGTTAAATTATAAAAGTAATAAATAATAGTCATGGTAATATACCAGTAGATGCTTTGTTGATTATGTTTTCTGAATGTGCCAGGGGATGTTTTTGCTAATTTACTTTTTGGCTTCAAATGTTGTTTTTAAATGTAACCTATCTTTTTAGTTAATACTCATTTATACTGTATTTATAAATAATTTCATAATAAAATAATCCTATTTTCTTAATCTATAAAATGGGGATAATGATATCCCATACCTCAAAAGATTATTGTAGGACTAAATATAATATATGCAAGTGTCTATCTAGTATTTTATTTACAATATACCTCCAATGAATGATATAACAGCAGTTGCTGCAGTAGCTAATGGCACCATTCTAAGCTTTCACCTATAGTCCTCAGAAGAACTGATGAGGTTTAGGTATTATTACTGTCCCCATTTTACAGATGAAGATACTGAAGTACAGAGAAGTTACATGATTTGCCCAAAGTCACACAACTAGTGGGTAGTGTTCAAACTCTGGCAATCTGCCACTATGCTAAGCTTCCTTTCACCATAGCTGCTGCTATTATCTTTTTGCCCGTCAGTCATAAAGGCAGGACTCCTAAATAAAGTCACCATGCTCACCTATATTAAGAATTTTGCATGATCATGTGCATAGTGAGTCAAGAAACAGGTCACAGCCCTGCCTTTACAATTGTCCAGCTTGTATGGGACAGATTGTGTGGGAGGTGTTTTTTTCAAATATGTAGCAAGAAGCAATCATCACAAATACAAAGTTCAATATATTTTCTGTATTTGTGGATTTTATTCCCCTCCGTGCTCTCCCCAACCCCCATTCTTTATTATAGCCTTAGCATAGCAGTGGAAGAAGATGAGATAGGGAGAAGGGAAGCAAGGCTAAGGATAGCCATAAAAATCACCAAAGATTGGGGGCCGGCCCAGTGGCATAGTGGTTAAGTTTGCATGCTCCACTTCGGCAGCCTGGGGTTTGCAGGTTTGGATCTCGGGTGCAAACCCACACACTGCTTATCAAGCCATGCTGTGGCAGCGTCCCATATAAAGTAGAGGAAGATGGGCATGGATGTTAGCCCAGGGCCAGTCTTCCTCAGCAAAAAGAGGAGGATTGGCAACGGTTGTTAGCTCAGAGCTAGTCTTCCTCACACACACAAAAGAAAAATCACCAAAGATCGAAGTTGGAGATGTCCCTTAGAGACCTTCTGGTCCAGCCTCTTATCCTTCCCTCACATTATAGAAGAGAAAGAGACGGCCTATTAAGTGAAAAATGGCACTGACTGCACATCAGAAACCCTCAGCTCTCATCTTGGCTTTGCCCAAACTTATTCTGTGGCCTCAATTTAGTCCCTTCCCCTCTCTGGTTCTCAGTCATTGATCACATAAAGAGTTAGACTAGATGATCTCTACGGCCCAGCACACCTTTGGAAATTATTTGAGACCAAGTGAAAATCACTTGAAATTCTGGCAAACATATATAAAATTACTCCACCTATACTTCAATAAGTCATTTTATTTCCCTTTACAGTTTTTTTATTTTCCTTTGGTATTTTTCTTTTTACCCTATGGAAAGGATTTAAAAAAGCATTCTCCAGTTAGGGACTTCATTGTCCTCCAAGGACTTTGGCTTCCAGGAAGATGGAATAGATGTACTTTTCCCTATTTCTCCTAATAAATACTAAAAATCCTGTATATTATGTATAAAACAAACATAAGAAGACTCTGAAAGGTAGAGGAGAAAGCAGACTATGTAGGGACATTGGGACCCAAGGAAGAACACAGTGGTGAGTTTCCTGGGTTTTCTTTTTACTACATATGTCTTAGACTTGGAGCCAGCAACCCAGAAACACCAACAGGTACAGACAAAAGAAGCCCCAACAAAAGCCTGCACTCTCTAGCCAAAGGACCAGGAAAATGGCAACCTTTCTCAAAGAAACTTTTAGATAATTGCTCTAATCTAGCCACGCACCATAGTAAAAACTGTGGCCTTATCCCTACCCATGTCAGCAAAGGCCAAGTGGGAAGCCTAGACTTTACCCCCAACCCAGTAGTAATGAGGCACTCCTCTCCTTCCCCACTAGGGTAGTGTCCAGAAGAGTTTGAGTGGAGAGTCAGGACTTTCACCACTAACCAGCAGTAATGGGGCCACTACCTCACCACCCCTGTGAGATCAGTGGAGGTCATGTGGGGAGAAGTAGGAAGGCACTCCTACCCCTCCCAGCCAAGATGGTAACAGGGGAAGCCTAATGGGGAGACAGAATTACTACTCCTACACAGCAATAATGAGGACCCCCCTCTATCCCTTGGGTGTCAATGGAAACCAGTGGAGAACCTGGACTTCTACCCCACCTGGCAGTAGTGAGGTGGCACTGCCCCTCCCCCCCACTTCCCCTGCTGGATAAGTGTCAGAAGAAAAAACAGCTAAAATGGAAAGTTTAAATAAGATCTGGATTATCGTGACATAATACCCAAAATGTCCATGTTTTAGTTAAAAATCACTTGTCACACCAAGAATCCAGAAAATCTTGACTTGAATGGAAAAAGACAATAGATGCCAACACCAAAAAAAGAGATGTTAGAATTATCTGACAAAGATTTTAAAGCAGCCATTATAAAAATGCTTCAGTGAGCAATTAATAAATATGTTTGAAACTAATGAAAAACTAGAAAGCCTCAGAAAAGAGAAGATTTAAAGAAAAACTGAATGGAAATTTTAGAACTGAAAAATATAAGAACCAAAATTAAAAACTCAATGTGTATGGGCTCAGCAATAAAATGGAGGGGACAGAGGAAGGAATCAATGAACATGAAGATAGAGCAATAGAAAGAGAAACTTCCCAAATTTGGCAAAAGACATAAACCTACAGATCTAAGAAGCTGGATGAATTCTAAACAAGGTAAATTCAAAGAAATCCACACCAAGACACATCATAATCAAATTTTTGAAAACTAAAGTAAAGAAAATGTTTTGAAAGTAGCCAGAGAGAAACAATACATTACTTACAGAGGAAAATCTATTTGAGTGACAGCCAGTTTCTCATCAGAATCTATAGAGCTCAAAAGGAATGACATATACTTCAAGTGCAAAAAGAAAAGAACTGTCAACACTGAATTCTATATCCAGAGAAAATATACTGCAGGAAAGCAGAGAAAATTAAGATATTCTCCAATGAAGGAAAACTAAAGGAATTTGTAACCATCAGACCTATCCTAACAGAATAGCTATAAGAAGTTCTCTAAACAGAAAAGAAATGATAAAAGAAGGAATCTTGAAACGTTAAGAAAGGAAAGAACAACAGAAAGAAAAAGAAATGTGGGTAATTACATTTTCCCTCTCATCTTGAGATTTCCAAATTATGTTTAACAATTGAAGCAAAAATTATAACACTGATATGGTTCTAAATGTGTACTGAAGAAGTATTTAAGACAATTATGTTATAAATAAGGAAGGGTAAAAGAACATAAAGGGAAGTAAAGGTTTCTACACTGCACTTGAACTGGTAAGATGTCAACACCAATAGACTGTATTAAGTTGCATATATAATGTAATACCTAGAATAACCACTTTAAAATCTATACAAAGAGACATACTCAAAGACACTATAGGTAAATCAAAATGGAATTGTAAAACATAATCAGTAACACATAAGAAGGCAAAAGAAAGAATACACAGAAACAAAAAACAGAAAACAAATAATAAAATGGCATACAAGCTCTAACATAATGATAATTACATTAAATGTAAATGATCAAAATACACCAATTAAAAGACAGAGATTGGCAGAGTGGATTTAAAAACATAACCTAAGTATATGCTAGCTTCAGAAAACTTGGGTCAATTATAATTATATAAGCAGATTGACAATAAAAGAACAGGAAAAGATATATCATGCAAACATTAATCAAAAGGAACTGGGAATGACCATTAATATCAGATAAAGTAGACTTCAGAGCAAAGAAAATTACGAGGGACAAAGAGGGACATTACATAATAATAATAAAAGGTTCAATCTACCAAACAGGCATAGCAGTCCTAAATGTGTATGTATCAAACAAGAAAGCTGCAAAATATATGAAGGAAAAATGGATAGAACTGAAAGGAGTAATGGACAAATCCATAATTAATAGTTGGATACTTAAACACCCCTCTCTCAACAATTGATAGAACAACAAGACAGAAAATTGGCAAGAATATAGAAGTATCAACTAACAGGATTTAATAGACATTTATAGAACACTCCACCCAAAACATCTGAGTTTCTGATAGGCATTAGATAGGCAGCTACCTGTGCTTTCCTTTTGCCTCTTTAGAAATATTTTCTAAACCCAAATCAGGGCATGGGATATAAGAAAGTTTTATTTGTTTTTCTATATATATATATTTAATGATTATATAATCCATTACTAGGAAGAAGGACCTGGCCACCCACTTCCAAAAAAATTGGCCATGAAAACCCTATGAACAGCAGCAGAGCATTGTCTGATATAGTGCCAGAGGTGAGAGGATGGTGCAAAAAGACCAGGCAGGGTTCTGCTCTGTTGTACACAGGGTTGCTAGGAGTCAGAATTGACTCAATGGCACTAACAACAACAAAAAATACATTACAATAGACATCTAATCAAGTGTTTAATGTTTTTAATTAAAACAGGTAATTACATAAAGACTTTTTCCAATTTTTCTACACCAGAGTTATAAACACCCTCTTGGCAAAGTAGGCTCCATAAGCTATACTTTAGACAAAAGAACCTTCCTTTCAGCTACAGTGATTGACCTCCTACTGTGTCTTCCAGCAACCCCGAGTGCAGACATCAAGGAGCAAGACAGTTGGGACACAGAACACATTCCCCTCCCTGACTTAAGGCAACCAGAGCCTTCTAGCCACATTGTTGCTTGAGGAACCCTAGGATTCCTTTCCCAGGCAACCATAGTAGAGTTATACTATGTGCAAAATAGACTCTAAGCCAGACTGAACACTAAGCCACATTGCTTCATCTGTGTTCCAAACAACCAACTTGCAAACAAACTTTTGGAGCACAGCTCTCCTATTTCTGACATCCCTTCCTTCTCTGATTTTCTGTTCTCTGTGTACTGGATCTGACCTTCTGATGTTCAAGTAACCAGTACTTCAGTGGTCTCTTTTTTTCTTCATTACCCACCCAGTCTGTCCCTTGGGTAAAGGGTAAGGAGGCAAGAATTACCTGTCTTCTTTCTTCTTTGGGTTCTTAATTCATTCTCTACTTGGGTACTTAGTTCAATCTCCTAGGCTGATCCTTAACCAAGCAACTCGATCATCCTAGCCAGTTTCTTCCCACCTGTCCCCTTTGGATCCTGTGTCACCCTTGCCTGCTCTTGCAACAACTACCACAGAAGCTTCCTTTGCCCAGACTTGCCCTGACTTACCCTGGCCATTCCTTAGACAGATGGAAGAAGGTCCCAGCTGAGTGAGACCCATACTCATAAGACTCTGTCCTTTGCAGATGATTAGTGGAATCCTCCCGAGCTTATAGCCCATGAATGATGAAGGTAATCAACATTCAAACCAACCATCTGAGACAGTGGCATGATTTTCAGGTTACACAAAGAGGGATTATCAAGGGAAAGGAAGACCAGGTCCAAGATCATTCTCAGTGGTCATATCTGTGCTGTCCATACATTCCCCCTGCAGACCTGCTTCTCTGTGGCTTGACTGTCACCCAGATAGTGACCTTTAACTTGCCAGCTTGACTTTTAGGAGGCCTTGCAGTGTTTGCACATTATGTAATGTCTGTGCTCCTGTAGAAATCTTAGGGAAACAAACGGAGGAAGTTTGCCAGTCCAAGTAGTGGATAATAAATCCTGCCCTATCTAGATAGAAACTGATTTTCTATATCCTTTAGTTTATACACATATTTTTTTTGTGGTAGTAAGGTCTGAAAAATTCAAGGAACCAAAATATTCAGGTATTTCAAATGCTGTTGCCCTTTTGGCAAAGATAGCACTTCCTATAGGCTGAGATTCTATGTATTAGCCTTCTTCACCAGTTTGAGTGAGCAAAACAGCATTTCCTGTCCAGCATTCAAAGAAGAGTAGCCCTAATTCAATTAGCATACTTTATAAAGTTTACCACAGTGTGCATCAGTTCAATTTACGTAGCTAGATTGTTTTAAATGTTATTTTTAAAGAAAATAATATGGGGTTTTGTTCTTTAAATTCTGGAATGTTTGCTACTACATTTTTTTTTAAGAATAGATGTTCTTCTGTTTCATGAAAAATAGACTTTTCACTGAGACAGCTAAATTGGATTTTCTGATCAAAGCTAAAACCAAATATATTTTAGCTTAGCAGTATCACAGGTCAAGATAATTAACTTTTAAAAATATTCTAGAGTCTTTTTGTTAGTTAGGCCAAATTGATGTTTTAATTCCTTTCAGTTACCTAACTAGAAAAACATAGCCCAGAGTCAAAGGACATTCCTGGTAGGTTACGTTACTTTTTTGCATACATTCTCATAAAAGAAACTTTCATAATCTTTCCTTTCCTTAATCAATATGGAAATAACTTTTTAAAACACGTACAGTAGTGTGAAATGAACTGAACTATTCAATGAGTTAACACATAAGCTTCACTAAAGAATCACAGATTTCTTCTCAGAATATTTTTAACTCAATCCCAGAAAATTCTTTGAATAAGACAAAACCAGACTCCCATATTATGTATTCTCTCATTTATGTGTGTAGTTTAGGAAAATCCGTTTATAAAAGCCAACTGCAGCTTTAATGATTCATGAAGTTTAGCCTAAAATTCAGCAATGAAGGAAAAGATTTTTTTGTGTGGTCAGTATTAGGATTTAGGGCAAAAGGTGATTAGATACGATACTAGAATATCATCTCTGGTTTAGAATTAAGTGACTCAATGAAGGTTTTACTCTTTTTTTCTAAAGAAATTGGTATATATATATATATATATATATATATATATATATATATATATATTTAAATTATCTGCCATTCTAAAAAGTTGTATTATTTTTGAAAAATCATACACCTTGAGTTGTGTTTTTCACTTTGGTGAACTCATGTCATGTAGATGAGATTATCTGTTTGCAGACTAAATGGATGGTTATAATAATCAAAGTCTTGGCTTATGGAGAAACACACAATACATTGTATGAATAATAAACACCTCTCCAAATTATGCAGAAATTTTAGAATTACTTTTTTAGGTCTGATTTTCACATTGTTAAAAGCAACATTTGATACCGTTAGGAAAAGTGGAAAATAATCTGGAAAAAAATAAACTACCAAAGAACTCCCCCTTGTAAGAAGACTTCCTCTAGGTTTCTGAGCATATCTAGTCCTGCTTAATATTCAGACAGACTCTCCTGCTATATGCTTCTGAGAGAGTCTTGCCTTAACTCTGGCTGAGTGGCAATGTCTGCAGGGAGTTCTGCTGGAGTGTGGGACCATGTCTCCAGGACCAACCAGTTTCACAGTCTGTCCTCAACCCCAAGAATTTTGCTACCATACAACCATGCTTGGCTCGCACTTCCCTGACTCTCCTACATTCAGCAACATCTTGCCAGCCTCAGGACCAGTCAGAAGATGTGCTCGGAGGGGCAGTCCATGGAAAGGCTCTTTTTCTGTCAGCTCCTACATCTGCCTCCTCTCTAGTATGTATAGATATGGCATTATGCCACCCTCCTCCCCAACTCAAGTACCAGAATCTGGTAGGAGGTTAAGGGCAACATCAACCCTGTGCTATGACCAAAAACACCCAGAAAATTCAAAGGCCCCATCTTTATTTGTTTTTATTAACTAGAATTGAGTTTGGCTAAAGATAATAGAAAGCTAAATTACAGTGGCCTAAACAGATAAGGATTTATTTATCTCATGCACCAAGAAATCTAGAGGTAGACAGTCCGGAGGTAAATAATGTCTCACTAGTGCTATCAGGGATCTGGGTTCTTTCTAGATTTCCACTCTTTTGTCCTTAGCACATAAACCTTTATCCTCTTGTTCGTCATCTCATGATCACATGGTAACTTCTGCCACTCTAAGCCTCATGTCTGACATTCAGACAGAATGAAGAGAGAGGGGGAAAACCAGAGGGCTTATTCCTGGTAAGGCTTTGGCTTATTTAAAAAGGGAAGTCCTCCCCAGGGAACTTCTGCCTATTAGGAGCCAGAACTGTGCCACATCCCTGGCTCTAAGGGATATGGAGAAGTCATATGTTTTGACTTTCCCATGTCTCTAGTAGAGGAAATGAGGGGTTTTTTTTTAATTGGCTTTGGATAGGTATGTAGTATTTACTACATCCCCACTTCAAGATGGTCTTGGGACTCATCTTCTATGGTCTTAATCACAGCATACCCCACCCACCAAACACCTGGCTAGTTAATTCCATCCATACTAGTTGACTAGTAACCTAGAGTTAATTCCACCCTCTGCCCACCATAACTAAAATCCACCACAGCCATGTCCCTCCAGAATGTCTTTGGGCTTCACAACCCCTGGCAAGACAACCTCAGACGAGGTCTGCAGTGTAATTATGGCAGGCCCTCCGAAGCATGTGCAGATGCACCTATCCACAGTAGAGCTCATCTCAGTTCCCATGATTATTAGTAGTACACTTTTTATTTTAAAGAGAATTTAAAATAAAACTTTTTGTTGTTTCACCTCTATTTGTGTGCTTACTAATGGCTACTCTCCCCAGCCACCATCCCACCACGGAGGTGAATATACCAAACCCTTTTTCTAATCCAACAAATCTTGTAATGAGCATTTTTTGAGAGATTTTTCCTTGTAAACACTGTGGTATACTTTGGACATATAGAATCTATCAGGCATTTTAAAGAAAACGTGACTAGAAGTAATATCTTGTTCAGAATAGACCAGGAGTAACAATCACGTTTTACACTGCGGTGTACACACCCATGAATGGGAGATTTCCTACCTCCAAAATTCACCCGTCCTAACTAAATTCTGCCCATCTCCTGTAATTCCCTTTGCTTCAGCACCAACAACCCTCTCTCCCCAGTACAATGGCAAAACCAAACTGGGATGTTTTACTGTGGAACCTTACTAGTGGCACTACACCACATACCACCAAAACAGCAGGACAACTTCGCTTCCAGCCCCCAAGTTCTACTTCAGAAAGCTATTCATGCACTTCCCCCAAACCTCCTATTGTATCAGTAAGTGTGGTTCTACTTCCCTCTGCATTTCCTTCGCTGCTGTGACCAGTGCTTTATGTGGCCTAACTAGGCCACATGGCCAGTCTCAACAGAAGCTCTTAGACTCACCCTCTTGCCTGCAATGATTTGTCCCAGTTTTGTACCAGTACCTCTCAGCTTGACTTATCAATTTCAGTGTGCTTCAGCCTGCAGTTCTGACCTCCATTGTGGTGTCAACTCTGGCACCACTTCAAGGAAAGCAGCAAGTTTTACTCCTGACCCCCAGCCCGAAACAAAACAAAACGAAATACCAGCCCAGTCTCTTGCCATTTATTTCATTTAACTCTTACTGACACCTGCCATGAACTAAGCACTCGGATAAGCACTGGAAGGAACAATAAATTAAATATAGCTCTTTCCCTTACATTACTTCCAGCATGGTAGAAGAGACAAATGGGAAGAATTTTAATATATCACAGTTAGGGCTATCCTAAAAACAGATAGAGGGCATGAGAGGTACCAAAAAAGGAGAATCGGTTCTACCTAGATAAGTAAGGGAAGAAAATACAAATGAATTTGGACTTGAAGATGAGTTGGGATTTTTTCCAGACATACAAAATGGCATCAAGATAGGTGATTGAGTTCAACAGAAGGCAGCCTTCTATTGTAGGCTACTTGGAGAATTTGGTGATACCATTTGACCTGTGAGATGAACGTCCTGGTGGTCTTCCAACCTTAGCCCTCACTCATTTCATTCCTGTACCCACTCTACTGTGAGTTGAAGTCCTGCAGTAATATTTGGATACTAAGCAGATTTCAGAAGATGATGGTAGCAAATAAAATAGAATATTAGATTCCTCAGTGAATTTTTTCAATACTTTATTTAGATTTATAATGAAACAAAAGTCAACAATTGGCCCTCTTCTGAATCATTCTCTTTCCTTCATGTTTTTGTTTCCATTACTCTTGCTACCAGATATTTCCTTCACTGTGGTGCTTGAAACTCTGAATTCTGCTGGATTTCCAGGAATGCTATTGACAGTCATTGCCAAGAGAAATGTGTTTTCCCCTTAGGAAATTACACTTCTATTTGGTATTATTATTTCTGACCACTGTGTTGTGTTATGAACATTTCTGAGGAATGAAAAATATGGCTTCCTTCAAGCAATTACTGGAAAGGAAACTGGTATTCTACTTAAAAAAAAAGTATACTTAGATGGGAAATTATGAGGGGGGAAGAATAGAAATAAAGATGGGGTGAGGTACATTCCCTGATTAAAAATTTACTTTTAGAAATATAAGATTCCTTACAAGTTATTTGAATTTTTAAATTTTTTCTAATTCAAGAACGACGCTACAGAAAAGTGTTTAAAACATTAATATTTACCTCTGTGAATTATCACAGAGCAAACTCCCATGTAACTCCCACCTGGCTCAAGAATCACCATTGCCTAGATTTCAGAAGCCTCCCTTATGCCCCTGCATATCCAAAAATCCATTTCTGAGCTCATCCAGATTGTTGACAGAATCCAGTTCATGTGGCTTTCTGACTGAGCTCCCCATTTTCTTGCTGACTGTCAGCCAAGAGTCCCTCTCAGCTCCTAGCGGTCACTCTCAGGTCCTTTCCACATGAGCTCCACCTTCAAACCAGCAGTGGTGCATTTAGTCCCTTTAGTGCTGTGAATCTCTGATTTCCTCTTCTGCCATCAGCCAGAAAAAACTCAGATTTTGAAGGACTCCTGTGATTAGGTTAAGCTCACCAGGATAATCTCCCTTAAAGTCATCCCCACTATGTAACAGAACCTAGTCGTGAAGGTGATATGTCATCACATTCACAGGCTCCACCTACACTCAAAAGGGAGGGGATTATAGAAGGGGTAGGATTATTTGCGTCATCTTAGAATTCTGCTTACCACAGACCACCTGTTTTCTGCTGCTCCAAAATGCTACCTTTGCCAAAAATCAGATGTCCATATATGTGTAGTCATTTCTGGAAGAATTTATATAGCATCAATATTATTTCTTTTTTAAATGTCTGGTAGAGTGAACCAATGAAGTCATCTGCTCTGGAGTTTTCTTTGTGGAGAGACTTTAAATTAAAAAATTAATTTCTTTAATAGATATAAGACTATTCAGGTTACTATTTCTTTTCTAATAAGCTTAAAATAAGCTTGTGTCTTTGTGTGCACTTTTGTCCATTTCATGTAAGGTGTTGAATTTCTTGGCATAAAGTTGTCCACAAAATTACCTGATTATCGTTTTGGTGTCTGTAGAATCTGTTGGGATGTCACTTCTCTTTTCTGATATTGGCAATGTTTTTTTTATGTCTTATGTCTTCTCACATTTATTTTCTCATCAGTCAGCTGAAGGCTTATTGATTTTACCGAACTTACTTTTGCTTTCATTTATTTCTCAATTGTTTTTCTGGTTTCTATTTCATTAATTTCTGCTCTGACCTTTATTGTTTACTTTATTTTGCCTACTTTGGAATTAATTTGCTTTTCCTTTTCTAGTTTCTTGAGGTGGAAACTGAGGTTATTTGAGACTTTTTTTCATTTCTAATATAGGTATTTAGTGCTATAAATTTCTCTCTAAATACCACTTTGGCCATGACCCACAAATTTTGATATGTTGTATTTTCATTTTCATTCATTTAACAATACAGTCTTATTTCCCTCTAGATTACTTCTTTGACCCAAGGGTTATTTAGAAATGTGTTATTTTGTTTCCACATATTTGGAGATTTTCCAGATATCTTTCTGTTATTGATTTCAATTGGGTTCCATTGTGGCCAGAGAACATATTTTGTATGATTTTAATTGTTTAAATGGATTAAAACTTTTTTATGGACGAGGATATGGTTTATCTTGGGAAATGTTCTGTGGATACCTTAAAAGAATGTGTATTCTGTTCTTGTTGGGTAGATTGTTCTGTAGATGTCAACTTAGGTCAAGTTGGTTGATAGCATCATTCAAGTTTTCTATACCCTTATTGATTTTCTTTCTAACTGTTCTCTCAATTATTGGAAGATGAGTGTTGAGATCTCTGACAGTATATTTGGATTTGTCTATTTCTCCTTGTATTTCCATTAGTTTTTGTTTCATATATTCTGAAGCTCAAATATGTTAGGTGCATATAAACATTTAGGACTTCTACATCCTCCTGATGAATTGACCCCTTTATCACTATAAAATCACCCTATTTATCTTTGGTAATATTCTTTGCTCTGAACTCCATTTTGTCTGATTAATATAGTTATTCTACCTTTCTTTTGACTAATGTTAGCATGATATACCTTTCTCCATCTTTTAACTTTGAGCCTATTTGTGTCTTATATGTAGGCAGCAAATAATTGAATGTTGCTTTCTTACTCTGCCTTTTGATGTGAGTGTTGAAACAATTTACAATTTAATGCAATTATTAGTAAGTTTGGGTTTAAATCTACCATCTTGATATATATTTTCCATTTGTCTCCTATGTTCTTTGTTCCATTTTTGCTTTTTTTCTACCTTCTTATGAATTTGTTGGGTATTTTTTTATGCTTCCATTTTATCTCCTTTGTTGGCTTATTAGTTATAATTCTTTGTTTTGCTGTTTTAGTGGTTGCTTTAGGATTTATAATATAGACCTTTAACTTTTACAGTCTTCAAATGATATTATACCACTTCAGGTACACCACAAGAACCTTACAATGGGAAGCCATTTCTCCCTCCCAGCATTTGTGATATTGTTGTCATATGTTTTACTTCTTTGATATGTTGTTACTATTTTTGCTTTAATCAGTCAATTATCTTATAAAGAGAAATAAATCTCATTATAAGAGAAAATGTATTTTAAATTTACCCACATAGTTATTGTTTCTGATGCCCTTTATTTTTTCGTGTAGACACAATTTCCATCAGACATCATTTTTTTGCTTGAAGTATTTCTCTTAATATTTCTTGTCACACAGTTCCACTGGCAGTTAAGTCTTTCAGCTGTTGTATGTCTGAAAAAGTCTTTATTTTATCTTCCTTTTTGAAAGCTATTTTCACTGGCTGTAGAATTCTAGATTGGCAGTTTTTTTTTCTTTCATTACTTTAGAGGTGTTACTCCATTGTCTTTTAGTTACATTATTTCAAAAAGAAATCTGATGGCATTTTTAATCTTGGTTCGTCTGTATGTAATATATCATTTTTCTCTGCCTGATTTTAAGATTTCTCTTTATCACTAGTTTTAAGCCACTTATTATATACCTTGGTATAGTTTTCTTTGTATTTCTTGTGTTTTGGGATTCTTTGAGCTTCTTGGATCTGTGGTTTTATGGGTTTTAGAAATTTTGGAAAATTTTCGGCCATTCTTCAGATATTTTTTTCTGTCCCTCCCTCCTTCAAAAACTCCAGTTAAATGGTATCTGAGACCACTTTGAAATTCACTCACAGTTCACTGATGTTCTTTTCTCTCTTTTTTCCCCCTAGTTTCTTTCTCCCTGTATTTCCTTTTGGATAGTTTCTATTGTTATGTCTTTGATTCACTAATTTTTCTTCTACAATGTCTACTCAGCTGTTAATTCCATCAAGTGTATTTTTCATCTCTAGAAGTTTGATATGGGTCTTTTTTATAACTTCCATAAGTCTACTTCACATGCTCAATATTTATTGCTTCTTGAATATATGGAATAAGTTATAAAACTTTTAATATCTGTCTACCAATTTTTTTAAAACAAGTTTTGATATGATTTAAATGTCATAAAACTCACTCTTTTAAAAGTGTACAATTCAGTGATTTTTAGTACGTTCTCAGAGCAGTGCAACCATGACAACTATCTGACTTTAGAATATTTTCATCACCTCAAAAAGAAACCCCATACCCATTAGCAGTCACTCCCCATTTCCCACTCTATCCAGGCCCTAGAAACCACTAATCTACTTTCTGTCTTTGTGGATTTGCCTCTTACAGACATTTCACATAAAAGGCGTTATGCAGTATGTGGCCTTTTGTGATTTGCTTCTTTCACTTAGCATAATGTTTTCAGGGTTCATTCATGTTGTAGCATTTATCAGTACTTCATTATTGCTCAATAATATTCCATTGCATGACTATATCACATTTTGGTTTTCTGTTCATTGTTTATGGACATTCAGATTGTTTCTACTTTTTGGCTATTATGAAAAATGCTGCATAAACATTCATGTACAAGTTTTGTGGGGCCTTTGTTTTCAATTCTCTCAGGTTTACATCTACAGGTGGAATTGCTGAGTATATATGGTAACTCTATATTTAACATTTTGAGGAACTGCCAAACTGTTTCCTAAAGCGCCTGTACCGATTTACAATGCCACCAGCAATGTAAGAGCATTCCAGTTTCTTTACATCCTTGTCAACACTGGCTTTTGTTTGTCTTTTTTCTTATAGCCATACTAGTAGGTGTGATGTGGTATCTCATTGTGGTTTTGATTGCATTTCTTTGACTGACGACAACTAATGATGTTATGCACTTTTTGATGTGTTTATTGGTCCTTTGTGTATCTTGTTTAGGGAAATGCCTGTTCAAATCCTTTGCCCATTTTTAATCAAGTGGTCTTTTTATTGTTGATTTATAAGAGTTCTTTCTGTGTTCTGAATACTAGATCCTTTTTAGATATATGATTTTTCTCCCATTCTGTGAGTTGTCTTTTCACTTTCTAACACAAAAGTTGTTAATTTTTATGAAATCCAGTTTTTTTTCTTTCATCACTTTTGCTTTTGGTGTCATATCTAAGAAGCCATTGCCTAATCTAAGATCACAAAGGTTTATTCTTATGTTTCCTTCTCGGAGTTTTATAGATTTAGTTGTTACATTTAGGACTATGATCCATTTTGAATTAATTTTTGTATATGGTGTGAGGTAGTGGTCCAGCTCATTCTTTTGCACGTGTATATCCAGTTTCCCAGCACCATTTCTTGAATGTTTACCAATTTAATATCTTTGTCATTTCTGGGTCAGTTTTGATTAATTTTTTTCTTCATTTTTGTTTATATTTTCCTGCCTTGTATGCTTTATAAATTTTTATTGCATGCTTTGCATTGTTAATTTTATCTTATTGGATGCTGGATATTGCTGTATTCATATAGATATTCTTGAGCTTTGCTATGGGGCACAGTTATGTTACTCAGAAATAGTTTAATCCTTTCTGGCCTTGCTTTTAAGCTTTGTTAGTTGGTACCAGAAGAGCATTTAGTTTAGGGCTAATTTTACCCCACCACCAAGGCAAAACCTCTCTAAGTTCTATAGTTGACACATTAATTAGAACAAGATTTTCTAGGGGCTGGCCCCATGGCATAGTGGTTAAGTTCAGCATGCTTCACTTCAGCAGCCCAGGTTCACAGGTTCAGGTCCCAGGTGCAGACCTCCACCACTCATCAACCATGCTGTGGCAGCAACCCGCATACAAAATAGAGGAAGATTCGCACAGATGTTAGCTCAGGGCGAATCTTCCTCAAGCAAAGAAAAAAGAAAAAGAGGAAGATTAGCAACAGATGTTAGCTCAGGGTGACTCTTCGTCACCAAAAAAAAAAAAAAAAAAACATTTTCTACTGGGCTGGTGGAAACAGTAACTATTCCCAGTTTGAGGATTATTCCCTGTAAATACTTTCAGATGGTTCTTTCCCCAGGTCTGGTAATGTCTCAAATGATAGTACCAATCAGTACTTAGCTGGAACTCAAGAGGAACCCTCTGTAGATCTCTGGAGCTTCCTTCCCATCCCCCTTCTTTCTGCAACTCTCTCCTCTACACTACTCTGCCCTACCAAAAACCACTACATTGACCCCCGCAGAATACCAGCTCGGTCTTCTTGTTTTAAAATGTGTTCAGAATTTGTTTTAATTGGCTATGGTAAAGCAACAGACATGGAGACAACTGCCCTTGGAATAAGAGTTTATTATTTACAATTCCCAAGAGGAGGCAAGGTGGGAGGACGGCATTGCATAGGTGCAGGTATACTAAGGGCCTACCTTGTTTGGATAGAGAGATTATAGACACTCTCTAATTCCAGACAGCAATAGAAAAAATATGTTTTACATTTTAGGTATGGCTGACCGCTCGATAAATAAAAATGGGATTTATGCTTTGAGACTTAGTAAAAAGAAATGTTTAAAAGGTAGGGAAGGAAAACTCATCATTCATACTAAAAGAGGGGGGAAAAAAAGTCAGAAATAACATGAAAGCAAAATATGTATAAAACAAGATGACTAAAGTCAGACCAAGTATCTTTTATATCAATATATGTGAATATGTTAAGTCCCTTTATGTAAGAGAGACTTTCAAATTGGATTTTTTAGAGACATACTTAAAAATGCTTACGATTTTTACTTAAGACATACAACAATACTTAAGATATACTCACAATTTCAAGAGACATATTTAAAACAAAATGGCAAAAAATTGAAAATAAGGGAAAAGATAAACATACCAGGCAGAAGATGACAAAAAAGAAAGCAAAGTAACAATAAAAATACCAATCAAAATGGAATTAAGGCACAAAGAATTAAATGAAAATTTTCACACCAGTACAGGAAAGCTACATCAATTCATGTTACTTCTGGCTTTCTCCCAGGTATTTGATGTCTTGAAAGTGAGGGTAACTTTGCTCATTTTGCAGTCAGTATAATGGGATTAGCCCTCATTAAAAACTCTTAGGGAGCCTTTAAACCCATTTTAAAATAAACATTCTTTTTTAGTTGTGTCCTTTTTGAAAAAACTGACAGAATACCTTCCTGTTAGTGACTGCATGCAGTTTCCCTGGTATATATGATTTATGTGTAAAAATTTGTGCTCCTAATCCTTAAGTCATAAAAAACATGTTGAGCAGGTCCAGTTATGCACTCCATCTGTTGTGATGTCTGACATTAGGCCATCATACTGCTGCATCGCTCTTGGGAAAGCCCGGTGAGGGTGAGAGGAGCTGCTTCTGCAGGGCGTGCTCTTGTTTCTAGAGACAGCACGTGTTGCTTGACTTGCATGCCTCCCTAGGCCTCACTGATGTCTCGTGTCAGATAGCCCTTGCTGAAAGAAAAGGGGGAACAGGAATTTACTACCATTAAGTTGACATTTGTGTTTGTTCCGTCTATTCTAAGTGTTTGGCTTTTTTTTAATGTAGTTAATGCTGCCTACCTTGGGAGCCAAGAAATGATGCAGGTGGTGAAGAGAGACAACGAAACCATAAAGGAACATTTATCTAAGGTAATCACTTTAGTGTTGCAAAGAAGTAAGTAGACAGGCAAAGATATTTACTGAGGATGAAAGGCTAGAATTGGTTAGAATCAGTGAGACCGCAAGTGTTTGTAGATTTCAGAAAAAGAGTTCTACTTCTAGTTAAAATTAACATAGTCCTTGAAAGCTGCATAGAAAGTAACTAAAGCTGATTACAGTTATTTAAATGTATTTTACTGCCTGTTTTTGTTGGGTTTATTTTTAGAATCAATACTTCTCTCTAAGGTCTTGTACTGAGAAGACTCTCAATAATATTTATAGAATAAATAAGTTATATTAAAATATAAGTAAAACACTGGAAAAGAACTAACATTACTAAGACCTAATGACTCAGTGAGCCTTTCTTATTTGCCAATGCATTAGAGTAGGAATGTCCAGCTCTGACACCAAGACCAGTTTTCTATACAAGCACATGCAGAAAGAGAAAGATTTGAAATGTTTAGCATTTGTGATTTATTGCTACAAATGGTAGAATCTTACACAGACGCGTTTGGAAGCACCAATCTCTGAAACTGTGAGGGGACTACGGTTTAGAATATGTCCAGGCACCCTAGAATTTAGGTGGCTCTGGTACTCCCATGGCATCATTTGTCTGTCTGTCCATCCTAAATAGGATAGAGCTGCACTGTCTAGTATGATAGCCACTAGCCACATGTGGTTATTTGTGGCTAGTCTGAATTGAGATGTGCTGTAAGTATAAAATACACATTGGATTTCAGAAACTTAGTACCAAAAAAAGTAAAATATTTCATTAATATTTTTATATTGACTAAACGCTAAAAATGTAGTTACTAAAAATTTTTGAATTACATACCTGCCTTTATATTTCTGTTGGACTGTGCTAATCTAGACCTTTACAGTCAGTGCTGAACCTGTGACATCTGCTGGGTGCAAAAATGAGCCCTGCTGAGTGGCCAGTTCTTTCAGGGCCCAGGAACCTGAAATCTGCAAGTAAAATCTTAGATATCATACTGGGTTTAGAATCTCTTCATAAACATTGAGACATTTGACTGAAACTTGCCCTGCTATGTTAATTCATATTTCTGTAACCTCCCAATAAAGTTATCTTAAAGCAAGAAATGTATATGTTCTTTAAAAAATATTTTCAGAATATTGATCTGTAGTAGCTTCACTCAGAGAGGACTTTTGAAAATGCCAGTCTGTGTTTGTCTAATGGCCATAGTGGTCATTATATTTCAAAATAGCAATTGGCTGGAGATTGAACTGTGGAAGCCAGAAGGAAACCCTCACTAGATGAATGGGGGAGGTTGGGGCCTCATACGGATCCTCTCTCCAGGGCTTTCAACTGTTTCCAGTCATTGAAGGATGTGAAAATACAAGAAAACTGGTATTTTATTTTTCAGCTAAATTATAAGTGAATTTGTTTCAAAAATGCATTTAAGTTCTCAAGGCTGGAAATTCATAAAAACAACTCAACCTCCAGTTAATAATAAGACTGGCAGATGCTCACTTCCAAAATTCACACTTGCTGAATGACTAGACCCATCATGTGTCAAAGCCTGTCTTACCACCTGTGGAAGCCAGCTGCTGCAAAATACTCATCATTTCTGGATTCTATTTGTATATTGTGCTCAGAAAGAGGTCAAAGAAAGGTGCTAACTTATTCCTGTCCTAAGTTAAATCCATATGCAGGTGTAATCATTCCCAGATAGAGGTCTGCTCATGGTAACTGCTTCAGGACTGTAAGTTTACCGAAACTTTTATGGGAGAAATATGGGGGTCTAATGGCAGATGGCAGACATTTCAAGGTTAATATTAACACTCAATCACAGGAATAGACTTTTCCAACAACAGGGAATGGTTTGTTTTGTTTTTATGATAGCATTAAGTGTACTTGTGGAATTTGGGAAAGCAAAGCATTGTTTAGTTTAATGATGCAAAACTACCTCGCAATTAATTGACTATCCATTCTGCCAGCCAAGTTCAAGCTCTCCACTAGAACAGTACAATTCCAATTCCTAAGTAAAATGAGATCTAGAGAGACGGGAAGTTTACTGCAACTTTTTGTTTCTGTAATGAAAAAAGAGGAAATGTGTTGTGATTTAATATTGGTAAAAGTTGAATCAGCGTATGTCCCAGTCTGCTTGAGAAAATAAGGAAACTTGAAAGGACACATAGTTCTAGGAAGATAGTGGGCATTGCCTCCCGCCAGCTAAACAACCCTGATAATTAGTCAAACTTGAAACCAATTCACAAGACTAGACACATGCCTATTTTAGATAATCTAGTCAAGGATACTCTGTTCCATTTCAGCCTAAACATAGGTGTTCAGAAACTTCATACCTATCTAGGACTGTCCAGTGTGAAGACTGTTTGACCCACACATTTTGTTGCAAAAGTCATTCAATATATTTCAGTTATTCAACTTTTAAAACAGTTCTGAAAAATGTATCTTTGTATCATCCAGTCAGGAAGCCACAGGAAAGCTAGTCTAAGAATGGTCTCTCTACTACATCATGTGGATGGCTTTCGGATTCTTTCTCCTCACCTACAAAACTATCATACCATAATCGGCAGGCTTTGGTTCTAAATTCAAATTTTCTACTGCTGGATTTCCATTGTTTACATGAAAAGAATTCTTTATCTTCTTGAGAAAAATGGGCCTTTTTAACTGAAAAATCTGCTGGGCTGATTGTCTTCCTTCCTTCCAAGGTCTAGAGACTTTATTCATAGTAACACTGCATAAACTTATTTCCCTTTTCTGGAGCAAATATATCAGGCTCACAGTTGTTTCCAGAAGAGTATACTATGGCTTATGGTGTGTTAGGTTGTGTTTTGTCTTCATGTGACTAAATCCTACCTGTCCTTTAAGACTTGGCTCCTGTGTCATCTCCAACAGGCCTTCCCCACCCCTGATTTTGATTAGATGTCCCTCCCCTGGCTCCCATGGCTTCCTATGTAAAGTTATAATATTGCATTTATCACACAGTATTAAGATGGTCGGCTTTCCCTCTCAACCACCTTGAGGTAACTCATCTTGATATCCCTAGGGCCTAGCACAATGCATGATACTTGGTGAGCAATCAATGACTGTATAGTAGATGGATGGATGGGGAACCCATTAGAGTACTGAGTTGAAGCCTTTTTTGTGTATGGATCTCTTTGGCTCTCTCCTAAAGTATGGACCCCTTCTCAGAGTAATGTTTTTAAATGCTTAAAATAAATACATGAGATTATTTTTTAAAAAAAGATTATAGTGAAGTATACTTATCAAAATATCTTAAAAGCAAATTTGTGATATATAATGTCTGTGTCTTTATTAACACATTAAATAATGAGATATAATAGTCAGAATTCCTGTTGTAATTTTGTAGTAATGAGTATAATTTTTTAGTTATCTGCAACAAGTTTACTGTCGTTTGAAAATATCCATAATTTTATAGGTGACAAAATATAGGCATTACTAATACTACTATGGTTTGTTGCCTGTATTCATAATTGAAGGAAATAATAAATTATAGTTAGAGGTTAGCAAAAATAAGGATGTAATTTTTTTTCCCATCCAAATTTATATTACCACCAGCCCCACCCCTGTGCCGCTGCTTCTACCCTTGAACCTGCATAGACATGTAGGCCCCAAGTGAAGAAGCCATGCTTTAGAGACACTAAAAAAGGTTAGGTGGCTTGGGCACTGGCCTGAGAACAAGAAGCCATGATATGTTGCACTGAAGAGACGAGATTATTTTGAGTTGTTGGGGAGCCATTGAAGGGTTTAAGCAAGGGAGTTTAATAATCAGGGTGGTATTCAAAATGTTTAACCACCATATGACATAGCCACTGACCCATAACAACATATGCTGTCTGTGAAGAGCCAGTTCAGAGGTACCAGTTCGTATCAGTCAGCCCTAGTAATGTGGCTAGAGTAACAAATGAGAGAGATTATTTTGGGGAAAATATGTGGCAAAATATTGGAAAAGAGTGAAATTTGACATGAGGAGACTGTTTAGAAGGCTTTTATAAGAATGAAAGCAGTGGGATTGGGAGTGGGGAGGGGGTAGAATTTGGAAAGATTTAGGAAGTAGAATCAAAGGCAGTTAGTACTAATAGGGTATGAGAAAAGGGAGATGGAGAAGCCTAGGCTTATTTCTCTGTATTTGGGTTTGGTAAAAAGATGGGCAGTATGGAAGGATAAGCAGCAGCAAGTTGTAGGAGATGGTTGAGAAAGAAGTTCATTTTGATACTTTTGTTTGAGATACCTGTGGGACATCCAAGTGGACACATGTCTGGCAAGTAGCTGGATATATGGGTATGAAGCTTTGAAAAGTAGTCTGGGCTAAATTTTGACTTGAGAGTGATGGGGATATAGTTGAAACCATGAGCATGGAGAATAGTAACCTAAGGAAGTATGTAGTATAAGGAGAGAAGACATCTGAAGATTGATCCTTGGGGAAGTTGGAAAGAAGGAGAGGAGCTAATGAATAAGATGGGAGTGGAGGTGGGAGGGACGGGAATGAGAATCAGAATGGAATAAACCAAAGTAAGAGAATCAACTGTACATTTTCACCACCCCAATCCCAATTCTTCTGGGAGCCCCTGGGGTATGCTCTGCTTTATGAGGCACCTGGTGTGTCTGAGGCAAAAAGGAGGTCAGCATTCCCTTGTTCTGTCATTGTTCTAAACTATAAGGGGATGTATGTCTCATTCATAGAAGAGTGAATTAGTGTTTGGTTTAAAAACTTGAAGTTTTCATTTAAAACTCACTTAGGAGGGAAATTCTAAACTGCCATGACCATCTTTAGCCTGGGCTTATGGAAACCGCTGGTGTGTGCTACCGCCAGACCAAATCTGAACGTCACTATCAGTCCATAGGGGTCCGAAATTGTTCCCAGTGAGAACACAGGAGATGCACCTTTCTGACAAAGGTAGACAGTGGTGGAGGAGCTCCCTGCAAAGTGATGCTGCCCCTGGCTCCGGAGGGCCAGGCCAGGGTGGCAGTGTGGTTTGGGAAAGAGGCAAAATGTCCTCAGGAACAGGAACCCCTGTGCTATGGCTCTCTCCCTATCCTGTTTAGCCTGCCTGAGCCTGGAGGTGCATGTTGCCTTTGGGAACAAACCTTGTGCAGTTGTTTGCAGATTCGGGCATGCAAATCCTTCAGACATGCACGGTCCTGCTTAGCGGAGCATAGGAAGCGCTCCCTGGACCAGGTAACCAGGACTGCCTTTCCACCAATGCTCGGTCTGAAACTGATTGCATTAGTTCTGCCTGTTTAATTTGAAGTCTATTCAGAATGTCATAATAGATAGGTTTGTTTTTATCTCAATCATTTTGACCTTGAGAGCTTCATTGTAGGCACTTGTGTTAGCATACCCTTGAGTTCTCCAATGGAGCGTGATTGATAGGAGGGAGAGTGTGTCAGGGAGCAGAGTCTGCAGAGTTGCAGCCCAAGGTTCAAACTCCATTTCCACCACTATGCTTACTTATGTGACCTTGGTTAAGTTACGTGACCTCACTGTACCTTCTTTTTTCATCAATAAAATGGTTTAATATTAGTATCTATTCTCATATAGTTGTTCCAAAAATATAATGCTATAATTCATATAAAGTCCTGGCAAGAGTGCCTGGCATATTATTATTATTATTATTATTATTATTATTATTATTATTGATAGTTATATCCTAGATATGCCTCTGATTACTTTAAAAAGACTATTTGTCTAACTTTTCCTCCCCCCAACATGCCTTGCTAGATATTTTCATTCTGTAATGAAAGATTTTGGTGATATTAAATATGTAGCCAAGACACCCTAGAATGCCCCCCAATCCCATTCTAGATCACAGCCACTGCTCCCCATAAGATGCCTAGGGAGATATTGTGGAGGAACAGTGGTGACGGAAAACACAGAAGTACTTGATCTTTACCAGGACTGGAGTCCAGTACCCTAGTGCAGAGAATTCAGACAAGCTGGACTTGTCCATTTCTCTTAAGTTAGTTAAGCCAAGACCCTTCTAGTACATTCACCAGTTTCCTGAGGTGTATAACCAGGGAAAAACAGAGACACAAGAGGATAAATTTACTCTGCTGTCTACTCTGCTGCCTCACCAGAGGAAAATAGACACCTGGGGTCAGCTTCTCACTCCAGTCCCAGGTAAGAAAGAGACAAAGTTAGTCATGAGATGGCCCAGTGACTTCCATTTGGGAATGAGTGGGTTCTGGCCCTTTACACTTGAGTCACACTGAAAGGAGACAGCTTTGATGCCTGGTTGTTCCAACCACTGGAGAATGATCCAGGCAGCCACTTGGCCCTCCTCCTTCCCCTCCTCTGGCACATCGATTCCCACTGCTCTCCTAGATGCCTGCAGAGGGAAGCAGGGCTCCATGGTCATAAAGGATTGTGTTTTCACCACCATCCTCAGCCACATTTCTTAAACTTTGGGGATGTTAATTCTCATTTTCTTAAGAATGGTAATTGAGCCAGTTCTGGATAAAAAGAAGAAAGGAAACAAGGTAAATTGGAAAATGAATTTGCCAAACTGTCTTCCTTTCTTTAGCAATTCTTCCAGTTCCTAAAAATGGTTGCTCAGAAAGACATCAGTGAAATTTTAAAGCTCTGTGACGACTATCCCTCTGTTCCCGAGAGGGTAAGACTTTTAAATAACTGAAAGGAGATGCTTATGTTATGGAATAGGTTTCCTTTAAGGTTTCAGGGTCGAGGCTTAAGTGTCTGGCTTTGGGGGGAGGGGAGAAACAGCAGCCCGTTGCTTCAGGATTCTCCCCAGAGATGGAATGCATTGGAGGACGTGATGGTTTGTACCCTGAGCCTGGGAAAGCTGAGAAGGGGATGAAAACAGGGAAATGAAGGCAGGACAGGGAAATCTAGCTGGGAGGTAGGAGGCCTAGATCTGTGGGTACTAATTTGACCTCTTAGTAAGCAACTGGTTCCTTTCTATCTGACCTTTTTGCTTCTTTGACCAAAAAAAAAAAGAAAAGAAACTGGTCAGGTGGGAGTTATTTCAGAGAAGGAAAGAAAAAGTGGAGAAAGCAGGAGTGACAATTTTTCTTGACTTCTCAAAGTAGGGCAGAAAAAAATGTGTCTCCTCCCTGAGCATCTACCCCGCTGCTCTTTGGTTACTTTCTCAGGGCTGGCTGACTGTTTCCCCTGCCATGCAGCACAACGGCTCAGGGCACTCTTTCTAAAAAAATCAACACAAACTTAGCTGGGAAGCCTGTTAGTTTAGCACCCAGGGAGCTAGAGCTCTTTATGAAATGCTAACAAAGGAAGCCTCACACCGCCCAAGAAAACAGTGGACATTACCTCTGACCTGTGAGAACCCAGGGGCTCGCCCTTTCCAGGAAGGGAAACAACGCTCTCAGAATGCTGATGCTCTCCTTCATTTTGGCAGATACTTGACCAAGAATACCCAAATGGCACTGCAGCTTAGGTTCCAGATATCACTTATGAGTAAAGGGGGTGAGAACCCACTCAGTGAGCGAGTGTGAGTGGTGACGTGGAGACAGGGGGTATGCTTCACCGCTTGATGACTGATCTTGAACTTCCATCCAGTGTCTTTCTCCACAACCATTTCAGGGGAATTCAAGGGAAAAATACATATATTTATGTGTATTAGATAATAACGTGTATACTACAACACTTTGCTTTAGGCTTAAATGTTTAATACTTATGTATTTTCTGAGCCTCGCATATCAAAAGCAGCTTAGAAGAAGAAAATATATTCTCTCAAAAACTAATTTAGGTCATGTGGCTTCCTTTTCCTCTGACCTGGGCACAAGTCCCCTTGTGGGGAAGAATCTAGACAGATTTTTGCCCCCATTGTTACGTAGTCTAGGACTAGGAGGTCCCTTTGTCCACATCATCATCACCATTATAATAGCAACTGCCCTTTAAGAGTGCTTGCTGTATGTTACGTACTTGATATGCTTTGTTTTCTAATCCTCAGCACCAGCCCACAAGGTAGCTATTTCTATCCCCACTTTACAGACGAGGAAACAGACACAGAGTAGCTAAGAAACTGGTCCAAGGTAACAAGACGAGGAGATGGAAGAACCAAGATTCCAGTCTAGGTGGATATGGCTCAGGGCCCGAGCTCTTAACACTGCACCCCCGCACCATGCTCTCTCCCTGTACCTGCGTGATGAGCTTGAGCAGTTTCACAAATTATTTTACCACAGTAGAATATAAAGGCTTTATGAGAAGCCCTTTCACTGTGAACATGATAGCCCCACAAATGCCATTTACCACCCTGCTCAGGTCTACGCTATATCATGAAATAGATTGCCCAAAGACCACTTGAAGGAATAAAGTTCATTTTGGTTAAGTACTGAGGAGAACTAGTTTTTACTGAATTTGGCTACATGCTGAATTATATACTAAGGAGCTTCTAAAATTCAGTTTATCCATAAGGTTAACAAAAGAAAAATAAATAAATAAAATTCTGAGACTATGAAAAACTTTCTGTTATTAGACCTGCAACTCCTGTAATGCCTATAGTCCTACTGGACTATTGAATAGAGAGAAGTCATTCAGATAGAGATTTTTTTTCCAGTTTTATTGAGACATAATTGACATATATAACATTGTATTAGTTTAAGGTGTACAACGTAATGATTTGATATATGTATATGTTGCTAAATGATCACCACAATAAGTTTAGTTAACATACATCACCTCACATAATTGCAATTTTTTTTTCTTGTGATGAAAACTTTTAAGGTCTACTCTCTTAGCAACTTTCAAGTATACAATACAGGATTGTTAACTATAGTCACCATGCTGCATGTTACATCCCCAGAACTTATTTATCTTATACCTGGAAGTTTGTACCTTTTGACCACCTTCATCCAACCCCTCTACCCCATGCCCCACCCCCCGCCTCTGGCAACTACCTATCTGTTCTCTATTTCTGAGTTCTTTTTTGTTTAGATTCCACATATAAGTGAAATCATACAGTATTTGTCTTTCTGTCTCTGGCTTATTTCGCTTAGCGTAATGCCATCAAAGTCCATCCATGTTGTTGCCAATGGCAGGATTTCCTTCTTTCTTTTATAGCTGAATAATATTCCATTGTATATGTATATATACTACCAGATAGAGATTTGTATCTGTGGCTTTTTCATGTTTAATATTTTAAGATGTTGATATATCATTGAAAGTGATTTTTGTTAGTTATCAGCTAAATCAAATATGTAAACTTGGGTCATAAGATGGTTTCTAATATTTTATTCTTACAATAAATCTTCTATTAGTAATGCATAAAAGCCAACAACTCAAAACATATACTAAAACAAAGCTTTGTTGACTCCCTCAGGGCAGAAGTCGGGTTTTCCTACTTTGAGCTCCTATAGTATTTTGTTCTTACCTCTCTCTGCCTGTTGTGTTTAAGAGCCAGTTTGTACATGCCTGTGTTTTTCCCTAGTCTGGGAGCTTCTCCAGGACAGAGCTGTCTTACTCACTTCAGAATTTCAACCACTTAGCCAGTGCCTGGTGGGAGATAGGTTTAGAGTCATTTTTGGTGGAACTGCTGTGAATCTATCAGTTTCAGCAGCAAAATTGATATTAAAAAAAAAACCACATGAGAAAAGACAAATGTGGCTTCTCTATGGCGGCAAGCTGCAGCAATTTGCAGGGTCATTTTAAGGGGAACATGTCTCCTTAGGGGCACACTGAAGAGTTAAAGGAAAATACATCTATGAGCACAGAGACTATAGTAACCATAATTCCACCTTACTGCAGAAAACACACAAGGAAAAGCAAAAGCACAGTCCTGGGAAATCAAAATGTAGAAGAATTGAGAAAATTAAATTTTGTGTTTAATAGAGAAATGCATTACCTAACATGACAACAATTTGGAAACAGACTAATTTCCATCTCAATAATGTATACTTTTTATCAACTCTTATGCATATCAGTACCAAGGAGAAATAAACTACAGGAAATTATTTATTTTCCTAAAAACCTTTAAATTTAAACATCCTGCTGATATCATGAGATTCTTGGTTAACAATTCCAGTATTTTCACAGCAGTTGTCACCCCCATGACATGCAGTGCCCCAGAAGAACTACGGAGACTGAGAAGGCTTTAAGTAAAGATGATTGTGTTTGCTCTTGTCATTGATTGCATACTCAGTTTTCATATCCAGTTTGAGACCTCCCAGTATTTAGGTTTTGTGTCTTCATAACAGGGGTCAGTTCATTGTTAATTGTCAATAGTAGTAAAAGGTACTGATTAGGACTGTTGTCTCTGGATTTATAGCCCAGCTTTACAACTCACTAATTGCTTGAACTTAAGTGAGTTAATCTCTCTAAGCCTCAGTTTCCTTTTCTGTAAAACAGGGATAAAATACCTTCCTCAGAGTATTGTAAGGACTCCATGAGCACAGAGCCTGGCACATTATTCTCAGTTTTCATCAGTTCAGTATTGTTCGTTGCTATTTGTTTTTACATATCAACATAGTAATAGTATACACTCTTAACCACTATACTTTGGTATCCAGTTCTTTCTTTCTACTTCACTTGTCCCCCTATCCCCCACCTCTACCTCCACACACCCCATACTTTTTCAGTTTCCTGTTTAGGGTTACAGGTGCAGAGTTCTCTGTTCAGATCTATTGCCTGTGACTTATAATCTATAGGGAATAGGAAGTATCTTGAGCCAGTGTATGTAAAGGCATTAGAATAACCATGTGTTTTACTTGTAAGCCAAGATTTTCATAAAGAACCCTTCAGTGAATATAGCCTGAAGAACTTTGAAAAAAAAAAAACCCAAAACAAAGACCTTACCCCGCCATCACTTAGAGATTTAACCAAATACAGCCCACTCTAAATGGTTACTGGTCATGGAGGGTTAAGAAATAAAATCAGATGACATATGAGAAATCTAGAATCCTCACTTTTGCACTGTCTTGAACGCTAATGTCACTTTGTATCGAGGTTCCTAGTACATGCCTTGGACAGTGCACGCCCCATAACGAATGTCTCTTGATACCTGAAGGTAGGTATAGGGTCCCTGTAATCTGTGTTTATTGTTCCTGCTCAACTGCCTGATTGCTTTATGCCTGAGGGAAGGGATGGTGTTTCCTGTGCTGAGGCTCATCAAGCTGGACTTCTCGTTGGAGACATTTCAAGTTGTAATTGCCTCACTGAAAAGTAAATGCTAAATTCTCCATAGAAATAGTCTTTGAAATGTTAGGCAGAAAGCGACAGCAGGCGCATACAGTGATGCTGTCCTCCTTGTCAAAGAGACTTGATTAGGGGAGGTCTTCTCTACCTTGCTTTCCTTCTAGTTGACCCTCTCATATTAGGGTTTCTCACAAGACTTCACCCCTATAGCTTGTACTAGCATGAAGGCTACCAGAGTGCCTTTCTCAGTGTCCAGGTATCTTCAGGCAAGAGGAACAGACCTGACAGACACAAGCCCAAGTCTGAATTTCCAGATTTCTCAACACTGTTTCATACTCTGAGGAAGTGCTGAACGATTGTGCATAATGACTGTTCCATACACTATTTCCTGGCTGTAATTTAAAGGATTGTTGGTGGTAAGAGTAGGGAGTGGCTTAGAGAGAGCCTAAAGTTATTAGATTATTATTGGTAGATCATTAATGCCTGCAGACAGCTTGTACTCCCAATAGTATTTCAAGGGGAGGCTGTAGCAGGGTGGTTGCTGAGAGATTCTGAGAAACTTATTTTTCCAGAACTGGCCAGAATAGTCACCCACTGGCTGTGAGGTTGCAGCATTTTAGAGCTAGAGAGAGACTGACACCAGTAGGAAAGAACCAGTCAACTGCCGGGCTCTCCTATTCTCCAGGAAACAGAAAGAATTTCATACTCTGCTAAGAGCCATGACAAAATGAATTTTGGTTTTAGGGGCTTTGGAGTGCCCAGAAATGGTTGTAGTGAGCAAAAATAGGAGAATGCGAAGAATAAATTAAGTGAGAAATCTATGAGCTACAGGTCCTCTGAACATTCAAGCTAAAACCCCAGGTGACAACCAAGAAAATCTCTGTGAAGTGATTCAGAATAAGTCTGCAACTCCAGGTTCAGTTGTTAGTAATTGACTCTCTGGAGTACTACATTAAATGTTTTCCTCTTTAAAGTATTTTTTAACTAACCATCTCTCTAAATATTGGTTAAATCATAATGTTATTGTAATAAAGGCCAGTGTTTTTATAAGAGCAATCTCACCTATCCATATTTAGATAATGCATTTAATGATTGATATAGAAAAGTTATCCAGTGGGCTATAACGTATATTTCCCATATCCTCCTCCTGCTGCCACCTGATCCCCTCCAACCGCTCTTCACCATTGTAGCCAGAGTAAGTTTCCGGCCATGCAGACCTGATCATGTCACTTCATTGTGTGAAGTCTTGTTAGCTCCTGTGAACTTCAGAATAAAGTAGTGTCCTTAGCGTGGCATAGAGGGCTCTTCATGACCCACTTCTCTGCTTCTCCAGTCTTACCTCCCACCACCCTATATTCCAGCCATTTGTAATTACTTCCCATTCCCTAAGCATGCCACACTCCTTCATACTTTTTACTTTTCTTTATTTCGTACTTTTTACTTTGCTTGGCATGCTCCCCCAACTTGAAAACTAAACTCAGGTGTCAGCTCTCTAGGGAATCTTGCCTGCCCACTGGTTCCCACCAGCTGCCCCCATTCGGGCTATTTGTCTTCTATACATGGTGCTTCCAGTGCTCCCCTCCACCAGGGACTGTGTCTTATTATCTGTTTTCCAGATTTCTAATACAGAATAGATGCTCAATAAGTATTTGCTGAACAGGTTAATGAATAAGTTTTGGAATGAGTGAGCAAATTTGGTGTATTATGGAAATAAGCTATTATAACTAGCCACTTAAGGGGGAAGCTGGACATAACTCTTTTTTCCAATGATAACACAGGTCATAAGGTCCTTAAAACTTAGTTCTTATTTTTTGTAGAAATTATCACTATGTACCCCTCTGAATAAAATTTCACTCTTTTTTTCCTTTGAATAAGAGCAGCCTAGAGCTAGACATATTATATATATATATATATATATATATATATATATACACACACACACACACATATATATATATATACAGTCATGCACCACATAAAGACATTTCAGTCAACGACAGACTGCATATATGACAGTGGTCCCATAAGATTAGTACCATACAGCCTAGGTGTGTAGTAGGCTATACCATCTAGGTCTGTGTAAGTACCCTCTATGATGTTCACACAACAATGAAATCACCTAACGATGCATTTCTCAGAATGTATCCCTGTTGTTAAATGATGCATGATTGTATATGTACACACATATATATTTGCTTATAAATATATGTTTGTGTATATGCACATAAATACACATATACACACATACATATTTACATATACATATGTACTCATACATATATACACATACACGTGTACATTATACATATATTTGTGTGTATATCATGGGCAGGTATAGATTAGCATCCAGAAAGGGTCTTAATAATGCCTTGAAGGAGGCTCTGTTTCCATCTAGCCTGCTATCACCTGAAGTATGATTATAACACCTCATGACTGAATCAACATACTCTCCTACTGCATGGAACCTATTCATAGAAATGTCACAGACACTCAGGGTCCTGATCACATCTCATCTGCTACATTGAGAGCCCTGAGTGTCTGATTCATCTTTGCATGCATTCAACAAATATGTCCCTCATGCCTACCACGTCGCTGTATGAAAACTATTAAATGTGTCATGAATGATCACTAGTCACTCAAGGATTGTCTTAATAACTCTTCCTTCTCCTCATCTGCCATCTCTCCAGTGTCCATCCCAACCTCAATATACACAACTTTGCTGGTGAATCCTTTTAGTGTATCATTGGTGATCTGTCACACAAGGCTCTCCCTACTTGGGGTCCTTTCCATCAGATTTCTCTTATTTCACTCCCATAAACCATGAAGGCTTACTAGTAGCCTTGAAAGAGCCACTCTCCGGAGGGAGCCTTGAAACTAGCTTACAGGGCCAGGCACAGGGACTGTTTTCAAAGCATTGCAGGTTGCTGGTGTCATAGCTGTGCTGGGAGGGGAAAATCTTTTCTAATAAAATGTTTTTGTCTTGTCTTTTAGCTTACATTTTACTATGGTACTATAGATGCCTGGTGTCCAAAAGAGTATTATGAAGACATGAAGAAAGATTTTCCAGAAGGAGATATTCGACTCTGTGAGAAAAAAATACCTCATGCTTTTATCTTAGATTTTCACCAGGAAATGGCTGACATGGTAGCTGATTGGCTAAAGGATGATCTGTCCAAAATATAAATACTGACACAAGGAAGCAAGCACAGACAGCTAGTATGTGGAGGCAGTAGGTGTAATAATATACTTAGTAGGTAAATGTTTAATTTTAATGTTTGATATTAGAAGAGAAAAAAGTGAGAACCTCCTGGCTTAAAAACTCCCAGCTCCCAGCTCCCCACGCTACAGGCTGAAGTAAACACAGGTGATGAACTACTCCATAGATTTAACAACACATTGTCCAAGACTCAGAGACACAGTGATCTAAACAAGGGCTCTTATGTTTGCACGAGATGCCCAGTGGCACTGAACAGTTTATTCTGGTAGGTAGGATCCTTGCAGACAAAAGGAAGTCCAAGTTTAGTTGATTTTAATTGAGTTACATTGTGGAATAGGCTCTCCTAGAGGAAATTATGAAACCCCTACTAGAAAATGTAGAAGAGATCAGTGAACGTTACGTGTGTAGTCAGATGTGTGAGTGTATGAGATCGAGAGAAGGATACACGCATGTTCCAGTAGCAGGAAGTAATGAGCAGGGATCTTGGCAGTGGACCCAGGTCTCCCTTACGGACAGAAGCTGAAGATCGGCTGAGGCTAACTTTGCACAGGTGTGGGCTGAGATTATCAGAATCAGACTGGATACCAGGACAGCCTGCAGACCCACCTGTTACTACCTTGCAGCATGTCACAAACCACCAAGTCAGCGTTTTGTCTGGCCACCAGCAGCACAGGCCCAAGCAGAGCCAACATCAGGGGAGGTACTGCTCGTCTCCATCTCTGAGAAGCTTCCCTGAGGAGTGTGACTTCCTGATCTACCTGCATTAGGCAGAGAATAAAGTTTGCTAGACATTCCTCTGGTCAACTAACTAGATAAGAGTTGTTGAAGGATCCTGATTATGCTTCCCACCACCATATAGCCAGCAAGCTCTGTCTGAGCCTTAGCCTGCTGGGTTGTAAGCTCCCTGCAGGATCCTCTTCTCCAGAGCTAAGATGGGGAGGCGCTGGGCTGTCCCAAATCAAGTCCATACCTGCCACATACAATTGCCCCTTCTGTGATTTTTTTTCAATAAAACTCCATTGAGGACCAGCAATGAGCCAAGTACCATGCTAGGCATTGGGGAGAGAGTTCTTAGCTACATTATGACTCTTTTCTTCTGAAAATCTTCTACTAATTTTTGAAAGGGCATTTTTAAATTGCTGAATAGAGAATTACCATAAATGAGTTCTCCATTTCTGCGTTAGCTTTGTTAGTTGGAAAGAAATTATTTTACTAATGGACCAAAACAAGCCATTAAATTATGTGAATTCACCCTCTCTGGATGCCTTGAGGTCCGGTAAGAAGAAGCATGTTCTCTGGCCTAGAGCAGGCTAACAACATTGACTCGATCCTGCGATCTTAGAAAGCAATAAATCCTACTGACTGCAGTGATGGTTGATGATCGATCAGAAACATTCGGTTTTCTCCTAAAGGAAATCCCTCATGGCGTTATCATTCCTTAAGGACAATGGGATATTGTCCTTCCTGTCAAAACCTAAAACCCCCCAGGAAAGAAAGATTCAGCTCTGGTATGCTGCCAACCCAGTGGTGGGTGCCGAATGAGTCACTATCCTTTGGCATGGCTTCTGCATCAGAGCAAGTGACTTCTCAGGGGAAAAGCCAAGCTCCAGGCAAGGAGTGCTCTTGGTCCCAGAGAGGAGCCCGTGGATACATAGGTGGTTGGCACAGGGCTTCACACAAAGTCCTTGTTGGCATTTGTGTGGGGAGGCCTTATAGAAATCTGACGTTAGAAGCTAGGACTCATGGCTCTGAAGTGCCTTGCATATAGGAGATGCTCAGTAGTACTAACTGGACACACTTAAGCGAGTTATGTACTGAGTATATCATGCCTACTGGAATACAGAGTAACATCCCCAGCTTTTCTTACAGCCTTATTTTACAACATTACTCTATATTTCTGAAGTCCACATATATAAAATCATATTTATATTATAGATTTTTCAGAGCTTAAAAAGTAAAATGATAAAGTAAAAGATACTGGTTCTTATTTCCTGTTTATCATCTAAGCACCAAATGAATTTTTGAAATAAATGTTTTACCAGCACTCTGACCTTGTCCGGCCTGGTCTCTGTGTTGGGGAAGGATGCCTTTCAGCAGTCCTCCTGAGTTAGACTCGGGTCAGAGTGTCTGTGTTAAATTGAAAAGCCTCTTTCTCAATGCTTCTGTTAGAGAAGGAAGAATCAGATTTCAGGAGATTAAAGTTCATATTATTTCATTAGGAATTAAACAAAAGACTAAATGTTTCCATGCATATGTATGAAATGGTAAAGTCTGTGAACTTGAGGCCTTACCATCTGTGTGATTTTTAGGCAACTTCATCTAATTTCTCCATGCCTCAGTGTCCCCATTTCTAAGATAGGATTAATGATAATGCATACCTCATATTGTTGGAAGAATTAAGTAGGATGATAAAATTAAAGCACTTAGGAGCCGGCCCAGTGGCGTAGCGGTTAAGTTCATACATTGTGCTTCGGCAGCCCAGAGTTTGCAGGTTCGGATCCCAGCTGCAGACCAACGCACCGTATATCAAGCCATGCTGTGGCAGTGTCCCATATAAAGTAGAGGAAGATGAGCATGGATGTTAGCCCAGGGCCAGTCTTCCTCAGCAGAAAAAGGAGGATTGGCAACAGATATTAGCTCAGGGCTAGTCTTCTTCACACACAAACAAAAAAAGTATTTAGCACAATGTCAGACCAAGAGTATCTTCTCAATAAAGATTGGCTATAATAAATATTGTTATTCAACATCATAATAAAAAATAAAAGACTAAAATTGATAAGCAGCGGATGAAGTCCATTTTCCAGAAGCATTTCTGCCTTTGTGTCCCAGTCAGCCACTTGGATGGTCCTTGTCAAAGATTTCACTCCATATGGGGTTATCTAATGCTGAGTGAAAAGCCTAAGTTGGAACCATGACCAGTGCCCATAGCTGTTTCCAGTCTGCTCTGGGCCACCAGAGAGAATCTGTGGAGGCAGCCCCGTGTGGCTCTCGTGGCCTGATGTCCAAGGGGCTAGGGCCCTCTCGCCATCCACTTTTCCACTCAACCTTAGAGAGCCAGTGACCTCCAAAGGCTTCATTTTTCCTCATTGTACATTATATTAAGAACTAAATTTAATTCTAAATTAAAGGAGACTATAGAGACATGACAACTTAATGCAACACCTGATTCTGGATTAGATGTTTTTGTTATAAAAAATGCTGTTGGGACAATTTGTGCAACTTGAATGGGGTCCAACGATTAGCTGGGAGTAAGAGATGGATGTTAACTCTGAGTTCAGTGGTTGTATTGTGGAGAAGTAGGAGAATGTCCTTATTTGTACTGAAGACACACTGAGGTGTCTGGGGGCAATGGGGCATCGTGTCAAGGCTACTCTCAAATGGTTCAGGGGAAAAAAATGTTTTTGTACTTTTTTTGCAACTTCTTTGTAAGTTTGAGATGATTGTGAAGTTAATAAAAATAATTATTAAAAACAAAAAACACTATGCTCTCTCCTCCTGCATCTGTCTCTTCCTGCGTCTGTCTCTCGTTGCTTCTTTTCCATAAAGTGAATTTCTTCTTCTAAGCGGTTAATGGTAGATGCTCTGTAAAATGATACTAAAGGAAAAGGATTGCAAAGTTGTTTTATTATCTCTTCTCTTTGGTGCAGTGGAGGACCCCACGGTATCTGGGTATCTCCGTTTCTGCATTGTTTCACCCAGCCTGGAACTTGATTCCTGCAGCCTTAGCATTTCTGGTTCATTTGGGGGAGGGGAGGGGAGGACACTTGCTCACCTGGCTCAGCTTTCTGGCCTCAGGCCATGCAGACCTCACACACACACCCCAGGATGCTGGAACATCACCTCGAGGAGCATACAGTCATTTAGAAAAGATGCAGGAAGCAAAGCATTTCTTATATAACATGAGACATCATCTTTGTTCTGGGCCTTCTCTTGCAGGAGAGAAGAGGATATACTTGGGCTGCTCCTTCCCCTGGGGGGTGGGGTTTAAGGAGAGGTCTGTGGCTAGGACTAAGTGTGCTCTGTGAACAAATGTATCTCTGAGGCCTTAAAGCCGAAGCTCTCTTGCAGGAGTACTGAGGACAGAAAAGCTTTCCCTTTCCAAGGGGACTGAGATTCCTGCCTGTGCCCCATACAGAGATGTGGGTGAGTGGTCATATTGGTCCAGGTGGGGAGCCACTGTGGGACAGGGATCTGTCCTCTTCCACCAGATTGAAGACGTCTGCAGGGAAGACTGGTGAGGGTGGGAGAAGGCTCTGGGTTGCCAAAGTTCTGTCAAGAGAAAACTCCTGGAGGGAGAGGAGGGGTTGCTCCTGGTGCCACAAGGACAGGCAGAACTTGGGTGGGTTTGGAAGAGAGGAGAGCAGGTCCAGAGAAAGAGCCCACTGCTCACCCTGCACTTTCACACTGGCTCATTAAGTCCTCAAAGTCCTGGGAGGTTATGATTATACTCATTGTACAGATTACCACAGAGATGCAAAGGTTAGTGACTTGCTCAAGATCTCAGCTACTGAGAGACAGCTGGGACTCAAATGCAGGCAGGCCTCCACTCCAGAGCTCACTTCATCCCCTTCTTTCCACGGCACCGTGCTGCCTCCTGGAGGCAACGGTGGGCAGCCTAGCAAGTGTGGAGGGTTGGTAAGGGAGGGGCAAAAGGGCCAAGTTGGCAGGTGAAGTGAAGAGGAGACAGTTGGTAGCAACTGAGGGGGTAGGGGAAGACACGCAGGCAGTGGATTGCGAGGAGGAAAGCCTGCATGCAGGAATCAGAGCCGAGGCTGCAGTCACATGTTCTGACCCTTCCCTCGGCTTCTCTGATGTGCGCTGAGCTCTGAAACCTTGGGAATCAACTGCTCCAGCTTGGAGATTGTCTACGCCTCTACGCCACCCCCCGGAGACTTGGCCCCAAATGCCAACTGCTCCTACCTCCCAGAGCACTCACTCTCTCCCTGCCTCCCTCCCTCTGAGCCCTCGCGGTCCCCTGGCCATGTCTCTATGGAAGTCCTTACCATTATTGCAGGAATTATATTTTTACCAATCTGCTCCTTCCTGCCCTTAAAAGGAGAGTCCTAGGAGATAGGACTTGTGTCTTAGTCATCTCTGTATTCTCAGGGCTTATAGAATAGTGCCTGCCACATGGAATATTCAATAAATGTTATCTAAGTACAAGTTTCTACCAGACCTAATAGGCAAGCTCTCAAGAAACATGATTCTCTCAGTCAGTCAGACCATCAGGGAGTCGCATCTCAGAGACTCTTCATCCCTCAAAACTGTGTGAGTGAATGGAGGGTGAATGAACTTGCTCTTCTTTCCCATTAGCATTTCCTCAGCCGAGCTGTGCACAACTGGGTCAGATGGATTCAAGGACATCGACTGTTGGCTTTCTGGCACTGGGGAACTACAAGAAAGCAAGGCCACTACACCTTGTGGCCCATTATTCTTGTCCCCTCCGGCTGCAACTGTTACTTCCATTCTTGAAAAACCTCTGGAGTTGGGATATTAGCAACTACCACATATGTGGTTATTTGTTGAGCGCTAAGCCCACGCACCCTAAGTGGGAACTGCAGCAACAATACACAAGCCCATGCTCTGGGACAGCAGAGCTTTTTCATTTTGTAGTGCATTCCTCAGACATTCTGGCAAAGGGGCCTATGCTGACCTCCCTACTTTGGGACAGACTTCCTTGCTGGGTAAGACTATGGGAAAATTCCTCTTCCCTGGGATGGGAATGTGACCCTGTGGCGTCCATTACATCCAGGAGGTGCGGGTGCACCTGCAGGGCCTCCCTCCCTCACAGAGGGACTAGAATCCCGCCTCTGCAAATCCACCCTGCTCAGACTCCATGGACCATCTGGGCTTCCTCCTACTGGCCACTGCTGAAGGGCTGTGCACCTGCATGTCATTAGGACTCGGCAGACAACCACAGCCTCACGGTCAGTGGCTACACACTGGTGACACGTTGCAACAAATGTGTTTCTCCCCAGATCACTGTTCCTTCTGAGCAGAAGAGTGTAGAATTCCCAGGGGCACAGGAGCACAGCGCATCCATAACCAGGTCAGGCAGCACCGCCCTCGGTGGGGCAGCAGTTGGCGGCATCTTCGCTTCGGCCTGCTTGGAAATGAGCAGGCATCGGGCATACCGGGGGGGAGTGGAGAATTCCATCTTCACCTTCTTGTAGCATCAGTCATTGCGGCCTTTGAGACTTGCTCTCATCAGTATTTGGGAAATAGGATAAAATCTTAAATGCCACCCCTGACTTTCTTTCTCCCAGTAGAGAACTACAGCTTCTCTACTGAATGTGTAATTCTCAAATCACAGTATTCCAGGGTTGGTCAAGTGGAGACTGAAAAATGAGAAAATGAAGAATGGACCAAGGATTGTTATAAACAAAGCATGACAAGACTTGACACTTGTCCATGGCAGGGTCTTAAAGCTTCTAGTTTATTGTACTTAAGAATTGAGTTAGTTGAGAAAAAAAAGAACAAAGCTGGAGGCATCACAATCCCTGATTTCAAAATATACTATAAAGCTACAGTAATCAAAACAGCATGGTACTGGTACAAGAATAGACACACAGATCAATGGAACAGAATTGAAAGCCCAGAAATAAAACCACACACCTATGGACAGCTAATCTTCAACAAAGGAGCAAAGAACATACAATGGAGAGAGGGAAGTCTCTTCAATAAATGGTGCTGGGAAAATTGGACAGCAACATGCAAAAGAATGAAAGTAGACCATCTCCTATCGCCATATACAAAAATCAATTCAAAATGGATCAAAGACCTGAAAGTGAGACCTGAAACTATAAAACTCCTGGAATAAAATATAGGCAGTACACTAATTGAGACTGGACATAAAGGGATCCTTTCAGATTCCATGTCTACCCAGACAAGGGAAACAAAAGAAAAAATAAACAAGTGGGACCTCATCAGACTAAAGAGCTTCTACAAGGCAAATGAAACCAGGATCAAAATGAATAAACAACCCACCAGCTGGGAGAAAATATTTGCAAATCGTTTGTCCAACAAGGGATTAATCTCAGTAATATATAAAGATCTCATACAACTGAGCAACAAAAAAACAAACAACCCGATCAAAAAATGGGCAGAGGATATGAACAGACATTTTTCCAAGGAAGAGATACAGATGGCCAAAAGACACATGAAAAGATGTTCAACATCACTAATCATCAGGGAAATGCAAATCAAAACTACACTAAGATATCACCTTACACCGGTTAGAATGGCTATAATCACAAAGACAAATAACAACAAATGCTGGAGAGGTTGTGGAGAAACGGGGACCCTCATTCACTGCTGGTGGGAATGCAAACTGGTGCAGCCTCTATGGAAAACAGTATGGAGAGTCCCCAAAAAATTAAAAATAGAAATACCGTATGATCCAGCAATACCACTCTTGGGCATCTACCCAATGGACGTGAAATCAACCATCACAAGAGGCATATGCACCCCTATGTTCATTGCAGCATTATTCACTATAGCCAAGAAATGGAAGCAACCCAAGTGTCCCTCAACTGATGATTGGTTAAAGAAGATGTGGTATATACATACAATGGAATACTACTCAGCCATAAGAAAAGACACAATTGTTCCATTTGCAACAATATGGAAGGACCTAGAGGGTATTATGTTAAGTGAAATAAGCCAGAGAGAGAAGGACAGACACTGCATGAACTCACTCATATATGGAATATAAGTGAACACACGGACAGAGAGAACTGATTGGTGGTTACCAAGGGGAAGGGGGGTGGGGGGGGCACAAGGGGTGAAGGGTTACATCCACAAGGTGACGGACAAACAAAAATGTACAACTAAAACCCCACAGTGTTATAAACTAAGACATCAATAAATAAAAAAAATACATTAAAAAAAAAAAAAAAGAACTAGGCATTCAACCTCATGTTGACAGTATGGCCTAGAGGTGGGGACCTGGACAGAGGAACCTCTGGAGGTTCCTTCTAAATCAGACTGCTTAGAATGTCTAAAATTTCATCAATAAAATATTATCAGCTTGAAAAAAAAAAAAAAAAAGAATTGAGTTAGTTGAAAGGTGAACAGAATTTTTCTTCCAAAGAAAAAGACTCCTTTATTTAGTAGTAATGAAATCAAGAAGCAAAAAGTGAGCAGACTTTCTTGATCTACCTTTCACCAGAGAGAGACACACATGACTGCAGGGACTGGCATTAACACACTGCAGGAACAGTGGATTACAGTGGACGTGTGCCCCCATCGCTCTGGGAAAAGGGGGTCACAATGGCCTGCTCCATCTCCCAGAGAAGGTAATCCTGGTAACAAGTCATTAGTGAGGCAAGTCCCCTTCATCTTCCCACAACTGCTGCTCTGTCACTAATCCCCTCCGAGAAGTATTTAAGGAACAGATGAAATAGCTTTCTCCTCACCTGTTGTAGGGAAAAGTCGGGTGTGGAGCTGCAATAGCAGAACGCTGTGTGGTTGGTCCTCTCCTGCCCGGTCTGGGAGAGATGCTGAAGGAGCCAAGGCTGTGTCACTGAGCACAGGTCTTTGTCCTTGTCTAGAAGAGTACTGAGCAAAAGTGCCGGTCAAATCTGCTGCAGGACTTGGTTGGTTTCCCTAAAATACAATTGGCCTCGCAGAGGGAGCTACTACAATTGGCTTCAAGCCTCTGGATCCCAGAGGCTCCAGAGTGGGAGTGCTCATGCTCAGAAGTGAGATAGATCGTCCAGCAGCCTGATGTGTGTGAAACAGAAAACCTTCCCACTCAGACTGTGTTTGGAATGACAACACTCACTCATCACAAATGACAGGCTCATTTTTCAAAGAGAAAACGTTTTCCACTGCATGTTGGCCTCTTCTCCCCTGAACCCAAATGATTCTTCTACCTTCCCGTGCAGTGGCTTCATGTATTGTGGGGCTGCCCACAGTGTCCTATGCAGTGTCACACCAGTCACAAAGACCCAGGGAGCAGCAGCCCCATGGCTGAGGCCCCCATCCTCATGGACAACTCCACATTACAGCCCCAGGTATTTCAAGGGGGAATGGTCAGCAGAGACTAATGGACCCAGAACTCCCACACAGCTCCCGTTTTCATGTAGTCATTCGCGACGCCTAAATGGCTAACCACTGTTCTCAGTGTGGGAGAGCAGGAGGAGACTAACACGAAAAGGCTGAAAAACAAGTCAAAGATTAGTTCCCTAAAGACCAGTCAAGGGCAGTTTTATCACTAAAATATTTAATCAACTTATCTGTACAAAATATCAAAATGGTTAATGAAGAGTATACAAGCATGTTTAACAAATATATACTGCTGTATAATTGTCAAGAAAAATAGAGATTGCTGTTTTACAGTTCATTTACATTTCAATATGTACAATCTATTTAAATTTGAGAATATATATACACAGTGGATTTGTACCTGCCCTCGAAGAGCTCCCTGCTAGCTGGCCTGGGCATGGGCAGCATTCACGACATCGGCTCGTCCTGCCCAAATGGCCAGGCTGGGCAGCGGGGAGACGGCCAGACCTCCAGCCCCCAAGCCTCGGAGTTCTGCTCTGGCCAAACAGAGCTGGAAGACTGCTGACAAAGGAGATTTCAGCTCTCACGTTAAATGAGTTTAAAAACCTCACCCCTTTCCCATCTTACTCTCGAGCCGAGCTGAGAAACAGTGAGTGTCACTGCAAAATGAAAGGGCTTCTAACACCCAAAAATAACTTTTTGTCTTAGCTGCTGAGGGAATGTCATGTCATTGAGCTGTGATGGCATTACTGTCACTTCAAGTTTTGCCCATTTCCTTAAAATCACAGTATCAGAGTCCGAATAAAGGTGCTCGTTAAGGGGCAGGGCGCCCGTCACGTCAGACGCTGCTGCCCACCCAGGGCTGCTTCAATGCGTCACGCTGCAAGCTGGTGCAGGAGTTCTGCAGAAACCTTCACAGTGAGAGGAGTTGCCTCATTATATATTAAAAAAAAAAAAACTTTTCCAGACTTTTCAGAATCCCCTATTGTGGTCTGCTGAAGGGCAAGTTGTAGTCAGCATGTTAAACCTTGTAAAAAAAAAAATGCCTTAACTTTTCATTTGGGGTGAAATACTTCCAGCTAAAAGACCTAAAGTGACTCAGTTATGATTCTTTGTCACAGAAAACATAAAAGCTGTTTGCACTACAATATAAAGTGAAATACAAAAAAAGAAGAAATGATTCTAAGGATGCTCGTGTTCAATCATGATTTATCGGAGGTGGAGAATGCCAGAGAAATTCCCCTTTCCAGAGTCTCTGTTCCTGGCTCGGAACACTTGAGTATATCCCAGCCAGAAAACACGTTTTATCCCGAGCTTTCTTTCTCCCTGAACTGTATTATTTTCTAAACAGAATGCTGAATGGCTGACTTGGCTCTGACTCTGACAGGCCCCGACCTGGAAACATAAATTGCAAAGAAATAAGCCCTGCTTGTTTCCTCAGTCAGCGTTTCCTCACCTCAAGCCAAGTTGCTGCTGCCCTGAGTCACGGGGGAAACTCGGACACGTGTATCTTTTTCTGCCCTGGGCAACCTTCAGTCACTCAGAGAGAAACGTGCAGACAAGGAAGGGCCTTCAACACACCTTGTCACTGCTTGTCAGACTCACCCCACCGAAAAATCCAGGCTAGGGCTGCCCACGTGTGAGAGGTCTGAGAAAAGCCAGCTCATGGGGAAGATCTGCAAGGATGTAAAACAGGTACAGATTGTGCACAGCTCACTGGCCTAGAAGCTGCCCTTGCCCAGCCTGCAGCCCAGGGAGTGTCCTCAAGGGAAGGTTAGCCTATGTGCCTGGGATGGCTTTGTGTTTGCTTCTAATTCCGCAGGAGTCCTGTGAATAAGCCTTACAGGGAGTCTGGGTTTTGTCAGCCATGAGCACACCTCAGCCCCAGAAGGCTCAGCCAAGCTTCTAGATTCTGGCAGCCAAGTGTCTGAGCAGAGTCTAGGCTCAGAACAGGCATCTCACCCCTGCCTCTAGATGCAGTAACTCGGTGTGGTCATTGCCACTGCTGCTCAGATGGAGCAGCAGAGATGATTCTGCAAAGAAGACAGCAGCCACTTGCCCACCTCCTGCCTGGCCAGATCTCCAGCCACCACCACACCACGCTCCTATTTGCCAACAACTCAAAAGGTAGTGAAATCGATGTGCAGAAGCAAAACAGCTGGCCTAAAGGTGCCTGGGACTTGACCATCAGAAGCTTTTCCTTGCTTTTCTACACAACTTATTCCAGCATCCTGTTACTGACTGAGAAAAAGGATAAAAAGTTTCTGCACTACCTGTATCAGGTGACCCTCGCTGGAATGAAGAGTTTCTAAATGAGCAGAAGGAGGGTCATCAGGCAAAAAAAGAGTGTAAACCGTGCTTCATACACCAGCACGCTGGGCTGTCCTGCCAGCAGACTCACCTGACTGCAGAAGACCTCTCTCAGGAAGTTTCCACGAACACTGCAGCCCTCTCGCCATTGTAGGGGATGCGTGAGAGAGAAACCAGTCCCTTCTTTTGCCAGCACAGACTCACACACTCACACAGACGCGAGAAGGGGCCTGCAAGACTGCTCCCAGGAGGTCTGCACAAGCCAAAAGAGGACCACAGCCCGCTGGTTGTGCTGCTCTGAGGCCGTGTTTGTACTCCTCCACAACTAGGAGCATGACTTGAAATGCAGAGCAATTTTTCAATGATGTCACACTCTTTGACTCCACCTTTCCTGGGAGGCTGTGCCGTAACTGCTGCCTCCATGAGGCACCAACTCAGACTCTGCCCGGCTGGAAGGCCCGTGGCCGGTTCCAGGCCCGCTTTAGGCATGGCACCTGCACCGGCAATTGCAGGGTGGGTGGGAGGAAGCCAAGCTCTGGTGAGGCTGGGTGTGTGAACATCATGAGCAGAGGGCACCCCTGAACGAATGATCAGAGCCCACGCAGCAAATGTCAAGCCCTCAGTCACCCCCACTGATTTCCTAAGCCAACTTCCAACCTCCCGCTGCAGCTACGTCCACGTAGGGGACTCTCCACAGACTGGAAGTGTCGCCCTCCTGAAAAGAACAGGCTTCTCTCACCTAGAACCCCGCTGAGAGTCAACTATTTGTGAAATTTTAAGCTCTGGGCACAGACTAAAGTCCAGAACGGCACAAAGGGAGGAAGACTGCTCCAGCCTAAATGGCCAGAAGGCTCCAGGTGCAAAAGGCCGAGCTGTCTGAAAAATTAGCAATAACGTCTTTTGACTCCTCCCTTCTAGTGTTTCTTAATGTTAAACTCTGCCACCATTTTCCAGGCCATAAAAAAGAGGAGAAAGAGAAGCTCTTCTAATGCCTGCCCCTGGGTCCCTCCCGTGGCAAGCTGTACCAGACACGGGCACGGCGATGAGGTGGCTGAGGAGGGGGTGGGAGCTGCTGAGGACCTGGTGGAGCAGTCCACCCTTAGACAGGCTTGCTTGCCTCGTCCAGGGACTCTGGAACAGTCCCAGGTCCCTGTCTGGGCTGCCAACAAGGCACAGCCTCTTCTTTCCTCTGCTGCTCCCACAGAGGCACCAGCTGCAGGCCAGAGCCTTCCTGGGACTTGTCACAGAGCAATCTCAGCCTGAGTGTGGCTCCACCCACCCCTGTGTGAGCACAGGGGCAACTCGAGCTGGGCTGGCAGTGCCCCTCAGCTGGGACACAGGAAAGGTCGTGGCTTTGGTGAGCTGAGCCCTAACCCAGAGATCCTGGCCTCCCCTCACCTGCCTCGCCCCAGGTTGGAAATCAAAGCAACATCCCCGAAGCACCGGCAAAGGCTAAGAGTATCATGGACTCATGCACACACACAAGCAGGGGCAACAACACTTGTGCGACGTGGCTCTGGCACTGGCATCGGAGGGGACCTTTCCAGGAGCAGTCACATTTGCTCTGCCTTTGAACGAAGTGAATGAGCTTTTTGGACAAAGCAGAATCCTGGAACCATGGGCTGGGAGAGCTCCTTTTACAGGGGCAGAAGCTGCAGCTCCAGGCAGGGAGGTGATGCCCGCGACTTGCCTAGCAGCTCAGGAGACACCCTGCTGAGCCTGGCGCCCCAGCAGCCTCCCGGCAGGCAGGCAGCAGGCTGTGCTGTGAGGGGCAGCTTCCTCCTGGCAGGCAGAAGCCCCAGAAGACTCAGACTCTGACACGGCTCAGGCACACCTCAGAGGGTTCCAGTTACTTCCCACTCCCTCCCAGTGTTTCTAACTGCTGGGTTCGCTCAGCTGCTTCCTCTCTTTCCTTCCCAGTCCAGACACCCTCTGAGGGGACAATGCAGGCCTTTCGCTCCCTCTGACAGACTGCTGCTTTCCAGAGCCTCGGTCCTCCCAGCCCACCTGGCGTCCCGCTTGAGGCCCCCTGGCCCGCAGCCCACTGACAGGGGCCTGCTTTCCGGGCCTGGGGAAGGTTCTGTATCCCTCATGACATGCTCTCAGGAGAATGAGCAAGGCCCCCGATGACATCTGTGGCCCAGAGACAGCTGTAGTGTGTTCTCTTCCTCTCCCTGGGTTTTCTGAAGACCAGATTCAAGTAAGGGAAGAGTCTGACTTTTTCTGTGCACAAGTTGCTCTTGGAAAGAATTCAACTTTTCTCCCTGCTTTAAGAAGAAAATCAGTCTACAGTCCCTAGTTATTTTCTGCTCTGAGTTTGAATGAAATCGCACACAGGATAAATGACTTGTAGGATGTGAGTTGCACTCCGATTACATCCACAGGGTGGTCAGTACTCTCCTGAGCACTGATGGCAAGGTCTCTGCTCCTGCTGACACCTCCATGGCTGTCGGGGGGAGGTCACTGCCCTAGGTTTGATGGCTTTCACTCAATGGTCACACAATCCACACCTCCTCTCCTTCCCCTGCCGCTTTAGCAATAAAGTGCCAGGACAGTAGGTCAAAGGGGAGCATGTACATAACGAACGGCACAGCTCAAGCGTGCATGCCCAAGCTAAGATGACAAAGCCTGCCACCCTCTCCAGAGGACCCCCTCCCCCCCCCCCCGCTGCTTGGAAAGCCAGAATTCAACCAGGCGGGCATTTGGGCATCAGTGGACATGACTGCCTACCAGCGTAGGGGTCTCCCTTAATATGGAAGTCTGGCTTCCAGCAGCAGTGACCAGACTGTCTTGGTGTTTGGCAGACCCAGCACCGGCCCCCTCAGGCCCTAGCTGACTTGCCCTGTGCTCCCCAAGCAGGGATGCCAAACCCTCCCCTCCAGCAGGAAGAGTGATTGAAATAATCTCAACTAGTAGTGCACAATTCTCCCCCAACAAAATGGAAAATTCGATTTACTTTAGGAGGAATACTTTGGTGACTCCAGGTAGGGGGTGGAGTGGGGGTGGCTGCCTTCATTCACAGTCCTGACACACGTTATCCTGCTTGTCAGCAGCCAGCTCCACCATCAGTGGGGACTGGAGATTCCCGCTAGGTGATTCGGCCCCACTCCTCACTGCCTAGAACACAGACAGTGCAGGGCACTACCAACCGTGCTGGCAGAATCCTTTTCTCCACATCCTGTAAAGCTAGTCGAACCACATATAGCAGCAAAAACCTGTCTGCCTTCACAGGTGGTGGCACTTTTGCTGTCATTTTTGCAAAGTTAAACACATCCTCTCCATTCACCTACTTTTAACTGTGAGATGCCAGAGGGCTGGGCAGAGTCAGAGCGGGGCACAGGTGGTCCCTGGTGGTACATGCAGCTCCAGAGGAAATTAGGAGGCAGTCCTTCTTTGGTAAACAAAGAAGACACTGAGGGCATCAGGGGCCATGGAAGGAAATGTCACTGGCTAAGGATAACACCCCCAGGGTGCATCCCCAACTCACAATGCAGGGAGGTGCCTACTTCCTAGTCAGTTACAGCACACCTTGGTAGAAGGAAGAGGTCATCAGAAGAAAACAGAAAATGGACATTTTTTTCCTGCCATGAAAAGCTCAGGGTAACTCAACACATTTCTTCCCAAAAAACAGTTTTTCCTAGTCACTGAAAAAGTATCAAAATATTTGCTTTTGTCCAAAGATATTAAATACCCTAGAATTTCTTCAAAATAACATTTAGCTATAGTTTTTCATTAACTCCTTTTCTAAAACTTCTAATACTACAACTTTTAATTCTTTAGTGCCATTTTTTAAATTCTTCATGTTGACAGATATCAGAGCAATCACCATGCAATCAGTATTAAAATCATAGTTTAGAAAAGCAGAGTGAGTCTTCTCTGGAAAAATCCATAAATGTAACAGGACCATCTCTGTCCAGTCACTGACACTGGATGGAAGTGCACCATAGCACCACTTTTGGATTTTTTTTTGTTTTAACCTGAAGAGACTGTTGCATGTTCTGGTATTTACAGCTACTCACATAGTCACAGCACATAAATTCACATTATAAATGTGTTTTCTTTTCCTTTGGGAGAATTTTATAGGATTAAAAAGGACTCAGGTGGGGCCCTTAAATAAATTAGCTGTATCTAAATCTTTCATATTTCTCTCTCTCTTAAAAGTGTAATCACTGAGAATTAAAATTTGTATAAATTGTCCTGGTCCTTAGCATCCAAGACAAGAAGGGGGGAAATGAATGTCTCTAGGGGATCCGAAGGAGAAAGCCCAGCACAGCCTTAACCAGGAGCATGCAGGGGGACTGCAGGGTTTTTCAAAGAAGCCCTCGGAGCCCCAGACAGGTTGAATCCAACTTCCTTCTCCCAACCATTTACATGAGGCCACAAAGGACTCCCAGGCAGAAATGAACCAAATAAAACAATGAAGGCTGGCATGTTCGACCTCCCTTTTACATGGACAGACAATCCTACCATCAACAAGACCCTTTGGGACAAAATATGGAGGCTGGGGGACAGGCTTCCACCTGGGCTCCCCCACACCAAGGCCCAGCCCTTCTGAAAGGGCCACAGCAGCCCAGCTGCAAATAACCCTTCACAGAGCAAGAAGGGAGGGGCAGACCTTCCTCCTGCTCTTGTCACAAAAGCACTTTTGTGTGGCTTCACTTCCCGTCACTATCACACTGCCAAAACTACAGCAACAACAGCGAAAGCGTGTAAAAGCCAACACAGACTTGATAGCTAAGCACAAGCGCACGTGGGCCCACTCTGAGTATGCCATTTGGAGGGGTTGCGCCTACCTGGCAGAGAAGCCCAAGTCCTCTGCAAGAGCCTGCCCCGGGACACCTCCCTGCCTCTCTCAAGACCTGAGAGCCTCTTCACCAGCAACTTAGGAAAACTTCCTGGCAGATCTCTAGGAAGAAGCCATAGCTGCCCCTCTCCCCATTCCCAGCCATTGTACCAGCTTCTTCCCGAGTGACCCACGGTTTAGGAGCTTCAGAACCACCCCCAGGTTCAGGTCAGCTCAGGCTGGCAGTTTAAAGCCTCTCCCCCATTTCACTTCCCCCCAAAAGAAAAATATTTTTTCCACCTTCTAGTTCATTCCCAATTGGAACTGATAAAAAAAGGGTGGTGCTGATCTTTGCAGAGATCTGGGAAGCTCCACAATGCATTCTTTCAGACAAATGTTCCTTCTCAAAACTGAGGGGGCACGTTAGATTTTAAAAGTTAAAGAAAAAAGGGAAGGCCTTTAGAAGCGGTTTCTTCCCAGAGTAAGTGGCCTCAGTGCAACGCCAACCCTCAGAAAAAGCACTGCAGCCCTCCAGTCGGTCCCAGGTGCAACACTGCGAACTCAGCCCCCCAGCCCCACTATTGGCCAGAAACAAAAAGGGGTGAGGGAGAACTGACTCAAGTATCTCTTTAGTTCATCCATTCTGGAGCCCCCAATTCCCTAACCCGTTTCTACCCGATTTAGTGCCTGTTACTGTAACATTAACACAAACACCATCCTCTCCCCAAAAGGGGGCAGTGGGCGCAGTGGTCATCTGTTTGCAGACTACACACGGCTGTGACGTTCGGTAGCGGCAGGTCATCTCTTCCCAGGTCTTTCGGATGCTGTCCACGGTAAATGTGTGCATGAGTGAACAAGTCTGGGTGTGAGTGTGGGTGTGAGCGTGAACCTGTGCTCAACCTCCTCCGTGCGTTCGCGGGGCCACAGTCTGACGCGCATCCACGCTCCATGACGACAGGCTTGGCCCACAGTTGCTCTTCAGCAAGGGGTCCTCAGCTGCCCGCTCCCTGGCCCGGCCCGCCTGCTACCTGCAGCCGCACGCCTCCACCACCATGTCCTCGTACTGCTTGTAGACCACGTTGTTGGCGGCGTCGATGTAGAGGATGCTGATGGGGCTGAGGCGCGCGGGCACGCAGCAGGAGGCGGGCGCCGCGTCGGGCGCCATGGAGTTGAGCAGCGTCTGAATGATGGCGTGGTTGGTGGGCTCAAGGTGTGAGCGCAGCGGGAAGTCGCAAACGCCCTCGCAGTGGTACGCCTCGTAGTCCAGCGGCGCGATGATCCAGTCGTCCCAGCCCAGCTCCTTGAAGTCCACGTGCAGCGGCTTCCGGCTGCAGCGGCTCCGACCCCTGCGCCCGTGGCCCCGGCCCGCGCCCCCGCCGCTGCCCTGCGCCGGCCGCGTCCCAGCCAGCGCTGTCCGCCGCCGCCTGCGACCGCCGATGACGGGTCCCGGGTCGGGCGGCGGCTCCGCGGCCAGCGCGGCCCCGAGCGCGCGGGCCTGGGCGCGGATCTCCCGGAACAGGCTCTCCTTCCTCTGCGTGCGGGAGGAGACGACGAGCAGCGCGCGCTCTTCCGCCGCGGCGCCGCCTCCACCTGGAGAGCCGAAGCCCAGCAGCCGCAGTGCCAGCGGGCTCCGCGCCGGCCCGGCCACTCCACGCAGCAAGAGGCAGAACGCGCGGCTGGCGCGCGGCTCCCTGCGGTGGCGCCGCACGGCGTCCGCCACGTCGAACACCTCCCAGCGCGCGCCGTCCAGGGGCTCGGCGGCTCGCGAGTGCAGCAGGTGCGGCGCGCGGGCGGCCCCGGGGCACGTGGACAGCAGCAGCAGCGGCGGCGGCGAAATCGCGCTGCTGGAGCCCGGCTCCGGAGACTCGCGGCGCAGCACGCGCAGCTCCGCGCCCACCACCTCGTCGGCGTCGGAAAGGCTGGACACGTCGAATAGGAAGCTCTGGCCGGTCTCGGCTGCTGATTCGTCTGCGGGGGACGGGCAGAGACAGAGAGAAAGAGCAGAGTGAGAGCAAAGCCCGCACTCCCGACCCGCGGAGCCTCCTAACTGCAAATAGCCCCGCTGTACTGGGACTGCTCATTAGTACCCTGGTGAGCCCCCGGGAGAGCTGCGGAGCCCCAGCTGTGCGAAAACGGAAAATTCATGTCCCCCGAAACTCTGCTCCTTCTGCTACCTCTCTTCCCCAGCCCAGCCTGGACACTGCAGCCGGTCACGGTCTCCCATTCAGTCTGCGGCCCTGCGCTTCGTCCAGAAAGGGAACGCGTCAGCAGGGCTGCAGAGCCCCTCTAGGGAGTGCATCCAGCCTCCTCGCTTTGCCGAAGGGGCACTGAGGCCCAGAGAGGGGCTGGCTCCCCAAGGTCTCATGGCCGAGAGCGCTGCTGGTCGCGATCGGGAACTCGCGGCTCAGCTTCTCCCAGCGTCTCCTCGACCTCCGATGGAGGGGAACAGGCGGCAAAGGAGCGCAAGGAACCTTCTGGGAAGGATTTGGGGCGGCCCGGGACTGCCTTGCTTCAGTGAGGGCGGCGGCCCAAGTGAGGTCTCGCCCCCAGAATCCGCTGGTCCCTTCTCAGGCTTATCCTTTCCCTCCTTTATGACTTATCTCCGGCTTTGGGATTTTATTTCTGGTCGTGGGCACTTTTTCCTTTTTGGGCTCAGAAAAAAAAAAGGAGCAGAAATTCCACCAGCAGCAGATAAGGAGCTCCCTTTGAAGACAGTCATATGGTTTCGTTTTGCCCCAAACTCGGAGAGACTGCAGACTCCCCCTACACTGGAGATTTGCTCACCAACGGCGGACGCCAGGCCCTCGATTCCTGAGGTCCGAAGTGTGGACGCTGCCAGTGGCCTCTGGGGACCTCAGGCAGCCCTGCTCCACGTTGTGGCTCGGGGTGGAGGGAGACAGGAGAGGCTCTGGGCTAGTGCTCCTCCCCCCACTGCTTCCTCCCCAGGGGTTGCTTGGCGGAGCACTTTCTCTGAGCTTCCCTTGCGGCCTTTCCCTGCCTCACGGTGCTATTCGTGTTCCCCCAACCCCCCAGAGGGAGGAAGGAGAGGCGGCCTTACTAGCCTTCCCAGCCAAGCGGAGCTCCTGAGGAACTGATTTAGCTCAGGCTGAGGCTGTGGCAGGCCTCACACGACCTAAGAAAGCACCGGTGCCTCTGCCAGCTGAGGGCCCTGCACACCCCACCTCTCCCGTAGCCTGGGAGCCCTCAAAGCAGCATTAGGACTGGGGCCTCCCCTGGCCCTGTACACCAGGACTCGGGCTTCCTGTGAGTACCCCAGCATGCAGTCCAGGGGGCACGCCTGGCCCTCAGGGAATGCTTGAAAGTCCCCACCGGACTATAGGGCCATTTGGGCCCAGGATGTCCCTGCACCCAAAATAAAGCCTGTGGGGGGGGGGGGGAGTTGTGTGTATGCTGAAGGGGGTGGGGACAACCTCTACCTGCTCTCCCAGGCTAGTGTCCCGGGTATAAGCCCCTCAGCGGCTCCTTGGAAGGGCCCGACTGGGGCAGCGCTTGCTTTCCAACAATATTCGCCTTTCTTTCCCTCCTGCCTTCCATGCTGGGTCTCTGGCTGGATAGAATTAAGGCCGAAATTACTTGCATTTCCGCTTGAAATTAGTTAAATTTTCCCTATCTGTCTGCTTTAATGACTTCAATAGAGATTAATAAAATCCAGATGACACAGCAACCACCACGGCCTCACCCACATCCTACCTTTGGAGGGCCCAGGGCGGAGCAAGGTGGGGCACTTGGTCTGAAAGAGGCCTGCATTCCTGCGCGGTTGCTGGCCCTCCTCTCCTCCCCACACAACCGGAGTCTTCGACCTCTGGCTCTCCCAGGGGCCCAGCACAAGGCACGGGGGGCACCCATAGCTACACACCTCCACCCAGAGGTAGCCTGCTGAGAAGCGCCCTCCTCCTACCTGGTGATGCCACCAGCCTCTCCGGGGCCATTTACTTTAGTCTGATGCCTGCCTCTGTCCTGCATTCCCCTGCGTTTCCCCCAAGTTGTGCGGCCCTCATGAGACTGGGAGCCGCAGAGATTGCTGCAACCAAGCAGCCGCCACCTCTACCACTGCGCGGTCCCTCTCGGCCGGACCCTTCCTTGCTTCTCCGGATCTCCAATTCAGCCTGCCTCCTCGAGGGGACCCGCCAGTCGGCAGGGCCTGGGCAACTCGGCAGAGGGGCCGGCTCAGCCCCCTGGGGCCGGGCCCCGCGAGCGGCTGCGGCTCTCGCCACAGTCCAGGCGCAGCGGGTTCGGGTGCGTGGGCCTCGGCGAAGTTTCTTTCTAACACCTGAGGCTGGGACGTGCAGAGGCCGCGCCCCGAATGGAAATGAGCAGGGGCACGGCTCCGGCTGCGGCCTCAGCCTAGGACCGGACGGGATGAACGGGCGCAGTGGAGACGTGAGTACCTTGGGTAGCCTGGTCTGCGAAGCCGGTGATTGTGTCCGCGCGGCCGTGGCGGCCAGAGCCCAAGGTGGAGGCGGCAGCTGCCCCGACCGGAGCCCTCCCGGACAGGCTCCGGTAAAGCGACATCATGAACTGGTGCGGCACCACGGAGCCGTTCCTGAAGCCGGAGCCGGCAGCGCGTCGCGCAGCGCGGGCTCCGGGAGCCGCGGCGGCCGGGACAGCGGAGGCACCCGCAGTCGCGGCGAGGGTCCGCCCGCCGTCACCGCCGCCGCCCCCGGGACTCCCGGCCGGCCCTGCCCCCGCCGCTCGCAGCACGGCGGCCGCTTCGAGCCCGTCGCGAGGGCGGCAGGCGCTCAGCAGCCAGAGGCACAGCGCGGCGGCCGCGCTCAGGTCCATGGACTCCGTGGGCCAGGCGGGCGGGCGACGCGGGTTCCGTGGCTCCGGGAAGTCCCCCGGCGCCTTTTGAACATAATGTTTAATAATGGGGGACGTGTGCGCAGCGAGCCGCGGCCCCCCTCCTCTCCCACCCCACCCCCGCCCAACGCCCGGAGCAGCGCCCCCTGCTGAACAGTCTAACAGCAGCGCTGCGCCCCCAACTCCGGGCTAACGCGGAGTCCAGGACAGGAGCCTCTCCGCACCTCCGTAGAGCTTCGCCCCCATTCTCGCCAAGCGAGTGATACGGGCCGGAGGCTCCCGCCACAAACTGGGGCCCCGCCTCCCTTCCCCACGGCAATGCGACCCTCCATCACCACCAACCCCACCCCCACCCGCACCCCCCCACGCTGCGCCGGAGCCAAATGCGCCCTCCGAAGTTACAGGCTCCGGGGCATCGCGCGTATCCGCCCAGCATCTTCTCCACTCCCCTGCGGAAAAGCACCCGCCCCCTCCCCGCTCCTACTCCGCGAATGCCCCAGACGCCAGAGGTGGGGCCGCGGAAGGGCTCGGCCCCGCCTGTTCGTGCCGCGACCCCGTGGCCAACCCGCACAGAAAGGCCACAGGGGCCCACAGAGGCCACTGGGGCGAGCAGGGCTGCCACAAAAAGCGTTTTTGATCTTCGGTTCGGCGGTTCCCCACCCTGCCACAGCCCCCCAAAGATCGGAGCGGGCCGCCGGAGCAGAGGAAGTGACCCACAGGGAAGAGACGGCGAGCGGCTGAAAGGGCCCGCCGGAAACACAGATGGACCTGGACCTACAGTCGGGAAGCAAAGATTTGAGCGCGGAACGTGCGCTTAAGCGGGAGCCAAGAGCTTAAAGGAGCGCAGGAATTACGAAGGCAGCCTCGGGGTCAGGAGGGGACTCCTGCGCGGGAGTGGCGCCCCGAGTTCATCTGTGCGTCGAGAGTGATGACCTTGCGCCCACCTTCCAGGGAGGCCAGCTAACTGAAACGGGCTACTGGGTATGTTGGGGCACGGCTGGAAGCCAGGAGGGCGGGCAGCGAAGAGCCCCGGGGTAGCGCCTCCGTGCTTCCTTCCCCGGCCGCGGTTATCGCAGGGGGCAGCGGGGGCGTGGAGAGGAGCCCGGCGGCGGCGGCGCCTCGGAGCGCACTCGCGCGGCTGGCGGGGTTCTTGGGTCCGCAGCCGCCAGGGGCAAGTCTCGGAGGCCACGTCTCAGGGGGACGCGCAGAGGGAGGTCGTCGGCGGGTCTCGGCTCACTCCACCGAGTGTGGGAACGGTGCGGAAACAGCGAATGGACGACCTGAGCCTGGCGGACCCCCGAAGCAGGGCAAGCGCCTCCTTTTCCAATAAAATTGCGTTTAATACCGAACTCGAAATCTAGATGGGTCGGTGCGTCACGGTCACTCTGAGTGGGTGCTAGAGATCAACGCGATGCCACAGGACCCGAAGCCGCGTGAGTCCCGACCCTCTCGCGGTTGCGCCGCGCTCCGGCCCATGGAAGGGGCCCGGCCGGGGGAGCTCCCCGGCCGACTGCGGCCCAGGCTCCCGACTTCCCCTGCACCAGCTGCTTCGTCCCAAGCGAGCTCCTCTCTCGTGGCCATCGCGGCCACCGCAGATACGCGGCGTCTGCTCAGCTTGGGACTTTGGGCCCCTCACCACTCGGGGACATATGGGGGCAGAAGGAGAGGCCTGGCAAGGTGTCGCTCCTCGAGGACCCCGGGCGGATCAGGAGGGCGGAGGAGAAGGGCCGGAGATTAGCGTGGGAAGGTCTGAGCAGGAAGGGTGGTGTGGGGCTCGGATGACCAGGGCTTCATTAAGCCACCCTGCCTTTAGGACCAAGAATACAGAGCCGGCGACAAGGCCGTGACTACAGGTCTCTCTCTCTGGGTGGTGGCGGTACAATGCGGCCCGGCAGGAATCTGCGCAGGCTGTCTGGCAGAGACGCCCCCTAGAGCCGCTGGTCAGGCTCTCCCTGCCCAGCCACCGGTCTCTCCACTGAAGCTGGTGCTGGATCCCTGATGTCCTTCTCCGCTCCTTTCTGCCTGCTGCCACGCATAAGTCCTTTGCATCCTCTCGCTTCAGTTTCCCCAACTGTGTAAAGGAGAGAATGGAAAAGTCCTGGCACAGGCTTGACACAGTGGGTGCCAAATAAATGTCTGTTGATTCCATGATACCCCTGTCCCCAGACCACCCTGGGACTTAGGAATTAGGGATGGGTTGGAATACCTGTGCCCTTGCTGTCCCTGTGGGAGTAAGCCACTTAACTTCTTTGAGACTGAATGTCATCTGTAAAATGGGAGGATGCTCACCTCAGGAAATTTGTGTGTGGCCAGAATAACAGGCCCGCAGAGGAGGCTCGGTGCCAACCCCCCAAACCCCAGTCTGTTCTGGGCCCCAAAGATGATGATGGCTGGGGAGGAAGCAGCTTTTAGGCACTGGGAGGCTCTGGGGAGACTGCCCGGGGGCAGGCTGGCATTGCTGGAGCCCCTGCCCACCAGTGAGTGTGCTCGTGCCAGGACTTAACTGCTCTCACCTGTGTTCCTTGGTCTGTAAAGTGAGGCATTCATTCATTCGTTTGTTCATTTATCCATCCCTCCATTCATTTCTTCTTTCCAGTAAATACTTTCTGCCAGTAGCCTTGCATGTGTTGTGGATTCAGCAAAGCACAAGACAAACACCTGGAGCTTTCGTGAGGGCAGAAGGGACAGTAAACACATAAATACACATGAATATATGGTGCACTCCCAGGTGGTTTGGAGCAAAGCGGTGGGAAGCCAGGGCTGGAGGCTTCTTAATCAGCAGAGGACACTCTGGAGCCGAGCCCAGAGAGGAGGGAGACACAGGCAGGGGTGCTTTGGCCCTGTTGATTCCCTCTCCTTCCCCTTAAACAATGACGGTAACCATTTGTTCTCCTCCGAGTGCTGGGCATCAGGCCAACTGTTTAACATACCTCATGTCCTGTCACTCTCACCACTGCTCTATCCTGTGACATAGGTGTTATTCTTCCCATTTTATAGACAAAGAAATTTGAGTCACAGAGAAATTCAACACCTTGCCCAGGGTCACCGGGTGAGTGACAGAGCCTGGAGTCACCAACTGTCTTTGCCCAAGCCTTGGCTGCTCACAGGGGAGGTGGAAGTGTGAGGGGCTTGGTCTGCAACACCCTCCCCAACCCCGGTGGGGAGGCAGAGTGTTCCTGCCATTTCTTTCCAGCTCTCTGGAAAATTCTTGGCAGAGAAAGGAACTCTCAGGTCCAGGTGAAGACTATGAAAGTATCACCTGGGGACTCCTTCCTGCTGCCACTGTCAGCTCAGGACACCTGCCATTGAACGCAGCCTGTCGTCACCAGCAGCAGGGCGTGCCCATGGCTCGAGGAGCCACAGACACTCTGAGCAGGATGCGCTAGCAGGAGCACGTGGTCCCGCTGCTGAGTTTACATGATGTGACTTGGTGGCCTAGCAATTCAGGCCCACAGGCAGGACCTGACTTGACCTGGGACCCTGGATGCCCCACCCAGGGCTTCCCTGAGGCCAGTGAAGGAGCATCAGTCCTGAGCGAAGACGGGGCCCTTGAGGGAGAGAGAAACTGAGACCAGGATCTCCCAGCCCTCCATCCCCGAAACTCCTTGAAGCTGAGGCCTCCTGGTGAGCAGGTGGCCCTTGTGGGGCCCAGAACGCCAGGGCAGCCCAGGCTTGCTTGGGGCTTCCTCTTGGGGAGACGCAGGAGCCTTTGTTAGGTAGGCCAGGCAGGAGGGAGCTGGCGCTCCTGGCCTAGAGACCTGGGAGTTGTGCTCTAAGTGCTGCCAAGTGCATTTTGAAGGGAAATTCCTCTGTCCTCCGTGCTGCCCCAGCAGTCACTGGGAGACTGTTGATGAGGCACAGAGGCAGGTGCAGGAAGTTCAGAGAAGCAGGGAGAAAACTGGGGACTGAGAGTTCTAACTCTCATTCTTCATCAATCTGATGACACCCCCCCGCCCCCCCCAGCCCCCCATGCCCAGAACTCCAGGCTCCAGCTGTCATCTTCTCAGAGAGAAGAGATGAGATTGGCTCCAATAGGAGGAGGAGCATAAAAGCAGCCTGGTTGGGGGGGTGGGTGTTTCTTGACTTGGGTAGGGAGGGGTGGTTCCCACATTCTCACCCCCAGATCCTTCTCTTGGAGAACACTGTACTGCTCATGCATCCCTTGCAGAGGCTGCTGGCTTTCTCTTATTCAGGTCATAGAATCCCAGGATCTGAAAGAAACTTTTGGGTTATTTAGGCCAACTTTCCATGCCATGCCTGAATCATAAAAAATTGTTACCCAGGCTGTGCTTGCATACCTGCAGAGATGGGGAGCTCCCTACCCCAGGTAGCCTTCTGACAGCTCTGAGTGTGAGGAAGTTCTTCATGCTGCACCTGTGAGAGCCACATCTCTCAAAGCACCTTTGCTTTGGGAGTTTACTTGTCATCTGGGAACGTGAGCCTGGCACACTGGGTTGATGCCACTTAGGAAGTGAGTCTTGGATTCTGCCAGGTAGAGCCACCGTGCAGTGACTTTCAGGCACTGGAACGTGGAAAGGCCCTGGCTGCAGCCTGCTTAGCCTCCAGCAAGCATCTCCTGCCACACCCAGACACCAGACCCCCATGGCTGATGACAAGAGCATGAGGAGGTCCTTAGAGATGGCCTGCCTGCTTCGTCCACAGGAAGAAGCCAAGGCCCTAAAACAGGGAAGTGATCAGTACCCGTTATTTGGCACCATACCCCTCTGGGATGGTGGGTCCCCTCTGTGACCCGTGCCTTTGCTCTCCACGCAGCTTAGAAGATCTCATCCCGGCTCTGCCCCAGGCACCCTGTACATGAGGTGTGATGAGGGCTCAGCCTCCACTGCTCGCAGTCAGTGGGCCCCTGCAGTCATGCGCTATTTTGGAAGATAAAACAGATGCCCCCTGGCTGTGGTTGGTAGATGCTCCTGGGAGTCAAGAGAGCGGAATTCAAATCCTGCCTCTAACCATGGGCTGCACATCCCTGAGCCTTCCTGGCTTTAGGTCCCCAAATGCACAGTGAGACTGACAATCAAATGTCCACGGAGGGTCCACCTGTGATAGGTGGAGAGCGTGGGAGGATGGGGCCTGCTGCTAGGGACCCAGCCAGGAAACTGTCCTCCGTCTGGACCTACCATGGCCCTTGGCCTTTGTGACTGAGAGCTGAAGAGAGGGTTAGAGGTGAGGAGACAGGGTCTCTGCCCTGAGGATGGTCTCCCTGGGAGGGTGGGAGAGGGAAGATGGTGATGACACCCGCAGAAGCAGCCGCCTACTGGCTGTCGCTATATCTGGTGGTGCTGGTTTCCACTCAGCTGGAGCTGTGCTACAAATGTCTCCCCCAGAAAGACCTGGGATGGGGCTGCCTGGCTTCAGTGTGGGAAGATTCCGGCAGGGCTCCGGCACAGCCCCATGCCTGATGCCCAGGGCCGGGCTTCCTCAGGCTCTGAGGAATTTCCCGTGCTCAACCCGGGCTGCCTTGCCCCAGGTTACCCGGGGCAACAGCTCTGGCATCCACACCGGGGTCGGCTGCAGCCCGGCCCTGGGCCGCTGGCTCGGCCTGCCTCTGGGCCCTGGGCTGCTGCGTGGGGGAAGGGAGGGGACAGAGAAGAAGGGAGCCAGGTGGCTTCTTTCCCAGAAGTTCCACAGGGTACTTCTCAGAGCCCTTCGGTTTGGGACAAATGGCGGAGGGCTGGCAGACACTGCCATCTGCTGGTTACTGGTGGTAACAGTATCACAGTGTGGCGGAACTCCCGCCCACTGGGATTTACAAAGACCTGGTCAGTCCGGGAGAAGACTCAGGACCCCTGCACCAGGACCTCTGCGGTTGACCCAGCTTCCCTGGAGCTGTAAGGTGTCCTGGGAGATGATGGGCCAAGGACCTCCACTGAAGCCCAGAAGATGACAGTATGGGTCATGGTAAAGACCTGGCTTCCAGACCACCTTTGTGGTGCACTTGCTTTCTGATCTTGATTAAGTTAATTCACCTGTCGTCCTCCATCTCCCTGTCTTTAAATGCGGACAGGGATTCCTGCCTGTCGGGTGTGCTGAAGAGACTTTAAAGTACGTGAAGTCCCTACCACAGTGCCTGGCTCAATAAATGGTGGCTTTTATTGTTTATTGTTTTCTGGGTAAATCCCAGTTTAACCAGTTGGAAGCCTAGTTTATCTGACCTGTCCATCCAGTCTCGTCTGTGTGGCCACTGTCTTTGAGGCATTTCCCCTCTGTAGACATGTCCATCGTGAATATCAGTTGTCTGAATGTTCTGGAGTTGGGTCTCCCCATTAGTTTATCTTGGAGACCTTTGTGGATGCACAAGATTTTAAAAAAAACGTCCTTTTGAAATAGAAACTATGACTCATAGAATGTGCAATGATGTGGAATTACCACTCCTCCAATCTTCGTCAGATAGGAGCCCAGGGTTTCTCTTCTGGACACACAGTGAATAGGGGACCAAACTGTCTTCCCCTAGAAGATAGGGGCTGACAGGGAAGGAGGAGCCAGAAGATGTGTCCCCCAGTCCAGGATGTGTGACCTTGCAGCTGCCCCTGAGGATGGGAACATAGGGACCAAAAGGTCGCATGGTTCCCACAGCAGAGTGTCGGGCATGAACATCACGGGGCTGACCTTGCTACCTGGTGTCACTGGGTTGGGGGGCTGCTTCAGGTCTTCTGGCCCACATGGCAAAGGCATCTGTGAGATTTGACTGCATGAGGCAGTCTCTGAGGCTTCCCTGTGAAGGACGAGGGTACCTACAAAACTGGGGACTTGGCCTTAGGCCATGGCAATCCCCAAGGGCTCCCCACTTTCCTGGGTAGCTGATCCACCTCTAAATAATACGGTAATTTAGGGCAGTGCCCCAGCTGGGTTCTGTCCTCCCAGGCCTCTTTTCAGGCTCGGGTAAAGAGTTGGAGGACTCTAATCAAAATGCTGATCCTGATTGCTGGGGGCGTAAATCTGAAAGAATTAGTAAAGCCATTGGGTGACAGAATCAGAGTCCCAAAAGCCACTAGCAAATCATTGCAAATGAAAAGAACAGTGAGATGCCACTTTCTTTACTTCTCACGTTAGCAAAACCGAAGAAGATGAAATGCATTATTGGTGAGAGAATGGACAAATGGGCACTCTGTATGCCTTTGCAGGAATGTAAGTTCACAGAGATTTTCCAAGAGCAGTGTGACAGCATCAACATTTTAAAGAAGGAAATCCTTCGACTCAGCATTCTCACATGCATGTAGAAATGTAATTTGTTATAGGTATACTCGTATAAGCGAAGATAAATATACAAGGATTTAAAAAAATTGAGATAGTAGTGACAACTGGAAATGACCAAAATATCATTTAATAGAGTAATGACAAAATAAATTATGATACACCCTCACATGGGTTGCTGTTCCCTTAGCGTAAGATTGAATTAGATTTAGCTGCATGGCACAGAAAGATGCCCAAAATATATGATGCTGAAAGACAGGGTGGGCGGAGTAGAGGGAGGGGAATCAGCTGTCCACACCGAAGGTCAGCCACGTGGATGGGCGTGTGTGTGTCCAACAGTCACTGTGTCTGTGTGTATCTGTCACTGTCCTTCCACCCAGGCTCTGTATCCCAGCCTTCTATCTCCTCGGGGATCCCTCTCTCTTCTTTCTGCTCTGTCTAAAAACAAACACATTTTTACATCATAAAACAATAAATGCACCTTGGAGAGCTTCATTATCAGATAGCAGTGTAGACGAACTCCCGGGGAGCACTCAAAGCAGAATTGACAGATCAAGACAATAGAATAGAGAGTCCAGCTACAAATAAAATGTTTGTAAATATTTAGAATATAATGTGACAATTCCAGTGTAGGAAAGGATGAATTGTTCAATAAAGCTTACCAATGAATGGTACTGGATACTTGATTAAGTATTTAGAGCCAAAAAAATGACCCTTATGACATAAACCAAAATTAATTCCTGGTGAATCAAAGAATTGATTGTAGAAAATATATTTGGAGGAAATGTGTGAATATTTATACAGTCTGGGGTAAGGAATACTTTTCTAAGTATAATTCCATTGTAAAAACCACCAAGAGAAATGTCCATGGTTGGAACTACATAAAAATCTTAAAACATGCATGTAAAAAATTCTAAAACCAGAATTGGCCTTAACCAAATGGTCCAACTTAACATCACCAATAGTGGGGGATGATGGCATTACGTGCCCTCTGGTGTGATCACTAGTGTACCACTCCTGCCAAATATTAACCTGCATCGAACCACGAGAAATAGTTAGACAAACCCCAACTGAGGAGTAGCCTGCACAACTGGCATGGACCCCTCAGAGATGTCAAGATCATGGAAGATGAGAAAGCCTGGGAACCGTTAGAATAAAGGGGACTAAAGGGACAAGACAATTAAATACAATGTGTGACCCTCAATTCTTGATTGAGGGTGGAGGGTGGGGTTGGGGAGGGGGAAGCAATTGTAAATAAAAGACATTATGGGAAGAACTGGGGAAATTGAGGTATGATTGTATGTTAGGTAGTAGTATCGTGTCAATGTCCAATTTCCTGAGTATGATCATTGCATTGTGGTTATGGAGGAGAATGCTCTGGCTCTAAGGAAGCACATACTAAAGAATTTAGAGTGACATGTCATGATGTCTACAACTCTTTTTTTTCTTTTAAAGGGGCTAAGATCATTTTTTTTTTTTTGAGGAAGATTGGCCCTGAGCTAACATCTGTTGCCAGTTGTCCTCTTTTTTCTCCCCAAAGCCTCAGTACGTAGTTGTACATCCTAGTCGTAGGTCCTTCTAGTTCTCTTATGTGGGACGCCGCCTCGGCATGACTTGATGAGCCATGAGTAGGTCCACACCCGGGATCCGAACCGGTGAACCCTGGGCCGCCAAAGTGGAGCATGTGAACTTAACTGCTACGCCAGCCCCTACAACTGACTCTTAAATTTCAGGAAAATCAGAGCGGGGGTGGGGGGGATAAAGCAAGTGTGACGGTGTTATGAATAATGCAGTGCATCCGTGATGTGCAGCTGCAGTTCTCTGCACGGTCCTCCCTGGGACTTGCCCTGGCTGAAGAGAGCTGCTTCACCCCGGGTCAGACCCCTCCTGGGTGATTGCTGTGGGGGTGTAAAGGCCTGCCCCCTTGTCCCACTTCAGGATGACTTGCGGGGTCATTCCACCCCCCCACCCCAGCGATGAGCTGGGGCGTCTGCTGTGATTGCATCACACTCAGCTCCCCCTGCCCCGCCCTGCTTCTTTCACCACCCCCAGGTGATCTTCCCACCGGCTAGTCCATCTCAGCTGGAACCCAATCTGCGAGTCCAGGTGAAGGGTGTACAGATGTGGTATGAACCCCTCCACTTCTCTGTGAGTTTGAAACTTTTTCAAAAAGAAACTTGGGGGAAAAATAAAGGAAAATCCAGATAATATTTATCACAAAGGTTTAGTGTCCTTAATATAGAAAGCATTCTTACAAATCAACAAGAAAAAGACAAATGGCCCAATTTTTTAAATGTGCAAAGGAAATAAATAGGAGACGTACCAAGAAACACTGTAAGTCTAACAAACAGGTGAAAACATGTTTAACCTTATTAGCAATCAAATAAATGTACTTCTGAAAGAAATACTATTTTAACTTGACAAATGTGAGAGGATTTAAGAAAATGCATCCAGGGCTGGTGAGGGTTTGGGAAGGTGCGCTCTATTCAGTCTTCCTGGGGACGGTTTGCTGGCAGATACGAAACCCATTGAAAGTGTATCCCTGTGCACCCAAGGTCTCCAGCCTTCTGCAGTCGCCCTGTCCTTTAATGTCCAAACAAAAAGGCTGGATTTGCTGTGCCCCAGCCAGTGGAAACTCCCGAGGATTCCACTGTCACCTTTCACTTCGAGCTCCCTCCTAATTCCTGCTGACTTGTCACTTTCTGGGACTGTGGTGCTCTGTGAACTCTGCACCCCACACCTGATGCCATTTTCTTCTCTTATTTCGAAGACCACTTCACCAAGACCAGTGTGCATAGTGGGCTGTGAAGGTTTGGGGTGGGGGGCAGCCTGCAGAAGCATTACAGAACAGGACAGGACTCAGAGCAGCCACTGAACGCCACTGTCCCACCGTGGGTCTCCATGTGGTTGGGGCCCCCACCCATCTTTCCCAGAGCTCAGGAGTTGCCAGCAGCTATCTCCCAAATTTCTTTTACTTTATAATGCAAAGAGATTAAGCTCTCTGTCTCATTTCTCTTTTTCCATCAACAGTGTACACGCTTAGAGACTCACCAAAGTGTTTCCTGACACATGAGCACTTTTCCCCCAAACTTTCTCCTGGTGTATCTGGCTCAAACATCAGTCAGCCTTTAAAAGGTCACCCACCCATCTCCCAGCCCCCCCCCCCACCTTTCCATCATCTATACGTAGCTGAAGGACAAGATAGGTCAGTTAGGGGACACCTGCACGTGGTATTCTAAGTAACCATTTTAAATGATGGTTTGGGAGGTAATTTAATGTGGAAAGATGTTTACAGGGTGGTAAATGAAAAAGCAAGTTACAAAGTAGTATAGCCAGTAAGATTCTGTATTGTTTAAAAGAAAAGATATATCTTGTATACAGGTATAGAAAAAAATGTCAGGAAGGCAAGAATAACAAAAACTTAATTGTTATGTCTGGTATAGAATGAGAGGTGATTTTTATTTTATTTTACTATCCATATTGTCTAGTTTTTCTACAATGAGCATGAATTATTTCTATATAATAGTTCTGGAAAATCCTCTGCTTGTCTCCTCTCCTTCAGAATCAAGCTTCTGAAAGACGGTGCCACACTCTCTGTCCCCACCTCCTCACCTCTGGTCCCCTCTTCAGCCCACCTGACTCAGCCCTCATCTTCCTAGGTGGGCACCACTTGTCACGCCCAGGCCCTCCTGAAACACTCTCTCCCCTTTGTTCACTCTGTGAGTCCACTCCCTTCTTCTTCGGGAGAGGTGTAAACTCTTCCGCAGGCACAAGAGGGCCCCCAAGCGCAGCTAGCGCAGCTTCCTCTCCCAGCAACCCCTCCCACACCCTTTTCTCAAGCTCCTCAAGAAGGCTGTGGTTCTCTTGAGGCCCCTGGCTCTGCAATGCTGCCTAGAACACACTTCATCTCTTCTCTTCCTCCTCCTCAATCATCTGTACCCCATATTGAGCAGTTTTTGTGTCAGGCCTTGTATGAGTACTTTACTACTGTACCAAGGAATCCATTGCAGAAACCCCCACTTAGAGTGGTTTAAGCATTCACGCAAGAAGTCCTGAGAAAGACTCCAGGGCCGGTATGGTAGTTCATGTGCCGTCAGGTCCCCAGCTTCTTCCATCCTTAATGTGTAGGCCCCAAATTCATGTTGTGCCTCACAGTCACAAGACGGCTGCTGCCTCTCCAGCATTATATCTCCTTTCCAGGCAGAAGACAGGAAAGGAGCAAAGAATTTTCACCTAGTGAGGTAAACCCTTCACAGGGACTTCTGTGTATTTGGCCAGAATTATGTCACATAGCCCCTTCTAACTGCAGTGGAGGCTGGGAGCATGAGTATTTTACCTTTCCAGCCTCAGCGGTAGTAAAAGGCAAAGAGGAAGGGGATTGTTAATGGCTTTTGGGTAGCTCATCTACAGTGTCTGCCACACATTTCATTCACATTTTATCTCATTTAACTCACAGCAGTGCTATGAATTAAAGGTTTCCGTTATGCCCATTTCACCAATGAGAAAAATCAAAGCTCAAAGAGATAACTAATCCACTTCTTCATGACCCAGGTCTGGCACTGCCCCCTCCTGGAAGAATTCCTGGATGCCCCAACCCCAGGCCAAGTTAGTTATGCGCCCTTCCCCGTGCACCCGGGGCCTGCATCCATGTTGACATCTCCAGCTGTCCCTAAGTGGTGTGTGAGCCCCATCCGGGTCTTCTGCATCCCCAGGCCCTGAGCTGTGCCCCAGAGTGTCTGACGAGTGAGGTGGTGGCCCTCCTCCCCCTGCGGTGCCCAGATCTCTGGAGACAAATCAGCAGGTCCCCAGAAGACCTGCCCTGCCAGAAACAAGGCACCGTCAGCATGGTGCAGCCAGGACTCAGAGCAGACTCCCTGCAGGCCATGGTGTCCCTAACTGACTGCACTGCCTCTGAGGTCCAGCGACTTCCCCGGTGGGGAGACTGAGGCCTGGAACGTTCCTCCCAGGGCAGCGGGAAAGGGGAATAGAAGATCCTCTGCAATGTGGTTTGTGTTACTGCAGCTTCGGCCATGGAGCAGGCTCCTTGAGTCAGGCAGGAAGCAGAAAATATCAGATTCTGATCCCACATTCCATGCATTGTACACAATTATCCACTGGAGCCACGTAGGGGCACGCGGGACCCACAGAGGCAGAAAATGGGAGTGCTCTCCGGGACGGCGTCACTCTTTCATGGGGAGCCAGTTGTATTCTTGGCAGGCACCAGGTGTGCCAAGCCCCCATGAGGTGGGAAGCTCGGAGACAGAGGTGACCATTGCCCACAAGGCATTGGTGAGAGGCATGCTGCCAGCCCCGGCCATGACAGGGAGTCCCCTTCGTTGCAGCCCTCCACCTCTGCTTGCCCATGAAATGTAAGTGCTTCCCTAGACCCTCCTGGGCTGTCTCCACAGTCTCTCACAGGCGGGCTCAGCCCCACTCTCAGCTCCCACAGCTTCCTACCCGGGACCCCACATCAGAGTGTCCAGCCCTGGCCTGCCTCCTGAGATCCAGAGCCACAGATTCAGTCACCTCGACGTCCCCCAGCCCTCAAACACCACCTGTCCAAAACGGAACTCGTCATCCCACCAAAAATATGTCCCTTCTCCAGGTGTCCTGCCCCAGAGAAGGGTACCACTACCCAGCCACTCACAGGAGCCAAACCATAGCAGCATCCCGACTCTTCCCACCCACAATCACTCAGTTCCCAAGTCTTGGCCAATTCCACCTCCTAAGTCTCTCTCTCACCTGTGCCTGTTCTCCACCTGGGCAGCCACCACCCTACTTTATGCCACTGTCATCTCCAGTCTGCGTCATTCTGTAGTTCTGCTCACCTTCTTGCCTTCAGCATCATATGTTCCAAACCACTGTCCACGGCATAGCTGGTTGGGCCACTCCTATGTTCACAGCCCCGCTGTGGCCTCAAGTTGGCCTCAGGGTCAGCGTGAAGCCCTTGGCTTGCTGTACACGGCTCTCCATGTCCCGGCTCCTCCTTGTCCCTTCCCCTTGACCTCTCGTCATCCGTCATTCCCTGAATTCTATGTTCCTTCTTGTCTCTAGGGCTCCATACATGATATTCCTTCTACTGTCTATTCCTTCTTATTTCTTCGGATTTACCTTGGACTTTGGGTCCTTCGGAAAGCCTTCTCTGATCCCCACCCCACCTCAAGTCTAAGCACAAGGACGCTCATCGATGGCATCGACTGTGCCTTCTTCACTCTGTCTTCTCGGTGCCCAGCACACCGTGTATGGTCGAGACACGTCGGTGCAATGGTGACTGCTCCCCGCCTGGCCCTTCCCCCGAGCCGCACCACGCCAGACTCTGGGAGTGCTGAGGTCCACGCCCTTTCTGCCTTCTTCTGAGGTGAGGCACGTCAATTTAAACAAGACACAGGGACCCTGTGCGACCAGGAACCCCGCCCTGCAGACAGATGGGCAGGTGGGTAGGCAGAGCAGACAGCCGACCAGGTTTCCCTGCAGAACTTTCATTCATTTGCTCATCCTTCCATTCATTATGGCTCATCTTGTCTACAAATTTGAAACAAACTCAATAAAGCATACGAATGTATGTATTTAAGAGACACACTGGGGAAAGAGATTCATTTTTCAAAACTTTTTTACTATAGAATTTCTTCATGAAAATCTGACTCAAGGGGCCGCCCGGTGGCGCAGCGGTTTAGTTGGCGCTTGGCAGCCCGCGGTTCGCAGGTTCGGATCCCGGTCACCCGCCGACGCACTGCTTGTCAGCCATGCCGTGGCGGCGTCCCATATAAAGTGGAGGAAGATGGGCACGGATGTTAGCCCAGGGCCAGTCTTCCTCAGCAAAAAGAGGAGGATTAGCAACGGATGTTAGCTCAGGGCTGGTCTTCCTCGCAAAAAAAAAAAAAAAATCTGACTCAAATATGGGTAATAATGATGTTGATCATGATGATGATGATGGTGGTGGTTGGTAAGTCGAGGTTCATAGGGACACTGTTCTGTCCCTCCTCTAGGAAACATGACAGACATTATCCCATCGAGCACTCTGGCACCACTGAGCCCCGGCTTCTGTTCTTGTCACTGGGGCTCTCATAGAGAGAGCAAGGAATGGGGCAGGGGTTTGTACTTTCCTCCTGGCCCTGCTTCCAGACTCAGCTGTTCTTCTCTGGGCCACTTTGCCAGGTGACACAACCTGTTTCTCATCCCGTGGAGATATGAGTCCACTATGAGAGGGTCTATTACATTCTACATGCCTCTACCTCTAAGTCCCCTTCTGAGAAAACAGCCCCTGGACCCCATTGCCCTGGCTCTGAAACATAAGTGCTTCCCTAGACCCTCCTGGGCTGTCTCTCCCCAGCCTCTCAAGGGCGAGCTCAGCCTGACCCTCATCTCCCACAGTGCCAAACTCTCTGGACCCAAAGGCACCACTGGAGCCAGCCCAGGCACAGAAAGTAAGCAGACGGTAGGAAGGAGCCAGAACCTTGAAGAGGGGGCAGGAAAGGGGAAGCTGGAGGCAGCAGGTCTGTGGGTACACTCTGAGAGTGCAGGGCTGGAGCATCTTGTTCACTGAGCACTCCAGAGCCTCCACAGGGCCCGGAACATATGCCCAGCTCAGTAGATATTACTGAGTGAATGAATGAATGAGTGAAGAGGCCATGAGAGAGAGAGAGAGGAGTTTTGTGATGGGTGTGACTAGTGGCAGAGGCTGAGCAGAGAGCCCTGTCTTTTCAGTTGCTAAACATCAGAGCAGCACAAAGGCTCACGCTGACTAAACGCCATGTGTGCCAGGCCCTGGGCTAAACGTTTTACTGGTGGTGGCAAAGAGGTGGAAAGTTTGTTCATCAGAGTCCCACGGAGGTGGGGTGGGGCGGGGGGCTGGTTCATTGGGAAAATGCATTCAAGCATCCACTTTCCTCTGAGGAAGAGGAAGTGGGGAGCAGCTCAGGAAGGGGTGTCATCAGGTAGGGAGGAAAGGAGCAGGAGGGCACCTGGCGAGGGGGGTCTGCCAGGTGAGAGGGAGAGAGGTTTTGTGAGAACCTGTTCATAGGGACTGTGACAGGGAAGCTTTGGGTGACAGACTCTCTTCTTGACCAAACTTTAGGCTCCTCTGAGAGCCTCCACTCCACTAGGCATTGACCTTGACCCCCACCCCCCTCCCCAATATCTAACCAAGTTCTTGACCCCCCTTGATGGCTAGGCCTTGGCCTGTCTTCAGCAAGAATCCCCCTGGCGTTGCTGTCTCCTCTGGTAACTTCCCGTCACTGGCCCTCACCCTTCTCCTTGGCTATCCATCCCCACTCGTCCTCTCTGTATTCAGAGTTGAGCCTGACCTCTCTCCTACTGCAGTAGTCTCAACGACAGTCTTCCTTACCGTTTTAACAAGCGTCAGAATAACATTTCTTTAGCAGGAGTGAGGAAAGACACAGTTTTTCCAGAAGCTTTATGCTGGGAAGGGCTTGTTAGCCTCTTTCCGGAAAGCCTCGAGTCAGGCTGCAGTGTCTTGAACTCACCCTCCACAAATGGGTCTAATTTATCTTGTTGGCTGGGTTATATGTTACCTCATTTGACCCTCCTAACATCTCTCTGAGCATCCCTGGGGCCATAAGCACTGGCTGCATTGCTTCCCCAATACTCTGCCCAAGACAGGGGGACCAAATAATTTATCCTGTGAACCGGGGCACTCCTAAGAGGCAGACAGGCGCAGTCACTAATAACGCCGGGACAGCGGGCGCAAGCCAGGACTTGGGTTACCGACGCGAACGCCTCCCTTTCCTTGCGCGCCTCCCAGCCGCCCAGTCGGCTCTGGCGCGCGGGGGCCCGGGGCCGCGGCTCAGCTCGACCCGGGCCTCCGGCAGCGCCGAGTTGGCCTAGGGTCCTCGGCGCAGGCCTCCACGGGACCCGCGGACGCCTAGAGTTCCAGAAAGGCTTGGAAATCCACAGCCGCCTCGGGGCCGAGCCCGGCGGCCACTAGGGGGCGGGCCCGGGCCGGAGCCGGGGCGGGCGGTGCGCGCGGGGCGGGGACGCGGCGACGCCGGCGCCTGCGGGTCCCGTGACCGCGCACCCCGCCCGGAGCCGCCGCCGTCATGCAGTCCCCGGCGGTGCTCGTCACCTCCAGGTGAGCCAGACCCCCGTGCCCCGCGCCGCGCCTCGGCCAACGAGCAGTCCGGGTGCGCGCGAGTCGCGGCCCGAGGCGCCCGAGGCGGAGGAGCAGGCGGAGGCGGCAGGCCTCCCCGGTGCGCCGGCGGTTTCTTTGGGCTCAGCCCCTCCACCGCCCAGCAGGAGAAGGGGGCGGCCTCGAGTGTCCTCGTTTTACCGATGGGGAAACTGAGGCCCCTACAATGTAACGAACTCGCCCAAGACCCAGTGCTTCGAAGCCCTGGACTGGCTGGTCCTGCGCAGGCGGGCGGAGGGGGCTCTCCTCTCCCCGGCCCACCTGCCTTCATTTCTTTTGGCCCCCAGATCTAGTTATGCATCCTTTTGGTGCTCACCGTGTGCCAGGCCCGGTGCTGGGTACTGAGGACGAGGGTGAATCAGACAAGGCCCGGCCCTGCAGGGGGAGACCGGGATGACCGCAGACCTGCCTGGGACAGATTGGGGGGAGAGGGTAGTAAGTCAGGTTGCCATGGGAACACAGTGCAAGGGTGTAACCCAGGCTTCTGGGAGGGGGTGAGTGAGGTCATGTCCTGCAGGGACAGTGGATGTTAACCAGGTGAAGGGGAGCGAAGAGGTGGCAGCTGCTCAAGGAGGTGGCTCAGGAGAAGTGCAAGTTGTAGCAAAGGCCTGGGAGGCAGAGGATGCAGGGTGGGCCCACCCTGATCCAGGCCTGGAGGCCCCAGTACAAGATGGATCCTGGAAAGGCTGGAATGGATGTAGTTTTACTCTTCTTTCCCCCTTTTTAATATCTGTAAAGTAACTCACTTCAGGTGAATTCATACACGCCACCCTGTTCCCCCGACACAAAATCTTGGGCTAAGACACCAGTTTATTTCGTAAGTGAATGTATTACTCAGCCCAACTGCCATTTTTCCAGCTGTAATCTGAACTTCCCTGTGACTTCAGGTCTAGAAAAATATGATTCTTTAAGTAAACGCTGATGTCAGAACCGGCTTGGCCTCCTCAGCACCATGCAGTGAGGCTGCAAGTCGTCTCTTCATTGGCAGAAGAGGTTTCCCTAGTGCCACATAAGTCACCTCCTCTCTCTGCACCTCAGTTTCCTTTTCTGCAAAAAGGAGATTTCAGATTGGCAGGTATGAGCAGGGCCAGCAGCAGACACCCCTCCCAGCCACATGCAGACCCTTGGGGTGTGACTTTGGTGCTGGCTGCTTGGGAAGGTGGTGGGTGACTTCTCTCCCTGCCCCAGCCTGGACAGGGCTTGTTCACAGACACGGGTGCTGGCGGAGAAGGCCAAGGGAGTGGTGCTCACTCCTTGCTGGCAGGCACCAGCAAAGAAGCCCCAGGAGCGGCCTGCAGGGTAAGTCCAACCACCAGAAAGCACCTGCCACGCAGGTTCTTCACAGTCAGGCCCCAACTCAGCCTCCCCCTTCTCATCACCATGCACATTCATTCATCCAGCAGACCTTTTTTGAGGGTCCACTCTGTGCCCGGTACTGGTCCCAGTTCTGGATATAGCAGTGAACCAAACCAAGTCTCTCTCATGGAGCGTTAGTGGGCACAGCTGGACAGCAGGTAATATATGCTATGTCAGTGATGATAAATGGTGTGAAGGAAAATAAGGCAGCAGTGGAAATAGAGTGACAGGAGGAGTGAGTGCTGTTTTATTTGGTGTGGTCCAGGAGTGTCATTCTCACAGAGTAGAACTTGGGCACGTCCCTGACAAGCTCCCTTAGGGAGAGAGCCACGAATGAGAACTCATGAGAAAGAGTATACCAGGCAGAGGACAGCAGGAGTAGTGTCCTGGGGCAGGAGGGTGCGTGAGCACCAGTAGGGAGGCCAGCGTGGCTGGAGTGGAGTGACCGGGGAGAGTGTTGGGTGACGTGGTGAAGAGCGGTGGGCTTGGGAGCAGGGACAATCGGGACAAGCCTCATAGGCCACGGTAGGGCTTGGATCTCATTCTGAGCGCCATGGGACCTGCCTTCAATTTCACGAAGGTCCTTGGCTGCTGCGTTGAGCAGATGGTAGGTGAGCGGTGCAGCAAGGAGACCGTCTCGGAGGCTCTTGCAGTCATCCATGTGAGAGCTGAGGGTGGCTTGGACCAGGGTGATGGTGGTGGAGGGTGAGAAGTGTTTGGGTTCCAGATATATTTGGAAGATTGAGCTTTCAGGGTTTGCTGATGATTAGATGTGGGATGTGAGAACAAGAAAGAGGAGTCTAGACTGACTGCAAGGCTTTTGTCCTAAGTTCCTGGAATAGCGATGTTGCCGTATTCTGAGATGGGGAGACTGTGAAAGGAGCAGGTGTGGGCAAGGTGGGAGTCAGCATCCGTCTAGACGGATTAATTTTCAGCTGCTTGTGGATGCCAAGTGGAGATGTTAGGTAGACAGCTGGGAGGAGTATGGCCTCGAGTGGGGAATCTGGACTGGAGATAGGAATTTGGGGACCATTGGCCTGTAAATGGTATTTAAAGCCTTGGACATGGATGAGGTCACCTGGGAAAGGGTGTAGCGAGACAAAAGGTCTAAGGAGGGTGCTCTGGGCGGGACAGGGGACCATCCAGGGAAGCAGAGTAGGAGCGGCCAGGGAGGGCGGAGAAGAACCGAGAGAGAGTGGGGGTCCCAGAAGCCAATGAAGACAGGGCTCCAAGGAGCAGAGAGTGACGGCCAAGTGCCACTGAAGTAAGAGGAGAAGCGAGAATTAACCTTTGGGCTTACGGGCGTGGAGGTCACGTGTGTCCTGGGCACGAGCAGTTTCAGTTGCATGACGAGGACAAAAGATTGGTGGGAACGGATTCAAGCTCAAACAGGAGGAGAGGAACCAGAGACGGTGAATATGGATTGCTGTCTTGAGGAGTTTTGCTGGAAAGGGGAGCAGAGAAACAGAGCAGTAGCTAAAGGAAAAGGCCAGGTTGAAGGACAGCTATTGTTGTAAGAAGTGAGAATGATCAGTAAGGAGGGGAACTAATGGTGCCGAAAAGAAGGGAGACATCCAGAAGCCGTGTTCTCCAGTAAGTGAGAGGGGTTGGCCTTACGTGGGAGCCAGCCAGTCTGTCTCGAGTGGCGGGGGAGGCAGTTACAGGCGATTGTTGATGTGAAGGGAAGTCCTTTCATGGCTTCCGTTTCCTCAGGGGAATAGGAAGCAGGGTCCTCAGGGGAAACAGGTGTGGGGGGTTTGCTGAGAGAGGTGACTTAGACACCATGTCTTGCTGCTCAGTGGGTGGTCTGGTCGCTGTTGAGAAATGCAGACTCTCCGGCTCCACCCCAGACCTGGTGACTCTGAATCTGCGTATTGACAAGATCCCAGGTCATGTGGATGCACTTTCCAGTTTGGGAAGCTGGTTTAGGACAGAGGTGGGCAGACTGTGCCCGGGAGCCAAATCCTGCCTCCACTGGCTACTTTCCACACCGGCCGAGTTGAGTAGTTGACAGGAGCCGTGTGGCCTGCAAAGCCTAAAATATTTACTGTGGGTCTGGCCCTTTACAGAAAAGGTTTGCCTAGGGTATAGAGGAATGGGAGTGTGAGTGGATTAGGCTTGGATGCATCAGAGTCACTTGGACGACTTGTCAAAAGGACGATTGTGGGTCTCACCCCAGGGCTTCTGAGTCAGTGGCCCAAATTTGCCTTTCTGACAAGTTCCCAGGTGACACTGATGCTGCAGGGACCACGCTTTGAGAACCCCCCCATCTAGACCAAGGGAGGGGAGCCAGGTCATGCTGCAGCTTAAAGTTTGTGGCCATGAATTTCAGGTGGGACCGGGTGGCATGTGTGTGCGTGTATCCTGGTCACGTGCAGCTGCTGGCATAGGTGCAAAGGAGGCAGAGAACTGGAGAATTCAGGAGAGATGGCAGGGAACGGGGGCCTGAGGCAGTGGTTCCAGCAGTGGAATGGGGCATCTCAGCTGACAGGAGGGACAGGACAGGGTGGTGTGACAGGACAGGGAGGGACAGGGAAAGGTGGTGGGATCATGGATTGCAGGACCTGGGGTCATGTAAGAACTGTCAGATTGGGATACTGAGAGGGAGAGAGGGAGCTGGGCTGATAGGAGGTGCCAGTCAGCGGGGCATCTGCTTTCCTCTGCTTAGAGGCCTCTCCCCCTCCAGCTTGGGCCCCGCTCCTCCTCTGTGCTCGGTTTTCATAATGATCCTAATTCCTGCCTCCTTCCTTCCACACGCTCCGGGAGAGACCACCTGGGCTCTGGGGTGACTGCCTGGGAGTGAACCCTGGCTCCCCCTCTGACCCCTGAGACCGTGGGCAGGTGACTCCCTTTTTGTGCCTGTTCCCCTGTCTTTGAGTGGGTCTAAGCAGTAGTGTCCCTTTGTAGGGCTGTGGAGGCAGGAGTGGCTTAGACAGGTAAGGTCTGCAGTAGTGCCAGCTGCTCTCACTCTCACCTTTAACCTTTAGTCTGCCTTTGCTCTCCTGCTCTCAACAGCAACATCCATGTGCAGAGCCCAGAGCAGAATGGTCTATACTCAGGGTACAGCCGAGAACGCCCATTTGGTTACTGGTGAAAGGAAAAGAGGGCTGATTTGTTGGGTGTGTTTTCCATCTTGCAAGGGTACATTTGGGCTCATCTAACACCTCCCTGAAGGCAGGTTCGCCAGGCCTTCCTGAGAGACTCGTGCTTGTTACGGCATGCCTTATACCGTATGGAAATGTTCACGTGTGTAGAGATTTGTGTGGTCAGTGGATGTGTATACACACTTCGTTGGTAGGCATATGCCCCAGTTGATGACAGTGGCATCATCGTGACTGTCACATGCCTAATGTGGAGAAAGGAGGAATCTGTGAGGAAGGAGTTCTGGGGGACAGGGTGTCTTTGATGGATTGGGACATTAGTCTAGAGAGGGAAAGGGCCTTGACACAGGCAGTTTTAGCCCCAGAAGCCCCCTCCCCCAGGGCATCCCTTTTCTTGTGTTCTGACATCCCTGCCCAGCACACAGTAGGTCTCAACCTTGACGATGACGTGTCCCGTCATAGGTGTTAGTGTGACGTATGTTTGTATGCAAGGGTCTGCATTACCCCTTACGCAGGATAAGGAATATATTTAACGTTTTTCCTCCCGTCAGAGAAAATGTTTCATAATTTGTTTGCCCTCCGTACAGTTCGGTATGTTTGCGTTGCATTTACAGGTTCTCCAAGAGCGGTCAGGTTTGGCTGAGTATCTTCCCTAAGCTCCACACAGCAGCCTTCTCAGTGCCTTTTGGGGCCCCGGGGCTAATGAGGGCCGGACATCCAGTGCCCCTCGCATCTTCCCCCAGCCGGGCGGGAGCTGTAGTAGCTCTGCTGCCCTCTGATTGGCTGAAGAGGTGCGTCTCCCTCTCCAGATTCCTGGTGGGGTTTCATTCCTGCTTTGTGCACACAGAGCCAGGCACGTTCCTTGGTGGGAATGGAGCCCCCAGGATGCCAACCCCACAAGCAGGAGTTCGTGCACCAAGTCTGTGTGAGCCACCTAGCTGTGCGTGATTTCCCACGAACCCCGTCTTCTCTGCTCTCAAATGTTTTCCTACTGGGAACAGCCCTTTGTCTGGGAGCAACTCAAAGGCAGGGCCCAGGCCTGGGGCCTGGGAGGCCAGGCTTTATGAGGGGCAGTGGCTGGCTTGGAGCACTGACCACTGAGGACAGCCAGCGGAGCAGCCTTGCAGCCAGGCCCACCGGGCCATCGCAAGGTCCTGCCTGCATTTCACTCAAGAAGCCTGCTGACTGCCTTCTTTCCCTTTGGTAGGCGAGTTCAGAATGTCCACACGGGCCTGGACCTGACCGTGCCCCAGCACCAGGAGGTGCGGGGCAAGATGATGTCAGGCCACGTGGAGTACCAGATCCTGGTGGTGACCCGGCTGGCTGCGTTCAAGTCGGCCAAGCACAAGCCCGAGGATGTCGTCCAGTTCTTGGTGAGCTGGGGGCTCTGCCAGGATGCTCTTGAGGGTGGACAGGGTCCAGGGGTCCAGGTGAGCAGACACACCTGCCACCAGGGGTGAGTAGCTTCAGGGAGCGGGCACTTCTCTAGCCACCCTCTCTCAGGGCCTGGGTGTGTTGAGTGGTAAGGGCACAAGAATGAATCAAATCCTTACACTCCATGGGGAGACAGACTTGTGAAGAGACAAATGCAGGTGGTGCCAGAAGCATGCAGAGGCGGTGGGAGTGTAGAGAAGGGGCACCTAACCCCCCCAAGAGAAAGGGTCCTGGAAGACTCCTCGGAAGAGGTGAGGGCTGAGCTGTGTTTTCACGAGCAAGTGGAGCTAAGAGCAGCAGAAGGGTGTGCCAGGCAGAGGGCACAGCCCAAGCAAAGGCACAGAGGCTGGAAACCGTGTTGTGTGGGGAGCTGTGAGCGGTTGAGCATCGTCTGAGATGAAGCAGGAGAAGATGAGGTGATGGCGGGCACGACCAGGGCACGCAGGGCGTGCAGCGAGCCCGGCTTCTCTTGCGGCCAAGGAGGAGTTTTAAGCGGGGGGTGACGTGGTCCTGTTTGCCTCTTGCTGGCTGGTTTGGCGGGAGAGTGGAGTTGGATTGAAGGAATGGACCCAAGTCACGAGGATAATATAGTAATCCCTCAGGTGAGCACTGGGAGCAGGCCAGTTGTCGTTGGTGTGGAAGAGAAGGAGACTTGAAAACATTCCCAGGGTAACAGGCACATAATTTGCTGACTGACCATTTCCACCAACTGAAGTAAAGAGCACCCCGGGGGCAGATCTCAGGGGGGCATGTCAAGTGTCCGCCCAGTGGATCCACGAGGCTGGAGCGTGGGACGGGCTCAGGCCTGAGGGGCAGGCTTGGGAGGCATCAGCTTGCAGGTGATGTTGAAAGTCTGGGAGCGGATCAAGTTGCCCAGAGAATGGATGAGGGCAGAGGGAGGGGCTGAGGAGGAAACCCTGGGACACCAGCAGCTCAGGGACAGTCAGGAGAAGGAGGAACCGAGGCCGAGGGACAAGAATGGGGTGTCGTGGAGTCCCAGGAGCTAAGGGAGGAGAGAGCTTTAACACAGAGGTAAAATGAGCAAGAGTCCCACCGTATACAGTCATGCGTCGCTTAACGATGGGGATGTGTTCTGAGAAGTGCGTTGTTAGGTACTTTCATCGTTGTGTGAACATCCTAGATTGTACACACACAAACCTAGATGGTATAACCTACTACACCCCTGGTACTAATCATATGGGCCACCGTCGGATGCGTGGTCCGTCATTGACCGGAACGTCGTCATGCGGCACCTGACTGTATCTGAGATGGGTGGGACGGAGAGGCAGCGTTCTGGGAGCCCTTGTGGAGCCCCCAGGCCAGTTTGCTCAGTCCTGTGCAAAGGGCCAGGCTTACCTGTGAGGGTGTGCGTGAGGACGTCCTTAACACCTCCACGCATCATACAGGGCCACTTTTTCCTGACCAGTGACACCCACGCCCTGTGAGGTGAGTGTGCCTGCACAGGTGTCCAGGCGGGCAGGTACTGCTCAGACATTTTGAACCCCCTGTGAGGGCAAAGGAGAGCACATTCACTCCCCATGAAATCTGAAATCTCTTTGAAGTTTCATGATTTAGCTAAAAAAATTAGCATTTTGCATTCTACTTCTTAAGAGGATATAGGTGTTTTAATATAAAAATGAATTTAATTTCTAACCAGAGAGTAAAACTAGCCGCCAAGAAGGGGCAGTGTATTCGTTTGTGGTTTAGCAGACACCATGTGTGCTGACTTACATCGGAGGGATGCAAGGTGGGCTCAGCACACGGGGCACCAGCTAAACAGGAGCGCCCACCCCCTGCATTCAGGGCCTCTCCCTTAGCCTCCTCTCGTTGCTGCGTAGATAGCTACCTGAGAAGCCCTTGTTTGGAACACCGATGAGCATGGCCCTTGGATGAAGTGGCTCCCCTGACTTAAAACTCCCCACACTCAGTGCCCTGGAGACCCTTGGCTCCCAGAACCCCAGTCCTGGTGTCTGTGGGGCCGGCCTGCATGGAGCAGTCAGGCCAGCAGAGGGCGCTCAGCCCCCCTGGTCACAGCTTCTGGGTTGAGCTCAATCACTGCCTGGCTGGAGTCACCGGTTCTCAGGACCACTGGGGGTTGGAGCCTGCATCACTTCTGTGAAAGGATCCTCTTACCTTTCCGTAGGGCTGTTCTCAGGACAGCTCTGGAGCCAGCCTCTGTGTTGACAACTGCAGGCTTCAGCTCCCTGACCTAGATGACTCCCGTGGGGTGGGGGATTTTGAAGTCGCCCAATGCCACAGCCACCTGCCAGTGTCTGCAGCCCTCACAGGCTGGGGGTTCTGGTGATAATACTGGTTAGCCATGGCTGCATGCTCCAACTTAGCTGTGCAGTGGGATTGCCGGGTCTCCCATGTCTCAGTGTATCCAGACACCCCGTAGTCCATCAGCCACACCAGCGTTTTAGTGGTGTGCTGTGGGTGCGGCCCTGGCCAGGAAGTAGAAGTGGGAATATCCATGTCTTCACGCTCAGTGCTCCCACCGGGGAGCTGGGGAGACAGGCCCAGCATATGGAGAGAGCACAGAGGAATCCAAGACATGGGGGATGCCGGACTGTTGGTGGGGTGTGTGACAGAGCGGATGACTCTTCTCTGAGCACCCATATTGGGTGACACAGACCATGGAGATGACACCAACTGGCTGTGCTGTGGCTGCTCGCTCCATGCGAGACCTGGAGCCTCATGGGGCAGAGACCATGCTGGGGGCCCATACAGAGTAAACACACAGCCGGAGCTTGAGAACTGAGGAGTGAACCCTTCGCTGCAGTAGGGGTTCTGGGGAGAGGCCGAGAGCAGGCCCTGCGGGAAACTGAATGCTGCCCCAGGGTGACTCAGATGGCGCGGGACCACCTTCTAATGACCAGCAAGAGACCTGGCCTGCTTCCCCGAGGTCCCAGTACACGGGATCGCAGCTGACAATGGAGCAGAGAAACCAACTTTGCAATATCTGGGTCTTCACCACCTGAAGGCTGTAAGGACTGTCCCTGCTGGTCATCAGAGCTGCTGCTCATTCACGGGGAATGATCCAGAGATCCGTGCTGAGAAAAGGTGACTCGTAGTTGCAGGAAGATGATCTAACAGCCGGCCAGACTATACGGTCACCCTGCTAATGCGCTGAAAGCCCTGAAAGGAGGTGGTAGCCACGGTCACCTGCAGGCCAGGCCAGGGTCCCTGTATCACACATGACCACCTGTGACAGTGTGCAGAGCCCACCATGACCGCAACTTACCTTTGGGCCACTGAGACTCGTAATCGAGCCTGGCGTTGACTGGGAGGGTGAAGGAATGGGGCCTGAGGCAGGAGCTGGGCAGAGGGCCACCAGGGCGTACCTCCTGGGACAGCCAGTCCTGGGGAGGACTCTCCGAGTAGCCGGCCCTTGGGGATGAGAGAGAGGAGCGCTCTCTGCTTTCACTCTTCACTCCGGAAACCACGAGCTCCTCTCATTCCAGGTCTCTAAAAAGTACAGCGAGATTGAGGAGTTTTACCAGAAACTGAGCAGTCGTTATTCAACAGCCAGCCTTCCCCCGCTCCCCAGGAAGGTCCTGTTCGTTGGAGAGTCTGACATCCAAGAAAGGAGAGCCGTGTTCGATGAGATTCTGCGCCATGTTTCAAAGGATGCCGAGCTGGCCGGCAGCCCAGAGCTGCTAGAATTCTTAGGTACCTGAGGCTGGGTCCCAAATCCCTGAGGTCTCCTCTGGTTCAGGACTAGGCCTCACTGCCCTGGCCTGGCCGGAGTGGGTCCACAGCTGCCCCCTACAGCCTGGAAGCTTCAGCCAGGCTGTTGAGACAGGTGGGCCGTACCCCCATCCTTGGGCGGGTGGTGGGGCCCGGCCCTCAAGGACTGACGACCTGGGTGCCAGATGGGGCTCACACAGGGGTCTTCTCCATAGTCTGACCCCACCCATGCCCCTCTAGGCCAGCCCCATCCCCAGAGCTCCCCCTGACCCATGCACACACACACCCCTCTTCACCTCCTGCCAGCCAGGCCTGGGGTCCTGCAATATCCAGAGAAAGCTGTGCCCCCACGGCCGGGCTGGTGACCTGGCCCTGAGGACAGCTCCCTCAGCTTGCACCCCCGCAGAGATGCTTGTGGGCATAGCTCCAGGCAGAGGCTCAGCCCATGGTGACCCAGCACCCCTCTCCCCGGTAATGGGGACCTTGAGCCCTTGCAGTCCCTGTCCAGCCTCCTCCCTTCTCTTCCAGTTTTCTCATCTGTCAGGTGGGAATAACCTGGCTGGCAGGTGGTTGTGAGAATTCAACAAACCTACACGTGTAAAGTGCGTAGAACACAGCCTGTCGCATAGGAAGTGCTGTAGGAGCCAAGGCTGAGGTTCGTCCTACCCCCCCCCACCCCACTCAGCAAACCTCTAAACCCAGAACATGCTGGGTGGGTCCCAGTCTTGCACCAACGCCCCAGGGCATTTGAAGGACTCATGTGCCCTCTGGGTGGGGAGGAGTCCCATCGAGAAGCGCTGGACTCCCACCCCAGACCTTCTCCGCTCTTTGGACCACTGTGTTTAACTCTTTTCCCGACTACTGTGGATCTCCTATTTCCACAAGACAGATGGGAAATTTTCAAAAGAAAATTAATAACCAATAAACCAATTTTTTTAAAAAAAATGAGGGGTGGGAACAAAAGCAAAACCAGTGAGTGCAGAGGCTGGGACTTGGTGAGGCTGTAGAGCCCAGGCTTCTTCTGTCCTTTTCTGTGCCCCCAACATGGGCCCATGGGCCCCAGATCTCTCCTACTCCCTCTTTGTGGCTATGTTGACTGAGATAAGGGGGCTCCAGCGCATCTGCAGCTGGAAGAAACTCCCAACCTCCCGCTCCCCTCTGTTGTGGAGAAGGAGGAAAGGGTGGTCCGACTTTCCTAGTCTCTCTGTGCCTCAGTTTCCTCATCTATAAAATGGAGGTACATATCTCTGTCACATGAGATTTTTGTGATATTTAAATGAATATATACCTGTAAAATGTTTATTACATGATGCTTATTACACAAAATTGAAGGTTCATGAAATTTTGAGTGGTATTTTCACATTTGTCCTAATAAAATGACAACATATAATATAAGATAATGCTACACAATCATCTATCACTTAGTTTTCCATATTACATCAGTATATACATTACATTCCTATATGCTAGGCATTCTGTAAGTTTTTTACCTAAGGGTGATATTTTTAGCAAGTGACCACTGTCAGAGACGTACACTGAGGAACTGTTTGGATAGAGAAGAACAAGTCGTCTAAACCCATGCTTCTCAGGCCATCCACAGAAGAACTAGCTTTTGTATCCCAATCTGTCACAAACAGATACTGTCACAAATACAAAATCCCGTGCTTGGATATCATGACAGTGCCAAGCTGCCATGGAAATTTTTAGATGTTTGCTCTCCCTTTCTGTATTTACCTCATTGTGGACACTTGTCTGCAGTCCACACTTTGCAAACCACTGATGTAAGCCATTTTGTAATGGAGCCATTTGTTCTAGAATCTTCCACATGCTCACTGTGCACTCATCGCCCAGACTCTTGGAGCAGGTCTCCATCCGTGGTTGGATTGGCAGAGCTCCCTGACGTGCTCTTCAACTATAAAACATTCCTGGAGCTGTTGGTTTTATGGGAACCCCCCATCATCCGCTGGCTGGCTTCTCCTGCTGTTAGCTCATGGACAAAGGCTCAGCCATCCAGCGGTACCGACAGGCTCTGGGCTGCGGAGGTTCAGGAACCACTGCCTCTGTCTTGCTCTGAGGCTCCCTACCTGTAACCGCTCCACTCCAGGCATTGCTGGTACCTGTCAACCTTCGGGGGGCTTCAGGGGGTACTTGGAGCCCCGGCTGCCCCTGTCCACCCAGACCCGCCATCCTGGTCCCAGGACACTGGGAAGCCCCTGGGCTCAGGTCTGGGACCTGGAGCTTCTGCAGCACAGCGTCTCCTGGTCCCCTGGTGGTGGGTGTAAAGTGCCCTCTTCTGTGTCCCTCCACAGGCACCAGATCCCCGGGGGCTGCAGATGTCACCAGCAGAGACTGCTCTGTCCTGGACGCACACAGCCAGGCAGGGGATGATGGGGAGGCTTTTGACTTCTTCAAGCAACAGGACCAAGCAGAGGATGAGGGTCCGTCCATCCTGGGCCTGAAGGGCGAAGATGCAGGGAAATCTGAGGAGGAAGAGGAGGAGGAGGCCCTGGACCCTCTGGGCATCCTGCGGTAGGTCTCCCCATTCTGGTTAGGCCCCTTCTGGCTGTTCCAGGCTCTCTGGAGACAACTCCTCCCCCGTCCGGGGAGTCAGAAAACCTGTCTGCCTGAGTCATCACCCCACGTGGCCTGGTGTGCTTGGAAACTGGCTCTCTGCTCACCCTTGACATCATCCATGTCTTGAGGCTGGCCTCTGGAATCACCTGCCCCTCTCTGGTCACAGGGTGGCCCCACCCCCAGCTCTGCACTGTGGCCTGGCGGAGCTGCCCCCGCCCTCTCCAACAGCTCAGCAGCCCAGGCTGCCTGAACCCGGCCAGCCAGCCCAGGAGGCTGGGTTCTCTGTCCAGCTCGTCATTGACAGCCTGTGACGTGTGGCGCGTGACTGGAGCTCCCTGGGCCGTGTTTCACTGTCCTTAAAGCAGGGGTATTTACCTAGGCCTCCCTACAAGGCAGTTGTAAGGCTTCCATGAGTCACATGGGTGGAGGGGACTGGTGACCCATAAAGTGCCAGCTGTGCGTGATACAAAGAGGGAGAGTGAGCCCCGGGGTCCCCTAGCCGGTGGACTGTGTTCTCTTTACATGCACATGCATGCATACACATGTGCACACAACGTATACACTGGCTGGAGAAGAAGAGGCAAGCCAGCCATGGTCTTGGTGGTCCCTTGATGTCCTGATTCTGTCACCTTCTCGTTCCTTGGCCATCTGACTGCCTTTAGCCAATCAGTGACCTGCTCCTGAGTGCCCACTGCGGGGACCACCCTGTTCTTGGGGGAGGGGACTACAGGCCAGATGAGACGAGAGAGCCAGACTTCTGCTCCCAGGGCCCCTGTGATGGGCACAGGCTGAGGTGTTTGGGACCTCCTAGCCAGAAGGAGATGAAGGGGAACAGACAGACTCAGCCGCCCCATGGCCCTCACTTTTTCTTCTTGGCCCAAACGTGCAAGAAACAAGGTGGGAGCTGATGTTTTTGAGAACCCACAGTGCTCTGGGCATTGCAGTTTGCACTTTGCACACCATGTCTCCTTGACACCTGCCCTGCGAGCCGATGTTGTTATCCCATTTTACAGATTAAAGAAACTGAAGCTTGCAGAGGCCCAGTGCCTTGCCCCAGATCAGACTGCTGGTGAATAACGGTCCTGGGACTCAAACTGAATTTGGGATCCTGGACAGTGGAGCCAGACTGCCGGGGCTTGAATCCCGGCTCTGCCATTTACTGGCCATATGTCCCTGGCGGTTTACCCAGTGAAAACAGGGTACTGATAGCACCTATCTCTTGACGCTCGTGTGAAGATTGAGTTATCGCAAATGTTAGCGCTTCACCCTTCTCGTGGCCCCATCTTTCTGCCCCACCACCTCCGCGGAATCAGACCACAGACCCAGAGTGCCATCCCATCCACCATGATGAGAGCGTCTTAGGGACTCCCTGAAGGTCAATCAATAGGTAAGGGAGGCCTGTCTCGCAGGTCCTGTTCAGAAAGGAATTAGAGCTGATTATTCATCAGGCAGGGGCCAGTTCAGCTTAAACGACATGAACATACAGTCCTGGAAGCACTGCCCGCCTTCCTCAGCACCGGCCTTCCTCTCCTGGTGGGATGCGAGAGCGGTGGGCATGCAGAGGGGAGACGTGGGGCAGGGTGGCCGTGAGCCAGCCGGATAAGGACTCATATTCAGGAAAGGTGCCCGGGTACTTGGGAGAACGGGACCAGAGCCAGAGGTCCTGCAGCATCTAGGTGCAGGGACTCAGGCCCTCCCGGCCCCGCCCCCAGCCGGCCTTGTCCTGGGGAGAGGGTCAGCGGCCCTGTGGGAGCAGCAGCAAGGTTATGTGGGGAGAGGTTTGTAATGGCCACTCCTTATCAGCCTAGCACAACCCGCAGGCCCTTCTCGGGCTTTATTTTGGTAAGGATAAGGCTTTGTTTGAACTCACGCTCTGTTGTTCTGAGTAACCGCACGTGGTGCCAAGCTGAGATGGACTTCGGTGGTTTGTGCCAGCCTTTGGCTGAAGGACATGCTTAGCAAAGCAGCTCCTTTTTTGGGTAGGAAAATGCTCTTTGGGGTTGGCAAGGGCCACCTTGAATTTCCTACTGACTCCAATAGCAGATTGTAAGGGGATGTGTCAGCCATCCGGGGACCACCTGCCCCCCAGCACTGTTCCCGGCTCTGCACTCCAGGGGCCTCATTCCTGAATCCTGGGAGAGCTTAGCACCTAAAAGGGATCCCAGAGGCTTAAGACCTTCTGCCAATTTTTCTTTTAATGACCAATGTGACAGTGGTCAGTGCTGTTGCCTCCATCAGGGATAAGAACAACTAACACTTTTTGAGAGCTCATTAAATGCCAGGAACTGATCAGCTTTTATGTGAATAGAGCTTTTCTATTCTATTTCTTTTTTTAAAAAAAGATCGTGACACATCAGATTGCTGTCAGGATCCATTGTGGGTCTGGTTTGGGAAATGATGCTCTAGGCAGCCAGTACTGGCATCGAGCTCACTTTGTGTGTGAGGAAGCTGAAGTCTGGAGTCAAGTAGCTCATCCACGTCCATACAGCCACACATGGCAGAGTCGGGACCTGATGCCACTCCCTGTACTGTCCATCGATTCCAGTCTCTCAGCAGACTGGGAGGTGGCCAGGACCCCAGGAATAGCTCCCTTTCACAGACGGGAAAGTGGAGGACAGAGGTGAGCAGGGTTTGTCCAGAGCCTTGTGTGTGTGGCAGAGCCATGCCTGGAAGTCGGGTTTCCCCTCTGCCTCCCCTGGGACATCCAGGTGGGCCTGGTGACCTTCTTGCACGGTGCTGCCCACCCCGCCCTTTGGTGGGGAACATTCTATTCTTTGCAGGTGAGTTATGCTTTGCATGCGTATTTCTCCGTCCTGTGCCCTCAGTTCCTCTGCAGCCATGCAGCTGCCTTCCCAGCTGTGCACCGTATCCCACCTACAAGCACCGTTGGGGCCTGACTCTGGCCTTCCCGGGGCAGCCACGTTTCTAGGCGACTAGCGTGGGTCCTTCCTGCCGTGGCCGCGGCGGGGCGCCGTTGCTCCGCTGCAGGGCTGCTGGAAGGGTGGGAGCCGCCAGCACAAAGCCTGAGCAGGGACCGGCCTGGCTTCTCTTTGTCTGTTGAGCCTGGTTTCCATTAAGGAAAAGATGCATTAATCCATGTTAGAAAGTGCTTCAAGACAGAAAAAGCCCTCACCCGGCGCATCCCGACACTGCTGCTCCCCCGTTTGCGGGGTTTTTGTGCGTCCCTGTCCCCGCGTGACCCACCTGAATTGCAGACAGAGCGCCCGTGCCTTTTTCTACTCTGCTTTTTCACTTAGTGTCCTCTCACGATCGCTTTCCACGTTGTACATGGTTTTCGCATTTAACTTTCTTTTTTTGGAGACTTCACAGTTCTGAGAAAGATGAAGTTCTACCGTAATAGTCCTGCCTTCTGCTGGAAATACTCTGCCGGAAACATTTTTAATTATAACTCAAATAATATATGATTATTGATGGCACAGTTAAAAATTCCTTCGCTGTGGAGATATACACTTTTGGATATTCATTTTTATTACAAAAATGAGATCATGCTACGTGCGCCATCCCGTAATTTGCTTTTTTTCAGCTTATATGCTGGGTCTTTCCAAATCAGCAAATAGAATTCTACGTTCTTACTCTGTGCTGGTCCCTGGGGTTGATATACTAGGCTCCCACTTGGGGACCCTGTGGTGTTTCTGTAGGTTTTTGCTATTACAGGCCATAAGGAGCTTCTTCACGTTTATTCTCTGGAACGTTTCCCCCAGATCCCTGCCCCAGAAGCTTCCCTCCAGAGAAGGGTTCTTTAGGGACTTAACCTCCTCTGTTGGGAAGGCCTCCCTGCTTTTCCAAACCCTGCCTGCCTGCAAGGCCTGCTGCCCCCGCCTCTTCCTCAGTGTCTAGGGAGCCCCCTCCAGGCCCCAGGTCCCTGAGGACCCTCAGCTTCCCAAGGGACAGGCTGGTTCCTGCACAAACACAACTTCCTACAAGGCCGGGCTGCCCACTCTCTGCTGATAGGAGGGGAGCCAGTGCCCCGGGCCCTGTGCTGTGGCCTCCGTGGTGAAGCTGGATGGTTCTTGGGAATGCAAGTCGCATGGTTTGTCAGAATTACTTATACAAATTTAACTTTACCTTCCATAAAATAACCATATATGTTTTAGTATAGAAATAATATTTTACTCCCTATATTTGGATGAAATCACTGTTCTGGGATGATTCTCCGTGTTCTCCAAGTTTGTGCACGAAGTCTGCTCTGAATGAATGGACTATTAGGGGCAACAGATACAGCAGGGTTTCCACTTCCTTAATTCAGTGGTGAAATCTTTGGTTCCAGAGAAGTCTCATACAGAACCCCGATAAGTAAGACAGACTGAAGTAGAATTGGCCCTGGGTGAGACCAGAGTGGGGACCGGCTCTCTGCCCCCTCAGCCTGCCTCTCAGGTGGCCGTGGGCAGCTTTGCCAAAGGTCAGGGCCCTCCAAGAGTGGTTTGAAAACCACTGGGAAAGCTGGCCCACCTGTGTGGTCCCCAGAGCAGGGTTAGAGGCAGACAGTCCCAGGTTCAAATCCCAGCTCTGCCTCTTAGCAGCTGGCGGGCACTGGGCAGGCTGGCGAACCTTTCTGAAACCTCTCAAAGCCTCAGTTTCCCTCTCTGTAAACTAGGGGTAAAGCCTAGGCCCAGCGGTTGTAAGGGTAAAATGAGATGAAGTACAGGAAATTTCCTTTAAAATGTTACCATGATTTCTGATTTACTTTGCTCTGAAGAAGCCCCTGGATGTTTAAACGGTTGAAATGTTGGGTGTTTACACAGTTAAAATGGAAAAGGCCGCCTTCCCATTTCCTGTTGTTGTTATGCAAATATCAGCACCGGGTGGTGTGCACACAAGTCCTCTACATCACTGGCCAGGCGCACGTACACCTGTCAGACCTGCAATTGGAGGAGCCAGCGCTCTCCGAGGGGGGGGGGTGGGGGTGTGTGTGTGGGTATGTGTGTGTGTGTGTGTGTGTGTGTGTGTGGGTGGGTGTCCCACACAGCCCCCCAGTCTCTGCCCCAGGAGGAACTGGGCTTGCTTGACTCTCCTTGATGGGATTAAGTGGTTACTTGACTCCTTAGGAGGTGGAACCTTGGGAGGTCATGCGTGCCATTCCCCTGCCTCAGGCTGGCCCAAGGTTCTTGTGGCAGCCCCCAAGTCACAGCTTTTAAACTGTAAGGGACTGGACGTCAAATCCAGTGTCTTCGTGGTTACAGTTGAGGAACCTTCCCAAGATCACGGTCAGGGGCAGTCTAAGCGGGAGCTCCTGCCTCCTGCCTGTCGGCCCAGCACTTTCCCGCGACCCCCAGGCTGAGACCCCACCTGTGGCAGGTGCTGACTTCACGGCCCTCATCTGTTCATGCTCCACGCTGGATGATTTGTGGTGCGACTGCCTGAGTCCTGCTAGTTGTGTCAGCATTTGGAGGGTCATTGGGCTGTGGGAATAAACCTAGACACCCCCCCTCAAATGAGAACAAGCAGAGGCTGTCTATTCAGAGCTAGCCATAGCAAGGAAGGGGTCACCCACCATGACCTGCGATTGGCAGAGACTCACAGGCAGGCTGGGGGGTGGGCAAGGGTTCTGGTGGAGAAAGGGAAGGCTCAGGTGCCCCGACTGGAGGCCATTGGCGTGGGGAATCTGGAGGCTACTAACTAGAATTGGGGCACCCTGCGGCCTGTGCGATTGTTGGGGGAGCATATTTGGCTTTCTCTGGCTGGTCCTGTTAAGTGGGAAGCAGGCAGTTGCTGATAAAGTCCTGGCCACTGGGGCCATCTGCAGGGGTTGTGGGTTGACTTTCTGGGCCGGTTGCTGTAGGCCTTGGGTCAAGTTCTGTTTTACATCTGCTCTGGCCATTGTCTGTTAGTATGTTCAGTCTCTCAGGGCCATTTTGGGTGTGACCAGGGTTGGGTGCTGGCTTTCCGGCAGTGGATGCCAGAGCCCCTGCAGCCGGACCAAGCTGGTTTCATGGTGGTGCTGATGCTGTGGTGGATGAGGGCAGCATTTGTCCCCCATGCAAGAAGCAGAAGCGTCGTCACCCACGAGCCAGGAAGGGAGGAGGGTCACTGAGGTCCTGATTCTGTGGGGGTGGAGCTCAGTGGCCTGGAGAGTCAGGCCATGGCTGTTGAGAAATAGGTCCTTGAGTGTGACTCTGGGACAACAGCAAATGATGAGTGTCTACCCAACAGGGCCCATTTGCTCTTTAGAGCCCAGGATGAAGTCTGTTGGGTCAAAAACGTACTGTGAGCTAGACAGCATCAGGCAGCACCTGTGACAACAGGCCTCTGCTTTGCACTGCACTGATGGCATGCAGGCTCCACTTTGCAGCTTCCAAAGCATTCCTTGTTCCCATCGAACAGATAAGGAAACAGAGATGTGAAATGACTGCCCCAGGGTCATACTTGGATTCTCCTGCACCCCCTCCAGTGCTGCTCCCTTGGGAATGGCCAGAATCACCCAGGCCCTGCGGGATGTGGCCCGACTTCCCCTCAGGTCCTCCTCCTCCTCCCCCCATGCACCTGCTGCCCACGTGTTGGGCACTTACAATATGCCGAGCTCGTCCCACCGTGCCATTTTCGCAGCGGTGTCCTCTCTGCCTGGAGCACAGCTTTCCTGACTCTATTCATCCTTCTGTCTAGTCCTTTCCCGAATCCCCCATCAGGGTGAGGCTGGCTCCGTCCCACAGGGTGAACACCTCTCCTCGCTGATTCGCACGACTCTTGTGATTGGATCACCATGGAAATGACATTGTCCTGGAGTGAATTTCAGAAGTTCATTTATTGGTACTCTGAGAACTTTCTCTAATTGGGGGAAAAAAAAGCTGAATTTAAGATTAAAAAATGAAAACGTGCTTTATTTGAAAGTAGGAAAGTTGTATGATCAGAAAGGAGGTTGGTTTCCATATTTGGTTGAGCATCACCCTGGCTTTGAAGGTCACGAGCAGTCGTGTTGTCTGTGAATCTCGGCTTCAGCAGGATCCACCGTCTTCTCTTTGGTCTAGGAGATGCCCCTGGAATTCACATACACTCAGGTCCCGGGCAGTTGGTGCGCCTCAGTGGTCTGCTACAGCAGGCAGGCTCGTCTGGGAACTTGACACAAGCCCCCTGGGTGGCCAGAGCAGAGGATGCTCTCCTGTGTCAGTCACCGTCACCAGAACTGCCTGAGCCACATGGAGCAGGGCCGCTTCTTGGCCTGTCAGGGCTGTCGGCCACAGCATCTGCCGCCTCTCACTCTTGTGCATCCGTGCCCGCCTGCAGAATGTGGCCTGGTCTAGACATCTGTCTTCTGTCAGGCACACACAGCAGGAAAGCTGATGTCTGCCCATGCACACGTGTGTGCCACAGGAACACACTTCCACACGCCTGCACCCGTCCAAGGAGCCCCCCACCTGCCTCATACAACCCGTGCCGTGCTAGAACTTCACAAATTCAGATGACTCCCCCCGCCCTGCCCCCAGTGGTCGCCAGGAAGTCAGGACCTGCACTTTGTTCATCGCAGACATCTCTGTTTGAGGCTTAATCTCCCCGTCCCTGGTGACAAGAGTCTGATAGTACCGGCCTTTGTTTGGTGAAGGGAGAAGAGGGGCGTCCTTCGTCATGTCAGTGCAAAGGGTAGGCTGTCGGGCAGGCACAGCAGAGCTGGGCTGTGCATCCTGCAGACAGCTAGGTGGACACTGATGGAGAAGTGGAGAGGGGACAGCGGGGGCGCTGGGGCCATTGCCTATATGGGCAGCCTGAGTCCATGCTCACACGATCTATGGGAGGGGAAGAAACTGGGCTTGGAGTCTAAGTGACTCACTCACTTCACGAATGAAATGTCTGCCCCTGAGTCAGAAATGTGCCATCATCCTAGACACGTCCCTTGTGCCTGCTGATCACCTCAACAGTCCAAATTAGCAAGCACTTCTGCCTTCTGACATCTTCCCTGATCTCGTCTCCCCCTCACACGGCAGCTGCTTCCTCAGTCCAGGCCCCGAGAATTTCTCCATGGGCCATGAGCAAAGCTTCCACTGGGGACCTGGTTCACTGCCCCTCCCCTCGCAGCATTGTCCCTGCCACGGGGTTCCTTGTCATCTAGAGTCATCCGGGTTCCTGGTCACACCACCTGCAGACCCTCACAGAATGATGGTCTCCACCCTTAGCACATCAAGGTCACTGCCCACCTCTACCCCGCCTCCTCTGGGAAGCCCTCCAGCTGGGTTAACGTCTTCCTCTGTGCTCTGGCTGTCACAGAATTATTGCCATTTGTGGTCATGATCAGTTTATGTGTCTGTGACTCTGCTCGGCTGTGAGCTTCTGGGGACAGTGGCAGGTCTTACTCATCTCTGTGCCCTCAGCACCCAGCACAGCAGGTTCTTGCACATGGGAGGTGCTTAATGAGTGCTGGGTCATAGAAGGCACTCAGAGTGAATGAAGGAACTGCTTACGGAAAGGCTGAGGGGCTGGTGGAGAGACCCCTGAGATGACTGAGAAGTCTTTGGAGGAGGAGCGATGGAGTGGAGGGGCTGTCTAAATGTGGGCCTCGTTCTCACAATGAACCTGGGACCCTCTCTCTTCACTCCCTCTCCCCTCCTCCCTGGGGGAGGAGGTAGAAATAAGTCTGGAGAAGAGATGCATTGTCAGCCTGTCTGTCCATCTATCTGTCTGTCTGTCCTTTCCCCTCTTCCTTCCTTCTACCATCCACCCATCCTTTCATCTGATATTTATTGAGCGTCTGCTCTGGACCAAGCACACTGCTGAGCCCGAGAGAGTGAAGTCTTGGGGCCAACCAGGACAAGACCCTGGGGCTTTTAGCTGTCCAAGCTCCGTATTTCCTGCTTGTCCTTTGTGTCCCCTGGAGACAGGATGGCCCAGGGAGGAGTGGTGCAGCGTACAGATGGCACTTGACTGAGCGGCCCCACGGGCCCTACATTCACGTTATTTCAATTCAAGACAACAAAAGATCAAAAATGTTTCCAGAGAGGAAAACAAGAGCCTTCATCCAATTTGAGAGGAAAACTCATAGCAGGAAGGTCCGGCCTGATTTGTGGTCTCAGAACAGAAGTGGGTACGAGAAGGGGAATCACTGCAATCTCTGATGGCTTCTCCAGAGATGATCAGCCACGTTCGCTTGCTCTTGCTTCCTTTGTTCTTCACACAGTTCCCTTCTCTCTGTGCTTGCTCTGGTTTCCGGTCCCTGGGAAGCGTCTCACCCCTTGCCCAGGGCCTGTGTACTGGGATGGATGTGAGTTTGTTTCCCCAGGAGCTGTGTCAGGCCTTGCTGGTTTCCAGGCCAGGTGGACCTGTGGGCAGTGGCCGCAGGGCAGCAAGGCCTCAGCCCTGCCCTTACTGGGAGCTGCTGCCCTGGGCTAAGGGTTATCCGCCATCACTGCCGTGGTCCCTGCCCCATCCAGGAGCGGGCCCAAGCAAGGGTGGCTGTGAAGGGTAATTAAGGGACAGCAGTGGGGCAGCGCCTGCAGGCCCTGGGCTAGTCCAGTGGCTCCAAACCTGACCGATCATCATATTCCACAGGGACTCAAACACAGCTTCCCGGGCCTGCCCCTGAGGTTCTGACTCAGTAGGTTTTGGCCGGGGCAGTCTCCACTGGCCTGCCCCCAGGGCCATGGCCGCTCTTTGGCACCCACTTTCCAGGGGTTTTGAGAGCTGAACTGGCTCTGCCTGATCAGTGAAACAAAAGGGGACAACATCCCAGTAAGAGCAAGCCACCCTGACTCCTCGAGCTGTGTGAGGAGGTGCCACTGAAGTTTCCAGAAAGCACTTGCCCTTGGGATGTAGCAGTCCAGGCTGCTTTCACGTTGCCCAGCATCATAGGCAGGGCCTGGGGCTGGTGCCAAAGCAGAGGTGTGTCCCTGGTGGCCTGTGATGTGAGCCCATCTGGCTTGTGCCCAGGATGGAGAAAGAGCAGGGATGGGTATGTGGGGCTTCCTGGCACAGCCCCTGCCACTGAGTCTCTACTGTCCATGTCTACCTTCAGAACGTGCCACTTTCCCCCAGAGAACAGGGAGAGCAAGTCTGTTATCCCCACCCGTCCTGTATTTCCTCTCTGTTCGTGGGACACTTTGAGGGGACAAGAGCATAGGGCCATGAGCGTGACTGTCTTCACTCTAGTCGCCCTGCCTGGTGTGTGGCCTTGAGCAGACACCCACCTTCTCTGAACCACCATTTCTTCATCTGCCCAACAGGCTGGACAGAGGCCCTCCCACGGGGGCTTGGGCCCTGAGCGTAGGGATGTGCTCCATCCTGCAACCTTCCAGCGGGGCGTTCCCGGCTTTCGTACCTTCTCCCCGTCTCAGCTGTGCACTCGAAATTCTTCAGAAGTCTAAATCCAGACCGTGGGAATGGTTGCCTCTGAGCGCCCTGCCCTCCACCACCCAGGGCTGCCTGCTGCTATTTTTATCTGCTGTGGTTAGTCTGTACACGGTTTAGGGCAGAACCAGCCTCTTGGCGCAGTTTAGCCACGCAGAGGTGTCAGCATGCACTCAGATGGTGACCTCGGTCCAGTGGAACTCCCCTCCAGGCAAACAGGAGAACTAGAAATCCCCTTTCCAGTAAAGACTTTATTCTCGTTCACAGGAATCTTAAATGGCTAGTTTAGGCATCAGCAACAAGGGTCAGATGACATTGTTCAGCCTAAACCAGGTTTGCTTATTTATTTATTTACTGGTGATGTACACAGATCTGCAGAGTTCATTTCCAGGAAAGTCTGCATGCAGTGTAACCACCACCCAGACCAGGAAGTAAAACATTCCATGGTCCAGAAGCTTCCCTTGTGTCCCCTCCTGGTTCCCGCAGCCATGTCTGCTCAGAGCAGGACCTCGGCCAGTCAGTGAATGAGATGGAAGGGGATCTTAGGGGTGACAGAGCCGAGTGGGGCTCTGAGAATCCAGAGAGGCTTCCTGAAGGAGGTGGCCTTTGCTCAGTGGGACTGAAGTGTTTTCTAGAATGATGGAGACTACACCACTCATGGGGCAGTACAATATGTGTGGGGATATAAAGGAGCATTTACCGAGGCTACTTTCTGCTCTTCTCTGGGGCCAGGCCCTGAGGTTTGTGGCCTCAGACTGCATGCTCCCCCGCTTCCAAGTGGCATGGAGTGACTCTGAACCTGGCCCAAGGGAGCGCTGAGCTCAGGTGGCCCTGCAGCCTCCAGAAGGAGAACGTGGTCTCTGGCCTGTGACCGCGCAGGGAGGCCTGAGGCCTGAGTCGCAGTCGGTTCTGTAGTCCAGATACCCACCTGCTCCTCCTGTACATCTCGACAGTGGTGGTTCCTGGGGCTCAGGGCCTGGCTGCTTCCAGAAACAGGGTCTCACTGCCTCCCTTGTCAGGTCCTTGGAAAGTTCCTTCTTGACACAGCTCAGGCCCACCCAGCACCTCTGTGGATCCGACCAGGCCACCTGGGCCGGCCAGCAGGGCTCTCGTGAGAAGTCCTAACCTTGTGTTTTGTCCGTGATTCTCTAGCTCCAAGAAGCCCAAGAAACGCCCCGAAGTGGCTGTGAAGCCCCGACCCTCGCCCCGGCTCACCATCTTTGACGAGGAGGTGGACCCTGGCGAGGGGCTCTTCGGCCCGGGCAGGAAGCTCTCCCCACCAGGCCCCACAAAGGATGCGCCCCCCAGAGACCGTAAGTAGAGCCCAGGGTGTTCCTATCCCTCTTGGTGTCCGCTTGGTGACTGGGCTGCCCTTTGTGAGCGGCTTTGGACCTGCCCCACGTCTTCCCCTTGTCCTGTTTCAACATGATACAGACTTGGCTCATGGAGATTTTCCACAGGAGAAATTTAGTCTCACACCTCATGTGCCCGCCACCTGGAACATTCCAGAGCTGCGTGTTTATTCTGACCATCCCTTGGAAGGGAGACAGTTTTCTCTGTTCCTTCAACAGGTGTGATTGTGATTGGTATAAAAGTGCCTTCGTTATATCTGTGGCCAGATGAGGGCACCCAGTGGGAAGTGGGTGCTGACCTACCCCGGGCGTGCTGCAATTGTAGGGTTTGGATCATAACCAGAGGTTTTGTGTCATCCACATAGACCCACTGGAGGCTTCTGTGCAGAGGTGGAAAAGGGAAAGACGAGCAGCCTTGGGACTTCTCTGCTTGTCCCTGGGTCTGCCCTTTCCTCACCCCACCCAGGTCCTCATCCAGGGTGGAGAAATGATGTCACTCATTAATTCAGCCAACACCCACCGAGGGCCAGGCTCTGTGCTGGGCCCTAGAACACACTGATGAGTAAGACACAGTTCCCGGCCTCGGGGCCTCCCGTGGGAGACAGGACATCTTCTGACAATTACAGGATAACCTGAGTCTGTAACAGGTCTAAGCAGAATATCAGTGCCTGTGGGGACACCAGGGAGGGCTTCCTGGGGTGGGAGTCGGGTGGAGGCTACACATGAGCTGGATCCTGAAAGGTCACCGGGGTTTGCCCCATCTGCTGAAGAAGTATATTCCAGGTGAAGAGGCCATGGTCACCTTTCCTGAAGGGCAGCAGTCAATACGGGAGAGGGTGGGGAGTAGACCCAGGCTCCTTGTCGGCTGGGACTGTGATCAGAACAGTGTCTGCTCACCACTGCATCACATCCCAGCAGGCAGCAGCCCCTGGCCATGGTTGGTACTTGGTAAGCACTTGTTGGAAGACTGGGGTGCAGCCCTGGGGCTGGGCTAAGAGGTCCAGCTGGACCGGGTCATGGAGAGCCTGGTGCAGTGAGCTGAAGAGGCGGCTTCCTTCTAAAAGCTGTGGGGAGTCTGCAAGGACTTGAAACCGAGAGTGGCCCACCTTGAGGGAGGTGGGGGTGGGGCTGGGCAGATGGGGTGCCAGGGCCTGATGAGCGCCTGTCCCTCGGCCCTACCTGGCCCCCTGCCATTACTACACTCTGCCTTGTGCCTGCTAACTCTCTCCTGACTGTGCCTCCACCGCATACCCCCAGGCAGCTGAGAATGGGGCGGGACTTCCTCTTACCACTCTGCTCCTGCCTTCTCTGCAGCCCTGTTGTTTGATGATCCTGACCTCGGCGGGGCCGTCCCCCTGGGTGACCCCTTACTGCTGCCAACTGCCAGCGAGAGTGGAGGCCCCACGTCCCGCCTGGGCCTCAGGGAGGCCTCCGAGGAGCTGTTCAGGTACCACCTGTCCCCAGCGATGCCTCGCCAGCTCTGAGAGTGGCCTGGACAGAGCAAGGGACCTGTCCCAGTGTGGGAGCATTTCACCAGCCTTGGCCTCCGAGGGAGGGAATCCAGGCCTGTGGGTGGGTGCTAGCCAGGAGGCAGCAAAGGGGATTCGGTGATGAGGGGGAGGGGGTCAGTAGCTCAGGAAGTTCCGGAAAGGGAAAACTTCATGCATACAAGTGTTTTTCTTTTTTTTTTTCCCCACATTCATATTTTAATGGTTTATATAAGGAATAATTAAATTATATGATTGCAAGAACAAGTATAACTGGCATGAACAGCTTTGGGAACAGATAAAACTGACTCTTGGTAGCGTGCAGCTCCCCCAGAGGGAGCAAAGCGCAGATGTACTAGACAGTGGCCAGTCGCCGCAGGGTCCCCTCAGTGGGCTTTACAGAGGGGAGAGCGAGGCTTAATCTGTGATGTGGAGGTCGATTGACAGAACGAGTACAAAACGTGTGCAAATAGCCACTACTTACAGAGTGCTTGCTGGACTTTTTACATGTTATCTTGTTTAATCCTCACGACAGCCCCTGGGTAGGTGCCGTTGTCTCCGTTTTACAGAAAATGGAGGTGGGAGAGGTAACTGGCCCAAGGCCATAGCTCCCAAGTGACAGAGCCAGGACTGGAACCCAGGTCGGCCTGGCTGTGTGCTGTCCTCCCTGCTCCCTCAGGACTCTCTAAGCTCTCCCTGGGCTTCTGCGTGTCCATGGCTTTCTCAGGATGCTTGGCACTGTCCATCTTTCCATCGCATCATTCACGTCCCCCAGAGTGCAGGCTGTGCTTGGCAATTTACAGGACGCCAAGCTGTCTCTTTCCAGAAGCAGTTCCGTGGCGCCGAGGCGTGCAGTCCCAGGAGGCTGTCATCTGCACCCTCGTTAGTGGCCGCGGGCTATTGGACAGCCCTGTAAGTGCCCGTTGAGCCTAAGTCACGGTGACAGTTTCTTGTCTTTACATCTCCCTACGGCCCCTGGCATCTGTTTGCTCTTATCCTATGTCCTCGCCCCTGACATCCAGGCAGGCTGGAGAAGCAGGGATTATTGTTATGTCATTAGGGGAGAAACTGAGGCACAGGGAGGCAGAGTACTAAAGTCAGCCCCGGGGATGGCAGAGCCCAGCCGGGCACATCACTCGCAAGGAACTTCTGTGTTTCCAGCACTCAGCCTGTCCCAGCGGGACCTTCCTGGCATCCTTTATTCTAAATCCATGATGCCAGCACTTTCTGACGTATGTTCCGCAGAACGTGGGTTCAGGGGGTCTTCAAAGGTGGTACCTTCAAAGGGGTTCTGTGGCCAGGCAGCAGGGGCAATACCAGTGTTGAGCAGGACTCCGTGGGCATGCGTGGTTCAAGGGGGAAACACCACACAGCGTTTCACGTTCTTATTGGTCCCTGGAGCCCTTTCCTGTAATGCCTCCGAGCACCCGCAGAGCACTTCGGGAATCACTGCTTCAGAGAGCGAGTCCCACAGCCCTGCCTTCCCTCCGCCAGACATCTGGCGATGAAGGAATTAGCTTCTGGAGAGCAGGAACCATATTTCTTCTTTGTGTCTGCCATGTGACTCTCCTGGCAGTAATGGGTTTCCTTGTAATAAACTTTCTTATATTCGTTCCCCGATGCTTTTACCACCCGTTCATCCCGTCCTGGGCATCAGCCATCCCGAGGCAGCATGAAGCTGCGTGTGAGTGGGGTTTGGAGTCTGAGAAGCCTCCATTCCCTCTTGCTGTGCAGCCACCCCAGTGTGGGGCCTCCAGCGTTGGTCTTTAGCCGAGTTCTGTCCTCTGCAGGGAGCTGGGGAGGAAAAGTGGGACTAGTGTCTTCGGAGCTCCCTCCAGCCCCTTGGTGGTTGACCTCACGCCAGCAGGGCTTTGAAGAGAGGGGACCTTGTGTTAGCAGGACCTATTCTTAGCCATGACTCAGGGACCCCAGGTGGAAATAGGGCACTTTAAAAGGGGTGCTCCGTGGCCACCTGTATCCTGAGTGTGGCTGCCCTGCCTTCCGCCACAGCTGGCCCCCACCTCCCAACTCAGAGCAAATCCAAGAGCCAAAAACTGGCCCTTCAGTTCCTCCTGGGGGCAGGATGGTGGGAGGGCCAGGTTGGGGCGGGACCTTGGCCTGGCCCAGGGTGAAAAGCCAGAGTGAGTGGCCTGGCTTTGCCGAGCAATACAGACCCTGAACTTGGACACAAGCTGCTGCTTTATTTCCCCAAGGGCCCCTGTTTGAGGACAGTTCAGTGCATCTGAGCTTTTCCTGGGCACTAGGCCTCCAGTGGAGTCTGTAGGAGGAGCCAGCACCTGCCCCAGGAGAGCACAAGGAAGGGCTGCCACTTGGAGGGAGCTGGGGCATGCCAGAGCCAGGACACATCTGAGCTGAGGTTGCCAGGAACAGCCGTCCCTGGGTGACGTCTCTCGGGATGGCCTGGAACTCAAGGCAGCTGCTTTCTCTTTGAAGGCCTGGCTTGGGCCAGTCCCTCTGGGTCCAGACTGGAAGAACACGTTTTGCTTGTTTCTCTGCCTCCGCAGGGGCTCTGAATTCTCCCTTTGGGGTCTGTGCCCCATCACAGGAGGTTGACCCAGGAAGCAAGCAGGGCGACCCAGAGCTCCTTCAGCCACTGCTACCTGGCAGGCAGCCCCTCCAGGGAGGGTGTGCAGGGCACCTCCACACTCATGCAGGCGTCTGCCAGGCCCTGTAGCACCGGGAGTTGTTCTGACCAAAGGCACCTCCTCTCCACTCCTGTCTGCCCAGCCCTGCCGTCTGAGCTAGATCCCATTTACAGATGGGGAGGCTGAGGACCAGGGCGGTGGAGTGGCCTGAGGCCACTGATGAAGGAGCAGCGGGGTGAGGAATAGACCCGCATTCTCCTGCGCACCGTTCTGAGCTTCTGTGCACGCGGTGCTCTGTAGTCCTGCAGGCAGTGCTGCCGCGCCCATCTTGCAGATGAGGAAACTGAAGCCTGGAGAGGCCAAGTGGCCTGCGCAAGGCCCCCTGGGCCTCCTGCCTCCAGCGCCTGTGCCCTCTCTCCCTGTCCCCAGCATGGCTGAATGAGGCATGGACACATGGAACCTCTCCGCCCGTGTGTGGGTGGCGCCTGTCTGGGTCTCTTTGCTGGTCGCTGGTTTAGGAAGCTTGGAAAGGGCCAGGACCCCCTTTAGGAATTCCAAAACTGGTCCCTGGATTTCAAGGAATTTTCCGCGTAACTCTGCCAAAGCCCCCAGGGTACTGTTATCAGACCCTTCCCCCAGCCCAGGTCTCCTGTTTCTCCTAGTTCCAGACCAGCCTGGCCAGTGCACAGCTTCTCCAGGAGGGCAGGGGAGAGGCTGCCATGCCCCTGGGAACATGATCTGGAACCAGGAAAGCACACTGCCCACCCTCTGCCCAGTGGCGGGGGCGGGGCATGGAAGCACCGGTCAGGTCATTCTTTCTTAGCATCTTATGGAAGCTGAAGCATTCCTGAGATGACCTCATCCAGCCCCTCACAGATGGGGAAACTGAGGCCCAGGGAGAGGAAGGGCCCTGTCGGTGGTCACTTATTCCACAGCTGTTCTTGCTCTGGGTCCTCTTTGCATCACTGTGTCCTGGTGGGACTGGCCTCTGTCGAGGGACAAGAGAAGTGACAGGAGGTGTCCTGAGGCCTGACCCCAGGAGACCTCCCTGAGGAAGCAGGGGTGTGGGAGGTTACCACAGAGTCCCAAGAGAAGCTCCTCCCTCAGGAAGGCAAGGAGGGGTCTGGATTGGGTCTTCCGAGGTGGCAGGTCCAGCAGTGTCACCTAGCAGGTGACTGAAGGGCCTCTGGGGGCCTGTGGCCACAGCATACAGAGGAATCCTTGGCCCTGGAGAAACCCGCCGGGCTTCAGTGCATTGGTGCCCCAGGAGAGCAGACACGCCATGGAAACCCAGCTACACTTCGGGCCGAGTCCTGCTCCTCCACAACTAGCCGTGGGCCCCAGGCCAGGCCCTTCATCTCTCTGAGTCTCAGTTTCATAATATCTGCTTCCAGACAGTGTTTTGTGATTATTGAATGAATTAATGAACGTGGGAATGCCTGGCCGTAGTAGGTACTTAGGACAACGTTGACAGGGCGGGTGGGTTGAATGGGGCTTCCGTTGTGCATCTGGTCTTCAGGAATTGAGTTCCTGCACCAGGAGCTCCCTCAGACAGAGCGGGGCTGTGGCCTGCCTTTCTTAACTGCCATTCAGTTTCTGCAGCTGGTCCTGTCTGACTGTCACTCTGCTGAGGGCTTTAGTCCCACTCGCTGATGGGCCATCAGGTCCAGGGCCGTGACAGTCTTGCTGGGCCCTGGCTGAGGCCACTCCAGCCCTCAGTGGGCTCTTTCTAGCGCCTGAGTAGCCCACAGTGTGGCATGTGGGTGGGCGGACCCCACCCCACCTCACCATGGTCAGAGCCCCTCATTTATTCTTTCTCTGGCCGAACTTGGCCTCGATGAGAGCTCAGCTTCTGGGGTCAGAGATCCTGGTTCCGACTCAGGTGCTGCCACGTGCTGACTGTCATCTCGGGCAGGTGGCTCGGCCTCCTGGGACTTGAGCATCCTCATCTGCAGGGCGGAGATTCGAGGGTGCTCCCCAAAGGGTGTGGGGATAAAACAAGATAATGTGTCTAAAGTGCTTGGCACAGAGCAGGAACTCCATATCTGGTAGCTGTTACTGTTGTTTCTTGAGGGGTTGAAGGAAAAGTCACCTGAAGAGGCCGGAGTGTCTAGAGTGGGCCCACCTGAGACGCAGCTCTGCGGAGGCTGCTGAGGGCCGGCTCTGCTCCCGCTGTGCTGTGGGTTTGCGAGGAAGGAGAAGCCTGCCCTTCAGTTCCTCCTGGGGGCGGGATGGTGGGAGGGCCAGGTTGGGGCAGGGCCTTGGCCTGGCCCAGGGTGAAAAGCCAGAGTGGGGGGCCTGGACCTAGTCCCCATCGGGGAGCCATGGCCTGGGGGCCTTGTTCCTTTTGCAGGAGGTTATGCTCAGGGCTTCTCCCTCTGGTTCCCTAGAGTTGAAGAGGACTTGGACCAGATTCTGAACCTGGGGGCTGAGCCCAAATCCCAGCCCCAGCCTAAGCCCAAGCCGCCAGTGGCAGCTAAGCCAGTGCTACCCAAGAAGCCAGCTGTTGTCCCCAGAGCGGGCCCATCTGAGACCGTGGCCGGGCAGTGGAAGCAGCAGCAGCAGATCCAAGCCATGGACGAGATGGACATCTTGCAGTACATCCGGGACCATGACACACCTAGCCAGGCCACCCCCAGCCTCTTCTGACCCTCTCACCCCTGTGCTGGGTCTGGGCCGGCAGACCGTCTCCTGTGGGAGGGTGTTTGGTGAGGTGGGGACTTTGCCATCAGGCCCAGGACCTCTATTCCCATGGGAGGGAGGGTGGATGCCCGGGACATAGGACCCCCATACTGCCTTTTTCCGTTTTCTCTGGCCTATGGGGTCACAGAACCCTGCAGGGTGCAGACAGTGAGGTCACCATAGGAACCATAGGAATTGGAGCCCAAATTGTCTCAGCCACATGGATGTGGAGGGGAGAGCGTGTGGGGACACCTTGCTAACCAGGAGCCCAGCCCGCAGGATGGAATGAGACTGAGGGGCCCAGGGAGGCTCCTCTCAGGACAGGGAAATTTTGTGCCCTCTCGTGCCCCCTGGCTCTGCCAGACCCAGCACAGGAGGGAGGGCCTGGCCGACTTGGGGTGGGGGTCCAGGATACAGAGTCTCTGGGAAGCATGGCTTCTGGGGACCTGCAGGCCCTGGGAGGGTCCCTCAGGAGAGGGATGGTGAGTGAGTGCCTGGTGGGGTGAGGTGTCCCTGAGCTGCCTCTGCTTTCCAGGTGCTAAGCAGGGTTCTTTCCCATGTGTGCACCTTGAGGGAGACATCAGGCCAGCCCTGCCTCCCTGGGGTACGGTTGGCCTGATGAGCCCCAGGTCTTCCTCCCTCCTCCTTTCCCAGGGACGGCCTGGCCAGACCATGGCCTCCTTGGGCCTCTGGCCATAGGGCCCATGTCTGCTGTTGCAGTTCTGAGCAGGGTGGTCATAGCATCCTCCAGAGCTGTGTATGGGCCTGCGGCCTGGGGTGTCCCTCCTACTCACAGTGGCCCTAGACGGGATACTCTCCAGCTGCTGCTTCGAGGGCCTTGTCTGTCCAGTGGCGGATGCTGCCAGGCCCTCCCTGTCCTCTGTGTCTGGCCTTGCTTCCGGCCTTTCACAGTGGGAGCCCCCTTCCCAGGGAGAAGGAGCCCTGTGCCAGGGCAGGGCCGGTGCCTTAGACTTCTCCCGAAGCCCCTGTGCCCCAGCACATGGGTCTAGTCATGGCGCAGTGCTCAGGAATTTCTCAGTGAATGGTGTTTAATGGAACAAAGAATGTCTTTTCTTGACATTTTGTCTTTTTTTGACATATTCTTCATGTTCAAAACTAGTTTTTAATGAAACACGGGTTTTTAATGAAATGCAACCACTTGGCTTGTCCTCCCTGACCGAGGCATTGGAAGGGGGTTGGGACTAGGACCCCAGACCCTTTCCTGATCGGGGCCAACAGCCAACCCTGAGGGAGGCCCCCCTGTCCCGGGCCAGTGGTTTGCTGCCCTCATGGGCTGTAGTGCCCCACTCCCGGCCTGTGCCAGGACCTGCAGGGCCCGTGGGAGTGCTTCATCTGATCTGTCCTGCATCTCAAGCACGCTCGTCCGCTGTCCAGTCCTGAAAAGGCCGCCCCCTTCACCTGTGCCAGAATGGGAGGAAATAGGCGGTTCTGGTGCTGAGAGCTGAATTCCTCCTCCTCTGCCTTACTGGCTCCGAAGGGCCCCTCTCCCCAGGGCCCTGAGCTGGCTCCAGGACAGTGTCGGCCCACAGCACGAGCCGCTCCTCTTCCCTTTCACTGCCGGGCCTTCACATCCCCACCCCACAACCCAGCCCTGGGCCCTGCCCCGGTTGCTGACCACAGGGAGGCCTTGAAGGAGCAGTGGTGAGGCTGGGCCAGCTCTGCCTCAGGCTCTTTCTCCTCCCTATTCTCCTCTCTGCGCCCCATGCCGGCTCCCACACTGGCTCCCTCCCTCCCACCTCCCACCACCATTTGACACAGGAGCAGAGGGCACAGCTGGCAGGTGCCTGGCGGGGGCTGGTCCTCTGGTGGAGGTCTCAGGAACCTGTTCACCCACTGTGCTGGCCACCGCCTCTGTGGCCTGGCGCTCTCTGGGTACCTCAGCGGGGACATGCACTTCCCCAGATATTGATGCTCCAACTGCGGCTTATTTTTCCACCACAGGTCTGTGACCTACTGGCCAATCGATGACGCCCAGTCATCCAATAAAGTCCATGTCATTGGCTCATTCCAGGATTTGTTAGTGGTGCTCTTTTCTGTGCCTGGGCTGATGGGGGACAATGGGGGGTCATCTTTGTAACAGTGAACTCGACAAGGGGAGCTGCCCTTGAAGGACCTGGGTCTGCCAAGGCTCCACCCAGCCTCCCAGGCTGCTGCTTGATAGGGTGGGGTGAGGGCAAAGGGAGGATTCCAGTGTGTAAACTGAGGCAGCGGGACCAGAGGTCCCGGCCTGGTGGGGGTCATTGGGTCAGTAACTTCTCAGCCAGGACCTGTTTGGGAAAAGGACCCTTCCCGTCTCCAGACCTCACCTCCCAAGTGGAGACTGGCCCTGCGGCCCTTTCAACTCTGACCCCAGGCATCCCTGCCAGATAAACCTGTGCATCCATCCACTGTGCAAACCTGTCTTGCCAGGGCTCAGGGTCTGAGATGCTGCTTTGTACCCAGGACCCAGAGGGTCTGAGCAGATGGCTCTGCAAACTGACAGCCACTGGAGACGAGAAATGGGTCCCTGGGAGCCAGGGAGGCTCCATGCAGGGGCAGTCTGTGAGCTGATTCTGGCCTCCTGCCACCACTTGGCCTTGGATCTTGTAGCTAAGCTCAAACTGGGGTCTTGGCTTCCTAGGACAAGCAGGGGGACCATTCTGAGGAGGGCCACTCAGGCCACTTCTCAGCTCTGAGAAGGAGGCTGCAGCGGACAGTTGAACATGGAAGGAAATCAGGTTTAACTGGGGCGGCAGCGCTGTTTCGAAGCTGTCGTGAGCCCCGTGGACAGGATGTGTCGTCTGAGGCAGGGGTCCCGCTCCCTTCCAGCATTGTTCCTGTGAGGAAGCCGGGAACTCCAGCCAGTTCTCCTGGAAAGTCCCCATCCCAGCACCTGTGCTGGCCAGGCTGTGCAGTGGGCTCGCTGAAGAGCACCCCCCCTTCTGAGCTCTGATGTCCCCTGACCATGTCAGGCCAATGTGCCGGAAACCCAGCTGGCCTCCACGTGCTCTGGGGCTGCCCCAAGGCTGGGGCCCTCACACTGGACGCAAACAAGACAGCCAATGTCCAGCTGTTCTTGGGGGCCCCGTAGCCTTAAAGCCCACCAGCCACCTTGGCGTTGTGTCGATACACCCTGTGATTTAACACCCAGTGTCAGGCTTCGGTTTGTCTCCACTCTGCGATCTCCAGGGAGACCTGGTGTGGAAAGTCATGCTCAGTTCTCCAGCTCACCAACCATCCAGCTGAGTGTATCCTGGGAAAGAGAGAAGAGCAACAGAGCTACCGTCCCCTGGATGGTGGCCCTGGCCTGCGGCAGGCACCTCTCAATGCTGCTGGGTCTCCGTGTGGGATGGTGGCTGCCCAGAGCAGACACGATCAACACTCAGAGCCCCTTTGAGGGGCTGACCTTCGTGGCAAGTTTTTGATGGTGCTATTCAGTGCAAACTCTGATGGCTCCAAGCCGTCCCCTGCCCAGCACCCTGAGGCCTCACGGTTGGGGGCAGCTGACCAAAGGGCCAGGGGAGAAATCCTCCATCAGGCTCTGTGGGCATGGAAGGATCTAGGTTCCAGTCCAGCTCAGCTATGTGACGCCCCTCGACCTGCAGTGCCGAGTGAAGAGACTTCCCTGGGCCCCTGTGAAGGGGCCAGGTAGACTGTACTGTGTCATTTGAGCCCGAAGGAGTTTCCGTGGGCTGGTGACTCTAGTTCATCACTAGGCACCCTGCCCAGGACAAGCTGGGTGCTAATGGGAAGTGGCAGGCTGTTGGAATGGTGGTCAGCGGCACTGCCAACTTTAGCTCAGCCTAACCTTCAGGCCCAGGCACTGACCATTGATTTCCAGACATTGTGCTACTTACAACATGGCGAATGGGACCCAGGAGGACATGTGAGTACAACCTGGAGTACAAATGCCAATCCCTCTCCTCACGCTGACCTCTGGCTCTTGTTTTCCATGGCTCTGGCCACGGGTGAGAGCCAAGGGATTTCATTTCTCAGGTCGCACTCGGGATAAGGCCACAGCCACAGGAGCGGGGATGGTGGGCTCAGCGTGTGGCCTCAGTAAGCAGGAGTCCCTGTGGACAACTTGCCAAGGTGCTGACGCTTCTCTGCCAGCTCAGCAAACAGCAGCAGCCTCTAATCGCTTTTCCAGTAAAGCTGAGTTAGCTCCCCTAGCCCAGCTGGCCAACCACGTCGTCTGCCTCCTCACACGCAGAGCTCATCCAAAATCACTAAGCATGTAATGGTACCTACTGTGTGCAGGCACTGTGACATGTCAAACACAGGGAATGAGGTGGGGTGAGGCATAGGAAAGCAGGACAGATGCAGGCCAGCCCTTCCCGCCTAGAAGCTCCCCATTGCACTGGGCGTCAGTCACAGTTGGTGAGTGAGTGAATACAAGCTGTGAGGAGCACAAGTGCATGAACAAGACAGTGCAGAGCAGAGGGAGGTGAGCTCTGTGTAGGAGGCACAGTGCTGGCACGCAGGGGACACGGGGAGGGAGCGATCAGGACAGCACAGCCAGTGAATTTTCCTGAGCACCCACTGGGTGCGGTACCTGTTCCAGGCATGCTGGAGGACGCAGAGATGAAAAAACATGAGCCGTTGAAGCCAGCTCTGCCAGGCTGAGCATCCAGTTTCAGTTCTGTTCTCTGGGCCTCCTGCCCAAACCTCAGACACAACCTGAAGGGGCGCCTCCTCCTCCAGGCAGTCCTCTCTGCCCCATCATCCTTCCCCTCTGACACCCGCCAGCACATACACTGTGCCGCGTGCAACCTGAGCCCAACTCTCAGTCACTGTATTCATTTCCTAGGGCAGCTGTAACAAAGTTCCACACACTTGGTAGCTTTAAACCACAGAAATTTACTCTCTCCCAGTTCTGGAGGCCAGGAGTCTAAAATCGAGGTGTTGGCAGGACTATGCTCTCCCTGAAGGCTCTAGAGAGACTCCTTCCTTGCTTCTTCCGGCTTCTGGTGGTTGCTGGCAATCCTTAGAATTCCTTGGCTTGTAGCTGCATCACTCCAATCTCTGCCTCCATCTTCGTGTGGCTTCCTCTCTGTCTTCTGTGTCTGTGTCCATTTCCCTCATCTCGTGAGGACACTAGTCATCAAATTAGGGTCCACCCGAATCCAGTGTGACCTCCTTTTACCTTAATTACATCTGCAAAGACCCTGTTTCCAAATAAGGTCCCGTTCACAGGTTGCAGGTGGACATGAATTTTGGGGGGACACTGTTTCACTCAGTACTGTCACTAAGGGTCTGGTACCTTCCAGGAGGCTAAGTTACTTGAGAACAGAAGCGATAACTCCACATCCCCTGTATCTGCTTCAGGGCCTGGCAAAGACCCTGTCTGAGGGCCTGTTGGGTGCCATCCGGTACCAGGTGGTCTTGCTATCATATAAGATTTGGGAGATGTTGGAATCACCCCACCACTGAAACCGTACCAGCCTTTGTACATGGCTTGTGGCTCATGGTGGGAGCTGGACACACCGAGAGTGTGACTTGTGAAGCCCCAGGACCTTCCCGTGTGGCCTGACCCCCCCCAGGCCATTGTGCCCACCCCTGGGCCATTACACCCCCTTCCCCAGGACAGTGGCAGGCCCAGGATGGGTCTGAATTACCTCCTGTCCTAAGAGGTTGGTTGTCAGGAGTAAGCTGGGGCAGGCAGGAGCCCATCCTGTCCTGTCCAAGCCGTGGCCTCTGTGCCATCCCCGGAGCTGTGTATTTCAGCAGTACCACACCCCATGTGAGGAGAGGACGAATCGGGGAGGGAGCTGGGAGGCAAGCACCTCTGTTGGACACTTACCATGTGCCAGGGTTAGAGTTCTCTCATTTGCTGCCAGAAATGTCGAAACCTCTTAATCAAAAGTTGCAACTCTATTAAATAGTGAAACTTCAAATCTTACTAAAAATGACTCTTGATAGCAACCCATGGCACAAAGTGGAGAGCCAGTGGTGCTCAGAGCCGTCCCTGCTGACAGTGGGCTGGTTCTCCCTTCCCAGAGGACCACACAGCTCTGGGGAGGCCTTTCCTGGGGGCCTTTCCAGCGCCTCCTGCTCACCTGGCTCAGGGATGATGGCCCAATGGCTTTCCCAAGCAGCTGACTGCTGGGGCTGCCTTCCCCTGTCACCCCATCGTCCTTTCACGGGCCTCAGAGGAAGCTGGAAAAGGCTCTGACAGAGCTGGTGGCGGAAACTGGCTTCCGGAGCATGAGAGCCGCTGGCCGACTCCCCGGGCACCACGCCTAGGGGTCTCCCCTGCCTCTGCGTTCTCAAGTTGGGTTTCTTCGCTTGGCGAGATCTCTCTTGACTTCCCCACGTGTGCATTTCTGTTCTTCCTTTTGGTTTAATAGCCACCTTGCTGATTTCCCCCTAAGAAGTGCTCTGGGTCCCAGAAGGCGATTTTTTTAGATTAGAAAGTAGAACGGCTGACTTGTTGTCCACCTGTTTCTCAGACCATCAGGAGCAGTGGGGAGCCTGAGTTTGATGAGTGCAGGCCCAAGGGCCCCATTTTATTGCTCAGACGGTCTAGGGTCTAACTTGTATGGGTGGCCCCGGGATCGGAACCCTGGTCTCGCAGACTATAGATCCATGGGCATGGGAATGGAAAATGCTGCTGCCCTGGGGAGAAAAGTTTGGCAGTTTTTAAAAGCTGAACATAAACTTACCATCTGACCAAACAATTCCACTCCTAGGAATATACCCAAAGAGAAAAGGAAACATGCCTACACAAGGACTCATAGAGAAATGTTCACAGAAGCTCTATTCATCATGGCCAAAAAGTGGAAACAACCAGAAAGTCCATCAAGTGATGAATGGATAAACAAGATGTGGGATAGCTGCACGATGGAATATTAGTCAGCGGTGAAAAGGAATGAAACGCTGACACATGCTACCACAGGGATCAACCTCCAAAACATGATGCTAAGTGAAAGAAGCCAGACTCAAAAGACCCCATACTGTATGATTTCATTTATCTGAAATTTCCAGAAGAGGCAAATCTACAGAGACAGAAAGTAGATTAGTGGTTGCATCAGGCTGGAGGTTGACTGGAAATGGACACAAAGGATCTTTTTTAGGGTGATGGAATTGTTCTAAAATTGGTTGGTTGTAATGGTTGCACAATTCTGTAAATTAACTGAGATCATTTAATTGTACACTTAAAATGGGTGAATTTTAAGTTAAATTATACCTCAATAAAACTGTTTAAAAAATTAATGACTGGAAAATGAAACAAATGAAAAATCCACAGGCAACAGAGTACAGTGGCTAAAAGTGTGGGCCACTCCTGGCTCTCTGGCCTCCTAGCTGTGTGGCCCTGGGCCAGTTACTTTCTCTCTCTGTGCCTGTTTCCTCACCTATAAAATGGCGATAATAATTGTACCTGCTTCATTAGGGTAGTTATAAGCAGAAAATGAGTTAATATTTGTAAAGTTCTTTGATGGTGCGTAGTACACATTATATGTGAATAATTAAAATTCTGTTGAGTTATTACTCAGTTGTTTATTGTACTGTAAAGAATTCTAGGGTTCAGATGCACCTTCTCTTCATCCAAGAGTGAGAGCCAGAACTTTGGGTGGAAAGGGAAGCCGATGGGGCTTGCTGCATGGAGGTTGGATGTGGAGGAGAGGCTGTGCCATTTTATACCAGCCACTCGGCTTCTCTGAGTGAGCCACAGTCTGCCATCTGCCGAATGGGGTAACTCAGCCTGCTTCTGCTGCCTCATGTGGGGTGGGCATCACGCCATTTGAGATCCACAAAGGGGGCCTGGCACTGAGGGGCCTAGTGTCTGGGAGGTTGTTGGATGTGACCAAGGGCCTAGATCTGGATGGGCTGTAGAGGGCTACAGGAGAGTGAGTAGATGGAACGTGCTGGAAACAAGCTGCTGGAAAAGACATCATTCTGATGAGGACAGTAGTAACACCAGTGGGGTTGTGGCAGCAGGAGCTCATCCCAGGACACCCCACATTCCAGACCTAGTACAGCTTTCCCAGCACCATGGAGACAAGGAAATAAACACATCGCTTCCCTCTTCTGGCCCCTGACCTTTTGTTCAGAGCAACTGGCTGGGCAGGGCTGGGAAGGGAAGGTCTGGTGGAGAGAGGTTTCTGGCAGCCTGGTGGCCAGACTGTGAGGGGGGCGTAGAGGTGCCACAACACAGATGCCCCTTCTTCTTTATGCTTGGGCCTCCTCCAACTTCCTCATCACCCCCTCTTCACTCTGGGCAGGATGGGGGCGGGGGCCCTGCGTTCTCCATCATTCCCCCTGTGAAAAGAAGTCACACCTGCAAAGACACAAATGTTCATAGCAGCGTTATTCATAACAGCCCCCACTGGCAACCAAAGGAAACAACCCAAATATCCATCAGCCGGTCAGCAGATAAACGACAGGTCCATCCATACAGCACAATACCGCTCAGCAATGAGAAGGAAAATACTCATGGATAAAATGGCCCGGATGGATCTCAAAAACAGGCTGAATGAAAGAAGCCAGACCCCCCCAAAACTGTATACTGTATGATTTTATTTGTATGAAATTCTAGAAAAGGCAGAATTATAGTGACAGAAAGCAGATCAGTAGTTGCCAGGGGCTGGAGCTGGGCGGGGGGAAGGGGAGTTTGACTGCAAGGGGGAATGAGGAATCTTTCTGAGGTGAGAGAAATATTCTAAAATTTGAACCTGACTATAAACAAAACTCACTGAACTGTACACTTAAAATGGGGGAATTTTATTGTATGGAAATTATACCTCAATAAAGCTGTTAAAAAGGAACCACAATACAAAATTTAACATAATCTTACTGTTTGATCCAGCAGTCATGCCCCTTAGTATTTACCCAAATGGGCCGAAAACATGTCCACACAGAAACCTGCACTGAGATATTTATAGAAGCTTTACTTTTCCAAAACTTGGAAGCAATCAAGATGTCCTTCAGTAGGTGACTGGATGAATAAACAGTGGTACATCCAGACAATGGAATGTCATTCAGCGCTATAAAGAAATGAGTTATCAAACCATGAAAAGACATGGGGGAACCTTAAATGCATTATTACCAAGTGAAAGAAGCCAATCTGAAAAAGCTACATACTGTTTGATTCCAACTATATGACATTCTGGAAAAGGCAAAACTATGGAGACAGTAAAAGGATCAGTGGTTGCCATGGGGTTGGGGGAGGGATGAATAGGCAGAGCACAGAGGATTTTTAGGGCAGTACATGATACTATAATGGTGGATACATGTCATTATACATTTGTCCAAACCCATAGAATGTACACCACCAAGAGTGGACCCTAATGTAAACCATGACTCTGGGTGATAACGATGTGTCAGTGCAGATTCATCAACTGTAAAAATCGTACCCTCTGGTGGGGGAGGTTGATAGTTGGGGAGGCTGTGAGTGTGTGCGGACAGCAGGTATATGAGAACTCTGCACTTTCTGCTCAATTTTGCTGTGAACTTAAAACAGCTCCAAAATATAAAATATAAAATCCATTTTAAAAAAACGGAAAGACACGGAGGAGGCTCCTTAGCCCAGAATATACTCCAGGTCAGCCCTGCCTCCACAGACCATGCCCCACCTTCAGCGACCTCTCCAAGGCCTCCAGGCTGCTCTGGGCTCCAGCTGAGACTCAGCAGACATTTAGCTGATGTGGAAGGGGTTTCTGGCCCAGCAGATGGGCAAAACGGAGGGTAGGAGCTGGGGGGCACCCTCTGAAGGGGAGGACCTGCCCCAGAGTCCTCTGAGGAAATGAGGGGTCAAAATCCCCCATCAGCCTGGAAGCCCCGGGCCCTGACTGGCCTTGGTTCCTCAAAAGCTTCTCTCTCTTCCTCTGTATGATTTCTATCTTTCCTTTTTCCCTCTATAGTTGCCCTGTGTTGTCCTGGACAGGCAGATGGAGAGGATTTATTGCAGAGTGGTTCAGCGCCTTTTGGAGGTGGGCGAGATCCCCTGAGCAAATCCACAGAATGGCACAGCTGGGCCTTCTCTCCTCTCTCCCCTCGTGGAATGAATCTGAGGGGCCTCAGTATCAGGAAAAACACTCCCAGGGCGCTCTCAAAGCCCTCATCAAGCTCCAGGGGTTGGCTACAGGAGCCCTCAAAGGAATGAACCTTCCCAGGAGGAGACCCAGAGGTCCACCTGGACCCCGGGATCGGACTTTGAAGTCTAAGTCCTGCCAAAGGTCTCCACCGGCTCTCCCTCTGGGTTGCAAAGTGCACAGAATTTTGCTTGCTGGGATCAAAGAGCTGTTGTGTGGTTCTCAAGGGGCAGAGAGCCGAAGATTCCTCACAAGGTCCTGTTCCAGCAGTAGGTTGGGTCCTGGTATGGGGCACCACACCTGGGCTCTGCCTCCCAGGACAGTCTCATCCTGCTGCAGGCATTGCACAGAGAGGGGGAGGTGCTTTCTTTTGTCCCATGGCTACATGACAGTGGGCACGCTACACAGCTACAAGGTAGGCGCTTTACACAAGCACCTCATTTCCCATTAATCTAAGCCTGAGGTGCTGTTACTGCTAATAAGAGAGGTGAGCTCCTCCTGATGCCCCTACCTGTTCCAGAAGAAATCTCCTCTTGGAATTGGTGGCTTTGCGCTCAGCTTGAAGAGGACACCTTTAGACCTGAGGCTTAAGGGTCCCAATTTTGAGGAGGGATCCCAGAGCCTGAATCCAAGAATTGGGTCCCCAGGCTCTCGTGGAGATCAGAACAGCAGACATAAAAATGGGGAAATGCATGGACCAGCTCTCCAGCCAGCTCCCCAGGCCTGTCCCCCTCCCCCTCAGGTTCTCATCCTCACCTGTCACTCATCAGTAATCCTTCGTGGGCCTGCTCTTTGGAGGGACTTCACTCATTGATAGTTATTTCTGTTTCTTCTATGAACATTAATCTGCTTAGGTTTTTCTAATTCTGTTAAAGTTAATTTTGATCATTTATATTTTTCCAGAAATTTGTCTACTTCATCCAAATTTCAAATACATATCATATTCTCTTATAACTTTAAAAATTATCATACTTGTGGTTGTAGTCCAATTTTCATTTCCAGGAGTTTTTTTAATCTCTTTTCTTATTGGTCATATTTGTCAGAAATTTATTGTATTAATCCTTTCAAAGAACCAATTTTTGGTTTTAAAGATCTATTTTATTATTTTTTTCTAGCTAATTCATTAATTTCTATTTTAACTTCATTACTCATTTCTCCTTTTAGTTTATTTATTTTTTTTTTAGTTCTTTTCTTAGAATCACATCAGTTTTTAAATTATTTTCCTTTTTTGTTGTTAATTTTTTAAACACTTAAGGCTACAGAATTTCCTCCAGCACGGTTTTGGCCACATCCCATAGATTTTATCATGTAGCATTCTCATTTTCATTAATTTTCAAGAAGTCTAAATTTGCAGTTTTTGTTTTTTCTATTTAAAACCGAAAAGCTATTTTAAATACTAGTAGTGTTGATGTGTTTGGACTTTTGTTTCCAAGGTTTTATCACTATTTTTATTTTTATCCCATTGTAATTCATTTCTAGTCTCATTGCACTGTAGTCTGAGAATGGGAGTCTGTGTGACTTCTACTTTCTGTAATTTAAAAATCTTTCTTGACAACCTAGAATATAACCAATTTTTATAAACGTTCAATAGATATTTTAAAATATATATTCTGTTTGTGGAATATATATAATTTAAAATTATTAATTATGTTTCTTAGAATTCTGTGTCCTTTTTTACTCTGGGTTCACTTGACCTGTCATTTCTGAGAGGGGATGGTAAGTACGCCACTGTCATTGGTAGTTCTGTCTAATTCTCCTGGGAGTTGCTTGGTGCCAGTCCTGGCTGAGGGCCCCAGCAGTCTCTGGCCTGGTCTCAGGTGCCGAGGGCTCCCATGAGGAATGACCTCACCTTAGCCAAAGGAGCCAGCTTAGCAGGAAGGTACTGCTCATGGTACTGGACTCATCTGGCTACTGTCTCTCCATTTATGCTCCAAGTCCACTTTTTTTGTGGCTCAAGCCATTGACTTCTTGCATGGTCTCAAGGGCATGGGCATCGAGTGGGCACTTATGGATTCCCCTCCAGCTGAGAGGGCAGGGAGCAGAAGGTCATTCCCACAAGCAGGGGTTGCCACACCAAGTCAGCAGACCACCTGCCACAGAGCCAGGTGCCCTGGGACACCTGTGTCTCTTGGATGGCCATCAGTTCTTTCTGGGCTCCTGCCAATCGGGCCAGCAAGAATTGGTGATTGGTGTTTCCTGTGGCCAGGCAGGCCCAGACATAGCTCTTCTCAGCAGGCCTGACCTCTTAGGCTTCTGAAAAACAGGTGCTTTTCAAGACCTCAGCATTTATGAAGTGCATACCTGAACTCTTCATGTGTAGGGCTGTGTGGGAGAGGGCCAGGGAGGAGAGACATTGCCTGGCTAGTTGGGGCCACATGAGTGAAGCATAGGGAATTCCTCAAAAAACTCTTAATCTTGAAGGATGGGGACTCAACTGGGTTGCAGAGGGCAGAGGTGGGGCCTGGAGGATGTGGCAAGGGCTGGAGAGTGGTTTCCTTTGGGGCAGTAGAATGAGCAAGGGCAGGGAGCCAGACACCCTGGAGAGAGTGGGGAAATAAGCCAATAAGAGTCAAGAGAGTACTTGGTGAAGGACTGAAAGCTTTCCTCTAAGATGGGGAACAAGACAGGATGCCCGCTTTCACTTCTTCTATTCAGCCTGTACTGGAAGTTCTAGCCAGAGCAATTAGGCAAGAAAAAGAAATAAAGCACATCCAAATTGGGAAAGAAGCAATAAAAGTATCTCTTTCTGCAGATGACATGATCTTATACACAGAAAATCCTAAAGAAGCCACAAAAAACTATCATAGCTAATAAATGAATTCAGCAGAGTTGAAGCATACATTAACACACAAAAATCAGTTGTATTTCTATTCACAATCTGAAAAAGAAATTAAGAAAATAATTCCATAGACAATAGCATCAAAAACAATAAAATACTTAGGAACGAATTTAACCAAGGAGGTGAAAGACTTATACACTGAAAACTGTAAAACATCGCTGAAAGAAATAAAAGAAGATGGAAACAATAAATGGAAAAACATCCCATGTTCATGGATTAGAAGACTTAATATTGTTAAGATGGCAACACTTCCTAAATGATCTACAGATTCAATGCAATCCCTATCAAAATCCCAATGCCTTTTTTACAGAAATGGAAAAGCTAACCCTAAAATTCATATGAAATTGCAAGGGACCCTGAATAGCTAAAGCAATTTTGAAAAAATAAGAACAACGTTGGAGGACTCACACTTCTTGATTTCAAAACTTTCTACAAAGCTACAGTAATCAAAATTGTGTGGGACTGGCACAAGAATAGATACATAGGTCAATGGAATGGACTGAGAGTCCAGAAATAAACCCACACATCTATAGTCAATCGATTTTTGACAAGGGTGCCAAGACCATTCATTGCAGAAAAAATGGTGCCAGAGGGGATATCCACATGCAAATGAATGAAATTGGACCCTACCTTGCACCATGTACAAAATTTAACTCAAAATGGATCAAAGACCTAAATATAAGAGCTAAATCTATAAAACTCTCAGAAAAAAACATAGGAATAGACCTATATGACCTTGAATTTGGGAATGGATTCTTAGATATGCCACCAAAAGCACAAGCAGCAAAAGAAAAAATAAATTGAACTCCAACAAAATTTAAAACTTTTGTTCTTCAAAGGACACCATCAAGAGAGTGAAAAAATCAACTCAGAGAATGGGAGAAAATATTTGCAAACTATATATCTGATAATGGTCTAGTATCCAGAATATATAAAGATCTCTTACAATTCAACAATAAAATAAAACAAATAACTCAATTTAAAAATGCACAGAGAGGGGCTGGCCCGGTGGCTTAGTGGTTAAGTTTGTGTGCTCTGCTTCGGCAGCCCGGGGTTCGCAGGTTCGGATCCCTGGTGCAGACAGACACACAGCTTGTCAAGTCATGTTGTGGCGGCGTCCCATATAAAGTAGAGGAAGATGGGCACGGATGTTAGCCCAGGGCCAGTCTTCCTCAGCAAAAAGAGGAGGATTGGCAGCAGATGTTAGCTCAGGGCTGGTCTTCCTCACACACACAAAAAATAAATAAATAAAAATGCACAGAGGACTTGAATAGGAATTTCTCCAAAGATGAGATACAAATGGCCAACAGGCACATGAAAGCGTGCTCAACAACATCATCAGGAAAATGCAAATCAGAGCCACAGTGAGATGCCACTTCTCACTCAGTAGGATGGCTGTAATTTTTTTTTAAATGAAAATAACAAGCGTTGGTGAGGACGTGGAGAAATTGGAACTCTCATACTCTGCTGGTGGGAATGTGAGATGGTGCCGCTACTATGGAAAAAGGTTGGGTGTTTCCTCAAAAAGTTAAACGTAGAATTACCATGAGATCCAGCAATTCCACTCCTAGGTATATACCCCAAAGAAGTGAAAACAGGTGTTCAAACAAAACTTGAGCAAAAATGTTCATGGTGCCAGCATTCACAATAACTAAAAGATAGAAACAACCCAAGTGTCCGTCAACTGATGAATGAATAAACAAAACGTGGTCTGTCCACACAGTGGAATATTGTTCAGCCATAAAGTATCAGCACGTGAAGTACTGATAGATGCTCCAACATGGATGAACCTTGAAAACATTAAACTGAGCGGAAGAAACTAGACACGGAAGGCCACGTATTATATGATACCATTTATATGAAATATCCAGAATAGGCAAATTCAAAGAGACAGAAAGCAGATTAGTGGCTACCAGGGGATGGGGGTGGGGGGATGGAGAGTGACTCCTTAGTGAGTATGGGCTTTCCTTTTGGGGTGACGAAATGTTCTGGAAGTAGATAGTGGTGATGGTTGTACAACATTGTGAATGGACCAAACACCATTAAAATGCTAAATTGTTGTTACGTGTATTTTACCACACCAAAAAAAAGTGTCCCTAGGGCATACGGGGGAACTAGCCCATCAAGGAAGGGGGTCTTGCATGAGGCCAAGAGGCCCTGGAGTCACTAGATGATGGGAAGCAGAGGGTGACTGAGACCTGGGGGGCCATGGAGGATGGGAGGCGGGAGGCAAGTGAAGGGAGGGGTGGGCAGCGTGTTTCCACAGCTGATGTTGAAATCCCAGTGAGAGAGGCGCTGGGAGCGTGGGCCTCCCAGGTTTAAGGAGCCGTGTGTGTTTGCGTGTTTCCTGGGAATGATATGGGCTGGAACTTATCTTTCTTGGCTGCATCTAAGCCGAAGACAGGCTCTCCCTTGGTTTGGCAGGAAACACATGAAGCTATTGCCAAGACATCTGTTTCATTTTCCTTGGCAACAAAAGGCATCCTGAGAGATAGACTCGGCTTAGAGCTGGGAACATCCATAATTCTTTCTCCTTTTCTCCTATGGGAGTTTAAACGGAAGCTCCCAAACTCAAGTTTAGAGAGGGTCAGACTGGAGGAGGCTGAGCTGCAGAGAATCTCTCCCAAAATGAGAGAATTTGGGGAGAGACATGAACAGGGACAGGGGGACGGGAGGGCAGGCAGCACAACCAGGCGAGGCCCAAGAAGATCCTGAAAATCCGGAGCCTGGAGCAGAGTTCCTCTTGCGGGTGGGGGTGGAGGAGACCCCTGTCCTCTGTGACCTGCTCACCTTCTGAGATGGAGAAGTTGGGGGACCGGGCCAGGAGACAGGCTGGGTTTGAATCCCAGCTTGCTTACTCTCTAAGTGACCTTGGGCAGGTTTCTGTGTTCTCATCTGTTAAAGGGGGAAATAATATCTACCTCGTAGGTTTGTTGTTGGGATTAAGTGAGGGAACGCACGTGAACCGTGAGCAGAGTGTAGCACACTGGAGGGGCTCAGTAAATGTCTCCGAATCCTCCAAAGAACTGGTCAGGAGAGGTCACTGTGGCTAAGCCTGCCCATCCTGTGCCTCAGTCTCCTCATCTCGAACATGAGGGGACCTGGCACTGACTTTTCTCTACTTTTATGACTGAGAACTCTAGACTCAGGGCTGTCCCTGGGGATTGTTTAAAAGTAAGGTGGCTCACATAGGGGCTGAGAAAGGCAGGGTGTAGACTAAAAAGCTATTGATTCCTCAGCTGAGGGTCAAGCAGTTAAATGACCACTGCAGGGCAGGCAGCCACCTCTTAGACCACCCTAGAGACAATAAGACCCCATCTCACTTGGGGCCAGGCTCCCTGGGAAACAGGGGCAGAAGAGGTGGCCCCAGCTACACTCCCGCCTTCCAGCACCTTCTGTGAGTTTCTCAGACCTGTCGAGTCTGATGAATTGTTATTTAAATATTTAAACATCAACAGGGCCAATGGTAGTCAATGCCCGCAAAGGGAATCTGCAAGTCCCACTCAGCTAGGAAGTTTAGCACCTTCCGGGGACAAGGGCCTTGGAGGGGCATCGTATTCAGTTTCTACTGAGTGCCGGCACCCTTAGGCCTAGCACAAGCCCACTGTGCATCAGATGTCACTATCTCCATTTTAGGGAGATGACCTTACTTGCCTGAGGACGTTACACAGCTGGGAAGTGGCTGAGCTGGAGTTTGAACCCATCTCTGTGCTGCCATGTAGACCTGGGCTGCCAATAACACGTAGTCTACTGAGTGGGCCAAGCATGGCGACTTCCTAGTTTGTTAGTTTTTTTTTTTCAACAGCTTTATTGAGATATAATTCACATACTGTACAGTTCTCCCACTTAAAGTGTATAATTCAGTGGTTTTTATTACATTCACAGAGTTGCACAACCACCACCACAATCAATTTTAGAACATTTTCATCACCAAGAAACCCCACAGCTCTTAGCTGTCACATTCCAAATCCCCCATCCTCCAGCCCTAAGGAATCATTAGTCTATTTTCTGTCTCTATATATTTACCCATTCTGGACATTTCATATATATGGAATGATAAAATACATGGCTTCTTCTTACTTGCTTCTTTCACCCAGAATAACGTTTTCAAGGTTCATCCATATTGTAGCATGTATCATACTTCATTCCTTTTTATGGCCAAATAATCTTCCATTGCATGGCTGTACCACATTTTGACTATCCATCAGTTGGTGGACGTTAGGGTTATTTCTACCCTTTGGCTCTTATGAATAATGTTGCTATGAATATTCATACACAAGTTTTTGGGTAGACATATGTTTTCATTTCTCTCGGGTATATACCTAGGAGTAGAATTGCTGGATCATATGGTAATTCTACATTTAACTTTTTGAGGAACTGCCAGACTGATTTCCAAAGTAAATGCACCATTTTACATTCCCACCAGCAGTGTACGAAGCTTCTGATTTCTCCACATCCTCCCCAACACTTGTTAATATCTGTCTTTTGATTATAGCCATCCTCATGAGTATGAAGTGATATCTCACTGTGGTTTTGATTTGTATGTCCCTCATGACTAATGATACTGAGCATCTTTTCATGTGCTTATTATTTGTACATCTTCTTTGGAGAAATGTCTGTTCAGATCCTTTGCCCATTTTTAATTGGAATTTTTTTATTATTAAGTTGTAAAATTTCTTTATGTATTTCAGATGCAAGTCCCTTATGAGATAAATGATTTGCAAATATTTTCTCCCATTCTGTGGGCTATCTTTTCATTTTCTTGATGGTATGCTTTGAAGCAGGAAAGTTTTAAGTTTTTATGAAGTTCGACATATTTAGTTTTTTCTTTGGTAGTTTGTGCTTTTGGGGTCACAGACTTCCCAGTTTTTTAAGCAATATTTAACATAGAGAAATATGCCCATACCAAAACAACAAGAGCTATTAATTCTTTTTTTGTTTTTCCAAGCTGAGACCTATAAGAATTCTTTTATTATACTCCACTTCATTCCAAAAATAATTTGATGCCACTTATGAAAATTCAAATAATACAAAAGGATACCATAAATAATGAATTCTAGGCAAGATGAAAGTATGCGTCCGAGATGAAGCCAAGAGTAAAGTCAGTGTGTAGAATTACATACACAGAGCTCCCTAGTGACCAAAGTAAAACGGGAAATGCAGTTATTATAAGATTCGCAGGCCCATGAGATAAAAATATATCTATAGCTTAGGGGAGGCATCGCTTTTCCTGGAACAGAGACCAGAAATAAATTTCTCCTATGGCTCCTCTTAAGGGAGAATGTGTTTGGGTTCATCAGCTAGAAGAGAGGACATCTACAATGTCCCTGATAACCTATCTTTTCCCAGCCCAATTTCCTTCTCTTTCTTTTTCCAGACCCACATCTCTTCCTGCCAACAGTTTTGCCCCATGAAATTGTCCTTGTTGTCATAATCTTTTAAAAACACAGATATGAGCACTTACCTTTTTGAATTCTTCAAAAGCTCCCAATTGCCCTCAGGGAAACATCCAAACTCTTTAACATGACTTATGTGATATTTCGTGAGTTAACCCCGGCCTACAAGAGCCATTCATTTTGAACACCTCCCCAGTCTGGACCTCAGCTTGCCAGGGCCTCCGCTTTGAAGCCCTCACTCAGATCTGTGTTCTCTTAGTTTACTCACACTTCTAACAAGTATATATGTTTTTCCAAGATGACAGCAGATGAGAAGCACCAAATTAGAAAGAGTGGGAAAGAGCTGCTACAGGCGAGATGCTGAGACTGACAGTTTATCAGCAGTGGAAGAGATTGAACAATTATAAAAAGCAAATCTAAATACTCAGCAGGTGGAGTAATCTGAGGCCATTTAACACAGGCACAAACACTTCTGCTCATCCAATGGCCCTGAAGACCAGCCTATTATTTAATGTGGTAGAATTTGGACCCTTTGCAATGATAAAGCTAATGATAAATTCTTTTCATTGTACTCTGTTGTCAGAAGGCATGAGAATATGCAGTGCTGTTTAGAATACTTTTTCTTATACACTGGTTAATGTAAAACAAATTTTTTAAAAAGTATTTGTTCTTGATTTAATAATATGTTACTTATAAAGAAAACTTGACTCTCCAAAGCAATGCTCTCTCGTGGGTTTTGTTAGCTGAGTTTTGATTACAGAGAGAAAGAATGACCACCCTCTAATTCTCTGCACCAATTTTTAAGAAAATAAAAGTTTTGAGAAATATATGTTCATTTCTGTATTTATAGAAAATACAGATAAACCAAAAGAAGAATAATTATACATGATCCCACTTTCCAAAGTGCTAACATTCTGAGATATTTTCTTCTATATTTTTACTGTGTATTCATATGTATATGATTTTTTTTCAAAAGTGGCATCTTATTGGCAGTTTTTGTCATCTTGTTTCCATGTATCATGAGAACTTTAATGTAATAAATATAATCAACATCGTCATTTGAATGACTGCACCTGAATTCTTGTTTGGCTGTCCCAGACTTTAGGTAACCGTCTGCTGGACATTTGGGTTGTTTCTGGTTTTTCTCCTGCCCCTCTGACTCTGGGCTCCAGGGTGACTTGGAGGCTGATGCTGGAACCACTCTCCTTAGTGTTCTGGGCTCTCTCTGACTTGAAAGCATGATGCATCTCCTGGTAGGGCCGTTGCGACTTGTAATAATGGTGCTTTGTGGCTTAATGAGAACAGGGCTCTGTTAATCCCTCTTTGTCTGACCTCAGCCAACCTCGCTCTCAGTGGAAGCAGGATTCTTAGGCCCTTGGGACCCTATTGAGCTGTTGTCATAGTGACTGGTGCCGGGGGCAGGGTCACTGGGCCAATGTCCCTAACCAGACCATCTCTGTCTTCATGACACACGCAGGCCATGGCTGTTCAATCCCAAACTCGAGAGATGACTAACCCCACTGCGATGCCACCATTCGGTCTGAGGCTGGGGGATCCAGAAGGCTTTCTGGGGCCTGGCATAACTCTCCCCAGGAAAGCAGCTCAGCTCACCAGCCCAAAGAGCCCCAGGCACGCTCTGCTGTCGCCCCATGGCCCTGGGACCACTTCCAAATCAACAGCGCAAGCCTCTGACGGCTGCCTCTCAGAGGACACTGCATCTGAAGTGAACCCTCAGCACCGCAGAGCAGGCCTGGAGGAACCCGGACAGACCAGGTTTGCTACCTCACAGGGGGAAGCTTCTCACCTGATATCAGGGCTGGAAGGACCTTGGAGACATCGGGTTCATCTCCCCCTGGTACAGATGGGGAAACTGAGGCACGAGGAGCCAGATCTGATTCCAAACCATTCAGCAAGTTGGGAGCACAGTCTAAACCAGGCAAAGCCCACCCCCATCTCCGAAAAGGAACATGTTTGGAGTCTGTTGTAAGACAATTGATATTTTCACAGTAAGTTCTTTAAGTCTGATCTTTAAAAAAAAAACAAAAAAACTTCTATTACCCAAGTAGTCCATGAGTACGTTTTCCTTGCAAAAAAGGAAATAGAACATTACAGAGAAGGCTCAAAGCCCCTTTGGCCTCTGTCCCTAATCCCTGTGCTCTCTCCAGAGACAGACTCCCGGGTTGGTTTGCATCCAAATCTGATTTGAAAGTACCCAAATCTCATTTGCTTGACTTGGGCGGCCAGGACAATTGCAATGACGCAGGCCTCTGTCTCCAACGGGGCAGGAGCCTGGGTGGCTCTCTGTGGCTGGCAGGATTGCTCACGCAAGATGCATTTCCCTGGCCCCAGGGTGGCTGGGAGTGGGGGACATGCTGGCACTGCTGCATCCTCACTCAGCCGGGCCTGTGACAGCTCCTCCATCTTCTTGTCCCGGTTCCTGTTTCAGAATCCCAACAGCCCCTGCTACCGGCCTGGATTGGATGCCAGAAGTCTGAGCAGAAAAATGGAAAGTTTTCCACCAGAGTTTAGCAATCTCTCCAGGAGGCTGCGGGCCCCAAGGGACAGTGCTCAGCTTCGGGTTCCTGTGCCCTTCTTGGGTTTCCACCCCCTCACCCCATTCCTGCCACTCCCCACCCCCCACCCCTACCTTCCCAGCGTCTGTCCCCTCCCACCAGGCATCTGGGACCCTCTACCAGGGAGAAGCTCAGCTGACCCCCTGAAGAGGGAAGTACCCACTGGAGAGGGAAGAGAGAAGTTTAAAAAAAGAGTTCAAAGAGCACAATGATTGATCCAAAGAAGTTAGTCTTATGTGAGAGAAATTCCGACGCTGAAGACAAGTGACAGGGAAGAAGGAGGCTTTCCTGGCACACCCAGCTCACACCCAGTGGGGGGCCTTGGGAGCCCCACTTTTGGCTTCTCACCACCTGGGCTGGGCCCTGCTCCTGGCATTGAGGCAGTGAGGCCCCTGAGAAGGAGCCTGCCAGGCTCTCTGGCCATACCCAGGAAGGATAATAAGAGTCATGAGGAGGGGGCCGCCCGGTGGCGCAGCGGTTTAGTCCGCGCTTGGCAGCCCGGGGTTCGCGAGTTCGGATCCCGGGCGCCCGCCGACGCACTGCCTGTCAGCCATGCCGTGGCGGCATCCCATATAAAGTGGAGGAAGATGAGCACGGATGTTAGCCCAGGGCCAGTCTTCCTCAGCAAAAAGGGGAGGATTGGCAACGGATGTTAGCTCAGGGCTGGTCATCCCCACACAAAAAAAAAAAAAAAAAAAAAAGAGTCATGAGGAAACAACAACCACAGTGTACGGACTCGGAAACAGGAAGCAGGTCTTCTTCCCTGGAGTCATCCCAGTCCTCATCTTTGAGAACCTACTACAGTTTCAGTGCACACCATTTAGATTTTTAAATGCATAGATATCATATCCAGCAGTTTTCCAGGTTTGTTTTTAAATCAGTGAAAATCTTTATTGTTTTTCTCAATCAAAAATATCTCACCCAGGGATTTAGCATGTCTGACATATAAAATCAATAAGAGAAGTTTTTTCCAGGCAAGGTATTTTGCTGGCAAAAGCACTCTGATGTCTGTGGAATCCCGAAGGGTCCTACAGCCCGGTTTTGATCACCTCTCATCAAAATCTGCTTCCTTCTTTTGCAGCTGAGAAAACCAAGGCAGAAGGCCCAGGGGTTTGCCGAAGCCCCCAGCAAGGCAGCAGCAGAGCCAAGATTGCCCAGGACGCTCAGAAATCTGGGCAGGGTCTAAAACGGGCACAAGACCTTCCTTAGCCTGAAAAGGTAAATTTGGACAAAACCAGAGCTTATGAGGACTCTTCACTAGTCAGAGGCTGTGGGGGTGGGGGGGGGATGTTGCCATGGTTACCCTGGCCCAGGAAGTGACCTTTTGCTCTAGAGGCCTGGAACAGATGCCTGTTTCCTGCTGGGCTGGGAGAAAATGCCAGAGCTGAGGCCAAGGGGCCAAAACCTCATGTTCCAAGGCCACGCCATAAACACAGAAGAGCCCAGGGGCCTGTCCCCTCTGGGCCTCCCTCTTCAAGCGAGATGAGCAACGATGCAGGCTCAGCCACTTTGCGTGGCCGTGACGGGAGGCCCTGAGCTGGACCCTAAACACCCTCAAGTGGCCCAGATCCCACCCAGAGTCTAGTGCAGCCCCTAGTGGCTGCCTCAGGCCTGCACTGAGCAGTCACCAATGGGGCACCTATGTGGGCCCAGCCCACGGAATGCAGAGGTGAAAAACCACCAGGCTCAGAAGGAGCCCAGACATGTGTGGGGACAAATAGGGAAGTGGGCACTTCAAACACAATGGAAAGAATACTTTGATGGTAGAGTATAGAGAGGGGAAGAAAGGACCACTTGGCCTGTGCATGTGGGCAGCAGCGGGGAGGGGGATCAAGGTAAGCTTCTCAGAGGTAGTATCCTAGCAGGGGTCTTGAAGGATGAATAGGAGTTTTCCAGGAGAAGAATGAGAGGGAAGGAGGAAGGAGGGAAGGGCGGGAGATTGGGCATTCTGGGCTGACAAAGCAGATAGTGTCAAAAGACAGTCCAGGTCCAGGACAGGAACAGGGAGTATCTGGTGTGGCCAGAGGTGGGGTTGGAGAGGTACTGGGGGGATGGAGGGGGAAGTTATGAAGAGCTCTAGATGTTTAGGTCACATTCAGTGGGTCAGTAGTCTTCCAACTACTGGTGCCCCTAGGAGCCCTAGGTTTGTGGAAGTGCTTCAGGGTCCCCAAGGGGTGGGCAGAGGGGGAAGCTCTTGGTCACTCCTCCCTCCATTTTATATTCTGGGGCTCCACACAGGAGAACCTTTGAACGAAGTTCCCAGTGATTAAAAAACGTGAGAAATCCAGTCGTAGCCGTGCTAGAAGCTCTTGGTGACGAATCCAGGGCTCTGCCTCCCGGCTTCCACCTCTTCTTGGCTGCCCAGAGGACTCAGGGCCCTGAAAAGGCCTCCACCGAGCCCTGGAAGGCAGCAAGGATGGACATGGCCCTCACCCCGCCCACCTTCCCTGCCCAACGGGGTCCAGCTGCTGGCTCCTCGGCTCTGAAGTTGATGTGTCTGTTGTCTCATTTGCATTTATGTCACAGGAGAGTCGGCAGGAACCAAAACATAGAAATAGGAAAGAAAACGGCTGAGCTGCAAAGGACAGTGGCACTGTCACTGACTAGGCGCCTTGAGAAACTCAGAGGTGGGTTGGGAAGCAGTTAACTGTTTTTCCAAGTTGTTTCTTTTCTTTTTGTATGTTAAGGAGATGTAACCACCAAACATCCTGAAACTGACCAAGCCTCACCACAAGAGCTGCCCCTGTGATCTTTGCCTTATTTTAATGCAAAGATCTCTCCAGGAGGAGCTTAGGCCTCACTATGGGGAAGCATGTTCTCCAATTGAGCCTGTGAAGGCAAATACCCGCCTCTCCGTTTTGAATACTCATTCCCATCTGAAATAAAGTTCCCTGCTTCCCTCTGTTCTGGGACACCATGACTTTGGAAATGATTCCTCGTGGCCTCCTATTTGCTGCAAATCCTCTTTACTTTGTGAGACAACTTCCACTGGTGTAGAGTCTTATTTAACTTACCAGCAGGCGAGCTCACTTGGTTGGGTAAAAGCACCGGGTGGGCCGTGGCCCCTGTGGGGAATGTCTGTCAGCCAGACACAGGCTGTGGATGGAATCATGCTGCTACAGGCCCTGCAAGGCCCAACAGAAACCCTCCCTCCTCCATGAAGCCCTCCCCGTGCCCCGTGGAAGGACTCTGTCTTTCTGGGCCTACCTGCCCTGTTAGAGCATGAGTAATTGTGACGCTGAAGATTGCGGTTCTGCGTGATATGCAACCCCAGCGCTCTCACTAGTCCACAGGGCACCTCTGTGCAAATTAGAAGAAGGCACCACTTCCTCCAGGTGGGCAGAGCTTTGCCCTGGGGCATGTGGCCCCCACTTACCCCCTCATCATTGCCTCTCCGCAAGGCAGAGCTACACCTGCCCAGTGAGAAGTCTATGGCTGGTATGATCTCTACCTCACAGATGGGAAGCTGTTGGGGCCCCTCTTCCCAAGGCTGCTGAGGCACTAACCCTGAGCTGACCACTCTGGCTGCAAGAAAATCACCCTGGCATTCCAGGAAGGGGTGTGCTGGGCTCACCTCGTGTCTGTCCTGAGGAGGCCTTCCTTCCAGGCAGCTGTGGGGGGCGCTTGGCCAGGCCCAGCCCGTGCCCGGGCCTTGTTGATCCAAGCCTCAGCCAGAGGCCAGCCCCTGCCGCCAAGCACCACTAGCCGCACTGCAGGCAAAATGCAGGGCAGGGATCCGCCTAGTTGTCCTGTGGCCTCCATCCCGGCCTAGGGAAGGAGCAGTCTCTTCACTGGGCGATTGAGGCCTTCCTGGCCGAGAGCCCACACTAGCTGCCTCGTAGTCACCAACTAAACTCAGCAAGGATTTTTGGTGCCGCTGGCCACTCTTGTGGGGTCCATTCCCCTCCTTCAGGATCTTCTGTCTACCGTAGGCATCCAGAGTCATGGAGACCTGTAGCCTGAAGCACCCTCACGTCATCTGTTTGAGCCTTTGCACACCTTGACACTCCCTCTCCTCCCCTGCACCCATGGACACGTCACTAACGGACCGCTGCACTTCTTACCTTTCAGCCTGGACTGAAACTCGGAATCCTTCTCAACTCAGTCCTCTAGGCAGCCACAACACAGCTATTGGGCTTGGTGTATAAGATGAAACCTATTTTAGCTGTCCCCGATATGATCGGATGCCCAGGATGAGAGAGGAGGAAGCTGGAGACCAGCAACAGGAGGGAATGTGTGCAAGCCCCACAGGCAGTCATCAGCAGAGCCGTGATGAGAAACCAGTGTCCCTTCCACCTCCAGGCCCAGGGCTCTCATGGCCCATAAGCTACCTCTTCTGAAACGGAGATACTAGCAGTGTTGGGGATTTCCAACCAAACGTATAGTTGTGTTTTGGGGGGCCCCCACAGTTAGTGTTGCAGGGCCCCAGGGCCAGTCCACGTGCATTCCTTCAGTGCCCGCCCTGGAGGCCCTTCTCCCAGGCATTGGCGCATCAGAAGGACCTGCCCCTACTCCGCATCCCCCATCCCCGTGGCAGCTCTGCAGGTGGGCGGGGGCAGCAGGGCCTGCTAACCTTCCCTCCCTGGTCCCTGTGCACGCATGGCTGAATGTGACCAGGGCACAAGTGGGCCAGGCAGGGAAGGAGGGGCCAGGCATGGGCCAGGGCCTGGGCTGACTCACAATGTGGGCTCAAAGAGTGTTTGCTAAACCAACAAGCCCCTCTTCTAGACTCACACACTTGGAAAGGATACTCAGAGGTTGACTAGTGGGACTGGCGTGGTCTGGGTGTGTCCATGAAGGCTTCTGGGAGCTCAGAACTCAGCCTGAGCAGAGGCTTGTTCATTCATTCATTCACTCATTCATTCATTCAACTAAGGCCCACTAGTGCCAGGGATTGTTCTAGCTGCTGGGGCACAGCAGTGACCAGAACTGACAAAAACATCCCCACCTTCTAGTGGAGGGACAGACAGTGAACAAGATCAACATGTGTTCAGTGGTGATAAGTGTTGGAAGAGATAAGGCAGGAGAGAGAGAGGATGTGTTCTGGAGGGGGTCGCAAGTTTAGACAAGGGGCCAGGGAAGGCCTCGCTGGTGACATATGATTGAATACCTAAGGAAAGTGAAGGAAAAGCCATGTGTTTCTCTGGGGGAAGAACAATCTAGACAGAGGGACCAGCACCTGCGAAGGCCAGGCCAAGTGAGCCTGGTGCGCTAAAGGAACAGCAGGGGCCCTGGGGCAGGAAGAGAGGGCCAAGGGGTGGAGAGTGGTGGGCTGAGGTCTGGGGGTCACGGGAAGAGAGTGGGGGGCTGAGATCTAGGGGCTGTGGGGTGAGGTGGGAGGCCTGCAGGCAGGATGGGGGCTGGATTCCTCAGGGCCTCACAGGTCAGTGTAAAGTCTTGGAATGTATAGTGTAATGACTTGTTGTGGGTTGAATCTGGCCCCCCAAAAGATATGTCTGCATCCTAACTCCCAGAACCTGTGAATGTGACCTTATTTCGAAAAGGTGGTCTTTATAGATGTAATTAGATTAAGGCTCTTGAGATGAGATCATCCTGGACTATCCAGGTGGACCCTAAATTCAGTAAGTGTCCTTGTAAGAGACGCACAGAGGAGAGACACAGAGAAGAGGAGGCGGCCATGTGAAGGCGGAGTAGAGACTGGAATGATGCCGCCACGAGCCAAGGAACCCCAGGAGCCACGGAAGCTGGAGGAGGCAAGGAAGGTTCTCCCCTGGAGCCTCCAGAGGGAGTGCAGCCTCGGGGCCAGGGCTGCGCTGTCCTTTGGCCATCTGTGGGGTGTGCTGTTGAAACGTACCCCCGGACCCGCCAGTTGCTGTCAGATCTTACAGTCTCCCCCCCGCAGCCGCCTGTGGCTGCGTTCCTGCTCAGAAACCTCGACAAGATCACAGCGGGCTCCCAGGGGCCCGAGGGTGGCAGGCCACGTGTGCGGCCAGTGCAGACAACAGACCCTGGCATTAAATCCTCAGGCAGCTTCCTATGCTCGGGCCTCCCAGATTCTGAGTGGCTGTGGCTCTCCGGGGGCTGGTGGCCACGCTCGTGTTTGAAGGTTTTTGTGGCCTGGTGGTGGGCGGCTTCAGGCAAGACTTTGTCCCATTTCCATAAAGCAGAGGAGAGGGTATAAGGGGAGTGAGTGACAAGGGAGGGCTGTTTCTTGCCCCGGGAACACGACAGAAAGTTTCTCTTCCCTTCACAGCTCCCGTGGAGGAAGGGGCTGGTGGCATCACGGGGACACGGGCACAGATGGAGCCGTCCCTCTTCAGGGGCTGGGGCAGGCTTTGGCTCTGCCTCCTGCCTTGTGAAAGCAGCTGTAAACCATAAGAGCGGGCTGGCTGGCTCCCAGCCCCACAGCGTGACCATCCTGCCCATGTCCTGGCGGGAGGCTGGCATTCCTCCTGCAGGCTCTGCTGCTTGGAGAGGTCGTGCTTGCCAGCACTCAGGGGCTCTGCAGGGTGAATGTGGTGTAAGACAGAAGGAGAGAGGGACAGAGGGACAGGCTGGGGACTCTGGGTGGCCGTGTGGAAGAACGCAGGTTCTGCTCTTTGTCCTGGTCCAGTAGCTTCATCCCTCTGAGCCTGTTTCCTCTAAGGCAAAGTGGAGACGATACGCTGCACTTTGCAGAGTGCGACAAGGATTACAAAGTCGGTACAGGTGAAATGTCTAGCTCAGGGCCAGCGCTCAGCACGTGGTTGGTAGGGGCTCACTGTATCCATACCTGCATCGACTCTGAATCTAGACATACAGGTTGGCCCACTTACCCAGTGGGACCCATCCTTCTGTCCAGCTCTGTTTACGAGAGGACCTGTCAGGTGGGGAAGGGGTGGATTGAGGGGCAGTGAGCTGGTGAGTCGGACACAGCAGGGACCTGGGAGACGGAGATGCTGAGAGGAGGGATGCCAAGGAGCCACTCCAGGGTGGGAGGGGGAGGCAGGGCCGCACAGGCCCTCTGTGATGTCCCGAGCCCATTGTCACCCACAGAGGGCCCTAAGAGGCCGTTGACACCCTTCCAGAGAAGGTGGCACCCAGTCTTGGTGAAGAGGGAGTGGAAAATGCCACTCACCCACCACTGGTGTCTCCTAAGCTCTGGAGAGCTGGGTAGAGGGGAAGCCCACAGCTGAGCTGGAAGTCAGGAAGATATAGGGGAATGAGGATTAGGCTCAAGTTTAGGGTCACAGCGGTGCCAGAGGACACATGCAGAGCCCAGAGCCTGGGGTCCAAGCCACTCAGAGCCAGTAGGCTGCCCAGTCTCTGCCTCAGCAGCCCCATCTGTCTACCTGGAGGGGAGGGGGGAATCCAGCAGGGGCAGCCTAAGAACTGCTGAGACCTGGATGGTCTCTGATGCACTGGCCTCATTCATTCATTCATTCCGATGTTGACCGAGTTCCAGCTCTGCACCAGGCACCTGGGACACAGCAGTGAACTGAGAGCAGCTGGGACCCACTGGTCCGGTTGGAACTGCTGGGGGCTTCAGCAGCCGCAGGAGACTCAGTTACCTTTCTCTCCATATCTGGGGCATGAAATCCCCACCCACGCCTGCCCCCATCATTCTCCTCCTGAGCTGTGAGGAGTATGGATCCTAGAGGAGGCGGGGTCTCCAATGCCCCAGTGTCAGAGCTCCTCCTGTCCTGGGCCTTGGAGGGCGGCTGTTTACTGCGTAGGTGAGTGATCCGCTGGGAGGATTCCATGTGAGCTCAGCATCGATCCCCTCACACAGTGACAACCTGGCTGGAGGGCACACCTTCAGGCTCAGGCAAGTCCATGCTTCTGCTCCCGGGACAGTCAGCCCACCACAGCACTTGATCACCAGTTCTCGGGCTCCCCAATGCTAGGGCACAACATTCCTCACAGTGGGCTCCTCTGGACCCATCAGAGGACCCTTCACTGATAGATTGATAGGACCCAACATCCAGCCTGGGGCCCCTGCCCTTCAGCAGCTAAGGGATTAATGACTATATGTGAATGTATATAAATGTATTTCATCATATATTTAGTAACAGAGTCCAAGCGGGGAGGTGACTAAGTGTGTGTAAGGGTGTGTGAATGAATCCAGATTCATTCTCTGCTCGAAGGAAAGCAGCCATTTCCCCTGGCCCTTCAGCGATCAGACCCAGTCCTCCTGGCCCCAGGACGTTCCTCCCTGTCTGTAGTAGGATTTAGCCGTGAGGGCCCCTGCCTGGCAGTTGGCATTTGTGCTAGGGCCGGGCCGGGGGAGGGCAGAAAGTGGGGGAATCAGCTCCTGCCCCTAGCTCAGTGCTGAGCAGAGCTGTGGAAGTGAAGCAGAAACATCTGGACTTAGGTGGGGCTCAGTGAGGGATCCAGGGCAGCGGAAGATTAATATGGAGAAGGCAGTCAGGTCAAGTTTGGGTCCTTGAATGCCGAGCTCAGAGACGTTCACATCCATCCTTAACCCCATAGTTAAGGCAACTCCCCTATTCTGCTTCCCGCCCCCCATGCCCTGCAGATAGAGCCCTGCTCCAGGCAGCTCTGGACTGCTGTACCAGGTAGGGCACTGGCCTGAGGGTTCTGTGGCATCAGGAACATTCTGGACTGCACATCAGAGGAGCTGAGGAGCTCACCAGGTCAGCCAGGACAAGGATCTGCCCTCACGGCTCCAGGGCCTGGCCTGTGGTCAGGCTTGCCTTTGTCTCCGGGAGGCCACACCTTCCAGGGAGGCTATGCAGGGTGTGCTCGGCTCTGTCTCCCTGAGGCCCCACGGCCCTGTAAGCCTGAGCCCCCCTGCAGAGGCTGCTGTGCTTGCAGCCAACTCAGCTAGAGAAACGCAGGGACACTCTCATGGCCTTCCCTGCCCTTCTCACCATGGTGACGAGGGAAGTGAAAACTCCGGGACCCACAAAAGTGACCTCTTCAAAAGCCCGGGCCTGTCCCAGGGCGAGGCTGACTCTATCTTCCAACCTTGCCAGCATGTGGCCCAGGGTCAGCAAATGTCCAAGCAGTGCAGTCCTGGGAGGGCCCACTCCAGACAAAATGTGCCCAGGTCCTCGAGTCCCATGTTTCATCTGCACAGGCCGGGGTGTGGGTTGACTCATTAGCGTCTCCCCTTTGGAGAACTCAACCTGGTGTCCCGGTGACAGGACTGCTGTGCACTGCTTCTGGGCAGAAGTGTTGGCTTCCTATGTCAAGGGGAGGCAGGGCCCCTCGGGTCTGAAAGGACTGCGTTTTCTGTGGAGGAGGGCAGCCGGCGACGCTGTTCCTGAGAATCACGTCTCAGAACCTCAGGCTCTGCGACACTTACAGTTCTCCGTCCTCTGAACCTCGTGGTACAGGTGCTTACAATCCTGGAACCTTCGAGATAACACAGCCCATCCTGGCACTTCGAAGTTGAACAGCCTCAGCCACTGGCGCCCCCTCCATCGAGGGCTTGTCCCTCAGTCCATTTCCTGGGTCAACTGGTACCAGGTCTGGTCTCGTCCAGACAGGCCCATCAGTAGCCTGCGGCAGCCCCACCTCCAGGGGGAGCCAGGGCCCGGCGACTGTGCAATTGTATTGGACACTGCCCCATCACTCTCAGAGAGGAGCTCATGGCCTCCGAAAGCCTTCTGAAACATTTCCCGACTCCCAGTAAGGGACAGTGTCCCCCAAACAGAGCTCAGGGTGCAGGGGTCATTAGAGGCCGACCATCTGATAATGTACCTGGAAAGACAAGCTTTTCATACATGAAACAGCTAGGAACCCAATGAAAAACTAAGGAACTGTGTGGCCAGGCAGAAACTGCTGGAGGGGTCCAGAAAAAATAGGCCTGGGGCTCGGGGAAAGGGGAGGCTTCCGGAAAGAAGCCGACTTTGGAGGCACCCATGGCTATTAAGTCCTGGAATCAGCTCCCTCCTTCAGAAACCACACGAATCCTGCAGACCACTGAACGTGTCTACACGGCCTGCTTTGGTCCTCACAACAGGCAGGCACAGGGCGAACCAACGCCCAGCATTAGAGATGAGCAAATGGAGGCCAGAGAATCTCCGAGTCACCAGGATCACATGGTGACTTGGGGGCAGACAGAGGCCTACGTGGTTCTCCTGACTCCTAGTGCCATGGTGGCCTCACACCGGCAGCTCAAACCATCGCCCTGAGGACATCTGAGCCTCCGAGGTGTAGCTCCACGGAGCTGGAGACTGGTTCTCGATGTTGTCATCCAGAATGCGTGATGACCCCCCGGGAAAGCTCACCATGTAACTTGCATTCAATGGATGTTTCGTATCCGTAATGAGGAGGTTGGAGTCTCGCTCTACCCGACATGGTCAGATCTTGCCATGTGTTCAGATGAGAGCGAGTAGGACAGGGAAGACCTTCGGTGACCGCCTGAGGAATGGCTGGAGTAGCTGAGGACGGGTCGACTGCAGAAGCGAAGGCTCCAACCAGGGAAGTGCTCCTTGTAGGCAAACCTATGAATTCATCAGGAGGGGCAGGGCCAGGGGTCTTAGTCTGTGCCCCAGGACGGAGTTAGGGCTGAAGAGGGGAGCCGTAGGGAGAGAGAGCTCATTGCCCGAGTGGAGAGGGACAGAGAGAACAGCACTGGGTGACAGTGGCTTTGGTCGCAGGCCTCTGCCTCAGTGGGCAGCATCTGGTCCCCACGGGAGATCACGAGACAGCCGTGGGCCTCTCTCTGCCTGGCAGCTCTCACCCTGGAGAAGTCAGCTTCTCGGAATGCAGGGCCTACTGGAGCCCAGAACCTTGGGGACGGGCCTCAGTGAGCCCTTGGAGGCAGGGGGCACTGAGGTCAAAGAGACCCCCCTGTCAGGCCCTCTTAGGAGAGATGTCTCGCGCCTCCACCTCGTGTACCTTTCGGTCAGCTTGTTTTCCGAGAGCATGCAGACACACCAGAGAGCAGGGGCAGGGGGCTGCGAGCCCCCACGCTGGGCTGCACTGCACTCCCAGGAGGGAGCCGGGACCCTCTGGCCTTGCTGACAGCAGAAAAATTGGTTTGGAATAATTCAGGAGGCAATTTTCCTTGGTAAGAGATAAAAGCATGTGTATTATTTTTAAAGTAGACTTTGTTCCGATTACAGAAGTAATATATATTTGATATAGAAAATCTTAAAAATACAGAAATTAACATCACTTATAATCATACCACCTGTTTTAAACTGTACTTTGCTCTCTCTCTTTTTTTTTAACATATTGAAGAGATATGTCCACTTCCCTTGGTCACCAGCTTGGGGTGGCCTAGCGTTCACAGTCTGGCCCGTAGGACTGGGACGGGAGTGCCTCCCACCCGCACCCTGAGGGGTCCCTTGTCCTGGGGCATTGGGCTGGGGAGATCATGGGATGACCAAGCCTGCTGGGCTCAGTGGTCAGGCTCTCCACACTTGGCCACTCAGATTGTGCCCCTCAAAGGAGTCCTATTCTTGGTCCACTGGCCCTGACACTTTCTGCGTCACTGACCTACCACAGGACCAGAGTCACCATCCCTGGTGGCACCCAAACATTCTGCTCTCCAGGCCCTCTCCCCTTGGACCTTCCCTCAGGCTCCTCCCCTATCCCAGCCTCACTTCCATCCACTGAAACATTAAATGACCTCATGACATACCTACTCTCCTTGGGAGAGCAGGGGATGATGCCAGCTTACATGCCTTAGAGATTGTACCTGAAGGGAAAGCGTCACGACTTACTCTCCCTGCCATAGATGTACGTGGTTGATGGCTGTCATATTTCTATATGGCCATGTCATTCATATATGTATATAAGTTTTTTAAAATTGGGATCATACAATTGCCTTGCAGCCTACTTTTTTCCCTTAATATTTTAGTTATTTTTCCTTTGTATGAACATTCTTCAAAAACGTCATTTTAAATGGCTGTGTCATCATATAACTGTATTGTAATATATTTAATTATTCACCTATTTTGGAGCATCTGGGCTTCTAGTTTTTTGCTATTCAACATTCCCTTTATTATCTTTGTCTATAATTTTTTGTTTGAATTTCTAATTATTTCCTCAGAGAAAATTCCAAGACATTTAAGTTTTCTAATTAAATATCCTTGATGCATTCTGCCAAAGTGTTTCTAGAAGGGTTGCCCCTGGCTCATATGCCACCACCAGCCCAGGTCTGAGAGGGCCAGTGTCGTGGGTCTGCACCAGCTTATGGTAACACCAGTAAAGCAAATCCTATTATCTAAAAGGCAAACAATGGTATTTCAAAATTATAACTAATATGATTATCAATGAAACAAAAATATTCATCATTATTAAGACATTTTAAATTGGGGGGGGTCAATTATCTGCTTTCTTCACCTGTTTGTCTCATAAAGTTTGATGGATGTGTTTAAAAATCATTTTATGAGCTCTCTATACATTGCCACTGTGACATTTGTGGCATATGTGTTTTACCAGTGTATTGTTTACTTTTATTTTTGTTTTTGATGGTTTTTAGCATATCAAAGCTTTATGTGTTTACACTGTCAAAGCCATTGGCTTTTCCTTTTGTAACATTGTTCATTCCTTAGAAAGTCCTTCCTGGGAAATAGCTTTTTAAATGGGTCAAGAGGTTGCCTCTTCCTCTTCTTGGTTCTCTATTTTTGGTGAATTTTGAACAAACATCCTTTCCCCAAATCCCATTTTCCCGGGGACATCTGGAATGTGCTTGCTTTTATTTCTTCCTCCCCGGAGGCCAGCGAGTCTGGGCGGGAAGACGCTCTCACAGAGCGGTGGGGAGGCGAGCGGGGAGGTCTGGGCTCCGGAAATGGCTTGTTCTCTACCTTCAAGGTGGCTGCGCTCTGTTCTGAAAGACGTCTGGTCTTTCCCACCACAGAAATGAAAGCACTGTCCAAACACCTCTTAAATGTGATGTATCTGCAAGTGAAGATCATCTGTCTATGGGCCTCAGACCAACTCAAAGGGCCTCTTTCTTGCTCTTGGGCAAGACGGTCCTGGCTCCTTAGTAGCCAGAATGCCTGAGGGTTTGAGGATCTGTGTGTCCACGCATGTGGTTTAGCCAATTGTCTCCGCCACAGGCCCACTGGAACCGCATTCCCTTATACCCACATGGCAACCCATTGCTGAGCTTCCGTAGTGCGTGCACCAAAAAGACGCACTATGGAGGGTTCGCTTGGCTCTAGCCCCAGCTCTTCCTTCTCCCAGTTGTATGACCTTGGGGAGCTTCCTTTCTGTGGAAGGAGGACCATGACACTCAACTTGCAGGGTTGGTGTGAGGATTAGACCATCACACCTTGTGCGAGGCCTGGCACACAGTAGGCACAATGACGCTTGTTCATCTGATGTCAGTGATGCTGCTGCTGCCAAGGAGAAAATTACATTTGTGCACGTTCTCTCTCAGAAAGGGAGCAACATGGCAAAGATGGCCAAAGTGTGGGGCTGGGAAGAGAGCCAAGATAACTCCACGACCTTAGTGTGATTTCTCTACTATTTGGAGATACTAAATTCTCAGTCTTTCAAAGCATCAAAGGATTTCAGGAGAGGAAGTTGGGAGTTGTGGCTAAGCAAGGGGGCTTTGAAGTCAAGAGCCGAGTTCCCAAGTTTCCAGGTCTGCCACTTCTAACTGGATGACCTCGGGCAAGTTGTCTTCTGAAGCCTTGGTTTCCACATCATAAAGTGGGGCTGTCAGCCATGCCCCTCTTGTAGAGCATTGTGGGGACTAAATAAAATAATACCCACAAAGTTAGGGTGAATATATACTGATCTTCCAGGCCAGGACACTTTTGAGAGTGAAAGAAGGCACTATTAATAATTGTCCAGCAACCCAGGACTGTCCCAGGCAAACCAGGGCCTATGGCCACACCATACAGAGGGCTTAGCTCCGTGCCTGACTGTGTCCTCAGTGACAGCAGCCAGTCTTACTGAAAGTGTGTGTGGGCTCTCTCCACAGCTAGTGGCCCATGTTGGAGACAGAACCATGGACGTCTCAACAGAAAGCCCTGGATGGGGCAGGGGGCAAGGGTGAGGGGCTAGGATCCACAGCTATGACTCTGGGGGGGCAGTCAGGAGCAGCCAGAGTCTCACCAAGCCCTCTGCGCCTTCTGGGAGATTGTCCTTCGTGCAAAGAGGTGGTGATGGAGCAAGTCCCTTTCCCAGCGTCACCGCAGGGAGGCCCTGCTTGAACCGGCTGCTCTCCACTCTCCGTCCCATGGGATCAAGTTAAAGCCAGCTCTGGACAAGGCGAAGCCTTCAGTTCTGGCCTGAGTCTGGCCTGAGTCTGGCCCTCCCCTCCTCTGGTTCTCTGCAACCCCCCTGGGGCCCACGCCAAACCGCATCTGAGTAGCTCCAGAGGTCACGGCCTTTTCCCCTCCTCCCTGAGAGGGCCCCTCATCCCTTGCCCAGAGCCAGCTGGGTAGAGAGTGAACAGACATATGGTGTGTGCAATCCCTCTTAGGCCCTCGGCTTCCCTCCCAGCCTGTTAGCATAAACACATTCCTGAAGCCGAGCAGGAACCAGGAGTGACTCAGGCCTCAGGAATGTGCAATCTGATCCCCTCTCTTGGGGGGCAAATTCCTCATCCTAAAGTGGGCAGCTAGCTGGCCAAGCCAAGAAGCCCTGGAGGCCCTCTGCTGTACCCCACGTCTGAGCCGCTGAGTCAGGGGTCTGGAACAACCTCTTACAGTTGCAGCCTCTGGACTCTGCTCCTCCCCTTCAGACCCCCAGAGCCTTATGGTGTTGGGGGGAGGGGGTGCGGGGGTAGAGCGAGTGCTCAGAGACCCCATTCCATGTTCAGGTTCAGTGCTCAGATCCTGGAGCAAGCAGGCTGAGTCAGCAGAGGCAGGAGGCTGGGAACAGAATTGTGGGGGGAAGAGAAACCCCAGTCCCTCCCAGGCCCATCCCCTGAGCAGTGGGGGAGGAGAGATTCTCTAGATCCGAGACTGAGAAAGCAGTTTCTCTCCTGCTGCCAGGCTGGGCCAGGGAGTCCTATCCTCCTGGCCTCCCAGCGTGGCCCTCCGGGATGCTGGCTGCTTTCGGGGGCAGCAGCTAGGAGCCTGCAGCTCCCGGTGACTCGTGCCCCACCTGGCCCAGCCTAGGCCACGGATTCTCCGGGGACACAACTCTGTGTCCTTGTTCAGTGCCACCAAGCAATTTAATAGGGAATCTCTTAAAATCACAAAAGAAATCCCTCATTTGATGGCTCTGAGGGTGCCCAATTTCTAGAGGAGCAGAACACTAGTTAAGCCAAAGTCTGTGAGCCAGGTACCAAATAGGGAAGGAGTTGGAACCCCAAGTAACGGAACACAGATAAGAAACGCGGGACCTTCAGCCTGAAGCAGAGACCTGGGCAGCTTGGTGGGAGGCCCAGTTCTGGGACTAGATAAGGCACAGTCCCTTGCCATCACTATATATGGAACAGTGCACTGGCCAGGTCCAAAGAGTGACCTGCCTTCCAGCTGCCCTCAGACACATCAGGGAGACCTGGAACCCTATGGCATGATCTGGTGCTCACTGGCAGTGCTGGGCCCCACGTGTCATGATGGCCAAGACAGGGGGAGCTAACCCAAGAGTGTAGTGGCCACACCCTTCCTCTGTTGGAAGACTCCCAAGGAAGGTGAGCCCACCTCCTCCCACCATGGAAGATGATGTGGGGCTGCTGGCCCCTCCTCGCTCCACAGCCAGAATGATGATTGGGACCTGCACTTGACCCCCATTCTCCTGGGGCTTTGAATCTGGAGGGAGTGATGCAAGGCTTCAAAGAGAGGCTGAAAGGACTGGAGAATCCAGCAGTGCTATCCAGGGGTGGCAGGTCCTAGCACACTGTCCCCATGGGGGACACTGTGCAGCTGTGCTCAGCTCCCTAGTTCCTGCCTGTTCCCAGCCTGGTTCTCCAGACTTCCTGATAATCCAGTGAGCCGCCCGATGTGCTTCCATTAAAAATCCTTTTCTAAGTAAGTTTGCCAAAGCTGGTTTCTGTGGTTTGCATATGAAGGCCAAATGCAACAGATTGGCAAGTGTCAAGGCCCGGGGCGTGAGACAGCCAGGCTCAGACAGCTCAGAAGGGTCATCCACAATGTCAGGACGCCACCTTTGATCGGGTACAGCTTGCTCTAGAATCCTTGCTTGCTTAGAATATAAGCAGAGTCTGAGGGTGATGAAGAGTCTTGGTTCTGGGTGGAGGAGCTGGCCCTGGGAGCTCTCAGGTTACGCTGAGAGTGGCAGGTAGGTCAGGATGTGAGGGGACACTGAGGCAGGACCAAGGATCCAGGGCTGATGAGTGGCACGGGGCTGGGACTTCTCACCTGGTGGGAGCAAACAGGTACCTCCATCCAGTCATAGCTTGGCAGGCACAGGGATCAAAAGTGGTGAAGGTGCGGAGGCAGGGCAGGCAGAAGTACTTGAGAACCAGGCAGGGAGGTGGGCAGGGCAGCTGGGCAGGATCCCAGATTCAAGGGGTCACACCTGCCTGGGCCACCAGCTCCTTGTGCCTTGTCTGTCTGTAGGGCATGGAGGCCTGAAGTGTGAGCTCCCAGGGCAGGGCACGGGCACTGGAGTTTCTGCCCCTGCCGAGAGGGACCTCCTGCCAGATCTGAACCCAGACGTGGGAGGAGACCCAGCACAGTGGGTGCTTGTTCCTGTTAGACATTGTTTCTCCCTGGAGCAGGATGAGCTGAGCCCAGCGGGCTGAGGTCACATCTGCCCAGTGACAATCATCCCACTGTCCCTCTGTGGAGATATATAGCACCCTCCCAGCTGCCCCTTAGCTGATCTCTTAGGTACTTGTGAAAGCCAAGTGGAGAGGAGGTGGGTGGGTCCCCTGATGGCAAGGATGGTGGGGGCAGAGGATAAGGTTACAATGTAAGAGGCTGATAAGTGAGGGGGAGAGGGGCCCCTATCTCTGGGGCCCTCTCAGCCGGAAATGGAGAAATTCAATGACCATCCCAGGGCACCTGCAGAGCACAACCTTGCCTGCTGCCCCCACCCCTTCCTCACTGGTTTATGCTGCCCAAGAGGCCAGCCCTCCCCCCAGGACCTCTTTTCCCACTCATCCCTCTCTTCTGGACTCCTCCCAACTCAGGTTGACAAGCACTCCAGCACCATCCCTGTCTGCCCTTCCTCCAGAGGTTCAAAGCCCCGCCCTTCCACCCTTCACTGGGGAGGCTGTGTCTCCCAGGGCTATTCTGTGCTGCCTGAGGCTTCATCTCCCTTCAGCAGACATGCAGCCCTCCCTTTCAGGCAGGCAGGTTGGTGGACAGACACTAGGGTGGCCCCATGATTCCCCGCCCTGTGTCCTGTCCATAATTCCCTCTCCTTGGGTATAGGTGGAACTTGTGGCTTGCTCCTAGCCAATAGAATATGGCAAAGGTGAAGGGATTCTGCAGGTGTCATTAAGATCTCAAATCAGTTGATTCTGAGTTAATCAAAACAAAGGTTATTCTGTGTGGGGCTGGCTTAACCAGGGAAAAGCCCTTTAAAGAGGGATTGGGCCTTCCCTGAGTTGAAAGCCTCTGTTTGCTCGCTTGATGGAGTAAAACCTTTGATTCCTCTCAAAAATTGTTTCCGCTTTTTTCCCCTGGAGCTGTCCGAGGGCCTCCAGCTTGGTCCAAACTCAGGGGCAGCCCCTCAGCCCTTGCATCCTTATCCCCCGGCTCTGCCCTGCTCTGCCACCAGGCCCTGTGCCTTCTGCGCCTGCCCTGTAGGTCTGTGTCCCCGAGTGTGGACGGCATCCTGGGGCAGAGCGTGGGTGTGAATTCTCGGTGTTTCTACCCTAAATAAGGGTCTGGAGAGATTATGATAGAAGCAGATTTATAGCTGTCTCTCCTGTTGATCAACAACCTTTTTACTTGTTTTTTTTTTGAGCCAGGAGGCAGAGAAGCGGTCTGTTCCCTCCCAGGCCTGGCCCCGTCCCGTCTTGGGGGTATTCTGGTGGGACTTGTGGGTGGGTGACTGGATATTGATTTTCCTCCTGTTTCGGGGACCCAGGCAGCCCGGTGGACCCCCACTCCCCAGAATGACTACGGTCACAGAGAACAGGGAGAAAACACAAATGACCCCATTGAAACTGCAGGGCCAGCGGGGGCTTCCAGGGAAAACAATGGCCTCTGTGTCTGGTTCCTCCTGAGGGCCGGAAGCCCTGGTGCGTCGCCCACCAATGAGTCACGCAGGATATCTCCTGGGCCTGCTTTGTTGTGCCCAAACATCGCTCTGCTCGGCCTGAAAGGGCAGATGATGTCATCGGCTGTTCTGGGGAAGCCCTGTCACGGGACAGTTCCGGGAAGCTCGCCGCCCACTAATGGCCCAGAGTCCAGCTCCCCGGCCTTGAGAGAATTCCTGAAGGAGGGGAGTGGGTGCTGGGCAGAGCGAGTCAGCCGAGAGGAAGACCCTCATGGTGTCCAGGGAAACCCCCACTTTGTTCTCTCCAGACACAGCACATGTGTGGTGGCCGCCCAGCCACAGCTGTGTCCTGCGGAGTTTCCTGGACTCACGAGAAGCCCCAGACAAGTACACTAGGAGTGTCCCAGGGAGGGCTGACCCGGGACTGGCAGGAAGCCAAGGGCTGGAGTGGTCACCAAACCTAGGTCAGACTGTGAGCCTGGGAGGGAACGAGGGTGGACTTTCCACTTGGCTGGATTCAATGGAGATTTCAGAAACAAAAGCCGCATGGTACTGAGGCCATTTCAGTTTTTGGAACTTGAACATTGCTGTCATCTGTTGCTGTTTAAAGGATACCCACTGGTTGGTACACAGCCTGGCTCCAGAGTCACACAGCCACACCCACTGCCCGTGTGGCCTTGAGCAGCTTACTTTACCTTCCCGACCCTCCATTTCCTCCTCTATGGGTTGGTGGTGCTGTTCACAGGGCTGTGTGGGTGGGCACGAGTTCACTATGCCAGCTGCCTAGTGCATGGCCGGCCCTCCATAAATGGGAGTCTCCTCTCTTCCCTTCATTCCCCCAGAGCTTGAAGAGGCTCTTGGTTGGGTTTCTGTTCTGGGTCACCTCCCAGAGGGTCATGGCCTGAACATGTTCCCTGGACCGCCTACCTTTCCACCGGATACAGGTGGTGAGTGAGGCTGCCTGCCAGAGCCTCTGGGAAAGAACCACCCCAGTCAATCCGAAGCCCAAGAGTGGTGTCATTGCCGCCTTCTGCTGGGGTTCCACAGCTGGTTGGTTACCATGGTGAGCGATTGCTCAGAGGACAGCCTGGAGAGAAACACTGTAGGGATGGAAAGTCCAGGCCAGCAGGGCCCAGGGGAGAGGTGTGGGGACCCCAGGGCTCAGCCCCAGAAACCACTGAGACACAGACCCCTCCTGCACACACTGCACCCATCCCACCTCCGAGGGCAGCCCTGGAGCAGCTGAGGAGCCGCAGGTAGGACGCCAGGCACTGGGCAAGAGAAGCCATGCTCAGTGGGCCACCTCCCCACCTCTGCCCTCTGCCACTGTCCTTAGACTCAGAGCTCTGCACCTGAGTCTTGCTCCTGTACCCTTGCCAGGGACCAGCAAGTCACCTAAGGGGAAGTGATGCAGTACTGAGTGTTCCGTGTCAGAGGTTGACAGCCTGGTGGATCATCGTGAGAAAATAGACATGTTACCGTGGCTTCTGCAAGTCCCTAATAACCCCCAGCCACAAAAAAATCCAACTGTGAAGGGAGCTGAAGAGTCACACTGGAGAGACTTGAAGACAGAGGCCACCTCGGGGCAGGGCCTGGAAACGTCTTTTCAAGTGGTTCTGACATGGTCAGCATGTGTGTTGCTGAGCTGTGTCACACAGTCTCTGGAAGGCCCGGCCCCGCCTGGCCCCAGTGCCAGGGATGGTTGCTTGGAAAACGCACTCTGCCCTGCCTCCTTCTGCCCACATAGGGCAGCGGCGGCTCCAAGGAGGCCATCTAGCCCAGGGTTCAAAAGCGTGGTGATTTCGGCTTCAGCACAAGGCCTCAGTCCGTCTGGACTCTGCTTGTCTCCAACTCCTGCCCATCTCCACCTGCCAGTGGACCCTCCAGCCACAGAGAAGCACCCTCACGCTCCCCAGATGGGCCCTCCCAGATGGGCCCGAGGGTCTTTCTTCCCCATCACCCCCTCTGCCCACGTCTGAGCTGCATTAAAGCCACTGACTTGTCACAGGAAATGCAATGAGATAGGAAGATTGCATGGACTAGAACTTCTTTTAGGGAGAACACTGCGTGTGGTTCAAAGGAACTCTTGGACAAGACACTCACGGAGGAGGTGAGACCCCCAAGAATCATGCTCGACCCCAGCGGATGGCTGGGGAGCCTTCTAAGGAGACTGGGCCTGCAGGCCTTTGGTCTTCCCGAGCAGGCTGGGTGTGAGGCCAGAGCTGAACTGCTCAGGTCAACAGAAAGCACCCTCCTTTCTACCTTCTTACCACTCAGCTCTCAGCCCCTCCCACACACATAAATATTAAGTCAATATTAAAAGAATATCAATTTATAATGTCCCCAATCCTTAATCTCCCTGGAACCCCATACCCTTAGTCTGCACTGGGCCACCCCATGTCTCAATCCAGGCCTGATGGCACACCTCTACTCGCTCTGCAAACCCAACTCAGCCACTCTTCCTTTGGGAAGCTTGGCGCACAATAGCACTCAACAAATTGCTTTCTGTTCTTTCTCCAGTATGTGTCCCAGTGCTCGGCCCACAGTGTGTGCTCCAGAATGTCTGTGGATGACTGCAGGGCCCCTTCACCTGAGTCAGCAGTGGACACTTCATTACGCCCACTCATGACCCAATGTGCATGTACTTAGGTGTGAGAGGAGAGGAGAAATATGTGTGATGATTTCAAGTGTCTGACACCAGATTCATGCCCTTTCCTGCACCAGATGTGCTCCCCTTTCTGATGTCCCTGTTCTTGTCCTGGCCCCAGCGGCCTGTCAGCCCAGCTCAGCCCACTTGGAGTCTGTCTGCAAACCCACCCACACCCTGTCCTCTTCACCCAACCTGTGATGCCAGGGCCCAAATTGAGGTTCCAGTTCTCTCTACTCAGGACCCTCCTGGCCTGCCCGCAGCCTCACCCTGCCAGCAAACCATAGGAACAGTCAGGTCAAGAGGCCCCAAGCCCGGCTTTCTTCCTGACACGACTCCACCTTCCAGACACAGCAGCAGGCCCATGCTACCCACTGCCCGCCACTTAGGGCCCCTGTGATGTGGCCCTATCTTGCACATCTAGCCTCTCTAACACACACCCTCTGCCCCAAGCCTACTGGCCTCTTTGTGGCCCCTGCACAGTCCCTGCTCAATCCCATGACTGGGCCTCTACTCCTGACTTTTCTCCACCTCCTCCTCCTCCCTGGCCCACCAAACCTCTGCTATCCCCAAGGCCGGCTCGGCTCTCAGTCACCCCCGTGTTATCCTCTCTGGCCACCACAGCCTCCATGATATTGCCCTCATCTGCACCCTGTGGGCTTGATTATTCCACAGAGATAGGGCCTTTAAAGCCTCGGTCTAATTCGTGTAGTTAGAGCACCTACTGTGCTGAATAATCTAACAAGGCTCCAGAGTCAGGCTGGCCATGGCTGCTGAATGTGGACTCTGGGCATGAAGTCCTCTGGCGTTGGTATTGCCACAGGGCCAGGGACTGTGGAGTCACTTGCATGACACATGAGTCCAGGCCTGGCCTTCCTCTGGAGTGTCAGATCTAGGGGCTGGAGCCTCAGGCAAGGGGGCTGTCCAGAGACTGTAGACCCCAAACAAATCAGTGCAGGGAATTCCCGGAACCACCCATTCTGGACATCCCAATGGGAAAAGACTCATTAGTGGGAATTCTGTCCTTTTCCTTTGTTTTCCACCGAACAAAAGGATATGACTGGGTGTCCTTTGGTTCTTAGAAAGCAGCTGCTTCTACACAGAACAGAAACAGAAACTTAGGCCTGTGTTGCCCCTCTGGTGACAAGTTCTGCTTCCCAGAAGGCAGGACAGGCCCAAGAAACAGCATAGACTCTGTGTGATGGGATCGGTTTCCATTTCTGTTGTGGAATACAAAATCCCCAGATTGTGGTATGTGCCCTGGACACACACTGAGGGCACCATTCAAGGCCTCCCTCTCCTGCAGGATATCTGGGGGCAGCAATAGCTGTTGGCTCCTGCTATGTGCCAGGCACTTTACAACACAAGGAGGTAGGGAATACTGCCCCACCTGAGAGAAGATCATAAGGCCAGGAAGTGGCAGAGCTGGGACACCTACCTAGCCCTGCCCTGCTGTCCAGAGTCTCTAAAATCAGGGAGGTCCCAGGCCAGTAGAGAGACAAGACAGGGAAGCGTGGAAAATGGGACGCCTGAGCTGTGACTCCAGTGGCAGGAGGGTTTGTGCAAGGAAGGCTTCTTGGAGGAGGTGAGGTTCCAGCTGGTTCTCTGAAGACGGGAGAAGAGGAGGAATGGCAAAGTCCAGGTGGGGGAAGAACGTGAGTGAAGACTGAGCAGAGAAAAGCCGGGCCTAGAGGAAGGTGGGATGGGATGGATGTCAGGCCCCTCCCAAGGAGCCTGGCAGGAACTTCTTGGGCATCCCCTTTCAGAAAGAGTTATCTTTTAATGAGCAGCCCCTCCTTGAGTGCGGGCATGGGGGCCTAACAGCCACTCACACCTTAAGTTAATTCCTTAGCTGCTCCTGTCCTCCTTGGGTTGGGGGGTGGGCACGGAGGATACAGAGGAGGCAAGGACCAGGGCCTCGTGTGGAAGAGAAGAGGAGGGTAGAGGTGTGTCTTGGCTTCTTCCACAGTGCCCTGCCCCTCACCTGGTGCTGCGGTGGGACCTCCAGGGGTGCTGAAAGAGAGGCTCATTACCTTTGGGGACCTACCAGGTGGGAGCAGTGTGGTGGGGAGCCGGGGAGCATGGCAGCTGGGGGTGATGTGTTGAGGCCAGACAGCATCCTGGAGTGTCAGAGCTGGAGGAGAAGGGAGTGGGCATCTCTTGGCCTTTCCTGACTTTGAGTCAGCTGACAGCTTAAAATGAACCCAGGAGGCTTTGGCCTGGAGCTTCTTGGCTGCGGGGTGGACACTGTAGTGTCGCTGTGCTTCCTGGCCCCGCGTGGCCTCTCTGGGCTGCAGGACTGAGCCAGGTAAACATCCCTGCAGACCCCTCACCCTTGGAATGTGGCCTCAGCTCAGCAAATGCGTCCCCTGGGAGTGTGAATAGCTACAGAACCAACCCCCAGAATCCATTGTTCTGGAAGTTCCAGAGAAACCGAAACAAACTCCCAACAATACAGGAGTGAGGACGGAGTGCGGAGAGGGCGGAAAGGCCCAGTGGGGTCTTTGTCCTTAGGCATCCAGACGTTTATATTTCCCACATTAATGAGCTGGGAAAGGGCTCTTTTTATGCCAGTAATAACAACCACCATCCCCTCCATGTTCTCACTTAATCCTGGCAAAAACCCAAGCAAGGCCAACATTAGCATCCCGTTATAGAGATGAGGGGATTGAGGTTCCAAGAGGCCCGGTGACTTCCCCAGGGTGCCAGAGTTAGTAAACATTGGAGCTGGGACTCGAACCCCGTGCCTCTGCTTCTTTCCAGTTCAGCTCAGTGGAACCAACTGCCCCCATCCAGGGACAGGATTGGACTGAAGAGTCTTGCCTGGTTCCCTTGAGCTTCCCAACGTGGAGTCAGCCCAATAAGGAAGCAGATTCTTTTGCGAGGTGGCCAGGAGGCCAGCCTTGCCGAGCACTGCCCGTCCCCAAGTGCCGTTGTGTGAAGGCCAGGTGCCAGCTGAGCGGGGCTGGCCAGGCCATGGTCCTCCCATCAGCCCAGATTGACCACGTTCTCTGTCTATAGCCACACATTCTCCCAGCCATGCAGTACTCATAACTTCCCACCGATGTCCTGGCCCTTTGGGGCCTGGGAACAAACTCTCCCACACTCCCTCTCCAAGGCCAGCTCAGCCCTGCTCGCCAAGCCTAGGGCCCTGTGCAGTAGGAAGAAGTGTAGCAACGGATAAAACGCTTGCAGATAATTAGCAATTGATTATATCTCCTCCAATACCGTAAGATTTTCATGGGCTAATACTTTTAGCAGAAAAAGAAAACTTGCTGAACTCACAAATTGTGATTTTGTGTACTCATCTATTTCCAAAACTCCTTGCTAGATAAGTAAGAGTTTGTTCTTTGATTATGGCCATTTAGTAAATGGAATTCTAACAGGCTTGCTGGAGTCTCTTCAGCCTTGCAGTCTGTACCAAGAAGCTGTGTGTGACAGCACTTCCATCTGGCAGATGGCCTCACTGGAACACACTCAGAAGTCTCGAGAACCAAGGCGTAAACAGAAGCACATTTAATCAGTGCAATTGTTTTCCCTGCCGTGAACATGACATTTCTCTGGATTTTTGAGGGCAGCACACACGAGAAGGACCTGGCTTCGCATTCTCCGTGGCATGCAAAACCACATCCAGCACGCTTTGATTTCTGCCCTTGGTCTTCCTGCTCACTTTGCGTCTCCTCAGAAACCCTGCCTCGAGCCGGGCCGACACGCGGCGCAGCAGAGCCCTGGGCTCCCTCTCTCCGACAGGGGCAGGAGGGCTGTGTCCCGTGAAAAGGCAGAAGTTGCTGGCTCTGACTGGAGGCTCTCTGGAATCTTTGGTAATTGTTATTTTTATGAGAAAATTACTTGTTTTTCTTCCTTGCAGACCAGAAAAAGGAGAACAACTCAAACCAATAGCTGAGCAGGAAGGGGAAGCCTGCTAGCTGCTTACTGAGTTCACGACTGGGAGTTGTGGATTTGGTGAAGCCTCCAGAAGCAAAGGCCCAGGAGGCGGCTGCTCCCGTAGAATCGCTGGTCTACCCTGAGCTAGTCCTTTTTTGGGAGCCTCTGAACTTTAGATTTTCAGTCCACAAAATGGCAACAAAACCTGCCGAATGATGTGGGTCTCAGGATTAAAATGACTGAGTCAAGGGTTTTAGGGTCTCCCTGGGAACTATTACAAAGCACACCTCCTAGAGAGACCCAAGGCACCATGGGTGAGGGTGGGGAGTCCCAAGGTTGAGGAGGACAGGGTTTTCCTGTGGGAAGGATGAGGTTGGGGAGGCCAGACAGGATCCTGGACATGCTGGGCCTCTCCTTCTCCGGACCCCAGGGCCTAGCTCCTGGACCCAGGGCTGGCAGAAGCCCAGGGGCACAGGCTGGCTGCACCTGAGACAAGGTTTCCCCTCCCCCAAGTGTCCGGGCTCCCAAACTGCCCCTCCCCCCACGTCCCAGCTCAGCCTCTGGAACGAGGGGCCTGATCACCCAGTTTCAAATTAAACTTCAGGAATTGGGGGTGGAGAGAGGTATTTGCGTGTCTACCTACACACCTAACACTGTGAACCCAGCACTGGGGGAGGGGGAGAGAGAGAGGCCTTGGGGTGGGGCCATCTTTCTGTCTGGGACTTGGGAAGTGAAGGAATAGGAGGAGGGCTGGCTGGGATGCTGCTCCTGGTGAGACAACCCTGAACAGGGGTAAGCCCCTGAGGAGAGGGCCCTGATGGGGCCTCGGCCCTGCTTCCCCATATTAGTTTCTTATGGCTGCTGTAACCAGTTACCACAAACGTGGTGGTTTAAAACAGCAGAACTTTGTTCTCTCACAGTTCTGAAGGCCAGAAGTCCCCAGTCAGTTTCACTGGGCCGAAATCAAGGTATCGGCAGGACTGCACTCCCTCCAGAGGCTCTCGTGGAGAATCTGTTCCCTTTCCTCTTCCAGCTTCTGGTGGCTGCCAGCATTTCTTGGCTTGTAACCCATCACTCCATTCTTCAAATCTCTCTCTGCTCCATCTTCACACCGCCTCCTCCTCCTCTGTGTCAGACCCCCCCTCAGCCTCCCTTCTGTAGGGATGCCTGTGATTGCATTGAGGGCCCACCGGGAGAATCTCCCCATCTCAGAATCCTTAACTGAATCACATCTGCCAAGACTCTTTCAAACGAGGTAACTGTGTTAGTTCCCCAGGGCCACCACAACAAATGACCACAAACGTGGTGGCTTAAGACGACAGAAATGTGTTCTCTCACAGTTCTAGGCCAGCAGTCTGAAATCCAGGTGTCAGCAGGCCGAGCTCCCTCCAGAGGCTCTTGGGGAGGGTCATTCCTTGCCTCGTGCAGCTTCTGTGGCTCCTGGCATCCCTCGGCTTGTGGCAACATCACTCCAGTCTCTGCCTCCGTCTTCACCTGGGCTTCTTCTCTGTGTGTATCAGACCTCCTTTCTCTTATCAGGACACCAGTCTTTGGACTTAGGCCCACCCTAAATGCAGGATAATCTCATGTTGAGATCCTTAACTACATCTGCAAAGACCCTATTTCCAGATAAGGTCACATTCACAGGTACCAGAGATAAGGACTTGGACACATCTTTTTGGAGGATGTAATTTAACCCACTACAGTAACATTTAGGTTCCAAGGATTAGGACCTACTATCTTGAAGGGGATTATTCTGCCTACCACATCCCCCATGTTTTGATGGCCACTAGCAGGCTCTGGCCCAGGGGGCTGTGGAGTCACGGATGTGACAGGTGACAGGCAGGCTAGATGGGCACCTCTGCTCCCCTGGGGCATGGCATGGAGCAGTTAGAAGTGCAGGGGGCAGGACTGCAGCACTGGAGCTGTGGCTACCGGTGCCTGTCCACTGACTCCTGGGCAGGCCCCATGTCCTCTGGGTGGGACAGCCTGGGAGCTGATCCTGGGACTCCAGTTCCCCACTGGAAGTAAGAGGAATGAGCCAGCAGACGTTATAACAATTTTGGCCATTTACTGAGGACCTTCTGTGTTCCAGGTGCTTTTCTTCATTATTTCATTTAATCCTCGTAACAGTTCTGACCATTTAACAGACGAGGATTCGGAATCTCAAAGAGTAACCTGACCCAGATCTCACAGCTACTAAGTGATGGAATCAAAATAAGAACTCAGGTTGGTTAGAGGACAAGGTCCTTGGTTTTCTCACATCATGCTGTCTCTCCTTGTGACAACTTTAGAGTTCTAAATCATAGGTGTAGGGAGGAGGATTGTTGGGGAGATCATTTCAAAGTCTAAAGGCTACACCAAGACCTGAATCAGGAGTCTTTGTGGCCCCGTGGCCTGAGTAGTGGATGGCGGGGCGCAATGGGAGGCGGTTCTGGTGGAAATGGAGGTATTCGAGAAAAAAATTATCATGACATTTGGTAAAGAACCGTAAGGCAGACTTTATTCAAGGGGACTGTCACAAGAGGTATAGGGGCCACTGCAATGGGGTTTTGCAGTAGGGGAGAGAGTTTGGGCTCAACTCCAAATACAAGGAAAAGTGGAAATTTATAGCCAAGAAGCAGGTTTGGGGGGAGAGGTGTCAGTGGATGGAAAATTACTAAGAGGAAACATCAGGTGTAAGGGGACTTCCGGCTAAACCAACCTAACTGGATTCTTGCTGAAGGCAGGCCAGGGTGATCACACATCACCTGGGGGCTGGTGGGGGATGAGGAAGCCGAGCAGGTATCGAGGGTGATCAGATATCAAAGATGAGGGATTCTAGTAAAACTGACTTAGCAGGATTCTTGCTAAAATTGGACAATACAGAGATGAACGTGGAAGCTCAAAAGCCAGGCCTAGCTGAGGAGAGAGTTCAGAAGAACCCAACTAGAATTTGGTCAAGAAGAGAATCTTAGTCAGGGGAGAAATGGCCTCAATCCGGAAACCTTGGTGTTCTGAGCTGGAAGGAGGCAGCTGAGTCCAGAAAGAGCCTGACGGGAACCGTGTAGGAAGCTGGCAGCAGAGCCAGGCCTCTCCGTGCTTTCCCTCAGGGACGGGCTTCAGGACCGATTCAGCACTTGACAGAGGGAGGAAAGAGCGCTGGGTGAAACCAGAGCCCCAGGTGTCAGTCCCATCCTGGCTGTTATCAGCTCTGTGACTTTAGAAGATGGTTTAACCCCTCTGGGGCGGGATTCCTTGGAAATAAGGTGAGGAGGGAGTGGAGCAGGCAGCTGGGGTCTGTGAAGTGGTCTGCAGTCCTCCTCAGCTGCTCTGGCCTTCCAGAAGAGGAGACAGGCAGATGGGACCGCATGACTTAGTAGTTTGTGTTCTGTCCCAGTCCCCTGGGCATGCCACTGGGGAGGTGGCGGGCTCCATCTCAAGAACATGAATTGACAGCTGCTGTCAGCGTTGGGGTCAGCTTCCAGCTTTGCCTGGGGACCCAGGGACTTCGTGGGGTTCGCTGCTCCCAGGGCACTGAGACTGGCTCCAGAGAGACTCCCTCATGAGGTTCTGGGGATCACGGGCCAGGGCAGGATCCCCGGAGTCCTTGTGGGCCAGGACGCAGGGCGGAGGGGTGGAGCCGAGTGGGAGGGTCTCTGCTGTCTTTTCTCCTCAGCAGGAGGTCCGAGGGGTTCAAAGGACTGTTTTTTCCCAGTCTGTGGCGCCAGTTCCAGTTTGGCAAATGACCCTTGGAGAGAACCAGGGCAGAGAAGTTGGAATAGCTCAGGCACAGGAAAAAGGACACAAAGGCGAACAATGTGGGGAGTGTTTGCAGGAAGAGATGGGAACGCCGGCCTCAGGCTCCAGGAGCCTGGGAGTGCACGGGTGACCCCGGGGCTCAGGCTGTGCCAGGAGGGGAGGGGGCCGGTCCAGAGATGGAAAAACACAGAGGGAGCAGGGGAAGGGGAAGGCCCGAGAAAGGGAGTACAGCTGAGCAAGGGGCTTCTGGTGTGAAGGGCTGAGGAACAGCTGTCTCCAGTCAGGCCTGAGTTTTTGTCTTTCTTTATTAAGGGGCAGCGATTCCTGTCTGTTCTGACCCAAGCTGACTTAGCAAACGTGGAGTCCTTGCTGCACGCAAGGCCTGGGCTAGGAGGGCGTATGGAGAGCAGGTGACGGGGTGCCGGCCCCTAGAACCTGGGCCCTCCCCGGGCCCTCACTGTTCCTGTCTAGCTCAGGTGAGCTCCGGTCTCACCTGCAATCCTACGATCCTTCCAGCCCTCCAGTGGCTCTTTAGGGTGAAATCCAAGCCCCCAGCTGCCATCCGGGGCCTTCAGTGCTCTGCCTGCTGCCCTCCTGGCCTTACCTCCCTCCACCCTTCCGGCTCAGGGCTCCCAGCTTCCGAGACTCCAAGCCTTCGCCCACCTTGCTCCCCTTTCTGAAACACCATTTCTTCTCTCCTCCCCCAGCAGAATCTTCCTAACCTCTGGGGACTCAGTTCAGGCATTGCCTCCCCTGGAAAGCCCACCTTGCTCTCTCAGCCTGGGCAGCCCCCCAGCATCCTCCATGGCAAGCCAGCAAACACTGTTAGATGATGAGACATTTACCCATCTCTCTCCCACCATCCTGAGCTCCTGAGGCCCCAGTGGAGTCTGTGTCCTTACCCACCGGGCCCCAGCTGGGCCCTGCTGAGAGCAAGTGTCCACAGAGCGTTTCTGGATGAATGAGCCAAAGAACTCAGGGTCACTGACCAGGGGGTGATCCTTCAGAGGTGGCGAATGGAAGAGAGGTGTTTCACCTGCTCTAAGGGTCTATAAAGCTGGAAAAATACACACCTCAAGGCTCGCGATGGAATGCCTTAAAATGGAAGCAGGACTCCAGATTCGGGTTTCTCAGCCAGAAAAGGAGGGAGGAAAGTCCCTTTCAATCACTGCCACGGGAGACAGGTGCTGGGGCAAGAGGAGCAGGCTCTGGGGGGTCAGGAGCCCTGGAGGAGTTTGTGGCCGGAGAGCAGGGGTGTGGGACTGATTTGGGGCAGGGCCAAGGGCAGCCCTTCTTGTATAGGGCCAACTTTTGGCTTTCCTCCCTCAGGTTGAGGCCAGAAAACCCTGGGCAAGGGTCAGGGCCAGGGCAGAGCTCCTTCTTAAAGACCAGGCTGAGGGTCCTGACCCCAGGGAGGGAGACTAAGGGGTAGGGAGCACCTCCTGTCAGCCTCTCCTGAAAGCAGAAGGAAGGAGAGATGGAAGGGGGCAGATGGGGAGCGGGGCAGGTTTAAGACATGTGTGGGGTTTGGCTTCTCGGCTGCTCTAAAGCTTAGTCCCCAGCCTGGCCTGTGACTTGAGGGCCCCATTGCCCACCTCCAGGGACAGAGCTGGGCCAGTGGCTGGAAGACAGGGGACTCTCTCTGGGGTCAGCAGAGTTAAGAGGGACCTCAGGGACCCCCGGGGCTGGTGGCCAGGTGTGGCATGGTTGATGGACTTAGGGGCAGGGTGGCCAAGTAAAATACAGGTTAAATTTGAATATCTGATAAATGAGTAATTTTTCAGTCTAAGTATGTCCCAAATATTTCATGGGACACACCTGGACTACAACAATTATTTGTTGTTCATCTGAGATCCAAATTTAGTCGGGTGTCCTGTATTTTTATTTACCAAATCTGACTACCCTATTTAGGAGTCAGCCTGGTCTGAGAGGCAGTGTGGCCCACAGGCCCCATTACAGTGAAATGTTTCTAAAACAAACACCACCCCCAGCAGCTTGCACAGAAAAACAAAACATGTAACTTCCTGAGAACACATTATTGTCTGAAGGTGGAAGTCTGTGATTTTGAAGGAAAAAACAAAGTTTTCTGCTAAGGAAGAGTGAGTCACAGGCAAGCTGAAAATGTTTCTCTGGCTTTTGGGGTCGAGTGGACATGGGCCCCTTTCTCCCTCCTTTGTACATCCATTCGTTCAGCTTCCCTTAGCAGAGCCCTGGCTGGGCTGGGCTCGGCTAGGCTGGGCCCTGACTCTAAGTCTACCAAGACCCACCAACCATGCCACTCCTGGCCACCAGCCCCTGGGGCCCCTGACACCCCTCCTGACTCCACTGACCCTACAGAGAGTCCATTGTCTCCCAGCCACTGCTATCTCTACCTGTGCCCATGGAGGTGGGCACTTGGGCCTTCAAGGCCAAACTGGGGGCTAAGCTTTAGAGCAGCCAAGAAGGCCCCTTGGGGCACTGAGACAGGCAGGCACTGAGCCAGATGTAGAGAGGATGTGGCGTGTCCCCAGGGAGGTCTCAACCCTGAGTTCTGGGGCTCAGAGCTGGAAGAGGCTGCCTTGGGCTGTCTGTCTCCCCATCAGTAGGGGGCTCTTTGAGAGAAGCACGCTGTCTTATGGCTCTCCGTCCTGTCCTGTCCTCTCCCCAGCACAGGGCCTCACCTGTCCCACCGTGTGTGGAATGGATGTTACCCAGGCAACTGCCAGCCCCAGGCCCTGGGGACAGGCTGCCATGGGACAGGCAGAGATGTGTGCAGGGTGGCTGGGCCTGGGAGGCTCCCAGTGCGACTGCTGCTTCCCCCCTCGCCCTCTGGTCTAGTCTGCACTGGCAGCAGAGGGCCCGGTTACAACCCACACGTCTGATCCTGATGCTTCTCTGCTCAAAACCCTGCAGGGGTGCCCATCTCACCCGGAGTGAGGGCGAGGCCCCACAAAGGCCGCGGCGCCCCCCCCCGCCTCCATTACCTCCCGACCTCAGCCCCTAGGAGCCTCCCCTGGCCGACTCTGCTCTTCCCGCGGGGCCCTGAACGAGCAGGGCTTCATACTTGCCATTCCTTTTTTCTGGAATGCTCTTCCCCTAGAAGACCCCCTCCTTCAAGTCTTCCCTCAAACATCTACTTCTCCGACCTCCTGACCATTTAAGATGGCAATCCCTCTCCCCCCACACCAGCACTACCTTCCTCTGTCTCCCCAGCACCTCACCTTCTATGATTTACTTATGTTTGGGGCCATTGTCATCTCCCCCGCTAGAACCCAGGGCCGAAGAGGGCAGGCATTCATGTCTGTTCCTAGGACAGTTGGGGCCCCAGCAGGTGTGGCTGGGTGGGAGGGGCCCCATGGCACAGAGCAGCCCAGCCCTGGAGGAGCAGGTGGGGTGTGGACTGGATCTGCCGCCTCCTGGGGAGCTGACTGTGTGGTGAAAGCCAGGGAGCCTCTTGTAGCTCCGCACTGGGGGGGAGGGTCCTGACACGTCTTCAAGGTGGACTTCAACCTCCTGGGGGCCGTCTGTGTGAGCCTGCATGAGTCGGCCCTCCTCTCTTCACTTTCCCGAAGCTGCTGCAAACTTGGGGCCAGGTCCCCCTGGCATGGAAGGGACACTGGAGGTCCTGAGGAGGGAAGCCCAGCTGCCCCCCATGGACGGATGGGGTGAGAGGGCAGGGTCACAGGTCAGGGAGTGACCTTTCTAACTTGGGGTCAGTCATCCTGGCAAACTGAGCACAAAGCCAGCTTCTCCTGTCTGCAGGAGGCTGTCTGGCCCCGCAACATTCCAGGCATTCTTTGGGGTCTTTGTGGCCTAGGTCTGTGTCTGGGGGGAAGTCGGGCTTTGTGCAGTGAGGAAGTGTCTGACTGACTGCAGACCCCTTTGTTTGGCTGCCAGCACAGCCTGCCTTCCTCAGGCCCCACTGTCTGGCCCGGCTGACCAGCTGGGGTGAGGGTGGGGGTGGGGACAGAGGTCCCTAGGGCTGGTTCCCTCCCACAGCCCCGCAGGCACAGAGACTGGTTTTCCTTCATGGTGCCCTGCTGGGCCTGGCCTCAGGCCGTCTAGTAGGAATTAGGTTGAGGGCCAAGTGCCCCAAACGTCTGCCCCTTATTCCAGAAGCAGCACCTTAAATGGGACACAGCCTGGCATGTGGAGAGAACCTGAACCCAGGGGTCACCACATCAGTTTGAGTTCCAGCGCTGCCACTTACTAAGGAGGTGGCCTTCTTCCCAGTGATGTCAGCTCTCCAGATCTTACTTTGGTCATCTGTAAGATGCCAGATAATGTTATTGAGAGGATTAAATGAATATATGATGGTGCCCAGGACGGTTTCTGGCACACGCAGGAACCCAATAAATGTGAATTCCCCGGTGACAGGAGATTCTGAGAGGGAGACGGAGCAGAAGAAACTCAATCCCTGTCCTCAGGGACTCAAGGCATAGCAGGGCAGCAAGGAGACTCCAGGAAGAGGAAAGAGAACCCTGGGACAGCCCCCACAGGCCTCATGGCTGCATGCGGCTGCTGCTGAGGGAGAGGGGCCCATGCCAGGGGGCGAGCATGCTCCAGGGGAGCCTGTTCCACCTCGTCGTCCTGGACCAAGAGCTGGGGGACATGAGGCCCCGCGTGACTCCAAGAGTGCTTGGGCAGCTGGGACAGAAACACAGAGAGCTGGGGGGTTACCCTGCTCTGGTCCACATGCTCTAGAACCCTGGATACTTCAGAGGCGGGGCTGGGAAAGAGGGACTCACCTGCCCAAAGGAGGTCAGCCAAGGCACTTGACTCTCTGAGAGCCCTACCCAGGAGCCACAGGGGCCACAAATGGTGAGGGGCACGGGGGCGGCTACTGGGGAGCAGCTGCAACTCAACCCCAGGGAGAGCAAGTCTGGCCACCATAGGAAGGGCTCCCTGAGCAGTGAGCCTCCGGGCGGTGGGGAAAGGGGCAGAGCTGCTGAGTGTGGCCGGGACCTGCAGAGGGTCTCTGTCCTGGGGAATAGGCCACATCCAGCCCCAAGGGCCCAGAGTTCCTGGAGGGGCAGCAAGAGCATTTAGTAGCTGCGTGACCTTGGCGAGTTCGCTAAGCTCTTTCTTCCTTAGTGAAATAGGATCCTCGTAACCACGGTGCTAAGTGGCCTTGCACGCAAAGTCACTAGCACAGAGCTCCCATCAACAGGCCACGGCTGCTCTTGCTTTTCCACAGAAGCTGCAGCCTGTGAGCCAGAGCACCTCCCTTCAAGCCCTGGCTCTGCACCCAGCTCACTGTGTGGCCTCCAGCACACCTCTGGCTCTCTGGGCTGCCCTTGCTCCCTCTGTGTCCTGAGAGAGTGACAAAACCCTTCCTGCTCTGGCCAGCTTGGTGGCTTTGGCTTGTCCCCAGAGGGTCTTGCTCTGTGCAGGTGGAGCAGAGTCAGAGGTCCCCCATTCACCGTCCAGTGGGGTGACTGCAGCTGGTTAGATGCACCCCAGCCATGGGGGGTACTGGGAGTGTCCCATGGGGCACGGCTGGCCTGCCTAGGGGAGGGAGGCAGGTGCCCACTGCTGCCCATTCTGGTGTGTCCCCAGCTGCAGATGCCTCCAGGGGTCACGCCCCAGAGGGGGCCTCCTGGACACCCCTGGGTCAGAGTGTGGTGTGTGACGGGGAGGCCCACTCTGTCAAGATCAGTAATTATGCAGAGGGGGCTGACAGGGGCCAGGGTGTTCAGAGGGATTCCTACACTATGTGGCAAGTGGACAGCAGTGGCAGGAAGCAGTGGCCCTGGAAATGTCTAGTCAGTCTTATGGAGGAGTGGTCATGGTACGGGGGAGAGCTGACTGCAGGCCAGGGATGCAGCCATGGAGAAGGTGGGCCATGGTGAGTGTGCAGTGTTTGCAGGACGCTAATGTTCAGAATCCCGAGCTGGGTGTGGCTTTGCCCCCACTTTATTCCCTATATACAGCTGGGACTGAGCAGGAGGCCCTTGGGTCTCTCTGTTGGCTAACTGAGCTGGGTGGGAGAGGTCTGCCCTTTCCCTGGTGTAAGCATCTGTCCTTGGCTGTACACGGCAGCTCTGTATCTTCCCACAGAGAATGCTGGGCCTGCTGCTAGGAAGAAGTGGGAGTAACCAGCTATCTGGAGCTCCAGTTGCACAGTTAGCTCAAGACAGCACAAGGCCATGGTCTGAGGCTGGGCCTGCTGCTGCCGTCCCTCTCTTCTTCTTGAGCCCCCAAAGAGCAGGGTGGAGCCCTGATGGAAGTGACACCAAAGAGCAGGGTGGAGCCCTGATGGAAGTGACACTAGGTTCCCCATCTTCACTTGGGGGTAGCAAGTTTGGACAGAGCAGGAGAAGCTTTGGGGAAGAAGTGATGTCATTGAAATCCAGCAACTATTTCAGGGAACGTCAGATGGACTCTACCTTCTAGATCAGAGGTCTCAAACCTAAATGTGTGTATGAATTACCTGGAGGGCCTGTGAAAACACAGATTCCTGCGCCTGACCCCTAGAGCTTCTGACTCAGCAGGTCTGGGGTGTGGCCTGAGATTCTGCATCTCTCAGACACTCCCAGTAGTGCTGACACTGCCAACCCCCCAACCACCTGAGGAGCACCATCTAGATCTTTGCCACTCAGAGCGCAGTGCTCAGCCCAGCAGCAGCAGCCTTGCCCGGGAGCTTGTTAGACATGCAGAATCTGTCCCTCCACCAGCCTCTGAATCAGAATCTGCATTTTAACAAGAACCCGGGTGATTCCTGGGCTCATTCAAATTCACTAGACAGTGGAGTGGCGCTGTCCATTAGGACTTTCTGTAGTGGAAATGTTCTGTACCTGCACTGTCCAGTACAATAGTCACTAGCCACAGGTGATGGCAGAGCATTTGAAATGTGGCTAGCGTGGTTAAGGAGCTGAATTTTTTATTCTATTTAACTTTAATTAATTTAAATGTGAATAGCCTCATGTGGGTAGTGGCTTCCATTTGTCAGCACAGGTCTAGAGTAAGCCAGCTCAGAGGGCCCACAGAGGTTGTCATTGTGCAGATGTGGAGAAGGTTCAGAGAGGGATCAGAACCTGCCTGAGATCCCCCACTGAGTCAGTGACAGGGTATTTTGTTATGGCAGCCCGAGCTGAATGAGACACAGGGGAAATTGGTTTGACTTTAAAAGCTAGAGGAGAACCAGCCACATCCCATGACCTTTGTTGTCCCTCGTCCAAGAAACCAGCGGACCCTGGGACAGAGCCCACCCTTCTGCCCCACAGTAAGGCAGTAACCGCGCAGGGGAACCCACAGACATTTACCTTCAAAGCTGAGAACATTGCAAGACTCAAAACGGATTTGGGGAACCTGGTCCTTAACATAGACAAGAGTTATCAGGGTGTGGGACTGGGAACAAGGGCCTCAGGAGGCAAGAGATTTAAACAGGGGGTGAAGGCTGTGTGGAGGAGAGGAAGAGAGGTGCAGAGAGGGATGAGGAAGGTCTGCAGAGAACCTTAAGATTTGGACCAAGGCAGATCTGGCCTGAAAGCCAATAGCACCCTCTCTACCCACCACACTCTTCCCTGAGAGCCTTGTGGGTCCCACTAAAGAGACTGGATTCGAAGCCACAGGCCTGGGCTTTGATTGAAGGATTCTAGACCAGCAGGTTTCTGTGACCTTGTTTATATTTCAGAAAGATCAGTTGCCAATCGTGTGGATGGTAGATCATAGGAGGAGAGACTAGAGGTACAGGACAAATTAAGAGGTAACAGATGAGAAATTCAAGGGCTTGGATTATGTCATTGGCAATGGGAATGGAGAGGAGAGGACAGAAAACAGAGCTATGAAGGAGGTGGAAATGGAAGAACTAACCCTAGAATTCCAGAGTTCACAGAACTCCATGGGAGGCGTGGAGGAGATGGGGGGAGGGAGAGAGAGGGCAGAGCTGAAGGGGGCCCCCGGTTGGTGGCTTGGACTCTGGGTAACAATGGTGCCACTCAGAAGGACGAGACACAGCAAAGCGCTGGGGAAGGAGAGGATGAGTTCAGCTCTAGAAGGTTCGAGTTTGAGGCCTGTGGGCAGTTGGAGGTGTCCAGAGGGCAGGAGCGGTACTGGTCTGGAGCCCCATGGAGCGTGGTGAGGGGGCAGAGGTGTGGCACCCCTGTGCTGCACACATCTGCTGCCCTCAACAGGGCTCACTCCTTCAGTCCCCTGAGGTTCCCTTGGGCCCTGCCTGGAGCGGGGGGTGATGTTCTGCAAGCCAACTGGTGTCTGAGCCCCTCTGCACTCCATGTGCACCAACCACAGTGTCTGCCGCTTAGAAAGGCCTGTGGAGGCGCCACCTCCCTGTGCCTCTGACTTAACCAAGCCTATCCGGTGCCCACTTGTCTGGTGGCCAGAGGAAGGGATGAAGTGAGGCCAACGCAGTGGAAGTTCTGCCTCTGAAAAGGCCTCTTTGACTCCTCTATGGTTGGTGAAAAGAGACCCAGAAAGGACTCTCCACACAAATAGAAAGACTATTTCTGGAACTAGAGCAAGAGTAAAGCGGCAGGGTGTTGGGTATCAAAGGAGGGACAGGCTGGTTACCAGTAGCCCTAAGGGGACCAAGTGGCCCCAGAGGTGGGTCAGCTCCATGTAAGGAAGGCCTTGCGAGAGTCACAGCTGTCCACCCTGCAATGGACTGCCTGAGAGGTGGTGAGCTCCCCATCACAGTGAGAGCCCAGTCTGGGATTGGAAAGCAGCTGTTAGAGAGATTGCAGAGGAGCTCCCAGCCTTGGGAAGAAGACAGGACAAAGTCTCACACCCATTACCTTGATTTTCCCCAGATTCGGCCGTTCTCTGAACGTAGTTCTGCCAGCGGGCTGAAGACAGTTTCCACTTTTCATATGGATTTGCCGTCCTAGGGATCCCTCCCCTCCTATTCCAGTCCTCCCGCTCACCTCCCAGCTAATTAATCATACTGTGCATGTGCAGTTAATCACAGGTGTCACAGCCGGGTGGGACCTGGTGCTAAGTGGTTCCATAGGCCAGTGCTTCTCAAATGCTGTTGGGCATAAGAACCACTTGGGGATCTATCTGATCCAGCTGGTCTGGGTGGAGACTGAGAATCTGCATTTCCACCATCTGCTCCCGGGTGCTGCTCGTGCTGCTGGTCCCACTTAGAGAAACAGGGCTGTAGCTGCTAGTGAGACCTGTCAGGATTCTACAACAGGCGGGGAGTGGGGGGGGGGGAGCACTAAGAAGCCCCCTGCGCAGGATTTCAAAGGAATGGACTCAGTTCTTTCTGGAGCAGAACTAAGTCCAATCCTGCCGCTCTCCATCTTGGGGACCATTCCTGGTCTCCCCTGCTTGAGAAGCACAAACCTGCCACGGGAGGGCAGCCACACCACGGCCTGGGGACCTCTGTGCGACCTGCCCTCACCCCTGCACCTGTCGCTGGTGAACTGCTTCTGCCTGGAGGAGCTCTTTACCGGACGTCTGGGGTGGCTGAAGCCCCTCCACACCAGGGCTCTTTCCAGGGGCCAGCCCAGCCCAGCCGGGGTCCTAGGCAGAGTCATCTCCTTCCTCCCCGCCCCCCCCCCCAGCTGGCTGCTGACCACAGAGGCCACTCTCTGCAGAGCCCTCCACTGGGAACCAGGAGGCCTCGGCCTCTGGCCTTTCCCCCTCTGGGCCTCAGTTTCCCCATCTATAACGTTGGGGGAGCTGAAGGCCCTCTCAGAGGTACCTGGCTCTGCACACACTGATTCGGGCTTCCGGGGCTCAGAGCAGGTGGGGACGGGCCATGGAGGACAGGTGAGTGTGAGTGGTGGCCAGGCCGCCAGGGCAGAGCAGGCTGGCTGCATCAGGATGCACATGCCTGTGCAGGCTCTCTCTGCACTGAGGGTTCTCAGATATTTTTAGGAAGGTTGTGATTCATTAATGCAGCTGACGAAGATCAGCATCTTTGGAAATCACGGTGGGGAAATGAGAAGGTTCCCTAGTGCTGCTGGAGCGGGGCCGGGGAGGAGGGTCACAGTCCTGGTGTTTCTACCTGGAACTGTGTCAGGGAGGGGGGAGGTGGGGGGGAGGGAGGTGAGGTATGTGTGAGAGTGGGCAGGGATCCTAGGAGTGTGCATTTGGAGAGTGAGGGGCTTGGTGCCCAGGGCAGGGCTGTTTGGCCGTGACAAAGCAGAACGTCTTCAAAGTGTCCCAAGCATCCTGGAAGGATACTCCTGTGTGTATGTGTGTGATGGAGGGAGCCGATGGGGACATTGTGACATCATGGACGAGCCTTCAGGGCCTCTTTTGCTCTATTTCAGTAAATCCTTGTTGGGGCCCTACTGTGGTCAGGCACTGTGTTGCAAGGCCCTTTTACTTACTGCTGTTTTGTCCATTCATCCATTTATTCTGCACACTTGTATCAGGTACCTGCTCTGTGCAGGCCTCAACCAGGTCCTGGGGACAGGGGTGAACCAGACCTGGTGCCTGCCTCAGGGATCTCGGTGCTGTGGGAGAGAGGGGTACCGTGTGGCCAGCTCTGAGCAGCAGGACAGTGAGGGCACCACAGGGGGAGTGGTGGGGAGCATCCCAGAGGAGAGGGCATTGACAGGACCTGGAGATATGACAGAGAACAAAGGAACCACTGGGCAAAAGCAAAGGAGTGATGAGGCAGGGCATGTTTAGTGGCACCGAGGAGCCAGTGCGGTCCTTGCAGAGGCCTGGAGGGCCAGGCAGGGTGGAGTGTTCTGGCTGCTCTCTGAGTTCACTGCCTCCCTCCACCCCCATCCAAACATGCCATATCCTTGTGGGGACTGAAGAGGCTCCTGCCGCCCCCAGACCCCATGGCACCAGCCCCCAGCCCCAGGGCTCCAGCCTCCACTTTTTCTCTCTTCTGTCACCATCATACTACCTGCCTTCATTGCTGCTATCAACCCACAGTCCCCAGGGAAGCTCCAAGGTTAAGGCAGAGAATGGCGTCCCATGCTGCCCTCCACGGGGCAGTGCCACAGTGGGACCTGCTGAAGGAGGCAGGAGGGTAAGGCCGAGGGCCCAGAGACCTGGCAGAATTCCTTCTTACTCAGAGGAGGCTGGACTTTCTGTTCTGTTCAGGCTTTCAGCTGACTGGGTGAGGCCGACCCACATCTACTCAAAGTCTACCTATTTAAGTGTTAATCTCTTCCAAAAACAGCTTCCAAGTTGACACTAAAATTAACCATCACAGAGAAGACTTGGCCCTAGGCCCCAGGACCTTCTATGAGCCCTGGAACCACCTTTCCCCTTTCCTTTTCTGGCCTGTGCTCAGAGTTTATAAAACAGTCCCCAAGAGCCAGCCTGGCTGTGCCAATTTACAAAAGATGCCAAACATCCAGGGGGTCTGGGCTTCAGGCTGCCAGGTGGGAGGGAGCAGGTGGGGTGCTGCTCTGTGGGTGAGCTGACTTAGACATGGGTCACCCCGGTATCCACGCTGCTGTGAATTCAGACTCAGAGTCCGACATTTCTCTTTCCCTAGAACAACCCCAGGATGCTTGTAACTTTCAGGAGCGTATTCACAGTTTAAAAATAGCGAGCCCCACACAGCCCAGGCGTCAGGGAGGCTGGGTGCTGGCTTCCCTGGGCAGGGCGAGAAAGGCTGTGTGCGGGCTGGGTGGGGGCTCGGATGAGGAGGGGCCGTGCAGGGCCTGGAACCAGAGGGGCCTGGGGACAATGCCATTCCTTCCTTCATTCACCCCCCAAGTGCACCCTGAGCTCTTCTCTGTGCACTGGGAGACAGCGTGAATGGGATCTGGCCCCACATGGAGGTGCTTAGGAGCCAACAGATGCAGTGACAGCAGGAGTCAGCTCAGGCCTCATGGGAGCAGAGGGGTTTGGGAGGCAGTGTGACTCTGGAGGATTAGGTTGGGTCCCAAAGGAGAAGGCTTTTGAGTGGACCCTGAGGGGAACTGCGACTTCTCCAGGTGCCATGAGTGCACCATGGAGGGAGGATGGCCACCCATTCCTTTCTGGAAGCAGTTCCCACAAGGACAAAACAAGGAGGTTGTACGAGGAGCTCCAGGGCCCTGAGATTCAAGATTCGCATGTATAACAAATCTTCTTCCTCTGCTCCCAGCTCCTTCCTCCATGAGTGAGCGTGCATGAGTGTGCACAAGCGAGCGCCACTGTGTGTCCAGCCCCAGCTTGTGCTGAAGCAGACTTGGTTTAACACCGTGAATTTAAGCACGTCTGCACCCCCTGCGTGTCCCAGCTCCCTCACGCTCCACAAGCCCCAGGCTGCCCTCGGACCTCCCGCTGTGACACGGGCCCACCGGCTGCCCACTCACCCAGATTCCTGGCCTGGGAGCACCTCTGACTCCTGCCTCCCTGTGAGCCTGAGTTCCCCGAGTTCTACAACAGTCAGTGGGCCCCCCTTCCCTCACAGCTTGGGGGCCGTGGCTGTGACTCTTGGGGGCGAAGCAGCAGCACCATCCCTGTGGCCGCCTTGCTCCAGCTCGCCTATCACTCCAGGAGAATGGACTTCTCGTGTTGGAAGTCGACGAAACCTCTTGTGCCCTGTCCCTGAGTCTTCTCTATTCCTGTGGATTTGCCTCCCCGTTCGGCCACCAGCTCCTTGAAGGTAGGATTCAGGGTTCCTCATCACCCCCACCCCTTACTGCCAGTCCAGTACCTGACACATCCCCTCATTCAGTGTTTCCGGATGGCAGAGCAGTTCTGGGGCCCCGTGTCCCAGGCTGTTGTCTGCCTCTCACCTGATCTGGGACTGACGTATGATGCCCACTGACCTCAAAGAAGCTCAATAAGGGAGACTGAAAGTGGATGAGAAATGAGGAAACCGAGGCACAAAGGCACCAGGTGGCCAAATAGGAGGGGGAGAGGGGCCACAAGCAGGCTCAGCCTCCTTGGAACCCAAGCTGTCCTATCTCCCATTCGGTGACCTCTCCATTATCTTGCCCCACCTCCCCTCGACTCTCGTGCCCAGAGCCCTTCACTGCCATTCCTTCCCCCACCTCTTCCCCTTCAGAAAGTGTCCCACACTTCAAAATGATCTCATCTCCCCACCATGCCCCGCATCCGTCAGCTCCCGAGTCCAGGTGTCAGGAGGAAAGCAGCCAACTTGACTGTCACAGGGACCTGGATACAGCGACTGACATCCAAGCGGACCCTCACAAGGTAGCCTTGGTCCAGGGGGTGCTCTGAGTCTGGCGGGGAGCAGGAGCTGCCCAGTGAGTGGACACCTTGCTGCCTGGTGGCCTCTGCTTTGTGGAGTTCGAGGTAAGGCAAAAACAGAGCCGGGTCACCCCAAGGCTGCCACAAACGCCTCGGGTCCCACTTGGCCTCCTCAAGGCTTTGCTGGCCCACTTGGGCAGCTCTCTCTCTTCTTGTTACCATAAACCTCTGCCCACCTGCCTTTCTTGTGGACACCTCCTTCCTTCCTTTTACCATCGCAGCATCTTGCCCCCAGCAACGTTCTGCACTCGTGGGCCAGGGGAGAGCCCTTATGGAAGCTGGTGAATTCTCGGAAGCTCCATCAGTCTCAGAAAGCTGGTCTTCTCCGAAGGCCTCTGAAAACCTGGGCAGCACCCTCCCTGCCTCACTCTGCTCCTTTCAAGCCTTTCTGGGGAGGACCCAAAGCCTTCCAGAGGGGAGCCTTCGGTTCCAGTTGGTGGACGAAGCATGGCTGTACTCCCTCCCTTTCCCATCCCAATGGCCTGGAGAAAGGTACAAGCATGGAAAATCCCTGTCAAAGTGGCAAAGAGCTCATCAGTGCCAAGGGATTGTGTTGACTTTCTGGAAAACGGGAAGAGGATTATACTGAACTGACAGATAAACCAGAGCAAGGAAGTCACAACCTAAAAGTGGCCCCGGAGAGATGAGCAGCAGAGACTCTCCATAGAGGGTCAGGCAGGGAGCTCGCTCTCATCTATCAGAGTTCCAGAAAGAGAAAATGACCTGGCTTAAAGACACGTCTTCAGTCCGAAAGGCAGGATACCCTGGAATATCCTTATGAAATTTCAGAAGGCCAGTTGATAAGAAGATCTTAGTTTCCAGAGAGTGAAAAACAGGTCACCTGCAAGGAATGGGAATCAGGTTAGCATTAGAATTTGCATCAATGGAGGGCCAGCCCAGCGGTGTAGCGGTTAAGTTCGCACTCCACTTCACTTTGGCAGCCTGGGGTTCGCCAGTTCCAATCATGGGCACAGACCTAAGCACTGCTCATCAAGCCATGCTGAGGCGGCATCCCGCATAGAGCAAGTAGAAGGATGTACAGCTATGACACACAACTATCTACCGGGGCTATGGGGAGAAAAAGGGAAAAACGGTGGAAGATTGGCAGCAGATGTTAGCTCAGGGCCAATCTTCCTCAAAACAAACAAACAAAATTTGCATCAACAGCACAGACACTAGTGGCCAGTGGGTTCAGAGGGAAAATGATTTTGAACCTTTGATCCTATAACTAGACAAACTATCAATTAAATACCCTTTCAGACAGATTGTTGGAGGTGCACTACAAGAAAAATGAAAAAGGAATCTAAGAGAGAGGAAGGCATGGGGTAAAAGGAACAGTGGAACTAACCCCATGTGGTACCCTGAAAGGAAATCCCAGCCAGGGGCTCACAGAAGCCCAGAGAGCCAACAGTCAAATTGAGACCCTTCCACAAATCGTATGATTAAAAATCCAAGTGGTTTTAAGGATACAGAAAAGAAGAGGAAGAGTGTTTCTTTTTTGATTGAGAAAAAAAGGCAGAACAAGAGGCATCCATGAAAAAGAAAAAGCTATGGAAGAAGTCATGCTGAGCATGCATATGCAGCAACTGAAGGGTTTGAGAAACTGATGGCATGTCAGGTAAGAGGACCCCTCTGATCCAAGGTGCATGTCTTTCTTATCCAAGGTTTTATGACTCAGAATACGATTCCTTCTTTAAGGGGCTAACTTGGATAATGTTTACGTAATCATCATATTATAAAAGCTGTGTTGAAATCAACCTATGAACAAAGCCCAGAAGTCATAGTTAGTTCCTGAATAGCTTGTAAATGTTATAACCTTGATCGTATAGAAGAAGTTGATAGAGTAAAAGAACTTGATAGTGTCCTTGGTAAAGTTAAAGAACTTGATCATGTAAAATAAGGCAGAACATGGAGCTGGGAGGCTGGGGGAGGAGAAGGGGAGAGGAAGAAACCATTTTCCTCTTCTCCTTACAGAGTGGCCAGCCCAGAGACACTGTGCAAAGCTGATGGAACAAAACACATCAGGGTTTAAGCAAATGACTTCATGTTGTAAGGATAACTAATAGGAGAACTAAAAACAATCTAACAAAACTAGGAGAGGAGCAGAAAGCCCAGGGGGGAAAATGTACACCAAACTGATCACTTTTTATAGCAGGAAGTCAATAGATACTGTCTGGTTAACAAGCCATAAAACAAAGGTCTAAGCACATTTAGAACTATGGAGCTAACCACCAGAACTTAGATAGAAAGAGTTAGGTTGGTTTCCTCTGGGTAGTGGATGGCATAGTCGAGAGACTCACTTTGCACTTGACACCATTCTCTTCTCTCTCCATCTCAATTTTACGTCGGCATCAGTACTGTTACCATGAACACACAGTCGTAATACATTTTAAAGCTTTACGGTGGAAGAACTGAGGTAAGGGGAGCATCTGGATGGGTGATCAGATAAGTGTGCAGATGTGGGGTGAGGAAGGGGCAGGAAAATTGACTTTCCATTCCTCTTCTGTGAGTGTGCCTGGAGGTTCCTTAAGAGCAGGGAACCCACTGCATTATAGGGAGGTCAGGGCTCACAGTAGATGCCTAAAGAACCTACATAAGTGGATAAAATGAAAAGAACAGGTAATGTCTATGCTAGGCCCCTCCCACACACAGAGGAAAGGGAGGGAAGGAGGAGGGAGGATCATAATATGCAAACCCAAGGCTCCCCAGAGGCTCTGTTGGGGCTGGTGGTTGCTCCCTGACCCACTGCCCCAGTATCTGGGGCACCTGCCTTCATAGGGCCCTCAGGGCACATGAAGGTGTCTGACGCTATAACCTCTCCACGTGGCTGCTTCTATAGTCTGCTTGGCTTCTTGGGTGTGTGATCTGTGCAGTCACCTGGGCCTTACATGCAGAAGGGCTACACACTTGGTTTAATGCTCTGTTGTCACCATCCTGTGATTCTTAACAATTTCTGGATAAGGAACCCCATATTTTCCTTTTGCACTGAGCCCTGCATATTATGTAGCCAATCCCGCCTACAGTCCTATAACTGGTCTGACAACAACCATTCTGCCTCTTAAGCCTTGTCCCCTGCCCTAGGCCCTGGGCTCACTCAACAAAGGTGCAAAAACAAGTCAGACAAGGTCCTTGGTTTAGAGCAGCTTACAGCCTAGAATGGGGAGAAAGTCAAGAAAACAATAAATGACAATTACACCACAGTGAGCTTAGTGGGGCACTGAGCGTAAAGAGGGATTGCAGAGGGGATGTGGGAGATAGAACAGTTCGCTCTGCAGGCCCATGCTTGGTACCCGAGAGACCTCAGGCTGAGAGAGGGGGTGTGTGTCAGGACGGGTGTGGATGCGCAGAGTGCAGGGCAGGCGGGGAGAACTGAGGCTTTCGTATGCTGAAGCATAGGGTGCTAGGTTTGGAGAAGCAGGAAAAGAGGCTGCAGGGGTGACAAGGCCACGTTAGAAAGTTGGAACTGTGTCCTGCAGGCAGTGGGTTTTAAGGGGGGCAGGGAAGCCGTCCGATTTCTGTACTAGAAGGATCACTGTAAGGTAAATGTGGATTCCGGAATGGATTCCAGTTGCAGACTCAGCTAGGCATTCTCAGTTTACACACGGGAGAAGGGCGCTGTCCCAAACTGTCCAAGCATTTCCTAACTTTGTGGATGTTCATAGGACAGAGATATGTATCTAACACTGTGTGGATTTCTGTGCACGTTGAAGTGAGCTCATATCCATGTGTGGACATGCATTCGGAGTGTGTGTCAGACTGTTGGGATGCATATCGGAGGACATGAGTGTTAGGAGATAATTCTCCATGGGTCTCATGTTTCTGCACATCTTGCAAAGTGAGGTGCTGATGCCTTTGTTCTGGACTATCTTTTCAAGGATGCTGTGGAGCAAACAGCCTTGGGAGATAGAATTAGCATCTCCCTCCTGAGCAAAGGGCAGACGTGTCTCCTGCTTCCTGTAAGCTCCGAGTTCCTCCCCTATACTGTAACCCACTGCACGCAGGGTTTCATCTAACCCTCTTCACGTCACCTTGCGGGAATTAGGGCTTAAAGGACTGGCACCAAAATGCTGATACCCTGGCAACTGTGATTGCTGTTAGCAACAAACCATCCTTCATCCCTGACCCGGGCTTCCTGGGTTTTCTAACAGCATCCACAAAACTGTGGCAGGCCACCTCGCTAGCTTGCAAGCAGGTGAAAATCTCCCTTTCACAGTTCCTGAAACATGTTTATAAATATGTGTGTTTCAGTGAGTCTGGCTTTGACCATATTTGTATGTATATGTGAGGATTAGAGGGTTGTGGTCTCTGTGGGAAAGCGTCTTTCAAGATTTTCAGGAAACCAGCCCTTGAATATTTGAGTCTGTACGAGAAAACTATGAGCGTGTTTTTAATGTGGGACTGTACCAGCTTTCCTCACTGAAAGATAGGAAGGAGATGGGGACGACAGAAGACGGAGAGACAGACACCCCTTCCTCCACCCACCCACTGGCCACCTGAGCTTATGGGGACCCTGTAGTGACCACAGGAAGAGGCCAAAGAGGACCATCATGTAGAATAAATAGCTGAACTCTTAATAGGGGCCCTTGCTCTGTGGGATAAGTTCTCTTTCCCCACTCCACCTTAAACTCACTGACTTCTACAACATTCCAAACCTCTATCAATGCCTGGCCCATCTCAGGCCAATGGAATCAGACTCTGGATCATAGACCCCAGCACTGTTTGTTTTTTTTTTTAAGTCTCTCTGTGTCTTTCTTTTCTAGCAGCTAAGCTTGAGGACCTCTCCTCTGCGGTGCCTATTAATCCCTTTCCAGCCAGGAAAACGAGACAAAACTACCCCCATTCCAATAGCCACACCACGTCTGAAATCCATAGAGGGGTCTGTCCTGGCAGGTCAGGCCCCAAAAGCAGCTGAGGAAGTCTTGCAGCACACAATGCCCTGATTACCTCCTCTAGCTTCTCCCAGCCCCTCTTATCAACATTCAGGCAGCTCCTCACACCGTTCATGGAAGGCCATGGAGGAGTTGAGATCTGATCTAGCCTGGCTGAGCCGCATTAAAATCAATTAACAATGAGAGATAAGCCTCTTTTTTCTGATTGAAAAATCCACGGGAGCAAGAGAGAGACACACAGCCCATCGATCATCCAAGACTCTGCTTTCCTTTACTTTTTTTCTGAACAGCCACAGATGGGTTGGCTGAGCAGGAAGGTCTTCTTGTGATGGGCCCTGGCTGGCGGCTCCCGGGCTGGGTCTCAGCTGCCAACCCGCTATCCTGTGGCATTGCCCACCTGCAAGCCTGACACTCTGGCAGCCTGACCACAGTGGGAGTGAGCACAGAGCGGCCAGGGGAGAGTCCAGAAGCCTGTTTTTTGAACCATCTCCAGGGACCTGACAAGGCTCCCCTTTCACTCCTGGCCCCAGAATTTAGACCTCAGGGAAACCATGTGTTCCTTTAGACAGCTTGTCTTAGCTGTCCGTGGAGAATTGGGCAGAATTAGGCTTCTTTCTCATTCCTCTTTGGAAAATTTTTACTCCTGTGACAATTCCTGTGAAGCTGCGTTTCCTGATTTTTCCAAGAAAAAAATGGGGTGTGTGTGTGTGTGTGTGTGTGTGTGTGTGTGTGTTATGTGCTGGGGCCTGCACCCACACAGAGCCTAGCACATTAGCAGGTACTGAGTAAACATCTGTCCAATGAATAAAAAAAAATGAGGCTAAAATGCATCTACCATCCAGCAGCCATAACAATCAAACACACAGCATTTGCTGCCTGTTTTGGTATTTCCAATTTTAACCCTATCAGTTTAACTTCTTTGTTTGTTTATTTGTTTCACTTGCGGCCAAGTCTTTGGTTGGCCTCTTGACATACTGAGACGGTGGTCGTGTAGGCACACCCAGCCCCAGTGCACTGTCCTGCCCAGGATGGCAGGTCTCCTGGAACAGATGGGCCCGACCTTAGTCTATAAGGATGAGTGGACTTGGTTAGGCAAGTCTGGGGGGATAGCAGAAAAGATCTTAATTGCCAGGGAAAGGCGTTTGGGCTTGCTCTGTCCAGAGGACTCCTCTTTATACTACAGATGGCCTGCCCACACACAAATGACTATATTATATTCTCCCCCGGGTCAGGGGTGACCCTAAAGAGGAGGCTTAATGGACAAGGAGAAAGAGTGTCTTGATCCAGAGCCACTGGGGTTTTACTGGGTGTTCCAGTATGGAGGCCATGATTGAATTGGATTTAGAATACAATTCTTCCCAGCAATTTATGGGAGGATATTGACTCCAGTGCATAATTGTTTCAAGTAATTGGAGCACGTTGCAATTCATTCCATTAGGAGCTTAATCTGTAATGTGAACTGTTAAATTACCACTGCAAAGAATGAGGCTTCAGTAATGATCCCTCTGGACCAAGGCTGTCTGCTGACCCACTGAAGAAGCCATAGGATTCATCTCCGTGCAGGGCAGGGGTTTTCCCTGCTTCTAATGGTGCAGGTGTGTGAAGAGTCAGCCGGTTGGAAAGAGATTGTCCCTTAAAGGAGTTGAAGCTCTGATCATTTGCTATTGTGTGGTTCAGAGAAAACTATCAAATGACAGATGCTCAGACCTTAGGGCGGTGCAGGATGTTTCAAATGCCAGGCCAATGGTAAAGGAGAAGGGCCTTACTCACCAACTCTGAGACTGAGGGCCTAGAGTGTGGGGTCCTTAAACTAACTCACTTTGTGACTCTGGATTCCAGGGCACTTTGCTCATTTATTCATTTGACAAATATTTACTGAGTGCTTTCTATCAAGGCCTTTGGAAGGAGTGTTCTTAAAATTATTTATCAACTAGAATGGCACGAGCAATAAGCAATCAGAATGAGAAGCTGACCAATCAGAATGGACATTGGCCCTGGAGCAGATGATACAGCAGTGAGCACGACATTCTAGGACCTTGGCAGGAGGGGTCAGTGGGAGTCCCCAGATGAGATGCTTCTAAGCTGAATCCTGCAGGACCAGAGGGAGAAAGGAAGGAGGCAGGCATTTCAGGCACAAGTCGGATGCAGACTGGACACCACATAGGCAAAGTCCCATAAGCAAGAGAGTCTCTGGGACTTCAGGAAACTTCCAGTAGTTGAGCGAGGCTGGTGGGAGGTAGTAATGCTGGAAGGGAGCAGACCCTGAAGGACTCTCAATGATTTAACAATCGTTTGGGATTTAATTCCTTAAATTGATTTGGAATAGTTGAAGGATTGTTAATCAGGGAGAAATAGGACCAAACTGTCTTTCTAGTGTTTTTAGAAAGATCAGTGTTTGTATTCTAATTAACAGGTGAGTGTAAGGGGCCAGAGAGAGGATGACCAGAAACTCCCCAAGTGAGAGAAGACAAGCCAGTGTTTAGGGAAGACCTGCTTTTAGGTGCACCGTTAGTGTGCAGGGGTATGGGTCCTCCCGCCGTTGGCCTTATGCAGGACATTTTTCAGCCTGGAAACCACAAGTGATGCCTCAGTACGTGTCACAGCCCAGGCAGGCAGTTTCACAAACACTATGGATGGGAGTGGTAAGTGGGCTCTCCCTGCTTACCGCAGCCACCCATGTCTAAAGTACATGTTTTCAACACAGCTGTTCTACCCCATGACATCTTGTTAATGACTCAGCTGCCGATGAAAGAGGGGACTTGTTCTAGATCAGCAGTTCTCAAACTTTTTGGTCTCTGGACCTCTATTTTATACTCTTAAAAATTATTGAGGACACCTAAGAGCTTCTGTTTAGGTGGGTTATTTTTTGTTGTTAGCACCATTGAGTGGATTCCGACTCCTAGCGACCCTGTGTACAGCAAAGCGGAACCCTGCCTGGTCTTTTTGCACCATCCTCTCACTTTCTGTTGCTACATCAGACAGTGCTCCCCTGCTATTCATAGGGTTTTCATAGCCAGTTTTTCAGAAGTGGATGGCCAGGTCCTTCTTCCTAGTCTGCCTTAGTCGGGCAGCTCCACTGAAACCTGTCCACCATGGGTGACCCTGCTGATATTTGAAATACTGGTGGCACAGCTTTCAGCATCACAGCCACACACAGCCACCACAGGATGACAATCAGTAGATGGGTAGTGTGGTTTCCTGACCTGGACATGAACCCGGGCCATGGCAGTGAGAGCACTGAATCTTAACCACTAGACCAGCAGGACTGGCTTTAGGTGGTTAGAACTATCAATATTTGTCATATTAGAAATTAAAGCTGAGAAATTTTTAAATTATTTATTAATTTATTTAAAAACAACAATAATAAACGTACTATAAGTTAACATGTATATTTTTATGAAAAATAACAATATTATCCAAAACAAAAGTAATTAGTGAGAAGGGTGGCATTGTTTTGCTGTTTTGCAAATCTCCTTAATGTCTGGTTTACTAGAAGACAGCGAAATGATCATATCTGCTTTTGCGTTCAATCCACTGCAAAATCACGCACCATGTGGATTCTGGAACACTCGCTTTATCATACGAAAGAATGAGAGTGAAGACGGCACATGTCTTGGTATGGTTGTGAAAATAGTTTTTACCTCCTGGACCCTCTGAAAAGGTTTCAGGGCCCCACAGCGGCTGTTGCTGTAGATCTTGTCCTGACGGATCTGCCCTTGGAAGGAACCAAACCAACCTGCTCATCCCTCGCTGTCTCCTGCATGGGTGTCATCTGCTCCACTAGACCGTGAGCTCTGACAGGACACAGCCACACCCAGAGGCAGGGGGTGGGTGGATCCATGTCCTGGAGACTGCTGAGCACGTCTTAGACAGCATATCAGGCTCACACAGCCCCCCGCCCCATTAAATGCATTTCTCCGGATCTCTCAGACTGATTCAATCCCCAGACCATCCATGGTTGTGTGACCTAGAACTCCTCCCAGGCACCTCCCTCTCCTTCACCCCTCACGACCATTTCATCACCAGGGACCCTCAATTCAACCTCGTGAATATCCCTCAATCTGTCCACCCCTCCATGTCAATTAATATCACCTGGTTCTGGACACCCCATACCTCTCCTGCGCTCCTGCCACAGCCCCATCAACTAAAATTTCCCAACCAGGATCCACAGGAACTAAAAGAACCTTTGAAAAAACAGACCTGAGCACGTTTGTCATTTGTTTAAAACCCTTCAGGGGCTTCCACGGCACTAGCCTGAGTAGTAAAACCTTCAGCGGTAGAGGCCCCTTCTGCTTTCCTAGGCCCACCTATGTGCCTCGTTCCCTCACCGAGCTTTAACGCCTTGGCCTCCTTGATTTGTGTGTGTGTGTGTGTGTGTGTGTGTGTGTGTGTGTGTGTGTGTGTGTGGTGAGGAAGATTGGCCCTGGGCTAACATCCGTGCCCATCTTCCTCTATTTTGTACATGGGATACCGCCACAGCATGGCTTGACAAGCAGTGTGTAGGTCCACGCCAAGGATCCGAACCCGTGAACCCTGGGCCGCCGAAGCATAACAGGCAAACTTAACCACTATGTCACCAGGCTTCCCCAACCTCCTTGATGTTTTTTGTGCCTCTGGCTCCCTCCCAACCCAGGGCCTCGGCCAAAGCTGCTTCTCTTCCTGGAGTGCTTCTCCCCACCTTCCTCACCTACTGTACCTGTACCCACCCTTCAGCCTCAGAGCAGCCATCACTCCCTTCCAGAAGCCTTCCCCGACCTCTCTGACTAAGTCAGTTACCTACTGAGGCATTTATAGCAACTTTCATAGTTGCAATTTTATAGCTATTGGTGTAATTGTTTGATCAGTATCTAGTTCTCCACCAGACTGTGATATTCACGGAACACCAATGTTTTGCTATCTATTGTTGTGTAACAAATTTTCCAAAAACTTAGCAGCTTAAAACAACAAACACTTAATATTTCACAGTTTCTATTGGTCAAAAATTCGGGGGCACCTTAGCTGGATGATTCTGGGTCAAGGTCTCTCGTGATGTCCAGTCCAGATGTCAGCCAGGACTGCAGGGCTGCAGGGCTTGACTGGGGCTAGAAGATCCACTTCCAAAATGGCCACTGGGCCTCCCCATAGGGTGCTTAATTGTCCTCACAACATGGCAGCTGGCTTCCCTCAGAGAACAAGAGATCCAAGATAGCAAGGCAGAAGCCACAATGTCTGTTATGACCTCACTTCAGACATCTCACTCCATCATTTCCACAATATTCTATTGATTACACAGCTCAGCCCTAATCAGTGTGGGAGGGGCTATGCATGGACATGAATACAAGGAGGCAAGGGTCACTGGGGGCCATCTTGAAGGCTGTCTACCACAGCTGGGAATCCCACCTGTCCTTGCTCACTGTTAGATCTTCAGTGCCTGGCACATTGTAGATATTTAAATAACAATTTTTGAATGAATAAGATTTGACTAGGTTATCCACTTCAAACACTGAGGATGGGTACAATAAGCCTGCCCACCCCCCCTTAACATTTCCAGCAAATTCTCAGGGATAATTAAGTCCCAACCTTTGCCTTGCCCTAGTGGTCCCAAAGCCTGGGTATCCATGTCCTACTCAGAGTGGTAAGAGAATGTGGTCAGGCCACAGCCCAGCCTGTAGTCAGCTGAGGCCTCAGATATGCGTTTCCTGATGATGCTCCCTGGGCAGCTGTTCATTCCTCAGACGGTCAGATCAAAGAAGCAGCAATTGAGAGAAATGGAAAGTGGCTGTTTCACCTTATTTGCTTGTTCCATGTCAGCTGCCCTCCAACTAGTGTGTGGCAAGGGTGGGGTGAGCTGCATAGACTCCTCTGTCAGATGCCTATTTTGAGTGGCTCTGCTGGATTATAAAGCTCCACTGCTGAGGAGGGAGGGAAGCAGCTGACACTCCAGCCTGCAATCTGCATATCTCCCTGGATGTGTCTGCCGCTGAGACAGGCTCTTCAATAACGCATGCGGCTATTAGCACCAGGCTGCGGACAACTTGCTCCCTCCCAGTGATCAAAGCTGCCGCCTGGGAGCCCTGTTGGTGATCAGATTTCACGGGTGCCTTATAAGTGCTGCCCTTCCATATGAGATTAGAGTGGCTGTTTCATGTCCAAGGATGAAAGCAGTAAGGATTTGGGAGAAAATTCGGCTTCCCAGAGAAATCAAAACACTTCCATTTCATTACAAATAGATGCATGACACAGCTAATAGCTCCTGTGAGAGGAAATGCTGCGGGACCAGCTGCCTACATCGGCAGCTCCTCTGCGACGCTGTGTAAAATGTGTGGGATGCGGGACCAGGGAAGCCACTTGATTCCCTTATGTTCAGGGCATCTCCCAGCCCCTGGGGCCCTGTCCCAAATCCTTGGAAGGTTCGCCTCCATCCTGCAGCATTAGCAAGGGTTGAAGCAATTCCCTCGGAGGCGATTGGGTGGTTGGAGCGGGGACCACTGAGGAGGAGGTGGCTGCAGCCAGCAGCTGACATAATATTAATAGCTCCTCATTACTGTGCATGATCATATGTCCGGCACTTTGCATACAGCGCCGCTAATCCTCGCAGCAGCTGGCAGTGTATTATTAGATCTTGCTACAATGAAGAAACTAAGGATCGGAGCTTAAGGGATCTCCAGAAGCAAAGCCAAACCCAGCAGCAAACAGGAGGTTTCCTGGAGGAGCAGGCCTTTTCAGTCACGTGGGAAATGTGGAGCATTTAGCCAACACCACTGCGGGGACCCCCTGGCCTGACTTCTGGGGCTTTCCACAGACAGACCCCAGCCTTCATCCAGACGTCTTTCCATGTCTTCTCCAGGGAGCTCTCTCCTGTCCAGCCCACAGGAGCTGGCCTGGGTGGAGTAAGTCTGAGAAGCTGATTTCCTCCGGCTACTGCTCTGAGCCCCTGGGTGGGTCATTCATCTTCTCTGGCCTCACTTTCTCATCTGTGAATTGGAGGAAACACAACCTCCTTGGTGGTAAGGCAGCGTGGGAGACATTCAATCAATGTGGTTAAATGGACTCTGCTGGCTTGTCCCGTCCACCGCACCAGGGGCCCACCTCAGCCCATTTGCCCAGCCCTTCCTTCCTCTGCAGAGCTTTCTGTGATCCATCTATATCCCCAAACTATGGGAAGCTTGGGTCAAGTCTCCTCCTTTAAGAAGAACGTCCCCATGTCAACATTCCCACCGGCCTGCAGTCTGCATGGGCTGGGCCCCCGCCCACTGTCTAATTGTTTGTGAGATGAGTTCGGGTCGCACCAGCTTGGCCAGGAGCTACGTGGGGCAGCGTGTGGGTCTCTCCACCTCCACCTCCTTTCTGCTTGCCCCCCAGACCTGCCTGGGCATCAGGCACAAGGCAGGCCCAGCAGGGCTGATGGCAGTTTTGCAGGCCTGGCTTCAGAGTATTGGGCAGGCTCTGGGCACAAGGACAATCAGCCCCGTCAGTGTCCCTGCCCCAGTGGACAAAAGGGCTCCTCCAGCAGCACCAGAGTCAGAGGCAGGCACCCTTGGGGCCCTTGGAGAATGGGTCCTAGGTGCTGGGCTTCCCTGCCTCTACTGGAACGTGTCCCTGTCACTGACAGACCCAGAGGCAAAGATGCCATCTGGGAGGCTCGCCCCCTGACTCTCTTTGATAACCTTATTTAATTACCTTTCTCTCCCACCAGACGGCAGTGCCTCAAGGGGTGGACTGTATCTGGTTTATTTCTGTGTGCCCAGGGCCAGCACAGCATCTGCGTAGAGGAAATACTCAGAGTTTAAAGTGTTAGACACAGTGGGGGGCTGACGAGGGACCAGGATTGAGGTCTGGAGATGTGGGAGGGCATCTCAAACGAAGTAGGAGACCCAGAAAAGCTGGGTTGGTGAGGCAGAAAGGGACTTCTGTGACTGGGCTCTGTCCAGAGCACTTATGAATAGGCATTTGCAAATCACAGACCCCATGCCATCGAACAGAGCTCCCGGCCCGTCAGTCCATTTGCCAGATTCAACCTCATCTGCTACTACTCAAAGTCGCCTTTCTCCTTCCACTTCCCCTGGCCCATGCCCAGGAAGGGATGTGGTTCTTGTGCATCTCCTGCACCTGCTACCCTCTGGGTGCTCAGGGGGCTGAAGTGAAGACGTAGCGGGGAAAGTCCACATGCTTCGGACCGAGTCTCATTACATCCCTTTGAGAGCACTTCCTGCATCCAAGGCTGCCTAGCAGCTAACCTAAAGTCTTCCTGTGGAAATGTAGATAACTGTTGGTTTGGAGATGTCCCAGAGTCCTCCTGTCCTCAGCATGGCTGACAACTCCTTTTCTGATTGCAATGACAGTACTTTCCCACACTGGGCTGTAGAGCAGACATCATCCCTCCTGACCGCCCCATCACCCTACTCACCAGTCATTAAGGGTCTTCATGGCCTCTTCACCCTTCCGCCCCCATGCCCTCTCTCTGGCTGCCTCTCAGCTCTGTTCCTTGCCTTTTGATGCTCACTTCTGTTGGGCCCAGAAGTCACTGTGCTCACAGATGGCATCTAGACGAGCACCTGTGACCCCCGGTCCCTGGGGTAGGCACGGTGCCTCAGGGAGTGCCTCAGGGGGTGCTCTTTCCACTCAGCTCAGTCGTCCACCTCCTGGCTAGCCCCTCCGTCCCTTAGACTCCTCTGTGTACCCAGCTCAGAGGTTTTCTTTTTTTTAATTATACTTTTTATTTTGAGATTATTGTGGACTCACACAGAGTTGTAAGAAATTACACCGAGAGATCCTACGTACTCTACCCTGTTTCTTCCAATGGTAACATCTTGCAAAACTGTCATGCAATACCACAAGCAGGAAAATGAGATACTGACGTTGATGCAGTCAAGATCCTCAATGTTTCCATCACCACAGGGATCCCTCGTGTTGCCCTTTCATGGCCACACCCATTTCCCTCTCCCAACTCCCTCCTTAACCGCTGGCCACTGCTATCCAGTTCAGAGGTTTTCTAAGCTCCTCCCTGCTCAGGCCCCAGGCTCCTTGACCCCACTCCAACCGCTGCCAAGTCAGATCCCATCTCCTTGTCTCCTTGGCAGGGCTCCGACAGCTCTTCCCGTTCGACCTCCTCCTTCTTGTCTCTCACTCACACCTGCAGTCAGAGGCAGGCTCGGTGTGCGCCCAGCGGTTGGAGCCCTGGCCCGAGACAGCGCTCCTCATTTCTTCTCTGAGTGCCATCACTAACTCCTGGGGAAACTCAGCACAGGGTTTGGCTGATGGCTGTGTTCATTGACACTGGACAGTCCTGGTCACCGGCCCTAATGAAGGGGCCCACGTCTCTGACAGAGAGACAATATTTCTCTCTTCCTAGAGCTGTGCTTTAGAGCTAACGCTGTGCAGAGAGTTTGATGTCCAATGATTCCCTTGAAGCCAGTGACATGGGCTATCTGGATCTGCCTGGAGGCAACCTGGAACATCTGCCAGTCATCACCACATTGGGACTCCAGTGAGCATGACTGGAGCACCACCCATGGGTGCCCCCCTGCCCCGGGCAGGGCATTTTCTCACATGTTTTTCCACAGTCTTCCTTCTCTTCCCATGAGGAAATATACTGTGGGAGGAAGGGACCTCCCAGAGTCACATAGCCGGTACTCAGGAATGGGATTCAGACCAGGTCTGCTGGACACGGCCCAGGCCTCATCTCAGCAGCTCCTTCTGCCGGGGATTTTACTCAGCCTTACTCTCCTTTCAATACTCAGGATAAAAAAATCAATCCTTCAAGTCTCAGTCAAATGCCCCTTCCTCCAGGAAGCCTGCCTTGCCCACTTGGTTGTGCCAAACTTCTCTCTCCATACCATGTAATGCTTTGTCTGCCCCTTTCTTAGGCCTTTTTCACGCTTGTTGCTGCAGAGTTATTTGTACACTGGACTTTGCCACCTTGAGCTCCCGAGGGGGCCACGAACGGTGTCTGAGTCTCTATCCCCAGGCTTCCCCCACCCCCACCCCCAACAAGCACTTGCTGAATGAATAAACAAGGGTGGCTATGATCTGGCTCACACTTCCTCAAAGCTAAAGGCAAGGAATTAAGGGTTAGGGACTTCAAACCATGATCCCCTTAGCCTCCAGGGAGACCCCAGCATGGGGAATGCTGGATGAAATTACTTGAAAAGGAAGGAGGGCCTATGACACAGGCGTGCTTATCAGCAAAGGTCTCTGAAGCCAGAAAGGCAAGCTGAGTGGCAGGGAGCGTGGCCTGGGTCACTGTAGTGCTCCAGGCCAGCCACAGGTCCTGCGAACCGCCCCTCGGGCCTGCCTCCTCAGGCCCGCCACAGACTGCTCTCAGCTCAGGGCAGGGACCTGGGGGGTTGTCTCTAGTCGGCCCCTCTTGTCTTCTGCCAGAGTCCTATTTCCAAGAGCGAGCTAGGCAGCAGCTCTCTGGCATTTCTAAGAATAAATGTGATGGAGGGGGTCACTGCTGTCTGGATTACTCAGTGTTTTACTGGAAACACTCTGGTCTTTTTTGTGCAATCACAGCCAGTACCCACAGTCTGTAATCACAGAATGTTCTGGGCTCACCCTCCTCTCTGGCCTGGGGGAGTGGGGCTCAGAGTAGAGGCCATACCCGGAGCAGCGAGACGAGTCTGGGCCTGGACCAGGGCCTTGAGCTGCGAGACCTGCCTTTCCATGATGAGGCTCAGTGACAAGCAGCAGCATCCTGGGCTGGACTGGGCTCCAGCTGGGACCTCCCACATGTGGCTCCCTTGTCCATGCCCAGGATGTCCAGGAGGCCCAAAGAAGCTTGGCCCCAGCCCTGCTCTTCGTTATGTGCCGAGCCCCGAGCTCAGCGCCGATCATGGTGGGAGCCAGGGGACATGAAGACCACCTGGGCTCTCTGGGGGCTCACAGTGCTGGTGAGAGCAGCCATCCCACCGAGACCAATCCTGGGTCTATGGGTGTGGTGCTGACGAGGGGTGAGGAAAGTTCAGAGAGACAGGAGCAATCCCCGGGCCGTGCACGGGGAGTATCTGACGAGGGGGTGGAGATGCGGGGAGATGGGAGCGAGGCCTGGAAGGATGGCTAGACTGGAGGGGGACAGAGGAAGTGTCTGCATCCAGGGCCTCTTCCAGGATGTGTGTGGTCCCTCCAAGGGCAAAACAGTGACCAAGAAAACCACGTCCTGGAGTGTGGGGGCTAGGTGAGTGGAGGCATTCCGAGGAGGCCTGGACTCCACTTTAGGTCCCGCCAATACCCCAGGGGGCTGCAGCCTCCCCAGTTCCAAGCAGCACCCCCAACAACGTGACTTACTGTGACTCCTCCCTCCAGCCCTGCCCCTTTGTCCATAAGAACTTTGACCTTGCAAACACATGCCCTGCCCACTTCCAGAGAATGACATCACCAAGTGTGCCCCCTATTGTGTCACCTGATGCTCCTAGAAGTTCAGAATGTCCCTCAGCCTGGATATTGTCCCCAGCCTGGGGAGCTAGACGGGTCCCACCCCGGTGCAGAGAAAAGACAGAATCTGGAGTCCAACAGATATCTGAGTTTGAGCCCCGGTTCTGACACTAATAGGCAGGCAGTTCCTTGACCTCTCTCAGCCTTAATCTCCTGATCTGTAAAATGGAGAGAACCATGCTTATCTTGCAGTTTACAGGGAGATCCTGGAGAACCACGTGTGAAGTGTCTGCACTGTGCCTGGAATGCAGTAGGTATGCACTAAATGTTAGGGTCCAGTTTTTCCCTCCCTATCCAATCCCTTTTTCCTCCAGAAAGTGACTGGGGACAGAAATCCTGCTCTAAGGACCTCTGCCTGCAGCCTGCTCTAAGAGGATATGCCCGGCCTTGGCTGTGTGACCATTTAGTGCTGGGAAAGCACATCTCAGGACCCTGGTGTCCCGTGCCCAGGCCCACGGTGTTGGTAGAGAGGGGCTGTGGATGGAGCCATTGTCGAGGAGGAAACCGAGATGTCCAGAAGGGGACGGCGGCCTCGGACACACTGCCTGTGGCTCAGCCCTCCCTTCTCCCCTAATTTGCTGTCCATGGGGAGGGGCCCTCTCCACCCTCTGCCTCCTGCATGGGCCTGGCTCAGGGGCAGAGGGAGGACAACACAGCCTGACCAGGCAGGCTGGCAGCCACAGCAGGCTGGTCTCTGTGCCCTGGGGCTCCCAGCAGCCACCACCAGAGAAGCTCCAGGCTCAAGGACAGAGCCTCCTATTGTCTCCTGCTTCCGTTCAAGGATGAGAAGATGCACTGGGTGGGGCCACCCGAAAAGTTCGAGCCACCAGCCCAGTGCCGTGGCTCCTTTCTCTCCCCCTGTGGGGCCTGGGATCAACATCCCAGGAGGCGTTTGAGGGCTCCAGTCACTGGCCAAGATGTGGACATAGCCAGACACTCGGGCGGGAGGGTAGGGCAGTCCTGATGCCTTCAGGCTTGGCTGAGCCAGGGCTGAGAGCATTTTCTGACACAGTCCCATAGATGCCTCACCTTCCATCACTCCTTCACTAGATCTTCCTGTGCCAGAGAGAGAAAGGAAATCCGACACACCCGTGGGAGGACAGTGGGAAAACAAATCAGTGAGCCCAGGTAGGCTAGTTCCAAATGCCGGGAGAGATCTGGGAGGACGAGTTTGATGTGGACCTTGCAGAACTGAATTTGAATATTGTGAAGAGGACCAAAAAAAAGGGATGAGTAGACCACAGGAGCAAAGGCCGCAAGGCTGGTACTTCCAGGCTGGCGTATCTGGTCAGCTGGTGAGTGTGAAGCCGGGCAGTAAAAGAGGGTGGAGGCAGGCTGAAAAAGACCCAGGTGCCGGGTTACAGAGTTGGAATTTATTTTCTAAGCACCAGGGAGCCATCTCTGATCAGGGAATGGTGTGAGCAGAGCTGCCTCGGGGAAGAGGCCCCATGTGTGGTGTCTGGATGGGGCCAGGCATCACCAGGGCAGGGCCACCAACTCTTTGTTTCCGGCATGTGGCCGGGGGAGGGGTGCAGCCAGATCAACAGCCTTGACTGCCTGCTGGACCAGCCCAACTCAGCGTTCACACAGGTTCCTGAGGCTGACCCCACGCTGGCCGCGGAGGGCCCTGCTTGGAGAGCAGAGACCGTGCTGAGCATGGAGAATGCCGGAAGACCAGCAACGCTCACAGAGAAGCTGCTGCCAGGCTCGGGCACCGAGAGCGCTCCCACCTCTTGCCTGCCTCTCTCTCCTTTCCAGCTCTGGCCCATCTCCACGGGGTTGGCACCAAATCCTTCGGGCCAGCTGAGAGCCGGTTCCTGCCGCCCTGGCCTTTCCCCGGCAGAGCCAGAGGTCCAGTGCCACGCCCAGGCCCCAGCTCTCCCTGGTAGTCCAGGTCCAGCTTTTGTTTTATTTTTTTTAACTTTTATTTTGGAATAATTTTAGATTTACAGACAAGTTACAAAGACAGTACAGAGAGTTCCCGTACACCCATCACCAGCTTCCTCCAATGTGCACATCTTACATAACCATGGGACATGTCACAACTAAGAAAACAACGTGGGGACGATATTACTAACTAAACTACAAACTCTATTTGAATTTCACCAGTTTTTCCTTAATGGAAGTCAATTGTCCTTTTTGTCTGTTCCAGGCTCTAATCCAGCTCACCAGATAGCATTTGGTTGTCATGTTTCCTAGTCTCTGTCCATCGGTGACAATTTCTCAGTCTTTCCTTGTTTTTTATGACTTTGACAATTTTAAAATTTTTCTTTTGTTGCGGTAAAATGTATACACACATAACATAAAATTTGCCATTTTAACCATACCTGTACAATTCAGTGACATTAATTACATTCACAATGTTGCATAACCATCACCACCATCTCTTTCCAAAACACGATCATCACCCCAAACAGAAACTCAGTAACCTGAAGCAACAGCTCCCCACTCCCCTCTCCCAGGTTCCTCTTAAGAGTCTCAGAGGGGCCCCCCGCCCCAGCCTAGTGCCCAGGGAAGAGGCATTGTTGTTCCTAATCAGAGTCAGTCCTTCTAGACCCCAGACCTGCACAAAAAGGCCTGTGAGGGTCGCTGTCTTGTGGTGCCCATGGTGGGTACCCATTCTTGATCCTTAGCAAATTGTGTGCTTGCTAAGGATGGAGAGGAGTTGAACACCCTCACTGGCCCCTCTTATTCTCTGGAAACAGTCCTGCTTTTCTTTCTGACAAAGATACCTCCTTCCACATACCCACCGGGAGCCCTCTGGCTGAGGCCCAAGCAGTCTGCTCTAGTGTTTCTCTTCTGGGGGCCAATGGGGGGCTCTCCCAGCAAAGCACCCCACACAAAGGTTCCCACTGCCCACCAGCTGCAGCCCTCGTGTCCGTCACTGTGGCTCTTCAGGGGGAGAACCACTACTGCAGTCCTGGCTCTGGGACGCCCTCCCCAGCAGGCTAGCTCTCTCGTGTAACTCCACGGCCAAGGGCGTGCTGAACACAGGATGGCCTAAAAGCCAGGTACGTGTGCCAAGGGCCCAGTGCCGAGCAGATCACCCTCTGCCACCTTATAACACGCCTGGAGCATCAATGTGTCTGGCTTCCTGCCCCAGATTCGGGCACTCTAGACCTGGCTGCCCACTGCCAGACTCCTGTCATCGGGCTCCAGCCACCTGTCCAGACACTCCTGCCCTCTGACCAGACATGTTGCTGCCTGCCACACCTGCTGCCAGCCCACCAAGCCCTGGCTCCACCTGCCTAGCTGGCCGTCCTCCTATTGCCTGCTCCTCCCCTGCCCACCTGTGTCTGGTTTTGGGTGAGGCCCCTCCCCAGTCAGCCCATTAACACTTCTGTGCTGGCTGTCAGGGCAGAGTAGCTCTCATGTCCCGAGGAGCTTGGGCTTGGTCAGGGGAGAGCTGGACCTGGGCTCATTCTTGTTGATCCCTGGAGCAGAGGATGCACTACCTGCTCAGCAAGAGGAGAGCTTCCCCCCACCCAGGGGGTCTCCTTCCGGCCAATGTGGCCTGCGTGCAGTGCTGCTTCTGGCCACTGGGAGGGGTCGCTGGGTGGTTAGCCCCTCAGGGCCCCTGTCAGTCACAGTGGGGCCAGCACAGATCCCATCTCCATTCAACATTGTTCACCGGGGCCTACCCTGGCCAGACCCCGGGATGGACAATGGGGACACAGAGCTAGGAAGGCCGAGCCGGCCCTGGGACTGCCTCCTGGCTGCCTATGCCACAGACAGGAAACCAAGAGTCAGTGCAGGCCTGTCTTCCAGGAGCCTTGGAGGCCCCATCCCCTCTTTAGTGAAGCTTGAATTGACAGGATGCAGGGCCGGGGCGAGCACAGATCCACGAGTGTGCGAAATGTCAGAGTCAGTAATCGCCACTGAGGGCGATGGAGGCACAGAGCAGGCGGGGCGTAGCGATGGCAGCAGCCACGCTTGTTTTTGATTCTCTGTCAGTCACTGTACTATGTACTTCACTTGCATTATTCACTCCACAAACGTTTATTGGAGGCCAATGAGGCACCTGGGATATGGCAATGAACACTGTCATCATGACCCGTCGATCCTCTCACTTATTTCTGCCCCCAGTCACAGGGGCCAGCATCAGTACCCCCATCATACAAATGAAGACACTGAAGCTCAGATGGGCTGGCCCAAGGACACACAGCGAGTACGTGGCAGAGAGATTTCCACCCCGATGCCAGACAGTCCTGAGTGTGCTTCCACCTCCTACCCTCCGGGGCCTGTCAACCCCCACCCCAGCTTCCAAGGCTCCAGGGACCTCCTCTGAAACTCTGAGAATGTCAAGGCCCGTTGTGGGCTATGTCCCTGAAGGTTCTGGGGAGACATGAATTGCAGCAAGACCATGACACAGAGACCCCCCACCAAAGTGCGCCACCCTTGCAGTGTCTAACCTGGACTGCCAGCCCACTTGCTCTTAGAGGACATTGTGGTGTTTTATTTGGGTGTGCGGGAGGCAAGAACTGTGTATGTGTTTTCCTGGGACAATTGTTGAGGGGGAAAGACTCGTTTTACAGATGAGGAAACTGAGGCTAGGAAGATAACGTACTTAGCTTAGCATCACACCGGTAGGCAGCACTGGGGCCAGAGCCTGGGTGCCTTGCTCCCAGCTCAGTGTTCCCTCAGGACACCAGGCAACCAGCCAGGCAGGTCTGGGCCCTCCCTTCTCTTGGTCCAGCCCCTCCAGGACTCTGCAGGCCTGAACTGCTTCCGGTTCTGCCCCAGGGCTCGCTCTCATCCCTCTCCACAAAGGGAATAACCCTGAGAAGGACTGTCCAGGGATGGGGCTAAGGCAGATTCTGGGGCTCTGGGTCTTTTGGACTCTCAGATCCCCCTTTGGGAGTGTGCAGGGGGTCACTCCCTAGAGCACACCCCCTGAGGGGCGCCCGCTCCCACCAAAGAAAGGGCCCCTCCCCCTCCCTCCCTGCTCCCAACAAGAGGGAAAAACCCCTCCAATTGGCATCCGTCCTGAAAACAGTTCTATTTTCTGCTCTTTTCCTGTTCAAAATAAACAGCAACATAAAATTTGAACAGAAGGATGGGAATGATTTCCACGTGGCCCCTCACTCGGTGAGATAAGAAATAATTAATGGCCTGGATGCTGTGAAGGGTTGTCCGGGAGCAGAAGGTGCCTGCTTTCATGTAGAAACTTGCCCCTTGTAGATGCTCCAAGAGCTCCAGCGTCTATTGTTGGTGCCATGTCTCAGGAATTGTGCCCTCACTGTCCTCCCTGCCTGGCAGGGTCTACTCGGATAGAGGGCAGTGCCCATCAGGAGGTGGGGCTCCCAGGATTTCCACAGCACAGCTGGCCCCTGACCTGCCTCAGCGGTCTCTCCCAAACCGGGGGTCGGGCCTGGCCCTTGGGAGCATAACGGTCTCCTGCTCTGCTGGGCCCCGGCTGGATAGGGGATCTCATTCTGGCCACTACTGTCCTGCTGACTCCAACACCCCACCCACAACCAGGGAGCTCTTCCTAAAAGCACGGGTTTTATCAAGTCCCCTCCCTGCTAAAAGGCCTCAGGATACAGTTCAGGCTCCTTAACATGGCTTAAAAGGCACTTCATGATCTGAGCCCTGTTTATCTTCTCACCTCAACTCCCAGCTCTCCGCATCCCGGCTGTCTATGCCCCAGTGCCTTTGTACAGGCTGTTCCTCTGCCTCGACTGCCTTTTCACTCCTCATCGCGTGTATTCAGCTTCTCCCCGAGAGCTGTCCCTGGGCCTGGCCTGCTCTGGAGAGCTCTTCCGGGGCACCCAGGAGGCTGGGACACCAGCAGTCCCTGTACCTAACACACGAGATTGCAGGCGTGGGTTTTCACACCGTGAACAGCAGCTTCTCACAGTGTTCCATTGATGCCACACGGAAGCTCTACAGTTCTGTTACAAGAGCAATGCCTCTCTGAGGCCCACGAGTTTGGGCGTCTTCAAGGGAAAGGAAATGTGTGATGCCACTCTGGGTCCCTAGCACCTAGTACAACACCTGGAATAGAGTAGGTACTCAGGAAATGTTTGTTGAATGGAAAGATAAAAGAATGAATGAAGGAAAGTCTCATACACCTAAAACATCTTAACTTCTTCCCCCATCAGAGCTAGATTCATGAGTGGGATGCGTTCCATTTCCTAGGAAGCACTGAAATATCACTGGAATGTAAAGGGAACAGAGGAAAGTATATTCAGTGGGACTCTTGTAAAGAATAAACCGCATGTGGTTAGAAGGGACACTTCAGTGGGCTATGTGAGGCAAATTAAGTCACAAAAGATGGCTGATGGTTTGTCTTCTAAGGAGGCTGACTAACTGGAAGGCTTTTGCTTTGCTGAGTGGATTTGTAGGTTCAGGCTTGGAGACAGAGTGCTCAAATCACAGAGGAGACACCAGGCCCTTTCCTCCCTTCCCCCACAGCACCTGCAGACTATCCAACCAAGACACCCATGTCTTCCCCAGCCCTGACCCTAGCCAACTCCACCAGGCCATCAAGGCCCAACTCCCAGGCCACCTCCTCCAGGAAGCCTTCCCTGATGCCTGGATGGAAATGTCCAAGTGTCCCTCTCTGAACTCCCTTCTGGCTCTTAGGCCAGGTTGTGGGTGCCCCATGCCTCCGCTGGGCCTCATACTACTGGAGGACAGGCTGTCTGCTTCAGCTCTCTCCCTGCAGAGGAACACAGTGCAGGTCTGATGCCAGAGGAAGTGGGAGTCACAAAGAGAACTGCTGTACCTGCCCTCTGCAGATGGCTTGGCAGATGTCATGTTTATAAAAAGCGATCCATGGTTAAGTAATATGGGAGGCGCTGGGTTAAGTCAGGCTAAATAGGTGTCTTTAAAGGGGGACTTCTCAGAGCATGTGCTGATGCGCATTGTGGGTCTCTAAGGGTGGATCAGGATATGCAGTGTTTCTCAGACTTGTTTGACTATGGAATCCCTGGTTCAAGCAATGCCTTGTTCCACGGAACACACTTTGGGAAATAGTAGAGAACACTGCTAGATCTAGATATGTTTTAACAGCCCTGTCATTTTGTAGATGAGGAATCAAGCCCCAGAGATGTACTAGCAGAGTCAGGGCAGAATCCAGGATGCTTCCCATCTCCTCTTGACCTCAGAAGAGTTACCCAGCGTGAGAATGAGTCCTAAGCTTCAGGCCAAGGGGATCAAGGTGGCAAAGTGACCCCGGAAAAGTCCAGCCCCTGTTGTCCCCCAGGCAAGGCCAGAATCACAGTCTGAGTCCTGGGCCCACCTGGGTGCCCATTTAGGGGGCTGCGGGGGTTGGTGTGAAGCCTGCGGGAGTCTCCTGGTCTTGTTTTACAGGATGGTGGCAGAAATTTACATTTACACGTTGCTCAGGCCATTGCCTCAGCCATCCCAGGAGACCTAGGAGAGGCCTCGGCTGTCCTGGAAGTCTCCTCCTCTCCAGGGACCTCAAAAGGCTGGATGAGGACAGACTATTCTTTAATAAGAGGTCGGACATTTGTCTTTTCACAGTGTCCTGACTCGCCTTCTGCTGGCCCCCGCCAGAAAAGTCTCCAGAGCCTATGCTAGGAGGCCACACAGGCAGGAGGTGATCTCGCATGAGCTGCGTGGGCTGTGTGGGCAGCCCGGATGCCCAACAGCGATGGTGGTCGAGCCAATCTTAGGTCGATGCCATGGAATCCCAGGTAATGAGAGGCAGAAAGGTGGGGGGTGGGCAACAGGGAAAGGCAGCCCCCCACCCACCCACAGGGAGCAAGGTGTGGTGGTTACACACACAGGTTCTAGCTGACACTTCTGGGCAGAGTGGCAATGGGAAAATTCTAGACCTTTTCTTGCCTCAGTGTCCACACGGGTACCACATGATGACAATGATAATCCCTACTTCACAGGTTGTTAGGAGCATTAGAACAGCATCTGAGATGCAGTAAGCGCCCCGTAGGTGAGGACTTACCATGATCGAGAAGCAGCCAGAGGGCCAGGCCAGGTCCCCTACTGTGTGACCTGTACACGTTCCTCAAACATTTCTCAGTTTCCTTTGCTGGAAAATGGGGCTGGGAAGTAATTGTTACTTCCTGTAGAGCGGTAGAGTAATTGTGAGATTGAAGTGAGCTAATTCATGAACTTGAACTGTGCCTGCCACATACCAAGCACTCAAGTATGTAAACTATTATTTTATCAGTGAAACAGGGAAATGGGGACATGAAATAACATGAAGTGAAACAAACAAATCAGGGTGCAAACTGGCCTGGGCTTTGTTTCCCAGGCCACACGAGCCAATTCCAGCACCTTCTCAGGTGGAGGGGAGGCTGGGCGGGGGCGGGCTGTGCAGAGCCACCCTCACAGGCCAGGAGCCTCTGTCCGCACAAGGCACCTGTCCCGGATGCTCCTCTTACTGAGGGTGGGTTCCCAGTCCATCGGCCACCTCCCCAGGGCATGGGGAAGGCTCCCTTCTTTCAAAGATTTCACACCAAAATCCCAGGGGCCTGCCCTTGATCCCAAAGCCCCTTCACCACATCCCCCAGGGGAGCAGGAGGGCATAAGCAGGACTCTCGGTTTTCCGCCTCAAGGACTCAGAGTTCCAGGGAGGATCCAGATGAACCTCAGCCAATTAATTCTTGACACTCTAATGTGCATATGCTAATTTTAACCTTCTAGGCACGGGCTTCCATAAGGATCGGAAGTCAGGTTACAGTGAAGTCGTTAGAGACTCTTATGTATTCGTTCTTTTTTCTGTAAAGTTTTGAAATGAATGATACACACACTCACACACACACACAACACACACACGCACAACTTTAAGATCTCTTATTTCTCTGTCTCCAGCTGGATGTGTGACCTTGAAAAAATCCTACTCTCCTTGAACGATGTGTTTAAGGATTTGACATTTAGCAGAGGTTTTTATGAGCAATTTATTAGTCATCATTCAAAGCAACCACATGAAATGGGTTGGGGGTTTACTCCCTTTTAGCAGACAGAGGGCAAGTCACCCACAAGACACTGATATGGCATCACTGTGTGGAGAGAGATATACACACACAGCGTCTATATCAGTCAAACTATACTTATCCCCAGTAATCGAGGGGAAAAAGAGATACTATTAGAATCAGAGCTGACTTTTTTTTTAAACTTACTGGGTGCCAGAGTCGATTCCAATCATTTTATAAATATATCTCATGTGATTCTCAAGGCAACTATAGGAGGTAGGTACTATTATTGATTTTTACCAAATGAGGAAACCAAACCTCAGAAAGGCTGAGTGACTGGCCCAAGGTCACACAGCAAGCAGGCAACAGAGTTGGGTTTTCTGGCTTTGAAGACCATGCATTATCAATTGCATGGTCCTGCCTTATCATGAAATGGAATCCATATAAAACCCCTATGCTTTACTTGAACAAATAACATGACTGTCCTGGCTATGGGCTTGAGGGACAGTGTGTGGGGGGATCCTCAGTGACAAGGGTCAGCTCTGAAGAGTCTCCCATGATATTCCTCCAGGGAAAGAGAATGGACTCTAAAGACAAGCAGATCTGGATCCAAACTCCAGTTCTGCCACTTACTAGCTGTGTCCTCTCACCAGGCTCCCAGGGGTGAGCCATCTCTAGAGAGTATTTGGGCAGTCAATTGGGCCTTGCGTTCAAATCTGCTGGGTGACATTTGGTGCCTGGATGTGCCCTGCAGAGGCTTCCCGCTTCTGGCTCCCCCGACAGGTCCTCTCAGAAGAGAGGCGATGCTTGTTAGCTCACAGGGGCCCTGTGGTTGCCAGAGCGAGGTGAATTTGAACTGAGCTGTAAACCGTGGAGCGGGATTGCTGAAGACGGCCAAAGTCTCAGGTCAGAACACCTTCATTTCAATAGACTAACGTCCCGGCAGACAGCGCCCACATGAACCCGTGCCTGGTGGATACATCCGCCAGGAGCCCTCACTCCCGCCAAGTCCTCAGCCCTGGCACCCATCCCCCGCTGAGAAGCTGGCACCTCAGACCCACCCAAGGTCACACGGAGAGGCTGCAGGGCAGCAGGGAGAATGCTTTCTGCGTCCTAAGGCCTCCTGATCCCCGTGTTCTACGTGGAGAACGTTTGTTTTGTTCTGTGGAAAGTCCCCAAGTGGATGGGCTAACAATTGATTCCAGCTGGACTTCTCTGCTAACTCTGGCCACATTTCCCATATTTCCGTTCTGTGATCCATCCCTTGCCCCTTCCAGATCAGAAAGTGACCTCCTGGGCCTCCTTGGGATGAGATTATCCTCCTGCCGCTCAGGTCTGGGGCTGCTCCTTCCTGTAGAGGAGTCAGCCAGCCGCCCAAATTGTCAACCCCCTGAGCCCTCCCGCCTCTGCTGGCTTTCCTGTCCCACCAAGAGCCTCCCTGGGGACTCTAAACTGAAGACAATTGCCTCAGATAAAGAACCACTGGCCTCCACCCCCGTGTGGCTAAAATTATCAGAAACTGAATGGGTGTTTCTGACCTCCGCCTTCCCCTGGCCCTTTTCCTGTCCTGGTCCATTTGAACATCCCTCTGAGAGCCTGTGACAGCCCCCAACTCAGGCCCTCGGGCCAGCCCAGGACAAGGCAGGCTCCTTCTAAAAGAGCTCCTGCACTGCCTGCTTTTTCTGCTCCACATAATGTACACACAGAGCGTGGGATCCCAGGGGGTGCTAGGTGTCTCCCAGGAGGAGTAGAAGCTCAGATCATTTCATTGTGGCCACCACTGCCATTGCCAGGACCACGGCCACCATGAGACTCCTCCCTGGAGATGCACAGCAGGTCTCCCTGCCGCCCTGCCCTGCACTACTGCCGGCCCACAACCGTCTGCATACTTGCTTCCTCCACACTCGTCGAAGTTTCTCAATTATTGCATTCTTGCTGTTGGATAGATCCCAGCTCCTGTATTATTCCATTGCATCCAGAACGTTTTGAGAAAGGAATGTCATAGACCTTTCTTTTTTTTCACCCCCCAGAGAGATATGCTCAGGGATAGGTCCCCAACAGGAATATTGGGTGAGTGTGTTGGTTGAGAGCCTGGACGTGCCCCTGCATCTGCTTGTCCCTGCAGCAGATATCTGAGGAGAGCACCTCGAGCAGACACCAAGCAGGAACAGTGACCACGTCTTGCAGGGCACAAAACCCCTCGTGGTGTCGTCCTCTGGAGGGTGCTCAAGGCTCCCACAAGGCAGGCAGGGCAGGGATTATGCTTGGTTTGCAAAAGGAGTGACCAGGTCAGGGAAGTGGCTGGCTCCACTCACATGGACCCAGGACTAACTGCCAGGCCCCTGACCTCCAGCTGAAGGATGTCAGCCAGCTCTCCTGGCCCCAGCTGGCCCAGCTTACAGAAGTTAGCCTGGGATGGGAGCAGAGGGAAGGACACAGAAAGCAAAAGCAACAGCCTCCTCATAGGACCCCCAGACCCCTCTCTGGAGAGCTCTCCCTGCTTTGGCCCTGCCTTCCTCTTCTGTCCACCAGAATGACCTTCCTGGGTTACATTCCCTCTTGGCTGAGGAGTGGAAATATCACAGGCGGTGGTGTTAGGCAGGCCTCGGTTGAAATCTCGGTTTGTCAGGGACAGCCACAGTTTACAACTGTCGTCCTGCTGTAATAATAACTTAGGGCTGCTTTTCCCTCTAAAAGTGCCCAGTTAGGACCATACACTGTGCGTCACCTTACTAGAGCAGAAGGCACGGCCCGTGGGCAGCTGCTGGGTGACCTGGTTCAGGACCCATCTAGTTCTGTGATTAGAGCGGGGAGCAGAGACTAAGGTGTTCCCTTGAGGACACTGTCGTGGAGACTGGCTGCGTCTGCAGGCAGATTCTGCAGCCCCAGGAGGAAGCCCTGGCCGTGTCTCAAGACGCTTGGCAAGAGAAAAGCAGCAGGAAAGAAAAGCTGAATCTGAACTCCCTGAGCTGGGCCGGCATCTGGAGACAGAAGGCACCTGGGGACAGGGCCACCACTTTGCACACCTCCAGGGGTGCCACTCACATCATGGTCTCAGTTAATGGTGCCTCCTAGAATTGTGTAATCACCAGCCTGCCCAGCTGTACAGGGCAGCCTGCCTACCGTACCCACTGAAAAGCAGATTTGGTGGCCCAAGGCTCGATCACGTCAGAGGGCAAGAATAAGTAGGGAGCGGAGAAGCTACAAACACAGGAGTGGTCAGAACCCTCAGGAAGGAGAGGAACCATTCGCATTCCAGGCAGGAGCTCCCTTAAATCCATTCAACCCCATTCATATCAACGAATGTTGATTGAGCAATTCCTGTGTGCTGAGCCCCGGCGGTTACTGGGGGGAGCCAGGCAGTGCCTTTGAGGAGCTCCTGGGCCAAGAGGGAAGTGGGCAGGCCCTCCCTGCCTGTCCCACAGGACAGAGTGGGCTCAAGGAGGTGCTGGGTGGGACAGGAGCAGAGGAGGAGCCCCTGGGAAGGGTATGTCAGGCCAGCTTGTGCTGGCTTCACAGACAGAGATAGTCTACTTGGGCCACCTGAGCAATGGGGGTGCAGATACACAGGCCATCATCTGAGCCACAGAGCCAGGCCTTGGAGAGCTGGGTCAGCATCCAGGATCACCAGAGTCCAGGAATCTGGCTGCAGCCTGGGGCCAGATCATGAAGAGTCTTAAATTCCAGTCTGAGGAGTTTGAACTTGATTCAGGAGGCAGCGAGGAGTCACAGGATGTTTCCAGCAAAAGAGTGACTTAATCAGATTCCATAATAGCCTGGAAGGACTGGTCCCTGCTTAGGCTGTTCCCCTCCCCTCCCGCAGATGGCTGGCCAGATTTCTCTCCTCTGCACTGCCGTCAATGAGAGGGGGGCTCGAACCAGAAGTGGCCCGAGTCATGGGCAGCGCAAGGGCAGGGTAGCTGCCAGCAGGAGAGAGAACTTGGCCCAGGCCAGGGCAGACCCGTTCAGTCTGTGGGAATCACTCCATCCCTGCAGAGAGCAGCTTCTCCAGGGAGGTAGCTCGAAGCCACTTGGATGTGCTATCCCAGACTGGTGTCAAATGAGTACAGCTAGCCTGGGAGGACCCAGGAGTCCTTATGAACTTTTCCACTGCTGTTCGCTCCAGCAAGTAGGTTTCCTATGACCATTTTATAGCAATAAAATGCAGTTGTATACACTGCATGGTGTTATGAGCGTCTTATGGCTGCTGTAACAAAGGATCACAAACTGAATGACTTAAAACCACAGAAATTTATTTTCTCATAGCTCTGGAGGCCAGAAGTCTGAGATCAAGGTGTTGGGAGGCCTGCACTCCCTCCAAAGGCCCTGGGGAGAATCCTTCCTTGCCTCTTCCAGCTTCCGGTAGCTCCAGGCATTCCTTGGCTTGTGGCAGCATCACCCCCAATCTCTGCCTCCATCTCCACATGGCCTCTTCCTCTTCTGTCTTCTCTTCTGTCTCTTCTAAGGACACTTCTCTTTGGATGTAGGGCCCAGCTGGATAATCTATAATGATCTCATCTTGAGACCATAACTTAATTACATCTGTAAAGACCCTTTTTCTAAATAAGATCACATTCATAGGTTCTGGGGCTGAGGACGGGGCATATCTTCTTGGGCACCACCGTTCAACCTATTACACATGGTCTCTGGAGTCAGACAGAGCCAGGTTGAAATCCTGTCTTAACTACTTACTAGCTAAGTTAGTCTTGGGCAAGTTTAGTGATCTCCCTGAACCTCATTTCTTTATCTTTAAAATAGGAATAACAATATCTATTCACAGGGTTGCTACGAGAATTAAATGAGATAGTGATTGCATGGCATACAGTACACAGCAAACCACATCCATGACAACAATGACGATGAAAATGATGATAAACAACTGACTCAGAGAAGCAAAACAGTTTGCCCAAGGTCACATTGCTGCTTGGGTGGCAGAGTCAGAACTCGCACCAAAGGCCACCCTCTTGCCATACACCTGTCCCCTTATAACCTCTGCTGTAGTTTTGACCTTGCTCTGTTGACTTCTTCTTCAATGACATCACACGCTCATCTGGTCTATTCCAGAGACTGTGACCCCTTGGCAGAAGGGTGAACAGCATCCCACAGTGAAGTGAGTAGCCAACCATTGGCCCCAGGGAGGTGAAACTAGGATCAGAACGTGGCCTTGAGTTAGTCTTCTGGCGACAGGGAAAATCAGACTTGGCCTCACCTTGTGTAAGAAGCAGTTGGTCACAGCGTCACTGTCAGGGGTTGTTGACCATTCTCCATGTGGCGGCCACGGGGTGGGCTCCATCCACGTGCTCTCCATCAAGTCTTGTCTCTTCCTTGTGGGTTAGAATAGTATCCTATTCAGGGCTTAGCTCCCTCATGTGAGGAAAACGAGGCTCTCTCTGCATCTGAGGAAGCAGCCTCTGCAAGGAGGATAGGACAGCGCTGGCCCAGAATGAAAGAACTGATGCCAGCAAAGTAAAGGCAGATTAATTCCTCCCTCTTTGAAACCTGATCTCCCCTCCCCCCAAAAAGACATGACTGACTTTGACCTTCAAGCCACTGCCACTCAGATTTCCTTAGCATCGTCTTGTGAGTACCTGCCAGCTTTTGTAAGAGGGAGTTCTTATTAGCGCAGTCGCTGCTTACAGCGACACCGGGCTTGGTTCTGGACCCTGGGGGAGAAAGCCGCGGGCCTGGCCTCCTGTCTTGGGTGGGATAAGACCACAGAGGTTCCAGGCCCTGGTGGAGCCTGTGCTGCCGATCCCTGGCAAGGACATCAGGTCCTGGGTCCCCGAGGACAATGCCTGAGGGGTGGAGACAGGGACAGGCCTTGACCGGGTCCTGAGCAGGGCCTCAGGAAGCTTATCAAGGAACAAATATATCCTCTAAAAAGGAAATTGGTGGAAGGGGCAGGAAGCAGAAAGGACAGGAGTGTCTCCCTCCTAGTGAAACACAGAGAGGTTCTGGCAGCGGGAAAAAGAGAAGAAAAACAAAGGACAATGAGTGGACCTCGTGGCAGGAAAGTGGGCCTAGGAGGGAGGGCAGAAATGGCTCTTGGCCAAGTGGTGACTCATAGGTACAAAGTCCTCCAACCACATGAGGTTCCAGAGCTGTGTCCTGTGGTCCAAGGGGGTCTCAGAGACCCCGGGCTCCTGCTGAGGGAGAGGGAAGCTGTTCCCATCCAGGTGATCAGCAAACTTTCATCAGATGCCCTATCTGCAGCCAGCACTGTGCCGGGCCCCTGGATGCAGGAACTAGCCCCAGCCCCAGCCTCTGGACTGACAGGTGGTGGCAGTCATGTGGGAAGGCTCCGGGGTCTTGGAGCACATGACATAGAGGCTGGGGGAAGACGGGAAGCAGTAACCTTGTGCCCATCCCTCTGTCCAGACCCACTTTTCTCCTTCCATTCTCTTCTATCCTGGCCAGGTTCAAAATGGACCCAACTCAATGGCCCAGGAATGGGGACATGTCCTTCTCCCCTGGGGTCTGTTCACATCTGAGATCATCATGGGGACTCTCTTTGCCAAGACAGTGTACTTAGCTGTAGCAGTCAACAAAGGGGGCTCAGATGGGGCTCTTTCTCTGTGGCATATGCTTAGACTGCCGATCATGCCAGGCCTGGCCAGGGACACAGGCCCCCTATGGGGGATTGGTAAGTCATCCTTTGCCATCTGGACAGTCATAGTAGTCTATGTCTGTATGTCTATGTCCTTGCAAAATGTTGATCTCAGAAGCTCATTTCCCCCTTAAATCATTTCAACAGCTTCCATGCAAAACAAGGATGGCATCTGATCTCCAGTGAGCCCCGGTCACTCCACAGGCTCCCTGTGCCCCAGCAGTGCTGAATTAATCGCTGGATCCTGAGTAGACCAAGCTTGTTGGCTCCAGTGCACCTTTGCATAGAATACTCTCCTCCTTGTCTTTCTGGGAAACTTCTTTTCATCTTCAAACACAGCTCAAACTTTAGCTCTTCAGCAATGTAGTAGAGGACACTCGATGGATGGTTGGGTGGAATGGAGTGTCCCTCGTGGAGCTCCGTATCTCTCATTCTATGAAATTATTAAAGGTAATGAGGGAAATAAATGGACCTAAGTGTGTTTAATTTTACAAATCCAAGGTAAGTGCCTCAAACATGCCCCTATTCTAAGCACCCTCCAAAGTGTGGTAGACCGTTGAAGGGATGGAACACAGAGCACAGATGTTTGAGTCTCTTCATCGAAAGAAAAAAACATTGGGACACTGGAATAAATAACCTTAAAAGCCATTGCCTAGGCTGTCCACTGATCAACTCCCCTAAGGAGATCTGGAGGAAAGACTCAAATGTCTTTGCAGGGTGCCGGGGTCCATTCTGGAATCCACTGGCCAGAGTGCTCCAAGAAGATGGGTGACCTCCAGAGTCCCCTGCTTGGTGTTTGGCCTTATTGGATGGGTGAGGGCCAGAAGCTGGTGGTGATGGGGTTATTATGGTGGAGGCCCCTCCTGAAGAAGGCAGAGGGTCCCTCTAAGCTTCTTTCCCTCCAAACATCCCCCTTTCCTATTCTGCCCTGCTGTTCCCGCCAGGTCCACAGTGAGAGCTGCTCACCGGGTTCCTTCTCTGGTTCTGCCCAGAGCCAAGAGGGGTGGAGCAGGGCTGAGGCTAAAGGGGAAACAAAGGCAGTTCTCATGAAAGATGGTATTGATTCTGTTTTTAAAAAGGGCGAAACCCCACTTCTGAAATGAGTCACTGTGGGAACAATTTGAAATGTGACATTTTTCTTTTCATCTCTTCTTTTCCTTCTGGAATTTCAAAGTTGAGTCTGGCATTGGAAGTGGGTAAAGATTTAACAAAGTAAATTTGTAGAATGTTCCTTCTTACTTTTCCCTCTCATTCATTCACCCATTCCCAAGAAGCATGTGGTGCAAAGACAAGTGCATGGGATCTGAGGTCAGGAGACCTGGATCAAGGTCCCAGGTCAACAGGACCTGGAGGCTGGAGTCTTCCTGGGGGCCCCCGCAGGGGTGCCTGTCCCTTCCCGGAGTCTCCAGCAGGCACCCTGCTTCTGATTCTGACTCGCCCAGAGGGCAGGCAGCGAGTGGCAGGGCGGGACCGCCTGGCCGAGGGGGTTGGCCCGTGGCATTTGCTCACCCAGGGTGTACCTCTGAGAAGTCGTGAAGCTGCACAGAACATGCCAACCAGCTGAAGGTGAGGGTGTAGGGATGGAGCATGGACTCTTCCCCCAAGCTGTGTTTGTGAGGCTGTTTGATATTTCCTTATATAGGAAAAGATCCCACCTTAGGAAAGTGTTTCCCTCTAAAATAGAAACTCTGCTTAATATTATTCGCAGCTTTCTAAAAATGAGCCCCAGATCCCTCCACGAACATTTGTTCAAGGAAGATGGGAGGCAAGGTTGGGAAGGCAGAGACCCAGAGAGCTTGAGGTTATTTGTCTGCTTTTAGTATCACAGACTCCCCAGGTTGGAAGGACCCCCACAGTCATTGCTGACAGTGCTCTGCCTCCAGGCAGGACCACCCTTAACAACTGAGGAGAAGGGCCTGTCCCAGCCTAGTATGTTCAGTTAGGTTCCGTGACCCTGGGGCTGCAGTGGCCTCCGTGTGCATAAAGGACCAGCAGGGACTCTCCGGCCGTTGTGGGTTGAGAGCGCGTCCACTCACCACGTGCTTGGCTCTCCGCATTTTGCCTGCATCTGGTTCAGGTCCTCCCACCTCATCAGTGCCACCTTCTCATTCCTCTGCAGGGACATGCTGGCACTTTCCCTGCTCTGCCCCCTCCAACCGGCAAACTCACAGTGCCAGGTGGACGGCAGGCACTTAGTCAATACTCACCGGGCTGAATCAGCCCGTGCACCAACCAGCCTGCCCAGTTCAAGGCCTCTCCTTGCACTTACCAGCTGGCTTGCCTCCTTTGACTCCCCTGGGGCTGGTGAGCACTCCTGCTGCTCCAAAGCCTTGTCCCACCATCAAGTCTCCAGGACTTTGCCACCAGCAGGACACAGAAGAAGCTCCAGGGAGCCAAGAAACGCAGTCAATTTCGAGAAGGGGAGGCCTTCATCTGGAGACCTCCCTTAAGCACACGTGGCTTCTCATCTCTCTCGTCGCGGCTCCGGGCAGAGGAGACCTGGGGACACCTTCCCACACAACCTCTCCCACGCAACCCAGATCTGAGTCCCCTCCCAAGAGGCAGCCAGGTGTGCACGTGCCTGTCCTCTCCGACAGAGCCGTGAGGGGAGGTTCGGCCCCTTCCTCCCTGACCTCATCATCACTGAGGGTCCAGCCCAATGGGATTCTGGCTGCAGGGCTCTCCATGCTGCTGTTGGCACTTGTGGCACGGCTGCCACGGGAGTCACACGGTCTGGGGGCGGGCAGGGAGCAGAGACATCATAGCCTCTAGAACAATGAGCTGCAAAGAAGCCTGTCCCTGCACTGAGTCAGGGCTGAGGGTCCCCACCTGCCTCCCCTGTCTAACGGAGCGGCTGCGGGCAGTAGGCCCGTTAGGAGGCTGGTGTAGAGGCACTTTGGGGTAGGGTGGTCAATCACTATAGTGGGAAGTGGCCAGGTCCAGAGGGTATTTAGGAGGTAAAGTTAATAGAACTTGCTGATGAATTAGATTTGGTGAATGAGGGGTTGTAGTGGGTTAAATAGCATCCTCCCAAAACTCACTTCTGCGTAGAACCTCCCAATGTGACCTTATTTGGAATAGGGTCTTTGCAGATGTAATTAAGATGAGGTCATACTTGATTGGAACAGGCCCTAAGTCACTTCATGGTCCCAAGATGCCACCCCAGCTCCTGGCATCTCTTCAGAATTCAAGGCAGAAAGAAGCAGGAAGGAAGAAGAACCAGGTCAGCGCCATCTGCTCTGCTGCTGTTGTTTTTAATCAGGAGCCTCCGGCACACTTCCCCTCATGCTCATTGGCCAGAACTGCATCATGGGGCCACACCTAGCTACTGCCTTGTTAGCCTTGAGAGGTAAATATGGCAAGGGAAAGGGATGGGGACAGTTGTTGGATCATCCATTCAACAGTCTGCCACAAGGATAATCATGACCTCGAGTCTTCTGTCTGTGTGTGTTGGCTACTTTTTAGAATTCCCCCCCCAATTATCCCACAACAACCTTGCAAGATGGGAAGACCAGACATTACTTATTCCCATTTTACAGGTGAGGAAACTGAGGCCCAGAGCTCAGAAAAGGTTTGTGAGTCAAAAAAAGTCCATGATAGAGCCAGCCTTCGAACTCAGTTTCCTGGCTCCCAGCTCTGCCTGAAGCATGCCCAATAAAATACATGCGTCAGATAATCCTCAAAGACAGGCCACTGTTTCTGTAGACAGACTTTCAGGGAGGCAGGCATGAGCATGGGCGAGTTCCTAACTGCCTTTTAAAGACCGAACAACGGAAGCTTGGGCAGCAGTCCCGCTCCGTTCAACAGAGGGTACAGTCCAGGCATTTCCGGCCGCTTGATAGACTAATTGCTTAATTGACTTAGTGCAAATCCCTGATGTCTCCGAGAGTAGAGTTGTCTACGAAATAGGCTGACTTGGCAGGTCAGAAAGGCAAAGGCAGGGGAGGTGGCAGCAAAGAACTCATGGAACCTCTGCCTGGGCTGGGAGGCCTCTCAGGTTGCACTTGTGTGTGCTCTTGGCTGGAGGGCACTCACAGGGGGCGAGGTTGGTGCCCAGTGAGGCCGTGCAATGCCCAGCTGGTCCAGGCTGCTCACACGTGTTGCCTGACAGAGTCAAGCAGGGAGCCCAGAGGCACGGTGGGGGGTTGAGGGGGCTCCTGTTCAGCCTGCATGAGCACAGCGCCCGGGCTGGAAGGGGCGGTGGGGGCCTCTTTCACCCTGCCCAGCCTCCAGCCCAGCCCAGCCAGCAAAGCTTCTCTGTGTAAGGACAAGAAAGGACGCAGGACAAAAGGGATTGGAAACCTATTCTCTACATTTCGGCAGGGAGCATGGTGCCCTGCCCCGGCTCTAGCAAGAACAAGAAGCAGCTTTTCCATTCACAGTATAGTGCAAAGATTGGCTGGTTTGCACCCTGATCAGATCATCCTGACATTGACTTTGGGCATGAGTTCAGGTGAAGAGACAAATGTCGCTGGAGGTGGATTTGGCCGGGACACTGTTATATGTTAACCAATTCCTGTATCCTGGGCACACAGTGGGACCACATTTCTCACCCTCCCTTGTAGTTAGGTGGGGCCCATGCAACTATGTTCTGACCAATGGAATGACATGTTTGCCACTGAGATGTGGGGTTGCTTGTGCCATCAATAAGCCCATCCTGAGTTAATAACAGTGACACTGCATTTAACCTGCTTAATTGGGAGGCAGCGTGGGGTGGAGTCTTTGGAAAGAGGTACAGCTGGGTCCATGTCTTGATTCTGCCACTTACTAACTGTGTGACCTCAGACAAGTGAATTAACCTCTCTGAACCCATTTGCCCATTTGTAAAAAGAGAATAATCTACCTACTCACGAGGTGGTTGTAAGAACTCAGGTAAGCCATATAAAGTGCTTAGAACGAGTCCTGGCACAGACAAGCATATGAACAGCAACTGCTATTATTTTGTTGATTTGAAAATAGTTTAAAAGATTAATTATTTTAAAACATTTGTCTGTCTATTTAAAATTGTGTGATTTATTTTATAAATGGCATGAATGGAAATTGAGGCGAAAGAAAGGAAAGCACTCACTCGGCCCCCGTGAAATCCTGGACTAAGTGACCCGGCTGGGAGTTCAAAATAAATTGCTTTTAGAAACAGTTTGTCCTGAGTTGTCAAGAGAGGCAGAACAGGGAAGCTGGCTTTTAGCTGCACTGAGGGCAGCCTGACCCTGGCCGGCTCCACACTACGGGTGCCGGGCTGGGAGGAGGCTGCAGCCGGTGGCCAAGGCTGCAGGGGCGGACTCTTCCCGATGGGAAAGGGTCCACTGTCTGGACTGAACCCTCCCATTTCTGACTTCAGAACAGGTCTGGCTGGGCACCCAGAGAGCCCGGCCAGCCGTGTGACCGTGTTGTCACTATCTGTCATTTTAGCCATTCTGATGGGTGTGTAGTGGTTTCTCACTGTGGTTTTAATTTGCATTTCCCTGATGGTTAATGACGAGGAACATCTTTTCTTGTACTTATTTTCCACCTCTATACCCTCCTCTCTGAAGCATCTCTTCATGTCTTTTACCCATTTTCTAATTGGATTGTTTGGTGGGGGGGCAGTTTCTGTTGAATTGTAAGAGTTCTTTATAGAGCTAAACATTAGTCTTTTGTTGGATGCGTAGTTTGCAAATATTTTCTCCCAGTTTGTAGTTTGTCTTTTCACCTTCTTAATAGAGTGTTTTGTAGAATAAACATTTTTAATTTTGATGGGGTCTGCTTTATCAGTTTTTCCTTTTATGGATCATGCTTTTATGGATCAAGGCTAAGAACTCTTTGCCTAGCCCTAGATCACAAAGGTTTAGCCTATGTTTTTTTTTTCTCTAAAAGTCCGTTATATACTGTATACTGTTAAATACTTATACTGTCATATACCGTATACTGTTTTATACTGTACACTGTTATATACTATATACTGTTGTATGCCGCATACTGTTATACAGTATACAGTCGGCCCTCCGCATCTGCAGATTCAACCAACCACCTGAAAGGTGAAAGGTGAAAGGTCTACAATAGTTGTGTCTGTACTGAACATGTGCAGACTTTTTCTCTTGTCATTATTCCCTAAACAATACAGTATAACAACTATTTACATAGTATTTACGTTGTGTTAGGTACTGTAAGTGATCTAGAGATGATTTAAGGTACACGGGAGGAGGTGGATAGGTCATATGCAATTACTACGTCATTCTATATAAGGAACTTGACCGTCCGAGGATTTTGATATCCATGGAGGTCCTGGAACCAATCCCCCGTGGATACTGAGGGACGACTGTATCCTGCTATACGCTGCACACCCTTGTATGCTATATGCTGCATACAGTTGTATGCTGTCTACTATTAATGTTGTGGTATACATCCTACCAGATGTCTCTGTAAGCATATTCTAAGTGTCCAGATTATGTGTGTGCTATTTTACATGCATATATTTATATTAGAATATACAATACATATTATTTTATACCTTTTACTCCACTTTTTTTCAGAGATTTTCTGTTTGTGGAATATAGATATGCAGTATCCTTCTTAGTGGCTATTTCATCAGTCCACTATTACTAACATTCTTGGCTATGCCCTATTGCCATTTAGGTTGTTTGTAATTATCTGTTAATAAAGATAATGTTGAGTGAATTTCTTTGTATTTGCATCTTTGTGGATATGTTTCTAGAAGTGGAGCTGCTGTGTGTGCAATTTAAAATGTGATGTCCACTGCTACACCGCCTCCCTCCCGGGCTGAGCTGATTCCTACTTCCAGTGAGAGTGTCGGAAAGGTTCCCTTTCCCAAGACTTCCCAACACTGGGTGTTGCTGATCTTTTTCATCTTTGCTAATCTCACGCCTTCCGCTGAGAGGACGGATGGGGTGGAGACGCAGACCCGTCTGGCTGAGGTTTAGAAGGCCTGGTGAGAGAGATGAAGTAGAAACTTGATTTCGGTGCATCAGGGCCTTGTCCTCAAATGAGCCTCCCCACCAGGCCGGGCTGGATCTCGGCACCCCTCTCTCCTCCAAAACCACTGGTTTAGGCCACTGGTGTCTGAGTGGATGGCAGGAGCTGGGGCTGTCGGCGAGTGGTTCACCTGCCAGAGTCAGCCTGTGCCCTGAGATTCCCTCCTGACCAGGAGTGGACGCAGGCTTTGGGGCTTGGATTTGGCCAGAGCCCGCTGAGTGAGAAGACGGGTCCTGACGTTCCAGGTTCCTCCTGTGTTGCCCAGAGTAGCCCCGCTCTCACTCTGATGGTGGGGATGGGGGAAGTAGGATGCACCAGAGCAGGCCGTCATCTAGGAGCTGGCAGAGAGCAGTCGGCCCCGTACTTACCACCAGCTCACCCTCCAGCCAACGGCCTGGTGTGGCAGCCTCCATGAAAGTCAATGTCACAGAAGAGGGTCCCCATCTTCCACAGGGAGGATGAATCCAGCTGAGGGAAGGCAGATGCGAGAGCCCATAGTACAAGCACAGACCCTAAAGGAAGGCTGAGACCAGGATCCAGACAACCGGGACGCTCCTGATTCACATTGGCAAATTGTTCTGAGCCGGGTTTCCGATAGCTACCTCATATCTACCCCTATGAAAACTCAGTGAGGAAGGACTTGTTATGCCCATTTTACAGATGAGGCAGCCATATCCCAGGGAAGTCGACTGAGAGGAAGTCAACTGTGCTTGCTCAGAGGAGGGGCTGACGAGCCTGGCTTCTTGGCCCCTCTCCCAGACCGGCCGAGGTCCCGCCACTGGGCAGAGGCAGATCTGCTGTAAGAGCAGGTCTCCTCAGTGCAGAGCCCCAGAGCCCCCGGCCCTCGCGTGCCCGCAGCACATGTCTGCTCTTAGGGCCTCTGCTTCTGTGTCCCCTGCAGGAGGAGGTAGTCAAGAGCGTAGGAAACTCTGAGGGCAGCCAGACGGCGGGCCCTGCACAGACTGCTTGCGGGAGCCCTTCTGAGCCTGCGCAGGGCCTGAGGAGGGGTGGCCCAGACCCACGGAGGGCCGAGAGAGCAGGGAGGGTGCGCAGAGAGCCCCCAGCGCCCTCACTGTGCGATGACGGCTGTGGCAGCAGGAAGTGAGAGCAGCACCCAGGCCCAGGTCAGGCCCCCACTGCCCGGCAAATAGCTCCTGCTGGCGGAGGTCGCTGGGTGACTTCGAACATTCAGGTGCCGTGAGGTGTAGGACCCGGGAAGCAGGGAGCTGCCTGCCAGGCAGAGCTCAGGGCTGGGGACCAGGAGGCTGGACCAGCATCTTTTGGGCCTTGGGCTTTCATGTCCTGGTTGATGTCCCTTTCTGAAAATGGCCTTGGGGGCTGGGCAGAGGTGTGGGTGGGTGGGTGGGGGATTAACATCTAGGGGGATCAGTTTTGTTTTCATGGATTTGGAGGTGGGGGGTGTAGCAATCACTCTGGAAAAGGCAGGGGCTGCAGATGTTGAGGGGCAGGAACATCACCTCTGTGAGCACTTTCTGGGTAGTGGCGGGAAGCACTGGATCACGCTCTCCACCGCCCTGCTGAATGTGTGGTTCCGTGACGCCCACTCCGCATTCTGCACGCCCCCCCCACATTCATTCACGAACCTTTGTTGAATGGTCACTCTGTGCCCTGCCCCATGGTGGCTGCTGGGCAATGATCCCTAGTTTCCTCTCTAACTCCCAGCCTCTCCCTCATGAATGCCAAGAAGACAGGCTGAGTGACCAACTCTGCCCAGGGCAGCCTCAGCCCATACCCCAAACCCACTAGTACAGTAGCTTCATGCCAGGGCCCAGGGTCCAGAGAAGGGCTGCTTGTCACTGGGGACTCCAGCACTGTGTGCTCTGCAGGGAAAGAAAAATGGCCTATTGGGGTTGGAGACTCTCAATGATGGCCAATGTCTAAATGGGTCCGATCCCTTATCTGTGGGTGGTCATCGTGATTCCTGGGATACTGGACCTGCATCCCCCTCGATGGCCACCACAGGGCCCTAAGCAAAGTGTCAACAGAACAATTCGCGGATGTGTGGATTGTTCTTTCTGAGGGGACTTCAGACTTGGGGGCTTTTGCTACATTGTAGAGACTTTTGAAAAATCTTAATTAGTCTTCTCCCCATGACACCGCCAGTGCTAGTGAGAAGATTAAGCCTCTGGAGGCAAGGGCAGCTCATTCACAGGTGGCTTGGCTCCTTCTCCACCCAAGTGAAGTTTAGTTCATTTCCATTCATAAAGAATTAATGTCTAATTATTCATTAACCCCTGCTGGCTATTTTATTCCTGAATGCCAAACCCTCTCCATTCTGGGGCAGTAATTTGAGTATTACTTCATTTGTTAGACCTTTGGTTTACCTTGAACTTCTGGCAACATTCATGGCTAACCCAGGGAGACCTTTCCGGATAGGACGGTGACTCATCGGGTCCCTAGGTCTCCTGGGGGATGATTGGTGAGGAGTCATCCTGAATTTAGCAAGTGAGGGCGGCACCTTCCCCAAAAGCCAGGAGGGCTCAGGTCTGGGGGGTACTGCAGGGAGGCCTGGGCAGGTCCAGGCTCCAGAGAAAGCCCAAGTCAGTGCTGGGAGGGTCCTAAAGGCCCTTTGCCCAGTCCCCCTGACTGTTCAGCAGAGAAACTGAGGTCTGAGATGGCAGGGGCGGGGCGCACCAAAGCTTAAGAACAAGGACGCTTAGATTTTGAGAATCTAAAGGTGAGCTCTTAAATGATGGGGCTGTATTAAAAGAAAGAAACTCTTTCCTCAGAAAAATGTGTATGTACTTACACACTCAAAATTGTGTATGTACTTACACAATTTTGTGCACATGACAGGGCAATCAGACTCCTTGAAGTTCATCTTTGCAATCTAGGTGATGAAGTCATGTTTTTTACAAAAAACATGAGTAAACAAAAAACTTTCGAATGATAAACACGATAAACAAAGTAAAAAGACAAATGGAAAACAGAAAAATATTTGCAACTTACGTTAAAAGACAAAAGGTTAATACCCCTAGTAAATAAGGAGCTTCTAAAATTAGAGGAGAAAATGGGCAAAATGGCTTTTAAATATGTTTAAGAAAAACTACTCAGCCTTACTCATAATAAGAGAGATGCAGATTGAAACTACCCTGATATAACATTTCTTACCTATTAATATATTAGCAAAAAATCTGAAACTTGGACATCACACACTTTGGGGTAGGCTGTGGCATTTTCATCCATGGCTTTAGGAATGAAAAATATTCCATCTCCACAGACAGCAATTCAATATCCAGGAAACTTACATGTGCATTTATCCTTTGCCCCAGCAATCCCGTTTCTAGGGGTCTATTCCAAAGAAACATCACCAAAGGTACAAAAGGACACGTGCACAGAGCAATCCACTGCAGGACAGCTTGTGGGAGGGAAAGACTGGAACCAGCTCGGATATCCATCAGGAAAGGACTGGTTGACTGTGTGGCTCCAAAATGGACGGTTACATGGCCATAACCAGGAATGAGGACTATCTCCACTTACCACTACTGCCTGACCTGTTGGCCGCATGGCTAAGTGAAAAAGCTAGACGCAGAACCGGATTACAAACACACTTAGATTGTGGCCTCTGAATACCATTTGCCACTAAAAGGAACCAGAGCCACTTGGAGAAATGGCTGATTCCAGGTCCGAGGAAGGAAATGTACAAGAGCGTAAGGCTTCCCGTCATACCAAAGTCAAAACTACGGGATTGTGTCAGAAAGATTCAAGAGCTGACTTGAAGAAGCTCTCACCAGCTACAAATGAGATAGTTTGAGCATAAAGAGGAAAATAACCACAATGGATTAAAGCACACCAAACATGTTTGGATCCATGGGCTGCCATGGCTGGTGGCCTGACAAAGGACTGCTGTGGGAGTCTGGGGACACCAGGAGCAGTGGCTGAGGGCGAGGAGCCACCCAGCATCCTGGCCCAAGAATGACTCATTCAGACAGATGCTCCATCATCCTTAATCTTAGGGGCATCCGGCAGGAGGTGTCCTCACCTTTCCTCAGAGACATTTCCACTAGACTTCTCACATAACCCAGATGTTCTCCAGGAACTTTGGGGATCCACTGAGCTCCTAACAGGGGAGGGGACGGCCTTGAGCACATTGTGGCACCAGGGCTGAGGACAGACAGGAGCAACACACCCGAAATCCTATGTGCTCCGCCCGAGCACTGGATCTGCCGTGGCTCCCCTCTCTCCATTCCCACCACCCTTCCTTGTCCAGTCCATATGGCCTCCCACCAGTACCCCTGGACAGCCTCCAGTGTGCTCCATCCAGCTTCCCTCTACCCTGCAGGTAGACTGCCTCTGAGCTCGTCCTTACCACGCTCAAAACCTTTCAATGCTCCTTCAGCACTCACTTGCTGCACTCGCCTCCACGTGTGCCCTATTCCAGTAGCACCTCCTTTAGGAAGGAGTTAGGTCTAAATGACAAATGCATCAAAACAACGAACGGTCCTCCTTTCAGTCCCCGCAAACACCAGGCACGATGCCACCTCTGCACTTCTGTTCCCATTGTCCTTCACCTCCTAAGACACCCTCCCCCTCCGCACCTGCTCAAGCCTCATTCCAGGGGGAGGGCTGAGCACCCTGTCCTGCCCCTGCCAGCCAGAGCTAGCACCGCAGCCAGGGGAGCAGGAGGTTGTCTGCCAGGCCTAAGGAGGGAGAGGCCATGCTCAGACCCATTCTGGGCTCTGCAGCTGCTGCTGGTTGCAGCTGTGCCTGCTGCCTGGCTAAGGAATGTCCCCAACACCCTCCCTCCCCCCACCCCACAAATGGAGTGCCGAGAGGTAACTGCTCCTAGGAGCTCTCCACCTCTCCACCACCTTGCCCTGCCCTCTTATGGCCCATCTACCACCCCAGCCTTGCTCCAGGGAGCAGGGCATCGTTGGTCTGGAAGTCCAGACAGTTCCAGAAGACCAAGACAAATAGTCTTGCCATAGAAAACAGTGTTCTATGTGCAAAAATTGGCGGATGCTGTTATCACATTTCAGAGCAGTTTGAAGCTTTTTGAAGTGTCAGCTCCTGTCACTGGAGGAAGGAACTGTTTCTGCCAAGCATTTGACGAGTTACCCGTGAAGCCACCAAATGCACAAAGCTGCCTGGCAGCGGCCTGCTCCTCAGCCAGGCACCGCTTGAGGCTGCCTTGAGCTCCGCGGTGGCCCTGCTCCGTCTCCTGGTGGGCACGGGCACCAGAGCATGGTGAGGCAGCAGGCTTGCTGTGCTCCTCTGCCGGGACATGAGCAGAGCTGGAGGGACGCTTCTGCCACATTTCCTTGGAATTGCTTTTGTCTTTTCATCCTAATGAGGTAGAAAGAGAATGGGAAGTGAGGAAGAGAGAAGAGTTCCGTGTAGTCTGTCCCCCGAACGCACTCCCGCCCCCCCCCCCGCCCCGCTCCAATTCTAGAATGGGCTCCCTCATCCTGGAGCAGCAGCCCTTCCCCGGGCCTGGGGTGTGGTGGTGTGTCACCGTGGGCATTAGCTGGACAGTAAAGGGATTAGTCTGTCCATCCCAGCACAATGAGTCACTGGCTGACAACTAGCTCTTCAACTGCAGGAGACCAGAGATCAGGAATTACCAGTTGTTCCTGCTCCAGGGAATGCCGAAATGCCCCAGGGGGATTTTCAAGCCTCTCCTCTAAAAATAGAAAGTGTAGGTTGAGAGCACTAGAGTTTCAGGGCCTATTCATTAATATAGTGCAACCTTCAAGAACACAAACTCTGGAGTTAGTATGCATGGGCTCAAATTCCACCTCTTCCATTTACATGCTGTGTGACATTGGGCAAGTGACTTAACTTCTCTGTGCTTAGTTTCCTTATCTGTAAAATGGGCATACTAATAGTATCTACCTCTTAAGTTTGTCTCAGACAATTAATATGCTAATATACTTAAGGTACTTACAACAATGCCACCACATAGTAAGGACTACATGTGTTCACTAGCTTTGGGGGAGTCAGTATAAGAGAAGAGCACAAGCTGTGAAGATGGCTGGAATTTGGATTCTGGCTCTGGCCCTCTCTAGCTATGTGACTTTGGGCCAGTTATTAAATGCTTTGTGCCTCAATGTTCTCATCTGTAAAAGGGGTGAGAATACTAGCTAAAACAATTAAAGGATTAGATGGATCAATGTTTGCAAAATGCTGAGAACAACGCCCAGCACGATCTTAGCTGTTATTACTGTTCTATATCGGTTACTAAATGCTCATTTCATTTCACTTTCTCCCTCAGGACCAAGAGCTGCAGATCAGAGCTAATTTGACAAACCTGAGGATCATTTAACTTTCTTGATTAGGATCTCAAAATCCCAAGGAAAGGCATCTGAGCTATGATGTGGAGAGTCTACTTCTGATACTGTGTTTTGTTTTTTACTTAATCCATGGAATACATAAATATATGCTATCGGTATTTTTTTTAAAGGATTCAAACCATACAGGAGTGTTTTGAGTAAAAAGTGGAATTCCCATTTTACAATTACCCCTCCCCTTTCCTTACACTGGAAACCACCGTTAATTATTTCTAGACCTTTTTCTATGCATTTGCAAATATATGTAAGTATAATTTTACTGATATGGGTCCTATGATGAATATTACTCTAAGATATCCAGCTTTGGCTCAACAATGTGTCTTCGGATAACGCGAAGCTGCTTCATTCTTTCTAATGGCTGCAGATTTCCATGGTGTGGATGGACAATTCACTGACCATCTCCTCTGTGTTAGGCATCTAGGTGTTTACAATTTTTTGCTCTTATGAACATTTGTGTGTGTATTTCTGTGTATCTTTGTGTGCATAAGCATTTCTGTGAGCATTTCCTACAAATAGAATTCCTATGCTAAAGACCTGAAAGAGCCACAATACCCTAAACTAGATCTCCTCATCCTGTTTTATTTTGATTCCAAGCATTTACTATAAGTTACGGGATAGACTTATTTGCTTATTGTCTGCTTCTTCCACTAAAATATAAGCTTCACAGGAGCAGGTATCTTATCTGTGGGATTCACTGCTGTATCCCCAGCACTCAGCTAGAATAGCATCTGGCACATAGTGGGACTCAAGAAATATTTGCTGAATGAAAGAACGGATGAGAAGACATGTACGTTTGTAATATTGACAGGTGTTGCCAGTTTATTTCCAAAAGGCTGACTGATTTATACTCTACCAAGAGAGCAAGAGACTGTTTCCCCCACAACCTTGGCAAGACTGGAGATGATCAATTTTTAAGTTAATTTTTCCCATCAATAGGAGAAAGAAATGCTCTCTCTCCATTTACACCCTGTGTAACAGGCTCCCCCTGAGCCAGGCCTGGGCTCTCAACTGTGAGCGAGTGTGCTCGGCCAGGCTGACAGGAAATTCTGTTGGTTTGCAGTGAACATGCGCAGAGCCGAGGGCCTGGAAGGCCGCTGGGACAGCTGAGGTGGGCAGGAGCGGGGGAGCAGGGCTGGAGCCAGGAACTGGTCTGGACAATGTCACAGCAGCTGCCCGGTGGATAACGACAGCTGCTACTCAACTGAAGGCAGAAGAGAAGCTGCTCCCGGGGAGGGGACCCTCAGGGAGCCGGAGGGCGGGGCCCAACATCCTCCAAAGGGGACAGTGTGTGGGCGGGAGGCTGCCAGGCCACGGCCAGGCTCTGGGCTTGCAGAGGATCGGAGGGACCAGAATGCCTGGCCTGACAGGCTTTGAGTCACTGACCTTCAACTTCAGAGGTCATTCCCTGTGGCCCTGTGTGATTCGTCCCTCCCTGAGGGACCTGGTGTGACCACGAGTGTCTCAAAGCTTTTTTTCTGGTCTGGGCCATCTTTCCAGCCCCTTCTGCGCGTCACAGTGGCTCCTCAAGGAGGGACAGATTCTCCAGGGTTCTGGGCTTCAAAGCAGAAACACTTCAGGGCCATGGGTGACCCTACGCCATTTCATTGTGATGCCTGCAGGGGCCTCCCACAGCCCAGGAAGGATGAAGCAGGCCTCTGTCCCAGCACCCCTGCCCGGGATCCACAGGTCCCCAGGTTGGGTATGACCGGTGGTTATACCTTCAACCTGTCTATGCTTCGGGAGGCACCGTACAGACCTGGTTTAAAAGGGACCTAAGAGATATAACGACCTCACGCAGGGCGTGGATCTGGCTTGAATTCTGGTTTAAGTGAACCAGCCATAAAAGACACTTTTGTGACAATTCCGACATTTAAATACAGACTGGGTATTAGATGATATTAGGGAATTATTGTTAATTTTGATGGATGTGACAATATCACGGTTATGTAGATAACTCTTCTTATTTTCTAGAGATGCAGACTGAAGTATTTAAGGGTAAAATATGTCAGTAGTTTGCTTTAAATACTTAAGTAAAAATGTACATGAAGCACATAGTGTGAAATGTTAATAATTGTTAAATCCAGGTGATAGGTATAAGGCATTTATACCAGCCTCTCAACTTTTCTGTATGTTTAACCATTTTCATAATAAAAATTTTAAAATAGAAGAGGATGAGGAGGTGGGGGAGGAACACATGTGACTCTGGACAAGGCTGGAGCTGAGCACATAGAGCCTGGGGTCAGCGTCTGTCACTGACCACAGTGAGCACCCGGCAGAGAGCCTCAGACACAGTGCTGACCCAGCAGGAGCCTCGGGACAGGGCTGCTTATTACTCCACAAGCCGTGAGTAAGCCCTTGGAATTCGGAAGGGCCGCTCCACAGTGAACCTGTGGAGCTGGGACTACAGAGCTGGGTTGAGGCCTCACGGACTTCCAGCAGGGTCAGCCCTCTCCTGGGGATAGGATGGGACACTCCAAAGTCGGCCGCAGAGCCTTTCATCCTAAGGATCAGAGGTCGTCATATTGACAGGCCTGCCTGGCAATGGCCTCCCTGGCTCTCTGAAAGCTGGCGCCCAGCAGAAATGGAATCACAGTCCACGGCTTTGGCAGCCGAGTTTCCATGAGCCCTGGCCAGGCACGAGATACAGGAGACGGCGCCTAAAGATGTAGTGCAGAGATTTGAGCAGAAAGCTGAGGACCCCGCCCAGCAGGCCCCCCAGGAAGCCAAAGTCCACGCCATCTGCAATGCAGCCAAGCATGAGCTGGCCTGTCTGTGTTTGCAAAAATCGAGACAGCACAATCCTTCCCAGAAGTCAGAACTGGCGTGTGTGAGCGCAGGGGACGTCATCCTCAGATCCGACGGCAGGAACAGTTTGCCAAGCTGGGTCTTTACGGGAATAACCAGGGCACCCCCACCCGGCCGCCAGCTTAGAGCCCTCCTGGGAGAGGATGAGGTACACTCCCTTTTTTTTTTTAATAGATTTTATTTTTTAAAGCAGCTTTAGGTTCCCAGCAAAATTGCAAAGAAGGTTCAGAGAGTTCTTGTGAGCCCCCTGCCCCTACTCAAGTACAGCCTCCCCAACCACCATCCACCACCAGAGGGTACCTTTGTTACAATCGATGACACACCATTATCACCCAAAGTCCGTGGTTTACTTTAGGGTTCACTCTTGGTGTTGTACATTCTGTGGGTTTTGACAGATGTATAATGACGTGTATCCATCATTATAGTACCATACACGGTATTTTCGCTGCCCTAAAAATACTCTGTGCTCTGCCCATTTATTGCCATCCCCCCCCAACTCCTGGCAACCACTGATCTCCATGGTTTTGCCTTTTCCAGAATGTCATAGAGTTAGAATCATACAGTATGAAGCCTTTTCATGTTGGCTTCTTTCACTGGGAAATAAGGTTCCTCCATGTCTTTTCATGACTCGATAGTTCACTACTTTTGAACAACATTCTATTATCTGGATGTACCATAGTTTGTGTATCCATTCACCTACTTAAGGACATCTTGGTGTACACTCCCTGTTCACCATCCCCTCTTCAACCTACATGTAATCTGGCACTGGCCCTGATGCCCACAGGGTGGGCAGTGTGGGTTCCACAGGGGTCTCTGTATAAAGAGGCTGAAGATTAGTGAGAGATTTCAGAGGTGAGGACACCATATCCATCTACTCAGTAAGCATTCACTGAGCACCTGCTTATTGCTGTGGCCCTCCTGGTGTCCGGCTGAGGGCCACAGGGATGAATACGTCGTGGGCCCTGCCCAGGGAGGCCCATAGCCCATGGAGGGGGCAGAGCCAGGCTCAGACCATCCCAGCCCAATCTTGGGGGGACCAAAGCACAGGGCTCTGATCTATGGGGTTTGGCAGGGCAGGGGCACCTCTGCAGCCATGACCAACATGGACTAGTAGGCCCCTGGGGAGACTGAACAGAAGGTATAGAGCAGTTGTTCTCAAAGTGTTGTCCCCAGACCACCAGCAGCAGCAAACTGTGTTTTAACAAGCAAACACAGCCCAGAAAACTGTGTTTTCACAAGCCTCCAAGTGATTCAGATGCACATTAAAGTTTGAGAACCATTGGTGTAGAGAGAAAGGAGAGTCCCAGGATGAATTTCACCTACTGGGGGTGGGAAACCAGGGAGCTTTGAGGAAGCAGATAACAGTTCAAGGGAAAAACGAACTTTCCAACTGACAACTGCTCAGCAATGAACCCAAAAGCCTCGGTCGTGGTGAATTCCCTCCCCTAGAAGTTTGGAACACAGGCTGGATATATTATCCAGTATTTGAGGTTCTGGTAGCAATTCCAATGTTGGGGAGGTGTCCCCCACCACCAACAAGCAATGCTCCAGACACCTGCTGGGTGTCCTACAATTCAACTCAATTCTGACACTGTCTACCTGAGTGAGATAGCGTCAGGTGCCACAGGTTAAGGGCTCAGCCCCACAACACTGCCCCCCCACCACCAACTTCAGACACCAGTCACAAGGCCAGGTTGTCACCTCTGCCCCTGACCAACAGGCTATAGAGGGGAGGTTCCAAGGACCCCCTCCTTGGGTTCAATTAATTTGCTAGAGCAGCTCACAGAACTCAGAGAAACCTTTTTCTTACTAGATTACTGGTTTATTACAAAATAATATAACTCAGGAACAGCCAGTCGGAAGAGAGGCAGAGGGCAAGGTATGTGGGAAGGGGCGCTGAGCTTCCAGGCTCTCTGACAGCACCCCTCCCCCAGGATCCACATGTTCCCCAGCCCAGATGCCTCCAAACCTCGTCCTTTTGGGTTTTTATGGAGACTTTAGGACATAGGCATGATTGATGAAATCATTGGCCATTGGTGATTGAACTCAGTCTCCAGCCCCTCTCCCCTCCCTGGAGGTTGGGAGGGACTGAAAGTTCCGACCCTCTAATCACGTGGCTGGTTCCACTGGCAACCGGCCCCCATCCTTGAGGTGCATCCAAAAGTTGCCTCATCAACATAACAAATGGCATCTTTTTAGCTCCCATCACTTAGGAAAATCCAAGGGATTTGAGAGCTCTGTGCCAGAAACAGGGACAAAGACCAAATATATATATTTCTTATTATAAGTCACAATACCACAGCCAAGACAGGCTACATTATACTATAGTAACAAATGGCCCCCAATCTCAACAAGTTTATCATTCACTCACACAAAGGCTGCTATAGCTCCGGCCTCTCTCCAGGGCACTGTCCTCTATGCAGCGTCTTGATGGTCCAGGTGGCTTTGATCTGCGGCTCTGCCATCTCAACACAAACATGTCTGCATGAGAAGGCAGATGAGGCTCCTCTGCTGGAAAGAAGGTAGATTACTTTAAAAATCTTTCTAAATTTGAGGTTCTGTTTTTCTATGGTTCTATGGTCCTGAGAATCCTTTAAATTGCTAAGTGGTTCTGTTTTCAACAGGTTCTGTGGTTCTGTTTTCAACAGGTTCTATGGTTCTGGGAAAGTTTACTCATAATTCAGCCTGGAACACCAGCACCGCAGCCCCCATAGGTCCCTGGACACCGGGCCTCCGGAAAAGCAGGGCCCAGGGCAGAACAGGTGCAGCGGGCGTTGCTCTGGGCTGGCAAGGAAAGCCTGAGCTCACAGGACCTGGCAAACCTGATGAGGCCTGGCGTGGGTAAGAGGCTGGGGCTGTGAGCATTCAGACAAGTCCAGGGCAGGAATCAGCCTTCTCCCAGGTTGGGATGAGGAAGAACAATTACAGCCATTTCCTCTGGAGAGAAAAAGGAAGAATGGATTCTGTTCCACATCCCTGGCTCTGTTCTGGCCCACGATTCGGTGGTTGTGGAGCAGGGCAGCACCTACATGGGGCCCAGTGCATAGCATCAACCTAGTGCCAACCCCAGAAATATCACCCCTCCACCCCCCTCACCCCCACTCCTGTCCCCCCACCCCTCAGAGCAGCCCTATACCCACACAGAGGGCACAGCAACCCAGGAGAGTGAACACCCTGTGCTGGGGGCACCCTCCTCCTTGCAGCAAATTGGAAGGAAATGGGGGGGTGGGGTAGGGGGGCAAGGGAGGAAGAAGGAAGAGGTTGAACCAGTCTGCACAGGCTCCTGAGGCAGGCAGCCCCTGCCATCTCCGTGAGAAGGAGGGGGTCACCCTTGCCCAGCTCTGCTCAGCCCCCAGCCGCACTGTGTGCCACCTTCCCCCCCTGCCTGCTCTCTGAACCCACTTTAGTTAAGATGTCACCATTATGGGAGCTCCTCCAGAGAAGTCCCTAATGGGGTCAGAGGCCCTGGCAGTGACACGGAGGCTTCTTCTTTCTCCTGGGGACAGATGGGACTGATGGCTATTGTTCCTAGGTTCCGAGTGTTAAGTCACTGTGCGCTCTGCTGAAAGATAAATTGCATATCTGCCCTGAGGGAAGATGAATCCCATCAATAATTCCCTTGCTTAAAACCCATTTATTTAGGATCCTGCTTGAGATTGTTTTTTAATAGATAGATTAGAGAGTAATTCAAAAAAGACAAAAGGGCACAGTAATCAGGCTTCCCCTTGGCCTACGAGTTTGTCCTCAGAGAAAATAGTAGAGGGCCTGGGCTCTCCGTGGTTTGCTCAGACTGTAGCCTGGGAGTCATGAGAGAGGAAGAGGGAGAAAGAAAGAGAGAGAGAGAGAGAGAGACAGCAGCCCTGCAGCCCAGTATTACGCCTTCAGGCATCCACTTACCCCCTTCACCAAGCAAATGGGAACCCTGGGTGCAGCCAGGAAGAAGATACACCCCAGGCGGCAAGACTGGTTGAGACAGAGCAGGGGATGAGCCCAGGGTTCCACCCCCCAACCATGCTGCCCCTTTCATATTTCAGAGACAGTATTTTGCAGGCTGTCTGAGCCCCCAGGTCACGGGGGACCCACAATCCACACTGCAGTATCCTCGCCACTTCCGTGCCTGGACCCAGACATCAGGCTGAGGCTTCAAGCAAACTGAGGCTGGCTTTGAGATGCTGGACAGCAGTTCTCAGGCCCCTGTCCCTCAGGCCCAGTTCGCAGGACTAGCTGGACACCCAAGAAGTGGCCTATGGACGCAGAGGTGGGTCCATCATAGTGAAACATCCTGGACACTGGGCCTCGGGAAAGCAGGGCTCAGGTCAGAGCAGAGCCCTCAGCAGCAAGCCCTGCTTCTAGCCTGACGCGTGAGCTAGGGCGGAGCCCTTGGCCTCTCCCAGCCTTGGTCTCCCGAGCTGTACAAGACACTGGGTGGGGGAGTTTGGATCGGCCTGTTGGGACACTCTCACCTGATGGATAAAAAGCTGCACCAAGCACATAAAAATGCAGCCAAATCTGTCAACACTTCCTGGGCAGCTCGGGGAGCAGGGTCTCAGGCCTGATTAAGCTTGGCCTCCCTCGCACAGGGAAGCGTTTCTGCCGGGCTGGACACTTCCCTCTGGGTGTGCTCCCGGGCAGGAGCCAAGAAGAGACAGGAAGTGAGTGTTGGTGGGGAAGGCTGGGCAGAGGGGCAGGAGGAGCTGCCCTGTGGGGCCACAGCCCTTTGCCCAATACCCGAATTCTTAAGTGTCTTTCATTTCCTAAAAGGTTCCTGAAAATGGGGCATCCAAACTGCCATCTTGAAAGCACAGGACTGGGGCTGCCCAGGTGTCCACAGCCCCAAGATCCTTCTCGATTGTCACCATCCCCATCTTCTGCAATCGCCCTCCATTACCCTCCTTCTCTCCCTCTTCTCTTCGTCACCCCCCATTCAGCTGCTCAAGGACAGCTTTAAACCCGCTGCTCAGAATTCTAGAGCCACAGCCAGCATCTTTGAGATGCAGATATAAGAGGGTTGGAAATCAGTTCCGCTGAGCCCCTTAGACGAGGAAGCTCACAGAACACAGGGCTCTCCAGCCAGAAGGAACCTGTGTGCTTACTCAGGTCAGAAAGCCCTGGCAGCCTCCTGATAGGCTGTGAGACTCCCACAGGCTCACCGCCCACCCAGGCTTCTTATTAGGGAGCCCCATCCAGAAGCGCTTCCTTCTGTGACCCCGAGTTGGGGACCAAGTCAATACTCTGATGTCACATGGGGCCAAACCCACCATAGTCAGGAGGCCCTGATCCCAGGTCCTTCACCCTGGAAGGATTCATCGGTCAGAAATTCAGGTGTGCAGGCAACGTGGGCTGGGCTGATTAGGAAAGTGCTGGAGGAAGGCCCCTAGGCAAAGGTCCTGAGGCAGGTCTGACCCCTCTGTGCACCCAGAAGACTCAGTTATTTCTCCCCCACAGCCCAGTGTCCCTAGGAGCAAAGCTGTGAGAGCACACATTCCCTCAGGAGGTCAGGGGAGGGGGGAATCTGAGGTCAGCTGAGCCGCTACGTGGCCAGACGTTACCACAGACAGAGAGCTGAGTGCCAGGCCTGCCGCGGGCCCAGCTGCCCATTGCTGCTCATACTTTAATTACACAGTGGGAGCTAAAGAGCACGTCTGGTCCCAAAATCACTGCATCCCCCACAGCAGGTTGTCTGAGGAAGTTGCCTGTCTCAGCCAGCCCAGGCAGAGGAGAGTGCAAGCTGGCACAACCAGACGAGAGTCTGAGTGCATTCCGACCCCCATCCCCAGCCCAGTCTGCTTCATAACCCCCTCACGCCCCATCTCCCTACTGCTGGGAACTCATGCCCGCAGACAGCCTCAGTTTCCCCAGAATTCAGATCTTAAGGACATGCCTTAGTCAGCTCTGGCTGCCGTCATAAAATACCATAGACCGGGTGGCTAATACAACAGACATTTGTTTCTCCCAGTTCTGGAGGCTGGAGTCCGAGACCAAGGTGCCGGCATGGTCGGGTTCTGGTGAGAGCCCTCTTCTTGGCTTGCAGACCGCCACCTTCTCACTGTGTCCTCATGTGGCCAGTAGACAGCAAACTCTGATCTCTTCCTCTTCTCATGAGGACACTTATCCCAAAATAGGGACCCTGCCCTCATGATCTCGTCTAAATGTAATTATCTCACAAAAGCCCACTTCCAAATACCATCACCTAGGGGGTTAGGGCTTCAAGACATGAATTTGGGGGGGACACAAACATTCAGTCCATAACAGGCTATATCAGCTTGTGGCTCTCTCTTCCCAAACACACTCTCTCTTCTGGACCCTTCTCCCAAGTGTCAGGCTCTCTAATTGGTCTGCCTGGTGGGTGCAAGGAATCAGAGGTGACACGAGGGCTGCAGAAATGGTCAGGGACAGAGCAAGCCAGGATACAGGGCCATCTCCGGAGCAACGGCTCTCCTGGCCTGTGCACCCTGATGATTCCCTGGCATACTTCCTGCCAGTCCCAACCTCTAACCTAGCAGACTGTCCTTGTGTATTACACCCACAACTTTTTTGCTGTCACGATGGGTAGCGTGGTCCCCATGGATGCCACTCAGACATGGTCATGAGTGAGCAGGAGCGTCCCTGGCCTCCCTCAGGCATTTATGTCATGGAGCCTGGCTCCCTCTGCTACAAAAGGGAGCACACCCTGCTCCTTGCTTGGCTATCATGGCAGCTGGGTAAGATCATGCATGGGCAGGTATTTAGCGTGGGGCCAGGCCCCTGCAGGATGCACTCAGAATATCTGTCATCCTCCCCTCTGACTGCCCCCCACCCCGTGCCCATCTTCCCAGGCCCTGGGGGAGGCAGAGGCAGAAGCAGAAATGGTAGATTCCTCAGTCTGAGCAAAGCCCTTGGGAACCCCATCAGGTCCCACTTGAAGTCCAAGTTTTCACAGCCAGCTGGGGCTGGGGGTGCCGTCGACACTTGCTGTCAGCAAGGGCCGGGAGTCACTCCCCCTCCCTGAGATTCTAACCCCTCATGAGCGAAATGCTGACTACAAGTCCTCCCTCCCCAAGGTGAAGGGATCCCAGGAGAAAGTGCTGACAGACACACCGCAATCTGACAGGCACTTTGCTCTCCTCTTGGCCATCTCAGGAAGGCAAAAGACCAACAGGAGAGACTGAAGCAGCCCCAGAAAAGAATGACCACCCCTCGCGGTCTAGGCTTGGTACCCCGGCAGGCAGGCAGAGGCCTTCCCGAAGTGGCTGGGGCCAAGGCCTCCAGGCCCTGCTGGGAGGGAGAGTGCTGTGGTTTCTGCTTTTGCTGAAGCAGCAAAGATCAAGCAGATGTTTAGTTCAGAGCTCTCCCTGTGGCTGAGCCTGGCGGAGTGTGTCGGGAACCCCCCTTTCCAGGGCGCACCCTTGGCATGGGAAGCAAGGAAGAGCAGGGTGTAGTCCTATGCGTTTCTGTGTCTCCCTTTTCAAAAATAATAAGTTAGGGTGCTGCTCACCCCCTGTCCCTTAGAAGTCCTGTCCCCTTAGAATGTACCTGCTTCCTGCCCTGTACTATGAAGGAAGGGTCTGGGGCCCCTCAGAGTTCCAGCTGCACCATTCCACGTCTGTTTTCAACTTACTAAAAGTTCAGGAGCAGCATAAGCAGACATTTGGACACACGCACATCAGGACACATACCACACACAGGCAGGCACCCTCACATACACACACACGCACACACACCCGCACACGCAAATATACAAATGTACACATGGATCGCAATTCATTTTCCTAAAAAACTGAAGTGAACGGAAATCCAATGTGTAGGGTCATCAGCATTATGAAAAACATCTTGTTTCCCCTTTTTGGGATGGAGGCCAGGTTATGCAGTACCCCAAGAATGAAGACAAGGTCACTCAGAGGCTCTTTTTTCTCTTTTGATTTATTGCTTTCCTTAAAAAGAAAAGGAAGTTCGATTAATTTATTCTCAACAGTGAAAAACACTACCTCTTTTCCCACAGTAGCTGGCTTGATTCTGTTCAATATTTGGAGGAGCCAAATCTTCATAAGGCGATGAGGGAGCCGCTTCTTGCCTCTAGCTTGGCCCTATAAATCACATTGTGGAGGACAGCAATGCTGCTCCCTAAAGACCCTCCAGAATGCTTCTTGGGACACCAAGCCTGACACCTCCAGGTTAGTTCAAGGTCCCCTAGGCTTACAGGTAGACTCCTGCAAGACTGAGTGACAGAACACATTAAAATGGCAGGTCAAGGCCATTGAGTGAAGGGCCATCGAGTCCCTACAGTGCAAGGGACGATGCAAGACCTCTCAGAGGCGAGAGGTCACTTCAGGTTGGAGTGTTCAGGGAACTTTATAGAGGAGACAAAATTTTGGCAGGACTGAAAGATATGTACCATTTAGACTAGTCCAGAGAAGTGAGGAAGGCTTTCCAGGAGACGGCAGAGCATAGCAAAGGCAAGAAGACCAGGACTATTTGAAAGGTCCCCTGAGTTTGGGGTCCAGTGAGTGGACTAATTGGACCACAGAGGAAAGTTGTTTAGGGAATAATGACCTTATCCCGGAGGTGATGGGGGGGGCACATAACAGGCTTTCGAGTAGGAAAGAGATACAATCAACTAACATTTTAGGGCAATAACTCTTAAGATGTTAGAAGGGTGGCCTGAAGGGGACAAACCCATCAACCACTTTCACCCACAAATTGTGCTTATGAAGCTTTTCCATAAAGGTTCCGGGCAGCCCCAACCCTATGAGGCTACAGGTGAGGCCTGCCTGGAGCCAGTGAGAAAGATTCGCCGACTCCTAAATCATACTCCTCTTTGTAACAGCTCTGGTCGACAGTTTCCTATTTGCCTTGTTCATAATTTTCACTGAATTAAGTATGGAAATATAACGTCCGATATTTTTTTTCATTTAACATTTTAAGCCAGTCTGGACCTTTGAAACTAGCAGCATTATATTTTTTATTATGACCAGTTTGATGTCAACGTCTCCTACTAGACAGTGAGTTCCTCAAAACGCAGAATGTTTTTCCTCTCTGTCTCCCTAAGGCATCGAGGACTAAATGGATGACCAATTTGCAGAATCGGGTAATAATATCTCCATGACCACATTGTTTGCTCTAGTCAAGGCATTGTAAGTGCTTTAGGGGTTAAACTACAAAAGTGGATATCCTTCATTTACCTTAAAAATAAACTCGGACTGTCAGGTCCTCTAATCTGGAAATCATTTTTTTAAAGAAAGGGTTAACCCTGGGTTTTCCTGCCAAAAATATATTCAGCAAACCTTTGTGGCAGAGAACTTGTTTTAAACAGGTAAGAGCTTAGAGCTCATTGAATAGATCCCCTGCCTTCGGCCCATGCCGACTGGTGCCAAGGACACAGGAATGCCCATCCTTCCCGCGGGACACCACTCTCCTCAGATATTGCAGCTGCTTACAGAAGCCAGCAGGCAAATCTGCAACCCCCCAGCTAATCTTGCAAAACATCCCTGTTACAGGTGGGGTTCCCCAGAAAGCAGGCTCTGTGATGAAGAGTGGTATGCAGGAAGTTTCCTAAGGAGAACCTCAGGATGACCACTATGGGAGAAGGAGGGGAGCAGGATTGGGCAAAGGGAGAAGGTGGGCTGCAATCACAAGGCCTCAGCTCACTCCACAGGGAACTCTGAAGTTGGGATGGCCCTTCAGAGTTGTCTCCAGCTGGGGCAAGGGCCAGGCCTTTACACCTTCCCCCATCGACCAGCCACTGGATGTAGGCTGCCCCCTAGAAGGGGCATAACCTTGGGCAACGCTTCAGCGGAGGGCAATTCCCAGCAGCAGTCCTAGCAACTGGGAGATAAGTCCTCCTGTCCTGGATGGGGGTCTTGGTGGGTGCAGCACAGCATCCACGACCTTCTTGAATGATGGGTGCATGCAGGATAGCCAGACACTCAGAGCTCAGAGAGGGAGAGGAAGTAGAGTGGCTAGGAGACAGATCTGGATCCAAAGCTTGGCTCTGCTGCTTACCATCTGTCTGCTTAAATTAATACCAAACTTTCTGAGTCTCGGTTTCTTCATCTGTCTAACAGGAATAATAGTGTCCACCTTATAGAGTTTTCTATGAGGATCAAAGGAGTATAAAAAAAAATGTCCCTGCACAGTACAATCACTACAAATGGTGCTGGTAACGGGTGACAACAGTAATTGTCATTATCTTAGCAGTTGCGGAAGCAAGGATGGTCCCCTTGTATTCACGCCAGATGCTCTCAGGTGGGAGCTGTGCCAAAGTCTAGGTCAAGAGCCATCAGGTCCATGGACTGCTGGGCTCCAGGGGGTCTGTGAGAATGGCTAGTCTTCTCCTTAAATCTCAGGCCAGGGTCCTGCTGAGATCAAGGACACTGCTGTAGAGACATCATCAGGAACAAAGGACAATACTGGGAAACAGTTTTCGTCTGTCCTTGCCAACAGAACACATGGCAGCCTCCGTGTGCCAGGCACCAAGAGGCTGGGCCATGGGGGTGGGTGGGGCAGTCACTTCACAGGCTGTGGGCATCCCCAGGCTGCTGGCCTGCCCAAGGGGTATGACCACAGGACAGATTAGGGGTGTGTGAGTTCACTGTTCCCGCTTCCAAACAGTCAGCAAGTAGAAAGCCCTCTAGCTAGGATGACTTCTGAGCATATGGGGAGTTCAGAGTGTAATACCACAGTCGAGGCCACCATGCGTGGACGCCAGAGCTGTGATCCTCGGCCCGATTGGCAGCTTCCCTTGGAGACTTGGAGGACTCTACCGAGTTGAGATTACTCGGTCTCACCACTCTCCTAGACAGGAGGTCCCACGTGGTAATACCCAGGCTCTGGAATTGGAAAAGCCTGATTCCTCAGTTTGAATCCAGTCTTATCCTTCATCAACTGTGGGACCCTGGACAAGGGTCAACGCCCTCCAGCAAGACCACCAGGATCACACCTGTAGTTGAACAAGTTGGGTTTATTACTCATTGCAGAGAGAGAATGCACGCCAAGGGTGTCAGTAACAAGGTGTTAGAAAGAACCAATTATAGAGTTGGGGTTTGGTTGGGTGGTTTGAAGGGGGTCTAAGGAATCGGGAGTTTGCTTTAGATTGGACGTTGTTAGAAACTGGGGCAAGTCCATGAGCGGGTGTCTCAATAAATCCTTCTGTAAGGAGGGCTATGATGCGGCTGAAGCAGTAGTTGGTAAACAGGTCACCGTCACTCATTTTCAGTCACTCACTGAGGGGAGGTGGTATTTTGTGGGTGGCAGAGTGACGTTGTTTTGTCTGTGCTTAGACAAAATTAGGGAGTGGCCTTGCTTGGCCTCACCTTATCCTGGTCTCAGAGCGCTCTCGTGTGAGGCTGTGTTCTGTGCGATTGTGTATGTCCCACAGGAGAACATTAGCCGTGAATGGAAGGCCAGCTTCCAGACGTCAGGGACAGCTCTGTTTCACTATCTCACAGGTTGCTAAATCTCTCCATGTGTAAACGTCCCCATCAGTAAAATGGGGGTGAGAATATCTACCCAGAGGGTGGTTTTGAAGAATAAGATAATGTACAGCACAGAGCAGGAGCTCGCTATGTGTTGGTCTCCATGCCACCTCCCTGGAATATCATGTGGCAGCTACTCAGACACCCATTTTACGGATAGAAAACTGGGACAGAAGAAGTGAGTGCATTTTGGAGACAATGAGAGGTGAAACAGCCGTCCACCGCGGCCGCACTTGACATTCCCATTTGGAGTCACGGCCCAGCCCATCGGGGCAGGCACTTGAAATGAATATCCTCCAGCACAACTGACCGCTGGCAAGCAAAGCAGAGTGCCAGGTTCAGCCCGGGCTCCACAGTGGGGCTGGAGTACTGCCAGGACCTGGGGAAGAGAGGGAGCGGCCACCACCACGACCTGGAGGTCACCTCCGGGACCTGGGGGGGCAGAGGTCACCATGGGGACCATCGTGCCTGGTTTCACTTGGCAGCTTTCACACTACGCTCGTGGAGAATGGCCCGAGACACAGAATCCAGGGAGTACCCCCGGGGACACGGAGTGCGGCCTGACTCTGAGCCAGGGACAGAGTCAGAACCAACTGCTTCTGGTTCCCACACATAATCTTGTCTGATAATAGTAGCGTTCATCACACGTGAGATCTCCAGAATAAAGCCCACCCAGGATGAGTTCCCCAAATTATACCCTCCTGGTAATTGCAGAGTTGTTCAGGCAGGGCCTGCATCTGGCTTGTGACGGCACTTCTGTGAGGACCAGATTGAGTGCCACCTCTCATTTTGTGAAACAAAAGGAAAATTACACTTTCTGATGGCCCCAGCTTTGGGCAGTGGAAAGGCATCAGACGTGGAATTTCAGGTCAGTTCCTCGTCAGCTGCATGGATTTGGGAATACATTCAGCCTCAATATGCTCAGCTGTAAAATGGGAACAATGAAACTGGACCATCCTTCCTACTGCCCAAGACTGTTGCAAAGATCAAATGCCATATTCACATGTGAACACATAAAGAGCTCTAAAAAGAATTATAAAATAAGAAATGTTTCCTATGTAATGATTTTTGTTTACCACTGAATAAAACAGATTCAAAGCAAAAATGGAAAGGTCACATTATAGCCAGAGTGTTCTATGGTGATATAATTAATGCTCTTTCACAATGTTTGTTAATGATGGTTGTTTCAGGACCCTGCAATTTTAGAAGTCACCAAAGAGAGTCTGTGATGTCTGAGCTCCACTTACTGAGGTAGGGAAGATGACTCATATGTATTATTTGATCGATCCATTCTGCAAAGATGTATGAGGGTCTACTCTTTACAAGCTTGGTTCTAGGAGCCGGGGATAAAAGGCGGGAAACAAAGCCACTAAGGGGCCCTGGAAACCAGCTCTCCTGGCTGCACAGTGGCTGGGTTTGTGCTGCTCTGACCCTGACCATTGTGGCCCATGGGAGGCCTGCAGATACCCAGATCCCCAGCAGGGCCCATCCACGCATTAGCCAAGGTCTCTGTTCCTGAGGAAACAGGCGTGGTGATTGCAGCCTGGCCTGCAGCCTTGGGCTGAGGGTGGCTGGGATCAAGACAAGGCAGTTGCTACTAAGAAGGGTCCCCTGACTGGGAAGAGTCCTCACCCCATCTGAGGCAGAGGCCAAGTTCAGGTGGCCTTTTCCTCTTCACACAGACCCAGGGCTGAACAGAGCTCGTGCTCAGATCTATGACTCTCCCTGAGAGCGATTCCATAGTTCAGCCTCGACAGAGTGACTCTCCCTCCCTACTTGAGGGAAACCCCAAGCCCTCTCCCTGAGCAGACACAAAATGGTCTGGCCCCAGAACGATCTGCCCCTTCCATTTTCTTCCCCAGTTAGGTAATCCGGGAGACACCATAATCCTTGGCAGTCTATTTCCCAAAGTTTGAATTATTTAGTGTAGCTCTAGTCCAATGCCACTGTTGGCCTGGGTTGGGGATAGGGGGCAGGGGTGATCAGCAGGGTAAATTCATGTGGGCCTTGGGCTTTGGGGCTCGACATTTGGTTCTTTTCTAGGTCTCCCCACCGTGTACAGGGCGAACGGCCTCCTCATTCTTTCAGGTCATGGAATGGAATGATCGGCTCAAACACACACACACAAATGCACATACATATAATCACACACAGATGTGCACACACACAAGTGCACACACTCACACACATCCTCCAAGCACAAACATTAATTCCCAGGGTCACTGCCGTGCTGAAGGGAAACATAAACATTGTTTTCCTAAGTTGCACGGCCTGCCCAGCATCCCGGGCCCACCGCAGAGCAGGTGAGCACCCCTTCCTGTTCCTTGTTCTTCCTCTTTTAAGATGGTGCCCCTATTGGTGCCTGAGAAATAGGACCCATTACCGACTCACCCACCCAGCCCTAATGCCCACCACTTAATCCCCAATCCGCACAGAAGCTTTCCTTGTTTTCTCTGTACTTATTAGGTCAGGTCACATTCTTGAGTCATTTCTCCTCTTATCCAAATAACCCCCAGGGAGTTTGCTCCTCCAGTTGGGCAGGCAATGAAAGAATCATTTTCGCCAGGATTACTCTGCGGAATACAAGTGTTGCTGAGTGGGTGAAAGGGAAGAGCCATGTGCCTGGGTGAGCTCATTAAGGAACAGTCCAGGCAAACACTGCCAAGTCCCCCAGGATCACCTCTGGGGCATCAGGGTCACACTCTGCTCTGAGAGCACCCCCAGCTGCACTGCAACCTGGCCCAGCCTCGGCTCCGGCCTCTTCCCTGGACACAAGCCGAATGGCCGGTGGTTAGATGTCAAGCCTGACATGACACTGGAGCCGGGGTCCTGCCCCAGTCTACAGATCTCCAATTACTCCCACTGGTCACCTGACCATGGCATCTGTGACCAGTGGCCCTGTGTGGGTGTGTGTTCAGAACACAGTGCTAAGTGAGCCCTGGGTCCTGTATCCCTAGACTCGAGCCCACAAAATCAAGGGCAGCAGGCAGCATGGTGGTTTGTACTCTGTGGCTATGTCCAAAATACCTAGAAAATTCTTTGCTTCCAGCGAGAATTTATGTTGAGATGGGAACACTCAAAGAGAAATAGAATGGAGCCCAGCCCTGGGGTGGCTAACCCGCCCCCTGGGGTGAAAAGACGTGCATGTGGTGGAGTTTCCAGGGCAGTAGGTAGGAAATCCCTAACACTCTGGCCTCCATGTTCCATGTTCCACATTGCTGAGAAGTGTCCGAGCCCAGGGAGACCGCAGCCCTATTTAGCTCTGTTTCAATCAGTCTGCGACTGGAGTTTTTGACTTTCTGTTTCCAGTAGTTCTGGAGCTCGCCCTTTCAGGAGCCCTCCATGCAGAGGGGGGCGAGGGCTTCGCAGCCACATCTAAGAGGGACGGCCAAGCACTGACCTGCGATGACTGGCCCGGAGCACAGCTGACATCAGACCCAAACCTCCACAAGGCGACAGACAACAGAGAGCAGGGTGAGCCCTCAGACTGCAGGGCTGGGACCCCGAGATAGACGTTACAGGGAAGCAGCCTTTCCCTACAAGGAAGCAAGCCCTGTGTAAAGCTGGAAATGGTGCTTTTGTAAAGGAGCACATGTCCCATCTCTGGAGGAGCACAAGCAGGGGCAGAATATTCTGGAAAGTACACATCAGTGGGAAGTTGGAGTCAGTCGACTTTGCGGTCTCTCCCACTCGAGGAGGCCTCGGATCTGAGTCCGAGGATGGGCTGAGTTACCCCTAGAGGGAGGAGGGTCCTGGCCTTCCCTCGCAGCATCAAAGCCTCCTGCCCCTGCAGGGCATTCCTGAGCAGCTTTTATCGTTGGGCTTTGAAGCGAGAACAATAATCCCATGCTTAAACCCAAACATCTTGTGGTGGGGCCCCAGGCTTTGAACGCATCCTTGATCCTTCCCGCCACCCTGCAAGCTCCTGGGGACTCCTCGGGCAGGACGTGGGGGTGGTGGATGCTTGCCCAACACCTGCCCCAGCCCCAGCTGGGGTGTCTCAGGCCTTTGTCAGAAGGAGCAACTGGCAGCTGGGACAGTCTGATCTGACTTCTAGTCACTTGGAATCAATCCTCCATAACAGCCGCGACTTCCTGGGCTTCTCTGAAGGAACTGCAAGACCACGGTCGCCTTGATGCCTCTCCAAGATGTCGTCTTAGGAGCAGTGGCATTTCAGATGAAGTCATTTCTAAGGGAAGCCCCTTCCCATTTGTCAGTTCCTGAATAAACTAAAAGTTTAAATGGTTTAAGGAATCCACTAGCTATCTGGATTAACTAATTAGCTAGTTAAACTGTTCTGGGTCTCAATTTTCTCATCTGACAAAGGACTGACATTCTGTGCTCCTAGGACTGGCTCTACATGGGGTGTGTGTGTGTGCGTGTGTGTATGTGTGTGTGTGCACACGTGCGATTTCACATACATTCATGTCTGATCATTTGCATAGATGCCTCCACCAGCCAATGAGACGGTGTGCCCATGTCCAGTGAATCAGCCTCCAGCTCTGGCTTGAAATAAAGCAAAGACACCTCTCCCTGATGGGACACCAGGACTGCGAACTCCTCTGACTTTCAAATCACTGGACCAGAGCTCCCAAAGCAGGTTTCTAGGTGGGGGCACACACACACCCCTGGTACAAGTTGCCTTTGAGGACACAAACCCTATCTGATTCTACTTGGTACTCCTAGTACCGAGCACAGGGCCTACACAAGGCAGTTGCTCAATAAAGAGTTGGTGGTGAACAAATGAGGAAATGAAAGAACAAATACTCATAAAACCCACTGAGGTTTTACTGCCAATGTATCATGACACTAAAAATATATCATGCCCTGTTCTAGTTATTCCTCAGATCTTTAACTCTGAATGTTTAGTTAATAATTAAAACACCTTAAGAACTTTATGTAGGAGAGAAATCAGGGGTCTGGGAGTGGGGGGACCTGGGTTCTTACTTCTGCTCCTAATGAGCTGTGTGACCTTGGACAGCTTCCCAGCTTCTTTGGAACTCAGTTTTCCATCTTTAAAATGAGGGGATTGGACTGACTGACCTCTGGTGTCCCTCCCACTTCTGGCAGTGTATGAAAATTAAAAACAATGGTATCTTACAGGAAAAAAAAAAAACAATTCTAATAATGACATTGATTTTGAAATTGCAAAAATCTACCTTCAAAATCTTCGTTTTCTTTTCATTACCTTGGATTCTTATTTTCAGTTTTCCAAGAAGCAGTAGGAAAGGTTAAGAATTACTCTGGGCCACCTTTAAAAGTCTGATATGCACCTGTCCTGTTAGTGAGACCTCATCTCAGCCTGAAGAGTTCAGGGAAGAAAAACACCAAGGACCCACATCCATGAGTACTCACTGGACAGCCTGAATAAACCTGGAAACTCACAGAAGCAGCCTTCCAAGGAGACCATGAGTCTCCTGGTTCCATCCTGGGCTCCATCCCAGAGCAGCAGGAAACAGGGAGCAACGGAAGCCGGGCAGCGCTGGTACGGTTTTCAGGGGCCCCTTTCCAAAGCCCAGCCACCCTACCTGTCTTGTGTTCCAGAGGCAGCGGAAGGTGGCTTCTTTCAGGATGGAGCGCGTCTCTACCAGTGGCCAGGCCATTCTGCCAGATGTACATCCCCAGACCCCTGGGATGGAAAGGTGCTCTCCCTGTAAGACTCTGCCACCAGGTACCCTATAGTCGTGAAAACTCAATGTTCTCCCTAAGAGAAATGGACAGAGCTTTGGGCATTGCAGGAGATCAAAGTTCTTGAACCAGAAGGAGAGAAAAATTACCCCCACCCTGAGAAGGTGCTCCAGTTGTCCATAAACTCATTCTTAGCTAGAAGATTCCTCAGATTCAGCCCTAAAGAACTGGATAATGATTGGCATCAGCAAAGGGTACTCTGGAGGTGCCACTTAATGTCCTCCAACCAAGCCAACAAAATGCTCCAAATTCCTTGAAAGGATAGGGTGGAAAGTTCCCGTGAGAACCACACCGGTGAGGCCATTATTTACAAAGCGTGCCATAAATGTGTCCGATGGGTAGGGAGAGAGTCTCCATGCCAGTGACAACATGCTGGCAGCAACAAGAGGTGTGAGGTCACTGGCTGTGGCTGCTCCACCACTCCCTGATGTCACTTCAGGTCAGGTGGAGCCAAACAACAGAAGCAGCTGCAGATTCGGGCGAGGCAGGAAAGGGGAGAAGCACCACAGATCCTGAGTGGCTGTCCAGGAGCCCCCGTGAGCCGCCCCAAGCCCAGAGAGCAAGTCACCTTGCCAGGTGGGTGTCCAGCGCCAAAGATTCTTCCCTGCTTCTGTTGGCCCACACTGTGGATTGACAGAGTCCACTTCTGTGGGCAGAACCGGCTACGTAACTTGCAGACCCAGTGTGAAATGAAAACGTGGGCTCCTCGTTCAAAAATCATTAAGAATTTCAGGACAGCAACAGCATCGCGTTAAACCAAGTGCAAGGCCCTTCTGAGCGCCAGACTCTGTGCAGCTGCACAGGTCACGTGCCCATGAAGTCGGCCCTCTCTGTGGGCTTTTCCGATTCCATGTCCATCCCACTCGAGTTCGCCTTCATAGTCTGAGGACAAGTTAATCATCAACACCATTTCCATCTGCTTTAGGAAAACAAACTACAACAATCGCGGTGACTTCATTACACAGGTATTTATTGAGCCCCTACCTCTTGCTGGCACCCAGCATGAACACGGGCCGTGCCCTCACAGGGCTTATATTCTAGCAGGGGAAGAAGCACCTTGCTCCAGTCCTACCCCTAAACCTTTCAGAGATGGCTTGCAGGCCAGCAGACTCTGAGTTAGCTCCTTCATGAATCAACCTCTGTCCCCAGAAAGTCATACAGTTCAGTACTGAATTGTTCCTTGAATTTTTTTCACCTATGTTATTTTTGCCTCCACAGCAGGGCCATGAACTCTTTGTCTTACACAAAAGGTCCTCATTTAGTCCTCCGTTCAACAAATGTTTACTCAGCACTTGTGCCAGGCCCAGGTCTAGATGCCAGGGACACAAATAATTATAAAACGTGGCCCCCATACTCCAGGAAGTCACATTTTAGACAGCAGCCATATAATTCATTAACAACTACACTAAGAGGAATGGGAGTGGTGATAAAGGAAGGAACAACGTGTTCTGAGCAGAAGACGGAGACAGAGGAAGTGAGGAAAAGAAGATGACGTTTGAGCTCTGCTTTGAAGATTTAGTGGGAACAAAAGTCAGGCGTGTTTCTTCGTGGAGACTCTCCAAGGAGCACCCCCTGGCTAACTCCAGACCTCCTCCCCTCCCTTTCCCTCCCCTCATCCTGTCCTTCCCCAGCACCTGGGAACACCTTCAGTGGGTCTTGCCTCTTGAGAACTCTGCCCATCTGATACCTGAATTCCCTCCACAACCTTTTGGACTGGGGTCACCCAGCTGTGGCATGAACATGTTCAATGACAGGAAGCTCATGACCTTTGACTCATGACCTTTTGGACTGTTCTGATTGCTATAGTGTTCTTCTTTCTTTTGAACTGCCTCTCGAACTTCTCCTATTGGTTCTGCCCCAGAGGCTCCACACAGACTTGACCAATCAACTCGCTCCCTCAACAGATGCTCACTGCACACTTTCCATGTCCCAGCCAGCAGGCTGGGCACAGTCCTGACCCTCAGGGGCTCACAGTCTGGTGGGTGGCTTTGGAGTGCAATGGATAAGTGTTAGGATAAGGCAAGGCAAGGTGCTGGAGAGCACGTGGAGGGCAAGGGCAGGTTTCCCATAGGAGGTGATATTTACCCCAAGGCTTGCAGAGCAACACCCACCTAGGCCCCAAAGGCCAGAGAAGCAGCCACCACCCATAAGAAATGGAAAGACTATTGCCCATTAAACACTATGTTTATTCCCAAGAAACAAATATTGGAAAATTCTAATTATGGCAGCCCTGCCTCCTATTCTGTTTACTGAAATACCCACATGTTGAAGGAAGCATTGCCACAGAGAGCTTCCAGGGATGGGGAGCTTAGCTGGCTGCTCTGCTTTCCCCCTCAGCACCTGCTCACATAGGCCCGGCACACAGTAAGTGTACAACTCACGTGTGTGGAATGGACCGGGTACCTGTGGGTGACTTCCCAAGTGTAGTCCTGATGCTCTCCAGCCAATTTTGCTGTGAAGGACTGGTGAAGCCAGGGCAAGGCGAGAGACACAAGGGGGAGACAGGGTGGGCACAAGACATTCATTTTAGGAAGCGGGTGAGAGAGAGTGTGACTTCACACCTTCCGCCTCCCGCCAGCTCTGGGCCCAGAGCAACAGAGACCCAGGACGATGAGCTAGACCAAGATGGGCTTTATCTCTTGAAGGCACAATGACTGTGTATAAGAAGAGGCGAGAGGTCTCCCCAAAAGAGGAAGCCCTGGCCCTTTCTTGAGGAAGAGCTGTCAAATGCCCCCAGCTCTGAGCCCTGAGCCCACCCTCCTGCTGCCACCCCAAACCTGCCTCCTCACCCTATTCATCAGCCCTGGCACCCCTCACCAGCCCCACACACGCAGGCAGGTCACAGGCTGATGGTGATAGAGGGAACCGTACTAATTAGCAGGGCCCAGGGGTCCAGACGGGAACTGGATCAAATCCCACATGTAGATCTTTAGCCTGTCTGCCCTCCAGAGGAAGCCCAACAAGTTTATTCATCAAGGCCTGAACCCATTCCTGGTGGCCCCGACCAGTTGAGCCTCTAGCTCTCCAGTTGCGGGACCACCAGGATCTGGCAGGCTAGTCCATCATCTTCCAGGAAGCAAGTTCAGATCCACCGCTAGCCTGCCTCCTTGAACTCAAATGGCATTTTAACTCTTGGCCTAGTCACCCAGGAGGGGCCTGCAAATCTTAGTGTCGTTTGAAGAGGATGCATCAAAAGCTGGCTCAGGGATCCATCCCAGACACCTGTTTCCAGCCCAAGCTCCCAAATCAGACTTTTTGCCTCCAAACAAGGTAAGCCAAGTGACTGTCCCTGACCTCACCTTCCACCGCTTCCCACCAGAGTGCAACCTCCCCAGGCCTGGAGGTCACCAGGCCACAGACCCCCAATTTGGCCCAGATCCTTTAGAACTTGGAATTTGGCACAGCTGAGTCAATTCAGGCATCTGTTTCCAAGTCACTTGGAGAAAACCTGCCAAACGGAGACGGGAACAGCCAAGTCTGCATTCAGCAGCTGGCCCTCCCCAGGACACTGTCCTGGATCCCACCAAGGTCAGGCATTACCAGGAACTCAAGTTGAGGGTCAGCCTCTTGAAAAAGCTGAGATGTGGGGAGAGCGAACGCGGAGAGATTTACCTTTGAATGCGTATTTCCGTACTGCTCACCTGCCCTGTGCTTCTGCCCCTGACGATACAATTTTTTGCTCTTATTTAACACAAAAGTAAAAAAAAAAAAAAAAAATTGGAACCAACCCTGAACAAAGGCCTCTGCCCCAGTCTAATTCTGCAGTCTCATTAAGCCCAGCTCCTACCTCCGCGCCAGGAGAACCAGTTTGCCCAGACTTAAAGCGATTACCAGCTCCTTGTGGTGAGTTTGGTAAACTCCAGCAGAAATACGGCTCTGGGCTCTTGCTCTCAGAGGCACTGTGGTCAGATGATCGAGTCTCCTCGTTTCTTTGTTTTCCCTTTCCATGGTGGTGTCTGAGGTTTTGCAGAGCTGCATAATAGGCAGACGCTTGCTTTCTCAGGATACAAATGCAGCAGCTGCGTCCTGGGTCTTGCACACACACGACTAATGGCTGGATCTTTCTAGAATACGTTTCTTGATGACTTAGGAGTTGTCAGCATTTTTCCTAGCATTGGATTCACCTGGAGAAGTTACCGACTCTTCTTCCACCTGTGGCCATGTCAGCAAGGTGAAGCTGGGCAGGTTCTCCCTGGGTCTGCCCCCTGGCCACCCTGCTCCTCATTATGTGTTGTTGGGTCAACAGAGTGGTCTAGTGCCTGTCCAGCCACTGCTGAGGACCTGTGAGCACTGCGGTCCTAGGAAGAAAGTCTGCTGGTCCCCAGATGTCTGTATCCTTCCCCTCAGCCCTCAGAGGGCCGGGTTTCTGCCACCACTTCCTCTGGGACCTGAGTGGCGGGCACTTCTTCCCTGAGTGCCAGATTCATGCTATGCAATCCTGAGAATCTCCAGTTTATCAAGGACCCTCTGAACTCGAGCTCTTATTCAGTAACTCAGTAGTCACTAAGCACCTACTCTGTGCCAGACCTGCTCTAGATGCTGGGGTTGCAAAAATGAGTATGATGGGGTATCCCGAGGAGTTACGGTTGAAAAATTTTCAAAACCAAAAGAGTTGTTATTATTATACACTCACTTATCTGGCAAAATTTATTCCACTGCTACTTTGTGCTTAAGGTGCTAAGACGAATCCACCAGAGAGAAGGTAACAAGACTGATTGAGGGCTCAGAATGGGCTGGGCTCTGTGTCGAGTATTTGGTTTGATCTTGTTTAATCTCCAAAATTATTTCCATTCTACAAATAAACAACTTGAGGCAGCAAAGGGTAAAAGTAATTGGCCCACAAATGCAGTGATGACAGAGCTGGGGCTTCTGCCTATAATCTTTGATTTTCCTACTGAATGTACTACCTGTCCTGCTGCTGAAGGAGGTGATCAATACAGTGGGATAGGGGTATGGCAGAGGGAGAGAGAAGTCCCTGGCAAACTCCAAGAGCTGCAATCTCTTCTGTCACCCAGCTGAGGATGAGAAGGTTACACACACCTCCAGGTGGGCCCCTGGCCCCTGTTGATGCTGGTTCTGGGGCCTCCTCTGCACCCTACTCTGATGGTGCCAGGCCTCCTGGATTCCCCTGGTTAACGGGTGAGACTGCTCACCAGTTGGTCACTCCGTCATGGAAGGAGGTCAGCTCATATCAGCCTGCTGGAAAACTCATGGCTTTCCTGATGAGCACTCTTTTTCCTTTGGAGTTGTTTATGCCTTCACTGCACTTCATCTTTATTTGTTCTATCAGATTTGGCAGGTAATCAACTACACAGTCTGTCTTTTCTACCATTACCCATGAAGTAAAAACTTTGAGCAATTCTCCCTTGGCACAACTAAACACACCTTCAGAGAACCCAGGCTGGCTAATTTATGTTGGTGTTATCTTGCACGTGTAGTCTGGATCTCCATTCGGCCTACAATTCTAGACTTCCTTGGAGGAAATTTGTAGCCACAACATTGCTCAACCCAGATGAAGGGGGACAGATGGATGGATCTTCTCATTTACAGAGTCAGCTTGGTTATGCGACCAGATAACACCCTTTCCCATATTTGGCCATTGCTAAAGAGTGTGTATTTTACAAGTGACTTTTTTTTAGCACTCATATAAATAATACTTTTTATTCTGTCAGAGTCCTATTTCTAAATCTTTCCACCATGAAATAGCAAATGCATTCCTGCATTCCTTTTAGGTGCCTCCAGAAGGTTTCAGTTGTTTATCCAAAGGTCAAACAAGTTCTGGAATCAAACGAAATCAATCATTAACAAAGTGATGAGAAACTCGCTTCTGGTAACATTTGTTTCTTCCCTTTTCAGGATTGAAGGGAAAAGAAAAATAACTCCAATGACAGCCAGAGGACAGAGGTCACAGTGAGTCATAAAAGCCCTGGGCCTGATTCCAGAGCCTTAGAATTGTACTTTCAGGTCATGATTTCTAAAATGAAAAACATGGGCCAATCATGCCAAGCTCCTGACCCAGAATCCAAAACTGTCCAGCTTCCTCCAACACTAGAAACTCAGCCCACAGCAACGGCAGCTGAGCACATCCAACCACCAAGGTGGTCCTGGGGAGGTTGGCCTGCAGCCCCAGAAATGTGCTCCCAATGCCTGCTCCTCCCTGGATCACTGGGAGTATGTCCCCAGGGACCTCATAGGGTGGAGCACACTGTGATTCCTGCTGGGGGTGGGGTACAGGGGTGCAGAGAAGGCCTTCTCTCAGTTGGGATTGCCAGTGCCCAGAGCCTGGCCTTCCAAGAGCACTATCTTAACTTCCCTGACTCAGCCTCTGTGATGAAAACAGCCTATTACTTGTCATTGCTGTGTTGCACAGAACTCATAACAAAACAGAGCAATGTGCCTGTTTTGTTCTCTCCCAGTATCTGAGGATGGTTGGACCCTCCCTGAAGCCCAGTCATTCTTTAAACTCCCTTCCTCTCCTTCTCTACAGAAGCTGTTTCCAACCTTTGTCACTTCCTTGGGTCTCTTAGAAGTTGATGCTCCCTAAACTTCTGTCCTTTCTTTGATTCATTCCACTACTATTTATTGAGGTCCTAGTACATGCCAAGCACTGTCCTAGGCACTGGAGACAGAGTGATGGAGCCCACACCCTCTACATTCATCGCGGATCTCACCATCTGGCTTCAGCCTCCTCTCACTCCATGTGCTCTTCGTGGTCACCTCATCCCTCCTCAAGCCTTTGGTTGCCACCTGTACCCTGATGGCTCTCTCTTTCCTCAGATGACGCCAAAACCCATCTAACTGTGTGCCAGACAGTGCCATGTAGGCATCCTGACGTGTGGTTGGCAAGGAGGAAAACCATCTCCAAGTAAAGAGGGATGGTTGAACATCACAACTACAGCTCTTATCCCAGAATGCCTTTATCCTGGGGATGCTTGCTCTAATCCCAGCTGAAACCACCGTGATGGAAACCCTCAGAAGTGCTGCCTCTCTTTCCCGCCTGCCCAGACATGGATAATAGTCTTCTCTTAAATCTCCACAGCAGAGCTAAAGCCAGTCTAGAGCATTTAGCAAAACTTTCTTGAAGGTTCCAAAAGAATAGAAGAATTATCTACTGGGTATAACTCACAATTGGCCATTGGATATGGTTTCTCCTAGAGCCCACTGGCCTTCATGGCCCTCATAGGATCTCTGCCTACCTTGGCCACCCAGTTAGAGCAGAAGTCTCCTCCCATCCCCACACCCCATCACCACCCAGCAATACCTTAAACTCACCTAGAGCGGGTCCTCAGAGAGAGGAAGGAGATCCCTTTCCCTGTTGCCGAAGGTCCACTGTCTAAGACCGCAGTTCCTATCCTGGGACTTGCTTCTTCCAAGGAAGGCTGATCTGATGAATGTCTCCTCCTTTCAGAGAAGACTTCTCTCATTGATATAGATTGTGGCCTTTCCTCATGACCTGAAGAGGACACAGTGGTCTAACCTTGTACAGAAAGAACACAGATTGTGGTGTGAGAAGGAAGGTGAGGAGAATGAGAAGGACAGGGCTCATTTCCAAAGGTACCTCGCACTCAATATATATAAAACCAAACTCAACATGTCTTTCTGGGACCCTCCCTCCAAATCTGCTCAGCTTCTGCTTATTCTTTTCTTAAATAATGGCATCAGCATCCTCAAAGTCACCCAAGCCAGAATCCTGGGGGTCAGCATGGTGCCTCCCACTCAGATTCCCACACTTTCTACCTCCTGAATGTCTTTCCCATCTGCCCTCTACACCCCATGTCTGTCCCTGATTCAGGCCTTCTCATCTCTCTCTGGATCAGGGCAAAGTCTTCCTCACTGATCTTCCTGACTCTGGCTTTCCCTGCAACAATCCGTCCTCCACGCTACACGATGATTTTTCTCAAATTATTATCCCACCATATACATAAGGTTGCTGTCCTGGAGCCAGACTGCCTGGGTACAAATCTATACGAGTTGTACAGCCATGAACCTCTAACCTCTTATGACTCAGTTCCTTCATCAATAAGTGAAGATAACAGTACCTACCTCAGAGTCATCACAGGGCTTGTGGTAGGCTGCTTCTAAAATGGCTCCCAATGACTCCATTTTCTGATATGCATGCCCTTGGGTAATGCCCTCTCAGTGAGTGTGGGCTGGACCCCGTTAGTTGCTTCTAGTAAATAGAATAGAGCTAAGGTGATGGGATGTCACTTCCAAGGTTGGGTTATAGAAGACTTTGACTCCGGCCTTGCCACTCTGGCTCTGGCTCTGCTGTCTTGCGTATTCTGATGGAGCAAGCTTCCGTGTTGTGACTGCCCTATGGAGAGGCCCACGTGGCAAGGAGCCGAAGGCAGCCCCAGCCAGTGAGGAACTGAATACTGCCAGCAGCCAAGTAGGCTGAGCCGCAGATCCTTCCCCACTCGAGCCTTAAAATCAATCCAGCCCAGCCGACACCTTGATTCCAGTTTCGAAAGAGACCCTGAGCCGAAGCGCTCGGCTAAGCCGTGCCTGGATTCCCGACTCACAGAAACTGTGAGGTAATAAACGTTGTAAGCCACTAAGTTTCGGGATAATTTGTTACGCAACAATAGATCACTAATACAGATAGAAAACAATACAGAGAGAGGCCTTAGAATAGAGCCTGATGCAAAGGCAATAAATACTAGCTACTGTCATAATTGTTATAAATTATTATAACTTGTTTGGAAACACTGCTAGACTGAAAGCTCTCTAATGGGAGGGACCAGGCCTGCCTAGTTGTCTAGTTGCTCCCAAGCTCCTGGCGTAATGCTAGGCGCAGAGTTCTTGAGTCAATGGTAAATATTTGTTGGTTAAAAGAATGAACAGAAAGAAATGAACTGGGTCCTCCAGACTCATACGTCCCAGGCCAGGAAAGTGGTTGCTGAGAGTTGGGGGAGCAGTCTCCCTCTGGCCAGAAGATGGACCAAGTAACGTGGTAAGGGTCTATCCCCCATCAGGCTGGCTAGAGTACCAAGTCCCTTTATGGTGTTGCAGCCTCCTTGAGCCCAGGCTGCATGTTTCCCAGGAGCACGGTTGTCACAAAGCTAGTCCTTGTGTCTGCCCCACATCCCTGGAAGGCACAGGAAAAACAATGAAACCGTCATCACCAACCTTCTTTCCTGGCCTGTGTGGACAGGGAGGGCAGGGGAGAGGCTGTGTTTGACTTGGCTGGGTAACATCATTTTTCTTGACTGAAGAAGTATATGCCAGACGAGCTAAAAGCTCTCTCGCCCAGGAGAGCTTTATTCCTCAGAGGCCAGGCCCCACAGTAATAAAAAGAAGCTCTACCTTCCACGTGCACATCACCCACTCCTGCTTTAAGACTCAGCTCAAATGTCTCCTCTTTCATGGTGCCCTCCCCAACTTCCCCGGCACCTGTTGTGCCCTGGGCCTAATACCCCCATTGAAGCCGCTGTCTTCGAGATCTTAGTGAATGCATTCCTGGAACTGCCTGGCCCACCAGGGTAAGGACTGCGTCCTATTCACTTTTGTATCCCTGGTCTCCACGGAGCTGACAAAGTACCAATGCTGAATGAATTAAAAGCGCTGTTGCATTCTGAATTCAGGAATGGCAGAAATAAATCTCTAGGAGGGCATGAAACCCCCTTTTGCACAAGAATGTGGAGAAGAGAAGATAGGGGTTATGTGTGGTTGGTGCTGGAAGGGAAGCTCTCTGAAAGCCCTATGCTCCTGGGTTAAGGAAGCCAGGACTAGCAGGCACAACAGAAGTCTGAGGAATCGAATCTACTTTCCTACAGAAACGACCTCCCTCCTCTGTGCATTAACGAGGACTCTCCTTTATTCTAAGCCAGTAGTTCTCTAAGTGTGGTCCCCAGACCGGCAGCATCAGCATCACTTAGGACCCTGTTAGAAATGCACATTTTTGGATCCCACCCCAGACCTCCTGGGTCAGAAACTCAGGGGGTAGGCCTGGTCATCTGTGTTTTCACCAGCCCTCCATGTGATTCCGATGAACGCTTAAGTTTGAAACCACCATTCTAAGTACACTGAAATGCAAAGACCTTAGAAATACAACCCAGATTGATTTAAAATTAAGATTAAACAAGAACCCAAGCCAATGCCCCTTGCTATAAAATGCCCAGGATCAATGAAACACCCCACTATTCTCCACAAAACCGTTCAACGGGCAATTAAATGAACTCAGCACATTTATTTTAAATGTGCAAAATGAATTTTCATATCCTAAGAGTAACACCAGATGTTTTACCCCCGTTTCCTAATTGACTTTCCAGCCTACAGCGAATCGTCTTTATATTTTCCAGTTGGATCTAATGCAGCCAGAAGAGTGTGTTCCGGCAAGATTATTAAATGCCACGCATTTTAAAACAAGCATAACTCGGGCCGCCATGCGTCATCTGGGTAGTTGTCCTCCCAAAAGATAAAAAAACAGACAGCTATAGGTACCAGGCAGCTTAGAGCAAGCAAGAAACCCAGAAAAGGCCCTTTCAGGGACCTGGATCGCCAGGCTCTTGGCTGGTTGCAAAACTGAGTCCTGGGCACGGAGCCCAAGCCTGGGCTTTTCTCCAGAGTCCTGTATTCCCTGGTACCGAAGGATTTGCTAGCTGTAAAACCTGCAGATAAACATTTTGTTTTTTTAATGGGAAGTTTTGTCTTTAAAACTGAGAAGAAAAAGGAGGCAGGGGATGGAGGTGAGCGGGACTGAGGGGCAGAGGACAGGGTGAGGCAGTTGTGCAGAGAAGAAGCCAGCCTGGGTGGACCCTCTCCCCACTGTGCCTGGAGACGCTCAGACAATTCCCCTCTGTTGGCCGATGGGCCGGGCTGTGCAGGAGGCCCCGATTCTGAGGTGTTTAAGTGGGTGAAAGGTCACCAGCAACCAGGTTTACCTCGCTCCACAAAAGCTCTTGGGAGTCTGGGAAGGACAGGGAAACAGAAGCCTAAAGCTTGAAAGCAAACGACTTCAAAAGGGACCTTCTCTTCTCTGCCCTGTGTTGGGGAGGGGTGGAAGGGGAGCAACTAAGTGCTAGAAACCCAGAAAGTGCTGATTCCAAAAACACAAACCACACCTCCTAGGTAGATGGGAGAGGTTGGCACCCTCAGCTACCTTGCTTAGAAGCTGCCGAGAGCTGGCAGTCTTGAACTGTCATGACTGTAGCAGGATTTTAATGTGGTCTCCAAGGAGAAATCTGCCTGTCTGGTTCTGAGACCCCTTGCAGCAGCTAAGTGTCTGAAATTAGAGCTCATCATGATTAAATATCAAAATGTGGCTGCTCCAACATTAAATACAGCCACCCGAAACATCCAGTGCTCTGTCCGTAATGTGGCCATTCTCAGTACTTAGAATAAAGCATTCCAGGTTCTGTAGAGACATCCCTTCATAATAAGTGCTATGATAGAAGAGTCAGCTCCTGATTTGGGCTGTCCTCCACTTCCACCCAGCAGCTCCAGCCCCAGAGATAACCATCTACAATCTCATGGGGTACTGTGTAACCCCTTGAGGATCTGAAGGGAATCCAGTAACCAGCCTTCTAGACAGAGAGCTTGGCCCTACACTGGTAATTAACAAAAAAAGGTTTTCTAAATTTAAAATGCACAAATGACAATTGTTCAGGTTTCAAAGACTAGGAAGCGAAGGCCCCATAACAGACTTAGACACAAGTGTTTGTAAGACACACAATTAGTACATGTTAGGTCACGGGTTTGGGCCCTGGGTAAACCACTCATATTCCTCTGGGACACAGCCACGAGTAACCTGGTCTCCCATGGCCACCCAACCCTCACACATCCCCAAAGGGCTTTCATCCTCATTTACCACAAACACCGTCGGGGAAATGGAGTTGGTGGCAAGAAAGGACCCCACCTAGCAGAATTCTTCCCTTGCCCCAAATTCACAAGGATATTTTTACACACTATTAAACCACAGGAGCCATTTTATAAATGTCATCATCATAGTCTTTTAATATTTTACATAAAAAACTGTATACACAGCTTATAGAACTTTTATGTAAACATCATAAGCTCACCACTTTGTCATTTGTCAGTTTATTTAAAAAATAAAAAACAAGACAACAACTTAGTAGAAGTACCACTGGGTGGGGAAGGGAGGGGGAGAAAGGAGAGCCTAGGGGTAGGTTCATTCTCTGTACAGAGATGCAGAGAAAATTTCACATAGCTCTAGAGACTGCCTTGTAAAAAAAAAAAAAAAGGTTTTAAATAGGCCCCAATACTTGTTACTGCCCTTTATCAAAATAATGCGCATACCTGAACAAATAAAATCAAAAAACAGTGCTGCCACTTTCTTCAAGAAAACAAAAACTAGTGGTTTCTTTTTCTCCTTGTTTTTTAAAAGTCATCTTTTTTTAAAAAACATCAGAAGTAGATGAGGTTACAGCGTACAAGTGTGGTCAGAATGCTACTGTCGTATGCAAATGACAAGTGCATTAAGTGTCTAACAATGAAACAATTGTGCAAAGAATTCTTTCCAAAAAAAAAAAACCAACAAGTTTTAGCCTTTAAATAAATCAAATAACATCATTTTCTTGGACTGAACAGTTTTCACTTCATAGGACAGGCACAAAGTTCGCTTATGGCAAAAGCAACCCACAGCACACTCTCCCTCCTCCTTGCCTGTGGCTGGTGAGGGGTTCACCGGGGGCGCAGGAGAAGAGTGTGGAAGCTGTGTCCTCTTAGCCCCAAGTCAGTTGCAAATGTCTTCCTCAGGGGTTGGGAAAAAGGCCAAGTCCTGTTCATGCTTGGATGGGCGCCTGACCCAGGCTGGGCCAAAGCTGTTCTAGCGCCCTGTCACTCCACCCACCACCTCCATTAAATAACACCATCCTACCTCCGAAAATAAAATTATATCTTTATTTATATAACACCCCATCCTCCCCAGCCCTCCCCTCCCGCAGTTCCCGTGGTCTATGTTACAGACAAGGGAGAGCAGGCGCTCGCTGGTATGCGCGAACAGCTGATGGGGCGCGGCCGCACGCCGGCGCCAAGCTCGTCTCTGGGGACCCGAGGAGGAGGTGGGGTGAAAACCGGGCGGGAGGAGTTGAACATACACACAGCCACACACTCTGAAGAGGCTCGGCTCTTCAGAAAAGGGTGCTTAGGGGACCCTTGGCACTCAACGGGGCGCCCGGGCCTGTGCAACACAGCCGGACGCACACAGACACTGGAAAGGGGGCGCCCGGTGCCTCCCACGCCGATTCCCGGCGCCAGAGCCGGAGCAGCCAGGCCACGGTGGACGGGCCGGAAGGCAGACGCCAGGCAGTCCGGTGGGGTCCTTGGGGATCGCGGGTCTCCCCTTCTCCAGGCTCGTGGGGGGCGGGCCCGGGAGGGGGAGCTGCGCCGGCAGGGGTAGGCAGGCGGGCGCGGCCCTCATAGCACCTTGCAGCAGTTGATGCAGCCGTTCTGGGAGCCGTAGCGCTTCTGCAGCGCGGCGCGCGTGGCCGTCTCGAAGACCTCGCGCACGCCCTCCTTGGTCTTGGCCGAGCACTCGAGGTAGTCGTAGGCTTGGATGCGCACGGCCATGGCGCGGCCGTCATCCGTGCGCACGGGTTCCTGCTTCATGCGGGCCAGCTCTGTGCGGACGTGCTCGTCGCTGCGCAGGTCTTTCTTGTTGGCCACCAGGATGATGGGCACGTTGGGGCAGAAGTGCTTCACCTCGGGCACCCACTTCTCGGGGATGTTTTCCAGCGAATCCGGGCTGTCCACTGAGAAGCACATGAGGATCACGTCGGTGTCGGGGTAAGAGAGCGGCCGCAGGCGGTCGTAGTCCTCCTGGCCCGCCGTATCCCACAGCGCCAGCTCCACTTGCTTGCCGTCCACCTCGATGTCGGCCACATAGTTCTCAAAGACGGTGGGCACGTACACCTCAGGGAACTCGTCCTTACTGAACACGATCAGCAGGCACGTCTTGCCGCACGCGCCGTCGCCCACCACCACCAGCTTCTTGCGGATGGCCGCCATGAGCGGGCCGGGCCCGGGCAGCAGGAGGGGGCCCGCGAAAGCCTCGCTGCCGTCCCGCTCGCCGCTCACTGCTCACCTCAGGCTGCGCGCTTGGGGCGAGGGTCGCTAGCTGCACCCAGGCCCCGCGGTGGCGCGTTCTCTCGGTGCGCTCGGGCTGCCGCGGCGGGGGCGGTGGGGGCGCGGGAGCATAGGGCGCACTGTGAGTCTCCGCGCTGCTGCCGGGCTGTGGCTGCTTTTCTGGCCCCGGGCCCCGGGTCGGCGCCTTTGTGCGCAAAGGGTAGCTCAAGCAGGGAAGCCGGCCTAGTCCCCTCCGGGTCTCTATAGGCCTCGCCCAGGGTACACAGGACCGCGCGATTACAACCAAACTGCGGTGGCAGATGCGGGCTGCGGCCCTAGCGCCCGCTATTTAAACACTTCGGCCACTTTCTTAATATAGCCGTCCAATGGGAAGCGAGCCGACTGAGCTCATCGCTGCGGAGCTTGGCTCTGATTGGCAGTCCGCTGCGGCCCAGGGGCGGGGCCGGGCGAGCTTGATTGACGGCCCAGGCCGCGGGGCTGGGAGAGGCGGCGACTGGGGAGTCTGCGCCGCGGCTCGTGCCGCGGGGCTCTGGCGGCACCGGGTTTCTCTCCTTCGGGGCTCCTTCTTCGCGCGGAGCCGGGGGCCGGGAGCTGGCTGCCTGGAGCCCGCGGGGCCTGGGAGAGCGGTCCGAGAGAGGCGTCACTTTGTGGGGCGTGGGCGACTTTCTCCCACTCAAAATTGCCGCAGCTTCCTTGCAAACTCCCAGCGGGTGGCGGGACCTGTGGGGGAGGGGCGGCTCCTTTAACGTGGTTTTGTTTTTAAATTAACGGACACACACACACACACACACACACACACGTTTGTTAACGGACACACACACACACGTACGTTTGTTTCCCAGCAAGGTTTTTCTTCTTTTAGAAGCTGCCTCTCCCTGGTTAGTCCGCCCACCCCCTCCCCTCGCCCTATAGGGCCGCCTAGGTTTGGAGCGGGGCGGGGGGCGAGAGGCTGACTCTGAGCTGAGTGGGCCTGGGCCGAGCCTTCCGGCTCTTACAAGTCCTACCGCCTACCCCTTCCCCGCCCCCAGCCTGGGTCTCTAGGTGAAGATTAGAGGAAGGAGGGACCGTGAAAAAGGAAGGTCGAGGCTGGTTGCAGAACTTCAGATCCACTTGGAGGAAGTTACCAGGCAGAAAGAGTCAGCCTGGGCCCTAGTTTAGATGATTAATTCGGATCCTGGTCCTAAGGCCGAGAACTGTCTGAAGTGGATAGTGCCATAGACTCCAACAGCCCCACACCCCATTGGGCAAGAAGAGGCTGAGGCCCCAGGGGAGGAGAGAGGGGAAGACGCTTTCAGGCGGGGACACAGCAAATTGGTATCTGGTGGGGTGCTGGATCCCTAGTCTGCTACACGCCAGGACTTCATCTATCCTGCAGATCCTGCAGGAGCTGACACCTACGTCTGATCCAGAAGGACCTAAATCAATGGATTTCAACGGACAGAGAGGTGGGAGGGGGGAAAGGAAGGCAGGGAGGGCCTCCCGGGAAGGAGGAGCAGCTTGGACAAACGCAGAGAGGTGGGAAAGTGTAAGACAAACTCTAGGAACGGAAACAGCTTAGTGTGGCTGCAGTTGATGGACAGAGTGAGTTGGAACTCAGATTGGGGCAGATCAGGGAGGGCTAAAGTACCAGCCACCCGGGTTGGGCCATATCTACTATAGAGGCAATGGGATGCTCACTAGCTTTTCAGCAAAGGAGAGACCCAACACATCATGGTGAAGTTATTGCCTCATAATTCTGCCTCCCTCTCTAAGACTAGAAGCTGTTGGAAGGCCAGGAGTCTGTCTTATTTCGGCATCTTGAAGACCTAGCACAATGCCTGGCCCTATGCAAGAATCAGTAAGTGACTGTGGAGAATTCACCTAATGCTCAGGAACTCAGCTGGAACTTTCTAGAAGTCTCTTCCCTCAAACTCCAGAGTCTGCTTTAACAGCCATCCAACCAAGCCTATGCAGCCAGCTGTAACGGAGCCCTGGAGTTTCCACACGTTTCACATGTTGCGATCTAGGTCTCTATATGGACATCACAGGTATAATCAGGTCAAAGAAGATGTTAGTGCCCCTTAACCACTAGAGCTTGTCCTGTAGGTAACATCTCGAATGACCAAAAGTGCTTGCCTCGCAATGGATTAGCTGCACTACAATGCCCAGCTTTTTTGTTTTGTTTTCCAGGTCTAAGGAACTGAACTGTGAATAAGTAAATAATTTTTCCACCCTGGGATCCCATGGGAGAAAGTAAGTTTTTTGATCATTGATTTAGAGCTCCAATCTGAAAACTTTTTCTTTTTTTTTTTGGTTAGCCTATTAGAAAAATCTTATCTGAATTTTTCTTCTTTTAGTCAAAACTTTTTATAGCCGTATTGTTAACACTGCTTTCCTTGGTCTTAATATAGCTTGGGAATCTTGGCTATGTCCTCAAGCTTCAAATATTAAGAAAATATCAAAGTAAAGCTCTGTATCATGTATTTTTTTAAAAACTGAAATACAAAGAATCAGGAAGAGGGATTCAATTCACTCATTTCCTGATTCTCAGACATATTATATGAGGTGTCTGGAGCTTGAATCTCAATATCGCAATAATTTCTAAAAATATTCAGTTGGTAAATATGCCAAAGTAAACAAATAGGAAAATCTGGGTTCTGCAGCAACTTCTTGTCATGGTATTCATTTTTTTGTCCAAGATACTCTGACAATCTCTGTGGAGACGGTGCCGCTCCCAGGATAAACTTTTCCAAACTAGGTCATGTGCCGAACATTCCCCTCCCCTTCACCATACACTCCCACTGAAGGGCAAGGATAAAACTGATTCATCTATGAGAACAAATCATTTTAATAATTAACTTTACTAACATCTAGATTCATTGTATGACAGATACCCACACCAGTGAGAGAAGGAAATTATTCTTCAGACAAAAGGGAGAAGTTAATCTGTCCCCAATCTTCAGCTTAATTTATTTGGGTTTTTTTGTCCCATGTCTCCTACAGATTTCCTGTAAATTACCCCCCAACTCCTTCCAGACAAGACCAGAGACTGGAATGTTCATTAGATTTTAGTGCCACCTTGTGGCAATCATTACGGGTTTTTTTCTTTAAAAAAAATTAAAAATTAAATATATATATGATTATAAAAAACCTTATCTAGTCAAAAGACATGCATTTTATGACTTTTTATTTTAAGATCTTTCACAGGATGTAAAACCCTAAAGAATGTTTTACAAGTAGATTCTTAGAAATTCTTCACATATATATTTATATACACATGTAACTCTTTTCGTCTACACTTAAAAAAATAAATTTCTTCCTAGTTAAATAGTAACTTCTAAAAGAGATTAGAAGAAAGAGTTAAAGGCTATGGAACCTCGCTAATTTACATAACAATGAACTTCCTCTTCCCCTTATTATAATGTAAAGAAATATAAAACAATTTTAACCACAAAAATCATCTGCCTTTTTTCTCCAGTTAAGAAAGCCATTATTGGATGTTCTGGTATAATTAGAAGTAATAATAATTTATTTACCGATAAGTATTTATTGGGAACCAGCAATGCCATAGACATTCCTGACAGCCATTTGATTTTTAAATTTTTTTCTGATTTAAGAAGTAGCTTCAAGTCTATAAGAAAATTGTCAACCTTCCATCTCAATGCAATGAGTTTTTAAAAGGGAAAGGCTCTTCTCGAACTAGTCATGCTGTTTCACTTGGGAAAATGAAGGTGGTCCCTTCTGGTCCGTTTGGGGGCCCTTCAGCCATGAGTTATGTAGCTGAGCCTTCAGGCTGCTTCCTGGGGTCTCCAGCAACTAGGAACAGCAAGTAAAACATCCCTCTCCTGCCCTGAGATTGTGACCCAGTGTGACCCAGGCCTAAGGCAGAGAAGGCTGGGCTCACAGGAACCACCGAAGCTAGACTATTAAACTTCAGAGTGTGGGCATTGGACCCTGATCAGACCTCCATCTGTCCAGCCCAGGGCCAGGCCAGGGTGACTAGGCAGTATGCAATGGGGCAGCTTCTGATCGCTCTAAAACTGTCCAATCCAGTAGCCGCTAGCCACAAGTGGCTTTTGAGCACTTGAAATGCTGCTGATGCCACTGAAAAATTTAGTTTTTAATATTGTCTGATTTTAATTAATTTAAATTTAAACTTAAACACTGATATTCAGGAGCCAGCACTGATGGCCTGGCGGTTAAAGTTCGGCAGGCTCTGCTTCGACGGCCCGGGTTTGGTTCCCAGGTGCGGAACCACACCACTTGTCTGTCGGTAGCCGTGCTGTGGCAGCAGCTCACGTATAAGACCTAGGACCTGGAACTAGAATATACAACTATGTACTGGGGCTTTGGGGAGGAAAGAAAAAAGAGAGAGGAAGATTGGCAACAGATGTTGGTTCAGGGTGAAACTTTCCCAACGTAAATAAAAAAGTAAATAAATAATTTGGGGTGGGGAAATGGGGAGATATTGGTCAAAGAGTACAAACTTCCAGTTATAAGATGAATAAGTTCTAGGGAGCTCATGTAAAGCATGGTGATTGTAGTAAATAATACTGTATTATATACTTGAAAGTTACTAAGAGAGTAGGTGATAAACGTTCTCACCACAAAAAAGAAATGGTAATTATGGGACGTGATGGAGATGTTAGCTAAGCTATGGCGCTAAGCATTTTGCAGTATGTAACTGTATCAAATCAACACGTTGTACACCTTAAACTTACGCAGTGCTATATGTCAATTATATCTCAATAAAGCTGGAGAAAGAATTAAATGAATAGTGATAAGGACCACAAAAATAAATAGACAAATAAATAAAAACTTATGTTAGATTCAGTTACAGTCATGCGCCACATAATGACGTTTCGGTCAATGATGGACCACATATACGACGGTGGTCCCATAAGATTAGTACCTTACTGCATAGGTGTATGGTAGGCTCCACCATCTGGGTTTGTGTAAGTACACTCTGATGTTCACACAACAACGAAATCGCCTGACACATTTCTCAGAATGTATCCTCGTCGTTAAGTGACGCATGACTGTATTAGGAAACTTTTATGTATGTTTGAAACAACTTGGGTATGTGAATCTACTTATTCCTAATCCTCCTCTTTTTGCTGAGGGAGACTGGCCCAGGCTAACATCCGTGCCCATCTTCCTCCACTTTATATGGGACGCCGCCACAGCATGGCTGACAAGCAGTGCGTCAGCGGGCAACCGGGATCTGAACCCGCGAACCCCGGGCTGCCAAGCGCGGACTAAACCGCTGCACCACTGGGCCGGCCCCGTGAATCTACTTATTCCTACTGGAAATTTTATGAGATCTAAATACAGATTGAGTATTTTCAATGAACATTTAGCACCTGAATTGAGATATGCTGTAATTATAAAATAAACAATAGAATTGGAAGACTTAGGTTGAAAAACATGTAAAATAGTTCATTAATAATTTTTATATTAATTACATGTTAAAAGATAATATTTCAGATGTATTTTTAAATATATGAGATTTAATATGTTGGATATATAATTCAAATTAATTTTAGCTTTTTATGTTTTTTAATCTGACAACTAGAAAACTTCGTTACACCTGTGGTTCACATTACATTTCTATTGGACAGCAATGTCTTAAGTCTGCAAGTTCACGTGGCCCCTGGCTGCTCCCTGGCTCACCATCCTCTAGGGGAGTCATCTTTATATGAGCCCCTGGAACCTGTTAATTTTCCTGTGGGTATGATTTCCTTTCATTTGTCCTAAACTCACTGCTGGGTTTCAGAGGGGCTCAGACACGCAGATGGCTCAGACACAGTGGTTTGGGGCAATCTGGAGCCTCCTGCTCCCACTTTCCATCACTGCTCTCCAGGCCAGGCACCTCCAGGGCTTTTCATCTGTCCCCTGAAGCAGCAGCCCCCTCCCTAACCTATCCAGCTCTCATCCCAACAGTGGGTGGTGTTTTCTTGAACAGTAGAGGCTGTTTAGGCCTTTTTGCATGGTGACTTATTTTCCTTTCCGAAAAAGAGAATCAAAATCTAGTCCTTGTCCAATTTTGGTAGAAAAGTAGGAGTCATAGATTGTCTTCTGGAACTCTCACATCAACCTCAATCCTCTCAGTTCTGTTCAGTAAACACAGATTGAGCGGAGGGAGTGGAGAAGGGGAGGTGAAGGCGCAAAAGATAAATAAGACATGGGACCAACACGTGAAGACACACACACCCAACTGTGGGACAAGGTATCACTAATGTGTGGGGCCGTCACATTTGAGCAGGGCCTTGACTAACAAGGAGGATATTTCCAGAAGAAAGAGATGCTCATTTGCACCATCTGAAACACTTACAGTGTGGAGAAAGCTTCCAACCAGAGCCATTTGCTGGGGAGAGGAAGCAAGAGGCAGAAATAGAGAAGTGTTCCTCTTTCCACATGTGAGGTTCGCCTGATGACAACAGCCGGGTGAGGTTTCTCTCGCCCTCATGAACGGGAGGGCAGAAGAGAAAGAGGAAGGTCACAAGAACTTGCCATTACATAAGTGCTGTCATTACAAAATCCACCCCAGCGAATGCTCCCAGGTTCTGTGGTGAACACGGAAATTGCACATACATTTGTTAATGTAGCGAAAGCTGCGGGGAGTGCTGTGGCGATGCAGCGAGCCGGAGGGGGCAGCCTCATGCCAGGAGGCTGGAGACCTGCGTTGGGGGCCTTCCAATTCCTCGCTGTACAGCCTTGGGCAAACCATCCTTTCTCGGTCTCAGTTTCCCCATTTGTAAAATACAGGCAGAAGTCGGAGGTTGGAAACTCAAATATCCACAGGGCCCTGCAGGTAACATAACTGTGTGTAAGACATTAGGTCCTGGTGGAAACGGGGGCGGTGGGGGGGGGGGCGGACCGGAGAACGTGCCATGTCTAAGCTGTGGAAGTTCAGAATTTAAAAACAAATTACAGGGCTGTCCAGAAGAGATACAGGCAGAGCAGTCTGGATTTGGCCAGCAGAACCAGTCTGTGGCCCCTGACCAGATGAATTTCATTTTTAACGGATTTAAGGGGCTCACCTGTAGAAAATAATATTGTTAATCCTTTCATAAAGTGGAAAAAAGCCTTTATAAACAAAAAATCCTTTTTGCTTAATTTTATTAAGCAAATAAAGACCTTCTTTTATTTGAGTTGCTTAAACTGAGGTCCAAAAGATGAAATATTTCAAAGGATGGAACCTAGGGAAATGTGGTCCTAAGTAAGGATAGGCCATTCCCCCAGCTGAAAGGGAGTCAGCTTTCAGCAGGATGGGAGATGTTACCCCCTGTGTCAGTTCAGAGGGCAGTAATGCCGAGTTTTTTCTCTTCCCTTTTTTTAATCTTGAAAGCAAATGATCTAATCAAAGTATTTATACAAGGATGATTCACTTCTTGTGTTCTCTTATGATGTCAGAATTTTGCAATAGGGAGGAGCTGAATTCACAATGGGTTTCCACACTCCAGTGCATTACCACTAAAGATGTGTCTGTGGCCATTTATAGCACAAGGCGGAGCCTATATTAGGAGCCACTGCTCAGAACCAGGGAATCTGGGGAGCCGCTGACTTGTTTGTGGGGAGGCTGTGACCTGTGACAGATACACTTCACGCCACCATTCCGAGGCCTCTGCTTCTGCTCCAGCCACACAGGTGGGTGGGACATGGCTCAGCAAAGGAAACTGTTCCCCTTGAGGGTCCTCAATCAGAAAGGAGAGTGCGGAAAATCTTTCAGACAACTCTCTGATGGAGCCGCCTCGCTGTGGAATGTGGAGCTGTGTGGTGTCTGCTAGACTTGCTCACATGTATGTTTAAGAAAGAAGTTGATGCATTTATAGCGATGCCTAGAAAGTTCACTCATTCATTCATTCATTCATTCCACTAAGATGTGTTAGGTGCCTCGTGTATGCCAGGACCTCAGTCTAGGACCTAGCTGCCCTGCCTTAAGGAACTCAGGGACCTCGCATTCTTGGCATCTCACAACTGTTGAACTTCCTCTGTCTAAATGAGATGGGGCAGAGCTTGAACCTGGCAGATATGAAGGAGGTGATCACGATTGCTGCTCTCATCAATCATTCATTCTGCAAACGTGCTCTGTGCCAGCAATGGGATGCAGGGAGGACTTAGATAGAGTCCCTGCCCTCAGAGGAGCTCCAGTTTGTAAACATAAGTGGCAATACAGTACAATAGTCATAGTAATTAGACCGACTATGTCACTCTAGTGTGGCACGTGCTATAATGGGCAGGCACAGGGAAGGGGCCCGAGGAGGTCAGAGAAGGTTTGAACTCAGTGGTATATTGCTACTTTGGTGGCCCTCAATGAACTACACCCCACAGTATTCATCTCCTTGTGTGGTCCCCTCCCATGATGAGTCTGACCTGGGCCATGTGACTAGCTTAAACCTATGGGACATCAGCAAGAATGATGTAAGCTACAGCTCGATAAGTATTTGCACACTGGACTTGCCCTTTTGGAGTGCTTCTTCCTGGACCCTGGCTGCCACGCTTTAAAGAAACTCCCTCAGCCATGCGGATAAGAACTGAAGCCCTGACCAACAGTCTCAGCAAAGCTACCGGCTGGCGGCCAGCACCAACTGCCAGCTGTGGGGGTGGGGCCATTTGAACCTTCCTGCCTGCACCCCAGCCAACACCATAGGAAGCAGAAAGTTCTGAGTCAACCATAGAATCAGGAGACATAATAAACTGTTACTGTCTTAAGCCACTGTGTTTGGGATGGTTTGTCCCACAGCAATGGTAACCGAAACAAGCTGAGTCTTGATGGTTGCATAGAAGTTAGCTAGGCCGAGAGAGGAAGAGAAGGACATTCTGGAATATGGAGGCATAAGATAGCATAGCATATTCAGGTACTAGGTAGCTCAATATGGCAGGAGTGTGGGGTGTAAGGTGGAGAGAAGCAGTCACTAGAACTGAGGAGGCTGGCCAGGCCCAGATCCAAGCATCTGGAAGTGGGTTGGGAATCCCAAGACTGTCCCTAGGTTCGACAATTCACTAAGAGGACTCAGGACGCAGCGTAGAGTAGTGCTCACAGCTGAGGTTTATCAGAATAATAGGATGCAAAGCAAGACCAGCAAAGGCAGAGGCACATGGGGCGAGTCTTCAGGAAACCAGGTGCAAGGGAAATTGTTCTTGAGAGCTGAATCAGAGTCCTCTCCCAGGGAACCACACAGGACATGCTTACTTCCCCTAGCAACGAGTTGTGACAACACGAGTAAAACATTGCCAACTGAGGAAGCTTGTTAGGCACTCAGTGCCCAGGATTTTTATTGGAGGCTGTGATGGTTAATTTTTTATGTCAACTTAGCTGAGCTATGGTACCTAGTTATTTGGTCAGACACTAGTCTAGATGTTGCTGTGAAGGTATTTTTTAGATGTGATTAATATATAAATTAGTAGACTTTGAGTAAAGCTGATTACTCTCCATAATGTGGGTGGGCCTCATCCAATCAGTTGAAGGTTGTATCGAGGCAAATAATCCATAGCCAATCTATAAATCAAAATTGGGGTGAGTTTATTATGAGCCAAATTTGAGGACCATATAGCCCGGGGCCTTCCTTCCCCAAGGAAGGAAGGGCACCAAAGAAGTGGGGTGTACAGAGTGGTTATATACCATCAAAGAGCGTATACCACATATGATTGTAATGTCCTTTTTACAATAGTCACAAGATTGCCCTGTCGGCACAGCCTTTGATGGACACTGCAGGTAGCAGGTCTGCTGTCTCAAGCTGGGTGGTCACAGGATGAGCACAACAATCAAGTCCTAGCCTAGGGAGAAATGCTTATCCTTAAGGACATGCCAATGTGGGGGAAGTTGCATCCTTATCTTAAAAGCATTTGTTCTTGTCTCTGGGACATGGTAAATGTTCAAAGCAGATATACAATGCACGTGCAAAGGTCAGGCAGACCCTTTTGGAAAAGCAAGGTTGGGCAGAATTAGTTTTACACCAAATGGCTTCCTCATATACTCCAAAATATCCTATTGCTTGCCATTTTATTTATCAGCCTTAAGAGCAAAGACTGAGGTTTCCCGAAAGAAGACAGAATTCTCCTGAAGACTGCAACATAGTTTCCAGCCTGCTGCCCTGCGTAATTTGGGCTCAAGACTGCAGCATCTCTGAATTTCCAGCCTGCCAACCTGCCCTACAGATTTCAAACTTGCCAGCCCCCACAATTGCATGAGCCAATTCCTTAAAATGAATCACTCACTCTTTCTCTCTCTATATATATATCCCATCAGTTCTGTTTCTCTGGAGCACCCTGACTAATCCAGGGGCTGATCACATAGGCGCCCTCTGCCTGGCATGTACTCAAATTCCAGACTCCTAGAAGGAAACCAGGTCATCAGCATGAACCATATTGTTTGCACAAACAGTTCAGACACACGGAGCCTCTCTTATGGGTTAATGGTGTGAACCCTCCTGAAATTTCAGTCCCCAGAAACCAGGCAAGGGCCAACCTGGTGAGCAGGACTTTCTAAGAATAAGCAGTTAGGCCTGGTAGGTACTCCTTCTGTACAGAAGGTAAGTAGCTTACAATGTGGGCAATAGGGAGTCATTGAATTCTTTAAAATGTAAATATGTTATTCCATTGGAGATTTTTAAGTGGGAGGAGGGGCGACATGTTATATTTTGTTTCCTGAGGCCATGCTGGCAGCATGTGGGGGGATGGCCCAAAGAGGGGGGAGGGAGGGAAGCAGGCTTCAGATTAGGAGGCCTCTCTGGTGACCCAGGCAGAGCAAGGATGGAGAGGAAGGGGTATATTTGAGAAAACAGCTGGACCTGTGAGAGGCGTGCTCCCATTCTCTAGGCGGTAACCTCTTCTCCCAGTCAGTGGGAGCCGCAGAGAAAGGCCTTCTGCAGCTGAGGTTGCCATGTGCACTCAGTCTAGTCCCTGGAAAGATCTGGACTGCCAGGTCCAACAGGGTGTGTGTATCTGTGTGTGTGTGTCTGTCTGTCTATGTGTTGGTGCCATCTTACCTCCCACACCTCTCTTCCTGGCAGAGCTGTGCCCTGAGGAGGGCACATGCTGTGGCTACAAGAGAGGACATAAGGAAGGGCTGGATCTGTGTCCATCTAAGAGATAGAGTCAGCCTTCTGGAGACCTGCTGGCACCCAGGGCCCTAGCCCCGATCTCTTCCCTCCCACCACAACCCAGACAAGGCTTGAGCTCTCCTGGGTGCCAGCGGGGCCCAAGGGCACACCTAGAACCTTATAGCTGCTGGAGATTCGGTGGGCTCGTAGGCTTTTGCTACTCAAAGTGTGGTCCGTGGACCAGCAACATTAGCATTTCTTGGAAGCTTGTTAGAAATGTAGAATCGCAGGCCCCAACCCAGCCCAGGCCCCTACAGAATCAGAATCTAGAGTTCAACGAGATCTCCAGGGGATTCCTATGAACAGTAAAGTTTGAGAAGCACTGCCCTCAGCTTGTCCTCCAATGAGCGTGCTAGAGGAAGCGTGGCGGTGGTGGTTCAGTTGAGTGTGTGTGCTGCGCAGCCAGACTACAGCTGTATCTGGGCCTGCTACTTACTAGTGTGTGGTCCTGGGCATCATCTTCCTCGGCTTCAATTTCTCATCTATAAATCAGGGGCATTAACAGTGCCTCCCTCACTGGCCTATTGTGAGTTAAATTAATTGTTGCACATAAAGTGTTTAGAATGGTCCCTGGCACATGGTAAGTACCTGGAAACTGTTAGCTGTTGTCACTGAGTGAGGGGTCGTCCAACCTCCGCTTGTCCCACCCCCTCCCATCAACACGTGCACACACACTCCCCCACCGACAGGGTGGAGGAACAGCCATTCCTCACTTAGGCTTCCTGAGGGGAGACACCCCTCCTGTAGCTCATGGAAGCTGTGTCTGAGGTGACACAGCAGTCTGCTCCCTTGTCACAGGACAGCCCTTCGCTTCTTGGAAAATGACTCCCTCTCCAAGTCTTCTCATCTCCAGGCAGTTATGGTCCCTGTAAGCCATCTCTGCAGACCCTGGCTGCCATCCTGGGAGCCAGCCTCTGAACACACAGTGGTTTGTCTATGCCCTTCTTAAGGGACACTTAAGAAGGACACTGTCCTTCAGGGGTAATCTCACCTTGTCCCTTCAGACCTGCTGGTTCTGCGGGCAGGCCGGTCAGATGGCTACATGATGAGGCCCCTCTGCAGAGGCGCTGCTGCGAGGTATCCCAGCTGGAGTGGATGCTGAGCGGCCCAAGAGGGTCCACATGGAGCAGAGAGAACGTGGACCACCCTGGCATCCTGGCCAGCATGCAAAGGGAGACCTGGGCAAAGGCACGGCCCTCCAGTGGGCTCCCCAGAATCGTTAAGACGGTGGCCCGACATTCCCTTCACATCTCCACGAACCAACTACAGCAAATGTCCCTGGTCACCGGTAGGAGAGGACAGACAGTGGCCCATCCCAAATGGAGGCCGCTCCACAACCTCTTGACTACAACTGGACTTAAAACTTCCTTTTAAACTTTTGGCTGATGTTCTTGGAATTCTAACAAAGGAAAGAAGTCCCTAAGAATGGTAATACCAATGATGACGATGACAATAACAGGAATAATAACTAACAGTTGGGGCACTTGTGTGCTAGTTACTGTTAAGTTCTTGACATGCGTTGCCTCATGTAACCCTCACAGGCCTGAGCAAGGTGCTGTTGTGACGGGGACAAAAGGTGTCAGTACTGAACCTCAGCCAGTAGCCACCTCCCCCTCACCCCTTCCTGGGGAGGTTCTGGGTTTGCCTGCTGGACCACAGGCTCTTTCCTGTGATCATCGGTGAAGAGGAGAATTGAAAGGCTAAGTTGATTTACATTTTAAAAGGTCCTGGAACTTCCCCGGAAGAAAACAACTTGTCCAGAAGGCCGGAGGTCGAGAGAGAAGTCAGGGAGAGAGAGATTTGGAGACGAGAGGGACTGATGTGAGGGAGAGGCTACCTTGAGGACAGGGCTGTGGGGAATTTGCTGGATAAGGGGGTTTTTAGGGAGTTTTTCTCATGTGTCTTGCACTATAGCTCTCCTTTGCCACCTCTTTGGGAGATTTATACACATATTTACATTTCTTTTCAAGATATTTTTGAGCTGGAACTTTGTGTCTTCTACATGAAGCACAGAACTGAGCTAGGACTGAGCCAGCCCAGTTTTATTTGTATTGCACTATTATTATCCCCACCACTTAGAGACAAGGAGGCAGAGATTAGAGAGTTTAAATAACTTACCCAGGGTCGCTCTGCCAGTAAATGTGGAAACCACCTCCCATGAGCAATCCGTGCTGGCGGACGGCAACCACCTCCCTCGATGGTCGGTTCAGGCGAGCATGAAAACTCATTGCTATTTCCGGGCTCCTCCAGGTCCAGGGTCTTCTAGTTGCCCAGTTCACTTACACGAGTGACTCCAGAACGCTTTGGTTGTGAATACCATTTTGCTCACTCCCTTCCTTGGAGTATGTTTCCCAAATTGTCCCCTCATCCTCCTTTCCCTCCTGGATAAACCATCCACTCCCTTCCAGAAACAGGCCTCTGTATGAGCTTCCCTAACCAGATAGTGACTGCAGGAGTGGACACTGGCTGAGGTCTTCATCAAGCTTTGACTTTGTACTTTAAAGCCAGCAGCTGCCATGGCTAATTAGAGGCCTGCAGGCCTGGCAGAGCACAGTCGGTGCAGGAAGGCCTGCCAAAATCATTCGGTCCCTCAGTAATCGTGTCTTGAGCCCATGCTGGCAAAACAGCCCTCCCTGGAGGCAACTCTCTTTCCTTTCCTTCTGAAACGCTCCCTGACTTAAAGCTCTATTGTCATACAATAAAACGAAGCATGCCATGGACCTCTTTATGTTGTGTTACTTTACTCCAAGTGGCAGAAGGGCTGCCAGCTAGGCCATGTTGAAAAGATTGGACTGTAGAAAAGATACACCTGGCCAGCAAGAAGAAGGAAGGGGGGACTTTTATATTTTTTTCATCATATAATGATTCAAGCATAAAAAAATAGAATAAATATCTACCACCCAGTTTTGCCAATCTTTTGATTTCCGTATTTATTTCAAACCATTTTGGTACAGATGTGTACCGCTCCCCAATCCTGCTCCCCAGCCTCCCTCCCTCAAATATGTTGTTCAACATCCCCATGCATATATTTATACATTTACTACATATGAGTGTGTCCTAAAGAACATATGGTGGTGTTTTGCGCATTTTGAATTTTTACACGAATGGTATCATACTGTACATAACTTCTGCAACTTGCTGTTTTTATTCAATGATGTTTTTTGAGATTGTGCTATGTTAACACATGTAGCTCTTGTTCATTCATTTTGCCTGTATAATATTCCATTTTGTAAGTATTTATCCATTCTCCTGTTGCTGGGCATTTGGGTTATTTCCAAGTTTTTTCTGATACAAACAATGCTGCAATGACCATCCATGCAACTGGATAGGCCAGTGTGTACATATGGAAGCATCTCTAGGATATGTACCTGTGTCATAGAAAGGAGTTGTTCACATGACAAAAATCCTGGGTGGCATTTCAGGTTTAGAAATTGCAACCAAGGGCGTATGAGATATGCACTGTGACTCTGCCTCCAGCTTCCACCTTGGGAGCCCCGTGTCCTTGATAAGTGAATATGGCCATCTTTCCAAGAATGTGGTCCCTGACAATGTTACAACCAGACTCAGCTAAAGTCACACATATAGACCTTACTGTGAATCATTTGCTTTTCTGCTTTCTCTTTTGGATTTACAGTTGGAGACAGAGACATTTTGGAGTGTTCTGATGATTCATACTGAGCGTGACAGTGAGGGAGTCGGGAGGGAGGATATGACTTTAAAGAAGGGGAAATGGGATTATTATGCAGAAATCAGGGACTGATGTTACACTCAGCCATTTCTGGGTACTAAACCACCCAGCAAAGATTTATTATTCTCCCAGTTCTGGGGGTTCCTCTGTTGGTCTCTTCTGGGCTTGCTCATGTGCTCAGTTTCAGCTGGAGGGTTGGCTGGACAGGGAGACCCAAGAGGGTCATACTCTCAAGTCTAGAAGCTGGTGCTGGCTGTCAGCTGGGTCACCTTGATTCCCCTCCACTCGGTCTCCCACCTTCCAATAGGCTGACCCAGCTTCCTTACGTGGTGGTGCCGGGGCAGTGGTCCAAAAGAGTGGAAGACGCTGTAACGACTCTTCGAGTGGGGCCTAGAACTCACACAGCGTCACTTCTGCCAAATTCTATTGGCCAAAGCAAGTCACAAGGCCAGTCTAGGTTTAAAGGGAGGACAAGTTGACATTCCTTCTTGTTAGAAGGAGCAGCAAAGTCATGGGGCTTTGCAAAAGAGCATGAGACAAATTGCTTCAGCCGTCTTTAAAAACAATCTCCCATGATTGAGCAATTTGGGCAGAGATGGAAATTTAACATTCACCATTGAGATTTTAGTTAGAGTCTTCTGTGCAATTTCTAAAATAGATCAAGAGGATATAATTCTCATCACCCTGGCTTTCCTGGCTAGAAGGAGGTTCACGGAGGGATAGAGTTTTTTAATTATTGATGATTGCTGATTCTTCTCTTCACCTAAAAGTCCAATAAGGAATCTACCTTCAACCTTTGTGAATTAATTCTTTAAATAATTTTTTAAGCACCTAGTTTTTTAAGCACCTAGTGTGTATAGCGCATTGTGCTAGGTGCTGGGGATACAGCAGCGAACAAAGCAGATACCGTCCCTGTGATTTTAGAGCTTTCATTCTATGGAAGGGAGAGAGGCATTAATTAAACAATTAATTGCACAGTTAGCGATTTAATTACAATGGCATTAAGTGCCATGAGAGAAGTAAGGCACACAGAGAGAATATATAAGTGGGAGCCCTAACGTGGTGTCAGAGTCATGGGAAACTTCCTTGAGGAAGACATGTGAGCTAATTTTTGAGGAATAAAGAGTCATTACACAGGCTAAGGGAGTGGGGGAGGGTGGTAAAAGGAATATTTCAAGTGGAAGAAACAGCGTGTACTAAGGTCCTAGAAAGGGAAGAAGCCTGCATGTTTGAGGAACTGAGACATAAGCAGAGGAAAAAGGACAGTCTACCATGAGACTGGACACCAGGCAAGAGCCAGATCATGCAGGACCTGGTAGACCATGAAAAGGATTTTGGTCCATCTGGGATGGAATTGTGTCCCCCACAAATCTGTATGTTGAAGGCCTAACCCCTCAATTTGCCTGGATTTGGAGATGGGGCCTTTAAGGAGGTAATTAAGGTTAAATGAGGTCACACAGTTAGGGGCCTAATGCAGCAGGACTGGTGTTCTTATATAAGGCGGAGAAGAGACATCCAGAGAGCACGTGCACAGAGGAGGAGCCGTGTGAGGACACAGCAAGAAGGTGGCCGTCTGCAAGCCAAGGAGAAAAGCCTCACCAGAAACCAAATCTGCCGACACCTTGGTCGTGGACCCCCAGCCTCCAGGACTGTGAGAAAATTGATTTCTGCTGTTTAAGCCACCCAGTGTGTGGTGTTTTGTTACGGCAGCCCCGGCAGACTAACACAGCGTGTGGATGCTGAGATTTATGCTCATAAAAGATCATCCTGGGGGATGGACCCAAGGAAGAAAAATTGTCACTTGGAGATAAGTTAAGACGCTGTCACGGAGACTCATGTAGGAGGTGAGGGTGGCCTGTATCAGGCTGGTGGCAGCGGGGATGGAGAGAAGAGGGCATGACAGAGATGTGGGAGGCAAGAGCCGTTCGGAGAGAGTGACAGCAACGGAGGCCTGACTCAAGGAGATGGTGGAGGAGTACAAGGGAGAGGAGAAACTGAGATTTTTGAAAAACTTCTAGCATGTTCCGGATCCTCGAACAGACAGAACTTCTGAGAGTGGGACACTAAGTGACCACGCAGCCAAAACTTCCCATCATCAAATTCCTGTCAGAACCACCGAATCATAAGGTTGAGCAGGCCCAGCAACAATCCACGGTGAGGTGGTATCAATTCTGTTAAGGAGTTTGGCTGTAAAGAGAAGAGAAATGGGCAATAGATATATAGGAAGTGGAGTTAAGTTTTGTTTTTGTTTTTTTTTTTTCTGAGACAGTTTAAGTTTTGTTTTCTTATGAGATGAAGGAGATTTGAGAATTTTTAAATGCTGATGGAAATGGTCTCACGGGATGGTTTAAGTGCTGAGATGCACTCCAGAGAAGACTTAAATACAAGCTCCTCCTCCTGAAGGAGGCAGGAGGCATCGGGCCCCAACCAGGTACTTTATGAGAGAGAGAATGGAGGGATGGGATTAATGTATACGTGAGAAAATGAATGAATGAAAAGCAACTTCCTTTATGCCCTAAACTATGTTGTTGTTTAGAGTAGCCAGTGCGGCTGCCGGCTATTTTCAGTCTACGTCCACGTAACCAAGGGGACCCACCCATGAAGCAAGCTGGAGCTTGGGCTCTTTCCTCTTCCTTCAGCTGGTCGTCGCAGCTCCTCCCTGCAGCCATGGGCAGCAGCTGAGGGAGGGCACTGGTGCAGCTGCAGTGGGTGCCACCGGGTTTCAGGGCTACCTGCTTGCCATGCCTGCTGGTCCTGCTCACATTCAGAGACACGCCTCTCCCATCTCACTGTGGACTGTGGCTGGGCCCACTCAACCTTCTGATTCAGTGGTTCTGACAGGACTCAGTTCATGATGGGTAGTTTCTGCTGCGTGGTCACTTGGTGTCCTGCACTCAGAAGTTCTGTCTGTTCTAGGACCCAGAAGCATGCCAGACATTGTCTTTCAAAAAGCATTTAGTTCTCTACCCCAGAGGGCATGGCCTCGCTGCAGAACCCCAACGGTCTGCATTATGATCTCCCAACTGGGGCTGGACACAAAGTCTAGATGGCATCTTCTCCCAACCCTGACACCTCCACCTCCACAAAGTCTACTGGATCATAGGGCCCAAGAGGCAGGGGTATTTGAGGCTGCAGCCAGGGCCTGCTGCAGACTCCTTTCTTATTGTCCAGTGTATGGGCCCAGCACAGAACAGCCAGCCTTTCCTACCCCTCAGTGACTCATGACACCAGATGTCTGTGGCCGCTAGAAGGGAGTGACCAGGTAATTTTAATACCCTCCCCAATGTGCTCAGTCCTCAGAAGCTTGCTAAACACTTTCTTATTCTATCCTTACAACGTCCCTGTGAAGCAAGACTTAACTTCCTTGTCCTACAGATGAGGAAGCTGAGGTACAGAGAGAGAAGAGACTTGTTCAAAAATGCTCCACAGTGTGAGATAGAACCAACAAGAATACCAGGTGTCTCAGACTAGGCGATAAAATCTTTTAGAAACAGGAAAAGTGGGGGCTGGCCAGGCTGCATAGTGGTTAAGTACAGCATGCTCCACTTCGGCAGCCCAGGGTTCACAAGTTCAGATCCTGGGCGTGGATCTACACTGCTCATCAAGCCATGCTGTGGCAGCGTCCCACATATAAAATAGAGGAGGATTGGCGCAGATGTTAGCTCAGGGCCAATCTTCCTCACCAAAAAAAAAAAAAAGGAAGAAAGAAACAGGAAAAGTAGAGTAGAACATGGTAGTCAGTGTCTGTGATGGTTAATTTTATGTGTCAACTTGACTGGGCTAAAGGATGCCCAGACAGCTGGTGAAGCATTATTTCTGAGTGTGTCTGTGAGGGTATTTCCAGAAGAGATTAGCATTTGAGTCAGTAGACTGGGTAAAGAAGATCTCCCTCGCCAACACTAGTGGGCATCACCCAATCCGTTGAGGGCCTGAACACAACAAAAAGGCGGAGGAAGAGTGAATTTGCTCTTCCCTTGAGCTGGGACATCATCTCCTCCCGCCCCCAGACATCAGTGCTCCTGGTTCTCAGGCCTGTGGACTTGAACCAGGACTTACACCATTGGCCCCTCTTTCTCAGAACTTCGGGTCTGGACAGGAACTCCACCACCAGCTTTCCTGGGCCTCCCGCTTGCAGGCAGCATGTCATGGGACTTCTCTGCCTCCAAAATCGCATAGCCAATCCCTTATAGTGAATCTCTTTCTATATATCTATACAGATACCCTGTTGATGGTTTCTCTGGAGAACACTGACCAATACAGTCCCCAGTAAATTAAAAGCCAGTCCCAACCTGAATTACTAGAGGAACAAGTTAGCTTCAAAAATTACTTGATTAAATTAAGGTCAGTCTTTAGCACATGGAAGTGGATGGTGTGGTTTGGGCAGCCCTCATCTCCCTCTTCATCCCACCCACCTCCATGTAGAAGCCCAAATGTTTGGTACCCAGTAATAGGACAATCAAACCAAACTGAATGCTCAGTTAAACCCAAGAATAACTCAGTAGCAGATGAAAGAACTCAGTCAAGGGCTTCGAGCTCCCTCCTCTACCCCAGTGTTCATTAGAGCAGTGGTTCTAAACCTTTAATGAGCATTGGAACTGCCTGGAGGGTTCGTTAAAGCTCAGATTGCTGAATCCCATGCCAAGAGTTTAGGATCTAGTAGGTTTCATTAGGACCCAAGAAAATGTGCATTTCTCTCAAGGTGCAAGGTGATGCTGTATTAGTCAGGGTTCTCCAGAGAAACAGAACAAATAGAAGATGTATATCTCCTATTTGTCCTAATAAGTCCCTCTTTCTCTCTCTATATATATATGTACATGTGTATAGAGAGTTGACTTACATGATTATGGAGGCTGAGAAGTCCCAAGGTCTGCAGTCAGCCAACTAGAGACCCAGGAGGGAGTTGGTGTAGTTTCAGTCTGAAGACCAGCAGGCTTGATACCCCAGAAGAGCTTTTGTTTCATTTGAGTCCAAAGGCGGGAAAAACCGATGTCCAAGCTTGAAAGCAGTCATACAGGAGGATTTCCTTCTTATTCACGGGAGGGTCAGACTTTTTGTTCTATTCAGTCCTTTGACTGATTGGATGAGGCCCACCCACACGGGGGAGGGCAATCTACTTTACTCAAAGGCCATTGATTCAAATGTTAATCTCATCCAGAAACACCCTCACAGACACACCCAGAATAATGTTTGATCAAATATCTGTGCACCCCGTGGCTCAGTCAAGTTGACACAGAAAACTAACCATCACAGATACTGATGCTGCTGGTCCATGACAAGGTTTTGAAATCACTGTCACAGAGTGTCTGCTTCCTTTTGTGGTGGGGTTAGATCATAATCCCCCCGTCCACCAGCATCCTCACAACCCAGAGGGAGCACCTATGACCCTGGGGCAGAGTCACAGTGGTGACAAAGCTTGACCTGCTTGTAGGCTGTGGGATGTAGGGACCCTGCACTGCCAGCCACAGGACCCACGCAGGCCATATCATCTCCCTGGGCTTGAGCTTCTTTTAGAGTTCACATATAAAATATAGCACACACTTACACTAAAAAGTATTTGTTGTTTATCTAACATTCAAATTTCACTAGGCATCTCTTTTTTACTTTATTTTATTTTTTGCTAAATTTGGCAACCCTAGTTTCTTTCCTTGTGAAATGGGGTGCCACCAAAGTCATGGGGATGTGAGATGGCATCAGGCAGGCTGCACAGACAGGATGGGCCACTGCTGCTGTTATCATCAAGACTGCTTCCAGCCCAGGCCAGGAGAGAGGAGCAAACCTGGAGATAACTACTCCCCTGGGCAGAAGGGAGCACAGCCTCTAAACCTGGAATGGGGGTGGGGGGCGAGTCAGCCTGGGGGAGGGTGGGAGGTGTGGGGCTCACATCAACCACAGAAGGACGTCCCTCTCAGACCAGTGCTGAAACCAGCAGTAAGCAGGAAGTCCCCTCCAGCCACAGGCTCACTGCTCTTCATGCCAAGGTGAAGAAGATTCTAAACTAGGATTCAGAATAGTAGCCGGTGCTGGCGTTTGGCAACCCCAAGCTGGATCACCAAGCTCCTGACCCAAGGTGCCTCTGGTTTTCCAGCCCCCAGGCCAGAGGAGACCTCTACACTCAGTTCCCTCCCTGTGCCAGGGCCCAGACCAGAGAGAGCACCCCAAATCAGGAGGAACTTCCCTATAAGCAAGCCTCAAGGTGCCCAGAAGTGGGCGAGGTGCTGGGTGGGTAGACTCCCCAGACCGGGCCCGGTTTGCTGGTGGTCTCACTGCTGCTTTACTGCATGTGGGCAGTAAAGCAGCTGCTCCTTGTCTGCCCCCGGGCACCTCTCTGTCCTGCACGGCCTGTGAGCAACATGGTCGTGGGAAGTACTGGGTCCTAGAGTCTGTCTTGCCCTGCCCTGTGACCCCTCACCTCCCATAGGCCTCATGTCAAGCAGACTAGAGGAATGAAGGGAGGCAAAGACCAGGTCAAAGTTTAGAGGCCACTCATACTGAAGGAGGTGTGGGGCCGAGACCCCTGCTCCACAGGGCCCCAGGGGAGCACAAGGTGGAGTGTAGACAGAACCCTGGCTGTGCCGGCTCTGCCACTGACCTGCTGCTTGGCAAGTCACTTACCTGCCCCAGACTTCAGTTTCCCTTCTGAAAAATGGGGGTATGAGAGTGACCCTGCCTGCCTCCTCAGGCTAGTATAAGAATCAACTGCCTGTGAAAGGGTTTTGTGAACTCTAAGTTGCTGTTAGTTCGGGCTGTTTCGGTCACAAGTGTGAGAAACCAGACGTAAACCAGATGAGGCAAAGAGGAATTTACTGGCTCAGAGTATCAAGACTCAGGGCAGGGAAAGGAGGCGCTCTCTTCTCTCATCCCTGCCTCTCTCTGCGAATCAGCTTCTTTCTCTGTCAGTCTGGCTTCTCCCATAAGCCTGGAGCATCTCCCAGCTTCTCTCATCTTACCAGTACCAACCTGAAAAATCCCAGAGAAGGTTTTCATTGGTCCCACTTGGGTCACATCCACCCGTGCATGTGGGGCACTACGTATAGCAGACTCTTCTAGAACTACATATTTGGAGATCTGGGAGACTCAGTTCCCCAAAAGAAAAGAGGTATTATTCCCGGGAAAGGGGGAATATGAAAGAAAATTATCCACTATGGAGGTAATATTTTATTGCTAATTTATTATTGTCATTGACATCGGCATCATAAGTTGGCCTCATTTTCCTAATTCCCATTATTCTTGGGCAAAATAGTGGCTAAGGGCACAGGCTCTGGAACTCAGACTCCTGAATTCAAATTCTGGTTCTAACTCTTTCTAACAGTGTGGCATTAGGCAAGTTGCTTACCCTCTCTGTGCCTCAGTTTATACACTTGTGAAGATTAAATGAGTTGATTTTTGTGGAATGTGAAGAATAGTGCATGGTACCTGCCAAGGGTTCAATAAATGCTAGTCATGATTATTGTCACAGGAAAAGGTGACAGTGCCTAGGAACCCCAGCATGAGAGATAACTGGGAGCAAAACCCTCGCTCCTCACCTGATCCCCAACTTTCTTCCAGAGAGCACTGACCACTCAGGAACTACATTCAATAGAGACTTACTGAGCTGTGTGATAAGCCCCAATTATTTGAAAACATGCTAGACCAAGTGTCTCTCCTCCAGAAGCTCCCAGCCAAGTAAGGGGGGCAGGCGTATAAAGAGAAGGCTTTCCTCCAAGTGGGCTTGTGCTGGTTGGAAGTGGACGCAGGCTTCTGTGGGAAACCACAGTGGGCACTGGGTCCAGAGGAAGCTGCCTGGAGGAAACCACACCTGAGCTGAGACCCGGAGGGTGGGCAAGAGTTTGCCAAGCAAGGAAAGGTGAGCAGGGCACTTTGCTAGTTAGTCCTCAAGCCATCAGTTCAGCTCCAGACCCACTCTCCTCTGCTTCGTGTGGCTGGGCCTGGAGCTCTGCAAATTCCATCTCCCTTGTCAGCTGGTTCTTGGCAGGTTCTGCCGATAGGGGGCACCAGAAGCAGACTGGCAGGTGGGAGGAGAGAAGGGACTTGCTGCTTCTAGTTTGCTTGCTGTCCTGAAGCCCAGAAGCATCAGGTGAAGCCTCCAGCTGTCTTCAGCCTCAGTGGCTGGCAGCCGCGGGGGAGCAATGACAAAGAGCGGGAGCTGAGACGCTGTGCAGGGAGCAACTGAGAAAACCAGCGGGCGGGGAGCATCAGAAAGGTTCCTGGGGGACAGCAAGGTCAGGTGCTCAGATGGCCCTCATGCCCAGCACTCAGCACCAGAAAGGGGCAGCCGGGGGCAGGAGCCAGCTCCGGGGCAGTTCAGAAACAAGACCCCAGGCCCTGGGAGGTGGGGCCCAGCAGGCAGGGCCTGGGCCCAGGGGAGCTATGGTGCAAGACGGGGGACCAAAGCTCCCAACACCCGCTCCACTTTCCAAGCATTGGCGGTTTGTTCGGACATCACTGAGGCCAGACCCGGGGCCAGGACTCTGAGTGTGGCAGGTTAGGGGAGGGGATGGCTCTAAGGACAGCAGACAGTGACTGCATCCCCGGACAACAAGGGAGCTGGCTATCCTCTGAGGACCAAGCTCCCACCTCCGTATGAAAAGGAAAATTCTTTAAGAGCACCTCTGTGTGGTGCACTCTCGATTCTCCAGCAGGGGGCGTGAGTGTGGTGTCCCGCATGTGGGAAGTGTGTACAGGGATATGTGTGGTGGCAGGTGGGGGATAGTAAGAGTTCTATGAGCTTGGTCATTCCCTTAAACAGCTTATTTGTGGCATCAAAACTTCTGTCTTCAACACTGTTATTCACTTCCATGGCTTCAATTTCCACCTTTACTCCAAAATATGTGTCTCCAGCCTTGACTGGGTTTTTGAGTTCTGGATATGCAAACTCACTCAATTATCTGCACAGGAAAGTTCCACAGCATTTCAAACTGAACGAAATAAAATACCTCACTGTCCTCCAAACCTGCCTCTCCTCTTCTCTTCCCTATTTCCAGGAACCATAACATGTTCACCTGGTCACCAGGGCCCCATCCCTGGGAGTCAGCGCTGGCATCTCCTTCTCCTCACCCACAACAAGAAAACCAGGCAGTCCTCCCTTGCTCGTGGCTCAGACCCATCCACGCCCCTCATACCTGCTGCTACCACCCAGGTCCCCTAGCTAGCCGCTCTCATCCTCATCCTTACAGCACAAGGAGCCAGGTTCATCTTCCAAAGCCCCAGTCTCTTCTCCGAAGCTGCAGTCAACTCTCTTGCCTTTGGAAAAAGCCCACTTGCCTCCCTCGGGACCCCCATCCTCTGAGCCAAACCGCCCTTGTTGCCATTCCCTCACTCGACCCCACACGTACTCCCTGGGCCGCCCAGTCGGGCTCCACCATACTCCCGGAGCAGGTCAGCCAGGGGGACGTTCCCAGTGTGGGAGCGTGAGGCGGGTGACACCGACGTTAGAACGGACTGGTCGCCCCTAGAGCCGGGGTGGAATCTCCCCCTCTTTGAGGCTCACACTCAAGAGGCCGCTCCCGGGGCCGTGGTGATTCACAGTCGTGAGCGGCGCCAGGATCAATGAACCGCAGGCAGATGGGGCTCCCGGCGCAGGGCACCGTCCACAGGCAGTGACTCAGGGTTGTCCAGCCTCGTCTGTCCCTCACACAATCCCCAGGGCCTGTGGGCGGGCCCAGGACAGACCTGCACCCAGAAGTGAGGAGAACGCCGGCTGCTCCTCTCTGCCGAGTGGCTATCTTTCTCCCCGGGTCTTGTCTCACCATCTAAGAGTTTTCACCTCTGACCAGATCACCCAGCGTTGGTAACATAGTGACCTGATGGCCTCTGATGGGAAACTAACCCTAAAGATGCCATTGACACTTACATTCAGAAATTCATCTTTTCTTGCTTGTGTTATTTTTTTAAAGATAGCTTTGTATCTGGCCTTTTTTCTGAAGGTCTTGAACAGGTCTTTGGACCAAAGCAATAAAATTCTGACCTTTTAAAAAATATATATGTATAATATCACCTAATATCCACTGTTAAAAATTGTGTGGCTTTTTTTTGTTTGTTTGTTTTGTATGAGAAAGACCAGCCTGAGCTAAGGTCCATTGCCAATCCTCCCCTTTTTGCTGAGGAAGACTGGCCCTGGGCTAACATCCGTGCCCATCTTCATCTACTTTATACAGGACACTGTCACAGCTTGGCTGACAAGCAGTGCGTCGGCGGGCGCTGGGATCCGAACCCACGACCGCCGGGCTGCCAAGCACGAACTAAACTGCTGCACCACTGGGCCAGCCCATTGTGTGGCATTTTTGGTTCTAAAATTAAAAGCATAGGTGCGCAAATCTAAACTGTATTCCCAAAAAAGATGTTTCCTGAGGGAATATATTCAGAGATGGTTTGCAAAATGCTATTTTTTTCTTCAATTTTTAAAGCTATTTTAATGGCTCCCAAATGCTTTATACTCACTCCCAAGAGCCCTGATTAGATGATAGATTCTGGGGTCAGTGTAAGAGGTATTTTAAGGAAAGTTCTAAGAGTCTTCATTTTACAAAAAGTTTCAATCCAGAGTTTATATAAGTGGAAAAAAAAAATCAACAATAATTCCAGAGCATCTATGTTCTATAGGCAAAGCAACAGTTAACGAAGCCCATAGTCGGTATCATGATAACATTACAGTTTAAATGCATCTTACTACATCTGAAATGTGTTTAATTTATAGGAAAAAATAATGGCAAACACCAATTTGGGAGAATGACTATAACCGAGAGGAAGCAGTGATGATTGAGGAAGGAAGAGGGTGCCTGGTTATTGAATCATCACTTTCCTATACACCAAGATGGTCCCTCTAGCTTTGCTTATAATATAATAAATGGAAACAACCAAGTATCCATGAACAATAGGCCCATAATACTAAGCAGCTATTAAAAAGAGAGGTCTGTGCTGTTATTAAAGGTGTCATATAAAAAGCTCTCCCAGAACAACTATTAAGGAAATTTTAGGAAAATCTATATTACAGCCCATTTCTATTTTAAAAGGGGTCGTGTGCATATGTGTTTATCTGTGTGTGTTGGGATTATATCTCAAAGTAATAATCTGCACCTCCCTCCATCTCTCTCACTGGTACCCCAAGGGCTGGGCTGGACAGTTTTTCTTTCTTCACCCCATGCCTAAGCAGGAACAAAGATTCAAAAGCCCTCGCTAGACAAAATTTCATTCACGCATGTTGGCAGAACCAGTTTTTCCTCTCCCAGAGGTGAAATAAGACTGTGACTGGAAAGGAGGGAAGAAGGCAGAGGGGTGCCAGGAGGAGGACAGGGAAGACAGATGAGGAGTCACTGAACTGTGAGAGAGGAGGAGAAATTTCGATAAGACCAGGGGGAGGAGGAGCTCCCATCAAGTGTGCCTTCCTCGCCAACTCTCCAATCGAGGCCCATCTCAATTGGTCAACAGTACCAGGCACTCTGAGACTCCTGAATGAAGGAGGGTTGAACAGTCAGTATGGCTACATTATGCTGCAGTAACAAACATCCCCCAAATCTCAGTGGTTTAAAACAGCAAAGGTTAATTTTGCTCACACTACGTCCCCATATAGTGTTGGCTGGGGGCTGGCTCTCCTGCATGTCATTCTTACACAAGAAATGAATCCACACATTCATTTGTGTGGATTAATCTATGAGACCCAGGTCCCCCACTCTGACTACTCAGCAGAAGACAGTGTAAACAGCCAAAAGGAAGTCCAAAGAATTGAGTGCTTCTGACTCAGAGTAACCAGGCTTTGCCCAAAACAGAGACACCAGACACTGATGGGGCTGACCGAGGGTGAAAGAACACTGCCCTACCCCCAGGAACGCAGCCAACACCTGCCCCAGGTATTTCCTGGTACTTCTCGCTTCTCCAGAGGGAACAATGAGGACTCCAACCCTTGTCATCAAGACTCAGAACATTTTTCTTCCAGTCCAAAGGCCAGCACTGTGACATTTACTATGTCATCTCTGAACTTATAAAAGAAGAGTAACAATAAAGACCATGATCATGTCTTGGAGCAAGCATGTCCAATGTACTAATTTCTTTAAAAGTCTCAGATTTCCATCTGAGATCGCTCCTCACTACCATCCTGGGGTCCAGAAAGGGGCCTCGAGCAAGACAGGAGCTCAGGGAAGGTGTGCTAGGAAACTGCAAGAGGCAGGAAGCTGCCCTCCCAGAGCCTGGCCTTGGGGGCCCTTTCTACCATCACAACAGGAGGGAGCCAAAAGGCAGGTGGTCATGGGAAGGATGGAAAGACTGAGTCCCAAAATGAGATCTGGCCTAACTAGGATGCATGACCCAGGGCCACACCCATGCTAGGTCAGCCCTTCACTCTGCTTTCCACCTCCGGCATGCATCCACTGCCAGCTGGAGGGGGACTGGTCAAGACTTGGAAGACATCCCTCCTTCTTAGAGAACTTCTCAGGACAGGGCCTCAGAGCCCAGGGCAGAACAGCCCTATGGGGAGGACAGGCATGGGCACAAATCATAAAAAAATATAAAAATGATACATTTTCTCATTGTTCAACAAGTACATCATGATTTTGATTCATTGAGCATTATTGATGAGCAAGGAGCCCAGAACCATGATGGGAACTGAGGCATGTACACATATATCTCAGAACTAACCCCCACCCTCAGCAAACCCACAGCCCAGAGGGGACTATGACACACACTAAACCCCAGGGTGCAGGGCCCAGTGAGCCTCAGAAAGCCACAGGCAGTTTGGTGGGACCCGAAGGAAGAAAGGACTAATTCCTGCTCGAGGAGTCCAGAAGCCTTTCCCAGTGGACTCTCCGCCTGATCCAGGCCTCCTTAGACAAGGATCCAGATGGAACCAGCCTCTCTTGTCATTTTCTCTTCTCTAACGTAGGCTGTGCTGCTGGGGGGACAGGATGTGAGGATTTTCCTAGAATGTCACTGGCAGTAGTGTCCTCAGGAACAGGGCTGATAAAGAGTTCGCAGTTCAGAAGTGTCATGCAACAAAAATAAATATTCAGTCTTTGTCCCCAGTTCCTGGAACACAGCTCCCATAACCCTTGGAATCTCCGGAGTGATGAGTGTCTTTTGTGTCCTAATGAGATGGCTGGTGGCTGGGGGCCCCTAGATAGCTTCAGGATGGGGGTGCTGGTTGGCCAGAAAGTCCAAGAAGTGATTAGAGGATTGGAACTTGCAGCCTCACTCCCACCCCTGACCTCCAGGGAGGGGCGAGGGGCTGGAGATTGAATTCAATCACCAATAGCCAATGATTTGATTAATCATGCCTATGTAATGGGACCTCCATACAAACTCCCAAAGGACAGGTCCAGAGAGCTTCCAGGTTGGTGAACACACCAAGGTGCTGGGAGAGTAACATACCCAAAGAGGACATGGAAGCTCCGCACGCCTTTCCCTAAGCCTTGCCCTGTGCATCTCTCCCGGTTGGCTCTTCCTGATTTGCATCCTTTAAAATAAACCCGTAATACTAAGTCAAGTGTTTTCCTGAATCCTGTGAGTCATTCTAGCAAGTGATTGAACTTGAAGAGACGGGGTTGTAACTAAGTTGGACAGAAGTGTTGGTAAGCTGGGGACCCCATACTTGTGACTGGCATCTGAAGTGAGGGCAGTCTTGTGGGGCTGAGCCCTTTAACCTGTGGGGTCTGGGCTAACTCCAGACAGTTAGTTTCAGAGCTGAACTGAGTTGTTGGACTCCAGTTGGTGTCAGAGAAATGGAGGATTGGTTGATGTGAGAAGGAAACCTAACAAGAAGGAACCTCATGGGACGTGCCCACACTTGTTGCAGCATTTTCCATGTGGATACTCTCACTGACAAAAGCAAAGCCCTGTGTAGACCCATCTAGGTTCAGTTTCAGGAGTAGAGATGCTGAACAGCAGTCTCTGCCCTCCTCTTCTTGAGTCACCTCCCCAGTGTACTCAGGAGCTGCATCCCAGGCTTTCCAGGCACTGCCGTCATTCCCTCCCGTCCCACATTCTCACCGAGACAGCCACATGTCTCTGCCCCATCTCTATTTAGTCCTGTAAACACATTAGCTTTCTGGGGTCTGTTCTAACTTTTTGTCCTGTCTTCTAGAAATTTGACTGTCCTCCCTTTTACCCAAAGCCAGTAAACCCCTCCTTCCCAGGGCTATGTCTCTTGCTTCTTTCCCTGTTCAAGTCAGATGGCAGCTTTAAACAGTCACTACAGTATTGTGTCTTCCTGAACAAGAAGGCTTATGAGAGCCAAGGCTTTTCTAGTTGCAAGAAATAAGAACACATCAAGAAATAGGAACCATCACTTGAGCCAAAATTGCAAATTTATTATAAAGTATCAGGTTGTCCTAGACAATCAGAAAGCAGGAAGGAAAGTCAGATGGCAGCTGGACCACAGGACAGAGACCAGAACTATAAAACAGCCAAGGTTCAAGGTTGCTGCCATCTCAGGTTTTCCCCCCAACTCTTGGGGTCCAGGTAATTTCTCAACTCCACCTCAATGTGTATCTTCTTCACTCCTCTCCACCATGGCTTTCGTTACTTCTCTGCCCACGTAATGGAAGATGGCCCCACATAGATCCCACGATTTACAATTCCCCAGATCAAGCAACCATCAGAATTCTAATTCCAAAATCCCAGAAGAAGGGAATGGATTCATGGTGCCCACCTGGGTTACAAATAGCTATCAAATAGCTATGACCCAGAGAGGCAGTCTTGTAACAACAGCATGGCTGTGAGACCCAGCTTTGGTGAAGGAACAGTTCTTAGAGAAGGGGGGAGACTCTGTCTTGGGTGGGTAACCCAAAGCTCCATGACAGCTGTATATAGCTCTTTAGGAGCTTATTAGAATTATGCATAGTCAACCTACAGAGAAGCTAGCAAGGCCGCTTGAGTGGGGATAGAGGTGTCTGCAGCAAAGAGGACAGTGCAGACACGTCCAGCCTTTCAGTCAGCATTTTTAGTGGTTGGAGCAACTTCCAGGAGCAGCTGGAGATGCAGGGTGGCCTTCTGCAAACACTTGGGCTGGCACCGGAAGTAGACAAACAGGAAATAGACCAGGAAGCCACTGAGCAGGAAAAGGAAGGTGTACAGGAACTCTATCTGGGGATGATCGATGATGGGTGCCAGCACCAAGTAGAGAGAAGCAAGGAGCATGATGACAGGGATGATGGTGGGGACCTGCAATGGACACAGAGACCTGGGTGAGGAAGAGGGGCATGGGAGGTGGTATATGGCCCCTGGACCCTGTCCCTCCTGCATGCCTTCCTATCACTTGCACCTGCCGTCAGCTCCTCTCTTCCAGGCCCCGCCATGATATCTTGCCTAGCCAGGGGAGCCACCTGCTCGGCTGCAGGGGGCCCTCCAGGGGGCAAAGACTTTGGGACCAGCCTGATTCTCTCAGTGTTGTGTGAATCCAACTATGTGCATGCATATTCTCTGCATTTGTCTCCTGTTGTTCTCCCCAGGGTCCTCCATAAGAGAAATGAGTCCCCAGTAAGCAGAGTCGATGCCTTGTGATCCAACTGTCCCTCACTCCCCAGGAAATACGGAAATTCTCCACCAAATATGACAGTGGCCAGCCCTTGCATTCTTCCTCTGGTCCCTGTATGAGGGCTCTGCCTCATACAACAGCCCGGGGTTGAAAAAGCCCAGTGTCTATCCCAAAGTTTACCTTGTAAGTTCGGGGAAGATTCTTCTTCTTGATCCGCAAATACAGGAGACAGCTAATAGTGGTTGCATTGATGAGCCAGACAAGGAAGCTGAAAGGCGAACAGGAGCTGCTCACCACCAAGCCCTGACACAGGCGGGGCCTGCAAGAGGAGCTGGCCTACTAGGTGCAAACCTTGAGCAAAGGTGCACGCTCATCCGGGGACTTTCAGCCACCCCCAGCTCCTCTTATCCGTGCAGACTAAGGAGAGAAGGCAAGGCTGGGCCACTAAGGACAAGGATGCACTGGAGGGTCAACATTGGCCCCATCCTGCCTCCTTCATCTTCAGGCACAAAGTGGCACACGCACAAGCCCAGTCACCCACGGAGCTCCAGATCAGGCCTTTTCTGATTGCCCCTGGCTGGACAGAGGAGGACAATTTTCAAAGGGAGGGAGGAATGTTTGTGTTTCACAAAAAAGAGAGTGGTGGAATCTCAGGGAAGCCTGTGCTCTCATCAGGGACCAGCACACTCATGGCAGATCCCCACCACCACCACCTTAGGGTTGGTGATGGAGTGGGCCACTGAGCATCCAGACAAACCCCTGCCCTCTGCCTTCCCTAGTGTGTGTAGTTGAGTGGCTGATGTAGGTCTGATGAAAACCCCATCCAACCTTGGAGACAGGGTCCAAACCAGACCATCTCTTGAGGCAGTCAAGACCAGGAGACAGTGCGTCCTGGTTGGGATGGACACCCTCAGTCACATTCCCCAATCTCAGCCTAAAGACCCCTGGACACAGCACGGATTTGATTTCATTCTCACCATAAAATGATTTCATTCTTTCTCACGGGAAAAAGATACAGAGAAAAACCATGTCTGTTACTGAATGTTCTGAAGAAGTCACATTGAGCACTGTCTATCCTGTTCCAGAAGATTAATTATACTTATGACAACAAAGGAAGAGAACATGTAATGCTTGAAAAATCGCTCTGAGCACTCCCTCTGCACCCAGACATTATGCTTGCCTGTTGGTTTAAGGATCCGCCCATTGAACCTGCTGAAAAGTAGGTTATAAAATTACAACTGGATAACACAACGGCCCATCATTTCTGCCCCAGCGAAGGTAATAAAAGGGGCCAGAAACCTCCCCACTTTGATGCAATCCCTAATTATGCCTACACAGCTTGGTTGTGTGCCTGCCCCGAGTTCAATAGAGATATGTCAGGTCAGAGTCCAGAATGCAGACCAGACTACAAAGGAAAAATTACACCAGAACCAAGGACTACAAATAGTGTGAGTAAAGCCTGAATATCCTTTAACATCATCTTAGTGACAGAATAAACCAGAGAAAAGAAAAAATGACAAAGACAACACAAGACTTTAACTTGTCTGTCTCTTGGTAAAACATCTGTCTCATTGAATTTTTGGAAACAGGGCAGGAGAGGAGGGAGGCACATTGAATTTTGGAAACATAACTGGGAAAGAACGGCCGAAATGCATGTGCATATGCAAGGGCCCTGAGCCTGAGCTTCCAGAAGCGTGCATGCACATGTTTGTATGCATACGGGACTTCCAGAAGTGTGCATGCACCTATTTAAATACATATATGTACATGTGTGAGTATATGCACACACAAGGGGCTCCAGAAGTGTGCATGCACAGATTTACATACATATACATATATAAAGTGTGTACGCATAGGGGCCTTCAGATACCCAGCCTGGGAGGACAGTCTCACTTGCCTTAAGAAGTTCACGATGGTGCTGAAGTTTCCTGGGATGACCAGGACCAAAGCCACTGCCGTGGTGAATATCAGGGCTGGAGCTGGTGTGAGGCGATGCACGTGAACCATGGACAGAAGTCGGGGCTGAGAGGCAAAGCCAAGTGTCAGGCAGCCCCAGGGGAGCCACAGTGTGTGTCTTCCCCCTCGAAGCTCCCAGCCCTCTTCCTCTGCCAAACTCGCTCTGGATATGAGTGTGCCCAACCTAACAGTCCTCAGTCTCCACAGCATCCAGATGTAGGTCTCTGTGGCTCAACTGGGGTGACCTGGCCCAGGATGCAGGTTGGGGGGTCTGTCCCCCCAGGCCAGCCAAGACCCAAATAGCTTAGGATGTTGGGCTGGAGTGTGGAGAGCTGTAGCAGATGCCTGACCAGGTCTTTCAACTTTCTATTGGTCACCCTCAAGATAGGAAGAGGGGCCAGGATGGGGAAAGACGGCGAGGGGGGAGGGTGGGACAGGCATGGATGGAGCATGGACAGGGATATTGGGTTACCGTGGCAGACTGTATCATTGTTCAGCAAATATTCAGTCTCCCTCTCCCCACTGTGTGGGAGAAATATAGTTTCCCATCCATCGGTATTGGAGTTGGCCAAAGAAATGTGAACAGAAGTGACAGAGCAGAGGCTCTAAGTCTTATGTGGTTTGGCTTGGTCTCTTGAACCCCTGCCACCTGCTCTGGCAAAAACATGCCCCAGGAGCCACTGCTGCCTTGGCCTGGGTCCCTGAGATAAGAATGGACTCACAGTCGGAACGAGAAGATCCGACCACAAGCCCCCGTCTGCAGCAGAGGCACAGCTGACCCATCGACTCACAAATGATGAAATGTTTGTTGTTGTAAGCCACTGAGATTTGGGGGTTGTCTATCATTCAGCGTTATTGCAGCAAAAGCTAACAGTGACAGAGACTCCCCTTGGAGAGTGGCCCAGAGGATGAACACTGGCGTTGCTCCCCCTCGCTGCCCCCGCACGACTGGTGAGCACAAACGTCCCCGTCACCTACAACCTCCACAGTGTGACCCAGTACAGTGATCCCCCAAAATCTGGAGGTAAGGGGACTGGAGTTTAAATGGAGATGCATGGAACGCTTGAGTCCCATTCTCAGAAGGGGGAGGGCTATGTCTGATAGGGGAAGTCCTGGTTTGGCCTAAACGCTAGGCTTCCAGCAAGAGAAACTCAGCTTTCAGTCCTTCCAGTGCCCCTCCTGCAGCCCCCACCACCTTGCCCAGCCCAGAACTGTCTCTCACCATGTGGCCCTCTCTCGCAGCCACATAGCACACACGGCTTCCACTGAAGAAGATCCCATTGGCAGAGCCGAATGTCGAGAGTACGACAGCCCAGGGCATCAGCCAGGCCCAGGCCCCCAGAACACGGTTCCTAGGACAACAGAGGGATCAAGGGAAGAAGCTCCGGCAGCAACCTGGAAGACCACCACAAGGCCCTACTTGGGAATGGAGCCGGAGGCATCGGAAGCAAGTTGAAATACACATGGGGCACCCTCCCTCCCCATCCTAGATTGCCTGCCCAGTGGCCAAGGAATACACCATGTGACGCACTCACCCCCAGCTCACAGCCACAGCATCAGAGGAAAGGATCTCACTGGGGGACAACACTACCAGGTAACTGATGTTGACCAGGATGTACAGGCCAGTGACCAGGGGGATGGCGATCATCAGTGCCCACACCAGGTTCTGCTGCAGAGTCAGGGAGAAGAGGCCACATGTTAGCCAGTGAGGTCCTTCTCAGGCCCCCAGAAGAAGCTCAACAGTGCCGTGCTGATCTCATCCTGGCCACAGGGCATGTATCAGGCCCTAGAGGGCACTCAGGCCATGTGCCTCTCTCTGTGAGCTCAGAGTCCCACAGCATGGACACACATACTGGCAGATGTACTGGGAGGCCATGAGGGGCACTAACTAGTCAGAGCAGTGGAGGTACAGAGGGGCTGACAGAGAGGAGAGGAGTCATCATCAAAGCTTCCGGAATAAGTAGGACCTTGCACTGGGCTTTCCTTGAAGAATGGGAGAGATTCAGGCAGATGGGAAGGGGAGATATTCCTAGCAGGGGCAACCATGAGAACAGAGGCACAGAGAAGAGACAAGGAAGTCAAAGATCTCCATATCAGCTGTTCACTGATCACTCCAGCTGGAATATTCCAGGACCCACTGTGCTAACCCTGCCTAGTTTCTGGGTCCCCAGGACTCAGACCCAGACTGAGGGCCATTACCCGGGGGTTATACTCTGACCCTCAGTCTCCTCAACTGGAAATTGGAGATGTGTAAAATGGGACTCCCCACTGCTCTGCCTGTCTGCAAGTTGTGAGGGTCAGCAAAGCAGGAGGGAAAGGAAGGGCCTGAACACAGGGGCTGTGGGCACTTGGACCAGTTTGCACTGTTGGGACCTCAGTGCCCAGCTGACCATGGTCACCCAATAAATGTATTGAGCAGGCATTCAATAAAAAGAGAGGAATGCATGAAAAGGGGGTGAAATCAGAGTGCAGACTCCTTCCTCCCACTCTGCACCCACAGCCCTGGACATCATTCTGGAATCAGGAGCAAATGGAGGGAAGGGGCCTCCCTCTGGACCCACAGAGCTTTACCCTACATTCCCCAGGCTCAGGCCAGCCCTGGAAAGACATCTTTAGACCCTAAAGCAGGAACACGCTTCGAAGTAGGAGAAGCACATCTGTGGCACTCTCGGATCTCCTGGAGGGCTTTCTTTGGGTGTCTTTTGGCTCACCTTGGGAAGGGCAGGCAAGCACTGATGGGCCCAGAGCCTTACCCCTCAGTACCAGATGGTATGCCAGAGCATGGCATTGCTGTTACTGACACTTGTAATGTAACGGGAAACAAAACAGAGAAGAGGTCATTCTTTACCAAGATGCAGGGAGGTCTCTTTCAGACTTAGCAGAGCTGTCCATGGGGACTGCACCAGAGCCCCAGGCTGACCACCTCCCCCACCCAGTAGGACCCTCCCCCATTTGGTCATCTGCCCCGGATCAGCATATCTTCTGTTCTCCAGCATTATATAAAAAGCGATTTCCAAAGCTTTCTGCCAGGGCTGAGACCTGCCCACAGAAAACTTTGGAGGTGGGTTTGGGAGGAAGGACATGGGGGCATTGAGGACAGGGTAGTAATCTCAGGGCTCACCGTGATCACATTGGGGCCGAGCCTATTCTCACACTCCCCTCATTTTCCTTGAGAAACAAACATGCCCTATTCTTTCTGGTCTCTAGGTTCAGGCTCCTACCACTTCTACATGGCTCTTTTACCACAAACTGCATCACCACTTCAAGGCTCAGCTCTAGCCCTCCTCTTCCAGGAAGCCCACTTGATTGTTCTGCCTCATGGGGATCTCCCTTTCTGAGCTCCAGCATCAAGTGGAGGCAGTGCCCCGACAAGCACACCTGCTTTATTGTCTCCAAGCCTCTGTCCTGTCCTGTCCTCAAAGCGCAGGGGCCAGGTAGTGTGACCAATTCAGCCCAGTTTACCTGTGACTTTCTGGCTTCTAGCACTGAAAGTCCAGCATCTCTGGGAACCCCTCAGTCATGGGCAACTGGATGAGGAATTTTTCTCTTCAAGGGAAGTATCCACATAATAAACATTGGAGTTTTGGCCTTTCCAAAGGATGGTTGGTCAACCCACCTAGCAGGTCACGTGGCAAGCTTGTGAAACTGACACAAATAGGACAGCAATGGATTCTTGTATGAGATGGGTCCTCTCAGGTCCCTTCCAGTTCTAAAATCTGGGAATCTGAGAGCAAAGGAAATTGCCCCAACCACAGTGTGGGCATAGCAGCTACTTCCTCGTCATTCCAGTCCTGACAATATGGCTCTGCCTGGGCCCAGTGGAGCAGTGTCCTGGGTTCCTCCCTCTGTGGGCCTCATCATGGGGTGCCCTCAGCAAGGTGAGCACCCATCACGCATGACCCAGCCCCACACTGAGTCAGAGGGAAGGGATCTGAAGCGCTTTTGAACTTGACTCATCTTGGGCAGCCCACCCACCAGCTACGAGCTGTGACAGTTGCACAGCCTTGAGCTGGGCTAGGGACAAGTCTGTCCAGGACAACACAGGAACAGTAAGATTTCCTGGTTTCATTCTCGAGTACCTTAATCCCTCACTCAAACCCCAGGGCGCACAGGCATAAGGCTGGCCTTGGTTTGCCACACGCTCTGCAGTTTCTTGAAAAAAAGTGTGAAACAAAGATACACCTAACATGTGCTTCAGAAGGCAAGTTAGAGTCAGAATTTCAAATGCCCAGCATTCAGACAAATGGCTTTGTTTTTGCTTTAAAACCCACATCTGTAAAAAATGCTGTCTATTTAGCCGGGGTTGACAAACAATAGCCTGTGGACCAAATCCAGTCCGCCACTTGTTTCTGTAAATAAACTTTTTCTGGGACACAACCACACTCATTTGTTACCTATGGCTGTTTTAGTGCTACAACAATGGGATCGAGTAGTCGCGACAGAGATCGTGTGGCCCGCAAAGCCTAAAATATTGAGTCTCTGATCCTTCGTAGAGAAAGCTTGCTGATCCCTGCTCTATAGCAGGGGAGCTTGTCTCACCCATCTTTGGGCCCCTTGCTCTTTCCCTGGACCAACTCTGAGCCCAGGCTCTGGATTCAGAGAGAGAGGGGTCTCGCCCCTGTGAATGGAATGGGCCAGTGCCCTGCTCTGCAGCCCCCACCCTGGAGCCAACTTGATGGCTCACCAGCCATCACTTGAAATTACAACCGTGATTATGCCACTTGATACCCCAAAGCCCTGTGAGGTGGGCAGGGCAGCCAGTATGATCCCCATCTCATAGGCAGAGAACTGAGGCACAAGGAGTCACGCGCAAGAATAAAAACTAGGTCTGGGACTCCTGGCTCTCTCCCGTCTTTCTCTCTGCTCTTGGACTTTAGTCTTCCAAGTTCCTCTTCTCCTTTCAATTTCTCCCCACCCCCCGCTCCAGGCAGCCTTTGCTGAGAGCTGAGAGATGTAATGGCCCTTAAGCCAGGCCAAAGGTCATAGAGGAAAAGACTGGCAGTCTTCATTCTAAGAATTTAAAACTTCTGCAGGGGAAAAAGAAAACAAATAATGCCCTAGGCAAATACGTTTATAGCAAAGAGTTAATATCCATAGTAACTGAAGAGTCCAAATATGCCAACCGAGTCCCAAGGGGCCCTGCAGACCCATCCCCCACCAGGGCAAAGACTAGCCAGCCCCAGGTTCACAGGTGGGTGAGCCAGGCAGGACTGGTCCATTCTTCTGTCCCAAACTATCCTGCTATGTCCTGTAGTGGCTCCCATGCTTTGGCAGGTATGAATTAAGTATCTACTACAGTGTTCCAGGGAACAATTCAGGAGATATCTCTGAGTCTGAGTCTGTGTCAGGAGATAAGCTGAGTCATCTTATCTCAGCCTCTTACTAGTCATATGACCTCAAAATCACTTCCCGTCTCTCAACCTCAGTTTTCCCATGTGAAAAATGGGATGATAATACCTGCCTCGCAGGGTGGCAAATGAGACCATGGGTGTGATACTTTAAAGTTCTGTGCTTACTGGAGAAGTTAGTATTTATAGAATTCCATAAACTAATCAGGGTAGACAGTGGGCTGGCATTCCGTTCCATGAGTGCAAGAAGGGACCCCCTGTTTCCAGCCAATTTCTCATGGTTTTAGCTCAACTAACAATAATTGGAGCTGCTGACATGTGGAGATTTCACCCCCAAAAGAAGTATTATGGACTCACGTTTGGATTCTTGAGCTCCTCCATTACATAGTTGACACTATTCCAGCCGTCGAAGGACCACAGGCCCTGGTAGAAGGCCATGCCAATGTGCCCGGCCTGCTGTGTCGTGTTATGGAAGGCGGACAGAAGGACTTCCATCTGGCCATGGCCCTGGCCCAACACCACAGCACCGACTCCCACGATGACAAGCAAGGAGAACACTTTGGCAACCGTACACACGTTCATCAGCCTAGTGGCCAGCCACGAGCTCCAGCAGTTGACCAGCATCAGCAGCAGGATGCAGGCGGCAGCCACACCCTTGAGCAGGGCCTGGGGCAGTGAGGAGCAGCCCTGGTAAAAGGGAGCCACTGCATACTCAGCAAAGCTCAGAGAGATAGCAGCGACAGCGGCTGGTCTGCCCACCAGCACAAACGTGTAGATGACCAGGAAGGCTGGCAAGGAGCCAAAGGTTCGCAGGATATAGGCATACTCCCCCCCAGACTCGGGAACCAGGGCACCCAGCTCAGCGTAGCACAGGGCACCCAGCATGGCCAGGAGGCCACAGAGTGCCCAGACCACAAGACTGGCCCCAGGGCTGCCCATGTAGACCAAGACCCCCTGTGGTGACATGAAGATACCAGAGCCGATCATACAGCCAGCAATCAATGACACAGCACTCCACAAGCCTATCTCCCTCCTCAGCCTCAGCCCATCACCACCCAGCTCCTGCCCTGCCACCCCCTCACCGCCGTCTCTTTCCTGACTTTTCTCCATCTCGGGACTTCAATAGTCGCTGTGTCCAGTTGAGCAGAAGCAGATGCTCTGATACCTATTTGTCTTGTAGGCTTCTTGCAGGAGTTAATGATTACAGCGCCTGAGGGAGTCTGAGCCAAAGGCCAGAGAGCCAGGACACGGCATTTAGAAGGGATTGAGCCTTTACTGATCTACCAACCCCTGTCTGCCTCAGATCCCAGCACAGGCAGTTTGCAGGAGCTATTTGCCAACGTAGCCCAGGATGGGTCGGGAAAGAGGGGTTTTAGTAGAAATCCCCATTGCCCGATTCCACAGCAGTATGTGTGGAATGACAGTCGGATGCGTGCTCTGTGCCAGCAGTATGATTGCTGAGCAATCACACCTCAAGAGCCTAAGAAATCTCTGCAACAGTTTCATCAGCCAAGCAATAAAACCTCCGTTCTATCAGGGTGCCAGTTGAAACTGCAAGATGCCTGAGGAAGAACCAAAATAATCAAAGAAGACGATCCAAATAGTCCAGGACAGAGCCTGTTCCCTCAGCAGGAAGGGAGGAGGTGGTTAGAGTACAGGGCCTGAGAGGGACTGCCTGCATTCAAATCCCAGCTCTGGTCCCTCATAGTTGTGTGACCTTGGACATGGTCTCTGAATCTCACCCATCTGTCAATTCATGACCATACCCAGCATGTGGGGTTGCTCTAAAGATTAAATAACATAGCCCGTTCAAAGTAGCTAGAATAGGAGCTGACATGTAGTAAGCTTCCCTTACATGGTAGCCATTACCATCTGGCTAAAAGTTTCGTTAGTTCCCCAGTTTCAGATATATACATATATCTGAATATTACATATGTATATGTATAACATAGTATGTTTAATTTAACACTTAATTTCATTGATCTATGAATAATGTTCATTGCAGGATATAGTGTGCAACTTTTTTATTGATTCTCCCTTATATTTTTAAAATCTTGGGTTTATAGAACCTTTACTAGTAATGTTAGAGAAAAGCCAGTGGAACTCACTGGCATTTGGGGTAAAGACTCTGGCACCCAAAGTGGGCAGAAAGGTACTTGCAGTCTCCCACACAGGCTGACCTAGCTCAAGCTAGCCATATGGGCTACGTGGATATCATGTACATGGGTAATCAGTAAAGCTCTTAACAGATGCAAAGGGCTTCACTGTCACCGGTTCCTGGGGTGTTCATCCTGCCTCCGCTCCTTGCTGCACAGAAGCCTACTGGGCATAGGTCCTCAGAAAATGTAGAGCCATCTTCTTCAGAAAATTCCCGGAGAGGGGGCCCTCCAAGATTCAGAAGGAAGTCCTCCAAGATTCCCACCCAGTAGGAAGAGAGAGAAGAGGGCAGAGAAGTACATAAGAAAAAAAGTAGGTGGAAGAATTGGAAGGAAAAAAGATCAGCTGCCTTCCTGGCAGTCGCTAAGTAATAACTGAGACCCTCAAATTTCTCCTTCTCCGGGGACTGTTGCTGGTGGATGTTGTGGAAGTTAGCCAACTGCAGAGTTTGAGAACAGCCCACCAGACCACTCTCACCTCTGACACCAATAGGAAGTTTGGGGGTTCCCAAGACCAGTCTTAGGTTCAATAATTTGCTAGGACTCACCAAAAACTTTTATACTCAAGTTATATTTTATTACACGGAAAGGATACACATTAAAATCTCCCGAAAAGAAGAAAGGACATAGGGCAGAATCCAAGAGTGTTCCAAATACAGAACTTCCAGTTCTCCTCTCCCCATGGAGTCAGGACAGCGTTAATCTCCTGGCATCAGTGTGTGGTAATAGGTACATCATACCGCCAGCAGCAAAGCTCACCTGAGCCTTCTGGTCCACGCCTCACTGCGGTTACATCACATAGACGTGGTGGACTGCTCACGTGACTGACCTCAGTTTCCAGCCCCTCAGGAGGTCGAGCTGATATTTCATGACCAAAAGCCCCCCCATCCACAATCGCATATTACTATCTGACTGGCCCAAGGCCCCCAGGCAAACAAAGACCCTGCAATCAAGCATGACATTCCAAGGACTTAGAGATCACCTCCCAGAAGCTGAGGGCGAGGGCCAGACCTCTCTCTGGGCAAGGTTAGATCCTTTACTACACAGATGTGGAGGCTCCTGTGACTGGAAGAACATCATGAGAATATAAAGACTGTTTTTAATGACTCATCTTGTCAAGCAGTGTGTCTAAAGAGGAGGACTCTAAATGCCAGGCTAAGGAGCTGGGATCAGCCAGGAATGGGAAGGAAAAAGGGGACGAGTAGAAGTGAGAGTGGGGAAGGACCCACTTTGGGGTTTTTTCTGGATGGGGGAAATGGAGACTCTAAGGTGCTATGGGCTTCAATTATCGACTCCCCCATCCCTTCCAGAATCTAACACAGTGTGGCCTTCAGCTCTAGGGTCAGGGCTGCCTGTGAGGAAGGAACCCTTTGAAGCAGAACTCAGACCAGATGGCATCCCTGTGCTGCCACCACAGATGATAGGGGTAAGTTGATGTGACCCTGTCTGAGTTCAGCAGAATGGATGCAGCAGGAAGAAATTCAGCATCCAGGAGCCAGAGAACTGTGTTTTACGTCACTGGGCTTTCAGCGGGGTCTTCATGATCTCCATTTCCCATCAGTAAAATGGGGCTGATGATTCTCCCACAAAAGTGTTCATGAGAATAAGCTGAGAACTCTTATATCCCATCATCCTATGGAGATGAATGAAGTTACGTTAACATCAAATACTCACATTTCCTGAGACCGGCCCAGGGGCGTAGTGGTTAAGTCTGCACACTTTGCTTCCGTGACTCGGGGTTCACAGGTTCAGATCCTGGGCTTGGACCTACACACTGCTCATCAAGCCATGATGTGGCGGCATCCCACATACAAAACAGAGGAAGATTGGTACAGATGTTAGCTCAGCGACAATCTTCCTCAAACAAAAAAAGAAAGATTGGCAACAGATGTTAGCTCAGTGACAATCTTCCTCATGAAAAAACAAAAACTCACATTTCCTGCTCTTGCCCTTATTGATCACATGTGATCTCCAGGCACCTGCAAAGTCTCCTCAAGTATTTTAGGGAATTCTCAGGAAACGTCTCACCTGTGCTCCAAACCAGCCTGCCAGCCTCAGTCTACATATGGCACCCACTCTCTTCCCCCTCTTGCTCCAATTCCCCCTGTCAGGGCCTGATATCAAGGGTCAGCAACTCTTTCTGTAAAGGGCCAAATAGTAAATATTTTAGGCTTTGCAGAGTGTACAGTCCTTATCACAGTTTCCCAACTCTGCTATTGTAGTGAGAAACCAACCATAGACAATATGTCAATGAATGAGTATGGCTATGTTCCAATAAAACTTTATCTATGTACAATGAAATTATTATTTCATGTAATTTTCACACGTCACAAAATATTCTTCTTTCTATTTATTTATTTATTTATTGTGAAGAAGACCAGCCCTGAACTAACATCTGTTGCCAATCCTCCTCTTTTTGCTGAGGATGATTGACCCTGGGCTAACATCCATGCCCATCGTCCTCTACTTTATATGGGACACCACCTCAGCATGGCTTGATGAGCAGTGAGTAGGTCTGCGCCCAAGATCCAAATTGGCGAACCCCGGGCTGCCGAAGCAGAGCACACAAACAACCACTACACCACCAGGCCGGACCCCCTTCTTTTTATTTTTTATCAACCTTTTTAAAATATAAAAACCATTCTTAGCTGACAGGCCATTAAAAAAACAGGCAGCAAGTCAGATTTGTATCACAGGCTGTAGTTTGCCAACTCCTGCCCTCTACCCATGATACTCCAGTGAGGGCACCTCATTCCTGTGAAAATGTCAAGGGCACCTCATAATTTTGTGCCAAGGTGCTGCCTTCAGTGTTTCAGAGCTTCCAGTCCTCACAGTGCCAGGAGGTGCTGGGATCCATGCAAAAATGGAGGAAGTCCCATCCCCCCAACATTGTGAAATACTTTGTCATCTCAACCTGGAAGCTTCGCTTCACCATATGCCCAGAGATAATCACAGTATAACCACACAATAAGGTCACATTGTCTTAATACCCAAAGCTGTCTGAGTCCCCTCTTACAACCTCACCTAGGGGTAGAGCCAGGTTTTGTGGAGCTTGACACATATAAAATTTAGGGGCCCTCTTTAATACAAAATCGGCACAGTGGTGACATCAGTGTAAATGATGGAGTAAGGAACTCCAAAATCTGCCCCTTCCTAAAAGCAATGGAAAAACTGGTAAAAAAAAAAAAAAAACTGTCAGAATCAATTTTTTCAGAATTCTGGGAACTAATCAAAAGCTTACAATAATCAGGAGAGTGCTTAATCAAGAAAAACAGCTGAATCCTGGTAAGGACAGGGAGCTTTGTGGCATTTTAACTTACTCTAGTTCCATCCCCAACTCCCCAGCTCAGCAATAGCCTTGAAAATAAACAGCTTGCATTCCTGGTACCAGAATCTGTACTGGAGGGAGCAGAACAGACTTCATCCACAAGAAAATTGTAATTATTTGTTTTAACCTGTCTGGTGGTTTCCTGGAAGACCGGCTCAAAAAGCTTGCCTTTATCTCATCTAACTTGGAACTCGCCCAGTGCTAAGGCAGCAGGCAGCAATCAGTGACAGTCAGGGCAAACAACAGGCTAACCAAAATGCTTGGAAGGAAAGACTGAAGAATGAGATGCTTGGGGGAATAAGGGTTTTGAAATCCTTTGAAATATTCCTGGCAATCTAGAAGGCCACACACAGCCTGGAGTGGTGTGCATGCTTAGGAAAGACCAGAAAAGGCTCTAAACTCTCACCTCTGGCTCACCTTCCCTTCAGGCTCTGTGCAAGCAGGAAGTGAAGGCTAAGATAGCATTGAAAACTGCCTAGCTGATTGTTGAAGGTGTAACCCAACACATACACAGCACCCATCTGCAAAAACTAGGAGATTTTTTGGTTTCAGGCATTGAAAGAAATCTCTGTCTAATCATTAGCTGACTACTAAGCTAATAGAACAGTGACTTAGGGGCCACACACAGACAAGAATATAGACTTTACAAAATTAGTTCAGAAAAGTCACTAAAAAACAACTACAACAAGCAGTAACAAAAACCCTTGAAAGGGGAGGGAATTTGATTTCCAGAGTTGCCATGTTACAATATTTAAAATGTCCAGTTTTCAAAAACAAAGTGATGAGGCATGCAATGAAACAGGAAAATACATCCCATACGTGGGAGGGTATGGGGGAAGGGGAAGCAAATCAATGGAAACTGCCTCTGAAGAAGCTCAGATATGGGGCTTACTAAACAAAGACTTTAAATCAGCTATTTTAAATTTGTTCAAAGAGCTAAAGGAGGGGCCAGCCTGGTGGCATAGTGGTTGGGTTCACACACTCCGCTGTGGCAGCCAGGGGTTCGCATGTTCGGATCCTGGGCACACACCTACACACCCCTTATCAGGCCATGCTGTGGCAGGCATTCCACATGTAAAGTAGAGGAAGATGGGCACAGATGTTAGCTCAGGGCCAGTCTTCTTTAGCAAAAGGAGGGGGATTGGTAGTGGATGTTAGCTAGCAGCTGATCTTCCTCACAAAAAAAGAAAGAGCTAAAGGAAACTATGTCTAAAGAAGTAAAGGAAACCAGGAGAACAATGTCTCATCAAATAGAGAATACCAATAAAGAGATCAAAATCATAAAAAGGAACCAAATAGAAATTCTGAAGTTGAAAAGTACAATAACTGACATTAAAAATTCACTAGAGGGCCTCAACAACAGATTTGATCAGGCAGAAGAAAGAATCATCAAACTTGAAGATAGGTCAATTGAGATTATCTAGTCTGAGGAACACAAAGAAAAAAGAATGAAGAAAAATGAACAGAGCCTAAGAGACCTGTGGAATACCACCAAGTATACCAACATATGCATAATTTGGAGCCCCAAAAGTAGAGAACATTTGAAGAAATAATGGCCAAAAAACTGTTCAAATTTGATGAATAAACATTCATTTACATATCCAAGAAGCTCAACTCCAAATAGAATAAACTGAGAGAAATCCATAGACACCTCATAAACAAACTATCAAAAGTCGACGACAATGAGAGACTCTTGAAAGCAGCAAGAGAGAAGTAATTCATCTTGTGCAAGTATTTCTCAACAAGATTAACAGCTGATATCTCATCAGAAACCATGGAGGCTAGAAGGTAATGGGATGACACATTCAAAGTGCTGGTGAAAAAATGTCAGTGAAGAATTTTGTATCCAGCAAAACTATCCTTCAAAATAAGAAAGAAACTAAGACATTCCCAGATAAACAAAAACTGAGATAGTTCATCACTAGAGACCTGTCCTCCAAGAACTGCTAAAGGGAATCCTGCAGGCTGAAATGAAAACACACTAAACAGTAACTGAAAACCACACAAAGAAATAAAGAACATTAATAAAAGTATCAACATAGATAAATATAAAAGACAACATTAATGTATTTTTTGTCTTTACTTCCTCTTTTTTCCTATCTAACTTAAAAGATGACAACAAATGGGGCTGGGGCACTAGATATCTACATGAAAAAGAATGAATTTGGACCTCTATCTCACACCATATAAGCAAATTAACTCAAAATGGATCAAAGACCTAAACATAAGAGCTAAAACTATAAAACTCTTAGAAGGAAACAGACCTTGAATTAAGCAATGATTTCTTAAATATGCCACCAAAAGCAAACTTCAAAAGGAAAAATAAATAAATTGGACTTCATCAAAATTTTAAACATTCATTCATCAGAGGACACTATCAAGAAAGTGAAAAGACAATCCACAGAATGAGAGAAATCAATGAGAGATATGCAAATCGTATATCTGATAAGTGCCTAGTACTCAGAATATATAAAGAGCTCTTACAACCCAACAACAAAAAGACAAACAATCCAATTTTAAAATCAGCAAAGGATTTGAATATATATTTCTCCAAAGAAGATATTCAAATGGCCCTCAAATACATGAAAAGATGTCCAACATCATTAGTCATTAGGGAAATGCAAATCAAAACCACAATGAGATGCCTCTTCACACCCAGTAGGATGGCTATAATTGAAAAACAAAAAATAAAAAATGTTGGTGAGGATGTGTGGAGAAATTCAAACCCTCATACATTGCTGAACTCTCATACCTTCCTCATACATAGGAATAGAGAATGGTGCAGCCACTGTGGAAAATAGTTTGCAATTCATCAAAAATTTAAATATTAAAGTTACCATATGACCCAGCAATTCCATTCTCAGGTATATACCCACTAGAATTAAAAACAGATGTTTACACAAAAACTTCTACATGAATTTTCATAGCAGCATTATTCTTAATAGCCAAAAGGTGGGAAAAACTCAAATGTCCACCAACTGATGGATGGATAAATGAAATGTGGTATATATCCATACAATGGAATATTATTCAGCCATAAAAAGAATAAAGTACTGATATGCTACTACCTGGATGAACCTTGAAAGTGTTATGCTAAATGAAAGAAGCCAGATATAAAAGGCCACATACTGTGTGACTGCATTTATATAAATTGTCCAGAATAGGTAAATTCATAGAGACAGAAAGTGAATTAGTGGTTGTCGGGGGCTGAGGAGTGACTGCTTTAATGGGTATGGGGCTTCTCTTTGCAGTGATGAAAATATTTTGGAATTAGATAGTACTGATGGTTGTACAATATTATGAATATATAGTCATATGTCTCTTAACAATGGTGATAAATTCTGAGAAATGCATCATTGGGTGATTTCATCATGTATGAACATCATAGATTAGATTTACACAAGCCTAGATGTTATAGCCTACTATACACTTAGGCTATATGGTACTAATCTTATGGGACCACCATTGTATATACAGTCCATCGTTGACTGAAATGTCATTATGCAGCACATGACCGTACTAAAAAACACTGAATTTTGCCTTTTAAATGGCCAATTTTATGGTATGTGAATTTTATCTCAATTTTTAGAAATTGAAAACAATATATCTGCAGGGCTTTGGAAGGGGCACGTGCAAGTGAGGGGTCCCAAAGCCTGAGTTCTGTTAGCTTCAAAGGAAATCTGTCTCTGTCTCCCCTCCACCAAGACAGCAGGAAGTCCAGTCTTTCCCTGTGGTTCTCCTCCACCAATATCCACGAGGTCCTCAGGGGTGCTTACACTGTTCTGTGAGTTAGACTTCCTGTCAATCAGCTCTCTGCTGGGACAGCAGAAGTGGAGACATGTCCCTTGAGGCCAGACCCAGCAATTGCTAGCTTATAGAGAGCCCCCTCTGCTGGCCTTGGCTTCCTCCACTGCATGGTGTACACCAAGTACCCGGAAATTACAGTGCTGTGGACAAAGGAGAGACTGTTTATAAAAGCAAACTTTTTATCTAAAACTAGCTAATTATTAACCTATCCCCAGTGAGGCACTAATGTACCCGCTACTGAGCCACTGAAAGTACAGTGCTGGCCGGGCCCTGGAGGTGAGCTGATCCAATACCATCCTGTTTACTGGTGAGGACCCTGAAGCTCAAAGTAGGGCAGTGTAGGGCCCAGGCCACAGAGCCAGCTAGTGACTCCAGCCATGCTGAATGGTGACTGCAGACTCCACACACATTAGTGATTCCAGTCCCAACAAACAGGTCAAGACCAAAGTGTCCGTATCAGGTGGCCCTTCCAGAGATTTCTCCCTCTTCTGAGCTTCGGTTGCTTCTGTATCCTCTACGGCACTTGCCACCTTCTCTTTCATTTTCTAATTATTTGCTTCCTTTTTTAGCTTCCCTTCTCACCAGGTGAGCTCCTGGAAGATGGAAACAGGCCTCATTTGCCTTTATACCTTTTACAGTTGAGCCCAGCAAAGAGTGATCAAGAAAGGTTTTCTGGAGGGGTAAGAGAATGAATGAGTGAGTGAGTGAATAAACGAATGAGTGAGCAAATAAATAGATTAGAGATAAGTGAATAAATGAGCAAAAGTATAAATAAGAGGATTATGAATGAACAAACTCCCCACTAAGCTCTGCATCTGGAGATCAGTCTGAGGACCAAGTGATCAGTGCCCAGGGTCTGAGTAGATTTCACCATGCAGGTCCCCGGGTGCGGTGGGAGGTGGCTTGGAAAAAGCTTTCAGCTCTACACAGGCCCAGAGAAGAGTCCATGAGAAGCTCAGAGTGAGGAGGTAGTAGAATGAGCCCCTGGGCTGAGTCCCCAAGGATGCTGCCTGGAACAAACTGGGAGAGGCTCGGCTAGTCATTCTGACCACTGCGCAGACCCTGGGATCTCAGCAGAGGCTCACCTGTGTTGTCCCTGGTCTATGCAGCTTGGTTCACTCTCCTACTTTGCCCATCCATGAGCTTGGAGGTGCCCACACCCAATGGGAAGTTTAAGCAAGGCTCTTGCTGAGTCCCTGTACACATGTGCAGACCTCTCTTGCGCTAAGCCCTGTTTCCCTCCGTCTCCAGATGGGCAGCTCCACCCCCTCTTTTCTTTCATACCTGACTCCAGCTATACTGATCCCCAGGTTGACCTGGATTATGGGACCAGTCCTCACCCCTTTGCCTGCCCAGGCTCTGTCTATTCATTCCAGCCCCAACTTAGCAAGATGCTAAAGATATTCCACCTCTTCCACTTGATCAGAGAAAAGGAAGACCAGTGGGGCCTATCTGCAGAGGGAAATGCCTCCATACTTACCAGAAAACTCCATGAGGAAAAAATTATATCAAAATAAGAGGGTCTGAGAACCCGGGCCAGACAAAGGCCTGGACTCAGGGGGAGGCAGGGAGAGAAGGAAAGAAAAATAACCTACAATTCCAGCACCCAGCACACTGTCATATTTTGGTGTGTATTCTTGAAGGGTTTTCTGTGTATATGTATTTTCTTAACTTATAAATAGCAGATTATAGTGGACATACTATTTTTTTATTGTGGTAAATATACTTCACATAAAATTTGCCATTTTTAAGTAAGTGTACAGTTCAGTGGCGTTAAGTCTGTTCAGATTGTTGTGCAACCATCACCACTACCCGTCTCCAGAGCTTTTTAATCTCTCCAAAATGAAACTCTGTATCCATTAAACACTAATTCCCCATTCCTCCCTCCATGCACTGTTGTTTAACCTTTGTTTTTGTTTCCACTTAAAAATACATCAAGAATTGTATTTAATGGCTTTCTCGCGACCATTTTCAACAGCCAACTGGAGCTTTCTTTCTCTCCAGGCCTCTGTGGCTCAGCCTGTGTGACAAGTTGAGCCAGCCATGGCACCATCTTGGCAGGGGATATCCTCACCCATTGGCCAGACAGCATCATAAGAAATTGCAATTTTGATCAGTGGGGTCTTCCAGGAGCATGCCCATGGAACAAAGGGATCACTCCACACTTTTCCTGGGCAAGAAGCCTCTTCTTTCCAGGTCTCTCGTCCACTTACTCATTGACTTGGCTCAGCCCTGCCTGTCCTCCCCATCACACCAGTGACACACAAGGCCCCAAGTGGAGGTGACCACAAGGATGGAGTAAATGTAGTAATGATGACATCCCCTCCCATGTGCTCAGCATTTACAAAACACCTTCCTATCCAGTTCTCTATTTTATTCTCACAAAGACCCTGGGAATCAGGAATTAGGATCATTAAATGGGCAGATAAACAGAGTTAGAGCTGGAGTAGTGGGGGAATATCTGACAGGCACCATGCTGGTACAGGGCAGAATCTGTTGGGAACCCAGCTCTTCTGAGAAGCTATGACAGTTTAGGTGAAACAGGGTAATCTATGGAGGCCGTGTCAGTGGGTTTATCTCAACTTGGTTGATCCAAGGAAGGTTTTCATCACAAAGAGACCTTAAGAAAATTCCAAGGGAAGTAGGAGGAGATACAAGATTATCATATCTCCCTCCCTGAAAACCTAACAAAAGCAGTAAAATGACAAAAGCAACAGAATTCAAATGTACAATATATACTTGGAAAAGAACCATCTACAGAAAGAAAAAGATTTGGGGGTCAGTTATCTGGAGATAAATGGACAAACTGAGAGATCAATATTCTGTAAAATCTTACTTACACCCCCACCCCAATCAGGACAAATGTAGAGGAAGACAGTCCAGTGGGAAAATGCAGATTGCCCCTCTCTCCCAGAACCTTCTGCCCATCATGTGTGGCACAAATTTGCAAGCTGTTACTCAGTTGTGCAAAGGAAATGTAGTTTCCTCATTTTCTTTAGTTGATATTGGATAACTCGACCCCCTTGGTTGGGAAAACTTATACTTGCTTATTAATCGTATCTCCATCTCTTCTTGACAAAACAGTCTTTTTAAATAATTCACTCTCTTCAGATAAACACCAAGTTGTTCACATTTCCTCTCTCTAACCCTACTCCTCCCCAAAATGGCATCTGTGTACAAGTGACTGCATAGCATTGGGGGTGAAGGGCCTTAGAAGGGTGCATGAAGGACATTGTTCTGCCTCTGGGTCCTCTGGACTCAATAACAATGCCCTTTGCCCACCTGGATACTGGTGTCATGTGAGCATCCATCACTTTGGTCGATGGCTGGTAAATTTTCAGCCTGTTCCGGCTCAGGCAGGTCCTAGTGGTTCTCCCCTTACTGATTCACACCCACCTCCACTAACCCTGGTATAGAACCTGCTGAATTTCAGTCACATCATCCATCCGGCCTGAAGCTTAGGCTGGACATTTCCCAGCCACTGTGGTGGTACCACATTGCCTTCCTGCAATGGCAGCCCACTGACTTTCCATGCAACTACCAAGTACCTCCTGCTACGGAGCCTGCAAGAACATCTAGATCTTTTCTATTTCACATGACAACCTGGGGAGCACAAGCTCAGGTCCTGTCCCCAAACAACTGTACCACGTGGACATTTGCAGGGTCCGTCCCCATTTGTCAAGATCACCCTGCACACTAGTCTCCTCCCAGAGTTCTAAACAGGCAGCACAACAGAACGTCTGCTGCTTTCGGTTTTCCCCTTAATCTAATGATCTTTATAACACCCCCACCAGATGTGGGCCAGGAAGAGGAAGTCCAAACACACCTATCTGACCTCTTGTTTCTCCTACCTCCCTGTTATCCTTCCTATATCCCACTGGCCAAAGAGATCAGCTTTCCACCTCCAATCTGGGTGGAACCCTTCTTACATCACATCCCCCTCTTCCCTAGGGCAGGAAGCCTTGTGGGAACTGCCATGGACTGAATGGAAGCCTTATTTCTTTACGGGAGAAACTCTGTGGTGAGTCCATCAGGCCTGGCTCTTAAAATGAAAGTGAGAGGACATCCAAAAAGTAGAGGGTACCAAAGACATTGCTTTAAGATCCCCAAATACTACCCTCATCCCCCACGAACAAGCAGGATCTCAACAGGACGGGGTCCCCAATTTGTGCGACTCGGAGGAAAATGGTAGCGAGTCTGATGAAGGATAGGCCAGCTACTAGAATAATATTCCTTCTGTTTTGGAAATTTAGAGAAACAGGAAAAACAAAAATGAAAACAGGAAAATTTGGTGAAACCAAATGTCCACAAAACCTCTGGGCCTAATTCTCCAACATGGTCTTCAAGGCTGTCACTGAAATGAACCCTTCAGGGGTCGTAGAGCTGCGGATGAGGGAGGGGCTAACTCGAACTGGCCCACCCCTGCAGTCACAGGCCAGCGGTGCCAGCGTCCTGAAGCTCCACTCCTGGTCCTCCCAGGCTTCAGCCAGGGCCATTCCCTAGTGGTGGTTCTTAGCACTCTCCAGGCCTCACAACTTGTTGGGTTTCCACCTCTTTTTGGAAGAAATAGAGGCCATAGAGCCAGCCATGTCAGCTCAGCCAAGCAGACAGGATGGACCAGTTCTACAGAACAGTGTGGCTGAGCTCAGGGAAAGCAATCCCAGTACCTAGAGGTCTGCAGGACACTGGTCAGGGGCAGTGACTTGCTACTGAGCCCCTGCACTCCTAGGGCCGGCTCCTCAAACCCCCTTAACTAGGGCTGCTCTCTGGGCCCAAAAGAGCTCAGAGGCTGCTCCCCTAAGGAGCTCAGAGTTGCAGCTGTGAAGCTGGCCTATGTTTGTATGGATGGGAATGCGGGGAGAAGGCAGGGGTTGCAGCTGGGGCCTGACTCTGGGCAAGTACTCTCGTTCCCAACCTGCTGTTATAGAGGTTCCCTCCCAGCACGCCCCCCCCCCCCCAACCAGGTCATTCCATTTTTTCCCTCTCACTTAGAAAAACTTAGTTTTTCAGGAATGCAGGCCCAGGCACACTGCTCAGACTCAGTCCCTCTGACCTGTGGTCACAAGAAGCCTTTTAGGAATCGGCAGGGCCTCACACACCCAGGCAACCAGGCCCAAGGGAGGCTCCAGGGGAGGTGGAATGGAGCAGCCCAGGAACCGCACTGGGCTTTTGACACCCTGGACGATATTAGAGCCTGTTATTTCCAGGAAAATCCAGTGGGAACAAGATCCCACCCCAATTTCTTAAGGCCCTGTGGCCCTACAGCCCCCATGAGAGAGCAGGAAAAGGTGACTGTCAATTCAGAAATCTTGAGTAGATCCTGGTCCTTCCAGGGCCTCAACGTCCCCATCTGTCTAAGGCAGATACAGTTGGCCACTGTGTCTCTATGCTTCAGCAAAGCAGAGCAAAGAGCAATTCCTGCCTCTTAGTCCAGGCCTGACTCTTGGGAGAGGGCCTGAGAGTAATCTTGATACCTGCCCTCCTCCGCACCCCACCCCCCTCAAGAAGCAGAGCACAGGCAAGGCACTCAGAGGGTGGACGCTGGGGCCTGGGCTGTGAGCTGCTGCCCTCTAGTGGGCCCAGAGAAAGGGAAGGAGAGAGAACTGGACAGAGGAGAAAGAGAGAGAGAGAGAGAGAAGGGGGCAGGGGAGAGGGAGAGGAAGTGGAGAGAGGAAGGCCTCAAAGCAAAGGTTGGGTAGAGGGAGATGGAGGAGGGAAGGTGTGGGAGATGGAGTGAGCCGAAGGGGAGAGGCCTCCCCATGTGAGCATCCCCATCCTGTTTGGACATGTTATTCAATTTCTGCAGTTCAATTTCTATCCTATAGTCATGATTTCCACCTGACTTGTACATCAACCCCTCAGAGCTCTGTCAAGTTGTCTGTGACCAGGGGTCTCACTCAACTCCAAGAGCTCTGACCAAGTGGGGAATTCCTGAACCCACTGGGTTTTGCTGATCTTGTCCAGATGTCACCTCTTATGAGGCCCCTCTGAGAATCAGCTGCCAGATGGGTCAGCTCAGGTTTCATCTCTGTCTGACTCCAACTGCCCCATTGAGTCCTCTGACTTCCACCCCACTTTTTTGTTTTCGCTAAATCTGTATTTCTGTCCTTGACCTTCCTCCAGAGCTTCAGACCTATACACCCAGCTATCCACTGGATACCCCACCTGCCTGTCCTTAAACACCTCAAACCCAACATGTCCAAACGGAACTCATCACCTAGCCCAGACCCATTCCTCCTCTGAGCGCTACCATGTTTCTTTAATGTAACAGACACTGTGATGGGCCCCCAAGATCCCCCTCAGGAATGATGGGTTTATTTCCCCAACCACCAGGAATGCTGCCAGCAGAAAGCCCTCAGCTGTCTTCAGGGATTTCCTCAGCTGAGAGAGCCATCTCTCCGGAAGTCACTCCTTTCCCAGGGAGATCTGCATCCAAAAACCAATCAATGTGGGCGCATAAATCCTAGCCCCATTGCCCAAGTTGGTACAACTCTGCAGGGTCATCTCTGTAGGGTCAGCTGAGCTCTCTGTTGAGGCTGTGTTGTGGCTCAACTTCTCCATCTTCCCAATTCTGCTTCCCTCCCTTCCTTCCACAGGTGTTGATCCAGAAAGAACTGCCTAATCAACCTTGGGAATATGAATCTCTGTCTCAGAGACCCCTTTCCAGGGAAGGCAATCTACAACACCTGGTCACAGGGCTCAAACCCTGAGTGTCAGCGCTGGCATCTCCTTCTCCTCACCCACAACGAGAACACCAGGCAGTCCTCCCTTGCTCGTGGCTCAGACCCATCCACTCTCCTCATACCTGGTGCTACCACCCAGGTCCCCTAGCTAGCCGCTCTCATCCTCATCCTTACAGCACAAGGAGCCAGGTTCATCTTCCAAAGCCCCAGTCTCTTCTCCGAAGCTGCAGTCAACTCTCTTGCCTTTGGAAAAAGCCCGCTTGCCTCCCTCGGGACCCCCATCCTCTGAGCCAAACCGCCCTTGTTGCCATTCCCTCACTCGACCCCACACGTACTCCCTGGGCCGCCCAGTCGGGCTCCACCATTCTCCCGGAGCAGGTCAGCCAGGGGGACGTTCCCAGTGTGGGAGCGTGAGGCGGGTGACACCGACGTTAGAACGGACTGGTCGCCCCTAGAGCCGGGGTGGAATCTCCCCCTCTTTGAGGCTCACACTCAAGAGGCCGCTCCCGGGGCCGTGGTGATTCACAGTCGTGAGCGGCGCCAGGATCAATGAACCGCAGGCAGATGGGGCTCCCGGCGCAGGGCACCGTCCACAGGCAGTGACTCAGGGTTGTCCAGCCTCGTCTGTCCCTCACACAATCCCCAGGGCCTGTGGGCGGGCCCAGGACAGACCTGCACCCAGAAGTGAGGAGAACGCCGGCTGCTCCTCTCTGCCGAGTGGCTATCTTGTTCTTTCCTCATCACCTAGACTTTTCTTTGTCTTCACTGAACTTTGTAGAGTGTGATTCAGTGGCATCGACTAGGTGATATATCCAATTATCCCTTATGTGAAATCAAGCTCATAAATGCCATTTACTCTTAGAATCAGGAATTTCTCTTTCTTTTTGTATTTTTTAGAGTTTTCTTAGTTTCTAGCATTTGGAGGGTATTTAAAATTTATTTTTAGTTTTGCTCTTTACACTGCGTTTTTAAAAGAACAATGTATTTGTTCTTCGCTCTGTGAGTTTTGAAACGGCATTTAGACAAAACTGTAAAATGTTGCCCTTTTAAAAATCAATGACTACACATTTTCACCTTCATAAATTATAGAAGCTTTTTGTTTTAAAATGAAAAAGATGTGTATCTACAAATCCAAACTTTACGTTCAAAATTACACTTTGTTTTGAAGTAATTTTCAGAGTCATGTGCCCCTTCCATTATTTATTTGCTTCTTAATGTCGTTCCTAAATATTTTACATTTATTCCCAAGGATTCTAGTTCTGTGTTAACATTAGGAATCAGAGCGATCTGCTTAAGAAACCCAGTTATATTATTTCATTCTTCACGTAGGAAAGGCATCCAAATAGAGGTCCTTTAAATTAATTAGCAGCCAGACCAATATTCAGTATGATCCATTTGTTTTACACACATCACGCATACACACACACAAGCATGTACGTTTGTGTGTTCTTGGAAAATTTCTGGAGAGATACAGAAGAAAAGGTTAACTGTTGTTGCCTCTAAGGAGTAAGACTGGGAAGTGAATTCATGCTTCTGTGGCTGCTGGCATCTCTGCTAGCAAGCATGGTCGAGGAGGTGTGTGTTTTTTCTGTGGTTGCAGAAGCGGAAATCTCAGTGGCTGGTGCTGGCTTTGTGATCACAAAGAGACTGAGTACCGGGCATCAAATTTTTTTACATGAATTGCAGTTGAGGTTGTATATCCTGAAGCCAGCAGCTGGGATAATGATTTCCTTGGCAGGCCTGTTCTCTGGTGTTGTTGTAGGGGAGCCATTCCTAGAAGCTCAGCCTCCAGTCTGCCCTTCCAACAATTTGGTAATCACCTAACTCCCTGTATTAAGTCTCTTTCTACTTAAATTGTCTGGAGTCATTTCCATTATCTGCAACCGTACCTTGAACTGACACAGGGGATGGGGGTAGAGAGGAGAATCACAAATCTCAGAGAAGGAGATCTTCCTGTGAATACCCTCCTTTGTTTAATTTACCCCCAGGGATGAACACGAGGCCTTGACCCACATCCTGCCTTTGCACAGCAATACTGATCCCTTTCTTGTCCTAGTTTCTCCACCTCTTCGCCAAGATATCTGTGTTTGTGTACTAGTCAGGACTATTTGGTTGCAAATGACAGAAACTGTTCATTCAATCTACTTTAGGCAAATATATATATATAGTATTAGACCAACCAAACAGCAAGAAGGGCTGGGATGGATCTGTCTTTTCCTCTCTCTCTCCCTCAACTCTCTCTCTCTCTCTCACTCTCTCTCTTTTTCTGTCTCTCTTTCATGCAAATCTCTATATGTTAGCTTTCCTCTCTTAGGCTGGCTGTCCCCTACAAAAGTGTAATTTTGACTGCTGGCAGCTCATGGCTCATATCACCACAATTTGTAAGAGAAAGGAGAGGGACTTTCCTCCTCTAACTTCAGTTTGAAAAAAACCCCAGGGAATAGTTCTGACTGAATTAGCTTGGTTCACGTGCTCCTCCTTTGGAGAAATCACTGTCATGAGAGTGGCTTAGCTTCTTTCAAGCAGGGTCTGTTACTGGAAAAGACTAAAGGATGCTTTTTAAAAAGTAAATGACGTCTACGATGTGAATCCTTGACTGCTCAACACATACACAACCCTATCTTTACACATATACAATTCTAATCATGATGATGCTTAAAAACTGTGTCTCTCAAATACTAAAACGACCACAGTCACTATGATAGATTGTTTCAAAAACAGCTGCAATAGTTCCTCTCCGTGTACCCATGTCCTCAGATAGTCCTAGGGACGTACTGGTAAACTGGTTCTTTTAAAAGAGAAAATAAAGCCCTGGTTTATAGCATTCGCCAATTTCTGAGTTTTGTGCAAATAATCCATAATCAACCTATAAATCAAAATTGGGGTGAATTTATTATAAGCCAGATCTGAGGACTAGCCAGGGCCTTCTTTCCTCAAGGAAGGAAGGGCACCAAAGAAGTGGAGTGTACAGAGTGGCTATATACTGTCTTGGAACAAAAAGCATACATCACATGTGATAGGAACGTCCCTTTTACAATAGTCACAAGACTGCTTTGCTGGCACAGCAGATCTGTGAACACAGCAGGTCAGTGGTCACGAGGTGAGTGGTCACAAGGTCACAAGCAGGTTAGCAATTAATCCTTAGTTTAGGGAAAGATACTTATCCTAAAGGAAATGCCAATATGCAGGAAATTACATCCCTATCTTTAAGGGCATCATTCCTGTCTTTGGGACATAGTAAATATTTAAAGCAGATGTACATTGCATGCTCAACAGGCCACATCAGGCCCTTTGGGAAAAACAAGGTGAAGCCGAATTAGTTTCAAACCAAATGGCTTCCTCATATACCCATATATATACTATTGCTTTTCATTTATTTATCACTGTGGTGTAAGTACTCCCACCATGGCCAATTTCAAGCTACAAGCAGTTTAACAATAGGCTTGCAAAATTCCTGGAAATTTATCAAAGGGCTCTCAAGCTCTCATACCACTGTCCCCTCCCATACTAGCCCAGGGTTTGGCCTGATGTCACTTCATGTGACAATAGCAAACTTGAAGCAAGCAGAGACTTACCCTCTCTCTCTCCACTCAGAACCCTGACATCAAGGATGTGAATAAGCTACATGAATGAGCTGGATGGTGAGAGACACATAACCAACTGCCCTGTTCGCCCCAGCCAACAGCCAGAAGTGTCAGAGGGGCCATTGACTGAAGGTTTCCAAAACTAGAGGAAGGCCACAGAAGCTGGAGTGAGCCCAGCCAAGACCAGCGGAATTGTCCACTGGACCCAGCCCAAATTGCCAACCTACAGAATCACTGACTAATAAACGATTACTATTTTAAGCCACTGCACGTTAAGGTAATTTGTTATAAAACAAAAGCTAATTGATACACTTATCCTATTCCCCAAAGGGAAACAACCAAGGATTATATCTAGTCACTCCATTCCACTGAGTCCAGAATCTCTTAGTGATCTCTCTTCTTCTCTGAAAGTTTAAGATATGGTTCATCACCATACAGCAACCCATATATTAAGTGAGAAATTCAATCATCTCCAAAACACCTGGTAAACAATGCTGGGGAAAAACAGGCTAACAAAAAGTTCCTTTCAGAAAAGAGAAAAAGAAAAGCAAGATATCTAGTATAATGACATTTGTCATTATTTTTGGCTGTCTAGCATTTGAACTCTTTTTTTATATATAAGGAGTGCACCTTTTGAAGCAGATCCTGTAACCCATGATAGAAGCTAAAAGATATTCCCCAGACTCCCTTCCAGCTTGGGTATGGGCACACAGCCTCGGTTCTGCCAGTCAGATGCATTTACATTTTGAATCAGAAAACCGTGTTGTGAAGAAGCAGAAAACCCATTTGGTTAGTGAGCGGCAGCAGTGGTGGCAGTTCTGGGAACAGTGACTAGTGCCAGCATCAGCCATGTGAGTGACGCAAACCTCAGAGTTTCTCCCAGCATCTCCACCACATAATTTGTAAGTTATGATCTGGAATATTGTTCCTGCCTTCATGTCCTTCAAGCCTAGTTTTTTAGTTCTTCCTCCCCAACACACACAATACTCCTACCACCAGTTCTACAGAGTGGAGTGGGCAATAGAGAAGCTCTAAAGTCCACCTGCCTGGGTTTAAACTCTGGCTTTATCACCAATTAGCTGTGTGAACTTGGGCAAGTTCCTTAACTTCCCTGTGCCATTTCCGCATCCAAAATGTGAGGTTGATCATAGTATCAATCTTAGAGGTGCTATTATTGTTGTTATGAAGGTTGTGAAAAGGATTACATGAGTTTTATACATGAAAAGGATTTCGAACAATGCTTGGTAAAGTGTAAATGCTTAATAAATACTAGCTATAGTTATTATTACTTACTATTATATTAATAAATTCATTTTTCTACATAAATCACTCAGTTTCTGTTGTTTGCACCTAAGAATGCTGCTAGATACAATTAGGCACCAATCCAGAATTTATACCATATCTTGCTAGACAGGAATTATAAGGTACATGTACTTAATAAATTTCAAATGAGCCACTTTCGTTGCTAAAGGTTCTATTGACCGTGGGGATTCACTTTGTCCGGGTCCTCCATGGCCATTGTTGGAGTCAGCACCTTACCAACCAAACTGCTGTTGGTACAGGTGTAGGGAGCATGGGGAATGTTTTGCTACTCTGAACACCACTCTGGAGCCACAGGAGACCAGAGAGGATGTCTTGAGGCACTTTGTCTAAAGATGCCATGCCTACATTTCTACATTTCTATGCTGCATCCTGCTGTCTTGCCTGATGGCATGGTGCTGCCTTGCACAATGGGGGAATTCTAGGGCCTGACGTGCTTTCTGGGTCTTCCCCTTGTACATAAGTGCAGGTTCCTCTACCATCAGATCCCCAAACATATCCAGAGGTGCTCTAGTGTCTACATGACACTTGGCCCAACACATGCACACATCACCTCTTGTGTGTTACTGTGGGTCCCCCGAGTAGCAGACACCAAGACAAGATTAAATGTGGAAGAAATTTATTAGGGGAAATCCCAGCGAAGGAAAATGGGAAGGAAGTCAGGAAAGGCTGGAAGAGATGTCAGCTCATGATACAAGTCTGACTTTGAGTGAAGGAGAAAGGCAAGGAAGGAAGGAAAGTTGGGTGGAAGTGTTTTGTTTGCAATGCAGTTGGAAGGAAAGCTGAGCAAGGACACTGAAGTGTCCTCAGGCTAAAGTCACCCCTCAGAGGGATCCCATGTCTCCCAAGAATGGGCCTGCCTTAGTACCCCTACCACACTCAAGAATTGGCTGGGAGCTGCTGTGAGAAGCGCAGGCTCGGGGGAAATGCAGAGATGGATGTCAGAGGAAGAAGGGGCTGGGGCTGCCTGGTGGCACAGCGGTTTAGTCCACGCTTGGCAGCCCGGGGTTCGCAGGTTCGGATCCCGGTCGCCCGCCAATGCACTGCCTGTCAGCCACGCTGTGGCGGCGTCCCATATAAAATAGAGGAAAGACGGGCACAGATGTTAGCCCAGGGCCAGTCTTCCTCAGCAAAAAGAGGAGGATTGGCAACGGATGTTAGCTCAGGGCTGGTCTTCCCCACAAAAAAAAAAAAAAAAAAAAAGGGGGGCTGTTCACTACATGGTATTGGTACAATTAGCTAGACACAATGGGAAAAAAAGTTAGTTTCCCTACTTTATACCATTAAAAAAAATTCAAATGAGTTAAGGAAATAATGTAAAAAACAAGTTATAAAAGAATGTGAAGAAAATATGGAAGAATCAAAAGACAAAAATAAGAAGTCTAAGAAAGAAGACGAAGAAGAGAAAGTGATTCTCTCTGAGATAGAAGAGGAGTGGGAAGGAGTGGAACCACGATCTATAATATCTTAACTTTTTAAATAATTAAATACAGGTAAAGTTAATTCAAAACAAGAGAGTAAGAGAATACTATGTACTACTTTTTCAACACATCTGAAACTTAGAAAACAAATAGATGACTCATATGCTACTGTAATCATTAAACAAATTAAATAAGAAGTTAAAAATTTTACAGGAAAAAAATAAAAAACACATTCAAGTGACTTTATGGGAACATTCTGCCAAATGCAAAAAACAGATAATTCTAATATTATGCAAATTCTCAGAGAAAAGAAAAAGGTGGAAACATTGCCCAAATCATTTTATGAGGTTAGAATGGTCTTACCACCACCAGATAAGAATAGGACAAGAAAGAAAAATTAAAAGTCAATTGCATTTATGAACATAGATACAGAATTTCTGAACATAATATTAGCAAATTGAATCCAACAATGTATTTTTTAGTTTACTATGACACAGTTGGTTTATCTCACCAATGCAAAGATGTCTGAATTTCAGAAAAATCTATTAACACAAATTATTTACCATATTAACAAATTAAAAGAGAAAAAATATTACAACAGCTGCAGAAAAAATATTTGTTAAATACTAATCATGAAAAAGGTTTAAAGTAACTAAAGAGATCTGCTTTAATCTCACACTGTGAATCAACAAAAAAACTACAGTAAACAATGTACTTAGTAAAAGTCAGGAATGAGACAAGAATGATCACAACCACTGCTTCTATTAAGGATTGTGCTGGAAGTCTAACCAGTGTAGCAAGGCAAAAATAAAAACAAAAATTATAATAATTGAAAGTGGAAAAACAAAATTGCCATTATTCACAGGCAATATGATTGTCTGTAAAGAATCAACAATTATTAGAACTAAGAGAGTTCAACTTAGAAGAAAATCATATTCTAATACACTAATATCTAATACAATATTAGAAAGTGTCATTTTATAAAACACACTAATTGTATCAGTCATCTATTGCCACAATAATGCTGTGTGATAAACCATCTCAAACTCAGTAGCTTGAAACAACGATCATTTATTCTTGCTTGCATGCCTAGAGGTAGTGGGAATTCAGCAGATCTGCCCTGGGCCTGGCTCTGCCTCAGACGTAGGCTTGCGGTTGGGCTGAGGCAGCTCTGCTCCATGCGTCTCTCATTCTTCTGAGACCAGGCTACATCTGGGGTACAGTCTTCACAAGGCCAAAGCACAAGAGGGCAAGCAGGAACTCATGATTCACCCTAAGACATAATCTCTATATTAACTACACCTCCTGTGTTCTTGATGCTCTGTCATTTGGGGGCCTTACAGACCTGGGGAGAGACTCCTTCTCCCAGAGCTCACTAATTCCTAAAGTTAGTAAATAACTTACCTGGGAGCATGCCTCTCATAATCAAGCCGACCACCCTCTCTACCCAACCCTCACATACCAAGCCCAATTCCCCTGCCCTAAAACATCCCAGGGCCAGGTACAAGGTCACTGGAGGCCAACCCTGTAGCCCAAAGCCTGCCAAAATTATTCCACTAGCCGATCCTAAACTGTTTCCCCTGCCCTGCCTTGCCTTTCCCATGGAAACCCCAATAAAGACTGTGGCCTATGCCTTCCCCTTACTCTTTTCTACCTCCTGACCAAAACTGGTGCTTTCCCTGTGGTCCTGCACGGCGTGGCAGGCCCCCTTCTCTTGGGAAATATAAGTAACAAATTCATCTTTCAATGGCATTGGCCTCTCTGTGTTGGCACTCAGTCATCTCCATAAATTAAAATCCCATGGGTACAAATGAGACAGGCTCAGAACTGGCAAATTGTCACTTTTACCCAAATTCCATGGTCCAAAGCAAGTCTGATATCAATATTGAGGGTAGATTTTTCTCCTCCTCTAAGAAGAACTGTAAGGACACATGGCAAAAGATTCAACTATGAGGAAGGCTAAAGCACTGGAAATAATAATGCATCCTGCCACATCATTTTATAATAGCAATAAGGAGAAAGTACCTAGGAATTACTCTAACAAAAGATATTTTCATGACCTTATAGAAAAATTTATGCAACTTTATTGAAAGTATTTTAGAACCTACATAAATGGAGAAATATAACATGTTATTACACAGAAAGACCCAAAGGTGTAAAGATGTCCATTTTCCCCAAATTAATCCATATTCCAATGCAATTTCAATCCAAGAAAATTTGGGGAAAAAAGAACAAGGTGAGGAGTCTTGGCCTGAATAGCAAAACTTACAGTCATTAAAACAGTGTGACATTGGTACAGGGAAAGAAGGAATGCAAAGGAGCAGACCAGAGAGCCCAGAGATGGACATGTGCATCTTTGGAAACATATGGAGTATGTCAGTAGTGCGTTTTCAATAACTGGTGCTGGTAAATAGCTTAACCATGTTGAAAAATAAAATTTAATCCTACTTCATGCCATACACAAACATCAATTCTACATGGGTTAAAGCACTAAGTAAGACAAACTAAATTTGGAAATGTTACCCAAAAAAGCATAGAAAAGAATCTTTCTGACTTTAGGTTAGGGAAGTATTTCTTTTTAAAACAGGACCCAAAAAACATTAACCACTGGGGCCGCCTGGTGGCGCAGCGGTTAAGTTCGCACTTGGCAGCCCAGGGTTCGCAGGTTCGGATCCCGGGCACCTGCCGATGCACTGCTTGTCAGCTAGGCCGTGGCGGCGTCCCATATAAAGTAGAGGAAGATGGGCACGGATGTTAGCCCAGAGCCAGTCTTCCTCAGCAAAAAGAGGAGGATCGGCGGTGGTTGTTAGCTCAGGGCTGATCTTCCTCGCAAAATAAAAAAAAGAAAAAAAAAACATTAACCATAAAAGAAAAGATTGATAAATATTATTATATTTAAAAATTAAACTTTTAAAGATCAAATGGCACTACTGAAGAACAAGTCACAGACTGGGAGAAGACATTTCCAATTCATATAACTGACAAAAAAACTAGTGTCCAGATTATGTAACACCTTTAAATCAACATTTATAAACGAACAAGAAAAAGAAAAGTAGCCCCAATAAAACTGTGGCAGTGAGTTACCAACAGGCAATTCACAGAGGGGAAAAAAATGAATGGCCAGTTAAAGTACAAAAAGATGCTCTCCCTTAATAATAATTATAGGAATGCAAATTAAACTTTAATGAAAAAGATTCATTTAAAAAGTTTTCAAACTCTCTTGACGGAGACAAAAGAAAAAAAACTAGAACAAATGGAAAGTCAAACCATGATCTAGGGTAGGAGATTAATTAATTTTTCATTAATTAGTTAGACATTCTGATTCTAAAGTTCCTCCAGAAAACAATCAAACAAATAAGAATGGCCAGGGAAATTCAGAAATAAAAGAGTGTGAGAGAAGATTAGCCTACAGGAGATGACAATATATTATAAAGTTTAAATAATAAAAGTAAAATAAAAAATAAAAGTGCAATACTGGCCCATGAACAGACAGGTATAACAATGGAACAAAATTAAAAATCCAGAAATAGACCCACATATGGATGGAAATATAGTTAATGACAAAGGTAACATTTCAAATCAAAGGGGGAAAGATGGATTATTCAATAAATGGGGTTGAATCCTCTAGGTAGCCATCTGGGAAAAAAATTAAGATATATCTATATTTCATGCATTATACCAAGATAAATAACAAATGAATCAAGGACTTAAATGTAAATACAAAAATTCTAAAAGGACTACAAGAAAAATGGAAAGATTTGTTTTTTTATCAGAAAACTGTATGTATCCGTCTGAGTCCAGTCAGGTGACAGAAACCACACAGCAATTTTATTAACAGGAGAAAGTTAGTATAAAGAGTTATCAACTACACAAAAGCACTAAAAGGATGAAAGAAGAATGATCTGTGTGAAACAATAAGAAATATATACATTGGTGTCTGCCCTGGGTTCCTGCTAATATTTGGTCTTTGACCCCATTCCTGACACAGAGCTCCTAAAACCCTTGTAATTTCCTGAGTTATGGGGGTGATAAGAGTCTCTTAGCAGAGCTCCTAATTCCCTTGGAATTTCCTGGGTGATAGGAGCATCTTTTGTTCTAACGTGGTGACTCTTGGTGGGCTCCTGGATGGGGGCTGGTCACCTGAAAGACTAAGTGTGATTAGAAGCTTGGAACTTTCAGCCTCAAGCCCTATCCTCTGGGGAAGGAATAGGGGCTACAGACTGAGTCAATAATCCTTCATGCCTATGTGACGAAACCTCCATAAAAATCCCCAAAGTATGGGCTTCAGGGAGCTTCTGGGTTGGTATAGGTTGGCACACCCCAACTCCAAGCAGACAGAAACTCCTGCATTGGTGACCCTTCCAGACCTTGCCTATGTACCCCTTCATCTGGCCGTTTATCTGTATCCTTAATTATATCTTTCATTATAAACCAGGAAACATAAGTGTATCCCTGCATTCTGTGAGTTATTCTAATAAATTGTCAAACACAAGGGGAAGGTTGTGGGAACCCTCAATTTATAGCCGGTTGGTCAGAAGTACAGGTGACAACCTGAGACTTGCAATGGGCATCTGGAATGTGGGGCAGTCTTGTGAGACTGAGCCCTGGACCTGTCCGGTCTGCACTAACTCCAGGCAGTTAGTGTCAGAAGTGAGCTAAATTGTAGAACACCCAGTAGTATCCACCCAAAACTGGAGAATTGCTTGGTGTGGAAAATCTTACACATTTGGTGTCAGAAGTGGTGTGAGTAATAGTGGAGGAAACAGGAGTTTTCTTTTAGTCCAGATAATGGGGAAAAAAAATACAAACTTCATTTTCAGCCAAACTAGGAGACACATGATCCACAGACTCCAGAAAAGGGTACCAAAAGCTGCTGAGTTTACTTCCCAATCTTTAGGCAATATGTTGTGGAAGCCCCTTGGAGTGGAATAGGAAAGTAAAAAGCAAAACAGCCCAAGAGCAACAGATCTCAGAAACCCAGCCTGAAGTCTTCCAATGGGTAAGAGGCTCAACCTGAGGTGAGAAAGTCAACATCCCTTGCTTACAGTAAGAGCTGTGACAGTTAAACAACCAATATGAGAAAAACATTAGCAAAACTTTTTCCCCTGAATCTCTAACAAATAGGTAAACCAGGGAAATTCAAAGGCAGCCAGCAGTAATACAAAAAAAAAAAAGGCAGGAAATTGCCAGGTACAAAGAATCACCAAAAAAGTCACCATGAAATAGATGAAAATTCTGACCAAACATTTGGCTGTTACTTAAAAAAGACTTAATGAAGAAATAGCCTCAATAAAGGAAGAATACAAAAAAGAAATATATAGTCCAAGAGAAGAAATGGTGAGAAAATAAGAGAAGATAAAACTTGATCTTGCACATTTGCAGAACTCAGAAAAGCGGTACAAGAAAATAAAGAAAGAAACAGGACAGGAATCAAAACAAAAGCAGAGGAGCTCAAGGGAGTATAAATACAGTGGAAAACACAGTAAAAGAGCTAGAGAACAGAAATGAAACAAGTAAAGAAAATGAAATGGAAGTAGAGTTTTTAAATAAATCATGGAGGTATTGATACATAGAGAAGACAATGGAGATGCAACATGCACGTAAGTGGAGTCTCCACAAAGAAGAAAAACAAAACAATGGAACTGAACAAATAATACAAGGAAATGTTCCTGAACTAAAAGGCAACTTGACCTACTGTGTTCCAGGGGAAATGGACACAAAATTGACACTGCCAAGTATTAGATGTTAAAAATAGAGAAACAATCTCTCTTCCTCTTTCTTTTCCCTTTCCCTTCTAATCAGTTCAGTCCAAAAGTCATTTGGCGGCATCAAGCAAGATGGACATGCATGTAGGGAGTGAGGGAGGGGGCTGCTGCAGCCCCAGAAGTAGTAGTGTTGGAGCCTGAGCAGAGTAAGGAGGACAACTAGCTAGAAGAGTGCAGTGGACTGAATGTTTGTGTCCCCCCAAATACTGATGTTGAAATCCCACCCCCCAATGTGACAGTATTAGGAAGTGGGGCCTTTGGGAGGTAGTGGGGCCTTTGGGAGGTAGTAGGTCATGAGAGTGAAGCCTTCATGAAAGGGGTTAGTGCCCTTATAGAAGGGACCTCTGAGAACTCCCCTGCTCTCTTTCCACCATGTGAGGATACAGCGAGAAGTCTGCAATCTACAACCCGGAAGAAGGCCCTCACTCAAACCCGACCATGTTGGCACCCTGATCTCAGACGTCCAGTCTCTAGAACTGTGAGAAATAAATTTCTCTTGCTTATATGCCACCCAGTCTATGGTATTTTGTTAGAGCAGCCTGAACTAAGACAACGAGTGCCCTTTCCTGGGATGTCAGACCCTAAGGAGGGTGCTGCATGGGGCATGGGGAACAGCTGGCTCCAGAAGGGTGTCACAGCGTAAGTGGGGTGAGGAGAGCATCCATGCTGGAGGGCAGCCTGGCCTGGGGTGTTGGAGCCTGAGTGGATGAGGAGGGCTTCTGCGTGGTGGGACAGCTCAGCACAGGGTGTTAGAGCCCAAGCAGCGTGAGAATGGCCTCAGCACAGGAGGGGAGGCAGTCTAGCATGGAGCTTTGCAGCCTGACCATGGCCTGGGGTCGTGAGGAACAGCCAGGGTAAAGGGGCCATGTGTACTCAGCAAAGATCAGAGACAGCGGGTTATCAGGACCAGCGTGTACAAGATTGTGTACAAGGTAACAAGAAAGACAGCAAGGAGCCATGGGTAGGTAAAATGGAAGTGTAGGACATCTCGCCACTCCCAGACTCAGGAATCAGGGTCCCCAGCCCAGCATAGCACACAGTGCCCAGCATGACCAGGAGGCCACAGGCTGCCCAGTCCATGAGGCTGGCCCCAGGGCTGTCCATGTGGACCAACACAACTGCGGAGACATGAAGGTGCCGGAGTCGATCAGGGACACGGTGTGCTGCAGGTCAATTTCCTTCCCTCCCCAGTGTCCCACCACATGGCTCTTGCCTGCCACTGTCTCACTTCCATTTCTCTCCTTTCTTCTCCCCAGCTCAGGACTTCAATAGAAGCAGCCTCTAGTTGATCAGAGGCAGATGATCTGAGCCTCCTGCAAGAGTTAGTGATTACAGCGGCCCACAGGAGGCATTGGAAACAAAGAATAAGGAGGCTTCTTTGAAGACCTTGGTTCTTGCCTCTCGCCCTCTATCTAGCACCTTACTAACTCAGACTTGTGTAAATGCAGACACTTGTTCCCAAGGACAACTCAGCCAAGTTCCAAGAGGGAGACGTTTTCCTACTACTCACTCTCTAAAGTCGTGGGTACAGAATTAGTTGAAAAGGACTCTGTACTTAAAAGGTAAACTCCAAGGAACTGCAGATGGAAAGACAGAATTCTTTGTAATGGGCAGATCAGCAGATATCAAGAGGTGATTCTTACAGGTCAGACAGCATGGGATAAGGGTCACAGATGAGAAAGACTCAGGATGAAGGATGAGGAAGAGATGGGCAGGACCACGACAGAGATGTTTTCATCAGTCACACCAAGATAAGGGTTTCCATACCAACTCCATAATGTGAAGAGATTGGATTTAATGCCAGAATGACACTCTAGGACGGAGCTGTATTAAAACTTCCTGTGATGGTGGAAATGTTCTCTATTTGTGCTAATACAGTAGCACTGCCTACATGTGGCTATTGACCACTTGAAATGTGGCTAGTGCAACTGAGAAACTACATTTTTAATTTTACTTAATTTTCATTAATTAAAATACTTAAATAGGCACATGTGGCTACCGTAGTGGGCAGTGCAGCTCTATAGAATTTGTGGTCATCGTACAATTGACTGCTGGTATACTGTGTGAGTTATTTGGGTAGCTTTCAATTGTCTCAGATAATCAAAAAATTATTTTTTGTATAAATAAAGTTCTCAATTAAAGAACCCTTCTTAATTCGTGTAAGTCAAATTTGCAAAGCTCTGGGATCATGTGTAGGCAAGTTAAGTGAACTCAACCAGTAACTGTGATCAGATGGTGGTGTCCTGAGTGGGCAAAGCAAATGAGAAGCCACTTCTGGTTAGGCATTATTGGAGAACGATGATGACCAGTTGCTACCTCGTGTTATGAAGAAGCTTTGTGAACGGGTGAAGTGCCATGCAGATATTCCCCCTGGAGTAGAATTCCCCAATGATCCCATCCCTACCTAGACCTTCTCCAAAAAAGCCTATCAGACAGAGGCCAGAAGAAGAGGGGGCATTGCTCTCTCCAGAGCAGCACCATAGGGTTTGTTATGCATGGGAAGTAAGAGCAAGGGCAGCAAAGATGGGGATAGAAGAGACTAGAGGGGAAATGAGGGGTAGAATGGGGTCAGCAGGAAAGGGAAATTATCTGGTGTCTGAGGTAAGAAACCAGCCATTTCTAAGAAATCTCTGGCGAGAATTTATTAATGTACAAAAAACATGCTCCCCTCTCAACCCCAAAGACTCAGAAGCCATCTGGGACCCATAAACCTGCGGGAAGATGGGGGTGTGAGGTGGGCTGACCCCAGAGGTCAGCGGGGCCTGTGCCCTGAAGAAGCAGCTAGAAAGTAAGGTTAGAGCTTAGAAGTGCCAGGAGAGTAATGGGGAAAGGGAAGGAGCAGTTCAGGGTTTTCTTGGTCTGAGAGGACTAGGGAGGCTGAGGCCTATGGGCTATGACTGACCTAAACCAGTCCTCCCATGGTTGTCTCCCACCTGTCAGCCCTAAGTGTCCTGCAGCTTCAGTGGGGGCCCCTGTGAGGCCATTGCCGGGTTGTCATCGCTCGTGTGAGGGGGCAGACCCTGCCTGTGCTCTCAGTAGTGGGTGGGGGATGAAAAGGAGCCCCTGGGGACCAGGAAACTTTGGGTTTTGCCCTGAGCCTCAGGGCTGCCCTCTCTGTCAATCAGAGATCCTCAGTGCCTCACGGAATCTTGTAAGACAACCCAGGAGTCCCCACATCCCGTCAGCCTGCAGATGCGAATTCAATACTTCAGATTTCCTGCTCTTGTTCCCGCTTGTCCATTCTAGGCTCCAGGTCCCTGAAAATTTCCCTCAAGTATTTTGGGGAGTGCTCAGGAGGTGTCTCCTGTGTGCTCACAATCCAGTCTGTCAGCGACAGTCAGCATCAACCGTCTTGGCCCTGTCCCCTCTCCTGCCCTGTTCCTCTCTTCCAAGTCTCTGCCTCATCACAGGCGCCCCTGGTGCAAATGCAATGTCTGTCCCAGGGGTGCTGTCTCCCGTGGTTCCAAAGCTGCTGACTTAGGTGTCGGAGGTGCTAGGCTCCAAACAGAAATGTCCCTGATTTTGTGAAATCCTTGACTTTCTTAGCCTTGGAGCAACCCCGCTTGTTTCAACCAAGTGCCGAGACCTCAGCAACCTGTGGCTGCCAAATAAAGTTATTAAAACACACACACACACACACACACACACACACACACACACACACACACACACACAATTAGCTTTTAATAATGAGATCCTCCTCTACCTCCCACCTCCCTCTTTCTGAGGTGGAAGTCCTGTTCGATAGCGCCTCCCTTCAGGTATTTTGAGGCCCTCATGAATGCTTATGCTTTCTGTGGTTTCCTCTTCCTTGTCACTCACTAGCTTCCTCTGCCTGGAGAACTGATGTTCAGGCATATCCCTGGTGCCCAGACTCTGCAAACGCCAACCTCTGACCAGCCGTGCAGCGGGTCTGGCTTCTCTCCGAAGTACCTTGCACAAATATGCCCTGAAAAATACAAAGTGCTGTACTCAGAGTGTTCCTATAAAGAAACTGAGAAGTCGACAAGCCCATGAGACACATCTCTCCTCCTGTGAGTCAGAGAACGGCAGTGCTGGAAGCACCCCTGGAGATGACCCAAAGTAATGCCCTTGTCCTACTTGTGAGGACAGCCGCGGCCCCACTGGGCCGGTCCTCACCAGAACTCAAGATGGGTTGCAAGGGCCAGGCAGGGAGTGCCAAATTCTGGAAACCAGATTACGTCAGCCTTTGTGTGTTCTTAGCATCACCTGGCTGTTTCAGATGTACACCCAAGTGTTCACAGGTGACTTCACCGCCTCCAGCTGCCAGGGAGAAGACAGTCATCACAGAAGTCCTGCCACTCCCAGAGTCCTGTAGGAAGTCTGAGCTGGCCCTGTGGCCCCTGTGCCTAAGGGTGAATGGGTGAGGCCAGCCTGTAAGACCTCGGGGTTGTCACGCCCCTCTGAAGATTCTGTGGATCTCCCATTGCCCTCCAGGCCTTGGCACACAGGGGGACTCAGAGTAGGCCCTGGACGTCAGTGCCTGGGCTCCAGTGCCAGAGGCTGAGCTCCATTCTAAACTCCCAACACGACTGACTGGCTTATAACTTGGCCCTCTTCTATCTCTACCTGAGACCTCCTCTCCCACGCCCTGGCCAGCACCCCCAAATACCCTGCCCTGAAGAAACATATCTTGTTCCATTTTCTGCTTCCCTGCTAGGCACAATTGTCTTCCTTGCCCCCAGCAAGCCACAAATCCGGTGCCAGGGGCAGGCTCCGGGCTGGTGAGGGGAGAGAGTCCGTCAGCAGGTGGAGCTCTGGGTCCAGAGCACAGGGCAACAGGTGGAGGAGACGTCTGTCAGTCCCTCAGGGAGCAGTTAGGAGGAGGGGCGGAGGGGTCCTCAGGGTGAGGAGTGGGGGGTGGGAACCTCCAGAGGCTGCCGAGTGCCTCCTTGGGTCACCAGCAGCCTCAGTGACACAGGCAGCGCTGATCCCTGCTGGAGGTGGAGGGGCAGCCAGGCCTCAGCTGCTTCCCTCGGGAAGAAAAAGGGAAGGCTCCAGACTGAAGGGGGTCTGGGCACTCTCCTGAGCCAACTCGGCCCCTCCCTGTGGCCCTGTGGTCCGTATCCCAGGAATCTCCAGCTCCTAGAACAGTCCTAAAACAGGTCCAAAATCACGCTTGGCACATAGTACATACTCAGTAAATATTCACCGAATGAGTGGATGACTCCGAAAGTAAGGCCTGCTTACCAGTAGCTGCTGGTTTCATGGCAAAACAGCTTGCAGCTTTATATCCTTTGTGTATTGGGACGATGCCCCGTGCCCTCACTGTCTCTGTCCCTCAACGAAAACTCTATAGGACTGCCACAGTGCCCTCTTTGCAAGTGTCACTCCGCGTGGACACGGTCAGGCTCTGGGAGGCCCCCAAGATTCTCTCATTTTTACTAGTCTGGGCAGAATCCTGCCCTCACTCCTGTCAGACTGGTTTGGATGGCTCCACGTCATGGGGCCTGCACTCCTGAAAACAGCGTCATGAGCACCTCACCGCGTCATCTGTCCCACAGCCCAGCCTCACTTTCCCAGGTCAGCTGCCTGCTGTGGCCAGGACAGGAGCAGAGCCAGCCAGTGCCCTCTTTGACTGCGTCTCCTCAGAGGATCTGAAGGAAATCCCTATAAAAGCTTTTCCCCCACAGATACTTAGACAAGCGTGGGTAGACACCTCAAGTGAGGAGTTCATTCACTCATTCCACACACGTTTCTCACATGCCTTCCCCGTGGCAGGCACTGTCCTATGAGCTGGGGTACAGCAGTGAACACGATAAAGTCCCCACCCTCCCGGAGCTCACGTTCTAGTGCAAGAAGATGGACAACAAACAGATAATACTTCGGGCAGTGCTAAGTGCCAAGAAGAAAAATTGATCAGAGTAAGGGGATACAGATGGCTGGGAAGGACATGAGTGTGTGCGTTATCTGAGGAGGGGTCTTCAGAGAAGGTCTTCCTGATAAAGTGAATTTGAGCAGAGACCTAGAGGAAGTGTGGAAGTGAGCTACGTGTGTATCTGGGGAGAATGGGCCAGGCAGAGGAATTAGAAACACAAAGACCCTGAAGCAAGAGTGTCTGGTGTGTCTGAGGAAGAGCTCAGCATCCAGTGTGGCTTAAGGGGCAGGGGGGTGGGGGGAGTGGAGTAGATTTGAAAGGTAGCAGGGAGCCAGATCACAAATGTCATGGTAAAGATTTTAGATTTACTCCAGGTGGCATGGGAAGCCATTAAAGGGTTCTGAGCAGAGGAGAGACATGATCTGACTTGAATTATAAAAGGAACATGCTGGCTGCTGGGTGCAGAATAGACTAGAGCTGGGCGAGGATGGGGGCAGGGAGACAAGGCTTTGCAGTAATCCAGCTGAAGGATGATGGTAGCCCGGACTAGAGTGGGCGTGGTAGAAATAGTAGGAAATGGGTGGAATCTGAATATAGTTCAATGGTAAAGCCAACAGGATTTTCTGAGGGATTGTATGTGCAGTATTAGAGAAAGATAAGTCAAAGATGACTCCAGGGATGACTCAGAATGTTGACCTGAACAAATAGGAAGAATGATGCTACCATGAGGAAATGCTTTCAACCCTGTGATCTTGTATTTCTCTGAAAAGAAAATGAAAATCAGGAATCAAGAAAGGGACATGCCAAGGACCTGGACACAGTAACCACAGTCCACCGAAGCGAGTGACCTTGCAATCGGCCCTTCTATGATGGGCATGTAAGTACTCAAGGGGCATAATGAGAACATGACATTGATGGTGGGCATGTGGTGCAAATGCAGAGGAGCCCACAGCATATGTGGAGGGTGACACTACAGGTGTGCGTTGGTGTATGCATGTGCCACAAGGTACACCCAGACAGAATCTTGTTAAAGTAGCAGCTTGGAAGGGCAGTTACTCATCTTGTTTTGACCAATGTGTGTACTAGACCTTTGCTTGAATAGTCCAAGAAGATTCATCCAGCTCTAATATCATCTACAGCAAAACCTCGAGGTTTCATTTGGGACTTTGCATAGACACCAAAGGGATTAGTTGAGAATGAGGAGCACATACTCTGGAATGAGGACCATAAGAAGTTTACTCTAAATTCTCATAGACAATAAAATACAAATGCTGTGCAGAAGGTTCTGAACTTGGCCTTCAGTTTCTCCTCACTTAGAAGCTGGTGAAAATCCATAACCAGTATGGCCAAGAGAACAGTCACTTCCTTCAGGTTTCCTCTGTCCAAGGATTCTTCCACAGCTTCTTTTGTGGGTACCACAGCTGAGATGGTCCCATATGGTGTAATTTGCTCTGGGATATTTACTTCTTGCTTCAAACCGTTTGTTACTATTCATGGTCAAGGATTCATAGTTTTTGCTTATGTCTGTATTTCAAATGAGGATTCACTTCTAACATGCTGTATAAAATCCTGAATGTTGGCTCTGCTTGTCAACACCAAGGCTACATGATGGGGCCATTCTTTTCTCCCTGCCATGCTGTGTTTTCTCCTTGGGATCAAGCTTCTCTGTGAGCTTCGGTGATGGGAGGGATATCTTAAAGCCCTTTGACACACACACCACACAGGGGACCATGAACTCAGGGTGAGAGAGTAGGAGAAACTCTTCATTCCCTCTTCTACACCAGCTAAAGGAGAAAACTGTTTCTTCATCTAGTACCCTCAGTATTTCATTCTGGTCACTAAATGGGTTTTGTTTTTCTTTCCCCGCACCAAGCAATTCTCCAATTCTCTGTAGACATCAACTAGGTGTTCTATAATTCAATTCAGTTCTGACACTACTTACCTGGGGTTGGAGCAGACCCCACAGATTAAGGGCTAGTCCCAGAAGACTTCTCCCCCTCCCCCACTTCAGACGCCAATCACAATTCCAGGTTGTCACCTGTGCTTCTGACCTACTCACTATAAATCATCGGAAGTTCCCAGGTTCCCATGACACCCTCCTCAGGTTCGACAATTTGCTGGAGCAACTCACAGAACTCAGGAAAATAGTTTACTTACTAGATTACTGGGTTATTATAAAAGGATACAACTCAGAACAGCCAGATGAAAGAGATATATAGGGCAGGGTATGGGGGAGGGAGTGCAGAGTTTCCATGCTTTCTCCAGGTGTGTTACCCTCCCAGCACCGCCACATGTTCACCAACCCAGAAGCTCTTTGAACTCTGTTGTTTAGGGTTTTTATGGAGGCTTCATTATGCAGGCTTGATTGATTAAATCATTGGCCATTGGTGATTAATTCAATCTCCAACCCATCTCCCCTCCCCAGAGGTTGGGGGATGGGGCTGAAAGTTCCAACCCTCTATTTACCTGGCTGGTTCCCCTGGCAACCAGCCCCCATCCTTAGGGGCTTTCCAAAAGTCACCTCATTAACATAAACTCAGGTATGGTTGAATGGGACTTGTTATGAATAACAAAAGACACTTTTATCTCTCATTGCTAAGGAAATTCCAAGGATTTTAGGAGCTCTGTGCCAGGAATGGGGATGAAGACCAAATATATATTTTTTATTATAAATCTCAGTATCACAGTGAGCCTGCTGCACTACCAGGAAGTTTTCAATAATATTTTGTATATATTTTTCCTGTGGGAATGCATCTCTAGTTTAATGAGAAAATATAAACTACTTTCAAAATCTCCATTCCTGGCAGTCTATAAAATGGAAGATACAATCTCCATTCCTGGCAGTCTATAAAGTAGAAAATACCAGTAGATTTTCCTTGACACCATGGACTGGTGGTGATTTATTTTTGAATTTATGAGCATAATTTGACTCCTTGACTCACCTTCTCACAGTCTCGGCTTCACCCCAACGGTATGCAAGTCATACTCTGTGAATTATGGAAGTGTGGCATGTCTGAGATAGCATAGGGTCTCCTGGCCCAGTTTTGCCCTTGCCTTACTCAGAGATATTGGATAAAGTCATAGATCTCCCTGTATCTAGGACCTACCTTTCTTATTTTAGACCCTACTCTCTACTACACCCAAATGCGAGAACTAGCCAGAATTTGCCCCCACCCCCCACCCCCGAGAAACCAAAACAAGCTGGGAGAACCCATCCCTATCCAGGCATGTTCATATTCAGGGAAATGCCTCTGGCTGTCTCTCTGATATTCGGTTGGCCTCTCCTTCAGGGGTCAATAGAACATATAAGATTATGACAGAACTGGCCTCATGCACAAAGATTCAGAGAATACAGGAAGACAAATCCACAGCTACCATAGCTTATCTAAGCTAGAACAACTGTTCCCAGAACCCAAAATATACCACAATCCAGATCACTGTTGTTTTACTGCCTGTTGTGGAAGAATAGGTATTCAAGGTTGAGCTAACAGTGGTGTCTTTACATGGGCTTAGGGCAAGGGAGAGGAATTCAAGCCTGCACTAGCCATGTTGTTTCTTAGAATACCACCAGAATGACTTAAGGACATTGAGGAAACTACCTTGAGATGGGAAATAAAAGGTTTAGAGAAATGCTCTACTTGAGACTGGATGCTTCGCTTGGAGAACAAGGGATTATTTCATGTCATACAAGGTCACCAGCTAAACATCTAAGAAAATTTTCCTCATAATTTTGAAAATAAGAAATTTATATAAACCAATTCTCCACAAATATACAATTCTTTAAGAAATTGGGTTCTGTCCTGGAAGGGGAAAGGGAAGGGGAAGGAAGCTTCTGGCAGCTATGTACAGGCTAGTCAGAGCTCTTGCTTTGCTTCAGGACTGAGATAGGGCTCTAACAGACCAGGCTACTATGATGGGACAAGCCAGGAAGCAAAGTGAATGTCACCATAGTTTGCCATCTTTGATGGAACAAGCTGAACCCCATGAGAGTAGAATAATCCCTTGAGTGAGTGGCATGGGCCTTGGCAAAGAATGTTCAGGAGGATCTCTATTGAGTGACCAGAATCTAGGTCCTCCAGCTACAATCCAGTTTAGTGCTGACTAAGATCATTCCCTCCCCACCCATGGTTTCCTCAGGCTACAGAAAAGTGGCTTAAGACTATATGCAATACTCAAACTATAGCTCTGAAGGGAAGACATAATGGTCCTAGATGAGTGAGAAAGCCATCAAAAAGAATTCACTTGCACTACCTCAAAGCAAAAGAAAGTGTCTCAGTTTTGTCCATGGTAACAGTGAGTAGCAAGAAAAGAAGTGGCCATTCCATTAGGGGAGAAGAAAGGTACACAGCACATGACAGAGAACCCAGTCTGAGAGAAACCATAATGTAAGAACAAAGGCACTGCACACAAAAACTTGTACTCGAGTGTTCACAGCAGTATTACTGATAATAGCTAAAAGGTGGAAAAAAACAAATGTCCATCAATTGATGAATGGATAAACAAAATGTGGTATATCCACACAATGGAATATTATTTGGCCATAAAGCTCAATGAAGTACTGATCCATGCTATAGCATAGATGAACCTTGAAAACATTATGCTAAGTGAAAGAAGCCAGTCACAAAAAAAAAAAAAAAAAAACCCCACATATTCTATGATTCCATTTATATAAAATGTCCAGAATATAATTATCTATACAGATAAAAAGTGGATCAGTGGTTGCTTAGGACTAGGGGGTGGGAGGATGGGAAGTGATAGCCTAAGGGTAGGTATGTGGTTTCCTTTGGAAGCAACGAAATGTTCTACAGTTGACTGTGCTGATGATTGTGCCTATCTGTGGATATACTAAAACCCATTGAATTGTACACATTAAATGGGTAAATAGTATGGCATGTGAATCATAGCTCAACAAATCTGTTTAAAAAATAAGAGCTAGCAATGTTGCCTAAAAGAGATGCATTTAAACAAACAAACAAAAATAAGATGCAGAAAAATTGACACTAAAGGCATAGGAAAGGATTTCTTTTTAAAAAGAAACAGTCACATTTTCTGCAAATGCTTATGTTATAATATTTGATAACATGACTTCAATAAAATATGTTCCAGAAGATGATGCATCAATTCAGGTCCATTCAGGAAAACAGAGACCACACTGGTTATTTTAACAGAGAGAATTTAATACAGGGAATTGGTTAAATAGGCATTCAAGAGCTGAAAAAACAAAAAGGGTCAGTGGGGTAACACAGAGGTAGTAACTGCAGCAAGCAGCTACCACTCCTGGGAAATAATGGAAAGAGAGGGGTGTTATCTGAACTTATAAGCAGAGGAGAAGCCCCACAGAGTGGGGACTGGGACCTCTGAAGAGGGCACACCTGGTTGTTCCTACTACCTCAGGACTTTGGAGAAGAGTCCCCAAGGAACTGGGCTTTAGTCCTCTGAGGAGGGGTACTGTTCAGCTGTTGCTTATACCTCTGATGGGATACCCTCAAGCTAGTTTGGAGAGTGTGCAAAGAAATTAGAAACTGGAACCAACAGCTACAGTTGGGCTGAAGTGCTATTTTGGGATCATTCTGATAGGAATAACATGCAAACTGAAAAGAGCAAGACAACCTTCCCCCCCTTCTAATCTCTCTCCAGGTGCCCACAATTGGCAATGTCCACCAGGTCGCCAGCTGGTAAAGAAGTGTTGTTTGCAGAAGTTCAGCCTCACCACTACAAAGTTTGGAACTGAGAGACAACAGATTAATAATCAGTACAGATGATGATAAAACATCGAAATGAGATGAAGAGGAGGATTGGAGAGCTAAGGAAACACTGAAACCAAAACACCACCATGACATTACACCATTGCACAATTTGGCTGAAAACTGAATTAATAACAATGGTGAAAATGCTTGATTTAATCATAGCGAATTCTGAAGAAAAAGACAAAGATATTAAAGCAATTAGCAAGGAGATGATACATACGGAGGACAAAGATGTTTCTTTTTTTTCAAAAATTCTTCTTAATAGTGTCTTTACATTAGCTTTACAATAGTAGTTGTACAAAATGTTTCAAATAAGAATAATCATTGTCCCTGAAGAGAAGAATCTATCAAAGGTCAGAGAAAAAAAAATTAAGAACTGTTTACAGAAAAATTTCCCTGAAATGATAAGGGAACTTAATTTTCAAATATCAAGGTTATATTGTAATACAAGGCAAATCTGTTAGAGACTGATTGACAGTGAGACATATTGTGGTTAAGACACTGAACTTCAAAAGTAGACAAAAGATTCTTAGGTAGGTTAAAATCAAATCAGCCTCAGACTTTTCCATAACAGTGTCCACAAAGTCCTGAGGGCAAAAAAACCAGCAAGACCCAAGAGTAATTGTTGCTTACATTTAAATAAAACAGAAAGGCATTTTCAAGGATGACATAACTTAGGGAATATGAGGCTATCATGAAAGATTACAAATGGACGCAAATTCTTTGTAGCTTCTCCCATCAAAAGATGAAGTCTGTTTCCTCATCTTTTGAATCCGGACTGGCCTTATGATTTGCTTTGGCCAAAGACTTGCAGCAGAAGGGACACTATATGAGTTCCAAATCTCAGCCTCAAGGAGCATTGCAGCTTCCATTCTCACTCTCTGCCACCATGTGAACATGCCTGAGCAAGCCTGCTGGAGGGGCTACAAAGTGCGCTGACTGACCACTAGACCCGAGCCATGCAGCCCCAGTCAAGCCACCAGCTGACTGCCATTACATAGGTGAACCGGGAAGAGATAAGCTGAACATCCCAGTTGAACCCAGCCCTAATGACCATCCCACAGAATTGGGATCTAGGAAATGATCGTTGTGGGTGATTTGTAACTGAAGTGAAAGCTAACTGATACATGATGAAATTCATATAACCAAATCAAAATGAAGCCAGACATGAAGAAGGCGTGAACAATAGATACATTTTAATACTGAAATTAAGACAAATCAATAGGGAAACGATGGATACAAATAGAATGTAAATGTTATAAACACTGACCAAGTGAAAAAAAATGTAAGCAAAAAATTAGGAAGTAGGAGAAAGAGATAGAAGGAAGTGAAAGAGTGCTCATGTATCTTTCATAGCAGGGAACTCAGTAGTGACCAATACTGAAGTAGACAGTTGGAAAAAGTTACTCTGTCCTGTTAATGCTTTTATCATTTTGTTTAACCTTTGAGAAAACTTTTATGAATCAATCTCCCTTGTGATGAGGAAACATGCATCTGAGCAGTCTCTTCAATTATTTCTTTTGTTAAATTCAAGTAAGACTAAAGTCAACATTGTATTTTAAAAATAGCATATGCAGATTAAGCCTATTCCTGTTACTGTCACTCTATGTAGCTCTCTATCCATCCCTGTCTGGTTTTTTTTGCAGGGAAAGATTCACCCTGAGCTAACATCTGTTGCCAATCTTCCTCTTTTTTTTTTTCCCTCCCCATAGCCCCAGTGCATGGTTGTATATCCTAGTTGTAAGTCTCTCTAGTTCTTCTATGTGAGCCGCTGCCACAGCATGGCAGCTGACGGACAGGTAGGATGGTTCTGCAACTGGGAAACAAACCCAGGCCAACAAAGCAGTGAGAGCACCCAACTTTAACCACTGGACCATCAGGGCAGGCTCGTTCTATTTGTATTTTTGCATGTAATAATGGCATTCACCAAATGTGGATATTAGTATTTCTGTGATATTAAAATTGGGATGTTTTGAACTTTTCTGTATTTCTTGAAATTTTTATAAAGGGCTTATATTATTTTTATTAAAAAAACCAAGTTATAAAAAGAGTTTACAAGAAGTTTCATAAGCAGTCCCAGTGGAAAGGGGGCATTGCACAGGGAATATTAAAATGGCATTATCCTCTAAGATGTGATCCGTCTAAACTGGTGGTTCTCGATGGCTACACTTTACAACCACTGAGGAACTTTTCAAAAATATCAATGTCCAGGCTTCAGCCCAGACCCATTAAATCAAAATCTCTGGGATAGGGTCTGGAAATTGATACATTTAAAATGTTCCCCAGGTGATTCTGTGCAATTCTAGTTGAGAACCACTTGTCTCAGCAGGCCATATAGACACATTCCTAAGATGCAATGCGTATTGCCAGGAAGTCAGGGCACTCATTCTATCCTATGCCTCCTCCAGCCCAAAGGAACATCCATGGGACCTGTTACTAAAGACGAAGGGGAGAATGAATACTCTGGGTAGGCTACTAGCAGTCTTGGCCACAGTCTGGGCTCCCTTGTGGTCATAAGATGCCTGTCAGCAGGAACTGGGGCAACATGCTTTCTCATTTACATCCAAAAGGATAGAGAGACTGGCTTTCTTCCCCCAGAAGGTCTCAATTGGCATCTCTTTGTGTCTTACTGGCTCAAAATGGATGACACACTCATGACAGAACCAATCCCTATCAAGTGAGATGGAATTATTGTGATTGGCTTACCAATGCTTCTTAAACTTTATTGTGTAGAGGATTTGCCCAGGAAACTTGTTAAAATGCAGATTCCGATTGAGTAGGTCTGGAGTGGAGCCAAGATTCTGCATTTCTAACAAGCTCCCAGGTGATTAGGGGCTGTCAGGGCCGGCCCAGTGGCATAGTGGTTAAGTTTGTGTGCTCTACTTCGGCAGCCTGGGATTTGCAGGTTCAGATCCTGGGTGCAGACCTACACACCGCTCATCAAGTCATGCCGTGATGGCGTCCCACATACAAAAAATAGAGGAAGATTGGCACAGATGTTAGCTCAGGAACAATCTTCCTCAAGCAAAGAGAGGAATATTGGCAACAGACGTGAGGTCAGGGACACTCTTCCTCACCAGAAAAAAAAAAAAGAATGGCTGTCAGGTGTCAATTACAATGTCCCCCTGAACTATCAAGCACACCTGATATTTATAGTAGCTGAGGGCTGCATTCTTTCTTTGTAGGTAAGTCTACAAGCGAAGCCAATTATAATCTGAAGGTGCTTAATGAGCAAGGCCAGATTGCTAAGCATATGTGAAGGCAAGAAGCAAGAAACTGCTCACTGTGCACAGGGAATCAGGAGCACAGAGTCAGATCACTAAAGGATTAGGCTTTAATCTGTGTTCTGCAGAGCACAAAACCTCTAAGAGATTTTCCATGAAAAAAGTCTTCCAGGGTCAAATTTGTTTGGGAAATGTTGCATACCATGTCCCTCGCTTGGATACTTACAATGCACATTTTGATTTTAAAGATGCTAAGAAATCTGGCAGTAAAGAAGCCTCTTGTCAAATAGAGATAACACTTCATAAATAGGAAGCACTATATAATTTGAAGAGGCCAGTGCAAAATGAAAATGAAGGCCCTCTTTTCCAAAAACTATTAAGACTTTCTGGACGGTGTTGACCTAAAACAAACAGCCAGTTATTTTACCAGCAAAAGGGATTTATTCCCAAACGACAAAGAATTGCAATTCAGGACACGTGCTCTAAGGCCAGCCACAGGCAAGCCCAGAGAAACAAAAGAGAGGAATGCTTTTTTATGAAGTTGGGAGGGGCTGTTATAAACTGAAGAGGTCACTGGAGAAAACTGGGAGTTTGAAGTATAGTGGCTTATCATTGGCTGAGTGATGGCAGTCTTTCATTGGCTGAGCTGTTACTGGGCAAGGAGAAATTTTTTCCTTCCTTCTACTGAGGTGGTAAAGTAGTATCACTTCCTGCGGGAAGTGCAAGGTACGTCTCTTCCTGTTGGAGTCTGTAGTGTGCTTGAGGGCATGTGGGTAAGAGTTCTCTCTTCTGGCCTCCAACTCCATTTTAAATGGGGTTTCTGTTTATTAATTTTCACAACAGAGCATTAAACCAATAGGTGACAATAGAGCATTAAACCAATTGCAGGACACTTCTAAAGCTTGAGGCCTTGGGCGATTGCACAGGTCACATGCCCATGAAGCTGCCCTGCTCATGGGGATATTGGGAGCATTAAATGAGACAATTCCTTGCATACTGTAAGCGCTAAATAAATAACTATGGTATACACACAGCTTTTAGTTATGACCCTTGGAAACAGAAACTCACTTCATCTAGCATAACCAAAAAAGCAGAATTTATTATAAGGATCCAGGCATGTGTCTCAGAATCCAAGGGTTGAGGCAGCCAGCAAGGTACAGGAACAAAGGGGAAGAGAAACATTACCAGGATCTCCTTTTCTCTCTCAACTCCACTCTTCTCCATGGGTTCCCTGCCACATGGTGGGGCAAGTCTGACCAGAGATCCAGGTGCAACACCCTTCTCAGGGGGTGATTGGGGTCTCTTAGTCCCAATTCTGAATTCTGGGGGAGGGCCTCTGATGGGTCCACCTATTTTCACCTGGACTAAGCAACTGTCTATAAAGACTTTTCTGCTATGATCAGCTCAATGGAGGGAGAAGGAGAAGGCAGGCAAAATATGTACATCCCAATGTCTCTCATACTTAATCATAGGACATTTCTTTCTTTTTTTTTTTTTTGTGAGGAAGACCAGCTCTGAGCTAACATCCGTTGCTAATCCTCCTCTTTTTTGCTGAGGAAGACTGGCCCTGGGCTAACATCCGTGCACATCTTCCTCCACTTTATATGGGACTCCGCCACGGCGTGGCTGGACAGGCAGTGCGTCGGCGGGCGCCTGGGATCCGAACCGGCGAACCCCGGGCTGCCAAGCGCGGACGAAACCGCTGTGCCACTGGGTGGCCCCCATAGGGCATTTCTTAAAGGAACATTTATTAGCATTGAACAGAACACACTTGGGAAATGCAGTTGTGGGTAACAGGAAGCAATGAAGTGGCTGAAGGAGAACCATGAGTGCCAGGAATCAGATTTTCATTTTAGATGGCATTGAGCAGAACTGACTGGACGGAGTGAGACTTGAACACAGGAAGGCTAATTAAGAGCCTGCTAGAGAAATCCAGACCCGGAAAGCAAGGCTAGTATTAATGGGGATGCAGGGGAAAAGACTATCACCAGAAATATTTAGGAAGTAAAAATCTGCAAGGCTTAGCAAATTACCTATATGAAGAGAGGGGTATAAGAGGAGGAGACAAGAATGGTTCAAGGGACTAATTTGGGGGAACTGAATAGGTGGTGGCACCACCAACTGTTGAGATAATTCGAGTCAGGGGTGGGGGACGAGTGTGAATTCGGTTTTTAACATGTTTGGTGCCAGGAAAAATATTCAAGTGGAAATATCTAGAAGCCTGAAATTTGGGCCAGAGGTAAATGCTTGAGATGGAATTCAATGTCATAGGCTTTTGGGTAATAATTAAAAACTGAGGAGTTCATGCATTCAACACATGATTATCAAACACCGTACTGTGGCTCAGGCGCTGGGGGACAGCGCAGGCAAAACACACGTGGTCCCTGCAGGTTCTCGTGAAGCTTACAGTCGCCCAGGAAGATAAGCAAACTACAAGCCACTCTGTTTCTGAAGCACAGAATGTCAGGAGTTGTGCAAACCACGAACAAGTCGGACACAGTGCCAGTGCCCTACCACATTACAGACGTGTGACAGGGAGAGAGTTGGGTTTCAAGCCTGGAATCACCACCACCAAAGCCTCGAAGCCAGGGTCTGGAGCCTCTAGCTGCGGAGGGGAGTGCGCTTGGCGAGGGCAGGCTGCAGACGGTGAAAATCAGCCACGAGTGTGAGCCACTGGCCCAGCAAGGGGACGACCTGAGTTTCCTTTGTGTTCACCCGGGCGAAGGGTTGCGGGCCGGCAATTTGCTGAGCTGGCTCCACAGGCTCAGGAGGCAACGACTAGGAGAATGACAGTCCACTCAACGGCTTCACTTTTCCACCCAAAATGCGTCTCCATCGTCTTGCTGCGGGGAGACGGCAAGTGTGAAACCTAAAAGCCTTGATGACTGTCCGGTTCCTGCGGGTGCCAGCACCCCGGAAGCGAAGTGAGAGGAGTCCCTCGCGGTCGAGGGCGCTTACACCCGCACAGGCAGTGGAGGAAGAACAATGAACTCCGGGAAGGAAGCGGAGGGTAAGGGAATTCGGAAGGCTAGGCCCCACACGGAAAGACAGAGGCGAACACGGCGTTCGGAAACACCACGCCTGCGCCGCCCCGAGCCCGGCGCGCGCGCCGCCGAGCCCAGATCCAGCTGCAAGCCCGCAAGGTGAGGGAGGGGGAGCGCACGCCGGAGGGACGGCCGAAGCGCGCGAGCGCAGAGTGCGTGCGCACGCGCAGAGCTCCCGCCGGCCCGCGCCTGGAGCGCGGGAGAAGCATCGGAAGCCACTGAGAGGAGCCGGACCTCGGTGAGTGCTCCCCTCCCCTTTCTCCCGGAGTGCCTTGCGCGCGCCCGGTGGGCGGGGGGGGGAGGGGAGGGGAGGCGGCGGTGGCAGCCATGTTGTTGTGAGTCTCTGTGTCTCACCCTCGGTACTTCGGTGGTTCGGAGGAGGAGGGGGAGGAGAAGGAGGAGGTGGGGTGGGGGGGAGGGAGGTAGGTGGAGAAAGAAGATACTGCCGCCACCGAAGGCGGAGAAGGGGAGGACGGCCAAGAGCGACGCCGCCGTGTGCCCAACGGTCGGTGTCCCCGGCTGAGGCAGCGCGGCCGCAGCAGCCCCGTAAGTCCGTCGGCGCTTGCCCCCTCTCCCCGCGCTCCGGCGCCGCCGGGGCCGGCTCCCCGGGCTTTGTGTGGCGGCCTCGGCAGAGCAGCCTGCCGGCGGGAGGGCACCCGGGCCTGCGGGGTGCCCGGGACGGCTGCGGCCTGGGGCCCACTCGCACAATGCAGGGGGAGGGGTGCCGGAAGGGGGTGTGCGCCCGGCGCGGGCCGGGGGGACTCGCCTTTCCCGCTTCCTTGTCTCCCCCACGCCGCAGCCTCGCGGCTCTTCCTCCGTCCCGGTTTGGGTTAGAGACCGAGCTGTCCGTCCGCCCAGCCCTTGGGTTCGGAGAGGGGAGAGAGACCGGGTTGGGGAGAGAGACCGGGTTGGGCCGAGAGCAGCGTGCAAGTTGGAAGTGGGCGAAGAGGAAGGAGTGGGTTTATGAAAACAAGTGTGGGAATCTCCAGGGCCCGAGTGTGTCCAGGAAAAGCTTGCGGTAGACAGGTGTGGGTATGAAAGAAACAGCGACTTGGGTCCTACTTGTTAGATGCCATTAGTAAGGAATGTTGGGTTTTTGTTGTTGGAAGAGATTTCAGTACTCAGAAGAATATGTAAATTAAAACCAAAGAAAAGATTAGAGGCTTCAAACGTTTTAGCAATAGTTTTGCATCTGAATTGGGCCAAATTTTGGGGAAATAAATTGTTTCAAGTTTTATGCCCAAACATGCGTGTAAAAGTTAGTGCTACTTCGGAGAATATAGCTAGGGAGAACGCACTTTTTTTACTTAGCTTTTAATTCTAACATACATTTAAACATTTCAGAGGGGGGAGTATTGCGGATATATTAGGTATAATAAGACGGTCATGTCATTTAAAATCAGGACTTAGTACTTTGTGAGATTTTTTAACTTAAAACTGGTGGTGGATTTTTTTTGGTAAAAGTTTTTAGGGAAAGCTTTATTAGGAAAATGCTTTTTAAACGTGTAAGAGAAATGTAATACTTGTGAAGGTATTGTAGATGAAGAAAACAGTTTTAATAAAAGGTGTTACCTAAGGATTTTAAAAGCTTGTTTACTGCTTGATTCATGTTTAATAGGTGACTCTTCACCATGTGACCTGGAGTATTGGAGGATGATTTAAGGAATTCTGGCTAGGAATCCTGTTAAAAATACAAAGATAAATATTTTTAATTGGCTACCTTTCTGTTTTTAGGCTTTTAATATCCTGCTTTTAGAAAATGATTTGCTTCATCTGCACAGTCGTCATAAATAGTTGTTGGCATTTCCCTTATTGCAAGAATGTCTTTAAAAGTCCAGTTTTGGGTGAAGTTATTTAGAATCGTCTTCTGGTGCCCTTGAAGGCAAGATTTTGTATGCAGAAAGGTTTACCCTCATTTAAAACATTGGTTGCATTTCAGAATCTTGCTTCTGAAGCTTTTAAGTTCAGGTTTTTTTTAAGTTCATTTTTCTCATTTGCACAAGTCTAGCTGTTTTATTTTTGAGTTAGATTTGCTATTAACAAACATCTTTAAACAATTTAAACTGTTTAACTTTAATACATGGTTTTCTTGAGTCCAGAGTTCTCTTAGTTGTTTCAATATTCGGTAAGATTTCAACTTTTTTTGAAAAGTCTAAATTAATTACTACTGTATTTAAATTGGTCTTAGAAGGTTGTATCTGTATTAGGTCAATTTTTCTTAGGCATTAGAAGTATATAAGCCAAATAATGCAGTCTTAACACAGATACTAATATTAGGATTTCGTTTCTCTAAAATCTTCCACACTTGTTTATAAATCTTTCTGGTGTTGAAAGATAATTTGTCTTCCTGCATAGGTACTTATCCTGGATGGCAGAAGTAATTATGATCAGAGATTTGGGCCAGGTGTGTCATCCAAAGCCAATCTTCTCAGTGACCAGACCGTCTCCTTTTTATAGACACTGACAGGATCTTCATAATTTTAAGTGGAGGTTGGTTCCTGTCTCCTGGACTCAAGTTCTACATACTTCCTAATTCAAGGACCTTTGAACTTACTGGGTTTCTAAGATAGGAAAATATTTCATATTTTTTCATGTTCTTAAGACTTATAGACGTTTTGAATATCTGAATGCATCTCATATGGCTTTGTGTGGCTTGCATTCACAGTTTGAGAACATTTTACTGACAGGTGTGATTAAGATAAAAATTGTACTTAAAACTGAATAAATTGGTTTGTGATGTATTAGATTTCTTGCTGTTTTTAAGAAGGCGTAAAAATAGTCTGACTTGCTCCTATTGTCCCACCTCCTCACTTTTCCCTTGGATGGATTTGTAAGAAGGACCTGATCAAGTACTGTTCATCCCCTTTCCTCTCTCTTTGGGAGTCTCCCCCCTGTGGAAAGCACTTTGTTCTGCTGCTGCTTGAAGCCACTAGGGATAGACTCTGCCCCTTTGTGGAGGAGGACCATAGTTGTCCAATGCTACTTGTGACTGGGTTAAGATAATTATGGGGTGTGGTGTTAGGAAACCCAGTTGGCCTAGGTCTAAATTATGCCTCCCAGTGTAGTTTTATCAGTAACACAGGAGATATTTAGATTGCCATCAGTCTGACTCCTGTCTCTCACTCACTTCTGAGTTCTGATGTGGAAAAAGTTTTCCTCAAACTGTCATTTAGAAGCTAATGTCTTAATAGTGATTTTTCTATTTAAAAAAAAATATAGAAGATCTTTTTCATTTAAAATTTATTGCTTTTGTATTGGAAAAAGTGAATTTACAGAGAGATTATTTTCAAGCTTTTGCAGTGAGACATTGTATAGAATTATTACATAAGTAGGTGCATGACAAATACATTTTCTTCTCAGTTTCAGGTAGCAGTATGTTTACAAACATAAGGTTAATATATTTTTTCCTTAGTGACTTTTTTTTTTCCAGTAACTGAAAAGCTCCAACTTCTTTATAAATGAAAAATTAAGACCTGCCTAATTAAACACAAGTGTCACCTATCAGAGAGTCATTTTAATTCTTAATGAAATTATAGAAATGTTTTTCTTTCGTTGACGTTTGTTTTAAATGAGAGTTTTATTTGACTCTTGCCTGGCTCCTTTTTATATTTTTCTAAAGTGCTTTATTTTTATTTATTTATTTTTTATGTGTCAGGAAGACCAGCCCTGAGCTAACATCCATTGCCGATCCTCCTCTTTTTTGCTGAGGAAGACTGGCCCTGGGCTAACATCCGTGCCCATCTTCCTCTACTTTATATGGGACGCCGCCACAGCATGGCTGACAAGCAGTGCCTCGGCCAACGCCCGGGATCCGAACCTGCGAACCCCGGGCTGCCAAAGCGCAACCTAAACCGCTGCGCCACTGGGCCAGCCCTCTAAAGTGCTTTCAAGAGTTAAAAAGGATTGGTTGTTCAAGCATGTTGGCAAAAGGATAGTTTCTTTAGTATATTCCACGTCTGCAAATTTAACTACTGTAATCCTGTCCATTTTCAGTTTACATATCACAGATTTTCATTTAACTTCTTGTTCTCTTACTGTTTTCTTATGGAGAAAGAAAAGATTTTAGGGTAGAGGACTGGAAAACATCCAAAGGTGTACACCTTATGTGCATATCACAGGATTTCACAGTAGCTGCCAAGTACAAAAAAGGGGAAGAAGGGAGAATGGGTAGTTGGAGTGTCAGAATACTTTGACTGCAAATGGGACAGAGAAAAAGGATAGTCGTTATCACCTACCTAGGGTGAAATGTATATTTGGACCACAAAAACCTCCAAAAATCTGCTTCCTGGAAGGGATTTGGTGAAATTGGCTATTAAATGACACTACAAAACCACCTCTTCAACACCTGCCTAGCAGAATAAAACATGCAACTGACTGCCAAAGTACATAAAAAATGGTGTGGAGGGTGAGGGAAGGCTTTTTTTTTTTTTTTTACAGTATTTTTAGTCCAGGAAAAAAACCAGTAAGTATGTAGAGAACCTAGTTTGAGGATAGATCTTTATGATTTCTATTGTGGATATCCTGTGTCAAGAGATTAAATTCTAGATCTCAAAGTGGTGATCTCTGATTTTAGGCACTGTTTATGAAGGACTTAAGGATTAGTGGGAGATAGTCTTAACTGACTGTATAGGATGCAACTGGTTTTATTCATTCAGACATTAAAGAAGTTAAATGAGTGGTAGAGGCTGGCTGATCCTAAGTATAGGCCTTTGCTAAGCAGTCAAATGAGGCAAACTGTAGGTAGATAAAAATATGGACTATATTTACATTGTATGATTTTGTTAAATACTAAGAAACATCTACGTAGTATTTTATTAGTACTTTTGGCATGATTAAATGCAAAACATTGTTTTCTAAGGTGAAACTCGAATCTTTAAACCGATTCAGCATAAACAGAATTAAGATTTGAAGGTTAGAGAGGATGATAGTTCCAGGTTTTGCCTACACATGTTTTCTTGGACCACCTTGCAGTTGAAGTGTAATTGCTTTTCATCCAAAGGAAATTCTTAGGTACCTTCATTTACTCTCTGAATTGTGTGGCTCCTACAGTGCCAAAAATAGGAGTACTCTAGGATCTTGCCAAAGATGAAATTGCTAATTTTTATCATAAGTCTGGTTGAGAAGATATTCATAGAGTATTATTTGAAGAACATTCAGTCCATTTGTTACTCTGGATATTTTAAGCTGTATTCTTTAATCAAGCTAGACTATTAGAAACTTGCACACATTTTTTGATGTTTGCGGGCCTATTGTGTGCCAGACTGTCCTTAGATGTTCGTGGTACATGATCCTTGTTCTTAAGGAGTTTAAAGTAAAGTGGAGAGGAAGATGATTAAACTCGTGATTACAGTGCAGTACTCTAAATGCCACGGACGTGTTACAGAAGTGCTGTAGACTCAACATAGGTAGACACTGCCGGGGTCAGGAAAAGCTTTCCACAAGAAGTAAAGTTGAATTTCAAAAGACTTAGGAGAAGTTAATTTAGTCAAGAGATGAGTGAAATGGCGGCATTCAGCCAGAGAGATTAGTATGCATAGCCACCCTGATGGGGAGAATGGCTGAGCTTAAAGTGGAGGTAGAGAGGAGAATTGAAAAGATATGACTGGAGGGATAGGTAGGGGCCCATCAGATTTAAGGGCCTTATCTAATTTGGACAATCCTGAAAGACTTTGGAAATCCAAGATTGTAATTTAGGAAGATTTAGATCACATTGTCCAGGAACCCTTACAGAATTACTGTGGAATTGCTTTTCGTGGATTGTTTTAGGAGTTAGGTACATGACTTCCTTGAGGGACTGACTATAAAAATGAGATTATGAAATCTTGCATCTGTTAAGAGAATGTCATTGAAGATATTTTCTATTACAACTCTGTGTCCTCTATACTACCCCATGTAAGCAATTTCTTTTAAAGCTTAGTGCTAGAAATAACCTTTCCTTTAAGGAATTGGTATGATTTCTTTCTATGGGTAGTGAGAATTGTATGTAATTTACTGGTTTTTTTCCCCCTTTATTTTTGTATCTTCAGAAGTTAAATTTAGAGTTTATTATTTTTGTTATTCAGTATTTGCTTTGTTATTTTCCTAAGATTAGTTTTTGTTTTATTGTGTATATTTCTTATGAGATACTTAGTGTGCCATCTTCCAAAAATTTTTATTTAAGTGAATATAGAGTAAATTTCATTTAAATTATACTCGAGTATTTCTACCACAGACCCTTTTTTTGGTATAAGACTTAATACTCCTTGAAACTAACATAGGTTTGGTTTCTCTTTTCAGACACTGCAGTCTAGGTGTTTGGTTTTTTTGTTTTCGAAGCAACAGCTTAGAATTTTTTTTGTCTTTGTGGGTTTTTTTTTCTTGACGAAGATCGTTGCCGAGCTAACATCTGTGTCAATCTTCCTCTACTATTTTGTATGTGGGATGCTGCCACAGCATGGCTTGATGAGCTGTGTGTAGGTCTGTGCCTGGGATCTGAACCTGCAAACCCTGGGTCACTGAAGCAGAGCGTGCAAACTTAACCAGTGTGCCACTGGGCCGGCTCTAGAATATCTTTTAAACTTGAATATATTTAGGAAATTGGTTTGGTCATCTCACTTAAAGTTATTGGGAAACAAATGATGACCGGTTCAAGATTTGTTCTTGAGTATTTGAGGAACTTTAAAAATCAGAATTCATATTCATCACCTAAAAGATTCCTCTTATCAAAGACTTGTACAGCTCATATATTTTTCTTAGATTATTCATAATAGTCATAATAAACTAAACATTTTAAAACGTTTAATTGTTACAAGTTATAGTTTTTCCTAGACAAAGGTTAAGAAAGTTGAAATTTGTTATACAACTCATTCATTTTTCTTTGTTTTCTGGAAATAGCTAGAAATACTGCTTCTCAAAATAATCTTTTGTGTTAACATATTTACAGAAAAAAGTTATAATACTGGGTTAAAGTTAAGCAATTTTAATTGTAGGACTTCTCAGAGCCTTTACTCTGCTAATTACACAGAGAGAATGAATTCCAGAATGACCAAGAGCTCAGCTTGCCAAAGAACAAGTGGGTGCTGGGGAGCAGCATATCTTAAATGTATTAGACAAGAAACCTCTTATTTCAGAGAACTTTGTGAGTTGGTGATTAAGGAACACACTTTGGAAAATTCTAAAGAAAAAAATCCATATAAAACTGCATTAAAGTCTGCTGCTTAAAATGGTTTTTATTTTTTCCCATTTGTCTCAGACCATGCATTCAAATGACTTCCTTTAGTTCTGTGTTACAACCTAATTAACATTTCTTAAGTCATTTCTTCTTGGTCCTATATTGATTCTAATTGATAATGGGTAACAATTGAAAATTACTAGATAGCTGTTTGAGACAAGTCTTCAATTGTTGGGCATTCTACCTAGTACTAATATGAACTGAAAATAACACAAGATCACATGTACTCTCTTCTTTTAAAAAGCTTCTAAACTGTAATGCCTTTAAACAGTATTAATATAGGACCTTTCCAAAAAACTTTGGTTTGCTAACTTCAGCAAGGTTTACAACATAGAAATAACAAAGATAAAGCCAGCAGTACCTCCTTCCTACTAAAGTTAGGTGTTTATTTTTTCATACTCCAAACAAACATGTAGTCATATATATTGCCCCTCTCCTTTTTTTAAACAAAAATGGGATCATACGTGATACACCTTAGGTAACTTAGTATTTTTATTTAATGTCATGGACATTTTGCTATATGACGTATAACTTTAAATAACGTATAATATTTAATGCACGGCTTTTTTTTTTGGTGAGGAAGATTGGCTCTGAGCTAACATTTGTTGCTGCTGTTCCTCTTTTTTGCCTGAGGAAGATTGTCACTGAGCAAACATCTGTTTCAATCTTCTTTTTTGTATGTGGGATGCCACCACAGCATGGCTTAACTAGCAGTGTGTTCGTCCGCGCCCGGGATCCAAACCTATTGAGCGCACAAACTTAACCACTATGCCACTGAGCCAGCCCCAGTGCACAGCTTTTTATTTTGCTAAATCATTTTTCTGTTGTTGAGTTTAGGTTAGTTTCTCTTTTTGAACCACTACCATCAGTGCTGCAGTTAGTATTGTTATACAGCTCATTGTTCCTTGTTGGTGCTGTTTATGTAAGGTAAATTCCCAGAAGAGAAATTACTGGGTCAAAGAATTTTATATTGATTTTTAAACAGAAAATTATGTGTTCATTCATTACAGTGGGTCATTGATATTCTAGAAAGCACTGATATTTCAATTTCATGTATAATCTCTTTTAGTCTTTACCATAACCCTATGAGGGAGACATTGGTGTTCTCATTTGCAAATGGGGAAATAGGACCAGAGAGTTCAAGTGGTCTGAGTTCATTCAGCTAGTTAGAGACAAACATTGCACTATATTTTAGGTCTTTTGATTCCGGTTTCTGTTACACCATGATGAATGATACAAATTTTTTTAGTTAGAAAACCATTTGTGGGTGTATTCCTTAGCCATAGGTGGTATGGTGATGTATAAGGGTCTCAGTCCTGTCTGCATGGGGAAGTATCACCTGGAGAGCTTAAAAAAAATAACTAAGGAAAATTTATGCCTCTCTCCTTGCCCAGACTAATTCAGTTACGTCTTGGATAGGTGGGATCTGATTATTTGTAGTTTTTAAATCTTCTACCTAGATTCTGATGCACTGTGAGGGTTTGAGAACCAGTGACCTAAAATTGGAGTACTTACATTCCTGAGGGGCATGTGAAGAGTTTCCAAAATGTTAACACGTTTACTTTTCTGGTTGTCAGTGAACAGGTCCTCACTATTTGTGCTAAGAAAGGCATATCTCTGATCCATCCCAAATCTTAATGTGGTGTGTTTTACCCAAGGTGGTTAAACCTTCAGGGAATCAGACTTAGAGTTAGCATCCTTTAGTGATCTTTCTGATTCACGTTGCTGTTAGGAGTAAAATGTAGTGTATAGCGGGAGTATTTTGGCTTCCATTAGGATTTTCTGAATTCAGATCATCGATAGTCTTGGGTGGTAGGAGTAATGGCAATTTTTTTTTAACCAGTTCATGTTTTCTTCCCTAACCTATTGTCAAAGAATACTTACAAAGCAAAGAACAATACTATGAAATATTTTGAAAGCTAGAAATATGTAAATCACGTTTATCACAGCATGCTGTCAAATATATTGTGGAGTTTAAATGTATGATTTGGTTGCCTCCATTTTTTTACACTTTGAGTAATATATCAAAAAGTAGGGTAGAAATAATCTAGTAGATGAAATGGTTAGAAAACTAAGTAACTAAGTGCTAACTACATAAGTTCAATTCCTTAAAATCAGGTGATGAGAGAATATTTAGATCTACAAATAGGATTTTGCTTTTTTAAAACCCAGTGTCATGAAGGTGTGGCTAGAGATATTTACTATAGTAGATATTGAGTATACGTGTAAGTTCTTTTATATTGCCTTAAAAACCATTAGAAGTTTACAAATAAGACTAGAGTGAGAATATTTTTCTTTTAAATGATGCCTAGTTTATAGAAAAGGTGTTTTTGTTATGTTTCTTTATAATTCATGATACATAGCTTATATGTAGGTGTACTTATGAAATATTTGAGTGCTACCATATATAAGGCCATTGATTTCCAAGCTAACTTAACTATAATAAGAACTATATAAATAAATGTGTTTAGTGATTTTGAACATGTATGCATTTTAAATATTTTCAAAAATATAAGTAACTAGTGGGAAATATTCAAGGAGTAAAGAACCATAAAATGTAAAGTAAAAATCATGCATACCTTTTTCCCAAATGTGACCACTTTTAACAGTTGTGTCACTCTTTCTGATTGTTTTCCATGTATACATACATATGTTGTTTCTCGTTTTTACAAAAACAGGATGATAGAAATAGACTGTTTTCACCTTGCCTTTTCACTTAGTCTCGTGGAATTTTTTCCATATATGCATAAATACATCTATCTCATGCTTTTTGTTTGTTTGTTTGTGAGGAAGACCAGCCCTGAGCTAAGATCCGTTGCCAACCCTCCTCTTTTTGCTGAGGAAGACTGGCCCTGGGCTAACATCCGTGCCATCTTCCTTCCTCTACTTTATGTGGGACGCCGCCACAGCATGGCTGACAAGCGGTGGGTATGTGGGCACCTGGGATCCGAACCAGCGAACCCCGGGCTGCCAAAGCACGAACTAAACTGCTGCGCCACCGGCTGGCCCCTATCTCATGCTTTTTAATGGATGTGTAGTTGATAATTTTATCAGTTTCCCTCCTTCCCTAATACAGTATCCTTAATATCCTTCCTTTTGGTCTTCTGCCTTGTAACTGTTAACATTTCATGGAACACTGGCATAACCAGAACAGTTTGCAAAATTACGTTACATGTTTTTTCTGCTCTGATTCTGATTTAGAGAAGTTTTAAATTAAGTCTAATGGGTAAGGTGATGGTATTAATGCATTGAAAAATGCCAATTAAATGCCATGGGAATTAAGAAAAAGATTGCTTAGGGTAGGTTTTAATAGAGAAAGTGGCATTGGAGCCAAACTTTGAGGGATTTGTAGGATTTGCACCTGAAGAGATAAATGGTGAAGAGCTGTCCAGGGGACTGGAATAGTGTAAATAAAAGGAAGGTTGGGGGAAAGAGCTTTTAGAGAGTTGTATAATTAACATATTAGCTGATTGATGGTTTATGCTTGGTTGGTGTGGAAAAGAGCATGGAGCTTTTGGAATCCTGATAGTATTGAATCCTCTGCTATTTTAGTAGTGTTGTCTATTAGGGTAGGGAAATTGGCTGCAATTTCCTTATTTGTCAAGTAGGAATATAATACCTACTTTGCTGGATTTTAGTGAGAATTAGGTATAATGTGCCTAATATGATCTCTGGCATAAAGTTCAGTGCTCAGTAAATTCTGTTCTCTTTTGCGGGATGGTGTCTGATAAAAGTTAGTCCAAAGAGGTTTGTGTTTATTTGAAATCAGTGTTTAGAAAAAAATTTTCATATACTACTTTTCAAAAATATGATTGCGAAAGTAATAAGTGACATTAAATTTATACAACAGCTTGGACCCTAAGTCACTTAACCTTGTGATGGGTAATCCCCCATATAACCTGCAGTTTATAGAAATGTTTTGTTTAAAAAAAAAAAGGATTTGTCCAAATTGTATTTATCCTGTAAGTCCCAGCTTAAATACCACCTGCTTCACATGGCCTTCTATCATATTGTTATATGTATCTTATTAACTTTATTATGGAAATTTTCAAACACAGGGTAGAGAGAATAGTACAGTGCACCCTCAGATATCTATCATCTGTATTCAACATTGTGTGAAATCTTGTTTATACACATATTTTACTCTTTTTTTTTTTTTTTTTGCTGAGAAAGATTCGCCCTGAGCTAACATCTGTAGCCAGTCTTCCTCTACTTTGTATGTAGGTCGCCGCCACAGCATGGCTGACGAGTGGTGTAGGTCTGTGTCTGGGAACCAAACCCAGGCCGCAGAAGCAGAGCGTGCTGAACTTAACCACTAGGCCAATGAGCTGGCCCCCATATTTTACTTTTTAAAAGAATATTTCAAAGCAAATTCCACCTTTAGCATAAATTCTCTTACTGATCAGGACTTACTTAGAAATACAATCTTATTGCTATTATCTCTACTAACAAAATTCCTTAATATCATCTAATACCCATTCTATATTTGATTTCCCCAAAAAGTCTTTTTTATAGTTTGTTGTCAGAATCAGGATTCAAGCAAGGTTTAACTGAATGTATTTGACATTTAAGCCTGTCTGTATAATAGTCTTCCCTCTTTCCTCCTCTTTTGAAATTTCATGTCATAGATATGTTAGTGAAACTAGATAATTTTTCCATGTTCTGGATTGAATGACTATATTCTTATCTATTGACTTTGTTGTTCTCTCTCTTCCATGTTTCTGCTAAACTGGTGTGTATATCTAGCAGCTTTATTAAATAGATTGAAGTTTAGTGTTTTTTTTTTAAACCTTCAATGTCTATTCATTTAAAGTCAAAGCTTTTTTTTCTTTTTTGTTTTGCTAAGGAAGACTAGCCCTGAACTAACATCTGTTGCCTATCTTCCTTTTTTTCTTGAGGAAGATTAGCCCTGAGCTTACATCTGTGCCAGTCTTTCTCTACTTTATATGTGGGTTGCTGCCATAGCCTGGCTGATGAGTGGTGTAGATCCCTGCCTGGGTTCCAAACCTGCTAACCCAGGCCACTGAAGTGGAATGCACTGTACTTAACCCCTATGCCACAAGGCCAGCCCCTATTTTTTGTTGTTGTTGAGGCAATAATTCATGGGTATGTGGTGCTGCTGTTTCATATTACATTACATCATAAGGCATATGTTTGTTCTATGTTTAGGATGATGGCTTTTTTAAATTTTTGATGAGGAGGAGTGGCCCTGAGCTAACATCTGTTGCTAATCGTCCTCTTTTTGCTTGAGGAAGATTGTCTCTGAGCTAACATCTGTGCCATTCTTCCTCTGTTTTTATATATGGGATACTGCTACAGCATGACTTGATGAGTGGTGTGTAAGTCCACACCCCCTGAAGTGGAGTGTGTGAACCTAACCACTACACCACCGGTCCAGCCCCAGGATGATGGCATTTTAAATCACAGAATAATGTTAATTTAGAAATACTGTTTTTGGGGGGCTTATTTCATATCATATATCTTTGACATTTCACATGTATCTTTGACTCATTAGGGCCACTTTGTGCTAACAGTTTTATAAAGCGTGTCATCTTTATTTGCATCTAAGTTATTTGACCTGCTTCTCTCAGGTGATATCTGAAAGCATTAAAAATTAGCATTGATTGAGGTTGTTTTAGTGTGTAGATCTTCTCTAAGCAGGATTTTGTTTTTCAAAATGAAGAAGTTTCTCTAAACAGTAAAAAACATCTTGCCTTATATTTGCGTATATGGAAGTATATATTTATCCTATTTTGCCTCCTTGAGAGGCAAATAAATCTCTGTGAGATTTATCCTCAGAGAGCTAAAGCATTCTTGCACAGAAATATTTGGTAAATTTTTATTTAATGTTTAAATGCTGGTGCTGGAATAATCTAATTTCTAATATTAGAAGATTTGAACTAGGGTCTTCGACGATTTCTGGGAGTCTGTATATTGCTGACACTTTTTTTTGGCAAATTTCATTCAAAACGTAAAACTTGACTTTTCCTTAATATAGTCAAGTCAGTAATACTGTTCTTTATGCTAAACAAGCATATATTGTTCCGCCATGAAGTACACGGACAAACAAGTAGCAAATATCAAAAAATGTTGATGTGGATCTTGACTCAACTGCTAGCTAAGTGACTTGTCCAACATGATTCAATTCATGCCCCCAGAAAAATAACAAATTATGTACTAGGTGTTGATGGTGGTTAGTAGTAACTTCTAATGTTAAATCTTCGAAGGCTAATGGTCTGCTACAAATAGTTAAGCTTGGATTTAGGTTTTCTTTTGTCATATGGATAAGAAAAGGCGTTACTAAACAAATTTATTTTGGCAGATTTGCAAAAGTGATTTAAAATGCTGAAGACATGAAGGTATTCTTAAGAACTTTAGCACCCGTTTGTTTGCAATGGATGCCACTAATGCTCAGTGACTGTTCATTAAAAACAGTCTGAGGAAGATGACTACCAGGAATATTTTATATAAGCAGCTTAAGTACTCTGTGTCTGTATTGACTTATGTTTGTGTGAATGAATTAAGTTTTTATGTAATTTTCTTGTTTTTGTAATTGATGCACAAAGTAGCAACAGCCTCTAGGTATTAGAGGACCAATTTGGAGAAGTAGTGCCAATGGGAAGTTGCACTCAGTTATTGTATGTTGGTAAATGTCTTCAACAGTACAGAAAGTCTGAGGAAGAGCCTCGTTCGTTGTCTGTATTAAAACGAGCATGATGTATTAATAAGGTCACTATCCGTATTAATAAAGTCACTATCCGTATTAGTTGATTTCATATCTGAATTTACATTTCATAAAATAAAATTCTTTTCGTTTGATATATATTGAGCATTTAGATGGCCAAAATAGTTGCTAGCCCCTTTGACCTTAGAGTTTAATTTCTATGATGACCCTGAAATAGAACGAATTATAATACTATGAAAATGTGATTAGTGTCATATGGTGGTAGAAAGTGCTTTAATACCATTTATCGCAGCTCTAAATGGTTTCCCCCCCAACTTATTTTTTATGGTAGGCATGTGGTGAGGAATTGGATAAGATGTTGTCTGAGAAAAATTAGTACTATTAATGATATAAATGTACTTATTAATGCATATTTTTGGTTCTTTACACAGACTGTAAAACTTTGCTTATGCATTAGTAAATATGAAAACTCACAGAACTTAACCAAGTTGTTATGTGACGTGCTTTGTCTGTTTTTCTCACATAATTAGTATTAATGCTGCCTATAGAAAAATAAGCTAATATTGTTAAATTTTCGAATTGAATAAGACACTGTTCTTTTGCTAGGAAACGCTCATAACCTAAAAACGATAACTTTTTCATTCAAATTTACTTCAAGATTACACAGGGTCTTGGCCATAGACAAGTTTATATCTTATATCTTCTATATTGTTTGTTAAAGGAAATAATATTGAGAAGTTTCATGTCTTAATAATAGACAAATTGAAGATAGACTTTACACCTCACCTCAGTACTGTGTACCATAACTGCTGGATACGTTTACTTCAAGTAAACATAGTCAATTCAATATTATATAACTGGTTGCTAGATACTTTGTTGCTTGTTAGAAGAAAAGATTGTTCTGTTTCTCCTTAAGATCTAACCATTCAGAGTAAAGTTGTTAAATTCACGTCCACATTCTTTCTTTTCCCTTGCCATCAGATGATACCAGCATCTGGAGCTGCATAGAACATAGCAGATTGGCATTTTGCAAAAATTTTGGAGCCCCACTTGGTGGCGTATGTATGACCTCCACCCCTTCAACTTTATTATTGCTAATGTGGAGGTTATTGCAGGAGAATTTAAATAGTGTTTATTTTCTTTCTAGTCCATTGTTTTGCCCACTTTCTCCTCCATTCTCTTCCTCATGATGGAAATAAGTGGTACTATCCTAAATTGAAAAGCTAAGTTTGAGTCTTGTGTGGGTTTTGTTTTTTGTCTTTTTCCTATAACCTATCCTAGTCATTTAAAGAAAATAATACGATCACCTCCATTTAAGTGTAATCTGGAATCTCTATTCATTATAAGAAAAAAATTTGTGTGGGGAGAGTATAAATGAAAAAGTTGAAAACAAAGCCCTGATGCTTAACTTTTGGTTTGCTCATATTTGAGAGTGGATTATCTACATTGGATTTTTTTGTGGAGCAGTAGAGAGAATAAATGCATTAGAGCAGAGGTCAGCAAACTATGACCTATGCACCAGATCTGGCCCACTACCTCTTTTTGTTTGGCCCATTCTCTAGGATTGGTTTTTATATTTTTAAATGGTTGGAAAAAAATAAAAATAATATTTTGTGACACATGAAAAATATATGAAATTCAAATTGTGCTTTTCATAAATAAAGTTTTATTAGGACACAACCCTGCTTATTAATTTCGATGTTGTCTGTGGCTGCTTTTGTGCTATGAAGGCATAGTTGAAAAGCTGCAACAGAGACCATATGGTCTGCAAAGCCTAAAATGTTTACTCTCTGGCTCTTGACAGAAAAAGTTTGTTGACCCCTGCCCTGGGGCATGATTCACCACAAAAGTAAGAGTGAATCCATGGAGCTAAGGATTTCTCATATTTATCCAGAGGTTAATTTATGACCTCGTCTAGGTTGGACTACAGATGAAAACCTGGAAATAAGCAAAAAAGGGCTTCCGTAAAACTCCAGTGCTTTACTCTTGAGAAAATTCTTAAATCTTCCTTTTTTTTCTTAATAAAAATCTTCCTCCTCTAATTCATGGATTTATTGTAGAGAAGTAATAAAATACAGATAAATTGATGAAAAATTGGTGTACTCTGATCATTTAAGGACTGTTTATGGATTTTGGTTTATTTCCTTTCAGCCTTTCTTTACTATATAAGCATTTTCTTAATTACAAATATTTTTAATAGCTACATGATACTCCATTTATAGGTGTGTTGTATCGCTTAACTGTTATGCAGTTTGTAATTTCAGGATCTGCAAGCAACATACTACAAACATGTTTGTACATAAAGTGTTTTTATATTTAGGTTTTATTTTTAGGATTGATTCCCAAAGTTGGGAGAACTGGTTCAAGAGATGTGAACCTATATATATGATGCCAAATTGCTTTCCTAAGAGAGGATTGTAACTTGAGAATGTGTTTTTGTGTTAGAGGTAGTTTCCTCCTACGAGCCTGTTTACTCTTACAAGTCTACCATATTTGGATATCTGAGACTACAGATTACTGCAAATTAAAAGCAACCTAATTAGAAAGATAGAAGTGGTACTGTTATGTACAAATCAAGTGATATTTAACCTGACAACAACGTAGTAGGCTGACACAAACATTGAGTACCCTAAGAGCTTCAGGAAGTATCACTTCTTTCTAGAATAGTCTGTAATGATGTTCCTAATGATAACCAGTATTTGTTGAGCACTTTTTATTAACAGCTAATAAGAATACATTACCCTTTTGGATACATTATCTCATATGATCTTCACAGATAAGTAAATTAAGATTTAAGGTTAGGCCTCTTGCAAAAGTCAAAACACAAACTCTCATATTCTGAATCTAAATCACATACGATTTCTACTCTACCATGTTGTCTTACATATAAAATTTGTCCATTATGCTTTCTTTAGGGTAACAGAGTGATAAAGAATCCATTTTAGAGCCATTTCCATCCAAATAATAAGAATCTTATGTTTTTGGCCCTAATGGAACAATTCTCTTAATAAGGACAATCTGTTCTCAGAGGATACAGATAAATAAGATGCTACATGGAAGGTTTTTTAAAAATGACTGTAATTGGTATGATCTTTGTACATTGAGCCCAGACTTCAGGGCTTAGTATCATTTAATGTATGTTTATAAATTGAATTACAAAGTCAGAATTACATGGATGCATTGTCAAGCTGGTAGGATTTAAATTTGAAGCATTCTTGAGAAATTAGAAAGCTGCATAAATATTAGGAAGCCTCTTTATGTGATTGAAAATACATGATTCCTGATAACATGTTAGCAATATCCTGAAGCTTTCAGATGATTGGTCATTAGATTTGGGAAACAGTTAATGCTTGGAAGAAGTTGAAGCTGTAATGGAATGGGAGATTAGAAAATGTAAGGTTTAAGAGGAAATGAGATCACAAATGAAAATCTAAGAAAAAAATATAAAGGATGTAGAATCTAGGACAATATGGGAAATCCTATGAAGTAGTTACGGAATAATGAAATGGACCATGTCCAAATTTAGGGAATTTTAAAGAAATATTTAGAAATCAAAGATGGTTTAAGCAGACAGTATTGGATGTTAGGAATGAATTGTGTCATATTAAGATGGAGAACTTTGATTGTATGACTGAGAAGTGTAGGACCTTTGGATCAAGATTCCTTTACTTATCTTGATAATTGGGGGGAATATATATAAATATTCCTCCCCTACGAAATATATATGTGTATAAAATTTTATATGTATATGTCGTGTGATAAAAAAATATTTTGATCCTAAAGTGGGTTTTGCGTTAAATGCAAAGTGTCATGATGGTATGGCTAGAGATATTTATTATAGTAGGTATTGGATGTAAGTAAGTACAAGTAAATTGGTTCGGCTACATTTATTATAAAACCCATAATACAATGTTGAAATTTTTGCTTTAAATGGGCATGTGTATTTTGAAGACATTAAGAGGAAAAAATAGTCCTTTGTACTTAAGCACAAACTTAAGCATTTCTGGTGCTCTTCATTCCTTCCTGATGATCTGAGTTTCCATTTGATATCATTTCTCTTTAGCCTGAAGAATTTTTTTTTTAATCATTTCTTGAGGTAGAAGTCTGGTGTAATGAATTTTCTTATTACCTAAAAATGTCTTTCTTTTAGCCTTTATTCTTGAAGGATATATCCACCAGATATCAAATTCTAGGTGGGTGTTGTTTCTTCTTCCAGCACTTTAAAGTCTGGTCCTTTATATTCTGGTCCCCATTGTTTCTAGTTCTAGTGCAAAGTTGGTGGTCATTCATATCACTTTTCCCTGTTATGTAATGTTTTTCCTCTAGCTGCTTTCAGGATTTTCTCTTGGTTTTTAGCATTTTTATTATAATGTGTTTGGTATGGTTTTCTTTTTCTTTTTTTTTTTTTTTGCTTATTTATCTTGCTTGGGGTTCACTGAGTGACTTGAATTTGTAAATTTTGCTTTCATCAAATTTGGGGGAATTTGTGGCCATTGTTTCTTCAAATAATTTTCCACTCCATTTTTTCTCTCCTTTTCTTTTTTCCTCTCCTCAGATTGGAAATCCCTATTGATCTATCTACAAATTCACTGACTCTTTATCTCCAATCTCCTGTTAAGTGCATCCAGTGAAATTTTTGAAAGATATTTTTCAGTTTTAGAATTTCCGTTTGGTTTTTTTAATAGTTTTTCTTTCTTTGCTGAAATTTTGTTTTTTCATTCATTAGGAGCATATTTTTTCTTTCATTTTTGAGCACAGTTATAATAGGTGCTTTAAGGTCTTTGCTCATTCTAACCTCTGGGTCATCTTGGGGTTGGTCTTAATTAATTTTTCCCCTGAGTCTAGGTCACATTTTCTTGTTTTCTATATATGCCTAACAATTTTGGATTGTGTTCCAGATTTTATGATTGACACATTGAAGATACTCTAGATTGTGGTATGTTTCTATGATGAATATTAGTTTTTTGTTTGTTTTTGTTTTCATGAGACTCAGACTCCAAATTCCTGTGACTTCTTTGGTGGTCATCAGCGGACATTTCTGCTTAGTTCTTTTAGCCTTAATTGGGTTGCTTGGAGTCTGCCCCACACATGTGTAGTTCAGAAATTGTCTGAAACACTGAGCAGAATTTATATACAGAATTTGCTTGTCTTCCTTTCTGAGACTTCCCTCCTCAGTTTCCAGCAGCTCTGGTTGCCTGAAACTCTGTCCTTTGGTTCTTCAAGCCTTTTAAGATGGGGTTCTCTATAGGAATTTTGGCGCCCCACCTCCACCGTCAGCCCTATCCTCAGGCAAAAAAGGTATTAAAAAAACCTCACTTTGTGCCAGTCCTTTCTTTTAAGTGTAGAGTATCCTCCAGTTTGTTTAGTTGTTTTCCATTGCCTTCAAATAGTTCTTATATTTCATCCAGAGCTTATAATTATGTGCAGAAGGGTTTGGTCTGATAGAAGTTATTCCTCCAATCACAGGAAACATGAGATTCATTTAAATACTCTTTGATAACGGTGACCATATTTTAACCCATTTGTTTTTCTCTACAAAGTCTTACACTTTGAAGATGCCCAGTAAAAGCTTACTGAATTAATGGAAAGATGAATGAAATGTTAACTTTGTGAGAACTGTTAATGAATCCAGCTTTTCTAGCAAGTTATGAGAAAAGAATAGCTTATTTGCTATCTGTGTATCTTCTTTGATGTAGCATCTGTTTAGATCTTTTGCCCATTTTTTAATTGGATTGTTATCTAATTTTTTAAGAGTTTTTATTGTATTCTGGATACAATCCTGTATCAGATATGTAATTTACAAATATTTTTCTCCTAGTCTGTGATTTGTCTTTTCATTCTCTTACTAGTGTCTTTTGTAGAGCATGTTCTAATTGATGAAGTCAAATTTTTTGGTTATTGTTGTGAGGAAGGTTAGCCCTGAGCTAACATCTATTGCCAATCCTCTTTTTGCTGAGGAAGATTAGCCCTGAGCTAACATCCGTGCCCATCTTCCTCTACTGTATATGTGGGACACCTGCCACAGCATGGCTTGATAAGCGGTTCATGGGTCTGCACCCGGGATCGGATCCAAACTTGCGAACCCCAGGGCTGCTGCAACGCAAACTTCTACAGCTCTGCGCTGACCCCAAAGTCAAATTTTTAGGCATCAGTTTTCTTTTATGGACTCTGCTTTTGATATTGATCTGAAAACTCATTACCAAACATAAGGTCATACAGCTTTGCTATTTTTCTAGATATTTTATAATGTTAGGTGTTATATTTAGGTGTATGATCCATTTTGAGTTAATTTTTATATTAAAGTGTAAGATATGTGTTGAAGTTCATTTTTTGTATATGAATATCCAGTTGTTGAAGGACTAATTAATGAAGAGATTGAAGTGGTTTTTTAATAGCTAACTTTTGAATGCTTATGTGCCCGGCACTATTTTAAGTGTTTTATGTTATCTGATTGAATTTTCATAACAAGCCATGTGGCATCTTCTGCTTTTATCTTCCCAGGAGGAAACAGAGAAAAAACAGTTTAGGTTACTTGTTCAGAGTTATAGAACTACTAACTGCCAGAACTATAATTTGAGTCCAATTCTGTCCCTTTGTAAGCCACATTAAGGAGTTTGAGCTTTATCTTTAAGTCAAGGACTAAAATATGTTAGTCACATGATCAGAATACATTTATAAAGATGACTAATTACATTTTGGAGATTAGAATGTGGGATGGGAAGACAGGAGAGGATTGCAGTATTTTAGGTAAGAGATGCTGGTGGTCTTGAACAACCAGACAGCTGGAAAATAGATTTAAATGAGGTGTAGGAAGTTGACTTTAGTGATTGGGTATTGGTGTAAGAAAGGGAAGAATTAATTATAAGTGGGGAAGAAAGAAAGACATATTGGAAATTCTGAAGAGGAGAGACAAATATGGGGCGAGGGTCCTAAGCATACACATAGAGTTCTCAAAGCAATGAGAGTGGATGAGATTGCTCAGGATAAAGGGTAGAGAAGGGAGTACCTTGGATAGAATTCTAAGAAACACTAACATTTAGGAGTTGAGAAAACAAATAGGAGTCTGTGAAGAAGCAGCTAAACACATGGGAAAGTAAAAAGAATTATGAGAGATGAAGTAGTAAAGGGGAACAGTATTACAGGCAGAGAAGAGTGCTTTGTAATGTCAGGTACTATGGAGTTTTAGAGAGAACTGACTGGGGAAAATAATAGGATTACATAGTAAGACCCAAAAGTTTGGAGGCTGTGAATTTGTAGTGGCTTCAGTTTTGAATGGTTTTCTCCAGCAGTACTTAACACTAAGAGGCAAAGGGCCTCTGACTCAAAAACACATCAATTGTCATATGAAAGATAAAAAGCAATTTAAACTGTTAGAAATGGAAAAATAGAAAAATATGCTTTAGTTTTAGTTTGAAGAGAAGGGAAAGGAATTATTCTTAAGGAAACATCTGAATACTATTATTATTCTCATAGCTGATTAGTTTATGTTTCTTTGATGTAGAACTGGATCACCACTTATATGTTTTCAGTGAAATTTTTTATCATTGCTATAAGATCTGCAAATAATGAACAGCTGAGAAATTTTGAAAAATGTTAACCGAAAGAAATAATGCAAAATAATTTTGTAATAGGAACTACAACATAAAAAAACAAGATAGCTGTATTTTAGTACGTGAGCTCACTTCTGCTAGTCTTCAATTTCCATATATTCTTTTGCTCAAGAAACTAGTAAGGGTTTCTTTTGGCACACGGAATAAGCCAAGAACCCTTGATGCCAGATTTTCCTACAAATTTTAATGTAGAATGCTGTCATGTGTTCTATTTAGGAAAACATGTCTTCATAGAGAAATGAATTCTTGCCCATCTCAGCTCATGCTAACATCTGTAACAGCTGCAATATACTAAAGTGAAAATAGTTGATGCAATCTATTGCTTAAATTTTTCTTTCTACTAATTTTTGATTTTGTCATTCAACAGGTTTGATCTGTGGATGAAATGAATCATGATTTTCAAGCTCTTGCATTAGAATCTCGGGGAATGGGAGAGGTAAATACTTACGAATACTAAGAATGTATACCTCACTTTTATTTGAGCCACTGATATTTTTTTAACCATAAATCCTGAAAATAGTGGTTATGTCTTCCAAATGAAGTGGGTTTTTTAAGATTTCAGATTATACAATTCCGTAGTTGTGGTGATTTTCAGCTTTTTTTTTTTTTTGTAACTTTTAGCAATTTTTAGTAAGATTGTGTCTAGTTGATTTGATTGCCTTGGTTAGATAATGTCTTATATTTTGGTAATGAACCATAATTACTTTGCTCAGAAAAGAGCCGTCCTTGAACCCTGTCCTGCTGTTTTATATATGTATGCTATGTTTGCTTAGCCACACTTAATTGTTCACTATTCTCTTCCGAAAACCTCTCCTTGTCTCGTGTGTGCTTAATAACCTTCTGATCCTCTACAAGACTCTACTGAAAAAGACTCTTATTTATTGTCCCATTGCTGTCTGCAGTAGAATTAATTACTTCCTCATCTGATTTCTCGTAGATCTTGATACATGCTTTTATTATGTTACTGGTTACAGTTTGTTTCTTATTAGTCTCCTCTGTAGATTGTTAGCTTTAAATGACTAGAATATAGTGAGCACTCTAAATTTTTGAATGGGTTTTATTGGTCCTGTTAATCTGTGATTTTTGTTGGGGCATCCCATTTAACCTCACAGTTACATAATTTAAAGGCATCAAAAATACTAGTTTTCCACAAACCTAATGAATATTTAGAAAACTTTAGTTGATTATGAAAATCCTTGTGGTCACATCTTTATTTTGTCATATTCTATAGTACTAACATAGTGTGGACTTCGATAATAGAAAATAACAGTGAACAGAATTTAAGATGTGTAATTAACTGCTTGCTCCTGGAGATTATTTTACTTTGGTAGATTAGAGACCTTCATGAGACTCACTCCATCCAATGCTGTGCTCTTCAGATGCAGAGAAAGAGTCCAGTCCCTCCTCTGGGCCACAAGAGGGCACCCTGCAGCTAGCTAACCCTCCCCTTCTCCAGAACAGCGTTTTCCAAAGAGTTTATCATTTTCAGAGGACTGATTTAAGGGTGAGTTAAGGTGATTAAGCATAAGTATTGCCAAAGTAAACTTATTAGTTTAGTGCATAAGGTAAAATTCTAGGCCCTAAGAAAAATTTGAGAAAGGGAATAATATTTTAGACAAAAAAACTACAGCTTCACTGAAATGCCGTGGCTGCTTAGGCATTAGTTACACTGTGGGTGAATAAAAAGAAGCAGTTGAAAAGGGCCTTTGTTTTTCCCCGCTGCTTCTTTCTTTGGTCTTTAGAAAGCAGAATAGCATACCTTAAAAGCAGGTTTGAACAGTGTTTCAGCCTAGTCTGTGACAAACGTGAACTTGATGATTTTTTTAAGAGCAAGTATTCATACCCTTACCTTAATTCTATTTAGACCCTCCCAACACTTTACTTCCCAGATCTACATTGCATATACATTTACAAATTGGCTATTCCCCTCCTCCCTTTCTAAATAGTATCTGATAAATCCTAAGACATCTTTGCAGTTTAAAAAAATGTCATGATCAGAAACAGTAGTTGAAAGAGTTTAGTTAGTTATTTGGGGGTGGAAGAGGGATATTTGAGGTTTTTTGAAAAGAGAGAAGCTAGGTTGAATAGTACGTTAAATAATCTAAGCTTAAATTTAGACTTAATGGAAATGTCAGATATGCAGAGTAAAAGCAGCTAGGGTTTTAGACTGCCTGCTTTTTTGGTGGATATAAGCAGGTCAGTGCTTCTGTGGCCTTCATCTAGTAAAAATGTATTTTTAAATAAGCTGTTATTCACTAATTAAGTTTTGGGGTTTTTTTTTTTTTAACAGTTTACCAGCTAATTCTGTTACCTGTAAGAGATAGCTAAGAAACCTACTCAGGTTTCTATCTCTGGGTTCTCTCTCCCACAAGCTTTTCTATCTTTCCTCATCTCACAGGCAGCAGGGAACCTTCTGAGATTTCCTTCTTTGCCTATCTCTCTCTCACCAGTCTTCTCCTCCTTTCCTGACAGGTGAGGTTTTTTGTTTTTGTTTTATCCCAGAATTCATTTTAATAAATTAAAAGCAGCCTTGAGTTTCCGGCTCACAGGTTTTCTAAAATTGCTTGTTTATTTTTTTAATGCAACATCCCTTTTCAATGGATTGCCCTACTCTTGACTTTTTCTTTAAAAATAATGTTTTCCTTATTATGTCTTAGGTTGTTGTAAATCTCTAATGTACAAAGTGTTGCACTACGTGTAGGACTATTTTCAAATGTACTGGTTTTTGTAGATCATGATAGCTTTACTGACCCATCATCAGAAGGGCAGTCTCTTCTAGTTCATCCAGAAGTAGGAACAGATTTGTATTCATCCATTCATAAACTCATCCTTTTCATTTTTTTCCATAGCCTATTTTTATCAAAAGCGCTACCAATTTGCTTTATGTCATGTGACTTAAAAAGAGGAAAGCTAATCCATAGGATGTTGAACTCAGTTTCATTAGTATAGTGTTTACATATATAATATAGTGTGTGTGTGTATGTATATATATATATATATATATATATATATATATATACAAGTTCCTGTTTATTTTTTAAATAAAGGGAAAGAGGCCCCTGCCTGAAATTCTTTGGGTAATCCAGAATTTAATTTTAAATCACTGAGTTAATATGTTTTATTTTGGGAGTATTTTCATAGCTTAGTATGACAAATAATGCTCCTTTCTTTCTTTTCTTTCACAAGAATGTTTAAAGAAAACATTAAAGAAAATTTATGTCCTAAGATCCCAGGGAGTGTGAAGTAGAAAACACTGGATAGGGGAGTAAGGAAATTTCTGTTTTCTCTCAGATCTATCACTAGTGCTGTGACCTTGAGTAAGACTGATTTCTTTGAAGATAATAAGAATAACCCTTTTGTATGAATCACATATATCTCTCAAATGCTCTAGCTCTGATCTGAGCTGTTAGGGATAACTGGAATGGGAACCAGCTGTTTCAAATAGTGTTTAAATAGCTGATCATAGTTTTGTCTACATAAATCCCTATCTTAATGAGTCTGTCTTAAACTTTATCTACTATCTTAAATACCCACATTACATGGATTCAATATCATGATAATATCTTAAACTTTTATTTTTTCATTATATTTAGTGGTAGTCTAATACTGGAAGTTTTCAGAAACATTGGTGAATTAGACTATGAAAAGAACCATCTATAGTAGTTATGTGTAAAGAGAGTGGGCCTTAGAATTAAACAGATATGAGTTCAAGTCTTAATGCTGCCATTTACTAGCTATTTATGTAACCTTAGACAATTTATTTAACCTCTGATTATCTTTCCTTATGCAAAATGTGACTATATTAGGCAACATTTCTTTAAAAAGTGGGGGTTCATGATCCGCCTAGGATATTCAGACTCAAAGAAGAAAGCAAACAGCTATAGACAAGATTTTTGTAATGAATAATGTTATAATCCTTTAAAATAGTCAGCCAGTTAAATGCTGATCGGCATGTTAACTCATGTTTTATAATATTAAAGGATTCATACTTTTGGTAGTGAAGATACCTAATATTTGTATGTTTGCTGTGTTCTAGATGCTATTCTAGGCAGTTTACTTATGTTCTTTCATTCTAGCCTCATAGAAACTCTGACAGTAGTTTTATTATTATTCTTACTTTACAGATGAGGAAACTGAAGCTCAGAACAGTTAATTAACTGGCCCAAGACCATATAATAGTGCTTGAACAGCAGTTTGAATTCATGAGTGCCTTGATTATTTACAGTACTGTTTCCCATTGGAAGTGACGACATCTAATAATGTTTGCTGGTTGTAAGGGATGTTAGGAATGGAGAAGATTTGGGGAAGTAGACATATGGCCTTTAAATCCTTTTAATTCTTAGGATTTTGTTAATTTGGTTGGTTCGGTGATTTTACATAATTTGTATTAGAAAAATCTGAAGTGTAAAGTGTACCTCATAGTATAAATTCTAGCAGGAATTTTATTTATTTTGAGGCAGTATGCTAGGGTATTTACTGATTTCCTTGGAGCTAGAGAGGGCAAGACATAAATGCTTCTTGAAGGAAAGAACTAATAAAATGCTGGGCAGTTGGGGAGTAAATTTGTATGTCCACTCAATCATTTCTGAATTGGAAGGACAGAGGAGCAGGTTGACAAGAAATACTGAGTTGCTTGACCTTGGTTTGGAACTTTTGTGAATTGGGAAACTAATATGAAGTGATAACGGGTAGTATATTTTACAGATCTTCAAGATCTGTTAGCCTTTGTTTTCTGTAATGTGCTTCCCCACTTCTACTACAGTAAAAGTGTCTCCAGGGGCAAATCTCTGTTTTTATTGCTGTTCCAAACAGCATACTGCTTTAACTTTTGTGTTTTTTTTAAACAGTTCTATCCTGAATTGTTGCCTTTCTCTACATAAGTTCATTTTAACTTATTCTTGGTCACAAGCACGTAGTTTCTGTAAAAGTATTTGAAATCAGTATCTAAACTGTCACAGAAAGCTGTTTCTAGAATGTTGATAAAGGCCTTTGTTAAGAGGTGTTAACTACTAAATTATTTTCCTGTGCATGGTAACTTATAAATGTTTGCAAAATTAAGAAATATTCATAGCACAGTGCTTGGCAGAAAGTAGGCACACTGGATAAGTGCTTGACATAAATTTTTTCCCTAGTTATACAGATTGTGTTTGAAGGCAGTGATCTATGAGCTGCTACAAAAGCAGTACATGAAACCTTATCCCAAAAGGCTTTGGAATAGTCTCCTCAAAGAGATTCTGTTATTTCTACTACCTCAGTTTGTTTCAGCTGCTTCTATGTCTATGAACACTGCTTCTATTAAGTTGTTATAACTTTATTTTCAATTCTTATTGTTACTCTTATTTTGATATTGAAACATTTTTCTTCATGCAGTATGGGATAAAAGGATTTCTTTATTCTCTCAGGAACAATTTTCTCTTGCCTGAAATGGCTTTATTTACAGGGGATTAACTTGGGTTTTACTGTGAATAAATGTTCAATTATTTAAATATATCAAGTACAGTGTTTTAATATTACTAGCTTTACATTTTGTTTGAATAAAATACACAAAACTTTTAAAGTGAGATTTTAAAAAATTGAAGGAACAGAGGTTGTATTTTATTGGGATCTTTGTTAGAGCAGATTATTGTTTAAAATGTCTGTACTTTAAATACAAATCATTTGTAGCCCAGGAAGATCCTAACATGCAAAAACTTTTTTTTTTTAAATAGCAGAAGTTAATTTCCTTTAAAATTAAAAATATTTAGCAAAATATCTGTAGATTAGGAACATGCCCAAATTGAATTTTCCCTCCTCTCTTCAGAGCTGCTTCTCCTGTTTTATTCTGTTTTGGTCAGTAGTCCTACCATTTACCTTGTTACCCAAATTTTAAAGTTTTGTCCTTTTTATCACACCCTCTGCCCCCGTCCCCCCCCCCCCGCCCCCCATTTGTATTCATATCCTGTTGACTTTCCTAGACATCTCTCAAATCCATTTTATTTTCTCAATTCTTTCTGCTGGTACCCTGTTTGAATTCTTGTCATCTTGGCCCTGTTGTTGTAATTCTAAACTAATCTCCTTGCCTCTAGATTAGAATATTCATTATTCTTACAACTTGCAACTTGAGTTGTTTTCTAAAACATAATGTCACTCTTGCCAACCTCTCTTGATTCTCTGTTGCTTCAGTGTGTAATATGCAGTTTCTTTAGCATGTCTTTAAGGTTCCTCATAATCTCACCTAGGTAGCTTTACCAGCATCAACTTTGACCTTCCCACATCTGTTCCTCCATTTTACACCCTGTTCTACACACTACGTGTTTTCTCAAGTTGTTGGTGATTTACTAAGTCTTCCTCACCTTCCACTAACCCTTTCAACCCCCAACACACACAATCTTACCTCTCAGACCCAATTAAGGTTTTACTAAGTTCATTTTATTATAGTTAGTTTATATGTTTGTGAGCTCTCTGAAGATAAGGTCGCCATGCGTTTAAGCAGACAAACACAGGTAATTTAGTGTGATAAGTGTAGTCGTAGAAGTATATACAGGTTTAATTATGAGCACTGAAAGACTGGGCACCTAATTATGGTCTGAGAGAGATGGGTGTCTTACAAATGCTTATTTAAAATGCCAAAAGCATATCTCAGAAAAGCAGTCTATTTTTTTCAGACGGACATATCCCCCAGTCCACCTCCTCTGAGTGTCAGAGAAGGTAGAGAGGAGAGGCCTGGATGAATATTAAAATATCATTAGGAATTGGCCAAATGTGTATTTTGAATAAGCAATGAATGGTTGTATCAACTCAGTTTTTATGTATTGTGTATATCACAATATAGGATAGATAGAGCACAGCAATTGCAGTGGTTGTCTCAGAAGTGTTTGAGGGTCTTTTCTGTGCGTTTCACCATCTGTAGCTCCCTGATTTGGGATTGATAGATTGCTAGTATTCAGGACCTAGAAAGAGTTGTGAAGTTCACTTCCATTGAATAAGTGAAGTAAGAATGAAAATAATATTTTGTCATGGAAGCTGTAGAATAGGAGGTGATCCAAGGGCAGTACTTGGAAGTAAAGGAAAAATTTTAATCATTTTTATAGATAGTTTTATTGTGTCAGATTATCTGTATTGAGTAAGAAATTGAGTCTTTTGAAAGAATTTATGTATAAAGAAAATCACATAATAGTAAAACCATTTGAAAAATGTAGAAAAGTCATAAGTGGAGTTTGATTAATGTTCAGGTCAAGAATTATCAGAGCCATTGCCCAAAAACATGAGAGTTATTAATGAGACAAATTAGGAAATAGGTCACTCTGAATTTTCAGTAGCATTGAAAAGTAACTGGCACATATCAGTGGTAAGTTTGCTTTCCTCTACATATTAGTTTTTTGTAATTAGAATAAAATTTAAATGTAATATTTTTTTCCTCCCAAATAGCTTTTGCCTACCAAAAAGTTTTGGGAACCTGATGATTCAACAAAAGATGGACAAAAAGGCATATTTCTTGGGGATGATGAATGGAGAGAGACTGCATGGGGAACTTCTCGTAAGTTGTTGGTGTATGTGTGAGAATTGTGAATTTTCTTGAATTTTTTAAAAACCCTGCCCACCCTCAGACAACATTGGGAGAAAATTTGTGATGTCTTTGTTGAAGATTTCATAAATCATTATAATGTGCATTTTCATATTTAAATGAATCCTTATCTAATGGTCCACTTATTGATTAGAAATGTTTGTCACAGTAAGATTTTTATTTTTTTACGTTTTATTTGAAGTGAATTCTGAATTCTGAATTTCCATTAAAATAGAGGATACATTTTAACCATGAAATTATTAATCTTAAATTGTATCAGAGGATAGTGACTGATTTATCTAATTTTAGCTCAGTCTAGCTTTATTAGATGTTAGCCACATCCAGAAAGGAAATAAACTCCCTTAGTAAGGTAGAATTCCCAGAAAGGGAGCAGACTTGGAATGTTTTTGGTATCCATAAGTAGTGAAGAGAGACTTAGGTCCAAGAAACTTAAGGAAAAGGAACTGGTATGTAAGGAGTATAACTCACAGGAGTGTCGGTATATATTGGTAAATTAAAGAGCACAGTTATGTTCTTAAAATAGTACTGATTTTTTAAATGTTTCTGATTAGTAAAATCTGAGAGATGTACACATGAAACTATCAACATGTATTTTACAAATAAGTTTTCTCTTAGTTTATGAGAGTTTTAACGAGCTTGTTAAAGCTATACAAAATGACCAAAGAAATATAAAAGCAAATTTCTGGGTGATAACTATCAAATTAGCCTTATATTTTGAGTGTAAATTACCAGGTATTTCTTTATTTTCCAAATCATTAAGATATATTAAACAATTTTAAAGTCCTTTATAGTTTTAAAGATTTTTATTAAACTGAAATAATTGCCAAAAAGCTAGGAAATGCTAGAAAATTTTAGTGATTAATACACTTTTACAGTCAACATTGATAAAGACTAAAAACTTTGGTTAGAAAACTAATTTAGGGTAAAATTTCCTTTTTAAAATACTGGGAATTTTCTTTGAGTTCAATCAATATGTAATACAATATGCCAGGTTTGGAGAATACAAAGATAAATGAGATATAATCCTTGCCCTCAAGGAATTTTTTTTTCCTGGATTTGAATTAACCTATATTAGGCTGGACTCAAATTTAAATTACTCAGTTATTTGGACTAGGACACTTTTTTCCATGAAAGGCACTTTCTTTGCTAAAATCACAGGTGCTTAAAAACTTGGTTGATAGACATGTTTTCATTTTTGTTTTGAAGGTTGAATGGTTAATTGTGTTACTTACCAGAGCCAAATATTTTTTAAAGCATTCCAAAGCAGATCATCTTGAGCACAACATGGTAACGAGATTATTTTCAATATGGATGGTAGGGAAATATTTTTGGTATGTTATATTTGGAGGACAGCTAGTACCAGCAATAAAACATTTAAGCAACATATTTCTATTTCTTTTTTGTGTCAAATTTATGATTTTAGTTAATTCCTTATACTATTCCCTCTCCCAACTTAACTTTCTTAGTTGTATGGGTAAAGTTTTAAAGATAAATATTAGTCTTTACCAGGAGACATGAGAATATTAGAAATGAATGGAATTATTTTGTTTACTGAACAAATATTTATTGAATGCCAACCATGTACAAAAATGAAGAACACATTTCTTGTTGTGAAGGAATTGTCGTGCTAAGAAATGACAGGAAACTTGATCATATACATATTTCCTTCTCAGCTGAACTGAATTACTTGTGATTGTTAATGTCATTGTGTTCTCCTGCGCTTCTAGGTCTTTGAATATGCTGGTTTCTCTAACCAAAATGCTCTTTTCACCACCACCTTCACCCATTTTTTGCTCACTTTAACTCTTTACCCTTCCTGTCACCTCCTTTGGGATTCACTCAGACTGGGAAAGATTGATGCCCCTCCTTTCTGTTCCCATAGTATCCTGGGTTATTTTTATTGAGGCACTTTTATTATTATTGCCTTCTGATAAAGCTCTTATCTCTCTGAGGTCGGGGTCTGTCTTGTTTGTTCTTAGATTCTCCATACGTAGCACAATGTCTAGCATACGAGAGATAGTAAATCAGTATTTGAACTGTGAGTGATTAAATTAAAAAATATAATAACGCATGGATAAAAATACTGAAATGGAAATGTTTTAATATGGTTTAACAAAAGTAGCAATCATTTAAAAATTTTTACAGTTAATGAAATGATGACTGAGTACCTCTATGGTAGTTCAGTCCTTTAAGGGCTAGACCTAATTTTGATTATTGTATGTGTGTGTTCATAAATGAGTCAGAGGTGGCTGGCAGCTTATTGGTTCCTTTAAAAAAAGTTTTTGGGCAAATGTGTGAATGTTGCTTCAAATATTTTTTATTATATATGTATTCCATTTGCTCTCAGATCTTAAATACTGGTTTTTCTTTTTGTCACAGAAATATGTAGAAAAGGTATTGGTACCAAATGAATAATTTTTTGTTAAAGAAAAATAAATGGAATACTTGGAAATGAGAAGAGATTTTTCAAAATAAACTTTAGATGCTACTTAGTTTTTACACCTAGAAGAGAAAATTCTGTGCTATTACTGGCTTTTCCAAACATATTTCTTTTATGTTTATAGCGGTACAGTCATGTGTTATGAATCTGTGCAGTACATACCTGTGAGCTTGAGATGTACGTGCTTCTGCTGATTTAGAAGAGTTGTTTTTATTCTTCTAGGTTTTATCCCTAAAGGTTTTTGTTTTGAATTGCTATGCATTGCCAAAAGAACTTTAACTTTTTTTTTTTTAAGAACTTTAACTTTTTAATCAGATGCTTACAGGCAACTGAGCCTTCAGGTTAATGTTTCTGTCTCCATTGACCTTTTTGGTTTGACTATTCTTCACATAGACTTACCTGTTTTTTACCAGATGGCTCTTTGTATCTGTATTCTCAAGAAATGTGTCCAGGCCAGTGAGTCTCAACAGAATGAAGAGCTTTTTATAAAGATTATAGCAACTTTCAAAGTAAAACAATATGCCAGTTTTTCTTACTTTGATACATTAATATGTGTAAATACATTTTGGTTAGCTTAAAACTACAAATATGTAATTGTGTTCTTTCTTCCAAACAGACCATTCAATGTCCCAGCCTATTATGGTACAGAGAAGATCTGGACAGGGTTTTCATGGAAACAGTGAAGTAAATGCAATACTGTCTCCGCGATCAGAAAGTGGAGGCCTTGGTGTGAGCATGGTAGAATATGTATTAAGTTCTTCTCCTGCTGATAAATTGGATTCTCGTTTTAGGAAGGGAACTTTTGTAAGTATTTTGAAAAAAGAAATATTTAATAATTGCTTGATGGTTGTTTGGTTATCATTTTATCTTTGTGGCCCTTCCTAGAACTAAAGGAAATTTTGTAGCTATTGGTGCTCTTGCTTTCTTCTCTTGGCCACTTCTTGAAATAACATGAAACAGTAGAACCACTGGGAATATTTATAATCTTAACCGTGTTACAAAAATCAAACCATATTAATTAAAAAGCATAATTTGCAAGGTTAAAATTGCTTATTCATGGTAGTACTTGACCTGAAAGTAACTAAACAAAATCATCTATGCATTAAGTAGAATTTTAATCTCGTTTGTGGTGTTACTGCTTTTCCAGCACCGCTATAGTTAAGGTTGCCTTAGCCCTTCTGTTATAAATCACTGGTTTGTACTCAATTTTTTGGCCTTTGATAAATTAGTTGACTACGAAATTAAAATAAGATTCAATGCTTTTATTGTTTACATGAACTGTAGTGTAGTTTTAGGTCACCTTATGGTGCCTTTTTTTGTGTTCTATTAAATATTCAGAATCAAACAGATTCTTTTTCCTCAGGGCACTAGAGATGCTGAAACAGATGGACCTGAGAAAGGAGATCAAAAAGGCAAGGCTTCTCCATTTGAGGAGGACCAAAACAGAGATCTTAAACAAGGAGATGATGATGATTCTAAAATAAATGGCAGAGGTTTGCCAAATGGAATGGATGCCGATTGCAAAGATTTTAAGTAAGATTTTAACTTTCTCAAGAAGAAAAGCATATCTCTTTAGGGATTATTACTACTAGCTGATGTGACTGATTTAGACATTTTTCCAATTTTGGTTTACTTTATTACCCTTTGTACTTTGTATTAATTTGGAGGAAGATTTAATTTTTTTCATAAGGAGTATTAGTTAATGATTATGGGCCATTTTTTAAAAAATAATTCTTCAGAACAGTCTCTAAAATAGTGCATTCCGTTTAAGAAATAATGTTAGAAGCTGCTGTTACCTTTCTGCTAATATGGTAATCTAAATTTTAACTTTTTCTTCCCTGCTAAAATTTAGTGAATTTTACGTTTATTCTGTGATTTTTCTAGGCAAACTCTTTTGGGGTTGCTCTTGAGCACCTTTCTGTGGAGTTTCCTCTTATTTCTATCCCTATATTGTATCCCCTATCCTCCATTTAATTTTTAATCTTGGAAATGAGGAAACATTAATTAGCTTAGGAGCTGTGGCCTTTCTTGTTACAATATGTGAGTTTGTGCTAATACTTAATATTCCTGAAATTAGGAAGAGGGGAAAGTATTAGAGACTTCAAAAAGTTAGCTTTAAGTTCAGAATTCTTTAAGTTGTAGCTTTTTAGTTGTCTCTTTTTGGCAATTAAATAAGTATTTATTTTCCTCTAGCCTTTGGTCTTAGATTAGGCAGTGCACATTTATCTAAATTATTCACACTGATTTCCTATGCTTTATACTTCAGTACTCAGATGTTTGGGGGCCTATACCTGAAAATGAGCTGTTTCTTTGAGATCTCGTGAACGATGGAATCTCAGTTAACTGAGTGTAGGTACATGTGGGTGGTATACTTTTACATTTATTGCCTTTAATTATCAAAAGCAGAGTAACAATGCTTCTTAAAAACAGTGCCATTTGTATCTAAGTGCAAAAAAGCATCCAAAACCAGTAAACCTCTTTTGACAAGAAATAAATTTAATGCTATTCAATTTGTTTTTTAGAACCTTGTCCTGATTTTGCTCTTTTGCTATTACTTAATCTAAGTTTAAGTCACAGGCATGCATTTAAAACTGAGTTGATTATGAACCTTTCAGAGTATATATTTATAATTGAAGTGTTAATACACCATTAACTATAGCAAGAAAACAGCACCACTGGTAGCACGATGACTTTTTTCTGTTGTATCCTTTACTTTTGGTGTATTTGAGTTGTCTGTGTGAAAGGCTATACTTCTCCATATTAATATGAACTTTACATTTATTAGCATTCTAATTTTATTCCATTAAATTTGGGGTATGTATTTAAAATTGTTTATGAATTATTTTAGAGTATTATACTTGACAATGCAAAAATGTTTCAAATATCTGTGGCCATAAGGTCAATGCTAGCACATCATTAATACGTACAGTAACTGATACATCATCAATATATACATTACTAGAGTAGAGCTGAAAGGAATGAAAGAACTGTAGCAGGGTTTGTTTTTGTTTTCAATGGGCTGATTTTAAAGAAGATCCTTTCAGAAATCAATGAAGATATAAAGAAATGGAAAAATATTCCATGCACGTGGATTGGAAGACTAAATATAGTTAAAATGTCCATACTACCTAAAGCAATCTACAGATTCAATGCAATCCCAATCAGAATCCCAATGACATTCTTCACGCAAATAGAACAAAAAATACTGAAATTCGTATGGGGCAACAAAAGACCCCGAATACCTAAAGCAATCCTGAAAAAAAGAACGAAGGTAGAGGCATCACAATCCCTGATTTCAAAATATACTATAGAGCTGTAGTAATCAAAACAGCATGGTACTGGTGCAAAAATAGACACACAGGTCAATGGAACAGAATTGAAAGCTCAGAAATAAAACCACACACTAAAACCACAACTAATCTTCAACAAAGGAGAGAAGAACATACAGTGGAGAAAGGGAAGTCCCTTCAATAAATGGTGCTGGGACAATTGGATAGCCGCACACAAAAGAATGAAAATATACCATCTTCTATCGCCATACACAAAAATCAACTCAAAATGGATCAAGGACCTGAAAGTGAGACCTGAAACTATAAAACTCCTGAAAGAAAATATAGGCAGTACACTAATTGACATCGGTCATAAAGGGATCCTTTTGGATTCCATGTGTACTCAGACAAGGGAAACAAAAGAAAAAATAAACAAGTGGGACTTCATCAGACTACAGAGCTTCTACAAGACAAATGAAACCAGGATCAAAATGAATAGATAACCCACCAGCTGGGAGAAAATATTTGCAAATTATATATCCGACAAGGGATTAATCTCCATAATATATAAAGAACTCACACAACTGAACAACAAAAAAACAACAACATGATTAAAAAATGGGCAGAGGATATGAACAAGACATATTTCCAAGGAAGATATACAGATGGCCAACAGACACATCAAAAGATGCTCAACATCACTAATCATCAGGGAAATGGAAATCAGAACTATGCTAAGATATCACCTTACACCCATTAGAATGGCTATAATCACCAAGACGAAAAACAACAGATATTGGAGAGGCTGTTGAGAAACAGGAACCCTAATTCACTGCTGGTGGGAATGCAAACTGGTGCAGCCTATATGGAAAACAGTATGGAGATTCCTCAAAAATTAAAAATAGAATACCTCATGATCCAGCAATCCCACTATTGGGCATCTACCCAATAGACACGAAATCAACTATCCCAAGAGGTTTATGCACCCCTATGTTCATTGCAGCATTATTCACTATAGCCAAGAAGTGGAAGCAACCCAAGTGTCCCTCAACTGATGATCGGATAGAGAAGATGTGTGTATATATATACAGTGGAATACTACTCAGCCATAAAAAAGACAGAATTGTCCCATTTGCAACAGCACGGATGGACCTAGAGAGTATTATGTTAAGTGAAATAAGCCAGAGAGAGGACAAACACCACATGATTTCACTCATGTGGAATATAAACTAACACATGGACAGAGAGAACTGGTTGGTGGTTACCATGGGGTTGGGGAGTGGGCACAAGGGGTGAAGGGATGCATTCATATGGTGATGGACAAATAATGTACAACTAAAACCCCACAATGTTATAAACTATTAAGACATCAGTAAAAAATTAAAAAGAAAAAAAAAGATCCTTTCAGTTTTATTTTTTGTTCCTGTATATTCTGAATGAAAAACAAACCTCTGGAATACAGCTGGGCCTCCATGTCCGGATTCAACCAACCATGAATCAAAAGGCCTATGATGGTTGCATCTGTACTGAACGTGTACATGTTTCTTTTTCTTGTCATTCCCTAAACAATACAGTATCAACTATTTACATTGTATTAGGTATTATAAGTAATCTAGAGCTGACTTAATGTATATGTATATGGGAGGATGTGGGTAGGTTATATGCAGGTACTGTGCCATTTTATATAAGGGATGAGCATCTGCAGGGGGTTCCTGGCACCGATCCCCTGTGGATACCAGTTTTACATATGAAAAATTAGGTATGGTTAAAGGGAAAAGGAATTTGAAATTTCTTTTAACGTTGCAAGGACAGTGGTTGATTTTTAAATAAAATGCAAGTTCATCTAAATATCTGGAAAACCGTTCTTAGAATTAAGTAATTACTTTTTAAAATGCTCTGTACGTGTTAGCAAATTTATCCCAATGTGAGGCACCTGAAGTTGGGGACAGAGTTACATAGGTGTAACTACTGGCGTTGGAAGCCAGGTAAAATCATTGTTGCCATTTATTTAATATACTTACGTTTGAATATGCTATGAACTCAAGATTCCTCAGAACAGACTTAATTCTTGTGAAGGAAGTGATCTTATATAAAATATTTCTGTAGAAGAGAAGAGACTATAAATAAGGATCAGTTATGTCTAGAAATACAGTTTAGGCCATGAAGGATGTTGATATAGAGAGAATATAGTCATGTACCTCATAACATTTTGGTCAACAGTGGACTGCATATATGATGATGGTCCCATACAATTAGTACCACATAGCCTAGATGTGTGGTAGGCTATAACATCTAGGTTTGTGTAAACATACTCTGTGATGTTTGCACAATGACAAAATCGCTTAACAACGTATTTCTCAGAATGTATCCCTGTCGTTAAGTGACACATGAGTAGAGTCAGAAATTTAGAATTTAGCTAGAAATTTAGTCGAGTGCTAATAAATTTGGGGGGGAAATTAATGAGGCTAGTCAGTAGAGAAGGTTGCTTTTTTTATATGTAGAATATGCTTGTCATTGATGTGCACACTTACTTTTCGATAAATACATTATACATTTCCATTTCTTTCTGATGATTTAAACTGAAGCAATTTGGTGTGATAAAGATGGTTTTTGGAGAGCTGTCATAGAGGGTTTTCACAAGTAGTTTTTTTGTTCTTATTAGTTGGAACCACAGGTCATCACCAGTCTCCTCAATAAAGAAACTGAGGCCTGGAAGATGAAATGATTTACCCAACATCATATTTAAAGACAGAGTCAGGAGTCAGCCTTTTGTCTTAGTTCACGGCCCTTTTCTGTTGTATCCCATGTTTTATACCCCTAAGTCATGAAGGCCATATTGATCCTTTATGGCCTGTTTTTTTTTTTTTGAAATATTAAGTAAGATGTTATGGCAAAATTATGTGTTGGTGGAGAGGACAGGAGTATGGTAGGTGGGTTTTAGTTTTGAGCCTTTTGATATTTGTCACTTGAGAGTCTGCTATATTTATACCTACCATTCATTTTGTCTGTGATTTGAGACAAAAGTTTCAAGTAATCTCAGCCTAAGTTGTGATATCAGCCACTTTTCTTATGTGTAAAATTGAGCTATACGTTTACATTATTCAAATTGGGGAGAATAATCATTAACAATATAAAAAAAAAATGAAACCATGTCAATTCCTAAGAGGAAGTTAGATTAGATAGAAAAAAATGTGATAAAGTGGAATGGTTAGTGACTTGGGTTGCCTCATTTGCCCTCTGTATTTTACAACCATTTGTTTTCATAATTTTCCTACTTTCTCCTTTCAATTTTTGACTTTACTTTTTACTGATAATGCCTTTCTGTTTTTTTCATATAGTCGTACTCCTGGAAGTCGTCAAGCCTCTCCAACTGAAGTAGTTGAGCGCCTGGGCCCCAGTACTAATCCCCCAGAAGGACTGGGGCCTCTTCCTAATCCTACAGCTAATAAACCACTTGTTGAAGAATTTTCAAATCCTGAAACTCAGAATCTGGATGCCATGGAACAAGTTGGTCTGGATTCCTTACAGTTTGACTATCCTGGTAATCAGGTACCAATGGACTCTTCCGGAGCTACTGTAGGCCTTTTTGACTACAATTCCCAGCAGCAGGTAAAACATGCCCCTCCTTTAAGGAATCTCCCCTTAACTATGTGTTGGTGTAGCCTGAAATGCTATGAGGCATTGAATGAATAATAAGGGGGTTCTTGAACACTTAATGTTTTAGTGAATAAAATGTCCCTAAGTTGAGAAAGTGATTCAACTAAGTGTTTTAAATATTCTATTCCCAGCTTTCTAAATAGAAATGAGATGCTTTGAGACTAATCTTTGTATTAAATATTTTTCCCTAATAGCTCTTTCAGAGGACTAATGCACTAACAGTTCAGCAGTTAACTGCAGCTCAGCAGCAGCAGTATGCATTAGCTGCGGCTCAGCAGCCACATATAGGTGAGTCTGTAAGTTATGATTTTGATTAGACTGTTAGAAAATCTTGTGTTAAAGTGTTTTGAATGTTTCATTTTTGTTTTACTGAATAGTGTTATTTCATTACTTTTTGAAACATCTCATTGAGATCAAAGAGGACTAGATTACATGGCAGGAGTAAAGATTAACTAGGGAAGAACTGTTTCTGATTATTACTTGTATAGTTAGCTAAATAAAAATCTATATTTTGATGAAAGCTGTCAGCATATAAGTTTTTTTCTCATTGTGAAGTTGAGAGTCAAAACACTTGGAAATTCCAATGTAGTTATTTGGGTCCATTATCAAGTCAGAATGTTTATTTTAAAAATGTTTTGGAAATAGGAATCCTAGAAAATTTCTCAAGATATTTTTTTCCTTAAACTTCATTCAAAGTTATTTGGTCTTTGACCTTCAGTCTTTACTGTAATGTCAGTTATTAAAATCACACGTTTGTTACTGCTAGAGTTCAAGCATTGGTATGTGTTGTCTGTGTTGGGTTTTTTTAACTTTTTATTTTGAAATAATTATAGATTGACATGAAGTTGCAAAGAGGGTACAGAGAGGTTCCCCACTCAGTTTTCCCCAAATGGCTACGTCTTAACATAATTATAGTAGAGGAGCAAAACCAGGAATATGGCAAATTATGTCATTTTATCACATGTGTAGGTTCATGTAACCATTTTTATGCCTATCTGATTATGGCTAACCTTGTTCTATTTCCTTGTCGGAAAAGTTGTAAATGCTTTCAACCTCAGAATCTGTGGAAGGAGGGTATACTAAGTTGATCCTCTTCCCTTAACTTTATATTGTTCTGTATCAATCCAGGAAGGCTTCCTAGGTCCCAAATTGTACTTTTGGTTTAATCAAAGATGACCACACATTTCTAGATGACTTCTAATAGTAGCATGCACTCTAGACCGGTTTTCTTTCCTCTTTTTCCCCAGCCTGCTTTATCCCTATACTTAGTCCTTCCTTCTGATTGTTAGAAATGTACTGTTTCCTGTCTACTTATGGGCCACACAAACTTACTAATGAGAAATTTTCCATTCTTTTCTTCATATAAAGTCTTTGAAATCAGGTTTGCATTTTTCCACTTTCAGCAGATGTCAGTTTAGACTAGTCACATTTCAAATGATCAGTGGCTATATGTGGTCGTAACTACTATAATGGACGGTGCAGCTCTAGAAGATTCTTCTAGAATGGCATTTAACAAACTTTTTTTTATAAAGGCCCAGATAATAAATATTTTAAATTTTGCAAGCCATGGTGTTTCAGTCACAACTACTCAACTTTGCTGTTATAGCCCAAAAGCAGTCAGGGATGCTACGTAAATGAGTTCCTATAAAACTGTGTTCCTATAAAACTTTAGACACTGTAATTTGAATTGCGAATAATTTTCATGTATTACAAATTACTATTTTATCTTTGACCATTTAAAAATGTTAAAATCGTTCTTAGCTAGTTTATACAAAAACAGGTACCAGGCTGGACTTGGCCCATGGACTGGGCCAGAAAGAGATAACAGATACAATATATTTTATGTTTTAAAATACACATCTGTACTCAAAAGAGAGAGAGAGTGAAAAGGAAAAGGCAGGGTTGTTTAGATGGTGGAGAATTTCTGTAGTATAGGAAATTGAGAGACAATCCATAGAAGTAAATTGCAAATAAGCCAGATAGGCTGCAGAGTGCTACAAGAGGAATAAACCAACAGAGAGCCTACACACTAGCCAGAATGGGGTTTGAATTATGCTAACCATGTAGGGTAAGAGCCCCTAAGCCACTAATACAAGACTTGGTTTGGAGACTTAACTTTATGGTGTGTGTTTGGCAATCGTGATACCACCTGATGGACAGCTGAGTGTAAGAGAATCTCACATATCAGATAGTGTTTCAAACAAAAATTACAATGCAAACAAGAAAGATCAGCTGGAAAGGAGTCATATAACAAACAGTAGAATTTATACCCAAGATGTAGAAATAAGAGAAGTTCAAAGTTCTGAAGAGAACTTTGAAAGTATATTCAGAATCTTAAGAGATAAAGGACTTACGCTGTCAAAGATCAGAGGTCTTGAAACAACAAAATGGTGTGAAAACAGACCATTCGGGAATCTTGTCAAGAAAAAGACATAGGTGGGCTGCATAAGTGACTAGCTGTCAACTAGGACTAAATGAACTGGAAGATAAAACTTGGGAAATCTCCCAGAACACTGAGATAACCCATAGTAATCAGGACATGGGATATACAAAATAGAAAGTAGAAGCTATAGAGTGAAGTAGGGAGAAACTAAAGACGTGCAAGGCATATGTAAGAAAACTATAAACTTTTCCTGAAGACTTGAATAAATGGGGACATGTGCTTTTTTGGGAAAACTCAATATTATAAAGATGACTGTTCTGCCTAAATTAATTTGTGGATTAATGTATTCTTGGTTGGAATCCAACAGGATTTTTTTGGAACTTGAAAGTTTGTTTCTGATGTTTGTCTCAGGAACGTAAAACCAGAAAATTAATGGAAAACTAAAGTGGAAGAGGGGGCTTACTCAACCATATTTCAAAACAAGTATTTACAGTGATTAAAAGAGTGTGATACTAGCCTAGGAATATACAAGTAGATCAGTAGACAGGAACACTGAAATAGATGTGTGTGTGTGCTGGGGATGCATTGGTGGAGTGGATTTTAATCCTAATTGACATTTCAAATTGATAAAAGAATATATTTAGAAAATAGCTTGGCAGTTGGGTCCTATCCCTGATGGATTAAAAATTTAAATCAGAAAAATAAAGGTATAAAGGATTGATATCTTTTGCCTCTTTGATAGCTGAAGAACCATAGATTAAAACAAAAATTAATGCTTTATTTTACTTTCCAGATTGGCAGCTGTTTAAAAAGTTTGATAATGTCCTATTTTGTCAGGAGTGTGAGTGACATTTTCATACACTCTTGACTGGAGTATAAATTGGTGCAACTTTCCTGGAGGATAATCTGGAAATGTGGACCAAGAATTTATATATATTTGCCCATTTAAGTGACTTTTCATAAGGAAATGTTGATAATGCAGAGACCTGAATACTTAATAGTAGCATTATTCATTTATACCAAATATTGTAAACCATCTAAATATATATCTGTAGTAGACTGGTTAAATCGTGTTCCTTCTCTACAGTAGAATACATACTATGCAGCCATTAAAAAGAATGAGCTAGAAGGTATCTGTTGACATAGAAAGGGATCTGTGGTTGATTGGCAAGTTAAAAAAGCATATTAAAAGTACCATAGCCTAGATTATAAAATGTGTGTGTGTGTGTGTGTGTGTATATATATATTTTTAAAAATTTAGAAGCATATATATTTATACATAGGTGCATATATAAACACAGAGATACAAACATGTATATGTACATGCAAACACAAATATATGTATGTATTTGTGTATACACATACACAAGCATATTTGGTGTTTAATATATTGTAAATATTTCTAAGGGAATTGTGTGAGCTTAAAATATGTGCTTCTCCATTTTTTTCAGCAGAAGGTTCAATATATCTCCATTAGTTCAAACTGATTCCTTGTTTTTCAAATATTTGAAGCCTTACTAATCTGCTTTATAACGTAAATATGGAGAGAGCTATATTAAAATAATTTCTAAAATTGAAAAAAATTAGGAGGATATAACCAGCTGTCAGGAGTAAAGGTTACACGAGGACTTTGACTTTCCACTTTTTGCATTTCAATAGTATTTAAGTTTATAAAAGCAATCTTTTTTAATTATAAAAATATAGAATATAAAAATTATGTCCTGGCCTTTAGATTGTGTAGTGATATGAGTAGACCATGAATATCAAAATGTCATTTTTTATTCTTATAATAAAGATAATTCATGATAGAGAAACTGGAAGGAAATCTTGAAATCTTTGACCTAGTTAAGAATGCAACTCTGAGCAAATGATTTTGCTCAGATTGCAGTGGATGATATTGCAAGGATTTGATTGAATCCTCTGTTTATTTATTTCCTTTATTAAAAGCAGATTTTTCAGATGGCCATATTGTGCCTGGGCATGAAATCATTGTAGTTGGTTGTGGCCAGTATTTTTAAAAATTAATTATATCATAGAAATTAATAAGGAGAAAAATTAAATAGAGAATAGGGTGCATTGGAACTTCATAAGGATAAATATTTCTTTGAGATTTTTGTTGTGTATATGTGTGTATATGAACACTGAATCGATATGAAATAATATTTCATATTGTGGGTCACAGTCAAAAAATTTGACAGCCACTATAATATAGTTAGAATTCAGTTTTTGAGTCTTGATATTAAGATAAATGCTCCCTTTGAATACTTTTTTAAGTTACTTTATGTCCATCTGCTTTTATCCCCCTATCCTCCCCCCCTTAATTTGTCTTTTAAACTTTAACTTTTTTGAGCTCCTTTAACTTTAAACACATCCTTTTTCAGTATTTCCTCACCTCTACTTGTCTGTTATTTTCTAGAAGAGGCAACTCTAGCAGCACATTTTCATAGTAATTTTTTAGTGCTTTATGGTAAAAGGTCTACACAGTGATTCCTCCATACCAGCAGTTTCTTCTCTCTCTCTCTCTCTAATTACTGCAAATGAATATTTTTAAATCTTTCTTAGCCTTTGCTAAATCCATATTGGCATATATTACACTCAAAAGTAGGCCTAAAGTCACTTGCCCACTTAAAACACTTCATTGGGGGGCTGGCCCCTGTAGCCTAGCGGTTAAATTCAGCGCACTCCGCTTTGGTGGCCTGGGTTTGGTTCCCCGGTGCAGACCTACACCACTGTCAGCTGTGCTGTGGCAGTGACCCACATGCAAAATGGAGGAAGATTGGCACAGATGTTAGCTGAGGGTGAATCTTCCTCAAGCAAAAAAAGAGGAGGATTGGCAACAGATGTTAGCTCAGGGCGAATCTTCCTCAGGAAAAAACTCTTCATTGTTTTCCTGTTGCTTTCAGGGTAAAGTCCAAACAACCTAACAGGACCCAGGAAACTTCATGGGACTTCCTTCTGTTTATAGCTCCAGTTTTATCTTACACACTACAATCCCACTCCATTCCTACCCACCCCTTCCAAAGCTGAGTAGATTCCCCTTCTCTCTATGCCCATAGCCTTATTATGCTATATTCTAGTTACCAGTTTACTTGTTTGTTTTTCTCACTAGATGGAGTGATTTGTGAGGGCAGATCATATCTGTTTTCCTCACTGTTGAATCCCTAGCCCGTAGTATGGCTTAGTAAAGATTGAATGAAAAACTATTGAACAGTAGTAGTTCTAGTTCTAAACATGTATTGTGTGCCTGTTACTGTGCCATCATTTCATAGTCAACATCACATTTAATTCTCACAAAAATCCTGTAGGACAGCTGGTGATACACCTATTTCATAAAGGAAGAACCTTAGAGTTAGGTTGTGTTACATGCCCCAGGTCATTCAGTTAATAAGAATTAGAACCATTATACATACTCTCCTCCCCCACCCCAAATTCAGAGTAGAAATATTTTTACCTAATGAAGAAAATCATACTTTACATTTTCATTCATTATTTCTCTCTTAAATACAGCTGGTGTATTCTCAGCAGGCCTTGCTCCAGCTGCATTTGTGCCAAATCCATATATTATTAGTGCTGCTCCTCCAGGGACCGATCCATATACTGCAGCAGGATTGGCTGCAGCAGCAACATTAGCAGGTAACTAAGAGGATCCTTGTTGCTTATTATGAATTTAGTTTTAATTGTGGTCTATGCTTTATTTTGTCTATTTGGGCAATTTGAAGTTCCTAGGAAAAACTGAAACATTGATCCAGAATGAACTGAAGTCTCCAGAGAGTTAGCTTCTTTACCTCTAATGCTACAGGAGAAAGCCTAAGCCTGACAACTCTTTTTCTCCTGTATATAGTTGGTTTACATTTCAGTTTTGTGGTTTCAGAAATCTTACGTTGTCAACCACAAATCTTCATTTTTGTGACCAATCCCAGTACCTGCAGAGACAATGTAAAGTTACTTCTCAGAAAAGAAACTGGGTCAGAGAAGAGGGTAAGATAAAGATCTTCAGCAATCTTGAGAGAACGAGTGTCTGAAAAGTAAAGTTTATTTAGCAGTGTTAAAATGTGCAAGCAAGCCTGGGGACAAAAAGGTGGTAGGGAGTTGGAAAGAACTTAAAAACTGTCAGGGTCTGAGACCACCACTCAAAATCTGAAATAAGGGGCCGGCCCGGTGGCGCAGTGGTTTAGGTTGCGCTTTGTCAGCCCGGGGTTCGCAGGTTCGGATCCCAGTCGGCAGCTGACGCACTGCTTGTCAGCCATGCTGTGGCGGCGTCCCATATAAAGTGAAGGAAGATGGCACGGATGTTAGCCCAGGGTCAGTCTTCCTCAGCAAAAAGAGGAGGATTGGCAACGGATATTAGCTCAGGGCTGGTCCTCCTCACAAAAAAAAAAAGAAAAAAAAAATTTGAAATAAAAAACGAAACTACGCAATGTTACATGTCAATTGTATTGCAATAAAGCTGTAAATTAAAAAAAGAACTGTACTGTATTTATTGCTTATGTTAAGTAAGGGAGAATTGTGGGCTGGTCAGTCAGTCTTATTAAGCAGAGCAATTTACTGAGCTTCTGTAGAGTTTGAGGGGGAAGGTTGTCTTAGGTTGAGTTGGTTGCAGAGACAGAAATGAATTAGTCTTAGCCATGGTTTATGTTGATTATCAAGGCAGGAACAGGGTGATGGCAGCCACAGAAGTGTGTTCACTGGAGTGAGTCTGTTGGTGGGCTGACTTTCCTAACTCCAGGCTGTCACTGATTTTTTTACTTTCAGAGATAAGTTCACTGAAGTGAATTGTCACTGATCAGTTAGACAATTTCATTTTCTTAAGACTGGCCCTGGGCTAACATCCGTGCCCATCTTCCTTCACTTTATATGGGACGCCACCACGGCAGGGCTGACAGGCAGTGCGTCGGCAGGCGCCCGGGATCCAAACCCGCGAACCCCGGGCTGCCAAGCGCGAACTTAACCGCTGTGCCACCACGCGGCCCCTCAGTTAGACAATTTTAAATCCACTTCTGGTAGTTATTTATTATCATGACTATAGAACAGTCAGTCTTTTCCTAGGAGTTCGGGGACTTTTTTTTTTGTACTCAAGACTTGAAGAAGTGAAAGAATGTTAGTTTCAAATTCTTGATTGATAACTTACCAGACTGAAACTAGCCTGTCACATTCAGTAGTTTTTGGTATAGATCTGCATGTGATTCTATAAAGATGAATCACATGAGCTTTCCTGGTGCCATTTAACTGCTGGTGGTATAGCATCCATATGGAGAATCATTAACCTATACAACTGAGAGAAACAACTTGAAGAGATAGTTAGTTTTAAGAGAAGCATTCTAGGCTTTCTAAGACCAGCACTGTCTAGTAGAAATAGAATGTGAGCTAGATAATATAATTAAAATTTTTCTAGTAGCCGGTTATTATGAAAGTAAAAATTGTGAAATTAATTTCAGTGATGTATTTGATTAGCTCAACATATCCAAAATATTATCATTTCAACATGTAGCCAGTATTTTAAAAATTATTAATAGATATTTTATATTCTTATTTTTCATGCTCAGTCTTCAAATCCTGTGTATATTATATATTTACAGCATGTCCCAATTCAGGCTATCCAACTTGTAATTGTTCAATAGCCACAAGTGATTTCTGGCTACTGTTTTGGACAGAGAGGTTCAGGTAGATGTCTGGCTCTTGTTTTGTTTTGTTTTGATAATGTATCCTTCCTTCATAAATCCTTTTCAGTGTTTTAACAGTCCTCATTGAGGATTGTGCTTAAACTATCTTTAGAAATATATTTTACCTTTAAACTTTTGTAAAGCTTTTCATTTTAGTGATTCAGTCAGTTATACTGGGCTTTATTTTCTTCCAAAACAAAGTGAAGCCAAGAGTTTGACTTTTTAAAATACATAAATTAGATATACTAAAATCATATCAGTGGAATTTTAGGACATGTTTGTTATATTAGAAATCATGACATCTTATTCATTAGTTTAATGGTGGGTGGGGCTTATTGCATGATGCTGTTTACTCTCCAGGAATCAAACATTATCTTGGATAAAGTAGAATAGAACAAGAACAAGTCATTCTATTTTTCTTAGTTTGCTTTCTTATGTCTATGTCCCTCTGTGCTTGCATTACCTAGTTCGTTCTTGTCTTGACTCACTAGTCCCATTTTCTTAATCACATAAACACTGGTGTTTCATGTGTTTTCACATGATTTCCAATTGCTTTGTGAGAATTGTGACTAAATCTGTTTCAGATATGAAGAATATTTTTAAATTCAAGGTTTACACTTCAAACACAGTTGTAGCAAGCTTGGTACCAGAGTGTTCCCTAGTTTTATATTATAGATTGCAAATCAGAAGGTAAAAGTGTGTTATTCTTGTAATTCTTTTCCGTGGTCAGAAAATACCCTTTTTTAGGAGAAGTGATAAATTGAGCATTGGAAATATTAAAATTTTATAGTGTCTAATGTTCCCTGAATATATTATGTTTGTAAGTATCAGATCCATAAACTGGCATTCAGTAATTGTTGAACAGATGGTTAAGTGTCTTTTCAATTCATTGGTCCTCCTGAGTTTAGCTTCACATCCCTCCATTAAAGCCACTGCAGTCACTCCTCAATACTTTCTCTTTTAATAATCATACCTGAATGAGACTTTCCCCTACTAGAATCAGGAAAACGTAGAAAGGGTGTTACAGTCGTAAGAGGTTAGAGGATTTTCAGGACATCTGCTCCAAGTCTTACGCGCCTTCTCTTTTTATGATCTGATGGTAACTGACCTCATTTGTCTATAAAAGGCAGTAACTTTTTTTTTCTTTTTGGGGGGTGGAATGTGGGGTTTAGGTCCAGCGGTGGTTCCACCTCAGTATTACGGTGTTCCGTGGGGGGTGTATCCAGCCAATTTATTTCAGCAACAAGCTGCAGCTGCGGCAAACAACACAGCAAATCAGCAAGCAGCATCACAAGCTCAGCCTGGACAGCAACAGGTATAGGCCTGCCTTCGTTAAATAATACCTGGAGAATCTTTGAAGTTCTATGAGCTTCTTGGATCTGAGATCTGTGTCTTCTCTCTTTTTCTCTTCCTCTATATGTAACATGGTACCTAGCATATAGTTGGTACACAGATATTGATTACATGTTTTTATCCCCCTAATCATTATTATATGAATTTAAAGATTTGGTTGTATTCCATTTCTACACTTTTTTTATTAAAACTGTCTTGAAATCTCAAGTAATTTTTAATTTTCTTTGTATCACTTCTTAAAGTGTGCTATTTAATGTTCCTGTCAAAGCAGTTGTCACTTCATTTTCTTCTGGGTATTTAAATTAGTGGTTTAAATATTAACTTCTGACTGGAAGGAGGAGATTAGTGCATACTTCATAATTTTAAACAAGAAAAGAAATATTTTTATTGAAGGTTAGATTTCATTTCTTAAGACAAAATGTTTATCACGAAGATTTTTTTTTATTTCAGCCACTTTCCTAGAACTAATTTGATAAATGTAAAAACACTATTGATAAATATCAGAATTCTGGTTGTCAGATTCATCATATTTATACCAAAGAAGCAACCTAATGGCAAGTATAGTGTTACTTACTTGGCGGTTAAATTTTATTCTAAATTTCCTTTAATATGGTTTATAATACTATATTGATGTTCTGTTGAAGCTGTCCTTTGGCTCAGTCCTTGTAGATTATGCCACAGCATCATTTAATAAATTTTTTTAATCTGTATCTTCTTTGGGCAAACATAAAAATATCACACTATCTGAATATAAACACACCTATGTGTGATGCTTACTTACAAGTTGGACTTAAAATGAATCCCCCCCCCCTCCTGAATTGTTTAAATATTTGTCTTTGTGAAATTATTGTGTATCACGCTTGTGCAGAATTACTGCAACAGCTATGTATTGCAAAGTAGCAAAACTTGACCAACCTTAAGAGTTTTCACCTTGTTTTGATGTAATCTTGTTCTTTTTGTCACCCTAAAATTTGACACTAAAAAGCAGGTTTTATTCAAGCTTCTGAATTCTGAAAACTTGGTTCAATTTGAAGTTTTCCATTCTACACCATAATCTCATAACAAACTAACTGAATGATCATACTTAATTTAATCCCTTAAACATCCTGTGATTCAGTTTTCAGCCTTAGAAAATAATAAAACCTAAATTAATTTTTTTGTCTTCATCTAAGATTTTGCCATGTCCCCCACTCCCAAATCAATCTCTGTCTCTTATTTTATTTATTTTTTTGTGAGGAAGACCAGCCCTGAGCTAACATCCATTGCCAATCCTCCTCTTTTTTGCTGAGGAGGACCGGCCCTGGGCTAACATCCGTGCCCATCTTCCTCCATTTTATATGGGATACTGCCGCAGCATGGCTGAAAAGCAGTGTGTCGGCTGGTGCCCGGGATCCAAACTTCCGAACCCCAGGCTGCCAAAGCGCGACCTAAACCTCTGAGCCACTGGGCTGGCCCCTCTCTTTCTTTCTTTAATACTACTTTGGTAAGTTAAAGAGCACAAATACTGGAAATAATTTTCCCCAAAGACCTAGAATCTCCATGTTGCTTAATAAATTGTTCTAGTTGTCAAGAGCCAGTGACTGTGTTTTATATTTTGTCATGCTAAAGTGACATTTTATTGCATGTAAATATGTTCAGAGAATATCCAAAGGCTATTTGTGATATATGCAAAAGTTGTCCAAGATAAATTTATTTATTATCTGTTATTTTGTAATTTCATTTTTAAGGAAATCGTTTGTCCTTTGTAGGTTCTCCGTGCTGGAGCAGGTCAGCGCCCTCTTACTCCCAATCAGGGCCAGCAAGGGCAGCAGGCAGAATCACTTGCTGCAGCAAATCCAACTTTGGCTTTTGGTCAGAGTCTTGCTACTGGCATGCCAGGTATATAGTTGGTTAATTGTAGAAATTTGAGTAGATTTAAAATGGTAAATGTAGACTCTCTCACCGAAGAGTGAAAAAAATAAGAAATGTTTTTAAAGTCTTGCCTACTTTGCAATAAATTATTTAGAACTCAGTTGCCAGGAGTTGAAATCAATAGTGTTTTGTGAGACTTAATGATAAGGATGGCAAATATGTATTAGAATTCTCAACAGAGCCTTTTTTTCTTACTCTAGAGTGTTTATGGCATAAACCATAGCATCTATCCATTTGAATGTAGCCTAGAATTCTCAGCGCAGTTCTTCAAGAAATAAAACCAACTGGTTAGAGTTGGCATGTAAGACAAACCAATTTGCCATTCCTGCCTTAAAAGAATAGTCATTTGGTTAGTTAATACTGAGAAGTTTGCAGTTAACATTTTCCACTTTGAACATTGTTCAGTCTTGTTTAGCCCACTTGTAGTATTTTAAGCTATTGGTATTTATAACCTAATAGCAACAGTGTCTTCTATAATATGGCTATGAAAGCCTGATATAGAGAAAGTTATAAAAATTTCTGCCTGTTGCCACAGTACAACTTTTAGAAAGGGCCAACAAAATACATTTCTTGTGAAGTAGATTTTTATGAAACTAGATAGAGTATTACTACTTTAATAATAATGGAAGAAGGAAGATATTTTTCTTAAGCCAATAAAAGCATCACCTCTTATGTTTTTAAAGTGAGATTTAAAGGCTACATTTGAATATCAGTAGATAAGTCATCACTTGCCACTCTATTCCTTCATTCTTTCCACTCCTGTAGACTCACCTTTTCTTTTAAGTATGCTGTTTTTTCACTTTTAGTGTATAAGTAGTTACTCCTGTCACTATATAGATTACTTATTAATGAAATATGTTTCCATTTAATTGTAATGTAGTTAAATTTTCTATTCAGATCATTTAGGAAATGTGTTTAGTGTATTGGAAAAGATTCTGACTTATATGATTGAGGGTTTCTTTTATGTGTTAAGTGCTGTTAAATACTTTTGTATGTTATTTTGAGGATTTTTATATCAATTGCGTTCATTCTCTTCTCTCTAAAATTCTAAAATCTGGGTTTATCATCTTGTCTAGTTCACTGGATAAAGAGAAGATGTTAATACTGCTGTACTTGAAGGACAAATGATAGAATGGGGGCATTCTTATCATTTTCTTTTTTTACCCCTGCTATCTATTTGCTTCAGAGAAGCTCCTGTCCTGGGGCCATTGTGTATTAGAGACCCTGGCAAAAGCAGCCCTTTGAGAAATGGACTGTGAAGCTGAAGTTGTTGTAGGCACATGGAGACAGGGCTAAAAAGAACTGAGCTGGTACTTTATGAAAGCTACTGCCAAGACTATTCTGGGTTCCTTTAGGGTTTTAGCTACAGGTAAAAAGGTGAGAAGAGTCATGGAGTACGACAGTCCTGCCTTACTAGATTCTACGTAGGACCTTGATTTAAGAGAGTGCTTCTGGCCTTTGTGTATTTTCTACTGCTTGTAACCTTTGCTAATGTTTTTTGGCTCTTGGTGCTGGTCCTATTATTCATTTCTTTTGTGTGTGTGTGTGGGGAAGACCAGCCCTGAGCTAACATCTGTTGCCAATCCTCCTCTTTTTGCTGAGGAAGACTGGCCCTGGGCTAACATCCATGCCCATCTTCCTCTACTTTATATGGGACGCCGCCACGGCATGGCTGACAAGCAGTGCATCAGCGGGCGCCCGGGATCCAAACCCGCGAACCCTGGGCTGCCAAGTGCGAACTAAACCACTGCGCCACCGGGCCAGCCCCATCCATTTTTTATAAATGCCGTTGCTCCCTTTCTTCATGTTCAGCTCATGTTCTTATTTACTAAAAACATCAAGGTATTTTGCTATTAATTTTATCAACTTTGGTCTTCTCAAAACTTATTTTTATAGTTAATTCTTCCAGTCTATGAGAAAGCTCTTTATTGCTTTTTTGTTTTATGCAACAGTGAACTCTATGTTGGTAATCCTAAAAGAAAGCTACCTTTTATACTGTATTTATCTAAAAACAATTGACTTATCTTTGGAGTGTTGATAAAATTAAAAACAGGTAAAACTTTTATGAAAAAAACGGATTATTGTACCTAACCTTCTGAGCCACAACATTTAGTCCCTTTACAAATAAAAATGTAAAAACCATTCTCATAAAAGGGGCTTTACTAGAATTAGTATTTGTGTACCTAAATGACTTGTTGACTGTTTACATGATTCCCTCACTCTTAAACTTTCTCTAATGCCTTCCATACTTCATTCTGCCAAGGACTATGATGAAATACTTCTCACTTTCCTTATTTAAATAGTTGCATAGTTGTACAGCTTAACGTGCTAATAAAAGAGCCCACTTGAGAAAATTGATATTTCTTCAAGTCTCATATAGTCCTTAACCTTTCCACCTTCTATCCTTTTTCAGCTCTCATCCATCAAATCCCTGCTCCTCATACTATTTTGACTATAGACTTTTAATCCTTTTGCTTGATTGTGTATGCCATCTGTTGTTTTTTAGTCTTGTATCGTCAGTCTTTCTCCCTCTGCCATCTCCTTCCCTGAGACCACTGTGCTAGTCTGCCTCTTGATCCTAAAAAGCTTTATCTCTATTGTGCTCCTTTCTTGAGCTACTTGTCAAAATTTACATTCTACCCCACACTTCTTTGAAGCCCTGCCTCCATGAATCCTTTGCAGTAGCTCTAATATTAACTCAGTGGCAATTCTGAGTTAATTGCATCTTGTTTTTGTCAACTCTTCTGTATCCTTATTTTTCTTTACTCTTTGTTGTATTTCACCATATTGACTATGTCCAACTCTCTGCAACTCCTCTCTGCTATCACTTCCATGATACTTTACTCTCCTGGCTTTCCCACCTTTCTCATTGCTTTTTTTTTTTTTTTTTTCCATTTTTTTTTATTGATGTCTTAGTTTATAACACTGTGGGGTTTTAGTTGTACGTTTTTGTTTGTCCGTCACCTTGTGGATGTAACCCTTCACCCCTTGTGCCCCCCCCACCCCCCTTCCCCTTGGTAACCACCAATCAGTTCTCTCTGTCCGTGTGTTCACTTATATTCCATATATGAGTGAGTTCATGCAGTGTCTGTCCTTCTCTCTCTGGCTTATTTCACTTAACATAATACCCTCTAGGCCCTTCCATGTTGTTGCAAATGGGACAATGTGTCTTTTCTTATGGCTGAGTAGTATTCCATTGTATGAATATACCACATCTTCTTTAACCAATCTTCAGTTGAGGGACACTTGGGTTGCTTCCACTTCTTGGCTATAGTGAATAATGCTGCAATGAACATAGGGGTGCATACGCCTCTTGTGATGGTTGATTTCATGTCCATTGGGTAGATGCCCAAGAGTGGTATTGCTGGATCATACGGTATTTCTATTTTTAACTTTTTGAGGACTCTCCATACTGTTTTCCATAGAGGCTGCACCAGTTTGCATTCCCACCAGCAGTGAATGAGGGTCCCCATTTCTCCACAACCTCTCCAGCATTTGTTGTTATTTGTCTTTGTGATTATAGCCATTCTAACGAGTGTAAGGTGATATCTTAGTGTAGTTTTGATTTGCATTTCCCTGATGATTAGTGATGTTGAACATCTTTTCATGTGTCTATTGGCCATCTGTATCTCTTCCTTGGAAAAATGTCTGTTCATATCCTCTTCCCATTTTTTGATCGGGTTGTTTGTTTTTTTGTTGCTCAGTTGTATGAGATCTTTATATATTACTGAGATTAATCCCTTGTCAGACAAACGATTTGCAAATATTTTCTCCCAGCTGGTGGGTTGTTTATTCATTTTGATCCTGGTTTCATTTGCCTTGTAGAAGCTCTTTAGTCTGATGAGGTCCCACTTGTTTATTTTTTCTTTTGTTTCCCTTGTCTGGGTAGACATGGAATCTGAAAGGATCCCTTTATGTCCAATCTCAATTAGTGTACTGCCTATATTTTCTTCCAGGAGTTTTATAGTTTCAGGTCTCACTTTCAGGTCTTTGATCCATTTTGAATTGATTTTTGTATATGGCGATAGGAGATGGTCTACTTTCATTCTTTTGCATGTTGCTGTCCAATTTTCCCAGCACCATTTATTGAAGAGACTTCCCTCTCTCCAGTGTATGTTCTTTGCTCCTTTGTCGAAGATTAGCTGTCCATAGGTGTGTGGTTTTATTTCTGGGCTTTCAATTCTGTTCCATTGATCTGTGTGTCTATTCTTGTACCAGTACCATGCTGTTTTGATTACTGTAGCTATATAGTATATTTTGAAGTCAGGGATTGTGATGCCTCCAGCTTTGTTCTTTTTTTTCAGAATTGCTTTAGCTATTCGGGCTCTTTTGTTGCGCCATACGAATTTCCGTAGTTTTTGTTCTATTACCGTGAAGAATGACATTGGGATTCTGATTGGGATTGCATTGAATCTGTAGATTGCTTTAGGTAGAATGGACATTTTAACTATATTTATTCTTCCAATCCATGTGCATGGAATATTTTTCCATTTCTTTATGTCCTCCTCGATTTCTTTCAATAGTGTCTTATAGTTTTCATTGTATAGGTCTTTGACCTCCTTGGTTAAATTTATTCCCAGATATTTTATTCTCTTTGTTGCAATTGTAAATGGAATTGTCTTTTTGAGTTCTCTTTCTGTTGTTTCATCGTTAGTGTATAGAAATGCAATTGATTTTTGTAAGTTGATTTTATACCCTGCCACTTTACTGTAGTTGTTGATTGTTTCTAGTAGTTTTCCGATGGAATTTTTTGGGTTTTCTATGTATAAGATCATGTCGTCTGCAAATAGTGAGAGTTTCACTTCTTCATTGCCTATTTGGAGTCCTTTTATTCCTTTTTCTTGCCTAATTGCTCTGGCCAGAACTTCCAGTACTATGTTGAATAAGGGCGGTGAGAGTGGGCACCCTTGTCTTGTTCCTGTCCTCAGTTTTTCCCCGTTGAGTAGGATGTTTGCTGTAGGTTTGTCATATATGGCCCTTATTATGTTGAGGTACTTTCCTTCTATACCCATTTTGTTGAGAGTTTTTATCATAAATGGATGCTGGATCTTGTCGAATGCCTTCTCTGGATCGATTGAGATGATCATGTGGTTTTTATTCTTCGTTTTGTTAATGTGGTGTATCACGTTGATTGATTTGCGGATGTTGAACCATCCCTGTGTCCCTGGTATAAATCCCACTTGATCGTGGTGTATGATCTTTTTGATGTATTGCTGTATTCGGTTTGCCAATATTTTGTTGAGGATTTTTGCGTCTATGTTCATCAGTGATATTGGCCTGTAGTTTTCCTTCTTTGTATTGTCCTTGTCTGGCTTTGGTATCAGCATGATGTCGGCCTCATAGAATGTGTTGGGAAGTATTCCATCTTCCTCTATTTTTTGGAATAGTTTGAGAAGGATAGGTGCTAAATCTTCTTTGAACGTTTGATAAAATTCTCCAGGGAAGCCATCTGGTCCTGGGCTTTTATTTTTTGGGAGGTTTTTGATGACTGTTTCAATCTCTTTACTTGTGATTGGTCTGTTCAGATTCTCTATTTCTTCTTGATTCAGTTTTGGGAGGTTGTACGCGTCCAAGAATTTGTCCATTTCCTCTAGGTTGTCCAATTTGTTGGCGTAAAGTTTTTCATAGTATTCCCTAATAATCCCTTTTATTTCTGTGGTGTCTGTTGTAATTTCTCCTCTTTCATTTCTAATTTTATTTATTTGAGTCTTCTCCCTTTTTTTCTTAGTGAGTCTGGCTAAGGGTTTGTCAATTTTATTTATCTTCTCAAAGAACCAGCTCTTGGTTTCATTGATCCTTTCTACTGTTTTTTTGGTTTCAATTTCATTGATTTCTGCTCTGATTTTTATTATTTCCCTCCTTCTGCTGATTCGGGGCTTTGTCTGTTCTTCTTTTTCCAACTCTGTTAGGTGCAATTTAAGGTTATTTATTTGGGATTTTTCTTGTTTGTTAAGGTGAGCTTGTATTGCTATGAATTTCCCTCTCAGGACTGCTTTTGCTGCATCCCATATGAGTTGGTATGGTGTATTTTCCTTTTCATTTGTCTCCAGATAGCTTTTGATTTCTCCTTTAATTTCATCAATGACCCATTGGTTGTTCAGTAGCATGTTGTTTAGTCTCCACATCTTTGCCCCTTTCCTAGTTTTTTCCTTGCAGTTGATTTCTAGTTTCACAGCATTATGATCAGAAAAGATGCTTGTAATGATTTCAATCTTCTTAAATTTATAGAGGTTTGCCTTGTTTCCTAATATATGGTCTATCCTTGAGAATGTTCCATGTGCACTTGAGAAGAATGTGTACTCTGCTTTTTTTGGGTGGAGTGCTCTGTATATATCTATTAAATCCATTGCGTCTAGTTTTTCATTTAAGTCCATTATTTCCTTATTGACTTTTTGTCTGGATGATCTATCTATTGATGTAAGGGGGGTATTAAGATCCCCTACTATTATTGTGTTATTGTTAATATCTCCTTTAAGGTTTTTTAGCAGTTGTTTTATGTACTTTGGTGCTCCTGTGTTGGGTGCATAGATATTTATAAGTGTTATGTCTTCTTGGTGAAGTATCCCTTTTATCATTATATATTGCCCTTCTTTGTCTCTCATTACCTTTTTTATCTTGAAGTCTACTTTGTCTGATATAAGTATGGCTACTCCTGCTTTCTTTTGTTTGCCATTAGCTTGGAGTATTGTTTTTCATCCTTTTATTTTGAGTCTGTGTTTGTCTTTAGAGCTGAGATGTGTTTCCTGGAGGCAGCAGATTGTTGGATCTTGGTTTTTAATCCATCCTGCCACTCTGTGTCTTTTGATTGGAGAATTCAATCCATTCACATTTAGAGTGATTATTGATATATGAGGGTTTAATGTTGCTATTTTATTGTTCATCTTCTGGTTCTTTTGCATTTCCTTCGTTTCTTGTCCCTTGTGTTTCGGACTGCAAATTCAATTTGGTATTTCTGCATGCTCATTCTCTTGGTTTTCTCTTTATTTGTCATGTGTGGTTCTCTTCTGGTTGTTTGTTTAGTGGTTACCATGCGGTTTATATAAGCGATCTCCTGGATAAGAAAGTACATTTTCAGATGCCTCCTTTTTCCTGAGGCTGGGTCAGTTCAATCCCTTACCTCTTCCCCTCCTTATTTGTTATCTCTTTATTCCAGTTTGTGTCATGAATGTGTGTTTCCAGTGATGAGCTTGAATTAATTTTTGATGTTTTCCAACTGTATTTTGTTCTGGTTTAGTCTCCTTGCTTTTCTCCTTGCTGAAATCTTTGTATCCCCTTTCTCATTTGTTTTTTTTCAGGCCTAAGGGCCTTCTTGAGCATTTCTTGTAGTGGGGGTCTTGTGGTGACGAACTCTCTTAGCTTTTGTTTATCAGGGAGAGTTATTATTTCTCCATCGTATTTGAAGGATATTTTTGCTGGATAAAGTATTCTCGGCTGAAGGTTTTTGTCTTTCATGATTTTGAATATATCATTCCAGTCTCTCCTAGCCTGTAGAGTTTCTGTCGAGAAATCAGCTGAGAGCCTGATGGGGTGTCCTTTGTATGTTATTTTGTTTTTTTGTTTAGCTGCCTTCAATATTATTTCCTTGTCACGGGTATTTTTCAAGTTTGCTACTATGTGGCGAGATGATTTTTTATTCCTGTTTATATATTTAGGTGATCTATTGATTTCATTCACTGTTATTTCCCTCTCGTTCGCTAGGTTGGGGAAGTTCTCAGCTATTATTTCTTTGAACAAACTCTCTGCTCCTTTTTCTCTTTCTTCTCCTTCTGGAATACCTGTTATCCTTATGTTGCTTTTCCTCATTGAGTCTAATATTTCTCGAAGAATTTCTTCATTTCTTTTTAGTCTTAGCTCTCTCTCCTCCTCTATCAGGAGCATTTCTGCGTGGCTATCCTCAATAGTGCTAATTCGTTCCTCCATATTGTCAGTTCTGCTCTTTAAAGACTCCATTTTTTCCACTATCTCGTTGATTTTGTTTTTCATCTCCAATAATTCTGATTGGTTTTTCTTTAGGGTTTCGATCTCTTTTGTGACATAATCCCTGAATTCGTTGATTTGTTTCTGTGTGTTCTCTTGTATTTCGTTGAGTTTGTTTATGATAGCTATTTTGAATTCTCTGTCATTCAGGTTATCAAATTCTGTGCCTTCAGGGTTGGTTTCTGGGTGTTTGTCATTTTCCTTTTGGTCTGTAGCCCTGACAAATTGTCGCAAGGATCCGACGGGGACATCCTTATTTTTTCCCCTCATGATAATTTGGTCCTGCAGTTTCCCCTTGCTGCCACTAGATGGAGATCGCGAGCGGTTTGCTCTGAGGCTGCTGCAGCCCCTGGAGGGATTATGCTGAAACGCCGGGTGTGCGGGGGGAGGGGACCTCTCTTTCTCCTGCTTGACCCGGGGGTTTCCTTTCTGGCTCTCTTAGGGTGTTTGCTACACCCCCTAAACAGTCCGTCGTCGCTTCCCAGTGGGGATCTCGTGACAGTCTGTGATAGCACCTGCATGGCGATAGTTTTCCCCGCTGTGGGCCGCCCCTCCCCCCTCTGCGAACTGCGCTGTCTTTGCCGATCAACTGGGGAGGGGGAGTACAACTTCTTACCTCTCCTCCCGTCCTTTTGGGCTTCCTGCGCCTCCACCGTCCGACGTATGGCAGCAGGGGTTTTTTAGAAGTCCTTCGTAGTGTTTGATTGAGATCTGTTGGAATGTGAATGATGTTTTCGTTGTGTCGTAGGGGGCAGAGATTCAAAGAGGGAATCTCACTCCACCATGATGCTGACGTCACCTCCTCTCATTGCTTTTTATCAGTCTCCTTTTCCTCTGTGTGCATCCTTAAACATAGAAGACAGTCTGGCTTAGTAACCAGAGCTTTGGAGTCATATCTGCCGTATTGCTCTACCACTTAGTTGTGTTGCCTTGGTCAAGTTACTTTTCTCTTTGAACTTGTTTCAGTATTGGAAAAATAAAGATACTTGACATTTTTTCTTTGGGGGAATCTGTCTACTTTCATCTTTTCAACTATCATCCCTTTGCCAGTAAACTAATGAGTTTACATCTGCATCTTGGATTCTTTTCTGAACGCCTAACACATTTCTACCTTCGTACCAGACATTGCCATGTGTATGTTCCAGCCACTCCTTAAACTGAAAATGTCAAGAAATGAACTTGTCTCTCCCAAATTTGCTTATCTTACTGTTTACCCTATTTCACTCATAGCTCCTCTTGAACTAGAAACTTTTGGATTCAGCCTCAGAGTCATCTTTAAATCTTGGTTTTCTTCTGTGCTCCATGTTCAGTAATTTGTCACTTGTTGGTTTTTCTGTCTCATGTTCATTTCATCTCTGCTGTTCCTGTTCAGCCTCTCCCCTACCCTCCCACTAACTCTGCCTCTAATCTCTTCTGTTCATTTTATTTTTTTCTTCTCCTTTTAGTTACCTTTCAAAACCACAGTTTATACCATTCTGGTTTTTACATTTTCAGCGATGTAGCCCCAGACTAACCTTTTAACTTAGTCGGTAATCTCCCACTCTAGTCGTAAGCTTTAACACACTAGACCACATACTGTTGCCCAAACATACTTTTACTTTTATGCCTCTAGCCCTAGCTAATGTTTTTAGCTTAGGATACCCTTTTATAAATTTTAAGCAAAATTGGGATATATAGTTTTACATCTTCCTGTTTTTAACCTAGCTTTATAAAACATTTTGTGGTTAACTTTCCTTCTCACCCTTTAATATGATCCTTTCCATGAAGCCTTCCCCTTTCTACTCCAGTGCTTGTTCATTAATAATTAGTCCTCCTTCTTCTGCCTTCCTGTGGCATATAACTTGCACCTTTCTTTAGTACTTCTCTCTGTCTCACATTTCATTTAGCTATTTGTGGTTTATTTTCTCAATACTACACTTATTTTACCATGTTTAAAGGTGGGAAATGTTAAAATTAAAATGAAAGAGTTTGTATCTCTCCCTGAAGGGATGTTATTAGATCAATGTCTTGTCTTAAAATAAGTGGCATCTTAGAATTAAGAAAATAGTACATTACCTCCTCTACTAGATTGTACACTTCTTGACTGTGGGGACCATGTCTTTTTTTTTAATCCCCTGTGTCTTGTCAAACTCTCCGAGTAACAAAAAGATAATACATTAGAAGTTAGAAACTTTTGAATTGAATGATCATGAAAATGCTACATATTTAAACTTGTGGGTTAAACCTAAAACAGAACATAGAAGGGAAATGTATAGGCTTAAATGCATGCATTAGAAAATAAGTTGCTATCTGGGAATTATAAAAGGAAGAGAATAAACCCAAAGAATTGTAGAAGGTTACACATTTTTGTTATAGCCATTATACTGTACTTTTGTTTTTTGTACTCTTTGTGTTTTATTCCACAATAACAGTAATTTTTAAACACTAACACAGTATCATGTTCTGCTAATAAAGTACATTTTCTGGTTAAGAAAAAATTATTCTCAACAGTCCCTTTTTTCTAGCTCCCTTCTGGTTCTTTTTACAGCAAAACTCCTCAAAAGCATTGTCTGTACTTATTGGTTGTTTCATTCTTTACTTAACTTGAGATAGTTTGACTTTCATCCCTTACCAGAATGACTTGCATGTTGCTAAATCCATTGATCAGTTCTCAACTCTTAATGGCTTTTAGCAGCATTTGACATTGTTGATCGTTCAGTCTTCATTGAAATTCTTTTTTCTTTGGCCTCCAAGGGACCTCATTGTTCCAGTTTTCTTTCTTCCTTACTGTATTCCTTCTCACTCTCTTCCCAGGTACCTCCTCTCTCCAGCCTCTTAATATGAAGTACCCTCAGTCCATAGACACCTTTTTTATTCTTTTGGTGATTTCATTCTGTCTTACAGCTTTAAATACCGTCTTTATGTTGACAACTCCCAGATTTATAACTCCAGCCTGCACCTTTCTTCTAAACTCTAGACTTGTATGTCCTATTTGACATCTCCAGTTGGATGTCTAATCTTCTCAAATTCTTCTCAAATCTTCTAAAATTACATAATGAACATTTCTTGTAGTATTTTGCCTCACTTCCCTTAGTCTTTCTACCCATCCTCCTCTCAAAACTGACTTTAAGTGGTAATATTTTTCAAATTTATCAGCCCTTGGTAGCCTGTAGTTTCTATATCAAGGAAAATGCCTCGTCATTTTGTGCTCCATAAATGAAAGGCATCTCTATTAAAATTTAGAGGAAAAAACTTTACCTACGCTTCATTACATTTTCGTAGATTTAGTAATACCTTCTCAAATGTATTTGTTTTTCATATGGTAACTATTTAAGGGTTTTATATTAATAGTATACAATAGCTGTGTTTTCTGGTTGATAAAAACACAAATGCAGGGGAAAATAAACGTGTGTTTTCTGTAATAAATGTTTTCATTAGTAAACATTTATTTTAATATTGTTTAGGCTATCAAGTACTAGCTCCAACTGCCTATTATGATCAGACTGGTGCCTTAGTGGTTGGCCCTGGAGCAAGAACTGGCCTTGGAGCTCCAGTTCGATTAATGGCTCCAACACCTGTTTTAATTAGTTCAGCAGCAGCACAAGCTGGTAAGTATAGCTGATATTTTCAGGGATAATATTTTCCTGCTGGCTTTTTTTTTTTTTTTGAGATATTTTAAAAGTAGAGAATAGTTTTCTGGGTAATTTTAAGAAGTGTCTGAAATTTATTTTACAGCAGCGGCAGCAGCAGCTGGAGGAACTGCAAGTAGTCTTACAGGCAGCACAAATGGTCTATTTCGGCCAATTGGCACTCAGCCACCACAGCAGCAGCAGCAACAGCAGCAGCCAAGCACTAATCTGCAGTCTAATTCATTTTATGGGAGTACTTCTTTGACTAATAGCTCCCAGAGCAGTTCTTTATTTTCTCACGGACCTGGCCAACCTGGAAGTACTTCTCTTGGCTTTGGAAGCAGTAGTTCTTTGGGTGCTGCTATAGGCTCAGCCCTCAGTGGATTTGGCTCATCAGGTAAGTTTCTTTTTAAGATGAGTACTCTGCTAAGTGGGTATGAGGTATATATATGTTTTTAATATTAAGATAAGCAGTAGTAAAAAGCTTATATAGTGTAGAAAGGACAGAAGGAAAATACTGGTTTATTGGTTTAATTTTGTAGGAAAAAAACTACCTCCTGTAAATCTAAACATTTATGAATGTTTAACTCATTTCAAGCAGCGCATCCTTCACTCAAATATAATACATTTTCCCCTGGCTTTAAGAGTTGTATTACTGTGGGTTTTGTTTTAGTAAGATTTGTTTGGAGCAGTACATTTTATGCTAATTACTAGCTCTTCCTTATTGAGTACATAATATTAATGTTTGAGAAAGTAAATATTTTGCCATCTTAAATTTCTGGTATTTTAAAATAATTATCTTTTTGTGTTTATCAGATGGTTTATTCTTATTAAATGCTAGTGGATCATTATGGTTTCCTTTATTTGGTGTAATATCTAAAAATAAAATATAATGAACTGTTCTAAACAGAAGCCCCTAAGAAACTACCAGCATGCTTATCTTCATTTTAGATTAAATAATTTAGCCTTTATCACTAAAAATTAAAAGGATGTTTCTTCCCATATCCTAGGTTTATATGTAATACTTAAGAAACCCAAATTTTAAATAGCTTCACAAAATAATCAATCTACCCACACAAACTGATTTTGTAACTGAAGAATAACTAAGTGAAATTAGAAGAGGCCCACATTGACTTCCTGTTGACACACTTTGTATTATCATTCTCTGAGGTTTCCACAGTAAAAGAATGGGCACAGGGAACTTCTGAGGGAGAATCTCTAGTGAACAGGGAGACTGTTCAGTCCCTTAAATTTTCCTACTTGAGTTTTGTCATTCCTCTTGGAGTTCAGTATTTTATCTCTAGCCCAAGCACTCCCATAGGACTCATTTTTTTGTTTCTAACACAATTGGCAAGCATTTTCCCCAAATAATCCTAAATATACTGAAGAAGATCAAAAGAAGATAGATCTTAAAAAAACAAACTTTGTGGAAATAACTAGTTTTTAAACTATAGATTTTAGACCCTAAATAATACAGGAAAAATAGAGAAGAACTTTGATAAGCCTTGTGTTCCCTTTTCTAATAAAATATGACACTGATTGTCTAGTATAGATTTATAGGCCCTCTTACCCAATTCTTCCAAATTCCCATTTGTCTCTCACTTAAGACTTTTCACCCTGCATTCAGGAACAGGTTGGCATCAACATTTTGTTCCCTACAAATGTTCCCTCCAGATGCCTCTCTCCCAAAGACTGATCTTCTTTATGCCTCCCTATTTGTAAGCATTGCTTACTCAATTCTGATTTCCAAATTGGGATACCTCTTTCACCTTGCTTCAGAGGGCATTAGTGATTGCTACCCCTGAATGCCAGTCAATAGTCTATCATCATCTCCCTCCTCTTGGACATTTTCTGAGAGTTCATTCAAGTGCTACACATATGTACTCTTACAGCAAGTCTACTCATTGCCATTTCACATTTTGACAATTCCCTACCTATATGAAATCTGAAATACCGTATGCTTATGTGCGCATATACACACACAGCAACATATGCACATTCCCTTACCTATATGTTGAAATTATTACTGCTTAACAATATTAAATACCCCAGGTTATAACACAGTAGGCTAGGAAGCTTAGCCATTGTAGTATAGTAATTAAATCATCCTTTCTATAACCCATTATTTAAAAAGTGCTGTTACAATAGAAAGTTTGTAATTTAATATTTTATACACAATTGATAAATACTAGTGACTCCTTTGTCTGTCTAGCCTCTTAGATATTTTAGGTGTACTTTGTTTCATATTTCGTAGTAATAATGTTGCATATAATTTAGGCATATAGTAAAACTTAAGGAGCCAGCTTGTTTATGTTTTAAAGTAAAGCTATTTCTGAATTACTTTTAAATGTTTGGCTTGGCTTTTCCTTTTTGGAAGAAAATAATATTGCATGTGTCAAAACTATGGTGTATTTGGTTATTTGCCAGAGGAATGATAGTGCTGCTGCTCTCATTAGAGAGCTGTTGTCTTTTCTCTTGTCAGTTAAATTGTTTTCTGAAATAAATAGGAATTTAAAATGTAGCCATGTTTTAGAAAAATCACTTTGACAGTGTCCTTTTAAATTAGCATAGTTAATGTAGCATAATGTTGACAGTCTTGCCAAAACCCACTCAAGAAGAGCTATTTATTACATGAGTGTTTATATTTGTTTTTGCTATTAAAATGCATATAGTTAACCTGGTATTTCCCTATTTTATGATACCTTGAAATGTGAAATTTTCAATAACACATGATCAGTCTTTCAGAAACCACACTGGCTGGTATAAAAGGTTGAATAGTGTTATAATATTTTGCCTAATACAGGAGAGTGAGCCTGGTAGTTTTCCTTTATAGAATTTTGAATTTGGCAAAACCAGTGTAATTAAGTTTCCTATCTGTATTATAAGCTTAACTTGGTCTACCCATCATGTGCTCTGCTTAATTTTCTCTTTAATCTATACCCTTATGACCTACTTACAATTGACTTGCAATTAGAAAACCAAGACCTAATAGAAACTTTACAATTCCCTTGAAAAGAATTACCATATTGGTCCGAATATAGAGCTTGTCCTTAAAAACACTGACAGTTAAAAAAATGTAATATGGAATTCCCTTAGATGTAAAAGGCATTCAGTTTTTAAAAAGCCAGTGCTTAGAAATAGGAAAGAAGCATGCCTGAAAATATGGGCTCTAAGTGAGACTTAAGAATTGGGAGTTTTGGACAGCCCTTTTAAACACTTGGTAAAGAATTGGATTATCCAGATATATGTTGATTAACAGCCAGATCTTGGATTGCTCTTCTGAGCATGCATAGCTACATGGTAATGTGATTCTACCATTCTTTTATGATATTGTGGTGTACAAAAGGAAGAAAGAACTAGATGGTTAATAGTTGAATTTGGAATTAAGTAACAAGAATTCAGTATGTAGTACAATAAGGGATATGATATCATTATTATCTAAGGAAAAAAAAATGGCTGATCGGTCTTCACTGAGTAAAGGGCTCGTGAGGCCAGTAATATAGAATCTTAGGAATGGAAGATCCTGAGGGTAAGTGAAAGCATGTCTTTGGTGTGATAACAATAATGAAAGCTATTAATTTTCTAAAGGAAAGTTTAGATTTTTCACATATATATTGTTATTTAGTTGTTGAAGGATAGGGAGAATGTGTAGTGTGAAAAGTACTGAGGAGTAAGCTGCTGTCTGTATTTCACAACCGACTAATATTCGGGCCAATATGGACTTAAACGACTATGGTTTGAACACAAGCTAGAAGCCAAATCAAATGTGGATGGTGAGGGAAATGTATTAATATTCTATTTATCAGTATAATCTTTTCTTGGCATTGACTTGAAGTCTAAGAACCTGGTTCCAGAGATTAGGACACTACCAAAATTTAACCTTATTGGAATTTGATCTCTAGCATATCCTAAAGCAGAAAACTTACAATTCCAGGGTTTATAAATCATACCAGGGTATTAAAGCACAGTAATCATATGTGTCAATGGCAAATATGTGTGAAATAATGAACATATGACTGCTCTGTTAAATATTTGGTTACTTTATTGGGGTGCATTTATACCCTTTTATGATTAATAAGTTAGTATATATAGTTATCACAGTAATTATCTTCTCCCTAATGTTTCTAAAAATAATTATTGTGATCACTTCTGTTATTTCCCAGCAAGAGTTGGGGATAGGTTTTATTCAGTTAACACTGTATGTAATTAGGGTTTTTTTTATTTCTTCTTCAGTTGGCAGTTCTGCAAGTAGTAGTGCCACAAGGAGAGAGTCTCTATCTACTAGCTCTGACTTGTACAAAAGATCTAGTAGCAGCCTAGCACCCATAGGGCAACCATTTTACAATAGTCTGGGATTTTCCTCCTCTCCAAGTCCAATAGGCATGCCTCTGCCAAGCCAAACTCCAGGACATTCACTTACGCCACCGCCATCACTTTCATCACATGGATCCTCATCCAGTTTGCATTTAGGTAAAAAAAAAAACCAAAACCCTTTTTATTTGTATGTATACATGTAAGTGTGTTTGTGTGTGTGTTTATAATATATGTAAAATATTTAATGTTGGATAAAACTTGCCAAATTGCTTTTGCTTTTAGATATTAGCCTTTTGAAAAAGTTCTATTTTTGTGAAAATTCAAAGTGAGGGTCTAATATACAGTAAGGTAAAGACCCCTATTGTATCTTATGTTCCTTTTATGAAATACAGTGGTGTGTTTTTCTTGTCTGTGCTTTTGATTTGTGTGTGTTTTAGACCATTTGAAAATTCAACTATTTATACATGATAGTGAAAGAGAAGTTTCAAAAGTTTTTGCACACCAAAAGAAAATCATTAGTCACATAGTTATCGAACTTTAAATAATTTAGTTTTGTACAATGGTTTTTGCTTTGGCCTCTGAATGCCTGGCCATTTTACCAGTGGGTTACATCAGGGTATATGAATTCAGTGTTTGTAAGTTAGAGAATCTTACGGGTTTGGCATATACTTCTCTTACTTTTGAATACGTTGTTAGTTTAAGAAAAAATGTTTTAGGCTTGTTGTGGTACCCTTGAAGTTGGAGCATTTAGAACTTTTGTTTACATCCGTACATTAAAATTGCCCCAACCCCAAGATTATTGAATTGGTAGCTGTCTTTTTCCCTCTCTGGGAGGTATTTATCCATGTAGTTAACAGTATATTTTGAAGGGTTTTTGGATGTCAGAGGCTGTGTATGAATCCCTATCTCTCCAAAGAAAGTATTTCCTTAAAATTAGATTTGGGGTTTTTGTAATCCTAGTTACTTCAACTGAGGGATTCTATTGCTGATTTTTATGTGCTTGGAAAGATTTAAATCAGTTTGCGATTTAAAAAGTAATGTTGCAGATATATTATGTTAGTGATTGTTTGACACACACCCCCCCATCATGAAGGTATAGCTGTTTTTTCCTAAAGCTCATTAATACAGTAAGTATCCATGTCACAAAGGTATCTTTTGCAGCGATGATCATTTAGATTTATGTCATTGCAAAGTGGGCTATGTTTCTTTTTTAACGACTGACCCTTTGCCCCAAATTCTGGGCCTTTGCTTTTTTGGGGATATTGAATATATACAACCAATTAATTTATTTGGGTGGGGTCCTAAGATCTGCTTTGCAGCACTATTTGTGTAAACTTAATCTGTTTTTAGCTTACCGCCTTCCTTCATTTATCATCTTTTCTTCTTAGTCACAGGAGCTACTCAATCCCTGATTTCTATTATCTCTATTCAGGCCCACTCCCACCACCCCATATAAGACATGCCTTTGAAACTTTTAAATGGACACAAAAATTTGGAACATAACAAACCTAAGAACAGACCTTTCATAATAGTTTTTTGTGTTTTATTTGTTAAGATTATATTTGTCATGTCCTGTCATTTTTTATAGGTGAGTTTCAGATCAGATTTCTGTCAACTGTTATTGCTTATGTTGTGCTTTAGAGCCTGTATAAATGGCATCAAATATTCTACATAGCTTGCTTAGAAATTGGATTGTAAGTGACTTTTTAGATGTCTATATATAAACAGCAATCTAGATATTTTTCTTTCGATTGTAAGGAATCCACCCATATAGATGCTTAGGGAAGGAGTTCCAGTCAGTTATGAGAAATAATCATTTTGTACCCATAATTAAACTCCTTAGTTTGGCTTCATCTTGAAATCTGATATTTTAATACACCTCTAACTGGAATTATCTGTATATTATTTTCTTTTGTGCCCCCCCCCCCCCATTTCCATTAGCTTTAGTTGTAGTATGACTGGCAACGTTGTTAACAAGGAATAGACCTGCCAGGTTGAAAATAATTCACTAGATTTCATAAATTTGCTCTTTGCATGGTGTTCATGGAAATAATCTATCCTTTGCTTTCCTATGATAGGATCACCTCGCAAAACTTATATACTCTCTGGTCTAAAAAAATATTTTACGTTGTATGTCCTAGAAGTGAATTTCTTCATGAATCAAGTTATCAAGGCTGCTGATTTATAAAGTACCTATGGAAATTAATTTGCATATCCTATTTTAAAAATAGTCTTACTCAGCTCACATATTAAGAATATAATATGAGATAAAGATAAGTTCTCAGTTTCACTAGAATTGGTTGGAATGAATTAGTTCTAGGTTGTTTTCTTGTGAGATTTTAAGACATGTAACCATTTTAGTTACTGACAGGCCTTGATAACTATATTCTTAAAGTATTATGTTAGTTAACTTTTTTTTTTTTTTTTAACCAACTCTCCCTTTGCTCATGCTAGTTTTTTGATTCACAGAAAAAGCCTACTAGCAACATTGTGTGCTTGTGGCTTTCCAAAAAAGATGTTTAATTTTTTAAAATACTTCTCATTTGATCAACATGAGTATTTTTAGCAGGATGACCAGGAGTCATTTTGATTAAAGAACAAGTATTTCAGTTGATAGGTTTTGACTGTTCATTTTTTTATAAACTGAAATATTTAAAAAATTTTTAACCTTGTTACTTTTCAATATATTGAAGCCAGAAACATGAAAAAATAATTTTATTCTTCCATTTTCTGGTATGAAATTTCTAAGAGATTGAGATTCCTTTTTTAAAACAATTATAACCACAATATCATTATATCTTTTAAAGTTAATAATTTTTCATTACTCTAATTTACCTAATTGACTTAAATGTCTTCTTACAGTTGTTTTATTTGAATCAGGGTACAAATAAAGTCCATACATTGCATTTGTTTGATATGTCTTGTAATATGGAACCATCTCCCCTTCCTTTTTTTTTTTTCTTCCCATTTATTGGTTGAAGAAACTTTGTCCTCTTGAATTTCCCACAGCTTTGACTTTGCTGATTGCTTCCTCATGGTAGTGTTTAACATGTTTCTCTATTTTCTGTATTTTTTGTAAAACAGAATTAAATCTAGTGGCTTGGTCTGATTGTTTGTTGTTTGATTTGTTATTTTTTCAAGATGTGATTCTGTATTCTATCTGTTGCACCGTATCGGGAGACACATGTCTGGTTGTCTCCATTGTGAGGTTGTCAGCCTGACCCACCCAGTGGCTTACAGCCTTTGATCATTGCGTAAATATTTCTTCAGAGGTTGCAAAATGGTGATACTCTAGTTCTTTCATGCCTTCTGCCTATATTAGCTAGAACTTTCTATAAAAAAGAACTTCCCTCATCAGTTGTGAGGGTACCCTGAAGTATAGTTCATATAGGAGTCAGGATAACGCTTGATTTCTTTTCCTTTATTTTCTAACTTTGAGAATGAGTTGATGCCCTAGCAGCTTCTAAAGGTAACTTTTTTTTTTTATTGTCATCATTACCTGTAAATCGATGGATTTTAGGATAATTGATATGTTTAAATGCATTGCAGTCTGAGAGACATCCATTTTATAGCTTTTCTGATCCTCAAGTTTTTACTGTCAATGGCCATTTGGAGCCGCTTCACATTGGCTCGCGTGTTGACTACAACTTTTTAAAAGCAGCACTTAAATTACTGGAGGTCAGAGAAACAAGTGGAAAAGAGCAAGGAAAGAGAAGAACTTTAAGATTAATGGGTTTTTATATTGAAATGCAAAGAACAGTATCAAATTCTGGACTTCAGGTTCAGCATTGAATATTAGATGAATTATTTTCTCATGTTATATTGATCCACAGATGGACAAAAAACCTTCTACCTGCAGTTGTTTCTTTAGTCATTCTCTCTGATAGAAATCAGCACCTTATTTCAAGATACTTCTCTCCCTGTGAAAGAACATTAAATATTTCCAATTATTATTTTATTTTTCTGCCTGGACCTAGCTAACTAGTTCTTTCCTTGTTTCCTTTCTTTTTCTTCTTTTAGTAAACTTCTAGAATATGATAGTAATTTCTGATTTACTCTAATCTTTGTGCTCGTACTAATTAGATTGATGTGGAACTTCTTGGGTATAAAGAAGCATTCTGTATTTTTCTTTAACTTAGGGCTTGACAAGTGAGCAAGTTCATTTTTGAACTGGCTTTTTTCCCTTAAGAAAAGGATGCTAAAAAGTGTAATGCAAGCTTTGAACTTGGTGAAATTAGTTTATTGAAAGGTGGCTGGCTACCAGTTCTGAAGATTCATTAATGTCATGTATTCAGTAATCAAATAGTGCTTTAGCTTGCTATGGATTAGAATATTTTATAACCTGCCTTCTCTCAATCGCAGAAAGTTTTATAATATAGGCAGGATGGTACTTACTTTTTGGATCATTTTTCCTCTTAAGTAGTAGTTACGTCTGTTAAAATTTCAGACCCTTGGCAGTTTTAGTCAGCTGCTTCTCTTAGAATGAAATGTTTGAGAATTAAAACAAGTATGGCCAAATTGATTGTAAGGCTGTGTGCAATTTTTCTGAGTTTCACATATGGTCCTTAAAGCAGGAAACAACATAAATAGTTTTGAAACTTTCATTGAAAGTACTGTTATCCTTTAAGTAGTAAGTTCTGTATAACTGAATAGCATTTGATAGTTTTCTAAAGCTCCTTCATATTCATTATTTCATTTCATCCTAGTTGTTAGCATAGACTGGTTGAGTGATATACCCATTAAAGATGAGAAAATTATAGGTCATATGAACCCAAGAGACTTGCCCAAACCAGTGAATGACAGAACTGAGGCTGGAACACAGTTCTGACTCCTGATACTATCCTTGTTTTTTCTGTTATGCTGTTCTATAATGAACTGAACAGTTTTCAAAGTGTGTAATTAACAATATTTTAATAAGCCTCTCAGGAACTGTTTACCTCACAATGGCATAGGTTATGTTTTTTTTAAGTTGTATATAAGATTACTAGATTGCTGGATCCCTTTCTCAATTTAGTTATTCTTGAGATTTATAGAAAAACTCTTGTCTAGATGTTTTTAAAGTCCAAATATATTATCTACTCCATGAAATAAGAATGTGTTAATCATAAGCCAGGCAACTCAGCGACTGGCTATAGAACAGCATATGCAGCTCTCAAGAGGATGTTATTTATAGGTTCTCATGGTGTCATAAATCAAAGCACTTCTTCAGCCCCTTGGTATGCCTAAAAGTCATTTATTAGTTAACAAGTATGAACTATGTGGTGGAGAAATTCTAAAATTATCTTATTATTGTGTGGAGGAATTTGTTATGCTTTGTTTCTGTATACAAATTTATTGATTTTCGTTCTAGTTTGGGGTCGCAATGATTCATTTTTGCCCTTATGTTTTATTACTTATCCTTTAATAACATTATCTGTGACTTTGTGGTGCTAATGACTGAGAATGTTTACACCAGTTAATTCAGTTAAGGTAATCTCAGATTTAGGAGTAGAAAATTGATGATCTGATTTAGTGTTTCAGTCTCAGAACCGCTTGGAGTGCCTGTGTAAAATATCTAGTATGAGGAGGTGAACAATTTGGAAATGTGTAGCAACAGTTTTTGCTTGTCACGATTGTGGGGATTCTATTGATGCTAAATACCCAGCAGCCGGACGCTAAACTTTTCATAACTAAAAAAGGATTATCCCACTGAAATTTCCAATAGCGCCCACATGGAGAGAGACACCTTGGAAAGAAAGAATTCATAATTTACATACGACTTCACTGCATTTCACACATTCTTTTTAACTCCTAATATCTGGATCCCTGTGTGTTCATATGAGCCTTTGACCTTGTCCCCCATCATGTCCCTAGTGCATTTTTTTCTTCCTAACTTTTTTCCTTCCATTAACCTGAATTCTGCTTGCATATTTTAAATTTTTGGAAAAAAGCATATAGGATCAGAGACAGAAAATAGAAAAGTCTGATCTCTTTTTGTATATGTTTTTAAATGCCTTTTTCCCTTGATAGGTATTTTGCAAATTGGAGCTTTCTCTTTTTTTTAATTTTGCTGACTATAATTCTGTATGTCATTATTTACTGTCATTTTATTTTCCCTTTTATTCATTGGCCCTCCCTTTCCTTAACATTTGCATTTCAGCTCCTCAGTTGTGTCTTCACTTTTTCCTTCTTACTCAGATAGCAAATAATTCTTTGTGTGCCTTAAAAATTCTTTTAATCTACCAAGAACTCACCTAGAATTTTCATCATTGCACTGTTTATACACTTAAATGAAGTACCTTGAGTAAACACAGGATAAAAAAAATAGCTCTTTAAAATATAGGCAAATGTGCTTCATGAGAGATCTGCAGCTTTAGCCAAATAACCTTTAAAAATGAAAGCAGCATGTGTCTCATGGGGTGACATTGAAAATTGACTTGTATCTTATATGTTGAGAGTATTTTCATTTGAGACACTTTCCTTGTAGTGTACCCAGAAATAGGTCCAGTGGAAGGAAGGCAGGGTCTTGACACTGTAAAGTATAAAACACTGACAGAAGTTAAAGAAGACAAATAAATGGACAGACATATCATGTTTATGGGTTGAAAGACTCACTATTATAAAGATATTCTAGCTTATTCTAGAATATTATAAAGAACTTCTACCTAATGTATCGATTTAGCATAGTCTCAATAAGAATTTTCAGGCTTTTAAAGAAATTCACAAGCTGATTTAAATAATGTAAATGAAAAAACAGAGCCAGGAATAGTCAAGACAATCTTGAAGAACAAAAAGAATTTTAATAACTTTGCCAGATATCAAAACTTATTATAAAGCCACGGTAACTAAAATTGTGGTATTGGCACAAGGGTAGGTAAATAGACCCGTGGAATAGAATAGTGGTAATAGTGGATCCAGAAATAGATCTACTCGTTTAGTTACCTGATTAGTGGCCAAGATGCCATTCCATTATTTGGGAAGGATGGTCTTTTCACCAAGTTGGACTGGAGCAATTAAATATCCAAATGGGGAGAAATGAACTTTGACTCCTCTTTCACACTACATACACAGACACAAATTTCATTCTCAAAGAAATTAAGTGACTTGCTTATAGACGTAAAGTTAGTAAGGAACAAAAATTTTGAGCCCCGGTTTATCTGGCCCATTCTGTGATTTCACACTGCTTCTCAAAGAATGCTTTTATTTCTGTCTAATATCTATCTGAATAAATAAAGGGTCTTTCCCTGTTCCCTAAGTTTAGAATTTTTGCGAACTTTTAATAAAATTGTGGTCAAATATAATTTTTAGCCTATTGTGAGTTAGTGGGAAAAGTGAGTTTTTCAATTTCAACATATTGGCCTCTTTATGGGTTTTCACCTCATGTGACAATTGACCTTTAATCCAAATTAAATGCTTTTTACCTCAAAGGTCTCTTAAAATATTTTATTACTAATTTTTAAATGAAAGCTGGTCAGATAAGAATCTGCATGTAATACTTTTAAAATATTTTAAATAGAATCGTAATAAGCTTAATTTATACTGAGACTAATCCCTATTTTATGTTTATCTTTTGTACATAGTTTTATTGGCCTCCATTTTAGAATTTTTATGTCTGATCACAATTTTTACTTACTAATTCATTCAGCTAATATTGAATCACCTACATGCCAGACTGTTTGATTGGAAATACGGTGTTTAAGAAAAAAACACCATCCTTACCCACCATCATCAAGTTTGTGATTTTGTGGTGAATATAGACAAGTAAACCAGCAGTTATAATATAATGATTTGTAATGCTTATTGCCTTAACATAATGATTCTCTCCATTATAATTATCCTCTTTTCTTCATGATTTTTTTTGAACCAAATTTACCACAGATTGGGTTATATTAGAGTTGCTTCTGGGTTTATTTTCCCTACTAGATTAGAAGCAAGAAAGCCCTGACCTTTCTTCACAGCTTTAAGATCCCATCAGATGTTTGGGTAATTGAATTTGAGTGGTTTTGTTTCTTTGTTTTATTGGTGAATCTGTTCTTGGACACTGGCTACTTTTCTTAGTTAAAAAATTATTTTACTTCTTATATAGATTTCTATGTCAAAGCATTATTTGGGTGCTCTTGATCAGTGTCTTCTCTGGTCAGTGTGTTAGGGTCATACTGTTTAGAATACTGTATTTGAAAAGTTTTATGACAGTCAGTTGTGGAGTTTTTATTTTTGCATGTGTGTGTTCTGGTTTTTTTGGTTTTGGGGTGAGGTTTCTTTAGGTTTTTCTGGGTTACATGCATCTTCCATAGTACCTTACCAGTTTAGCCCCCTTCCCACCACCATAACAACCTCATCAAAAATAAATGTGCCTATAATGTTTGTCTAGGATCAAAATTATTCTCCCCAGTATTCCTAATTTATGAAGCAAACCTTAAGATTGCATAAATCCTTCTTAGTAATTGTGATTTAAGAGAAAAATCCCTGCAGTTTTCCTTCACTCTAATCAGAAAAGGCAGCTGGCTATGAAATCTTAGCAGGAATATTCAAAAGAAATTGCAGGTACAGCTTGATGATTTATTAACTATCACTAAAAGTATTAAAGAAAGGAATTCAGGTCAAATCTGAAGAGTGATTTGAGATATGTAGGGAAATACTTTTGCCCACATGTTTATATTAGGCGGCCAGTAGAGTTCACCTCACTACTTACTCTTTTTGGAGAATGGGTAGTTTTAAAAATGTCCTTTATGTTCAGCAATCATGGAGGTAGTTTTCACTAGAGATATAAGATTCAGGCAGTTTTTTGAAAACATAAAAAAACTAGCCTTTTTGATGGAATAATGGAAATTGGCAAGGTGAGTTAGTGAAAGAAATGATATACTAGTCTGCAGGCTATGTAGTTCATATGTTAAAAACTCAGTCTATTTAAATGCTCTTTCATGAATGAGGGAAGATTATTAAATATCTTGTGTGGTGATGGTCTCCCTCTTACTACCTTTATATTTTTAAAAAGTTTAGGCACTAGAGGCTAAAAGGTAAGATTACTTAATTGCTTTTAGAGAAAAATTACAAGCAATAGAAATGAAAACAACACATTTTGGTTTGTAATTTCTATCTAATGTTTGCTTACATATTGTCATAAAATGTACAAATTTAATATAGCACACTTGACATGTTTATGCTTTTTGCTTTTTGTATTAGCCTATTAAAATGATGTGGAAGATTATAATTTTAACTAGAATCACATTGGTTTTTTGTGATTGGTGAGGGGGGTTGGTGAGGAAGATTGGCCCTGAGCTAACATCTGTGTGAGTCTTCCTCTATTTTGTATGTGGGACACCACCACAGCATGACTTGGTGAGTGGTGTGTAGGTCTCCGCCTGGGATCCAAACCCATGAACCCCGGGCTGCCAAAGCGGAGCACACGGACTTGACCAGTATGCCACCAGGCCAGCCCCACATTGGTTTTTAAACTCATTGAAGCCTCAGTCTTTCCCCAATAAAATTTTTATCTTTATATAGCAAATATATAGTTGAAAATAATTGGAAAAATTTTATGTGGTTTATTCCCCATGTGACCTTAAGCATATCCCAGATTTACAAATAGCTTATATGGCATTAAATATTCTTCATGAGATATCATGGAGTATTCAGATACAGTAGTAAAAAGAAAAATAAAACCTCAGTCTAATTATTAGCTAAGCATCCTTGAAGAAGGCATTTAGATTCTTAGACTCTATTGTGTCACAAGTAAAATAGAGGTAATATCTTTGTCTCCTAGGGTTGTTAAGAGGATAGCATATGTATTGGTTTTCTAGGGCTGCTGTAACAAATCCTACAACTGGGTGGCTTAAAACAACAAATTTATTGTCTCACTCTTCTGAAGACTAGAAGTCAAATCAAGGTGTCAGCACGGCCATGCTCCCTTTGAAGTCTGTAGAGAACAATCCTTCCTTGCCTCTCCCTAGGTTCTCATGGTTGCTGACAAGCCTTGGCATTCCTTGGCTAGTAGACACATCATTCCAATCTCCGCCTTCATTATTACATAGCATTCTCCCTGTGTGTCTGTGTCCTGTTTTCTTATAAAGACACCAGTCATTGGATGAGAGCCGAACCTAATCCAGCATGACCTCATTTTAACTTGATTACCTCTGCAAACGCCCTATTTCCAAATAAAGTCAAATTCACAGGTACCAGGAGTTAAGACTTGAACATCTCTTTGGGGAGACACAGTCTAACTCAGTACAGTCTACCCTCTGGTCTCTTAAAATTTATGTTTGGCCCACGTGCAAAATACATTCACACCACCCTGGCATCCCCAAGAGTCTTAACCCATTCTGGCATCAGCTTGAAGTCCAAAAATCTCATCTAAATATCAACTCAAAAAAGTCTCAAATCTCATCTTCTAAATCAGATGAGAATCTGGATATGGTCCATCCTGGGGCAAAATTCCTCCCCATCTGTGGATCTGTGGAACCTAGAAAACAAGTTATTTGTTTCTAAAATACAGTAGTGGGACTGGCATAGAATAGACATTCCCTTTCCAAAAGGGAGAAATTGGAAGGAATAAAGGGATTGCCAGTCTCAAGCAAGTCTGAAACCCCGTAGGGCAAATTTAATTTGGTTTCAAGACCTGAGAATAATCATCTGTGACTAGTTTGTCTGTCCTCTGGATCTGCTGGGGTGGCAGCCCCACCCCTCTGGCCTCTGCATCTGTGTCTCTGCCCTCAGAGTCATTCTGCATTTTGTCATTTCTCTGTGCTGTCCCTTTCAGTCCAGGCTGGTAGTGTTTCTACTGATAACAAATTCTCAAAAACATTGTCAGTCTAAATGTCAAGGGGATTTCCAGCTACACCTATTGGCTCTGTTTCCTCCGCACTCTTTCTAGATAAGCTAAGACTTTTCCAAGTCATCAAGTGCTGATTTTCTTTTGCTTAACAGTTCCTTCTTCAAATTATCTTTTTTCTTTCTTATTTTATCGTAAGCAACTAGGTGAACCAGGCCACATCTTCTATACTTTGCTTGGAAATCTCCTCAGCTGGATACCTAAGTTTATCCCACAAGTTCCGCTTTCCATCCAACATAACACATTTCAGCCAAGTTTTCTGCCACTTTGAAACAAGGGTTGTTTTTCCTGCAGTTTCCAAAAACACGTTTCTCATTTCCTTCTGACACCTTACCTGGAGCATCTTTAGCATTCATATTTCTAACAACATTGTTCATGACGATGTTTGTATTCTCTAAGACAATAGAAGCTTTCTTTATTGTGCTCCTCGCATCTATCTGAGCCTTCACCAGAATTGCCTTTAATATCCATGTTTCTACCAAATGTCTCTTCAAGGCAATCTAGGCTTTTCCTGTTGTGTACCTTGCAATTCTTCTACCCTTTACCCGTTACCTAATTTCAGAGTCACTTCCACATTTTTAGGTATTTGTTATAGTAGCACCTCACTCTCAGTACCAAAATCTGTATTAGTTTCCTGGGCTGCTGTGGCAAATTACCACAGCTCAGTGGCGTAAAACAAAACAAGACAAACTTTTGCAGGGACACAGTTCAACACAGTACAGCATTTTATGTAAAGTTTACTATCTCAGTGTGCAATAAAGAATGCTCAACAAATGGTAGCTGCCTTTTTAGAAGCAGTTGTTGTGTACAGGACGATAACAAGGCCATATTAATGTGCAGCTAGTCAGTTGAGTTAGGCTCACAGATAGTTTGCCTTTTTGTTTCTCAAAATAATACAAGCCATGGAACCTTAGGGTCTAGCAAATAGTGTTAACTATGAATATTAAGTCATTAAATGGACTTTCTAAAGTAGGCAAAGAAACTGATTATGTTGAACACATAAAACCTATTTAAATTGAAATGCTGAAACTCGGGACAAAGATCTGACCATTGTTGTCTTTTGAAAAATTACAAGTTTTAATATTAGAAATGTGTAAACCAGTATCCCAAAGTTATTCATGTGCCTATTGAGAAGCACTGCTCTGACGTCTTTTTTCCCATTAAAGTCAAGCAGTATGCTGTTATGGTCTACTCTGAATGTTCCATACTTCTTTTGAAAAGTGAACAGAGAAAAAGTTCTGAACTAAAAGTACTAAGTGGACCTGTTTATGGACTAGAAGTAACCAAAGTTAATGCCATAAAATAAAATGGGCTGTCCTCATTTTAGATTTTTTTTCCACCTACCCATTCTTTATCATTTATTCTTTGCCTACTCCAACTAACCAGTCATTTTTCATTATCACCTTACCATTTCTTGAGCTTTCCAGAGAAGCAGACTCCGCCTAGTTGCATATATGTAGTTGTACCCTTTTCAGCACCCCAAATCTACTTGGATTACCATTGTTATTTGGTATTACTAGTTCCAACCTGCTATAAAATGAAACCTTAATTATCTTGATTCTAATTCATTAGCCTCCAAACTTCTATCAGAATAACCTTCAGGTGGGTTTTTTTCTTTTTTAAATAAAAATTTTATCAACTGAGGGTAATTCACTAGATTGTGAGTAAGGTTCAGGCATCTGTATTTTTAAAAGAATACACACATCTGATAGACAGGTTGAGGAGCTGCCATTCCAAATCGCAGGAAGGTGGAAAATGAAAGGTAAAGACAAGTTAGGTCTATTTATTTTGTAGTTGTTTCACTTGTTACATTGTTTTTCTCCCCTGTGTTTTTCTCAGTATTTTTAAATCTTTGTGATTTCTGATATTTAATAGGAAAGGATTCTAAGCAGATTTCTCAAGGAAATTAATGAAAACCTATAAAGTCATTATTTCTACTAGTATGCTTGTAAGGTGTTTGCCTTCATTCAGTTGTCATGAATGAAGTTGAAATATACCTATATGAATAACATATAAGGGGTAGCACACTATTGTGTGATAAGCTCTGGCCTAAAAGTCCTGGCTAACTAGCTGCAAGTCACATCATTTTTGGACCATAGTGACTTCTTCTGTGAAATCGTAGTACAGATCTCCATGCCCTATTCACTCTTAATCCAGTAGTGATTAAGAAGTGGTAAATGACTGGTGGGGGCGGTGTCAGTGATGAAATGAAGGGACTGTTATTCCTTTAATACATTTGGTGTAGAGCACATCTGCTTTTAGTTGCCCAGTAGCGGTGGTGTGAATATAGATGACTTGTTTGTTTGTATATTTGTTTTTAACTACTTTTGGAACAATTTCAGACTTATAGGAAAATTGTAACACTAATACAAAAGAAATTTCCAGCATACCCTTTACTCAGATTCTCCAGATGTTATTTTACCACATTTGCTTTATCATTCTTTTCCTTTCCTCCTCTCTCCCCATCTCTCCATCTCCCTGTCCCCTCACACCCGGTGTTTTTCCCCTGATACCTCTGAAAGGAAGTTGTAGACATAATGTCCTTTGCTCATAAATATATCAGTGTATGTTTCCTGAAAATAAGGGCATTCTCTTATATAACCACTATTATCAAAGTTAGGAAATTAACAGTGATAGACTACTACTATCAAATCAGCTGATTTGATCCAGACTTTGCAAGTTGTCTTACAGATGTCCTTTAAAAGCAAGAAAGGGGAAGGGGAGGGCTGGGAGGGAGAGAGGCAGGGAGGTTGGGAAGGAGATTGATTGATTTGCGGCTCACATGTGACATTCATTTGTCATGGCTCTTTACTCTTTTTTAATCTTGAACTATTTCTCAGTCTTTTATGACTTCAACATTTTGAAGGGTATAGGCCAGTTGTTTTGTAGAATGTCCCTCAATCCCAAAACAGGTTTTAGATGACATTCTTTCAATGTTTAGACAACCAAATTTAAAATGTATAATCTACATTATACATTGGATTTTAAATGCTTATTTAATTAGTTTGTAAGGAAAGGAAAGTATCCTGCTCTGAGTGAAATTTTTTCAATTTTCTAAATGTAAATAATACTCTTCTAGAACTGAAATTCCAGGATTTTTTAAATTCAGAGCAGTTTAGCATTATTAGACATTTTAAGGAGTCAAAGAGTGCCTGAGGAGTTTCGTTTTAGGAGCTGATAGAATGTAATCAAAGGGTATCTAGACATGGGAGAAATTCCTGTTGGATATTGATAGGACTACTTGGAAGACACCAAATAAAATTAGCATAGTCATTTCCTGGGGTAAGTATGTATTTTGAATTTGGTGTTGAAAATCTTTACATATTAAGGATAAAGAGGTAGGATTAGGCCTTATGTTTGAGGTAATGATAAGCAATGATACAAAGATAGTCATGAGTAAGAGGAAGAGAAGTGAACAATTAGGATACTACTAGGAAATTTGTGTGAGAAATAGATTTAGAATCATGACTTGAAAACTAGGCTGAAGAATTTAGAGGATGTACTCTAGCAGGATGCTGTAGGTTTTTAGTGTAAAGTGATATCATCAAAGTGGCCTTTGAACATGAAAATATAATTGTTGTTTGTAAAAACAGATTGGCATGATAAGCAGAACATCCCTGCCCTACAAAAAGGTTAAAAGAATTGTTAGACTCAAATTGGCTAGTGATCAGTTATTGTTGTGAACAGTTGATGAAACTATAGAAATAGAAATAATAGTAGGGGACTAGAAGGGTGAATAGTAGTGAGGAAATTGAGATAGTCTCAAAACACTGAATTCCTTCACTTTTTAGATGTTTTATACATGACCACTGAGATAGTTATGTAGAACTGGAATGAACATGAGAATGTGATGTTAGTGATATTGGTGTATAAAATGGCTTGTTAAATTACACATTTTTAGGAAAGCTATTACAGAACTGGACCTTAGGCAGTCGGTGTTACATAAAATATTAATGAATATTTATTGTGCACCTACTGTGTGTCAGACATTGTTTTAGGCACCAGGTATCTATCTAGCATGTAGGTGAATGTAATTTTATGGCACTTACATTGGAAAAGGGGCTGAGGATTCAAATAAATGATAATGTATATAATACACTAAATGATAAAAAATTCAAAGAAGAAAAATAAAGCTAAGGCAGTGGAGACTGAAAATAAAAGAGGAATGGTCTAACCCAATTCACTCTCCAGGTTTATAACTCTTTTACTGTCCTTGTCCCTGTAACTCTTTTTGGCCTTTAATGCCTCTGTATAACTTTACACTGACAGTGTGTCCTTGGCATCATCTGTACCCCATGGCCTGGATTGTATATATAGCACTACTCTGCATAGAGGTGGTATATAATAGCGTAAAACTGATAGTGGATTTTGTTTATCTGAACTACTAAATCTGCATTTTACAATTTTCTATACATTTTTCTTTTTTAAAAGGACACTGTCAAGTACTTCTAAATGGTTATTTGTAATAAGAACAATTTCCTGTTTGTACTTATTTTTGTTTCTATTGATTGCCCTTGAATTTTCTTGTTTGAAATGAGATATAAGTTAAAGAGGCTTTTTATTCATTTGTCTTAAATGGTCAGTATTAAAGCTCTAAGAATAATAAATGCTGTTTATTACTACTACTTATTATCTGTAAAATAATAGTATTTTATAGAGAGATTTTTTAAATAAATTTTAAATATTTTAATATAGTGTATAATTTGGGGTTTATTATCTAATATTGTGAATTTTTTTAACTTCAAAAATTACAGTGAGTTAACTAAGAAATAGTTTTTCTTTACATAGAAGTATATACAACTTAATGCATTTTTTATATATTCCAAAAAAGTACAGATTTAGCCCTTGGTGTTCCCTGAACACTGCGAGTAAATTTCAAACCCTATTTCAGTGGCTTGAAATCTGAGTTTGCCAGCTATTTGTACCTTGCTTGTTAATGTAACTTAAAATTTTGTTGATGGTTTCAGTATTCTGGTATTGATAGTATGTATGACATTAGTGGTTATAATTATGTTTTACACTAAGCTTCCAGGCACAAATACAAGTTTTGTGTATGACATTAGATGTTACAATTATGTTTTAACCTAAACTCCCAAGAACAAATACAGGTTTATTTTTCTCATATTTTCTAGTCTGTTTTTTTCCTCATATCCTATAGCCACACAGGTTTAAGTAAATGTGTGCGGTTTTCCCTCCAATTTTAATTTCCTGTTAAAACGTATAGGAATTAGTGGGGCGAACATTTCTTTATTGACTGAATTTTTAGTTTAAGTAACTTTTATTTGAGGAATGACTTGGTCAAAAATATTTGCTGACCACAGCTGCTTTGTTGTAGGAGGACTGACAAATGGTAGTGGTCGATATATCTCTGCAGCACCTGGAGCAGAAGCAAAATATCGAAGTGCTTCAAGCACTTCCAGTCTATTTAGCTCCAGCAGCCAGCTCTTTCCTCCTTCTCGGCTTCGGTATAATAGGTCTGATATTATGCCTTCTGGCCGAAGTAGATTATTGGAAGATTTCAGAAACAACCGCTTCCCAAACCTTCAACTTAGAGACTTGATTGGACACATAGTTGAGTTTTCTCAAGACCAGCATGGTTCTAGGTAGGTGATTATGACTTATGATACTCTCGACTGCATTTTTGCTTTGAAAATTGCTGCCTTACAATAGCCTAAATTTTTCTTGACTAGAATTATTTTATCTGCATAAAAGTTGGAAACTTTTTAAAAATACCCAATATGGATTATGTATTTTTCTTTCATTACCTTGACTCTGAAAACATTTAACTTCTTTAAATTTCCCTTTGAAAATAATGCTCTGCATTATATTTGTGAGTTTAAGCATCCCTGATGTTATACTTTGTGTAAAAAAAAATCAAGAAACAAAGTGACATGTTTTTGTGTTTCTTTATAGATTTGTGTTTGATATGACTTGGCTTAAATTGACACATTTCACTTTTTTTGTTTTGAAACATTTCACTTTTGTTATAGGAAAATTTGGTTCCTTTGTATATTAAACATAATACATGTACTATAATGCTTTGAAGTACATGTGAATTAGTGTTCTCAAGATAGAGCACAGGGGCCGGCCCAGTGGCGCAGCGGTTTAGTTCGCGTTTGGCAGTCCGGGGTTCACGGGTTCGGATCCCGGGAGCCTGCAGATGCACTGCTTGTCGGCCATGCTGTGGCAGCGTCCCATATAAAGTGGAGGAAGATGGGCACGGATGTTAGCCCAGGGCCAGTCTTCCTCAGCAAAAAAGAGGAGGATTAGCAACGGATGTTAGCTCAGGGCTGGTCTTCCTCACAAAAAAAAAAGAGCACAGAAAGGAAAAGAGTAGTAGAATTCTAGCACATTTACTAAATTTGAGATGTCTTCTGTTTTTATAGTTTTATTTTAAGGTAAACTTGAAATTTTTAAAAAGTAGTTTTTGATTAGACAGTTGCATACAAATTTTATCCCCCATAGTTGAAAATTCCTTAAGAGTAGCAAATGAGCCCTATATCACTCAAAATGGCTAGCTTAGTTAGGAATTCAGTTGTGTTTGATGAATTTTATTTCTGAGGGTTTCTTTTATTTTCTAAAAATAGATATTTAATAATATTGTATGTTATGGAAAATACATGAATAACCAGTAAAATCTTTGTAATTTTCTTTTTCATTGGTAATAATGCAACCAGAGCTAACTTAAGAAGGATTAAACATCTTTATGTCCAGATTTTTTTGGCAGTCTAACTAGAAGTTATTTTAAATTAAGGTGTTCTAAAGAAATGCTTTATAACTTTTGTCCTTTTTGTTTTAAATTGGCTGTCCACTGTATAAAATGTGTTGGTACAATTTCTGGAAATTTATTTGTGTATATATGTGTGGGGGTGGGGGTGTGTAATACTCAAGTCAGATACACATTTTATAGGAGTTTGTTTCCAATATGCTGTTGTGGCATTTAAAATTTTTTCCATATAGATTCATACAGCAAAAGCTAGAGAGAGCTACTCCAGCTGAGCGACAAATGGTATTTAATGAAATTCTACAAGCAGCCTATCAGTTAATGACAGATGTTTTTGGCAACTATGTTATACAGAAGTTTTTTGAGGTAAGCACGGGTACATGTTTGTATATCCATCCAACTGTATGCTTAATGCTTAGAAAAGCTCTGAAAGTTGGTTAAGAGTGGTTTTCATATAAAAATATATGAGCTTGGGGGAAAATATTTGCAAATCATTTATCTGATAAAGATTTTACATCCAGAATATAATAAAGAACTCCTAAAATTCAACAACAAAAAGACAACCCAATTAAAAAATGGGCAAAGGACTTGAATAGACATTTCTCCGTAGAAGATACACAAATGGCCAATAAAGACATGAAAGAAGCTCCATGTCCTTAGTTATTAAGGACATGCAGATCAAAACCTTGATGAGGTTCTGCTTTACATCTACTAGGATGGTTTTAATTTAAAAAATGGAAAATAACATGTTGGTGGAGATGTAGAGAAATGGGAACCTTCATACGTTGTTGGTGGGAATGTAAAATGGTACAGCGCTGTGGAAAAGTTTGGCAGTTCCTCAAAAAACTAAACATAAAATTACCATACAACCCAGCAGTTCCACTTCCAAGTACCTACCCCAAAAAAGTTGAAAACAGGGACTCAAACGGCAGTGTTCATTTCAGCATTATTCATAGTAGCCAAAAGCTAGAAACAACCCAGATGCCAAAATAGATGAATGGATTACATAAAATGTGGTGTATGCATAAAATAGAATATTATTCAGCGATCACAAGGAATGAAGTTCTGATACATGCTACAACATGGGTGAAGCTAAGTGAAATAAGCCAGACACAAAAGGGCAAACATTATAGGGTTCCATTTATATGAAATATCTAGAATAGGTACATTTATAGAGACATAAAGTAGATTAGGGCTTACCAGGGGCTGAGGGAAGAGGGGAGTGGGGAGTTATGGCTTAACATATATAGCATTTCTGTTTGGGGCAATGGAAAAAGGTGACATTTTATGATATATATTTTACTACAAAAATATTTCTAAAATATAGAGGCCTACTTTAAATGAGAAGTTTAATATTAATCCTGATTAATATTTTGAAAATAGAAAACATTGGGAGTAAGTCTGAGGTGAGGCAATTAATGAGTAACAGTGTCATCTTTATTTGGATTTGTTAGGTGTCATTTATTTTGTAATTTAGCTAATTTTTAGTTTATAACTAAAAATTTGTGTTGTAGCTTGACTTAACAGGTTTCCTCCACAGTTATGTCAGAATATAGTTGAGAATTATCTGGTCTAAATATTTGGCTCAGAAGTTCATTGTATTAAAGATGAGTGGTTTTGGTTTGTTTGAAATGAAGAGTGAAGATGTTTACTTTAAAAGAATAACAGGTGCTTAATATGTTAAGTAACAAGGAAATTTTAGATAGTATGACTTAACCCCCCCAAAAAGTTATCATTTCAAGCATCTCTGGGTCTTTTTTAATTAGCTTTTACCTAAATGCCTCCTCCCTGCATAATTACCAAATGTGATATTTTGAAAACAGATTCAGCAGGGTACAACCAATAGGTTATGCAAGCTTAACAAAGTAATATTTTGGTCACTTTTTATTAATATTATTTCTTTTCTGTCAGTTTGGGAGTTTGGATCAAAAATTAGCCCTGGCTACTCGTATTCGTGGTCATGTTCTACCCTTAGCCTTGCAGATGTATGGCTGCCGTGTTATTCAGAAAGCATTAGAGTCTATTTCATCTGACCAGCAGGTAATTGTAAGTTAAGAAAAAATTTTTGTATTATTTTATTCAATTTTTAAATTATTAGTTTATTTTTTATCTTTCAGTAGTCTTGGAGTGAAATATTAAATAGTTCCACAATTAGACTAAAATATTTTTTTTAAATTTGTCTCAAACAATACATTGTTGATTAAAAGTTATACAACAGATTTTTAATCTGTCCTCTGTTTATTCTCTTTCACATCTTTTCATCTCTAAATGAAGATATTTGAGTAGCTACTGTGTGGCAAGCAGAGTGCTAGATGGTGGGGTTTTTTTGCTGTCACTTGCTCATTTGATTTTCTTTAGTATCAGAAATACACATCACTATTTCCAATGTTTATTTGGATTGTACTTATATTTCTGTCATACGAATAAAATTTTAAAAACCAATTGCATTCCTATATGGCCATTTAAAAATATAAAGTTTTTAAACTCTTTTCAACAGGAAAAGTAACCTAAGAATTCTCTTCACAAGATTTACAGTTCTTTAAGAGAGGAGGAAAGAACACATAGAAATTAAATGAGAAAGATACCATGTTCTTAGATGGAAGAGTCTAAATATATTAAGTTAAAGAAGGATTAATGCAATTCCAATCATGTAGTGTTGGGGATTTTCTTGTCACTGAACAAAATAAATTTAAAAATTATTTGAAATACACAGGAGTATTGAGCAGAGTTAGGGGATGAGGATAAATACTGATCCGCTAGATTTTTAAAATAAACTGTGAAGCATCACTAATTAATTAATATGGTTCTTATGTGAGATTAAACAGACTTTCAAAATGAAATTCATAACCCCAAATAGATACTATTTTGTATATTACGGGTTTGTGTATTACAATGAAACATAATAAGAGTAAGGGAAATAATTATTTCTTAAAAGGTATTGGTGATAAGTCAACCCTCATACACACAATAAACTATATTCCAGAATTAAAAACAATAACAGTGTATGGATGGATGGATATGTGTATGTATGCGTTAATCGCAACATTGAAAATCTGTGAGAAAATAGCATTATTCCTCTGGAGGAAATCCTGATTTTTACAGTAATTGAGGATGGGTCATAAACAACAAATTTGATTGCATAGAAGCTATGAACTTCTCTGCTGTGAAGTCTCAAACTGGTATGGATACTTTAAATGTCTTGACTATCTGAAAATAGAAAGTGCTGGGAGTAAGCCTTAGATGAATAATGGTTTGGATTCTTGTGTACATTTTATTTTGTAATTTAGTCCATATTTTATAACTAAACATGTGTGTTAAATCTTGGCTTAACAGGATTCCTCTATAATTATGTCAGAATGTAGTTGAGAGTTCTTTGGGTGAGAGAGACTTTATACTATGTATACTTCATTTCTTCACAGTACTATTTCCTACTGCACTGATGAGGCACACAGATTATTGTGTGGCTACCTATATTTTTCTCTAAGGATTAAGATGTTTAACAAATTCTTACAGACTATCAGAAAAAATGTTAAGATCGTTAGCTGAAAGAAAATGCGGTTAAATAAACCTTACTGTAAATAAGTTATTAGTATTTAAAGAAATATAAATTGAAAGGGGTCATTTTTGCCTATTAAATGAGCAAAAATCTAAAATCTCCTGAGAATCTGTCCCTGAACAAAGTTTTAAATGATAAAGAAAAGCAATCTGTATTGAAGGAAGTCCTTTATTATAGAAAGAATAAAAATGTCCGACAATTTCTTCCCATAATTGACATATGTGAAAATCACATAGCCCATAAGTACTCAGTTCCTTACCCTTTTCCATGCACTTGATAGACTCATCCAGCCATTAAAAATAATTATTTAGGGGAAGGGAGATGCTAAGTAAAGAAAAAGTATAGAATTCTGAACTAGTTATATTAGTTGTCAGCTAGGAAAGATGAGTAGAAGATGTACACTGTGAAGATGATAGTTTATTTTTTTGTGAGGAAGATTAGTCCTGAGCTAACATCTGTTGCCAGTCGTCGTCTTTTTGCTGAGGAAGACTGGCCCTGGGCTAACGTCTGTGCCCATCTGCCTTTACTTCATTTGTGGGACACTTGCCACACTGTGGCTTGATAAGCAGTGCATAGTTCTGAACCTCAGGCTGCCAAAGCAGAGCACGTGAACTTAACTGCCATGCCACTGGGCCAGCCCCTGAAGATAGTAGTTTAAATATGACAAATTCAGCGTCACTAGGTTATATTTCAGCAAGTATCATTTACATTATAATCCTGCAAAATGTTTTAGTAATTCTCACCTTCAGTGACTTCTGCTAATTACACTTTAGGGTGTATAACTTTAAACTTTAATATATAAAAAAATTGCAAATAGAAAATTTTGAGTATACTTTTGCTCCCATCTCAGTATTTTTAATCCTATTATGTTGTTTGATGGGGTAATTATTTAAATTATTAAATTATTTCTCTTTTGCAGAGTGAAATGGTAAAGGAGCTAGATGGTCATGTACTCAAGTGTGTGAAAGATCAGAATGGAAATCATGTTGTACAAAAGTGTATTGAATGTGTTCAGCCACAGTCACTACAGTTCATCATTGATGCTTTCAAAGGACAAGTAAGATTGGTTTTTGGATTCTAATTAATTAGCAGGGCATTGTTTTAGAGTTTGAGGGTTAACACAGTTTTCGTAAGTCACAAGATAATACCCGGTACTTTCTTACAAAAATAGGAGACAAAATAGTGAATGTGTGTTAATTTCTGCCTCTTTCTTAGAGGGAATCAATAGATAGCTTCATTTTTTTCAAAGTAAAAAATTTAGAAATATGAGTGTAATTTTATTACTTTAAGAAGTAAAAATAATCACTATTAGAATTGTAAACCCAACAGTGTTTTCCAAATTTCCTGGGAGAGGGAGAAGAGGGAGGAAGACTTAAGACTGTAATAAAAGACAGAAAATAAATATCAATTAGTAACCAACACATAGTAATTAATAGCTCTTAATTACAATGTGCACTACTCCCACCCCGCACTCTGTTCATTCTCATTATTACATGCCCTCCGTCTTCTGGTTAAGTTCCTTTTGATCAAAATATCTATTAGCTCCTAAATTGAGCACCCCGTTTCCCAGTCTTTGCTGACGTGGTGGTGGTCATATTAAATGTGAATCCTCCTCCCACCCCATTCTATTTTAAATTAATTCAGCATGTCATCAAAAACCTATCTGCCTCATGGAACTTTCTAAAAATGTCAGAGAATGGAAATTTATTTCTTCCAATTGTTTTAAGGTGTTTGTACTTTCAACTCATCCTTACGGCTGCAGAGTAATTCAGCGTATCTTAGAGCATTGCACTGCAGAACAGACCTTACCTATCTTAGAAGAACTCCACCAACATACAGAGCAGTTGGTACAGGTATTAACTCCCTAATGATTTGAAATGTTTATGTATTTTTGAAAATGGTTCTGATTTTTTTTAAGGGAATATAATTTATTGTTAACACTGTGGGAACACACAATGATACAAAAGCTTCATGTATTCTCCTATCTCCTGGATTTTTAGAAAAATGATTGACATCTTTTTAAAGAATAATCTTTATTCTTAAGGACTTAAGGAAAGTAATTTTTAAATATCTGTACATAGGATCAGTATGGCAATTATGTTATTCAGCATGTACTGGAACATGGTCGACCTGAAGACAAGAGTAAGATTGTTTCTGAAATCAGAGGAAAAGTCTTAGCCCTGAGTCAACACAAATTTGCAAGGTATTCCAGTATTTTCTAACTCTAAGGGTCAATTCTTTCAACTCTGGGCTTTTATTAGGATGCACAGAAATGCATGTAGAATATAGCATTGGAATAAAATCCTTTTTTTGCTAGAAGCAAAAAGCACATATAGAACTTTGCTTTTATTCTTAAAGAATCTACATAACAAATTGATTTGCCCTTATATATCCCATTTTGAAATCTGTTTTTAGAAAATTATTTGTCCCCAAGACCTGTGAGTAAAAGCAAATTTAATACATTTAGTGCATGTTTCTGAAAGTCTTAGACCTTATTAGTGACCTGGTTACCCCTTTTTTGAATTAAAAGGCCTGTAATTAAACTTATGACACTAATTTCTATTTTAAAAGTAATTGTAAGAGAATCCCCATCTTGACTCTTCTTTCTTCCAATAGGTTGAGCAAGTTCTTTCAAAAGCTAAGGAAATTTTGCTATAAAGAAAAAAGTAACAGTAATTTTTTATGTACTCTTAATTTTTAGCAATGTAGTAGAAAAGTGTGTTACTCATGCCTCCCGTGCTGAGAGAGCTTTACTGATTGATGAAGTTTGCTGCCAGAATGATGGTCCTCACAGTGCCTTATACACCATGATGAAGGACCAGTATGCCAATTATGTGGTTCAGAAAATGATTGATATGGCTGAACCTGCTCAAAGAAAGATAATCATGCACAAGGTAATACAGTTTATAGCACTTAAAATAGGTGATTCAGTTTGTGTGACTTTAGACTATGCATTTAACTTCCCTAGGCTTCAATTTCCTAATAATACGCTATAACTAGAGAAAAAAACCTAAAATCAATGGATAACCTTTGGCAGATAGATGTAGGTATGGTATACCCTTTTATTAAAAATTCTTAAGGTAATCTACACAATAAAATCACATTCATTTCTCATCTATTTACCTACTTTTAGCATTGTTCTTCCCTTCCCCATCTTATTTAGGTATACTTAATTTGCCATAATGCATGGGTTAAACATTGATTTTAAAATCTAATTAGATTTTTCTCACTAACCTAATACATTGTCCTAAAGAAAGAATTTATGTTGATTTGATTGGTTTTTTGTGTGTGTGTGAGGAAGACCAGCCCTGAGCTAACATCCATTGCCAATCCTCCTCTTTTTTTGCTGAGGAAGACTGGCCCTGGGCTAACATCCGTGCCCATCTTCCTCTACTTTATATGGGATGCCGTCACAGCATGGCTGACAAGCAGTGCGTCCACAGGCGCCCGGGATTGGCACTCGCGAACCCCGGGCTGCCAAAGTGCGAACTTAACCACTACACCACCAGGCTGGCCCCTGATTGGTTTTTTTAATCAGTTAAGCTGTTTCTCTCTCTATTCTCCTCCTAGAATCTAATGATTCTTTAAGAAATCATTAATTTCCATAGGAAAACTTACCGTTAAAAAGAACACTGAGGAGCCGGCCCGGTGGCATAGCAGTTAAGTTTGTGTGCTCTGCTTTGGCGGCCTGGGGTTTCCAGGTTTGGATCTCAGGTGGACTGATGTACCACTTGTCAAGCCATGCTGTGGCATCGTCCCATATAAAGTAGAGGAAGATGGGCACGGATGTTAGCCCAGGGCCAGTCTTCCTCACCAAAAAGAAAGAAAAAGAACACTGGAAGAAATAATATTTTAAATACTCTATCTTTTTCTGAATTTACTCATAAAGAAACAGGGGACAAAGTACATAACCTTTTTGGACCTTTCCTCATATAAAGAGAAAATGATCTCATGAGATCATAAAATTATTTTTTTTTTTGGTGAGGAAGACCAGCCCTGAGCTAACATCCATTGCTAATCTTCCTCTTTTTTGCTGAGGAAGACTGGCCCTGGGCTAACATCCGTGCCCATCTTCCTCTACTTTATATGGGACGCCGCCACAGCATGGCTGACAAGCAGTACGTCCGCGGGCACCCAGGATCGGAACTCGCGAACCTCGGGTTGCCAAGCGTGAACTAAACCGCTGCGCCACTGGGTCGGCCCCAATAAAATTATTTTTGGCCTTGTTATTTTTACAGTTCTTCACCTTCATATGTTAAACTTTCTACCTTTTTTAAAATTTAATATTTCTGCTTAAATATATATACTTACAAAAATTTTAATCTTATTTTTAACTACATTATTTATTTAACCAATATCATATTTGTAATATTTGGATTATTTCTAATTTTTTAACTATTATAATCTGTGTTTTATGCGAATGTCTTTGCATAATTGTTTTTGTAGGTTGAATTCCTAGATGTGGAATTGCTGGCGCAAAGTGTAAACATTTTACATTTTAATAGATACTGCCTAGTTGCTTTCAAAACATCTTGTACAAGTTTGCACATCTGTCCATTCAGTGTGTGAGAAGAGTGCCTGTTTCACCATTATGTCATCAATGCCAGTTATTATTACCTATAAAATCTTTGCCGGTCTGAATGGAAAGATAATGATATGATTCTTTTCATTTGCATTTTAAAAACTATTAGTGAGATATTGAACATCTTAAATGTATTAGCCATCACACATCTGATTGCTTGTTTATGTCTTTTGCTCCATTTTGTCCTGAAATTTTGTCCAACTGCCTGGAGTTGTAAAATTCTGCCTTCATAAACTTGTAAGAATTTATAGCTCACTCATGATACTTTCCTGCTGTGTTTGGAGCCTCTCTACTATTTTCGTGTGTAATAGTTTGAAGTAGTGGTTTGTTTATTCATTGAACAATTTTGAAAGTAGAAGTTTGGAGAGATCATGTGGAACAGAACTGCTTTTGCAAACAACTTTCTTTGTATTTGAATTTTAAAATTCCAATTATTCTAAATCACCCAGATTTGGGGGTGCTTTTTTAGAAATCAGAAACTGAAGTAACTTAGATTTCCTAAGCAGATTATTTCTTTTTCAGATTCGACCTCACATTACTACTTTGCGCAAATACACATACGGAAAGCATATACTGGCCAAGTTGGAAAAATATTATTTGAAAAATAGCCCAGATCTAGGGCCTATTGGAGCACCACCAAATGGAATGCTGTAAAGGAAAAGGAGAAAGAAGATGTAACCCTGTGAAAAGAACGTTTCTTTTGTGAATTATCAAAACACAACTCAACTATGAATCTTCAAGTTTTTTTTAAAGCAAAACTATTTATTGACTTTATTCATCCATTTGTAAATTTTTTAAGGTTCTTGTGTATATTTGGGGGATGGGGCAGTGAATTATAAATTATATTCAGCCCTGAGTGGAGACCTATCAGATTGGATTGCTGGCAAAGCACAGAATGCCTGTATATGATGTAACTGTATCAAAAAAAGCTGTCACATATTTTGTAAATTTTTACCTTGTAAAGTCACAAAAATAGTTTTTAAAGGAAAAAGTACAGTATTCTTTTAATAAACTGGCTTGCAGTCTGGTAGGTCTACGGACCCCATAGCACAACAGGTTTATAGAGGTGTATATAGAAAAATAGTCCTTATTTTTTTTTTTTGTCCTTTGTGTGAAGCCTTTTATAACAGATTAACAATCAACTGCATAAATATTAATATTTTAAAAGGAAAGTTAAGTTGTATTTTGGTAATTCACAAACTATCATGCAGATAAAAACTCAGCAATTAAGACAAGAATTAAATGATTTGAAGTGAAAAGAACTTGCATTATTTACAGTGGATGTGGTTTTAATACAAATACTGCCCTAAAATGTCTCTGGCAATGTATAGAAGTATTGTATATACTTATATATGTAGTTGTTGTAAGAGGTAGGAAAAACAAAATCATGGTGACATTTCTATCCAGTTAAGTGCACTGAACGAAAAGTTAAGTCCTATTTTAACTTTTTAGTTTGGTTTGCAATGAGAAAGAGTGGAAATTTGTATATTGTTTTGCTTATAGAGTTACAAGGACATTTTGAGGAAGTGTTGAGCTTTATTTTGCTTTTTCATAGTAGATTCAGAAAGTAGGAACCAGATAGAGGTGAAAAAGGGCCACTGAAAAGTGAATTTGGTAGCTCAACATTTAAGCATGATTACATATTCGGATAGCTTTTTTTGCTTCCTATAAATATATGCATTGTGTGTGTAGTAATAGATGTAAGTTTACACTTTGAAAGCAAATCTTGTTTCAATGTTTATTATAAAAGCCTTGCTAATTTAGTAGTGATGCTTTCCTTGGTTGTACAGGTGTACATTTGTAAACCTTCATTCTGTAAATGAAATTTGTTTTATCTCTTTGGGAAACATTTGCATTTTAGTGTACATTTATGTCCCTGCCCTCTTTGACCTGGCATATAGTGTTGTATAATGTAAATTTATTTCTCCAAATCGAGAGTGATTTTTAAAAAATTTTTTATCTTTATATGGTTTCAGAAGTATGAACCAGCTTTCTTTTTATTATTGTGAGAAACATTTTGTTTTATAACATAGCTGTTGACTCTGTTAATATGGACATGCTAGGATTTGGATCATTTTCAAGAAGTCAGGGTATTGTGCATAATAGAAAGTATTGGACTGAGGTATTTGGTTACCATGGAGGCCAATGCTTTTTCCATCTTATTAAATGTGATGTGACTTTTTTCTTTGTACAGAAGAGTACTGTATTTTTGAATAGCCTACTCCCAAGTAAGAGCAAATCTGTATGATAACATTTTTTTCTCTGGACATAAGACATAACAGTAACATGATGTACATTTACAAGCGGCCTTATGTACATTTCCCAACAATCTTTTTAAGGCAAAATTGTGACCATATGTGTATAATTAAAATGGTTTTTAATCCTTTGCCTATGAAAATATTTTGGAAAAAAACTTGCTTTGTATATTCAGTTTCTGAAAGATAAAGAAAGTGCTTTGTATTTTGTTGAAGTCAGTATTTTGTATAAAACATTTATGTTGACCCACTTACGTTTAGTGCTAAAAACTAATGAACCATGCTATCTCTTTCGATTGAACATGTAAGGGATTTTTTATTAGAAGTCTGCAGAAGAAAAGTAATCTTCTGAGCACAATATTGAATATAAAGGTTTTATCACTTAGCTGTTCATATCATGAACCTAAAAATAATGGCGTAAAGTTTGGGGTGCCAGGCATGCTTTTTCATCTTCAATGTTGAGTTATTCTAATTTTCTAACCCAGCATTCCATGTTGAGGCCATTAAATCCAGCCACTTTTCCCTGTCCTTTCTAGTCACACTGGTTCATCAGCATGTCCCAGTCACAGTGGCAATGCTTTCCCCACTTCCACCTTTCTTGCTTTGTTTTGCCAGCCTCAGACTGTCTTGGCCCTGTATCGAACTTTTCTTCCCAGTATCAGACCATGGTTTCAGGATCAGAGTTGTCCTTGTTGGAGATTGGTAGTGACTTTCCTGGATTCACGTAGTTGAATTCCTCCTTTTCCTTTGTCCTTACCCTCTATTGGCACAGGCAATTAACTGCAAATTTAGAAAGTCCTAGAGAATAGCATATTGAGAAACAACCCTCTTGGGGTCCTGATGTTCCCATGCGTCCCACTGTTGGCAACCCAGTCTTCCCAATGCTTTGGGCCTATTTTAGAAAAATACCTGTTATTGTAGAGATTTTATGGTCTGCTATTTTTGGTACCCACCTCTCTGATTCCACTTTTTAATAAGTTGGCGTGGAGTTTTGGTAAAATCTGAAAATGACATTTCAGAATAAAACGTAATTTGGCAGAACCACTTAGGCTTTCCTCTTGAGTGTCTCCTTTTGATATGGATTGTTTCTGGACCAGTTTGTCTAAGTCCTGGCTCTTATTGGTTCATATGAAATAATGTTATCTTTACTTCTTTGTATATTATGTATAAATTAGAAAATGAAAACTGTGTGAATAACATTGTATGAAATAAACCTGGTCTTGTGTTTTTCTCTAGATAAAATACCCCTCTGTCCTTCAATTAAATTCAGATTGCCCATTCAAGTTTGTTTACTCTGACTTAAGGAAAACAAAAATATTTTTATCACATAGATGCTAGTCTTGGGCCACTGATCACTCTGATGGTATTTATCCTGTCTTTTGATTAATATTCAGAATCTCTGTCTAATTACATAAAGTGATTACACACTTCATAGGATGAAACTTTTAGCCTGTTTCCTTATTCATAAAAATGATACTTCAAAGTTGTTTTGAGGATTAAATTAAATCTCATATCTTTACCATAGGTGTTTGTTTCCTTTCCACATGCACTTAAGGAGACTGTGTTGTCTAAAGGAAAGTACAGTTTGGGTTCAGGCATGGAGTTGCCTTGCATCTCACTATTTACAAACCTTGGCAACTTGGGTGTGTGAACTCATCTAAGCCTCTGCCTTCATTGTTACCTTGGATAGTACTATTTAAAATCCTCATTGTTTTTAAGAATTGAGAATACATAAAAAGCTACCTAAAACCTAATTCTCAACCAAAGTTAATACTTTTTACATTTTTCTGTCCCTTCTATAGCTATTTTTTTTAAAGCCACACAGATAATTTAGTAGAATCCAGAAAGGGAGATCTACATAAAACTTAAATGGGAAAAGGAATTTTCATCATACACATGGTCTTCAATTTTAATTTTTGTCTTGGTTTGGTTCTTTTCTCAGGTGAAAGCAACTCTTGTGGAATTGCTAACCTACCGCACTTTGTAGTGATGAAATTAAAAGGTCCTAAAAAGGAAATACCACATCCTCCCACCCTAGCGTACCAACCTAAGAAAAGCAGTTTCCTAAAGGGACCTGGGTAGTAGTTGTTCTATTTGCCCTCGTGACAGTGGTTTCTCAGGTTAAAGGGTGGGGGATAGGGGAAAGGCAGAGAAACTCCTAAGGAGCTGTATTCACTTGTCTACCTTACCTACCTCACTTAAAAGGACAAGATGCCACATTTCTGATGGCATTCGAGTGCTCCAGACATTCAGTCGATTTATCTAAGACAGGTGAGGAGGAATGGAGTGACATCAGCACTCACATCTTAGAGGCTGCAGTGTGTCCCGGGAAGAGCGCTGCCAGAGGGGAGAGGGAAGGGAGGCAGTGGGGCCTGGGTTGGGCCCTGGGGAATGTGGGCCCTGTGGTTTTGGGCAAACAACCTTTTAAGCCTGTAAGTTACCTGTCTGTAAAGTAGGAATGATATCCTGACTGCCCACAGAACCTTGGATCTGAGGAGTACTTGATGCTAAGAGCCTAACAGAACCACAGGGTAAATCCTGCAGGAAGCTCAAAATTAGGTGGAATTTTTATTGAACATTGCCTCCAGAATTTCTTTTTTTATGTTCTAGTCATAGAATCTTTTTTTCCTAAATATTTACCAAGAATTTAAACCAAATGAAATGGCCCAGTATTCTATTTGGTAGTTTAAGAAAGAAAGTGGCTAGATTAATTCAAATTTTCTTGGGCATCAGAGTATAGTGGTTCAGAGTTTGGATTCTGGAATTAGACTGCCCAGGTTCCAAGCTGTTTTACATTGTCAGGTAATTGGTTTCATCTTTTAAGCCTTAGTCTCCTCATGTGTAGGTGAGGGAAATGATACCCACCTCATACGATTGTGAGGATTAAATGAGAATGTGTATGATGTGCAGGAGCAGTGAGTACTCAGTGACTCCCGTTATAATGAGTTAACTAAAAAGGTTTTTTGTGGGTTTTTTTTTATTTGCTACATGCAGCCTCAGAACACTTGATTTGGAGTTCATTTATGTTTCTGCAAATAAGCTCTTAATTCACACTGCAGATAAATCAATCAGTAGAAAAACTTTTGAAGATATGATTAAGGGACTTCACAGCATTTTAGTTCTGTTGGTACATTTAATCTCTTTTTCTTAGTACTAATACGAGTAATAGTACTTTGCCCTGATGTGTACGGTGCCGGGATGGAGACAAGGGCAGGGAAATTAAAGGCAATGTGGTAGAGAAACTCGCTCACCCACCCGTTGCATCATTTTCACAGAGCAGTTTGGGAGCTCTTGATTCTGTGATTATGCTTTAGTAAAAGAAGAAGTCTGCCCACAAACTGATATTTTGCTGAGTGCTTGATTAATGAGCCACCTCGGGTCATTTGTAGGTGTCTGCTTTGTTTGAGAGTTGAGCCATAGTGATAGCTGTGAGGAAAAGCCACTTTGGGGTCCGTCAAGCTGATGTGTTGTCTGAGGTTCACCTGAAGGAAACCACAGTAACACTCCAATATTTTCTGCCAATTTGGCTTACGATTGCAAGGAAAGCATTGAATTGAGAAAAATTTGCCTCTTGGCCTTCTAAACCATTCCTTCTCAACATCTGCCTGGACAACAAAGTTAAGACAACAAGAGCCTCCCCAAAGCAGTAGGTGTTTACAAATCAGAAACCCAGAAGTTCTCACCCAACTCTTCACACCAGTTACAGAATTCCACCTTCAGAGTCAAGATACTGAATGCTGCCCAATAACTTCTATGGACATGGCCATCTCTGACTTCCTAAGCAAGTCATGGGCTGCTTGAGAAGATCATGTATGATTTTGCCACCTCAGAAGACATTTTAGGAGCAGTGCTGGTGCCCATATAGTTGAGTAGGAGGCTCCCTTCAAGTTCAGGACCATGTCTTTACTGTGTACCCAGAACCTAGGTCATGGCCAGACAGAGCCTATGGAAAGAACGGTAAACTGGAGAAAAAGCCACCACAAATCATTCCATGATCAAATAGGATCATACTGAGAAAGCGTTATGTCCTACTTATTGTTTGGAAAGGGAGTAAGCCTGGGGGAAAAAAGTAATTCCTGCCTCAATATCTTTAAATCTAGACAGAAATCAAGATTTCAAAAATAAATTTTGGTGAAGAGCACTGGACGCAGTGCCTTAGGCTGGAAAGGGAAAGGAGAAATGAATAGACTTAACTAGGGTGAGTAGGAGGGCCTGGGAGGTTGGGGATGAGGCCATGGCATCAGCCAGCATGTTTTCTTACAGCTGTACTTCATGAGCACCTATTTTGTATCAGGTGTGGTTCTAGATGATTCAGCCCTCATGGAGCACACATTCCAGTGGGGAAAGAAAGAGAATGAATCCTTGAAGCAATGCTGTGGTTAACAACAGGGAGCCATTATCAATTCTTGAGCAGGGGAATGACAAGTGCAGTGCTGTGAAGGACCCACTTACAGGATCGGCAAAGCCATGGAAGGAGGGAGAAACTGGAGGGAGGGAGAAGTTAGCACTGCAGAGGGACCACAGAGTGAAGGAATTCCCATTGCAACTGCCAACTCCCATCTCTTGCCTCAGTCTCACCCCTGGCCTTTCATGGGAAGAAGGCTTGGAAAGTCAGGAATCTCAACACCTGGTGGGCCCATCTTACACTAGGGGTTAGGAGGAAAGCATGGGGATCACCCCCAGAGGAGAGAAGGGATGTTTGGGAGCCTTCCTCACCCCCACTTCTTTGAAAGTCAGTTCTGAAATCATACAGGACACATTCATTGAATAGAATGCAGTAGGATTCACTGAATAGAATTAGAAAAGGAAGCCAAAAATATAAGAAATATATGTATTCTTAGAAATGTTTAAAATATCGTTCTCAATAACTCCCAGTTAAAGAACTAATCTACTCTGGAATAAACTATTTGGGCTAACTTCAAAATTAATAACTGAGAGTGCTGTGTATCAAAACCTGGGGGATTCAGGCCAAAGGTTATTCAGAGAAAAATATTTAGCCAAGAAAGTCTGAAAATAATTTAAGAAGCTAGTAAAATAACAGAATAATTATTTAAAAAGTAGAAGGAATTAATACTAAACCCCACAAAAAAAGAGTAGACTTGATCAGTCAAAAATAATGCAGGTATACCTTGTTTTATTGTGCTTTGCTTTATTGCACTTTGCAGATAATGCATTTTTTACAAATTGAAGCTTTGTGGCATCCTTGCATCAAGCAAGTCTATTGGCACCATTTTTCCAACAGCATTTGCTCACTTTTTGTCTCTGTCACATTTTAGTAATTCTCACTATATGTCAAACTTTATTATTATATTTGTTATGGTGACCTGTGATCAGTGATCTTTGATGTTACTATTGTAATTGTTCTGGGGCGCCACAAACCACGGCCATGTAAGATGGCGAACTTAATGGATGTGTCATGTGTGTTCTGACTGCTCCACCAACTGGCCATTCCCCCGTCTCTCTCCCACTCTTCAGGCCTCCCTAGTCCCTGAGACACAAAAATATTGAAATTAGGCCAATGAATAACTCTACAATGGCCTTAAGTGTTCAAGTGAAAGGAAGAGTCACACATCTCTCACTTTAAATCAAAAGCCAGAAATGATTAAGCTTAGTAGTAAGGAAGGCATGTGGAAAGCCAAGAAAGGCCAAAAACTAGGCCTCTTCCACCGAACAGTTAGCCAAGTTGTGAATGCAAAGGAAAAGTTCTTGAAGGAAATTAAAAGTGCTACTCTAGTGAATGGACAAATGATAGATAGGAAACCGAATCAGGCTTATTGCTGATATGGAGAAAGTTAGTGGTCTGGATAGAAGATTAAACCAGCCACAACATTCCCTTAATCCAAAGCCTAATCTAGGGCAAACCCCTAACTCTCTTTAATTCTATGAAGACAGAGAGGTAAGCAAGCTGCAGAAGGAAAGTTTGAAGCTAGCAGAGGTTGGTTCATGAGGTTTAAGGAAAGAAGCCCTCTCCATAACATAAAGTGCAAGATGAGGCAGCAAGTTATCCAGAAGATCTAGCTGAGACAATTAATGAAGGTGGCTACACTAAAAAACAGGTTTTCAATGTACATGAAACAGACTTATATTGGAAGAAGATGCCATCTGGGACTTTCATAGCAAAAGAGGAGAAGTCAATGCCTGGCTTCAAAGTTTCAAAGGCCAGGCTGACTCTCTTGTTAGGGGCTAATGCAGCTGGTGACTTTAAGATGAAGCCAGTGCTCATTTACCATTCCAGAAATCCCAGGGCCCTTAAGAATGATGCTAAATCTACTCTGCATGTGCTCTATAAATGGAACAACAAAGCCTGGATGACAGCACATCTGTTTACAACATTGTTTACTGACTATTTTAAGCCCACTGTTGGGAACTACTGCTCAGAAAAAAAGAATCCTTTCAAAATATGACTGCTCATTGGCAATGCACCTGGTCACCCAAGAGCTCTGATGAAGGTGCACAACAAGATTAATGTATTTTCCTGCCTGCTAACACAACATCCATTCTGCAGCCCATGGATCAAGGAGTAAGTTTGACTTTCAAGTCTTATTCTTTAAGAAACACATTTCTTAAGGCTATAGCTGCCATGGATAGTGATTCCTCTGATGGATCTGGGCAAAGTAAATTGAAAACCTTCTGGAAAGGATTCATCATTCTAGATGCCATTAAGAACATTTGTGATTCATGTGAAGAGGTCAAAATATGAACATTAACAGGAGTTTGGAGGAAGTTGATTCCAGCCCTCACGGATGACTTGGAGGGGTTCAAGACTTCAGTGGAGGAAGTAACTGCAGATGTGGTGGAAATAGCAAGAGAACTAGAATTAGAAGTGGAGCCTGAAGATGTGACTGATTGCTGCAATCTCATGATAAAACTTGAACAGATGAGGAGTTGCTTCTTATGGATGAGCAAAGAAAGTAGTTTGTTGAGGTGAACTCTACCCCTGGTGAAGATGCTGTGAAGACTGTTGAAATGAGAACAAAGGATTTAGAATATTACATAAACTTAATTGATAAAGCAGTGGCAGGCTTTGAGAAGACTGACTCCAGTTTTGAAAGAAGTTCTACTGTGGGTAAAATGCTATCAAACATTATCGCATGCTACAGAGAGATTGTTCGTGAAAGGAAGAGTCAATTGATGCAGCAAACTTCACTACTGTCTTTTTTTTAAGGAATTGCCACAGCCACCCCAACCTTCAGCAACCATCACCCTGATCAGTCATCAGCCATCAACGTCAAGGCAAGACCCTCCACCAACAGAAAGATTACAACTCGCTGAAGGCTCAGATGATGGTTAGCATTTCCTAGCAATAAAGTATTTTTTAATTAAGGTATGTACATTGTTTTTTCAGACATAATGCTATTGCACACTTAATAGACTACAGCGTAATTATATCACATAGTAAGAAAAGCAACTGATAAATTTCAATACCCATTTCTGAAAAAACTCATAACAATGTTGAGAAACTTCCTTAACTTGGGCCAGCCTTGGTGGCCTAGTGGTTAAGTTTGGCATGCTCCGCTTCAGCAGCCCAGGTTCGGTTCCCAGGTGCAGACCTGCACCACTTGTCTGTCAGTGGCCATGCTGTGGTGGTGGCTCACACACAAAAAGAAGAGGAAGATTGGCAGCAGATGTTAGCTCAAGGTGAATCTTCCTCAGAAAAAAAGAAAAAAAAAGAAACTTCCTTAACATAAAAAGTTGTATCTATCAAAAACTTAAAAGCAAGCTGCAAACTTAATGATGAAACCTTAGAAACAATTCCATTAAAGGCAGAAGCTAGACAAAAGGTGTCCACAATCGCCACCACTATGTCACATGAAGCAGGAGGTCCTAGACAGTGCACTAAGAAAAGCATAAGAGGTGTGAGTGTTAGAAAGAAATGATGGGATTATTTACCTAAAAATCCAAGAGAATCAACTGAAAAACTAGTAACAAAACTGTAAAATAACAGATCCATGAGCTGCAGAATGGATGTTGTGTTAGCAGGCAGGAAAATACATTAATCTTGTTGTGCACCTCCATCAGAGCTCTTGGGTGACCAGGTGCATTGCCAATGAGCAGTCATATTTTGAAAGGATTCTTTTTTTCTGAGCAGTAGTTCCCAACAGTGGGCTGAAAAAAAGCAAATAAGAAATTTGCAATGTGAAGAAAATAAGAAATTTGCAATGTGAAGAAAATAATTTTGATTGAAAGCTGGTAAAGAAGACCTGATTAAATAGTGACACCATATTCCTGGAGAGGAAGTGCAGTATTGCAAATAGGTATTTCTCTCCAAATTAATCTATAAATTCAACTCATCCCAAGAGTTCAGACTGTGGTGTCCAAGTGCCATTTGTCATTGGCTAATTACAGGTCTAGGGTAAGAAGTGTACAAGATGAGCCTGGAACATTTTGTCATATTATAATGTGTTTTACTTACCTTTTGCTGTAAAACAAATCATCCCCAAACCCAGAGGCTTAAAACAACAGCAGCTTCTCGTTTTTTTTTTTTTTTTTTTGGCTCACAGATTAGCAATGTGGGCAAGCATCAGCAGGGCTGTGTGGCTCTGCTCCGTTTGGTGTCAGCAGGGGTGGCTTGAAGGCTGGGGGCTGGAATCATCTGACAGCGCATTCACTCACATGTCTAGCAGTTGACGCTGGCTGTCAGCTGGGACCTGACTGGGAGCAGTCAGCCAGAATAGCCACACATGGCCTCTTCCCAGAGCCTGGGTTTTCTCACTTCCCTCGTGATGACTGGGTTCTTAGTCGACGTGAGTTCCACATGGCGTCTGTCCTCTTTCCCCTTCTACTCTCCTAGATCATAGTTCTGTGTGTGTATATATGTGTATGTGTGTGTGTTCAGGCATCTTTTCTTAACACCCTCCATGGTCGACCTCGGGTGACATTCACACTCCCTAGCTTGGCATTTAAGGCCCTTCACCACCTGCCCCACTTCCCATCACCTGTGATCCTAAGCTCTAAGGGGACATGGTTACTCACCAGAGCACAGATGGCCCTGGCCCCTTCACACCCACCGCCCAGCCCTTCTCTACCTGGAACAGCCTTCCCAACTTGTTCCTCTGCCAGGCAAACGGCTACTCAGCAGCTGGGTTTCTGCCTGGGTGTCAACTTCTCGAGAAGCCTGCCCTGCTCCCCGCCCCCCACCCCCAGTGCTGGGGTCCCCTGGCTCCCGAATCACCCCTTAATAGGACCCTAAGACTGTATCGCCTCGCTGCCTCCCCCAACAGTCGAGAGCTGTGCCAGGACCTGGCTCGGAATGGGCGCTCAATGCAGTTTTAAGAGCCCTCCAAAGGGACGTGGAAGCCCAGCCTTTGGGAGACCAATTTAGCAGAGTTCTCAGAATCTCCTCCGATGCAGCCAGTCCACTTCCATCCCAAGAAAGATTTGTATGCTGCGCGAAGAGGCCGACGCAAGGATGTCCGGCAGCACTGTTTGTGATAGCAGAGTCTGAAGAGGAATGGTTAAATAAATCAACGTAGAGCAAATGGTGCAGTCCCAACAGCAGTTCAAGGGACTGAGTCTGGCCCTAGATACTGACATTTCTAAGCCATATTGTTAAGTCAGAAAGACAAGTTGCAGAAACACACGCTCACACAATCGTATGTTTGTATAAGTACCATTTATAAATGCATACAAAAAGGTATAAACAAACCTCACCAAACTGGGGAGCGGAGTGGAGGGGGAAAAGGTAGGGGAGGGACTCATTTTTCCCCAATTACCTCTGTATTGTCTGAACTTTTTAAAGCGTAAATATATACTTGTATTACTGGTATTTTAAAAAAATGGGGTGAATCTATATATGTTGATTTGGAAATATGCCCGATATATGTTGTTAACCTAAATATTAACACAAACATGCGATTGTGTATGCACAGGAAAAAAATCTAGAAGGATCCATAATAAACTTTTAATTAGCCCAAGGAGTAGGCTGAGGGAAAAAGAACTTTCAAGTTTTATATTATTTGCTTTAACACTGTTTGAATTTATTATGACAAGCAAATATTAACTTTGTCGTTAAAACAACACTAAAGTCTATTTTCTAAGGAAAGCTTTGATGAATGAATAATTGAACGACTGAATATATGAATGAGATGGGTAAATTAAGAGACCTTGAGGGCCTGACAGTGCTCAGCAAAGAGGGATTGTCCAGAGCAGTGGCCCGGGCCCTCCTGGCCAGGCCAGGGTAAGTGTAAGAAATCTGTCCCCTCATCAGAGGACTCCCACCGCCTGTGCTGCAGGACCACCATGAAGAGCTGGTGTTCACGGCCTTCCTAGACCCTGGCCCACCCCACCTTCCCAACATAAGCTTGGTGATCTGGTTTCCAGTAAGACGTGGCACTTTTCCAGCCTCTCCCACTGTGCTCGGGCCGTGTCCTCTGCCTGGAGGTCCCTCCTTTCCACTCCACCCAGATAAGCCCCACCTGTCATAAGAGGCTCCCACCTTCCCAGGGGCCTCCTCTACACTCGCCTGGCCCAACTGCCTGGATCCTGTTGGGTCCAGTATCTTGACTGATTGTCTGCCCAAGTATCTGCCTGTCTCAGATAGAAGGAGGGTCCTTGAGGGCAAACACCACCTCCTCTGCAGTGACCCACTGCCTGGTCCTGATATTTAGAGGAATTCCTTTTCAGCATCACCAACACTCCATACCACACACAGGATTCCAAAAGGAGGACGGGGGATAACCAAATATGGCACCGGGAGAGCGCACGGGAGTTGTGTCAACAATATATCCTTTTCCTGATGAGGCCTACAAAGTACGTGCGTCGGGGGATTGGGTAGTCAACACATATACACGTGGAAACACTGGGTCCAGGGAGAGTCCTCCGGTTCCCACAGGGTGGTTCCCAGGGATTATCAGCCGGCAGGGGTGAGACCTGAGGAAAACAAGCTGTCCAAATTAACGAAGGTCCCTTCCAGTCTCCATGGAGGTCAGCTTTGTTCCTGAAATCATGGGCTGGTACCAGAAGCAGTAATAACAGCAATAGTCGGGAAGTGTAGAACACTAAGTGCAGGCGCTCTGTGCTTTACGCGCATTACCTCATTTCACCCTCATAAGAACTGCGTGAGGAAGGTACGATCACTATACCTGTTTTGCAGATGAAGAAACTCAGGCTCAGAGAGGCTGCCTGACTAGTCCAGGGAGGCAGGGCCAGAGTTGAAATCCAGCTGATGCCAGAGCCGACACACCTCACAGCCGTGCAGGACTCTGGGCTCAGACTCCCACGGGGGCCAGGAGGTGGTGCGTGAGCTGGAAACGCACGCGCTTCGCGCCCCGTGGCTTCAGCTGGTCCTTGCCGTGAAGGGACGTAGGGCCAGCATTACTAGCTCTTCTGATTCTGCCAGAAAGTCAGAAATGTGGATTCTTATATGCAATTCCCTGATGGAAATCTCCTTTTTTTAAACACTGTGAGGGCAAAACACTTCTACAGGCCCAATGCAGCCCTGGGGGCCACCAGTTTGCAACCTCTGCCTAACAGTCTCTGTGATGGAACCCAAAGTCACCTTCTCTCTGTGGAGTGAGTCTGTACACGTATCCTGAGACTGGAGGTGAGGCTCACCTGTGTGTGTGTGTGCACGCGTGTGTGCCACACACAGGTACGTGCACCCACCTAACACCACACCTTTTACAGCCTGGCTGCTGTGAGCCTGGGAATCCCTTCAGAGCCCACCCAGTCTCCCGGGGGCTTTAGAATGCCTAACTTCTCTAACTGTTATTTCCATTTTCCTGCCTGGGGCCAGGTAATGTGCTAAGTGTTGAATATGCATTATCTCATTTAATCTTTACAACAATCTGAGTTAAGAACGCTTAAGGAGGGTGACCCAGGTCACAAACCCAAGTCTATCTGCCTCTCCCAGGCATGCTGTCACATCTTCAGCAACACTAACATGCAGGGAGCGCTTCCGTGTGTGCCGGGCACCGTGCTAAGCCCTTCCCGACGCCTGTCTCATTTAATTCACTACTCTCTGAGGTAGGTACTAGTATTTTGCCAGGTCATAGAGCAGCAAATTAAAGCACGGAGAGGTTAAGATACCTGCTCAAGGTCGCACAGCTAAAGTAGTGCTAAGAGTTTGTAGGAGGAAAGTGCACATAGTTGCTAGCTGAGAGGGTGGGGGTTGAGACAGACATGGCCTGCAGCCTGCTCCCCACTCCCCTGGCCCTGATAGCATCAGCATCACACCCCTTCCCAACACAGGGCTGAGTCAGAGAGCCTGGCAGCTTCTCAGACACCAGGTCATTGGTGACGGCCGTGTGGGGACGGGCTGGTGCGGGCCAGGGGCAAGCGGCCCCACCCCAGGAAGTGGCTCAGGATGAATCGACCTGACTGCACCTGGGAGGGTGTGGCTGGCGCTGGCCACCTGCCTGCGGGAGAGCTTCCGGTCCAAGCTGCCTACAAAGGCTGCTCCTGAGGTGGCCCAGAACTGAGTCATGAGCCACATGGGGAGTCCACTGCATGATTTCAGTGCCCGGTTGGGGCCACTTCACACACCGATTTGGCTCCTCTGACGCCAGCTATTTACATAAGCCAGATGGAAAGATGCTACCACTGATTTTCAAAATTGCACCTTTCCTCTCCCTCATCCATCTCCGAGCCTCGTCTCATTCTACCTCCTCCACAGTTTTCAATCCTGCCTCTCCCCCCATCTTCACTGCCCCCCCCCCCCAAGGCAGGCTTGGTCCTCTCTGTCCGCAGGCTTTCCCTGTGACCCAGCCCGCAGTCTCCCTCTCTGTCGCCCGTCCTCCACGCACTGGCCAGAGGATCTTTCTAACATGCAAACCTGATCCAGCTCCTCCTCTGCTCTAAAAGATCAGTGGCTCCTTGTGCCCAGGCCCACGAGTGGCACACAAAGCTACACAGGCTGTTTCCACCTGACCGGCTCTCACCAGGGCCTGTCCTCTGGCCAGTCCAAGCCACTGCAGAGTCTTTCTAGTTCCTGAACATTCTGAAGCTCTTTCTTGCTTCCTTGCACGTTCTTTGCTGGCTTCCCCACCCAGAAAGGACTCTCTTCTACCTGTCTCTGGTTGACTGAATAATGGCCCCCAAATAGCCATGTCCTAATCCCTGAAACCTGGGAATGTTACCTTACATGGCAAAAAATAAATACATAGAAGGAGAGGGGTCTCTGCAGATGTGCAGATGTGATTCAGTTAAGCATTTTGAGATGGGGAGATTATCCTGGATTATCGGGGTGGGCCCTAAATGCAATCACCTGTATCCTGATGAGAGGGAGTCAGGGGGAGATTTTACTACACACAGAGGAGAAGGCCGTGTGAAGATGGAGCAGAGAGAGATTTGAAGTTGCTGGCTCTGAAGAGTGGCGTGAGGCGGCCACAGGCCAATAGATGCTGGCAGCCAGCAGAGCTGGAAGAGGAAAGGAACGGATTCTCCCCGAGAGCCTCTGGAGGGAGTGCAGGCCTGCTGATGACCTTGATTTCAGCCCAGTGAAACTGACTTCAGACTCGGGCTTCCAGAACTGTAAGAGAATAAATATGTATTATTTTAAGCCACCAAATTTGTGACACCAGCCACAGCAAACTAATACACCGCCCAAATCCTCTTACTTCATCTAAGGACAGATTCTAATGGCTTCCACCCCCCCCCAACCCCACCCCCATCAGTGAAACCTTTGGAAGCTCGTCTCTGCATTCCGAATCAGTTGTTTCCTCCAGCTGCCAGTAAACAGACTGGTATGACACCCACTTCTTTGTTTTATGATTGTTTATATCTGTTTCTCCCCAAAGACTGTGACCTCCTTGAACTTGAGAATCTTACCTTTTCACTCTATGTCTCTAGCCTCCAGTGGGGGGCTGGTCCCGAGAGGTGCTTGCACAGCTGCCGCACTGCTGCATTGCCCAGTTCCAGGGGCACCTTTCAGGCTGGTGCCGTGGGATGTGAATCCCCAGAACACAATTCCAAAGGACACTGTTTATCTGGAAGGCACTGGGAAGTTGGGCAACACTGCTGCTCTGGACATGTTTATCAAATAAATGAACTACATGCCACCCTCCTCCACAAAAGAAAAAGAGCCATCCTTGTAGACAAAGAGTCCTTGGCCTCCCCAGGGTAATGGGACCAGCAGCATCAGATGTTAAGCACAGTCTCCCCATGGGACCACTTTGGGGAAGTAAATACCCTGATTTGGATATGTAAATGCCAATGATATTTACAAAGGATGGATTCATTCTCTCTCCCCTGCTGAGATTCTAGCAAATATTAGAGGCAACTTAGAAGGTGAGGGAAACTATGCATTAGAAATGGACAGGTAGTGGGGGGGACGAGGCAGGGGGTGAGGATGGTAACAGAGAAGCAGGATGTGAAGTCTAGCGCACTTGCAACAACCCAATCACCCTCATCTCAGAGCTACCTGAGCCCAGAAGTAGAGACAGAGCACACGTAGTCATGCAGTTCTCAGTATCGATGAGAACAAGCATATCAGCAGCTTAGAAGAAACAAACTCCCCACAGCCTTTAGTTCTTCATGTCTCACAATGGACTCAAGCACAGCCCCACAGCCAGCGTGGGTGAGGGGCTTCCTGCAGAGCCCCGGTGGAGGGCGGCCGTGCCTGTGCCTCCTGCCCCGCGAGAGCAGTCCCGGGAGCATGAGAGGAGCAGAGGGCCTGTGTGGTCTTCAGACTCTGAAAATGCCCGCCCGCTCAAACTAGATCCTTCTTGTCTACACTTCTTTTTGCGACAGAGGTTGTTAGGTGATTTGAGTCAAATCCAAAATTTGACACAAAGTTCAGGACTGGGAAACTGGTCTGGTCACCTCCTACAGGAACTTACTGGAGGCATCCTCAGGGCCATTCCCTTCTCAGTCTCCGCAGGCACAGCTGTGCTCCCTGCACTCTCTTGGTCATGGGTAGAAGACCGAGTTATCAGTGTACTGTTAGGATTAGATTTGCTGGCAAGGGTTAGAAAATCCAGGATAAGAGCATCTGAAGCAAAGCAGAATATTTCTCCACGATCTGTACCTCTAGGTGGACAGTCCAGGGCTGGCATGGTGCTTCATGGGCCAGGGACCCGTGCTCCTTCTAACCCGTTCCTCTGCCATGCATGGCCTCTGTTCACTTCATGGTCCAAGATGATTGCTCCAGCTGCAGCCATCATACCTGCATTCCAGCCAGGAGGAAAGAGAAAGGGGAAGGAGAAGGACATGCCTCTTCCCTTTGAGACTTCCCTGACGGTACATACACCACTTCTGCTCGTGGCCCATTGGCAATTCCTAAACACGTGACTACACGTAGCTGTAAGAGAGGCTGGGAAAGGTAGTCTTTATTTCGAGTGGCCATGAGCCCGGTTGAAATTTAGCTTTTTTTTTTTTTTTACTGAAACGGGGGAGGAAAACAGATGTGGGAAGCAACTAGGAGTGTCTGCCCAAGCAGTCAGCAACAAAAGGTTTCAGCAAGATGTCTCATAATGGGAGGGCCATTCAAAATCAAATGGCAATGCTGTATCATTTCACCTGCATCAGATTGGCGAACTATAAAAGTTCCAATAAATGTCAAGGCATACAGAGGATGTAGAAAAATGGGAACTCTCATAACTGCCACCAGGAGTATAAATTGCTATAAGCCCTTTGGAGAGCAATTTGTTTAGAGAAACTGCTTAGAGCAGTTCCTAAGACAGCTGAAGATATTTGTACCTATAACCTAGGGGCTCCATATACTTCTAGAGAAAGTCTCACAAGCACAAGGAGAAAGATGCAAGAATTGACTGCAGCATTGCGTGTAACATTGAAAAACTGGAAACAACCAAGTGTCCATGGATAAATCGTGGTATATGCACACAGTGAATTATAATACAGTAATTAAGATAAATGACACAGAGCCACATGTATCAACATGGATAAAACTCAAAACCTAAATTAAAAAGACAATTGAATTTGTAATGTTTCATTTCATAAAAAAAGAATAAAATAAAAAAGACATGTTAAGATTTGATAAACTGGATGGTAGTTGCACAGGTGTTCACTATATTGTTCTTTTTTTTAGGATTGCAACTGAGGGGTTTTTTTGCATTCTTTTTTTATTGTAAAATATACATAACATAATATTTACCATTTTAACCATTTTAAGTGTACAGTTCAGTGGCATTAAGTACATTCACATTGTTGTGCAACAATCACCACCATCCAACTCCAGAACTTACATCCATGAAACCATAATGCCTCATCCTCCCCTCTCTCCAGTCCATAGAAACCACCATTCTACTTTCTATCTCTATGAGTTTGACTACTCCAGGAACCTCATATAAGTCGAATCATACAGTATTTTTCCTTTTGTGATTTATTTCACTTAGCATAAAGTGTTCAAGGTTCATCAATCTTGTAGCATGTATCAGAATTTCCTTCCTTTTTAAGGGCTGAATAATATTCCATTGTATGTATAGACTGCATTTTGTTTATCCATTCATCTGTCAATGGACACTGGGTTGCTTCCACCTTTTGGCTATTGTGAATAATGCTGCTATGAACATGGGTGTCTAAATATCTGTTCAAGTCCCTGCTTTCAATTCTTTTGGGTATATACCCCAAAGTGGAATTGCCAGATCATATGATAATTCTATTTTTAATTTTTTGAGGAACATTATTCTTTATTATATGCTTGAAATGGTTCACAAAAAATCAACTATCTTTTAAAATGCTTCACGATGGGAAGAAGTTGCTATGAAAAAAGTTGTGTTTTGTATCATCTTGAAGAATGCCCTTACATGCATCTGATACCCTTTAAGAAGTCAAAATATTTAGTGGACACGATATTGGCTCTCCCAAATCCAAGCTTCTAGAAGGTTAACCTACACCCACACTGGTTCTCAAACTCCCCTCACCAGCAACGGGTTCAGGAGGGCTGGGCCCCACTTCAGGCCAGTGAGATGAGAAAAAAGGAATGTGTGTGTAGGGGGAGGTGGGAACTTCAGGGAACTATTTCCTTACTCCTAAAAAGACACTAGGAGGAGGTGGCCTCACTTCTAGATGTGGCCGTGTTAGCTGTGATGGCTGAAACTAATGCTGTCATCTTTCTGCCATCCTGACGGTGGAGCCACACAATGTGCACTGCAGGGTGGGAGGGGCTTGAGTTCCAGGGATGTGGTGTTTTTGATTGTTTTGTGGGTAATAATGCAGGTGCAGGTACATGCAATAAGTTATTCACAATAAATTATTACTACTTGTTATGTAATAAATTATTATCCTATTATTCAAGCTGCTTGAGGGAAAGCTATTAGTTGAGGTTGAAAGCCTCTTCATTGATTTAATAAATAACTTCGAATTAAAAAAATTAAACAAGTAATATATATTCTCATTAAAAGCACTGAAGAATACAGAGTAAATTAAAAGTTCTCCTTCACTGTCCTCATCCCATTTTTCTCCCCTAGACCTTTTTTATTACATACATGTATAGACTACGTACATTACACACATGTTTTTGTTCAAAGAAAATTTTGGCTAAACTACATATAGATCACTCTTTAACCTGCTCTTTTTTACCTAGAAATAGGTTTTGAAAAACATTCCTTGTCAGGACTTAACCATCTATTTCATTTTAAAAAGTGTTGTACGAGATTCCGCAGTGTGTGAATACTCCCATTTATTTCACTTTTCCTGTATTGATGAACTTTTAGACATACCTGTTTGGACACTGGTGAAAATACTTCTGAAGAGTAAATTCCCTGGGGTAGAATTCCTGAGTTGGAGGATCAGTGCATTTTAAGTTTTGATAGATGTTGGGGCGGCCGGTGGCGTGGTGGTTAAGTTCACGCGCTCCGCTTCGGCGGCCTGAGGTTCATGGGTTCGGATCCCAGGCGTGGACCTAGGCACTGCTTATCAGGCCATGCTGTGGCGGTGTCCCACATATAAAGTAGAGGAAAATGGGCACAGATGTTAGCCCAGGGCCAGTCTTCCTCAGCAAAAAAGAGGAGGATTGGCAACAGATGTTAGCTCAGGGCTAATCATCCTCACCAAAAAAATAAACCAAAACCAAAGTTTTCATAGATGTCAACTTGCCCAGAGAATGCCTGCGCCAGCCTAGGTGCCTACGGTCCCCCCACACAGCTGCTGGCCTCTTCCCACCCACTCTCCACCGGCTGCCACTTTAGTGACAACAGCATGCATTTCTGCCATAACGAAGCCCTGTTTGTCCATGGGAAGAAGGAGAGAACTGAGGGGAGGACACGCTGGCCCCGCCTTCCAGGAACTTTCTTTCTCTTAGTGGGAAGAAGAAGCAACATTCAAGGCAGTCGGTGACTCACCAGGGAAGATATGGAAACTATTTAATAACCCATATTAGGAACACAAATCAGAATGGAGGCCTGCCTTAGTGCCTCCAGAAGAGAGGCTAGAAGCCCCTGCTCAGCCAGATGTGAACCCTTTAGTTGTCAGATTTACGAAAGTCTGGGGGGTCCCAAAGAAGGAGCTGATGAGTGCAGACAGGGCTGGATGGCCACACCAGCACGTAGCGGCCGATGTCGCTGTGGCACCCCAAAGGGCTACAGGAGATCTGAGGAGTGAACTCCAAGAAAGCTTCTGGGAGGAAGAGGCTTTCTTGCACAATTGGGCTGGGAGGAGAAGCAGGCAGGCCAGGGGTCAGCTGGGCCAAAGGCAAGCCCTGACCCTCTACTTCCCTTCTCTGTGTATGTGTCCTCCTTGGGACCCCTCTGTAGGGTCCCTCCTCTTCCTAGTCTGCCCAAAGAAATACACATTGATCTGGGGCAAATTTACTCAGCTGGAAAGAAACTAAACTGGTGATTTTTACATGAAAAGGCTCCATCAAACCCTCCCTGACCCCAACTCTATTTTGTAAAGAAGACAAAGGCAAGATTCCAAACCGACCTATTTCCTCTCCATGTTGGGTTGAAAGGACCAGAGAGCTGACTTCAGACCAGCGGAGCCAGCCCCTAGAACACTCATGGCCCTCTGCTGAGGGCCTTGTAACCTGCAGGACTCCCTGAGACGGAGGAGAGCCCTGCCTGGTGCCGCTGGATGACCCACAGAACCAGGGCATCACTCAGGGGCCCTGCATCAGGCCCCAAGAACCCTGGTGAGGATCTGTCATCTCCCATTGACAAACCAGGGGAAACTGAGACCCCAAAAAGGAGAGCTGCCTGAGGTCAAACAGGTATTGAGGAGCAAGGGCAAAAACGGCTGAGTGCTGTTTGGGGGGGCCCTCACCGCTCCGATGGAGAAGCCGGCTGAGATGCGGATGCAGGAGGCTGCTTAGCTCCGGCAAACCTGCTGGGTGGATGGAGGAGAACCCAGGGGCCCTCAGCCAACTGTCCCTGCCTGGAGACTGCTGAGAGGCCAAGGCCTTAGGAGACCTTCTTGGTCCCTGGTTCAGCCCAACCGAGGCCGGCCTTGTCCTCTGCTGGAGGAGGATGGCTGAGGAAGACGCCATCTTTCGTCTCCAGGTCCAGGTACTAAGGTCATTTGGCACCATCTCTCCTGCCTACTAGACTGCAGGCAAGGCCGGGACAGTTCTTCCCCTTTTCTCTCAAGGCCCTTTGCCCGACCTCGCAGGCCTCCCATAGCCTGTCTGCACTGAGATGCCGGATTGGTAATGGAAACACTGAGGTCCGGGGCCTCTCAGGGAATCACAAGGGAGCAGGAAGTCAAGTGGCGCTTCTCAGATCTGCAGGCCGTGGAGAAGGTCGCCGGGAACGAGCCGTTTATTTTTCCTTTTAGCTCAGAGGATGAAGAGAGAGGGCATTGTCATCTACAGAAACACGCCAAAAGCTTACCCCCCCCCCTTTTTTTACAGCCCCTCCTAAGCGTGTCCAGCTGTTTAAAGTAAGGCCCCTTGTTTCCGGCACTTTCTGGAGTGCTGGCAGAACGCGAGCGCATGTGGAAACCTGCGCTGGGGGAAGCGGGGACGCAGGGAGTCCCATCCGCAGCCAGAGGAGAGACGAGGGAGGGATCCATGGGTTTAAGGTCCCGTCACCTCGGGGACCCGCAGAGCCCTAGAAAGTGTTCCCTCCCTCCAGGATCTGGGAGTCCAGCGCACCTGGAGAGCGCTCTGTGTCCACGCCCAGAGGGCGCTGCAGACTGGCGCCCACAGTCGAGGACCAGTTACCACCCCTCCCGCCCCTCTCCCGGACAGCGCCTCAATACCCTGGGCCGCGGCTGAAGAGGGTGTGCCCCGGCCCCCACCACCCGGGAGCCGCAAAGCTGAAACACCGGGAACCACCGCCTGCGGGGACAGACCACAGCCCAGGAGTAGGGCGAGGTTCTGCCTCCGCAGGGCGGAGGGGGCGGGGCAGGGGCGGGGCTAGGGCGCCGGGGGTGGGGCGTTCTGAGGGGGCCGGGCTGGGTGGCTCAGGGGGCGGGGTCCTGGGGGGTGGGGACTGGGGCTGGCCCAGAGACCTGGCTAGCTGGGGGTGGGGGGCTAGTTTTTGCAACGGCTAAGGGCCTGTGGGTTTATTATAAGGCGGAGCTCCGCGGGAGAGGTGCGGGCGGGAGCCAAGCCGACCGGAGAGGAATCCAGCCGTAGAGAGCGGACTGCAGCCGGCGGACTCCGCAGCCCTCGCCTAGGACAGCCGCGCGCTGGGCATCGCCCGAAGGATCCGCGCGCAGCGCAACCAGCTGAGCCGGCCCGGAGCCCCGCGGAGTCCGCACAGCGCCGCGCAGCCCCGACCCGCGCAGCCCGCCGCGCCCCCGCCGCCGGTCCGGGCATCATGAGGCGCGCGGCGCTCTGGCTCTGGCTCTGCGCGCTGGCGCTGCGCCTGCAGCCGGCCCTCCCGGTGAGTGCGGGCCGGGGCCGGGGTAGGAGGCGGCGGGAAGCCGCCGATCCCGGCTGCGGCACGTGGAGGGGGAGGGGAAAGGGGGACTTCCCTTCTTCCCGCGCTAGCCCAGCGGGCCTGGAGGCCGTGAGCCCCGAAATCGGGGCTCCCGCCCCTATTGCCTCCGCCGTCGGTGGGCGCCGCGCGGGTTCCGCCGCTCCCGGCCGGGGGCCGGGGCGCCCCTGGGAGCAGACCTGCGCCGGGGCCCCGCGCTCAATTATGAAAAACGGCTCCACATGCGTCGGAGGCCGCCAGCCCGCGGCGGCGCTGGGGGTCACCGGTTCCCACCCAGTCACCCCGGGCATCGTGGCGGCCGGGCCCCCCGCCGGTGACCCGGGAGGATGCAGTGACCGCGGCCACATCGCCCCGCCCGCAGACCCTAATTCAAACCAGACCTGCCTAGCCCGGGCGCCCGGCCCCTTCGGCGGAGGCAAGTTTGGGCGCAGCGGAGCCGGCGCGGGAGCCGGCGGGCGCCTTTGCCAAGGAGCCGGGGCCAGGGTTGCGCGGGGGACGCGGGTGGCGGGCGGAGGTGGGGTCCTCGGCCTTCGGTTGGCTGCCCTAGAGGAGCCGGGCCGAGCTGGCTGGCAGTTCTGGGAAGTTGGCCCCAGAACGCTAGAGACCTGCAGGAACCCAACTTCTGGGCTGCTGAAGTTGTGCTGCCCGCGGAGGGGCGCGTGCCGGTGCTGGGCACCGCCGGGGCGGGCAGACGGCTTCCACGTTAGTGGACCCCGGAATGGCTCTTCCCCTCCCCCGACCTGGCTTTGTGCTGGAGCCGCGAGGAGGGAAGGCGGGTCCCTTGGCCCGCCCAATGGAGTTGGGGGAAAAGAGGGACAAATGTGGAGCCCGAGGCTGGGGGGAGGCCTTTGGGTAGGACTCCAGCATCCACCTTTGGCCAGGGGTGGGACCTCTCTAAAGAGGGACCTGGCCGACAAGAGCATCCCTAGGGTCTCCGGAAAGTGATCTCTCGCCCCAGCCGCCGTCCCCTAGCCCGCCTTCCCCAATGGGGGCGCTTTGTTCTCGGCCCCTGTAACCCTTTCCTGGGAACCGCCCCGCATTGCCGTCCGGGACGTGGGCTGGGACCTGGGCGGCCGCCAGGTGTCAGCGCTGGCCACCGGGTGCCCACGACCACCCCCCAGCCCCCACAGCCGGTGCTAGAGTCCCGGGGTCCTCCCCGTGGGCCGGGTCGGCCATCCCCTGGGATGCAGAGGGGAGGTGCGGAGCGAGGGGCTCTTCCCCTTCCGGAAGTGGCGGTCTCTCGCCACCACATCTGGGCGGCTCGACTTCTCCAGCTCCGGCAAGGGAGGCACGTGGGCAGGGAGGGAGCGCCGGCGGTGTGTGCGTGGGGGGGGGGTGGTACCTCGGTTCTCCACTCGTAACGTGGCATTTGGACAAGTCTCTCAGCAGTGCCAACCCTCTGTAAGCAGGACCCTCTAGAATAATAGTAGGTACCAGTTATTGAGAACTTCGGGGTATTTTACAGGGTCAGCCTCAGGTGAGGTGTCTTCCAGGCTGATCTGTGAAGTGCCCTCCCTGCTTCCCAGGTGACTGTTGAGCTTGGAGGCATTTCGAAGTCCAGGAGAGGGTCCTTGAGGCCTCTTGGATTGCTGATGAGTTGGAGTGTGTGTGGGGGGGTGCGTGTCTGGGGGAGCCATGGGGAAAGATGGGATTTCTGAGCTGGGTCTCCAGTGCACTCCTGGCTTTCACATCTAAGAAGGTGGTGTCTGGCTCCTCCTTCTCTCTTTCAGGTTGTGGCTTCTGTGGGACTCAGACTGTGCCTAGAACCATAGCTAATACTCTGGAGAAGGCACTGGAGCTGCTTGGCTTACCTCCCTGGCCCATCTGGCCTTCCCTGGCTGCTCCACTCTCTCCAGGCCCAAGATGGGGCCTCAGCAGTATACCACCTATTTCCAGCCATGATGGGGAAGCGTGGTGGTGATGGTTCCCTTCCCCACCTTGCATGAGGCTGGCATTCCTGTGAACTCTGATCCCAGAGCACCTGTTAATACTGGGGAGGCAGATGGGATTTGAGATTCTCTGTGGACCACGTCTCCCAGAGTTTTCTGTGTGCTGGGTAGGGGCAGATGCTGCAGGATGAGGCATTTTTTTCTCCCCCAGAAACTTTGACACATTATGGAGACACAGGGCCCAGGAAACAGTTGAGTCTCAAGGGGGAAAGGAGGGAAGGAGGGTGGCTCATTAGAGCTGGGTGGTGGGAGGGCTTCCTGAAGGGGGTGATTGAGCTGAGCCTAGAAGCACTAAGCTTTGGAATTAGACTCTGGCTTGGAGCTTAGGTTTTCTTTTTCCTTTCACGAAGTTTAGTTTCATTTCCCTTTCCGAGCTCTGTCCTCCCTCTCTTAGAGTGGGTGTCCCTGTTTGATTAAAAGTGGGGTCATAATGTACCTTCCCAGAGCCCTCCCCTCCCCTCTTCCTAAAAGAAAGAAGGCAGTGGGATTTGCCTAAATGGGAGAAGATATCCACAGGTTGCAGAGAGCTGGCCCTCTCCCACGGTTTACTTTGGCGCCCGTGGGAAGCAGGTCAGAACCCCCTGGAGACCACGAGGTAGGGCATGATCCTGGATGCCTGACTTGGAATGGGCGAGGGAAGGCTGCAGGGAAGGAGGCTGCTCAAGACTGCTCCCAAGAGATGAGAACAAGTTTGTCTAAAGAGGTTTCTGTATGCATGTGTGTTTCCCATGGTCTTTTGTTTCTGCCGTGCAAGAAAAATGGCTTGTTCTGGAAATTTATTTCCTGTTTTCCCCTCTTTCTCTCTTCTCTTTCTTGAAAGGCATAAAATCCCTCTCTGCCTTAATTATGGGGGCTAGTAGAGACATTTCCCGACGGCCTGGCCCTGGCGGGCAGGGGTGGGGGGGTGGATTGGGGGAGGCACTGACTGCCTGGCCTGGGCTCACAGCCTCCCAGAGGTGACATCACTCCTGGCTTCAGCTCCCAGGGAGGGTGGAGCCAGTTTAAGTCTCTACCTGTGGCTCATGGTCAGTCCAATAAAACCTCATTAACCCAGATCAGTGGGGAGAGGGATAAGAAAGGAGAGGAGCCTGGAAAGAATTAATGAAAAGCTTGAATTTTGGAGTATTTTATAGAGGAATGTTTTTTATTGCAGCAGAATTGTGGACTCTGAATTCTCTTGGGAGTGAGGTATCCTTGGTATCCAGGTTTTTCCAGTGACTTATGAATCAGTATTACCCTCAAAACTATTCTTATTTTGGGCAGAATTCTGAAATATTTACTTCCCTTCCTTTATTAACAAAAGAATACTAAGCATGATCTCTGGATGCTGGGGTCCTCATTGTTGTCCCTGTGTTAGGTTATGGCGTGTCTCCTGGCTTTATGGAGATCCAAAGAGCATTCTGCCCCAGTGCCTGGCACCCCAGGTTGCTACATTTTGAAATCTCCTTTGCTCTTTTCCCTCTTCCATCCTGTCCGATAGCAGCCAAAAGTGGCATGTGTGTGCCTAAGGGTAGCAAGCAGCTTTTTGGTTCAGTTCTAATTTGCACTTCTCTCTAGTAGTACTAAGAAACGAATCAGATTTGTTAGAATTATTTCTAAGACAAGAGTTTTCAGCTCCGAGTAAGGGTCTCGCCTGTGAGTCGTGTTCATGATCTGTGATATGTGGATCTTGTGCCTTCACGGACCAGCTGGGACCAGTGCAGTATCCCTGCTAATGCTAGAATAACAGAGAGGTTGTCAAGGGCGGTGCTTATGGGCTCCCTCGGTAAACAGATGTGAATGACCTCTGGGAGGAAGCTCCTGATGACCCCATGTTCCGAGTTCCTCCATCTGACTTGAGTTTTAAGTGACTTGCCTGTCACAAGTAGCCTGGATTTAGCGAGGCTAATGCACTATAAATCCTGATTGGCAAGGGTCCTTGTTTTTAGCTTGGGTCCTGTCTCCATCTCTTTACCATGTCGCCTTTGGTTGGATTCAGCACACTGTGTTAGCGCACCCATACTGCCTGGCAGCCAGAAACAGCTTTGGATTAAGTAGAGCCCCAGGATCGAGGCTCAACTCTGCCACTAATTTACCACGTCATCTCGGGTGAGTCACTTCACTTCCGAGTCTTGATGTCCTGTGTAAAGCGGACATCATACCTGTTCTCCCCGTCCCCGTTCTGTCATTTGCGTGTTCATTTCATAATGAATGCGTGAAAGTGTTTGGTAATGAAAGCGCTGGAGGAAAGTTAGCTGTCCATATAATTGGAGTCGCCTTACATTGAGTGCCTGCTGTTGAGTGCTCAGTGCTTTCCCTACACTCTTATCTAATCTTTACCCCAAATCTTTACGGTACATATCATTGTTCCCATTTTGTGGATGAAGCCTGTAGAAGTGAGCCCCTCCAAGGGGCCGACGTGGCAGAACCAGGATTCCTATGTATGTGTGTGCATATGTGTATGGCTTGAGTAAATTGCTGGACTGTCCAGTCTCCCCGTGAAGCCTGGGGTACGGGGCTGGATGAACTCTGTGGGGCCCCAGTAGGTATTTGCTGTTCCAGTCCGGAGAACTGGGGGTGTGTATATTTTGGATGGAGGGGGTGATGGGGTGGGCTGAGCTGGCCTGAACAGTGACCTGACCTCCACCCCCCTGGGGTGGAGGGGGCATACTGTCCCCATGTTGGTCCCCCAGGGCAGCAGCCAGCTTGCACTGACTTTCATCTTGGGCACTGGGTAAACATTTGCAGATTTGGAAATACTTTTTTAAGCCTGGGAGGCGAGCACCATGGCATAGGTGGGGTTACCAGGACCCAGGACTGCTGGCTCCAGTGCTGGGTCCCACCTCCTGTCCCGTCCAACCCAGGTCCCACTGCAGGAGCAGCCACATGAGGAATTGGTTGTTAAATGATTTCTAGTTCTAGAACTGTGGTAGTTTTACAGAACAAACTATTTCCTGATTTCCTCCTTCTTTTCAACAACCAATTTTGGAGTCCTGGGTTGAAAGCCCCCGCTAAAGGGCCTGCCTAAGTGTGTCTAGAGAGGAGGAATGGGATTAAGGGAGTCTGTGGAAAGAGGACTTTCGGCGCCAGGCTCCCACACCCTGGAACAGGTTCAGCGCGGGGTGTCATTTCCCTCTCAGCTGTTCCAGCAGAGGTTGGGCTTTCAATGGGAGCTGCATTCTGGAACCTCCCTCCGAGCCGGCCACGAGGGCCCCGACGGGCCAAGGGAGGGCAGGCGTGCATAGCTCCCTCAACACAAGGAGGTATGTTGGGGGTGCAGGCCGTGGAGGTGAGGTCACAGAGGCAAGACCCTGCACTTGGGGTCACTTCAGCAACTTCCAGCTCCAGGTGGACATGGGAAGCCCCCTCCACAGCCCCCCAGGAAGGGCTAGCTTTATCTGTGCGATGGTACCACTTCTGCCTGTCCTCAGGAGGCTTACACTGTGTGGGGAGTTGTCACTGGAAGGTCCCCTGCATTCCCAGGCCCGGGACAGGGGCACCTAGTCAGCTCCTCTGTGCTCGGTGCTGGGGGCCCCAGAGGAGAGGGTGGTGCAGCGTGGTGGGGGAGGGAGGCCTAAGCTTCCTCTGGATAGTGTCCTGCTGCCTGTCACACGTGCAGGTTTAGGGAGCCGGGGAGCAGACCTGCGAGTGTGCGGGGGAGGGGAGTGCAGTGCGCAGCCTTGGGGCTTGGGACCATTGGTCAGGAGAGGGGAAGGCTGGTGGCTGGACCTGCTTCTGGATTCAGTTCTCTGCCCAGTGGTGTTTCTTGTTGATTGTGAACTTGGAGGATTTCAGATGTCGTCGCCTGCCTCTGGGGTCCCTTGAGGGTCTCTCCTCCTGGCATTTATGGTTCCGTGGGCTGCCTAATTATATGGAGAGGCTGCTCCCCCTCTGGCCTTCAGCCCTGGGAAAAATTCCTCTTCCCAGGGACCTGAGGGTTACAGGCCCAGGAGAGGCCGTGTGTGTGTGTGTGTGTGTGTGTGTGTGTGTGTGTGTGTGTGCACACACGTGTGGGTGTGGAGTAGGCCACAGCATGAGTTGCAGCTATAGCTGGGCTTTGCCTGGTGGTCCTGACTCGATTTCCCCATTGGGCTTTCCTGCTGGTTAGACTGCAGTCCGAGTTTTTTGGGAAACCTGGTCACTACCTGTCGCCAGCTTCCTCCTCAGAAACCAGGAAGCGGTCGTCTTCTCTCTCTCCCTTCCTGGCAGTCTCTTCCCTTTTTAACAGCATCTCTAACACTCCTCCGTCCCTGGCTTTAGAAGTCTGCGGAAGTTATTCCTATGGAGAAGGGCAGCACGGACACCTGTCCTTCCAAGTCCCAGTTTAGCCCCCAACTGTGGCTTCGGCAGGTCATTGCTCCTCTGTGCCTCAGTTCCCCCGTCTGCTCAAGGGGCCTCCCTTGCCTTCTTCAGCTCTGACAGCCACGTGGTTGCAGAGAGACCTTGTCCTGGGAAGGGTGAAGGTGGCACTGGGAGACTTGGCTGGGGCTCAGGGTCCCCCACCATTATTCCTCTGGGGACTCGAGGGAATACCAGCTGCCTGAGGGGTCATCTGTGGAGGTGAAGGTCAGGGCGGGCTGCTTGGAGGAGGAGGACTTAGAGCTCAGTGTGGGAACCAGAGGTGGGAGGAGGCCCCTGGGCAAGAAGGTCAGGCTGGGGGCGGGGGCCGGGTGATGTTCTCTCGCACACCCAGGCATCCTGGCCACCTGCCTCAGGTCCGCTCACCACCGGAACGGAAGCCACGTCGGGCAGGTTGGGGCAGTGGGGAAGGCAGGCGTGTTTATCACTCTACTCATCAGCTGAGTCATGGTGCCAGGCCCGCGGATCCTCCCCCGACACTCACCCAACCGGCCTTGACCATGAGCCCACCGTGTGCCGGGCACGGGGTTGGGGAATACAGTGAGGCAGACTAGGGCTCGGGGACCTGGTTTCCAGCCCCGGCCCTCCTCTCTACTGCTGAGTGACTTTGTGCATGGACCTCTCTTGGCCTCAGTGAGCCCATCTGTGAAATGGAGGAGGGTGCTGAGAGGCCAAGGGGAGGTCATGCAGTTGGGTGTTTCTGACCTCCGGTGGCTGTGTCACAGGACTGGTGGGCATCTGAGTGGGGCCTTCCCTGTTCCTGCTGCCCCAGGACAGTTCTGCCTCAAGTACTGGGGGGGGGTCATGAGCCCTCCCTGGCTCAACCAGATCTAAAGCCCAGAGCCTGGGCGCCTGCTGTGCGACAGCCCTGTGCGGGTGAGGAGGGGTCCTCGCCTGGTCCAGGGGCACGTGGAGGAGAGGGTGGGTAGCCATTACTGGAACCAGACAGGAAGGTCGGTCTGTGCAAACAGGCCAGAGGGACAGTGATAACGGAAGGTTGTGCAGACTGAGAAAGTTTGTCTCAGATTCCACAATATAGCAGTTTCAAGTCAGGAGCTCAGGCTGTAAGGCAGGATGTTTTCTGGCCATGGGAAGTGTCAGGGAAGGGGGTCCCTCTAATGGGGCAGCGGGAGCAGCAGAGGCGGCCAGTCCTGCTCTGGGACCACTCTTGGGCACCACTGATCTCCAAAGGTGTTAAGAGAACTGTCCCACTGCAAAGACGTTGACTCGAGTCAAAACCTCCCACTTGGGGATACTGGCATGTCCTGTGGCCACAGTGGCCCTTGTTGGGTGCCTTCTTCCCCCTTAGGAGGCCAAGGAGACAGGATTCTGGGACCTGGTTAGGGATGAGGGGGACGTGGGGAGGTGGGAGGGAACTTCTGGAAACTTCTTGAGCTGAGGTGTGCTTGTCCACCCCCAGTATCCAGCACATGCCGGGTACCAGGAGGACGTAAGGACTTGCGCTGCCCTTTCCATGCCTCTGGCCCTGCGGTGCCCACTGCTGCCCGGGGCCCGACCTGGTTAGGGACTTGACTGTGTCAGTCCCATGGCAGGAGCACTGCACTGGCTCTTCTCTCCGGTAACTTCTCAGCATCCCTGCTGCCCAGGAAACTCTCCAGGGCCCTGGTGTCCCATCTCCGGAGAGTGTCCTGGACGGATATTTGGTCAGGTTTGGGCTTGCAGGGCCCCAGGCTGCGGGCTGTTTCAGGAGCCTCTGAGACTGTTGTCAAGGCTGACGTTACTCCAGCTCCTCCCAGAGGGAACCGCTGGGGTGTGGTGTTGCTGTCCGTGGTCACCGCATCTCCTCAAGGATGGGGCTTGAGGAGGGTCTGAACAGCAAGACCTCCAGGCTGGCCAGGGCCTGCTGAACTGTGGCCAGGCTAGGAGAATGGGCCCACTTGGGCTGAGTGACATCCTCAGGCTCTGCCCCCGCCTCCCCACCCGCCCCACGCAGGCACTCTTGACTGGGAGACTCTGGGAGGGGACAGGAGCCGGGGGATGAGCACAGGGGTAGAATTTTCCCTGGGGCAGACTCAAGCCAGGAAGCCAGGCGCGAGGTCTCCGTGGGTGAGTCTGAAGCAGTGGCTGAGGTATCCTGGGCTCCGGGAATTGTGGAAGAACAGAGAGCTCCCAACCTCACCCCTCCCCTCGCCCCCTGTGGAATAGGATCATTCTTCTCGATGCCCATCTAGGGGCTGGGCATCTGGTGGGCACCCTGTCCCCGCTTCCTCCCAGTGTAACGGCAGCAGCCTGAACCTGAATGTCCGAGTCTGCCTGCCTTTGGGGTGGGTTCGGGGCCCAGTCTGGGGTCCTGAAGGCATGGCGCTGGGCAGGCAAGGTGGGACCCAGAACTGGCTGGTCTGTCTGCCTTGGTTAGTCCCCCTCGAGCTGGAGCAGAGAGGCGTTGTGTGGAGGCTGGAAAGAGCACAGGACAGGGAGTCTAGCTGACCTGGATCTTATCCGGCCTCTGTCACTTTCTCCCTCTGTAATCTCAGGCATGTTTCTTCACCTACTTCTAAGCCTCAGTTTTCTCATCTGCAAAGTGGGATTTTTCATATGCTGCCTCAGTGGGCTTTTGAAAAGAACCAATGAAATAACATGTGACATGATTGGGAGCCCCCTCCTTGCCTGGAGCTCAGAGTAGCGAGTCTCAGGGAGCTTTGGGGCTGACTGTACTGGGGGAGACCCCTGGGGAGAGGGGCCGTGGCTGGGGGAAGGGTGCAGCCTGACCCCGCTTGGGCGTGTAGTCACTCCGTGTGAATGGCCGGCTGGTCTTACCCGAGTGCGCTGACGTAATGGGGTCTGCAAACATGGCTTTTGCCCCTTCTCAGAAATAAGTGAGCCTTCGCTGGCAGGCCAGACTTTGCTCGCCTCCGCCTGAGCCTCCGCCAGGGGCTGGCTCCTGACCCGAGGAGGTGTGGGCTGGGCTGACAGGCGGTGGAAGGAGGCGCAGTGAACCCAGACACCAGGGCACCTGGGTGAGGGCTCATGCCAGCTGAGCAGGGCCTCTGGCTGTGGGGGACAGTGGCCTCTGCCCAGAACTGCAGAGTGAAGGTTGCCCCAGAGAGGGAGCTGGGCCGGGCCGCCCGCCCCTAGGTCTGCCCTCCTGCACTTTCCCTGCGCCGCCTCCAGTGGAAGTGATGGCTGTTTTCTTCCTGGGAGTAAGACAGCCAGCCCCGTGGTCTTCACTGCAAGTCTTCACTGTGGCGGGTGGTTAACAGCGTGCCTGCTGGAGCAAGACTGCCTGGCCTCAAACCCTCTCTAGCACTTCAGTGCCTGTGTCCCTGGGACAAGTGACTTGTCTCCTTTGCCTCAATTTCCTCATCTATAAGATTATTGTGAAGATTAAATTAATTAATTCAGATAAAGTGCTTAGACTAGTACCTGGCGCATAGGACTCAATAAATTAGCTGTGATTTTTTTTTTCCCCAAGGCCTAATTCAGGTATTTCTATTTTTCAAGTAATTCTCAGCCCAGGTTGGATCCTTAGGTTCTTTCTACCATGCCATGACTGTCCCTGAGCCCTGGGTGAGGTGTTCGGGCCACTTCCCCTTTCTGGGGTAACTCTGAGCTCCTAAGACTGGGGCTGCATCCATATCCCCCTTTCAACCATCTTGGCGCCTACTATCATAGGTGGTGCTCGGGCCTGGGAGCTCAGTGCTGGGCGTCTGAGGCTGTGTGAACCTCCCAGCCATCAAGAGGTCCCTTGGAGGAGGGCAGGCTGACAGTGAGGGGGCCCAGCTGCTTTGGTCCCGTTTAGGCTGGGGCAATTAGGGAGTGAGCCCAACCTCTTCAGAGCCGGCCTTCACAGAAAATTCTGCCCTCCATCACTCAAGCCAGAAAGTACCAGCTCCACTCTGCCTTGGGACCCCCATGGACCCTTTCAAGGACATTCTGCCCTTCCTGTGTCTGGGCTTCCAGCAGCTTCAGTCGGTCTGAATTATACTTTTTCCCAGAGGCAGGTTCCCAGGCAGTCCCCGTATTCTCCTGTATGTGGGAGGAAAAGTCATGTACATCTGTGGCTCAACGCCGGAGCAAAGGGAATCTGGTCTTTCTTTCCTGGGTATAGGATTGGCTGCTGACCACATTTTGAAACAGGTTAAAAAATTTGCTCTTGGTGTCTTCCAGCCTCCCTTTTGTAGTCCTTTCCCATCTTCCAGAGCTCCTACCCATCCCCAGTGCCCCAGCTCCAGAATGAGCCCTCCACCATATGGAGCTGATTTTTGCTCCAGGGTGAGTGACTAGCCCCCCAGAGGCATTTTCATTTTAAAGGGGATACTCTGCAACTGCAGGGACACTGATAGGAGAGGTTTGGATGATAAAGTGCCCCCCCCCCCCCCCCCCCCCGCCATGTACACACAGCTGGAGCTCTGGCTGACTGCAGGTGTCTTAAAAGCTGCAAGTTTCTGGTTCTGTGAAACTTGAGGATACTTTATTTAGCTGGAGCAGGGGGAGGATGTCTCTAGAAGCCCCTATGCCAGAAGTGTCAGACTCCTAAGCCAGTGGAGTTGCAGATTAATCACCTAGAGAGCAGTTCAAGGGGCCCTCGTTGGGGGCTGCCGGGGAGTGGGGGGATGGCGTGCAGGGATTCTGCACTGAGTCTCTGGCATTAGCTGTCTTCTCAGGACAGCCAGAACTGGGAGGGACAAGACTGTGGAGGTCTTGGCTGCCTGCTCTGTCCCCCCCTGTGCGTTGCCAGTTGCCATCCCCAGAGTCACCTTGATTTGGGACATCTCCAACACCTTGACTAGGCCATAACCCCCCTTGGGAAGCTGAGAGCGATGACACGGGGTCACTGTGATCAGTGCCCCTCCCCTCCACTGGCCATCATGGGTCCTCCCCCTGCTGAGTACTAGGTTTGAGGTGCATCACCCCTCAGGTGGGCAGCCTCCTGTGGCCACTGCATCTGGCTGCCCCTTGAGGGCAGGCCTTGACTCCCCAGGCACAGATTTGGAACGAGGATCCCCCTTGCCACCACTCGGCCAAGCCCCTGTTGTACAGATGGGCAACGTGAGGCAGAGTCTTTTCCAAGGTCATCTGGTAAGTTGGGGACAGGGCCCAGGCTATACCCAAGTTTTCCCAGTAGCGGTTCTGGTCACTTTCCCCTAGCCACCCCTTGTCTGGCTCCCAGGGCAGCACCAGGCAAGGGGCTGGCTGGGCAGCCTTGCTCAATGCCCCATGGAATCCTGCCCTGCCTGGCCAGGGTTCTGACAGGTGGGGAAAGCAGAGGAACTGGTCTTCCAGCCCTGCAGCCCCACACCCAGCTCTCAGCTGGGCCTGTTCTGAGACAGGTCCCGGCAGGCAGGCTGCGAGGCGGGCGCCAGCTCTGTGGAGGGGTGGGTCTGGGGGTGCTGGGGGCAGCTCTGACCTGGCTTAGGCATCCATCGGAGCTGGCTACCAGGATTCTGCCTCCTCCCTCAGTACACCCTGGCTCTCAGGGTATTCCATAGGGAGGGCTCTGTGACCTTGACCTCAGGTTTCCGGGCTGTGAAGCCCCGACATTTAGGGCCATGGGAAAGGCCACTGCACAGGGGTCTCCAAAGCCAAGTGTGATCTGCCCTGCACCCCGACCCTGCCCTGGAATCCCCCAGAGCGGTGAGCTCTGTCTCTCAGTGGCAGTGTGGGGACAGCTGAATGGGGCTATGTGTGTGTGTTGGCTGGGGGAGGGAGGTGCACGCCCAGGAGGTCCCCTGAAAGCGCTCCTCCACTTGAAAAAGCACCCCTGGAAGTGCTGACGGGGGTGGGGCCTTGTTGGGGCCCTCAGGGTGCACGTCCTCAGGATGGAGGAGGAGAAATCCCCCTCTTCACCTACCTGCCCGTTTCCTGGGCCCCTCCCATCACCCTCTCTACAGGTCCCAGCTTGACTTGGTTGGTGGAGACACTGAGCAGATAAATCACTGTGCTCAGGCCGGAAATGCTGATGCTGCCCTGAGGCACCGGTGGGGCCCCTCCCTCCTGGGAGTGTTTTCAATGAGGGAGAGAATTCAGGGTCTTGAGGGTGAAGCTGGGAGATCTGTGCCTCCTCAGTGTCCTAAGCAGGCATCCCTGGCAATTCCCAAGTTAGGGAAGCAGCCCTCAGAGAGGAAGTAGCTTATCCGCCACTACTGTGACATCCTGGGCCCTGGTCCTGCTCCTCCCACCCACCCCGGCATGGCTATCTGTGGCCAATTTATCACCCCCACAACACCCTGCTCCACTGATAAGGAATTGGGGCCACTGCCCCCAGATCCCAGTCTGGCTAGTCAGAGCCCTAAGGGAGTTGAGGGTTTTCTAGCCAAGCCCTTTCTGTTGTCCAGGTGGCAGCAGGTCCAGAGAGAGGCAGACCCCTGCCCAGGTCACCCTGCTAGGGAGCAGCAGAGCTGGACCTCACCCTGGAGCAGCTACCCTGGTCAGGGCTCTTTTACCCCTGACATCTCTGGTTCTGGTCCTTTCCCTGAGGTCCTTGATCCAAGATGCTTTGAGTTTGACCCACCTGGCTCCTTGGGTCTGTTCTTAGGCCATGTGAGCCAGGGCTAAAGGCAGGTGACCCCCCACACAAGGGAAGGCAGAGTCACAAACACCACTGCTGCAGGGCACCAGGGCATTAGGTGGGCCGCAGGGGTGGAGCTGCAACATTCTCTTCCCCTGCCACCCCCGGGCAGGCAGGTGCCCCTGGAAGGTGCTCTGCGGCCCCTGCTGTCCTCCCTGGCCCCTCAGACTCACCAGCAGGATCCACCCGTGCCTCTTAGCATGAGCAGCTCTCTCCTGCTCACTTCTATTGTTTTCAGCCAGGTCACTGCATCAGGCCAGCTGATGGATGGGAAGACCGCTGCCTGGAGCACCGAGGAGGTCTTGCTCAGCCCCGGGCAGGCAGGACAGAAGCTCAGCCCAGCTTCAGGGAAAGATGACTCTTGCTTTTCTTTGCTTCCTGCTTCTTGCACTGCTGGAAATCTAGGGGTCAGGTGCCTCTGGAAGTTCAGGGGATCCCCCAGCTCCCCAGTGAGCCTGTTCCGCAGACTGGGCAGGCACTGTTGTGTACTGTCTGTGGAGAGGGGACACAGCAGAAGTGTAGAGAGAATGCTCCAGAGCCTTCTTGGATCACTTTGCCCATAGAGCTTGTTTACGGGGCTCTTTTGCTATTTGAGGCCTCTTTGAATACTGGGCTCGGTCAAGGGAGCTGAGTGGGGGTCTCCACTCTCCAGCCCTCCCCCAGTCTCCTTTCCCTGGGGCCGCTCCTAGGGAGGCCTTTTCCTGTCCAGACTATTGTTCTCCGTGTGTGGTCTGCAGACCACCTACAGGAGCTGGGAGCTTCTTCAATATGCAGAGTCCCGGGCCTTTGCCCCAAACCCCGGGAATCAGCCTCGGGGATGGAGCTCAGAAGACTTTATCTCTATCAGGCTCCTGGTGACTCTTAGGGACCCCCAAGAAGAGCCCCTGGCCTGGACGCAGGGGATGGTTTGGATGTCACCTTCGACAAGTGTGGCATCTTGATACTCAGGTGGGGGGTGAAGGCTGGAGTTCTGTAGCTCAGACACCTCAGCTCCCAAGAGTTGTGAAGTGTGGGGGCGGGGGAATCAGCCTGTGTCCCTTAGATCCATAGATCTGACCAAGGAACTGAGGGGGGTAAACATTTCTAAAAAACCATGAATCTCTTAAGTCTCTGAAGGACACCTGCTGTTGCATCGGTTCTTGATGGGTGTTTGTCCTGGTGTGACTATGGGGAATACCTGCCGTTTGACCCCACAGCCTGGGCTCCTGCAACAAGTTGGGGGCCCCTCCTCATCAGCCCCAGAGCCAGCACCAAGGCTGGCTGTGTAGGAAAAGCTGTGACCCAGACTTTAATAAGGGCAGCTCCTTACCCTTGGCTTCCTGCGTGACTGGTGGGGCTTGTGGAGTCAGTGACCCGGCTCTCACCAGAGCAGCCGGGGCTTCCGTCACCACACTGGGGCAATTACGACCAACACATACCTAGACCTCCCTTTCCCACTTGACGCTGCAAAGGCTGCCCCACCACGGACACCCTCAGCGCTGCCCAAGTTAGTGCCTCAGGGCTGAGTGTGGTCTTATCCTCTGCAGGGTCTGCCTGGGGGCCTCAAGTCTCGGCCCTAGTGTCCTCCATGGGGTGACCCTCTGTGGCCCAGCCTCTGCAGCTCTTCCTTCTGGAAGTGGGGCACCTGGCTGTGTGCCTTGGGACCTCACCAGGGCCAGGGCCGCCCAGTACTTACCCTCTTTTCTTTTCTCCTCAAAGCCCCTGAATGATAGTCCCCCAAGTTTTGAAGTTGAGGACCCTGTTAAATATCAAAGTCTGTGACCTCCTTACACAGTATTGTACTTTTAACATGTGGTGGGTGAAAAAGCAACACGGTCCTTTGAACTCAGTCATGCTTTTTAAAGGATATGTGTTTTATCCATTACTCAAATCAAGCAGTGATTTGGGGTGTGGGGGGTTGGAAACCTCGTCTTCAGACCTGGTGGCTGTGGGTTGATCGAGTGTTGGGTGCAGGCGGGCAACCTCTTTGGTCAGCCTGGAGTTAGAAGCCCTGGGTCCACCATCCTCACTTGAACCTCTGAGATGCCCACTTGGTATCCTGATTTGTGACCCTGCCCAAGGTGTCTTGCAGGAATGCTGCAGCACAGCCCAGGCCCGCTCGGCCGGCCAGGCAACGGTTCCGCTCTCCACCTCTGAAGTATGCGCCGGCATCTTGGTCCCCTCGGCCACTGGGGCAGGGGTCAGGAATTCTTACTCGATGACACTCTCGTCCCCTGGCTCCTGGAGTCTGCAGCCATTTTGAGGGGCTTTAGGCAAGTTTCCCTTACAACAGACGGGCCAGCCAGGGAAGGTGGTCCTTCGGGGCTGGGGAGAGGGAGAGGGAGAGATGGCGGGTGAGGAGAGCAAGCACTACCTGGAAGTCTGCAGACACTGCCACCTGCCTGGTGGCCTTGGGAAGTCCCTTACCCTCTCCGCAGCTGAGTTCCTCATCTGGGGGAGATGCTGTCTCCACCCTGCCTGCCTCAAATCAAAGGGTAATGGGTGGAAAGGGGTGGAAAGTGATGGAAAGTGTTTCCAAGGGCAGGGAAGGTCTCCCCCCATTTTGTTCCCTCTTTCCTGCCCCACCAGAGCCCTGATTCAGGTCCCTTCTCTCCGTCCTTCCCACGCAACCCCCGGAGTGACCAGGAGACCAGTGTGGCGGAGGTGGGGATCGGCTGACTGTTCCTAGTCCTCCCTGTCCCCCAGTCTCTATGCGTCTGCCCCATGACCCCCAGCCCCCACCGGAGCCAAACCTGGCTTTGGCCTTTCAGGCCGGTGGACTTCCGGGGGGCCTGTGCTGTGGATGGGGAAGGAGCAAATTGGCCCTTGCTTTGAGCAAACTGACCGTGTGAAAGTTTAGACCTGACTTACTGCAAGGGTTTTGATTTGCTGTATGAAAAGCTGACTTTTCTGGGACTTGCAGAGGTTAAGGGCCCCAACTAAAGGTGTGGGCTGGCTTGTCTTGGCCTTCCCAGGCAGCTTGAGGTGGTGGTGTCCCCGAGCAGCCCTGAGCCATGGCCAAGCCATGAAAGGACCCAGGTCAGAGACAATGCTGAGGAGAGCCTGCATGAGGCCTTGGAGGCAGCAGGCCATAGGCCCTTCGCACAGCAGGCCTGCTAAAGGGAAACTGGAAGTCTTACCCAAAACCCCAGAGTCAGTGGGCACCTGGTGATCCAAGTCACTCAGCAGTTTCTGCCAGTCAGTCTCCTCCCCAGGGAACTGAGGCTGTCCCAGAAGGTTCATTCTGGAGAAGTTTCCGGAGGTCACTACAGCCCCTCCCCTACGTGGAGACCCAGCCCTGAGAGGGGAGAGGCTGCCCTGAGGCCTCAGCCTCGGAGCTGGTTTCAGTGGAGAAAGCGTTTGCTTAAGAGCTTGTTGTGTAGACAAGATCGCAGAGGGATAAGCCAAGCAGAGTTGAGGGAACAAATTGTTTTTAGGGACTGGGCAGATCCCAAATCTGATCTGGTCGTGAGAGGCCCTGCTCTTGGGAAACTGCTAACCTGCTATGTAGGCGAGAGGCTGGGCCTCCCTGGGTCTCGGGTGGTGCTTCCAAGGTTGACAGGGTCGCCAGTACACTGACTTCTCTGCAGGCCTTGGTTCCACGGTCAGTGAAATAGGACTGGGCCCAGTGACTTTGGATTCTGTAGCCAAGGCTGGTCTGGCTGGAGCCCTGACCCTACTCCAGGGCGAGCCTACTCTCCGAGGGAGGGAGTCAGTGCATCTGGAAAGATGCTCTTCCCCTAGGGCCTCCTCAGGAGCAGTGAAGACAGGAGAGGCAGAGGCCTTGGGTGAGGGTAAAGCGGAGTCTCAGTGAGTATGGGAGAGGGGTCCCCTGGATGCTTGTCCTCCACCAAGCCAGCTGCCCTGTCAGGAGCATTCTGCCATGGGCCTGGGACGGGAGTATGTTAGGGTGTGGGTACCCACTCTGCTCCTGCCTGGTGGGCAGTATTCTTTGTAACTAAAGGGGACAGGCTTGGGGAGGTTAGGGACAGCTTTGGAGCTCTGTGGAGGCAGGCCAGGTGTTTGAAACACCACCTGGACAGTATAGACAGGATGTGGCTTGGGTGTGGGTGAAGGTCAGGGACCATGGCTGTTCACTGTAGATGGGCCATGACAGCTCAGACAGGCCCTTCTGGGGCCAAAACCCTTTTCCTGGGGGGTGAGGGAAGTACAGTTTGGGTTTTGTACTTTCGAAGGAAGCTCAGCGGTATTTCTAACCTCATGGTTTCTATACGTGTCTGAAGCTTCCCTCTGAGCTGGGCCCCGGATGTGGAGCCCCCACCTGGTGCAGCTCTGCCCCAGGCTGCCTCAGGAGCCAAAGAACTTGTCTGTCCCTCCCTGCTCTGCTCTACTCAAGAGCAAGGCCCTGTGGCCTGTGGCTAGGACCTGGCAAGGCCTCTGGGGCTGAGGAGACCCCGCTCCTGGTAGCCCAGCCTCGGCCAGGGTCTGCCTTTCTGAGAAGTCTGCAAGAGCCTCCCGTGAACCGGCTCCCTCCTGCCCCCTCTTCTCCTACCCACCTCTGTCCCACTTCTTCCCAGACAAGCCGCAGAATCCTCTTCCCCACGCCGAGCGGCTCTCACTCCCTGAGTCTGAGCAGCTGCTGCTGTTGGTGGGGTGCTCACTGCATGCCAGGCTCTCTTGGGTTCTTTATGGGCATAACCTCTGAGTTTTTGCAACAATCCTGGAATGTAGATGTTATTCTTGCCCCATTTTACGGATGGGGAGACTGAGGCCGTAACAGGTTTAGTGATGTCCCCAGGGCCATTCTACTAGTAAGTGGCAGAGGTCAGGAGGTCTCTAAAGCCCACGTGCTCTGAACTGTACTGTTCTGCTTCTTTGTTCATTCTGTGCTCTGGCTCCGGACACTGGGGCTCTCTCGAGCTGGACTGGGTCACCTGGTCATTTGGGTTAGTCTCCTTGCTGAACAGGACACTCACAGCTACCCTTCCTGCCACCTGGCTGCTAGGTCCTCCCTTCCCCACCCGCTGTCCTGGAGCCAGTGTTGGGGTCAGGGGTGGTGTCGTCCCTGCCCTGCCCCAGGGTTTCTGCTCAGGCCTGCTCAGCTGTGTGTGGTGTGTCCTGCCTCCTCCCGGCCCCACTGCCCAGTTCTGCTGACAAGTCCTGCCTTGGGAATGTGTTTGCACTGTGGCACTTGCGGCCTCTCGGAGCTGGGGCAGGCAGCATTCCAGGGGTGGCTGTTTGCAAACAGGGCCAATTCCAAGCCTACAGCCCATTTGTTAATGCCTCCTTAGTGCAGGGCCCCTTCTAGATCAGCCTCAACCATCCCTAGCCTGATGGGCGCCCCGTCCTTCCTTCCCCTATTGGGCCTGGACCGAGTCCTACCTGTGGATGAGAAAACAGGCTGGATGTGGGAAGGAGCGTGGCGGCCAGGCCAGGGACAGTCATGTGTGGGCAGACCTTCCTCAGCACAGACAGCTCATTCCTATCCATTGCTGACCCCTCCCCGCATGGGGTCCTCTCTGTCCACACCCTGGTGCCCAGCATGCCTGGAGGCTGCTTCTCTGGAGCCAGGTTACTGTGGGATTGTTTCTGGGGGCTCTTGAAAGCCCCTCAGTGGGGCAGAGTTGGCAATCTTGGACCCTGAAGCTCCCTGGCGAGGGGCCCGCAAGACCTGATTCTCAATGTAGCGTGGACTGATGGGGTCCCAAGGGGGCCACAGCCTATGTTCCCAGTATTAGTGTCTTCTGTCTGCCCTCCTGAGAGGTCTGGGGCTCCCTCACCTGTCTGAACTTCTTGGGGTGAGGCCCCTGCCCCTTCTTGTGTGTTTCTGCACCCCCAGTACCTAGCACTGGGCTGTGTCATCACAGCGTTAGGGGGTGTGTGGGAGACCAAAGGGCTGCCCAGAGCTGAGGGTCCTGGAGCCACATATACGGGCTTCCTTCCTGTGCTGAGTGTGTGTAGGGGGAGTTTACTCAGCTGTCTAGGATGGGGACCCTGGCCAAGCTTCTACTCATACCCTTTTCTGATCCTTTTCCAGCAAATTGTGGCCACAAATGTGCCCCCTGAAGATCAGGATGGCTCTGGGGATGACTCTGACAACTTCTCTGGCTCAGGCGCAGGTGAGCTGGCAGCAGGCCATGGGCAGGGGGTGGCAGTCAGGCGGCTCCCCTGCTGGACCCAAAGGGCTATGCTGGGGAAGAGAATGGGGTCCACGCTACAAGGATAAAACGTGTATGCGTGGGGGAGTGGGTGTTGTGGGTCCCAGGAGGCCCTGGGGGCCGCCTGCTGCAGACAGACTTGGGCTCATATTCTCCTCTTTAACTCCCTGGGCAACCTTTGGAAGGTGGTTTGATTTCTCCAAGCCTCTATTTCCTCATCTGTAAATTGGGAATAATGTCTAGGCTTCCTAAGGCTGTTGGGAGCTGTAAGGCAGCACAGAGCCTGGTGGGGTGTAGATCTGCAATAAATGTCCCCTTATCTCTCCTATGTCCCCTTTCCCTGGGGGAGCAGAATCCCTGAGCTGGAGGTGGTCAGGGAGGCCTCCCAGAAGAGGTGCTCTTGAGTTGGACCTTAGAAGAGGGCTGAGGCCATCGTGGTGAAAGTGGCCTAGGCCGGGGCCTGGGAACTGGGAGGTAGGACACAGGCCTCTGTTCTTGGGAGCCTAGGCCTTTCTCGGGGGACGGCAGGTGGAGCAGAGAGGGGTCCTGGGGATGAGGCCCCTAAGGACGCCCCCACCCAGGGACCAGGCTTCAGGAGTCACAGGAAAGGTTCCTTCCCAGATGAACTTGGTGTCTCATGGCTCCAGAGACCGGGCTGTCCCCAGGTACACACAGCAGAAAAGGGCAGCTTTCCTTGTCCATTTTCCAAAGTCGTGCTTAGCCTCAGCTGGCTCTACCCTAGGGGACACAGCTTGTCATGAAAGGAAGCGTTTGCTCTGCTGGCCTGGGAGTCAGAGCTGCAGGTCCTCACCCAGGCCTTCCCACAGCCTGATCTTGGCTGGTCTAGATGTTCTGGGGCCTCTCCCACCCCAACAGCCTCTGCTTCTGGCCCTGCAGGTGCTCTGCAAGATATGACCTTGTCAAAGCAAACCCACACCGCCCAGAAGGACATGGGGCTCCTGACAGCCATGCCCACGGCTCCGGAGCCCACCAGCATGGATACCATTGCTGCCTCCACCTCCACTGTGCCGGCCGGAGAAGGGCCCGAGGAGGGAGAGGTGGTACACCTGGCAGAGGTGGAGCCTGACTTTACTGGCAGGGAGAAGGAGACCACCCAGCCACCCAGTGAGACCACCCCCCACCCAACCACCCACCGGGCATCAACAGCAAGAGCCACCACAGCCCAGGGGCCTGCCACCTCCCATCCCCACAGGGCCATGCAGCCTGACCACCATGAGACCTCAGCTCCCACAGGACCCCACCAGCTTGACCCTCACACCCCTAGCGTGGAGCATGGACGTCCTTCTGCCACTGAGAGGGCTGCTGAAGATGGAGCCTCCACCCAGCTCCCAGCAGGAGAGGGCTCTGGGGAGCAGGTGAGTCTCTACCCACTGCAGTCCTCTGCATTTCCTGGGATGTTGGGGGCCAGTGGACAGGGTGGCTCCTAGTGCCTGGCAGAGCACAGTGCATCAGGGTGGGGGCACTGGCCTGATTATCTGGCACACCCAACCCCCTGTGAGCATGTCATATTCCCACCACGAAGACAGGGTCACAAGGTCTCACCTTCCCCCTGCCCCTGGGGCCCAGCCCAGGGCAGGACAGACTAAATATGAGACCAGAGCAAAAGAGTCCTTCAAGATCACCGAAGGGCCAGCTCTGGTGGCCTAGTGGTTAAGTTTGGCACGCTCTGCTTCGGCGACCTGGGTTCAGTTCCTGGGTGTGGACCTACACCACTCCTCTGTCAGTGGCCATGCTGTGGCAGTGGCTCACATACAAAAAGAGGAAGATTGGCAGTAGATGTTAGCTCAGGGTGATTCTTCCTCAGCATAAAAAAAAAGATCACTGAAAAGAAGGCTTCCCAAACTTAAACTTAAGCAAGGCCCCTGCTGCAAGTATAAAAGTTCTACCAAGTCTTACTTTTTATCTTATAGTGTCGTTTTAGTCTATTTATTTTTGTGTAAAAACGCGTGCTTATATCACTTGATGGGGTCTCTCTGCCACAGTGCAGCCAGGGTCCAGTGTGGGGTGGTGAGAGGGGCCTGGCTCTGGGGTCCAGCAGGTCCGGGTTTGGTTGTGTCTGACCTGGTGGCAACGGTGTCCAAGGACTGCTTCTGGGTTTGGAAATGGAACTGGATGCTGCTGCCAGCTGTGGCCCGCCCCGGCCTGATCCTGTCTCTGCTGTCCTGTAGGACTTCATCTTTGACATGTCTGAGGAGAGCACAGCCGGGGCTGCTGTGGAACCTGACCCACGGAATCAGCCCCCAGTGGATCAGGAGGCCACGGGGGCCTCACAGGGCCTCCTGGACAGGAAGGAAGTGCTGGGAGGTGAGTTTTCTCTCAGGTAGGTGGGGAGGGGGGCGACTCCTGCTCTGGGAATGGGGGGCTGTCTTTAGCCCTGGTGTGGGGCTGACCACAGCCGAGGCCACCTCTGGGGCTGCCCAGTGCGGGAGGGACTGCTGCTCAGCCCCAGGAGCAGCTGAGCTGAGCCAGCCTCTGTCTGCCCGCCCCAGGGGTCATAGCCGGAGGCCTTGTGGGGCTCATCTTTGCCGTGTGCCTGGTGGGTTTCATGCTGTACCGGATGAAGAAGAAGGACGAGGGCAGCTACTCCTTGGAGGAGCCGAAACAAGCCAACGGCGGGGCCTACCAGAAGCCCAGCAAGCAAGAGGAGTTCTACGCCTGACGGGGGAGCAGTTCTCCCCGTCCCCCTGCCACTCAGCCAGGCCCCCACTTGCCTCTTCCGTGAAGAACTGCAGGCCCTGCCTCCCCTGCTGCCATGCCACATCCCCAGTGCTCCCAGTGCCCCTGGCCAGCTCTCTGCGCACGGAGTTCTGGGGCACACTGGGAGCTCTCCTCTGCTTCTCTGACTTCTGCCTGGAGACTTGGGCGCAAGGGCTTTCTCGCATATGACCTTTCCACCACAGCCGGCACCTGGCATGTCACCATTCTGACTCGGTTCCTCCAAACTGGAGCAGCACCCCTCCAGGCCCAGCTCTGGAGAGAAAGGGGACCCCGCTGCTTTGGACCTGAATGGCCCGCTGGGGCTGGGAGATGCTGGGGCTGAGGGCTGAGGTCTGACACATCTGTAGCACTTACTGGGAGAGACCAACAGTCTTGGGGGCGTTTACCGCTGAGTGGCGGGGAGAGGAGTTCAGGGCTCCATCGGAATTCACTTTGTCTTGTGGGGGGTCTAATTTAGATATCAACTTGTTTTTGCACATGTTTCCTCTAGTTTCTTTGTTCATAGCCCAGTAGACTTGGTTACTTCTGAGGTAAGTTAAGTAAGTTGATTTGGTTATCCCCCATCCTGCTTCCCTCATCTCTGGTCAGAAGACAGTGTCAGGGTTAAGAAGACTTTTTTTTTTCTAACTAGGAGAACCAAATCTGGAAGCCAACATATAGGCTTAGTTTGTGTGTGTCTCTGAGTTTGTCGCTCACATGTGCAACAGGGTATGGGACGTCAGTTGGGTGGCCCCGTTGGTGGGTTGGCCGATCCCGGCTGCCATGGGCAGTCACCTCTTTGAGCGGTCATGCCTGTGTCCGTGAACTCGGGTCCCCGGCCGTGGCCTGGGCTGCTGTGATGTTGAGAAGCCCGTGTGAGAACTGAGTCCTGGTGCCTCAGGCTGGGGGTCGAGGGGAGAGGACTGTGCGGCTGGAGAGGTGGTGGGGCCCGGTGAATCTCCCGCAGACTGAGCCCTTCCTTTGGCGCCATCTCTGGGCTGTTGGACTCTTTCTCCTCGAAGGTGATGAGAGGGTTCTCGGGCACACCTGGCACTGACCTGCTCCACGAAGGACGAGGTTCACCTGTGATTAGCTCCTGTGGCCCTACCCTGGGCCGGAATCAGGAATGTTCCAAAGAGTGATAGTCTTTTGCTTTTGGCAAAACTCTACTTAATCCAATGGGTTTTTCCCTGTACAGTAGATTTTCCAAATGTAATAAACTTTAATATAAAGTAGTTGTGAACTCCACTGCCTTTGCTTCTTTTCTCTGTGCTGGTTGTGTGGACGTGACCAGCCTTTACTCGAAACACCAGTGATATTGGGAAACTTGGCTAAAAGCTCTGTGCTTCATCTTTCCTGTGGGGAGGGATTCAGGGGCCAGAGTCCTTCTGGTTTGTTTTTTGTTGTCTTTGCTAAAATTCTTCTGGAGGTCGGTAGGTTCAGCCAAGGTTATATAAGGCCTGATGTCAGTTTCTGTGTTGCCAAGCTTGAAGCCCTGTCTCCTAAGTGGCTAAAGAAGCTGTGATGGCCCCAGCACAGCTTGACCAGAGACCCCTGGCCCTATGGAGGCCTAGAGCCAAGGCCTGCCTCTCAGACACCTTGGACAGTCCTCTCACACCTCTGCTAGGCCCGGAGGCCCCTGCCTGGGGCTCCTGGGAACTCCTGTGCTTGCTTATTTAATTTGACAATGTTCCAGCTGCTCTGTGGGCCGTCTGAGAGGGGGGCTGTCTGTGACTCAGAGACGCACCGCCAAACAAAGGGAACCTGTGCCCTGTGTTCGACGCTGGGACTTTCTCCCAGAGTGCATGACTGGACACGACTTGGGGGTGGGGAAGGGGTCCGTGACCGTGCTCATCTCTGCTGGTCCATGGGATGACACTGAGCCTGTGGCTGGGCCCATTCATGTAACTGTAATAAACGGTACTTGTCATTTTGGGCTGTGGTGGTGGTTGAGTCTCTTCTTGGCCTGGTGATGTCCTTTTCTGTCACCTCCTTGGGGGGAGCCTGGCTCTGGACTGTGCTGTGGCTTGGTGAAGAACAGTAGGGTTAGCACTGGTCCCTTGGCTGTAAGGGAAGGCTGTGCCCTCCTCTCCCCTCCTCCTGCAGCCCTGTGTCAGGCCTCTAGCCTCGCCTCCTCCCAGGGCTCTGCCTTTCTCCTGCCCAGCCCCTCCTTGCTCATTCCCTTCCTCAAGGACACGAGGCTCTCTACTACTCTAAGTTTGCTAGCTATTCTGTTTGCTCATTGTCATGCGACTCCTGAAGACTTACTGGCAAATCGTCTGAGGGCCAAAGGTCTAAAGTCTACCCATAAGGGGAAAACTAAGTGAAACTTGGGAGTTAAGAAGTGGAGGGCATTGCAGGAGCCCCTGAGTTCCAAGAGCACCTGGCTGCCCTCTCCTTCCTCAGAGTCTTGTCCAGGCTGCTGACCCCCGCCCAGCCCCTCAGCTGCCCCTCTGTGGCGGGTCTCCCTGCCTGGGGCCCTTGGCACCTGAGCCGCTCTCTGGCCGTGGTTGCAGGCCAGCCCCTGACGCCAGACCCAGGTGTGTCCCTCCTGGGCCCCGCACCTGCTTGTGGGCAGGGACTGCAGGCTCCGGGCAGCTCCGCAGGTTGAATTCTACTCTCCCTGACACATTGTGCCCAGAGGGTCTGGAGCCTGAGACAAAGTTCAGATCATTCGTTCGTTCAGCAGACACTGAGAACGCTGAATGCCGATTTTCTGCCAGTCCTCAGCTGGAGAGTGAGACGCAGTTGTAGAATTGGCTAGCTGGATATTAAGACTTGGACTGAGCTTACTCTGGGCCAGACAGTGCTTGCCAGCCCGTCCCACTCCTCTCTCCTCTCGCTCGGCTGCCTCTGCTTCCTGTTCTCTGCTCCCACCCCAGGGCGCTGCCAGGACAGGGTGGGGCCATGAAACAGGCTGTGCTGAGTGTTTGAGACTAACAGTGAAGAAGCTAAAACGTGAAGGGGTTCAAACATCGTCTCCTCAGGCACCATCTCTTCCCATCTCTCCTCAGGCCTCAGCTTGCTGCCCTTGTTGCACAACCTGACCCCCTTCTCCCCTTTCCTGCTTTCCCAAGACTCCTCACCCCCCTGGCACCTGGGAACAGAGCAATTGAGCACTATTTCCTCTCTCCCTCACCTTTGGGTCATGCCCACATGGCCTGGCTGTGTGTGTTCCTACTCTGTGTGGGGATGGAGGACTCACTGAATTTTCCACTGAGTTCTTTCTGAATTAACGAGCCATCTTCTCTTTGATTGTGTCACCTTTTGAATTTGCAGCCGCTTTCTGCTTTAAGTTGTACTTCCTGCCTTGCTTGCCTCTCCAATCGCGCCGTTTTCACGTCCGAAACAAAGATGTGCAGCCCTGCTCTCAGGGAGGTTGCGGTGCAGGGGGAGAGACGAGTGAGAGCCATCCCAATGACAGAGTGCTCTGTGTGGGCTGCGGGGAGACAGGGGCACCTAACTTGGCGTCTGGGTCACAGGAGGTGCCCAGAGGTGGCGCTTGAACTGGGTCTTGAAGAACAAATTCAAATCGGCCTCTCAAACAAGGGGGAGAAGGCATTCCAGGAGGAAGGCACAGCTTCAGCAAGAAGAGGGACTCGAGGCTTCGGGCTGGATGTGAAATGAAAGCAGGTGTGAGAAGAGACGAGGCTGGACTGTGGTGAGAAAGTGGCGGTTGCTCTGCCTCGTAACCTCTCCGAGGCTGCCGAAGCCTGGAGCCTGGGTGCGGGTGCAGGAAAGATTAGGAACTGCAGAGGGATGTGGGGACAGAGGCCCAGTGAGAGGAAAGCGGCTGGCATGCTGAGGGATGGGGAGGAGGGGCTGGATTTGAGAACTCTTTAAGAAGTGAAACTGGGAGGACCTCTGAGGTGTGTCCCCACCTCCCACAGGTACAAGTTCTCAGGAGGAGCCTGAGGGAAAAGGTGCCTGTGATGAAGTCGTCTTCTGAGCTGGGGGTCAAGGGTGGGGGCTAATGGAGCAGAAGGGACAGTTGTCCCAGAGCTGGGCGTCGAGGGCGGTGGTCTCTCCCCCATCCCAGGTTAGGTACTGATGGTAGCTGGACCCCAAAACAGCATCGGGGAGAGAAGGCTTTTAAATGGGTCTGCAGGGAACTACTCTGCAGAGAGAAGCTCCCGGTCCATGCTCCCACCTCTCCGGCGCTCTGTCACATCTCTCCCCGCCAACCCACCCCATCCCCGCCTCTCCAGCCTGGCAGAAGAGAAAGGCAGCTGGGCTGCCCCGGGAGAGGTGAGCTCCTGGTTCCTGGAGCTGCAGGAGCAGAACTGGGGGAGCACCCTGGGCCGGGAGCCTAGAGGGGCTTGGGATCCTGCCAGCTCTGCCTGCAGGACACAGCCGTCACCTGGCTCTCTCCCTTCCTCCCGCTCCCCAGCACCACTGCACCCCAGTACCTATCCTTGAGCCACCCCAGCTTTGTACCCACTCATGGTGTGTGGGTGTAGGCCCTCAACAGTGTTACCCCACGCCTGGTCAACTTCAAGGCTGGGCGCAAAGCTCCTCGGGGGAAACACTGAGTCCTTTGCACCCCCATAACTTCTGGACCTCTCCTCTCAGCGCCTCTCGCCAGGTTGCCGCCAACAGGTGCCTGTTTCCACACTGGCTTGCTCCTACTCCGGGGGCCTCTTGAGGGCTGACACTTTCTTATGACCCATCGTGAGCACGTCACGCAGGGCTCGCTGCCAATATGGGAGTCTCTGCCTTTGGGGAGCTCACCGTGGCTGCCCGTGCTGCCGTCCTGCTCTGAAAGTCAAGCAGTCTTTAGAAGCTTATTAACAGTGCAAGACACCACCACACACCCACCAGAAAGGCTGACATTAGAGACGGATAATTGTTGGGCATGTGGAACCACCAGAACTCTCCTGCGCTGTTGGAGAGCGTTCCAGTCGATACGAGCACCGTGTGGCAGTATCCACGACAGCTAAACATCGGCCTGCCCCGTGACCCAGGCAGAAGGAGAGCGCGTGTCTGCTGAAGGGCAGGTGTGAGAACATCCACAGTAGCTTCATTCATCATAGCCCAAATGTGGAACAACCTGAATGTCCATTAACAGGAGAATGCATGAATAAATGGTGGTACTGGCACACAACGGAATACTACTCAGCAATAAAAAAGGACGAACTGCTGCTACACGTACAACACAGATGAACATCACAGGCAGTGTATTAAACACAAGAAGCCAGGCACAAAAGAGCCCATACTGCACAATTCCATTATATACAGTTCAGGAACAGGCAGAGCCAATTGATGGTGACAGACACCAGTGGTACCTCTGCTGGAGGTGTGGTACTGACTAGGCAGGGATGTGAAAGAACCTTCTCGGAAAGGTTCTCTGGAATGTTCTCTGGCTTGATGTAGGTGGTGATTACAAGGGTGTATGTATATGTAAATAAATCATCAAGTTACACACTTAAGATGAGTGTACTCTGTGTATGTTATTCTGCAATAAGAAAGTTGAAGGGGGAAAAAAGCTTATAAAAGGGCTTCTGAGATTCTAATTAGTTCCTTTAAACCCCACTGTAGCTTTTCCAGCAAAAATGAAGGAGGCCCGCTTGGCCTACGCTGTCTTCAGGATTCCAGAGGATTCTAATTTATGGGCAGAGAGGCCCAGGGCAAAAGCCGTTCATGGCTGCTTGCTGAATGGAACAAGCTGGGTGCTTCCCAGGGCTGACCCCTCCTCAGCCTGCCCGGAGGGTGGGCACAGCCTGGGGGCAGCCCCGTGACCCTCCTCCCCCAGCTGCAGCCAGACCCCTGTCTTCCTCTGTTCCTGGAACCTGCCCGACCCGGCGGTGTTTCCAGCACTTAAGGCTAGGAGCTGAGCCGCTCCTCCACTCCAGGAAAATATTTGTTCAGGGACTTGGCACCCGCAGAAGAGGAAATAAAAGCCACCTTGGAGTCGAGCAGGCTGCGCTGCTGTGGGTTGCTTTGTCTGCCCATCCAGATTGCCTCAGCAGGCCCTCGGGCCCGCCGTCTGGGGCCCAGGAATCCCACCCCAGAGACAGGCCTGCCTTAGGGATGACGTTCACTCGGTTCAGGAGTTGGCTCAGTCAGCAAACATTTATGAAGCCTACTGTGTGCCATGCATGGCCCTGGGTCCTGGACAGTGTTGGTGAACCAGGCCCTGTCCTTACATTCCAGGCTGTTGCGAGGTAGTGAGGGAGGCTGACCACTGGAAAGGCCATTATGGCCCAGTAGGAGCATTGGCCAGGGTGCTAGGGAGCCAGCCAGGCAGGGCAAGATGGCCAGTCCAGGGAGGATGGGCAGGCACCTGGCGTCAGGCTGAAGGATGAGTACGGCGAAGTTAAGGGACGATCAGAGGGCCAGAGTATTCCAGGAAAATGGAACAGCATGGCCAAAGGCCCAGAGGTAAGAGAGAGCAAGAGGCTTTGGGGTGTGGAAGGTAGATGGGGTTGGCTGCAGTCGGGGCCCAGGAGTCAGGAGGCGGGGGGTGGGGGTGGGGGGAAGCAGCCTTGGGCGCTGTGGGACCTCCCAGGGGGTGGGGGGAAGCAGCCTTGGGCGCTGTGGGACCTCCCAGCGCGGGTTCCGGAGCGTGGACTTTATCCCCAGGGCAGCTAAAGTTTTTGTTTGTTTTGCAACATTTAAACACCTTGATTTTGATTCTTTTTGATACTGAAAAGTATAAAGAAGAAAACAAAATTGGCCTCAAATCCCACCACCTGATGACATTTGAAAAATTACAGTACTCTGTGCACAGGATTAGAAATCCAGGCGGAACAGAAAAGTCCACAATGGAAGTGAAAACCCCCTTCTCCCCACCTGTCTCTCTCGCCAAAGGCAACTTCATTTAACAGGTTTTCAGTGTGTGCTTCCAGAAATTTTTTCCATGCATATACTTGTGATGATAAGTCTACGCATTTAGAGAGTTAGAACAAAGGGATGGTTCTATATGCAAAGGTCTGCAGCGTCCTTTCCTGATGGTTTCATTTCAGCACGTGTAGTCGGTTCCACCCCATTCTTCTTAGTGTCTGTGGAGTGTGTACGATAGAGCGTTACTGATTCGCCTCTTCCCTCTTGGTGGGCTTCTTATTTCCAGGCTTTTGCTACTACAAACATTGCTGGAATAAACCTCCCCATACAGCCATCACACACTATCGTATGACACAGACACAGTGCACTATCTGTATGCACTGGGACACCTTTCTAGCAGTGGGTTCTAGATCGAAGGGGATGGTCTTTACGATCACCCTCCAAAAGGTTCACCACTTTGCCACACCTGTCACCACACCTAGACTGCGTGTGGGAGTCCTGGAGGCCACCCCCTCACCTGTCATGACACGTACCAGCGAATGTTTCCTCTCTGTTTCCCACTGGGGTGGGGGATAGAGACAATCACATGGTTGTTTCGATTTTCATTTATTTAATTGTAAATGAGAATAGGAATCTTTTCATATGTTTTCTGCTACTTGTACTTCTTTTTTCATAAGGGAACTGCTTTTTCACATTTTTTGGCTCATTTTTCTAATGGGCCTTTTGTCTTTTCCTCATGGATTGGCATGGGTTCCTTGTGTGCTAATGATTTTGAGGGAGTGGCTTTGGTCTCCAAAACGTCCCTCTGGCTGTGGTGTGAGGGGAGTAGGGGGCTGGTCAGCTGGGAGGCCCATGCAGGGGGTCCCTGTGAGAGGTGCATGGCCCTGGGGCAGGGAGCTATGAAGACATTCAGGGAGGAAGACCGACAGGACTGGCCAGTGGATTGATTTTTTTGTGCAGTAGTCCAGGGGCTTTTGGGTCAGTGAAAAAAAACGTTGCCAACTGCCCTCCCCAAAAGTTGTGACATAGGGTTTGTATTGATAAGCCACATAGCTGGACCCGAGCCTCCTCGGGCCACCTGCCTGGTGGTTTGTGTGCCCCCTTACCTTTCTGTCTGTGTGTGGCATGAGAGGAGTGGGGTAACAAGGAGGAGGGAGGTGTCAAGGACAGTTCCCAGGTTCCCACTTCAAATATTATGGTCCCATAAACCATGGAAACGTCTCAGAAATTCCAGGATTTCAGCACATAGTTACTGATTGACCCACACCCGTCCGCGTCAGGCTGAAGCGATCCAGAGCTCCCCAAAAGGGAAATAGGGGTGCACTGGGCCTGAGCACATGTTGGGGGAGAGCCAGGGGGTCCCCAAGTGAGCACAGGCTTCTGGGTCCCACTCCCTTCTACGTGCAGAGCAGAGGGCCTGGCACATAGGAGGCGCTTTGGAAATAACTACTAGTGAATTTGGTGAATATTCAAATTTACGTTAAGGTCAAAATGAGTGGAAAAAGGGGCAGAAAAGAAAACGTAATCTTTTTTCTATTTAAAAAAACATTAAGATCCATTTTACATACAGTAAAATTCATTTTTATTGTACGATTCTTTTACAAATGGGTACAGTCATGTAACCACCACCACAATTGTGACAGAGCAGTTTCAGCACCCAGAAACTCCCCTGTGCCCCTTTGCAGTGGAACCACCCCCCCAGCGCCTGGCGACCACCCCTGATCTGCCTCTGTCCTGGTAGTTTTGCCTTTTCCAGATGTCCTATAAATGGAATCATATAGCATGAAGCCTTTTGAGTCTGGCTTCTTTCGTTTAGGAGACTGCATCTGAGCTTCACTGGAGCTGTCTCATATAGCAGGAGTTTGCTCCTTTTCATTGCTGAGGAGTAGTCTGTGGATTTGTAATCACCCAAAACTAGAAAAACCCAAATGCCCTCCAACTATAAGGATTTCCTTATTCCTGGATTCATAAATCAAAACACTTCCTTTGTCCAAGTACAAATCGTGAATTTAGCTCCAGAAAGCATGGTCCCTATTGTCTGAGGGTGAGACGTTACCTGCAAGAATCTTCTAGGCTGGGAGGCGCCTGATGAGGAGAGGGGCGGGGCCAGAGGGTAGGGCAGGACACCTGCTCCAGGACTCTTGGACCGACTGTCCCATCTCCTTTGGGGCAGGCCCAGCCCCAGCCCACACAGCGCCTCTGGTGAATTGGAAAAGGGTTCCCCATTTGGGGCCCAGCTCAGTTAGTGGATGGTGTCCTTGTCCTGTAAGAGAAAGGCACCCTTTTCTCCAGGCCCGTAAGCCTCACACTGGGACAACAGGATTTTGGTCCCCACTTGCTCCTTGACCCAGGCAAAGCCTACACAACCACATGGGGCAGCCCAAATTGGGGCCTCCCACCCTCAAAGACGGCAGAGTGCTGGGACCTGCAGACTCGGGCGTGAGCAAGCGTGAGGCCCTGTGTGAGCCTCAGAGCTGGCCTGTGTGGTGTCCCCTGGTCTGCATCAGAGCCCCCATGGGCAGTCTGGCCCCCAGAGACTTTCCTAGGGGCGCATCTTCAATCCCAACCCTTCCTAGGCCGGGAGGCCTGACTGGCCAGGACCCACGCTGGCCTCTGGCCAGTGGCCCTGCTCCAGCAGTCCCGGGTCTAAGGGCTTACCTCAACAGGGGCTCTTAGTCCCCATGTTAACCCTGAAAGTGAAGGTGGTGTGGGGGAGCAGGAGATGTGGTTACCCTTTCAGAGCTTGTGGAGAAGGCGGGACAGCACGGTAGTTAAGAGAGAGACTGGAGCCAAATGCCCAGGCTCAAAATCCTGGTTACTCCATCTACCAGTGGTGTGGTCTCCCTTACAGGGTGTCCCGAGGACTAAGCGAGCGTTATGCGGACAGCATCAGACATCGTGGTTAAGTGACAGTGCCAAGGGCTGGGAAGGTGTCAGGAGCCCCAGTGTGGATGTTCACTTGCTGGCGTTCTCTCCCCCTGGACCTCCGTTTCCCCATCTGTAGGATGTGGCTGTAGTTGAGATGACCCCTCACACCTTTCAGGATTCTGCCAGAGCAGGGTGACCAGACCCAGTTAGAACCAGGTCCTGGGCCTTCGATGCTGTAGACCCTGGCACCCACCCTCCTGGGAGGTAGTCCCTGCAGCCTGAGGGACTGCACCAGGCCCCAAGCGTCCCCATTGCTCCCTGAGCCTCCTGGTGGGTCCAGCCTGGCTACTCTGAGCCGTGACAGAACCTGTGGTGTGTGGGCTTGTCCAAGTTCCAGCTAATCACTGCCTGGCCATAGTCCACAGAAGGAGGAAGACTTATCAACTCCTTTTCTCTATACCACAAGGTTCTCAAGGCCATATAAAATATTTCTATATTTTTCTCTTTTTAAAATTAGGATGCTTTGCCATATCAGATGTGCTACCACTAGAACCTATTAGAGAAGTCCTGTTTCCTGGCGTGACAGACAGGCAGCTTTCAGGCTGGAGAATGCAGACACAAAGTCGGGTTTCTTTCCTTCCTTCCTTCATAGGGAATTTGACCATGCTCTTCACAACAAAGGGCCACATCATCACTGTTTCTCAAGGTGGGCTTAGCTGTCCCTGAGATGCGCCTTTCAGCTATAGTCCAGCAGGAAGCTGGCAACCCAAGGCTCGTAGGTCTCCCCTCCCCAAATAGGGCTTCCACCTACAGTGTTCAAGGGGCTGTCCCAGTCCAGTCATCACCTTCTCACAAACTCCTGGGGCTGCGTAGTAGTGCCGGTGTTGTCATCACTCCCATTTTACAGATGAGGAAATAGAGGCCTGGAGAGGAGAAAGACTTGCTCAAGGCTACAGGGCTGGAACTTCAGGCACCCCCTCCCCCCACCCAGTTATGTGACCCATGGTGGGAGTAGACGGTGGGGAGAGGCTGGCCTCTCTGCCCGGACACTCTCAGTCCAGGCCCGACAGTCAGCCCTTCTTCTCAGCCCTGCCTTTCCAAGCCCCTTCCTCACCTGCACCCACAGACAGAGCAAGTTTCTCCTAGGAGCCAGGAGCAGCCCCTCGCCCTGCAGAAGGCAGGCCAGGGGCCTGGATCCGGTGCTCAGCCAGGCTCTGCTGGGACAAGCTGCAGGACTGCACAGAAGCCTACACCTCCCAAGGCTCAGTTTCCTTGTGAAAATTAGGGACACCAGTGCCTACCTTCAGGTTCAGATGAGACTTTGCAAGAGATTTTTAAAAATTCTGTCTCCTGATACATGCTGGGCAACAGGGTTTTGCGTAATGACTACTAATGTGCCAGGCCCTGCCCACGCTTGCCCTCGGATTTCAGGGACACAGTAGCACAGTGGTGGGAGCAGGAGCTTTGGAATCAGACCCCACTTTACTTGCTGGCTAAGTATAAACTGCACAGAACCTTTGTTTTCTCTTCTGTGAAATGAGGCTGACAGCTCTTATCTCATAGGGCTGTGGGGAATGAAATAAGATAATGTGAGTAAAGAGCATCACAAAAACTGCATTTTGCTGTGTGCAGTTTGCAAGCCTTCCATAAATAGTGGCTATTACTCTTCTGTTCACAAAAACCCTGAGGGGCAAGATTACTACCCCCATTTTACAGATGGGGAAATGGAGGCCCCAGGCCATCACTTCATACAGCTACTGAGTCGCCGAGCTGACATACAGACCCAGGTCTTTTTCCCTCGGAAGCCCATGGCATTCCCTGTCACCCTGCTGCTTCCTGTTTCCCCATTTTGGTCACAAAGGATCACCTGGACAGGACGTGGGGAAGGTTTTTCCAGGCCGGGGCTGCCCCAGCCAGCCCGAAGGCTATTCCCAGGCATGGGGAAGGGTGGCCTCCCCGAAATGACTGGGTGAGGTGCCAAAGTCAACAATGATAACCTGCCCTGCAGGAAACCATGGTCACAAAGATACAAACAACTGGGAGCAGGGTGGCAGTGCAATTCCGCCCCAACCCCAGCCAGCTCTGTGCCCCTTGTGCCAGAGGGCAGCCTGGGGGTGACACTGGCATATCTCAGATCCAGGAGCTGGGGGACGCCCCCTCCCTCAATAAGGGGTGAGTATGGCAGTGTCCCCCGTCCCTGTCCTGCAGCTTTCCTAGAAAGTGGGCCAAGAAAGTGGCACCAGGTTCTGCTGGGAAAAGTCCAAGAGAGCTACTGGGGACCCTGGGGTAGCTCTTCCCCTGGAGCCCTGGGCCCCGAGCACACCACTGCGTGCATCTCACTCCCGCGGCACAATCACCAGGGCCTCTTCTGGGTCGGGGGCTGGGATCCAGAGACCCAGCCCTGAACATGGCCCTGGCCTCTGCAGAGCCCACAGTCTCATGGCAGAAACAGACGCCCATTATTAAATAATGTGGATGTCCAAGGGCAGGAGTCTAGGGACACAGAGGAAGGGCAACTAATGCAGCTTGAGGAGTTAGAGAAGACGGCCTGGAAGAGGAACCATCAGAACAGGGGATCATCAAAGGAGCAGGCCAAGCCACACGGGATAGTGGTGTTTTTGGCAAGTGCTAGGTGCACTTGGGGACCCACAGGTGCCACCCAGTGTGCTGGGAGTGGGCAAGCAGTGACAGAGGAGGCCGGAGGGATAACTGGGGTCAGTACAGGTGGGCTTGTACCCTAGGTCAAGGGGGAAGCGTACAGATGGAGGTGTGCTGCAGCCCACATCTCCAGGCTCGTGAGAGCTGATCATACACGAGTCAGTGACCTCACTCAGGTAGTTTGAAATTGGCCACGGCAGGAATATTTACACCATGGGAATTGGCAAGTGTTACAAATCAGAGCCAGTTGTTTAAAAAAATAATAAAGTGCAGTCTTCCATGGATTTTAAAATAAGGGCACGGGATAATTAGCTTTGTTCCTCAGAAGGACGCTCTGGCTGTTGAAATATGAAGGATGGGTGGACGGGAACGGGCATGGAGCCTGGAGCTGGGCCTTGGGTGACCTGGTGAGGGTGTGAGGCTGCCTGAGAAGGGCTAGGTGGTGGGAGAGGACAGGCCCAGCCGTCACCTGACCCTGCAGTGTCACTCAGCCTGGGGGTGGGGTGGAGGACTAGGTAGCTCCCTCAGCCTCCCTCAGCCTGAGCCTGAGAATCTGCAATAAAACTCTTAATGGAAAACACCTGGGGCTCTGCCCCTGCCAGGCTGTGAGATGGAGGTGGGAGGGAGCTGAGGGTGGGAGGGAGCTGAGGGTGGGTGGGAGCTGAGGGTGGGAAGTGAGGGTAGAGAAGGACCTCGCGCTCCATCTGTTCACTTGTTCATTCATCAGCTCCTGCAAGACTTTCACACAGCTCCCGGGACCTGGGCCTGGGTGAGGAGAAGGAGGCGCTGAAGAAAGAGGGACCAAGGAGACAGTAGTGGGATCTCCGAGCACGGCCCCTCTTGATCACCTGAGTCAAAGTGCTGACTGTGTGGGTGCTTATTCTATGGAAGCTTCTGGTCAAGCTCACAGTGTGTCAGAGCCACAGCCAGGCTGGGTCCCAGGTCTCCCACGTCTTCCCCACAGAGTCCTGTGTGGGGGTGGGGGGTTGATTGGTGAGAGCACAGGAAGGATGAAGGCTGAGTCCCCACCAATGACCCCCAGGATGCACGGGGGAAGGAGGGTCTGAGACTCCAAAGGGGAGACCTGGCTGATCCCAAAGCCCGCTGGGGCTTGGCCTGGCCCAGCCTGGCCTTCAGATCAGAACTGACCCATGGGCTTTAGTGCCTGGACATCTGTGGTGGCCCTGGGTTGAGGCTGGGCTCCAGGCCCTCTGCCCACCCTTCTCTTGAGGGAAGCACTGACAGAGCAGGAGGGCATTTCCAACCAGGCAGCATTTCTCTTTGGCGTCCCAAGATGGTTCAGGACTGGCCTAGAAGCAGCTGTGGGGCTCCCGGCCCCTGTGTTGACTGGCAGAGCACTTGGGCTCCTGGCCAGAAGTGCCTGTGGTCACCACCCAGGTGGGTTGGAAAATGGAAAAAGGATGTTCTGGCACTGGGGAAAATGCTACTTTATGAACTGAGTTTCTACCTGTTGTGCACCTTCTGAGCCCTCCTCTGCACCCAAATTCTCCCCAGGGACGGGTGACCCCAGGCCCAGCCTTGGGGCATCAGGACCACACAGAGCGTATTTGTGCACATTAGAAACAGCGCCTCCTCCCAGCAAATCCAGCCCTGAGGGCACATGGGGAGGAGCGTGGCCATGGCTTTGATCACAATTAGAAAGGAGGACACTCCTTCAAGCAGACACCGCCCTTGTGCAGTGACGGTGTGCACAGATGCCCCCGGCGGCCCCGAGCATGCCCTCCACTAGCTGGAGGAAAGGGCTCCATTTGCACACACACAGTTCTGCCCTCTGTGCCCTTCCCCATCCACAGGCCACCCTGGTCCTTGTTAATAAACAGCCCCGAAAAGGATGGGAGGGACTTGGATGGTGGGGAGGGGTGCCATGAATGCAGAAATCCTCACACACTTAAAGGGCTGTGGGAGGCCTCGCCCGCTCTGAACCCCACTCTAACCGCCCTGCCCCACCCCAGCTGACAGTTCTGCCGCAGGCACTTCTGGGAGGGGAAGCCCACACTCCTTCTGGGCACCATGTGGGGAGGGAGGCCCAGGCATCTGGAGATGAAAGGCACAGGACCTGCTGTGGCCCCAGCCTCCACCCAGGAGGCAGCCCAGCTGTCCCCCCAGGGCTTCCCTCTGGTGCCATGTGGTCCCATCCAGCCCCTACTCCACCCGCAGACACGACCCTCCTGGGTAGAGGATCTGGCCTTGCCAGCTGGGCTGTGAGAGGTGGCCACCTTCATCTCAGCCCTTGAAAGTCAAATACCCTCCCAGCACCCTGGCACTCTTCCAACCATCCACCCTTTAGGGCGAGTCCTCTGGGAAGGAGGGGAAGGAGCCCAGAGTTGCAAGCCAGCAGGAGCAGGGACACACCCTATATCTTGGGTACATCCCTTCCCTCCTGGGCCTCGAGTCTCCTCATCTGTAAAACAAGGTCAGAAAGTTACCTAATGTGCACGTGAGAGGCAGAGCTGGGATAGGAACCCAGGATGCCCAACTGCAAATCTTCCTCGCGGCACCACAGGGTCCCCCTGCCAGTTGGGGCAGATGGCGCTAACTGGGACGTGCCCCTCATGGGATGCTTTAGGACATGGTCAGCCCCTCAGTGCTTCTCCACGTACATGGATTCTGAAAGTCACAAAACTGGGAGGATTCTTAGGGTTCTTGAGGCCACACCCTTGAAATTGAGGTTCAGAGAAGGGGAGAGATTTGCCAGTCAGAGGGGAAACCAAGACACCCTGGTCTCCTTGCTCCCAGCCCAGGGTTCTTTCTGCTGCTCAGGGCGGCCCTCTAGATACCCATCCGGTTAGACTGCACGGTCATCGAGCCCGTATTGTGACTGGGGGCCTCCCTCCCACGAGAGGAGAATGTCCCCTGGAGAAGCAGAAGCGGATGCGCCTCCCTCTGTGACTGCAGCTATCACATGAGGCCACCCTCTCCCTCTGTCCCCAGTCACTGACTCACAGAACAGCAGTTAGTTCCTCGAAGGGAAAGGAGCAGCGGCCAGTGGCCTGCGGAAAGAAGTTGTTGAGAGCTCCCTGGGCGGGTCAGCTGCTAAGACCAGGCCCCGGGTTTATGCAGGACTGGAAGAAGCTGGGCTGCTGCCTGCAAAGCCTGAGGCGGGGCTGAGCCCACAGGCAGGAATTCCTGTGGCTCTCATGGGGCCAGCTTCCTTAGGCCTGCGGAGTAGAGAGAGGGCTGAGGAGCAGAGGGGCTGGGGCTGAGGAATCAGTCCATCACCGAGGCCCCGCCGAGTACCTGCGGGATGCCCAGCTCCGCTGAGTACCTGCGGGATGCACAGCCTGAGTCCCCTTCTGGGATAGGTACCCTGTGGTCCCGCCGGGAAGACAGTATCTGGGGAATCGGCACTGTGAGCGAAGACTCTAAGCCCTGCAGGAGCGAGGGACGGAGGCAGAAGCCTGCTGAGTGCTGAGGGTATCAGACGGGGGCCCGCAGACTGGCCTGGAAGGATGGGTAGGATTTTCCCATGGGAAAAGTCTACAGATATGAAAAAATAGGAAAACAAGGTCCAGTGGGGGAAGTGAGCTGGCGGCTGATGAGCTCCAGGGCCTGGACCGGCCCCTCTGGGCAGTGCTGAGGAGGGTGCTGGCTCTCCAGGAGCAATTTCCCTGCAGCAGCTGCAGCAGTGGCCAGACCAGGCCACGCCCAAGGGCCATGATGGCTCTGGGGACTGTGATGACATGGGCTACAGCGAGCCAGGGGCCACCCCCTGACCCCTGATTCCCAGCACTCCCTCCTTGCTGGAGGATGACTTCCCGTGAGGGTTAGTCAGCTCTGCAGGTGCCCCCAGGCGGGCAGCTCAGATAGCACAGTTAGTGCCTCCACTGGGCTGGGTTGGGGGGCAGCTTCTCTTGGACCTTCTAGGTGTTTACTTTGTCCTGTCCGGGAGAGCCTTCCATCTCACTGCTGCCTCTCCCCATAGCTCCTTGCGTGCCACGGGCAGCCACCTGGAAGAGAGATCCCCAGGAGCAGGGACCACACACCAGCAGAGCCAGAGCCCCAGGATGGACTACGTGGATTTCCCTCTCTCCCCCTCCTCTTCATCCCACATGCTGTTCTGGCCTCTACATTTCCTAATTATTTTCTCAGCAGCTGACCTTTGATTTCAAGATCTTCAGAACTCACAGGGCAGGCTTCCAGGAGGAGGTGGTCACTGAGCTGGATCCTGGAGTGCTAGGAAGATCTGTCTGCAACTCCAGAAACTTCCAAGAGTTAGAAGAGGGCCGAGGCTCTGAGTGGAAGCAGCTCGGCCCCTCGTTCCCCATTGTCACTCTGACCCGTAGATTCTCTTCAGGCACAAGTGGGAGTGGAGTAGGGGGTTGAGCGGTGAGGGCCGGGCTGGACTGAGGAGTTCTCAGTCTGTGTGACAAAGGATTTTGTCTGCCTGGTGGGATCTCCAGGTTCGGGCAGCCACCTGGGGACACAGCAGGAGGATTTAGAACCCAGAGAGAGGGAGAGAGAGGAGTGGGCACAGAGAGAGAAGTGGGTGAGGCCATCTCTCCTCTTTGCCTCCGCCATCCTGAACGCAGGAATGCTCCTGGCTCTCACCCAGCGTCTTGGGGTCTCTGTTGCCATGTGCCTGCTCCTTAGCTTTTCCCTGGAGCCCCTGGTGATTTTTGGATGGTTCACTGGTGCCCACCCCCAAAAAGGCCTTCTCCCCATGTTGTGGGGCTGCTGCGGGAGTCCAGCCCTGGGAGAGAGTCCAGCACAGAGAGTGGTACGTTCGCCAGGTGCACTGACTGGAGGGCCGGCCAGACGCCACCAGCTCGTGACAGTTACAATACCAGGCCCCTCCCCCACCCTGCCAGTGAGACTGATGACTTCCTGAAAAGGGGTTAAATGGGGGCTTTGTGACATGGAACATCTGATGTGACCTGAGAACTTCCTGTTCAAATGACCCCTGGGGCTCCTGACCTCCGAAAGTGTCCCGTGCACAGTCAGAATGAGCCCTGGGAGTCATACTCCTCTAAGAAGAGCTGCTTACGGGCTGTGCCCGCCCTGGCCACCAGAATCCAGGCTCCCCTACTCCCGTAGGCTCTGAGGTGCTGCCACAGAGGCTGTTTGGTGGTCTTGAGGCTCAGGGATTCAACAGGGGAATCCCAACAGGAAGTGGATCTTCCCATCAGAAGGCGTTTCCGACACCTCTCCCCCCATTCAGGGCACTTAGGAAAATGGATCCCAAACCCCCAGTGCTGAACTCCCAGGGCCTAAAGGCTCCTGTGTGTGAAACTGCCCAGGGCTCCCACTTAGGGCTTGTTGGCGGCCTCGAGGGTTCCCTGAGAATGGCTGAGCAAGCCTCCACTCTATAGGGACCCCTGTGTCGCCTGTCCTTATACGAACTGGACCATGAGGGGTGGGCAGTAGGCTCATCTCAGTCTCTACCCTCTCCACATCAAGGAGCCTTTGAGAAGCCTTAATCAGGGTGGCTGATTCTCATCCTCGATGCTCTTGTTCAACACCACGTTGTCTGGGCTGGGATGTCCATGCCTTGCATTAAGAGAAGAAAATCTCTACCGACTGATTTCTACAGAGACTTAGCGTCCTTCTAATTCTGCAATATCCTGGCTGTTCTGCTATGTGATGTGGGGCCCCCAGCTCTAATCTGAGCTCAGGGGCTACAGTCTGTGGGGCGCACCCTGGTGTCAGTGGGGAATTTTGTGAAGAAGACCCACTTCTTCCATGGAGTCTGAGCTAAAAATGGATTGGCAGAAACACGGATACCCTAACTTCTTGTGTAGCATCATGACATTCCATCCTCTACCCTGAGCCCCACAATTGGAACCCTAGAATTATAGCTTAATTACTTCATGTCCAGTAAGGTGTAGGTTCAATAGCTGATCACCTAATGGGTCCCCTGGAAAGCCCGAGTCCTCAGCAGTCTCTAGTATATCAGAGAAGAAAGATCCAGATGGCAGTGCTCAGAGGACTAATACACCCTGTGCTCTGCACAGACCGGTGCAGGAGCAATTGCTGCGCGGCACTGGGGAGAAGTCTCAGGCCTGATGGCAGAGCCAGGAAGGCTCTCTGGGAAAAAAGGTCTTTCTGAGTTTTGCAAGGTTTCAGCATCACCTGGTGAGTCAGAGCAAGGGGCTGTTCCACTGGCCCTGTCTCAGCCAACCAAGGCTGAAGCCCACCCAGCTGTTCCTGTTAGCTCTGTGAAAATCTGACTTGACCAACCAATTGGTCATACCTGGGTTGTCCAAAGCATTAGCTGTCTGCCTCTGAAGCAATGTGGCTGAATCAGGCCTTGACTAGACATTAATGAATACCAGACCTATGGACTGGGGCTAGTGGTGGTGGGGGTGGGGGGCTCGAAGGCAGGCCGGACTCTCAGGAGGAGATGTGGCAATTCATCGTGGGCAAATGGAGAGAACCGTTGTGCAAACTCCCACCCCCTCAACAGCAGTGAATATGAGATAAGACTCTAACTGCCTGGTGTTCTGTGGGTGAGAGAGCAGAGAAGGCTGAATGCCCGTCCCAGGAGAGGATAGAGCATGACTGTGGTCAGAATGATGAAGAGGCAAAGCCAGAAAGTGTTTGATTTCCTGGGAGAAGGCAAACTGAACAGTGACTCAATTGGGAAATATTCAATCAAGTGTTTGGTTTTGGAAGGACAGTGTAATCAGAAGGCAGTCCAGTTAGGAAGGAGGTGGCGCCCTGGAGAGGTCTGAAGGAGTGATCCCTCCCCGTCCCCCACATGTGGTTTTGCCCCAACACCAGGTCCCACCCAGAAAAAAGCCTGGATGTGACCTCCTGCCTCCTGCAAGCTACAAGAGATGGGTGATTAAAAGGAAGATTTAAACCAAATATCCCCCAAATGGAGGCGCCTCATCAAGTTCAGCATCCCTGGCTGATGGGCAAAAGCATCCCTTGTCAATGTCATTGGCTGGCCGCTCTGGCTTTGTTTAACCCATGGCCCCGCTGGGGATGGAGTCCTCCCGGTCCTCTCCTGGGGGCCCCAGCATGCCCCGGTCACTCCTCTCAGCCAAGTTCATACATCTGAGAGCCTTCTCCCCGCATCTGAAGGGAAGGAAAAGGCCTGCAACCGTTATGTATTGACTGCTCTCCGAGGCTCCCAGGCCATTAGTAACATGGGAGAACTGGCTGGGTCATGGCTAAAGGTCAGGGAGAAAATCAGAGCCGCAGGAAGGCTGGGGTGCACCTGTGCATTGAGTCACCTGGCTGTCCTGCAGGCACCACCTCATCATTTTCACTCTGAATACCTGCCTCTCCCCCCATGTATCCTCTCTCAGCAGCTCCACCCTCCCAGTTACCTAAGCCAGAAATGCAAGTGATCCCGGAGATTCCTCCTTCTCCCTCGTGCTCCTAATTCGACCTGTATAACTTCTAAATATGTCTCAGTTCCAGCTCTTCCTCCTACCTCACTACCACTGCCCTGGTTTACTGCTTCATCTTCCTTCACCAAGATTACAGCAATGGTCTCCAGTCTCTGTCTCTTTGAATCAATCAGCCAGGTAGCGCTCAAATTAGGATAAGTTGAGAAGACTTTGTAAAGATATGGGCAAGGGGTAAGAAGCCTCTAGAACTAGTGAGGTCAGCTGGTCCTAATGCTGTGGCTTTCCCTAAGGGATGTGGCCAGCTGCAGGAAGGAAGCAGGGGGTTAATACCCTGACCCTCACACTCCTCTCTCTCCCCACCTCCTGCTGGGGCTCCACACTGGCTGAGTCCATCTAGCCTCGCAGTGGGACGGTGGAGGAGCTCATCGATGCTGTCCACACAGGTTGGTCTTCCCAGACAGGGCAGCGGGGAGATGGGTGGAGGGCGGATCTGGAGGGCAAAAGGAAGGTGTTCACACATTTGCTGATCCGTTCTCCACATGCCCACCAGAGAGATGTTTCCGAAACCCATATCCGAATAGCTTCCTGCCTAAAATCTTGAGAACAACCAAAACAATTGTATGAATTAATAAGGGCCACCTCCCCCCTGCCCCAGCTGGCCCCTTTCACAGGACTTTCAAGATCAGTGCCAGTGTCCCATTTTACAGCTGAAGCAACTGAAGCTCAGAGAAGCAAACGCCTGGGTCTCACAGCCAGGGCCTGGTGACACTGGAGCCCAAACCTGGGGCTGACCCTGCTGTGACAACACCTCCTCTCGGGGCCCTCGAGGTGGGCCCAGCCCCCTCCAGTCTTGGCCAGGCCTACTCCTCACTGCTGGGGCTCCTGGGCTCCGGCCAATCTGTGGACCTAGTTCTCTGAAGCCCTCCCCTTTCTGAGCCTTCAAGGCAGGAGCGGGGAAGCTGTGGCCCATGGCCGAATCACTCCCCTGTGCAGGTTTTCGTATAACCTGCGAGCTAAAAATTGCTTTTTACGTTTTAAACAATTGAAAAATTTAAGAGAATACTATTTTGTCACATGTGAAAATCATGCGACATTTCAATGTCCGTAAGTAAAGTTTGACTGGCACACAGCCACGCCCATTTGTTCACATGCTGTCTGTGGCTGCGCTGGGGCTCCAGTGGCAGAGTTGAGTAGTTGCGACAGAAGAAGTACGGCCTGCAAAGCCTCAAATATTTACCATCTGGCATTTTATAGGAAAAGTTTGCCAACTCCTGCTTCGGGGTCTTGCTTTTTGACGTGCTACTCAATCTTTATCGTGTTTGTGTGTGTGTTTAAATTTCACCTGTAATACATGGATATGTGCTCATTATGGGACATTCAAACCATGTAGAGGCAGGGGGTACATGAAGCCCTGTCCCCTCTCCTCCCTGGGGTGCTCACTCCCAGCCTTGCAGACACTGATTCCTCTGTCCTGGTTACCACTGGTGCTTCTCTGAGCAACTCCCATTCACACCTGAAACCCAGCTCTGCCTCCACCTGGTCTAGGCAGCTGTCCCTGGCCCTCCCTTTCTCTCTTTTTTTTTTTTTTTGTGAGGAAGACCAGCCCTGGGCTAACATCCGTGCCCATCTTCCTCAACTTTATATGGGATGCCGCCACGGCATGGCTGACAAGCGGTGTGTCGGCTGGCGACCGGGATCCGAACCCACGAACCCACGAACCCACGAACCCCGGGCTGCCAAAGCGCAAACTTAACCGCTGCACCACCGGGCCAGCCCCCTCCCTTTCTCATCTGAGTTGCTTCAAAGGCAGCATAGCATGGTGGCTAGGAGCAGAGGTGCCTGGGTTTGAATCCCGGTCCTGCTACTGTACTTACATCCTTGGGCAAGTTACTCTGTTTCTCTGTACCTTGGTGTTTCCCTCATTGGTTACAATGAGGGTCATGAAATTATCTACTTCATAACTTGCTGCAAAGCCCATTGATAAAAATAAGTAAATTCATGTGACCTGCTTAGAACAGGGCCCGGTACACAGAAGGTGCTGTTTGGGCGTCAGAGCTCATCATCACAGCTGCAGGGACAGGCCTCCGTCACGGAACTTCTCCCCCCTTCTCTGGCAGTGGTTCCAGCACGAGGTCACATGCTCCTGAGGGCAGCGAGCACCTTCTATCCTCTTCTTGCTCAGTAAACCGAGGAATTTGCTGTGAGACAGCGGGTGGGAGGGTCTGGGCAGGCTTCTCACGTGGCCCTGAGAGGATGACACCCAGGTCTTCTCTGTTCAGGTGGGGGCTGGGGGTCCTATGAGGGAATGAACAGTACATGGCCCAGAACTTGGTGTCCCTGAAGCTGGGGCTGGTGAATGTGGGACAAAAACAGGGTCCACCTTGTCAGCCAGGAGGAGCCCACCCTTTGTTTATTGCTGGAAGTCTTTGGAAAGCCTCAGAGTCACAATGTCCCTAGGTTGGGAGGAGGCCCGGGCTCAGGCCTTCCTTAGAGCCCAGACTCCTGGGGACTGTAGGCAGGTGGGGGCAGTTCTCTGAGGGGGTACCCAGCCAGGCTGCTAGACCCCTCAGGTCAGCTAAGACCCCTTGTCGGACCAGCAAAGACCGTCCTCTCTGGAATATTGAGGAACAGGAGTGGGGGCAGGGAGAGGGTCAACACTGTCTGTGGCATCCTCCACCCCTCCCACCTTCAGAGAAAATTATCTTTCACTCCCCTATCTCACCTCGTACCCACTCATCCCAACCTTCCCCAGACTTCTGGAGCAGTGAAGCCAGGCCTGAAATGGGCCCTGAGTTTATTTAGGACAAAGGACGTCAGTGCCCCATTCAACAAAGAGAGGCCCAGCCAGGGTGTAGGGACGGCGGTGAGTCTGGAGGCAGATTTGGCTCCGTCTGAATGTGAGTTCACTACCACCACTACTCCGGGAACCGGGGTGCTCCTGGGGAAGGGGCCTGGGGGCAGGTGTGTGTGTGGGTGCACTCGTGCCTAGAACATGCATGTGCCTGGGCTTACTGGAGTAGCCAGGACCGGGGAGGGAGGCACAGAGGAGCGAGCTGTGTGGCTCCCTGTCTGCCACATGCCTGGAGCAGGGGTGGGGGCCCCAGGGCGAGCACCTGTCTCCTCCCGTCCAATCTGGGGTGTGGTATTCTGTGGCTGGAGCAGAGGGGGCAGGCTCAGGTGACACTGTTTAAGGAACATCTCCAGCAAGGCTGATCCCACTGAGCACTAGGGCTGGAGTCTGCTCCTGGGGTGCACAGGAGCCCCTAGAAGAGGCTCCATGAGCTGGGAGACTGAAGGAGGGCAGAATGTGGCGGTGATCATGTCTTCACATCCAGCCAGACTGTCCCACGTCCTTCCCAGGGCCATTTCCCCAGCTTCTGGGAGCCTGCCTGGCCCTGCCCCACTGGGTTGCCCCTGAGCCGGGCAGGCAGCAACAGCCGTTGTGCAAGGGGTGAGCTCACCTGCCGTGCCCGTCCTGGCCTGCACTGGCCTGCCCGCTGCAGTTAATCATTGCTCAAACGCCCTGGCAGGTGAGCGGGCTGCGGAGGAAGACACGATGGGCAGGGCCTCCTCTGCCAGGTCTCAGCAAAGTTCCCCCAGCAGGCCTGGGGCTGGAGCCATTCTCCAGGACCCCACAGTGAGCATCCTACAGTGGGGCTGAGACCACCTCTCTTAATCCTTTAGTAGGAGCTCAGCAAATATTTTTGACCGCATCAAAGAACGTCCTTTTGTCACTTTCCTCTCTTAGACAGGGTGAACTCAGAGCAGTTGAGTGGCAGAGCTAGGAGGGCGGGCACCAATGCCCAAATGCCTTGGTTCAAACAGCAGCTCTTGGTTCAAACAGCCGCTTACCAGCTGTGTGGCCTTGGCCAACCATCATAATCTCTCTGTGCCTCAGTTTACTGGGCTATAAAAAGGGATTGTTGTTGTTGATGATGCCGCTTTCCTCAAAGGACTGTCGTGAGGATTAGGATATATATAAAGTGCTTACTATGCCAAGAACACAGAAACCCCAGTGCCCAGAACCAAGACTAAAATGCTATCACTGGGCTCAGCTAATCCCCGGGAGGAAGCTGAGTGACCACTAGGCACTGGGCCGGGCTGTTTGCGCACGTTATATAATCACTCCTCATGTGGTCCCTTGTGAGTTAGGAACAACTGTCCCCACTTCCCGGATGAGGACACCCAGGCTCAAGGGAGGGAGTAAAGCGACTGCCCAGGGTCACACTGTGTAGGTGACAAAGCCGGGATTCCAGCCGGCATCCGAATCCCCAGTTGTCTTCACTACCCATCACTGCCCCGTTTGCAGATCAAAGATGCAAATCCGAACTTGTCAGGCAATTAAATTCTGCCCACACGCATTGACACCTTCTGAGCTTGGGACGGGGGTGGGGATGGGACGAGGGGGTTCTGGGCTGAGTTGTGCTATGAGAAAGACAGAGGTCAACAACGCCCAGCCCAGTCCGTGTGCTCAGAGAACCCCACATGGATGAGGAGACAGGAAGAGCCATGCACAAGCGCTACAGAACCCCAGCACCACTGTGGGCTGGGATCGGGGGGACCCAGGACCCCTAGACAGGCAGGGCCTGGGTGGTAGCTGGTGGGAAAAGGGCCATGAAGCAGCATACTGAGTTTTGGGGTTATTTTGCAGTGTATGTTTATTTGTCATGGTTTGGGGAAGGAGAGCTGTCGAGATTGTGGGGGGCCTATAACCCCGTCTCCCTCCTACCCCAAGCCTCCCCACGGCGCAGCTGCTGGTTGTGATGGAGGCAGACAGCTGCAACAGATTGTGCCAGAGATTCCCGCTAAGTAACCCTTGCAGGGGAGTACGCACCTCCCGGGAAGGTCCCGGCCCCCGGCAGGGGCTCTTCTGTCTATATCAGAGGCGCACCTTGAAAGAGAGTCCTGGGAGTCAGCTAGCTTGCCCCTGGGCCAGTGGAAGCTTTTTGAGGCCCCACGGGAGCCAGTACACCGTGGGATTAGCAGTGAGGAAAAATCCATGTCAGACGTGTAACCTGAGACCTTGGGAAAGAAAGGGCCATGAGGCCAGCTAATGCAGCCCAGGGACCTCTGGGTGTGTATGCGCGCACACGTATGTGTGCACGCAGGCCTGTGCTGCATATGTGTTGAGAGCTGGCTAGGGCAGCAATGCTCATCCTCAGAATGGTGAAGGAAGTGGAGTTCATCTCATGACAGCTCTAGAAAGCTCTCTCTGGATCCTCCTGCCTCCCTCAGTGTGCTGGCATTCTTCTCCTGCAATGCCCACCCCTTCCCCACTCAAATGCTCAGGGTTCCCGCCCTCTCCACCTCTCTCCAGCCAAATAAGCTCTCAGAATATGCTCTGAGAAGCTCATTTCCCCTGAGCTATTGACAACTGAAAATAAGGTTTCCTGAGTGGCTCCCCAGCCACTCTTGCTGTTTACTGACTGTCCTCCTGCCCCTAAACACATGGCCACTGCCTGCGACCAGCGAGTCCAGCTCCTGGCGGGAAATGTGGCACTGAGCAGCCAGGCCCCCGGCTTTCTAGGACACCGAGGCAGCCTGTTCCTGCCTGGCTGCAGCTGGAGGCAGATGAAAGGAAGCTGAAAACCAGTCTTGGCCACCATGACGAATTCCAGCCCCAGAGGCCAGACTCAGGCCACAGAGCTCTCCTGCATGTTTACTGTTATGCCTTGGAGGCCCTGGGCACAAAGAGACCATTCCTGGCCTGGTTGAAGCCACAGATGTAGGTGTCGGGAGACATGTGTGAGAGCAGGGCTGGGTGGGAAGTGGTGTGATACATGGTGTTTGGGCCAGGGAGGTACGTGGAAGATGTTGGAAAGATCCTGAAGGAAGTGAAAAGGTCTAATCTGCCCTCTAATCTATCCTCCTCACACACCACCAGCATTATCCTCCTGATCTCAGCCAACGTGGCCATTCAATGATTATCAGGTTCTTAGGTAAACACTGGTGTCCCCAAGGATTAGGTGGGGGCTATGAGTCTTCAGGTGACGCCTATGTTACGAGGAGGAATGTTACAATGAAAGCAAATTTCAGACCAGATTCTGCCACAATGACATATTTTTAATAGCAAGTAGGCACAAAAACAGTCATTTGACCCCCTCCACTAAGCTTGGGGGCGTCCCTTTTCTTTGTCCCTAGGTATGCGAACAAGCACTTGCATGACAGGTGCAGTGCCCCAAAGATAAGCCTATGTTCTGTCGGCGGGACCAGCCCACCTTCTGGTTGGACCAGGAGACAGTGGCCTTCTATCAGAGTTGGGGAGTGGTTGGGGCCCAGAAGGGGACCCAGAACCATATGGGAACAGACCCAGAGTACTAGTCCATGGGTGTTAGGCATCCAGGTTTGCTGGAGTATTCTATCTTGTTCAAGCAAAGACATAAGTGCCTGTACCATCTTTTTAGCCAAACACATTTCTTGAACATGACTTACTTCACCAGTGACAAATTATCCAGAACACCTTTTATGCTAACCAATAAATTTTGGAGAGCAGATTTAGATAACTATATATGAAGCCCTTGCTAGCCACTCCCAGAGTGTGAATTCCTTTAAGTGTTAACTAATCTCCTCTGGAGCATAAATTACTGTGAACTCACACATAGACACACCATCCCTCCTGTTCACACAGCAGTGCTTTAAAGTAAGTTGCAGACAATTCCACTAGCCCAATTTCCTCAACCTCAGCACTACTGACACTTCGGGCCAGATAATGCTTTGTGTGGGGGCTGCCACGTGCATTTTGGCATCTAGCAGCATCCTTGGTCTGTAACCACGAGACGACAGTAGCATACAACCCTATTCCCAGTTGTGACAACCCCAAAGGTCTCCAGACACTGCCAAATGTCCCCTGGAGGCAAAATCCTTCCTGGTGATTGAATAGAGTGACCATATTTATTATCCAATCTGGGACACTTTCTTTTTAAACTTTTTATATCAGAAAATTTCAAACAAATATGTAAAAATAGAGAGACCAGTATAATGAACCCCCTGTATCCACATCAAACCTCAACAATTATAAACTCGGCCAATCTTGTTTCATCTCTACTCCCACCCTCTCCCTGCCGCCATCCTGCCCCTCGGATTATTTGGAAGCGAATCTCAGACAATATTCATCTGTAAATATTGAAGTATATATCTCTAAAAGATAAGAACTTTTTAACACAACCACTTTTATTATATCTTATTATAGTTTATTATATCTTAAAAAATTAAAAATAATTCCTTAATATGATAAAATATCCAATAAGTAAAACTAGGATACTCTTGAGAGTATAACGGGGAGTAAACGGGGATAGCAGGCATAAATCGGGGCTGTCCAGGAAAACCAGGACTGAGCCAGGCACATAGAAGCATTTGGTTTCCCTAAACAGAACCTTTCTAACGCAGGTGTCTGGAAAGTCACTCCCCTGCTCAAAAACCTCTGCAGGCTCCCCAGTGCGGAAACACACAGTCAAGCCCCCAAGACCCCACTTGCTTCTGCCTTATCCTCTGACAGTCCCTCTCCCGCTGCTGCTGAGATTACATATGGTGACTGAATCTTCCAGGAAGGCCAGCCCCCTGCTCCCTGCTGCCCAGAGGCCACACTGGCATGTGGGACAGGGGGCCAAACATGCAGGGAGGTATTGGAGGCCACCTGGATGTGGTTTCTTTGTTTACTCAAGTTCTAGCTGTCCCCTCAAGGTACCCGAATTTGATTGTTGGCAGTAGTAGGATGTTTGGTGTTTGCTGTAAAGAAATTCTGGGCTGGAGGTGGCTCAGACTGGCCTGAATTTTTGTTTGTTTGTTTCTTTCCAACCTCCTTTATTTTTTCAAACATGTATCCAGGGCCTACTTTGCTCTTGCGGGACTAAAACAACTTACTCCCCAGTGCTGGGGGCTCCTGTCCATTCTCAGCCATGCCCAGGGAAGGTTGCAGAGCTGGGACTCGGCCGAGGTGTGGGGAGGGAGTAGCTAAGAGTGGAGGTGCCATCACTTCCACACAGATGGACCGGCAGACAGACACAAAGAGTTCAGCTGCTTCCACTGAGGGTCTTCTCAGAGCCCAGGGCTCCCAGTAAAGGAGACTTGCCCTCTCTGCCTGGAAGAGGTGGAATCTCTTTTCTCTCTGGCAACCCGAGCTGCACAACCAGGCCTACTGGGTGAGACCCCATCTCCACACGTCTCCTCAAAGCTCCTGAAGGCTGAGTGTGGGGGCTTCTGGCAGAGCACAGCTCCAGAGAAGGAAAGAAAGCCCTACTGCTTGAGATGAAACTGAAAAATAACCAGAAAGCTCTTCCAGGGGCTGGCCCGGTGGCGCAGCGGTTTTGTTCGTGCTTTGGCAGCCTGGGGTTCGCGGGTTCGAATCCCGGGCGCCTGCCAACACAATGCTTGTCAGCCATGCTGTGGCGGCATCCCATATAAAGTAGAGGAAGATGGGCGTGGATGTTAGCCCAGGGCCAGTCTTCCTCAGCAAAAAGAGGAGGATTGGCAGCAGATGTTAGCTCAGGGCTGGTCTTCCTCACACACACACACACACACACAAAAAGCTCTTCCAGATCCTGCAAGAACATAACCCGCAGCTCTGTCTCGCCCCACATGCCTAGGACAGGCTGGAGACTGGCCCCTGCAGTTCCTGGCCACCCACCACCAGGATGCCTTCAAGACAAACCTTACCCTGGTGCTTCCAGAACCCCATTCCTCGGCTTTGCCCCCACCAGCCAGGTCTCCCTCTGTCTACCCAGCAGGGAGGCCTTGCTGTCCAGATCCCCACCCAGTGCACTGTAGTGCCCAGTGCCTGGCCCAGGTCTCACTGGTCCTCTTGGTGTGTATGCTTCTGGGCTCTTGGAGTCCTTTCCTGCTAGCACACCTTCATTCATTTATTCATGAAATAAATATTTATTGAACCTACTGTGTGCCCGGCACAGGACACATATAAGCAACACCAACAAAAACCCTGCCTCGTGGGGCGCACACTCCAGTGGGCAGTGCACCTAGGCCAGCATCACAAGTTTTTATAAGGAGTTGGGGTCCCTTCTCTCCTCGGAAGCCCTGAGATCCTTATGTAAGTGATTCCTTTCTTCCCAAGGGACCAGGTTTGCAGACCGAAGGGCCCGAAGAGAGGCTTGCCCTGGTCAGGCCACAGAAGGCTGCATTACCCCCTTATCCTGAGCAGTGGGTGTCTCCAGCCCTTATATTCACGTAAGACAGAGATCTGTCCAGTGACTTTTCTCCGAGGAAAAGAGGTCAAGTTCAAGGTGACTTGCTCTTCCCACTGGAGGGGATAGGAGTGTGTGTGTGTGTGTGTGTGTGTGTGTGTGTGTGTGTGTGTGTGGCAGTGGCTTTTAGGAGCAGTCTGGTGAATTTTATGAGGATTTTATGTGGCTTCTAAAAGGATTCTATGAAGCTTCTGCTGGATTCCTTTAAGATCTCATAAGGATTTTATGTCCATGCACAAGACGTATAAACGGATTCTAGAAAGATTCTGAGATTTTAATGTGTCAAGCACTGAAGGCTTGAAGTGGGAGGTGGATGAGCAGGCCTTTCAGCTGCTCCCCGCCTGCCACAAATGGGCTCCCACCTCCCCTTCCCCTATAAACTGTATAGCATTTCTTTTCTGCTGGGTTCCTCCTTTTGCCCTGTGCAGAACCAATTGAATGAGATGAATTTGAAAATGAATGAAAGGAAAACCCCAGAGCAAACATCACACGGGTGAGCTTGGCTGGGGACATCAAAGTGTCCGAGGCGCAGCAAAGATGGCTGAACTGAACACAGAGCGCTCGCCCCCTCCCCGGGCCAGTCCTGATGACCGAGGTGAGTGGCTTCTGAAAGGCATACAGAATCGCTTCCAGCCCCCAGCCAGCTCCCTTCCCGAAGGTTAGGTTTCTGTCTGTCAAAGTTCTTTGGGATGGAGGCAGGTGGGCAGCTGCTCCTGCAGGCCCCATCCGGGCTGGGACGCAGTCACTGGCGGCCTGAAGAGGCTCAGCTACTTCCATGACTGCTGGCTCCTGGTCAGCTCCTTGCAGGTCCCCACAAGCCCCATTCTCCGCCCCTGGGTGGTGGGGACAGCCGCAGACAGGCCTCGGTCAGGTCAGGCAGCCTGAGAGAGGAGAGAGCTTGCTGAGGCCTGGGGCTGGGGCTGGGAGGGGGAAGGAGGAAGGGCCTGGGCCTGGGGTGGGGCCCTGCTGCAAGTAGTTGGTCCTTCAAGGCCTTCGCCCTCCAAGATCCACTCCTCCGCATCTGGCTCAGTTCCAGCGGGCGGAAGCCTGTTTTTCATTTCATCTGACTTCCTTCTAGGGCCAGTGCTCTCTAGGGCCAGTAGAATTTTCTGTGATGATGGAAATGTCCTATATCTGCACTATCCAGCATGATAACCCCTAACCAGATGTGACTGTTGAGCACTTGCAATGTGGCGATTGCGCCTAAGGAACTGAATTTTAAGTTTTACATAAGTTTAATTAATTTAAATATAAACCATCAAATGTGGCTAGTTGCAATTACATTGGACAGTGCGGCTTGTGAGCGGGGCCTGGTTTGGTGCCTCGCTGCTCCTCCCCATGACGGCAGCACTCAATGGAGGGCTCTGCGCAGGCCCGGGCACACAGCAGGCCTCAGGCTGTTTCTTGCATCTGTGTATCTCATGGAACTTCCCAGTTCTCAACTGCCTGCAGTGGTGGTTCCTGTTGGCCAGTCCCCACCAGCCACAGGTCACAGGGGCTGTGGACGTCCCTTGGCCTGGGGATGATGGAGGAGACCTGGGCTCTTGTCCCAACTCAACCCCAGACTTTGTGCATGACCCTGGGCAGGTCTGCCACTCTGCACTGAGGGAACAGTGTTTGACGGTGCCTGAGGTTCTATGACTCTCCGGTGGCCTGGGGTCCAGGGAAGTATAGCTCAGCCAGACATTCTTCCTTGCTTCTCTTCCTCTTCTCCATCAGGCCCGGCAATGGCTAGTGGAACAGCTTTCCAGAGCCAAAGAAAAGTATTGGAGACAATTTTCTATCCCAATGATAGTGGTTAAGAACTTGGCTTTGGAGTCAGGCTAGTTTCAAATCTCGACTCCACTACTTACTCCCTGTGGTCCTCCAGCACACCTGGTTGTGTCGCGTGGGGCTAAGAGTGTGGACTTCCGAGTTGGAGGTCCTGGGTTTAAATCAGTGATGTGCTGTACCCAGCTCATATACCTCACAGGAACTGATTGTCAAATTTTCAGGAATTTTGCCAACCAGTTGATAAACACAGCCATTATTAATAGTTAACTTAAACAACTTAAAATTGAATAAATCATATTAGAAACAAAGGTAATAAATACTCAAAACTCACCACTCCCTAATTATTTTACTATTATCTGTACTCTGAGGTAATTTACAACCACTGTGTCTGTACGTGGAAATACCCTGCAGTGGTGTGCTAATGCACAGCTCTTCCCAAGTCTTTTTCAGTTATGTCACTTCGGCGGCTGGAAATCAGCCACAGTGGGAATATTTATACCATGGAAAGTAGCAAAAACTGTAAATCATGGGCTTGATTTATTGTTTTGTTGATTGTCTAGATGTAAGAAAGCAATGGAGAAAATGTTAATAATGCAGGTAAAACTTAAGTGTGTCGTGTCTGTAGTTATTACTTTGTGAATAGCAAAAAACACTAAGGAAAGATTCTTTACATATTTGAAAACTCTTTTCGGATTCAGCAAAGAAGTCACTTGTGTCATTGATGAAGGAGTGAAGTTCCAACATATGTCTGTTGTTTCACTTTTGTTTTATTCATTAACATAAAGAAAAAATATCAACCAACATTTCATGTTGGAACTACACGCGGAGAACTGGTTTTTAAACATCTTCCAGCACCCTGTTTAAGTCCTGGCTTTGCCGGTTGCTGGCAGGTGACTCTGTTTCAGATGCTTCTCCTCACTAAGCCCCATGTTGCCATCTATAAAATGGAGGTTTAACATGTCAGGTTTGCTGACAGTTTGGTAGACTGTCAGCGTCCATTTCTACCTCCTAATGTGCCTTTCCATTCACTAGAGGTAAGAAAGATAAAAACTACATTTATAGACTTCCTTGCAGCTAGGGTTCTGGGGGTGAATTTGCTTCCACCAAATACATACACTCACAAGAGATCTGGGAAGCAGAAGTGAGGCAGAGCCATGGTCCTGATACTTTGGGCAAGGCTGTGTAGATATGGGGTGTCTGGCAGCAGTGCCTCAGTGCCCCCCAATTCTTCGGTGTCATGAGGAAGTCATGGTCAGCTTTTCTCTCACTCTTCTTAGCAGCTGTGTCAGGCTGAGACTCCCGGACCCTCACTGAGCTCCAAGGGAGAACCCCAGGTGCACAGGTGCACACAGGTGGGCCCCCACTGCTCAAGAGTGCTCCCAGGGCTCCCAGGTCAGCCCAGGCTACACCCAGTCTGACAAGGGGCCCACTCCCTCCCTCAGAGGGCTGCAATGCCTGGCCTGTCTCCCATGGGCCTTTGATAGCCCCTCAGCCCAGGCCAAGGCTGACTCCCATTCTGCCCACCCGAAACTCTCTGGGCTGCTGTTGGGTCTGAGGACAAACTTCCCCATCTCTGACACCGGGAATAAAGTCACACTTCGGAGGATGTCCACGTCAGTGTTTAGGGACATTTCCTACCCTCAGAAGAAGGCAGTAATCCTCAACCCGACAATGACGCCACAGTAACCCCAGAGAAGCCCTAGCAAACGTGCTTTCAGAGATGTGTAATATTCCTGTGGGAACCTTACAACGACCAGACTCAGATGCAGCATTTCCATGTCCCCAGATCAGGTGTTTCCTCCACCCGGAATGACCTGACTTCGATCTTTCTCTGTGTGTCTCAGTCCTTCTGGTCCCTTAAGGCCAAGTTCGATGTCACTTTCCCAGCTGAATGTGAGGTTTTACTCTCTCGCTCTTTTCCACTTCACTTGTCCTCTGCATATTCTTATATTAAAACTTCTGTCAATGTCCCCAGTGAGACAAAACTTCTCAGCTTCCACTACCCCACAGGCTCAAACGAGGCCACATGCGCATGCCTACCCACCCTCCACGTTCCATACCACCATGGGACTTTGGGGCACAGCAGCGTCACCCCCACCTCCACTATGTCGCAGGTGTGTTCAAGAACAAGCCACACCTGCTGGGTGCTGCTGCTTTCTCTCCCAGCAGGCCCAGTGGGAATTTGACCCACCCGCTGACACTTCTGCTGTCTTGCATTCCAAAGTGCGAAACGCTTCAGGCCCCAACCCAGGGCAGCCTTCCCTTCAGGCCCCACTGGTTTGGGCCACACATAGAGGTTCTCTCTCCTTCTGATCTATATCACATTTTGTCACCTGGGCCTTAAGGTAGTAAGCTGCTGATGTCTGGGCTCTCATAAAGCTCTTTATTTCAAGAAAATGAAATGCAACAAAACTATTTTCAGTTTTCGTCTACAGCCCCTCTTTCCATAGAGCCTCAAAAACTAGTCCGGGGATGGGAGGGGACCGGATGTAGTCACATCCCTCTGTCATCCAATGTTCCCCCCACCCCTTAGCCAAATGCCTCTTGAACCTGGGGCTTCCCTTCTTTTTCAGCGCCACCCCCACCCCAAAAAAATAAACTAACAGGGAAAAGAAAACCTGTGGGCAAATCTACTCACCTAAAACGATACCCACAGGACTGACTGCTGAAGAAACCCCTTGTCAGTCCCACCCAGCAGGTCCATTTAGGTCGGCCCTTCCTGTCCCTACCCTGCACGCGTCTGGCCCTATTTCACTCCGACCCTAAAGTACCCGTCAGGGAACACTGCCAGAGCTGGACTTGTTGTATGTCACGCGGTCAGTGCCAGGATTGTACCCCGTTTTCCACGTACAAAGCCTCTATGTCTTCTACTACACACGTGATTCTTGACGGCAAGGATGGGTGGGGGTTATTTATCACCCAAAGGACTTTTTCAAACCCCGCCCTCCTGCAGAGTCTGATGCACATGTTCCTCCTTCAGGTGGGGGCAGAAGGAAAGGAGCTCCAGGACCCACCGTGCTACCCCCCCCCCCCCCCCCCCGTGTCACTGCAGAACATGAAACCTCTCCTGAGAGGCCATTGGTTCTGCTGTGTGGCTGCCCTGGGGCTGCTTTGACGTGAGAAGGCTGATGGCTGATACGAGGGGAGTCTGGATTCTGGTTCTCTCCTTCCAGGCCCCTGGAGTCCACCCATGTCAGGAGCAGGAGGGGACTTCTGGTTTTCCTCCACGTGGTGTGTATGGGGAGGACACCCTGGCTGACACAGCACCATAGTGGCACTTGCACAGCAAGACCCAGGGCACGACCACAAGCAAGTCCTTCCCCAGACCCTGAGGCTGGGCCCCAGGCTGCCAGGCAGGTGTGGGGACAGGAACTGCTCCTGGCTGCATGCTGGCTGCCCTGAGTGTGGTGGCTGTGCTGCGGGCAGGGGGAGGTCGGAATTGGCTAGTCCAGCCTTATATTTTTGGTTGTGCTGTTCTGCACACCCTCAAATTCACTGAGATATCCTCAAGCTCAGAGATTCTTTCCTCAGCCATGTCCAGTCTACTAATAAGCCCATCAAAGGCATTCTTCATTTCGGTTAGTGTTTTTGATCTCTAGCATTTCTTTCCTAGAATTTCCATCTCTCTGCTCACGTTGCCCATCTGCTCTTGTGTGCTGTCTACTGAATCCATCAGAGCCCTTAGCATCTTAATCATAGTTGTTTTAAATTCCTGGTCTGAGAATTCCAACATCCCAGCCGTGTCTGGTTTTGATGCCTGCTCTGTCGCTTCAAACTGTGTTTTTTGCCTTTTGCTATGTCTTGTAATTTTTTCTTGATAACTGGACATGATGTACTGGTAGAAGGAATTGCTGTAAATAGGTCTTTAGTGATGTAATGGTGGGTGTTGGGGAGGGAAACTTTCAATAGACCTGAGAGTAGGTCTCAGTCTTTAGTGAGCCTATGCCTCTGGACTGTGTACTTCACAAGTGTTTCTCAGTGTTTTTCTCCCCGCTTAGGTGGGACAGGATGGCTAGAGCTGGCTGGAGATGGGTATTTCCTTTCTCCCAGGTCAGTTAGGCTCTGATAAAACCCCCAGAGGGTTAGGCTCTGGTTAACTAGTTCCCCCTGAGGGCAGGGCTTGTTAAGAACTTTCAAAGTGGTTCCTTTCCCCTCTCCCTGCCAGAAGCCCGAGGGGATTTTTCTCTGCTATTTACTGTGGGAACCTGGGAGCTCTTGGAGATAAAACTCATAAAAGTATAGGGCTCTTCTGGTGACTGGGGCCCCTGCAGTTTTTCTCTCTCCGCCTTGTTCTCACTGAGCCTCCAGTGATCTGTCAACCCAGCACTGGTCCCCTCAGAGGTTCCGTCTCAGGCCAGCCACAGTTCCCTGCATTCACTTGTTAGCCTCTCCAATTTGGGGGGCGTGGTTGCTTGGTGACTTCACCTCTCTGAGGGACCTACAAAGAGTTGTTGATTTTTCAGTTTGTCCAGCTCTTTACTTGCTGTCAGGATGAAGCTTCTTACATGCCGAATGGGAAACAGGAAGTGCCCCCACAAGTTTATAGACACATTTGTATGTAAGGGCATTTTTTTTTTTCTGGGAAAATTGTCTATAGATTTCATCTGATGCTCCAAAGGACTCTGAACCCTTTGACACTGAGCCAGGTGGTGGATAGGAGGGGGCTTCGGCTTGGAGCCGGGAAACGTGGCTTAGAATTCTCCCCTGGTTCTGAATTACTGCGTCAACTGCACAAGCCCCTTAATTCTAGGCCCCTCTCTAAAATGGGGCAATAACCCCTGTCTTGTGTGGTGCGTTAAAAACATGTTCGCAGTCATGTTCATACATTCTTCGACACGCTTCCCATCAAAAGGCGGAATCTAATTGTCCTCCCCTTCAATATGGGCCAGCTTTGATGAGATGCTTCTAATTAACAGAGACAGGAATGATGCTGAGTGACCCCAGCTTCTAGGTTAGAAAAGGGGATACAGCGTCTGCCCAGCTTTCTCTTGCCCAGGACACACACCCCAGGAGCCCTGAACCCACAGGTAAGAAGTCTGGCTGCCCAGAAGCCTCCATGCTGGAGAGACAGAGAGGTGTGCGAGGAGCCCCAGCTGTTCCTGCCTCCAGCTATTGGGTCTTCCCAGGCCAGGAGCCAGGCACGGGAGTGCGTGACTTCAGATGACTATTGCCTGCAGCCTTCGAGGCGCCCCAGCTGATGCAAAGGGGAGCAGAGAAAAGCTGGCCCTGCTGAGCCCTGCTCACTTTGCACACGCACGAGCAAAATCAAAGTTGCTGTTGTTTTAAGCCACTAAGTTTTGGCCTGATTAGTTATGCAGCTTCAGGACCCAACACTCTGCCTACCTTCATGGGAAGTTGTAAGCGTCACCTAGCATGATACCTTCCACATGGTGGGCACTCAATAACACTGAATACGTGTGACCTGAAAACTGGGCCGGTGTGATTGACTGTTGGTCATGTGACAGGGTAACCTGGCCGCTATCTGATGGGAGTTCTGTTTAGCTAAGCTAAGTCACTCCAGGTTTTCTGGAGGTGCATAGGGTTAGTCACCCCAGCTTAACCAATCAACTGATTCCTTGGAGACAGGGTGTGTCCCCAGACCAGAAGCAGGCCCTGAGGGGGAAGCCCGGAGAAGGAGGGTATTCTTCTTCCTGTTGGCGCTTGGGGTGGGGAGAGCGAGGAGGGCCTGGGAAGAATGGGCTGAGGCGGGGCTGGGTGATGGTGGTCCCGGCAGGATCTGCAGCCTGCCCTTCCACTGTTTGGGGTCTGTGCCTTCACCTGAGGCTGGGGGCTTCCCCTCTGTGCCCCCCAGACTGGCTGTGCATTCCCTTATCCTTGCATGATCACTCTTGTCTATTTCTGCTCCCTCACAACCAGGAAATCCTTCAGGGAAGTCACTGAATTTTATTTATTTTGTAACCCCGGAGCTTAATACACAGGCTGGCAAGAGTTAGGTGTCCCATAAATGTGTGTTGGAGGCCTCGGAGCGTCTCACCGAGTAGCCCAGGGGTTACAGGCAGGGGGTGGCTGTGAGGTGAAATGGCCCCACCAAAGCTTGCTGTGCTGGTGGCAGAAGGACCAGGGTGGGAGCCCTTTTCCCTCTCCCCATGGGGAGAGGAGACCTAGAGTGGCAACACTCTTACCTCATGCCTAGTTTTGAGGTCCCTGTCCTGAGGTCCCTGTACTGCCATGACCAAATCCCCTGGCAGTAACCCACCCAGCACCTCTAGTCCTGTAGGACGGGGGTCCCATGGCTGGGCTCCCTGCCCGCTCCCCACTCATTGCCGGAAACTTTGCTGCCCGCTCAGCCAGCCTCCTTCATCCCCAGCCTGGCACAGCTGGTGGGTGAGGTTCTCCAGTTTCCTGCCTGTCTGGTCCTACAAGCCACAGTCTGTTATCAGCTCTGACTGCTGTTTTCCCAGAAGAGGGTTTGCCCAGACCCAGAACTCAGAATCTACGAGAAGAGACTACCAAAGAAAAGGCTGAGTCGTCCCAGGCTCTTAGACCTTAAAGGAAGCAACTGAGGCTGCCCCGCGCGCCACCCCCAGCCTGTATTTCCTATTAGACCCAGAGCTTTACCACAGGAAGGCCCTCCCGCCAGAGCCTCAGGGCCCGGCGCTCTATCTGCCTGCCTGCCCGGGGCCTGGATGTCTGCCCGAGCAGATGCGATTTAACTTGCTGCAGGAGAAATATCTATAAACGCTAACTATCAGCATAAAAGCAGCCTGTCAGACCCAGGGCTGGGCAGCTGGATCCGCGTCCACCGCGGCGGCCATGGCTCTAACATTCACGCGTCTCTTTTTTCTCAGCCCCCCAACCCCCCACAAGAAGATGTCTTGGCCCTGCTATCACGGAGCTACCCTGAGGGAGAAGCAGGTCAGCCTTGTGCTGTGTGTGCACGGCCATGCCTCAGTGTCCACTCCCATGCCGGAAGGGCCCTGAAGCCACAACCTCCTGAGACAGGGACGTGTCTTCGTGGGAATGGGGTGTGGTCTTTAGCTGGGGTGCAGAAGAGGTGCAAGTTGATTGCCAGAAACCAGTGTTCACTCTGGGGCCTCTTAGTTGCAAAAGAGGCAAGGGATCGAGGAGGATGACATTCCCTGGCTGGGGGGCCGACAACCCTCCCAGGGCCCTGGTTCACACTGGTGTGCCTGGAGATTCTGAATGCCAGGGCCCGGGCTCTCCCTGGGGCATGGACTCAAACATGGAAATGAGGGGCGCCTCAGGGGAACAGCTCCCGAGGGGCCTCTCCCGGTTCCTCTCGGTCCTCTGTTCCTGGCCCACCTGCTGCCTGGAATTGCCCTAGAGGTTCCAGGGAGGCAGAAGCAGGGGGGAGCTTTATAGGCTGGAGAGGGTTTTATCTCAGTCCAAAGCAGGTCACAAGCCCCAGTACCCCTGCCTTCCTCCTTCCTCTGCAGTGCTCAGGGACAAGTGCTTTCCAAGCATACCTCCTCCGCTGGGACAGGTATGCTCAGACCTGGGAGACCAGGCAACATGAGCTGGGCAGGCCAGTGGTGCTCACTGTGCCAATGTGTCTCGGTGTTGTGGGGTGGGTTTTTTTCCTTCTTCCCACGCTGCTCACATCCCCCTTCCTGCAGCCTGGCAAACACCTGTATCCCTGGCCCACACCAATGCCAGGGTAATAGATGGGCATTGAACTCCAGGCTGAGAGAGACTCTGAGCGTACCTCCACACTGGCTGTACCCTGATCGGTGGCCCATCGTGACAATGTGAGTGGACCATTCCTCTTGGAGCTCCATATCTGTGGGATCTGAAGTCAGACTTTCTCCCTCTAGGGGCATGCAGAGTGAGAACAGATGGAGTGGAAGGGCTGACAACACAGGCCAGTGGTCGGGGGACAGAGTCAGCGTCCTGCCAGAAGGGAGAGGAGCAAAGAGCCTGAGTGGCCATGTGAGGAGATAGCAGAGAGAGGCCCGAGTGGGAGGGGTTTGCTCCCTGTGACCTGCAAGAGTAGGGTGCTGTGGGGGCCCCCCTAGAACAAGGAGGTGAGTGGAATTGAGCAGAGGCCCTTTCCCACTAAGGCCTGTGCACAGGCTGGTAGCCATTACCCTGAAATAAAGGACTTTTGGGGTTTGCTTCAGGGCTTTCTTGATGTGCCCGATGGATAGATAGTAAGGTGTGCAGTAACAATAAGACAATTAACAGCAGATGTGAGGGTTAGACAGGGGAGTGTGTGGGTGCACACACTCCTACACACCCACACCCCATTGGAGCGAGGTATGCTGGAGACAGAAGCTCCAAGCAGGGCAGGCAGTTACCATTACGCACTCATTATATCACCATGGAGCAACGGACGAAGAAGAGGTTCCCTCTGCCTTAAGGGGGCTTTAGCCTGTTCTGTACAGAAGGACACACCTCCACAGCCCCACCCACACAGCAGACACCGAGATGATCAGCAGTGATGAGCAAGCACTAGACAGTGGCTGTGTCACCCTGTTCTGTGGTGTGAGTAATGGGGCTAAACAACGCCATGGGACAAACAGAAGACACACTGGGCTCATGAATCTCTTTCTTCTCGGTTTGGTGTGAATCACAGCTGCCATTTTCCAGACCTGAGCATCCATAGATTTTTGAGGCCTTTCTCCCTAGAGATTGTGATGTTCTCTTGCTGTCTGGAGGGTATCCCATTTAAATCCAGCTCTCCCGCAATGTGACTAGCAGGCAGCATCAGCCCCCAGGAGACCTGTGGAGTCTAAGTGGGGTCTGCTGTAAAGTACAGGGGTGCTGCAGGAGGAGCGAATCAAGAATCCAGCCTGTGTAGTTAGGACAACATCTTCCTGCCTGGCGCTGCTGGGTGTATTCCTGGGAATGACCAATGAGCTGGCCCGTCATTCCAGAGACCTGGATGATTGCTTGAAACTCCTGGTTTGAAGATCCCCTCCAAACTTGCTCCCTACCCTCCAAATTGCTGAGTCAGCAAATGAAGTGATGAGGCACGCTTTTGCTATAGTTGCCACTGTGCGTGCGTGCATGCGTGTGTGTGTGCGTGTGTGTGTGTGTGTGTGTGTAGGGATCCTGCTCAGCATGGCCATAAAGAGTGTTGAAAGGGAAAGTGTCACATCCAGAGTCCTCTGTGCCTCAGGAACACATGGGCCCAGCTCTTGCCCTTCTATGGACAGAAGAGTTTCCCTGGCCTGGCTCAGGGCAGACAGGGAGAGGGGAGGAGAGGAGGGAGAGGCAGGTCCAGCCCTAAGACTCATAAAACCTCCTCATCTGAGTGTTTACGGGCCTAGGCCCCTGGGGTAAGCCTTAAAGTCACATAGCAGACTCCTGTGTGTTCATGCGATCCTTTCGGTCTGTAACATGCCGCCCCAGCAACACTCTCTTCCAGGCCACTGTGGTTCCCTCCATGTCACAGCCACTGGGAGATGGGGTGGCAGGGGACTGGATAGTCCAGGGGGCTGTCCCAGGGTTGGGGGGAGAGTGGAGACTGCTCGCAAGCATGGTTTCCCCAGCGTCCCAGAGAACTTCCACCTTCCCTGCACGACTCACTGGTGGAGGGCAGACATCCCTGGTGACATCCCAGTGTCCCCAAGCTATGTCCCAGCTCTTCCTCATTCCGGGGAAAGAGTGGGAAGTAGCGGGCAGATAAAACACAGGTCACTCAGTTAAATCTGAATTTCTGTTAAACAACGAGTAATTTTTTTAGTACAAGTATGTCCCAAATATTGCATAGGACAAAACATTATCCATTGTTTATCTGAAATTCAAATTTCACTGGGCGTCCTGTGATTTTGTTTGTTGAATCTGGCAAACTTAACTTAAAGAGAACCACAGTTATTGTCACAAGGCATTGAGAGATCCCTTTCTGTGTTCCAGGCCCGGGGCTGAAACTTTGAATGTGTTATGTCATTGAAACCTCACCATTACCCTGCATCCTAAACTTGGGTGATTTACTTATTATCTTTACGATATTTGCCATATCATTTGCACACCACCTGTACCATATTTTTATTTAATTCTTTTCTTTAGATCAATTTCCTTTAAAAAATCCCTTAAATCCACTTATTCTTCAAGGAAATATTATATTCAATATCGCTTGTCAAAAATAGCTGCAAAATTAAAAATAGTGTTATCATTGTAATGCCTGTTGGAGGCTGAGGTATTCCGAGGTATTGTAACTACTGTTTGAGAGGTTCCAGACTCTCACCGTGGCTGACACTGTGGTCTATAGCCGTCCTACACCTTCTTCCTTTCTGGAAGAGCCCTCCTTCTCCTAGAGAGTCTAGAAATGCTCTGCTCCCCTTCCCAGCCTCCATTCAGTCAGGGCACGGGACTATGGCCCAACTGTGGCCGCTGAGATCTGAGTGAAGTCTGCTGGAAGTTTCTAGGAAAGATTTACTTCCTTGATTAAGAAATAAACCCTGGAAGCATCGAAGGATGAATGGATAAAGAAAATAAATAAAGAAAGAAAATGTGGTATATACATACAACGGAATATTATTCAGCCTTTAAAAGGAAGGAAATCCTGTCATATGCTACAATATGGATGGACCTTAAGGACATTATGCGAAGTGAAGTAAGCCAGTCACAAAAAGACAAATACCGTATGATTCCATTTATATTTATATGAAGTCTCTAAAGCAAACTCTTGGAAACAGAAAGTAGAGTGGTGTTTGCCAGGGGTTGGGGAAATGGGGAGTTGTTCATTGGGATAGTGTTTCGGTTTTGCAAAAACAAAGTTCTAGAGATTTGTTGCACAACAATGTGCACAGTTACTATGGCACTGTACACCTAAAAATGGTTAAGATGGTAAATTTTACATTATGTGTTTTTTACCACAGAAAAAAAGCTTTGGAATTAGTGGTGATGGTTCCACATTATTGTGAACCACTGAATGTTTCCCTTTAAAATGGTTATTTTATGTGAATTTCACGTCTATAAAATTTTGTATGTGTGTGTCTTAAAATAAACAAACAAACAAATCCTGATTTAAGCTACTCTTAATGTCTTTAGATAAGGTCATAGATGTATAGGAATCCTGGTGCAGGGGCAGCCATTTTGTACCTATTAGGGAACATGCCTAAGGATCAAGCCAATAAGACGAAGAGGACAAGGAAAGATGGAAAGAACCTGGATCTTTGATGACTTCATTGAGCTGTGGAACTTCCTGGAACTGCCTTCCCCTGAAAGGTTATGTGAGGTAATACATTTTCCTCATTGTTTTATTCACTTTTAACTTGAGTGTTCTGTTATTGCACTGAAAGCATCCCAACTTATAGAAGTCCCAGAGACTTTCTCCTTATATAATCAGAAGAGCCGAGAAAAAAAATGAAAAAGGAATACATTTCACACCACATGATTCATCATTATTTAAAGGTATGTCAACATACTACACAAAATAATCTATTATACCACCCAAAATTTCAGGTGATAAGCATTCTACAATATGGAAAACTTTGTAGAATTATCATCCCAATTTTTCAGATGCAAAAATAGCTATGATCACAAAGCTAAGCTGGATAACCTTCTTCATTTGCTAATGAAACCCTGAATTTGCATGGTGCAACTGAAATGAATGTTTCAGGTGAGGAAGAGCAGGTGGGATTCCAGCTCTGAGTCTTCCTTCCCTCTGAGGGACTCTCTCTTTCTTCTTCCCACTGACACCTCTACACTGGCCCCCAGGATACTGATCCTGTATCCCCTTTGATATTCCTTCCCTTGGCCTCCTGACTCAGCCGAAATAGGCTGGGACTCTTACCAACACCACACTGAAACCTGAGTCAGTCAAATACGGAAACAGAGACGCCAAGGGTCACGTACACAATTAAGCTCCCTCGGCCCACTTCTGATTCACTCAAGTGGACCCACAGCATTCTTGCTCCCCAGACTCCCAGACCATCCCACTGCACACCCCACCTCGTATGGTGGCTACTTAATGAGCTGCTGGCCAGGTCCCTCAATTCCTGCTGCCTGGCCTGCCTCCCCATGGAGGGTGTCATCCTGCATCCCAGTACTTGAGGGCTGGTTTCCTTCATTCCTGGCCCCCTTTGCTGCCCAAGCCAGGAATTTGGTTCTAACTCTGCCCAACAGTCTCCTCCATACTAACCTCTCACCTCATCCTCAGGGAATGGTCAGTAGCCTGGCCCCTTTACTAATCCCGTGATATAATTACCCTTTAACCGGTTAATGATCATGGCATCCACTTACCAGTTCGGACCCTTGGACCTACTTACAGCAGGCCTTGGTCACAGAGCCAGGCAGAAATGCAGGCCTGGCCCATGAGAGACAAGCCAATAGGGAACACGAGGAGAGGGTGGGTGATGGGCGGTGGGGTGCTGTAGCGAAGTCTTCTTGGAGCCTCACCGAGAGGGAGGTCACGTTAAACAAAGCCATGAGCTGTCTCCTGGGTCCCCACTCAGCAAGTGAAAAGGAGACCACTGCAGCTGTCTGTTCCCCTCCTCCATTCCAGAGCCTTTGAGGCAGTGCCTGGCAGTTGTGGGGAGAGAGGACCTACATTTGGCCCCAGGCTTCCCTCTCTGAGCGCCAGTCTCTGCTTCCATAGGAAGGATCCTCTGAAGTGTCCTGTGGGAACGTCCATGTGAAAAGACTTTGTTCCTACATCATAGTGACCAACTTGAAAATACATGTGAAAAAACATCCTCTTCACAACACAACTAAAACTCACATAATGTTTAGGACCAGTCCTAAAAAGAAATGTGAGAGACTTACATGAAGAAAACCATAAAACTTAATAACAGACATAAAAGAAGGCCCAAATAAAGAGAGGTATATACTATATTGGAAAATCTCAATATTATGAAGATATCTATTGTAGAAATTATCTATAAATTCAGTACAATCCCAATAACCATCTCACTGGGGTTTCTAATTAAAATAGACAGTGTTATCACTGTTATTCACATGGAACAAAAAATGTATAAGAAAAGACTATTTTGAAAAGGAGGAACAGTGAGGAGAAACTTATCTTGCCATATATCAAAACATATTATGAAGTTATAGAATTAAAAACAATACAGGAATAAATAGACAAGTAGACTGTTGGAATAGAGTGAGTACAGAAACAGACCCTTGAATATATAGGAATTTAGTGTATGATACAGTTGGTATTTTAAGAGTGAAAAAACATTCAATTAAAAATGTTGGAAGAAATGCCTGCAGGAAATGAAGATCAAGTTTGAGCCCTACTTTGCACCATTTATAATAGAAAACTCCACATTACTTAAAGAGCAAAACATTTTATTTTATTTTATTTTTTTAATTTATTTTATTTTTTTAATTGATGTCTTAATAGTTTATAACACTGTGGGGTTTTAGTTGTACATTTTTGTTTGTCCGTCACCTTGTGGATGTAACCCTTCACCCCTTGTGCCCCCCCACCTCCCTTCCCTTGGTAACCACCAATCAGTTCTCTCTGTCCGTGTGTTCACTTATATTCCATATATGAGTGAGTTCATGCAGTGTCTGTCCTTCTCTCTCTGGCTTATTTCACTTAACATAATACCCTCTAGGTCCTTCCATGTTGTTGCAAATGGGACAATTGTGTCTTTTCTTATGGCTGAGTAGTAGTCCATTGTATGTATATACCACATCTTCTTTAACCAATCATCAGTCGAGGGACACTTGGGTTGCTTCCACTTCTTGGCTATAGTGAATAATGCTGCAATGAACATAGGGGTGCATACGCCTCTTGTGATGGTTGATTTCATGTCCATTGGGTAGATGCCCAAGAGTGGGATTGCTGGATCATACGGTATTTCTATTTTTAATTTTTTGAGGACTCTCCATACTGTTTTCCATAGAGGCTGCACCAGTTTGCATTCCCACCAGCAGTGAATGAGGGTCCCCATTTCTCCACAACCTCTCCAGCATTTGTTGTTATTTGTCTTTGTGATTATAGCCATTCTAACGGGTGTAAGGTGATATCTTAGTGTAGTTTTGATTTGCATTTCCCTGATGATTAGTGATGTTGAACATCTTTTCATGTGTCTATTGGCCATCTGTATCTCTTCCTTGGAAAAATGTCTGTTCATATCCTCTGCCCATTTTTTGATCGGGTTGTTTGTTTTTTTGTTGCTCAGTTGTATGAGATCTTTATATATTACTGAGATTAATCCCTTGTCGGACAAACGATTTGCAAATATTTTCTCCCAGCTGGTGGGTTGTTTATTCATTTTGATCCTGGTTTCATTTGCCTTGTAGAAGCTCTTTAGTCTGATGAGGTCCCACTTGTTTATTTTTTCTTTTGTTTCCCTTGTCCGAGTAGACATGGAATCTGAAAGGATCCCTTTATGTCCAATCTCAATTAGTGTACTGCCTATATTTTCTTCCAGGAGTTTTATAGTTTCAGGTCTCACTGTCAGGTCTTTGATCCATTTTGAATTGATTTTTGTATATGGCGATAGGAGATGGTCTACTTTCATTCTTTTGCACGTTGCTGTCCAATTTTCCCAGCACCATTTATTGAAGAGACTTCCCTCTCTCCACTGTATGTTCTTTGCTCCTTTGTCAAAGATTAGCTGTCCATAGGTGTGTGGTTTTATTTCTGGGCTTTCAATTCTGTTCCATTGATCTGTGTGTCTATTCTTGTACCAGTACCATGCTGTTTTGATTACTGTAGCTTTATAGTATATTTTGAAATCAGGGATTGTGATGCCTCCAGCTTTGTTCTTTTTTTTCAGAATTGCTTTAGCTATTCGGGCTCTTTTGTTGCCCCATACGAATTTCCATAGTTTTTGTTCTATTACCGTGAAGAATGACATTGGGATTCTGATTGGGATTGCATTGAATCTGTAGATTGCTTTAGGTAGAATGGACATTTTAACTATATTTATTCTTCCAATCCATGTGCATGGAATATTTTTCCATTTCTTTATGTCCTCCTCGATTTCTTTCAATAGTGTCTTATAGTTTTCATTGTATAGGTCTTTGACCTCCTTGGTTAAATTTATTCCCAGATATTTTATTCTCTTTGTTGCAATTGTAAATGGGATTGTCTCTTTGAGTTCTCTTTCTGTTGTTTCATTGTTAGTGTATAGAAATGCAATTGATTTTTGTAAGTTGATTTTATACCCTGCCACTTTACTGTACTTGCTGATTGTTTCTAGTAGTTTTCCGATGGAATTTTTTGGGTTTTCTATGTATAAGATCATGTCGTCTGCAAATAGTGAGAGTTTCACTTCTTCATTGCCTATTTGGAATCCTTTTATTCCTTTTTCTTGCCTAATTGCTCTGGCCAGAACTTCCAGTACTATGTTGAATAAGAGCGGTGAGAGTGGGCACCCTTGTCTTGTTCCTGTCCTCAGTTTTTCCCCATTGAGTAGGATGTTTGCTGTAGGTTTGCCATATATGGCCCTTATTATGTTGAGGTACTTTCCTTCTATACCCATTTTGTTGAGAGTTTTTATCATAAATGGATGCTGGATCTTGTTGAATGCCTTCTCTGCATCGATTGAGATGATCATGTGGTTTTTATTCTTCATTTTGTTAATGTGGTGTATCACGTTGATTGATTTGCGGATGTTGAACCATCCCTGTGTCCCTGGTATAAATCCCACTTGATCGTGGTGTATGATCTTTTTGATGTATTGCTGTATTCGGTTTGCCAATATTTTGTTGAGGATTTTTGCGTCTATGTTCATCAGTGATATTGGCCTGTAGTTTTCCTTCTTTGTATTGTCCTTGTCTGGCTTTGGTATCAGGATGATGTCGGCCTCATAGAATGTGTTGGGAAGTATTCCATCTTCCTCTATTTTTTGGAATAGTTTGAGAAGGATAGGTGCTAAATCTTCTTTGAACGTTTGATAAAATTCTCCAGGGAAGCCATCTGGCCCTGGGCTTTTATTTTTTGGGAGGTTTTTGATTACTGTTTCAATCTCTTTACTTGTGATTGGTCTGTTCAGATTCTCTATTTCTTCTTGATTCAGTTTTGGGAGGTTGTACGCTTCCAAAAATTTGTCCATTTCCTTTAGGTTGTCCAATTTGTTGGCATAAAGTTTTCATAGTATTCACTAATAATCCCTTGTATTTCTGTGGTGTCTGTTGTAATTTCTCCTCTTTCATTTCTAAGTTTATTTATTTGAGTCTTCTCCCTTTTTTTCTTAGTGAGTCTGGCTAAGAGTTTGTCAATTTTATTTGTCTTCTCAAAGAACCAGCTCTTTGTTTCATTGATCCTTTCTACTGTTTTTTTGGTTTCAATTTCATTTATTTCTGCTCTGATTTTTATTATTTCCCTCCTTCTGCTGATTCGGGGCTTTGTCTGTTCTTCTTTTTCCAATTCTGTTAGGTGCAATTTAAGGTTATTTATTTGGGATTTTTCTTGTTTGTTAAGGTGAGCTTGTATTGCTATGAATTTCCCTCTCAGGACTGCTTTTGCTGCATCCCATATGAGTTGGTATGGTGTATTTTCCTTTTCATTTGTCTCCAGATAGCTTTTGATTTCTCCTTTAATTTCATCAATGACCCATTGGTTGTTCAGTAGCATGTTGTTTAGTCTCCACATCTTTGTCCCTTTCCTAGTTTTTTCCTTGCAGTTGATTTCTAGTTTCACAGCATTATGATCAGAAAAGATGCTTGTAATGATTTCAATCTTCTTAAATTTATAGAGGTTTGCCTTGTTTCCTAATATATGGTCTATCTTTGAGAATGTTCCATGTGCACTTGAGAAGAATGTGTACTCTGCTTTTTTTGGGTGGAGTGCTCTGTATATATCTATTAAGTCCATTGCATCTAGTTTTTTGTTTAAGTCCATTATTTCCTTATTGACTTTTTGTCTGGATGATCTATCTATTGATGTAAGGGGGGGTGTTAAGATCCCCTACTATTATTGTGTTATTGTTAAAATCTCCTTTAAGGTTTTTTTAGCAGTTGTTTTATGTAGTTTGGTGCTCCTGTGTTGGGTGCATAGATATTTATAAGTGTTATGTCTTCTTGGTGAAGTGTCCCTTTTATCATTATATATTGCCCTTCTTTGTCTCTCATTACCTTTTTTATCTTGAAGTCTACTTTGTCTGATATAAGTATGGCTACTCCTGCTTTCTTTTGTTTGCCATTAGCTTGGAGTATTGTTTTTCATCCTTTTATTTTGAGTCTGTGTTTGTCTTTAGAGCTGAGATGTGTTTCCTGGAGGCAGCAGATTGTTGGATCTTGGTTTTTAATCCATCCTGCCACTCTGTGTCTTTTGATTGGAGAATTCAATCCATTTACATTTAGAGTGATTGTTGATATATGAGGGTTTAATGTTGCTATTTTATTGTTCATCTTCTGGTTCTTTTGCATTTCCTTCGTTTCTTGTCCCTTGTGTTTTGGACTGCAAATTCAATTTGGTATTTCTGCATGCTCATTCTCTTGGTTTTCTCTTCATTTGTCATGTGTGGTTCTCTTCTGGTTATTTGTTTAGTGGTTACCGTGAGGTTTATATAAGCGATCTCCTGGATAAGAAAGTACATTTTTGGATGCCTCCTTTTTCCTGAGGCTGGGTCGATTCAATCCCTTACCTCTTCCCCTCCTTATTTGTTATCTCTTTATTCCAGATTGTGTCATGAATGTGTGCTTCCAGTGATGAGCTTGAATTAATTTTTTATGTTATCCAACTGTAGTTTGTTCTGGTTTAGTCTCCTTGCTTTTCTCCTTGCTGAAATCTTTGTATCCCCTTTCTCATTTGTTTTTTTTCAGGCCTAAGGGCCTTCTTGAGCATTTCTCGTAGTGGGGGTCTTGTGGTGACGAACTCTCTTAGCTTTTGTTTATCAGGGAGAGTTATTATTTCTCCATCGTATTTGAAGGATATTTTTGCTGGATAAAGTATTCTCGGCTGAAGGTTTTTGTCTTTCATGATTTTGAATATATCATTCCAGTCTCTCCTAGCCTGTAGAGTTTCTGTCGAGAAATCAGCTGAGAGCCTGATGGGGTGTCCTTTGTATGTTATTTTGTTTTTTTGTTTAGCTGCCTTCAATATTATTTCCTTGTCACGGGTATTTTTCAAGTTTGCTACTATGTGGCGAGATGATTTTTTATTCCTGTTTATATATTTAGGTGATCTATTGATTTCATTCACTGTTATTTCCCTCTCGTTCCCTAGTTGGGGAAGTTCTCAGCTATTATTTCTTTGAACAAACTCTCTGCTCCTTTTTCTCTTTCTTCTCCTTCTGGAATACCTATTATCCTTATGTTGCTTTTCCTCATTGAGTCTGATATTTCTCAAAGAATTTCTTCATTTCTTTTTAGTCTTAGCTCTCTCTCCTCCTCTATCAGGAGCATTTCTGCGTGGCTATCCTCAATAGTGCTAATTCGTTCCTCCATATTGTCAGTTCTGCTCTTTAAAGACTCCATTTTTTCCACTATCTCATTGATTTTGTTTTTCATCTCCAATAATTCTGATTGGGTTTTCTTTAGGGTTTCAATCTCTTTTGTGACAAAATCCCTGAATTCGTTGATTTGTTTCTGTGTGTTCTCTTGTATTTCGTTGAGTTTGTTTATGATAGCTATTTTGAATTCTCTCTCATTCAGGTTATCAAATTCTGTGCCTTCAGGGTTGGTTTCTGGGTGTTTGTCATTTTCCTTTTGGTCTGTAGCCATGACAAATTGTCGCAAGGATCTGACAGGGACGGCTTTATTTTTTCCCCTCATGATAAAGTTGGTCCTGCAGTTTCCCCCTGCTCCCACTGGATGGAGATTGCGAGCGGTTTGCTCTGAGGTGGCTGCAGCCCCTGGAGGGATTATGCTGAAATGCCGGGTGTGTGGGGGGAGGGGTCCTCTCTTTCTCCTGCTTGACCTGGGGGTTTCCTTTCTGGCTCTCTTAGGGTGTTTGCTACACCCCCTAAACAGTCCATCGTCGCTTCCCAGTGGGGATCTCGCGACAGTCTGTGAGAGCACCTGGATGGCGATAGTTTTCCCCGCTGTGGGCCGCCCCTCCCCCCTCTGTCTGCGAACCGCGCTGTCTTTGCCGATCGATTGGGGAGGGGGAGTACAACTTCTTACCTCTCCTCCTGTCCTTTTGGGCTTCCTGCACCTCCACTGTCCAATGTATGGCAGCAGGGGTTTCTTAGAAGTCCTTCGTAGTGTTTGATTGAGCTCTGTTGGAATGTGAATGATGTTTTTGTTGTGTCGTAGAGGGCAGAGATTCAAAGAGGGAATCTCACTCCGCCATGATGCTGACGTCACTCCAAAACATTTTTTTTAAATACAAAGGAATTAGAAAAAATATCGGAGATTGTTTTTACGGTTTTGTGATAGAGAAAGCTTGTGAAATAAATAAGATTTTTTGTAGATATAAACAAATTATCCTAAAATTTATATGCAAACATGATTGAATCAGAATAGTTAAAACAATTTTGTAAAATAAAAATTAAGTGAAAATTAGTTTACCCAGTCTCCCAGACATTATACCGCTTAGTAATTAAGGCGGTGTGATGTTGGTGGAGGGATAGACACGTAGATCAATGGAACAGAACAGAGAGCCCAGAAATAGACCCACATAAATATGCCCAACTGACTTTTGACAAAGTTGCCAAAGCAACTTTGGAGGGGGGATATTCCAGCAAATGGAGCTGGAATAATTGGACATCCATAGGCAAAAAAAAAAAAGAATTTTGGCCTAGATCCCACACCTTATACAAAAATTAACTCAAAATGGATCACAAACTTAAATGTGAAATGTAAAACTTTGAGGAAAAAAAATAGGAGAAGAGTCTTTGGGGTCTTGGGCTAAGCAGAGTTCTTCGCCTTGACATCCAAAGCACTATCCTTAAAAGGAAAAATTGATAAATTGGACTTCATCAAAATTAAGAACTTTTGCTTTGTGAAAGACCTAGTGAAGAGGATGAAAAGCTAGAGACTGGGAGAAAACATTTGTAAAACACTTATCTCACAAAGGACTAGTATCTCACACATATAAAGACCTCTCAAAACTGAACAGTAAAAAAACCAAAGAATTAAATTAGAAAATGGACAAAAAACATGAATAGACATTTCACCGAAGAGAACATACTTGTGGTAAAAAAGCACACGAAAAGATAATCAACATCCTTAGCCATTAGGAAAATGCCAATTAAAACCACTTGAAATATCACTACACATCTATCAAAACAGCTAAAATGAAAAATAGTGACAACATCGAATGCTGACCAGGATGTGAAGAAACTGGATCACTTATTCCATGCAGGTGGGAATGTAAAAGGGAAGAGCCATTGGAAAAATAGTTTGGCAGTTTCTTAAAAAACTAAACATCCGACTATCATTTGACTTAACAATTGCACTTTTGAACAGTCTGTACACAAATATTCTTAACAGCTTTCTTTGTAACAGTCCCACACTGGAAACAACCCAGACATCCTTCGACAGATGAACAGTTAAATAAAGTGGGGTACACTCACACCGTGGAATACCTCTTAGCAATAAAAAGGAACAAACCATTGATACACGAAACAACACGGATGAATCTCCAGGGAATTATGCTGAGTGAAGAAAGCCAATCCCCAAAGGTTACATAGTATATGATTCCATTTCTAGAACATTCTTGAAATGACAAGATTATAGAAATGGAGAACAGATTAGTGATTGCCAGAGTTAAGGGTAGGGTAGCAGTGAGGTGGGGAGTGAAGGAAAGAGAAGTGGACATAGCTATAAAGGGGCAACATGGGAGCTCTTTGTGGTGAGGGAATTGTTCTATATCTTGACTACCTCCATGTCAATATTCTGTTTGTGCTGTTATACTATAGTTTTGCAAGATGTTACCACTGGGGGAAAGCGGGTAAAGGGTACGCGAGATCTCTCTGTATTATTTCTTTCAACTGCAGGTGAATCTACAGTTATCTCAAAATAGAAAGTTTAATTAAAACAACTACAAAAGAATTAGAAGAAAATATAAGATACAATTTTTATGGATTTGTGACAGGGAAAGCTTGTGAAAAAAGATACTCAACACAAAAGCCATTAAGGAAGATATCAATAAATTCAACCACATCAAAAGACACCATAAACAAAATTGAAAACTAGCAGCCAACTAAGGAAAATATTTGCAACAGTTACAATATACGCATAATTAATATTCAAAACTAAGGAAAATATTTGCAACAGTGACAATATATGCATAATTAATATTCAAAATATATAAGTATCTGTTATAAATCAATATGAAAAAGTAAGCAATGCACAAGGAAACAGCAAAGGATATGAAAGGACAGTTCACAAAACGAGAAATTCACATGGTCGAGAAATCTGTGGACAAGTATAATATCTCCAATAATAAAGGAAACGCAAATTAAAAGGATCAGAGACCACTTTTTACTCTATCTGACAAGCAAAATAGAAAGTCTGACGGATGGAGGGCTGGTGAAGTTGTGGGGTATTCTCATATTCTGTTGGTGGGAGCATAAATTGGTATGAAACTTTAGGATGTACTTACCTTAAGACCCAGTAAATCTGCTTCTTGGTACATCCCTGGAGAAACAGTCTTGTCCTGTGTGCCCAGGCAGCGGGTAAAGAGTCTTAACTGCAGCTTCCCTCATCATAGTGAAGAATTGGAAGTGACCTAGCTGCCTGTCGCCGGGGCAATAGTTACATTAACTCCAGGGCCAGCACATTGGCAGTAGTAAAAGCAGGTTGCCAAATAATACGTAGAGAACGAGGGATACCGTTCATGCAAACACACACACAATTCCTGGAGATAACTTTCATTTAAAATTCATGACCACAAACCTCAAATGATCATGCAACCCAAGCTGGTAATCCTAAAATGTTTCCCTAGTAATTTTATTTTCTCTTTCTAAAATGATTATTTTGTATCTTCTCTCTCCTCACATCTCCCACATCCCCTCCCCATTTCACAACCACCTGATGACCTTGCTTAACACTTCAACCCCCCAAAAAAGTTAAAAATAGTATCACCATATGATCCCGCAATCCCACTTCTGGGTTTATATCCAAAAGAATTGAATATAGGATCTCAAAGGGATATTTACATGCCCACAACCCAAATGTCCACCAACAGATGAATGGATAAACAAAATGTGGTGTATCCATACAATGAAATATTATTCAGCCTTAAAAAGGAATGAAATTCTGATAAATGCTACAGCATGGATGAACTTTGAAAACATTATGGTAAGTGAAATAAGCCAGACACAAAAGGACAAATGTTGTATGATTCCACTTACGTGAGGGACTTAGAGTAAGCAAATTCACAGAGACAGAAAGTAGAATAGAGGTTGCTAGGGGCTGGGGGGAGGGAGGATTGAGGAATTATTGTCTAATGGGTACAGGGTTTCTGTTTGGGATGATGAAAAAGTTCTGGTAATACAGAGTGGTGATGGTTGTATAACATTTTGAATGTACTTAATGCCACTGAATTGTAAAGTTAAAAAGGGTTAAAATGGTAAATGTTATGTTTTGTATATTTTACCCCCTCACATGCACAAGCAGAGTGAGGGGATTTATTATTAGTCTCTCTTCCTACTCTATAGCAGGACCCGGCCAGCCTACTAGGACAGGTTAAAAAAAAAATCTACCTTGTTTTCAAAGATACTCCCTCCCCCAGTTAGCATCAAAACAGAGGTTAAAAATAAGACATCTGGCCCTAGGAGCTGGTAGCTGTGCTGGATGGTTGAGTGTCTAGGTCCTCGGTGGGCATCAGCTCCCAGCCCCTGCACCCCGATTCTGCACACTCCCTGCTCCAGTGACTTCTCTCATTTCCACAAATTCTGCAGTATTTGGAGCCACAGAGGACCTGGGCCTCCTGTGCCCGTCAGCACACCCACAACCAAGATAGTCCTTGTGTGGGCACAGATGACAAAATTTTGCCAGCAAATAGGAAGTGGCAGGGTGGTCTGGGGGGAATTTCTCTGTCAATTGATGGCTTGTCCCAGCCCCATCTCTGGCCTCCACATGTCCGGGTTTTAAGCCTGCCCCACGCAGCTGAAGTTTGCATCAGGCTCTGCCATGCAGCCCCTGCAAACTAAGCCGTGAAAATGAAACGGCCTTTGGCTCCTAAGAAGACTTGATACATCCCCCAGACTTCACAGCCCACATCTTCTGCCCGCCACCACATGCTGTAGGAAATGCATGAGCAGTAAATCAAATTAATTTCATGAAGGTCCCCGCACTTAATGGAGCACATGTACTCCATCAAAAATGGCCACAAGGCAATAGACTTTTAAGTAAACCTCATTTTCCCATTGATTTTCATTCTAAAATCAGGAATGTGGTCTTCTGGAGAAAAAATAATTGGCCATTTAGACATGATTTCCCCCCCAGCTTTATTGAGGTGTAATTAACAAATAAAATTGTATATACTTAAAGTGTACAACATGATTTGATATAAATACACATTGTGAAATAATTACCACAATCAAGTTAATTAATACATCCATCACCTCACAGTTACCTTTTTTTTTTTTTTTGTGGTGAGAATGCTTAAGATCTCCTTTCTTAGCGAATTTCAAGTCCTATACGATACCGTATTGTTATCTATAGTCAGTATACTGCACATTAGGTCCTCAGAACTTATTCATCTTCTAACTGAAAGTTTGTGCCCTTTGACCAACATCTGCCCATGTCCCCCACCCCCCAGCTCCTGGCAACCACCATTCCAATCTCTGCTTCTATGAGTTCGATTTTTTTTTTAAGATTCCATATATAAGTGATGCAGTACAGTATTTATCTTTTTCTGTCTAGATTTTTTCACTTAGCATAATGCCCTCCAGTTTCGTCTATGTTGTTGCAAATGGCAAGATTTTCCTCTTTATGGCCGAATAATATTCTATCATTATATGTATAAAACGTATCTTCTTTATCCATTCATCCGTCAACAGACATTTAAGTTATTTCCATGTCTTGGCTATTGTGAATAATGCTGCAATAAACATGGGAGTGCAGATATCTCTTTGAGATACTGATTTTATTTCCTTGGAATATATACCCAGAAGTGGGATTGCTGGATCATGTGGCAGTTCTACTGTTAATTTTTTGAGGAACCTCCATACTGTTTTCCATAATGGCTGTACCAATTTACATTCCCACCAACAGTGTACAGGGTTGCTTTTCTCCAAATCCTCCCCAATGTTTGTTATCTCTTGTGTTTTTCATAATAGCCATCACAACAGGTGTGAACTGATATTTCATTGTAGTTCTGATTTGCATCTCCCTGGTGATTAGTGATGTTGAGCAACTTGACACTTCCCTGTTGGCCATTTGGATGTCTTCTTTGGAAAATTGTCTATTTAGGTCCTTTGCCCATTTTTAAATTGGATTATTGCCTTTTTCATCTGTTGATTCCATTTTTTTTCTCAGTTCCCCTGAGTACTTTATTATGAAAATAACTCAGAAAGATTTGGCTTCGTTAAGACTTGCTTGGCCAAGTCTTTATTCATCCAAGACTTATTCATCCATCACATATTTATTGAACACTGATGACACGACTGTTGCTAAGAGCACTGTGGTGAGCAGAACCTGATCATCCTTGCCCTCGTGGAGCTTATAGCCCTGTGGGAGAGTCAGATGATAGACAGGTAATCACAAAACTGTATACACACAGAATAAGGAAAAAAGGAGGTCAGTAATCAGAGCATTTAACAAGGGGGACATGACTCAGAGAAAGCTGAATTGAGGAAGTAAGTGTGAGCTGAGGTCTGAAATATTATTCATTCATTCATTCATTCATTCCTTCTCTCGACAGACATTTATTGAGTGTTGACTGTGTTCCAGGCACTGTTCTAGGTTGTGTGGATGCAGTGGTGAACCAGCCAGCAGAAGCCCCTGTCCTCACGGGCTTCCCTCTAGTCACAGTTAATGAGCGGAGCTGGGGTCATGAGAAGGGTAGAGGGAGAGCAGAGGCCAAGGGTCTGAGGCAGAAAGGAACATGGGGGCCTCAAGGGACAGCCATGCACTCTTTGGCTGGAGCCCAGAGAGGAAGGGAAGGGCAGCTACAAATGAGGCTGTACTGGTAAACAGAGGCCCAGACCAGAGCCTTGTGACTTAGATGCCAATAATGACATCACTAGAATGTATCTGTGTTAACCGTTCTGTTCCCAAACACAACCCATTGGTTTTATGCCCATTGATGATGGTGGCTTGTTGGGCTTGGCAAAGTGCTGATTGTTTCAGACATTATCCGACAACTGAGTTTTGCTTTCTCGCGTGCACATATAACAAATGGCAGCAGCCTTAGCAAGCCAGCCACCACAAGATGGACTCATAGGACTCCCAAACTCCATAGAATTTTTTCTGTGTTATTCCTTTGAGGAAATCTTTTACTTGATTTAACAATGCCACTTGCTAACCTTGTGGCCATGAGAAAGTTACACAAGCACTCTGAGCCTCATATTCCTCACTGTCCTGTGGGGGATAATGATGCCTCCATCGTGGGGTTGTTGTGACAGCTCGTTGAATGAAATTCCAAAACGCACGTGAAATCGCCCAGCACAGTACCCGGAACTCAGTAGATGTGCATCACAAATGTTATTTCCTCTCATTTACCCCTTATTCAATTTGTAGTTTTGTTAAGTAAATTTCTGTGAAGCAAGGGATGTCTGTTCTCAAATTACAGTAACTGCTCCTTTCCGGGGCAAGAGGTTATTAGCTAGACTTCCTCTTGCGATGGTTAAGGACCAGCCAGGTCAGATGGCGGAGAGGGTCCTTTTTGAGCTGTGGGGTGAGGCTCCATCCTGTAACAAAGAAGCAGCAACGATAAAATCCCGGCCTTTGTCTTCCCTCTTTTGTGGGGACCAAAATCATATGTGTGTATGTATGTGAGAGCACACCACGTGACCGAGTCAGTGCTTTAAAGCTGGTGCCTCTGAATTCTGGTCTAAAAACAAAATAATTGCATACAGACACTCCTTTTGATCACATTCTAATACCAATTTACAACTCTGCTTCCTTGTAACCCCCAAGAAAACCTTAATCATGGAGCCCATACCAAAAATTAGAATTTTGGCTGTGTAGGCGTGGGCATCTGTAAGTGTGTATTTGTACAGAGGGCAGTGAACAGTGGTTTACTAATGTTTAGTTCTCCCTCCCCAAATTAAGCTCCCCATGTGGCTAGTGGCATATTTTCATCTGAGTGGCTCAGTCGAGCACTGGAGGCAGAAGACAATTTTTTTGTGGTTTGCTTCAGGCCAGGCAGTTTTTCCATTCTGTTCTTTTATTATGATCGTGATTACTTCATTACCTACCCCTGATGGGGTTTCTTTGGGTCCCAGTCTGTTTTTAATAAGAAGCAGACTAAAAACAAAGTTTCGGTTGTGTTTGAAATCTTCAGCTTTTTTTCTGAAATAATAGGTTAAAGAATTTTATTTGTCTTCTGAGGTTCTGAGGTTGGCTCAGAAATGCTCTGACCCAAGTCCTTGGGGGAACAAGGAAGTGGCACTTAGAAAATCTGCATCATCAAATGCAGATTCCTGTGCTCTGCCCCCACCTATGAATCTGAAGCTTCAAGGCAAGAAGGCCCAGGAACCTGCACTTTTAGCACACATTCCAGGTGATTCTAGTGAATATTACAGTTTGAGAACAGGGTAAAGGAGGAAAAATCCATCGGCAATATTTCTTTTTAATTGTGATATAATTCAAATACCATAAAATTCACCAATTTAAAGTGCACAATTCAGTGGTTTTTAGTATAATCACAAGGTTGTGCAACCATCCCCCCTATCCAATTTCAGAGCATTTCTAACATCCCAAAAAGAAACCCCATACCTATCAGCAGTTAGTCTCAATTTCCCCCTCCCCCAGCCTCTGGCAACCACTAATCTATTTTCTGTTTCTATGGATTTGCCTATTCTGGACATTTCATATAAACGATATCATATAATTTATGGCCTTTTGTGTCTGGCTTCTTTCACTTAGCGTAATGTTTTCAAGGTTTACCGATATTGTAGCATATATCAGGATTTCATTCCTTTTTGTTGCTTAATACTATTCCATTATATGGATAGATCACATTTTGTTTATCTATTGATCAGTTGATTATTAATCAATATCTGCTGAGTACCATTTACGTGCAAGATGGTCTGCTGTGCTGCCCAGGGGATGGAGATGAGCTCTCCAATAGTGCAGGGAATCAAGAAGAGGGGATGGGGAGGATAGCATCTGGCACAAAGCAGAATGAGTGAATGAATGAGAGGCCACACACCCAGGAAAAGACAAGTGAACTTGGAGAGGCAGCATGGTGCCCAGTCAGGTGGTGGGTGGTGCTCCCCAAGCTCAGGACCAGCAGTGACAGTCACTCAGCCAGATGTGGGCCTTTACTGCAGGTTGGGTCTGGGCCCTGGGGTCCCAGAGATGAATCAGATGTGATCCACCCCACAGAGCTCATAGACAACGAAAGAGGCAGAACACGGACCCAGACTACAGCATGATACAGGGAAGTCGTGGAGGGAGAGGGTAGAGGTGGGTGGATGGGAGGCCCCTTCCAGCTCGGGGATGGGGAAGGATGAGGAGGAGCTGGCATTGGAACCGGGCTTGGCAGCTTGGGTAGGACTTAAATGGGTGATAGACAATGGGAGCAAGTTACCAAAAAACTCAGGGACAGAAATGTCTGGGATGGGCTCAGGGACAGAGTTCCAGGATGCCTGTTTTTCTTAGGTCAATTGTTTTCAATCCTGGGTGCACATCAGACTCGCCTGGGGGCTTAAAAAAAACTCCAAAGCCTGGGCCCTGCCCCTAGAAATTCTGTTTTAATTCAGTTGCTTTAGGGTGAACCCAGGCAGCAGTATTTGTTGACAGCTCCCCAAGTGATTCTAATGAGCAGCCAGAGTTAAGAACCCCTGACTCAGAGGATTCAAGGAGAGACAATTGGACATTAACCTGGAGCATCAGTTTGGGAGTGGACTGTACACAGGTGGACCACGTCTTTTATTGTCCAAACTGGGACACTTTTGCAAGAAAGAAGGTGTTATTAATAATTATGCAGGGCAGCAGGTATAGACCAGACTGTCCCAGGCAAAATGGACTGTATGGTCACTCTAACCACAGAAGATCCTGGATGCGGGTTGTGGGGTTTGAACTTCGGCTTATCCCAAGTGGGAGCCATTGAAGGTTCAGGAGCAGAACGTTGACACCTTATAAAATTGGTGCCTTGAGGAGACTAAGGCAGCAGCAGGCTTGGCTGGGTTGGAAGGGAGAGGCTGGAGGCAGGATGGCAAGGAATCTGGAGAGGATTGAATTAAGGAAAGGAGAAGGTAGATAAAGTGCGAGAATAGGAAGCACTCCTCCAAGACCACTCCAAATAAACCCTCCATTTAAGTAAAAATAGTGCACTTGCTGGGCAGTGGTTGCTTCAACACCAGTCCATTGCCCCTGGTCATTGCCTGCTCCTCCTCCATGAAAATTCTGTAGCAACCACAGGTAAGAAGTGGGGGGGCCAGGGGCTTCCCCGATGCCTAGGACTGTTTGCACAGTTCCCTCTGCTCATTTGTGAACTGTGACAACTCCAGGAAGCCTCCTGGGAGAGGCTTAAGGGGGCAGCTTCTCCAAATCTCCAAATCTCCTGGTGCCCTGCCACACCTCTGCAATGTCCAGGCCACTCCCCTGAGAGATTCCACCTCTCGGGGACACCCCAGTCCTCTGCTCCTCCCTCAGCTTCCAAATCAATGGGAGGTGCTGCTGTCCCTGCCTTTTCTCTCCTGCCTCGCAGAGCTTGTCAGGGGAGATATGCACCTGTCCCACCTAGCCGAGGCCAAAAAACTGTGTGTGTTTGGCCATGAATGGGAGAGTTTGGGCTAGGCTCTGTGCGTGGGAGCTCCTCTTACCAGAGGCTGGTGCCCAGGCAGGTGGCACCAGATTGGGCCTTTGCCCTCCATGTCCCCTGACCCTCAAAGCAGAAAGTGTTGGCCCAAGGGCTGGAGTGGGGGAAGCAAGATGCAGATCCTCCTCTCCCCGCAACACTGGCCGTGCTCCCTAGCAGAGTGCCTGGTGCACAGAAGGGCGGCCTAATGCCAAACACGTGGTCCACAGCTCGGGCGGGATGTTGGGAAGAGGAGAGGCAGCTGGCAAGCAGAATGGCCGGCTCCCACGTACTCCGGCCCCTTCATTTTCCTCTTCTCCCCATCTGGGAAAAATATATTTAATTATCTCAAATAATCTCAGATCATCAACACATAAATGCATGCCAAACTGTCCACCCCTTGCATTTGTGGTGGCAGAGGAGGGCACTGACTGCAGGGACTGTCCCAGCCCAGTTCCTGCCATGCCATTGAGCTGACAAGGAGATGGCTCCCTGGCCCAGGCAGTGGGGGACAAAATGTGGCCCCCTCTGGCCTGGAAACAAAATCCTCCCTGTCCTTGGACCTGAGGGGTGACCATGGCTGCATCTGGAGCCCAGTAAGTAGTGCTGCCAGGTCAGCCCTAGGTTCGATGGCCCAGGGGCTGGGGGCAGAGGGGGCGCTCAGTTCTTTCCAGCAAGAGGAATTCTGATGCATCGATGCAACAAGCAAACTGCTTTGTGGTAAAGTCTTCAGTGCTGGAGGCTGGCCCTTAAGTTTCTCAAGAAGTAAGTGGGTGATCTCAATGTCCTCATCTGGAGAATGGGCATATGGCAAATTTGCTGGTTCCAGGGAGCATGTTAGGTCAGAACTTTTCTTTCTTTTTAATGCAAGTTGCCATCAGCTCCTTCTTTATCTAGACAACTGGTAAGAGCTGACTTCTTTGTTCAGGGAAGTGTCCTTTGAGTGGCCTCTCTTGGTTATCCACAGGTTGGGCTAGCAGGCCTTGATTTCCCTGGGGAAAGGATGGAACAGGTTCCTGGGTGGCCTGACAAAGGCAGGCCCGTCATTATGCCCGCACGGAGAAACAGAGAAACAGGGAGTTTGCTTGCTTGGGGCCAAAGAACACCTGGGAAGAAAGGGATGAAGACAAAGAGCCCATCGTGTTGAGGTTGGAATTCCTCCGATGAAGTGCCCCAGCAGGAGAGGCCCACAGCTCACAAGGTGATGGACCCAGGAAGAAAGGGGGGTCAGAACTGGTGACCTGGCACAACCTCAGGGCCTGGATGTGCCTAGGCCTGGAGGGTGGCTGAGCATGGAAACTCCCCTGGACTCAGCCACCTCTGCCATGGTCATGCTCTGCTCAAGAACATGGTGAAACTTTGAAGTGTGAGCTACAAGAGCGGTGACCCTGGAGCCTGGTGTTGGGCACCTCTGCAGACCAAGTGATGGGTAGGCCCAGCAAGGCAGCATCTTAGCTGACTTTGCAAGACCATTTTCCATACAGACACCATGGTGCTGTGCCTGAAGCAGGGGAAGTCGGCTTGATTTTCCAGTTTCTCTCAGGTTGCCATTTGCAATCAGAATTACTCCCAGCACTGAGTATGCCCCCAATTTCATTGGGGGAGTGGGTGAGGAAGAGTGCGTGTGGAATGAGGCTTCCTGTTCATATGGGCATATGGGGTTCAAGCAATTATAGAATAAGAGTGACTGAATTTGTGCCCCAAACTGGTGAAGTGTGTTTGCTTAGGAAAAAGTCCAGAAAGTTATACAACGAGAATTCGTTAGTCATTGCCTTTGGCTGGTAAGATATCAGGTGATAACATTCTTTTTTCTTTTCACTTTGTCCGTATTTTCCATTTTTTTCCTACAGTGATCATGTAATTACTTGAGTTATTAAAAACACTTTTATAGTGGCTCAAAAAATAATTATTATCTGGAGGCCCCAAGAACAGGCTACATTTTGTCCTCTTTCATCTATTCCAGGAAGTGGATAAAAATATATTGTGTTTTGGAAAGATTTTTCTTTTTCTTTTTTTTGGTGAGGAAGATGGTCCCTGGGCTAACACGTGTGCCAGTCTTCCTCTACTTTTATTATATGGGATGCTGCCACAGCATGGCTTGATGAGCGATGTGTAGGTCCACACCCAGGATCTGCACCTGCAAACCCCAGGCCGCCAAAGCCGAGCACGTGAACTTAAACACTATGCCACTGGGAAGGCTCCTGGAAAGATTTTTCTTAATCCCAAAAGGTTAAAATAGAAAAGTTAGGTGCCCACTGGTTCAATTGTCTGGAAAAAATCAATTAGCAGCATCAACATAGCAGAGCTTGACTTGCAGTGATGAGAGAGACCAAGCCACCAGTGGACTAGTTAAAGGAGTGGGAAAGAGAAGATCCAGTGGAACCAGGCATGGAAGATGATTTCCAAGTCTCTGTGGGCTGCCCTGGGGCAGAGGGAGACCAGCCCCTAATGTGCAGAAATTACAAGGGATGAAACATCAGTCAGGCCATATAAGGAAGGCCTTTCCAGCGTGTCAGTGAGTGGGATGTCCTAGGAGATGCTGTAATGAAATGGCCTCAAACTTCAGTCGACAAAGATGTTTTGTCTGCTAGTTATTATGCCATCTTAAACCTGACGGGAGAGTCCGTGAGGATGAGCAGTAAGGAGAGAAAAGCTGGGGCAACTGGTCCAGCCGGGAGGCTCCAAAGAAAGAAGACAATGAGGGCACGTGTGATGCCAATAGGCATGGCCGGTTAGGGACGGTGGGGTTCCAGTTGGTGTAGACATGAGGAGACAGGGGAGATCTAGCTGGTCTAGAAGTGGGGAAGGCAAGGGAAGGGCCAGCTCAGAAACAGAGGAAACTTGGAGAAGGGGAGTGTGACGCTCAAGTACTAGCCCATATAATGCATTTGTGCAAATTAGAAAAAGGTGCCCCAGGATGGTGGCGGCCACCCTGTGCTAGGGGAATATGAGCTGGATTTTATCCCTCCATGGGCTCCTCCAACCAGCTTCTCTTGTTCAGTAGACAGCCTGTGCATTTGTACCTGAAGAACCTAGGCAGTTGCAGCACAGTTATGGCTAGTTGTTTGTCCACAAATGACCCCAGCCAGCATCAGGGGGGCAGGAGCAGGATGTGGTACCCCACTGAGGATACAAGCCTCATGTATGGCATGGTACAGGGCCCAGTGGAGTGGGCCGAGGTCCAGGCCAGAGTTCTAAGGTCAGTGGCAACCCAAAATGCGAGGCAGGGAAACTGAGGCAGAATCCTATTTGTAAGAACAGAGGCAACATTGCAGGCAGATGGATGGGAGGCGTGCCTTTGGGGGTACCCATGTCCGCGGGGCCGCATCTCTGGCCAAGGGATTCCTGGAATGAGTCCCTCTGGAAAGTCCTGCCTGCAGAAGTCCTGCCTGATTTGGCTAGGAAGCAAGGCAGAGCGGGCTTGTGGGAGCGTCAGTGAGCCCACTGGGGGCAGGACTGACAGGTGCTGACCAGGTGCCAGACCTACTAATTGCTTTGACTGTTTTTCAAACTTCAGCACGCATTAGAATCATCTGGAGAGCTTGCTGGGCCCCACCTCAAAGTGTGTGATTCAGTAGGTCTGGGGTGGAGCTGAAGGGTTTGCATTTTGTATTTCTAACAAGTTCCCAGGGGATGCTGATGCTGTTGGACCAGTAACCACACTTTGAAGACCACTGTTCCACAGTCTGTTCTCACCTCCTGAAGCACAAGGCTTTCTCTGAGAACCGCAGAACACTTGGCTCCTGTCTGCTTCTCCTTGCCAGCTCTGGGTCCTTGGAAGGGTCCCCTTCCCCACTCATTCCCCCTCCTGGCTTTTATGAGGCTATGGCTCAATCTCCTCTTCCTGGCAGGATCTTACACCTGCTCCTTTTTTTATTCTCGCCTTTCTCGGAAACAACTGATCTCTCTGAGAAGAATTGGCTACTCCCCACCTGGACAGAGGGAAGGGGCTGGGATGGTCCTTTGATCTGCTGCTCCTGGAGCCTCAGTGCCCAAGGGGCAGCCATGGACCCCAGGGAGTCTGGCCCCTGGTTTTCGGGCCCCACGGGACAGGTGTGATGGGTGAGAGCTTTAGTTACTGGCAGAGTAGTGACTATTCCCCCTGACATTTTGATGGAGCCCTAAATTAGCCCCTTTTAGTCAGAGCGAAGTTCTAAATGCATCACAGTATCTGAACTGGAATAAACTCCTGGCCTCTCAGGGTCTCAGTTTCCCCAGCTATAAAGTGAGGCTGCCCCAGATATTCCCGAAGATCCTTTCTAGCTCTAGCATTCTTGACTCTGAGGAGGAAGATGGATTGGGGGAACAAGAAGGCTCACTGGGGTTTGCTGGAAAGAGTGGGTGTGAAGGTGATGTCAGCTGTGGTGAGCTGGGCCTGGGAAGGCAATGAGTCATTGGGCATGACGAGGACGGGATGGGACCAGGGGAAGGCTTTAATGGGGAGTCATGTAGTCAAACCACTGGTGAGAAGGCTGGGGCCAGCAGTGGGGCTGGGCTTTGGGGCCAGTGAGGATGCCCGATGGTACCATTTAGTCTCTGGATGAGGGCAGGGGCCTGTGGACCACCCCATGGCTCAGGCAGGATCTTCAAGGCTCTGGAGAACCTCAGGCACTTGTAGGGAGTGGCCTCACTGCAGTGATGGCTGCTGGGGCCCTGACCAGCACCATGGGGGTGACTTGTAAACAGGCCCTGCTGGAGAGTCCCCACCTGCAAGGAGGCTGCCTGACCCTCTCAGCTCTGGGCTCCAGCCGTGGGGCCACTTCACACATGTGTGTCCCTGCTCCTCTGCTAGTGTCTTAGCGCTCAAAGGCGGGGACCAGGACTTCCCCCCTTTGGGAGCCCTCCTGCACAGCTCAGCTTAGCACAGTGCTGGGCACACAGTGGATCCCAGCACACAGGGAGACACCTCTCCAATTTAGTCCACAGGCTACTTGGAAAGAGAGGGCTGGAGGCTGAGGGTCAGACTGGCCCTGATCCTCCCCATCCTCCTCCTGCTTTCCCCTTCTCTGCCCACTGTGGCTTTTGCTGAGACTCTGGGTGCTTCACCGTGCTGGTCACCATGCTGAGATGGGCGGGCCACACACCGGTGAAAGGACCTCAGCCTCTCAGGCTCACAAACCAGGTGGAGACTCACCCGCCCTCCAGCAGCTCCAAGACCAGGCAGCCCTGTGCCTGTGGCTGATGCCGTTCTCCCATAGGGCACCAGGCCTTGTTTATGGTTCCGGCTCTGCTGCGTACTAGCTGTGCCCCCTTGAGGTCCCTTTCCTTCTCCAGCATCGGCTTCCTCGTCTGTGAGTTAGGAGCAATTATTCCTGAGCAACCAGGTTCCCTGATGCAGGGTAGGTGCTCCACCAACGGTTCCGTTGTTGTTGAAAATCATAACAGTGGGGGACCAAAGGTGCCAGCATCCCTGGCTTCCTGGAGCCAGGCTGAGCAGGGCCTAGAGCCCTGGGGAGAGGTTTGGTGGGTGTACAGGGCCTTTGGCCCTTGGGAGAGGCGAGGGGGTTATTGGGAGGGAACCAGAGGCCAGGGGGCTCCTAGCCCCGCTCAGGCCATGGTTGGGAGAGGCGTACCACGTTAGCAGGGCTTTTGGTCATGTGGATGCTGGCTTGGGAGGTTATCTGAGGGTGCAGGAAATCTTGGAATCTATGGGAATGGGAACTCAGGTCAGAGGTCGCCTCAAATTAAAACTTAAAAAGCCCTCTGTGTGAAGGGAATCAAAGGAGGTGGAGACGTTTGCTCTTCCGGAGTCTCCTGAACGCAGATGTTAGCGGTTAAAATTCTTATGGAGCCTGACTATGGACGCTGAGGGCAGCTCTTGGAGCCCAGTGGGCAGGAGCTGCCCAGGGGACCGAGTGCAATTCCTCACGTCCCCTCTAGGACACTGACCTCAGGATTTACTGAGCAAAGCTGGGTGCTGTGGGGGACAGGGCGCTCTGGGGTCTAGGGCCTCCCTGGCCCCTCGCTCTGGGCTGGCTGCTCCCTGGAATGAAACACGATCCAGGATCCCACTCTGGTCTCAGCCAAGGCTGCTCATTAGCTGGAGGCCGGGCTCCTTCAGATTTATGGTCTGGAGCCCCTCATCTGAGGGCCAAAGTCTTTTGATCTGAGCCCAGGGTTAGGGGCAGGGGATTCCCGGGTCTTAATTGGCATCAGCCAGGCTGATGCTGACCAGGTCTCCATCCCAGCCCCCAACTCCAGCCTCCAGGACTTGTGCTGATTGGGGCTGCAGGGTCTGGGAGGAGGACAGAGGGTGTACGGACTTTGTTCCTGCTCTGCGGCCTCATAGGCATAAGACCAGGAATTAACAGCTCCAAAGGAGCCCCTCCCTGCAGCCCTTCCCAGCCTTGATCCATCCCTGACCCTGACCTCTTCCCCTTCCCTCTCTGACCTCACCCTGACGAAACGCACATCCTTCTCGTGCTGGCCCTGTGCTGGGCACCATGAAGATGCAAGGCAAGTCCAGCAGAAGAGCAAGGTACGTGCCCGTTTGGAAATAACAGCCGAAATAATAGGCTGTGCTTTGAAGTCTTAGACTTGCTCAGCCCAGGGTGTCCATTTGCATGAGGGTTTTATCATGTTTTGTTTTTTCCTTTTGTTTTCTGGCTGAAGGAGGAGGGAGGAGGCATATGTGGGACACTGGAGACAGTGGAGGGAGATAGAAAGACATTGTGGAGGGGAAGGGGAAGGGAGGAGTGGGAGGGAGGGAGACACACTGAGATGGAGAGGAGCAGAGAGTGAGACAAAAACAGACAAGGCCCAGAGAGCGACAGAGGACCAGGGAGCTATAGAGAAACTCCTGTCAACAATCTTGGCTCCAGCTATGTCCAAACCCAGCTGAGAGGGCCAGGACTTTGCAGTCCTGTGGCCTGATAAGTTGTCTTTGGACTTAAGCTGGATTGAGCTGTGCCTCTCGCCTGAACAGTGTGAGTGAACAACCGAGTGAATGACAGCATTAATGAACATGGGTATTTATTCTCAAGCACTGGTAGAGTCTCCCACTCTATCCCACCCTGGGCTTTTGAGTAGGGGGGCACCAGGAAGGAGAGAAAATGCAGCAGCTGGCACCAAGCTCCTGCCTTCCACTGTTGAGGAGCCAACACTCCAAAGTGAAAGTTGCTGGAAGATGCTGTCGTTCCCAGGACAGAGAAGGCAGAGGAGGAGGGACAGGGATAGGGTTGGCTGCTGCAGAGGGCAGGAGGGTGGCCAGGCCCAGAGGACAGCAGGACTGTCTTGCCCTGGTGGCCTGGAGAAGGCTCGGGAGCCACTGTATCCCAGGCTGGTGACGCAAGTGGGCAGCAGCTTCCTCAGGCTGGGTCAGGGGAGACAGAATATAATCTCTATATTATAATAAAGAATAGCTTTTTATTATTTATGAAAAATGGATGAGCTTTTTCAGGTAGAGCAAGGTGGAGTAGGGATATCAGATAAAGGATCAAGATTGCAGTTTGGGCAGGAAAGTAGTATGTAAGTGCCCCACAGCTTGGGTCTATTTCTCTATTTAAGGCCAATTGTTCTATGATGCTCTGGTATTGTATTTCTTCAAATCCTCCCCCACTTTTCCTGCTCACTCACTGTCTTATTTGTGTTAAGTACTGGGCACTTCTTAAGAGTTCTCTAAGTAGAGAAATCTTTCCTCGTGTATATGGCCGGGTAAGAGATGGGTTGCATCTCAGATCGTATTTTCTAAACTGGGAGATCTTTCCCCGCCAGCTTTATTGAGATATAGTTTACATACAGTAAAATTCCCCCATTTTAAGTGTACAGTTGGATAAGTTCCACCAAATGGAAATAGCCACATACTTACCACCAAACAAGATACAGAACATTTTATCCTGTTTGAAAATCCCCTCATGCCCCAGTGCAATCAATCCCCAACTCCCACTCTCCACCTCAGACAACCACAAAGCTGCTCTGCGCAACTATAATGTTGCCTTTTCTGGAGTTCAAGTACACACCCTCCCAGAGTATGGAGCCTTTTGTGTTGGTCTTCTTTCACTTAGCTGCTACACATTAGCGTGATGGTTTTGAGAGGCACCCCCTTGTTGGATGTACTGCTATTTTGTTCCTTTCTGTTGCCGAGCATCATGCCATTGTATGGGTGGGTCCCAGTCTGTCCCTTCCCCAGCGGATGAATGTTCGTTTTCCCCCATTTTTCCGAGATGATGAATAAAGCAGCAGGAAGGCAGGGTGTGTGTCTCGCACACCGAGGGGCCCTCTTTGCTCTCACTCACCCTGCCCGAGAGAGGTGGGGAGGGAGGAGGCCACAGCCCGACCGCACAGCATGGGACAGCGACAGCACCATGTGACAACAGGGCAGGGCGGGGCCCGGGAACCTGAGGGCTGCGGTGCCCGAGGGACTTCTAGATGTCTTTACTAACACCAGGCGCCTTGAATTGAGAGCCTACTATGTGTGGGCATCTCCAGTCCTCACTGAGACCGCGCAGGGTGGGCTATGGCACCACTTGACAGCTTGAGAAAGCTTGCTCGCACAGGCCAGGCCACTTGAGATCACAAAGCTGTAGGTGGCAGGTTAGGATTCAGGCCTGTCTGTCAGCCTCCAAAGCCTCCGCTTCCCCATGCTGCCTTCCTGGAGGAGGTGGGCTTATCCTGGGAGGTCAAAGGCAGTGAGACCAGCCAGGTTGGGGAGGCAGTTGGAGGCCCTCAGAGGTTGGTAAGGGCCTGGTAACCCCGGCTGACAGGAAGGCTGTCTGCAGAGGAGGATGGGAAGCTCTATCTCCTGAGGGCATGGGGGGTGCTCTCCCAACGACCTTGGGGTGTCTGAGGTGAGCTCTGAATGGGGGAGGGCTGCTTTGGAGGGACTGGGGCACAGAGGACTGGGCAGGGGAGGCCCCTGTTGTCCCAGCACTGGGGAGACGTGAGCTGACCCTGTGGGGCCTCTCCATTCCACTGCCAGGTCACCACCTTTCCCACGGGAAGCACAGCCCCCGGGAGTCGTAGGAGCAAGGCCGTTTCCCATGGGTCTGAGAGCCTCAGTTTCTGACTCCTTCCCATGCTGTTCCATAGAGGCAGAGGGACAAGGATGGGCTGGGAGCCCAGAAATCTGAGTGAGGTCCCGGCTCTGCCACTGCCTGACTTTGTGACTGCTCCCTTCCCCTTTCTGAGCCTCAGTTTCCCCATCTGCAGAAGGAAAGCAGTTTTAGAGACCAGAGGATTCTAAGAGTCCTGCCACATCTGATTCTAGACCTTTGTGGAGTAAACGGTGACTCAAAGGGGCTGAGCGCAAGAGGACCCCCGAGGGAGGCGCAGGGTGCTGTCCCCTCTCTGGACACCCTGGGCCTCTCCTGGTAGACCCTCTCTAGGAAAGGGGCTTTTCTGGGGGTCCCTCTGAGAACACCCCCTTTGCTCTCTTGCCACGGCTCCCTGGGGCCTTGGTGAAGGCTGGCTCCTCCAGAAAGTGGGTGAGGAAGGGAGGGGAGAGGAGGCAGAGCCAAGCTGTGCCAGAGCAGGTGCTGCTCCATCGAAACCAGGTCAGCCTCTTGCAGCTCCCAGCTAACATCCCAGCGAAACCGGGAGAGCGCACACCTGGGGCCGTTTGCTCAGTGTCGGTTTTACGACCAGAGCTCCTGAGCGCTGGGGAAAGAATGAGTTCATTCCCACTGCCCCCGCCTCTCTGAGCGCCAACTCCACATGGCTCATCCAGGCCCCGGGGCCTCTGCAGCCTGGCCCGGGGCACCACATCCATGGAATGTAGGAGGAGGTGTCTCCTCAGCCCCCAGCCTGCCCCACCTCAGCCGGTGGGGTGCGGTTAATGGGGAGAGGCTGTCAGCACCCTGTCCTGGTCTAGGGTGGGCTGGGGAGGCCTGCCGAAGCAGAGGCAGACAGGAGGGTAGAGTTGGTGTCCTCCCGTCCTGTCGTCCCAGACCTGTCTCAGAGCTGGGGACATGCAAGGCGCTTTCTTTCACAGACTGGGCTTAGAGTGAGAAACCAGGCACAAGATGATTCCTACCTCTCCTGTTTCTGGGACATTCCTTTGGAAGTCCTTGAACACTTCTAGAAGGTGCCTTTCCCTCCCCTTCCTCTCCCTACCAAGTCTTCCTTCCTCTCTTGGGCTCTGACTCCCCGTTGTTGCACCAAAGCCCCCAGCCCGGGAGGACAGTGATGCCACAAGGACAGACAGATGTTGGGGGAAGCAGTGCCACTTCCTGAAAGCTCTGTGCACATCTGGCCCCACGCCCGCCTTCCTCTGGGGGACAGCTCTGTCTGATATCTCCCAGACTTGTCTTTAGACCCCATATGCTCTGCAGTGTACAGAAAGCCTTTCTCCTGAGCTGCACCACAGCCTCCGCCAGCTGCTCCAACATGACTGTCCTCAGCCTCTGGGTCCTCAGGCAGGACTTGGGAGAGGCTTTCTGGGCCCTGAGGACACAGGTAGTGGGGTGGGGGCAGCAGGGTGAGATGGAAGATGGTAGGACCAAGGCTGTGGTCCTGGTTTCTGGGGGTGAGAAGTGGCCAGTTGAATGAAGGTTGGGCAGGGCTGCAAGCACCTGGAGCAGCTAGGGTGGTCTCAGAGCCATGGTCCCAGGATAGGAGCTTGAATCCAGGCAGAACCTGAGGATGGGGAGTAGGGGCCCTCATCCACCCTGCCCCGACCCCAGCCAGGACCCAAAGTCTGTGGGCAGCCCAACTCCCTCAGTCCTGCTTTCCTGGCTGCTGCCTTGGGCTTGAAGATAACTCCCTTCACCCAGTCACCCCACTCTACTCTTCCAACAGTAAGTGTTTGTCATGTCTGTGGCCTTCCTGCGTCTTTTGCACAGACTTCATATGTCTGGAGAACTTTCCACTTTATGAGTCCCTCCCAGTGAAGGTAGAAGCCAGAACTCACACCTCTGCCTCCTCGGGGCAGTCCCTGTGACCAGGCTCTATGGTTCACGTGTCTGTGCACGGGTCTTGTAGGGTCCTCCACTGGAAAGCATGGTGGCACAGGGATCTGGGCCTTTGGGGCAGCACTAGCAGTTTCTGGGGCCACCACTAGGGCGAGGCTGTCTGTGATGTGGTGGCACCATTTCGTCTTCTCTGGGAGGCTCCTGCTGTGTGGCTTGGGTATTGTTCTTGCCTCCACAGCATCCAAGTCTGACTCTTTGGCCTCCTGGGGCTTCTGTGAGCTTCATAATATCTTTTAATTGTTTATTCTTCTGCATAATCTAGCTGGAGTGGATCATATTGTTTGCAACTTGGATCTCTGACTGGTTTACCTTCCCTCCCCCAAAGACCCTACCACTCTTAGAAAAACTCACCCCAGAAGAGGACAGAGAAGGAATCCCAGCCAATACTATCATTTATTAACCCTCCAAACTACCTGGCACTCATAGAACATGTCCCCATCCACCTCCTATTTGCTCCTGGGTAACCCATCTTTGAGTTGTTAGGGTGCCTGCAAATTCTCCAGGGTTATGGGATTACCCTTTTCTGTAATATTTAAGTGCATTGGCTTGAGTCCCTATCACACATAAGGTGAAGACCCCAAGATGTCTCCCTTTCCAATGTCTTGGGGACACTTAGGTTTACTCTGGTCTCTTCTGTCTCCAATGTTCTGCCTCTGCTTGAAGTCTCTACTACTCTCCTCTCCTCCCTTTCTGTGCTGTGTCATCCCTGCCTAGAATCCCCTATCCCCCTGGAGGTCCTCTATTCCCTGAAGGACCACCAACAGAAGGCTGAGGCCACCAACAGAAGGCTGAGGCCACCAACACAAGGCTGAGGAGCAGAACTTGCTGAAATTTGGGAGCAAGAAAGAGGAGATGACATCACAAAACAGTACAGTAGACAATCTTTTGTTCCCTTTTATTGTGAAATATGTCACACATATAGAAAAATACCTAACACATAAATATACACTTTAACAAATTGTTATAAAGTCAACACCTATGTAACAATCACCCAGGTCAAAAAATAGGACATTGTCAGCCCTCCAGAAGCCTCCATGTGCCCCTTGTAGACAATCTTTGTTGTGAAATATGTTGTACATTCAGCAGAGTGTATAAAACAGTCACAATTTGGAGAATAATTGAAAGATGAACACTCGTGTGCCCAGTAATATAGTATTACTTGTGCCTCCCTGATCGTACCGCCTTCTATCCCCTCAACTTGCCTCCTTTTCCTTAGATTTTCTATGTGTACACGGAGCCCCCCACCAAATAGCACAGCAGTTAGTGTTTCTTGTGATATCGCATGTCTAAAAGTGTCTTTATTCCCATACATAGTTGGTCATTTGGTTGGATGGTGGGTTCTAGGTTGGAGAGCATTTCTCCCACCATTTGGGTATTCCTTCACTGCCTTCTCACGCCCCAGCACTGCTGAGATCAAAGCCATTCTGATTCCTCATCCTTGGGATATGACCTGTTTTCTGCCACCTCTTAGAGTTTGTAGAATTCTATGTCCCTGATTGTCTGAAATTTGCAAAGATATGCTTAGTGTGGGTCTATTTTTTTCCCCTAATTTTTAAGAGATTTCCTCAACTTTATCTTCCAAACCTTCTATTGCTGCTGTCATGTTTTTAATTTCCAAGAGTGTTTCATTTTTGTCCTCAGAGTACTCAATTTTTATGTCATCTAGGGTGGGGCTTGCCAACCATTGTCTTCATTGGAGAGAGATATGGGTGTGCCACTTGTCAGGGGATCCCCAATATCGGGAGCTGAGGAAGTCAGGGAAGGAAGGAGGGAAGGCCATCTCTGGTACAGCAAAGGGCTGGGAGCCAGGACACCAGGGTTCTATTCCCAGCTCTTCCATAGGCTCACTGAGTGACCTTGGGCAAGATCCTCCCCCTTCTGGGCCTCTGTGAAAGGAGGAGGCTGGGACAGCTCATCTTTAATATACTTTGCATCCCTGTCCCTCCTTCTCTGTTCTTCCTCTCCCCTTCCTGGAGATTGCCTCCTCCGTGGAGCCTTCCCTGACCTTTTCCTGCCTCTCTGGTTGATCACCCTTCAGCCACAGCCTGAGCTCCTCTGGCAGCAGGACCTCAGCCTGCTCACTGCTCTAGGGTTTCCTGGATAGGGGGCTGGCTTCCCCCGGGCTGGGAGAATTTCTGAGGTGAGGACCACCTCTGCTTCCTTTCTGTCTTTTTCATAAGAACTCTGTAGCCCTACCTGAGCCCTGCACCCAGAGGAGACAAGGAAGGCAGGAGCTGGAAGACCCCAGAGGGGGCGTCCGGCCTGAGAATAGAGGTGGTAGGGCCTGGGGAAGAGCAGGGCTCCAGAGGAAAGCTTCCAGGCCCTGGCTCAGCTCTTGCTCAGGTAGACACATAGACAAACATTCCCAATGTCCTGTGGTTGGTGCTGGGATATGGAAAGTACAGGATAAAATGGGAGCCCGGAGAAGGTATGACTAATCCAACCGGGAGTGTTGGTGGAGAACAGGGGAAAGTCGGGGAAATGTCCTGGACTGAGCCGAGGTTTGAAGAATGAGTAGCGCTCAGTCAGGAGGGGAAGGGGCAGAAGGGGGTGGGGGTTTCAGAGAGGGCGAATTAGACAAAGGTGCCCACTCTGGGTGGATGCAGCCCCTGCCTGTGCACACAACTTGACGAGCAGAGCATGGCCTGGATCTGAGCCCCAGTGTGGCCTCTCAGTCAGCCGTTATCTGCCTATCCGTGTTGAGGGGCCTGCACGTGCCGAAGCTCAGTGTGATCTGTGACAGGAAGAATAACTGTCCCAAAGACGTCCATGACCTGATCCCCGGAACCTGTGAATATGCTGCCTTACGTGTCACAGGGGGCTTTGCAGATGGCTTTGCACGTGTAACTAAATTAAGGATGTTGAGATGGGGAGATTACGCTGGATTATCTGGGTTGGCCTTAAATGCAACCACAAAGGCCTTTACAGGAGGGAGGCAGGAGTGTCAGAGTCAGAGAGAGAAGATGTGACCAAGGAAACAGAGGTCAGAAAAAGAGAGACTGGAAGATGCTACACTGCTGGCTTTGAAGATGCAGGAAGGGGCTACGAACCAAGAAGTCAGGCAGCAGTTTGAAGTTGGAAAATGTAAGGGACTGGATTCTTCCTAGAGCCTCCGGAAGGAACACAGCCCTGCTGTACCTTAATTTTAGCCCTTTAGGACCCATTTTTGGGCTTCTGATGGCCAGAACTGGAAGATAATCAAACTACGTTGTTTTGAGCCACTATGTCAGTGGTAGTTTGGAACTAACACATGAGCATAAGAACTAAGACATGAGCCCTGGTGCTGTCAGGGAACGGCTGTGGGACGTTGTGCCTGAAGCCCAGAGTCAGGTGGGGATGGGGACAAATGAGGCTAGACAGGTCAGCCGGGGTCCCAAAGGGCCTTCTAAATCATAGAAAAGAGTTTGCCTTAGTCTGAGGGCAGCCCAGCAGAGCTCTGCACAGGGGAACAACGCTTCAGGAGGATCCCTCTTGTGGAGGATGGACTGGAGGGAAGTGACTGGAGGCAGAGACAAGAGGGGTGGCAGGTATGGGGACAATGACATGTCCTGGACCCAGCTAGTGGCAGTTCGGGGAGGCATAGGCTGCTCCCCCTGGAAGCCTGGAGACTTGAGATGCAGCAGAGGGCAAATTCCTCTTCTCCCAGCCCTCGTCCTTTCCTTCCTGCCTCACCCAGGCTCCAAAGGGCCCCTGAGATAAGGTAATGACTTCGGAGGAATAGTAAATATAGGAGAACGTTCCTGAGGGCTCAGTTGGGGAAGGGTAACTGGCTTTGTGTGTGCGCACACGCATGCACGCCAGGAGAGGTTCTAGTATGCCCGGGGCCTTTCTTCTATCAGCCTTCTCCCTCACCGGCCCAGGGTGAGGCGGCTCTCCCTCAGCAGTCACAGACACCCCAGGTGTGGCCGCATGCGGCTCAACTGATGCCAGGCCTCCAAGGGTGACTGCCTTTTGGGGCAACCAGGCTGAGGAGCCAGGGGGTGGGTCTCAGACATCTGAACTCTGGGTGGGGATGCACAGGGGGCAGGACGTCGATTGTTCAGTCACACCCATGATCACTGCTCCGGTGAAACTCTGGCACTTCACCTGAAAGATCAAGATGAACCCAATTAATCACAAACCCAGCACCTGTGTGCAAACACCCCGCCCTCATCGTCCACTCAACCTCACGAGAAAAGCTCCGGCCGCTCTGGCCCATGTCAGCTCTCTGAAAGCCTCCTGCTTCCTCACCTCTTTCTCGGTCTGGGCACATTTCCCCCTCCTGGTCTGCCTGGTTGACCCCTCCTGACCCTCCAGGTGTCACATCCATAAACATCTGCTCCTCTGGGAAACCCCCCACCTGCCCTCGGTCGGGCTCTCCTGCTGCCAGCTGCGGCATCGGGCAGGCTCCTAGGGAGCCAGTGACAAAAAGCCCACCCCAAACCGGCTTACATGAAAACGCCGTGGGTTGGTTTTTGAACCTGCACAACCCAAGGGTTGATTTGCTGTGGGCAGGACTCTATCCAGGACCCCGACAAGGGCACCCTGGCCAGGTTCATGCCCTCCCTTCCCAGGTAGACTCTGCCCTGTGGTCCCATGGTGGCTGCAAGTGGTTCCCGGACCACTGCTGAATTTTACGTCTACATTTATACATACATATATTATTTATACATATATACATATTATATTTATTAAATGTTTTACTAAATTTTATTTATATTTTAAATACAAATTTAATATACAACGTGAAATCTTTATATAATATTTGTATATTGAATTTATATTTATATTTAAAAGAGAAAGAAGCAAGAGAGAAGCATTTTAAAAGGAAGTGCTGTCTTTTTCCTCCTCCTCCTCTGCCTGCGTTTTCTGGCTGCTGCAAATGGAAGTTCTGGTAGGCGATGAGAGGAAAAGCTTTATGAAGCTTAGTGGTATGTCTTTAAGAACTAAACATTAGGTGGAGGGCAGTTAAAATTTTAAATGCACCTACACTTGACCCAACAATTTCACTTCTATGAATTTATCCTATAAATATACGACACTTGTTCAAGATAACATATGCACAAGGTTATTCATTGTAGCATTATTTGTAATAGTGAACAATTAGAAAAAACACAAATAGCCATCAATGGGCGATGGGTTAAACAAATTATAGTACATTCATACAATGGCATACTATGATACTGCACAGTCATTAGCCAAGAATGAGGTCTGTGCAGTGATACGGAATGAGCTCCAAGATATGCTAAATGAAAAAAAAAAAGATGAGAATATTATGCAACTATGTAAAAACTGTGCATATGCATGTGTGCACATGCAGGCATATTATGCATAAAATACAGTATACCTGGAGGGCACAAAATACGGGGGAGGGCGTGCTCCTCTGGGAAGACTCATAGGATGGCACTGACACCTTTGGGGTTTTGTACAGTTTGTCTATATTTCCCTATTCTGAAATAATAATAGTTTACTCTTTTAAGCACTTCAAAATAATGAAAATATAAACGAAGAGCTTAGAACAGAGCCTGGCATATGATAATCACCATTGAACTTGATCTGTAGCCCCCCTCCTCCAAGGCTGACTGTTCCTCCTGCATTGTGTACACACCTCCATTGTAGCATTATAGGATTGTATGATAACTGCCTATTTCCGTGCCTTCTGTCCAACTAGATCAAACATGACTCCAGGACAGGGACAATACTGTTTCACTTTATGTCCTTGCACCGAACACAGACGCTGGCACATAGTGGATTGTAGAGTGAATGAATGACTGAACGAGTTCACTAGTGAATGTGTTAGAGGGAAAAATGAAGCCGTAGCCCTTGCTCTCAAGAAGCTTACGGTCTAGTAGGGACACATTTCAGTGAATACAGGCCTCATATGACAATGATCTTGTGATCCTGGAGATGTGGGGGGAAAGAGAAGGAAAGAGTCCCCAGGGCAGAGAAGTGATGACAGTTGCAGGGATGGTGTTCAGGTCTGCAAAAGATGGAGTAGGGAAAGAGCTTGTCCAGGACAGATGAAGTATGGAGGATGCGGCAGAGGGATTGTGGGAAATGTGAGGGGGACCTAAGTGTGACCAAGATGGCAGAGTTATTCTCAGTTGGCCTACTTCCCTGTGAGCCAAGCTGGAAGGTGGCTCAACCGTCCTATTTGTTCATACCACAGCCTTCAATCTCAGAGCCACGCAAGGGCATCTGAACGGCATCTGAGCCTCACAGTCTGCTTCTCTGGGCCAGCACTCAGAGATGGAGCTGAGTAGTCAGCCAGTCCCCCTGCCTTGGTCTCCAGCCCTGTGGGGACTGGGTTTTTTGTGTCTTTTGAAAGCTCAGTCCTGGAATCTGACAGCATGTGTGCACCCCTTCCCGTACTTGTCCTAAAAACTGACCTGCCTGCTTGGAATGGTTATTAACTTGACTATTCACTTGGTCATTAACCAAGCCCTGACTTAACCACGTCAGGTCTTGGGGGCTGGGAGGAAGGTGCTACAAGACTCAAGAATACCAGCCAATCTCTCAGTGGGAAGATTGTTTTTTGTTATCTATTGCTACATAACAAACCACTCCGAAACTCAGTGGCTTTAAAACAACCACTATTTTATTATCTCTCATGGATCTGTGGGTTGACTGGGTTCAGCTTGCCGGTTCTTCTGCTGGTCTGCTTGGGGGTCTCTCATGTAGGTGCATTCAGGTAAAGGCTGGGGCTGGAGTCATCTGGAGGCTGAACGAAGATGCTGAGTCATCAGCCAGGGCTCTCTTCCTCTCCACATGGCCTCTTCACATGGTCCCATGAGCAGGGTTGCCAAACATCTTATCCTGTGACTTGGGGATCTCAAAAGTGAAACTTCTAGGAAAGAGGAAAGAGAAGTTGCCGTTTCTCTTAAATGGTAAGGCTGGAACTGGCACGGAATCACTTCTGCTACATTTCATGGAGTAGTGTGTGTCACAGGCCAGCCTAGATTCAGTGTGGGAGGGGACTACATTGTGACATGAATGCCAGGAGGTGTGCGTCACTGGGGGCCACGTTTGGAGACCATCTTACACAGCCCTGCAGAGAGTTAGAGGTGGCAGACGAGGCATCAAGGAGAGAAGTGATCAGTGGTCAGTGATAGATCCAGGTCTCAAGGTCCTCTCAGCTGGATGGAGGAGGTCCTGGGCTGATCTCAGCTCTTCCTGGCACAGAGGAGCCAAGCCAGGCAGGTCTCCTTGCATACAGCACTCCCCCCTCCCCCCACCTTGCCTGTGCCCAGGGCTTTGGTCCTACTGTCCTCTGAATGGATGGCCCTGACTGGCCACTTTAACATACAGGGTCAAAGGAGCTCTCATCATGGCGGTATGTATCTGGTCAGGGCAGGAGGAGGCTCCAGGCTCATCTACCCAACTGCTTCCTGGGCTGTTCCACTGGGTGTCCCAAAGGCACCTCAGACTTAGTGCATCAAGAACTAAACCCTCACTCCCATCCCCACCTCCCTCTTCTGAGGGAGGCTTTACCCAGGAGCCCCAAGGTCATTTGTCCTTCTAAAGAAGATGGCCCAAGGGACTCCAGGTTGATTCTCTGGCCTCTATTTTAGTAGAGCAGAAAATTCCAGTTCTACGTCTGGAAGTGTTCTTGCTCTATGGGAAACAAGGATGATAACCATACCTGGCTCAAGATTATCTCCTGATATGCAAACTGGATAAATTATGTGGAAGCAGTAAAAAAATGTGGAGTGCTATAACCAAGGTAGGGGCCTACCTACATGATATTTAAGGCAGGGTATCTGACTTCTGTAGACTTATCTGTCTAATACCCATTCCCCAGCTCTTCTGACAACAGAGTCCCTTTTCCTCTTAGGAAACCCATTCTGTGTGATTTGGATGGGACCAGCCTGCTAGAGATGTAGGGACATGCCTCCCCTTAGCCAGTCAGAGAAGTCCATATCTCTGACCATTAGGATGGGTTCAGAAATGGGCATGTGACCTCAGGCAAGACCAATCAGGGTCCTCCAAGCCTTTTCTACCGGAGCTCTTGGGAAAGACAGTTTCTGTCCACCTGAATTGCTAAGGTCAGTCTGGCCTTCCATGTGGTGAGAATCCAGTTGGGAAATATATGTAGAGAAAGACAGAGCCCTGTTGACATCATTCTAGCCTCTGGATCCAGCACTGCCTGAAGCCAGACCAACCCTGACTTTTCAGTCCTATGAGTCAATCAATACAGTATCTTTTTGTAGCCTGAAGAGCCTGATTAACTCAGTGTCTTAAAAAACACACACACACACAAAACCAAACTCTTTTCTCTTCATTTTCACTGTTCCCTGACTTTCTTCAAGACCTGGCTCAAATTCTCCTCTTCCAAGAAGCCTGCTTGAATTACCCCGCCATGTGGTATGTATAGTTCAGGCTACATTATCTTGTACAGTTTGTCTGTAATATTATAAATGTTTTGGGGAGGGGGTGTTTCTGGAACATATGTGGTCCTCCCAAGTAGCACGGGGGCTTGTGGAAGGCGGGAGTGTCTTGTGCAGGCTGTAAGCGTCTGCACCCCAGGTTCACTGCCTGGGGTGGGGTGTGAGTGTGTGAGGACGTAGGTGCCTACGTGAGGTCAGGAGGTCAGATATGGTTGTGCGCATGCGACCAGAGCAGAGATGATGTGATGCCTGCGTGTGTGGTGAGCGAGGGTGTGAGCATGTAAACAGAAAGACAGGCAGTGAGACCAGTTCAGGGACAAGTCCCTGCAGGGCTGGCAGGAGTGTCTCTGCTTCAGCCTTGAAGCCCAGGCACGTGTGTGGCAGAGGGACCCAGCAGTGCCTGCACTGAGTGGCTGGGGTCTCCCTCTGTGGCCTTGGCTGAGACTTCCTTGACCTTCATAGCTCAGCCCTGTCTCTTCAACCACAGAGCCCTCAGCCTTTTCATTGCTGCCTCCTCAGCACCTGGCACAGGTCCTGGCACGTTAACAGAGCCCAGTGGTTAGTGTTGGAGGAATGAATGAATGAAGGAACAAATGCTCTGGATCCAGATGATGGCCTCCGCTCCTCCAAGCAGCTCTTCTGCGGCTGGGCAGGTCAGATGGTCTGCGGGTGCTGTATTTGGAACCCCCTCACTGTGCTTTCACTCCCTGTGTGGCTCTTTGTACGGCCAGGTGTCCCCACCTGAGACACGATCTGCTACCTCCCCTGCACCTGCCTACTATCCATTAGGTCTCAACTTGGATGTGACTTCCCCAGGAAGCCTGCCCCTGCACACGCTCACACACACTCTGGTAGGTGCCCTTTCAAGGGGCCCCACAGCACGGGTCCTGGCATTTATGGACATGCTTATTGTGTCGCATTATAAATCCCAATTTGTCTCCATCGAACCTCCATATGTGAGCCCCCAGGGGCTGGGATCACGTCAGACTCTCTTTTGGTTTTATCTCCATTGCCCGATCTCCATTTATTCACCAGCTATTTGTTGAACACCCCACTGTCCCAGGCGCAGGAGACACAGCTGTGAACGTGATAGAGAAGTTCCCTGCTCTCATGGAGCTTCCACCTCGGTGGGGGCGAGACAACCAACGAGCAAGTAAACAAACACTCAAAACTGATCATTTCAACGGTGATAAGTGCTCTGAATAAAACAAATCAGGGTGATGCGGCTGAGAGAGCCTGGGGTGGGGCGGTGGCTCAGAGATGCCTCTTTAAGAAGGTGATGTTTGGGCTGAGACAGGCCAAGATCTGGGGGAGCATACTCTAAGCAGAGGGAAGAGCTGAAGACCTCTCCCTAAGGTGGCACTGTGCCCGCTCCCCAAATTTAGCAACAGGATGAAGGCTGATGCCGAGGAAGAGTAGGGAGCGTTGAGTCGGAGAGGCAGGTAGGGGCCCTTTTTTGTATGGAATTGCAGGCCATGGCGGGGAATCTAGGTTTTATTCAAATGACAACAGAGAAGTGACATGATCTTATTTAAAACCTTCTGGCTGCGTGGTAGAATGAGTGGTAGGGGACAAGATGAGGGTTGGGAGGCTCTATCAGTCATGTGGGAGAGACCGGGCAGTGATGGAGGTGGGGAAGAAAGGAGGATCGGGATGTACTGAGTTGAGTTTACAGGACCTGGTGAGCAATCTCATGTGACTAGGAAGAGAAAGGGGGGAATCCAGGATGCCTTCTAGTCTTGAGACACTGACTGCATACTGGTGCCAGGTATCGAGGTCGGAAAGACCAGACTGGGGTGGGGACAGAAATCAAAAGTTTTGTTTTACCTATGTTAATATTGAAATACCTGATAGATATCCAAATGGAGACAAGTAGATAGGAGCCTGTAGCTCAGTGGAGAGGTCAGAGTTGAAGATGCACGTGTAGGAGGCATCAACATACGAGTGGTTTTAAAGCCTCAATGACATCATCTAGGTAGAGTGTCTGGAGAATAGTGGAAAATCTGTGACCAGGCTCTGACACACGAGGACATTTAGAGGTTGATTGAAACTGACAGAGGAGCCTGAGATGGGCAGAGAGAGAGAGAGATAGCAGGAAGGTGGTTTTTGCTGAAGCCAAGAGAAGAGAACATTTCAATGAGGAGACACAGCCAACTGTCCTGGCCCTGCTGACAGATCCAACAAGTTGGCAGAGAAGTGACCACCTGCTTCCACAACGTGAAGGTTGCTGACCTTGACGAGAGCAGTTTTAGTGGAGTGGTGGCAAAGGAAGCCCAACGGGGGTGGGTGTGGAGAGAATGGGAGTGCAGAAGTGAGAGCGGCAAGTAGAGAGAGCTTCTCGAAGTTTTACTGGGATGGAGAGAAAATAATCAGAGCAGTAGCTTCTGGAGCATCAAGGGGCAAGTTTTTTGTTTGTTTTGATTTTTGTTTTTAAAGAGATGGGAGCTCCTAGAGCATTTATGTATGTTGATGGGAAAGATCCTATAGAGAAGGGGAAATTATGCTAAAGAAGAGAAGATAATAAGATAATTTCATGAGCAAAGACTTGAGAAGGCAAGAGGGATGGGATCCAGAGCTTTAGATAAGAATTGGGATGGTGGGCTGGTAGATGGGTACAGATACAAAGGGTTATAGTTTTGGTGGTGGAAAAGTGAAGGGACTTTTTCCAATATTTTCTATTTTCTCAATGTAATATGATCAACAAAATGATCAGCTGAGGGACAAGTGGCATTAGAAGACAGAAAAGGTAGAGTGAAAACGTCAGGAACGTATAGGGAGAATGCCACATTGGGTGCCCATTTGAGAATTGTGTTAGTTGAGTGAGATCAGTCAGACTGGTGTGAGTTTCTTTCTAGCCACATTCAGCCACATCCACACACAGGGGCAGGCATAGAGGAGGCAGATAGTTAAGATATATGGCCTTTGGGCAACCCAGAGCTTGGGCCTGACCATGAAGATGAAATGACCTGTGATGACATGGCGACTCAGACCTTAGGCAAGGCTTCTCTGCTTTCTGGGTCCAGATGCTAACACTTCTGCCTGTCCCTGCTGATCTTGGCCTCACCAACAGAGAAGTCTGTCCCACTGCCAGCCTCTGGTGTATCCAGCACTCAACTTCAGCCCTTTCCGTGGCAGAGGGAACAACCTTGGGGTGGGATAAAGGGCTGAGATCATTGTATGGAACACTTATTCCTGTTTGCCCAACCCTCCTCACATGCCCCTCCAGCATTCACCCAACCCTTCTCACATGCCCCTCCAGCATGCCGTAGAGTATCCACCCTCATGTGGCGAACCCGCGAACACAAAGATAACACAGTGTGGGGCTGGATCCTGGCCCTGACAAACAGGTGCCCTGGGACCCAGCCCCACCACAAAGAGCTTCTCAGAGGAGTTTTATTAGGGCGCATATGCGTCTCTCCTTCATTGTCAGGCACCCACTTGCCTCCAGAGAAAGGGCTCCTTCACCCCTCATGTTAGTCATCCATCCCTGCACAAACAACAGGTCCTTTCCACAGCTTTCCCACCCCCCCTGGGCCCGAGCCTAGCACAGTGGCTGGCACAGAAGATGCCACGTAAATTCTTACTGAATAAATGAGCGAGCAGACACATCAAAGCATCCATCCGTCCAAAGGAAGAAGACCCTTGCTTTTGAGCTGGCCAGACAGAGCAGCCCCTCCATCTCTTCCCTGCAGTGCAGCCAGATGATCAAGACAAGCTCCAGCCAAGCCAGGAGGTCTCCAGGTTCAAAGAAGTTCCTCCTGGGAGGGGCAGGCAGAGAGAGTCCTTGGGGGCTGAGGAAAGAAAGAAAGCCGTTTCCTTCCCTGAGTTCAGTACAAAAGAGCCAGGTGTCGACTGGGTTCTGGACACCGTGGTAGGCACCAGCTTGACCGCCTTCTCTCCTGACCTCCTGGTCGTGATCCCTCGATGGCAGGAGCAGCCTCTGGCACACAGGCCTCAGCTCCTCACCAGCAGCGGTGAGGTTCTTGACCTCAGCCTGAGGGCCTTCTGAGCAGAATGGCCACCTCAGTCCCTGCAGGGCCAGCGGGTCAGCTGGTCAGGGCTCATGCAAAGAAGGTGTTGCCATTTCCAGCAGGGATCCCTGAGATGGGCTGAAGGGAGTGCTGATGGAGACCTGGCCCGGAGGGGTCCAGGCCTGAGGGGCGATGGGCCAGCATGCCTATCCTCCTGCTCCTCTGTCCTCACCTCTCCTTTGTCTCCAGGATTTTCCAGAATGCCCTGGCCAGCTAGATGAGGAATGGGAACCCAGTTGTATTTCTGGAAGAAGTCTGAGAGGCCAACCTCAGGGAATACTCGCTGAGCCCTCCTGAAGGGGTTCTCAGTCTGGCCGGGAGCCGGGAGAAAGAATAAAGCCAAGTGGGCTGCGGGCCCAGAAGCTGTGTGGATGAGGGGTGCCCATGCCTGGCTCTGGGCTCCTGTGGATGGGCTGCCAGGCTGCTAACCAGAGAGAGGCCCTGAGTGCCAGGGACGCTTGAGAGGACCAATGGCCTGACTGGGGCTGGCCAGGAGGGAGCCACCCTCTAGGAGATGGTGAGGGTGACCCCATCCCAAATGTGAGGGCTGGGAGAAGAGCATGCTGCTGCCCAGCAGAACCTAGGTCCAAGGAAATATCACCTGTGAGGAGGCCTTGGGAGGAGCTTCCCGGACAAGCAAGGAGGCCCTGTGGGTGAGCCTGGTGACCCCTTAGCAACTGTGTGAGTGTCCTGGGGCTGCTGTAACAAAGCACCACAGGCTGGGGAGCTTCAACAACAGAACTGTATTTTCTCACAGCTCTGGAGACTGAAAGTCCAAGATCAAGGTGTGGGCAGGGTTGGCTCCTCCTGAGGCCTCTCTCCTTGGCTTGTAGTCGGCCACCTTCTCACTGCGTCCTTACGTGGCCTTTCCTAGTGTCTCTCCCTCTTCTGATAAGGCCACCAGTCAGATTGGGTTAGGGGCCACCCATGTGGGCCCACCCACTCATTTAACCTTAAGCACTTCCTTAAAGGCCCTGTCTCCAAATACAGTCACAGTCTGAGGTGCTGGGGGTTAGGGCTTCAACATATAAATTTTTGGAGACACAGTTCAGTCCCTAACAGTGAGTATGGATACATTATCTTGATTGTGACTGTGTGTGTCATAGAGCAGTTGACTGCTGGGCCCAAATAACAGGGGTGACAGTTCCTCCTAGAGCCTCGGAGAAGGACAGGCATTGTTGGCCCACTTTACGGAGGAACTGAAGGAAGTTGCCCAGGTCACACAGAAGGCAAGATGCAGCCCTGAAACCTCTACCCAGGCCGCCTAGTTTCCTGGGTGCTCCCTGCCCACTGCCCCATGCTTTCCAGCAAGGTCATGTCCGAGGATCTCACCGCCCAGCTGGAAGAGCCCCCAGCAGTCAGCTGCGTGTTCTCTACCTGTGTGATGCAGCAGGAAACCAAGGGGGCAGCCTGCTCCTCAGAGGTGAAGTGATTCACTAGGCCGCGTGCAGTGTCTTATCTCCCTGACTCACATGGTTTTCAGGCTCTGACAAGCTCAATGATGTGCCCAGGGTCTGACAGGTCCCTGCACCCAGAGGTCAGGGCTCCATCCCTGCCGGGCTCAACCCCTGCCAGAGGCCCTGTGCAGGCTTCTGGACGCCCTCCCTGAGCTTGCCCAGACGAGGTTCCCCCAGGCAGGGCACATCTGTCCTTGGCTCCACCCTGACAACATTGGCCCTGCTCTCTGGGGGCCTTGCCCCTCCCCACCCTGTGCTCCCTGGGCCTCACTCTGATCCCTCCACTTGGATGTGGAGGGGCTTAGCTCCCCAGGAGCCTCCTGTGAAGGATGAGGGCTGTGGCAGGCAAGGTGGGGTGTGGAGGGTGCCAGGAGGCCAGAATGCTCAGTCTCCAGGACACCGGCCAGTTTCTCATGGAGGCCATGGAGGCTGTTCTTTGAATTGGCCTCACCTGATCCCACCTGGTAGGAGAGCCTTGACCAGCTTCCCTCACCCCATTGCCCTTGCCCCATGAGAACTTGCTTGGGTTTCCTGTTGGAAAGCTTCATCTGGATACTTCCAAAGTTACTCGAGCTCTCCACGCCTGCTTCCATGACCATGGCAGATGGGAGGCCAGAGAGCAAGTCCTAACCTGGCCGTGGCAGAGGAGGGGTCCACGGAGGGATGACCATGGCCTGGAGATCTGCTCATCTTTGACTGTCAGCTTCTTCCAGCCAAGCAACTGCTTAAGGGCCTAGAGCAGGGGCCCTAGAAAGTCCTCGTCTGCAACTTTGGGTCTAAGCATGACTACTGTGACCTCTCCTGCCTGGCCGTGGTGGCCTGTAAGTGGATCGATGACCATAAGGGCACAGTCCCCACGAGAGCCATATGGCTTGAGCTATTTCAGGATTTCTTCTCCTAATCAGCCCCAGCATTCAGGCCCATCCTAGTCCAGTCTCCAGCAAAGGCCAGGACATAGTGACCAAGGAGCACTCACTGCCCTCGGGACTACTCTGTCCTGTCCTCTTTGACAGTGTGGAAAATGGGGCCAGACAACTCACTTGCCCATGTCAGATCCCCAGGGCTCTGCAGTGTTTGTCTCGATTGCTGCCAAGTTCCGAGCCAACACAGTGCCTGGAAGCTGGTAGACATCCGAGCATACTTGTATCTGTTGAATGAATGAACAAATTCAGGTCCCCAGGTAGTTCAAGTGCCCCTCCCCCAGCCCACCCCACCAGGGGTCACGGTGAAGGACTCGAGTGTTCATTAGTCCAGGTGGGTGGGAGGCACCTCTCTGTCTTCAGCAGGAGCCCACAGGGGGTTGCCTGGATGGGAAGAGACTGTGGGTCTGGCCTGGCTGTTGCTGCGAGCATGTGGCTTTTCAGGAAATAAAGAGGCATTGATTGTGGGAGCCCTCTCGGCAGGTAATTGGAACTGACTGATTCCCCTCAGACCAAACCCTGAGGTGCTCAGGGCTCTGAGCTGGCGCTGCAGTGAAAGGCGCTGACTGAGGCCTGGCCTGCCTCCAGTGGGAGTGGCGTGGGAATGTGGCCTTTAGCCCCGGCTGGGCCCCGCGTGGGGGAGTTGGCTGAGTGGGGCCTGGGGGAGCTCTTTAGGGCCAAACACCAGGGCAGCCTCTGATGGACACTTCTGGGCAAACCAGGCCTCAAAAGACCCCAAGCAGCCACTTGTCCTGTGTCATTCATCCCTCTCCACGAGGGCTTGCAAGACCATCTTTCGGTGGCTGAGAGGCTCACAGGAATCCCTTTATTCCCATGAGTGGACATGGGCTGTGCTGCCACCACCCCTCACAGAGACAACATGTGGCCCATCTGGAGAAGTAATGATCATTAGAGTGGAGTAAGACCTGTGAAGGATGGTTGGAGAACCCTGGATCCAATGGTCCCATCCTTCTTTTCTCCACATATTTGGGAGAAGGTAGTTTCCTATGTTTCAACACATCAGTGACTACCAATGTGGGGGACAAGGAGTCATGGGGGGAGTGTCATGTCTAAGGGCTGTGAGAGTTGCTGCTGCTCTGTGAGTGGCAGCCACAGTGGGCGGCAGCTGCAGCAAATGGGCCTGCTTTGCCGGAAACTCTTGGTCTGGCCTGGCTGCTCCAGAGCCTGAGGCCTATGGGAAACCTGCCTTTCCTGTCCTGTGCTCCCGGCCCCCGTCAGGCACCCCAGGTGAGGGCAGGGCACTCTCACCAGTTCTCACACAAAGCTTTCCTGGGTTGGGCTCCCAGCAAACAAGGTCTTGCCCCATGGGGCCCACTCACTTTTTCCTTCTTCCCCTCTGTCTGGTGCAACGGAAAGTGGTGGACAGTCTTGCATTCCAATGCCGGCTCTGGCCCTTCCTGATCAAGGCCTGTGGTAAAGCCACTTAATACCTCTAAGCCTGATTTCCTCATCTGTGGAACCCAGATGGTGGTTTTGACAACTACCTGAGAAGATGTAGGCAAAGACAGCCGGCACACGGGAGCCAGTCCTGGGTCGATAGTCCTCCCCGACTCTGCCCGGTCCCCAGAGTCCCGAACCCTGAGCTTGTCTGTGCCCTTGACCTGACCCTGCCAGATGCTCTCTTTGCCCAGAGTCCAGCCTGGGCCTCCCAGTCCCTTTCTCTTGGCCTCCTGCTCCTCCAGCCAGCTGCTCATGCACTCTCCTTGGAGGCTGCTGGGCTAAGTCCCACCTCCCAGCCTTGGGCTGGCGTTGGACCCTGCTGCGATGGGGCTGCCCTGCTTCCTTCCCTTCCCCTGGACCCGTCTTTCCTGCTCCTGCAGGCCCCTCTCCTCCTCGCTGAACTGAACCTCATCTGGGAACCCCCTGAAATGGTGGCTGCTCGCTGCTGGCTGAGGAGCGTCAGTCCTGTGTACCAGCCAGCCCGGGGGGCCCCATTAGGGAGCCCCATCCATGCCTGCACTGGAAGACTTGCTGACCATGCAGGGTCCTCTTGGAGCAGTGACTACGAATGTGGGGGACAAGGAGTCATGGGGGAAATGTCATGTCTAAGGGCTGTGACAGTTGCTGCTGCTCTGTGAGTGGCAGCCCCGGTGGGCGGGGCTCCAGACTCTGACCCGGGCTTAATCAACTCGACCGTGTCCTGCCTCCCATGTACAGGGCTTCATGTTCAAGATCTTGAATCCTCCCAAGAATACTGTCAAATGGGTATTATTAACCCCACTTGCAGAGGAAGAAACTGAGGCTCAGAGAGGTTAAGTGACTTTCTTGAGGTCACACAGCTAGTAAGTGGCCGATTAGGGACTTGACTCTAAAGTCCATGCACTTTCACTGAAAGTACTTCCTGGAGGGAAGGAGAGGGTGAGGAGCTATCTCAGAGGCACTCATGGGGGGGGGGGCCCTTCTCCTGAGGGCTGGCAACACTGTCAAAATAGCCAGCAGCACCCACAGCCTTGTGGAGTCATCTTCAGAAATCCCCTTTCATCTTTGGGCCTTTAGTGTCTGAGACTCGACTTCCCTTCACAACAGCTGGCTGTCAGAGAAGCACCCAGCCTCAGCAGGGCCCCCATGGTGGGGAGCCCCTTCCCTGACCAGCCAAAGCTGCCTGCCACTCTCCCTGTCCTCCACTCACCCTAGCCCCACTTGTTCTGCTCCATGCAAAGGGGACTGAGGTTGGAAGGGAAGGTGCCCAGTTAGGTTATTTATGATCAGGGTCCACTTGCGAGCCACAGGGTATGTCAGAAATACTTCATGGCTTTTGATAAGCAGTTTGCAAACAGACAGATCTGGATTCATATAGTGACTCCAACATTTACTCGTGTGACACAATGAGAAACGTATTTAACTTCTCTGACCCTCAGATTTCTTATCTGTAAAATGAGTTGTTCTAAGGATGAAATACTGAGATAAAGCGTTGGGTATTGTGCTTGACATATAGTTAATGCAGACTAAATGGCATTGGTTGTTATTAACACTTCTCTAGATCTGGATATTCTGGGTGGAGTTATCTATCTAGGAGTTTAGGGAACTTCTGGATTTCATTGTTGCTCTGTTCTGAGAGTTCACAGATGGGGAGTGCAGAGCAGGGGCAATTCACTCTATAGGGGAACCCCCTGTGGGGTCAGGAAGGCCCACCAGGGCATGAGCTTCTGTAGGGGAAAGAGAGGAAGCCCAGGGGCAGTGAGAGCACATCCTGGGCCAGTTGCAGCAGCCCACCCCCCACAGCGGCCTGAACCCTGCCCCCTCCTCGGACACTCTGCTCACTTGCAGCCTCACTCCACGGCCCCAGTGGGCAGGAAGGTCTCAGGAGAAGGTGAACTTCAAGGATGAGATGCAGGCACGCTCTGCCCTGCAGCCTTGTGGAAGGCCTGCCCTGCCGTTCACTGCCCAGGCTGGAAGGGGAAGGGCCCAGAGTGACACCAGGTTGGTCTGCACTGGTGGGTCTGGAAGGCTAGGGTTAGGAGGAGGCTATGCTTCACGCAGCTGGGGCAGGGAGCTGGAGGTGAGAAAGCCCAGAAGGAAGCTGGCAGCTGGCCGGGTCAGGGAGTCACAGAGAAATGGATGAGAGTGGCTGGGGAAGGAGGGCTTTGCCCACACTGTGGCTTTTGCCCCACCTCTTAGGAGCCACCCCATGCAGGGCCCGCCAGCCTGGATCACGGATGGATACCGAGCCTGCCTGGAGGCTGGACATAGGTCCCCTGGGAGCCTGGCCCCAGCACACTGTGTTCCCCAGTCGGAAAACTCTCAACTGGTTGGACTGGATTTCCAGAGCTCCCAGGCTTGGGACTGGGGCCTCAGGGAGCAGGGCTGGGGAAGACAGGGGACGTTCCTGGGGCTCTGGCTGACTCAGGAGCTTCAAAAGCAAAATCACCTCCAGCTTTTGTCTGCATAAAAAAGCTGGTAAGGCGAGGATTTAAGATCTGTCTGCTGGTGGACAGCATCAAGGGCCTGCAAGATTTCCAGCAAACGGCCCCGTCCCCAAGGTGACCAGGCATTTCCACTCACATGCCCCAGCAGCTTTGCTGGTCACAGCATGGCTGCAAATTACATGTTATTAGAACAGTCTGGATGATGAAGTCACTGCAGCCTAATCCTGTTTATTTCAATGACAGCTCTGGCAGAGCTGTAAATCTTGCTGCCGACCACGTCTCTTGTGGCCAGTTCCCCAAAGAAGCTATCGTCAGACGTGACTACAGGAGAGGTCCTCGTGAGAGACCCAGTTTGCCATTTGTCATCTTTTTCCTTCAAATGGAAAGTTCTTCCAGGAAAGCCTGCCACGTGGCAGACTGTATTTTTCAAAGATGGCCTCCATGGTATGTCCCGTCTTACCCGTTCTTCTTGACGCTCTCCCATTGAGTAGTGGTCCATGTCCTATCTCCTTAAACCTGGGTGGGACTCTGTGACTGCCTTGATGAATAGAAGCCACTGCAGAAGTGACAGTATGTGACTTCCAAAGCTGGGTCAGAAAAATGCCATGCCCTGCCGCCCTATTTTCTTGGGACTCTTGCTCTTGGAATCCGGCCGCCATGCTGTGAGGAAGCCCAGGCCACATGGAGGTGTTTGGCCAACAGCTCCCACTCTCCTGGCTGGCCACCAGCATCCGCCATCAGCCAGGTGAGTGAGTAGACTTTCTAGACGACTCTAGCCCCAGCCAGCACCTGACCGCAACTGCATGAAAGACCTTGAATGAGAACCGCTTGAGCCTGGCCAACCCCCAGGACTGTGAGAGAGAACGACAAAATGATTATAGTTCTTTCAAGCCACTAAGATTTGAGGTGATTGATTACAAAGCAGTGGATCACCAGAACACCCATGAACAATGACAAGAGACAACCTTTGCCTCTCGGGCTTCTCTGCTATTGAACAATGGAAGTGCCCGCCCCCCCAAACTTTCCTTCTTAGGTTCTGAAACTTTGTAATATCTGGGTGATTCAATCTCTCAAAGCAGGATTTGAAAGCGAGAATTCCGGTTTTCAGAAGCTGCAATACTGCTCTTTTACTCACTTTTCCAAGGAAGTTCTCTTGAACGTTTCTACTGAGAGAGGCGGTTACGATGTCATGGAAAGAACATGACTCAAATGTTAGATAGACCAAGTGTCTTAGTCTGTTCAGGATAACACAACACAATGCCAGAGACTGAGCGGCTGATCCACAACAAACATTTATTTCCCACAGTTCTGGAGGCTGAAAAGTCCACGACGACGGCACAGGCAGATTTGGTGTCTGGTGAGGGCCCGCCTTCTGGGTCACAGGTGGTGCCTTCTATCTGTAGTCTCACATGGCGGAAGGGACGAGCTACCTCTCGGGGGTCTCTTTCATAAGGGCATGAATTCCAATAATCATTTCTCAAGGCCTCACCTCCTAATACCCCACCTCAGGGGGACACAAACATTCAGACCATCGCATCCAGGTACGAATCCCAATTCTGCCACCTCCCAGCACTGTCCTCGAATCGGTCACTTTACTTCTCTGTACTTCAGGAGCCTCAGCTACAAAATGGGAAAACTCATGCTTACCGGACTGGAATGACAATTCGAGATTCCTTATAACCAATCTTATTCTAAAAAAAGGATTTGAGACAGCTTACGGAGATGATCCGTATAAATTGCCCTGCGTTAACAATAACAACTGATATTTGTCAAATGCTTACTAACTGCCAGGCATAATTTTAAGCACTTGGCACATATTACCTTATTTGATGGCCACAACAACCCTGTGAGTTAAGTATTGTTATTATCTGCATTTTACAGATGGGGAAACCAAAGCACAGAGAGATTAAGTAACTTTCCCAAGGCCACACAGTCAGTAGGTTGCAGAGGTGGGATTTGACCCTGGAGCCCACTCTACCACACTCTCTCTCGGTAAATGACTAACTCTGGGTTGGGGGTGCTGATGGCATGACTGTCCAGCCCAGTCCCTTCCTGAAGAACTAATCTGGAGAGATCCAGAGCTTGAACCAAAGTGATATCAACGGTGGACGCTTAGCGCTGAGCTGTGCTGATGCGGGAGATACAGTGCAGGTGAAAGTCACACCCAGCAGCTCCAAGCTGCTATGGGAGGTGACAGACCAGGAGGGAAGCAAACAGCTGAGGAAGAGGACATTTTGCAACATCAGGACAGTAACACCCATCTGGAGCCCTCGGGGGCCTGAGTCATCTTGGAGAGAGGCAGCCGTGGGGAAGTGGAGCTGGCGGAAGTGTCAAGGACACTTGACATTGAGACTTGCCCTTTTGGTCAGGCCATGGGACCCTCAATGAGTCACCTGCCCTTCTCTCTAAAATGGTGATAAATCGTGCAGCCTCCCTGGTGAGAGGATGTGCACGAAGTCCTTGGGAGACCAGAAACGGAAGCTACCACCCAGTTTTCTAGTTAGCGAAGAATGCATTCTTTTAAGCTTAAATAAATTTTAACTGTTTTGGAGGGCAACTTAAAATGAATAAGGTGCTTCCTTAACTACTTAAACAGAGTCTTGAACATCATTTAACTTTTCTTCATGACTCAGGGTTAATCATTATGAGCACCCGTTTCCCTATTGAGCTGAAACATGATGACGGGCTTAGAGGGCACTGCCTTGTCTAGGTGGGGCTCTGTGCCCCGCGCCGGATGGCCCCGGGCTGCTGGGCTCTTTGAGGCCTTATGATAGCCGTTTGTAGATCATCCGACTCATCCCTCACCAGGCCTATCAGCTGTCACCTCTCCGTGCTGTCAGAATGTCAGCCCAAACAGTTTAACGACACTTTGATCTGTTTCTCCTAATCTGTTGTGGATTTGCAAACCAGATGCCTGCTTTTGTTAGAAGTGTTCATAAAAGCAGAGATTCCGGAGTACGTAGAACTGAGGGGTTCAACTCAGGGTAAAGTGCATGAGCTTTAGTGCATGGAGTTTGTGACATCAACCTTGGCTACTTAGAGACCCTTTCTGCTCCCTTCATGGATTTCAACGGCTCCAGGCGGCAGGGATGTGACTATAGCTGGTGACCTGTCAGTGACCCTCTTTTATTTATTAAAATCTGTTTTACACAGAACTGTTTCTCTTCCTTCCTGCAATTGGTGTTTATTGTCATTCACAGAAACTTCAGGGCCACCACTGCTCCTACAGTCCCACGGCCTCAGTCCACGTCCCGCCCCCATCCAACCTGGACCCAGCCTCCCTTGAGGTTTACACCTGGCAAGCATTTTCTAAGTGCCCCCATGTGCCCAGCACCTGGCCAGGTCCTCAGTAGGGACTGCTAGGGCAGGCCAAGAAAGGGCCCTGCCTTCCAGGAACCCACAGTCTGGCTGAGGAGGCAGGATCAAGGCACAGGAACAGTGAGAGAACGCACAGGAACAGTGAGAGAACGCGCAGGAGGGCCAGAAGTAGAGGCAGGCTGGCTGGCTGTGGGCGCCAGGAGCCAGTATGTTAGTGCAATGGGCCATCAGGAGGGAAGGCTGTGGGGAGACCTGCAGGGACACATGCTGGGGGAGAGCTGATACAGAGCAATGCTCAGGTTCTGAAACAGGCTGCAGGTATGAGGTGAGGGCAAAGCCAACCCAGGACCCCCAGAGAGCAATGAGGAGTGGAGGGGGGGGAACAGCGGTTGGAGCCCCTCAGGATTATTGGCTGATGGAGAGATTGTGGCCCTCCCTCCAGGAGATTTGGGTTGGGGATGGGGTGGGGAGAACACCAGGAAACAAACAGCAAGAGTGGAGGAGGGCGGGGGCGGGCGGGAGACTGGCAGGTCAGAGTCCAGGCTGGGAGAGCCCCAGTGTGAAGGCCGATGGGAGCCTACAGTGTGAAGGGAGGAAAGGAGGGGGGCTGAGATGTCATCTGCCTGCTGGGGCGGGGTGCCGAGCTCCCCCCCCCCCCCCCGGCATCACTGGGAGTCTGCCCAGGCTGAGCTCAACAGAGCTCCTTCAAAGCCCGGGGGAGCCTGCAGACACCCAGGTTCTCTGGGGTTCTGGCTGCGGTTGTAATAGGCTATTATCAAAATGAAATGTAAACAGGAAGCCTCTTATTCGATCACCTTGAAATTAGTTTCGAGCAATATTAACCGAAAAGCACATACTCCCTCCCTCACACACCTCTTGCACACACACAACAAAAGGAAGTTTCTTTTCAAATTTACAAGCGGTGGGGAGCACTCTTGCACATGCGCAGGGAGGGCTGGGAGGCCACTCCCCCCCGCCCCCGACCTCTTCCCTCCTCCCCCAAAAAAGCAATGTGGTTTGAGAGCAGAGATGTCCCAGGAAATATCCCAAGGAAGGCCCTGGAAGGGTTTCAGGAGGTGCCTGTGTGTTCCCCGACATTGTTGGAACTCAGATCATCAGCGCATAATCCATGCCCATCCTGAGGCCTGGCCTTGCCCCAACATGCCCGGCTCCCTGCCCTGTGGTGCTCTGAGGGCCTACGAGGCAACACACTACACTTGCAGGGTCGTGGCCCTAGCAGGGATTCTGGCAGGGCAGAGTCAGCGGGAAATTCTGGCCCTTTCTGCAGAGACCTCAGGAGTGGAGCAGGGGCGACTGTGCGCCCACACTGCTCCCTGCACACCCCTCGTCTTCTATTAAATCCTCTCGGTAGACAGCTGCGCCTCTGCTGTGTTCAGATGAAGCCACCCAGGACCAGAATGGGGCAGCCACTCGTCCGGGGTCGCACAGCCGCTAAGTGCAAAGCGCAGACTCACTGAAGCTTTCAGGCCCAAGGTGACATGGAGAGGCCGCCGGGGTGGGGGAGGGGGAAGGAGTAGGGAGGACGCCGACGGTGATTCTCACAGTTTGGAAATGTACAGACTCCATGTTCCAGAAGGCGTCGACAAGATGTAAGGGCCTCTAGTCATCCCGCACGTCCCCAGCTGGGTCCCACCCAGGGAGGACCCCCGCCCCAGGGGCTCTGCTTCCTGCCGGGATCCTGCTCGCCCAGGCGGGCCCCTTCCCAGAGGGAGGCGCCCAGTGGCCGGGCGGGAAGCGCCGAGAATTCAGCGGGCACCGGGGGCAGAGCCTGCCGGCCGCGGTCCCGCCCAGACGCCCCACCGTGTGGCCCGAGCGGGAACTGCGGGCGCATCCCGACCCTCCCCGCCGGGCCCTGCAGCGCCCCCGGCCGCGGGCCGATCGGCTCCGCAGGCTCCACCGAGCATCACCCACGTGCAGGGACTCCGGCTGCCTTCCCGCCGCGCCCTCCGACGGGGGGCGCGAACCAGGAGTCAGGTGACAGAATGGGCAGCAGAGCGACAGATGCCAAATAGGGGCAGGGGCGGGAGAGGAGTATTGCGGAGGGAATGACACCGGAGACCCGGGAGGACCCATCCCCATGGGACGAGAGCCTTCCAGGGGGAGAGAAGAGCAAGAATGGGGGCAGAGGTTGGAGGGGAGGCCGCAGGGACAGGGCCACGGGCAGGGCGGGGTCAGGGAAGCCCTTCAACGCCCCGCTGAGGAGCTGGGGGACTTTTCCTGGAGATTGTCGCTTTTCAAACGAAAGGAGGGTGGTACCCCTGCTTCCAGAAGTGTTTGATGATGTGCAAGGAAATCCAGAAGTCCCAAGATAAACGTGACTTGCCTTCCTTGAGTTTTCTTGAAAGTACATAATTAAATACATAAATTTAAAATTTTTAAATGGTTATCTTATGAAACCTATAATGCAGAATCCCCGTGCATTTAAAGCTGAAACAGGAGACTTCCAGTCCATTTGAGCTGGGGTCTGCTGCTTCAGCATGTGGCCCCAGGTACGTTTCCGGACACTATCCTCTCCAGCATGTCCTGTGAGCTCTGCCATCTGTGGAAATGCTGGCAAAGCCCTGGGACGTACTGGAGGGGAGGATTTGATCAAGACCACCGGCTGCTCCAATGGAGAAGGGCCAGGAGTCAAGGAAAGGAGTCAGGGGGCTGCTGCCAGGGTCGGGGAGAGGTGAGCCCCCAGAACGCCTCTGTTTTGACCTCAGGGTTCCCTGAAAGGGTCTTGAGAACTGCTGAATTAAGAGTATGGTCTTGTGAGCCACAGGCCTGGGTACAGATCTGGAACCTAACACATTTTTTTTAAACGGCTATCCTTGGAGCTCATGTTCCCGTTTCTTTGCTCATTCAAAGAATCTACACGGCCCTGAGCTGGGCAGGGCTGTGCTCCTGTGATGTTCTGTCTGTGGAATTAGGAGACTGGAATGGGACTCATGCTCATTATGTTAAATAATTCATCGATGCAGGCAGACAAAAACATTTACAGAGACGATTTTGTTTTCATTTAAAAGTCATTTTCCAACACAGGGACATAAAGTTATGGGACATTAGAGCTAATAGGACACTGAAGATTCTAGTCCAACCCTCTCATTTTAAAGATGGAGAAGTTATAGCCCAGATAATCCAATTCAACCCAATTCAACAAACATTGAAAACCTACATGTGGCGAGCAAAGACAAACATGCAGGGACTGAGGGATGGGGTGTTATTTTAAACGGGATGTCCAGGGGAAGTCTCTCTGAAAGGTGACTTTTGAGCAAAGGCCTGAAGGAAATGAGGAAACAAGTCATGTGATGTTCAGGGGAGAGGGTCCGGGCAGAGGGAACAGTAGGTGCAAAGGTCCTGAGGTCAGAGGATACCTGGCATGCTGAAGAAACAGGAGAAGACCTGTGTGGCTGGGACATGAGGTGTGAAGGGCAGTGGAGAGAGGTAGGTAGTGAGATCAGAGAGGGGACGGGGCAGATCCTGTAGGGCCTACAAGGCTGTTGCAAGGACTTGAGTTTTGTCCTCAATGAGATGGGAAACCAGTAGAGGGTTTTACACAGAGCCATCACATAATCTGACTTAGAAATTAATTCCAGTCACTACATGGAGAGTACACCAGGGTTGGAGGGCTGGGGCAGAAGCAGAGAGATGGGGAGGAGGCTCCTGCATTAATTCAGACAAAAGATGAGGATGGCTGGGGTGAGGGTGATAAGACAACAGATGTGAGAAGTGGTTGGAGTCTAGGAACATTTTGAAGGTCAAGTCCTCCTAAAAAGAACTTGCCCACGTCATGCACAATTAGGAAATGGTGTGGCGGGGCTTTGGGGCCACTGATTCCCTGGCCAATGCATCAATGCTTGGTGTATATCATCTGTAAGTCTTCCCCCAACTGGGTAGGTAGGTACGCTTAGTTCAATTTTGCAGATGAAGAAACTGAAACTGAGAAGGACAAAGAGAACTTCCCAAGGTCATACAGCTATTAAGTGGCTGTCTCAGACCATGCCAGCCAAACTCCAGAACCCCATTTGCGAAGGCCTGGGTACCACTACTGACCGCCTCCTTCCAGGAAATTTCAGTCCAGTTGTCTGAGGTCCCCATCACTAGAGGTTTCTCTGAGGGGTGAGGCATTGCAGGCCATTGCCTATTGTGTGAAAAGAGTGATTAAATCCTGGTGAAGCTTAGGGTGTGAGGAGTGGCCCCAGCAGCTCAGGGAGCAGGAAGCAGAGGGCCTAGAACCCCGCAGGAGCGTGGACCCTGCCGTCTCCGTGCAGTCTGGGCTGTCTGGATAGCAAAGCAAAGGGAGCCTGACTGTCAAAGGCAGCCAGTAAAACAAAACATTAAGGTCCAGATCGGTACCCAGGCCTGTGGCTCATGTGACCATGTTCTTACTTCAGCAGTTCTCAGTGTGGTCTGGGGACCCTTGGGGGTTCCCAAGACCCTTTCAGGGGGTCCTGAGGTCAAAACTGTTTTCGTAAAAATACTACGATGTTATTTGCCCTTTTCACTCTCCTCCTCTCATGAGTGTAGACAGGCTACATGACATGTGATGTGTCAAGAAACTGAAAGCAGAAGCAAATAGAGGACTCTAGCTCTCTCCTACTGAGCCAGACATCGAGGAGATTTGCAAAAGTGTCAAACAACGCTACTCTTTTAACTCTGTTTTAAAATGTCTGGTTATTTTGCATTAAAATGTTGTGTTAATATGGGTTTATTATTGCTATTTTAAATGAATAAGTATTTTAAAATTCTCAATTTTAGTTTCTCATATGGTATAAAAAATCAATAGATGCAACCCACATAAATATACTGGGATCCTCAATAATTTTTAAGGGTGAAAACGTGTGTAGCCTGTAAAGGGACAGAATGTTCAGTCTGGCTAGAGAAGCTCTTACACTCAGAAGCCCAGCTGCTGCTGCTCCCGCTGGCGGGGCCACCTGAAGCCTGTGTTTCTCCTCAGAGCATATGAAGGGGTCTGACAGGCAAGTGGGACAGGGACAAACGCAGGGAGGAGACCAGTGCAGGGAGGAGACCAATGCAGGCAGGAGACGAGTGCAGGGAAGAGACCAGTGCAGGGAGGAGACCAGTGCAGGCAGGAGAACAGTGCAGGGAGGAGACCAGTGCGATGAGGAATTATGTTGCTGCTGCGAAGACCGATTTGACATTACACCATAGTGACACATGAGGGCGCCCTTACCAACCAGTAGATTTCTTGGATCTCTGGATACCGGGATGACCAACATAAACATCAGTTTTATTCGCCACATTAACAAAAAATTTAGTCTCTTGTCAATGATGATGTAATTTTTACCTCTCTTGTGTTTCCCTGGCTCAGCGTGTGTCCTGATAAACTCGCGCTGCTGCTTGTTTATCGACTCCACACTGGGGAATCTCGAAATTGTCCTATCCTGGGTCAGCCAGTCCTGGTCACACACCCTCTAAGCTGAAAGGCATGGATGGCATCATGCATCTGACACTGCACTCCTGAAGTGGCCGCCGAAATGCCAGCCTCCCGTGGAGTCCTGGTGAGGACGGAAGGACACTTTTACTACATGGAGCCCCCAGAAAAGCCACAGTGCTGTGGCGGCCACCCCAGTAGGACTGACATCTGACACTTTGCTTTGTGATGTCACGGGCTGTTTTTCCTGGGTTTTGTCTCTGTCCCATCCTTGTGGTTACCTATACCCGAGACTGGTTCATAACAACGAATTAGACCTAGTCTTTGGAGGGGGGCAGCCCTAGGATGTGCGTTGGCTGGGGTCAGGGATCTGGCTTCTACACATGGCTCCCTGAGCCCTCAGCCAGTCACGGATCCCACTGGCCACAGGTTCTCACCTCTCCTGCCTGGGTCAGAGGGCTGTGATGGGACTCAGATGGCACAACCATGTGATGGGCATCGTCAATGATAAGATCCTAACATTAAAGTGTGCATATTTGTGGAATTCTCTTCTCTCTCCTACTCTGGGGGGTAGCAATGACAAGTTTGTAGTAGGGAAAGGACAGAGTCTGTTTTGTGTCTTAGATTTCTCTGCTAGGTGGTGAGGAGGATCTTTTGGAGCACAACACAGGTGGAGAGATGTGAATCAGGAAGCAGTCATTAGAGGACAGGCGGGACTTGATGAAAGCTCCTGGGGAGGTGATGGGGACGGAGGGCAGGGGGCAGGTGGGGGAGAAACCTCAGAAGCAGAATGGAGGAGGCCTTGTGAGTGTTAGACGGAAGTGAGGAAGGGGCTGAGATAGGATTAGGCTGAGACAGCTCCCAGGGTGTCTGGAGGGGAAGGAGTAACGTATTCTTGGGGATGGAGGTCATCTTTCTCACCGGCTCCAGCCTCTCTGGGTTTGTTCTGCTCCTGAAGGTGGCACAGGCTTTGTGACTGGCAGCCCCTAAGGGATCTCAGGAGGCCCTTGGTGGCTCCAGCTGATAGACACATGCTCCCATAAGCATTATGCTAAATAATTCATTAAATGTAGCAGACAAACACATTACAGATCCTATTTTGTTCTCATTTACAAGTCATTTTCCAACACAGGGACAGGAACAGAGTTATGGGACATTAGAGATAGTAGGACCCTGAGAATTCTAGTCCAACTCTCTCATTTTAAAGATGGAGAAACTGTAGCCCCAATAATCCGATTCAACCCAATTCAACAAATATTGGAAACCTACAATGTGGCAAGTCAAGTCAAGCAGCGTTGGACGCCTGGGACTGAGGGATGGGGTGTGCTGTGGTCCGGGTGTTTGTGTCCCACCCATTCGTACGTTGAAATCTGAACCCACAAAGGTGATGGTCTTAGGAGGAGGGGCCTTTGGGAGGTGATTAGGTCATGAGAGTGGAACGCTCATGGATGGGGTCAGTGTTCTTAGCATTCTTATAAAAGGACCTCAGAGAGCTCTCTGGCCCCCTCCACCAGGTGAGGACACAGCAATAAATTGACAGCCTGCAACCCGGAAGATGCTCTCACCAGAACCTGACCATGCCGGCACCATGATCTCGGACTTCCAGCCTCCAGAACTGTAAGAAACAAATGTTTACTGTTTAGAAGCCACCCAGTTCATATAGTAGCCCACACGGACTAAGATAGGGTGTTACCTTAGATAGGCTGCTCAGGGAAAGGCTCTCTGATGAGGTGGGGCTTACCGATGGGCTCCCAGGCACCTTGCTGATGTGAGGGACCTCAGGAAGGACTGAAAGCAGACTGCGGAGCTCCCTTTCCAAAGTAAGCGTAGGCTTTGACTCCTGCTCCAGACAGACTTAACTAGATGCCTCGGCTCATCTTTCTCTCATAACTCACTTCCCTGGTTACATTCTAGGACCACAAGATCTGGTTACATTCTGGGAGAAATGATATTTCCATCTATGTTCAGAGGGTGGGGAAAAAATACCTACTGACAGAGAAAATCATCAGTGAAATATTTCAAGAAAATTTCCCAGACCTGAGGGAAAAGTTTCCACATCGAAAGGGACCGTTCCAGCACAGTGGATGAAAAGAGACCCACAGCAATGCAAGTCACTGAGAAATTGCAAAACACTGGGGACACACACAATGAAAAGATTTAAGAGAAAAATCCTGTTGCATACAAAGGAAGCAGAAATCGAAATGGTTTCATATTTCTCAATAGCAACATTTTTTAAGGCAATGGAGCAATATGTTCAAAATTCTAAAGGAAAATGATCTTCAACCTAGAATTCTGTATCCAGCCAAGCAGTCAATCAACTGCAAGGGGAAAGACTTTTCCAGATATTCAAGTGTAAACAAATTTACCTTGAATGCACTTTTTCTCGGGAAGCTACTGGGGGATGTGCTCCACCGAAATATGGGGGTGACACAAGAGGAAGGCAAGGAGGTACTAACCCAGGAGAGGGGTGGAGGGGGTGTCCCATTGATGCCTGCGCACAGGCCTCCAGGGGAATCCTCCAGACAGCAGCAGGGCCGAAGGGGGGACTTCCCTGGAAGACAAGATTGGCAGGTCACTCATGCTTCTGAAGATCTTGAAAGGAGATTTATATACCTGACAAAAACTTTGGGGTTAAAATAGTGATGTCATTAGAAACCTAAAGAAAAAAACCAGACAATGATTAATTTCAGGAAAAGCACAAAAATAAGAAAGAAAAAGTTACCATAGTGTACTTTATAGTTCAGCTGTGAGTATTGCTACAGTAACACGGTTAATGCAAAGTATTGATCCACCTAAAATTATAATGAAACTACATCTCAAGGGAGAGGAAATATGTTTATGTATAGTGAGAAGGAGTGAAATCCTCATCTTCTATAGTAGAAATTCAATGAATGACAACCAAAATTGGATAATCAAGTAGTAGTAATGTAAGTGTAACATTTAGAGCTGGAGAGCATTTGGGGAGGAGGAGAAGGCGAGAGCCTGGCCTGGAGCAAGGGCCTTTAAACTGTAAGCGTGTATAACGGATAAAATGCCAACTAAAGTTAAGTGCACCGATCTGTCAGCCATTCAGTGATCTTTGTGATTTGCTCACAGGCTCTTTTTCTAAGCTTATTTTCCACTGCTCTTCCCCTTCCCACAGACTTATGATGTATCTCCCTTCCAGAAGCTGTCACCTCTGTCTAGGACGCATTCCCCCATCTGTCTCTTGTCAACTTCCTAACAAAAGTCAGTTCAAAGCCAACCTCAACCAAGAGGCCTTCTAAGATCCCACAGACTCCACCCCCACCCCCCAAGCAGGAATTGACTTTTCAGGCTTCCTTATCCGAACGGCAGGCACCTGACTGGGGCCATCCCGCTCATCACAGTGTATGAATCAACGCATGAGGCCGCCTCCCCACCAGCCTTGGGATCCTGAGATCTTGATCCTCGTCAGTCTCTCCTACAGGGCCCGGCACCACTGCCTCTGGCCCCACTGGACTTGTTGGATCTCAGCTCTTGGCATCAGAGCCAGACACATACATGGGGTGATCCCCGGAGATCCAGAAACCCAGACTCTCACCTGTGAGTGTAACTGACTGGACTTCCTCCTGCCCTCGGACCAAGATGGCCTTCCTTCCCCTGCTGGACTGGCCAACAAGCTTCCCCAAGATGGTTCCCTCACCAGCCGATCCCAACACTGCGTCTCACAGCTCTGTCCCTCTGCCTCTAGATTCTCACAGTTATTAGAAAGCAGGTTGGTACGGGAGTCAGATTTCCTAGGAAGAGGTGGAGGGACAAGTCACTGAGATATTAATATGTGTTCTCTCAATGTTTTCTCCTACGGGGACAAGCAGGTAGCCAGACCTTGGTATATTCTTGCCTGAGAGAATTTTGCAAAGTAGGCCTTGATGTGTCTCCTGGAAGACGTCCTGGTGTCGATTGCGTCCTGCAGGGGGCGCCTCAGAGAGCAGCACTGAAGACAGATTTCACCCCCCAGCCTGAGGGAGACCACAGTGAGGCCTGTGAACAAAAGGCTGGCCCAGGGGTTCATCTGGGCCTCCTGGACCCTAGCCGCTGGGGCGTCCAGCCTTGCTGGATATTCCTGCACTGGGAATACTGTACAGAAAGCACAGCACCACCTGACGTGAAGGGTCCATGTCAGACTAGGTCAGTGGGTGTCCAAGAGTTAAACAGGGGCGGTCAGTGACTGAAGACAGGAGGAAGCTTCTGAAGTTTCCACACAGTTCTGGTAGAGGGGGTGAGAGTCCTGGGGTCGACTGAAGCTGACTTAGAAGAATTAAAGATCCATGAATCAGTGGAGCCATTCAGACGAGGTGGACATCAGGGCCTACCTGGAGCCAAGCACACGGGGGCTGGGATCTGTGTGGGGAGACTTTTGCTCCTGGGTGGCCACGCCCAAGAGGATGGCCAAGCCAGACCAGAAACTGGGCCCCAAGAGGTGCCAAGACCGCTGGCAAGGGGAGAAGAATTTCCATGAATGGCTTAAACTAATTAAGATTCATCTCTTGAGGCTGGGAAGGGGTCCTTGAGTTCATGCTGCCCTGATACTGACCAGCACAGGGAGGTGGACAGAGAAGGCTGTCGGGTAGGGAGCGGCCATGTCCGCTCACACCCATGCTCTACCTTGAGAATGTCTGAGGTCTGTTGTATGTAGCCATTTAATCTGAAGGGAAAGGAGGCGGGAAAGAAGACCAACCTGTTCTTTCTGATAATATAAGTAACACAGGGAGGAGGGAGGCGCACGGCTGTCCCTGAGCTGGGGGCAGACGCGTGTGGGCCTGTCCAGGTCATGGTGGGAAGGACCACCAGAAATCTCTCTGCCTGGGGGACAGAGGAGCCTCTGGGAAAGCACTAAAATTTGAGGCAGAGTGTATCCTCAAGGAGAGAACCCCGACATGGCAAGTTTGAAGCGGTAAGAATCCGTCAGCCCTCAACAAGGAGGAATGATCAGAGGTCAGCAGGGTGCTGTTGCTCAGGTTTGCTCCCTTGCCCGGCACCCCACGTCCTCAACAGTTACACTGATCCCGTAGTTAAGTTAAATAGAACGCCCGGCTTCACTAAGGCTTTGAGTGATCGAGGCTCGGGCTTTGAAACCATGAGGCAAAGTGTAGCGATTTTCCCGGAATAATGTGGCTTTGAGGATCCCAGAGGACACAGCGCCACTGTGGCACCTCATGCAGAGCCCGGCTTGCTGTCATGGTGGTGTCCTAGAGTGACGGCCGTGCTTCCCAGCAGGGCAGGGGTGCCCGGCAAGGGCGGCCGAGACCACTGGGATCTGACAGCACACCCTAAGTGGGTAAAGGTGGCGGCAGCAGGTCCCTTTGTCCAGACTCGCTCCCCAGGGAACGTCAGCCTGACCTCATCTAGCACACACAGTGCCTCCGTGAGAATTAGAAACAGGTGCCCCGTTTGGGCAGATTCATTATGACAAGGCACCCCTCCTCTGCTCTGAAGCAGGGCTTCGCAAACGGGGCTCAGGCTGAATTTCAGCCTCGCATCGAGGCCAGGCACTTTTGGACAATGACCCTGGACATCAGCGAAACACCATAGGAGTGCCAGACGTGTAGAGAAGAGAATGGGGGCGTGTCACGACAGTGTGTGTGTGTGTTTGGGAGGGTGCTAAAATGCTCTGATTAGAGCAAAATGTTTTTAAAATCCAGAAAAGTATAAAGAAGAAAATTGAAATCACCCATAATCTCAATCTTTGATGTTCAAACCTCAGAAAATTTGACGCAGAGAGAAATCAGATCCAGAGGATCCTTTAAAGCCCTTCCCTTGATGCTGCTGTGGAGACTTGCTGGCCAAACCAGGGCCTCTGCGGGATGCTGGACCCAGCTGCTCCCTCACTAGCCTGGGCCCCAGCCCTGGTGACATATGAGTTATGACCCAAAACATTATTGCTTCCTCTGCAGCCTAGACGTGGGAATTCCATTTCTCTTTGTAAGACTCAGTATGTTGGATTCCTGGGGCTCACAGCCCCTGGAAATACCCCAACCTCTGGAAGGCCATTGATTCATTCTCTTTCAAGAATATTTCCTGAGCACCTCCTCTGCCCCATTCTTACCCTCAGGAAAAAAAAAAATCACAGAGTGTAGAAACAAACAGTTGGGTCCCTCTCTGTCTGCCTGCGTGGCCAGCTGCTAACTCCTCGCAGCTGTCCCTCAGCTCAGAGCCTTGTCTCCCTTTGGCGGCGCCCCCATGAGATGCTCGCGATGTACACCAGAGATATGTTTCCTGTTGTTTCTCTCCAGCAGTCAGTCCCAACACAGGTCCCATACTACCTCTGCCCTGTGTTCTACCTTTTGTGACGTCCTTTATACTGGCTCCGGACTAGACCTTGCCGTTATCATAAAGGTCCCAGCAGATGACAGAAAGTGATTGCAATAGATGGAAGGAAAATGTCAGACAAAGCTCCAAGGCGGAGGTGGGTTGGAAGGACTGTGAGGTGCTCAAGAGGTGGAAATGGCAGAGATGGAGGCGTGAGCAGAGCATCCTGGGGACATGCCAGTGTAGCCCTGCACAGTGTTTCAGCACACACCTGCATGCTCACACCTGTACACAGGGTTCTAACTAAGGCCGAACCCTAAGAGCTTTAACACTGCCATAGTGGGGAGGGGTTGCAAGTAGCTTCTGACACCAGAGGTGAAAGCTTCAATTAGCCTTTAGGGCAGATCCTTCCTCCTCCCCTCCCCCTGCCTTCATTCCTTTCCTCCTTCTTGCTGTCCTTCTTTCCTGCGTTCCTGTCTTCTTTTCTTCATCACCAAAAAGGGCCCTTGAGTCCCACAAATATAATGTGACCATCATTCTTGGGGAAAGCTGTAAAGTTATTACTCATAAAGGACTGTGTGTGGATGCACTGGAACTCTATCACCAAAGCTGCAGGCCAAGCGTCAGTGGTGGTGCCGGGAGCAGGAGGAAGGGAAGAGAGAAGCTTCTGGAAGCATGTAGGATAGATGACAACACTGTACCTCAACTGTTGCTTGTTCCTGAGGAAATAGGTGATGGCTAAAATAGAAAATAGGGGACACATTGCACTAGATTGTTTTAAAAGCTTTTTCTTCAGGAATATGAAAATTCAAAATACATAAACACCACAAACATGCTAACAGAAAATTCCATAACATTGTTTTGAAGTCAAAGAACTGTTTCTAAAAACATAAAAATATTATAAAAGCTGTGCCATCAACAAGCGTAAATTAATAGTTAATATGTGTGAATATTATTGTCAATAAACTATATATGTTTAACTCTTCCCCAAGCTGGCGCTCTGGCATGTTGTGGGGACAGCTGGCAACCCTACGTGGAGAGGGCTCTCGGGGGTGTGCAAGATGAGCCTAGGAAAGAGGCCGAGGGGCTGCAGGAAACACCAGACACAATGTTCTCTACTATTTAAAAGAGTTCACAGACTCCTTGAAACTCATCCAGAGACCACAAGTTAAGAACAACAAAAACTAGAGAAAACTCTTTCTCCCATGGAAAAACACCACAAATCATTTGAATCAACAAGTCCTTGTAAGAAAAAATATGAAAAAGATGTTTGGTAATCTTTTATTTATTTTTTTTTGAGGAAGATTGGCCCTGAGCTAACATCTGTTGCCAATCTTCCTCCTGTTTTGCTTTTTTTTCCTTCTCCCCAAAGCCCTAGTAGGTAGTTGTATGTCATAGTTGTGCATCATTCTAGTTACTCTATGTGGGACGCCGCCTCAGCATGGCCTGATGAGCAGTGAGTAGGTCCACGCCCGGGATCCGAACCTGAGAACCCCAGGCTGCTGCAGCGGAGTGCGCACACTTAACCTCAACGCCACCAGGCCGGCCCCTGTGTTTTATAATCTAGGTCTTAATTAAAAAATTAAACTTTATATTGAAAAGTTAATCTTGTTAAAAAGCTCTGTGTCCTGGAGGAAGTGGTGCAGAAAGCAGACAGAGTGTCCTCCCCTGTACTCGGACAGGCCCCTGGATCCCCGAGCCTGTGTGACACTTCCAGCTGAAATAAACACTTCTTTTACCAGAGTAAATTCAGCAAAGATTTAGTGGAAAAAAAAAATGTAAACAAACCCAGATTATCTCATTCCAAAGCCTGTGTTTTTTTTCATTATACCGCAAGTACCAAATTAGGCAGCTCTTTAGTTATTTAATTACTATGATTAAATTGTTGAACTGTGATCAAAGGATGTAATTTAAAAAGAAAATCATTGAGTTCACATTTCCAGCACTGGGCTGAAGGGCAAGCTTAGAAAAAGACCCTGTATTCTGGTCAGGGCGAAGGGACACGGAGACAGGCAGCAAGTAGGGACCAGGCAGCCCAGGGGGAAGGGAGGGAACCCCAGCTGCAGGTCTGAGTGTGGCCGGAAGCCCTGGATGGCTTCTTGGCGGAGACCCTGGTTGGACCTTGAAGGCCAGGGAGGGTTATTTTTGTTGGGTGGAGAAATGGCTTTAGGTATGTCGTTCCCCTTTGCCAAGCCTGAAGTTTCCTGTTTCGCCCATAAGGGGGTGAGGACAGAGTCCCCTGAAGCCCTTTCCAGCTCTAAATTCCTTGACTGCCCAAGGGAACAGCATGAGCAAAGGCCCCGAGGCTGGACTGAGGCACAACGAATTCACTGTTCTCCCTGGAGTCCCACCTGCTGAGAGCAGTGGATGCTTCAGGGGATCAGATGGAAAGACTCCTGAACGTTACAGAGATTGAACTTGGTGCTGCAGGCAGTGGGAGCCATTGTAGGTCCTAGAGGAGGGAGGTAGTAACAAATTTAATCCAAACCACTGAGGATGCAGCGAGGGGAGGATAGAAATCTGTATGTGAGCTGTGTTGGATATTTTTCTGTTTATCTCTCTGCCCAGATCCATTCTCTGCCTGCTCTGTGCCAAGGACTCCCTGAGAATTGCATCAAGGGACTCCCTTGCTAAAGAGAGGTCCAGCAGGAGATCAGGGGTGGGGAGAGAATGAGATGAGGGTGTTTACTCCACCCCTGATCACCCCCTCTGCTCATTCCCTCTCTGCTTTGCTGAGTTCTGGCGCTGGCTTTGTCCCTCTGCCTCTGGGGAGCTCCAGATCCACTGGGCCCCTGGCGGGCAGTTCCCTCCGTCGCCTTCCCAGCCTAGCTGCCTGCTGTAGCTAGCCCATGAGTGTCCTCAAGTTCACGTTGCCAGAAAGAATACGGGATGCCCAGTTAGATTTGTATGTCAGATAAATAATGAATAATTTTTTAGCATAAGTATGTCCCAAATATTATAGCTATAAGTACCTATCCTAAAAAAGCTTATTTATTCCTAATGATCTAGTGGTTAAGATTCGGTGCTCTCAGCACCGAGGACCGGATTCGTTTCCAGGTCATGGAACCACACCACCGGTCTGTCAGTTGTCATACTGTCATACTGTGACATACTGTCAGTGTGTCACACTCTAGCTCACATAGAGAGCTAAATTAACAAAGAGGATACACAACCATGCACTGAAGCTTTAAAAAAATAAAAATTATTTATTGTTTATATGAAATTCAAATTTAACTGGGCATCCTGTGTTTTTATGTGCTAAATCTGGTAACCCCGTTTTAGTCTCCCTGCTCTTGCCCACGCTCTGTAACGGTCCTTTCATTACACCTTTTCAGGGGAACCATTTGAGGGAACCCATTTCCTGCTGTTTCTGACACACAAGCCGTCTGCTTTCCACTGAGGTTCTTGGTGGAAGCAGCAGGCCCTGCCCCTCACTGAGGGTGAGCTTTGCCAGGCCCTGAACCCCTGGTGCTCAGATCTGCCCGTGAGCACCCCCTTCTCCTGCTGCTGCCTCCTGCGGGGCGCGTGCCCGGAGGCCCTCAGGGAGGCCCTCATGTGAATCAAGAGGTGCCAGTTACCTGCATGGGGCAGGGCACATGTTGGCCTGTGCCTGAGAATGACAGCTGAACACACTCAGCCTCCACCACAGGCCTGGATGTCGGGGAGGAGACCCTCGTGACGGTGGAGGCACTGTGGCGACAGGTGGCGCAGGGCAGTGGAGCAGACGGGTGGCCATACACTTGAATGCGGGCTCTGCCACTTATTGGCCGGGTGGCTCTGAATGCTCTGAGCTACAGTTTCCCCATCGATAACTTAGAGATATACTCACCCCCAGGCTCAGCAGGAGAAATAGAGATAATGGATGTAAAAATTGGGCACGTAGAAGGCATTCCAAAAATAGTCATTATTGTAATTATTGTTAGTTGTCTATGCCTGTCTCCCCTGTGAGACTGTGAGTCCCTTGAGGCCAGGAATCATGTCTTACCCGCTTCTATCTTCTCAGCATCTGCCCAGGGCCTGGCAGAGGGCAGCTCGGAACTGTCAGTGGAGTGTGCGTTAAGCTGTGTTAACCATGTGACAAAGGTCGGAGACTCGACAAGAGAGCGCTGCTGCTTCTGTCGGGCTTCTGAGAAGGGAGAGCTCAGTGTGAGGGGCCACATTCAGACCTTTACAGGCCCTGACAGGGCCCTGAGGCCTAAGAGTAAAGTACACAGAGTTAGCATCATCATTTTGATGATCTCTTTCAGCTGTCAATACCCCGCCACCATCTTTTCTGTGCATGAGATCCAGCTTCCCTAATGTGTTAAGTACAAGCTTTATCTATTTATTATGTGATCCAGTGCTGGCAGGTGGGGCTGGGGCAGGGGGCCTCCCGCCAGGTGATAGTCAGGCCCTCTCGCAGCCCTCTGGCACCTTCCACTCCTCAGGAGAGCCAGGATTTCTCCTCCAGGGCCACAACTTGGCAGAACCAGCCTGATCTTGGCTGGTTTCTCCTGGGCCACAGCCCACTCACCAGCTCTGGGATGCCCGGGGCCAGAGCCCAGGGGTTTTGAGGTGGATTGTAGAAGGAATGGGCGTGAAAGGGCCCAGTTAGGAAGCCCAGAAGTGCAGCTCAGACACCCCTACCCCCAGGGGACAGTGGGCTTCTGAGGACCCTGGGTCTGCCACTGGGGCCAGCTGACTCCTGGTTTGACGTCGGGCTGGGTGTGGGTTCCGTCCCAGACCACCCAGCATAGACCTCATCTGGGCTGTGCAAAGTAAACACGGTTAGCAACACCTGGCCACACAAAGGCCAGACCCCCTCCTGGACTCAGACCTCCCCTTGTCCCCACCTCACTGAAATCCAGTGCTTGGAGCTAGGCCAGGCCAGAGGTAAACCAGTGGAGTCCAGGGAGGATAGAGCCACCTCACGATCTGAGAGCCCATCTCTCTGCCGTGGGGCTCAAGCCACAGACCCACCCCTCCATATCCCAGATGCCATTCTATAGAGTCAGGAGGTGGGGGTGGAAATCTGATACTAAGCTGCCCGAGTGACACGGTCTAGAGGAAGAATTTAACTGACCGCACGAGGAAGTCTCTGGAACGGGTATTTTGCTTTTCTTTCTGCTCAGTGGTTAGTAGTTGGTTAGGAAGATTGGATCTATCCTACACAAAATTTAAAAAGCTGTTTTCTCTGCAAGTCTGAGCTGTGGTGTAGATCATCTTGGGACCCTGTGGCAAACGGAGGAAGTGTTTCAATCAAGTGAAGAATTACAGAGTCAATGGGCCACTGAGGGACCCATGGGTGTTCTGAGGACACTTTTGAGGCTGACGTCCAGGGCTGCACACTTTTACATCTGTCATAAAGCGGACATGCACCATAACAGGGAGATCTGAGTTCTCCCTATTTGGTCGTTTAAGCAACAAGCTGTCTCTCTGTGGCCACATGTCAGGGGCAGGGACCTGGGCTCAGGGTGGGATTTCAGGTGGCCGCAGCTCTGAGGATGAGGTCAACTGTGTGTGGCTGTAGACCTGTCGGAGAGCTGGATGGGTTTCTGCTGACCTTGGTTGAAATGGCCCCGACAACCAACCTGCCCCCTGAAGTGCATCATCCTTGACTCATTTAGGTGTCTGGCGGGATCTTTGAAATACATATTTCACCCTTTTCCTAAGGATGGCAAGGACCCTCGCACAGCCCCCTGGGCTTATTTTAGAAAGGGCCTGAGATCACGTTGTCTCTCCCCAGCACCTCGGGCTTGTTTGTGGAAGTCTGATGATCTCAGAAGGTTCAGAAGTTGCTGCCTCTGTCTGTACACAGTAGCCACCTTCAGTCTAATTCCAGGGCCCTGCTGGTCACCTGATGCTTTGCAAAATCATCACAACCTTTCCACGAGGCAGACCCACCTGACCTATCCTAGGACCCTGGGAAGACATGACACCAACATTACCACCACCATTGCCACTGCTACCTCCACATCATGACCAGAGTAGCACTGGGTCAAATTTGGGTCACATGTGGCCAAGGCTGGGGTGAACCAGGCTCCAGAACAACCAAGGGAACTTTACACCCCGGGCACCTGCAAACTGGAAGCTGAGAGTCTGCTTACTTTCCACCTGACAAAATCGTCTAGACTCTGCCCAGTTCTCACATGTCACCTCCTCCATGAGGTCTCCGTTCCTCAGCAGAATGAATTATGGGTCGTGCTTCCGTGGTGTTTGGGGACATCACATTTCGTGAGTTAGCGGTTTACCTGCTGATCCCCATTCTCCCACCCGCTGCCGTCCCGACAAGGCTGGGAGCTCTTCAAGGACAGAGCTCGGCTCATTCACTGCTTAACACCGTTAAGCAGTGGGGTGAAAGAATGAGGGAATGAAGAGTTTCCATTCACTAAACTGAGGAACCGAACCATGGATAGGTTGGATCAGGCAAGTCAACATTTTCTAGATGTTCCCTGAGTTTGTATTACAAAACGTGCCTCAAATTTAATTTGCCCAAGATCCAGGCCAAGAAATTCACTGTCAGTTTCATCTGCCTTTCTTGAAGATGAGTGGCGACCAGAAACATCCTAGAATTTTCAGTGGTTGGAAAACTTGCTCACTTCACAGGCATCATTTTTGCTGAGATTAATAAGTGGAGGAAGCACTTGACCTCAAGTCAGGAGACCTGGGCGGAAATCCCACCTCCACTGCTTATAGCTGGGTGACCCTCAGCGATTAACCTCAGCTCTCTGCCCCAATCTCCTCACCTGTAAGAAGAACTGAGCACAATAATGGATGCAGAGAACCTCTGGAGTTGGAGAGCACGCCCCCATGAGGAGTCTGGGTGAGGACAGGAGTCTAGCTGAGTGAGTCCTAGTGTTGCAAATCCTGCAGAGGCTGCATGGCTAGAAGGCAGTGGTGGCCCTCTAAGAATGTGTTTGACAAAACAGTAAATGGACTATTTGGTTCGGCTTTGGATTTGCTGAGTGGAGAACACAAGTAGCCCCGGATTCGGAGAGGGCAGATTTGCAGGGGGAGCCAGAGCTGTTTGATTTGAGAGACAAAAAAGAGGAGATTTGGGAAACAGAGAGAGAGAAGGAAGGAGGAGTTGTTCTAGGGAGAAGAGCATGGGGGCAGGAATAGATTTGTAGTAAGCTGTTCTGAGTGAGTGCTGAATAACATCACTTCCCGAGAAATCCTCAGTAAGATCTACCCTGTGCACCAGGGCCTTGGCAGTGGATGTGTCACTTAAGGGGCTACAGTGACAAGCTGAGACTGGTCACAATAAAGTGCGATGAAGAGCATGACTGTCCCAAAAGACCTAGTCACGTTGGGTTGCTCAGGGCTGGGCTGATTTGGAAAGGAATATAGCAGATGGATAACAGATGAATGAACCAGCCCTCCCCATGTAGTCAATGCTTGGCCCGTTGGACCCCCCTCTTCCCTGAAGTGTGGCTACAGAGCAGGGGTTGGACCTTGAGTTTTCTTGCAGATGCCTAGACTTTTGTACATGAGGAGATCCTGCTCCAGTCAATTCAGAATGAGCCTTCAGGTATAGGATTGAGAACTAACACACACGCAACTCATTCCTATCTGAGATATAGGTCGTAAAAATTTGCTACAGAAACAAAAGTACCTGGCTTCAGAAAAAAATAGAGCTAATCCAAGATTAATTAAGCTTTGCAGCTCTAGAAGGAGGGAGGATGAAGAAATGTCACATTCTCAGAAGGTCCTTAAAACATAAGTTCATTCTGGTTTGATAAGACAGATTTTTGCTGATCTGAGCTATAAGAAAATGGTTAGTAACATAGATTTAATTTCCATAGGACCTTGGGAAAGTGTCTTGACATTTGAATATAAATATGCGATATTTGCTCTCCTGGGAATGGTCTCACCTCAAATCAGATAATGAAGTCCCACAGTGTAGGGCCAACACAGAAGGGGCTGTTCTATATCCTGTTTTGTGCTAGGGATGGACAGAACCATCTTTCAGATGGTTTTAACACTTGTCTATGATTTCTGTTCACCTGGTTCATTTCTTCTTGGAGGCTGCTGACTGCTCAAGGAAATCAGAGGAACAGGAGAGCCGGAGGGAAGTGAGAACTAACATTTATTGACTATCTTTCATGCAGCAGGCACTGTGCTAGGTGATTTGTACATGTTCCATGTGTTGCTTCAGAAGATGGTGTATTGTCCACTGTTGGGTGCAAAATTCTACATATCAAGAACTATGAAGGGTCTAATATTTTATCCTACTTGCAGTCTAATAACTTAGCTTGCTACAGTTTCATGGATGCTGACAGAAGACATGAGACCCCTGGATCAGAGGCAAAGGACTTTATCACTTACTGCACAGCAGGCAGCATGAGCTTCTTGGTTGCCCAATTCTCCTTGCCCCTCAAGTCCCACAAGGGTGATATGGAGGAGCCCAGGCGGATGCTGGACATGCAGTGGGTTTGTTTCACAGCTGAGGAAAAATTGGGAAGCCCCAATTTTTTATAATGGGCTGCAAGCACACCTGCTCAACTTTTGCCCTGGAGGGAGACATTTATCTTTGTTATGCTGGACAATGAACAAATTTTCCTCCGCTCTGGAGAGAGACATTATCTCTACATTCCAAGGCTGTTCACTATGCAAGCATCCTTGAACAGATATCTGGAACAAAAGCTGCACTCCTGAGATGTGCACAAGTGTGAGAGACCAGTGGAGAATTGTCTCCGGATACCATGTAAGTATCTTAAATCACGCTCGTAATTACTTCTTCAAATCTCTAATTTTTTTTGCACTTAACGTATCAATACTTGATAGGGGTATGTCAAAATCCCTCACCATTATGGTGAATTTGTTAACTTCTCCCTGTAATTCTCTCATTTTTGCTTTATATATTTTAAGGCTATTTAAATTAGCGGTATACAGGTTTAGAATTGTTATATCTTCCTGGTGAATTGAATATTTTGCCACTATGTTGTGATCTTCTTTGTCCCTAACAATGGTTTGTGCCTTAAAAATCTACGTTGTCTGACATCAACTTTCTTTTGGTTACTTTTTGCCTGCACTATCTTTTCCCATTCTTTGATTTTCAACTTTTTCACACCTCTTTTTCCATGTGTGTCCCATGTAAAGAACATATAGCTGAATTTTTTATCCAAGCTGATAATCACAATCTTTTAAATGAAAAATTAAGAATAAGTTTATTATGCTTTTTGATATATTTGGACTTGGTTTTAACCATCTTACTTTGTGTTGTCTGTCCCATTGTTCTGTTTTTCTCCCCTTCTCCTGTCTTACCTTTGATGGATTCTTTATATACATTATAGAGATTAGAAAGAAAATCCCAGAGGAGGACTGGAGTAAAGAGAAATAAGCTATAATGTTCACCAAGAAGAAGAAAACAATACTTATTCTACTAAAGCCCCAACACTAAGTAGGCTGAATGACTGGTTTCATTTGACCCACCAAAGTAAGTGTTAGTTTAAAAAAAAATTGAATCTGCTTATTCACTGTTTTTCTTTAATGAAACAAGAAAAAGAAAAGAGGAAAAAACTGCAAAAAATTGCAGTCAGCCAGGCAACACTTATTGAGCACTAATGTTGTGTAAAGCTCTGAGCTGGAGTCTGGGAGCTTCCGTGCTAAGGGGGAGACAGACAGCAGACAAGTACACAGACAGGCTAATTTCCCCATGTGGTAATCACCATGAGTGAGTTAAAGAGAGTGATATCAGGGAGAGGGACTAGGTTCAGGGGAGGGGAAGCTTCTTTAAAGGGGATGGTGAGAGAGAGTTTCTCTGAGCTGAGATCTGCAGGAGGGGAGGAGGTGGCCTTGGGAAGGGTCAGGAGGAAGAGTGGAGCAGGCAGAAGGAACAACAGGCCACAGGTTGAGAGACAGGAATAAACGTGGGCTGTTGAGGCCAGAATGGAGGCAGGTGGCTGATGGGAAGGAATGAGCTGAGGGTGGTCCAAGAACAGGAGGTGAGGGGGGGTTGAGATCCAGATCACAAAGGGCTTGGAGGCTGTGGTTAGGAATCTGGATTTTAATAGAGTATGTAATAAGATCTGATTTTTTTTTTTTTTTGGTGAGGAAGATTAGCCCTGAACTAACATCTGTTGCCAATCCTCCTCTTTTTGCTGAGGAAGATTGGCCCTGGGCTAACATCTGTGCCCATCTTCCTCCACTTTATATGTAGGACACCTGCCACGACATGGCTTGATAAGTGGTGCATAGGTCTGTGCCTGGGATCGGACCTGCGAACCCCAAGCCGCTGCAGGGGAGCGCACGAACTTAACCACTATGCCACTGGACTGGCCCCCTGATTTTTTTTTTTTAAAGTTACCATTTTGTAGAAAGAATTTTGGATAGGATGAACAACTCATCCCAGACTGCCTTTTAGTACTAAAAAGTCCCATGTCCTGGGAAATCCCTTAGGCCTGAGCAAACTGGGATGGCTGGTCATCCTAGGTGTACAGTAGATATGAATCTTGGTCTACATTCAGCAATAAACATTGCTTTATTTCCAGTAGCTCAGTCTAATTTTTCCTTAAGCCCCTTCCTTCCTGACGGGTCATTATTGAGACCTCTCGCCCTTTCAGGACCACAAGGGAATCATGAGGCACTCAGAAAACTGGGCAAGGGCCTCTAGTTGGCATGGTTACAGCAGGTACCCTGTCTATTCAAGACTAGAGTGGACCCCTCACTGACTCTGCCCCAGCCCTGGGTAAAGTCCCCCTTCCTTAGCACCCCAGGCTGCCATGCTGTCTGATCTGGTTACCTCCTCCCTGGAGCCTTGGCTGGGCTCCTCACTGCTCTCAGGGGTCACACAACTCTCTTTCTTCTCTGGGGAAATCTCGTCTTTGGCTCTGCTGCTGGGAAAATCCCATCTCTGGCTCTGCTGCTGGGTCCAGACACGTTCTCTCTTCCCACACCCTCCAGACCATCTAGCAAAAGGGCACCTCTGAGTCAAGCTTCTACAGATACAGAGACATCATCAGGCAGCTTTACAGCCGTTCTGTAATCCCAGGACCACGAGATTATAAGGTCTGTCTACCTTGAAAAGTGAAGTGGAGGGGGCAGGGAAGTGAAGCCAAGAAGGGAAAAATACAGAGAAAATTTTTCAATCAATTTTTCTGCACAAGCAAAAGCAGAGAGACATGTCAGGAAGCGATTGCATATTCCAGGTGCAGAAGATGGTGGCTTGGATTAGAGTGATGGCAGTGGAGGTGGAGAGAAGGGAATACCTGGAAACCATATTTTGGAGGTGGGAGATGAGGAGATGGGGGGACTCAAGGATCATACCTTGAGCAATCCTTTGGGCTTGAGCATTTGGCATAAATAACTTCTAGTTTGGAGACTGGGGGCGTGTGCCCACAAACCAGACCAGAATGCATAGCAGGCACTGTATTTCTGCCTCGAGCGGGAAAGCTCTGGCTGGGGGTGTGGAATGGGCTGTCCATCTGAGGGACGGCTCTGTCACAGGAGGATGGCCACAACAGCAACGTGAATGAGCCGCCACCGGCAGTTTTCTCTCCGAAGCTCTGAGAGGCCTTGGCTATAGTTGTCTTGGAATGTGGTGCCAGAACACATGGTGCAAGACACTGAAGGGACAGTCTGTACGTTTCTCTGGAATGCACCAAAATGTGCTTAAACCCCTTAAAAGAGTTCAGGAAGGGAACAGGATTTTAGTTATATGTTACATTGAAAAAAAAAAAAAAAACCTTATACTTTTAAAGACAGCTAGGCCAGTGGGACAAACTCCTTTTTCAACTTTCTCCCTCTGATTTTATTGGGACTTAACAGTTGATTCTTCACTGGGTCCTGAGTCATGAAATGCTGGTTTTCTGTAAAGAAGGGAAAGGAAAAGAAGAAAAAAATCTATTAAAGAATTCCCCCCCCCGCCAAAGAAACGCCAACAAAACAAATGAAAAACCAAAGGGTTTCTTTAGGATGCGCCCGGGGTTGGCTCAGTGAGAGGCGGTCGGGGCTGGGGTTCTGTTCTCCGCCCGAGAAAGGAGCGGGTGGGGTGGTCAGGGCGAGGGGGGAAGTATTGAGTCAAGTCAGCCTAGAGTTTGGGGGAAAATGAGGGGAAGTGGGAGAAGGGGCTTAGGGAGGTATGAGCACAGGAAAGAGAGGGGAGGACTGGAGGGAGCTGGAATTAGCCAGCACAGGACAGCGTGCTGTTAACCACGACTCTGTGTTGATCATAAAATTGCAACACGAGCTGGTTTTGGGGGGAGGGGGCAGGGAGAGCAAAGCCCGATTATTGTGGAGCCTGAACCTTAAAGAGCTGGCAAAGCAGAGGGTTTCCCTGTTCACCCTGTGCAGGGATTTCCTCCACAGGCCCCCGGTGAGGAGGAGGTCTCTTTACACAGATTTGTAAAGCCAGATTGTCAGGGCAGAGGCTGGTCTGTAACCAGAAGGAGATTTCCTCTGGGTGAGGGTAAAGGCCTGTGGGACCCATGTCATCTTTCCCATCTCAGACCGAGAAGTGAGCAGGCCAGACTTCACTGCAAAGCAAGAAGCACTGCTTCATGGAGCCGTGGTGCTTCTTGGCTGACGCCGCCTCATCCTGGCTCTCAGTCTCCCCCAAGCTCCAGCCCCATCTTCCCCAGTCCCTGGCCTGGGCTGCCCACCCCACAGCAAAGGGATGGGCCCTGCTCTTGGATCCTGTCCATACCACCCTGGAGTGCACTCTGGCCTCCATCCCTTTGCCAGTACTTTTGCTCTAAAGTGGCTGCCCCTGTGCCTCAAGGGGAAAGGCTGTGACACATCTCTGATTGAGGCAGCTGGGATTTAAAGCCAAGGCTTCTTCTGCACATGCCATAAAAGTTCAAAAATATGGAAGGATACAGAGTGAAATAAAAAATGTCTCCTTTCTTCCCTATTCCCTGGCCACTCAGCTCCCCTCTTCAGAGGCAACCTCCTCCTCCTCCATACCAATGTCTTGTATGTCTTTTAAGATATATACCTATGCATCTACAATCATAACCACATATATTATTAAAACACTTTAAATAATGGTAGCAATTTTACATACTGTCTATATCTGGCTTTTTCACTTAATAATATATCTTGGAGAAGTAGTCATTTCTGTACATCTAGAGCTGCCTTTCCTTTTTAATGGCTTCATAGTATTCCACTCATGCTTGTGATGGTTAATTTTCTGTGTCAACTTGGCTGGGCCATGGGGTGCCCAGATATTTGGTCAAACATTATTCTGGATGTTTCTGGGAGGGTGTTTTTGGATGAGATTTACATGTAAATTGGTAAATTTCGAGTAAGCAGATTGCTGTCCATAAAGTGTGGGCCTCATCCAATCAGTTGAAGGCTTGAATAGAATGAAAAGCTGACATTCCCTGAGCAAGAGAGAATTCTGCAAGCAGACTTTTGAACTTGAACTGCAACATCAGCTCCTTCCTGGGTCTCTAGCCTGACTGCCTTTGGACTTCAACTACAACTCTTTCCCGAGTCTCCCACCTGCCAGCCTCCTTCATCAGATTTTGGACTCACCAAACCTCCACAATCATGAGAGCCAATTCCTCAAAATAAATCTCTATGTATACACATATCCTGTGGTTCTGTTTCTCTGGTGAGCCTGACTAATACAATACTCTACTCTATTTGACCGGGACTGTATTAAAGGACACTTAGCTTTTTCATTTTTTTGCTATTACAAACAACGCTGAGATGAATATCCTTGTATATATGTCATTAGGCACACGCCACACCCATGTTTTAACAACTGTGGTATTTTGCTTCAGCATAAAGGAATTTAGAAAATCCTCTGCGCAAGCAATAGTCAGGCTAGCTTGGTTAACGTCTTGCTACAAATCTTACTCTGAATGTCATTAGTCATTAGGGAAGTGCAAATTACAACCATAGTGAAATATGCTATACACCCACTAGAATGGCTAAAATGATGAAGACTGGCCTTGTTAAGTGTTGGTGAGGCTGTGGAAGAGCTGGAACTCTCCTACCCTGCTGGTGGGAGGATAAAATATTACAACTGCTTTGTAAAACAGTTCGACAGTTTCTTAAAAAGATAAAAAACACCAAGGTTATGATCCAGCCATTCCATTCCTAGGTGTTTTCCCAAGAGAAATGCAAGCGTATGTCCACACGAAGACTTGTACACAAATGTTCACAGCAGCTTTATGTGTAACAGCGAAAGACTAGAAACAACCCAATGTCCATCAGTGGGTAAACGTATTGTGGGATAGCCATACAATGGAATATTGCTTAGCAATAAAAAGGAATGACCTGCTGATTCACGCAACAATAAGGAAGAGTCCCAAAATAATTATGCAGAGTGAAAGAAACTGGACAAAACACATGTAAATGCTGTATGATTTCATATATCCAAAATTATAGAAAATGTAAATTAATCTATAGTGACAGAATGTAAATCGGTAGTTGCCTGGGAACTGAGTGGGGGAGCAAGAAAACTTTTGGGGGTGATGGGCACATTCAGTGTCTTGATTGTGATGACCATTTCACAGATGTATGTGTGTGTTATGTGCCGTCAAGTCGGCTCCGACTGCAGGTGACCCATGAATGCGTGGCGTCCACAATGTCCTGTCCTCAGCAGCCCTACTCAGCTCCTGTAGACGCACGCCTATGGCTTCCTTTATGGAGTCAATCTATCTCACATTTGGTCTTCCTCTTTTCCTGCTACCTTCTACTTTTTCCCAGAGTTGTCTAAAGAATCCTGCCTTCTCATGATGTGCCCAAAGTAGGGCAGCCTCAGTTTTATCATTTTTGCCTCCAGCAATAGTTCAGGCCTAATTTGCTCTAGGACTCACTTGTTCATCTTTCTGACAGTCCAAGGTATCCATAGAGCTCTCCTCCAACACCATATTTCTTTTTAATTTTTATTGATGTCTTAATAGTTTATAACATTGTGGGGTTTCAGTTGTACATTATTATTTATCCATCACCATATGGATGCATCCCTTCACCCCTTGTGCCCAGCCCCCACCTCCCTTCCCCCTGGTAACCACTAACCAATTCTCTCTGTCCATGTGTTAGTTTATATTCCACATATGAGTGAAATCATGAGGCGTTTGTCCTTCTCTCTCTGGCTTAGTTCACTTAACATAATACCCTCTAGGTCCATCCATGTTGTTGCAAATGGGACAATTCTGTCTTTTTTATGGCTGAGTAGTATTCCATTGTATATATATACCACATCTTCTTTATCCAATCCTCAGTCGAGGGTCACTTGGGTTGCTTCCACTTCTTGGGTATAGTGAATAATGCTGCAATGAACATATGGGGTGCATAAGCCTCTTGAGATGGTTGATATCGTGTCTGTTGGGTAGATGCCCAATAGTGGGATTGCTGGATCATAAGGTATTTCTATTTTTAATTTTTTGAGGACTCTTCATACTGTTTTCTATAGAGGCTGCACAGGTTTGCATTGCCACCAGCAGTGAATTAGGGTTCCTGTTTCTCCACATGCTCTCCAACATTTGTTGTTTTTTGTCTTGGTGATTATAGCCATTCTAATGGGCAACACCATATTTCAAATGAAGCCATGTTTTTCCTGTCAGCCTTCTTCACTGTCCAGCTTTCACACACGTACATAGTAACTGGGAATATGAGGGTGTGGATCATCTTGGCCTTGGTCTCTAATGACACGTCCTTAGACTTGATGTATACATATGTCAAAACTCATCAGATTGAACACCTTGAATATGTGCAGTTGTTACATTTTAATTATTTATCAACAAAGCTATAAAAATCTTATTTTGAATGTCAAAAAGTGAATATTAATGCTTTCTTTCTTCTGTATTCTTTCTAGAACAATCTTAATCTCCCCCATGTAAATGAATGCCTTGGGCAGACTAGAGAATGTCACATACTCAGAAAGGCAAAAGAGAAAAGCATATTAATATTTTTCTAAAATATCATTCCAGTAACAAATTTATGTTGTGAGAATGCCCCCTACCCCCACTCTGCTCTTTAGCCTCATCTCCCATCACACCCAAAAGGCCAGGTAAACTACACCATCCCGAACTGTCGGTTCCCCAGATACACCAGCTGTGGGCACTGTGACCTGCAGAGCAGGCAAGTCTGAAACCAGCTGCAAAGTCTCCAGAGCAGGAGCTCACTTCAGCCTTGAGGGCAGAAACCTGAGGCTGTCCCAGGGGCTGATGCCCTTCCTGCTCTGAACTGGACTCTTCACCTGGCTCCAAGCTGCGGGAGGAGAAAGATGAGTCAGTGCCACAGTGCAGCCTGCAGGATGCCAGCTGAGAGGCCGGGGCACTCCTCATTGCTTGGCAGCCTGTGCAGATGCCCTCCCGCCGGGCCCAGACAGGCCCTATGCAGCTGCCCCGGATATAGGGCTGGATGCTGGATGAGCAATCAAAGCTCCTGCTATGAAATAGCCTGTCCCTCTGACATGTCAGCACAGGCCAGAAGCGAGAAGAGAGTGGATGCACCGAGCACGGGAGGAAGAGCAGCACACTGCAGGTTAGGGTTGAAATGGTGCAGTGCTAGCTGGTCCAACCCTGCTGTGAGGCTGCATTCCAAAAAGGACCAGGAGCTTTTCCAAAGTCTCATGGTCACTGTAGTTCAGCAAGCCCTAAACCTCAGGGCCTGGGATTGTCCAGAAGCAGAAGACTCCAGCAAACTTGGCTTGTCTTCTATGTAATTTTCACTGATGTCCATTGTTGGTGCAAGGGACCCCCCCACTCCGCATCTCAGCCCATTCCTAGTCCCCCAACCCCTGACAGAAGGATCTGCTGGGCTCATTGTATCTCTCTTGGACTTCAGAGGACAATGCTCTCTGTTTTATGAAGTATACAAAAGAGGTCAACACATCCTGCCCATCCCCTGCTCTCAGCAGGGACAAACATGAATGGAATCTGCATCATTTATTACTTTTTAAAATTACAGAGCCAGCCCTGATGGCCTAGGGGTTAAAGTTCAGCGCACTCCGCTGTGGTGGCTTGGGTTTTGTTCCCGGGTGTGGAACCACACCATTCATCTGTCAGTAGCCATGCTGTGGTGACAGCTCACATAGAAGAACTAGAAGGACCCACAATTAGAATATACAACTATGTACTGGGGCTTTGGGGAGGAAAAAGGAAAAAAAAAAAAAAGAGGGAGATTGGCAACAGATGTCAGTTCAGGGCGAAGCTTTCCCAGCCAAAAAAAAAAAAATAGTGCCATCTTTAAAAAATAAAATTATAGTCTAGGTGCTTGGCAAGTTCATCTTTGTGGGATGAAGAGAGAAATGCTTAAAACCTCAGATCTTGAAAAGAAAAAGACTCTGGGTTCTTTGGTTTCACTTGCCCAAGCCCCCTTTCCAGCCCATGTTTCTGCAGACTCTCCTAATTTGCAGGACTGCTTTAGCTCACAGACACTGGACCCATGTGTTCCCTGGAGACTCACATGATTGGTTGCACTTGGCTATTTATCTTCATTTTGGATGTTCAAGAATAGCTGTTAAATTGAATGGGGGAGGGTGGTGGAATATTCCTTTCTCAGTAAGATGCATTTTGAAGATTCTACTGTTAAAAGTAACACCAGGTAAATGAAATGTACAAAGAATTCCAAGATCAAGTACTTGTGAGGTATTAAAAAACCAGCAAAGGCAAAAGAGTTCAGGGGCCTCATTTTACCTTGGCCAGAAGGTGGCTGAGAGTAGCGGCCAATTTATTCTGCCCAGGTAGGAAATGATTGACATGCATTGTCAAGGTTGAGGTCTTGGACTAGAGAACTAGGGGTCCCTGTTTTATATTTTTCAGAAATAACCTGGAGACTACAGGTCAGACTAGAGGTAGCATAGAACAGAGTGTGGGTCAGAGTTCAACCAGGGAAGCAGAATGGGTAGGAAGTATATATTAAGAGATTTATTGCAAGGAATTGGCTCATGTGATTGTACAGGCTGACTGGGCAAATCTGAAATCTGTAGAGAAGGCTGGAGCTCAGGGGCATGGGTGGAAGCTACTATCCACAGATAGATTTCTTCTTCTTCGGGGAAACCTCAGTTCTCCTTTTGAGACTTTTCAACTGATTGAATCAGGCCCACCCAGATTATCTAGAATAATCTATCTTACTTAAAGTCAACTGATTAAGGACTTGAATCACATCTATAAAATATCTTCACTGCAATACCTAGGTTACTGTTTGATTGAATAAGTGGAGACTGTTAATTAAGCTGATACATAAAAAAAACATCACAAGATTCCACCTGTGGCCTCGGTCGAAACCATTTCCACAGAGGCCCCCTAAGAAGTCTGGTGACCGGTAGAGAGTGGCAGCTGGGCATCTGAGGAATGAGTTCCCTGTGACGGGTGAATGATGGTGCCTCAACCCAGGTTATCCAGCACCACCCAGCTGTGCACCATCTGGGACTTTACAGCACAGAATCCCAGGAAGACCAGAGCAGCAGAGCTGGGCGGCCCTTTAGATGCCCTTAGTCAAACTCTCTCATTGTCCATTGAGAAAACTATGGCCCAGATCAGTGAAATAGCCAAAACCAGCTAGAAAAAGAATTGAAGTCTCCCATCTGTAAGAATGGGGAAGGAATTAGAAGGCTGAAAGGATAAAGAAGGAAGGAAGGAAAAAGCCCTGACAGAGAAGGAAAAGCAAATAGATCCTCAAAGTTCAGAGCTGAAAGGGACCCTGGGGCTACCAAAGTCCACCTCCTCGTTGCACAGATGGGGAAACTGAGGCCCTAAGAGGGGAAGAGACTTTCTCAAGGTCACTCTGTGAATTGAGAGTAGAACTGGAACTGAAGCCCGGCCCACACCTCCTGGGACAGTGCTGGGTCCCCCACTGCCTACCGGGCTCTCCCAGGGAGCTGGAGACACTAAAGGCTGCCTCTCATCCTCAGGCATTTGGAGTTTGGCGTTCTTGGAAAAGAAGGATTGATTCATTAACTAGGTAATTAGTTAGGAAGCAGAAGGCTTGGGGACTGGGCCATGAGAACAATTCCAAACTCAGTCTTTGCCCTGAAAATATATGACCACCTCTGTCCTGCGTCCACAGGTGACATCCTAACCTCAGCCATCCATGCCAAGGGCAGCAGAGAAAGGCTGGGTGGCTCCATGCAGGCCTCCCCCATCCTGCCCTCCCCAGTTCTCATCCCCAGAGGGACACATGGCTCAGGACAGGTGTCCTCTGGATGGCGGAGCAGACACAACCTCCTCTTGTTCCTCTCCTGCATCTTCCAAACAGCAACATGGAGCTCAGAGAAATAATCGGCTCAAGGCCATTCGACAAGCTACTGGCTGAAAACTCCAGTCCTCTAATTCGCAATTCGGTGCCTCTGTTTTTTTTCCCACTACTCTTCACTCATTTCCAGTTGATTCCAGTAGGACAGCTCAGTATGTAGACAATGCCGTGACAGGGCCCGCAAGTGTTCTTACTGCGTGCTAGTGGCCAGATGGAAGGTAGGCAGGCTCTACAAGGCTCAACAAGGTAGAATTTAGGTACTCAAACTCTTACAGTAGAGGAGAAGTATTCAAGTATGATTTTGAGGTCTTACGCTTCAAAAAAGTCACACGGGGGGCCGGCCCGGTGGCGAAGTGGTTAGGTTCATGCGTTCTGCTTCGGCGGCCTGGGGTTCACCGGTTCGGATCCTGGGCGAGGACCTGCTCACCCCTCAGCAATCCATGCTGGGGCGGCTTCCCATATGGAAGAGCTACAACTCTACAACTATGACATACAACTAAGTACTGGGGCTTTGGGGAGAAAAAAGAAAAAGAGGAAGATTGGCAACAGATGTTAGCACAGGGCCAATCTTCCTGAAAAAAAAAATCACTCAGAGAAGTGCTGTGAGCCTCTGAGAGAAACATGAGCCCTGGCCCGCTCCAAGGCTGCATAAACAGTGGTCACGACCATGACTAATCCAAACCCCATTCTGGGCTCTGCAGAATGCGTCAGTTCTCCCTGCGGCTCGTGAAATCCCTGCTCAAAACAGAACCCTTTCAGGGAGGAGGAAACCGACACTGGTAGCAGGGGCAAAAAGCCACAGTGGGTCACGTCACACTGCCACTGGGAGACGCCCTGTGTCACGAAAGGTCACATTTCTAAATCACTAATGTTAGCACCAGATGCCAAAGCTGGGCAGAATCAGGTTTGCAGAGCTCCAAAATAGATGCGCTTACCAGTTTAATAGTCCATTTATCTGTGATTCAGGGTCGATGACCCCATTTCTACACTGCCCATCCATCAGCAAATATTTATTAAGCTGGGCTTAGTGCTAGGTGGTGTGGTATGTAAAAAGATTTATAAACATGTCCTGGGCCACCAGGAGCTGTCTAGCCAAGGTAGTAAGACAAACTCATTCGCAGATACTGAACAAAACCAGCCCCGTGCGCACACGGGATGCCACGTGACTGGTGCCCTCTGGAGCTGTGCATCATGGCAGACCTGGCCACTGTGGTCAAGACCGAGAGCTCAGAGGAGCGGCAGGCAGATCACGTTGGGCTGGCCCGGTCAGGGAAGACGGCTGTTCAATGACCACATCCCTCCTCTTCCTTTCTCCTGCTGGCAGTCACTGGCGGGGCCTTTTGCCAATGACAGAGGTAGGAGGCTTGGCTTTAGCCTGGTGAAGCACTGCACAAAGGAGGGTGCCAGCCTGGCAGAGGGAGGCCCACTGGCAAGCCACGCTCGGCATTCATGCAGATTCCTCTCGATCTTCCGCACCATCACCTCATCACGGCCAGCCTTCCGTCCACTCCCCCTCGCCCCTTGGCAAGTGCCCAGCTGCAGGTTTACTGGGGCCAGCTCTCCACCATGCTTACCGAGACCACTTACCATTTCCCATTTCTCTCACCCATCACGTGATACAAGAGGCAAAAGTAAGATGCTAGCCTTCCCGGGTACCCATTTAATGCCTTCCAGAGAGGAAGTTTTACCTAAAAATTTTACTGAAATTTTACCATTATAGCTTAATTCTGATGAGTTAAGGGGCACCCTCCCCAGCCTCCTTTTTTGAAACAGCAATAAAAGGGCAGGGGGCCTTAAGTCGCTGTTACCTTGGTGTGAATTATTTGTTCAGATTCTCTGTATCAATGGAAACAGGGTCTCCAGGAAAGGCAGGTGGCCACCCCATCGGGTCTCTCTGCTCTGGATCACACTGGGAAGGGCACCTTCCCAGAGATGTTGACCCTCTGCCAGATGGCAAAAAGAGAGAAAACGGGGCAGTGGGAAGGCTTGAAATCTTATCTTCTGAGGACAGGCTGAAGGAAATCTGTTTTATTTTGGGGCCAGGTGAATATATTTCCTGATTTAAAAAATTACGCTGGAAACTGTTTTGAGAAAAAAGGTGTTGTTATAATCACATGATGTTTTAATGACCAGAACCGTCAGACCAAATCAGACACTTCACAGGGCTGGCACACAGGAGAGGTGTGTGACTCCGCAGAAGCACAGCAGTGGAGTTGCACAGCACGACCGCATCCCGTCACCAGGCTTGCCGTGAGATGTACACGAGGAAGTAAGGATGAGGAAGGGAAAGGCATAACTCTGTCAGAAAGCTGCTGTGAAAATTAGTTTCCCCTTCTCTGGCCCTCCAGTGACATGCTTGGATCTGGCTTGGATCTGGTTCCCTCAGTCTCCTGTCCATTCCAGTCCACTCTACTCCAACAGGTGGATTCAGCACCATGAGGACCTGGTGGCAGATGATGCGTGTGCGTGTGGGTGGTCTTAGTTTCTCTAGATAGTTGATCTCCCCGAGGTCACCTCTGAGCTCATGTGATGTGCTGACTCCACAGCTGGGAGGAATCTGATTCCGCTTGCATGACGCAAGTATTGTAAAGCTGAGCTTTTATGGCATTACATCTGCTTCTTGGTGGACTTACAAGCAGCCAGATACACCAGTTGCTTGCTCTTCTTCTAAAGGAAAGTCTAGAATCGGATGCTAACAAATACGCCGAAGAAATAAGCTTCCAAACTGTTTTACATTTTTGCGTAGGGAATACATTCACATGGGTCAACAATCAAAACACTACAAAAAGTGCTCACTGAAAAGTCTTCCTCCCACACTTGCTTCCTAGACACCCAGAACCCTACGCTCCACCTCCTCCCAGGTTGTTACTTATTAGTTTTGTATAGTTCTTCCCAGAATATATTTATGCAAATATACACAAATGTGAATATATATATTTTTGCTTCTTAATTTTTTGCTTACAAAGTGATATGTATACATTGCTCTGTATCTTTTGTCTAATATCTTAGAGATCTTACTGTTCCTATTTATACAGAAAGCTTCTTCATTCTTTCCATTAAAAGGACACAGCATTGTTTATTAAACCATTCTCTAGTGATGACAATCTAAATCAGTTTGGATGGCCTCCCAACTTTTGCTATTAATCACATCTCTAAGATGAATACCATTGTTCATACGTCATTTCACATATGCGCAAATGTGTTTGTACTATAAATAATGAGAAGTTGGATTGCTGGGCCAAAAGGTGTGAATACACTTGAAATTTGATGAATTTTGTCAATGTGCTTTCCACAGGGATTGCACCAGTTTACTTTCCCACCAGCAACGCATGAGAGGGACTGTTTTCCCACAGCCTTGTCAAGAGTGTATATTACCAAACTTTTGGATTTTGGCCAAGCTATTCAGTCAAAAACAGATTTCAGTTCAATTTTTTTTGGTAACTCAATTTTTTTTTTTTTTTTTTTTGTGAGGAAGACCAGCCCTGAGCTAACATCTGTCGCCAATCCTCCTCTTTTTGCTGAGAAAGAGTGGCCCTGGGCTAACATCTGTGCCCATCTTCCTCTACTTTATATGGGATGCCGCCACGGCGTGGCTGACAAGCAGTGCATCAGCGGGCGACCGGGATCCGAACCCACGAACCCCGGGCTGCCAACCACTGCGCCACCGGGTTGTCCCTGTAACTTTTAATTTTGATACAATTTATAACTGACAAAATTTGTAAGAATGCACAAAGACTTCCTATGTATTCTTGGTTAAGCTTTAATTTGCATTTTTCTAATTAGTAGTGAAGTAGTGAGTTAAACCAAAGAACTGAGCAATGACATCATCAACTGCTCCTACAGATGCCAAAATGCATCGGACAAATTACTAACAGCAACAAGACCTGTGTGGCATTAGTTTCCATGCAGGGAAAGCCGGACAAAGACCAGGGACTGCTGAGGGCCTTGCAAGCTGGAGACTCCACACTCGCCAACAGATACTCACAGGAAGCTCAGCGGGCCACCCCGAGGACATCACCCAAACTGGGAGGGTACTTTGAGGCTCTAGTTTGTGGGTAAGTGCAGCTACACATAGCCGATGAGGTTGGATGGTGCCGAGACAACCTGGGCCCTGTGAGCTCTCAAACTAACCCACCCAAGATCCCTTCCAAGGCAAAGCCCCACGTTAAAGAGAACAGCTGGGATATCATCCAAACTGAACAGAATAGGGACACGAGGGGCAGAGGAAGCAGGAGGTCCAAGGAAGCGGGGAAACAGAGCCAGCAGAAAGTATAAGGCCATATTTTTCAACATTTGGCGATAATAGAGAAGAGGGAGCCCAAAGACATACTGGCAAAAATACAAAAAGATGTCTGCAAGAATATTCACTGTAGCACTGTTTGTAACAGCAAAAAGATGGAAACAAACCAAAAAATCCATCAATAAGAGATTGACTGAATCAACCACGGTGCAACCACACAATGAACTCCTACGCATCTATAAAAACAAGCAAGCCATATCTCTGTTTATTACTAGGGTGTGATTTCTGGAAGATATTGTTACCTGAAAAAAGCAAGGTGGAGGAAAGTTGAGTATGCAATTATTTATTGAATAAATGGGGTTATAAGTGGAACATAAGTACATATATGCTTAGATTAACATTCTTTTTTAATTTAAAATATGTCTCTGGAGGAGAGAGGGGATAACGTACAGGAGACTGGGATAAAAACTGGATACCTATGACTATATTTTGTTTTGTAGATTCGACCTTGGAAACATGTCAGTTTTACTTAACTAAAAAAAAAAGAAATTAGGGGCCGCCCGGTGGCGTAGCAGTTTCGTTCGCGCTTGGCAGCCTGGGGTTCGCCGGTTCGGATCCCGGGCGCCCGCACTGCCTATCAGCCATGCTGTGGCGGCGTCACATATAAAGTAGAGGAAGATGGGCACAGTGTTAGCCCAGGGCCAGTCTTCCTCAGCAAAAAGAGGAGGATTAGCAACGGATGTTAGCTCAGGGCTGGTCTTCCTCACCAAAAAAAAAAAAAAAAAGAAATTAGAGCCAGCCCCGTTGGTCTAGTGGTTAAGTTAGCACATTCTGCTTCAGCAGCCCAGGTTCGGTTCCCGGGTGTGGACCTATACCACTTGTTGATCAGTGGCCATGCTGTGATGGTGGCTCACACACTTAACAGAGGAAGATTGGCAACAGATGTTAGCTTAGGGTGAATCTTCCTCAGCAAAAAGAAAAGAAAATGCAAAAGCAGTTTTCAAAAGTTGAAGAAAAAGTCAAACAAATGTAGCTGTGTGTCCAGTTGACGACGGAACCACACAGAGAGTAATTACTTCAGGTTCCTTTAAAACACAGTAATTTGATGTGTGGGGAGAGGCCAAAGGCAGTCCTTCAGGTTTTACTACCCAAAGGCTCTCTCTTCTGCTGCTGTAGCCAGAGTGCTTCCCGGATGTATGACATTATGGGTTGAAATGTGTCCTCCCCAAATTCACATATTGAAGTCCTAACCCCTGGTATCTCAGAATATGACTTTATTTGGAAATAGGGTCATTGCAGATGTAATTAGCCAGTTAAGATGAACTCATTAGGATGGGCCCTAATCCAAAGGGCCTTGTGTCCTTATAAAAAGTGGAACTTTGGACACAGAGACACACACACAAGGAGAATGACACATGAAGATGAAGACAGAGATTGGGGTGATGCGTCTACAAGCCAAGAAACGCCAAAGATTGCCAGCAAATCACCAGAAACTAGGCGAGAGGCATGGATCAGATTCTCCCACAACCCTCAGAAGGAACCAACCCTGCCGACACCTTGATCTCGGACTTCTGGCCTCCCACGCTGGGAGACAATCAATTTCTGTTGTTGAAGCCACCCAGTTTGTGGTACTTTGTTACAGCAACCCCAGCACACTAAAGCCTGTGGCTTCTCCGTTTAACTATTTGTGTAGACCACTTCCTCAGCTACTTGAAAATAAATCAGGTTCCAGAAGGATTTCTGTCACCAGCCCCGCTCACCGAAATCCATCGACAAGAGGAGACACGCATCTTCCTTTCAGGGTGAGTCCCTCACCTTGGGAAGCTTCTGTTTGCTGATGCTGTGAGGACTCTGCTGCTGCCATATCTCTTCACCGTTTCCTCTTTCATGGCTTCTCTCTAATCGCAGCCGCTCTTAGTGGCCCTGATTCATATTCCGAAGGCTATGGATAGCTGCACCCAATTTTGCTGAACATCAAGTTCACTGATTTGGTCATCCTTCTTGATGCTTTTGTAGGATTTCAAGAAGAAGAAACAGAAAAATCCTAAACCTATGCCACCACATTCATACCAGTAGTCCTGAAGGTTAAAATTCAGTTCCACAAGCCCAGGCAGTGATTTTAGCCAAGTGCGTGGAAAGTAATTTTCCCACGGTGATAATTACGTGGTACTTTTCAGCTTCAAGGTACTTGGGCAACATGTACCAATTACTCCTTCCAATACCCGGGGGCGATTAAAAATAGAAACCACACGTTTAATTTGGCTAAAGGAGATAATTACCAATAGTAGCAGACAAGAAATCCCTTGAGGGACTGGAGATGAGGAATTAAATCATGGTAAAAATATTTCAAGGCCTCCTTGCCTTCTGCCGACTGCCTTACTCATCAGAGTACAGAAATGAAAGCTTCAGCAGGAAGCAAATCTTATTTCCCTTTTGCAGGTGAAGAAATAGATTCAGACAAGAAGCTTCTCATCCAGACAAACCCTGATCAGCCAATAATCTAAACTGAAGTTAACATGAGAATTGCATAAACCCAAAGGATTAAGAATTTTGAAAATCCTAAATCCGCTTTCCTCCTCTGTTAAAAAAAAATCTGCTGATGGCAGTTTTTAGTACCCCAAAGTCCCCGTTCTGAATATCAGTAACCCCTGTCCCCTCTGGTGGTTAGAAGGCTTAGGTTAGTGATTCCCAAACTTTTTACCCTCAGAACTCTTTACACTCTTAAAAATTATAGAGGACACCAAAGAGCTTTTGTTTATCTAGGTTATAACTACTGATATTTCCGTATTAGAAATTAAAATTGAGAAAAAATTTTAAATATGTATAAACTGACTCTAAAATAACAATAATACATTAACAATTATGCATTAACAAAAACAACATAATTTCATGAAAAATAACTATATTTTCCAAAATTTAAAAACAGTAGTGAGAAGAATGGCATTGTTTTATGTTTTGAAAATCTCTTTAATGTTGGGCTGGATAGGAGGGAGCTGCGTTCTCACATCTGCTTCTGCGTTCAGTCTGTTGTGATAAGTTCTTTTGGTTGAAATATATGAAGAAAATTCAGCTGCCCACAGAAATGTAGTTGGAAAAGGGAGGGGTATTTTAATAGCCCTTTTAGATAATTGTAGCCACAATTAATTCTTTGATTCTACGCCAAAACTTAGTAAGTGATAATTCTTTATTTATTTATTTATTTTGTGGGGAAGACCAGCCCTGAGCTAACATCTGTTGCCAATCCTCCCCTTTTTGCTGAGGAAGACTGGCCCTGAGCTAACATCGTGCCCATCTTCCTCCACTTTATATGGGACGCCGCCAGGGCATGGCTGACAGGCAGTGCGTCGGCGGGCGCCCAGGGCCCGAACTTGCGAACCCCGGGCTGCCAAGCGCGGAGTAAACCGCTGCGCCACCGGGCGGCCCCCGTAAGTGGTAATTCTTTAAAGGTCAGTTGCAATGTAGAATGTGAAATCATATCAGTGAACTTTTCATACTGTTATGTTAAAAATTATTGATCTACCTCATATTTTGACCAGCTCTTTTACTGTGCATGGTTTTGTAACACTGTGCATTGGTTATCGGGGAAATGTTGGTTCACTGAGTTGTGCAGATGTTCAAATGTCAACGACATTGTGCAACATCAAAAAAGTTACGTTTTTCTATTTCACCTCCAATCTCCTCAGAAAAATTGTTAATATTACTGTCAAGCTCATGGTGGTGAATACAAGTCTTTCAAAATTGTAATTTTTCTCTCAAAAGCTCTAATTTTTTTGTTTTGTTTTGTTTTGTTTGTTTTTGTTTTGTTTTTTTTTTGTGGGGAAGACCAGCCCTGAGCTAACATCTGTTGCCAATCCTCCCCTTTTTGCTGAGGAAGACTGGCCCTGGGCTAACATCCGTGCCCATCTTCCTCCACTTTATATGGGACGCCGCCACGGCATGGCTGACAGGCAGTGCATCGGCGGGCGCCCGGGATCCGAACTCGCGAACCCTGGGCTGCCAAGCGCGGACTAAACCGCTGCGCCACCGGGCGGCCCCTCAAAAGCTCTAATTTTATCCTGGGCAACAAATACTCTAGTTAGGACAGGCTCACTTCATTCATTTTCAAGAAAATGACTATCAAATACCTATGTCTCAATGTTAGTATTTTCCTGTCAGTCATTCTTTCAAGTGAAAATGGTGCTAAAAAAAGCAGATAGTTCAGTTCCCAAGTCACAGCTGCAGAAGTGCTTTATGTGTACTTGCCATTATGTTACATAGAATATTGGAAATGTGTGTTCTCGAGGGTGAACATAAAAAAATTAAAAATTTTTTGTTCATTGTGAATATTCTGAACCCAAACTAGCATTTCTGTTGTTGTTGTTTTTGGTGAGGAAGATTGGCCCTGAGATAACACCTATTGCCAATCCTCTGCTTTTTGCTTGAGGAAGAGTGGCCCTGAGCTAACATCTGTGCCCATCTTCCTCTATTTCGTATGTGGGTCGCTGCCACAGCATGGTTTGATGAGTGGTGTAGATCTGCGCCTGGGATCCAAACTCATGAACCTGGGCCACTGAAGTCGAGTGCGCTGAACTTAACCACAATGCTACTGGGCCAGCCCCCCAAAGTAGCATTTTTTAACTGCTGACATGTGGCAGTGAAGAATACCATGATGACCAGGACAATTTAGTACCACTGTCTTGATTCATGCTAAGGTTTCAGCAGTTTCCACCATTGTTTTGCACCATCAGTGCAGATGTCAACACAGTGAAAAAGACAAATAACATATTATTACGAAAATAATTTTGAACTCACAGATCCTCTGAAAGGGTCTTGGGGACCCATAGGGGTCAGTGGACCATACTTTAGTAACCAGTGGCTTAGATAGTTTACCTGAGTGAACACTGAGCCCTGCCAATATTTAAGAAATTGCCATTTTGAACCTTTCCATTAGAAAAACAGAGAGAGACAGAAGCAAAGATAGATGATGGATGGATGGATGGTTGGATGGATAGATTTCAACCTGGGTTTGATGGGTTGATATAAAACCAGCATTTCTCTCTACCTAGGATCCTATCTTTTCCCCTCAGTTTATAATCTTGCTTCTTGTAAAAACAGTTTATCTTCAGTGCCTCCCCTTCTCATTTTTCGCGTCAATCTATCTTCCATCACCCCTGCTCCATTGAACCTACTCTCATAAACCACACTAAAGCCTCCACAAGGTTGAGAGTTGCTAAATTCAGCATTTTCCTTACTTGATACTCCTAGGGATCTGACACTATTGACTACTCACTCCTTTTCATTCTAAATTAATTGTATTTTTAATCAAATTAATACATGCATTTGGTTTTTAAAAGAAAAATAGTAGACTTGCTACATACACACACACAAATGTAATGCAGGCAAGAATGTGGTATGACTGGTTATTAGAATATACTGCTAATGGCAGAGTAAATTGATACAAACTTTCTGGAAAATAATATACATACGTATATGTAATCTATATAAATAGATATTTTTCAAAAAACATTAAAATGTTTATGCCTTTTTATCCAAGAAACCCATTTCTAAGACTCTATCCTAAGAAAATCATAATTTTTAAAATGGTTTTAATGCAAAAAGGATGCTTGTTGCAATGCTATTTATAGTAGTAAAATACCAGATTAAATAAATTATGGTTTATTCACCTGATTAAATATTATAGAGCCATCAGAATGGATTCCTGTAAAGCCTACGTAAGCATAAAGAAAGCCACTTAAAAGCCAGACAAAAACTTGTATGTGTGCTGTTTATTACTAATGTTATTTAAAATATCTTTAAAGACAATTGCAAAAAATATATACAAAAATACCCTGACTCTGCCAACAAAAAAATAAAGTGGTACTAAAATGCTTATCATAAAATACAGTGGTTCCCTTCCCTGGCCCTCCCAGCCCTCCCAGTCCCCCACCCCACTTTCCCCAGTCCCTTCCCCACTTCCTCAGCTCCTCTATGCAGAGGCAACCACTTCTGACGCTTATGGCCACATAGCCTTCCCACCCCTGTGTTCACATCCTTTTGCAACGTGACTCTGCATTTCCTACCATCAAGAAGTAGAGTCTAGTTTTCCATTCCTTGAATCTGGGCTTAGCTATATGATTTGTTTTGACCAATGGAATTTTAGCAGATGTACATCAAGCCCTCTAAAAGTGCTTTGTTTATTGGGTTTGCCCATCCATGGTGCTCTTGCGAATCTTGCAACAACTATAAGAAAGAGCCTGGGCCAGCTTGCTGGATGATGAGACACAGATGGCTAAATCATCACCATCACCCCAGCTGACATGGACCCAACCATCAGACATGTGAGAAAATTCTAGGCCATTCAGTCTCAGCTAAGTTCCCCAGCTGACACAGAGTTCAGCTGAGCTGGCCCAAACCAGAAGAAATGCCCAGTTTATCCACAGAACTATGAGAAATAAAAATGCTTGTTGTTTGAAGTCACTAAGTTTTGTGGCAATTTGTTACACAGCAAAAGCTGACTGATACAATGCTTTCAGATTTTTTTTTTCTTGGCATACACACACTTCCATAAGAAGCTATCTATTGGCTTCTACTATGATGGATGAAAATTTATTACTCTTGTACTGTCATTATTTTCCTTCTACTTCCCTACCCTCCCCAAATATACATATTTCAATGTTTTGTGAAATCAATAGTCAGTGTTTACTTGATTATGCCATGTAATTATTATCCACATCTAAACATTGTGGTATACTCTGGTTACATTTCTTTTCCAATTTTTTCTTTTTCTTGAACTCACAATAATTGCCTTGTTTATTCATGTGGTTAGTTTCCTTTGTGCTTATTGTCTGCTAAGTCTTGCCACACTTTCCCAGCTCCCTTCATCACAATCTTTCTGCCAGGTCTGTCCCATTAAGCAGTCTATCAGTTCTGATTTTTTTCTTGCTGACACCTTCTGGAGACCTTCATTCTCTTCTATCTGTACTGGTTGCCTTACGGGCCTACCACACAGCTGTCATCCTGAGACTTCCCTTTGTTCTCATCCTATGAAATTCCCTTTGCTTTTCTTCTAAATTTAGTTTCCTATTCTGGTTCTCACGTCTTCCTCTTTCTTGTTTGTCTCCTTTGTTTTGGTAGAGTACATCTTCAAGTAGCTTCATCAGGATAAAAACCCACTAGAATTGCAGAGGACAAAAATGATGATAGCCCTCAACATGTTTTTCTCTTGAGTCACAGCACTCCAATCTGGACTGACCTCTGCCCCTGATGCCCAATTTTCGTCCTGGAATCTCCCTTCATCACCTTTTGGCATCTTCATTCACATCTCACCTCTGTTGAATCTCTTGTTTTCTGCCTCTCACATCTTCCCCTTTCATGGCTTCATTTCATTTCATTTTGATGGAGCACATCCTCTGGTGGCTTTCTGAGAAAAAGGTATTGTAGGAAGTAAATTTTCTGAGACTTGTCTGAAAATATATTTATTCTATCCTCATACTTTATTGACAGTTTGGCTGTGTGTAGAGCATAAGTTGGAAATCATTTTTTCCTTAGAGTTTTGAAGGAAAACCCCAATTATGTCCTAGTTTCCAGAGTCGTTGAGAAATTCAAGGCTACTTGAGGCCAATTCTCTCTATATGGCTTGTTTTTCTTCCCTCTTTCTGGAAGTTTATGGAACCTCCTCTTTGTTCCCAGTGCTTTGACATTACACTCTGATGTGCCTTTATGTGGATCTATTTTACTCCAATGGTATGCTCATTCAGCAAGCCCTTTTAGTGCTGGAAATTCACTCCTTTAGTTCTGAGAAATGTTATTATAGTGATGATTTCCTCACTTCTATTTCGTCTTTCTTTCTTTCAGGAATTCCTATTATTCACATATTGGATATCTTGAATGAATCCTCTCATTTTCTTATTTTTTCTTTCCTATTTTATACATCTTTGTCTTTTTCTCTGCTTTCCAGAAGATTTTCTGAACCTTATTTTCCAACCTATTGAGTTTTCCTTTCTGGTCTCATGTTTTTAATTTCTAAGAACTGTTTCGTCCTATGAATGTTCACTGTTATGGAATTCTATTCTTGTTGTGTAGATGCGGTATCTTCTCTTTTCTCTCCTAGGTTCTCTGGACATTTTCCCTCCTTTCACAGTTTCTCTTTCCTTCTAGTCCCGATTTCCTGATGGTTTGGCCACTGTCTTCATGCTAGAGGCTTTCCTTAGAGCCTGGTACCCCTCCATTATCTGTTCTACATTAAGAGTTGGAAATTGAAAGGCTGATTGTAAGCTCAGAACATATTTATCAGCTTTGAGATTCACTGTTTGTTGATCTGGGTGACCCATTTATTGGGAAACTGCCAATGTCATTATCCTTAGGTCTTTCTCTTGGACTGGTCAAGGAGTGAATTTGAGTTTTGTGGGACTAGAAACTTATACAAATGCGGGGACTTTTTAAGAAAAAGAATTCAAAATCACAATATCAAAATTAAATATGAAAGTATTTAGAATTAGATAGAAATCACAGTGATTCACAAATTTTAAAAAGCTGACAACCACCAAAACATCACAAAATATTTTTAAAAACGTGATATTTAGATGAACTAAGTACTTGACACACATCTATAATACTTTTTTCCTTCATTTTTATGCTACAAACTCTTTTATTGCCTCTTTGTTTGACAATGATTTCGTAACATCCATAGATAAAGGAGAAGGAATTTAGTCTTTCTTGTAGCATGGTTGATCAAATTTGTTGTTGTTGTTTTTTATTGACAGTTTAAGGAAAGATTTTTATCAACTTCGTAACTCTTTATTGGTAATGTCATGTGAGTTTTTAGAATTGTTGTCTAATTTGGGAAAATTCCATCAAGAAAGTAGATTAGTGGTTGTCTAAGGGTAGGAGGGATGAGGGACTAGAGAGTGATGGCTAAAGGCAAGGGTTTTGGTGGGGGCAGTGAATAAAAATGTTCTAAAACTTATTGTAGTGATGGTGGCACAACTCTGTGCCATACACTAAAAAAAAATCATTGAATTGTACACTTTAAATGGGTGAATTGTATGGTATGTGAATTATATCTCAATTAAGCTCAATAAAAAAACTCTGTCAATATGGTTCATTTCAAAGCTTAGAGATTTGGAAGTCTTCTGCACAGACTAGTTTCTGGCTCTGAATATTTCAAACCTGGTTTCTCCTCCATGACTCAGGTACTTCCAGGGTCAGTTGCTGAAGGACATGCTCATAATGTGATGGTATCTCTGGCCCTGCCTTTCATGGCAAAACACCAAGTAAATCAGCACAGTGGCAATAACAGTGGTTTTGGAAGCCAGTCCCACAACAGGGAAATGCAACTGAGGCACATATATATCCACGACACCCCAAATAATGAAACCCCAATTCAACTTCTCCTTACTGGAATGCCCAAAATCCCCACAGCCACTAGGACACCACCTGATGCCAAGAGGAAGTGTCACAAAGGAGAAGCAGAAGTGGAAAGGGCCGGTGGTCTTTCCCAATGGAGGTCAAAGTCTCTTACTTTTTGCAAATTATACAAAAACACACGATCATTTTTAACACAGAGCAAGGGGGCTTTTCTAGGCCTAAGAAAGACAGGGGTCCTGAAGCTGAAGCATGTTAATCAAAGTCTTAAACAATTTGAGAATTAGTAGGCTTAAAGCACTTTGAAAGCCTTAATTTAAAATCAGAATTCTAGATCTGAAATTAGACAGCATTCAGTTTAACCCACTAGTTTTGCACATGAAGAAAATAAAGTCGATTGAACTATTGGGTGCTGCCCAGGAAAGTGGCATAATGTAAAACCCTCACATGTGACAATAAGGACATTTCAGCAATTGAGACTCTTCCTCAGAATACCCAGACAGGAGCTAAGCCAGCACCACAGAGTTTCCTATGTACTGAGTCAGAGTCTGGGCAAGAAAAATCTTACTCCCATTGTAAAAATGATTTGAGGCAACTAACATGCTGATCACAATCAAGTTTATCTATTCATTAATTATGTATGAGAAAGAAATAAAGGTAGATTTCTTTTAAAACATTCTATAACTTGTTCTTTTCACTAATTTGGGTATTTGGTAAGAATTTAGTGTGTTTTAAGATTACCTATTGTCTTATTATAAAGTAAACTTTTTGAACAAAGAAACACACACAAAATAGAAAATAGGTAAATAAAAAATAGAAATAGCCAATAGATAAAAGGAATATGATAAATCTATAATTTCTACTAGTCTAACAGCCACTGGTTTTCACTTTGGTATATTTACATTTGGTTTATATTTAGTATTGCTGTAAACATAGAATAGATAATTTTGCATTCTTTTCATTTAACATTATAACATAAATATTTTTCCTTGCTTTACAATTTTAATATTATAGCATCTCATCATGTAGGTATACCATAATTCACTAAACTATTCCCCTATCACCATTTAGGTTGTTTCTAATTTTTTCCATTATAAATTGTGCTGAGATAAAGGATCTCTTTGTGCAGATTCTTTTCTCATTTTTTTAGACTTTTCTCTAAGAATAGATTTTTAGAAATAGCATTATTAAGTTCGAGAATGTGAATTTATTATGGCTCTTCATACACAGTATCAAAGAATTTTCCAAAATTGTTGTGCCAATTTACAGTCCCACCAGCTATGTATAAAAGTGTCCCCTGAAATAAGGAGCCTAGGTAAAGGTTAAATGAGGGAGTTTATTAGATAATCAAAGTGAGGGACATGAGTCCTGGAAACAGTCCAACAGAGTATTCTGAAGAAATGCTTCAAGGTCTACAGAGCTGAGTGCAGTTTACAGACTTTTTCTTTTTTGGTGAGGAAGATTGGCCCTGAGCTAACATCTGTTGCCAATCTCCTTCTTTCTTTCTTTTTTGCTTGAGGAAGTTGGTCCCTGAGCCAACATCTGTGCCAGTCTTCCTCTACTTTGCATAAGGGACACTGCCACAGCATGGCTTGATGAGCTGTGTGTAGGTCCATACTTGGGATCTGAACCCGCAAACCCCGGGCCACGGAGACAGAGTGTGCAAACCCAGCCACTATGCCACCGGGCCGGCTCCAGTTTATGTACTTTTTAACAAAGCAGTGTTATCTGCAGGAAAGGGCTTGCACATCAAATAGTGATAGACTTCAAGGATGACAAGAACTTTGGTTATACATCAAACAAGGCTTGGAATGTTGGTGTTATCTATGTGTGGAGGGAGGCAAGGACCAGAGTCTCCCTTTTCCCCTCAATCTCTAAGAAATGCAGCTGGGGAATGTGAGAGCGAGGTATCCTTTATCTTTTCCTGTTGTTGACCTTTCCGGCTAGCGTCTTCAGTCATGAGGTAAGGGGTTCAAGGTCATTGTTACGCAGGCCTGCGTGGCTGCTTCACAGGACGGCATGGATTTTTGTACTGTCTATACAGCTTGCTTGCTGGATTTGCCTGTTAGACCAGGGAGAGGTGGCCCCAAAAGTTTTTCACAAAAGTATCCATTTTATGACATCCTCACCAGATCAGGATATTATCTTTTCTTTTTAAAGTTATATTCATTTAATAAGGGGAGGGAAATAATCTTTCATTTATATTTAACTTCCTTTTTTGATGTATCATTTTCCTCCATGTTTCTTAGGAAGTTTTGTTACTGGTTGTGAATTGTCAGTTCACATCTTTTGCCCATTTATCTATTTCTGCTTTGATGTTTTAGTTATGAATTTCGATGATATCTTTCGATACTAAAGATATCAGTCAATTTGCTACAGATAATTCTTCACTGTTGTTTCCCCTTAGTTGATTCATTTTCTTTGGTACCGTTCCTTATTCTAAAGCTCAATTTTGGGGTGGGAGGAAAATCAAATTGATTTAGAACATAGCTGAAATGTGCTATTGACTTCCAACAAACTACTCTGTGAAGCAGAATTCAAAGTCCAGGGATTTCTTTTTCTCTGTTAAGCTTCTTTCAGGTATATAACAAATTCTTTAATCACTATCCATATTAACTTGCAAGGAAAGAACAATTCTATTGAACTGAACGCTTTGGGCAGGCCACTAAATTATTTCTATAAGGGTAGTTGTGTTGTTTTGAAGCCTCCGTCCCGTGTGATTAAAAGGTAAATATTTCAACAAAATCATGAAATGTGCCAAGTGGGACTTTAAAAAAATCTACATGACATCAAGAATTTATGGGAAAAATCCATTTGAGGAGATAGCTATGTACATCTTTTAAAAAAGTGAAATGAAGTTCTTTTTGAAATATTTCAATAGGATGTTAAAGGAAAGCAGCTGGGTTCTATTTTATTAAGGAGCAATTTCAGCCAACACAATTTTTGCCTCATGAAGGGGGTGGGGGGACAGACTAACTTGAATATTTCATCCATATTTCCAGGTGCCTCACATCTAATAAGGTAGTCTAATGAGGAGTCTAATGGAGATTTGAATTGATTTTTCTCTAATCATTTTATGTCTTGGAAGTAATGAATACATCGCATTATAGATCCATTCATCTGCTATAAATGCTTTTATTGGCAGTCATATTTTCCTTGGTGGAGGTCTTTAAAAATTATCTTCTCCAAACGTGCTATGATTAAAGTTGATAAAGAAGGACAATATAGAAGAACACATTTTAACCATAAATTGTGGTGTGAAAGGTCAAATGAAAAATAACATGTAATGGTATAATATCAGTTGGGGTGGGAGTAGGGATGAGGTAGAAACAGTCTTATAAAAATCTGTGGGGAAGCTTAGAGCAGATGTAAGAAATCTTTGTCAGGGCATTGATATAATTTAAACAGTCTATATTAAAAATACATTAGATCTCTACCTCATACTATTTACACAAATAAATTTCAAATCAGTTATAGCTAATATTTATTAAGTGCTGACTATGTGGTAGGCCCTGTTGAAAGGCTTAATGTGAATAAACTTGTTAAATCCTTACAATAGCCCATTAGAAAAATATTGTTATTATCCCTATTTCACAGTTGAGGAACTGGAACTTGCTCATATATCCTATTAACCTATCTTCCACATCATCACTGCTCATGTTTTCTCTCTTAGTCTCTGTGTGCTGAGTTCTGGGTTAATTTATCAGCGCAATCTTCCAATTTACCAATGCTCTCTTAAAATGACTCAATTAAGAATTTATCTGGTCTATTGAGATTTTTTGTTTCACTTGCTTTTCCTCTTTCGATGGAGTTCCTCTTATTTATTTATTTTGTTTATTGAGTCCCTCTTTCTGTTAGGGCTGACCCTTCCATTTGTGCCCAGTAGCTAGTCCCTCCCCCATTTTCCCTCTCTATGTCTCTCTTTCACAGTTAGGTGTGATACAATTCACATGCCACAGAATTCACCCATTTAAAGCATACCATTCAAGGGTTTTTAGTGTATTCACAGAGTTGTGCAACCATCACTACTAGAACATTTTCATCTTCAAAAAGAAATTCCATTTTAAAAAAAAGAAACTCTGTACCCTTTAGCAGTCACTCCCTGTTCTCCCCCTCCCCAGCCCCTAGCCCACTAATCTACCTCTGTGTCTATAGATCTGGCTATTCTGGACATTTCATAGAAATGTTTTGGTACAATGTGTGGTCTATGGCCGGTTTCTTTCACTTAGCATAATGTTTTTGAGGTGCATCCATTTTATAGCAAGTATCAATGCTCCACTCCTTTTTATTACTGAATTATTTCCCATTGTATGGATGTATTACCTTTTATTTTCCCATTCATCAGTTGATGGACATTTGGATTGGTTCCACTTTTTGTCTATTGTGCCGCTATGAACATTTGTGAGGAGTATTTGTGTGCACATATATTTTCAGTTCTCTTGGGTATATATGTAGGAGTGAAATTGCTGGATCTTATGGTAATTCTATGTTTAACTTTTTGAGGAACTGTCAAACTTTTTCACAGCAGGTCATCATTTTACATTTTCACCAGCAATGTCTGAGGGTTCCAATTTCTCCACATCCTTGAAAACACTTGTTACTGTCTTTTTTATTTTAGCTATTTTAGTGGGTATGAAGCAGTATTTCATTATGCTTTTGATTTGCATTTCCCTGATGCCTAATGATGTCAAGCATCTTTTCATGTGCTTTCTAAGCATTTGTATATCTTTGGAGAAATGTCTACTCAAATCCTTTACCCATTTTTAAATTGGGTTGTCTTTCTATTCTTGAGTTGTAAGAGTTCTTTATATAATCTAGATACAAGTTCCATATCAGATATATGATTTCCAAATGTTTTCTCTCACTCTGTGGGTTGTCTTTTCACTTTCTTGATCGTGTCCTTTGAAGCAGATAAGTTTTAATTTTGATTAAGTCCAATTTATCAACCACTTATTAACTTTTTTGTGTGTGTGTGAGGAAGACCAGCCCTGAGCTAACATCCGTAGCTAGTCCTCCTCTTTTTGCTGAGGAAGACTGGCCCTGGGCTAACATCCATGCCCACCTTCCTCTACTTTATATGGGACACCGCCACAGCATGGCTGACAAGCAGTGCGTCGGCAGGCGCCCGGGATCCGAACCTGCGAACCCCGGGCTGCCAAGCGTGAACTAAACCGCTGCGCCACCGGGCCGGCCCCTATCAACCTCTTATTGCTTACACTTTGCTGTAATAGCTAAGAAATTATTGCCTAACTCAAGGGCATGAAGATTTACTCTTGTGTTTTCTTTTAAGGATGTTATAGTTTTAGTTCTTACATTTAGGACTGTGATCCATTTTGATTTAATTTTTGTGTATGGTATGAGGTAGAAGTCCAAATTCATACTTTTTTTCATGTGGATGTCCAGTTGTTCCCATACTACTTGTTGAAAAGTCTATTTTTAACGCATTGAAAGATCTTGGCTCCTTTATCAAAGATCAATTGACCGTAAATATAAAGGTTTACTTCTGAATTCTCAATTCCATTCTGTTGATCTATATGTCTAGCTTTATACCAGTACCACACAATCTTGATTACTATAGCTTTGTAGTAAAATTTAAAAAGTGGGAGTTCACCAAGCTTGTTCTCCTTTTGTAAGTATGTTTTGGCTATTCTGAGTCCCTTGCATTTCTATATGAATTTTAGAATTAGTTTGTCCATTTCTCTAAAAAAATGCAGATGCGATTTTTATTGGAATGGCATTGACTCTGTATGTCAATAGGGAGAGTATTGCCATCTTAACAATATTGTTTTCCAGTCCATTAACAAGGATGTTTCTCCATTTATGTAGGTCTTCTTTAATCTCTTTCAACAATATTCTCTCTCTCTTTTCCATCTGTAATCTCTCCCTCTCTACTGACACCTTCCCATCAGTATATAATGTAGTCAAGTTTCTACGATATTAAAGGAAAACAAAAACAAACCTTCTGGACTCTATTTCCTTCCAGCTCTTATCCTTTCTCTTTTATCTCCTTCTCTGTCAAACATCTTGAAAGTGTGGTCTTTCCTAATTGCCTCCACCTCCTCTCTAACTTCTTATTCTCCAGTCAACTAAAACTTGGCTTTCGCCCTTACCTCTCCACTACAGTTGCTCTTGATTAGATACCCAATCTCTTCTGGTTAACTTCAATTAGCATTTTCAGTCTCATCTCACCTCTTGTAGCATTTAATTTTTAATTTTTTTTTTTTTTTTTTTTTTTTTTTTTTGGTGAGGAAGACCAGCCCTGAGCTAACATCCGTTGCCAAGCCTCCTCTTTTTGCTGAGGAAGACTGGCCCTGGGCTAACATCCGTGCCCATCTTCCTCTACTTTATATGGGACGCTGCCACAGCATGGCTGACAAGCAGTGCGTCGGCAGGTGCCTGGGTTCGAAGCCGCCAACCCCGGGCTGCCAAGCGTGGACTAAACCGCTGCGCCACTGGGCAGCCCTGTCTTGTAGCATTTTATATGTTGGCTCTTCCTTAGCGTGAGACATTCTTTCATTGCTTCCAATTAACCACATGCACTTGTTTTCTGTGTAGTTCTCTAGCAGCTCCTTTTCATTCTGCTTTGCAGTTCTCTCTTCCATTGTCCATGCTGTAAATGTTGCTGTTTTTGGTTCTGCATCAGGCCCTTTTCTTTTCTCATTTACCTTCTCCCAATTGTCACTTATTTACGAGATGACTCCCCCATAAACATCACCAGCCCAGATCTCACTCCTGAGTTTCAAGCCCACTTATCCTATTGCTAAGTAGACATGTTTCTTGGAGATCCTTTAACCGTAACAAATTCAACACGTTCATAACTTAGTTACTCATTGTCCCCCACTCCTTCTTCTTCTTCCCTACTCCAGCTAATACATCTAATCAGTTGCTCAAGCCAGAAATCTAGAAGGCATTCTCAACTCCTCTCCCATCACTTCTATCACCAACTCTGTCAATTGTACCTACTGAATAAGTACATCTCAAAACCATGTATTCCTCTCCATCCTTATTGTCACTACTTTACTTGGTTCGTGCCACTATAAGCTCACACATATATTTCTGTGACAGGCTCCTGCCTCCGATAAGCCCACTTTAATCCATCCCCCATATTACACCCAGAATAATCTTTCCGAAGTGCAAATCTGATAATGCAACTCCCTTGCTTAAAACCCTTTAATGGTCTCTCATACTTAGTATAAAGTCCAACATAGCTTATGTTAAAGAATATCACTTTGGAAAAAATAAAATCATGACTCATACAAATATAAACTTAACATGTTAAAGATTTTATTTATCTCTTTATTTAATGAGGGAACCAGTCAGATGTTACAACCACTTCAAAAGAGAATTCAAAGTACCACACCTACATAGGTCAATCAGAAATATTGAAATAATTTACAAATAGATGCAAAACTGGCTTTTTCCACAGGTGGTGGGAAAATTTATGTGCCTCTATGGGTCAGAATTCATCTGCAGGTCTATGGACAAAAGTCTTGCTATCAGTTATCTATAATTTAGGAGTTTTAAATAGCTCCAAAAATAAACAAACACACAGACCCCAGAATCAGATAATCCAGTGGGGTGAGTTAGACAACGTACTCAGTTGCCAAGATCTTTCCCAATTTTCCCTATACTTATCAGGCTTTTTTGGTCTGGCCCAAGCTTTCCTGTCTGACCTCAGCTCTTACTCCTGTCTTCCCATTCCCCTCCCCAACCCTCACATTTCTCTAACTATACCAAACTTCTTTTACATTGGGATTATGCTAGCTGCTATAAAAAACAAACCCCCAAATAGTATTTGTTTCACCCAATAAAAGTTTTTCTTATTTATGTAACCATCCAATGTCAACCTGTGGCTTTCCCCTATTTGGTGATTCAAGTACCCAGGCTCCATCTTGTGGCTCTGCCATGTCCCAGGGCCTCAGTTCTCCGCATTCAGCCAAGGAGGGAATGAGGGAAAACAAGAGCAGAGAAGCTCCCCCCGACTCCGCCCCGTGTCACTTCTTAAAAGCCCTGGCCCAGTTGTGACATATGTCATTTCTGTTCACATTCAATTGGTAGTAACTATTCATACAGCCACCTTGACATAAGGGATGCTGGAGAAGGGATGCTAGGAAATGTAGCCCCTGGCAGGGCAGGCACCATTTCTGCCTCACAAACATCCCTTACTCTGTCCTCTCTCTCCCCTACACTTGTTCTATACTATTCCCTCTGCCTTGGCTCATCCTTTCTCTGTTGCCAGCCTAGTTTCCTTCTACTATCAGCTTAAGTGTCACTTTCTCCAGGAAACCTATCCTGATGGGTTAGGTATTCATGTTCCGTACTCCCATAACACACTGTATTACCCTGTGATAACAGCTATCCACTTTACCATAATGACTGATTATCTTTTCCCTTCTAGACTATAAAAGCTACAAGAGAAGACACAAGTCTGTCTTATTCATTCCTGTATCCCCACCACATGGTATATAAGACCCTCAATAAAAATGTGCTAAATTAACGTAAATAAGACTACGCCATTATTTAAAAGAAAAAAAGTAGATAAACTGTGCTAGTTGAAGAGCTTCAGACTCGCCCTAATTTCTTTTGTTGTGGATGTTTCTAAGCTATTTTCTCCTAGAAATACTCTCCCCCCACAACAACAAAAGGACAAGTTGTTTGCTAATAGCACCTTAAAATTATTTTCTCCAAAAAATGGTATGTATATTAGATATAAATCATCTAGACAAAACTCTATAATCACATTTTTCCCCTTAATCCACAGCTATGTTGCTTTCTAGTAATTCACACTTAGCTGCAGTCCCCTGGTCCCTTACCCAGGATAGTCCCAGCACAGGTAAAAGCAGAGCTTAAGAGCTGATCTGATGCCTTGTTAAATATACCTGATTTAGAATATGGATTGATTTTGGCTTTAAGATAAACCAGATAATTCCCCCATCTTATAGTTATATTCTATCTTAGTTTTTATTTGATTGTATTGTATTTATTTTTGTCTACCACATTTTGTGTCAAGACAGAATAACAGTGCTCCACATTAAAATCACCTGGAGAGCTTTAAAACATTCCAGTGCCCAGGTCTTACTCCATAACAACTAAGTCAGAATGTCTGGGGGTAATAGCCAGGCATCAGTAGTTTCTAAAGATCCTCAGGTGATTCCAATATGCAGCAAGGTTTGGAAACCACTTGCATGGTAGGTTTTAATCTCAGTTCTGACACATATTGGCCTTGTAACCCTGGACATGCAATTTAACTTCTCTGTGGACTTAAATAATATAAAATTACCTGCCTTATAAAATTGGAGTTATAAGGATGAAATGATTCAAAATAAAGTGATTGGTTCCATGTACAGAATACAGTAAGGGCTATGTAACTATGTTTTGGGGGGGAGGGGTATTATGGTCTACTCCCTGATAAGTGGGGAAATGTCATAATTCATTATGAGCTAAATTGCTACCACCCCACTCCAGTGTAGCTTGGCTTAACTATGGCCTCCCAGATAGTTTGGAAGAATCATACAAACCAGGATAATTGTCAGTGGACAATTCCTTCTGTGTTACAGAAGTAAACACAGTCTCTGCTCTTCCAGAGATAAATAACCAACAAATCAACATACAATTTCAGGCAGTGTTCACTGAAGCCGTGCCAATACAATAACCTTTACTCTGAATTCACTGTGGTCTCCAGCTAAGAATATGCTTGGCAGAGGGGAAGGCCTTCCTATTCACTAAAAGGAAGTGTACTTTCCAAAGAATTAAACCATACTTTAAAAAAAAGTCATAAGTCTCATACAAATACAAAATGAACGTGTCAAAAGATTTCATTTACTTAATTAATGAGGGAACCGGTAAGATGTTAGACCCGGTTTAAAGGAGAACTTAAAGTACCCACTTACATTGTTCAATCAGGAATAGGAAATGATTTTTCAAATGCAAAATGGCTTTTTCCAAGAAGAAGGAAGATTTAGTATGAAGGTCAATGGACAAGAGTATGTCGTTCTGCTATCAATTATCTACAATTTAGGATTGTACAGAGCTCCACAAAGAAGGATGGAGAGCCCCCATCAGAATATCTGGAAGGGAGTGACAGACTGGCTACTTTTTCATTGAAGACACCCAGTAATCTTTTGGTGCATTTCAATGTGTTTTACAGTTTTTCCCTATAAAAATCATTCTATCTGTAAACACCCAGCAGCTGGGCAGTTCTTTCGCTTTACTGCTTTTACTTTCCTTAATTCTCTTGCCTCTGAGCTGCCTTGAGCAGGGCTGGATGGTATTTGCTCCCAGCATACAGCCTTCAGAGTGAGGGAGACCCCAGAGCGGTGATCAGCCCCGCCCCTTAACCCACAGGCCCCGCCCCCGGCCAGCGCAATAATGGAGCCGCGCGCAAAGGTCACGTGAGCAGCCGGAGTCCCGTGACGCTTCCGAAGCAGTACGTGGCAGAGACGTCACTCAGAAAAGTCTTTTGTGCCGGCTTTCTGCCACCCACCCATCCAGTCTCTCCCTTTTCCCATTAAATGCCTCTTTTTTCTTGCCGCTCTAGTGTCGCGTTATGGTAGCCTACCAGACTACCCCCAACACAAATTATCGTAGGCCTACGAGCCAGCCCCTGCCCTCACAGAAGAGGCGGGGATCTATGAGCGGTGAGGCGAGTTGCACTTCTGATTGGGAGTGACGTCTTGTCAATCTTCAAGTTTTTCCAATCAGGGGCCGAGCCCACCCAGCTTTCCGCTCTTCCATTGGCCTGTGTGCGGGGAAGGTGGAGGAAGCGGGGTAGTCCGAGGTCGCGCGAGAGCGGCGCTCGGGACTCAGTGCGCAGGTGCGAAGGAGCTGGCGGGGGCCCAGGCCGGGGGCGGGCTTGAAGACGAGTCGTTTGGTGTTGGACTCAGTGACTGAGCTGTCTGGGTTCAACCGCTGGGCACAAAGCGTTTGTCAGGGGCCCAGCCAAGAAGGAGCCCGCGATTTCCAGATGGTGTCCATGACTTTCAAGCGGAGCCGCAGCGACCGGTTCTACAGCAACCGGTGCTGCGGCTGTTGCCATGTCCGCACCGAGACCATCATCCTGGGGACCTGGTACATGGTAAGGGCGGGCGGGGCGCGAGGGTAGTGGCCCTGGGGGGAATGCGCAGGAGCGGGAAGTGGGGAAGCCCTGTTTGGAAGGAAGGGAGTGCTCCCTAGGAGGAGTTGGGACTGAAAACGGGGTGTTGGGTGGGGCGAAAAGGTGTAGGGGAGCATTTTTTTAGGGTGCTCTAACTTTGAGGAAGGAGACTGTCCAGGAATCGGAGTGGGAGTGGGTGGGAATGGGGAGATTGTTGTTTGGCAAGAATTTGAGGAGAAGAGCGGGGTTGGGAAAGGCGGAGGCGTTGCGGGCGGGGGGGGGGGATGAGGGTGGTATTTTTTGGTGAGGATTTCTGGAAATTACCCGGTTTCAGTTCTTTTTGTACTTCCGTGATGTGAAAAGCACCCCCCTCCCCAATGGTCCCTGAAATCTTTTTCCTTAACGAAACGTTTGGGAAACATTTGATAAATGCAACCTAGTTTCGACATTGTGTCTTGCTTGAAGAGAAAGCGAAAGATCCAGTTGTACCAATTGTCTGTGGCTCCTGGATCTTATTTGTTACAATGTGTTTGTGATGTAGGCAGAAAGGCCTCTGTTGTGAGTCTAGAGATTCTCTTGAAGGCTTAGATTTACACTCTATCCGCTTTTTCCTAGTGCATCTCGTCCCTGCCCTTTAGACGCTTTTCGTATCAGACCCGTTGGTTCTTTTAAGAGAACTTTATTGAGAGCCTCCTCTCTTTTGCTCACATATGCCAGCATTTCCTGGATTCCAAGATCTGTGTAATTATATGTCATAACCAAGTTGACAATGTTATTAATTGGTGGTTCAGTGGTAATACTTTCGTGATTTCTTACCACTCTCTCCAGTATCCGTACACATTGAAGCTCATTTGTCTGTGGCTTCTCAGTATGATTCTCTTTAGGTAATTTTAGGTTATGATGACTTTACAGAAGCTTTGACAAACTTCTCATATTGTCGACTTGGACACTTTCGCTGATGACTTTGTGGTTTTGGGGGGGGCGGTGTGGGAGGTTGTGGCGTTAATGATACCACACAATTTCTGATAACTTCTGTGAACTGCAGAAAAGGGAAGCGCTTTATCACAGACGTTCTTTCTGCCTTTGTCTGTTCTTATTACTTCCCTACCCCGTGCCTTGAAATCATTACCACTTGGACAAACACCAGATGAGAATCTTCTTCAGTTAGGCAGATACTGTTTCATGGCCCACCCCCAGGGGACTGCCTGACCTCCACATTATTCCTGACTGCCCTGTTGTTCTTTCCAGTCCTGCTTCATTAATGTACATTAAAAACGACAAAACTTGAATGTATAGGCTTATTTGCTTGTTCCTAAGTTTATTTTAGTATTTCCTGTAGTTTTATATTCAGAAACATCATCTTATTGGTATAATTATATCACATTTTTATACAGAGACCCCTTCTTCTACGTTTTAACAGATTTGTAATACTGGACATCAATCGGTTAATGGCAATAGTTGCATTGTATTTCTAACTTCCTTTTATTTCTTCTCCATTGTGTTAGGTTTCTTTTGTTCTTCCTTAGCTCTGCCCTCCATTCCTCTAAATGAATAATTCAAATCTTTAGGGTCCTCAAACCTTTTAGTCAACCCTGCCTCCCTCATCCCTAGAAGGTGACTTTCCCTCTTTAACTGAGAGAGTCCAGCAGCCTAGGACTCTTGCCTACAAACTTAATCTTCCTTTTTTCTTCTTCTCAAATCCTTCCCTCCATTCACAGAACAAAGGATTTCTAACTTCTCCTCAAGGAGAAAATAAGCACCATCCCGATTTCAACCATCTGAATGTAATTGGCTGTATTTCTTTCCAGTCTTCCATAGGCAGATTCTTCTTTGTGCTATGGGCTCAGCTCACAAAAATGAAAGGAATAGCAGGGAAAAGTGGGAGTTATAAACAGTGAAACTCAAAATAAAGAGAGAAAAACTACTAAGGGCATTTATTTTCCCAAAATAGGGGGTGAAGAGTTTAACTCTGTTCCCCACTGGAGGAACTTGATGTGAAAACATTCCACGTGTCTCCCTTTTTCCATGCTTTAGTTTCACAATTTTAAAAAGATGCCATAGCTGTTCTTACTTCATGGACTTTTCTGGTTAGTAGAACATTATAAGCCACTTAAATCAATTAACCTGTCTTAAGAGATTTATTGATCGTCTACAATGTAAAAGGCTGTGGTGGACAAAAGAATAAATCACAGAGACTGTGTGTCATTTGTCTTTTGTGTTACTGTTACCTGCTACATAGAGGCTCCCAAATGTTTCTTGTCTTGAACATGGCATCTGTCCTTAAGATATTTATGGTATGACAAATAACTTTGGGGCACAGATAGAAAAATGAAACTCATGGTACCGTGTCAAGGGAGAAGGAGATCATGATCAGTAATATCAAATTCAAATCAGAATAAGGACTGGAAAAGGCCATTGGTTTTGTTGATCACACTATTGCTGGTGACTTTCAAAAGTGTGGTTTCAGTACCATAGCAATATAAAGACACAATTTCTGCCCAGTTGGAGAGACATGTAACATTTAGCAAACAAGACCACCTAGACAAAAGTGTAATATAATATCTCTGAACAAAGAAGACTAGTCCAAACAGTGCATTTTGTTACCAGAAGCTTCTTTACTAAAATAGAGAAATAATGTGGGAGTGAGTGAGGTAGAATGTCACTTCCCTCTCCAACTACCTTGTCAAGATGCTCTCCTCTATTCCAGGTGGGAGAATATGTATGATTCTCTTTAGATTGCCTCTGTGCTGTTTGGAACCTGGGGGTGCAGCCCTCCCTCCTGCCAGGCCCAGATGTTGTATCAATGACTTTGTATCTGATACAGTATCATTGCTTTCTAGCAACTGCTTCTACTGGTCTAGTGTTAAGGCCGTTGCAGCACTGTATAGTATTAAATAGTGAAGTAGAACATAGAGGAGCCAAAGCCAGTTGTTACATTTACCAGCCCTGAAGTGTCATTCGCATTTTAGATTTGAAAGAAGCATGCCTGGCTTAATACCTGGTTAAGTAATATTAAATATTAAATTTCCCATTTAAATTGTGGCATTCCTGAAATTGTTTTCTCTATCATATATTAAAGAATTATCTGACTTCTTAGGTGCATAAGTTCAAATGTTTCTTAAATGATTGAAAATAGGCTTAAAAGTCTGCTGCAGGGGGTCTCCTACTTCATGGTTAATAGTGTATTGCAAGAATACATTTTGAGCATTTGTTATAATTTTAGGTCTTGGAAAGACTTAATATATGGCTAATTTTTCATGAGTGTCTTAATGATAAACTTAAGTTAGGTAGCTGGGGGAGAAGTGAAGACAAGTTTCCTCAAGCTGTATTCCTTTCCAGCCCTCACCCAACTCCTTTAAATAAATATAGCTTGTTTATAGTTCAAAGTTAGGTTAGTGTCTTTCCTCAGACACATTGTTTTGTTCCTCAGTGCATTTGCTATTCCTTGTCTCGGAAATGTTCTTCTCCCCCCAAGTCACTTTCTTAAAACTTTATTAAGGAAAATCTCAAATATACAAAAATAATGAAGTAGTATAAATATCTTCCACTTACTTACCACTCAGCTTCAGTCATTAACAACATTTTGCCAATTCCTGTTAACTTTTTAATGGTTGGCTCAGATGTGTTCTTGGTGAAGCTTTCCTTGTTTCCCAGACAGAGGGATCTGGTTTCCTTACTGTGTACCAGAAAGTTTGTGCATATGTCTTGTATGTACTTATTAAATGGTACTAATTACGCATTAGTATGATTATCTTCTTCTTATTTTTCTCCCCCTACAACAAGATGTCCTCATTGAGGGAGGAAGGTGGTATGTCTTGCTTTATAAAATATGTGTAGTAGCTAACTTATTAATTAGAACATTTGAAATGTTCATTGGACATGTGTTAAATGAATTGTCTCCTCCAAAAAATGATAGGAATAACTCATTTGAAACTGCATATAATGTTAAGCAGCAATAACAACATATATAGGTAGTATATAAAATATACATTTAATAAAATTTTTAAAGGTAGTCAATTTTGATCTTTATCTAATGACAGTTTGCTGACTTGGTGTTGTAGACTGGCTCCCTGTGGACGCTCGCTCTCTCTGCCTGTGAGACCGTTACCAGGATGCTCTGCAGCAGACACTTGGTTTTAATTATAGTCTCAGCAGATACTGGGTTGTGGCAAAATATGCTGTGGGAAAACTAAAGAATAATGATTTAAAACAAAACCAAAAACCAGTCCTTAAAGAATCTTCTGGGATGGGTGTGGCGATGAAATGAGAAAGCAAAGAGGAATTTCTCTCCTGAGGCTGAGTGCTTCCCTGGATCTGATACTGTTCTTTGTAACGTGAAATCTAACACATCTGGGTTTGTTGTTGTTTGTTTACTTATATAAGGTGTGCAAGAGGCTTAAAAAATAATGCAAACTGTATTGTTTGACCCACTACATGGACAGTGCCGCTCCCACATTCAGTGGTGTGTCGGTTGCCCGTGTTAGCGTATTTGCTGCTGTTTTGCTCCATACCTCTCCATATTACTAGGTTTAGAAGTTAATCATGATTTTAATTACATGTTTGTTAATTTTCTTTCCTGAATGCAGTAAAAGGGAAAAGTGAATCAGGGATAAATATTCTGGAATTGTTTGTACATAGTTGCTATTTTTCAGAGGAATTTTCTATTGCAGGACTGTAAAGTTAATTTCATGTATATTTTGAAAAATGCTACATGGAACTTAGTAGAAATATAAACTGTAATCAAAAGTAAATAGCACAGGGACCTATATGTGAGCACAGGATGGGTGCTTAGTGGTGAATCTTTTAAGATCACAAGGATAGGTTTTCCCGATTAGTACTTTAAACTGTAAGTTAGGGTTCTGATGAAATATAATTAGTTCAGTGAAGATTTGAAAAATTGTTTGAGCTTTTAATGAAGTAGCATTGAAATTTATTTTACCATTTCTTGGTCCTTTTGATTAGACCTAGGATTTATTTTAATATGCAGGGATGTGACTCACAATGAATTGAAATTTGGAGTGTCACTAATGCTAGAAGGTGATGATAGTGGATGAGTCTGTGACTTACCCATGGAAGAGAAGAAAAGAGATTTTTATAAATCCTACATGTGATAAAAATATTTACAAGGGAAAATTAAATTCCTCAGTGTTTTTGGTGTGTCGTTTCCTTCATGTGGTAATTGAGTTTGGATCTTTTTGTTGACACGAGAATGTTTTTCTGTGCTGTGAGGAGCTCTTTACCTATGACCATATTGTGTTTAGCAAAGAAGAGCTTGCTGAGTTGATTTCACATTGATTTCCATACACAGAGTGTATAATGTTTCAGTAGATATATCTGATCTTCCGTAATTAATTCACCTGATCATATTAACTCACACTCATGCACCACATACACTGGCCAAAATCCACTCCAATAAAAATGGACAATAAAAAAGCCCTCAAATAGGGAGCCACCTTGCAAATATGATTGTCCCTTGTAAGACCTTTCCAGAGTTGAAGGATAAGAGTTGAGGGATTCAACACTAAGCACCTATCCCATGCTCAAATGCTTGCCTCTCAGCAGTGCAAGGAAAAAGGCATGTTACTGAACATATTTATTTGGAGAGTAAAGTATAAACATTTTATAGCCTTAGATAATGGTTTCTTTTGGAAAGACCCCAAAACAGGAGTTGCTTAGGAATGGTTATAAGTAACCATGTAGTGCTAAGAAGCTGGATGTCTTCAGAACCAGATTTATATCCTAGCTCTGTTCTCTATAAGCTCAGTGAATTTACCACAGGTTATTTCACTTTGCTGAACCTTAGTCCCCATCTGCAAATGCATTTTAGTAATATTTACTTCACAAGGTTGTTTTGAGGAATAAGTGAAGTAATATGTGTAAATATACTTAATATGTATATATCCTCAGAAATATGAGTTGATTCTGAATTTGATATTGTGACATTGTTTAGATCATCTAACCTCATCTTATTTAAAGATAAAACTTGGGTTGCTCTCTTCCAGAATGTGAAATGCCTTCAGCTGTTACCTACATATCATTGAGGGTAGACAGGAAAGAGCTACATAATAGAGTTTGTTTAAAATACTGTTGATAAGGCTCAAATATCCCTTGAAAGTATCAAATGTTCAGATTTTCTCAAAGGGGAGGAGAACAGATTCTGTGAACTTTAGGTGGGGGATCCTAACTCCAACCCAAGGTGAGATTTCTGTATTGAATGGTAAACAGGGCTGTTTTGAGCACTTAAAGGAAGTAGTGCCTCCTAGGATACTACAGGGATTCCCTACAGCTAGAGGCATAAATAATTTCCTTTTTAAATGGAGTTACAGCTCTGGTGGAGTAGGAAAATTCACCAGCTGCTATGGTGAAATTTCAGCAAGATGTTTGACAAAGTCTCAAGATGTTCCTCTGGACCAGATAAAGAATTTTATTCAAAGGTGGCTGATTAACAAGAAGAGGACAGTCTCTGGCAGCTTTGTACTCAGCCCTGTTCTTTTGCTAGTGACTTAGATGGAGATATTGATTACATGCTGATCATATTTTCAAATATAGGAAGCTGGGGGAGAGAGTAAATCTGTAGGGTGTCGGAATCTAGATGGAGAAAATCTTGACGGACAAGAATGTGATAAGATGAAATTTGATTGCAGATGTATTAGGGCTTATGCTTGGACCTCTGAGTCCAGCTGTACCTGTACAGGTGGTAGCTTAGCAGGATCGAATGTGAAAAAGAATTAGGGTTTTAGGGAGTTACTCTCATGTGACATTCTAAAAATTTATGAAGCCAGTGTGATTTCAGGCTGCATTAATTGAAATTTGTTAGCTAGGATGTGGGGACTGAGAGCTGAGTGTGTTCTGACCAGGCTTATCTTATCTCATTTTAATAGTATGTCGTACACACTGGAGTATGTGTATAGAGGAGAGCAAAGAGGAAATAGTGAGGTAGCTGGAAAGTATGCTAGTTAGAGAAATGGTTTAAGTACTTGAATGTTTATTCTAGAAAAGACAATATTTGGAGGCACATGTCAGTTGCCTTTGGTTGTTAGAGGAGCACTTATTCGGAAGGGGGAGCAGATTATCTCAAAGACAGAATTAAGATAGGAGGTGAAAGTTAAATGACGTAATCAAAATCTGGGAAAATCTTTTAAGCATTTGAGTCTAGCTCGAGAGGAAATAGTTCTCTGTCACTGGATAGGAGATACCCTGGAGGGGTTTCAGGCGTATCTGATGGATAAGTATATCGGATGAATTGGAGTTTCTTCAAACCCAGAAATTCTGAGACTGGTATATGAATAAATATGTGGCTCTGAGCATGAAAAATTTGTCATGATCCCTTATTTTTAATTGTTATGCCTTTTTATTCTGTTATATTGATATTACACAAGAGCAATCAAATATCTTTTCCCTGAAATGGTTAATATGAAGTTTACACTTTAACTTTATGAAATATTTATTTTAAACTATTCTTATAGTGATATTGCATTTTATCTCAAAGATAGTCTCCTATTTTATATTTTATATCTTTGATACTTCAAGTAAAACTATTTTAAATATGGGAAGTCATCTAAAGATTGTGCTGAAGACTGCTTCCTGATTAATAGTATAATTGATGAAATGTTATCTTTCACAGGTGGTAAATCTACTGATGGCAATTTTGCTGACTGTGGAGGTAACTCATCCAAACTCAATGCCAGCTGTCAACATTCAGTATGAAGTCATTGGCAATTATTACTCGTCTGAGAGAATGGCTGGTATGTTTTTAGTTGAAAATATCTCCTGCTAATTAAATGCACACGCACACAAACACACACACACACACACAGTTGTTATTTAGAGGAGAATTGCTCAAATTATGTTTGTTATTCTACTTGCTGAGGCATAAAACTGTTTTTGTAGGTTTTTCAAAGATACTCAGAATTATAATTGAGTATTTCTAGCTGGAAAATGTAATGGACTACTAGAAGATTTTTGAGAAATATGTACCTTGACTCCTTTTGGGTACTGTGGAGATGAGAGGAAAAGAAGGAATTTCAGAATGTGAGCCTTTGTGGGTCAGCTGACCCATGTAGTAGAGGATGGGAGATTTGCTCATGGAGAAAATAGACTTACAGTAAAATATAAAATGAATTATTTGAATATTTGGTGATATCTTTTGCTCAGGGTCACAATTCTAAATATATTTCTATTGTTTAGAAGAAGAAAGACTTGACATTGGAGTTAAAAATAGAGTAACCTTAGGACATTCAAGGAAATTACCTTTTTAAACTTATTTATTCCCCAATAGCAGTGTTTTCATTATTTATCTTTCTCTGAAATACAGGTGCAGAAGAATTCTAGTTACAATTTTATATTACTATAAATTATGTTAGAAATTTAGTATTTGAACAGAAAATTATACTTCAGACTTTTCAGTGCAAACAATTTCTGCATGTTGATTTTTAAAAAATTTCACTTCAGAAAGATGTTCCCAGTTCACATGTGTATGTTATATTTATAATATGGGATCTTAATTATCATGTTTTTAGATTTCTTAGTTGTTATCATAAAGTTCTGAGCTTCATTACATTTATGACCTTCTCTGATCCATTTATGAAGCTGTTTGTTTTAAAAACTTGGTTGTTAATTCACATGATTCGTTGTCCGCAGGGCTGACTTCTGTTTCTAAGAGCTGGGTAGAGTTTTGTGGCTATCCATCATACATTGTAGTATGAAAACACTAATAGTTGTTCACACTCGGTTTCTTAGAGTGCTTTGTTTAAAAAAATTGATTATCTTGATTATCTGTTCAGGTATAGTATGATCCTTTAATTTTGTTGTCTAATGTGATAGAAGAATAAGCAAGAATATATTAGAAACATCCTTTCTGCCATGTTTTTTTTCTGATTGGTCTGTTTTTATTTTAAAAAAACCAAAATAGAACAATAAATAAAATTTTAGTTTCTAATGGCTGTTTTTGGTATTTACAAGATTTTACCTTAGGCTGTAAAATTTTGCTGAACCTGCTGATGTCAGCATTTTTCCTTGTGTATGTTTCTCTTAAAATCGAGGTGTAGAGAAAGATTTATGGCTATTGAGATTCTTATAGCCACACAGCTGGGTTTCTTGGCTAGAGCTGCAGGTATGAAGTCATGAGTTCATTGCATGTTGCGTGAGTATTGTGACTGCTTTAGAGAGAATCAGATGTATTGTCATATTTTTGTTGATTGTAATTCTACCAAAGCCCTTATTCTTGAGAGAATATAAAAGTACATAGTTCCTGGTCATGTGGTAGTTTGTGTTTCTTTGGAAGATGAAATTTGACTTTCCCTCAGACCCAGTGTCATAATGGCAAGTTAATTACTGATCATTGGCCTGATGACAGATTTTAAATAATGAGGTTTGTGATTAGTTATTTTTAATCAGCTAAACAGGATATGACACTCAGTGTATATGAAATACTGCAACATATGCAAGCCGTTTTTCAAATATGCATTTAACCTTATTTATACTCACCTTGGGAATGGGTAAACACGTGGGGGCCTCGTCCAGGAGGTTCCTGAATGTGCTGGGGGGTGGAAGCCTGAGCTTCCTCTCTGGGCATCTAGCCCTCATATTTCGTTGGCTTTATTGATTCCCAGATACTGGAGTGTGTCTTGTTCCAGGGATTATATGTATTGCCCACCCCTCCCCATTTCTCCCCTGTTGTGCTGTTTGTTGCTCCAATGGAAGGCCTTGAACTTCACTTTAATTATTATTTCAGTACTTTAAGAAACCGAAATAAGGGTGTGGTCTTCCATAACAGATTCTTGAAAACTGATGACTGTTTGAATTATAAATTTACTTTCAAGTTTGACAGTACCTATCCTGTTTAATTTTGTATTTTGTTTATATCTGATTTCTTCCAAGTGCCATTTTGCATGCTCCAGCAGGAATGTCCTTTCAATTCTTCGTCTTTAGCTATCCTGTACCCTCTAGGAAAATTTAATGAGGGCTATTCTTCGTTTAGTGCCAGATATTGATGATGTTTATCCTGCCAAGTGACAAGATGATACATAATATTTATCCAATAGTGTGAATATTCAGCACTTATGCGAATCATTCATCATTATTTCTGCCCTTTGGATTCTTAATGTCTATCCAGAGTCACAGAATCAGCTGTAGATTTGTGCTAAGAAACTCAACAAGCCAAGTGTGGTTTTGTATTGTTTGAGATTACCTGGGTGTTTTGTGAGAAAATTAGTGAACGTGGATTAATGTAGAAAAAGGGAACAACCTGAGAAGAGATGAGGAACAAAGAAGAAAACAGACCCCAGTATAGCAGAGAAGGCAAAGTGAAGGACTGCGGAGCATTGAGTTTGGGTGTTGGGATAAGGTAGAGGGGATTAATGGATAACCTTGAATTTCAAATTATGTATTTCATCTAAGGCAGGAGGGGGCATGTGTAGCATTCTGTGGTTTAATACATCTGTCTTTTAAGCAAATACGAGCTTTTTCCTCCAGTTGAACCCTGCTCATCTCACATGACCCAACTTGTGTCATTTCTTTTGTTTTTTTCCTGCTTTTTTAGGCAAAGCTAATTGTTTCTGCTTCCACTGTAGCACTTGCCACATTGAATTATAATTATCTATTTGCACATTTTCAGACTCTTAGATGCTGGGCAGAGATCTTTCTCTCTAGCAGAGTTCACCTGGCTTATGTGCCATCTCAGATGAGTGTCAGTGAGTTGTAGCAATTTAACAAATAAGAAAAACAAAGGTGTGACTTTCTCAAGCTTCATTACTTAATACTGAGGCAGGTTTTTTTTACCCTCTTGGCCTTAGATTTTTTTTCATAGCCAATCTTGAAAGTACTTAGCCATTTTAAAAGCTAGCTTTAAAACATTATTTTGTCATGAAGAGTTTTGTTCTTTTTGTTATATAAGTAGCTTAATTAGATTTTTGTTTTTGTTTTCTTAGATAATGCCTGTGTTCTTTTTGCCGTCTCTGTTCTTATGTTTATAATCAGTTCAATGCTGGTATATGGAGCAATTTCTGTAAGTATCCTGTGTTTTCAACTTTTAGAGCTTGACCTTTACTGAGTGGTATTTATTAATTTCATATATGTGATGTGATGTTGTGGTTGTCTTTTTTTTCCAGTATCAAGTGGGTTGGCTGATCCCATTCTTCTGTTACCGGCTTTTTGACTTTGTTCTCAGTTGCCTGGTTGCTATCAGTTCTCTCACTTATTTGCCAAGAATCAAAGAATATCTGGATCAATTAGTAAGTGTGTATGCTAATTAAATTTTTTTTTTTTTAATTTTAAGTAAAATATTTAAATAGAAATTCTGAGTCAGCTTTAGGTACTATTTTTATTTTAACCTACCCTGTTTATTTTTTAAAGTGTTTTAAAATAATTACTATTACTCCTCTTAACTACCATGTTAAAACCAGTAAGGTGAAAATAGAATATCTTCTTACCATACCATTTGAATAATCCAATATTAAAAGTCCCTAAAGATGGATATCTTAGAACTTAAAGAGTAGTTCAGCTTTTGTCTTGAATATACTAAAAGTATAATAATTTGACTGTATTTGGCACTCATTAAAGTGTGAGCTTTTTGTCTTTGCAAGCATCCGTAGCAAATATTTGAGTGTCTGCTGTATCCTTCATTCTTTTCTATGCGAATCATTGGTGGATGGTGTAGATGTAAACATAACTTTCCTCTCTTCAAGGAGCAAACTGTGTATTTGGGGACATGAAGATGTTATCTGTGATAATGAACTAGAGCTGTCACATGACAGCAGCAAATGAGGAGCTTAGAATAATGCCAGATGATGGAGGGGTGGGGAATACTCTGGGCTGAAGTAAGGTCTGGAAGGAGGTGTGGGGTCCGGATAAATGAACTTCATTTAAAAAATGCTATCTTTTAGGGCTTTTCTCCCCACTTCCAGATTTCCTGCCTAGTCCATTTTGCACACCACCAAATTTACTGTTCATTAAAAAAACGTTTGTTGATTGCTTCTTATTTGCAAGGCACTCTGCTAGGTCCTAGGGATACAGCAGTAGAACTTAACTTTTTAGTGAAAGAATTGGAAAATTGACAATTACTGAATTAAAACTGTGATAAAAGGGGCCGCCCAGTGGCGTAGTGGTTTCGTCCGCGCTTGGCAGCCCGGGGTTTGCCGGTTCGGATCCCGGGCGCCCGCTGACGCACTGCATGTCAGCCACGCTGTGGCGGCGTCCCATATAAAGTAGAGGAAGATGGGCACGATGTTAGCCCAGGGCCAGTCTTCCTCAGCAAAAAGAGGAGGATTAGCAACGGATGTTAGCTCAGGGCTGGTCTTCCTCACCAAAAAAATAAATAAATAAATAAAACTGTGATAAAAGCTGTGAAGGAAAAATATAGGCTGCTTTGTGAGTGGATATCACACAGGTGTCAGACCTGGGCTGGGAAGTGAGATCTGAATTGCACTCAAGAGTCTTGAGTAAGAGTTAAGATAGGGAAAGTACAGAAGAAAATGTTCCAGGTAAGAGAGACAGCTTGAGACAGGAAGGAACGTGGTAGAGTTAGGGGACGAAAAGGTGCTGTACTGGCTGGCACGCAGAGTAAGAGAGGGACAGCAGGGTGTGCTGAGGCTGGAGAGGTAACTGGGACGGGCCTGCTGACCTGGGCAACTGTGGTCAGAGGCTTCCTAAGCATAGTTCTGTCTGATCCTGTCATCTCGGCTGAAAAATTGCAAGCCTTCTGAATAAAATCTATAGCATTCCCACGTGAGCTGATCCCATTCAATTTTTGTCCTTTTATTTGTTTATAGATGAAGGCTTAAAGAATAGTTTTATTCCAAGGAGACATTTAGCTAGGGTTTGGGGTTAGTATGTAGGTTATTTTTTTTTCTTTTTCTTTATTTTCTTTTTGGTCCTTTGGGATTTCTGTGTGCTGCTTTTTTATGAAAATGTGAACTTATTTGGGCATTTGTGTTGACATTTCCATTAAAACTGGATATAAGTTTCAAAAAATTAAATAAGCTTTATAAAAAAACATCAAAATGAATTTTCTATAATTCCTTTTACAGACCCCAGTGGTTTCCCCCCTTGGTTTTATTCATTTGCTCTCTCAGACTGGAAGGTACTTCTCTGTTGGTCTGCTTATAAATGCTAAATTATCCTTTTGTAATGCCCTTCTCCTTGAACCTAGCTCATTGCCTTGCACACAGTAAATGCTCAATAAATATTTGAATACAGAGAGCTGATCCTTCTCAGTAGAACATAGTATGCCTGTAGTAAAGCATATAATCTTGCCTGACTTTATAACCAGGGGCATGCCTTCTTCTTGCTCCTTTCTGATGAGCCTTGAGACTGATGATAGGCTTTTAGAAAAACTATCTTCCCCGTATAGGACTAAATGGCCATGGAACTTAGATAAATCTCAGCACCTCCTGCCTATTGACTTAGTGACCCAGGGACAAATCTAGGGTCCTGTACTTTCCAAAGGCCAGAGAGATGTAAAACAATGAGAAGTAAAGAGAAAATGAGCTCAATTTAGACTCTTAGGAGTATTCTGGGTATTTAAACATGTATTTTAAGTGATCAGTAGCATGCATTAATGATAACAAGGCTTAAAGGTACTTTGAGTTAAATTCTGTTGGTAAGTTTTTATTAGAACATCAGTTCTGACTTTGGTGCCTTTTGTTTGTATTCTTAGATGCTCGCCAGGTTATCACAAAGTACGAGTGCTGTGGCTGAATTATAAGTGTGTGTGTATGTGTTTAATAAACTTTATTTTTTAGAGCAGTTTGGGTTCACAGCAAAACTGAACAGAAAGAACAGACAGTTCCTGTATACCCAGTGTCCCCATACACTCACAGCCTCCGCCATATCCACATCCCAAACCACAGTGGGACATTTGTTACAATTGATGAACCTGAATTGACACGACTTATCACCCAAAGTCCAGAGTTATGTTAGGGTTCACTTTTGGTGTTGTACATTCTGTAGGTTTGGATAAGTTTATGATGACATGTATCCATCACTGTAGTATCATACAGAAATAGTTTCACTAAAAATCCTCTCTGCTCTGCTTGTTCATCCCTCCTGTTTTTTTTAGCCTGATTTTCCCTATAAAGATGACCTCCTGGCATTGGACTCCAGCAGCCTCCTGTTCATTGTTCTTATATTCTTTGCTTTATTCATCATTTTTAAGGTGAGTTGCTGACTAAATGTTTGGGGGGGCCAATTAGACTGTGGCACTGTCCATCTAAACCTTTTTGTGTTGCCCTGTCTCCTTACAGTTCACAGGAAGTGACAGTGTTTATTCTGACATAGTAGTAGAGGTAGCTTCTAGGGAACGTCCTCCCTCTTGTTTCCAGAGTGGCTGGAAATGCCAGGATCCTTTCCAAGTGTAAGGAACATCATTATGTTTTTGGAAGTGGTTCATGATTTGCACCGAAAATCTGTTAAAATTCCTAAGGTTCAGAAACAGAATTTCTTCTGCAGCACAATAGTTATCAGATCTGAATTGAAACCCCAACTCTGATTTCTTGGTAAAATGATGATGATAAAACTTGTGACATTTAAATGAGAGCAAAAGGGAAAGGGCCTGGCCTGTGCTAGGTCTAAATGGCTGTCAGTTCCCTTCTCTGGAGAGGAAATGTGGCGGAAAGCATTATGAGTCACCTTAATTTTAGAGCAGGTAGTCTGTTGAGTTTCTAGCGTATGTAAATTTTATTTGTCTTCTTTTAGGCTTATCTAATCAACTGTGTTTGGAACTGCTATAAATACATCAACAACAGAAACATGCCAGAGATTGCTGTGTACCCTGCCTTTGAAGCACCTCCACAGGTGAATGACCTTTTAATATATTAAAACTTCACTAGCCATCACTGAAGATACCCAAGAACTTGTATCTTGACTTTCTCTTCAGTGCTGTAACTATGGTTTAGGGCATGAATAGCTTAAATCCACGAGATTCAGCATGTCCCAGTTGGAATCCTGGGTACGTAGGTGAGAGGCACTCTGCACTGCTCATCTCATTCAGTTTGGCTGTTAGATTTGATTCCTAAGTGGTCTCCAAGAGTGTTGCATTTTGGGGGGAGGTCAGATGGGAAACAGCAGTGTGAGCCGAGCCATACCAGATCTGTGGCTTCTGGAATATCTAAGGATGGGGTGCCATCAGTTGAAGCTTGTGTTGCCTTCCAAAAACATCCAAACGATCCAAAAGGGCAGCTGGTTTTTCTGTAGGGAGAGGAATGCAGTGGGCTCTGTGAGTCTGTTGAGGAGGCTTACCTCTCGGAGCCCTCGAGTTGCTACTGTACCGTCTTCCCCAGTTTTCAACATGTAGAATATTGTGGCCCATGTAGGGCCAACCTCTCACACTTGGAGTCACTTAGGTTAGAATGCAACTCCTACTTAGATGTGCTGTTTACCCTAGAGGACATTATCTAAGTACCTGATCCTTTGACTACAGATCCTGGTGAAATTCAGGATCCAGCATCTTATTGGAGGCTTCCCTTAGTGTGGGTCAAGGGGGCCTTAACCCAGCTCCTCAGCCCCTGCGCTGTAGTTGGTACTGGGACTTTGTCAGTCACACTGGAGCAGGGGAGAGCAGTGGCACATACTTCCTTGGTCCTGGTACCCTCAGGGTCGGTTCAGAAGCAAAATTCTGCCTGTTTGCTGGCTCTGCCTCCCTTCCCCCATCTCTCCATCGTCAGCAATCTTAGACATCTCACCTGCATGTGAAGTTCCAGGTTACTGGTCATCTCTGCTCTCAGGAACTACTTAGCGAATGGTTTCTTCAGCTCTTCTCTGTGGGTTTGTATACACCTATTTAGGACATAAAATCGGAAAGCTTAATTATTCCAAGTAGAATTTTAAAAGAGAATTAAGTCCAATATAATTTTTTTCTCTCTTCAGTATGTTTTGCCAACCTATGAAATGGCAGTGAAGATGCCTGAAAAAGAACCACCACCTCCTTACATACCTGCCTGAAGAAATTCTGCCTTTATCAATAAACCCTATACCAGCTTTTTGTCTTGTTTATTTTACAGAATGCTGCAATACAGGGCTCTTCAAACTTGTTTGATATAAAATACATTTTCCTTTGTTTAAGCATTTATTATCAAACACTAACAAGCTTTTTGGACATCTATTAAAAGTCAGTTTTTTTGTTAAGTCTATTAAATTTTAGTAGTTTTTGAAGACAATCTAGGTTAAGCAAGAGCAAAGTGCCATTGTTTGCCTTTGACTAGGGGGTGGGAAGGGGGTGTTCTTTACACATTTTCTTTTTTAACTTTGCACTTTCTTTATGTAATAGTTTGTGTTTTGGTTATTTGCTGCCCTGGATACTTCCAGGAAGAATGAATTCGATATCCAGGGTGAGTGAGTTGGGTATAAGATCTGAAGTTTTCAGCTGTGAAAACAGGAAAAATATATAACATTTTAACTTGACTGTGGAAGATGACGGTTGCATGTTTCTAATTTGTATGTTTCCGTCTTTGTGATAAGATGCTTTAATAAATCTCTTAAATATTTACTGTTGTCTTTTTTTTTTTAATCTATTACCTCTTTTTTTGTAGCTAAAACCTAGCGTTTTCCATTACAATAAATTCAGTCTGCCAGGGTTTTTTGGTGCTTTGAGAATACAATGCTAGATTTTTAATTAGAAAGCATTTCTTTGATCCAGTAACTGAGAAGTATTATTTAAAGTTATGGTAAAGATATTACTTGAATCACTGGCCAGAAATTAATATTGATGGTTTGATAGAAAAATTTTGTGATTAGTGTAGCAAGCTATGTTTTTATGTTGAGATCATTTAGTTAGGTAATGAGTTCATCAAGAACAATTCAAGTTAAAATGTATCAGTTGACCACCAGAGGGGAACCAAAGAGAAAGCAGAAGCAAAGTGCAGCTTATAGACCCCACAACAAAAATTTTCTCCTGAAAATATTCCATCTTGCATCTTGCTAAGAATGCAGCAGTGGTGGCGTTATACACATCTACCATATAGACACATGAATATATTTTACACGTTCTTTTAAAGGGAGAACAGAATTGTTTGGCTGCAATCTCACTTTTAGGAACACCTACCACCACCATCAAAATAAAGAGTGAACTATGAAAAGGGCATAATGGTATGTGGGAGCATAGCCTGTTTTCGGTAGTGAAAGGTGGTTTACTGATAACTTTATGGTTGTAGAACATGTGAGAGTCAGGGATGACTTCTGTGGGCTTGGTCTCACTTTGTTTCTGTATAAAAGCTGAAATGAGAGTCTCATAAGAGATCCATCAAGTTTTCTTAGTTATTGTTGGTTTAACTCTGTTGTTCTCCATTGAATATCATGCTAAGCAGTGTTCAGATATTAACCAAATTGTTATCAGCCCCTTGCTAATGACGTGATTACATCACCATTTGAACACATCAGGACCCTGACCTGGTGGGGCTCCTTTTAGTGTTGGGGGGTGGACACAAAGGAGTTTGCCCACAACCAAGCTCAGTGGGTCCAACTGGGCATTGTTCTTCTGGGGCAGAAATGATGGGCTGTCACTACCACTACTCACAACTTCATTCGAAGCAGGTTTATCTTCTGGAAAAGGACACAGGCCTTAGACTTAATGGAGAACAGTCACAATGTGTTCATCCCAATCATTTCCCCCAAGGAAGGGGAAAAATTTGTGATTGTCAAGGGGTCATTTTTCCGGAGGGAAATCTGTTGCCACATAACAGTTAAATATCCTAGTAAATATGCCAAAATTGTTTGCCTTAAAATGTTAATTTTTTCCCTCTGCTTGTGCTGGAGAAAATAGTAGGTTATTTAGTATATTTGATTCTAAAATTCAAGTAGAGATAACACTGAAAGATAAATGTTTAGCCCTGTTTTTTAAAATAAGAAGCAACTTCACTTAAATGAGTAGCTCATAAATTTCACTATTCTGTCTCCTAAGTTTGACACTCCCTTGATATTCCCAAAACAAGCCTGATGAGGTCCTGATGCCCTCCTAAATCACAAAGTACTGTTATTGTCTCTGACTTCAGTTAGGTTTTTATTATTCAACATTGTTGACTACCCAACTGTAAAAGTCACTCTTTTCTTGGCTTACAAAATATTTTATTGAGTTTTACCCGTCGTTTTAATCTGTTCAGTTTCCTTCTATAGATCTTTTCACCTGCATGTACATTTGTCCATATCATCCACTATTCTGGTTTTGGCCCTCTTGCTTCACTTTCTCAACTTTTACTTAACCACTATGAATGTAGCTGCAAAAGTTCTGTAAAGTTCCAGGTGTTTCTGAGGCTTGTCAAACCACTGAAGAGTCCTGGGAGGCCCTTGTTCCCAAAATTGAGCTCACTGGAGCATACACTCTCCCTGCATCTTTACCACATTTGGTGTGATGGAAAAAGTGTGGATTTAAGGATTTCTGTTGGATTCAATACCCAATTCATACCCTGTGTAACCTTAAACAAAAGTTTAATTCAATTCAACCAATATATTTTGAGCATGTACTTTGTCCTGGGTGCAGGAAATGTAGTGATGGGAAAAACAGTAAGAAAAATTCCCTGGTCTCACTTTGGTGGGGAGAGAGAGATGATTTAAAATAAACTATATAGTAAGTTAGTGATAGAAACATGGAGAAAAAGGAAACTAGAAAAGGGGGACAGGATTGGGCAGGTGGAAAGGGGTGCAACTTTACACGGTGTGACAAAAGGCCACACTTAGAAGGTGGCATGTGAGTAAGACCTGAAGGATGGTGGAGGAAGAACATCACTGGCAGAGGGGCCTGCTGGAGCGTGCTTGGTGTGTTCAAAGAAGAGCAAGCTTGAGTGAGTGGAGGGGGAGAAGGGTGGGGAGTGGTGGGAGATGAGCTCAGAGAGGTATTGAATTGGCCATTGTAGGTCATTATGATGACTGTCTTACTCAGTAGGATGGGAAACTACTGGATGGTTCTGAACAGATCAGAGTCCTGAAATGACTTAGGTACGATTTCTCTGAATCTGATTTCTCATCTAGAGGACTCTGATACCTCGCAGACTTGTGAATAATAAATGATATAATTCACGTGCAGACCCTCGTGCAGTGCCTAGCACATAACAAAAAATCAGAGGATATCATAAGGCAGGTTGTGTAGGAGAGTTGCTGAGAAATCAGATGTTGGATTCACACTTTTTTAAATCCCAGTTCTGCCACTGATTTACCGTGTGAGTGTGGCCAAGTTACTTAACCTCTAAACTTTAATTTGCACAATAACTTCCTAAGGTGAATACAGTGGGTCCATTGCTTAGCACAATGGCAGACTTGTAGTAAGTACTCAAAGAATGCATCTAGGAGGATTGCTGGGAAGATGGCAACGTAGGAGGCCTCTGAACTCACCTCCTCCCATGGACACAACAAATTTACAACTACCTTTGCAACAACTACCCCCAAGAGAGAACTGGAAACTGGATAAAAAGGACCTCAAAACAAAGGACAGTGCTGACTGAGGTGGAAGATGCAGAAATACTTTTCTGGAGAGGAAAAAGCCACATTCTTGCTGTGGCGCTTCATGGCTGGGAGCAATCTTAAGGTATGAAGCTTTTCCTGGAGGAGCTGGGGATCTGAGCAGGACAGCTCTGCCACAATAAGCAGCTTTTGAATTCAGCACAACCAAGATGAGGATCATAATATCTGGCTTTGCTGGCTATTAAATATAATGGAGAATACCCCCAGAAAAGCTATCGAACATAAGAAAAAGAAAAGCCTGCTCTGAAAGGGCCCATGCACAAATTCACCCATTTCAAAAAGCAACACAAAATTACCAGAAAGAAAGGTGCACAGTCCTTCTGTGAAAAGAGATTCTTTTGATAGTCTCTGGTGCATCACAGGGAGGCGAAAGACAGCAGGGATAACCTCCCCAGGGACTAAGACATTGGTGGCGGCCATTATTGTGATCTAGTACAGGCATGCTGACACAGATGCTGGCAGATGCCATTGGAGTTCTTCCCTGGCCTGTTAGGCAGGGCTTTACCCTGCCCACTAGAGCACTGATTTAATCCAGCTCAGCTAGGTCAGGCTGAGCTGACCTAGGGACCAGCTCCATCCACCAGCAAGCCCTCGGGCTACTTGTGGGCCCATGTAGGTAGGGTGTGTGGGACCTCTGCAGCAGGGCGAATGGGTTCACTTCAGTGGGGTGGGGTGGGCACACGGGGCAGGACTGAGTTGATGGGGCATGTGGGTCTGAGGGCAGTGGGGTTCGTCAGCTGCTACAGACTTTTGCTTCTCAAACAGTCTCATAGGGGATCTGCCCCACCTTCCAAGGCCTGAAACAATTGTGTGCTGCCACACCTGGGGCCGGCCTCCACCAGCTACAGTACTGAGAGAGCTGACAACAGCCTTGCAGGATGGAGGCCTATAGCAATTGTAAGCTCCTGAACCCAGCAACCAGTCACACTGGGGACCTACACAGTTAACAGAAAAACTGCAGCAGGAATGTGCTATTAGACCTTGCAGCCAACTGTGCTGGGGCTCCCCTCACCCAATAAAGTGACTGAAGGGACCATAGCAGCCACACGCAGCTGAGCCTTACAACCAACCAGCCAAGGGGATAGTCTAGCAACCCCGCCACAACAGAAGGACACACATAGCCCACACAGGGGACACTCCTGGAACATTTGGAACTGGTGATGGGAGGGAAGCACATTGCTGGGCCTCATAAGGCATCTCTTACATAAGGCCACTTCTCCAAGACTGGGAGACATAGCTGATCCATCTAATACATAGACACAAGTGCAGAGAAATAGGCAAAGTGAGGAGATAAAGGAATATGTTCCAAATAAAGGAACAGGACAAATCCTCAGAAAAAGAACTAAACGAAACAGGGATAAACAATCTACCTGATAAAGAGTACAAACTAATAGTCATAAGGATGCTCACTGATCTTGGGAGAAGAACAGATGAATACAGTGAGAACTTCAACAAAGAATTGGAAAATATAAAAAGAACCAATCGGAACTGAAGAATACAATAATGGAAATGAAAAATTCACTACATGTAATCAATAGCAGAGTAGATGATATGGAAGAACGGATCAGCGAGCTGGAATGAAAGACTAGAGGAAATCACCCAAGCCAAACAGAAAAAAGAAAAAGGAATTAAAAAGAGCAAGAACAGTCTAAGGGACCTCTGGGACAACATCAATCACACTAACATCCATATTATAGGTGTCCCAGAAGAAGGAGAGAGACAAAGGGGCAGGGAATCTATTCAAAGAAATAATAGCTGAAAACTTCCCTAACCTAAGGAAGGAAGCAGACATCCAGGTACAGGAAGCACAGAGAGCACCAAACAAGATGAACCCGAAGAGGCCCATGCCAAGACACGCTATAATTAAAATGTCAAGAATTAAAGAGAGAATATAAAAGCTGCAAGAGAAAGGCAACAAGTTACATACAAAGGAAACCACATAAGGCTATCAGCTGACTTCTCATCAGACACCTTACAGGCTAGAAGGGAGTGGCACGACATATTTAAAGTGCTGAAAGGAAAAAACCTACAGCTGAGAATATTCTACTCGGCAAGGTTATTACTCAGAATGGAAGGAGAGATAAAGAGTTTTCCAAACAAGCAAAAACTAAACGGGTTTATCACCAGTAAACCAGCCCTACAAGAAATGTTAAAGGGACTTTTAAGTGGGAAAGAAAAGACCACAAATAAGAATAAGAAAATTATCAAAATAAATAAATAAAATCACTGGTAAAGGCAAATATACAGTAAAGGTAGCAGATCAACCACCCATGAAGCTAATATGAAGGTCAAAAGACAAAAGAACTAAAATTGTATATTTCCATGATAAGAGGTTAACAGATACAAAAGAGGTTAAATATAATATCAAAAACTTAAAATGTGGGAGGAGGGGAGTAAAAGAGTAGAGCTTTTAGCAAGAGGTCAAACTTAGGAGACCATCAACTTAATATAGATTACTATTTACGTAGGTTATTATATTTGAGCCTCCTGGTAATCACAAACCAGAAACCTATAATAAATACACAAAAAAATTAAGAGAAAGGAACCCAAACATAATACTAAAGGAAACCATCAAACCGCAAAGGAACAGAGCAAGAGAAGAAGAAAGGAACCTACTAAAGAAAGACCTACTAAAACACCCAGAAAAAAAGTAACAAAATGGCAATAACTACACGCATATCAATAGCTACTTTAAATATCAATGGACTGAATGCTCCAATCAAAAGGCATAGGGTGGCTGATTGGATAAACAAACAAGATTCATATATACATTGCATACAAGAGACACACTTCAGACCTAAAGACACTCACAAACTGGAAGTGAAGGGATGGAAAAAGATAAGCCATGCAAATGGCAATACATAGTCCATGCAATACAAAATGCAATATCTGTGAAGCGCAATACAAGGGATGCCTGTATTTTAAAATATTGTGTAAAAGAAGGTTGTAGTAAATTCTGTAAATTGACCATTCTCTCCTTTGATCATTTGGCAAACGGGCTTTCAATGAATTAGCTTTGGAGAATGATTTGGTGGATTGGCCTGCTTCCTATCCTCTCTCCCCAGCACCTAGGACACACCTCCATTATAGCTTGTGTTATATTGAATCTGTGTCCCTGTTAGTGGACAACGTGGAGATAAAGACTTCTCTTTTTTCTAGCTACAATGCTTAGCACAATGATCCACGCAAAGCTGGAATGGGGAGAGGGAGGGTAGTAAATGTTTATTGGATGAAACAATTTGTCTCCACTCCACAGCTTTCACACTGCTAATAGATTATTTCCAATAGAAATTGGGTATCATCTCAATGTACGGTATACCACACCTACATTTAAAGGCTCTTGGAATATGAACCCAAGATATCCATCAATCATTTGTACATTTTCTTCCCTCTGTTTGGTGATGTCCTAATCACTCTTTTTTTCAGGCTGTGACGAATTATTTACAGTCATCATGGAACTTTGTTCTAAGTCTAATTGTTCCAGTGTTCCTTGTAGGCAAATGATAGATGTGCCATTTTCAGGACTCCCTTTGCTTTCAGAGAAGGAATGTATTATAAATAAGCCCAAGAGTTGACAGAAAGAAAAAATTGTATGTTGGGTTTTCTGAGGTTATTTGTTTTTCTATGAAAGTCATGACTTGGAGTAAGAGAAAATAATTTAGAAGTAAGATAAATGTTGCCAAATAACATGGAATTCAGGCACATGACAGAGGCAGTATAGGGCTGGTGGAATGAGCACAAGATGTGGAGTCAGAAGATTGAAATTCAATTCCTAACTTCACTGAGCTGTTACCTCCTCATCCTGGGAAATTTAACTGGCATCTGAGCTTCAGTATCTGCATCTGTAAAAGAAGATGCCAACCCCTGACCTACACACTTCTTGGAGTTGTTCTTAGGATCAAGTGAGGTAACAGACACGGAAGGGTTGGCAGCTGTAAAGCACATGTAAATATTATCATGAGAGGGTGTGTGAGCTGGCTAGAGGAAGGACCGAAGTGCGTGAAGAAAAATTGGACCTGGAAATCAGAAAAAAGAGTAACTGTTTCTGATCCGTTAGAAAGAAGCTTTGTATCTGTCACCATTCAGTTAAGTAGCTTAAAATCTGGACAAGGCGTCGGGAGACCTGATTTATATTCCTGGCCCTCCCACCAGTTGAGTGACATTAGTAAGTAATTCATTGCAAATGACTGGCTGACCAGATTGCCTCCTGCTCTGACCTGCTGTGACTCTTATTTTTGGTTAAAGTTATCTTTTAAAAAGAAAAGTAATTTTAAAATTGACATATGTTCCCATTTAGTTACCATTTCTGGTGCTCTCCATTCCTTTTGTAGAGCCACATTTCTGTCTGTTATCCTTTTTCTTCTGCCAGAGGACATCTTTTAACATGTTTTGCAGTGTGGTTCTGCTGCTGACGAATTCTTTTGGCTTTTCTATGTCTGAAAATGTCTTTATTTTACCTTTATTTTCAAAAGGTATTTTCCTTAGGTTGTCAGGGTTTTTTCATTCGGTACTTGTAAGGACGTGACTCCGCTGTCTTCTTGCACACATTGTTTCTGCTGAGAAATTTGCTGTCATCCTTAACTTTGTTCTTTTGTATGGAACATCTTTTTTTTTTCACTTTGAGTGATTAAAAGTTTTTCTCTATCACTGGTTTTGAACAATTGTTTATGATGTTCCTTGACTGCACATTTTTGAAAATATACAATGTACATTTAAAAAATGTAGTTTTTTTTTTTTCCTGTGTTTCTTGTGCTTGGGGTTCATTGACTTTGGGTCTGTGGGTTTATAGATTTCATCAAGTCTGGAAATTTTTTCAGCCATTATTTCTTCAAATATCTCTTCTGTCTTTCCTCCCTCTCCTCTGGGGATCATGTCTGGCTGGAAAGATAAGGATAAGCTTCCTATTATGAGATGATGTGAGATAGGCCTTGAGAATTGGACAGGATTTGAAGGGGTGGAGATGTGGGTAGAAGACTTGGTAACTTATGTAATATAAGGGGATCAAGAGAGGAAAGAGGACATCAAGATTTCATGCCTGCATGGCTAGAATACCAGTACCACTGGCAGAAATGAGGAATAACAGAGAAGGAGTCTGTAAAAGAGGAAGACATTGAGTCCATTCTTGGATATGGTTGAGCTTGAGGTGCCTTTGTGACTTTTGAGTAAAGAGTCCTACAGGCAGAATTATTAATGTGGGTCTATTGCCCAGGAGCAGGATTGGGACAAGAGACACAGATTTGGGAATTACCACTAGAGAGGTGGTAACTGAAACCAGGCTAGAGACATAGAGGGTACACAAAGGTCCAAAGAAGGCCCAGTTAGTCAGACATTCCACTTCTAGCAATTTATTCTAGGGAAAGAATAATAATTCACAACGATTCATAAATGGATATTCACTGAAGCACTGTTTATAATTAAAAACAACTAGAAACTAAAAGTCCCACAATAGACAATTGGTTAAATAAATGAAATATGCAATGGAATACAGTATAGCCATTAAATGATGAATTAGAAGAGTATTTATAACAGAAAAATGTTCACTATACATTAAGTACAGAAAGCAAGTTACAAGACTGCAATATACAGTGTGACCTCATTTTAAATTAAAATGTATGAATATTCAAGCACGGAAAAAGAGATAACACCACACAGCTTATCTTTGGGTGGTAGTGTTATGGATACTCTTTATTTTCTTGTTTGTGCTTATCTACATTTTCTAAATTCTCTACAGTAATATTACTTTTACAGTAAGAAAAAATACGATTTTTGAAAGCTGACCTAGAAAAAAGCCCATGAATTTCCAGACTGTGTGCAGTGTGGAAAGCGGAAAAGGAAGTGGCAAAGGAAATAGACGCTTCATGTAGAATCAGGATTACACTCCCGCCCAGCAGGAAGGGGCTGAACCTGGGCACCTGCCCAATGTGGAGCCGTTTGAACTCGCAGAGGCCTTCGAATTTGGTGATCTGAGTCAGCCACTGCTCTGGAGAAGCGCGGTGGAGGGGAAGAGAGATGGCATTCACTCCCTGGCCCACGATGTCTCATGACTGTGTCCCTCAGTAAGGTCCGTTTTGGACAGGGACGTGGCCCCACCATGACCCTCGCTGGTGGGCCCCCTCCAGGCCTGTTGCTGAGACGGTTAGAACCAGAACATTGCAAACCCCCTCAGCGTGGCAGTTGCCTCCAGAGATTGTTAAACGCTGATTCCTGGGCCCAGTCCCAAACCATCTGAATCAGATTATCCTGGATGGGGGCCCAGGAATCTGCCTTTGGGTGATTCTTCCATACAGGCAAGCGGCAGACCCTCTGCGTTAGGGCGCGTGCGCAAAGGGCCTCCTTCCCTCTGGTTTCCTTCGCACACGGAGCCACAGAGGACTGAACCTGCGAGTTTCTGTAACAGCAGAATAAGTCAGTCGAGGATGCGGAGAAAATCTCTCTTGGAATCCAACTGACACCGCGGCCTTGCGTGTGTCCTGGGAGCCTTGTGGGGCTGGGCAGCAGTACACAACCAGAGACAGGAAAGGGCTGGGCTCCAGGAGTGACAGCCTGTTGGAAGAGGCTTTCCCACTTGACCTGAGCTGAGAGCTAGTGCAACTCCCCCACTCACGGGGCGCCACGCTCAGGAACAAGGAACTCAGTCCTCTGAGGCTCTGTACCGAGGGAGCTGCAAAGCTGTTAGAAAGTGGATAGGATTAGATCAGCCAAAGCGAGGGGCCTCTTGACGAGAGGCTGATCTGGATTCAGGCGCAAAAGGTTCTTATTGCACCAAGAGAGGAGACCTCAGGCGGTACCCATCCATCCCATTGTGAAAGACGTACAAATAAATTGTGCTAGATCGTATTATTGTTTCCAATGGTTTGCCACACCTCTTGTAAAAACCTTCTATTTCCCACCCACTGACATCAGGCTGGGCCACATGACTCGCTTTGGCCAATCACATGCGAGTGAAACTGATGTATGCCACTTCCTTGCAGGAATGTTAGGTTCGTCTTCTGGTTCCGCCATCTCTCATTTCTTTCGTTTGCTGCAAGAGCAGCTTGTCCCAGATTGGGGCTGCCCCTTAAATCTGGGTGCCAGAAGGAAGAAAACGAAGAGAAGAGTGGCAGCCAACCTATGAAGGACCCATAACAGAGCAGGAAATAAATCTTTGCTGTTAAAAGACCCGGAGATTTTGGAGTCATTTGTTACCATAGTGTACTCTAGCCAGAGCTGACTGATAAACAGTCTTCTAGAATTGTAAACACAAATAAAGCAGCATTAAAGTGAATTTTTAAAGAAAGCTACCCATAATTTATTCCCTAGCTTGACCAAATAGTTTTAATTTTTACATGTGCCTACATGTCATTGTGCTGAAACAGACCATTACACTTTATGTTGCTTCTCTTCCTGAACTTTTGCAGAAAAGGAGCTGGTGTGGAGGACCAACTTCCCCACTAGAGGAGGCCAGAGGAAAGGCCTGTCCTTGGAGCCAATACTCAGCACAGAGCTGTCTGTTTTCAGGCAGTGAAGTGAAACTGAGCAAAGCCATTTCCTCAGCATCATTCATTGGAAAAAGTAATGCCAGGTTATTTCTTTCCTTATGAATACTCTATCATGCTTGTTTACTATCCTGCCAACCCAGGGCTAAATATCAGCCCTGTTCTATGATCTTCCATTTCCTAAAGTCTCAGTCCTACCATAGACTGAGAACCTGCATGCGGTAAGGTAGAATTTACAGGAATTCAACAGTGAACAATGCAGGCATCAGCTCTGCCCTCCTGAAGACTACAATCTAGTGGGGGTATAGGAATAAATACATTTAAAAGATATCAAATCATCACAAATTAAGTCCCACCAAAGAAACAAACAGGATACTGTAATAGATTGGAAAGGCAGAGACAATAGGAAAGAATCTATTTAAAACAAGAGTTTTTCAAAACTGTTTAGTGAAACATTAGTGAATCATGAACTCTATTTAGAGGTTCATGATCAGATCTTTTTTTTTTTTTTTTTTTTTTTTTGTGGGGAAGACCAGCCCTGAGCTAACATCTGTCGCCAATCCTCCCCTTTTTGGTGAGGAAGACTGGCCCTGGGCTAACATCCATGCCCATCTTCCTCTACTTTATATGGGACGCCGCCACAGCGTGGCTGACAGGCAGTGCATCGACGGGCGCCCAGGATCCAAACCAGCGAACCCTGGGCTGCCAAGCACGGACTAAACCGCTGCGCCACCGGGCGGCCCCCAGATCTTTTTTAAAAAAATGAAACAGAATTGAATGGAGGTGAATAAAATGGAAGACATTAGATGCATCACATGTGATAAGTATAAATATTGTTTCATAAAACTATCATTTCTGTTGTCTACATGAATTATATATTTATGTAGCTCCTGGCTCATAATATAAAATGTAGTTGTTACAGTGGATAGTGGTAAAAATAAGTTTGAAAAAACTAGTTAAGATATGGCCTCATGGAAGGCTGCTTTGAGAAAGATGTTACATTGATGACCACTGAATTGGTTGATTTGATATTTTATTTTTATTAACTAGTGAAACTTAATGCTCATGCTTATACCTGTAAAACGAAACAATAAATTTAATACCAATCTTTCATTAGAGGAAGCAAAACTGCTGAGTTGCTCTTTTCAAATATTCATTCTATTATTTTGAATAGAAATACATCTTGAATTCTAAATGTTAATTAATAGTACTAGGTCATTAACAGACCTCTTCACAACTTATTGGCAATAATAAAAATGTGCTACCTATGTTTCAGAAATAATCCTTTTCTTTTCCAGAGCAGCCAACATCGCTTTCAACCTCATCTCATTCTCAAGTAACTCTCACGTAGCTAAGAAGCTGGTATTAAAAAGTGGCACAGACATTGAACATGCAGTCTAGATTTAGTTCCCATGTTTTCTGCAGGGGATTCTCAAAGATTTAATAGAATCATGACCAGTCCACAATTAGGATCATGTTAATCTCTGCAGCAATTAAAAAACGAAGGCAGCAACATGACTTATAAGCCATTGAACACATTCACTTTTGCATATTTACTTGAGTTTTACTCAGGTGGATTTTAGTAGCAGAAAACCATGCAGCAAGTGAAGCATCTTACACTTTCCAGAACAGACTTCCACCTTAGGCTCAAGATGTTTTTTAAAAAAAATTATATTTGTTCTCCAAGCACCTGGTCTCACATTTTCTTTACCAGACTTAAGAGGCCTTAGGACATTTTTTGGACAATATTTTCTCCAATGCATCCACAGAATCTAAGACATGTTCGTCTTGTTCAGGGGTAGCTCTTTTGAACCCTTGGCCTCTTTGTCTAAAGTTACAAACATATGTCCCTTTCAACAGAACACTCAGAGAATAGGTATGTGTCAGTATTTTTAAATATCTATACATAGAAGTACATGTATATTCAAGATACTGGTAACAGTGGTGCCACCACAGTGACGACAAGTAGAGTAAGGACAGTTCCCTTTCGCTGTGGCATATACCACAGGTTAGCTCTCAACACCCATTCTAATCCAGTTTTGCTTTTGTCTTCCTCATTGTAGACCTAAAAGCTCAAAACTTGCTTTCCAAGGCTCCCTTGCAGCCAGGGATGGCCTTGTGATATAGTTCCAGCCAATGAGATATCGGCAGAAAATCTCTACATGGTCTTTTTGCCCTTGGGCTTCCCTCTTCCTTCAGCCCTAAATGCCAACACAATACTTGGAGGTCTAGCAGCCTTGAGGGCAAAATCCACCCATGAAGGGTGGCAGGGCCTGAGAAAGGGTGGCAGCTCCTTGAGGAGCTCACAAGACTTACACTACTGCTGAAATCCTAATTATATGAGAAGAATAACCCTCCCAACATGTTGAATCCTTTGCATATCAGAAGTGATGCAAAGCTAAAGTATACTAGCATTTGGTAGATTTTTTTGCCTTTCAAAGTTTGGAACAAGTGCATGTATGACCTATTCAAAAAATAAGAAAAAATGTAAAAACAATGCAAAGTATATGTAAGTCAGCGTTACTTTTATTTTCTAATAGTTTAAAAAATTCCCGTTTGACTTTTTCACTACCTAAATCTGTAGATTATAAAAAAAAATATTCTAGTTTTTCCCTTGAGCATGGCTACAACCTGGGCTATACTCAGGGCCAGCAGCCAAGGAGCTAGTGACACACCAGAAGCCCCTGGGGCCACTTGGACCCTTCCGCCAGAAAAGCTACCTTTGTTTTCTTTTACAATCATTGGATCTCAGACGTAAGAGTGTCAACTCTGGTGGGAAGAATTCCAGAGGCACCACCTTATCAGAGAATTTCCGCTTCATTCAAGATGCTGTAAAACATATACTGGCATCTGAAATCATCTGAGCTATTGGCAACTGTGACTGGCAACGTTCACCAAGGGGCTAAGAGATTTTTGACTTATTTAGAGCTCTTTGATACAATGCCCCCTAGTGGTACTCAGAGGAAAAAATTGTAAAATTGAGGCAGCACTCAGTTGCAAGCAACAGAACTCCAGCTAGAATAAGCAGAGAAAGGATATATCAAGGTTATTATCAGCCCCACTGCTAGCCCAAAGCACAAACAAAAAACCCATCCATTCCTCATGATCCCTCACTGCCATTTATTGAAATGCATTTCCAATTGTTATAATAAATATGTAATGACTATGAATATGAACAGTGCAGCTCTGGATATTATGTGGCTCCTATAACTTCTGGAAAAGGGTAAGAGTCAAGCTTGGAAACCACACGGTCATGAAACACTCTCAAATTATATTGCAGGCTCTGGGGGACATCTAGAGCCACTGCTGTTGGGCACAGACACCACAGCTCACTCTGCTTTCCCTGGGCACTGGCCCTCCAGCTGGATCCTCTCCATGACTGCTTTGGAAGCTAGATGTCTTCCCGCCCTTGTCAGAATGAAACCTACAGAGTGCTTGCTTCTCACCACTAGCTGCTGAAAAAGAATTGCTGAGGCTTATCTGACTTATAAAGTCTGGGTCCCCGGGACCTATCCTAGCTGCAAGAGATGCTGGGGAAGCAAGTTGCTGGATTCTGCTTGGGGAGGTGCTGACTCACGAAGTTGGAAATCCCCAAATTTAGTAAGGGTGTTCAAAGGCTTTGAGGATCATCCAAAAAAGCATGACAAGTGTCCATGAGAGCTGGCAGATATTGTGTTTAGCATTCCCTTTTCTCCTTGGTGTAGCTTCTTTCAAACTTCTTAGTGTCCCCTTCCCATTATCATAAAATTGTAGCTCCCTCTAATATCTTTCCAATTGGTGAATTCTCCCTGGGAGTTTCGAGAGACATTTTCTTGCATTATGACCATCACTGCCTTAATAAACCACTCCCACAGATACTGATGGAGTGCGTTGATTTCTGAGAGGTTTGATGGGGTAAGAAAGTGAGAACCACTGCTCTGACGTGATGAGAGTGGAGTGGGGTGTGGTAGGGTGGGGGGAGAAGATGGAGGATGGGAAGGGGGGAGACTAAGTGCCAGGCCACAAGGTGGGAACACGCTTGTCCTCCGGGGGGGGGGGTGGCCTAGTGCAGTGGATGCATGGAGAGCAGAACACAGTTCCAGCTGTGGTCAGAGTGGTAGACGAGGTGGCCATGAAAAGGAGTTTGGATTTTACTGGAAGTGAAGTTGCAAGCTTTAAGAAGTGATTTTAAGTTTACTGTGTGGAGCGTGGAGTTTAAAGGGCAATAGTCTGGAAGCGGGAAGACCAGATAGGATCTGTTGCAACTCACGTTCATTGCCATGTTTTATGATCCAGCTCAAACATCACCTGCTTTTTGAAGCCTTCCTGGTTTCCTCAGGCAGAGCCAGTCTGTCTTTCCTAAGTCACCTTGTTCCCTTAGACAGTGCACCATTTATGCTTCCTTCTCTCCCAGGGGGCTGTGAGTTCCTGGAGGGTCCCCTGAGCCAGCTCCAGCCCTAGGCTGCCATGATGGCTCTTCCGGAGAGGAAATGGGCTATAGGTGGACCTTTGAAGCCTCTGTGGGTACGTGCTGTCCTTCCAGCTAACAGGGCTCCCTGGGGCATGTATGCTTGACTTTCTATTCCCGGTAATATGAGTTCAAATGTTTATGGATGTTTGAAGCTGCGATGACAGCATTTCTATTCATGCTGCTAGAACCTGTGAGGCTTTTTTTTTTTTAATGGAGAGCTCACAGCAAAACTTGGGTTACTCGGCTGGGGAAAGGAATGTAGTGTGAGGAGCAAGATGAAACCTCGGGGCAGGCAAACCTGGACGGAGCTGGACCACAGAGCCCAGGGCCTCCTCGACGGGGACCCTGGCGGTCAGGCCCTGCGGGGGGAGGAGGGAGAGCGGAGGGTGGGGCAGCCTGCGGCCTGGGACAGGCCCGGGCCCCTGGTTCGAGAGGAGCAGAGCCGGGCCGGGAGGCGCGGGTCGAGCCCACCCAGACTAGGCCGGGCGGGCGCAGGGCAGGGGCGGGCGGGGCGGCCGCGGGCCGGGCTCCGGGCACCGCGCCGCGGCGGGCTCGCCCCAGACATTCCGTTTCCGCCCCTGGAACGCGCGGACAAGGCTCCTTGTCGGCCCGGGGCGCGCGGGCGGGCGGGGTTCCCGGGCGGGGCGGGGCCCGAGACCGCGGGACCTTTAAATCGGCCGCCCGGGTGCCGCGCACAGGCCCGCGACCCTCCGCGCGAGCGAGCGACCCCGACGACGACCGGCAGCATCGCCGAGCCCGCCATGCCGCGCCCCCTCCCGGGACTGCTCCTGCTGCTCTGGCCGCTGCTGCTGCTGCCGCCGCCCGCCGCCCCCGGCCCCCTGGCGCGCCCCGGCTTCCCGAGGCTGGGGTCCCGCGGCCCAGGGGGCAGCCCCGGGCGCCGCCCCGCTCCCGCCACCCCCTCCGGCGCGCCCTCCTTGGGGGCCGGCCAGCCCGGCGGGGCCCGCGGCGCAGGTACGGCCCGGGCGGGGCGGGAGAGGGTCCCCAGGCTGAGAGGACGCGAGCGGGCACCCGGGAGGGACACCCGGCAGGAGGGAGGGGGAGATCCCGGGCTGGGGCCGGGCGGGCAGGGGAATCTGGCGTCGAATGAGGAGGAAAAGCCTCGGTCATCTGCCAATGGATGTGTTCCCTCCATCCCAGCCTGAGCCAGACGGTGGGGCAGGAGAAAGAATCCCTCCCGATGAATCCCGTGGGGAAACAGGTCCGGAGAAGGAAGGGAGATGCCCAAGGTCACTCACAGTCAGGGCAAGAATTTGGGTCTCCTGAAGCTCAAACCCAGTCACTTCCCTCTGCGATTTGGGCAGGGAGGAGAAGGCAGTGATGGGAGCACCCGGCCGCCTCCAGCTCCCTGTTCCAGTTCCTACCTCTCGGTTTGGAAGAATAAACCCTTCCCGAGATTCTGCTTTAGTTCTGGAAATCACTCCATCTCTATCGCCTCAGATCAGTGTGTGAGCCTCCCCGTCTGCCCCCAGCCCTCAAGCTGCCTCAGTCCCGTCTAGGATCTGGGCCAAAACTGAACTGGAAGGTCCCAGGTGGGGGTGTGAGGCCAGGAAGGAAATCTGAGGAGCCAGCCGCATGCCGGGACCTGTCTTGTAACCATTTTGGTCTTGACCTCTGTTCTCTTGCCTCTGAGCAGATGTTCTGCTTGAACTGACAGGGTTCAACTCCAGCCTGTGTTCTCTTCCATCTTCAAACACCCAAGACACTTTGGTCTTTGGTGAAGAATTCCGTTTCCATTTTTGGTCAGGAGTTGGTTCCTGTGGCAGAGCAGAGCTCCTAGAGCAGCAGAGCTGGAAGATCATCTGACACAATCCCTCACAGCACACTCAGGGAAACTGAGGCTTATCAAAGTGAAGGGACCCAGCAAATCAGTGTCAGAGCCTGGAGTAAAAACTCAGGGCTCCGGTAGCCCAAGTAAGGGTTTTTCCACTGCTCCAAGCTACCAAGCTCTTGATATGGTTTCCGTAAGATTTTCATCTTCATTACCAAAAAGTCCAGCTTCAGTCTTGCTAAAGAGAGGCTGCACAAAACCACTTCCTTGGTGTCCAGTCTCACCTGGCCAGTGATGCTTCATGCCTCAGGTTGATTTGTGTTGTCTGGCCCTTCCTGTACCTTTATGGATAATGTTGAGAAAGAGCACAAGGGATTCTTTCTTGCACCAGCCCCTGCGGGCTGGATTTGAAATGCTGAGAGCATTGCCATTGAGCTGGGAAGTGCCGGGATTCACAAGGGTTAAATTTAGCTGGTAGCCAGCTGGTTGCTGCAGGCCAGGAGTGGGGGTAGGGGGAAGCTTTTCTTCTAAAAGTTAATCTTACTTCTGGTCCTGACCCTCCGCCCTTGGGGAAGGGACTGGGAGGGGGACTGGGAGGGGGATGAGGGGTTCTGCATGGGGTGGCCATGTTCCCCCTAAGCAGCACTGGTCCTTTATTACCTGGAATCCAAACCAATATTCAGTGATAATCCTTTAATAAGCACCACATTCCACCCTTTTCCAAATTCCCTCCTTTTTGCAACCAGACATTGCTCAGCTTTGCTATGGGCTTTTATTTCTAGCAGGACTATCAGAAATTGGCAATATTGTGAGTATGGAAACATTTTAGGAAATACAGATTCTCACTTTCTTGGTTTCTGAGAATCAAAGTGCTGCTATCTAGTAAAGGAGAGTGAGATTAAAAAACAATTAGTGATCGTGCTGAAGGGGTCCGAATCAGGAAGCAACCAGATGCTCATAGAATTTCCTGCCACCCGGGTCAAGCCCCCTGTATTAGTTTTCCATTCCTGCTGTAATAACATACCATGAACTTAATGGCTTAAAACAACACACATTTATTTAAGAGTTCTGTAGATTAGAAGTCTGACGTTAGTCTCACTGGGCTAAAATGAGGGTGTCGGCGGGGCTGCGTTCCTTTCGGAAGGATCTAGGGGAGAATCCGTTTCTTTCGCTTTTTCGGTTTGTAGAGGCTGCCCTCATTCCTTGGCTCACCGCTCTTTCCCTCCATTTTCAAAGCCACCAAAGGCAGGTTGAGTCCTTCTCACATGTCATCACTCAGATCTTTTCTGCCTCTCTCTTCCACTTTTAGGGGCCTTTGTAATTACATTGGACCCACCTGAATAATCCAGGATGACCTGTGCATCTCAAGGTCTTTAACTTAATCACATCTGCAAAGTCTCTTTTGCCATGTTAAGTGGCATACTTACAGGTTCCGGGGATTAGGACATGGACATCTTTGGTGGTGGTGGTGGTGATGGGGCATTATTGTGCCCACCACACCCCCTGTAACCTCCCTTGGAGGATTCCATGTGAAAAACCAGGTGGAGAAGGGAGGAATCTTGCACGTTTACTTATGAGAACATTACCTTGATATTAGTAAGGACACCATCTGGGTGTTAGTGAAAGCATTGTCACATATGGGGTTCCTATCATCATGCATTTTTTTCTTTTACTCCAAATATGCAAAAGTACTAGCTCCATCTCCAGGAAGGATTTTCAACACGGTTCTTCCTTGCTCCTGATGCGTGGTAATCAGTGATCAAATGAAATTCTAGAGTTATTTTTTTTAAAAAAGACTTAATTCCTTTTGACTTAACTGAATACGTGACATACAGCATATTTGAGGCTGGCGGCTCAGAGTCAACAAGCAGGATGTTTACTCGGTATGTGAGATAATGTTGATTTTGTGGGGGGAAATGTTGCCTCAGGGAGAGGCCACTGTGCAGTGAAGAGCCCCTTTGGGCTGAGAGTCAGGAAACCGGAGTCTGATCCATGTTCCACTGCTTTCTAGCTCTTACGCCTCCCTGAGACTCAGGTTTCTCACCTGTAAAATGGGTATGAAAACAACCTCTGCACCTCCTACTTCACAGGGCTATTGTGTGGGTACCCTGTGAACTCTAAAGTGTTACTGAAAGTAGGAGATTATTTATTTTCTGAATTGAATACCTTCAGGAAGCAGGATAAAACCAATAAGATAATTTTCAGTTTTTAAAAGGAAACTGCAAAGAGGCATAATTCCTGTTCCAGAGAGTGCTTTTCTGTCGTCAACTGCTTAGCCTAGGATTTTATTTCAAATCCAGCTTTTCCCTCTACTCACTGAGTAAATTGCCTTTTTAGAGTCGCATCAACTTCCAGCCCCCTATTAGGAAAAGAAAGAACCCTGGTTGGCACTTCATGCCCAAGGATGATCTCATTTCCATTAAACTGTGTGTGTGTGTGTGTGTGTGTGTGTGTGCACGCGTGTGTGTTGCTAGAGAAGGAGGAATGACTTGAAAAAGACGTTTAATAACTGGCTTCTCTCTTAGCCAGTCCTGACTTTTGGATTTGATTTTGGTGGCTAGGAGAGGGAGGAGTGTAGAATGAGATTGGGGGTGCGAAGGATAAGAAGAGATGAAAACAAAAGTTTGCTGTGTTACTACAGTGTGCCAGGTCCCTTTGTGGGGGAAAGATACGAGTTCCTTGACGGTAGGAAATCTGGCTTACTTGCTTTTGTAGCCACAGAGCTTAATACATGGTAGGCCCCCAAAAACATACTTGGTGAATGACAAAATGAAAGAGAGGTGTCAGAGAGTTTGGGGGGGGCAGTAGAATAGATACCAGGTGGAAATCTCTGCTTCTTAAAACAAGACACACTCACAAAGTTGGAAGTACAGTAAACATGGATCTGATTAAGTTGTCATTCCTCTTTCTGCTTTCAACTAGCTCGGGCTAGTTGCGCCCCCAAATTCACGAAACATGTGTGAGTGACAGATGGAGGGAGAATTTAGGGCTACTCTGGAGCAGTTTTCGCCCCCTTGGAAGTGGAGTAAAAGAAGGAAGTCACCAGAAGAGCACTGTTGTGCCTGGCCTCAGCTCTGCCGTTGCCTGAGGGGTCTGGAAGGCCTGGGCAGGGTAGTGTGTGAGGCTGCCCCGGTTCACCTTTTACACTGTTCAGGACACCTTGTCCTATTGCCTCAGATGGCCGAGGTGCTCGGGAAAGGCCTGGAATCTATTTATTCCTGGGAGTCAAGAGGAAGCTTGGGAACAAAACTTTAAGCAGAGGGATGAGGTTCTAAGCGGAATTGGAGAGCTCAGCAGCCTATAGGGGAGCTATGTGAGGAAACTTCGCACCTCGATGTGAATTCTCACTAGAGAATTCTGAAGGCCTTGGTGCTTTCAATATCCAAAGGGAGGATGGTCTTAGAGAAAAGAGCAGACAGTGGGGTATTTGGGGAGTATTTAGGGCGTATTTGGGGATGCTGTCTTGCCTGGCCTCCAATCCCAGAGCTCAAAGGTGTGAAGATTGCCCCATTTCTGATTGTGGTCTGATCATTGCTTAATCTTTTCTGTTCCCCACACCCTTCTTTGCAGGTATTTGCAAGAGCAGGCCATTGGACTTGGTTTTTATCATCGATAGTTCTCGAAGCGTAAGGCCCCTGGAGTTCACCAAAGTGAAAACCTTTGTCTCCCAGATAATCGACACTCTGGACATTGGGGAGGCAGACACGCGGGTGGCAGTGGTGAACTATGCGAGCACCGTGAAGATCGAGTTCCAACTCCAGACCCACTCGGATAAGCAGTCCTTGAAACAGGCCGTGGCTCGAATCACACCCTTATCTACAGGCACCATGTCGGGCCTGGCCATCCAGACAGCGATGGATGAAGCCTTCACAGTGGAGGCAGGAGCTCGGGCGCCCAGCTACAACATCCCGAAGGTGGCCATCATCGTGACAGACGGGCGGCCCCAGGACCAGGTGAACGAGGTGGCAGCTCGGGCCCGGGCGTCCGGTATTGAGCTCTATGCCGTGGGCGTGGACCGGGCAGACATGGAGTCCCTCAAGATAATTGCCAGTGAACCCCTAGATGAGCATATCTTCTATGTGGAGACCTATGGGGTCATTGAGAAGCTTTCCTCTAGATTCCAGGAAACCTTTTGCGGTAAGTCTTTGCTTCCAACTGAAAAGGAATGTTATATTCAGACGTTGTGTATCCATTAAAAAAAGAGATTTATTTTTTTTTTCTGGTAGAAATTTTATGGAAAATTTAAATATAAGCAATGCTTTTTTGGTGTTTTTTACCAACTTAAACACACTTTGTTGGTTTAGGAATATTGAGCTGCCTTATGTGTCACTTGGTTTGCTCATAAAATCTTCGTGTTTGCATTAGAAATGTGAAGGTCTGGAAATATCCAGGATAAATGATCCAGCTGTTCCCTCATGGGGTCAGAAAAAAATAAAAATAAAAAACTCAAGACACCTCTCTTCTCCCCTCTGCCCACCACTACATTTTTTCCAGATATTTTCTTTAGCTTTACCATCTCTAGATTTAACAGAACTCTGCTTGTTTTCCTGTAGAAGACGGAGCTGCGTCTGTCCATGGAAGGATCGGCTGGCCTGTATGCCAGCATAACTGTCAGGCAGCGTGTACATTTAGTGATTACTGTAGTTTTAGATTTGGTTCTTTCTCTGATTATTCTTTATGGAGGGACAGGATTAGGAATCAGGGAGATGGGGGTTTCAGTTCACTTGAGAACAAGAAGCAGATTTTTTTTTTTGCATTGTTCTGTTTTGTCCTTCTGCTCCTTTCTTCCTTTAGGATAGAGTTTGAATATGAACATGCTAATTTAATTAGTTTTTAGCATAAATTAGCCAAATCCATGAATACCAATTCATTCGAGGCTGGCATTTATTTTTAGTCACTGATCAGAATTATGAATTTGTGGACTCATACTTTATTTTTTATTTTTATTTTTAAATTTATTTATTTATTTATTATTTGTATCTGGCTATCTATCTTTAGTCATGCTTTATCTTTTATCATCCAGAGATAATCTTTCAGAGCCCTCTATGGAATTAACCAAGCTGGTGTGGACAAATTTCTAGTTCAAGTGAATTTTCAAACATAGATCTCTTTTGCTATAGTATGTCTATTCCATATTTATTTATTCGACTCACTTATTGATCACTGGTGATACAGAGATAAAGGTAGTCCCTCCCTACCACCAAGGAACAGTCTAGGGGATGAGACAAGCAAGTGAACAAATAATTATAACTGTAAATTTCAAGGAGACTTTATATCTAAATTAACGTGAAACTTAGCAATCATCAGTTTATCAGGAAATGGGAGATGAAGTCTTGATCTGGTGCAAAGTGTGGCCTCATCTCAGCCAGACCTTGCCAGTCCCCTTGTCTTTCATGTCCCAGGATGCTGGGCCTTCACAAACCGTCGTTGGCTTTGGTGGCATCTAGTTAGCATTCATTAGTTTCCCAAAAGAAAATGCCTTTCTTTCTCCCAGGAAACCCCCTGTGCTTGTGGGTGAGAGACGCTGGTCTGTGGCAAAGTTGGGTCTCAGAACTAGCACCTGGGGTTGGGCGTGAAGGCCATATAGTAACAAGTGGTGAGTGGCAATCTTTTCCTTCTGGTACAAAAGGCCTGCTTGTTCTGGGGGGAAAATGTCCTCTCTATGGAAAAAAGACTGAGGGGCAGCTTGTTGTAGTCAATGGGCTGGAAAGATCATTCCATGAAAAGGCCCTTCTTGGGAAAATATTAGCCTTGTCCTGTTGCCAGAGCAGTGGAGGCTGGGTTACATGCCACAGGGGTGCCAGCCTCCTCCAACAGGCCTCCTTGGCTTCTCAGAAATGACTAAATTCATTGATTCTCCTTTCAAAACGTGTCACTAGGAAAAAAAATCTAATGAGATAGAAATGGCTCCAGGAGCAAAATGATGGGGATGCAGTTTAGCTCATGTAATCTCTTTTATTTCGTTCTTCTTTTTCTTTTTATCTGTTTATATATAGCATATGAGTTTATTCTCCTTGCTGATATTAGAGGTCCTGAAGTTGCATGCGTATGCATTTGGGCTCAAGAACCCACGCTGCACATTTCAGAAGGCAGCTACCCGAATTGCCCTCCACCATTTGCATATTCAAATATGTCTTGTCGCCCAAGAGTGAGTGAGTTCCAGGCCCAGAGGAATGCCTGTGGGTGAATTCTATTTAGACACCAACTGTGGAACCCTTGGAAACTGGATTCTGCTGCAATGGGACAACTAGCTCATAGACCTTCAGGAAGTACATGATTCCTCTCCCCATTTCTTGCAGTTGGAAAGCAGAAGTCTTTTTCCTGGGCAGATGGACACGTTGAATAAAATATCAAGTTGCATGACCCTTGTGAGTGTTTGGCTTCAGCTCCAAATTCAAAATTCCCTTTCTCCTTTGAGAAAGTCGCCAAGATCTGTGATTTTAAATTAGTAACAATACGAGTTTAAGAGTGGCATGTATAATAAGTCAGGGGCAGAAACCAAATAGCCAACTTTTACAGTGAACTAAAGATAGAATCGGAGAGGGATCTGGAGAGTGATGCCTTTTTGATCTGGGAGAAAGTATCTGAAATGCATCTTCCATGTTGACACTGACTGTTGTAAACTTCCTTTGCACAGCTCTGGACCCGTGCATGCTTGGCACACACCAGTGCCAGCATGTGTGTGTCAGCGACGGGGAAGGCAAGCACCACTGTGAGTGCAGCCAAGGATATTCTTTGAATGCCGACAGGAAGACGTGTTCAGGTGAGGCCTCCTTAGAGGGTGGTGCTGACTAGGACTTCGTTGGGGACTCACTCGCTAGGTTTTGGACTGGCCTCATGCTTTTCTCCTAACTGCCTTTTGGCTGGTTTACTGTTGTTTATCAACAATTTTCCTTGAAAAGGCACATGAGGAGAAATAATCCATAAATCAGCCTATTACAATACTTACTACTAGTTTTAGAGAAAAAGGTTAGTAGGGAAAAGGGCTCACTATCCCTTACTAGCCTTCCTTACTAGGAAGGGGGCCAAAACTCTTGGTCCTTTGGAGGACTTGGAATTTTTCCTGGATTTTATTTAATTAAATACAGGTGACCTCTTTGTCTCTGACCATAGATGCTCATGGAATCTAGAAGTGGAAGAAAATTTAGAGAGGTCCTCACTCTTTTGCTATTTGAATACCCACATAAAGTCAATGAAGAATGGGAATTAGGTCCATTTTTTTAAATCTTAGGGAAGTTTGAGAGGAAGAAAACTTAGAGATCATTTAAATCAACCTACTGATTTTATGGATAATGAAATTTGGACCCAAAGAAGGGAAAAGACTTACCCATGTCATGGGGTTTGTTAGTGAAAGAGCCAAGACCGGGAAGTTGGTTCCCAACCTCCAGTTCAGTAGCCTTCCTCTTGTGCCAAGCTGCCCTGTTTCATTAGCAGTGTGTGTGTGTGTGTGTGTGTGGGTGGTGTGACCTGTAAATTTATTTACCTCATGTCTTTCATGTGTTCACGTTAATAGCTATCAATAAGTGTGCTCTTAACACTCATGGATGTGAACACATCTGTGTGAACGACAGAACTGGCTCTTATCATTGTGAGTGCTATGAAGGTTATACCTTAAACGAAGACAGGAAAACTTGTTCAGGTGAGTGGGGAGGAGGCTTTTCTATTGCTACCTCCCTCTTGCTCCCTCCTTAGCCAGTGTTGGAGGGGGAGGTCACACTGATGGGGAACTTGGTCTGTTTTCCTCTCTTGCCACTCTTGGCCTTTTCCCATTTCTAAGTCTCATTAGAAAAGTTAGAAATGGCAGCATGTATGGATCACGGCCCACATGTGTAAGTATGTTGTTTATTTCTTTCTCTGTACCCAGCCCTAACAGTCCCTTCCAAATGCTAAAGATAATTTAGTAAGTTAAAATCAAAGAACACTCCACAAGATACTTACTACTTACAAAGAGAAAAACAGTAACTTCATAGTGGAGAAGCCTGGCAGACACCACTTTAATGGAGTGATCAAAGTTACATCACCAGTAATGGCACATGGTGACATCGTGCATCTCCTGACATGATGCACTGAGGTCACGACAACACTTCTGTGGTACTCTTGCTAAAAATTCAGAATCATAAGGAAACATCAGACAAATCTAAACTGAAAGACGTACTACAAAATAATTTTCCAGTTATTCCACAATTTTCAAAAGTGTCAAAGTCATGAAAGACAAAGAACCACTGAGGAAATATCCCAGATTGGAGGAGACTAAGGAGACGGGACAACTTAGTGCAATGTGTGATCCTGTATTGGATCCTGGACCAGAGAAAGGACATTAGTGGAAGAACTGGCAAAATCTGAATGATTAATTAGAGTAGTGATGAACAAATCTGTGGGTTAGTTAATAGTACTGTTTCAGTGTGAATTTCCTGGTTTTGATTTGTAATTATACTATGGTTATATAAGATGCTAACATTGGGGGAAACTGGGCGAAGTAGAGTACTTTGTATTATTTTTGCAACTTTTTTATAAGCCTGAAATTAGCTCAAAATGAAAAGTTTAAAAATAAAAAATGGTTAAAAAATATCACGTCACAAGAGAGAAAAGTGCACTGAGTGAAAACTTGGGTCTTGAGTTCTGATGTTGCTCTGAGTCAGTTGGCCTCCTTTGGGCTCAGTTTCCTCATTTATAACAGGAGAGGGTTGAATTACACTTTCTTCAAACTCTGTTTTTCTGAATCTAGTGTAACTAGCCACACAACTCTTGGAATCCTTCTGATTCAGCATAAATACAATAAACCTAAAAGGAATACTTTAGAAAGTATTTACGAGATACTTAGATGATAAAAACTCAATATAGACGATTTTGAAAAGGAGTTGGGGAAAGTAGAAGAATAATTATTGTGTGTGTAGGATTTTGTTTAACTTGGCTAACTCCTAGTAAGAGTAAATATTCCTGATGGCTTTGAATGGTTTCTAAGTTTTCCTCATATGTTTCTAGCTGCAAATAAGATTTCTGTCTGTAGGTAATAAAAGACTTCTCCATGTTTAACTTCTTTTCTCCTGGGCTTTGGTTTGGCAGCTCAAGATCAATGTGCTTTTGGTAGACACGGCTGTCAGCACGTTTGTGTGAATGACAGACCTGGATCCCATCACTGCGAATGCTACGAGGGCTACACTCTGAATGAAGATAATAAAACATGTTCAGGTAAGGTCTCCAAGACTCAACACATTCTTTCACATTTGGCTCTTTCTACTGCAGCGAAATCAACTTGCAGCTCACAAGGAGAGAGCTTCTTAAAGGTAAGGTAAAGAATTGGGCTTTAGACGTTCTATGGTGCTTATAAACCAAGGCTCCCATTGCTCAGAGGGCAATGAGCTCACCAGGCTTTGCAAACATCACTTACTTCAGAAAATTACTGGGAAATGGGTAGGGAGTAGGGGATATGAGAAAAGCAAATTGAATGTAGGATCCTTATTCAGGAAAATTTTATAACTCTGTACACTGGGGACTCATAAAACAAATAGGAAACTTTGGATGAAGCCAGTTGGACAGTCACTGTTTAGTGTGATAGGCTGAACTGATCTTTTTCCAATTAAAACTTGGCCTGGAACTTTTCTGTAGTGTTAATCTTAAAGCTGGATCATTTTGGTAAAGGCGACTTTGTAAATGACTGAATTAGACTCACACAGGTCTTCTAGTAAGTTTGAAGCAAGTCATTCCTGACAGTTTCTAGATGATCAATCTTTGGTGAATCTGAGCCTATGACTTGGCTAATGAGCCCATGCCAGTACTGCTAATCCTCATTAATTCGATTTAAACATGCTGGCAGAGCAGAGTGATATTTATAATGTAAAAAGGCTCCTAAGAGAAATTCCTAACTTTCCAGGTGGTGTTTAGTTTGGCGTATTCAATATTTTTTAAGATTGTATGTATATTTTCCTGTCCCTTGAAGAGATATATTATGTGTCCTTTTCAAGAGAGATTAAGGGAAATGGCATATCCCCAATTATCTTTTTTTAAAAAAATGAAATTAATGAAAGAGTATTGAATAGCTGTTTTGTTCCCAGGACTGTGCTAAGCACTGTGGGGATATAAAGAAGCATATTCTCCGCCTCTTAACAACTTATAGGCTGGGTGCAAAGAGAACCAACACCTTTGAGAAAGCAGAGACTAAGTAGCCAGGGAGGGACTAACAGTAACTGAGGGCTGGGAAGGCTGGGGAGGTGACATGGAGCGGGTGGGACTGGAGGTGGGCCTTGGTGGATGGGAAAGGTATAGATGGAGGAGTTTAGATGGGGAAGGTTTCAGTGGAGCTCAGGCAAGGGGGTGGGTTGCGTTGGTTTGTTCAGGGGGGTAGGACTAAGTCAGCTGGGGTGGGAGGACTCAGGGCTGTGCTACATAAACTGGTTACAAGTGTCCCACTTGGTACTTTAAACTGCCAAGAACATTGAAGACCTTGGAAAGGAAACAAAAACAAATTTACATTTAAACTAACATATATTATGGAATAAAATGGGACATTTTATTTAAAAAAACCATAAAACATCAAAGAAGATTTTCAATTAAGGCGGACCACTCCAGGCAATACCAGATACCAGGCAAATACCCAACATTCTTCAGTGCCTACTGTATGCGATACATGGTTCTAGGCATTTTAGACACAGTCCTGCAGTTAATGCTCACAGCAACTTTATGAGGAAAACGAGGCACAGACCATGGTCACTCGGCTAGTGAGTAGCAGAGCCAGGGTTTGAACCCACAGTTGCTGTAGTGGTTATATATGCTCTTGAACACTAAGCCATGGTGTCTCATGGTGGAAAGCATGGCATAGCAAAGGGAGATAGAAGAGAAAGAAGAGATGACCCACAGTTGGTAGTTATATATTTTGAAGTAATGATGGTTACTATTCCAAAACTGAGGCGTACAACATGGGTCAGATCCCCTCTAATGGCCTGCTTTCCACTTGCTGGGCAGTTGGGAGGCTTGTGAAATTAAATGTGGAACCTGAGATCAGCATCCAGGGGGTGGAGGCATGTCCGGTTGGTATCTCTAGAGTGGCCGCTAAGCTGGGATGAGGGAAAAATGAAATGTCTGCTCTTAAGACATTTTGCTGGGACAATCTGAATTGTAGTGATGAAAGGGAATATCAGAGTTAAAGTAAGAAAGACACTTTATGGGTAGATTATATAGGGCTTTGTGTTTCACACAAAGCTCTTTTATAAGCAGTAGTGAGCCATGGAAGGTTTTTGAGCATGGATGACATTTAAGAGGAGAGTTAGAAGGGAACAAATAAACTGGTTTGGCCCCTGCAGTGGCAGAGGAAGAACCTGTGTCTCCCAGGAAGCCTTTCTGGGTTTACTAAAGGAGCATTGCTGCTTTCATTTGTCCCAGGTCAGTTTGGTGACAGGACTAGTATGGCACTTTTCTCTGCTCCCCACTCAAATTTGGAGAAACTGTCTTCCTCCATGAAATGTGTTTATATGTGACAGATGACAAATGCTTCACTATCCAATCATACCTATCATCATCATCATTATTATTGGTTATTATTTTTCTCTCTCTCTGTGCATGTGCGTGCACGCGTGTGTGTGTGCGCGCGCGCATGCAGGTCAGTGTTTTCTCTCCCGCTTTGTGAGCTCGCAAGGGCATGCTCTTGGTCAATGTAGTCCTTTTTGTGCAGCATCAAATATAGCTCAGTGTGCAAGTAGGTCCCTAATAAGTTATTTTTGGTGATGGCGATGCTGATCCATGTATAGTTGGAGATGTTAGAGGCACTGATGGTCATCAGGAAAGGCCGAAGGTAAGTTCTGGAACATAATCAAGACTCAGTGCAGCCCCAGTGCTGCAGGTCGGAAAAAAGAGAACGCACCCCAGATATCGGCAAGAGGTAAAAAGCAACGGTGTGTGTGCAATAAAAGGTGAGGCTAAAGGGATGTGAGATATGGAAAATAGGTTTTCTCCTTCTGAAATACGGAAGACTTGCTGATGACTGAAGGATTCATTCTCTGCACTTTTTGGGACCAAACTGAAGCTTTTTTCTCCCAGAAGTCTGTGTTTAGTTTCCTATTGTGATCTGTGACTCTTTCTTTCCTGCAACACTTTCGGTCAGTTCGTAACAGGTGTGCTCTGGGCTCTCACGGCTGCCAGCACCTGTGTGTGAGTGACGGGGCTGCATCCTACCACTGCGACTGTTACCCCGGCTACACCTTGAATGAAGACAAGAAGACGTGTTCAGGTAAAGACCGTCCCTTTAAGCCTATTTCATTTGGTGGGAAAATCTTCTAGGAGTAGCTGTCCTCTCTCCAAGTCTGAAGCACCGTCCTGAGTCTTTCTCCCGGTCAGAATCCTCCTGTGGTTCCCAGCTGTCTGCAGAATGAGGCAGTTCTACTCCTCCACCAGGCATTCTTCCCTCCATGATCTCACTCCATCTTCAATCTCTGTGTTTTTCTTGCTAATTAAAGTCTCTGCCTATCTAAGTCCAGATTTTTTTTTATTGCAGAAAAACATACATAATATAAAATTTAACATTTTAACCAAAGTGTATGGTTCAGTGGCATTAAGTACATTCACATTGTTGTGCAACCATCCCACTGTCCATGTCCAGAACATTTTTATTATCCCAAACTAGAGCTCTGTGCCCATTAAACAATAACTCCCCATTCTCCCCTTCCCCCACCCCTGGTAACCACTCTTCTTCATCCTGTCACTAGTGCCATTTGCCCCCATATTCACCCTTCTCCCCAAGACCTGTGGTCCAGCCGCGTGGACTGTTTGATATTCCAGGAGCATGCTCTGCACTTGCCTGGTGATCCGCTTCTCTCACCACGTTTACTTGTCAACATCCAAGAATCACATCCTTGCTAACATTTGGTTTTGTTGGATTAAATTTTTGCCAGTCTAGTGGATGTAAAGAAGTATCTCCCCGTGGTCTTTACTTTTCCGTTTCCTGGTTACCAATGAGGTTCAGCATCTCTTCTCATGTTTACTGGTCATTTGAGCTTCTTATTTGGAAATGCTATTCGTGCTGATTTTGTATTTTTCTATTGGGTTTTTTTTTGTGTTTTTCTTATGGATTCACAGGAACTCTTCACATTTCTGGATATAGATTCTTTGTTGTTTTTATGTGTGGCAAATATCTTCTCCTAGATTGTATTTATCTTTACTTCTTAAATGATGTCTCTGCAACAATATTCATACTATTTTAATTCTTAAGTAGTGCAGTAGGTTTATTAGTGTTTATTTTTATTATACTTTATAACTTACCTGTGTTCTATAAATTACTTTTTGTGAATCAAATATTACCAAATAATGTTTGTTTATTTTTTAATTTCCAGTGCTAGTTCAATTTTCACCCCCTCTACCAGAGTTCCCATTATCCTTCTGTTGAACTTTATTTTCTCTTTCAGCACTGGACACCTTGTGTTGTGGTTATTTGTGTGTGTTCCTTCAATCATTCCTTCATCCATTCAATATGTCTAGCACCTACTGTGTTCTAGGCACTAGGTATTCAGTTGTGAACAAAACATGTATGGTCTTTGGTAATAGTATGGGGGAGAAAGACAGGTAAAAAGCAAAGTTATAAATTAATAAGAGCAATGATAGAAATGAACAGGGTCCCGAGAGAATGGGGGTTGGGGGAACCTACTTCAGGTTAGGAGGGTCTCTTTGAGGAAGTGACATTTGAGACCCAAGGATCTGCAGTAGTTAGGTTAAGACTGGAGTGTGGGGAAAGAAGGAGGGAGAGCAATGCCATGTCCTGTGTGGTAGCTTTAATGGGAAGAGGAAGTGAAAGGCAGCCAGTGTGATAGAAGCACGATCAGCCGGGGGAAGTGTGGGATAAGATAGTTTGGGGTGTTAGGCAGGGGCCAAACCATGCTGATCTGGGCCAAGGGAAAGGAGTTTGTTTTTTATTCTGTGGGAATGGGGAGTCATTGGAGGGTTTTAAGCAGCAGAGTGACATAATTCTGTTTGCATTTTTAAAAGTCACTCTAGCTGCTGTATGAAGAGTAGATTGGAGAGGATGAAGAACAGAAGGGGGAGATGAATTTGGAGGCTATTGCAGTGGTCCAGGCTTGGGCTAGGATGGTGACAATGGTGATAGAAATAAACTGATTCAATGAAGGAGGTAGAATGAACAGGGCTTGGTGATCAGTTGGATGTAGGGGACAGGGCAGGGGAAGAATAAGGATGGCTTTGATATTTCAGACTTGAGCAATTGGCAGGATGGGATAGCTTTATTGAGGTGAGAAAGACTGAGGGTGAAGCAGACTTAGGGGAGAAGAGTCAAGTTTTGGACTTATGTTTTTATGCTCCTGCAGATTGTAAACCCCAACCCCCAAGGGTAGTAGGTCTTGTCTGTATTCCTAGCATCTACCATAGCACCTGACAATTACTCAGTAGATATTTCTTCATTCAAATTAAAGTATGGATCAGTTTCTTGGGGAGGGTGAGAATAATAAGGAGTAGCTTGCTTTTAGAATTTGACTATGTCTGGGTACTGTCACCCTATTTAAGTGTTTAATCTTCAGAAAAGTCAATCTTGGGTGTTTTTTCTCCTCCTGGAAGCTGGGGAATCCAGCATGGTTTATGATGGTTTAGGCTCTGACCTCATTGTGTAGCCATTCATTTACTGATTTGTTCAGCAAATATTCATGGAGCTACTGTTATGTATGAGCACTCTATCAGGTCTTAAGGAAGGAACTGGAGACAGTCAATGTTTTGTCATTTGCAGTGCACAAGTCTTGCACTTCTTTTGTTAAATTTATTCCTAAGTATTCTTTTTCTTTTTGATGCTATTGTGAATGGATCCATCTCTCAACTTTCAATTGTGCTACATCCCAGTTTTCCAATTTTCTATGTTTTAATTAGAATGTCCCACTGAACCCCTGCCCTCACAGGGCTTATAGTCTATCAGGCAAGACAGACACTAGGAAAGTATCCTAAGTATCCATTTTATACTCTGTACAGCGATGATAGTCATGTCCTTGATATTTGGTAGATGCTTTCTGGCATATTGACTATTAATTGACTGATTGAGATGGGATTTGAGCTGGATGTCCCTAAAAGGTTCAATAGGATTTGGATAGGCAGATAATATTTAATCAAGTGAATTTATGGTTCCCAGTCCTGTATCATATCTTTGTAGAACATGGGAGAAAATGTAGGGGCAAAGGACCACTCCCTATCCTCAGGCAATAGTACTACTCAAGTGGAAGATTATACATCAGTCTTCAGACCTGAGAAGTTACTCTTATTTCTGTTGGGCAACTTCAGGGGCTATGGTATTGAGTAGGAATAACTGCCTCACTGAATTACAGAAAGAAAGAGGAATTAGCATTATCATTCTCCCAGGTTCTTTGCTTAAATGTCAATAAAACTTGAATTTTTAGTTCCAAAGAATTTATGAGTAAGAACTAGAACTCTGAATTCAAACTACTCAGTAGAATAACAGTCTGTGTAGGAAATCAGGAATTGTCTAGTTTTAATCCTTGAAATATTTGGCCACACAAATAGAGAACTGTTTTCTTCATTTTCATTTCTTTTTTTGGTGATGAAGATGGGCCCAGAGCTAACATTCATTGCCAATCTTCCTCTTTTTGCTGAGGAAGATTAGCCCTGAGCTAACATCTGTGCCACTCTTCCTCTGTTTTGTATATGGGACACCACCACAGCATGGCTTGATGAGATGTGCGTCTGTCTGCGCCCGGGATCCGAACCTGCGAACCCCAGGCTGCCAGAGCTGAGAGTGTGAACTTAACCACTGTGCCATCAGGCCGGCACCCATTTTCATTTCTTAATGAGGACACAGTATCGCAAGAACATTAATTGTCTTATCTTTGCATTTTTGACTTCTCCCTACACCTTCATCATTATTATTTTTAAAATTTTATTGATTTATTTTTTTTGTGAGGAAGATTGGCCCTGAGGTAACATCCGTGCCCATTTTCCTTCGCTTTGTATATGGGATGCTGCTGCAGCATGGTTTGACAAGTGGTGTGTAGGTCCACGCCCAGGATCCAAACCTAGCGAACTCTGGGCCACCAAAGCGGAGAGCACAAACTTAACCATATGCCACTGGGCCCCCCCCCGCCACCCCCACATCTTCTTTAAAAAATTTTACTTTATATCATGGAAAATTTCAATTACAAAAGTACAGGGAATAAGATAATGACATATTATACTTCTCATATAACCATCACCCAGCTTTGACAACTGTAACATTTCCCCAACATCTCCTAATTCCATTTCTTCTGTGACATTAACATTCCAAGGTATTTTCTCTTCTTTCTGTGTGTTCTTACATCCTTCTCCCTCCTGGAAATGTATTTAGGTAAGTCTTAAAAGTGGAAATATTGAATCATAGATTTCCTGATTTGCTATAATTTCTAATTAGCTATAACATTTTGTGTACTGTCATTGTTGTCAGCCATTGAAGAAGCACGAAGACTCATCTCCACACAAGATACTTGTGGATGTGAAGCCACACTGGCATTCCAGGATAGGGTCAGCTCATATCTGCAGAGAATGAACACCAAACATATCCTTTCTGGAAGGTTTTCTGCTTCTCCTTGAAGCCAGCCTAGGTACTACAATTGAGCCAAATATTTTAGAACATTCCACAGGATAAGGGCCCTATTCATTAAGTTTTAAGATGAGCAATAATAATATGCAGCTTTTATTTTTTAAATTGAGTTCTTTTAAAATGTTTTGATAGAGCATTTCACCCATTTAATATTTACATGTAAAAGCTGCCTAACTATTTCTTTCTCTAGTGCTTTTCCATAGCAGTATGTGCTCCTAATTGAACTCTTATTAACAGATGCAGCTCTTATGTTGATTCCTTCATGTGGCTTTCTTAGTTCAGAATCTGTACATGTACAGAATGAATCAGCTGATTAATGGGGTGTGACAACTCAGAGGACACATAGTTGTACACTTTGGCTAGCCAGGTGGTCAAAAAGCAGATTTCAAAATGTAACATGGTGCCATCTCAAAAAACTTTCAAAATCATTTCTTTAGCCAAATGAGTAATTTAGGAAAAGTACTTTTTCTTGGCACAGTTCAAGTTAACAACACTATTCCTAGCAACCTCAGAGGAGTGGTATTAAAATTGTGATGGCGATACCCCAGGTATATGGGGTACCCCGGGAGTATGCAGAGACTATCAGGGGAATAGGGGTGCACAGAAGGTTTTAAAGGAATCAGTTTCCAAATCCTTCACTTCCTTAGATTGATCTGCCTCAAACGTTCCTTGGGGTCAGTGGGCATTCTCTTTTCCCATCCCTCACTTCGGGGTCACCATTTTCCTAACTTGACCAAGAAAGGCATACCTCTCACTCAGCCTGAGTCTTACCAAGGTGAATTTCTTGGAAAAGCAGACTCTCCACAGAGCCAAACAAAGGGATGATTCAATAGCTTTTTTTGTGTGAGGAAGATTAGCCCAGAGCTAACATCCGTTGCCAATCCTCCTCTTTTTGCTGAAGAAGATTGGCCCTGGGCTAACATCCATGCCCATCTTCCTCTACTTTATGTGGGACGCAGCTACAGCATGGCTGACAAGGGGTGCATCTGTCCGCGCCTGGGATCCGAACCTGCAAACCCCAGGCTACCAGAAGTGGAGTGCGCAAACTTAACCCCTACGCCACCGGGCTGGCCCCTCAACAGCTTTTTAAATCAAGACTTCATAAACACTGCTCCCCTATCCCATTTTATTAAGAGCTACCTTTCCAATTTAATTTTACCTTTTAATGATTTTATGTCAAAATTTGTAATTTGGATCAATTATGTGTTCATAATAGCGGTAATGGTAACTCAATCCAGATGATTAAAAAAAAAGTTTAGGGCCTTTATGGTCAAAGAAAATTAATTTAAAGGTGATTTCAATATAAATGTGTGTACTTGTTGTTTAAGTTTACTTCAGAGAAGTATAATACAGTGATCAAGAAAAGATTTCCAAGATTCAAAGTAGAATAAAATTCTGTGGAGAAAGTAGAAAGGAAATACAAATTCCTTTAAATATTTTATTTTAGAAGAATGATAGTAAGTATTAATTCAGTATGATATTAATATTATGTGGGATACTTTTGAAAGACTGATTTAAATTTTATTTTAAAGAATCAATATTTATAATATAGCAGAAACTGCATATCTTATAACTAAAACTTATGATAATTTTCATATAATTTAAATATGCACATCACTCATTTTTCAAAATTATTTTAGGGGATATGTGAGCAAAAACATTAGAAGACCACTCCTTTATATCATGCTTTCTAAAGAACAGAATTTCTGAGTTTTAGATTAAACTAGACTTTTGATGAGAAAACAATTTTGCTCTTTTTCTTTGTTTACAATAGAAGGTAATTATTTTCTTTCATCTTGTATTGAAGTGTGTGAAAGCGTGTTTACATTTTCTAATGTCTAAAAATAAATGGTGTTGGCCTTAACAACTAGCCACTCGATGACATTTTGGAGAAGCTGCAAGCAAATGTGTATGGACAAATACATCGTTAAATTGCTCAAATTTTTCACCTGGAAATATGGAGAGCTTGGTGTATGTGACACTTTGCGTACTCCAATATTCCTGCTAATAATTTGCCATTACAAACGCTTGAATATTACTGGATAAGTAGTATGAGGATCTTTGGAGAATCAGTATCATTTTTCTAAGGAAATAAATGTCCAGATCCTTAGTAAGAACAAACTTTAGTGTTTCTAAGCTATGACTGTGAAATGGTTGGTGGAACTAGAACCAAAAGTTTAACGTTTCTTTCTTTATTTACTAATTGAGCCATTTAATTTTTAAATGTTTATATTAGTAAGATAACCATACTTACAATGGGAACTTCTGATCTATCTCTTGATAATATTTATAGTATAAAGCAATCTTATTACTGAGAGTGTAAACTGTACAAAGTCTTTACACATACAAAAGTTCATATAATTAAATTGAGATGAATATCATTTAGAACTGTTTAACATTTTTTGGTTTTTTTGCTGGAGTATTACTGAAGCTGTGATCAGGGGACTGTAATCCACATATCTAAAAATAGTTAACAGATCAAGTGAACATTACATGCCATTTTTAACTCATTCTGTGTTAGAAACACACAACTAAAGACTTTAGCTGTGAAATAAGAATGTTATAACTTTTTACAAAGGACATAAAATCCTAAATTTACTTTAAGATCTGATCAATAAAATTGTATATTTATAAATATTGCTATAACAGGTAACAAAACCTAATGCTGTCTTTTTAAATGTTAGTGATAAGCCTTTTTTCACTTATATATTTGATACATATTTTTTTTAGCTTTAAAACACAACTTTTAGAAGAAAACAATCCTTTAAATTGTGTACTACTCACTTCTTTTGGTTTGTATTGTCTTTAGTATAATAAAAAGGTTGGTATCTTTATATATTATTGTCATGGTTTTTTTTTTGTGACCCATATCAATTTTGTCTATTAACATATTTCCTTAAATTTAAACTGAATTAACATTTATTTTGAATATATAAGTTTCTTGTCAAAGGACAAATGTGACTCTTCCTATAATTTAATCTCATGCTCTTAAGGTTAAAAATGTAATTTCAGGGCCCTGTGGCCTGGTGGTTGAGTTTGGCATGCTCTGCTTTGGGGGCCCAGGGTTTGGGTCCCGGGCACGAACCTACTACACTCATCTGTGGCCATGCTGTGGCGGCAACCCACATACAAAATAGAGGAAGACTGTCACAGATGTTAGCTCAAGGCAAATCTTCCTCAAGCAGAAAGAGGAAGATTGGCAACAGATGTTAGCTCAGGGTGAATCTTCCTCCGCAAAAAAAAAAAAAAAAGTTTCGCTTAAATAGAAAGGCTTTAATCAAGAATATTGTGGGAAAGGGAATAAAAACAAAATTATCTAAATTTGATAAAATAATGATGAGGGTACATTAATATACACGCCTGAGCAGCAAATATAACCTCAGATGCAAACCCAGAAAACAGTCAAAAATCTAAAATATAAACTTTAAAGGGAAGAAATGAAAAATAAACACATCAAGGCAATATATATTATATGAATTATATATTGTTATTTCTTAACATTTTTGAAAGGACATGACATACAGTATTTTCCAAACTTATTTGAGCATAGAATCAGTAATACATATTAATATATCACAGAGAAATGGTGCTATAGAAGGAATAAATGAGAGCTCATGGGTAAGAAACAGGGAAAGGTATTTAAAAGATGATTTTTCAACAGTGTGACCATCAGTAACTAGCTTCAACTAATCATGTCTTAAGCTTGACCAGTTGATTAGAATCCCCTGGTTTAGATAATACTGCTTTGTTTCATGAGTCCAGTATAGGGAGCCCTTGAGCAGGTGCCAACATATCTTAGGAATTTTCAGTTTGGTGCTGAAAAAACAGAAATACATACATTTGAAAAGAAATAATATATTATCTGATTGGGATGGGGATTATGTTTGGAAAGAATTTCTCAGGGAGACCTGATTTGTGTGTTTGGCTAGGCACAATTGGCCAAGAGGGTAGGAACATCATAGGATATATAAAATGGCCTTGGAGGCAGAGAGGAATGGTAGGATGCAGAAAGTATATTGGCTTACTTAGAGTGGGGACACCATAGTAAAGACATTTTAGGATTGAAAGAAGATCTGATTTTAGCTGGGGTTTAGATTTGATAGGAAAGGTACTAGGACCATTGTCAATTCTTGAGTGTGCTGGGTGACAGGCAAATAGACTCAGGTCAGAGGATTTGAACATTTGCCTGGGATAGGGAAAGAAGCTACTGCTGCATAAAGTACATGCTAGATTGTACAGATCAACAGTGGTAGCCAAAGAATATGGTAAAAGAGAAAACCAGAGATAAATAAAAAATGGGTGAGACTAAACATTTCATGGGAGTTTCTGCTCTATGCCTAAAACTGTGGTGATTTGTAACTCTCCAAGCATTCAAAAAGGACAAAGGAGAATTGAAGAAAGAAAGTGAAAAAAGAAAATATTCAATAGTCGACCCCAGGTGAAAAAATACCCAACACCTCAATTAGTATTTAAAAACGGAAGGCTATGCCCCAACGGCAATTACATGCTGTAATGGCCCAAAGCTCATATCTATTCTTTTTATAAGGACCCTTGGGCTGCAGTAACAGCTTAAATAAGATGTTAAAAAGTTTTGAAACAAACATAATAAACACAATCTCCCATCCCCAAATTGCTCCAGAGGGTTCTCCAATTCCCAAAGGCGCACGGGAAGGTTGGCAAGTTCTGAAAACGCACACTCCCACATTCATTTGGCCGACGGCGCCAGTTTACCAACTACAGTAAATGACTTTTCCCTTTCAACAATGTTGGGACGTTGGGCCTTACAAAACACCCAATCGTTGTGACCTCGTTTGAATGGGCGACCGTCCTGAGTCGATGCTGACACCTCAGGCGAGTTCCACCGCGACCATCCCAGATGCGGCCCGTGCTCCGAGCCCGCTAGGACTGAGGGCAGCTGAGGCGGCCCGGCCCCAAGCAGAGGGCAAAAACGCCCAGGAGCAAACAGACCAGGTCCAACCGCAGTTTCGGCCCCGCGACCACCCCTCCTACAAGCCCCCCGACGTCTGCGCACGCGCACGACACCTAGGGCCGGTGCGGGGGCGATACCGGAAGTGCCCTTCGCGCCCCGGATGCGACCGGGCGGCGGCGGTTGCCAGGGCGACGGGAGCTTCTAAGAGCCGCTGGTACTCGCGATCGGCTACTGAGAACAAGTTTCCTGCTGCGGGCCTTGACGGCTGGGGTCGTCCTCTTGGGGTTCCCAGGATGTTCTTTTACCTGAGCAAGAAAGTGAGTTTTTCTGGGGGTGTCCCTGCTTCTCCTCCAGGCGCCAGATCGCGGCTTCGCCATCCCGCCTCCAACCAGCCTCGGACCTCCTTTAGCCAATTCCCGAGTCCCAGAGAGTCCTTGGGGCGCGGGGGTGGGGGCAGCAGCCCTCTCGCACAACTGACTCCCATTCCTGCCCCAGGCTAGGTCCTTTTTGGGGGCCAGCAGGACAGATCACTGAGTGCTTCCCTATCTTTCCTCCTCCACCTATTGCTGATCCAGGTGACTTAAATTCTTTGGATCATCACGGCCCGCTGGGCAAGAGAAACGTAATAACAAAAGGGTAGCCTAAGTGTTGTGTATGGAAAGGGATATGGACTGACGGTATGGATTTATACCTCCGTACCCTCTTCCCTCTAAAAATTCATTAGACTCCCGCGTTGGGTTCCTCCGCAGTCACTGCCCTCTCGGGAGCACTTCTTTCTCTGTTTCCCGAATGGTGGGGCCCGGGGCAGTTCACCGGATTGTGCCTGTATATAACAGCTCACTCCTTTGTACGGCTGACGGTTTTTCTTCTTGGGGGATTTTCTTCAGCCTTCATCTCCTGTGGACTCACTTCCTAATTCCTTCGTGAAAAGTTGTGAGAGTGGTTGTTGTTGCTTTTCAGATTGCCATTCCCAATGACGTGAAGCTGAAATGCATATCTTGGAACAAGGACCAAGGATTCATAGCATGTGGTGGTGAAGATGGATTACTGAAAGTTTTGAAATTAGAGACGCAGACAGGTAAATGAATGCAAGCCCAGATGTTTGAATTTGATGGGAAATTGGCTTGTGTCCTTTGTTCAATGAGATTTGCTTATGGTATTTGTCAATATGCAATTCTAATCCCTTTAAAAGGGATATTTGTCAGTATGCAATTCTAATCCTTTCAGAAGGAAAAAAACAAAAACCCAAACATCTTGTGGTGTTTTTCTAGAGTATTTTTGCAATAAAATTCAAAGAGTATCAAATGTAAACATCAGATGGCTTTTGCTGAAGTTATTGATGGAAAGTGGAAAAGAATGAAGAATGAAAATCAAGTCACTATGTTGTCTTGTGCTATGTCTATTTCTTGTGCTTTGTTATTAGGAGTCTGATAAAAATCATGCAAATCAGCATTTCAGTGAGGTCACAAAATCTCACATTTTGGCAGATTATTTACAGGCCTATCCCCTCCTTTCCACTTATCAGATGTGTTAATGATTATGCACCTAGTTCCCAAGAACAGAAAATGGATTAAAAAATCTTTTTTTATTAATAAGTCTCTTGTCTTTGCAGCTTAATTTCTCTTCTAGTTCTCTGCAAACAGTTTCACATTTCTTTAGCATCCCTAGAGTTGCTCTAGATGGAGATCTGGATAATCCCCCATCTAAATTGGAGCTCTAGATAAGGAGATTGGAGTTGCACTTGTAGCTCTGCCATGAGACTACGGAACGACTTTCAGCAAGTTGCTGAATATCTTTGGATTCTAGTTCACTCTTTTGCAAAATGGGAGGTTGAACTAAATTACATTTTGAATTCCTTACAGTACCGTTTCTCAAACTTTAGCAGGCATGAGAACCATCTGAAGAGATTGTTAAAGTGGATTTCTGGACTCCAGGCCCAGAGTAGATCTGGGATGGGGCCTGAGAATTTGCATTTCTAGTGATACTAGTGTTGCTGGTTCTCAGACCACATTTTGAGTAGCACTGCTATACAGTTTCAAATGGAGTGTGAATCATAAATATTTATTGGATGATTACACTTTCTATGTACAAGGTGCTTATCTCATTTGACTTTACAATAATCTCGAGAGGTAGGTACTCCAGATGAGAAAGCTGATGCTCTGATCAGTTAAGCAAAGTCACACAGCCAGTAAGTGGCAGGGCTGGGATTTGAAACTAAGCTTGTCTCATTTTTAAGTCCTTGTTTGTAACCATTACACAAAAGGCCCAGTGGACAGCCTAAGCAAAGAGAGAATAATTTGTTTTCATATGCTAGATTAATTATATGAATAAAAGGTAGGTTTGGAAGGTAGATACTTATGTACCAACTAGAGTTTGGCTTCTGATGTTTAGTAATATAATCTTTCAATGCTTTAGTTTTCTTAGCTGTGTTAAGAGAAAATAATTTTTCTCTCTGTTATGTTTCCCAAATACATGTATATATACCCATTTTTTTATTTTGCTTAAAATATGTAGCAAGTTTTAGTTACATTAAGAAATGCATTCATGTGTAAAACATTGAAGGCTTTTCCAAAAAAATTGCTTTTATTCCTGCCCTGCACTTTTGATGAAGTATAGGGTATTCTTTGAAATTAGTGAGCAAGATGGAAAATAGATTCTTGAGAGGTCTAGAAAATGGAGTAAATTATTTGTTTTGGAACTTACTGAGTGTAAATCATGTTGAAAGAGATAAATATGAGAAATATGGCTGGAAGATTCTAACAAGATCAGCGTATTGTATTTAACAATAATAGTTGTGACGCAGCAGATCCCTCCAGTAGCAACCACCAGATATTGCATGCCCACTACATGTCAAGCATTGTGTTGTGCTGAAGATATAACCTTGTAAGTACAGTTTTGTAGCTTTGCTATCAAATAGCTAAGTTATTATCATTCATCAATATAATACAACAATCCTCTACATCGATACAACATCTTCTGTAATATTTTTAATGGCTGTTTAGTATTCCATTATATTGGTATATAATAATTTACTTAACCGGTTCTAGTGTTGGGCATTTAGATGTCTCTACATTTTTACTATTAAAACAACCATATCTTTGTATCTAAATCTTTGCATGAACCTTTAATTACGGTCTAGGATAAATTTCTAGAAATGAAACTCACTGGCTCAGAGGGAATGTGCATTTATAAAGACTCTAAATATGTTTAGCCAAATTACTGCCCTGACAGTTTGCACTTATTTGCATTCCCGGTGGCAGCAGTCCCAGTTTTCGCTCACTTGCCTTAGAAGGAAAGGAACTAGAACCAGCATTTGCCCCATCTTTTTACATCAGGTTCAGATGGGGAGGTGGGTAACCCTTCTCCCACAGGCCAACTGCCACGTGATTTGCTGGAGCTCAGTCCTCTCAACTTCTTAAGGACCTCATTACTAGTGTATCCTCTCCCTCCTCTTTCAGCATCGGTCTTCTTCCTCCCTCCTTTCTCTCCCTCACCAGTGACTTTCATGTTCCAAATCTAATGGACAGCTTTTTCTGACCTTTCCTTCTGTTTTAAAACATTATTTTTCAAGACAAATGGAGTAGTCAGATGTTTTAAATTATTGTCGTATTTAAACATATTACTCACCCACCCACTTCCTCTCCTGTAAATTCTCAGTCTTTTGACTAGATTCTCCTTCTCTTCTTTGGAATTTCTGAGAACTTGGTTCTGGGCTCTCTCTCCATTTTACATCCTCTCTAGACTTATTCTTTCACTACCATGGCTTTAAATGCTGTCTGTGGGGTAATGATTCCTCAGTTTGTATCTCCAGCCCAGTCCTGATTTTTCAGACTTGGACATCTCCACTGGAGTCTTTCACAGGCATCTCATACTCATACAGGTGTCTAAAACTGAACTCCTGATCTTCTCCCAACTATATTCTTTCAGTTCTCTCTATTTCAGTAAATATCTTAATTTCACCCATTTGCTCAAGCTAGAAACTCCCTCTTTCCCTCCTTAACATCACCTTCATCAACAACCCTATTCCTGTGGTAATCACTCCTGCCTCATCATATGCCATTCTCCCCTAGTTCAACCACATAAGCCTTCTTTCAGTTTGTCAAAGGCTTTACACTTCTACCCCAGGGCCTTTGCACTTGCTGTTTCCCAGCTTGCAGTACATTTCCCACTTTCCCTACCTCGCACGGCTGTCTCCAGTTTATCCCTCAGTCTCAGCTTAAATATTATTTCTTCAGAAAGCCTTCCCTGGTTCTCCTTTCTTCCAATTTAAATTAATCCCCCTCTGTTACTGTCTCTCATTATGCCTTTACTTAGCCAGTTTATAATTATATATATATATATGTGCATAATATGTATTTTTTTGTGTGTGATTATGTATTTAGTATATATCCCCTCATTAGACTATAAGCTGTCTGAGGGGAGAAACCTTAACTATTTTGTTCATCATTTTATATCCAGAACCTTCCACAGTGCATAGCACAATGTAGACATTCAATAAATATTTATTGAATGAATGAATAAATGAATGAATATAAGATTCTGCAAAATCTAGTCCAAACCAGTTTCCAAAGTCTTTGCTTTTTGATCCCTCTGATGCTTCCAAGTTTTCAATCTATGTATTGTAAATATTTTTATTTGTGATCTTCTGGGAAAGAATAAGTAGCAGTAATAACTACTAATATATTTAATGTAATGAATGAACAATGTTCTTTTGCACATTTTACTTTTACTAGAATAATATCTTTGCAAGGAGGTATGTATTAATGTCCATATTTCTGCCATGAGAAAAATAGATCAGAATAAGACATACATAAAAAAATTAATATCTTCCAGGAATAGGAACTTCTTTCAAAAAAGCAAGAAATGTCAAAATCTTATAATCTTTCAGTTTTATATATTTGCCATAGTATTTTTTGTTTTTCTAGATGATGCAAAATTGAGAGGTCTTGCAGCCCCTAGTAACCTTTCTATGAATCAAACTCTTGAAGGTCATAGTGGTGAGTCATGTAATATTTAAAATCATATTTGAATAGTATTATCTTTAGGTATTTAGAAACCATCTACTTAATGCAGAAATGCCAACATTTTAAATAATGGTAATATTTCAAGTAATCATTTCTACTGAGCCATAATTAATACAGCCTAGAGTCATTCAACAGCGTTTATACGGTTTAACATTTTCAATAAGCCTGAAAAAAAGTAGCTATTTTAGATATTAAAAAATACCATTATCCATCTATGGATGTATAATCCTTTTAAAGAATCTAAGATCAAAGAGACATAGCAACTGAATGCACTATATGAGCCTAGATTGGATCTTGGAGTGAGAAAAACAAGTATCTATAAAGGACATATTTGGACAATTGATGAATATGGACTGTGAGTTAGATAATAATATTGTGTCAGTGTTAAATTTCCTAATTTGTAATATAGTTATGAAAGACAATGTCCTTATTCTTAGGAAATATACACTGAAGTATTTAAGGATTAAAAAAGCCAAAAAATAAATCAATTGTTCATATAACCCAGAGGTTTAAGATAGGCTCAAGAGTGTGTTACTAATAGAATGAAAAACAAGGGGGTGGGGAAGAGAGTTTAGGGGACATGTCAACCAAAATCAAGCCCCCCCCAAAACCTTAAGTACTTAGTATGATGTCCTTTGGGCGTTATAATCCCTGGGAGTCAGGCCAGTTGGGTAAATCATCCTTACACTGTTTCTGTCATCAGATATATGGCACCTCTTGCAGCTGACCAATAGGTGCCTTTGCTGGCATGAAATAGGAACAAACATGAAACATAGTATTATGCATTATTGTAGAAAATGAACGATAATAGTAACTGCAGCCTATAAATATTTTTGAGTAATATTAAAGACTGGTTAGTTGCACGGGAACCGTATTGATTTTAACATGCTCTTGGTGTTTATTATAAAAATCTAAATTTGAGGTTAATTGTAGTCTTTTTTTTAGTTTCTAAATTGTTTTATAACTTTTTAGGTTCTGTTCAAGTTGTGACATGGAATGAACAATATCAGAAGTTGACTACCAGTGATCAAAATGGGCTTATCATTGTGTGGATGTTATATAAAGGTATGTTAGGAGAGCTTATTTAATCTTTCACAGATTGGAGTCTGGATTACAGTGTTTGAAAAGGACATAACATCTTCGAAATAGACCCCTTGGAACTGGCAACAGGAGTTCATCCTAACTGCACAGTGATGGTTTTTTGGGATTTCTTGCTGCCTCCTTTTCACTTCAACTTTATTTCCTTTGAACTGTGACCTTGTGTTAAGAAAGTAAATTAGGTGACTGTTGGTTATCTCCAAAATGAACTTAGACTCTTAGTAGAATAGTTTCTGCCTGAGATAGCTTTTTTTATCCAGGTTTTCAAAAAGAATTAGTTTCCATGTGGTCAGTGGCTGGAGTTAGCTCAGAAGATAAAAACATTTATTAAGAAGTCAAAGCAATAATTCATTTCCTTTATTGAGTCAGTTAACTTCCTTTTCTTTCATGGATACAGATTTTATCTCAGCTCTGACTACTGGCTCACAATTTGTGCCATTTGTCCACATGAGAGAGCAAGTGAGAGAAGGATTAATGTAGATGCATCACTATTACCAGAAAAATAACTCATAGTACATGTTCTCCTGAGGCCTGTAGCCTCATCTTCAAACGAAAAGGGTACCTTAGTTCATGTGTGTTTTGAAAATGTTCAGGGTATACCATTTAAAAATGATTAATTAAAAAAATGTGAATTAATTTTTTTAATGTTTATGTGTGTGTAGGGAACACGATGTGAAAGTACAAGAGATTAAACTTTGTCTTTTTTTTTTTTTCATCGTAGATCTTTTCTGGGCCTCGGTCCTGTCTCTGATAATACCCTGCTCTGACTAGTTATTCCAGGTTACATGGTTATTTGCTTAGCTGCAGACCAGAGTCCCCTATACCAGAATGGAGTCAAGCCTTTTAAAAAACAACAACAAAACAAAACAGTCTTGTAATTTGCCTCACGTTTGGTTATACAGTGAGACACATCACATCTCACTCCAGCCCTGTCCATGACAAGAATGGGTTTGTCACTCAGCAGTAGTGATGTGATATCACTAATGTGCCGTGAACAGTTTTAAATTTTTTTCAAGTGTTTACCTAATATGCTGTTATTTAATATGCTTATAATTAATCATTAGAGAGTTTATGTATACATATTAAGTTACCGTGGTTATTCTGAATTTTCCTTGGTTATTATCTGGAGTGTGTTCAAGTGGGAAAAGTTAGGCTTTAAGAAAAATTCATTTTGGTCCTGTAAAAGCAGATGAAGTTTTAGTTTTTAATTGACAGAAAGAAAGGAAGAAACAGAGAGAGAGAAAAAAAAGATGGGCATTTATTGTGTTTTCTGTGATAATCCTTGAAGCAATTATTAGTCAAGGCCTAAGTTAATTTTTCGTTTTGTTTATGTTAGATTTGAAGGTTTTAGAGTTTAATATCTCAGGTTGTAGAAAACTTTGCAATTTTTATCCCACAGTGTAGTTTATGGAATATTTTCAGCCCTTAAATACCATTTAACAGATGTGTAAGTTTTGACTTGTGATTTTTTTTATTTGTGAAAATAGGCTCTTGGTATGAGGAGATGATCAACAATAGAAATAAATCAGTGGTTCGAAGTATGAGCTGGAATGCTGATGGGCAGAAGATCTGCATTGTATACGAAGACGGGGCTGTGATAGTTGGTTCGGTGGATGGTAATGCATTGATTGCACACAGAACTAAGATCAAGACGTAGCTGACATTTTTATCTTTAGAAATTTAAATTAATCATCATATGTTAGTATTCTGACAGAAAAACATAAAACGAGAGAACTTTCGATACCCAATTTGATGACATTCAAGAAGCATTTATTTTTAAAGTCTGTTCAAGAAGAAAAATCTGTTTAAAAAATTTCCTACAGTGGCACTGAAAAAAAAGTGAATTAATTTTTCAGTATTATTTTAAATATGTATGCCTAATTATATAATTTATCTTACACTTGTTAGACTGAATAAATATGTAGATTTTAGTTTCAAAAAGTATATAGTTATAATAATCTCTGGTCTTTTTGGTTTTTTTTGGTGAGGAAGATTGGCCCTGAGCTAACGTCTGTTGCCAATTTTCCTCTTTTTTTTCTTTTGCTGAGGAAGACTGGCTCTGAGCTAACATATGTGCCCATCTTTCTCTGTTTTGTATGTGGGATGCCACCACAGCATGGCTCAATGAGCGGTGCGCCAGTCCGCACCAGGGACTTGAACCTGTGAACCCCGGGCAACTGAAGCAGAGGGCTCGAACTCAACCACTGCACCATCGGGCTGGCCCCTGGTCATTTTTTAATAGAGCTAAGCATGTCATTATTATTTGTGTTTTGTAGCCTTAAAGCCTGTTTTTCAAATTCTAGAACATAGATGAAACTGGGTCTTCTGAGAGTCTGTACATTTGTTTTAATGTAAAACTCTGTCTATAGAGAAATAATTTAAGATAATTTTCATTTTTTTTTGAGGTAACTTTGTGTAATCCATGAATGTTTCTGAGAGCCCACAAAGTCACAAGCTGTAGTTCTAGGGACTAGGTACAACAGTGAAAAGTATTTCAGACCTAGGTCAGGAGAGATGGATAAGTAACCAAGCAATTACAATGCCTGGTGCTAAGTCCCTCAATAGAGGGAGATCTTTGCAGAGCTAGGAAGGGATCAGATCAGAGGACAGGTAGAGGGATTAGCCTTAGATGGTGTCTTCCTTTGTATTAGGGGTAAAGCAGAAAGGGTAGGTGTGGATTCAATTATGTTCTGAATGTTTGAAAATGGGAATGAGGGATTTCTTTTTTGAAGGCTTTTATTTTCTTTCAAAGTAGAAGATAGGTTCATCTGCTAATTGGGAGTGAGGTCCTGGGTCAGAGTTTAGAAGAGAAGGGAGACAGTTTGAAACAGCTGCTATTTCAAATATTTAGTAGGATGTTTAGCACAGAGTAGATGCTTGGTAAATATTTATTGACTGAATAAACTGAACAAATGCATGAATGCTGTGAAGAATGTGAGAGCTCTTTAGGGAAAGAAGACTTTTAGAGCAGTTGTTGGAGGATCGTGACCTTGAACTTTTAATGGGATGTTATGTTTTGTTTTAGGGAATCGTATTTGGGGAAAAGACCTGAAGGGTATTCAGTTATGTCATGTAGCATGGTCCGCGGATAGTAAAGTCTTACTTTTTGGAATGGCAAATGGAGAAATACACATTTATGATAATCAAGGGAATTTTATAGTAAGTATATATATATTCATTTAGTTTTATTTGTAGAATTTTATATGATAATTTTATGTATCACTCATATGTATACACATTTATGATGATGACTTGTATAATCAAGAAAGTCTTCAGTTCAGGTTTTTTTTCCAACTGTCTAAAAATTTTTTTCTTAATTACAAAAGACTTCTGGGTTGCTTCAAGGTAAATTAATGTAACATTTAGAATATAGCTTTTAGTTCTGATTTTCTGGAGGCTGGACAAGACGAGATTTCAGTGTATTGAAGCTGAGGGAGAATGAGTAGGATGTAGTTCAGTTTAATCTTTGTGTCTTCTAATACCTGAAGCCAAAGTTTACATGAGACACCAAAGATATTTTTGTAGCAAGCTACTAAAGGTTGTTTGTAAAAAGAATGGAAGACTTAAACAGTGAGGGAGAAAAATCAGGTCCTGGGAGGAAGGCAAATAGAATAGGCTCAGGTAGCATAATCTCAAGAAAAATCCTGGCTTTGTGAGATTTGGCTATGGCATCTCTGATCTTGCTTATGGGGTGGTTTTGTCTGTCGTGAGGGTTAGGACGTTACATAAATCCACCCATTGGTGGAAGTGATAATAACCAACTTTTATATGACATTTGCTATTTTCAAAGTACTGTCATACATCTCTGGTTATTTGAGCCTCATAAAAACTCTATGAGGTTTTGCAAATGGGGAAAACTGAAACTCAGGTGAAGTGATTCGTCCAGGCTTGGTAAACTAGTGAGTGAGGGAGCTTGCATTGAAAACTAGGCTTTTAAATTCTATTTCAGTGTTCTTTCTACAATACTCTATTCATACTGATCTATTTAAAAATATAAAATATTAACCTAACTAATTTTATTTAGGTGAAAATGAAACTGAATTGTTTGGTGAATGTCACGGGAGCAATCAGTATTGCTGGAATTCACTGGTACCATGGCGCAGAAGGTTACGTGGAGCCAGATTGTCCTTGCCTTGCTATTTGTTTTGACAATGGGAGATGCCAGATAATGAGACATGAGAATGACCAAAGTATGTCATTTTTCTTTACTGTGGAGAATTTAAAAAAGTATTTAAGAATTGCCCTTAAGATTGTGAAGTTCTCCAGGCTAAGTGTTTTACAACAGTTACCCTACGTTTCCTTTTTGACTAGATCCTGTTTTGATGGATATTGGCATGTATGTGGTAAGTATCCAGTGGAACCACGTGGGCAGCGTGTTGGCTGTGGCAGGCTCCCAGAAGGCCGTCACCCAGGATAAAGATGTAAACATTGTGCAATTTTACACCCCATTTGGTGAGGTAAATGTATTAAAGCTTTTATCTTCTTTCCTTCCATTTAACTATGCAGAGAGTAAGGTAGGGGAAGAGAGAATGGAGGAAAACGTATAAACTTGTCACTTTTTGGGGGGGACATGTTGAGTAAAAATGATGAGATATCAGGTGTATGTCTTAGAATAACATCTTCCTATTATAAGTCTTTACAGTTGTATTTTATCATGGAATTTATTTTATAATCTGTACTTTTAGAAAACCAGATATTTCACATAAGAAATCACTGTGGGGTAGTTATTTAGAATATTTTCTCTGTGATCTGAATATGCACATCTTTTCACTTTTGAGTTGTTTTTAAGTGTAATTTAGTTGTTTCAGATTAATTTTTCTGATTGTTAATGTGATGTAGTAAATGTGCATAGATATTAAGCATACATATCTGTCTTTCCTTCCCTCAAACTTCTAATAGTTTCAGTTCGTTGTGGAGTAATCAATTATTTTAAGAAAATCTGTCTTAATACTCTTAGGTGATGCTACCTTAAATATGATGCTACCTTAAAATATAAGCATTGTTTTAATAAATTCATATGTTTTCTTTCTCAATAGCATTATTTAATTTTTAAAGAGAATTTTTTTGAAGTGGCATTAGAAAATATCAAGTAGGAGAATTGATATATTATGACTTTTAAAGATTTTAGAAAGTGAGAACTTATTAATAACTAAGCTTAATAAATTTGTACCTGTTTTATCTTCAAACCCTAGACTATATTCAGCCCCTTTTGAATGCCCTGTTGGTTTTTATAAATTCACCATAGACTTCCGTAATCTATATTTTTGGCTACTCAAAAGCCTTCACCAGTTACTTTAATATTAATATTTTTGATATATTTTAATAATTTCTGTAAGGATAAGAAATGGTGCTGCTGCTGATTTTGAATCAATATCTCAGTTACCCACCAGAATGTGCTGTAGGGAATGGTGTTCTCTAAACGTCGTCAGCTAACAATATTACTGGTAGTTGCAAAAGCTAAGGAAAAACAAAAGCAAAGTTCTAAAGGTTCCTAAATAGTTAAAAATTTGAATTTTAGTTATTTTGATGTTTATAGCCTCCTTCTAAATTCGTGTTCTTTATTGGCTGTTTTTGTTTGTTGCCATTGGCTTATTTATCATTATATTGTTTAATTTGTTTATTTTGGTTAGTTCAGCCTTTTCCAAGTAGAAAAACATGAATTCTGAGGCCTATTTGCTTCATCTTGGAAAACAATGTGTTATATGTTAAACTGAAAACTGTAAATGATTTTGGTGTGGCTGTAATTAGAAGTATCGAGCATAGTTCCTCAGAGTATATTAGTCACTTAATATTTTTTGAATGAATATATAGGGGACTTATTATTGGATCTATGTTATTGTTAAGGTGGGGAAGATGACTTGGAAGGAAGTTATCCGAAGATGTAAACTTAAGGAAAACCTCAGGGAAGAATTTGCTTTTGATTCTGAGGGCTGGGGTCTTTTGGTTTGTGCACTGTGGTCTTAGCCATGGCAGGAGTTTGTAGTCAGGTTGACCTGGCTTTGGCTTTGAATTCTCTTTTCACACTGTAGTTTGACTTAGAGAAGCTATTTAACTTCTGAGAGTCAGTTTACTTATTTTCTGAAATAAAGGGAATACCTCACAGTGCTGTCATAAACATTAAAGGAGAAAATGAGAAAATGTTCACCATAGTGCTTAGTGAGTGTTTACCACGAGGTGGTTTTCTCCCCTTGCTGCTGCCACCACCTGGCTGGTTTGCGGGTCAGGAGATGGCCTTATTCTCCTCCCAGGGTGGGCTGTCAGTACCAAGAGTGCTGTGGTGAGCGCCAGCTTGTTCCCTTTGGTTTCATACAGGCAGCAGGACAGAGTGACCCTCCTAGGTTTATTTTTCTTTATTGGTTTCCCTTGCAAAATGGAGTTTAATACATTAAATTTGACTTTAGAGCATATCTGCTTAAGAACAAGGGATACCAGTACAATTTATTAAACTTCTTGGGATTATAGTGTTCTGTCAAGTAAGTACAGATTAAAAATGGTTTCTTTTTATGGCCACATTAAAAAAGTCTTTGCATTCATTTATTCACTCATTATTTTAGCCATAAAATGTACTATGTTTGTTTATGAAGAAATTAATTTGAATGCATGATACATTTATTTACTTAATACCTGTTTACCAAGTAATCTATTAAGGGATAGGGAAATAAATGTGAGTATGATATACTTAGTGCTCTCAAGTAGCTCACTGTCTAAATTGTCCAGAACCACAGAGGGAGGGAAGAAGGTAGGAAACAATTTTTGAGTTGTATCTTGAAGGATGAATAGAAGTACTCCAGGAGGACAAGGCATGGTAGGACAGGGGAGGCACGGGGGAAAGGAAAGGAGGATTTCGGGCAGTAGGGATATTCTATGGGCCAAAGGTATGGGGGTCTAGTAGTTCCCTCTTGAGTGAGAACACAGTAATTTATGGCTGAATAGTTGGGTATTGAGCCAAAGAGTGTAGTTTTGGGTCAGATGGGAAAAGGCATTGTATACTATGCTAAAGGATGTAATGATGGGGAGCTATTGATTTTTAAAAATTATTAAACATTTTTTAAAGCAGGGTGGGATATGATCGGATTTGTGTTCCAGAAAGATAAGACTGAATTTGCGGGGTAGAGGGTGGGAATGAGGAAAGAGATGAAAGGTAAAAATTACAGTTAGGAGGCTATTACCATAGTTCAGTCGAAAAGGAGGCAGCTGTAGTGGAGGAAAGAGGAGTGGAAGCAATAGGACCTGGTGACTGGTTGGCTGTGGGGCATGAAAGGGAGAGGCAAGGCTTAAAGAATCAGTTTACTACCACAATAATTCATTTATTCCAAGAAGCACAATTTTTACAACTCTAAAATTGGGATGCATCTTATAATCAAAGCTGTCCTGTTTTAATTAGCAATGTGTTTTTTCTTTCCTTAGTTGTACATAAAAATAAAGATGCATATTTACATCTGTGACATCTTAGATTTAATGAAATTTGATACTGAATTCTTTGGCTATAGTTTGTAAATTTCTCCTATCGTGTATGTTTTTCATTATAAAAATTCAAAGAAAATGATTTTGAAGTGAGTAGCAACCTTTCACAAAATAATTTTCATACCACTTTTGATCCCTGTGAGCGGTTGGTGGGGATTTGTATTTTATTTAATTGTGATGCTTTAGGTTCAATATAATTATTTTTTCAGCATCTGGGTACTTTGAAGGTTCCTGGAAAGCAGATGTCTGCGCTATCTTGGGAAGGAGGTGGACTGAAAATTGCACTAGCTGTTGATTCTTTCATATATTTTGCAAATATTCGACCTGATTATAAGGTGAGTGTTATGAGTAGTTGTAAAGAAAAAAAATTTTATGGAATAATTTTGTTACAGCTCACAGTTCACTATCTGTTTCTTGCATGTATTCATAGCCACTCTGTTTTAGAAACCAGCTGAAAGGAAGCTTTTTTAGTGTGAAGACCTTAGGACTAGTAAACTTTTCTAGAATACTATACATAATTAGTAAAATTACTCCAACAGTCAGGGTCTCAGCAGGAAACAGATGGCTCACTCAAAGGACTAATTGAAGAGGGTTGATGAAGGGTTTATTACAGAGGTGTGGGCAGGGTTAAGTGGACCAGCAAGGGATGACAAAGCAAGCATCCAGGGACTAGCAGCATTGGGCAATGTAAGGAAGTATTGTTCCTGGACCCCACGAGAGCTGTGGCTGTGCAGGAGGGGCTGCCCTGCAGGAGCACAGCCACTGCCAGCTGGCCTGGCAGAGAGAGACTGGGGGAATAAATACGTCAGTTCGTCTCTCTACCTACTGGTGCCTTCTATTGGCCAAACCCAACTGGAAACCAGAAGGCAAGGTCACCCAGGTAATGGAGTTCGTAGAGGTCAGCCTCCAGGGTACAGAGCAGGTTAGAGAAGGGCAGAGTATGGATCAGAAGGGGAAAGTAGGATAAGCAGCATAATGACTAATCAATATTTTATCTTCAATTTAACGTTTGATCCAAAACAAGCTCTGAAGTATGAGATTGATCTGGTAAACTACTAAGAATATTTGTTATGAAAAACTTCTGTATCTAATTTTTAAAGGGCAAAGCACCTTGGAGAAATGGGTGACTTTAGGACTAGGGCAGGGAAAATACAAGATAAGTCAATACTGGAGCATCTTAGAGTGCCAGAAAGGAAGAAAGTGCTCAGAAAACGAAAGGATGGGGGCATGTCAAAGCGGCAGGGGACTAACTAGAAAGAGCTCCCAATGGCCAAAGCTGGGACAATTAGAGCAACAAAATGAATGATGTTACGTTGGATTGTAACCCACATTATAAAACAAATGTCCGTGAGTACAAACTGATATAAATTACTTACATGAATAAATGAGGAGAGGAAGCAAATCTTCCTTATAGAAGTGTTTTAATTTACTTAGACACCCCCTCCCCAGGAGGTGGAGCATAGTCCCCGTTCCCCTAACTGGAGTGTGGGCTGCATTTAGTGACTCACTTCCAAACGACAGAGTATGGAAAGGGGAAAACAGAGAGTAACTTCCCAGTGGAGACACTGTGAGACAAGACCTCGTCCAGGTGATCAAGGTTAGCATCATGTGGATATCACATACCCCTGATGTGACATGAGAAGAGCACTTCACTTCTGTTGTGGTCTTCCTAAAAACTGATAGTCCCAATCTAAGCATGAGGAAAGCATTGGACAAACCCAAATTGAGGGACACTCTGCACAATACCTGAGCATACTCTTCAAAACTGTCAAGGCCATCAAAAACAAGGAAAGACTGAGAACCCGTCACAGCCCAGAGAAGTCTAAGGAGACATGAAAACTAAATATAATGTATCCCAAATGGGATTCTGGAATGGAAAAAGGACATTAGGGAAAAATTAATGAAATCCAAATAAAGTGTGGCGTTTAGTTCACAGTAATGTGTCAGTGTTGGTTTCTTAGTCGTGACAAATGTACTGTGGTAACAAAAGATGTTAACAATGGAGGAAAATGGTAAGGAGTATTAGGGAACTCTGTACTATCTTTGCAGCTTTTGTATGAATCTAAAATTATTTTAAGGTAAAGAGTTTATTTTAAAAGGTATTCATGGTATAAAAAGTAAATATGGCTTACTTTGAATGGTAACACACAGCCATAATAATGTTGACACTGAATATTGGTTTATTCAAAATTATATATAAATATGTTGGGAGAGGGAAAGTTCTAAGTGTTTAAGTTCCGTAATCAATATATATACGATATTGAGATAAACACCAAACACTACAGCTAAAAGAGTTGTAAATGGCTACCCTGGGGAGGAAATTAGGCAAAGGGGTCTGCTTTCTGTTTTTGTTTTAAATAAGCCATGTACAATTATTTGACTATACACTATGTGTATCTGTTTCTCTGATAAAATTAAATATAAAAAATGTGGATGGGGGAGAAGTGGCAAAGCGTCTGTTTTTGAATTTTGGCTTGGGGACCTGGAATTAAACTTTTGACGGGAATCACTCTTCCTTTGTCCCCTGTGCAGCTATTATTGACTATTGAAAATCTGACATTTTTACCACCGAAGCTTAAATCTTACAAATTAAAGTAAGGAAAGTTAAACAAACTAAACTTACTTTTGCAGTACTTCTTTGTATTATAACTGTCTGTATTACTCTTAGATTTTTTTGTTATTTTAGTGAGAAAAAGTATTAAGCTGAATGTTCAGTCCTTCTGTCTTCAATTTCTGAAGAATATATTTTTTCAGCACTGATAAACCAAATATCTGCAATATTTCTGGAGTGAAAATATAATAATGTGATTTTTCTTTCCCAATGTTAAATGTCCTTTTTCCCTTTCTCTCCCTTCTTCCCTCTTTCTGTTACCTTCCTTTCTTCCTAGTGGGGTTATTGCTCAAATACTGTAGTTTATGCTTATACCAGACCTGATCGTCCTGAGTACTGTGTTATCTTTTGGGATACGAAAAACAATGAGAAATATGTTAAATATGTGAAGAGTCTCATTTCTATTACTACCTGTGGAGATTTCTGCATTTTGGCTACGAAAGCTGATGAAAATCATCCTCAGGTAGGTGTTCGTTGATGTCTTAAAACTTAGATGGGTTAGCTGCTTGGCAAAATTGGGCTATAGTTATCTTCTTCTCAAGCATGGCCCCTATACTGGCAGGTACAGCAAAGTATTGGATCTATTGGACATGTCTGTCTAGACCTCTGTTTTGGAGAACTATGTGATTCTATTGGTTCTGTGTACCCTGGTGTTTTCCTCCAGTCAGCTAATCGATTGGCAGTTCATATTGACCAGTGCAGTACTGAAGCTTTTTGTCTCCTAAATATACTTAAAATACCACATTCCTTTTCCAAGTTAAAATTCCAGGCAAAAATGAATATCCAGATGTCTAGAATAAATGCTCAAGAAATTATGTAACAATGACTATTATAACACTTGGGTAGCTGTGACATTGAGAAATATACTTTTATTTGGAGTTATATTGCTTTAAAAATCAGTCTCATAGCATAGAATAAATAAGAAAATAATGCCTTTTTAAAAAGTATGCTGACAATTTAAATATTTGCAGAAGCATATAAATTTTTTAAAAAAGGACTACTATTGTCTTTGGCTGAGTTATAAATTATTTCATTTCATTAAAAAGTATAGAATTTTTGGTTTAAGGTGGCCATTTGAGCAGTCATGTTTGGCTCTGTTCTCTCCTGAAACTCACTAAAAGAACATAAAGGTATTTTTTAAAAAGTCAAGCCCATAGGGACCAGAAAAGGAGAGGAAACGGCAACACAGTTTTGGAAGTTAGAGAGTAGGTGGATTATGGTAATTACCTTAGCAGACCTAAGAAAGCTGAATCTCAAGTCATCAGTGGGGAAAGCAAAGAAGCAACCAGTTTACATCACAGAATCCCAAAGAGACACAGGACTTGATGGTACCTGGTAGAGAAAGAAACAAACAGAAGAGCAATTTGGAAGTACCAGAGATTGTGCAGGAAGGAGAAAACTTAAAAAAAAAAAATATATATATATATATAATATGTATAATATATATATAAAAAAGCAGGTTCCTAGATGCCCTTCCATCTACTGAACCCCTAGGCAGCTGTCCTTCTATCACCTGGGGAGCCTGGGGTTCACTCTCCAGAGAGGTTGAAAAGAATCTCTGCGCTGAAGGGTGCCAAGCAGAGGTAAGGGTGGAGGAAATCTGCTGAAAACAAGGCAATGCAATGAAAAGTTGACCACTCAATATCCCCTATCGTCTTTCCCACTTGGTTCCCAGAGCACTGGCAGCTAACCATAACTCTCAGGTAGGAGATTCGAAGAGTCCTTTCTGGAGAATCTGACCAGTTCAAGAGAAGAACCTCTAAAAGCACTCATATTGGGAGCCCCCAAGGAAGCATCCCTGCCCAGTCCCCTTGTGAAAACCAGAGTCAGTGAGGCCCACCCGGAAACAAATAGATTCCAAACAGCTTTTTAGTGTCACACTCTATAAGCATGTAGACAAGGATTATCAGACAGTTGAGGAAAATATCTAATTTAACAGACAGACACCAAAAATAAACCCAAGGAGAAAAGAGCTGGGAGGAAGCAGAGACTGCAGAAGAAGAACACTTCAAAGAAACATCATTTCAAATTATCTTCAGAGAGTTAAGAGGTATTACATCCATAAAACCAGAAAAGGATACTATAGAAAAGGAAGTTTTTGGAAATTATAAATATGATAACAACAATAAAAAATTTGGCAGGAGAGTTAGAGGATAAAATGAAGAAAAACTATAAAGTGGAGTAAAAAGGAGATGGAAAGCAGGAGTGAAAAGATAAGAAATTAGAGGACCAATCCTGGAGGTTTAGCATTTGAATAATAGTTCTAAAACGAGTGAACAGGCAAAATGGAGGAGAGTAATTCTGAAAAAAAAAAAAAAAATTCAAGAAAATTTCCCTTGAGTTTCCAGATTGAAAGTGACTAGCTCAGTGAATAAAAATATTTCCACATCAAGGCACATCATTGTGAAATTTCAAAACACTGGGGATAAAAAGAAGATCCTGCAAATTTTCACAAAGGAAAAACAGACTTCATAGGATCAGGTTTCATAATGGCATTTGACTTGTCAACAGCAGTACTTTGGAGAATTGCTTTCAAAACTCCAAAGGAAAATGATTTCCCATCTTGAATTCCATATCTTAAGCAAACTACTAATTAAATTCAAGGTAGAATAAAGACATTTTTAGATGTACAAGGTCACCAAAAATTTACCTTCCAAGCTTCCTTATCTTAGAAAGTTACTTCAGGATATGGTCTACCAAAATGAGGAATAAAGCAAGACAGAGGAGGAAAGAGGATGACCCAACAGCAATGGTGAAGAGTGGCACCAGCTGACAGTTGTGCACATGCCCAGGGAGTTATCATATGAGAGCAGGCCACGTGGTTCCAAAAGAAATTCAAGATGAAATTAATAGAATACTTAATGTGGGTGAACATTTGAGGGAAGACATACATAACTGGGGGTAACTGGGGACTTGAGTTAGTAATAAATACAGAGAAAACTAATGAAAGAGAAAAAATAAAGACAATTAACAATTAGAGGGAAAGCAAAATATGCTTGAAAGGAGAATAAATCATGATATACTTGACCCAGCTTTGAATAGCATTTACATAGTCAAAATGATGTACTCAGTGGATTTTTTTTAATTAAAAAAACTTTTAACTGAAGCATAATAAACATATTAAACCCTAAATTCTAATCTAACAAAATTATAAGTGGAAAGATGGAGGGATGGAAGTGTGTTTCTGTTTGATGGGAGCCTGGCGAAGCGGGTGAAAGAGAGCCATATACTTTATCATTGATAGTGGAATTCAATAGATAATGCCCCGAATTGAAACAAAACGAAACAAGAAGTAGCATCGTAAACGTGTTACTTTGGTTTGTGGAGGTACATATCAAAAGGATGAGTTAAAGGAGCTGAAAGTAATTACTCTAGGAGGCAGGAAGTGGGAAGTTAGGGGGGACTTTTATTTGTAGTAAGAAGTCTTCTGGAACTATTTGATTTTTTTTTTTTTTTTTTTTTTTTTTTGTGGGGAAGACCAGCCCTGAGCTAACATCCGTTGCCAATCCTCCCCTTTTTGCTGAGGAAGACTGGCCCTGGGCTAACATCGTGCCCATCTTCCTCCACTTTATATGGGACGCCGCCTCGGCATGGCCGACAGGCAGTGCATCTGCGGGCGCCTGGGATCCGAACTCGCGAACCCTGGGCTGCCAAGCGCGGACTAAACCGCTGCGCCACCGGGCGGCATATAAATGATAAGTAAATTTAAAAAATACAAGTTATTTGTGGTAGTTTGTGGTGATAAGCTTATTTTAAGTAGTAGAAGAATAAATTACATTTTAGTATAATTTTTCATTTAGTTTACATTTATGAAATGAAACAAATTTTATTTGAGATGCTGAGAAAAGAAAGACAAAGTCTATAAGTAAATAGGACGTGGAGAATTGGTTACTTGAAATCATTGTGCTAATCAGTAAAATGTCTAAGGAAAATAGTATTCTTAGTACAAGAAATAGAAAAGGTGACTAACAGGAAAAACAAATGATCACTTCAGAATAATGTGATGTTAAATGTGCACTATGCTTGGTTAGTTTTCCTCATATTAATCATTGATGATTATTTGTGTATGTGTTAACTAATGGGCATTTTAAGTCATTTTCACTAGGTTGGATTATGTTTTTTCTGAATTAACTGAATTTTTCTGAATTTCTCATGTCATTTATATATTGCTTCAAAGGAGGAGAACGAGATGGAAACATTTGGTGCAACGGTAACGATGAAGTTAGCTCTGATATAGCTGATTGTAGGATAAAAATTAGTTTTGAGGTAATAGCTGATCAGGAATTTTAGAAGTATAAATAGTGACAAGTAGCTAGTGTACTTATGTTTCTTAAGTGGCCTCTTAAAAACCACTGTGTTCCATTATATTGAGAAATCAGCCTTGGTTTAATTTGAATTCATATTTCTTTATTTTTAATGCCGTAGATTATCTTTATATTTGTCTGCTATTCTTTGCACTTAAAAATTTTATCAATTATTTCCCAGTTAGTGATACTTGAAAAAGAAATAAGCATATGTTTAGCATTATGTCCTTTGTTGTACGTGAGCAGGAGTTCTGATACTCTTTTTGTTTTATTTGTTCACAGTTTGTGCTAGTTCTTTGTAATTCTATTGGCACACCCTTGGATCCCAAATACATTGATATTGGTAAGAAAATGTTAATATTTATTCCCTCTTCAATCAAGTTTTATTTGTAAAACTAATTTAAAAACCTAGCAATGGTATTATTAATTAGAATGGTATTCTTTAAAACAAGGATGAGCATACTTCTTGGTTTGCCAGGTCCCATACCAGTGTATGCCTGTTGTCATGGTAAAATTATTAGTAACGCTCAATTTTCTTGGAAGTATCCTGGCTAATACAGTTGATTATAAGGTTACTCTATCTAAAATCCACAATAACCTCACAACTGCTATACTGCCATCATTTGCTTTAAATGGGAAATATAATTGTATAGGAATTGGTATGCAAAGTAATGATTAGTATGTAATAAACTGAGGATTATAGAAAGAATTTTGCCATCAACTCTCTTTTATTATTAATACACTGCTTGTAAATATCTCTCTTCCATAAAAAACACTTCAGCTGCTTGTAAAAGTGAATTTTCCCTTTCCAGACTTTTCTAATGAAATCAGTCTATTAGTAGGGACAGCTTTCAAAAATTCTTGACTTTTTGTTTTCAGAAGATATCTGTTACTTCAGATTTACCATTCCCTCTATTCAGTAGCTACGAAAGGAATATTAAAAAAATTTCAAATCTTATTCTAAGTATTTTGTTAAAATTCATTATCAAATATTTTGTTGCCATTTCACTATAACTCCCCAAAGTAATGATTTTCTTATAAAGCAAATGAGTAGTTTATTTATTTATTTTTTATGGCCAATTAATTATTTTTATTTTATTATTATTTTTTTTATTGATGTCCTAATAGTTTATAACACTGTGGGGTTTTAGTTGTACATTATTATTTGTCCGTCACCATGTGGATGCATCCCTTCACCCCTTGTGCCCACCCCCCACCCCCTTCCCCTTGGTAACCACCAAACAGTTCTCTCTGTCCGTGTGTTCATTTATATTCCATATATGAGTGAGTTCATGCAGTGTCTGTCCTTCTCTCTCTGACTTATTTCACTTAACATAATACCCTCAAGGTCCATCCATGTTGTTGCAAATGGGACAATTCTGTCTTTTCTTATGGCTGAGTAGTATTCCATTGTATATATATACCACATCTTCTTTATCCAGTCATCAGTCGAGGGACACTTGGGTTACTTCCACTTCTTGGCTATAGTGAATAATGCTGCAATGAACATGGGGGTGCATAAGCCTCTTGGGATGGTTGATTTCATGTCCGTTGGGTAGATGCCCAAGAGTGGGATTGCTGGATCTTAAGGTATTACTATTTTTAATTTTTTGAGGAATCTCCATACTGTTTTCCATAGAGGCTGCAGCAGTAGCAAATGAGTAGTTTATTGGATATGGTATTAGAAAAATTATTAGGTTTGAAAAATTGAAAACCCATGGAATTATTTTCTGACTCTGAGAACTAGTCTTTTCTTTTTTCCAGATTTCACATTGAGCCTTAACCATCAAATCTTAGTGTCTGCCTTCTAAGTATTTGTATTTTGCTAAGCTCTTTAGGTGATACAAGCAAATGTGAGAAATACTTACTGGCCTCAAAGATTTTATGCTGTAGGGTCATGGTAACACCTCTATTTATTGAAACTTTTCAACTTCATGTCTAATGCTCATTGTTACATAGGTATGTTTATATGTTTCTCTATTTACAAACATGCGTAAATGTTAGTGTTCCTTGTTAAAAGGCTTAGCTTAAAATTATTACAGACTATTGTCACATGTATATCTTCTATTTATTAGAAACGTCACAGTCTCTAAGACATGAATTCTGTCAATCTTCGGATTATATACTTTTTCTGTTAATATCAAAAGTTTTAACATAGAATCATAATGATGATAGGGTTTGCCTCAAAGTAATTTTGGTCACAAGTATTCTATGTTTTAATAAAGCCAGATGTAAATCCTTCACCTTCATAAAATGGCAAATGCTTGAGGGCATGATTATTTGTATTTTTGAGTCTTGAAACTTTTTTTTTGCAGTCTCGCTGGCTGAAATTTTAACAAACAGTTCTTTCATTGGTCTGCAGTAAACTCAGCCAAAGACTCAACATTTTGTTTCATACATATCCTGTAAAATTCCTTTTTTAACTCTCTATGTTAAATTTTCATGAGGACTAGAGGCTAAAGCAAAAAAAAAATCATGTAATTAGTATTGTTCTAGAAAGTGTAATGTTTGTTTTGTCATCTACTCTTTCTCCCGACAATCTCTATAGAAACTTTTAAAAAGAACTTTCTGCATTATTAGAGAGGTTTAGTTGTGGGGCTTTGTTGTACAGTACACGTAGGAGTTAGGTACCCCTTTTTGTGCTCTTCCTCTGAGCTCTCAGAATACCTTTGGTGTGCTTCTGTCCAAATCACTTATCTGCACTGTGGTTATTGGTTTTCTTGTCTGTCTTCCCCACAAGATTTTGAGCTTCTTAAAGATCTGTGTCTTATTCAGTTCTGTATCCCCACTGCGTAACACTGTGCTTGCCCCATAACAAATGTTTATTAAATGTATGAAAATATTTAAAATATAATCCATTACTTTAGCAAACCATCAGTGGGTATATACTTTTTCAGGTACTGTACTGGGAACGATAAGAAATTATGATATTTCCTATAGGATATCTAAACAAATAATTAAAATATAGTTAATCTGTGGGTCAATGACTCTTGCTCCCTGGCTGTGTGCTCGGGGTTGTGCTGGGTGCTAGATAAGTGGATATCGGTGCATGAGGATGTCAGGGGCATCTGTTCTACCTAGAGAAAGTTTCATTTGCACCGAGGTTTGAAGGGTAAGTATTTCCTCAGGTGACATTTTAAGGAGAGAAAACAGCATTTGCAGAGGAATGAAGGCATGAAAGGTGCCTGGAGAGTACCGGGTGCCGTGCTGCAGCCGTTCTGGCGGGAGCCTGTGGGCGCTTTCTGATCGTGGTCTGTGATGTGCGCTGAGTCTTCACATGTTCCAGAGCGTGGCGATTTGATGAAAACACTTCAGTGCAACTGTAGTTTACCAGCCCTTTACAAGGCTGAGAAATGAATAAGTAGGAAAGTGGGGGAACATGACAGATGCAGACATTTATTTCAGGCTCAACGTTAAAATATTACAAGCAGGCTTTACTTATATGTGAATTCCTAGATTGTTTTAAATTATTTTACACCGTTGCTTGGCTAGTAACTACTACGTATTAAGCGTTACAAAGTTCCAGTAATGAAAGCATAATTACTTCTTTAAAATTTTTTTCCAATAATCTTTCCAGATATTTTGAATTTTATTCTTTCCAGATATTGATTGAATAGTTGAGAAGGACATGAAGTGCTTTTATCCTGGTTGTGTTTTTTCCTAAAATATTCTATCTGTTAAAATTTGGTCTTCTAAATTTTTCCTAGAGGCTTAGTTCTAGGAAACTAAGAACTAATACATCTGAATGGGATGGATCTTTTAATAAAGATCTAGCATAATTTATGTAGATAGGATTATCTACCCATGTGAATTTGCTGAAATTACTGCCATACTGATTCAAAAGAACATATGTTTTAGATATATTTGTATTTGCTTTTTGCATTGACTAGTGGATTTGTATATGGTTTTATTATAAAAACCTATGTAGGTAATAAAAGTAAAAGCAGTAACAGCGACTACACCTAACACTTACTAACCCTTAATGAGAGGCAGTAAGCCATAGTAGTTAAGAGTGCAGATTCTAGAGCCAGATTAAGTGGCTTTGTGTACTAGTTTCTACCACTTTCTATCTGTGCAACTTCACCAAGTTATTTAACCATTCCATCCTTCAGTTCCTTTATCTGCTAAATGGGGATAATAATAATCCCTATCTCACAGGGTGGTTGTGGGTTAATATATGTAATATATTAATTATATAATAATATAACTATATAATTATAATTAATATAACTATATTAAAATATATGCCTGGCATTTTTTAAAATTAAATAAATATTGGCTTTTAAAATTATTATTATTAAGCATTGATTCTATGCCAGGCACTGTACTATGCTTTATATTTATTATCTTTTTTAATCCTTAAAGCAGCTCTATAAGGTTGGTATTATTATCATCTTAAATTTGCGGTAAGTAAATTGAGGTTCTGAGAGAATAAAAGTATGGAATTTATCTAAGAGGGCACAGAGTTAGCAAGTGCCTGTGATTTGAATCCAAGGAGCCTGACTCTTATTATGAACCACTCACATTTTAATTTTGAATTAATCAGGCTAATGATAAACTCGTGATTATTTAGGATGTATCAAAAAGAAAGGAACTTGACAATAATTTATAATTGTAGGTAAACAATGGTTAGAAAAATGCTTTTATATAAAAGGAAAAATTGTATTTTATTAGAAAGCAGTTAAGGTTTGTTCACTTCACTTCACACTAACGGCATGATAGTTAGCAGCATCGGAGTACCCATGGTAGAATTAACTAAATATTTAGCAAATGTCTTATGATTTAGTAAAGACAGAGTCAGAGAAAGCTGAGCGAAGCCTGGGCCTGGTATGCTGTTTCATCCTGCTCTGCGCTCCGCGGGGCTTGGCTGTTCTCCTGGATGGGTTTTCAGCAAATGGTTCCCCACAGGAAAGGCCTCTAGCTCCCTCTAGAGTTCACTTATGGTACACATTTTGAATAGAAAAATCATGACAATTGTAACGACAAAGAGTTTTTTAGTATGAGTCAACTATGCTGAGCTATTTAGAATATAAAAATTCTTGAATTTGAATCCCCAAGTTGTTAATCTACTCAATTAGCAGCATACCATCAGTCTAGTTTTTAATTCTTTTTTCAGTTTCTAAGTCTCTTACTGCCTTAAATGTCCTTTATTTGGACTATGGCAAGAACTCCATAAATGGTAGCTGCTGTTAACACTGTTCCTTTATTCTGGCCATATTAATGATTCCTTTGCACAATATTTATAAATAGAAAAATAAGGTTTGCACCATTTTAATTATTCACAAATTTAGAAAACAGGTACTAAAATGATTTTATGAAGGAGTTCTTTTATTTTTATATGCTTTGTGTGAATGTGTATGTTTAATATTATGTTGTTTATTTTGTGTTTTGTGACCTTGGCAAGTTATCTTACTTCTTAAATCCTCCATTTCTTTGTCTGTAAGATGGATTTGATGAGACTATTTACTTCATAAAAGAGTACACAGTAGGAGCTTAATTAAATGTTCTCTAAAAAACAGAACAGATGAAAAAAAGCTGTATGTTTAGGAGAATATATTCCTAAATTAGGAAGGAACTTTGGAGAATTTTATTTTCTAAATTAACAAGGAATTATAAGCCATATGATATCAGAGGAAAAGATAAAGGCCTGAACCAAGCAGTAATGGGAGTAGGGATGGGAGGAAGGAGTGGGATTTTATTTATCCATTCGTCAGTTAATGGACATTTGGGTTGTTTCTACTTTTCGGCTATTATGAATAATGCTGTTATGAACATTTGTTTTGAGTTTTTGAATGAACATGTGTTCTTTTCTCTTGAGTATATACTTAGGAGTGGAATTACTGGGACATATGATAACTCTTATCTTTAACATTTTGTGTAACCAACAAGCTGTTTTTCTGCGTGGATGCACCAATTTACATTCCTACCATTTCTCTACATCCTTTCCAACACTCACTTATTATTGTCTGACTTCTTGAGTCTAGCCATCCTAGTGGGTATGAAGTGGTATCTCATTGTGGTTTTGATTTGCAGTTCCCTGATGGCTAATGACGTTGGGCATCTTTTCATTTGCTTATTGGCCGTTTATATATCTTTACTGGAGAAATGTCTATTCAAATCCTTTGCCCATTTTTCAATTGGACTATTTGTCTTTTTATTATTGAGTTATAAGAGTTCTTTACATAGTCTAGATATAATTCCTTATCACATATATGATTTCCAAATATTTTCTCCCATTTGTGGGTTGTCTTTTCATTTTTTTGATGGAGTCCTTTAAAGCACAAATGTTTTTCATTTTGATGAAGTCCAGTTTATCTACTTTTTCTTTTGTTGCTTGTGCTTTTGGTGTCATATCTAAGAAATTATTGCCTAACCCAAGGTCACAAAGATTTATTCCTAAGTCTTCTTCTAAGAGTTCTATAGTTTTAGCTCTTACATTTAGGTTTTTGATCCATTTTGATTTAATATTTTTGCATGGTCCTACAAGCTTTTGATTCTTTTCTGATTTCAGAGACTCTGGGGTATATTTTCTGTAAAATGAGGGGTTGGCCTCAATGATTATTGAAGTCCTTTGCAGCACAAACATTCTGCGATTCTGTGTAACTGTAACCTAATTGTCTTAATATTCTTTTTAATAGTACCATTATTTGTTGCAATGACAAAAACCCATGTGATAGCAGCTTCAAAAGAAGCATTTTATACCTGGCAATATCGTGTGGCAAAGAAGCTCACAGCGTTGGAAATTAATCAGATCACACGGTCTCGAAAAGAAGGGAGAGAAAGGTATATCTTCTGATGCATATTTTTTAGCTCAACCATATCACACTTAAATCAGACATAGTTAATTAGAAATTGCAATGCTTGGGAACTACAAATTGTTTTGATTACTAGAAATAACGTTTTCCCATTAATTTGAAAATCTTTCAAATTTATCTATTTAAATTTATCAAAATCCAAGAGCTGTAGCATGGTATAATAAAATAAAGCCCTTAGAGGTAAATACTGGAAATCTATGTTTTTATAAAGAAATGGCTATTCTTGCTCATCCACCCCACCGTATTAGGGTTATTATGCTGTACTGAAATATGATTGTTCAGCTGAGTTCTGAATGTCTAACCAAAGCTTCCTTGCTAGGGGTTAGTGGTGCAGGAGGGTGGGGTGATTCTAGTATCCGTTACCGTGGGAGAGGTAAGGTCGTTAGACAGATATGGAGGAGGTCTTTAGGTGGGGTGAACTGGCCACTTGGCTTCTTTCTCTTGACCTGGATTCCAGGGAGTCTGGGGTTGGAACTATTTCTGGTAAGTAGGGGTAAAGAGGGCTCTACCACACAGAGAGCTTAGTAGCCAGGATGGAGGGATTCCCTATAGTAAGTCTCAAGGTGCAGGTGCATTTGCTGTGTTTGTAAGTTATATTGTCTCTGTTAGTGATACTCTATGTTTGTTGCTCTTTTTTTGTTACCCTAAGCTTTTAAGTAAAGCATTTTGCTCAATGTTTTAACCTAATGGTTCTTAATGAGAGCACAGGCCTGTGTTGGTGCGGATGAGCAGTGGAGAGTCAGGTCAGAAATCCCAGGTTCCTTTTTCAAATCTTCCCTCATGTGTACTTGAGATCTTAATGCAATCTTCCCTTCCCTTTCAGGCTCACTTATATGCTAAGAGAGGAGATATGTCCCCAGTAAAAGTATTTGAATATAGGAATTCTTGTGGAAGCAGAAAAGAAACAGTTGAAAAGTACCATATCTTGCCTTCTCAGTAGTTCTGAGGGATGAAATGGAAAGAATCTTTGTCCTCTTTGAGGATAGCTTGTGGCAGTGATATCAATAATAAGCAAGTGACCTGCAGTATGCAGGGAGAAGGTGGATCTTAGGACAAAGTTGGAGTAGAAAAGTCTAGCCTCTCCATAGAGTGAGTGTCCTCCATGAGCCAACTAAAGACATTCTGGCTTTTGTTTAAATAAAGAAGGCAGCATTTCCTTATATTTCTACCTGGGATATACTTACTAGTTTTAATGACTTTAGGCAGGTTCTCTCTGGACCTCAGTTTCCTCATCTATAAAATACGATTGATGGTGGTGATAACAGCCAGCATTGACTGAGTACTTCTTATGTGCCAGATACTACAGTAGGTCTAGTCGATATTCTTATTATTCCTGTTTCACAGAGAGGAAACTGAGACACATGAGCTTAAATTATTTGTCAGAGGTCACCAGCTGATAAGTAGAGATGGGACATAAGGCCAGATTTTTCTGGCTCTGAACCACTTTGCTCAGATTGGCCTTTCGTGTAGTACCCTACTTGTTTTGAGAAAACGAGGTGGGTCAAATGATCACTTGAGAGACTCCAGTTCTAATCTTTGACTTTTATTTTGTGATAACTAAGTAGAAGTAGTAACTGGATACACTTAATAGAAATGTATTAAAATACAGAAATGTGGGACCTCTAAACTGATACACCTCTCTGCATTTAATACATTTCTATTAAAATTATTTAACATTTGATCTCATTACATTGATGAAAGTACAATCATGATTTCCATTTAACAATGATAAACTTTCATGGTATTTTAAGTACAGAAAACGGCATGATTTTCCTGTGATTATATTACAGCTACAATTTCTTGAATCCCTTTTATGTGTCAGCCTCTGTGCTTATGTGCTTTATAAACATTTTGCTTATACCTCTCAAAAAGCCTGCAAAGGGGGAATTGTTACTCTTATTTTACAGATGGAGAAATGGAGGCTCAGAGAAATTAAGTAAGTAGCCCAGGGCCTCGTTGCTACTCTATGGTGTATCTCCCACATCCACCTCCATTCATTTTAATATTTTTTTTCAGTGGACATTATAGAGCACCTGACAATGTGTGGCACTGTGCTAGGCACTGGAGATACAGTCTTTGCCTCCAGAAAACTCACCATCTAGTAGGAGAGACAAGTAAACTAGCAGTGATACTGTGGTGTGAATAAGTATTATAATAAAGGTATCAGAGATGGCAGAAGTCTAAAAGTGGTGCATCTTTGTAACACAGTAAGCATAGGGAAGGATTCTTTACTATAGAACAAAAATTCCATTAATTAGAGCTCCCCAAATACATTTGAGTTTTACCCTTGAGTTTACACTGATAGAAGGGAAATTATGGAGAAACAACATAGAAACTTACTGTATTAGAAGTTACTGCTAACTAATGTTCATTTGGAGAGTAAGGTAAAATCTCTCTTGGGGCTTAATGAAGTTCATTGGAAATATGTGATTCAATGTTTGAATATATTTTTGGCACAGCCTTCAGGAGCTTATCACTTGTATACTTAGTAAACACCGAGTAGATGGTTTCTACCTTTATAAGACTGAGCTGTGTGAAGAACTCTTTAAAACAATCAGGACATTTATATTAAGTAACAGTATTCACTGGTGTCATCTGATCCTTTAATTGTTCTGGAGATTATGAAATAGTATAACTTATTTTTCTTTCTTTGAAATTCTTATCTTTTGTTTCAGAATTTATCATGTTGATGATACTCCTTCTGGATCAGTGGATGGGGTGCTTGATTATAGTAAAGCCATTCAAGTAGGTGATTTTACTTTTGCTAGCATGTGTTAATATCTGTAGATTTGGTAATACTGTAATTTTATTTTGTGACCTGGAAAAGAATTTGTTTCCAGTCAATAGCATATTATTCTAGAATTCTTTAAAAAATTTTCTATTCTGAAACACTTCTTCTAGATCTACTGTTTTCTTTCTTCTTTTGATTTTTAAAAACATTTTATTTTGAAATAATTATAGGCTCAAAGGAAGTCACAAAAATAGCACATAGAACCTCTTTACCCAGCTTCCCTCAATGGTGATAGCTTATATAACTAGTATAATATCAAGATCAGGAAATTGACATTGGTATGATACTGTTAAGTAGACTTCAACCTTATTCAGTTTTGACTAGTTTTTACAGGTACACGTGCGAGCAAGTGTGTGTGTAGTTTTATGTAATTTTATCATCATAAAGGAACTTGCCTCTTGCTACTTCTTCATTTTCACACCCACTTTCCACACCTATCCCTGTCCCCTGGCAACCACTAATCTGTTTCCATTTCTGTAGTTTTGTCACTTTCAGAATATTTTATGAATGGAATCATACAGCATGTAACCTTTGAGATTGGCTTTTTTTCACTAAGCAGAATGCTCTTGAGATCCGTCTGGCTGTTGCAGTGCCATCTCCCCTTCCTCGTTTTGGCACACGCTGCCATCTGTCCGTCTTCCGCCGTCCATTCATCTGTTATGACTAAGCTGAGGTTTTTGCCTCCTTGCCCACTTTAGGATGCTAGATGCTCCTTCCTCTGTGCTCTCCTGACTCCTGTGTGTACCTCTACTGTTACCCTGCTGTACTGGAATTAGGTGTTCGGTTCACTGGCTTCCCCAGTAGACTTGGGAGTAATCCCTGAGGGGAAAGGTTTCACTCAAGTATCTCCGGTGCTTAGTTCAGTATCTGGCGTATGGTAGGTGCTCGGGAAGTAAATGTTTAAGTTAATAATGATGTTGTTGAAGTATTCTTAGTGAATTTATACTACATTATACCAGATTAGTTATTCAATAAATACTTGGTAAAGAATAACAATTGATTTATTTTAGGGCACAAGGGATCCAATTTGTGCCATAACTGCATCTGATAAGACATTGATTGTGGTAAGTTGTAAAGAAAAAACTTATTTGTGAATAATTGTTTGAATTGTAAAAATAGAGTAATGCAATATGTTTTGGATTTTAATATCATCTGTGGGCACCTCAGGTTTTACTCAGTCCAACATAGCAAATAGAAAGTTTTAAAGATTGCCTCACAAATTGTTAATCATTTGCAAAAAGAGCTGTTTGTAAAAACAGTAGATTGGGGGCCAGCTGAAGAGTTTGACACTGGGTCGAAGGAGCCCTCTAAAAGGTTGGCAGATATGGAACAGATCAGATGGTGGGTGTAGATCTTAGAAAGTTTCCTCCTCTATGTGACCTGCTATTTTCTATTGGAGAAAGTGCTTTGGCTCAGCTACTTTCATAAGACTTAGAATGAAGAGGTGGTGTGTTTGCTAGCCAATAAAGAAGTCCTTGGCAAATTTTTGCTGAATTTTTCAAATGAAATCAGTGTTACAGTGTCTTTTCTTGAGCTCTGACATTTGAAAATATTAATTTTAGAGATAAATATTTACTTTAATATAGTAATGCTAGTGGAGTTGTTGAGTTTGAATTATGTAAACAGAACTTTAACAGCATATATTTCCAGTGCTAGTTACCTTCTTTAGCCATTAGCTAATTTTATGGGGAAAAAAATCTTAAGAACCTAGTATTCATTTTTCCTCACTAAATGAATTTGGAGTATGTTTTAAGCTGGTTATCTAGTCAGATCTGTGGAGTCTCTTGTTTTCTTTTTAGAGTCTTTGCTATATGGCAGGGTTTTTTTGTTGTGTTAGTTGTGTTTCTGTCATTTGCAGAAAAAAATAACATGCAACTCAGATCAATCACAACAATTGACGTAATTCCTAAACGACAGAGTCTACCTATAAGAAATGCACTCAAATAGTTTTAATGTGAGCCAAAAATTTTAATGGAGTAGATATCTTCTGCGTTTAAAACTGCTTTCCACTGTTGAAATGTAAGCAGTTTTTAGAACCATTGCTTTTTAAACTTTTGAAGCCACGGGACCCCGTTTTTAAAAACAAAATCTTATTTCATACTCCAATATTGAATCTTTTAAAGCCTGCAGCTCCCTTTTATACATTAAGAAATATCTTTCCCCTCACTCCCCCCTCCACCCATCCTTTCTGGTAGGCTCCTCTTGAGAAGAATGCTGCAAAATCAGTGCTGCTGTGATTAGAGAGGGGAGCGGAAAGATTGGCTGAGTGGGCCCTTCCACTTTGTCCCATTGCTGTGGCCTGAGGTCCAGAAGTGTTTGAAAACCACAGCTCCTCCTGTCTGTTGCACTAACTGTTGATCTGTCAGTCTTGAGGCTTGCACAGAATTGCATAGAAACTTATATTCTGTTTTATTTTTAAACACATTAAAACTAATATTTATTGTATCACTGCTTTCTGATTATCTCCCTTTGCCACAACTTGTATCAGATTGATGGCTATGGGATAAAAATGTTGACTTTCAGTAACAACTGTTTCATGTGGTGATCTTATATTGATTTTTCATATATGTGAAATTTAATTTGATAGTTGCTTTATATTTTAGCTTTTAATGTACCCTGAATATTAAAATAGACAACTGTAAATAACCCTAGATATTTCTTCCTTGTGATGTAAGAATTTGTGTATTATTAAAGAGCTAGGTTTCTGACTTCTTTCTTGAATGTTATGTGAAAAAAATTCAATCACCTCCAGCTGCTTTAAAAAGGTTTTAGTTAAATTAGGAGATAAATTTGTGTTCAGTAACATGATTCAGTATCAGAATTGGGAATTCACCATGACACCATCACTTTGGTTTTGAAACAAATGTATGAACATATCGAGAAACCTGTAGTTATAATTCAATATTATTATGGTAAATATGCTTTAGTAATCAAAAGTAATTTCCATAGGGTCGTGAATCTGGCACCATTCAGAGATACAGTCTGCCTAATGTTGGTTTGATTCAAAAATATTCCCTTAATTGTCGAGCCTACCAATTATCCTTGAATTGCAACTCTAGGTAAGTCTGAAAACTCTCTTTATGTAGATGTTAGATTTAGAAGTTATCAGTTGGGATCGTTGGATTTGTGTAATAAATGCAAAGACATGTGTTTGTTTTAAATTTGTCTTACAGTTCAGCATTGTTTTACTATACTATATTTGTATTTAAATATTTGCATTTACTATACTGTATTTGGTTTAAATGTCTTTCTCTTATTGGGCCAAATATTGCAATTCCAGTGTAATATTTTAAGTTATTTGCATACCAGTCGCTTTAATCCCTTTGGATACTTTTTTCTCATGAGGAAGCAAAATGAAAAGTAGTCCATCAAGTTTATAAAAAAGTTTTTAAAGCCATTTACTTATTTAAAGCCATTTCTACCCTATTCCCAGGTTCTGATGAACTGATTTTGAAGAAGGATAGTTATGGGTACTTATATTCGTGATCACTGATAGCCATTTGACAGTTTTTCCCCTCTCCAATTTCATTATCTGTAGTCGTCTTGCTGTCATAGACATCTCAGGAGTTCTCACTTTCTTTGACTTGGATGCCCGGGTAACAGACTGCACAGGACAGCAAATCATTGGCGAGTTGTTAAAATTGGAGCGAAAGGATGTCTGGGATATGAAGTGGGCTAAAGATAATCCTGATTTATTTGCAATGATGGAGAAGACAAGAATGTATGTTTTCAGAAACTTGGATCCTGAGGTAAAAACAAGATCATTAACAGTACATAAATAATGAGCCAAATATCAAAACCTGGATATTTCGCCTTTTTTCTTCAAGAGGTTTGTTGGGGTTGGCTGCATGAACTTCTGAAAATAAATAGTAACATTTCTGTGGAATTTAAAAATATTTAGTTTTAAGTGGGAAAAATACTCGTCCTTCAAATATTCTCTGTGTTCTCTGAAAGGCACTTGCTGAGCATTTATCTGTTCTTTTCAAAAAATGGAACCATGGTCACTAACTATATAGTCTTTATAGTTTTTCCTTGTCAAAGTTAAAAAGAAAAGAAAAGAAAAAATCAGGGGCGGCCCGGTGGCGCAGCGGTTTAGTTCGTGCTTGGCAGCCCGGGGTTCACAGGTTCGGATCCCGGGCCCCCGCCGGCGCACTGCTTGTCAGCCATGCCGTGGCGGCGTCCCATATAAAGTAGAGGGAGATGGGCACGGATGTTAGCCCAAGGCCAGTCTTCCTCAGCAAAAAGAGGAAGATTAGCAACGGTTGTTAGCTCAGGGCTGGTCTTCCTCACCAAAAAAAAGAAAAAGAAAAGAAAATCAGTAGTCTCATTTACCAAAATTGCTTGAAACAACTTAACCAAAAAAATGTGGTTTTGAAATTGCCTTGTCTGTTCATTCTCTTCTGCCTATCTATCCACCTGCTTACCTTGTCTTATATTTACATGCACTTGTCAACCTACAAAAACAGAAACCAGTTTAAGAGGCAAAGCATTTATTTGGGATCAAAGAATTGCAATTTGAGGAGCACAGATTCAGGTAGAAATCCAAATCGTGTCCTGATTACAGGAGAGGCGCTCACTCTGATATTCTTATCAATATGCAAGTCTGGACTGTGATTAATCTCTCTCTGGAGGATCAGGAAGCCCCTTTCTCACTAATTTTAAAGTTATATTTTGATTTTCTGCTTGTGGCTCACGTCAGCTAATTTTTAGACCCTGAATTTTCCTGTCGCTTATTCCACTCTGGATCAACAGTTAGCTGTTGTGTTTAGGAAATTGAAAATAATTTGAGTGGTAGCCTAATCAAAACATCGTTAAGAAGATAAATCTTTTAAGCCGTTTTTGAATTATTAATCGATTTTGAATTTGGAATTTTCTGAACTCCTGCTAACTCCACTAGTATAAATAATAAGAGATATGAGTTGATAAATGCTTTATGTCATTAACTGATTTTTGTTTGGATCCTTAGTTTCCTTCTTGGGAAGAAATTCCTTGCTTGGGCCCTTAGCTGCCAAAGATCTTCTGTAGTAATTTATTTAGTGGTAAACTATTTGCCCCTTTAATATCCTAAATTATTTTCACATTTCCCCATTTGAGCCCTTCTCAAGATCTCCGGGTTGGTAAATGACCTGATGTAATTGCTCTCAAAGGCTTTGTAAAGCTGTTAGGAGTCTTAAGGATCTTTGTAATTCTAAGACCCTGAGTAATGTTCAAAGGAAAGGCATTCTTCAATCAGGGCTGCTGCATATGACCTGTAAGCATGGGCTTCTTTCAAGGGTCCAAGGAAAATTTGACCTTTGCCACAAAACAAGAGTGGAAATTTGACAGGTAACCATCCTCTACTTGAGGATGGCAGTAGAATTCTTTTGGAATGTTAGAGTCCTTTTTCCATCCTTGGCCCCACGTGCACAAAGTCAGAAATCATATGCTCGGAGAAGCGAGAGTGCCTATTCTGCCTGGCTGCTCACGTGTGTGTAGCACACGTGGTCCATCTATTACCAAGTGAAATCTGCCTGACGGAAAGTGTTTCTTAAGTAATTTCAACAGAACAGCCTTCTTTTTTATTTAAATTTGAGTTTGTTTTCTGGCTTGGCAAGTACTTAAATTTCTATTAGGTTTAGAGCTAGGTGAATTTCTTAACAACCTTACCACTGAGTGGATGTCTTTATAAACCACACTGCGCTGTTCTTTTCATTCGTGAGGACACGGCTGGCTGTGGTCCCTGCTTGGTTAGTTACTCTGCTATCCATTCCTCTAACTGATTATCGACTGGTTGTGTAAGGACATCCTCTTCAAAATAGAACTTACTGGAGCTCCTTCAGGACATGGTATTCTGTATTATTATTCAGGAGATAAGCTATTGTTTGACAGTTAATACTGAATGTATTTTTATCCACTTGAGTATTATTATGAATTCTAAATTCATACCTTTGCTTAAGTTGTAAACCTTTTTTCAGATCGTATGTGGGAAAAGGGTGCCATTTGTGTGCAAAGTTCTAATTCACTGATAAAGCACATTTTCTTTGAGAATTTGGAAATGAGTATCTAATGTTGGTATTCCTTGCTTGATTATTTTCATCTCCAGTGACCCTCTCAAGATACTGATTCAGCTCTTTTATTCTTTTTCTTGGATCTTCTCTCTCATTGGTACTACTATTTCGTATTCCCTTCATATCTCATATTTTCATCAATCAGGCTCTCATTTTTGTACATTTGCTTCTTTTCCAAACTAGAGGTTTCCGAACTGTTGAATAAATACCTTCATATATGCATGCTAACTTATTTAGAAATTATATACATGACCTACTGCATTAAGTACCTTATGAATTATGTCCCTAAAATAGAAATTATAAAAGAATGAGAAAAAGATGAATTTTAATAGGAATAAATAAACTTTCTTTTAAAATGTCATGCTCATTGTTACCGTTTGTGCTGCCATTATTTGGTGTTTCAAGCAGAGTACACACTTTAGAGAGAGGAATCATTAACTTAGTGAATACGAGTCCCGTGTTTCAAGTAGTCTACTTGATAATTTTTATTTTTTAGCTGACTTTTCGTCAGAAAATTTGTCAGAAAATTGACTGGTTAGAATGGCACTGTTTTCACTTTGCAATGTGGCTGACCTAAGAAATTGTGCCAGGAGTAAGACAGTTGACAGTTCTGCCTTTCCTGTTTGCTTGGGCTTGCTACCAATATTACATTTAATTCACAGATTCTTTGCAGGAAGCTTTTTAAACCACTCATCCAATTTATGAAGGTTAACTAAAATTAGATAAGATAATCTCTAAATCCACTTAATTGAGTACATACAAACTTCAGCATGTCACAATATGCTAAAATTGAATGGATAAGTTAGGGGCATTTGAGGATACTTGTATAGGTTATGAGACCTTCTGACTTGTGTACTAAGAGTACCAGTACTATACTTTCTTGAGATAGTATAGATTAGTAAAGTTTTAAATACTTTTTAAATAAAAATAAATATCTTGCATACTGCTTAGGTGAATGTACCCTGCTTTGTAGACCACTAGTCTAAAACTTCATCTTCAATTGAAATGTGGATGGATATCTAGTGAATTTTGGAAAATAAAGAAAATCAGTTGGGATAATTTGAGAAGTTGAATTTTTAAAATCTGAATTATATAAATATTTGTATATTTATTTGTATGCCAATAATCATAGATTATTTTGGAAACTCTTAGTTTTGATCTCTCTCCCTACCTTTCGTTTTCTGTTTGTTTTTGGTATTATTTTTTATCCATAGATCATCTTTTATGACTTTTATTTTTTGCTTATCTTGCTTTGTTGTATTATCTAGCCAAAAATAAAACAAATTTTCTAGTAAGCATTTTTATACAGGTATACTCGGTTTACATGTAGTATCAAAATAATTAAGTATATGAAAGTCCCCTGTAATTTATAAGAAATATATATATATATATATATATATATATATATATATATATAATGTGTATTTTTGGTGAGGAAGATTAGCCCTGAGCTAACATCTGTGCCCATCTTCCTCTCTTTTGTATGTGGGATGCCGCCACAGCATGGTTTGATGAGCGGTGTGTCGGTCCACGCCCAGGATCCGAACCTGTGAACCCTGGGCCACCAAAGTAGAGTACGTGAACTTAACCACTATGCCACCGGGCCAGCCCCTATAAGAAATATTTTATTATATACACTTTCTTTTTGAATTAAATTTTGTTCTGGTTCTTTCTGTGGGTTCATTGCTCATAAAAGCATATTATTTGTCTTTATGTAATACAGCCTTTTTTTGAGGAAAAAGGGGATTTTATAAAATTTTCTCATAATTTGACTATTTTAATCAACAATTTCTACTTTTGGAAAGAAAATATACATTTTAAAACTCAATAAACACATATAATGTGCTTACAGGAGCCTCGTCTAAGTTCTTAAACTTAGACATACTAAACTCTAAATATGATTCAATTTTTACCTATTATTTTTATCTTTTTGGTATCTTCCAATTTGATATGTTATTTCATGTGGATTTCGGTAACTTTCTATTTCATTGTGATTTACATATACGCACATATTTTTAAAAATTGCATTCTAGTATTATTTCCATTACCACAACACTATCCTATTCTTTTTATAGTGTTCTTAGAGGTAGTAAGTTTACTGAGAGTTTCTTTCTTTTTGTTTATATAATATCTATACCTGTTTTTTCTACAAAGCATTTAGGGTAGCTACTTTACATTGTAATATGCATCTACTATACTTTATTTCTACAAGCCTGTATAACACTAGGATAAGAGACAGACATATAACAGACTCATGTATTTACATATTGGCAAGTTAAATCTTCTTATGTAGGAAATCTGTCAGGAATGCTCTTTGGCTAATGTTACAGAGGACAAAGTTTTCAGTGTGGTACGGGACTTCTTTGACATATATACTTAGATACAAATACAGTGTTTGTCAATTTTATTAAGAATTAAGTTTAAAGTTGAATTGCATGAATAAGAATTATCAAGCAGTATAAGGCATTTTCGGATTAATTGGGAAAATTTGGACTGATATTAGATGCTATTAGGGAATTAATATTGATTATATAAAGTGTGATAATAGTAATGTGGCCAATAAAGAGAATTTCCTTATCTTTTAGAGATAAGTACTGAAATATTTAGGGGTAAAATATCGTGATGTCCACACATTTACTTTATTTACTTTAAAATGCTTCAGCCAAAAAATTAACTGAAGTGCGTTTAGCAGAATGTTGATAATTATTTAGATGATGGATATATGGGTGTTAATGACATTCTCTCTACTTTTCTGTTGGTTTGAAAATTTTGATAATAAAATTTAAAGTCATGATATGTTAAAGGAAGGAAAATTTTGTACAATTAAATATAACATTTGTTTTTGTCTTTGAAGGAACCCATTCAGACTTCTGGATATATTTGTAACTTTGAGGATTTAGAAATTAAGTCTGTTCTTTTGGATGAGATATTAAAGGTAATTCTTAAAAACCTATTATATATCTGTTGCTGGCTTGACTGGGATTCATTTCTGCACCAACAGTGTAGTGGCGTGGTCAGGAGTGTGGACCGAGGAGTCAGATATGTCTGGGTTCCAGCCCTGCTTTCTCTCTTCCTTGTGTGACCTTTAGACAGATTCCTTCATCTTTTTTACCTTCACTTTCCTTTCCTGTTTACGAGCCTTGATTTTTACCTCTGTAAAGTGTGGGTAATGATAGTACCTGTCTGACAGGATTGTTACTTTACAGGATACTGTGTGAAAAGCACTTAGCACAGTGCTAGGACCAAGAGCTCAGAAAATGGTAGCTGGTTGTCATTGTTTTTATATTAATAACAAAGAGGTACTGAAGGAATATTTGATAATTTACTTGAGTTGTTTTCTAGTTCTAGGATATCTGAGTAACTTTTTGTTTGAAGGTCCAGTCTTCTCCCATTTTTTTTTTAAATTTTATAAAATAATCCATTTCTGATTCTAGATATCTTTTTGAACCCCTACAATGGCCTTCATTGACCATCCTTTGGGAATTTTTTTCTCTAAGAATACATTGAGAGCAATTTTACTTAAAACATTTACTTTTTCTAGGTACTACATTTTTTAGGAGGGAATTGGGACTTTAAATTGCTAGAAGTTAGTTGCAGTTTGTAGCATGGTTTGATGTGCACATTGCAGCGTTTTTATTATGAACCAGTTTTTTTTTTCCTATATCATGACCACCCTGCAGTAGCAGGATGGGCCTGCACCCAAAATTTGGTTTAGATGTCAAGAGTGATGACCCCATAGACACACTGAAAGGGTATAAAAAGGTTTGTTACTTACATAATGAGGCTTTTGAGGGAGGAAGGGCAGGCATCTCAAGCTGGTCCGAAAATGTTTTGAGAGATGAGGGAAAGGAGACTGGCTTGGGATATTTTTGGTAGTTAGAGGGTGGGCTGGGGTGAGGGTTCCCATGGGTAGGAGCTGGTATAGTTTGCAATTCTTGCTGATGCCAAAGGATACAGCACCTGGGCTTTCTTATCAGCTTGTCCAGGTGTGAGGTAGAAGGGGAAGGGTGAGACTTAAAAGCTGTCAGCAGTCAAACATCAAAAATGAGGTCGGAGGTGTTATTGCAATCTAGGATTATATAATCTCCAAATTTGACCATTTAGCTCCTCTCTGTGAGGACAGCACTTCTGCAAAGAGTAGAGATAAAGATCTTGTCTTTGTTTAAGGTGTTAAGACTTGTAAAAGAATTGAACTTGTTTCATCTGCAGTTATTGTCCTATTTAATTTGAATATAGTTATCAGAGAATATCTCTCATCCCCTTTTCCTCTCATGTGAATGCAGATTAAATCCTTTTCCTTGCCCTCTTTCCTAAAAGATTTAGGGTTTGGGAATACTTTTTAGATGATGTGATTTTGCCAATATCTTTTTCAAAAACAAAGCCATAGGTGGGTAGAATCAAACTGAAGTGGCTGAAATATCTTGTCTATTTTTATGTGTTAATGGTTTGATATAGAGTGAGTGTCTTGAATCCCTAACATCTAGCAAGTGTCTGATACCTGGTTGATTCTCAGAAAGGGTTTGTCAAATTGATTTTTTTAAATTGATGTCTTAATAGTTTATAACATTGTGAAATTTTAGTTGTCCATTATTGTTTGTCAATCACCATATAAATGCTTCCCTTCACCCCTTGTGCTCACCCTCCCTCCCCCTTGTCCCTGGTAACCACCAAACAGTTCTCTCTGTCCGTGTGTTAGTTTATAATCCACATATGAGTGAAGTCATGCAGTGTTTCTCTTTCTCTGTCTGGCTTATTTCACTTAACGTAATACCCTCCAGGTTGATCCATGTTGTTGCAAATGGGACAATTTTGTCTTTTTTTGTGGCTGGGTAGTATTCCATTGTGTATATATACCACATCTTCTTTATCCACTCATCCATCGAGGGACACTTGGGTTGCTTCCACTTTTTGGCTATAGTGAATAATGCTGCAATAAACATAGGGGTGCATAAACCTCTTTGGATTATTGATTTCAGGTTTGTTGGATAGATACCTAATAGTGGGATAGCTGGATCATAAGGTATTTCTGTTTTTAATTTTTTGAGGAATCTCCATACAGTTTTCCATAGAGGTTGTACCAGTTTGCATTCCCACCAGCAGTGGATTAGGGATCCCGTTTCTCCACAACCTCTCCAACATTTGTTTTTTTTTTTTCTTGGTGATTATGGCCCATCTAACGGGTGTAAGGTGATATCTTAGCATGGTTTTGATTTGCATTTCCCTGATGATTAGTGATGTTGAACATCTTTTCATGTGCCTGTTGCCCATTTGTATATCTTCCTTGGAATAATGTCTCTTCATATCCTCTGCCCATTTTTTGATTGGGTTGCTTGTTGTTTTGTTGTTCCATTGTGTGTGTTCTTTATATATGTGGAGATTAACCCCTTGTCAGATATATGATTTGCAAATATTTTCTCCCAGCTAGTGGATTGTCTATTCATTTTGATCCTGGTTTCATTTGCCTTGTAGAAGCTCTTTAATCTGATGAAGTCCCACTTGTTTATTTTTTCTTTTGTTTCCCTTGTTCAAGTAGACATGGGATCCGAAAAGATCCCTTTATGACCGATGTCAAATAGTGTACTGCCTATGTTTTCTTCCAGGAGTTTTATAGTTTCCACTCTCACTTTCAGGTCTTTGATCCATTTTGAGTTAATTTTTGTGTATGGCGTTAGAAAATGGTCTACTTTCATTCTTTTGCATGTGTCTGTCCAATTTTCCCAACACCGTTATTCCTTTCTCCATTGTATACACTTAGCTCCTTTGTCGAAGAGTAGTTGTTCCTAGATGTGTGGTTTTATTTCTGGGCTTTCAGTTCTGTTCCATAGATCTGTGTGTCTATTTTTGTACCAGTACCATGCTGTTTTGATTACTATAGCTTTGCAGTATATTTTGAAGACAGGGATTATGATGCCTAGCTTTGTTCTTTTTTTTCAGGATTGCATTAGCAATTTGGGGTCTTTTGTTGCCCCTTATGAATTTTAGTATTCTTGTTCTATTTCCGTGAAGAATGTCATTGGGATTCTGTTTGGGATTGCATTGAATCTGTAGGTTGCTTTTAGGTGTTGTGGACATTTAAACTATGTTTATTCTTCCAATCCATGTAGATGGGATATTTTTCCATTTCTTTAGTCTTCATCACTTTCTTTCAATAGTGTCTTATAGTTTTCATTGTATGGGTCTTTCACCTCCTTGGTTAAATTTTTTTCCCAGATATTTTATTTTTTTGTTGCGATTGTAAATGGGATTGTCTTTTTGAATTCTCTTTCTGTTAGTTCATTCGTGGCATATAGAAATGTAATTGATTTTTGTAAGTTAATTTTATACTCTGTGACTTTGCTGTAGTTTTTGATTATTTCTTATAGTTTTCCAATGGATTCTTTAGGGTTTTCTATATATAAGATCATGTCATCTGCAAATAGGGAGAGTTTCACTTCTTCTTTGCCTATTTGGAGTCCTTTTATTCCTTTTTCTTGCCTAATTGCCCTGGCCAAAACCTCCAGTACTATGTTGAATAAGAGTGGTGAGAGTGGGCACCCTTGTCTTGTTCATGTTCTCAGAGGACTGGCTTTCAGTTTTTCCCCATTGAGTACGATGTTGGCTGTGGGTTTGTCATATATGGGCTTTATTATGTTGAGGTACTTTCCTTCTCTACCCATTTTGTTGAGGGTTTCTATCATAAATGGATGTTGGAGCTTGTCAAATGCCTTCTCTGCATCGATTGAGATGATCTTGTGGTTTTTATTCTTTGTTTTTTTAATGTGGTGTATTACGTTGATTGATGTGGATTTTGAACCATCCCTGTGTCCCAGGTATAAATCCAACTTGGTCATGGTGTACGATCTTTCTGATGTATTGCTGTATTCGGTTTGCCAATATTTTGTTGAGGATTTTTGCATCTATGTTCATTAGTCATATTGGCCTGTAGTTTTCCTTTTCTGTATTGTCCTTGTCTGGCTTTGGTATCAGGGTGATGTTGGCCTCATAGAATGTGTTAGGAAGTGTTCCATCTTCCTCTATTTTTTGGAAAAGTTTGAGAAGGATAGGTGTTAAGTCTTCTTTGAATGTTTGGTGCAGTTCTCCAGAGAAGCTGTCTGGTCCTGAATTTTTATATTTTGGGCAGTTTTTGATTCCTCTTTTAATCTCTTTACTTGTGATTGGTCTATTCAGGTTCTCTATTTCTTCTTCATTCAGTTTTGGTAGGTTGTGTGAGTCTAGGAATTTATCCATTTCTTCTAGATTGTCCAGTTTGTTGGCATATAGTTTTTCATAGTATTCTCTTATAATCCTTGTATTTCTGTGGTATCTGTCATGATCTCTCCTCTTTCATTTCTAATTTTATTTATTTGAGCCTTCTCTCTTTTTTTTCTTAGTGAGTCTAGCTAAGGGTTTGTCAATTTTGTTTATCTTCTCAAAGAACCAACTCTTTGTTTCATTGATCCTTTCTACTGCTTTTTTGGTTTAAATTTCATTTATTTCTGCTCTAATTTGTATTATTTCCCTCCTTCTAACTTTGGGCTTTGTTTGTTGTTCTTTTTCTAGTTCTGGTGGATGTAGTTTAAGGTTGCTTATTTGGGATTTTTCTTGTTTGTTAAGGTGGGCCTGTATTGCTATGAGTTTCCCTCTTAGGACTGCTTTTGCTGCATCCCATATGAGTTGGTATGGTGTATTTTCATTTTTGTTGGTCTCCAGATATTTTTTGATTTCTCCTTTAATCTCATCAATGATCCATTGGTTGTTCAGTAGCTTGTTGTTTTGTCTCCACATCTTTGTCACTTTCCCACTTTTTTCCTTGTAGTTGATTTCTAGTTTCATAGCCTTATGATCGGAAAAGATGCTTGTTATGATTTCAATCTTCTTAAACATATAGAGGCTTGCAGCTTGCCTTGTTTCCCAACATATGGTCTGTCCTTGAGAATGTTCCATATGTGCTTGAGAAGGATGTGTAATCTGCTGTTTTTTGGTGGAGTGCTCTGTATATATCTATTAAATCCATCTTGTCTAGCTTTTCATTTAAGTCTGCTATTTCCTTATTGACTTTTTGTCTGGATGATCTGTCCATTGATGTGAGTGGGGTGTTAAGGTCCCCTACTATTATTGTGCTATTGTTAATATCTCTTTTTAGGTTTGTTAATAGTTGCTTTATGTACTTTGGTGCTCCTGTGTTACGTGCATATATATTTATAAGTGATATGTCCTCTTGGTAGAGTGTCCCTTTTATCACTATATATTGCCCCTCTTTGTCTCTATTACCCTTTTTATCTTGAAGTCTACTTTGTCTGATGTAAGTATGGCCACACCTGCTTTCTTTTGTTTGCCATTAGCTTGGAGTATTGTCTGCCATCCTTTTCCTCTGAACCTGTGTTTGTCTTTAGAGCTGAGATGTGTTTCCTGGAGGCAGCATATTGTTGGATCTTGTTTTTTAATTCATCCTGCCACTCTGTGTCTTTTGATTGGAGAAGTCAATCCATTTACATTTAGAGTGATTATTGATATATGAGGACTTAGTGTTGCTACTTTATTGCTCATTTTCCAGATCTTTTCCATTTGCTTTGTTTCTTGTCTTGTATGATTCGGACTACCCGTTCAGTTTGGTAGTTCTGTATGATGATTTTCTTAGTTTTCTCTGTATTTATCATATTATGTGTCTCTGCTCTGAATGTTAGTGTAGTTGTTACCATGAGGTTTGTATAAAAAATCTCATAGATGAGATAGTCCATTTTCTCGTGTCCTCTTCTTTCCTTTGTCTAAGTTGATTCCATCCCTTCCCTCTTCCCCTTCTAAGTTTTTGTTGTGACAACTTATTCCATCTTGTGTTGTGATTTTGTGTTTATAGTGATGAGGTTATTTTTGGTGTTTTCCTTTCCTTGATCTTTGATGTTATAATTAAGTGTTTGCTAACCTATTTTGGTAGAAAGCTGCAATTTGTCTGATTTTTGTCTACCTATTTTCTCCTTGCTCAAAGCTTTGTATCCCTCCCTTTTTTTTCAGGCATGAGGGCCTTCTTGAGCATTTCTTGTAGTGGGGTTCTTGTGGCAATGAACTCCCTTAGCTTTTGTTTATCTGGAATAGTTACTATTTCTCCATCATATCTGAAGGATATTTTCGCTGGACAGAGTATTCTTGGTCTGATGAAAAATCTGCTGAGAGCCTGATTGGAATTCCTTTGTATGTTATCTTCCTTTCTCTTCCTGCCCTTAATATTTTTTCTTTGTCATTAACTTTTGCCAGTTTTACTGCTATATGCCTTGGGGGTGGCCTTTTTGTTGATATATTTAGGAGATCTATTGATTTCATTCACTTGTATTTCCAGCTCCTTCCCCAGGTTTGGGAAGTTCTCAGCTATTATTTCTTTGAACAAACTCTGCTCCTTTTTCCCTCTCTTCTCCCTCTGGGATACCTATAATTCTTAAGTTGCAGTTCTTTCTTTCTTTCTTTTTTTTATCATAGGCCTTGTAGGCTTTTTTTTCCTTTTTGGTGAGGAAGACTAGCCTTGAGCTAACATCCATTGCCAATCCTCCTCTTTTTTTTTTTGCTGAAGAAGACTGGCCCTGGGCTAACATCTGTGCCCATCTTCCTTCACTTTATGTAGGATGCCACTACAGCATGGCTTAACAAGTGGTACATCTGTCCACACCCGGGATCCGAACCTGTGAACCCTGGGCTGCCAAAGCAGAGCATGTGAACTTAACTGCTACACCACCGGGCCGGCCCCTGCATTTCTTAATTGAGTCAGACATTTCTTGGAGAATTTCTTCATTTCTTTTTAGTCTTAGTTCTGTCTCCTCCATCGGAAGCCTTTCTACATTCCTATCCTCAATAATACTAATTACTTCCTCCATATTGTCAGCTCTGTTCTTTAAAGATTCCAGATTTTCCTTTATCTCCTCCATTGTGTTTTGCATCTCCAACAATTCTGACTGGTTTTTCTTTATGGTGTCAATCTCCTTTGTGAAGAAGCTCCTAATTTCCTTGAATTGTCTATCTGTATTTTCTTGTAGTTAGTTGAGCTTTTTTATGATAGCTATTTTGAATTGTCTGTCATTTAGGTTATAAATTTCTGTGCTTTCCGGGTTGATTTCTCGGTGCTTGTCATTTTCCTTCTGGTCTGGAGATTTAATGTATTTTTGCATTGTGCTTGAGGGTGTGTTTTAGTTTTATTTTTCCTCATCCTGAAGATATCTGGTCATAGATTCCACTTGCTGCCACTAGGTGGGGGGTCAATAACTGTGTTCCGAAACCACCAAGATGTGCAGGCGTTCTGGCTGGACTGAAGTGTGGCTGGGCTGATGCTGGCTGGGCTGGATCTCCGTGGGGGTGGAGTGTCATGTGCTGTTGCCAGGCTACAGCACCCCTGGGCTGGATGTGGGGGGGGGGGCACAGTGTCGTGCACCAGTTGCCGGGCTGAAATTCTGCGGGGGCGGAGTGTTGTGCGCCAGTCGCCAGGCTGGATGCCCTCTGGGTTGGATTGCTGTGCACCTCTGCAGGGCTGCAGCACTGCAGGGCTTGGGCACCGAACAGGGGCACTGAGCGTGGCTGAGCCAGGATGCTGAGGGAGGGGGAGGGGCACCCACTTTCACCTCCCTGATCCCAAGGGCTTTTCGTTCTTCCCTCGCTATCAGCTCTCCTGGAGTGTTAGTTTGGTGAGGACGCCCTCGCAACTGTTTCGTTCTTTCTGTGTGGGGGTTCCCCACGTGCTGTGTGGGAACTTGGAGAGTGAAGGTTTCTCCGCACAGGGCTGACCCTCCCCTTCCTCTCTGAGAGCCGCGTGGTCTCAGTCTCAGGGCCGCTGTCCTTGGGGAAGGAGGGGAGCCTTCTTTACCTGCTTCCACTTCCCCTAGGGTTTCCAGCACCTCTGCCATCAGATGTAAGGCTGCATGGGTCTCCCAGATGTCCTATGTGTAGTTTGAAAGACTTCTGCTGATGTATGGATGACCTTTTTGTCGTTTCTTAGTCGGAGAGAGTTTAGGGGGAAAGCTTACTCTCCTGTGATGCTGATGTCACTTCAAATTGATTTAAAAAAAAGTGAATGATGTTATTGCTTTTAAAAAAGTGACATATGGTTATTATGTAGAATTCAAGCAGTACAGAAAAGTGCTGAAAATAAAGTAAAAAAAAAAAGTCACCCTAAATCCCACAACTTAGATATTTTAATCATTAACGTGGATAAACATCAGAACATCATTTCATACAGCTGTAATCTGTGTGTGGAAAGATAGATTTGATAAATGAACAGAAATAATTTTATAATAATGGCATCACTGTACAATCTACTTCTTTAGTGTTTAGTTTTAATTTGATAACCTGAAAGTGAATTTGAAGGGATTATAGAACTTTAGATAGTTTTTTTTCACCACAAACAATACCATTTTTCTGGGTTAAGAAAAAAAAATTATAAAAAACTAAGAGGTTATTACTTTTAAACTACATTTTAATTTTTAATCGTAATGATTGTCTACTCTAAAAGATGACATTCTTATATTTTCTCCTTCTTTTCGCCATATTATTATTTTTATATTGTCAAGATCTAAAACATTTATGTTTTGTTTTGTAATCCTAATCTCCAGTTGTTTAGTCTTAGATTTAAATGAAAGCTATTACTAGTGTTTTTACTACATTTTCTCTGTACATGAGTTCTTAATTTTGATTAATCTTTTATTTGGCTGGATTTCATTATCATAGTTTTTTCAAGAAAGGCTCATAGTTGCTGATTGCCTTAAGTTTTAGAATGCTTGAAAATGCCCATGGTGTTGTTGCTCTGATGATTGTATTGGCTTTTATGAAGTGTTTTAAAATAGACATATTTAAATTGGTTAGGTGTACTTTGAGATTCTTGATGCCCTGGGCACATTTTATGTATATCTAATGTTAGGATAAAGAATATCTACAGTACTGTTGCCCAGTTTACTGGCAGAGGTTGTTAGACTGTAAGGGAAACCAAGTTCTCTGTGACAGTTTTATTATCTGACTGACTACATGCAAAGCCATTAAGAAAAGAATATTGTCATACCTTACTTCCTTCTGGGACCTTATTAACCCAGGAAATATTTAGCTGAACTGTAGATTCCTTTAAGGATACAGTTTTAAGAAATAACACGAGTGTTGTACACTTAAAACTAATACAATGTTATATATCAACTGTATTTCAGTAAAAAAGGGGAAGAAAAGAAATAACTTGAGAAACTTCTTGGAGGACTAGAGAAGAAGGAATGCAAAAGGAAAAGGAAGGGAATTAACATTTACTAAAGTACCTTCATATGAGGTGTTCATTTGTCATTTGCCATTATGTCTTATTGTTCATTTGTCATTACAACTGTGCCTGGTGATATTACACAGACCTCATTTAGATAAGAAGGCTCTTAGTTGGTAAAATGATTTATGCAAAGTTCATCTGTTCATTGACTCAGCAAATATTTATTGAGAGCCAAAAAGAGACAGTTCCTGGCCTCCAGTAGAGTTGTTGGGGAGATAGACAAGAAATTCAGCAGCCAGATATGAGTTGGGGGCGCTGTGGTTCTGTCAGTAGGTGTATCTCTTCAAAGGTTGGAAGCGAGAGAGCATTGGGTCAGTTCTGAGGCTGTGAATAATGTGAACCCCACAGCTAAGCATTGTGCTAAATGTTTGATATGTGTTATCGCATTTAAGCCTCACAACTCTAGGAAGTAAGTTTGATTATTGCCTCCATTTTTTCAGATGGAGCATCTGAAGCTTGGAGAGATAGGCTGATTTGCCAGTGACACCCAGTTAGCAGTAGGCAAAGGTGTGATTTGACTCCAACCTGTCTGGCTTCAAAGCTGGTGTAGTAGCACTGGCAGAAGTGAGGAAGGGGAGAGGGGGCCCAGATCATAAGGGACCTCATGTGCCTGGCTGTGGAGTTTGGACTTCATCCTGGAGTCAGTAGGGGAGCAAAGCAGGAAAGTGATGTAATTGGGTTTACATTTTGGGAAGATGTCCCTGGCTTCTTGGGTGGGCAGGGAGGAGGGTAGAGCAGGTTCTAGAAAGAGTTGTCACATAGCCAGCAAACGATGGAATTGGGATTTGAGCTTAGGTCTGTTCAAATGCAAACCTCATGCTCTTTCCATACTACTTCCTACTTTGCACTTGGGAGTTCCCTAAGAACTTTTAGTTTCCAGATGTGGTGGTTTAGTTGCAGGGTGAGGAGGGGGTGCATGCAGCTCAGTTCACCTTTCTGGAGGACTCTGGTCTCTGGGAGCCATGGCTGTTTCACACGTGGGGGCTGTAATTTTCTTGTATGCTTCACTTTTTCATTACTTGGAATACGTAGGATATTGGTGAGTTCGTTATAACTGCTTGTTTTCTTTCTTTGGTCATTGGCTGGCTCTTTCCTGCAAGCTTTTCTATTACATGTTTGTCTGCTGCCGAACAGCGTATGGAGCAACAGTTCCATTGCCCCCGGCAGGGGAAGAGTAGATTAAGGAGTGAGGAGGCAGAGGCCCTGCACACGGGTTTGTGCTCTAGTGGAGGCCGGAAGAGAGTAGCGACTGGGGAACAGACCACTCGAGCTGCGGGAAACAAGGCCACAAACCTGTAAGGGACGTCTTCCACCACTGTCCCCTTTCCCATAGGCAGCCTGAGAGCCTTAGGAGGGACTTCGCTTGTGGGTATTTGCCGATAACTCAAGAGACCCACACATGGCTCTTCTTTTCTTCCCAGTTTGCTTACAATATGATGCAGTTTTTTTTTTTTAACTGTAAAAAAGAAATACATACTCTAAAGGCAACTATTTGAATTTCTTTCTTTCCATCTTTACTTTTAGAATCCAGAGCATCCAAATAAGGATTATATAATTAACTTTGAGATTCGGTCCCTGCGAGATAGTCGAGCATTGATTGAGAAGGTTGGAATTGAAGATGCATCTCAGTTCATAGAGGACAATCCACACCCTCGACTTTGGTATTTAAAAAAAAAAATCTTCTCAAAATATTAGGTGTATGCTTTTAACATCTCAGCTCTGTTGTTCCCCGCTCTCGTACGGGCCTCCTGGTGGGATTAGACTTCCATTCTTGCTCTTTTTAAAATATAGAAATTCATTTTAGATTTGGAGGTACTCAACATAAGCATGATATTATATGAAAAATGCTTTAATGTGTTAAAATAATCTCTTCCCACCATGTTTCATTAGAAACAATAGGCATAATAATTGAATTCTTATTCAAGATTTATCAGTCATTTGCAATAGGCTTTTCTGTTTCTGTTTTTAATAAAGGCGCCTACTGGCTGAAGCAGCTCTTCAGAAACTGGATTTGCACATGGCGGAGCAAGCATTTGTGCGCTGCAAAGATTACCAAGGCATTAAGTTTGTGAAGCGCCTGGGCAATCTACAGAGTGAGTCCATGAAGCAGGCTGAAGTTGCTGCCTACTTTGGCAGATTTGAAGAAGCTGAAAGAATGTATCTTGATATGGACAGAAGGTGAGAAATGAAGGTGCGGTCATCCTGGAGGACTTCCAGAGTTTGTGATTTTGTCACAAATGAGGAATGTAAAATAGACTAAATATATTTCTTTTAGAAAAGAATTTCAGTTTGGATTATAACCTACATATTCTACATGATTCTCATTAATTTATGTTTTGTAATTGGGGGCAGCTTTCTTCTCTATTTTTACATATGTTAATGGCTGGCCATGGGAGATTTTTTTCATTTGGTAGGAAAAAAAAGAAATCATATGACTACAGAAAATGGGGGCTTTTATCATTTATCACACAGCTAATTATTTGGGTTCTCTTTCTTGATTTAGGCCGTTATTTAATTATGTGTTCTCAAGGAGCATGAAATAAAAAATATATTTAGGGATTGAGTTTTATTCTTTATATTTCATTTTTGATTTATATAAAATAATGCAGGAATGTCATTTCAGCTGTAAACATTATGTCTCATTTTCATTAATATTGTTTGTAATTCCAGGAGATCCCTGGTACAAGTTAAACCCTGAAAAGAAAAATAAAACCAAACATGTGTTTGGTTTCGAAATAAACTTGATCATGTCTCAGAAATAGATGAAATGATTATTTAAATCATTATTTTGCTAAGTAAATTGGAAGTCCAGGAAAATAAAAGGCAGGATATTCTTTCCTTTTGCTTATTCCAGGTTCTCCCCATTGCCTCTGGTCAGGCTAAGTTTCTAAAACATTTGGAGAGTTACCTTCTCTGTCTTTTCACTGCTGTGTATTCTCAGTACCCTAGAATGGAACCTAGTGCATGGTAGGCATTTGATAAATATTTGTTGGATGAATGAATGAAGAAATTAGTGAATTAATGCCATTATTTGTAGAGATCTTGCTATTGGCCTCCGGCTGAAATTGGGAGATTGGTTTAGAGTACTCCAGCTCCTGAAAACTGGATCTGGTGATGCAGATGACAGTCTCCTTGAACAAGCCCACAATGCCATCGGAGACTACTTCGCTGATCGACAAAAGTGGTAGGTAACCTCTCTGGACCACCTCATCCATTTATCCAGCACTTACTTAAAATGATAGCTGCCTGAGTACTTCTAGGTAGGGAATAATGCTAGGGAGATGAAGACCATCCTCCTGGATCCTAAAATTTAGATAGCTCTAGACTCACATTGGAGAGCCAAAAGAACCTTAAAAGTTGTTAGATAAACGTTGTGAAACTTGGGAGTTTCCAAACACACAAAACTTGTGCTTTGCTCTGGGCAACTGTCTGCTGTTTGAGACCACAGTGTGCAATTCTAAGACATTAGCTGATTTATTTCTGAAAACAGTAAAGAAAGTGTTTTATATTTGCTTCTTTTGTTTTTATAGATTATTTTCAGAAATCATTGGCTTTTTTCTTAAGTTTTCATTTTGATCAATATACTTATTTATGTCAGTGTTTGGAAGTACAACTGTATGTCAGATTAAAACAATATTTCTTAAAAATATTCAAAGAATGTTGCAACTAAAATATGCTACACATTTTTTAGATTGTTTTTTCAATTTATATGCTTCAAAGACATTCTGTAACTAAAGATGATGACTACAGTAATTCTAATGAAGGAACATTTTTGGTGAAAGTGCTTATATATCAGGAGATTCACATTAGTTTTAAAAGTTTTCCTTTTTTCTTTCCATAGGTTGAATGCTGTACCATATTACGTACAAGGCCGGAACCAGGAGCACTTAGCGGAGTGTTATTACATGTTAGAAGATTATGAGGGATTGGAGAATCTTGCCAGTTCTCTTCCAGAAAACCACAAGTTGCTTCCAGTAGGTATTGCACAGTTTAGTTTTTGGAGTTGTTAGGTTACTTTATAAGGTTCTTTTTCTTTTTTTTTTGAGGGAGATTGGCCCTGTGCTAACATCTGTTGCCAATCTTCCTCTTTTTTCCTTTTTCCCCCCAAAGCCCCAGTACATAGCTATGTATCATAGTTGTAGAGTTGTAGCTTTTCTATATGGGAAGCTGCCTCAGCATGGCTTGATGAGCAGTGAGTAGGTCCGTGCCCAGGATCTGAACCGGTGAACCCCGGGCTGCCAAAGCAGAACGTGCAAACTTAAGCCACCGGGCTGGTCCCACTTTATAAGGTTTTTATGTTATAGTCAGGAAATATCCTCTGCAACAAGGAAAATTAAAAATTACTCTATGATCTTATAGTTTCTTAGACGTGGAATGATACCTTTATTTTAATTGTTAAAACAACATATAAATATGATAGAATGCTTGAAAATGGAGAGAAAAATCAGTCATATTTCTACTACTTTAACACAATCACAGTCTTGTGTAGTCTTATCAGTTTTATAAAATTGTTTTTAAAAGTTAGCTGAACATATGAAATATTTACAGATGAAATGATATGTTGTCAGAGATTTGCTTCACAATAAACCAAGGTGGGTCTTGGGAGGAGTGTGTGTATGTATGTTTGAACTTTGCTATAACAAAAGTTTAAAAAGATATCTTGACTTTTGTTAGGTTATATTAACGAGAAAGTATTTAATGTTAAAAAAGAGAAACGAAAAGCAGAGTTCTCTGTAACTTTGTTTTGAATGTTCTTTTAAAGCCTCTTTTAATTAATGGTTGAATAATGTATATGAGTTTGTATTTTATTCATCTGAAGTGTAAATCACTGAGCTGTCCAATACCATAGAGGTAGCAGCTCTCAACTGCAGGGTCTGGACATATATCAGTGGTGAGTTCTGCCACAAAAATTTTGTCTGTTAATTAAGTATAGAATTCTGATAATTGTATTTTCTCTATTGTGAATTAGAGCAATTATCCCTGTAACAATGGCATGTGCATGCACCCTGTTCTCAGTTGTATGTGTTTTCTTGAGTAGGAAGGTAATTGAAATTACTTATAACCCTGGGTATGAGGACAGTGTATCACATACATATATATATTCATAGGACAAAGATGTTAGGCAATTACACCAGAATATTGAGAGAGGTTTCTTATGAGTAGTAAGATTATGAGTAGCTTTACTTTTTTATATTTTCCAATTTTTTTACCATAATAATGTACTTTATAATCAGAAAAATACAAGCATTGCTTTTTAAAAAGATAACTGGATACAAAATGTACTTTTGTGATATTTCCCAAAATCTTTTAGAAGTGGGAGTGGGGAGAAAAACTCTGGCCAATTACATATTCAGAAAGACAAAAACTGGTTTTCTGAAAATAGAGAATACAGCCAAATGGGTATGATTGGTTTTTGTTATGTCTCTCTCTCTCCCTGCCACCACCCTCTGAGGGAGCTCTGTTTTGGGTCTACTTTCCTGAACTGATGACTGGCCAGCTTGTCTGGGGCATTTCTTTGTAGAAGGGTTTGAGAGCTCTGTGAACGTGAGGTTTCCCTTAAGCCTCTAATTGATGACAGAGTATACTATCAATTGCCTTAAAGGTTTTTTCACCCACTAGTGTGGGGTTTGTTTTGGAGCTTGATATTTCTAGAAACTAGCTACTGAACTGAGAGAAGAAAAGAGGGCAGTATTGTCAGGACCTGGTTAAAAATCAGATGCATGGTGTAAGCCGGTGATTCCCTGGTTTTATAGGTGGTGATGCCTTAGCATCCCTTCTGGTTTGTAGCCTCTGCCCTATGTCCATTTAAAAGAAAAATCACTGTAACCACTTTTTAAATTTAATATTCATATGTCCCTGTGGAGTTTTGTAAATTAAAATGTAAGTGATTTCCTTGGTCTGTGAAATCTGATAGTATTGTTTTGTACTTACAGGAAATAGCACAAATGTTTGTGAGAGTTGGAATGTGCGAACAAGCAGTGACTGCATTTTTGAAATGTAATCAACCAAAGGCAGCAGTAGATACCTGTGTGCATCTCAACCAAGTAAGGAACTGAAAATTAGAGTCACCGTAGTCATCCTTTAAAGATTGTTGCCAGTATAGGGCTTGGAGAGCTTGAGATGAATTTTGTGAAAGGAGCCAGATATTCTGTTACTTAGTTGAGGACCAAGAAAATGGAGCTTGCACTTACCTCTTGAAGTGCTACCATTAAGGGTGACCCACTCATAACTAACTTAATGTGGGAACATAAACAAACCCTTGCCTTTAGTCTGGCAAGTTTTTGTCTAGAAGTAATTTCATGATTTTCTGCAGTTTATTAGGGTTGGGTTTTGCTTCCAAAGAAGGACCAGTTAATGGTTATTGCAAGAGGAAGGAATTGAGTTACTTTATCAATGTTTATTTTGGCAAATCTATTTTCCTTTCCCTTTATAGAAAATGTATATTTCATATTTTTAAGGCTGGAATGTCAGTAAAATTAAAGTGCAGAATTGTTGTTGAAATTGTTGACTATCAATGTATTATTTTAAGTATTTTCTTAAAGTATTTTGTAAAACTCCATTTGCTTTACAAAAATAACTTTTAAATGTTAAATCTGATAGGACATTTTATTAACTGAAATTACATATTTTGTTTTACTATAAACAAATGTATCTTTTTCTCACTCAAAGTTTGCACAAAATTATAATTATAAGATTAATGCGACTATAAATTTTGAAGCTTTCCTTTTCAGTTGTACTTCTTAAGCAAATCAAAGTCTTAGATCATGTAATCATTTTGATACATATTTAACTTATAAAACTTATAATTGCTTTGATTTCAATTTAAGTGATTTTTAAAAACATACTAGTTTTTAATTTTGATATAGTATTATTTATTATTGTAAACTTAAAGCTTTATTTTGTGAATTTTATGACATATGTGACTGTAAATGCTTGGGTAACTGAATGGTGTGTTTTTCTTCCCCAGTGGAACAAAGCTGTAGAATTGGCTAAAAATCATAGTATGAAAGAAATTGGATCTCTTTTAGCGAGGTATGCATCTCATTTATTGGAAAAGAATAAAACTCTTGATGCCATAGAACTCTATCGGAAAGCCAATTACTTTTATGATGCTGCTAAACTGATGTTTAAGGTAATGTAATAATCTTGGTGAGTATTTGGTTGCTTCTAGTTACCAATGTTTTCTTATATACTGAAGAATACATTTTCCATTTTCTTTGGAAACAAATATTTATTATAGCAAAATCCTTCTGGTTTTATTACTATTATAACTATGTGTTCTCTTAGTATTATTACCTTTTACTAACAAGGCTACTTATTAATATTAGCACCTTATTGATACTTAAACAATTGTATATTTGCTTAATACTGAAGTTAACACAGAATTATAGAATTTTCAGGGGCCATGAAATACAAGTTTTCTTAACTAGGAATTAAATCCTGTTGATAATAGAATTTTGAGTCCTTTTAAATGGTACAAATTTTAAAGAAAAAGAATTATGGATTTTTCAGGGACCATAAAATACATTCTTTTAACTAGGAATTAAATCCTTTTGACAATAGAATTTTGAGACTTTTAAATGTACAAGTTTTAAAGACATTACACTTTTCATAACTGGGCTGGCCCCCTGGAACATTATTTTTAAAATCTCTTTGGGGGCTGGCCTAGTGGCGTAGCGGTGAAGTTCGTGCGCTCTGCTTTGGCAGCCCGGGGTTCGCAGGTTTGGATCCCCAGTGTGGACCAATGCACTGCTTGTCAGCCATGCTGTGGCAGCGTCCCATATAAAGTAGAAGAAGATGGGCATGGATGTTAGTCCAGGGCCAGTCTTCCTCAGCAAGAAAAGAGGAGGATTGGCAGCAGATGTTAGCTCAGGGCTGGTCTTCCTCCCCACCCCCCAAAAAACAATAAAATCTCTTTGTTATGGAAAAAACTGCCCATTCCATGAAAGCTTTCTTTATTCCGACTTAGTTATTTTACAGCATCTGTTATTTTCTATGATTGTTATGAGTTCTAACTCCAAGGCTAAATATTAAGGAAAAAACTAAGTACTTATCAATACTTAGGAAAAGAAAATGGGTTTTAAAATATTTATCATAAATGGATGGTTTTTGTTTCCCATCCTACTGACTTTACTCCTTTTTTTAGTCACATTTCAGAAATGATTATATTTGTACAAATACAGATTAAGAAATATTTTCCCCCAATTCTTTAAATGTTTAAAGATTGCAGATGAAGAGGCAAAGAAAAGAACTAAACCTTTACGTGTTAAGAAGCTCTATGTACTATCAGCTTTACTAATAGAGCAACACCACGAACAGATGAAAAATGCCCAACGAGGGAAAGTTAAAGGAAAGAATTCAGAGGTAATTAACATTAAATCACCTGAAGTGTTTAAGAAAAAAAAACTGTTAAGCTTCTCTTTATGGACAGGTTATTTAATTTGCTTGTTTTCATTTATTTTCTTAAATGATATGAAGAAAAGGAATGACTGATTTGGAATTAGTACTCAAATTTAGAAATCTCTACTTGGAAATATTGAAAATTATTTTTTCTACAAGACTAATCTGTAGTGTTCGCTTTAATTAATTCCATACTTGATAAATCCTTTCTAATCAGTGAGTTTTAAAAACTTTCCTAGAATATGTATATTAATGTGTAAATGCATTATTCTCTTATTAACTTAAAGTTGAATCAATTCTATTTTAAAATTTGATCATACCATGGAGAGAATTCTTTCATGATGTATACATATATCAAATCACCACAATGTACATTTTAAATATCTTACAATTTGTCAATTTTGCCTCAGCAAAGCTGAAGAAAAAACTGTGATCATACCAGTTTAACAAACTATGAATTATATTGGAGAAATTAAGTCTGTAGTGATAGTTTTATAATGATAAAATCTGCTAATTTAGATATTTTAATGTATAACAGTTTCAGAAGTTCTCTTCTTGGAAGGACCATTGTTATGGTTATGCTGACAGAGAATGTGGGTCTGCTTTCCCTGTAGGCCACTTCTACTTTGGCTGGTTTGCTGGAAGAGGAAATTTTGTCTACAACTAGTCATTTCACAGATAATGCTTGGAGAGGGGCCGAGGCTTACCACTTTTTTATACTGGCCCAGAGGCAGCTCTATGAGGGATACGTCGACACTGCACTGAAGACAGGTGGGCTTGTTATTTAATGTAGATAATATGTCTAAAAATTATAAATTGAAATGAAGGGCCAGTTCCTTCAATTTGCCATTATATTAATTTCAATAACACTTTTTTTATGAATTTGTTTTTGTATGTTTGAGATTTTCTATCTGTAATTTGTTTTGTGCATTCCCCTTTTTGAAGTTCTTATTTTTTAATACATAGAAAGCAATACATATAGTTCACAGAAAAACTAGAAGTTTGAAATAAGCAAAAAGAACATTTATAGCATTCACTATTCTATCCATTCAAGGTTAAACAATAGCCCAGTCCATATCCTTTTGTGTGTGTGTGTGTGTGTGTGTATAACTAATTTGTTTTTTACAATATTGGGAATATAACAGACCATACTTTTGTGCACTTTTTAAAAAGCATAATAATATGTTGCAAAATATTTCCATATTAGTAGATAGATTTCTATGGCATTTAACTTGTTTTTTTACAAAAATGATACTTACATAACAATTTTAACCAAAACAGAAAAAAAAGAAACAAAGAAAAAAGTAAAATAATCTAATAATTTATAAAATAATCTTATAACTCAGAGATAATCATTGCTAACATTTGGGTGAACTTCCTTTTACACTTTTTCCTTGCGTATAAAATTGTATACAATTTGACTTAAAATAATATCCTACAATATATTGCATGTTGTTCAGGCGCTTGCTTTTTACCATCAACAGTTATCTTTGCAATTATCTTTCCATGTTGGTAAACATAGACCTGTGTTGTCATTTTTATTGCTGCATAATATGCCATAGTATTTATGTGCTATAATTTATAGATTATTTACATGCAGTATCAGGATCTTCATTTCTGGATTAGTGATATTCTAGAGTTTAGATATATAGTAACTCCCAAAGAGCAAATTATGAAAATTATGTTATAAACCAAAGCATATGAGTGACTAAACCTTTACAGTGCTTTCAAATGGGCCATAACAGCAGTGTAGGAACTGTCACCCTCCACCCCAGCCTTCCTGTGTCACATTAGTTGGGCCACTGGGAATTCACCAATCTGCTGCTCTTGTCATCACCAACACACATCACACCCTAGTATATCCTCAATCTATATCATAATGGCATGATCTTTAAAAGAAACCTTTTAGAGAAATTCTTCTATTTGAATGTTTCTGGAATATAGCAATGGTTTTTCTTTTTTCATTATTTTCGTAAGACCTCTTATGAGATTATATATAGTAACCTTCTGCCATATGTATTGATTTTCCTTAGCACTTATAAGTTGTAATTACTTAACCTCTCTAAGCTTCAGTTTCTTTTTGTGGGTATAATAGTATAATAGTATCTCCTTCACAGGGTTGTTTTAAGGATTAAGTGGGAAATTCATGAAAAGAAAATTCACTTATTATAGTGCCTGGACATTGTGAGCTCTCAGGAAGTGGTGGCCATGATGATCATATTAGTAGTGTTTTTTGATATAGTCCTATCAATCAGCCTTTTACTTTGTATATTTCACTTAGGGGTCATGCTCAGAAGTTCTTCACTGGAAGGTTATTAAATATTACACATTTATTATAACTTCTTAGTTATCCTAAAAACATTTATGAAAATCTTTTTATTTCCTCACAGATTTGAAATTCTACCTTCATGAAACTAAATTTACACATATTCTTAATCTCTTCCTAGACTATTATTTTCTAGTCACGAATTTCTGTCAGTATTGCCATCTTACTTACCTTACTTTTACATTTTAATATTTTGAATTTCAGCTCTCCTTCGTTACTCTTCTTTTTGAAGAAACTTTGGGGTATTCTCTAGCATTTGTTCCTCCAGATTAACTTCAGAATCTTTTTTTAGGGTGGGAGGGGTTTCAATGAAGTCCCATTGGATTTTGAATTACAATTGTATTAATTTAATGTATTATTAATGGGATCATTGATATAGTTACAATATTGAGGTTGAAACATCAATTTTTTAAAACTATATCTGTGTTCTTTCTCTAGTTCCGTAGTTTTCTTCTTGTATACTCTGAGCATTTCTTTTGCAGTTTCTTCCTATTTTTGTGGTCATTAGCAAAGGGACTGTACTTTTTTTTTTCCAATTGGTTATTAGTTACACATAGGAATCATTTTTATTTTTGTGTGTTTACTTTATAACTGACCTTCATTTAATTTGAACTGATTAATATGTGATACAAATTATGCACTGTTTAAAATAGTTGTATTTTATATAATTTATGCACAATTTCTAAACTTATAAGATAAATTAGGCCTTTAAATTGAGATTTGTCACTTACTGGGTGAAGATATCCATATACTTCAATGTTTTTGTCTTTCAGTGATAAAATGATCTGAACAATGTATGTCTTGTAAATTATTGCCTATGAACCTGTGAAATTAGTGGGTATTTTTTATTGTAACTGAATTAATTTATTTTTTGCAAATTTTTTCCACTGAACTTTGTTGTAAACACTTGATCCCAAAAGCAGTTTATAGGAATCCAATTGTAAAATACATGAATATATTGTTTTAAGCTGCTTTATGAAATGCCCAATACTATACTATAACAAGATATATATATATTTTTTGATGAGGAAGACTGGCCCTGAGCTAACATCTGTTGCCAATCTTCCTCTTTTTGCGGAGGAAGATTGGCTCTGAGCAAACATCTGTGCCCATCTTCCTCTATTTTGTATATGGGATGCCGCCACAGCATGGCTTGATGAGCGGTGCGTGTGTCCACGCCTGGGATCTGAACCTGAGAACTCCGGGCTGCTGAAGTGGAGTGTGCAAACTTAACTACTCCGCCACCGGGCTGGCCCCCATAACAAGATATTTTTAAGATTGCAAGGTCTAGAGAAGAAAAAGATACAATTTGGTTACCAATCTGATGTTAATTTTATGGTGCATTTTTAAGAAAGAGATTATATCTCTAGTATAGAAAAATTGAAAATAAGATGTCATTAGCTGTGAAAATAAATTGTCTGAACTGACAACTTAGAGGCTCATTTTCACTTCTTTTTTTTCAAAGTCCTATTGTTTCAATAAGACAAACAGAAAAGCAATAATCTCTTCAAAGAAACACAAAGAGGAAACATGATTTTATACTTTTATTTTACAAAAGGAAACATGATGTCTTGAGAATTATGACTAACATAATATTAATTTACCTTTTCTGGAATGCCACAGAAATTTATAACATAGTTATATGGAACAAAAGATCCGTATTTTGACACCAGATTTTTTTGTCTGTGTGTATGTGCGTGATTTGGTGGTGGTGATTATTGTAGGACCTGAGCTGTTAGCTGGCGTTACAGAATCCTGGAGATCATGTCGCCTGCTTCCTACTGCTAGTGCTCCCATCTCCCGCCATTGTTTTCTTTCAGTTTGCTAAAGTTCATGTAGGTTAAACCAAAACAGCTTAACATAGATTCTTTCCCGTGCATGTTCATGATATCATGATTACTTTTCAAAATCCACATTGTCCTCTGTTTCCTAGCTCTTCACCTGAGAGACTATGAAGACATCATCCCTGCTGTTGAGATCTACTCTCTGTTAGCACTCTGTGCTTGTGCCAGTAGGGCTTTTGGTACTTGTTCAAAAGCTTTTATTAAACTTGAATCTTTAGAGACCCTCAGTTCAGAACAGAAACAGCAATATGAAGATCTTGCTCTAGAAATCTTCACGAAACATACGCCAAAAGATAACAGAAAATCAGAATTGGACAGCCTTCTTGAAGGGTACGCTAATTGTAATTAGTAGATGTCACTCTACCTTATTAGAAGCTGGGATTTGTATATGTATAATAGTGTATATAATAATGAAAGCACTAAATTTTGAAGTAATTTACCTTAACATTATACCATGTTTAGTTTAGTTTTACAAGCATATTAATGCTTTATTTTTTCATTGTAAGAAAAATTTTAATTTGTAGTTTACCTTGAAATCCTTTTCATTCTTCAGTTTTTTAAGTGTAATAAATAAAGTTTTAAGTAATCAGAAGTTTTAAAGTATAATTGAATTGTTTTTCCTCTTATTTTTACAGAGGGGAAGGGAAACTGCCAACATGTGTTGCCACAGGAAGCCCAATCACTGAGTATCAGTTCTGGATGTGCAGTGTCTGCAAGCACTGCGTTCTGGCTCAGGAAATAAGCAACTACAACTTCTGTCCCTTATGCCACAGTTCAGTGGGATAAAGAAATGACAAACGGCATGAAATTGTAAAATATATGTAGCAAATATGTATAGCTATAACTGTATATATAATAAGGTTGACTTCCATGTTTATATAATTTTGTATAAAAATATAACTGAAATAATGATGCTGATGTTCAATAAAACATGTGGAAATCAACCTTATGTTCTGTCTGTCTGTCTGTGTATCTATCTTGTGGCTGGTTACATGATACAATGGAAATATTTCAAATAAGAAATTTTTTCTCACACTGTCAAGGTTACTAATTCATTAGTGAGTCTTGTGGGGGAATGGGGAAAGCATGAGAGTGGAGCAAAGTTGAATTTAGGGAATTGATATGACCTGTATTAGAAGGAGGTGAGACAATTGTAAGACTGAAATGAGTTACTGTATTTAATTAAATAAGTGTTGGATGTCTTCTCTATTTTATTTTCAGAAATGAAGAGAAGGCATTTTAAGACATTTTCTACATTGTTTCTAATAGTCTTATTTTTTTATATAGCTTTTCCTTTTTTATCTACCCTTTTAGTTGCATCTAAGAGATGGCATTTGGCATTTACTCTTCATGTTATTGTGCAGAAAACTTGGCTTTATTTATAATGATATCAATTTATACAAAAAATTCCATTTTGTAGTTATAGTTTCAGTTGAAACATTGCCACCAAGCTGGATCATTCATTTGAACAGCTTTCGGGCTGTAGGGAGTGATTCTTTCTTGATATGCATTGTTTTGATTTACTATCATTATTTAAAAAAGAAAAAATTGTAGTCAGTAATTGGTCATTTCTTACCTGTTTTATATAGCTAATAATGTTCTCCATTTATTTCTCATGAATTTACATCTTCTCATTTTGTGACTGCAGACCAGACTCTAGCACAGTTTCATCAAGATTATTTGCTGAAGTTTGGCTCATGTTTAGTAGAGGCAATAAATAAAGTGAAATACACAACATTGTTATTGCAGCTACAATACTTAAGTTAGTTAACTCTCTCAATGTGATTTTTTGCTTCTTTAGAGACAAATTAAGCCTGCTGCAGATTGAGAATAGTGAGCTATGAGGAGAGGTTTAGAGCCTAGATGAGTTTATGACAGTGGGCTCATGTGCCTAAATAAAATTAGAAGACCAGAAGTCTTAGAAGTCTCTGTCTGTGTTCATGTGCCTTGTGGGAAGTTACCTTGATATAATGGCAGCCTCCCAATACACTACCAATCAAGCCATTCCAGAGGTCATGGAACAGAAAGGGTTACAGACCAAATGAGGATGCTCAAATTGTGTGGTTTATTGAATCAATTTGAAATACACAGTGAGGAACAAAGAGAAAGTGATGGGGTAGATTAACACTGTTAGGATAGGGTGCCGGTGGGGTAGAAAGGTTACAGTACCTGAATCCTCAGTTATATATTGTTGTTATGTCCTGACTGTCTGCCTCATCAGCTTCCCCCTGACAGTGTGATTATGAGGAGGACCAGAGTTGACGTTTGAGCCAGGGGACCCAATCAGATGGAACGTGTCTGAGGCCAGTGATGCACACTTGCTCTGTAGAAAAAGCACTGGGGCAAGTACACCTGGTCACAGTTGTAGGCTGCTGAATTAGCCTGCTGAGCAGCCATGGATTTGATTGTATTTCCTGGGCAGAGGAGACCTCGTACATACTGAGTGCTTTACAGGTCTCATGCATATTTAGTGTGTTATGAATAGTTAGTTCCTTGGTTGCCTTTTGTATTTTTAGTGCCTCATCAATATTAAGTATGGTCACACATACACGCTCTATTTACTTTGTCTAACATGTCTCATAAGTTACTAATCTAAGTTTAATACAATGAATTTCATCTATCTCATTTGTCTTTTTCTATGACAGAATAGAATATTCCCCTAAATCAGAAAATAACATCCTAACAAAGAGATCAGCCCTAGGGACTATATCTCCTGTTGAACTTAATTACATCTTTCTATAAGACTTTCTGTTTTCTGGAATGAAACTGTCCTTTGCTTCATTAATGAAAGAGAAATTTTCAGGGATGTAGGGTGAAGGCTTCCTGCAGGACTGCATGTTCAGAGTTGTGATTCTTGGTCCCTGGTCTAATGCCTGAAAATCTCTTCTCTTTCTGTTTACCATCTCAGGAATCAGCTGAGAACTCAAAGTGAAATTGTCATTCTTCTAGCCCTTACTGTGACTTGTTGATTACACTCCCATTTGCTTCGAATCCAAAATCGGCTGTTGACTCCTCAGGCCTTTCCTAACATTTTTGTGAACTCTCTTGGAGCTTTCTCATTTGGCACTAATTCCATGCTGCCTGAGCCCTTGAATTTTTCCTCAAACGAATTATTTCAGATAGATCCTGAGTTGCTGTCACCACTTCTCGTTCAGTTTAATCCAGAAGCCAAAATCTCTAAAAACAACCTGTCATACTTTATAGACCTAATTATCACATATACATGCACGTATATACGCATACATATATACACACACAGATCTATCCTTTCTACTGTTGTAAAAGCTTATGACTGTTTGGGATTTATATCTGAAAGTTTTAGTGATATGCCATAATGTTTTGGGGACCTTTGTCTTGCTTGAAAATGGAACTAGAGAGACTCACAGTATGAGTTACCCCTATTGGTTTTATTCAACATGAAGGAAATTTCAGGATAACACCACCAACAAACTCTCCCCTGATGGAAGGGGCAAAGAGAAGCAAAATTGTCTATATGTAACAAATACTTGGGAGAGAAGTTGGATAGACAGAATGAGGCAATATACTGGACAGTAAAATGAAACAGTTATGTTGTCCTCTTCTTGTAATAAACATGAACTGACTCCCTTTAAGTAATGCTGAGCTGTTCTTTATCATAAAACTTGCCCTGAATTATGTTGTTTCAAAGTAGCATGGAAGGCCGAAGTACTGAGATGATGGAACCAACTGATAAAGTTGTCCTGATAGGCATTGTCCTAACAGGCAACACAGCATCACTGACCTGCTGCACAAATGCTAATTTTATACATTTTTATACATTTTTTCCTCGCTAAAATACACTTTGAAATTATCCTCTTGTATTCCAATAGCTGAGATTTTAGGTTTTGTGTGGCTTTAAGTAAAAAAAAAGAAAGAAAATAATAAATATTGAAGTAAAAATGACTTGTATCTATCCTGTTTAGTTTATCTACAACCTATGGACAACATAGTATTTGTTTTGTTTTGACTTAAATATTTTGGTGGGGGTTGGTTAGGAGGGTGTTGGGCTTCTGAGTACATACGGGGAGAAAGGGACAGGCGGTGCAATAGATGTACAATATCATTTTTGCTACCAAACAGGAAAAACAACAACTTACAAAGGTACTAGGCAAATGTCAGATGACTGGAGGTCACACAGAGTTCTCATTTAGAAATGGGGGAAAATTATGTTACCATACTTTGAAGAGAAAATCAAGAGTACTTATTTGATGATTTCATAGCTCCAAGATATTGCTACTGAGTTTCTAAAATGAAGATAGCAATATATGTCCCCTACTGTCTATTCCTATGATTATTTCCTCAATTCATTTTTTTATTCTTTAAGAAATTAACATTTATTGTTAAGTATAAAATGATGGTAGAAAGTTTCAAAAATACAGAGTATAGATGAGAAAGTAAAAAGTCTTAATAGCCTTTTTAAAAATAAAAGGCATTAATTTATATTTTAGGAGAAGAAAAAACTGAGGTGAAACAAGAAATTCCTGTACTATCAGTTTTCTTCATAACAAGACCTATGTGTTCTTAAGAGATTTCTCTAAAATTAAAAGAAAAAGTAGATATTAAGAGGCTTAGAGTTACTATTTTATTTAACTACTCACTTCTTATTTGGTATAGTTTAAATTTCTAGTTAGCATAATTTAGAGGAATTTAGAGAAAAATGAGTTACCTCTACACACTATAATAGCTAAATTAAAACTGACAAGTGTTGGTGAGGATATGGAACTGAAATCCTTGTACACTGCTGATGGAAATGCAAAATAGTACACCCACTCCGGAAAAGTTGAGGGTTAGCAGTTCTCTATATATTCTGGAATTCTCTTTCTATATATATAAAAATGTGTGTGTGTATGTATATATACAGTTTTTTTTTTTTTTTTTGTGGGGAAGACCAGCCCTGAGCTAACATCTGTTGCCAATCTTCCCCTTTTTGCTGAGGAAGACTGGCCCTGGGCTAACATCCGTGCCCATCTTCCTCTACTTTATATGGGACGCTGCCACGGCATGGCTGACAGGCAGTGCGTTGGCAGGCACCCGGGATCCGAACTCGCAAACCCCGGGCTGCCAAGCGCGGACTAAACCGCTGCGCCACCGGGCGGCCCCCACAATTTTTTTTTTAAAACTGCTCCAGTCAACAAAAGGGAAGCTTTACTGAGGCCCCAGGGCCATGGGGCTCAGGCAGGAGGCTGCCCTGTGGGGGAAGGAGAAGCCCGTGGAGGGACCTTATTTGACTTTCTTCTTGGGGCACAGGTTGGTGTGGCCACACTTCCTGCAGCAGTTGACAGCATGGGCTTGCAAGTGAGTCTAACACTTGCGGCAGATCATCTTGGTGCTGTTGTATTTCTGGGTGAGCTGTTGGAAGGAAGGCTTGGTGATGCCACCCTGCAGGTGAAGCACCAAGTGCAGTAAGAGTCTATGGAAGATGGCATGAGAGTCAGAGAGGGGCAGCAACCGAGCCTGACCCCAGCACCTCAGTTGCAGGGCAGAGCCCTCCAGTGTCCCATAGACCAGAGCTTCTCAAGTGCTGGAGACACCATGTCAGAATCCCTTGTGTGTTCTATGAGTAGATGGACACACCAGCCCAGCCTACCCCACAGAACTTCCATCTCTGCATTGCCCTTATCAGATACGTGATTTGCAGATATTTTCTCCTGTTCTCTGGGTTGTCATTTTGCTCTGTTGATAGTCTTTTGATGCACAAAAGTTTGTAATTTTCATATAGTCCAGTTTTTTTTCTGTGCCCGTGGTGTTATATCCAAGAAATTGCCAAATCCAATGTCATGAAGCTTTTGCCTTAAGTTTTCTTCTAAGAATTTTATATTTTTAGCTCTTAAGCTTTGGTCTTTAATTCATTTTGAGTTATTTTTTTTATATGTTTAGGTCTAACTTCATTCTTTTGCATGTGGATATCCAGTTTTCCTAGCACCATTTATTGAAAAGACTGTCTTTATGCTGATACCACATTGTTTTGATTACTGTAGCTTTGTAGTAAGTTTTGAAATCAGTTAAGTGTGAGTCCTTCAACTTTGTCCTTTTTCAACATTGTTTTGGCTATTTGGGATCCCCTGAAATTCCATACGAATTTTAGGATGGATTTTTTTTTCTACTTCTTTAAAAACATCATTGGGATTCTGTTAGGGATTCCACTGAATCTGTAGATTGCTTTGGCATGAACATAGGATGTCTTTTTATGTCTAATTTCAGCAATGTTTTGTAGTTTTCATTGTACAAGTCTTTCACCTCCTTGGTTAATTCCTAAGTATTTTACTCTCTTTGATGCTACTGTAAATGGAATTGTTTTCTTAATCTCCTCTCTGGATTGTTCATTTTACATAATTTTTACTTGAATTAAACATATTGTACTTAATAAATTACTATCTGGGTTTCCCTTTAGTATTAACAGCCAGGGAACGTAAACTAACATCATAGACCACAGACTGTCAACACAAAATCCTATTTAATTAATCCTTACATTATTTCAGAGGTTCCAAAAGGATGAGAAGTTTGCAGTCTAGGGTCTTGGAGCTAACAAATAGTAGGGTTTGAATTTGGACTCAGGACCGTGGGACAATTAAGCTCGTGGGATTTCAACACAAAGTGTCTCAGGGCAACCACAGCCTACTCAGAACATCCTCTATGGGGTGTTCGGTTGAGCGCGGACCCTGAAAGCCGAAGGGGGCTGCACTAAGTCCGGTGGCCAATTAGCCATACGTAAAACAAACAGGTTTCTTCCGCTTCCGCCATAGTCAGCCCCTCCCCGCCTCCCATTCGCTGTAACAGTGGGCAAGCTCCTCACAACATGAGACCACGGACCTGGAAACCAGTTTGGCACCATCGAGCTACTGCTTTTCCGGGAAACGGAGCAGGCGGGGCCAGCAATCAAAACACGACTCCACTTCACAACGGTCTGTCCAAGCTTTCCGGCTCGCAGGAGCTCTCCGCCGGCACTTGGTCATTGATCTCGCGAGACGACGGGTCCTCAGAAGGCACAACCTCCCCCTTTGCTAGCGCCGAGGTTTTTCCTGTGAAGTTAAATTCCGGAGTGAGGAAGTGGCTCTGTGGTGCCGCCTCTAATCTCTCAAAAGTCAACCCCCTCTCTACACGTAAAGCTAGACCTCCGATCGCTATGGAAGGGCAGCAGGGCCAACGAAGCCACGCAACCCTAGCACTCGCCCAGGCTCATTTCAAGAAGGGTGAATACGCGGAAGCCGAGGCGCTGTACTCCGCTTACATTCGCCAGTGCGCCTGTGCAGCCTCCGTAGGAGCGGCGCATGGGAGGTAACTATCGCGAGAAGTGGGGGCAGCGGCCTCTCCCGGAGGTGGGAGGCGGGGGTCGTCTAACCTGCTCAGCCGTCTGAGCTCGCGGACGGCGAAGACCGAGCGCGAAGGTGTTTGTGTTCCCAGAAAGGCGGTGAGGGCTGCATCCCTCCGGGGCACCGGCTGCCTTTCACCCCGGCTGTCCTCCTCCCGTTACTCCGTCTCGATCGGGAGAGTTAGAGCGGATAGGGCTTCTCCACCTGTTCTGTTAACAGGTGGGATAATCCGCGACCTGGCGAGGCGGGGTGACGGGGTCGCGCCCCGCGAGCACACGGTACGCGACTCCAAGCACAGCATCCCGGCGAGGGTGTTGTGGTTTGTTTTTCACTTGTGAAAAAAGTTTAAATATATGGAAACTGATATAATGAACCTCCGGGTAACCGTCACACGCCTTAAGTATTCATTCAGACGGATTATTCATCCATGTATGTCTCAGAGCGCATTTCTAAATATGAAGGATTCTTAAAAGGACATAACCACAATATTATCACATAATTCCTTAACATCAAATATCCAGTCAGTGTTGGAACTCTCCTGATTGATCAATAAAGTTTGGTTTGGTTTTAGCAGTTGGTTCAAGTCAGGATGCACATCAGATCTCTTAATCTATAAGCCTCCCCTTGGTTTTTTCCCTTGCAGTTTATTTGTTGAGGAAACTGAGCGGTGTGTCCTGAGAACGCCCCATATTTTGGATTTGCTGAAGTCATCCCCCTGATGTCATTTAATATGGTCCCCTGTCTCCTACACTGAGTGTGAGTTGGTAGTTAAATCTTGAGGTTTGATCCAATTCAGATCCAGTATTATGGCAAGAATATTTCATAAGTGGTGACGTGTACTTCTGCCAGAAAGCACGTAATGTCTTTTTCTGATGTTAGCAGCCTCACAGGCTAATACCCTCTCGCCCAAACTGTGTTGAGTTTATGCTTGGATGTGTAGCATTTGTTATTACTCCAAGTTTTGCCTTCCTCGTTCTTGTTGATGGTGTGGACTGGACCAGCATGAGAAACGAAAGAACAGAGAGGGCTTAAATGAACAGCTTTTTTGACAGTTTTGAGTTGTCTGCATCATCACCCTTTCCCCTCAAGGATTTGATTTTTTTGACAGGATGCCAGCTTGTCTTTTGTATGAGGCTTAAGATTCTTATCCTGTTTGTTAAACTCATATGGAATTAAATCAGAAAAATAAAAGTGTTTACTCGTTTCAATAATACACTAGAATAATAGTTAATAGAAGTTTCTGAACAGACAATAAGATGGTACCCCCCCCATGAATAAATATGGAAAATGTAATTTTCTGTCCTTGTTTAGAGCTCTAAGAATAGTCTTATCGAGTAGGTTTCGAAAAGTATTCATCAGCACCAAGTACATTGATGCCATCTAGTCTTGTTACTCTTCTTCCTTTGCACATCTCAGTGTAAGAGCACAAATGTGTGTCTGTAGCAAATGTAATTTCTGCCCCTTACCAGCATAGGAGAGGAGATCTGCCATGGTTTAGCAGAAGGGAGCTCAGCTTGCCTGAATGAACCTTCTAATTTCCCTACAGTTCTGGAACTCATAAATTGAAACAATTCTGTCATTTCAACCTTTTTCCTTAAATATCTCTTTTGGAGTTTAAATTTATTTTTGAAATATTGGGTCACTGAATCATTCTGAAACAGTATTTGCAATCTTTGAATGCCTGCCACTCTGAATGGTTTAGAACATTTTCTTTTAATATCCAAAAGTGCAGCCTAACCATAAACCTAATTTCCAAATACTTTTTCTTTGCTAAAGTTTGCAAATGCTAAAAATCCACATTTGGATTAGGTTAAATTCCATTATGATAAATACTATCATTGCAACATACCAATATTACAAAAAAAATTTCTACTTCAACTGTTAGCCCATGTCTTTAAAATGTGAAATGATTTCCACATGAAAAGTGGCTTTCAGAATTTGTTGTAATGAGACCTAAGTCTAAATCAAACCTTCTATGATCCTGTGAATATAAGAAATTTGTAAGAAGCTTAGAAACTTAATGACTAAAACCTTACTGGAGTCCTGAGGCTGCATTTTTCTTAAAACTCTTTACCGGGCAGCAGTTCACCTACTATCATAACGGAGATAGATGAATGGGGTGTGCCCTCTTGTTCTCTAGGTTTTAATAGTGGTGCTGGTGGCATCCAAAAGTATCTCTGTACCCAGTCTCTCTCAGTCATAGTCGACAGAAAGAATTTTCTAAAGCTGCAGTGGTTCCTTTCTATTGTGAGCAAACTTAGACTTGAAGGAGACCCCGTGGGCTCTGAGTTCCTATTATGGCAGCAGTAGTTACAGTCCCTGTTGGAGATCTCAAGGATCAAGATATTAAGGGAAGTAGCTTTTAGTAACACTGAAGTCATGCTATACTTTACACTATGGGATATAACAAAGAAAAGACAGATGAGCTTAACCTGAATCTTCCCTGTTTGGTTCAAATTTGATAGTCCCTTTAGAAAAAAAGAAAAGAAAACAGAATCATCTCTGACAGGAGCAGAGCCCATTAATGTTCTCTGTGCACATGATTTGTCCAGCAGGGGCTGGGGGGACAGGGGAGGGCTGTGATCTCTTGAGCTGGTGGCCGGTCAGAGCTGCCTGGCTGTCCCAAACCTTACAGGAAAGTCTGCTCTCTTAAAGCCCCTCGAGCAGCCTCTGGAGCCCTCAGATGCAGAGCTGATTCTGCAACACAGGACCACCAGAGTAGACTGCAACCTTGATAGCCAGTCCCGCCTTGGGGAGGATCCCAGCTAAGACTGGAGGGAGGGCGAGTCTATCCCCAGAGAGCACTCCCTGGGGATCAGTGTGTTGAATTTTCACTTAGAGTTAACTTGTATTTCTTTATTGTTGGAAAATGATTTCAAATCTCATTGTTTTGAGCTCACTTAAAAATTTTGAGAATAAAATGGATGATTCACTTTGTGACATGTCCATAGCAAACCTGAACTTTGGGCTGGCTTTCTCTTGCTCAGCATAAATCTGATCTGTCTTCTTTGTCCTGCTGGCATGTGCTTAGAAAATGAACAATTTTTAATGTTATATTCAACAGACAAGTTGGCAATGAACAGGGGCTTTAAACACACTACAAAATGAATGTGCTTTCCGGGTAGACGCTGTAGTGCTATATAACCCTGCAAAAGTAGGTAATGGGATTAAACAAAAATTGATTCCACTGCTTTATTTCTTTGCGCTTTATTTCTTCCCCTTGGTTTTTCAGTGTAGATACTGCATGTTATAGGCTATGAAGTTTGACAATACCCAAAAGAGAATGAAAGTGGAAACGATAGGAATTTGGTAACATGGTGTTTTTAATGTGAACTTTTTGTTTAAAGCAAATGCAGCCCCAAGGATTTGGCTACTGCATATAACAACAGGGGGCAAATAAAGTACTTCAGGGTTGATTTTGATGAAGCCGTGGATGACTACACATCTGCCATAGAAGTCCAACCCGATTTTGAAGTTCCGTATTACAACAGAGGGTTGATATTGTACAGGCTGGGTAAGAATTTTTTTTTCCTTTTGTCCTTGACGATGTTCTATTAATTCAGAGCTCTCAAATGTAAAACTAATGTAATAATCATCAAGTCGTAAAGTTATGTGAAATTTAGGTTTAGAGCATGGAACAAAGGAAGCATACCTGAGTTTATTTTAGGCTTTCGACAGGCATTACAGACCACGGTGGAGCACCAGCGGGAATTGGACCCACCCCACGAGGGCGACCCCATTACTTTGGGCCTGTGCATTCCCGACTGCGAAATGAGGGTAATGCTGGTGCTCACCTGTGACACTTTTCAGAGTAAAATCTTTGAAGGCACAGGAGACAATGGAAAGTGAAGAGGTTTTAGATCCTTGGATTAAAGAGACTGTATGTACTGTTTCTCATTAAAATGTTAAAAAGAAAATTAATTTCCTGTTTCTTAATTTTACTGTAATTATGTAAAACCTGTTAGAACTCAATAAATAAACTGATAGCTAATTTTAAGTGTATTATTCTGAAAAGGTGCACAAAATTACCTTGATATACACATCTCTATATCATTATAAAGAGAAGAAAATTCCTTTACTAGCAGTAGTTGAAAGCTTGTAAATATAAAAGCAGAAGTACGTATATCCAGACTTTGCTATGAATAATATATATAGAAATATTCAGCTTTTTTTCTCCTTTCCATTTTTTGGGTTCTGGTACAGGATACTTTGATGATGCTTTGGAAGATTTCAAGAAGGTATTAGACTTAAATCCTGGATTTCAAGATGCTACTTTGAGCTTAAAACAGACCCTTCTGGACAAAGAAGAAAAACAAAGAAGAAATTACTAAAAAAAAAAATTATTGAAAATTTTAACTTAATTGAAATATTAATTCATGATCGTTAGACCTGGTATTTCATTGTCTCTAATTTAAAGTAGGTGTTGAGCTATTTTGATTTATATTTAGGAAAAAGAGATTCATGCATTAGCACTGAAAGTTAAATAATGTATTTAAGGTAGTTAATTTCAGATTGAGAGACTGTGTTGAATAGGTATGCTTTTTATAAAGTGTAAATAAGTAATAATGTATAATTGTATATTCTTACGGTAAAATATTTAAAGAAATGTGTCACATTTTCTTCAGTAAAACTATTCTTTTGCTATTTTTTTATTCCCAACTTTTTAAGTATTTTACATCTGCAGAAGAGTTGAAGTATAATACAATAAACACTTATAAACTCTTCACTTAGAGTCACCAGTTAATATTGTACCACATTTGCTTTTTCTCTATATTTAAATATAATTTTTTGCTGAACCATTTGAAAATAAGTTGCAGATACCTCAATACTTCACCCTTAAATATTTCAGCCTGCATCTTCTAAGAATAGAGACATCCTCCTTTATAACCACAATACCATGATGATACCTAAGAAAATTAATAATTCTATAATATTATCCACATTCAGCCCATATTCAAATTTCCCCAATTGTTTCCAAAATATCTTGTGTAGATTTTTATTTCTAGATCTGGAGGCAATCAAGTTGCATTGCATTTTGTTGTTATGTCTCTTTGCTTTCTTTTAATCTAGAATAGTCCCTTGCCCATTTTCTCCCCGTGGCATTGCATTGAGAGCAAAGCTGTTTTATCTAGCTAGGCTAGAAAGACATAACATTTGGGCTTAAAAATAAACACATGTCCTACACGAGAGCAATTTGAAAGAATTCAGCTTACACTTGATTTTCTCTAGTAATCCTTGATAATGTAGGTTAAGATTTAAATATTGAACATAGTTTTCTGTCTCTGGACAATGACAGTAATTCTTGTCATCATCATTTGCTGACAGTTTACTATAAGCCAAGCACTGTTAATCTTTATGTAATAAATTGGGAATGGAATGGGGGTGGATAGACAGGCGAGAAACTAAAGAAAAGTGCTTAGTAAATATAAAGCTTTTAAAAAATATATTTTATTTAGGTGCTGCCAACAGATGATTAGGCTATGATGAAGCAATCGAGAACGGGGAAGAATTTGAAGGGAAAAGAAGCCAAAGCCAGCCATGTCTCATCTACATTTTTTTGTTTTTATTGTTGGGGTTTGGCTTTCAAAGATACAGATCCTGCATCTCAGGATCTCTCAAACGAGTGTATTATTGCTATGGAAAAACTGTTCTTGGGTGGAAATTACCCTAATTAGGAGAAAGGAGTGCGTGTTTGCCCAGTGTCTCCAGAGGGAGGCGCAGGGTGACTTCTGTGGCCTTCTCGGATCCAATCACCGTCATCAGCCTTACAAGTTCTTTTTGAGTTTAGGTGATCTCATGAAGCAGAGGAAGTAACTGCCCTGTTTGTAGTTCATAAATAATGTCTGGCAAAATACACGGAGAATTTGGGCTGCAGGTGAATTAGTATTAAAAGGAAATGAAGTCTGAAAGGAAACTAAAAGTCTCTATATTTCTGAAATTACTCACATTTTCCTATGTGACTTATCTTTCCATTTGTTGGAAATGTCTTTAAAAGAATTTATAAAATTGCATTAAAATGTAGAAAAATCCCTCTTAAGAATTTTTTTTTTTTTTTTAGAAAAGCAAGGTCCCTAGACTCTGGAAGAGCTTAAAGCCCGTCTACCCAGAAAATCAAATACTTAAAAAATGCTCTAATAAATTTACTTTCTCTTGACTCATATTCTCTTTTCTTTGCTCTTGACGGGGATCAGATGTAATGTGAAAAAAACTTGTTAAAAATTTCATTTGGTTTGTCGGGTTTTATTCAACGTTTTTTCATCCTTTATCAGAAAAAAAAAGTCATTGAAGTTAAGAATCAGCACTTGCTGATTTGGAACCAGGCACTTATTTTTCTCAAGTTACTGGAAATAACTGAATAATAATATATTTTCCTCATTTATCTTCTTCAAAATTTTAAACATTACACATTCAGATTCTACATTTCTGGTTGACTAAATAGGACCTTTGCTATGCGCCTTAAAGATCGTATTTTATGTTTGCTATCGTTTGTATTTCCCACATTTCAGTATTTGTTGAGCTCTTTCCTTTTCCCAAACAATATTGTTTTCCAGTTTTTCTCTCTGCAAAAACAAGGCAGAAAATTGTAGTTTGTTATAAGATTTGTCTTTTGCAAAGTAAGGTAAGAGAGAATAAATGGATTTAAGTTACTTTTGAGCTTAGAAAATTGCTCTTAACTCTTAAGCAAAGAGCTCTTTGTTTTTTCCTGGAATCTGGAACCGAATGAAGCCTATGCACTTACTTTATGATGGCAAACGATAGTCCAGCTGGTGGATTAGCAAACTCAATTTCCAAGTCAGCTTTTAGTCACCTGTTTGCCCTTTTCTAGATTTTTCCTGGTTTTTCTGTCTTTCACTGGCTATCTACCCTCCCAACGCTATACATAGTCTTGGGCTCCTGCCATTTTGCAGGTCTGAGGCCTTTCTCAGTGGCCGTGATGTATTTCAACACTGCCACTCGGGGCAAATCTGTCCAGCGTTTATACCAATCCTCATCTTGATATCTCCATCTCTGCCAAGTCTAATCCCCCTTAGAAATTTAACTCTAAGTTTCAAATAATTAAACTTGTGACTTGCTTAACAACTTAAATTTGTCCCTGAAAATGCTTCTGAGAAGTGAAAAGCCATTAAAAGAAAAAAATTTACATTACTTTTAATTGGAAAACTGTGAATTCTGTTTTAGCCTAAGACACCCAAATACTTTTCACAGAAAAATGTATCAACTGAGCAATGAAAACAAATTTATGTAATAATTTGAAATTACATAATTACATTTACAATTACATAAATTGGAATGGCGTGAATGCTTGCCATATATACTTATTTTTTCTTCCTTCTATACCATTAAAACCAGCTTTATTGAGATACAGTTCATATATCATACAATTTACCCATTTCAAGTGTACAATTCAATGGGTTTTAAGTATATTCAGAGTTTCTGTACCATTTTTAAAACCAATTTTTCAAACTTCGTGGGTCTCATGGTCTTGCATGCAAACTGCACTGAATGAAGTTATAACACAGAAAAACACTTGCGGCAAATCAAAGGCTAAACACGAGAGAGCTTCAGAACACCCATAGCGCACACACAGCAGTCCTGAGGGACCCTGCGTCCTTCGGTTTCATCCGGGTGAGCACACGAGTCTAATTCAGTTCATGTGATAGTCTCTGGCTGTAAACTCCTGTTGAGTAAAGGGGTGGGGACATCTCTGCCTGCACCTGAGGTTGAAATTTCACTTCTTACAGCGTATTTACTGAATGTGTTTCAGTGAACAGTTACTTAAAAAAAAGAATTGTTGACAAACATGTGGTGTAACTTTTCAAGAGCCTGGAGAAGAGCTAACTAAGCATCTGCTACTTGAGTTCAGTCTGTAATTTTCACAGCTACCAGATAAATTCACGTTTACGTGTTTTCTATATTTCTCAAAAATGTGACAATAAATTATGGGAAAGGGATTCCAGTTTAAGATGGCATTTGGTCAGAAAGAGAGATTTGTTAAATTTCACATCTAACAAAGTTAGGGAACTTCAGAAAACACCATTTCATTCTTGACCAAAAGGAAAGAAGGATGAGAAATCAAATTTAATTTTTTTTGGAAAAACAAAGCAATTGGTAAGATTAAAAAACATAGTTTACACTTTTAAAAATCACAGAAGATAAAAGAACATGTAGTAAAAAGCAAATGGTAAAAAGCCCCAAATCTATGAGGAAGCCCAAAAAGCGGAATATGACCTGTGAATATGCATATAACAGAGTGAATAAGAGCACAGCAGTATAAACCCAGTTTTGTATCTGTCGGCATACAATCACGCACACAACCATACAGTGAAGAAAGTCTGATTTTTCTCACAGAGGAGGAAGCTGAGGCTAAGAAATTCAGTACTTGCCCAAAGTTATCTCTAAAATCTAATTCTGCATTCAAAACTGCAGTTAGTATCAGCTGATTTTTTTGTTGCTGAATCAAAGCAGGTATGTGGATTTCTTTTTGTCCTGATACAAAATTTAAATTGCTTATAAAATTTTTAGTACCCATGAAGGAAAGTACCAAAACAATATAAAAATATATTTAGTTGTTATAATGGAACATTATTGCAATTCTAGAATTGCTTGTTGGTAATTTTCCTGCCTGATTGAAAACAGACACAAAAGATGGTGAAAAGTAGATTAATGTTAAGAGCAAACTCCATTTGGAAAATTGAAAGCCACAGCTGCCAATATGTAAATTCGTATCTTATGTTAAGAAAAAGTATCCAACATTTATAAATAAGACAAAAGGAGGATTGCATGTCCTTTCAACATCATGCTGAGCACAGTCTAACAGACCCGCCCAGGGACTGTTTCATCCTCTAGGGGCTGTGTCTTTTTTTGGTTTTCTCTTCACTCTTGATTAGGGCCCAGACTCCGTGAGATTACATGTAACTTGTAGATTTCTGTCCAGAGGAGATGCAAATGACTTCTGTCTGGTAGAAAAGATAATCCCAAAGGTTATGGTTTTATCGCCCTGGAGGACATCAACTGGTTTTGATTCTAACTTAGTAACTTTATCCCCAAATTCCTTCCTCATTGACCATAAACACTCAGCTCCTCCACTGCTTTTTTACCATTCTGATGGTTCTCTCATTCATGAGTTAAATAAATACTTGTCATGTGTTCATTCTGTATTCTTATGAGTCATGCTTAACTTTTAAAAATGGGTATTGTGACACTTCTATTGAAAAAACAAAAACAACTTTAATAGAATTTATCATTTTATAGTCACTTAAGTTATTTTTTGCAGGAGTAAGAGAGAAGGGGGACTGAAAAGTTTCTATGGCCTATTTTTAAAAAATATTCAATAATTCTTCTTCAGATGATGTGGAGGTTTAATTGAGTGAAGCACAGTATAGGGAAGGCCTTCACCTAAATTCAAACACGTGTAAGTACTCCTTTTAAAAGTAGACAAGAACTGCAAAGAATATATTGTAAAAAGTGAGAGTTTCCCAGTTAAGCCCCTTCCCCATTCTTACTCTTACTCTTACTCTCCATGGGTAACCACTGTTAAGTTTATGTCTATCCTTCCAGACTTTTCTCTATGTACAAATACATGGACATGTGCATATACAGTCAGCCCTCTATCTGCGGTTCCACATCCAGGGATTCGACCAACCGATGGAAAGGTCCATGATGGTTGCGTCTGTACTGAACATGTACAGACCTTTTTTTCCGTGTCATTATTCCTTAAACAATACAGCATAACAACTGTTTACATAGCAGTAGGTGTTGTAAGTAATCTAGAGATGATTTAAAGTACACAGGAGGATATGCATAGGTTATATGCAAATACTACACCATTTTATATAAAGGACTTGAGCATCTGCAGATTTTGGAATCCATGGGGGTCCTGGAACCAGTCCCCCACAGATACCGAGGGACAACTGTACATGTGTAGAATTATAGTATACATATCATTATTCAGTAACCTAAGTCATTTATTATCTTTGACATTCTTGTAAGAACATAGAAATCTACCTCATTCTGCTTAGACCCATGATTTTAAAAACCATGTAAAACATGCTTGCCAATTTTTTGTTATAAAATTAGTACATGCATATGGTAATAAAAATTAAAACCGTGCAGGAGGTATATGTAAAGAGAAAGACCCCCTCCTCCTCCACATTCCCCTCCAGAGGTAACCACTTTTAACCAGAACAACTAGAAACAAAGGGTAAACGCCTCACTTTCCTATACCCCCCAGTCTCATTGTAAAAATTGTTTTAGTTCTTTTCACCATCTTTGTGGCTTTATGCCCTTGCGATTTTGACCAGTTTGTAGTAAGAATACTTCCAAATATACCCTTTTGACACCACATTCATTTGAACCTGTTTCCACTTCATTAGAGCGCTCTTTTTAAGATTGAGTTGAAGTAGCGCAAACTTAACATGTCCAAACTGAGCTCATGCCCCCCACTCACCTGTCTCCTGCTGCTTCTTCGTGCCAGACTCCTTCCATCCCAGGGCCCCCAGCAGCCAACAGCTGGGTTCTAACCTCCGTACAGATCCAGGGTCCAGCAGTGTCCACCTCCTCCTCTGCTACACTCCAGGCCAGGATGTCACCCCCTCTTTTTTGCAGGTCTCCCGACTAGTCTCCTGCCTTGGTCCTCACCCCCCCAGTCTGCTTCAACACAGCCAAGGAGTGAGGGTTTGAAAGCGTGCAATGGCTGCTCTCCTCCCTGAGTAGAAGCAGAGCTCTCACAAAGGCTTATGCCCAGGAACTTCGCGCTTGCTGCTCCTCCCTGCACCCCTCACCCCATGGCCCGCGCCCCTCCTTCAGGCCTTTGCCTGCCTGTCACCTTATGGTGGCCCACCTCTGACCACCCTGTTTAAATCCAAATCCTGATCATTCTCCTCATCTCACTTGTCCTGTACCAACACCACATGCTCATTCATCGTGTCTGCCTGGCTTCTCCCCTCTGGAAGGTAAGCTTCGCCAGGCAGGGATTCTGGTCTGTTTTGTTCACTGTTGTATCATCACCCAGAACAGAGCCTGTCGTGCAGAAGGGTCTCAAATATGTTGAATGGATAAATGACTTAGTTATCATAATCTGCTGCTCAACTTGCTATTTAGATCTTGCAGAGTCATAACTGGCTATTAGGTGTGGGGTGGACAAGTGTTTGATCACTTGTTTCTCAGTTGATCTTGAGAAAGGGCCCAAATTATAGTTGTTTTTGTTTTCTTTAAAACAGCTCACCATGATTGTTTAATTTGGAGGAGGAGAGCCCTCTAAAAGACAAGGTCAAATTCAGCAGAGACTGTATGTTTTAATATGGCTTTATAACAAGTACCTTTTATGGGTTGAATGGTGTCCCCCCAAAAGACGTGTTGAAGTCTTAGCCACCGGTACCTCAGAATGTGACCCTATTTGGGAATGGGGTTGTTGCACATGTAATTAGTTAAGATGAGGTCATATTGGAGTGGGGCAGGCCCTTAATCCAACATGACTGGTTTCCTTGTAAGAAGGAAGTTTGGATGCAGACAGATACAGGGGAGAAGCCATGGGAAGATGGAGGCAGAGACTGGAATGATGCTGCCACAAGCCAAGGGATGCCTGGGGCTGCCAGAAGCTGGAAAAGGCAAGAAAGGACCCTCCTCTAGAGGCTCTGGAGGGAGTATGGCCCTGCTGACACCTTGATTTCAGACTTCTAGTCTCCAGATGTGTGAGAGAATAAATTTCTGTTCTTATAAGCCACCCAGTTTGTGGTACTTTGTTATGGCAGCCCTGGGAAACTAAGACAGTCCCCAGTAAATATTAGTTCAATTTCCAAATGACAGGCCTTTTGCACATATGACTTCCTGTTTTTGCACCCACAAATGCAGCTGTGTGGAAAAAGGGGTGAACATTTTGTTAGAACAAGCCTATAAACTAAAGATTTCCAAGGGAGGGAGGGGAAAGAGCTGTTATTTCCTTACTTAGTCATGACCCTGACTCAATCAGGAGAGGGGCCTGTGTCTAAGAACGTTACAAAACTCACTGGTTTGCCCTGGCTGCCTGCTGAGAAGCTCATAACCACCCTGTGTGCCTTCAAGACACTCGGCTCTTGGAGGACTGAGGCTCCTCTGGCTTGAGACCGGAAAAGAAAAGTGGGAGTCCCTTCAGGCTGCCAAACAACAAACCATTACAAGCCAGGTGAGACGCCATCCAAGTTGGCTGAGCCGGCAGGACTGGGAGCTGTCAGTGGGGCTCACAGAACAATAATCATTTCCATTATGAAGACCAGTGCCAGTAGACTTATTGGAATTGGAACAGCTTCTTGAATGGGGAGGGTGGGGTGGAGGGCGAATGGACTGAGGCGCCTGCACGTGGAGCCCCAAGTTTCAATCTGTCACTGACGCCAGCACATGACAATGGCCAGTGTCCACTTCTTTGACCTTGTTATTCTCACTCCCACCTCCCTGCCACTACTCGTGGTGTTCTCTCCCAGAATACCCTTTGCCCCTCATTTAAGTCCTGCCTTTTCTTCAAGTCCCCAAAATTGCCATTAACCCTGCCCTACCAATTTCAGCCCAAACTCATCTCCTTATTCTCCAATTTTCCATTATGGTCTAGATGGAGCTCCACAGGCCAGCAGCATCAGTATCACCTGGGAGTTTGTCAGAAATGCAGACTCTCGGCCCTATGCTAGACCTACTGAATCAGAATTTACATTTTCATGAACTCCGCTCGTGGTTCATCTGCACACTAAGGTGTGGGAAGCAGTGGTCTGCATCGCTGGTTCTCAGAGGGTGGTCTCTGAACCAATAGCACCAGCGTCACCTGGAACTTGTCAGAATGCAACATTTGGGCCCCACCCCAGAGGCACTGAACCTGACTCCCTGGAGATGAGGCCCAGCCTTCTGTGACTAAGGAGCCCTCCAGGAGCCTCAGGTGCACACTCAAGTTTGAGAACAACTTGTCTACATCATTCAGCCCAGCATCTGATTATGGTCTTTCAGTTCCTGTGTGTGTGTTTCCCCCTTCAAGCTGGGGACCCTGAGGACAGGAGCCATGTTTTTGTGTGTCTCTCTGGCACTTAGCCCAGGTCTAAGCATGGGGTGATTGATGTCCAGGGTAACTGATCAGTGTCTCTTCCCCCATCTGTTCTACTCAAGCATGTGGAGCCCGGGGAGAAGGGGAGAGGAGGAAAGAGAGCTACAGGGAGACTTCCCTTTGTTCTCCCGAGTCTCTCAAGGGTTGGAGGTTTTTCTGAGGGGTGTTGTGTTTCCTCTCTCAAATTGGAGACCAGATTGGTACCATGTAATTTTGCACAATGGGTAATATCAAGCTATCACGTTGGGGTCTGACTTGATCCAGAATTTTGCTTCCAATAGTTTTATGTGGGTTTTCCTTCCTGGAAAAAATAACTGCTTTTGAGTAAATAAAGCAATGCTGGCTAACTGTACCTTTTTCTGAATCAATGAGTCCGTCATCCGGGCAAGTTATGGTGGCTAGCTCTTCTGGCTTACAACCCCAGCGAGAAGGATTTTCAGACATGACTAATGTATAGCCTCCTCAGGCTTCCTACCCATGGGCTCTCATAAAACACTGCTGTGTTCCATGGTCATCAATCACCACCCCAGCCAGCAGTCCCGGGCTGGGGAGCAGAATGTCCCTGCCTCAAGTGCTCTTCCTTCTTGGGCTGGCTGCTAGCTTTCAAATTTCTAGACATAATTCCTTTTGAATTGCTTAATGGGCATATAGTTTTAATCAGAGTCATATGACACTTGAGCTGGAAGGAATTTGGGAAATCATCTACTCCTTTATTTTATTTACTTATTATTTTTTTTAAAGGCTTTATTTTTTGGAGAAGTTTTAGGTTTACAACAAAATTTAGAGGAAGGTAAGGAGATTTCCCGTATACCGCCTTCTCCCACACATGCATAGCCTTCCCCATTATCGGCATCACTCACGAGAATGGGGAATCCATTTCCCCCCACACCCCACATCATTTTTTACCAAACGTGAACCTATATCGACACATCATAATCACCCAAAGTCCATAGTTCATCTTAGGATTCACTCTTTGTAGTGTACATTCTATGGGTTTGGACAAATGTATGATGACATACAGATATTCCTGGACTTACGATGGGGTTATGTCCCAATAAACCCATCATAAATTGAAAATATCATAACTTGAAAATGCATTTAACACACCTAACCTATCAAACATGACAGATTAGCCTAGCCTGCCTTCAAGGTGCTCAGAACACTTAAATTAGCCTGCAGTTGGGCAAAATCATCTAACAGAAAGCCTCTTTTATGATTAAGTGTTGAATGTCTCGTGTGATGTATCGAATACTGTACTGAAAGTGACAAACAATGGTTGGATGGGGACAGAAGGGTTATAAGTGTATCAGTTATTTACTGTCGTGATCGTGGGTGGGGGGCTGCAACTCACTGCCACTGCCCAGCATCCCAAGAGAGGATTGTACTTCATATTACTAGGCTGGGAAAAGAACAAAATTTTAAATTTGAAGTACGATTTCTACTGAATGTGTATCACTTTTGCACCACCATAAAGTAGAAAAAATTGTAAGTCAAACTATCGTAAGCTGGGGACCATCTGTATATCCATCATTGTAATATCATACAGAGTGTTTTCACTGCCCTAAAAAATCCTCTGTGCTTTGTCTATTCATCCCCCCCACCCCACACCCCCACTCCATACTCCTTAGTTGTAGGCAAACCAGAGAAGTTTCTGGTTTAAAGGTTACACAGTTGGTTAACAACAGAACTATGACTGGATCAGCCCTTCTGAACTCTCAGCTGAAGAATAACAGTGACCTCCAGTTAGTGAAGCGCCTCAGTTTATACTGATTCCCATTAACCCTGACACCAAACCTCGACCGGCTTCAAGATCCAATTCTTTGCCTAGGACCATCCTCCAGAACATGAGCCCCACAGGCCCATCCCTGAGGGAGAGAGGATGCCCCAAGGCACAGGTAAGTTGTGAGGCCCTAGTCGAGGGCTTCAGGAAAGGAAGCTGGTGTAAAGAACTTGCGAGAAGAGAGGAGAAGGGGGCATATAGACCCAACGGTGTTTCCACTCACTTAAAGCTGGTTATAATTTGACTTGTGGGTATGGGAAGGAAAACAGTAAGTTCACATAAGACTAGAGGTGCACAGAAAGGCAACCTACTGGGAATAGGATAGGAGACTAGTTAGAGAACCTTCCAGTAAGGCAAATGCCCACCATCTTCCATGTGTTCTCATTTAAGCCTCATGATATCCCTTCAAGATTGACATTATTTCTATTTTACCAAAAGGGATGAGTCTAATCTAGGCTAAATCAGTCTAGGCTTAAATTAGGCTGGAGTCAAAGTTCCTAGAGAGTCTCAGATTCTACTTTTCCTCACACCCAAGCTCCCTTTAGGGTCACCAACGTGTCCCGGTTTGCCCAAGACTTTCTTGGTTTTGATACTGGAAGTCCAGCATCCTGGGAACCCCTTCAGTCTGGGGTGAACCTAGCTCCTCCGTCTTTTTGCTCCTAAGGGACAGGTGTTTTTGACAGAAGCCGCGCTGGCCCCCACAGGTCCTGGGTCAGGCCTGCTTTGCTCAGCTGATTGTGGCTCCCTGGTTCTGCAGTGGAGGTGGGATAGAGTCCACAGCCCCAGGCTGGCTGCTGCTCGGCCAGCTCCCATCACACTGCATTTTACTGTGGAGCGCTGGTCACCAACAGGAGAGTGCTGTCTGCTTGCTTCTCCTTTAGTCCAGACTAAGAGATTGACAAATAGGAAGACAATTGACTCAGCCATCAGGGAAGCCAATCCCTGCTGTTTTCACTTTGGGACAAATTTAGGTGCAAGGATCAAAAACTTATTTAGACTGAGCTCAAGTCAAAAGGGACTTTATTTTAAGGATATACGTTTCATGGGATCCAAGAATGAGCTACAGGAGCAGGCTGGGGGAGGGGGAGAGTGTGGGAGCAGCCACTCCCTGACAGCCCTCCCCAGCCCAGCTTCGCTGGCATCTTGAGGGGCCCAGTAAACAGCACTGGGGTTTGAACCAACTGCTAATGCAGACAGACAGATTTAGAGGGAATGATGAGCTTCTTTGGGAGAAGGACCAGATTGGAGGATATAGCTTAGAGAGAGTGAAATGCTTTTCGAATAACAGAGCCTTCAAATGAGGACAACTTACCTCCCCACCATTGCACCTCCACACTGGGGGCGGCTGCTGCCGCCCAGATAAGACTTTGGTGAGGAGGAAATGAGAAGCATAGACCCTGAAAGGAGCTACTCCCAGGAGAGTAAGGGAAGAGAGGAAGTGGCCCAGCTCTACAGCTGGTTCTTTACCCCACTAACCAGGGAAGCCACTCTCCCCCGGGTGGGGGAGGGAAATAGGTAAGCGGGTGGAGAGGTGTGGTGTCACTGCTAGAGCTCCATTCACGTGGAAGGAGGCATCAGGAGAGGGGAATAAGCCCTTCTTCTCCCTCTCAGGAGTCCAGCTGCAACAGCCTTGGCTCTCGGCCTTGGTCCACACTATGGCATATTCTCAAGCTTAGAGACCCCATCCTGTTTCAAGAAGGCTCTGGATTGCTCCTTCCTTGCTGAAGCCCTTCTCACTCTCCTCACAGCTATTTTCCCTTCTCTAAGTACTTATGCCAATCAGTTTATACCCACTACTTAGGGCCTTTTGCTTTTTAAATCAGTTCAAGTTTTAGTCAGTGACTACATGCAAATCCCATCTTCTTAGGGGGCACTTTAAGGGTCTTTTTTATGTAGGCCAATACTTGCACTTAAACCGTGTTCTTCCTTTTCTCTGATGCTCTTGGTGTTTCTAAAACCCTGATAATGAACTGGGGGCCTGAGGTCCTCAATGGGGAGAAGCCAGCATCTTAAAGCCTTTGTGGCCCAGCTGGGGTCCTGGCCCCAGTAGGGACTTCTGTGGTCAGGGCTCCTAATCGCCAAAGCCAAGAGCTACACCCCCCCCACCCCCCCCAGCCCTTACAGCTAACCAACCCATGATGCTCAGCTAGGTTAACAAGATGGACCACCCATTTTTATAGTGAGAAACATTGCCCTTCTGAGACAGTTACATGGGCCAGGAAGGAGAGTGTGGTCCGAGTTGAGGGCTCTGTCCATTACAGCATGATCTGGAAAGGAGACAAGTTCCATAACTGGGCCTGAGGGAAATGTTCTTACCACTCTCCTCCAAGACTGCTTCAGGACTGGCCAGGAAGGGCCCCACAACAACAGGCCTCCATCTAAGGCCATTAGGTCCCATGTGGAGGAAGAAAGAGCCGTGCCAAAGATAACCTCCAGAGTCCGGGTGTGTTCTGTGAACTCCCAGAGTTGAGGTCAATATTGAGCCCCGGGGGTGAAGATGGTCATGTTAGCATCACTGGAAAACACTCTTACGTGGAGAAGTGGGCAACTGGGCTTAGCAAGGAGGACCGCGGAGAACACGGCTGCGTTCCTAACAGGTTAGGCAGACTCGTGAGAACGTGGTGACACACTGACTGGAGCTGTTGGCAGTGCTCATCGAGAAGTGAGAGTTTCTGGGAAGCTTTCTCCTCCGCTAACGGACTCTAGGATGCGATAACTATCCTTGTCCCTCTGTTTCTTCCTTGCTAATAGGAAACCAGACAACATGGCTGAGGGCATTCATCTCATTTTATGAAACAAATTCTAAGGCAACAAGCCTGGTGGGTCTCTGCTGAGGAGGGCTGAGAATTCTCCCTTGTTTAAGGAAAGGAACAAGATCCCTGAAATGGAACACTACTGACAGGACGGCAGGGCCGACATGTGCTTGGTTAAATGCATTTATTATATTTAAAATCAGCTGTCATTCATGGAATGACGGACAGGTCATCTTAGGTAGTGCCAGCACGGTGGCCACCACTGTGACAAGGAAGCAGACAGCCCAGCCAGGACCAGGGTCAGGACCTTTGGGTGCTGCTCTCTGAAGAGGAAAAAGGCAGGGTCTCAGGGTTGGCAGGGGTCTCAAGTGACATGCTTTCTGAAGTTCCCCTTAAGATCTCGACCTTCTGGCTAATAGGCACATAAACCCCCCAGTCACTGAATCCAGGCCATATGGTTAAGTACAGTTTCCTGGCCTGAGTTCAAGGTGGATGTGGGGTAGGGGAGTCACTGAGGCAGGAAGATTAAGATTTCTTGGCTCATATGGACTTTCTTCTAGGACTTCCTTCTTCTAGAAGGAAAACTAGACTTGTTAAATGTCTCATAAAATGCCTGAAAATTAGCATAGCCAGACACTAGACAAGCTTGATGGGTGAGAGCCAGGTGGTTTTGGCCAAAGAGCCTTTAGAACTCACCCAGGTCTGCATGCAAGGCCTCTTCAGGCAAGAGTTCCTCGGGCTGAGAGAACAAAATGGGCCTGGCCAAGGAGTAGCCATGATACGTAGAGTGCTGTTCAAAGAACTCTGCAGAAAGGTCAGTTCATAGTTTGGTCAGGACTTGAGGTGGCTCTCAGAAGGTTGGGTTCATTTGGAGTGGCGGAGGGGAGAGATGGAGATGTTTATGGGCAGGACAGTTGGGCAGAACTTCTCAGTGTCACTACTGTACAGCGTGGTAAGGGTTTGCCCTCACCTCCTCCTCTCTCCTCCTCAGGAGAACTCTGGACAATGCCCGTTAGTGTTCAAGTGTAGGCAGACTTGGGTCAGGCAGTGTAGACACACCTGAGAACAGAAGCAGGGGACAGTGGAGACTCCCTAGTAGGAAGTCTACATACTGGATGCTTTATCAACACTTTGAAAGTCTTCAATGACCTTAGTGAGGTTCAAAATGGGGACTTAGTGAGTCCTCATTTTGCAGAAAAGATAGTGAGGTTCAAAAAAGAGAAATGACTGGTCCAGGTCACACAGCTAGTAACTGGCTAACCAGAGGATCAGCTAGACTTACACCAGACTACCTCTCACCAAGCTTAATCTGAGTTATTAGTTATCATCTGTTGGACTTGACCTCTGGACATTGATGCCAAGGCACCAAGCAACATGTGTGAGCCAGACATCTTCCCCAAAACCTAGAAAGTACTCAGGGCCTGGGGATCCCAGAGACTTTGCTCAGTGTCCCAAACTGTCTGTGTAACTGGGAGTCTAGATTCCTGTTCGGACCTTTCTAGTTCTCCCAGAGCTCACCTCTTTGGGTCTGGATGCCATAAGCTTCACCACCAGCCTCTTGACCAAGGAGGGGTACAGGACTCTCTTGCTTGGGAGATAGGGTAAAAGTCTACCTCCAGCAGGTTACTCTCTTTCCTGCAGCTTCCAGGAAGAATTTGGAGACAAACAAGGTGTGAGGCACTCTGGAGAAATCTTGCATCCATCAGCACCTGTCTTCAGTCCATTCTGGACCCTTCTTGCATGTGAGGAAGCCTGCACGGGGCTGGAGGGAGCACCAGGGCTGAGGTCAGGTCTTGAGACTGCTAGGAAGTAAGGAGAAGATCTTGACTGAGAAACTACACAGAAGGGATGGAAAACTCTTTTGGTAGATTTGGGTGACACTAAGACCCACCGGGAGATTGGGTCCCCCACTTTAGGGGTCATGCTCTGGAATATGAGATGTCCTTACAGAATCTTGGGCTATTATGTCTGGTAGGATTGGGGTTCTGGTTCTGCCCTCTCAGCTTCTAGCTGAGGGTACTTGCTCATTTACAGTGATGTTCCACTGGGAGTTGCCATCAAATTCTGGTGACACTGACACCCAACACTTGTCCAGGAGTAATTCTGCTGTGGCATCTGCAAAGCTCCTCAGTTCCACCTCAAGGAACACTGGCTCTGGTGGCTGACTCACAGTGGTCATTTTCCCATTGTAGAACTCAGTGAAGGACTCATTTTAGGAAGGGAAGTATTTGGTGTACTCATGGAGAATTTTCTTCTTCTGCCCTCCTGCCCCCAGAATACACTTCACAACACCGTTACCTCTTGCTACCCTTGTCTGGATCTCTAGTGCGTGAATGCCCCTCCTAGACCCTGCTGAGTGAGAATGTCAAGCCTAGGGCAACTAGGTAGAAATACTCAAGGAAAATTCTCCCTCAGTTCTTCAGCCACCCACTGACCTCTGACCTGGGACTGCAACACCACTGAGCCATCTCCTGGTGACAGAACAGCTGCTTCCTTGGCCTGTTCCCATGCCTGCCCACTTGCGTTAGCGTTTCTTTAACTGAGTAGCAGCAGAATAGCACCAGCCTAGGACAAGAGTGGAGGCTAGAACAGGTCCTTTGGTTTGTGGAATTGCAGAGCAAAAGAGGACTCAGGGAACTCTTTGCTTCATGGACAAGGGGACCTGAGGACAAGAGAGGAGAAAGGATTTCACTAAGGTCTCAGCTTATGAATGGCAACATCAACAAAGTTGGGTTATGAGCCCAGTACAGACAGCCTACCACAGAGATTTATTCTACTGATCTTTTCCATTGGTTGGTGGACTATATTCTTGATGGACCATGATCTAGTCATGTGATCACTTGTTTTTAGCAACATCATTTAGTCTTGTAAAGAAGAGAGTCTCTCAATATAACTCCAATTTACATTGTACCTCCAATATGAATAAGTATCTGATGAGGAAATATGATAAAATATAGCTCAAAAAAAGAAAAAAACTATGAAAATTGAAGCATTCTGACGTTGTAAGGCCCTTCCACAACTGTTCTTTAGTGTTTCCTTCCCTAGTCGGATGGGATTCCCTGTGGATGGGGGTGGGGATAACTGTGGGGCTAAGCTCAGGGACACAGCTGACCTTCATTCACAGAGTGGCCATCTTACCTGTAGTTGGTATCTCTCATGATCGTGGGCCAGCCTTTCACAGCAAGGGTTTCCTTCTCGTAGATGACTTCATTTTCATATACAACATAGTCACCTTCAAACTAAATAACCGAAGATTTTAGAGTGCATTGAGAACATGGGACTGAAGAATACCATCTAAGCTGTTCTAAGACCTGGAAGGAACAGGTGGCCCTTTTGCCTTAATTACACTCATGGAGGTACCACAGCTGGTGATGTTAACCTAGAAGAAGGTTTGGTTCCTGCTAGACATTCTTGGTTGCCAAGTGTGGTTCTTCACCTTGGCCTTGCTCATGTCAGTGGAAGGGTCAGTGGCCATCATGGTGGAGATGGCCACAGTCCCATTGGGAAAGCACACTAGAAAACAACCACAGTTCTTACAACCATTCTTGCTCCTCAACGATACTTTGACCAAGGCCTGTCCTCCACTTTATCTGACAGTCTGTGGACCGGACTTGGACTGAGCCTCTATGCTGCTCTGAGATAGTATTGGCTTGCTACCCCAGGTCCTCTCACTGGTGACCTCAGATAGATTTGGGTCATATCCCTAGGCCTGCGAGTAGGTGATGGACAAATATGGGACTTTACTCATTTTTACATACATTTTAGGAGTTGAATGCAAAGACTGAATGCTACCAGAGGGAAAGATCATGGGCCTTGCCTTCAAAGAAATCATTTAGAAGGCAAAATAAAGACAAACAATTAAGGACAAATAACTAATCTAAGGTAGAATAATGTTATGTCTCTGTAATTATGAGAGTTTAACGGAAGAAGAAAGAAGGAAGAATCAGAAAGGTTTCGTAGAAGAGGCAGCATTTGTAATGGGCTCTGAAGCCTGAGAATTCACATAGGAAGAGGTGGGATGATTTTCATGAGGAAGATAGGGAAGTGACATGAGTAGAATTTGAGCTGTGACAGTCTAGTTTGTCTTCCCCAGAGGGGTAGAGAGACCAATAAGTCTGGAAAGGGATTCCACCAAGACAGACGCTCAAGGCCTTCTTTACTCATGATGGAAGCATATGCTGTGGCTTTGGAGGACAGCCAGCAGTGGGCCTGGAGACAGGGCTGAAAGATGAAGTAAGGCAGCATGGAGATCATGGGTCAAATAGGACACAAGGCCATTGGAGTCCAAGGAGACTTCTTGGAGCATCAAGCAGGAGGCCATGTGAGTGGAGAGCCCAGAGGCCTGCTTACTCACCAATGAAGTGTGAAGAGGGATAAACACACCCCATGGAGAAGGTTTCTAGTGTTTCCTGTGTATCTGCCTTCTTCAGAGCCACAACAGACTGGGATCGTATCCTCTGGAGGGAAAGATCCTGGGACCCACCCCACGGCTGGGTTCAGCTTCCTCGCCAGAAGCTGAGGCCGGACAGTCTTCACCACAAGAGGCAGATTTGGCAACTCCTGCCTGTCAGGCTGAGGACCTTCAGAGTTGCCTGTTTGCCTGGGGGCCTGGCATCTGGGAGCTATTTCTTTCTAGTTCTAGGGACTAGAATGGCATGCCACATACAGAAACACAGGCCATTCCTCAGGAACCTTGCTATAGGCTTGTCTTAGAGACACAGGACATTCTCTCCATGAGAGCACCCAGATAGAGATCACCCAAGCCTGCATCTCACTGCTTGGAAGCAACCTTCAGATTCTGGCCACTTCCTTGTGTCTGACATGACAACACACCCTATTGTGATCGATGGCCCCAGGACAGTGCCCGCACAACTTCTCCTTGTCCTCCTTGGCCCATCAGCTTAACTGCTCTCAGGACCCACCTCAGAGAACATCCCTGGGGAAAAGAGCTGAACTGTCACCAGCAGATGGGTGGAGTTATCTGTTAGGAGGACTCCACCAAGGGGCCCCGGCCAGGGCTTAGGTGCTGGCATCCCATGTAGAGCTCCCAATAGGAGAACAAGCAAGTTGCTGGAATGGCCGAGTACAGATTGTCACTGCTGCAGGTGCCGGTGGCCTGGGGAAGTTCTGTGGAGTGTGCAGAATGGGTAAATAGGACTGAGGTTGGGGTCAGATTCTCCTTCTTCATTACCTAGCCCCAGCCCAGTGGGCCTGAAGAAGTCTTGTTGGGGGCCTGTTCTTTCCCAAGCATCCATTTGTCATCATGCTCTTTGGTCCCTTTACTTCTCCCTCAGAACCCTAGTGAGAAGGCTCTGAAGTGAGAAGATTTGGTCTTAACAAAAAAGGACTTATTTTGTGGGAAATCAGTGGGAGAGCTGGATTTGGGGGAAGTAGCAGTGGCACTATGCTGGCAGTGGCGTGTTCTCTCAAGTCACAGATGTGTGAGGTCCATGCTCACTGTCCTGGGTTCTGAAGTGCCAGCTAGGGGTTAGGGGACTTGGCTCGCACCAGCTGTGTACTGAAGCCCCTCTCAGAGCTCAGTGCCACCTCAAGATCTAAGCATCTTGCAGAGCAGTGGGGCTCAGAGGAGAGGGAATCAATGTCTAGAGAGCATCTTTGTGCTCAACATGCTTTCACTTTCTCCTATAACCCCATTAGAGTAGCCAGTAGTAGGGAAAATGGGAGCGGGGAGAAGCTAAGTTCCTTGCCTAAGGCTCCCATTAGAACCAGGATTCAGATCCACTAGACAGCACCGTGAAAGTGCTGTGAGGACAGAACAGAGTGCCACCACCCATATGCAGCAAAGTCTTCAACACTAGAATCCTAGAGACTTTAAGAAGATGACAGCCTGGGCTGCTTCCTATAGAGGCACAGGAGAAAGGACAACTATGAACCCTGGTGGAAGCCTCACTTCCTGGAGCTATGGAAACCTGTAGGCAGGCTAGGACATAGGTAAAAGACAACTTACATGGAACTGCCCTGCCTGTCCATCATCCTTTCCCTACCATGCCTACATCAGGCACCTAATGACGTTGCTGGCAAGAGGATCACGTCTAACTTACATCAAGGTACTGGGTGCCCTTCCTAAGTCAGGGACGTGGTGGATCTACCAGTGTTCGTATTTCATGTGTGGTGGCAGGGAGAGCTTCTTGAACCCACCATGTTATCTCTGGCATGAGGTAAATGGAGTCTCAGTGCTGACTGTGCAAACAGCCAACCATTCTATGTATCAGTCTGTGTGTCAGCTACACAGCCACTGGCTGTTCCTCTGCTGGGGTCCACTCCCAGCGCACGGTCAAGTCAGGTGTGAGGAGCTGCTTTTGTGCAGCCCCAGTGGGAGCCCAGAGGGCTTCACAGCTGCTGTTCAGACAGGGCCAGTGTAACTGGTCATCAAGATCCTTCATGGGTTGAGGACCAGAGCTCACTTGGCATCCTTACCATATCCTCGAGGGTACATTCTACTTCTGCAGGATAGGAGAACTGTTTCCTGTCTGGGCCCATGCTCAGTGTGGTCCACATGAAGGACATAGTGGGTTTCGTTCCTGTTCACATACTAGAAGACAGCACTGGTTTGGCTTGCATGTGATGGGCAGCTGAGCAAAAGGCTGCCTGAATTTATGAGTCTGCTATTTGGTGGTGACCCTGCCTCCTCCCCCTTCACATCATCTGCTGAGGCTGGACAGCATGGGGGAGCAGGCCTTGCACTTGTGTGACCACTGCCTGATAGGGGGCTTGAGACCTTGATCCACAGAGGATGTCCTTAACGGTCCTTCAAACTCTGCTCCTCCCTGCCAGGCTGGCTTATTAGGCAAGACAAGCTCACATAGTGTAGTGGACTGTCAGGGTCAGGGTGGGTGGGAGCTTTGCTGAAGAAGTGAGCTACCTGCCCAGCAAGCCACCTGCTGGGCAGGGGCTCTGCCCCAGCTGCTGACTCCTTACCTGGGCACCAGCCAGCTTACTTCTTTGATCACATTCAGGTCATCAAAAGGCTTCAAGCACAAACCCTTGTGTTCCATCTGGGAGGGGAGTTTCCCACACCTTCTACCCATATTCTTCTACTTCTGAAAACGGATAGGGCACAGTTCCATTCCCTGTTTTCACCAACCTGTCATCAGGAGGAGAGCTCCAACTGTGATGTTGAAGAGTCTTGTCACAGGAACTGTATCTGTTGGAAAGTTCTCATCTATTACAGATCCGTGCTTGACTGGCAACAACCCCCTGACCTCCCTGAATTGAGTCCTCAGAGCTATGAGGGTCTCATTTTGTCTCACTCTCTCTTTTTTTTTTTTTTTTTGCTGAGGAAGACTGTCCCTAAGATAACATCTGTGCCAACCTCCCTCTATTTCGTATTTGGGACACCACCACAGCATGGCTTGATGAGCAGTGTGTAGGTCTGCACCCAGGATCCGGGCCTGTAAACCCTGGGCCGCCGAAGTGGAGTGTGCAAACTTAACCACGACACCACCGGGCTGGCCCTCATTTTTTCCTTTTTTATGAGAGGAGCAGAAAGGACTAGGGTACCTCTGTCCTTTGATAATCTTCTCCGAAGATTCAAGGCTTATCTGAAGACTGCTCTTGTCTCTTGGAGGTTAATGAGTCAGTCGTTCCTTAGCCAGTAATTCAAGGATGAGGCAGAGTGGGCACAGAGGAGGGATGGGATCAGTGAGAGCCAGCTTGGGAGCATAAGGCCACTCAGAATGCTTGAAGGAAACCCAGCATCACTAATCAAGTGTCAGGCATTCCTGATACAAATGTCCGTGAATATACTAGTCTTCCTACCCCAGGTAAGAGTTAACTTGAATTTACCTAGCCTTGTCCCTTGGTATATTGGCTTAAGTAACAGCCGAACATAAAAATGCTCCGATGTGGGAACCAGCCACCATTAGCCCCTTTCTAGACCACGAGCTTCTGGAGGTCAAGGATCCTTTTTACTGTGGTTTCTTCACAGGAGCTAAAAGTTAAGCCATCACTTGGGAATTCGAACGATAGCTCAGAACCGTGACATTCATGGGTTAGATGGTGTATGAGGGGAAGACTGTCTCTGTGACTTAGGCCAGTGAGTGAGCCACTCAGGCCTGTCCTGGCAGCCAGCTCGAGGCCTCCCAGATGAGCTTCAGGTGCCGGGAGAGTGAAGTCTGACCCTAACCTATGGGGCAGGAAACAGTGGTGTCGATAGGCAGAAGCAGCCACCTCCGCTTTCACATAGCTGCGGACCTCACTGTAGCTGCGGACCTCACTGTTAGGTGTAACCTTCTACCTAAGTGGCACACATGAGCACTGGTGTGAGAGCCCATGCTGACGAGGACCACGGCCTTCTCTCCAATTGTCAGGCATGAGAATCCCTTCGATTCCTCTTCAGCCTGCTTTCTCTGCCCAGTGATGGGAACATTTCTGAGGCAATGCTTGCAGGAAACTCACCAAAGAAGTGAGGCTTGCTTGCCTAAAACCCTGGCCTCATTCTGCTTTCTGGGATCAGAGACCGGGATTGTCCCCATCACATGAGGTACTTGGACCACCAGTCTCACTTGATTCTGAACATGAGAACCAGCTTAAGTGTCCTCTTAGTCTCTGCCCTGCCGCCTCCTCGGGGTGGGGTTGTTGGCTACTCTGTGCTCAGAGTTCTCAAAAGCCACCTACAGAGCCTTCTCCAGAACTGCCCCTCCTTCGCTCTGCAAGGGTCAGAGCGGTGTAGAGGAGACACACCTAGGTTTCTTCAGATTCATCACTGGAGTGTGCGTGCAGGGACACCCCGGCCCCAGTGCTGTGGGAGCCATAGCCCAACTTGGCTGTGCTGCTCATCAGCAGAACCTTCCTCCCTGCTGAACACCATCTGCCATAGCTTGTAAGCAGCCTCCTGAGCCTGGCAAACAGGAGTGGTGTCGACCAGGCAATTGAATGTAAGAGCTATGGAGCCGAATGCAAGGCAGGAAACGGGCGCTGGATACTCACATCAAGAGACCACCCTTGTTCTTCCTAAGAGGCGGCCACACCCGCTTCTCTCACCTCCTCTCAAACTCAAGGCAACCACGAGACATTTTACTAAGTCGGTAAGGTAGAGCACTAAACAGCCTAAAGACTGAGTCTGACCAGAATCCCCCCAGGGAATACTGGGCACATGGCTACCATGTGGAGTCCTGCAGGCTGTAGGAACAGCACGGCCACACTCAGCAGCTCTTGCTGCCCCCAGCTTGGGCAGAGCTCAGAGGAGAGGACTGGCAGAGGAGGCCTATATATGGGAGCTCCCAGCACCCAGCCTTCTGGCCTAAGTGGGAGGTTCCCAACTGGAGGGAAGACTGGCAAAGGCAGGGACCTCCCAGGTGGGCAAGGTGAGAGAGGATCTCCACAGACCACAGGGGAATTGGAAGGATGTGATGTGGTTTACAGCGGGGTTTTGAAACTGCCCTCTAAAGGGGGGGAATCAATACATTGTCTGGGAAAGAGGCGGGCAGATTAAACCAGACTGGTCAAGGATTGCCGGGTCAGTCCTGGGTCCTGCCGCTGGGAGTGCAGCCAGCCAGTGCTCCCACATCCACTGCTCAGAGTCCCGGGCTTCAGAGACCATGGGCACGTGACTTTTTATGGACATCTGTCACCAAGTAGCATTCTTTATGTGGTAGGTACACACAAGGGGGGCTTCTTCCACATCTTCCCAGACAGCACTTGCCCTGCATGGCTCAGAGAGGCTTCCCCGGCTCTGTATCTCATGGGCCCCCCTCGTCCACAGTCATGTGCATCTGAGCCTCTTCTTTGGGTCACCTCCACTGCAGAGGTTGTGCGGTTCACACACATTCCCAGGACCTGGTCAAGCATACCTACATCCAGTTACATCTTCCAGAGCAGGGAATCTGCCCCAGGTGACAGGTTATTCACACGAATAGCTTTTCTTGTTGGGACCTAGATTCTCCTGAGCCTTCCTAAGGGCCGAGGGCCTGGTTGGGCCACCAGCTTTGACACTAATTCTGTGCCCAAGGCAACAGCAGGGAGCCACCTGGCGGCAGTGATTGCATACAGCCTATTTACCCATAGGCCCGTGCTCCTTCACCTTCAATACTCTACTTTCTTCCCTTGAATCTAATCAAATCTTCCTTCCAGGAAAGGATCTAGTTCATGGCTGATAAGGACTAAGTACGAAGGGACTGCATTCCGGGTAAACATCAGGTTTGGCTTACATTCACAGAATGAATGAATGAATGAATGAATGAATGAAGTAGTTTCAGTCCCTGGAGACCCAGCATTCTGACTGGTGTTCCTCATGCTTCCTATGCCCCATTCAGGTGTGCTCACCTCCATGGAGCCCTCTTCACAGATAATCTCCCTTGGGGCCCACCTGGAACAGGAGCAGAACACGGAATGGCTGTAGGTGGTCTCTTCACCAGGTTCCACGAGCCCGGACACCTTTATGTTCACATGGAGGGAAAACCACTTCTTGGCCTGCAAGAAAGGGAAGAAGGCTCTCTAGTCCGAGAAAAGACATGGTGAGAGTTGAGTAGAGAGGTCTGGCCAAGTCCCACGTGTCTGGATGGGACTGAGGTACAAATGTCTTGTTAGTAGATAGACAGGTGGAGGCGTGCAGGGAAGGAGCAGTAGGATAGAATAGAGAAGGCAGAGAAGCATAGAAGAGCTTCAGGATTTAGAGATCTGACGTCGAATCTCCCCTGTTCTGTTCAAGAACTCCCAGCAGCTCCCTATATCCTCAAATCCCCAAACCCCCGTGTTCAGGCCCTGCTGGGACTCCCATCTGGCTTCCCACCACACTTACACTGTGGCTGCACCACCACGCCCGAGGCTCCCTCCCTGATCATTCTCACCTGGAACATCGTCGTCAGTTTACCCTAAGCCGCACCTGAGTGCAAGGCTCCTGCGGGCTGCCATATTTAAACTCCTATGGCGCTGGCCTCCCAGTGCAGGACGGTGAACTGGGAACGAGGCACGTGATTCCAGTTCTGGTCTTGTTTCCCTAGCTGTGTAAGTCACAGTCACTGTAAGTGGGACCTGGCTTTTCTTTGTTCACCCTACAAAGATATTCTGCTCATTAAGGCTTTGCAGGTCAGCCTTGGTGGGGCACAGATGGAACCGTGGGCTCTGCTCTTAAAGCACAAGAGGACTCCGCAGCTGGGAACAGAGCTCGTGCCAGGTTGAGGCAGAACATGTCCAGGCGGGAATGCTGGATTCCCAAAACGTCCTCAGCTCCGAGGGCAGGGCCTGGGTGTTCTTCCACACTGTTCCATGGTATTTGCTTTGGCTACTGTTTGAGTTTGGGACTTGGGCTCCTGTTTTTTGGGGTGGTTGAAGGAGAGCCCCTCAGAAGCCTCCTCACCTGGTTGCCCACATGACAGCCCGGCACATAGGCCCGGAACACAGGGTTTCCCCAGACATCCACAGACAGCACAGAGCCACAGAGGGAGGCCAGCTGGGCATCCAGGGGGATGGCAGCTCCCTCAGAGGGGTCTGGAGTGAGAGGAGTAAGGTCATCTTCCAGCCTGGAGGGGCATGGCAGCCCTCAGCATCCCTCCCACCAGGATCACTTAGGGCAAAGCTCAGGGCCTCATCATGGTGGGAGTGTGGGGGGTGGACAGGGCAGACCGATGGAAGAGCAGGCAGGCCCAGCTGGAAGGCAGGCTGTGGTGGGAGACCCATCAAGTCACTATTTCCCCTCCCCCAGCCAGGCCAGTCTTGCCCTGTTGGTCAGGGTGGCTGGAGTAGGGGACAGGAGGTTGCTCTGGGGACATGGGGCCATAAGAACCCAAACAAGTTTTGGGTCCCCTCTCACCAACAAGTTCTAGGTGGAAGGCCTTGTTTTTCAGAAAGCTCTGGGACAGCCTCATCCGGAAGAGCCTGGGAGGCAGCGGCTCTCCACGAAGCCTGGGAGGACCCCGTGGAAGGTCAGTTAGAAAACGCGGGGCCCGTCCCTGCTAGTCCTGCGGGAACTTCACGTGGGCACTTCCATCCCATCCTTCAGGGACCTGGGGGCAGAGAGAGGCTGGCTCGGGCGCCCCCAGCCCGGGCCATGGCCAGAAGAGGAGCAGCAAGGGAAGCCGGTGGGTTGGGGCGGCGGCGGAGAAAGGGGCAGGGGGGCCAGAGGGAGCTGGGCCACCAAGCGGAGCATGGTGACAGGGTGGAGGCGCGAGGGTCGGGGCGGCCGCGGGGCTTTAAGAGCTGCACCCCATCCAGGTCCAGTATCTGGGCCAGCCGCGTGCCGTGAGCTCCAGGGGAGCGCGGGGCGATCGCCGCGGGGAGGCCCCGAGGGGCAGGTGTGCGCCGCGTGCCGCCGCCCCCGCAGCTCCGCGCTGGCGCCCGCGGAGGGGGTAACGCCGCACCCGGCCGCAGAGCCACCCCGGCTCCCCGCGTCCGGCGGGACAGAGGCGTGTTAGGGGAGCCCGGGACAGAGACTGGGACGGTCAAGCCGTTGTTACCTCTAGGGACCTAAGACCTAGGGACTTCCTTCCATTCATCCTCGCTAGGACTGTGTGTGTGAAGGGCCCTGGACCACGGAGGTACGGAGAAGAAATCGCTGCAGTAACTCATCCTAAGGTTCTGGGAGCCCTTCAAGGCTCTGCCCCAGATGGAGTGCACGCTTCTGGGGCAGCTGGTGGTGTAACGGTTCTTGGATCTGCCAAGAAAAAAAAGTCCTATATCTATCTATCTATTTATCTATCTATCTATCTATCTATCTATCTATCTATCTATCTATCTATCTATCATCTATCTATCTAATCTATCTATATCTAATCTATCTATCAATCTATCATCTATCTATCAATCAATCTAATCTATCATCTATCTAATCTATCTATCTAATCATCTATCTAATCTATCATCTATCATCATCTATCTAATCTATCTAATCTATCTATATCTATCATCTATCTGTCTAATCTATCATCTATCTTATCTAAAATATGATTTAGGTATAAAAATGCAAAAAAAAATAGTTTAAGAAATAATTATGGAGCAAACACATCGTGCTCTTAATCACCCAGGAAAACACTGTTTGCATCCTAGAGGCCTCCCCCTCCCTCCTCCACAGTGACCTGATTTAGTCACTTAGCCCATTTTCCTGGTTTTCACACCACTTTTGCAAAACTGTTCCCATTCTCTTGAAAGTGTAGATTGTTTGCAATATCTAGATGTTATAAATAACGCTGAGACAAACATTTGTTCTTTAGGATGATTTCCTTACGAGGAATTCCCAACAGTGGACTTTTCAGCCAGTGGACACCTTTACAGTCTCAGGGATATGTTCTGAGAAATGCGTTGTTAGGTGATTTCATCATTGTGCCAACATCATAGAGTGTACTTACACAAACCTAGATGGTATAGCCTAGTACACACCTAGGCTGTATGGTACTAATCTTATGGGACCACCGCCATCTATGCGTTCCATCATCAGTTGAGATGTCATTATGCAGTGCGTGACTGTATTTTCAAAGTCCTTGGAATATGTTGCCACATTTTTTCCCCCAAAGAGTTTTGCCGATTTACACACCCAGGAGCAATTGAATCCAGTAAGTCACTGGGAAGAAATAGCAGGTCCACATGTACGTCCCAGTTTTATCACATCCTTGCCAGCATTGGGTTTGTAAGAGCTGCGTCCCATCCAGGTGCAGACTTAGACTAAACACATCTAAGACTTGTCTCAGTTTGCATCTCGCTGACATTAGGAAGGGAGAACATCCCTGTCTGTCTGCTTACTAGTTGGCACATCTTCCACTTGTATATGCAAATTCTCCATTTACCTCTTGAGATGTTGATGTTTTTCTTACCTACCTGGATGGATTCTTTTTTTTTTTTTTTTTTTTTTTTTTTTTTATTGATATCTTAGTTTATAACACTGTGGGGTTTTAGTTGTACATTTTTGTCCGTCACCTTGTGGATGTAACCCTTCACCCCTTGTGCCCCCCCCACCCCCCTTCCCCTTGGTAACCACCAATCAGTTCTCTCTGTCCGTGTGTTCACTTATATTCCATATATGAGTGAGTTCATGCAGTGTCTGTCCTTCTCTCTCTGGCTTATTTCACTTAACATAATACCCTCTAGGTCCTTCCATGTTGTTGCAAATGGGACAATTGTGTCTTTTCTTATGTAGTAGAGATAGTTGCCTTTTGACATTTTTGTCTCAGAGAAGTTTAGAGCTTGAGTGAGAACTAGAGTTCATTTGGTCCAGGTCGCTCCCCTCAAAATGTGTCTGTGACCTAGACCCCGGAACCTATGAATGTGACCTTATTTGGAAAAAGAATCTTTGCAGATATAATTAAGTTAAGGATTCTGAATAAAGAGATCACCCTGGATTATTTGGGTGGACCCTAAGTCCAATGATAAGTGTCCTTTTAAGAGAAAAGCAGAGGAAGATTTGAGACAGAGGAGAGGAGGAGGCCATGTAAAGATGGAGGCTGAGATTGGAGGGATGCAGCCACAAGCCAAGAAGCCCCTGGAGCCACCAGAAGCTGGAGGAGGCAAGGAAGGATCCTTCCCTAGACCCTTTGAGGGAGCGTGGTCCTACCGACACCTTGATTTCATATTTCTGGCCTCCAGAACTATGTGAGGATAAATTTGTTGTTTTGAGCCACTAAGTTGGTGACAGCAGCCCTAGGAAACAAACACACTCCTCATTTTACAGATGAGAAGGACATGAGCTGGGGCAGGGCTGGCTGAGGTCTCCCAGGCTAGAGACTAGGTGGGACGTTTCCCCCCAGGTGCCCCTGTGGCATATGACTCGGCCTTCCAGGGAAAGCTAAGGTTGTAGGAAATGGAGTTGGTGAAGTTATCTCGTGTGTTAGCTCAGACCTGAGCATACGAAGACCTGGGTTCCAGTTCTGGCTCTGCCTCTTACTGACTGTGGTCTGGACAAGTTACTCTACTGTGTGGGCCCCCTTTCCTCACAGCTGTCTGAATAGAGTGGCAGCTGGATGGCGTCTCCTCTGGGGTCCCTTGAGTCGGTGACATGTGCAGACTGGCTTTGCCCCATTGATTCTTTACAGGTGTTGCCTCTTTGGGGTAGTGGCTACTTGCTCAGAAGTTGCGCCATATTTTTCTTTCTATTCTGTGGATACTTCTCTTGATGCTTTGACTGTCATGCATGCCTGTGGATCAGCAGGAGGGATTTGGGCTATAATGATTGAAGTTCAAAGACACTGAGTTCTTGGATAGGGCAAGAAGAAAAGACACGGGTTTCTAAGTGCCCTGTCTCTGGGTGTGATCTCATTGAAGAATTCCACAAAGGGGCTAGCGAGACGTCGTCCCATTTGGTAGACACTAGCACATGTGGCTACTGAACACTTGAAATGTCACTACTGCTGCTGAGAAACTGAATTTTTAACTTTATTGGAATTAATTTAAATTAAAGAAATGCTGAGTTCAGTTATTGGGAAAGTTTAAAGGATGTTTGGAGCAAATTTAAACTGTGTGAGTCTATTTTCCCAGCTGCAAAGTTGATGAAATCTAAATACAGATCAAGTATTTCTGATGAAAATTTAGTGTCCAAATCAAGACGTTCTGTAAGTGTTAAATATAAACCAGATTTTGAAGATTTAGTACCAATAAAAGAATGTAAAATATCTCATGAATAATTTTTTATATAGGCTCTGTGTCAAAATGATAGTATATTTGGATATGTTAGGTCAAATTAAGTACAATTAAAGTTAATTGCACCTGCTTCTGCCACCTACTGGCTCCGTGGCTCTGGATGATTCCCTTAGGCCCTCGGGGCTGTTTTCCCTCATCTGAAGTCATGGAGTTGATAGACCCTCTGGGCTCACCCCAGGCTGTGGTCAGCTCTGAGGCCTGTGGGCATATGATGACATTTGGTGGGAGGGTGGTCTCCAGTCACACGGGGAGGCTGGGCCTTGGGCAGGATTGGAGCCCCCAGCCCAACAGGAATGCCCCCCACATCCCCCAGGAGAAGGGTTCAGAGGGGCTCCCAGGGGCTTGGAACCCAAATTTCCTTGACACTCGCTGGCTGAGGAAGCAGGATGCTTGGCCGGTTTGTTCCGTCGATTGCAGTAACAACCACATCTTTTAACTTCAGGGAGCCCTTCCTTCCTCTCTGCTGACTGCTTCCGAGCCTGGCTGTGGCCGTCCTCCCCTGTCCCCTGTCCTCGGGTTCCAGGGCTCTGCCTTGGGTCAGCTGCACAAGGAGAGAGCAGAGGGGACCTGTCCTGCTCTTCTCTGGGCTTTTCCAGCCTTCTCCAGGCAGCTGGAGGGGTCGGGGAAGAGGGCAGTTGTGCAGAGGAGCTTCTGGGAGGGTTAATTGGAGTTCCTGGTGGAATGCCAGGTAGGATCAGTGTGGACCCGACCCTGAGGCAGTCAGGGAGTGGCGCCCCCCCCCCCCCCACGCAGCTTTTGTGGGAGGAGCCTGATCAGGGCTGTGTGAGGTCATGGCCAAGAGGCTCTGTGAAGGGCAGAGGAAGCAGATGCCTTCTCTGATTTTCTGTGATGACTTAATTCCGTATGAAGCTGTCTTACACATGTGCGGTGCAGTAGTGCTGAGGCTAAAGTAAGAACCAGCCACTACCAAGCACCTGTTATGGGAAAGGCAGGGGTGGGGTGCTTTCCATACATTGTATCGTGGAATGTTCTTGGTAACCCTGTGAGATAGTTCTTTTAAAAACCTAGTTAGATAAGAGGAAACGAGCCCATAGGAGTTACGTGAGTTGCCCAAGACCACAGAGCTGGTTAAGGGCAGAGGCAGGATTTGAAGCCAGCTCTGTCTGACGCCAAGGCTCAGGGGTCTTGAAGGTAAGTTGCTCACAATGACCCAGAGGCCCTCTGAGGTGCGAAGGCCCTGAGAAGTGGTTTGCTTTAACTCCCATCGTCCCCCCACTGCAAGGAGGGAGCGCGTGAGTCCAGGCGGGTGGGGGGTGGGGGGGCTCGTCTGGGTCCTGCTGCAGAGCCAGGCTGGGACCCCAGGTTGCTGCTGAGTTCCCTATGCTCCCCGACGCTGGGCCTGCTGGGAGGTGCCTGGGGGTCGTGATGCGTGTGTTCCTCGGGAGACAGAACCCGGTTAAAGGGTCAGCTGGACTGTCCACAGTCAGCTTGGGTGATCTGAACGCGAGGGTGCAGTTGCCCCACTCCCGTGCACATGGCTTTGTTCTTTAAATAGCTGTGCAGGCAGTCACATGGCCCTGTGAAGGGGAGGAGGTCTTGCTGTCCCTCCTAGGGTCTGAGATCTCAACTTGGAGTCCAGAGGATGTGAGACTCAAATCTGACACAGCCACTTACATATACATGGGCTCATGGGGCGTCTTCCCTCTCTCCTGCCCAGCCTTGGGGCCTGAGAGTGCCATTTTCTAGATGACCACTGGGTGTCGCCCTTGCCCCACAAGTGGGCCTTCTTTTCTGCAGTCTAAGGCTCTTTGAGGGCTTACTGTGTGCTGGCCTGTGATGGGTGCTGGGGAGGTGTGTCCCCTTGTCTGGCTCTGTTCTGAAGGCAGAGGGCCCGACTCGGCCAGAGATAGCGCTGCTGCTCCCTGAAAGCACAAGCTGTTTGTAGACAGACAACATCAGGAATTTATGGGGATTGTTCAATAGAATGCTTTTCTCTGGAGGTCTCAACGGTGTGGTCCCTGAGTCTTACCCATTTAAGACATCTCCAAGGCTCCTGGTGTCAGGCTGGGACTTCTGCACCCTGGAGTGCCCCAGCTCCCGATCCCCGGGGCTTGGGAGTGTTGGCAGCTGGGGCCACGATCTTATCTTAGGGATGGAAGAGTCTCGAAGCTCTAGCCAGGTGAGGTGCTACTGGGCCATCACCACTGCCCTGGTGCCTGCAGAACGCAAGCCTGTCCTCATGAACCCTCTCAGCATGCTGTGGGGCAGGTGACAAGGGACCCACCATCCCCATGCCATGGACTGAGGGTCGGATGGGGGAGTGCCCCACTCAGGGCCACTCAGGTAGTCAGTACTGAGCTCCCTTGTGCCGTAGTTCCATCCCTGAAAAGGAGCCTGTTATGGGTTGAATTGTGTCCCTCCCTGCAAATTCACGTGTTGAAGTCCTAACCCCCCGAACCTCAGAACGTGACCTTATTTGGAAATACGGCTGTTGCAGATGTCGCTAGTAAAGATGAGGTCGTACTGGGCTAGAGTGGCCCCTCACCCAGTAAGATGGTGTCCTTGTACAAGGGGAAATTTGGACAGAGACAAGCACACGGTGAGAGCGCCCTGTGAAGGTGAAGGCTGAGGTTGGGGTGATGCTTCTATAAGCCAGTGACGCCAACGATGCCAGCAAGCCACCGGAGGCTGGGGTGGGGGTGGGGGCTGAACAGGTTCTCCCCGCAGCCCTCAGAAGGAAGCAACCCTGCCGACACCTCTATCTCGGACTTCTGGCTTCCTCTGGGCTCTTCTCCTTCGTCTCCTTATTTGGCCTGCTGCCTGAACAAGTCCTCTTTCTCTCCCCATTCTTCCCAGCCTCATATTGCGCCCTTTGCTCCAAAGTGACCCACCCCATATCAGTCCCCCACAGGATCCATTCTTTCAGGAAATTTGAATTCTATGAGAAGGTAGCAGGAAAGCAATCGGATTAAGCTGATTCACACTAAGGTGTGAGTGACTAACACCTAAACAGTATGATTCCAGGGAAAGGCCTCACTTAGCTCTCCCAGGGGCACTTACATGTTCAAGAGGAGTTTGTTAATTCCTGAAGAGGGCCCTTCGTTGAATGAAGAATAATTTTGTCCCGTGAGGGTTTGCCCCTGAGTAATCCATTAAATGTGTTATGTGTTTTCCTTATGATGAGGGACAGAGTCCCGGAGCCCGTGTCTGTGCTGCTGACCTGAGGGCCCAGGACTGCTTCCGGCTTCTGCACAGGTGGGGGCCCTCAGCACAGGCCCACCTGTCACCCTAGACAGGAGAGCCAGAGCCAGTCTTCCCTCTTCCTCCTCAGTGGGAGGGCCGGGGGTCAGAGCTCTGCCCAGCCCTCCCTGCCTCTTGTCTCCCCGCCACCGCACCCCACGGCTCCCCTCCGGCCTCTTAAAAGTGGGATTGCTCACGGGGGTAGGGCTGTTTTCAGCCACTCTGACCAGACAAGTTGCCCCTGGGGATGGATGGTGCCGGCAAGCAGGCCTAGTTGGTCTCCTGGGAGTGGGCTGGCTGGACGCGATGAGGCCCAGAAAGTGTTGGCACCGGACAGGCCACACTGCCTGGTTTTAATGAGAGGTGACCTATGGTCTTCAGCTGTGGAGGGCTGGCGAGGTGGGGGGCTGAGGGCTTCTGGGGGGAGGCGCAGAAGGCGGGGCTGCCTTCTGAACTGGGTGCAGGAGCCTTTCTCCAGGAGCCTTGAAGAAGGGGCTGGAAGACTTAGTTCAGGTGAGCAGAGGCCCTGGTGGGTAGGGAAATGAGTAGGGTCTGGGCTGGCTGGCTGGTGCCCGCCCATGCCAATCTCCCTTGGGACTGGCAGGTCCCTCCCCAGGGTCCTGGTGTGCCTGACCTGAGATGAACCACACTGTGGGGGAAGCTCATGGTGTAGGAAGTGGCCTTCTTCCAGAAGAGCACGGTCCAGTGTGGCCATCCTGTGTACCAGTGAAACGCTTACTTGGCCCTGAGGGATGGCTGGGCCGGGCAGAACAGACTGCGCAGGAGAAACTGGAGCTGGGGAGGAATAAGGGCATTACTGCCTGTGGAGGAGTTCAGGGAAAGCTTCCTGGAGGAGGTGGACTTTGAACCGGGCCTGGAGGGATGGATGAGAGTGTCTTGGAGACAAGGGCAGAGAGGCCGTCTTGGCTGAGGAAACCCTGCAGACAGAGGCGTCCAGGAAGGAGCAAGCCAGGCCCTTCCGGAGCCCTTCCAGCACGGGAAACACCACCAGGGCTCTATGCATCCTCAGTGCTGCGCCCACCGCGAGTCCCTTCTCATCCCCTCAAACTCCCCGCCCTTCCCTCTGCGCACACTGGGCCCCGCCCCCTCAGCATTGCCACCCGGGTTTCTGGCCTCATTGCCAGCTCCGCGTGCAGTGTGGCCAGGCCTGGTTCATAATGGATGAAACCCGGCCGTCTGCAAACTGGGGTCCCTGCTCCAGCCTTGGCCACTCTCCGAAGTGTGTGCCCCTTCCTCCACACCTGGGCCGCGGCAGGGGCGCCCGTTTCCCAGGAGCAATTAGCAAGTCCCTCTTGCTTGGGTGTGTTCTCGCCATTTCCTGCAGCATTAGGTCACTCAGGTTTTAGCAGGGACCTTCTTTGGAGAGCCTGGCTTCCCGGTATGGAGTGGAAAACCGAGGAGAGGCAGACCTGGCGGTCTCCGTGGCGAGGCCGTCAGAAACAGGATCGCGTTTGTTTCCTCTCAGCCCTGGGAATTGAAGTATGTGCGCAGATACGATTCATAAATCGGTGGACTTTATTTCCTCTGTTCCCAGGCTTTAATTTCCAGAAACAAAATCTTAGTGTTATGGCTGAAATTCTCTTAGTTTTAGGAAACCCATCATAACCCAGAATTGTTTATGCATAGTTCGTATATTATATGACAAGAATGGTTTTGAGAGTAATGAAGGGTCGGGGGATTGTGGTTGCACTGAAACAAGACGATCTGAGTGTGGTTCTCCGTTATTTATATTATTTCGATCCCAAATCGTGCCCTTACACTCTCCCCCCAGGAAAAACTAAGGGAGTCGTGGTTCTTCTGGAAGCCGAGGCTGCGGGTAACCAGCCGCCAGGGTGTGCCAGGGTCTGTCACTCACAGAGTCACATGTGTGTGTGTGTGTGTGTGAGTGTGTGTGCACACATGTGGAGTCAGTGTGAGAGAGAATACGGCTGAGTTGGGAGAAATGGGCTCCCATCCTGCTTCCTACCAGTGTGACATCTCACCTTGGTGTCGTCATCTGTAACCTGGGGTGTACTAACGCCAACCGCAAAGGTCACCTGCGGATTTTGTGACACACGCGTCTCAAGAGCAGAGGAGGGCTCCTAGGTCTGCCTGGGGATTCTGGAAGTGCTTCCTGGGACCTGGGTGTGTTAGGGCTGAGTGGGGGTCCTTGGGTCTGTCAAATGGCACTATGGATTCTGGGGTTACTCCGGCACTAGGGGCTCTTTTCCTTCACCCCAGTTTTCAGGGAGCTGCTCTGTATGCACAGCGGCCAGGCTGGGAGGTGAGCACTGCTGTTGTCTCTGCTCCTGGCACCAGACTGACTATTGGAAAACCCTGCAGGGCTCCTTTTGTAGCCTTGTTTACATGCAGAGCATCAGGTTTACCCCATCTTTTTACAACACGCCCGAAGAGAACAAGACGCATTTGCTCAGCTCATTTCAGTAGAGTGCTCAGCCTTGCTGAACGTCGTTTGTAAGGAGGGAAACCTGCAGTCGCTTCTAGAAACAGCTCTGATAACTCCTTCTCAGGAAATCTGGGCCCTGCAGCCCGAGCTGGGGCAAGCGTCCCTCTGAGACTCTGGGCGGGATGGTGTGTGCGGCTGGTAGAACACACCTGGGCAGGGGGCAGGGGCTGGGGACACCTGGCCAGGGCCCCCCGGGTGCAGAGCCCTCAGTTCATCTGCCTCTGCTGGGGTCCCCACTGCCCTTTCAGACCCCAAACAAAGTTTTCAAGTGGCAGAAACTGAAGCACTTGAGATCATAAGTTGGGTCATTTTGACTTGGTTTTTGCTCTCACTTAGCAGAACCCCAAGTCTACTTTCCTTGGTGGAGCTTCCCCTGCGTCTCCGAGATGGTTGCAGGCACCTTTTGGGGAGGACAGAGCCCGTGGTTCCAGAGGACGGCTTTCTGTCCACGCTTGTGGCCATCCCCACTCGCCAATGTGCCCCTGTGCCCCTGCCTTTGCTAAAGAATCTTCCTGCTGCAGAAAGAGCTTGAGGGACTCAACTTTTCAGAAACGGGAGAGGAGACCTTCTAATGGCAAGAATCTACCTGGGCCTCTGGCAAAGGTGCTCTGGATGCAGTTGATTGACACACCGCGGTTCCCTCCAGAATTGCGTTCCACCTCACCCAGATTCATGCTCATCCTTTGGAGCCGGAGGCCTGGCAGGCGCGGCTGGTGGGATGGATAAGGAAAGGGTTCAAGCTCTTTCAGGGACTCCCTCCCTACTGTCCAGGAACGCAGTTGGAAAACCAAATACGTCAAAAGGAATTGAGCCTTGAGTCTCTTGTCTGTCGCAGACTGGGGAGGGAAGGGGAAGAAGAGAAGGGAAACTTGGAAGTCGCCGGGCTGCTTCTCACCAGCCCTGTGGGCCTCACTTTTGGCGACGTGGGTGAGTCATTGCTTTGACCAGCAGACCATGAGTTCAGTCCTTGCACACACAGCAGGCGTGGAAAGTCTCAGCTCAGTGCCTGCCTCATGCACAGGCCCGGTTTTCTCCAAGAAAAAAAGGCCAAGCTCACAGTGAAACTGGCTTCATTTGTTTCGTGAGTAACTGTGAACAGCACTCTGCAAACCACTCAATTATGCGGCGAGGGCCTGCTGTGCAGAGGGCTCAAAGGCACCCAGCAAGGCCCGCTCCTCTCGTGGGTGGTAACATATACTGTCTGGTTCAGTAGCACGAGAAACGTGAGGGCTGTTTCTGAAGACGTCAGTCCACATTTGGGCTGCTTTGATGTGCTGTTAATTTGGGGAGTTTGGCTTCTCCTTGAAAAACATGGAATGTGCATTTTTTAATAATTGCAATAAAATCTTGCCCTGAGGTGGGCTTTCTGGTTCCCTGGACATGGGGCAGCAGTGGTTTGGGGGCGGGAGATCATCACTCTGCAAAACGCTTTCCCAAATGTTCTTTAAAGCCAATTCCCCAGACTCTTGTCAGGAGCAGGGTCCCACTGCTTCCCACCCCCGAATTCCTTCTCCATCATCTTCAAATACTTCCTGGAGTCTGAAGGAGGGAGATGGCGGCCTGGGGGCCTGGTGGGGACAGGGAGCCTAGTTTGACCACACGACAGTGTGACAGTGTTGCAGAGCCTGCCTTCCTGGGGCCACTCTTAGATGACGTCCTCTGGTTGGAGTGAATGGAGAGACCATAGGGAGGTGGGGTCACACCTGTGTTCTATGAAAACTGACCCAGAGCTCCTCACGCAGCACCGTCCGCCTTCATGTCCCTCTCGCAGTCGGAATTGATAAAATGGGTTATGGAGTCAACCTCCTGACGGGGCCCACAGTGTCGGAACCCGTCCAGGGGCCGAGAGGTGAACTGAGACGAGACGCAGGCTGTACTGCCTTTGATTGATCACGTACACTGGGCACCGTGTCCGTCAGATGTCAGTATCAGGGGCTGCAGGTTTTCAGGCTGAACTGTTTGGAGGAATAAAGTGCGACTGAAGAACCAATATTTTTAAAAGTTAACGCTAAGAGAGGAGACAGATGAAGAAAAGATTTTTTTTTCATGTTGCCTTACAAAGTAATTTGAAAAAAAAAATTACCCTTTGAAATGTTGCCAGCAGTGAATGAGTGAAAACCAGCGCGAGCTCAGAAGTTAGGATCCTACTCTGGTTTCAAATAAGGTACCTAGCCGTCCTTTCCCATCATTCAGCATGAATACATATCCCCAAATTTCTCCAAAATTTGATTTTGTTCTCCATTTCAAGGAAAAAAAGCGTGTGAGCAGTCTGAGCCTGGTTTCCCGGCCACGACGAATTCTCATGAAACCAACCACGGGAACTGGACTTTCAAAGCCGCCTCAGGGGCCGTGTCCCCACGGCGAGGGTGTGGGGCTGCCCCTGATGTGGGCTTCTGGGGCGGGGTGTGGGGGGAGCTGTGTACCAATTGGATGCGAATATAATTGATATTTAAGTCTCTCTCTGGAAACTTAAACTTTGATAGTTTACATCTCCCCTTAATAGCATATTAAATCATTTTATAACCCTTAACAACTGCTTAATCTTTTCATTGTTGAAAAATGAGGTAATTGATCTAGGCCATGTCAGAATATGCCAGGAAAAACTTATTTCAATGTACCACCCTTCGCCATGGCACTCAGGGGATTCAAGGGACCCATATGTGTTTTAGGGGGCCCTGCCTCTCGCACAATGGGGTCTCACCCTGAACGGCATCAGAGAAAGGAATCCTCAGCGGGTGGAGGCTGGGGGAGACTGGAGCCTGGGATTTGGCCCTAAGGCTGTGGTATTGCCGCCATCTAGGATTTTGGCTCCTAATTGGGCATTGTCGAAAACAGGCTTTTCTGGCCGACAGTGTGTTCTATGATCTCTCACTGTGTTCGGCGTTGTTTGTGCACCATCACAATTACGCTGCTCATGGCCGGGAGAGACAGGGAGAGCGAGGGAGAGAACAAGAACAAGAGGGAGAGAGAGAAAGCGGTCTGTTATTCCAAAAACAAGTATGCCTTCTCCTTGGGAATGACACCAAAGAATACCTTCCCCATGAAGTATGTTTCCCTTCAGAGATTACAGCATCAGTTGATCAAAGTCCCCTGGAAATAGCTTTTGGCAACTCCGAGGGTCTCTGTAACTCTTCTTTGACTTGAGCGGGGCGGCCCTGGGCTGGGAGCAGCAGCTGTCCTGCCTTTGGGGGCTGAGGAGCCAGGGGTGAGGACAGAGAGGTGTCCCCGGGGTCTGGTGACCGCTTTGCCAACCCTGCGGCCTCACGTTGGTTTGGGGTTGGTTTGGTTGGAAATGGTTTTGCTTCTCCGGAAAATTGATTGTGGAGCACAGGCTGGCTCCCTCTGTCCAAGTAATGCAATACAGGCATCTCCTAAACTTAAACAAGGCTTTGGCAATCCTGGTGAAATGTATTGTCATCGACTGCGTGTCCTGACGGCCTCCATAGAGTTGAGGAATGTTTGGCCCTCGGCCCCTGAGCCCTTTCTGGTTTAAGTTTAATGAAAGTCCGGGCAATCCAAACGTCTACCTGGCAGCGGGGAAGAGACGCTCCACGTTAATTATTGCTAAGCTCCACTGTCTCCTTCCCGGCCCTATGTACAGACCTACACATTTGTATACATTTTATATGGTCTATTTCCATTATAAATTGCCCATAAATTAAATACAGATTTTCTTGGGAACATCTTAAAAAAAAAGGAAAAGATCTGTGTGATACATGTTTCTGGTATTGGAGGTGACATGGTTGCAGAGGGGGAGGGCGGGCCCCGTGCGCGGGCTCCCCAACATGGAGGTCACACGTCTGGGTTAAGGCAACCTGAGTTGTGTGTGAACGGATTTGCAGCGTGCCTTTTCTCCGTCTTTTGTGTGTGAGCTGCACATCGCGACGTATAAGAGGATGGAGACTGATTGATTGACCTAGACAGGCTGGAGCAGGTCCAGGGCAGGACAGGAGGACAGTGAGGGATGCGAGCGCTCTCTTCTCTTCTCCGAAGAGAAGGCTGAGGTGGTGTGACGGTTTCCAGGGGAGCGGTCTCAACCCCGCGTGCCGATATCTTGGGGAGTCATCTTCGCTGTGAGGTGCATTGCTAGCATAATCTGTTGCTAATAATAAAGTACCAATGTACCTTAAAAAAGAAATTAGAGCAGATTCCAGGTTCATCTCTAAAATGTCCTTCTCATTCTCTTGCGTTCCCAGTTCTTTATTGCGTGGAGAGATGAGGGTGGAGCTTTACCTAGACTCCATAGAATCGTGCCCATCCTGAAGCCCATGCTGTCTGTGTCCCAGCCTTTGCTACCTCAGGGCCTTTGCACCTACTGCTCCCTCTGCATGGCTTGCTTGCTCCCTCCCCTCTTAGGTCTTTACTCAATGAGGCCTTCCCTGACCACTCTATTTAAGAACGAACCCCAAGTACTACCCCCTCTCTTCCCTGCTTTATTTATTTATTTTTCTATTCATCTCTATTTGACATGCTGTGTATTTTACTTATTATTATAAGCAATAATAAATACAGGGTCTATGAGGCACGGGTTTTTGTCTCTTTCATGCTCTGTTCTGCTCCAGTGCCTGGCACCTGGAGCTCAGTAAGTGTGTTGAATGAATGCATGAGCAAATGCCCATGGCTATGCATTCGGAGGTCATCAGTTACATGTCATGGAGGGAAAAAATGTTGCCAAAAACTGCTTTAAGAGACTAGACTTGAGCCAGTTAGCAGAAATTACAAAAAAGCAGATTCTAGTCTAGTGAAAAAAAACTTTCAAAGAAATACAAATTTCAACCAAGGAACGAGCTGACTTTCAGGGTCATGAAGCCCCTGGAGGAGGTATTTAAGATCAGTGAGGACGGCTGCTTGTTAGGGAGGCTGCTGAGAGGACTCCTGCCTGAGGATGGGGGCGGGGAGTGTTGGGGGGGGTGGGGGGTAGAATTTTATGATCACAGATACCCTTTCTCTTCTCCTCTGTGATTCTGTTCAAGGCCATAAAATATTCTATCCTGGGCTCTCCTAAAATTCTCGTATCCTAGGATTCTGGGTGCTTTCGGGGTTCAGATGATTCTAGGACTTGTCCTGGATCAGACAGCTCTGGCTGGGGCAGGCCCAGATGGCACAGGTTTCTTACTCAGAATATGAGCCCCCAGGACACTGTCATCCTGCCATGGCTGGGTCGGCTTCTGCCCCTCCAGCAGGTGGTCTGGCCCTGGTGGTCTCCGGGCTGCCTTTCTCATGGTCCACTGGACCTTTCCCCAGGGCCCAGTGGTGCGGCAAGCTAATTTGTCCCCAAATGAGGTATAGTTTTCATTTCTTTATTCTCATTCAAATAACCATTTTGTGTTGTGTTCTCCCCTCGAGTCTGCTCTGGTTGCTCGGGCCCCATCCCCCAGGCACTGGACTCGAAATTTTCTCCCTCTCCCTCCCCACGTTCTGCCAGCCCAAGCTCAGACCCTCTCAGGGTGAGCATAAGGGCTGTGTGCAGACCTGGTGTTCAGCACCCCAGGTAGGACATCCAGGCCTGGGTTGTGCAGCTTCAGAGCTTAGGGGATGGGTGAGAGAGTTTCTAGTAGGGCTGCACTCAGGGAGCCTGGGGGGGCTCAGCCAGAGGTGCCGGATGCCAGGCCCTGTGGGTGCACAGGAAGGACCAGAATCACCTCTGTTCCCACGGGACGCACTTCAGACCGCCCAGCGCTGGGATGCAGAGTGCAACAAATGCCATCAGAGGGACTAGTCACTTGGGGGCTCAGAGGGCCTGGGCTCCATTCCAGACCAGCTGAGTGACCTTGGACAAGCTGCCGGACCTCTCTTCCTGCAGTTTCCTTGTCTGCAGAGCGGGGACCAGCCTCTACTTGTGAGCTGATTCTTTCAATGTTAGATGGCGGCCTTTTTCATTTCATAGTATAACTTTGTGTGCTGTTTGATTTTTTAGCTCTATATAGACATCATTTTTACTTTTAAAAATAAAATAGATATTTGGAAAAAATTTATGAAATGCAATGTGATTATGTCAGTCTCCACTCTATATCCTGGTGGTAAATGGCTCTGGGAGCCCTGTGCTTCTGCCCAAGTCCGTACTCTGAGGCCGTGACACACAGGCCTTCTCAGAACGGCCTTCACAGGAGTGAAACAGCCCCGTGTGTTGGAGCCTGGAGGAACGTGCGTGAGGGGAGCTCCTCTGTTCCAGCCCAGGGCCCACGGGGCGGGTGGGGAAAAACCAGGAGACACTCGGCTTTACAGCCCTGGGTGGTGGATGAAGTCTTCCCCACTTGGGCTTCATAAATTCTTCTGTGGGGTCCATTAGAGCTGGGTGGGGAGGAAGAGAGTGATTTTATGGGTGATTTACTCATGGCCTTTGTCCGAGGTCCTACATGTTGCCAGCTGGACAGCGGCTTCTGGCTGCTTCCACGGCAAAGCCCGGGCCTGGAGCAGCACCCATGGTATGAAATTGCACCACCCTGACCTGGGCAGAGGGCTCCAGTACCCTCCACAAGGAGGTCAGCTCTAGGAAAACCAGAGAGAAGGTAAAGTCACGCAGCGCCATGTCCCCAGCTGTTGTCAGGAGGACTTGAAGTTCAGTCCCCCAAGGCTGACGTGACTTGTCCCACTTGGGCAGGAGTTCTCTCAGAAAGAATCATGATTTTGGAGCCAGCAGTGCCTTTGAGATCATAGAACTCAGCTTTGGATTTTACTGCGGAAGAAGCAGGCTCCGTGCTAGAGGGAGCCTCTCTGGGGGTCACGTCGTAGGTCAGTGGTGGGGTTGAGACCAGACCTCTTTCCTCCTCCTCATGTTGCCTCTTGGGACCAAGGAGAGGGGAGCCAGGATGGGAGAGATTGGTGTCTCTCTGCCCAGCAGGGAAGTCTTCCAGAGACCCCGAGCTTGTGGGGATGTGGTCCTCCTGTCTGTGGAGGGTGCCTGAGCCATTGGCTGCCTTCCCACCTGTGGCTTCCTTTCCCCTCTCTCCAGCACTGAGCGTGGTGCTGCTGACCTGTCTTGGTGCCTCCCCTGAGCCTGCCTCGTGCTGCCCTGGGGTTGGCAGAGAGCTTGGCACTTGGGCTTCTTTCCTCGGCGTGGGTGTGTAAGAATGACCCATTCCTCACACATTCTGTTGATGGCGGCAGCAGCTGGGAGGTAGGCGCTGGGTCTGAACCTCATGCCTGGACCTCCTGGGCCACCAGAGGGCTGAGCTCATGGCTTCAGCTCCACTAACGTCCCATCTGACATTGAGCGAGGGGGAAGGCCTGGCTTCTGGGGGTGCATGTGTGCTACCCATGGCCCACTGAGCTTTTCCAGGAGCTACTGCTTCTCCTGCGGGTGTTTTAGGAACAGAGTGCTGTGACTCAGCCTCGATGGTGCAGAGACCCCATGTGATGCTCTCGCTCCTGCCTGTGCCTCTGTCTTGTTGCCGCCTCACTTCCCGGGTGTCCTTGCTTAGAAGGGCCTCACATTGTCACCATCTTGAAACTTCCTAAGTTTTGAACAAGAGGACCAACATTTTCAGTCTGCCCTGGGCCCCCTGAATTATGTAGCTGGTCCTGCCCCACCCCCAGCTAGTCTCCCCCACCAGCTCAGATGGATGACTGGGGAGGGGCCAGAGCAGAGGGCATTTCTGGATGGTGGCTGGGATGGGACAGGGTGGGATTGACCTCCAGACACCTTAAACTTGGTAAAGTTCCTTTTGAAGCCCCCAGGCCCTGCTTTCTGTGGCTTTTCTCCCTATGTTCTCCACTCAGGCTCTCTATATTCTGCTAATTTCTGACCTCTCCCCCCAGAACTCTTGTTTTGGGGACAGGTTTTATGGGGTTGGCCATTATAGTGGTCAGGATAGGCTAGGTTAGGCAGCAAATTAACCTGAAATCCCAGTGGTTTAATACAATGCTTTATTTCTTGCTTGTACTTCCTGTGCATCACAGATTGGGGGCGGAGATTCTGCTCCACACAGTCTCTCAAGGTCCTAAGCCGATGGAGACTCTATCACTTGAGGTGTACCATCTGGAGCACACGGTCTCTCGTGATTGCTGTGGTAGGAGAAGGGGATGGAGGAGGCTCCCCACCAACTGCTCTTTATGCTTCAGTTTGGAAGTGACACACATCACTTCCACTCATAGCCTATGGGCCAGAATTAGTTCTGGGGCCCCACCTAACTGCAAGGGGGCTGTTACATGGGGTCTTCTACTTCCAGGAAGAAGAAGAGAAACAGATATTGGTGAGCTCGGGATATACTTAGTAAAGTGACCCCATAAACTTTTGTTGAATAGGTGAATGAATAGAAGGAAGGAAAAGTGCCAGCCCACGTCTCTTCATCTGGGGAGAGTTGTATTTAATCTTCACCTGGGAATATTTCAGGTGTTTACTGATGGTTTCCTAAATGCAAAGCCCTCAGCCAGGCCCCAAATTTCCCTTGTGTCAGGAAGACTCTACCCATCCCTTGTTGTGGGGTCTGGAGTGTCAGTGGGCCAGGCCTTCCTGGGAGTGTAGGGTATCTGTGGGGTTGAGCAGAGTCACAGCAGAGGAGTCAATAAAAAGTGGGTGCTTGTTATCCGTGGGTATGGACTGCTGGCAAACTTTCAGTTTGACAAACTCAAAAAGAAGTGTAACCAGTATGAATTTGATCCATGTCATGTGGGTGTACAGAATGTCCCCTTTAGTTTTCTAAATCAAATTTGCCTCAGTCTCCTGCCTTCTGGCTGCTGGGATGTCCAGTCTCCATCATTATCTGTGTCTCCCTCATGCCTGGCCCACTGCTCCTCTTCTCTTTTCCTTCACTTCTGCAGGGATGAACAAGAACAGGCTACAGAAAAGCAGGTCGTGGCCCCCTTTCAGCCATTTCTCCTTGCCCAGGACTCTGTGATCCATGCTGGGATGGCAAGTCCTCAGGCAGCAAATTCCCTCTGAGCTACACTCAGAATGGGGGCCCCACTGTAGCTCAGGAGACTGTGACTCCCAGTTCGCGGTGTCATGAAGCAAATCCTGCAGCCTACAGCTAAGGTGGATCCTTTTCCGAGCCTCCTCATCCCAGACCCCTGGTCTGAACCCCCGGATCTGTGGAACGTGCTGGCTCCTGGCCCCAGGGCCACTTGACTGTGGTCCTGCCTGCCTGCCTATCTGTGCTGACACTTGGAGGCATTAGCCCTCAGCCACAATACAGCCAGAAGACTGAATTGTGTTACCTCATTGCGTTCACATTTACATGGCCAAAGCCCATCGCAGACAAAACACCAATAAAAAGCCCAGGCCCGGAGAAACGCAGGGCCGCGGAGCAGAGGAAGCGGGGTTGTTCTCATGGCCCAAAACTTGTGTCCTTTTTTTTTTCTTCCTTTTTTGGCAGAAGAGAAAATGAAATAAATTTAAAAACAATGTACAGTGCACATTTGATTGCTGTAGAATGTGTATGGCCTTCAGCTGCTTCCAGCAAATTATTCATGATCTATTCGAGCCTTAGCTAGACGCTGACACCATGTCTCCTCCTTACACTGACTCAGCCCCCGCTGGGCCCTGCCGGGGCCTTCTGGCTTGCGGCCTTGAAGGATTCCATACCTGAGCCAGGTGACTCCCCATAGGATCAACTCTCTGCTCCAGTCCACGGTGGGGGCTCAGGTAGGTGAAGCATTTGCATAGCCTCCTAGTGGGCCCCCAAACTGGGCTTGATGACTTGGGGCCCATCAATCTGTCCTGGGAACAGTCTAGCCCAGGTACCTGCCCAGCTCCCAGGCACCCTGGTCAAGCCTGGATTGTGTGTGGTTTCCATCCATGGAAAAAGCCCATCTATTTGCATTTCTAATTGTTCACAGTTAAGGAGGAATTGCTCCCTACCTCTCACTTTCAATATTCTTGTGTAACACCTTTTACCCTAAAGCAGGCCTGGAGCCCGGGTGAATTGGATGAAAAGAAGTCTGGACGGACAGTCAGGAGACTCCCACAACTCATTCTGTGGACTTTGCCAATTCCCTCTCTCCTCAGGCCCTGGTTTTATTTTTCTCTTTTAAAAGGCAAGAGGTATTCATGGGGCCAGCCCAGTGGCGTAGTGGTTAAGTTTGCGCGCTCTGCTTCAGCAGCCCAGAGATCACAGGTTCGGATCCCGGGCATGGACCATGCACTGCTTATCAAGCCATGCTGTGGTGGTGTCCCATATAAAGCAGAGGAAGATGGGCACAGATGTTAGCCCAGGGCTGATCTTCCTCAGCAAGAAGAGGATGATTGGCAACAGTGTTAGCTCAGGGCTAATTTTCCTTACAAAAAAAAAAAAAAAAAAGCAAGGGGTATCCAAAAAAAATTTTTTTTAAAAGATCTATGGGAGGCTTTCTTCAAACAAAAAGTCCCATATATAGACTAGATAACCTCAGAATCGCTCTTTTGAGAGGGTGGGGCAGGGAGAACACTGCCGATGCACCTGGTCCTATCTTGCCCCATAGTCAATTCCCCTAGCACCCCTGAAAGGACTCTGTGAACCCTCGGGCCTCCATCAAGCATAGTTTGAAAACCACCAGGGTGGGTCATCTGTAAAGATGTGGCGATATCTGACATTCTGATTCTTTCTCCAGCCCTACCTCAACAAAACAAAAGAAAACCAAAATGGCCACAGAGCTCCCGTGAGACCCAAGAATTAAGGCAGAGACGGGGCCACGGTCTTCATGAGAGCTTCCTCTTCCTCCTCTTTGGTTTGAAGCACTAATTACTGACCACTGGGCTGCCTCCACTCAGTGGGCCTTCCTTTGTCAGCCAAGCGGGTTTGTTCAGGCCTTTGGGGGGTCTACCCTCTTCCAGTCATCCCTGCACTGACCTAGGGGAGGTGGCAGAGCTCCCTGTGACCTGGGGGGCCTCAGTCCTTGAAACTCTCAGGCCAGAACACTTTGGGGTGTGTTGTTAAGTTCTTCCAGCTCCTCCACAGTGGGCTCTAAACCACTCCCAGCAGGAATGGTTGAAGGGGCGAGGTGGAGGTGGGGGTACCAGCAGTTGGAGATTTAGGAGGATATAATTGTTCTCTTCAAATTCTAGTTGGGAAGGGAACATCTGCTTAGTTCACAGTAGATGGTTAATAAATATTTGTGGAATAAATGAAGGTGTGATGGGGGAAAATAGGAAAGCAGATTTCAACACATGGAAGAAAGTTTCTAGATTGCAATCATTCATGAGTCTGGGTCATGGCGGCGTTCATTCAGTGGTCAGTGGTCCTGTGGCAGAGGCTTAAGGGTCAGAACACTAGATGGGGCTTGGACTAGAGTGACCCCAGTGTCCCACCTCCAGCACGGAGGCCTTAAAATCCAGAGAGGAAGGATGGCCTATTTTGGCTATGGCAGGTTCCAGAAAAAGTGACTTTCTTTGTCCTGGGAAAGCTGCCTTGCTCGTGCCCAGTTAGCCTGGTGAGGACCAGCCTGGGGAAACCTCCGCTTGTTAATGGTGTGGAGACTGTGTGGACAGAGACGTGTGTGTCCTGGGAGGCTCAGCCTGGAATGCTTCACTGCAGGTGCCAGTCACAGGTAGCCCCCCATTGGGTGGCCTAGTTCCCTCACTGGGTCAGTGCAGTAGATCTTGCTTTGTTAGTCTCACGTTGCAAGTGAGTTTCCAGTTTCTGGGTTGGGGACGGATGCCTGCCATTTTAGCTTGGATTTTCCTGGCTGGGGAGTTACAGCTAAGTTGTAGGTCATACCTGGCCTAGGAAGTATCCTTACTGAACCTCATAAAAGCAACCAGCTTCTTACTATGTGATGTTTGGTGTTGTCCATCAGTGCCCTGAACCTTTGATAGAGCTGGACTCGAACCAGCTGGTGGCCTCACAGATACCTGGGCCTGGGAAGGACCTCAAAGCCACCTCCTTCCTCCCTTACCCACTAGAGAAATTCCTAGCGCACTCTTTGGCAGGTGATCTTCCTCCGCTAGGATCCCTCTTGGAGTCACCAGCTTTCGAGATGGCCCATTGCACTGTGAGCTGAGAAGATAGATATGGAAACATCTTGGAACCTGAAAAGTGCTATAGATATGGCAGGTATGATCCCCATAACCTCCCAATATCCTGTAGCTTCCCTCAGGTCCTGGCTCTGCCTTCTGGGGCCACGAAGCCTGCATGCTCCCTCTAAGTGGAGTAAGCCCTTCAGGATCTGCAGATAGCAAGGGCTCTGCCCAGCCCCTCAGCCACGTCTGGGACTGCATCATGCTGTGAATCAGTATTCTCTCCTCCTCTTCTCAGGGAGGGCCACCAAGGCCACCAAATGAGGAGGGGTCTCCCCTGTTGGTGCTGCTGTTGTGAGAGGATCGGGGCACAAAGGGAAAGGTGATGCAGGCTTTGGGCTCTAACTGGAGGGAGTGGCTCTTCCTGCAGCCCCTGGAATCTTGGGCTCCACCTGGCCCTGGCCCTGGAAGGAGCAGAGGGGTTGGGCTCCCATACACTGTGGCAGCCTTTCCACCTTGGGCCGAATCTCCAAAGGATCATCTACTCAAAGGACTGGGAAGCTGCTAATGCTTTGCTCAGAGTGGTAGAAGAAGGTGGGAGTGAGAAGGGGCAGAGCTCAGCATTTATTAAGCTCCTACTGTACACTGGATTCTTTTATGTAGTGTCCTATTTAACACTCACCTAACTCTGTGGGCTAGTGGTGCTCTTATTTCACCAGTAAGGATGCTAGTCTTAGAGAAGTCGGTGTTGACCCTTGGCCTCGAGACCCTGGGCCTTGAGAGGGGAGTAAGGACTGAACTCAGGACCACCTGTCTCTAAGCCTGTGTTCTCAGTTGCCAGACCAGCCTAGCTTCATGGTCCAGCTCTGCACTGCTTTGGACAGGCCTGTCTTCTCTCTGGGCCTCAATATCCCATTTGGAAAAAGGGTATTGGATTACACCCCCTTCCAGAACCATCATCTGTGAATCTCATCCTGGAGTTTTCCTGAAAGTGAGTGTAGCTGGAGGGTGTTGAGGGAAGCAGCGGGCCCCTCTGACTGGATGGAAGCATGTTCTAGAACTTCCTGGTCTAGGGGACAGCCAGTTGCTTGTTTGACTCTTGCTTCTGACACCATCAGTATGTGTCCCAATCATGAAATGAACCTCAGCAGTCCTGTTGGTGCTACGCTCCTCTCCTTAAGCTGGGGGTGGGGTGGGGACCTTGTCCCTGGGGAATGCTCTGGCTGGCTCACCCTTCACGCCCACCGTGGGTCTCCTGGTTGCAGGGTTGGTTATAGACTGAGCCCTGGAAAGCCCCAGGAGTTTTCCACCAGCCAGGCTGTGCTCCAGGACAGAGTTAATGATCTGACTTGCAGCCTGTAAGGGGAAGTAAGCCTGTAAGATGCCCCAGCCTGGGCATCTGGGGAACAGGCACTGCTGGCTGGGAAAGAAGACACTGTCAGGCTGGGCTCGATTCAAGAAGCCAGGAAACATGGCCTCTGATCAGCTCTTGGGAAAAGACATCCTTATGAGGACGCTTTGGTGGGAAAATGCATCTTGGTGCTAGTCTGGCTGGGTTTAAGCCTTTACTGGCTTTAGGATAACCCTTAGATAGAAGCCACCAGTAGAGGGAGGAGCCCACATGAACCCTTTGGCCCCAGCCCCTCCTTTTACTTCCCAGAGTTCTTCTCTGACCTCCAACAGCCAACTCCAGAGGGACCTTGCTGGAGCTCTCAGGAGACATTTCTTCCTCTTAGTGTGCCTGAGGACGTTGGTGTTTAATGGGCACAGCTTTGCTGTTGCAGACGCATACCTGGGGCACAGGTGCCAGCTGTACACCCCATCACAGCCCAGGGTCTCAGTGAACACGGACCCTCTCCTGCAGGCAGCTGTCTTGTGGGGAGTGGATGCACCTGCTTTAACTCTGCACCCGACTGGGGAAGAGGAACATTAACTCTTGGCATCACTAAAATGACCTTTCATGATGGTGGACTTCTCAGGAGTGTGTGTGTGTGTGTGTGTGTGTGTAGCAGCAAGAGTCCACGTACAGGTTCAACATCTAATTCACAGGTAGTTTGGAAGTCAAAGGTGTCCCAGCTGTAGGCAGAGGCTGATGTCACGGGGATGTGCCTCTCCAGCCTGTAGGGACTGTAGCCCGTATGTGTGTGTGAGCCGGTGGGTGGGGAGGTGACACCCATGGTGGGATGGCTGTGTGTGGGCCTGTCCACATTGTCATCCATACCCATAGACACACACGTGTCTATCACACCTGGGCCCAGCCCCAATGCTTCCATTCGGACTTTGACTCCTAGTGCTATTTGTCACCACATCTCTGTCGTGTGTGATCCTCTGTGGGGCTTTCTTCTGGTTCACTGGGGAGAGGTTACTCAGCAGGAGCAGCTTCCTGGGAGGCTGCATAAGGCTCCTTCTTTGGGGCCTCTCTGGTGGCCACCGGCCAGCCCCAGGACAGAGGGGGACTTTGAAAAGGCTTTCACCTGTTGGCTGTCCAATATGCCTCAAAGGATACCAGCCTGATGAGTGAAGTTGTAATAAACCAAGACCATGTGGCCGGCTTCCCCTTGAGATGCTCCCAGTTAAAGAAATTGGGGGGTGGGAAACATTTTTGGCAGTTGGCCCTGAAGCTTCTCATATCCCCTTTCTCTTTGCTCTTCAACCCCCAAATCTGAAAGAGTCACGTGGTTTATTTTTAAAACGGAAACAGCCCTGGACTCCCATGTCTCTGTGGCCAAGAACATCTCTTGCCATAATTCGGGTCTAGCCTGGGGGCAGACTCAGCCCTGGAGAATTCCATGTCACGAGGATTGGGGTCAGGGGAGGGGGAATAGAGGGCATCTTTCGTGCTTATAGTGGGTCAGATGATGTAGGAAATCCTAGCACTTGTGTGCTACGGCACTGTGAGGCCCCAGAGGAGGAGGAACTGGCTCAACGTCCTCAAGGGAAGTAGTCCCTGGTTGGCTCCTGCCCTCAGGTCTCCTGCTTTAATTCAGGCTTCTTTCTACTGAGGAGTCTGAGATTCGAAGGTTGGGTTGGGGTTTGGTTTAAAGAAGAAAAATCTTAGAGAAAGAAGCGAGAGGAAAACTCTCAGGTTATAGAAATGAGAAAGGGAATTCCGGGTTGATGGAGAGAGAGAAAGTCTAAATGAGCAGGGGAATTTGCTTATCAAGACGTGAGAGAATTGCAGGATCTTAGACTCACTGGAGATGGCTGAAGTAGGGGGGAGTCAGGATGTATTTTGGATCAAGCCTGGGGCAAAATGATCACATTTTAACTCCATAAAATGGCTGTTTCTGAGAGGAGGAAGGCTGCCATGGTCTGGGACCCCATTCTGTGGCAGTTTACCTCATGGGGAGCCTGGTGCTCATGTTGGGGGGATGTTGGGTTGTTAAACAGATTGTGCTTTTGCCCCACTATTCATGAATGTGCTCAGACTTGACAGTTTGATTGGACAGAACTGGCATGTGAGCTTGTGAACATTCCTGGTTCTTTCTAAATCGTGCTTTGCTCTCCAGCAAAGGAAGTGGGTGAGCCGGGGAAGCACCCTGGACCCCGGGGCTCGAGTTTGAGTTCTGCAGCTTCCTCCCTCCATGACCGTGGTCACGCCTCTCCCCTTCCCTAGGCCTTCGTATCTTCATCAGTTGGTGATGATGGCCCTCCTTGCTCATGACGGGCCCCATTGTTTTGTCTGTCCAGCTCTCCTTCTCCTGTTCTTCTGATAATCGTTCTCCCTTCTTTAAGAGATGGCCTCTCCTTCGTGTTAATGGAGTGGTCTTTCAGGAGGCTGCCAACTGTACTCACTCTCCTCCCACCTCTGCCCATGATCACAATGGGGTCAATTGATTTATCTCACCCTTCTGGCCATAGTCACTTGACAAGAGTGTGTTATAAAAGAACATGGCCAGAACTGTTCCTGAACACACGTGAGGTACCCACTGGGGAAATCCTCACCAAGAAATAACTGAAGGAGCCTTGGTGTAGGGGGAGGGATGCTGTGTCCCTGTGCAGCGGGTGGGAGCTAAGAGCCACCACACCGTTGTTAATGTGACAGGATGTCTGCCAGTGACTGGTGAGGCCTGAGATGGGATTGAGCTACAATGGGATTGTATCCATTTGGCTCTTTTGCTTTCCAAGGACAGAAATCCCAACCCAAATTACCTTAAGGAAAAAGAGAACTTATCAGCTCACTTCTCCGAAAAGAGCAGAGGTCCTGTAAAAAAGATCTTAAGAAAAATTTTGGGCTTTATTCCAAGACTGATGTGAAGACTTTTAAACAGTAGAATGACATGATCCAGTGTGTGTTTTAGAAAGACTGGGAATGCACTGGAGGGGCCACACCAAAGGCTGGAGACCAGGAAGAGGCTGTTGCTGAGATGAAGCTGGATAATGGCAGCGTGCGCTGGGGTGGAGAGAAGTGGACAGATGCTGCATAGTTAGGAGGGAGCATGGACTGAATCAGTTTCAGTTTTTGATTGGATTGGGGGATGAGGGAAAAGAATGGGTCAAAGGTGAACAACCAGGTTCTGATTCAGGCAACTAGGTAGATGGAGACACCAATCACTGAGATAGGAATCATCACAGCAGGACCATGTTGGGGAATGGCAACATGATGGGTAACTGGACACCTTGGGTGGACATCCAAGTGGAGAACTGGAAAGCTGGGCCTTATATTCTGGAGCGAGATCTTGAAAGGAGATTGATTTGAGAATCATCAGTATATAAATTAATTCAAGCCATGTAGTGGGTGGTATGTGTCAGAGAGAGGGGACCAGTGAAAAGGGGAGAGTTTTAGGATGCCTTCAATCCCCTCAAGACCACAGCATTTAAGAGCTGGGCAGAGGATGAATAGGTCACAGTGAAGAATGAGAAGGAGCACTTGAAAAGGTAGGAGGAAAAGAGAAGAAGTGGTGTCATGGATATCAAGGTCACTGAGTGTTTCAAGAAGAAAGGAGTGGTCACTTTTGTCAATTGTGGATGAAGACTTAGAAGTGCCAGTTTAATTTAGCAATTGGTAAGAATCTTTTCAAGAAAGTGGTGGTGGCAGAAGCTAAGTTGGAGGGGCTAAAGAGTAAGTGGGAATGGAAGAGTGAAGATAACCCTCTTAAGAAGTTTGACTAAGTAGCCATGAGCATCCCTATCACCAAGACTGTGGTCTTGAAAAGCTATTTCCCATTAAAACAAATTAAGCCTTCTAGGAGAAATGGCTAATTCCAGGTTTGGGACAGGAAATATAAAAGATAACATCTTGCCATACCAAATGGAAAGGAAGCTATCAAAGACTACTAGGGCTGTGGCAAAGGGACTAAGGAGCCAATATGGAGAGGCTCCCACTGGCAAAAGATTGGAATCCATGAGTTCATAATAATACTTAAAAAAAACCCCCAAAAGCTACTTGGTCACCTTGGGAGGATGTTAGATAAAAAATTAATTATCTTACAACTGGGTAAAGATAAGGAAATAATCAAACTTTTATCCTTCCTTTTCTATATCAGCTATACCTCCATGTACCCAAGTTGTAAAAGAGGAGATGCATTTTTTATGGAAGTATCCAGCTAAAAAAGGAAATGATCAAATGAGGATCTAGACATTGAGCATCAATCGTGGCTAACATCACAAAAAGAGACAACCACACATTAAACATTTGCTGATGAAAGTAACATCAGCGCCTATAGTCTTGCCAAATGGATCAAACCTGAGCCTGATCACACCTCTGGATCCAGGTGCCAATGTATAGGAAAACTGGACAGAGGAACACGTTGAACGTCACCATGAGGATGCAATCAGCAAAATCCAGACTGTGAGAAACTCTGCAGGATGAATGACCAAGGTTCTTTACCTGACACATTGTAAGGAAAAGGAAAAGAAAGGGATTATGTGGACCATGTAGATAGTAAATACTTAGAAGATATATCAAACCATGGACAAGACTAAGCTATCGTGTCTAGGGATACACCTTTGATGGTACAATTATAAAGACACACGATAAAGTGATAACTATGAAAGTCAAAATGGTGATCACTTTTGGGGAAGGGGAAATTATGATTGAGATGGAGCACCTGGAGGACTTCTGAAGTGGTAAGAAAAATACTATTTCTTGAACATCTTGACGAAGTTATTCACTTTGTAATAATTTATTAAATTATACATTTACATTGGTTTTCTGTATCTGTGTTTTATTTTACAATAAACTAAGTCAAACATGTCTGACTATGAACTGGAGAAAAGAGTTTGAGGAGAGTTGGGGTGGTACCTGGGGGTTGAGGAAGGTTGTTTTGTCTTTGTTTAAAGTTGGGCAGATTTAAGCATGTTTAAGTACTGAGGGAAAGGAATCAACAGCAAGACAGAGGAGTTTGGGACAATAGAAGGAGCAGAGAGTCAATAAAATGAGACTTCTAGGAAGGAAGCAGTTAGGAGGAAGAATCTGTGAAAGGATCAGCCTTGGGCAAAAGAAGGAGACCTCTCATTTTAGTGGAAGAGAGAAGTTTAGAGGGGACAATTGTAGGTTTGGTGGTAATCATCTGGCAAACTTCCTGTCCAATGGTAGCTATCTCTTCTGTGAAGTAGAGTGTGAGGCCATTGCCCTGGAGTGAGAGGTGAAAGAGCATGGGGCTAGAGTCAGAGGTTGGAGAGTAGAGAAGATTTGAACCAGCTCTCCAGGGGAAATGAGAGCAGTGTTGGGTAAGTTGGTGACCAGACATTTATAGTGACTCCAAACCTAGGGTTGAGTTAATTTCTTCAGTAGGGCTTAGCTGCCTAGATTTAGTCATAGGGAATTAATTAGACATGTCAAAATGATCCAGGGTTGCAGTTTTGTTGGGTGGATGTTGTGGAGCATCAATGGGACAAGGGTTTGATTTGGGTTATTGACAAGAGAGGGATTGCAGTGTTAAACCATGGAATTTCAGGGGGGTGGGGGAAGAAGTGAAGAGTAGAAGGAGGAAGGGAGAGAGGAGAAAGCCAAACAAATAAGGGCAGAAGGTACTCATATGGCTGAAGAATTCATAGAACAGGAGGAATATATTTATATAGCAATAGTGCATACAAATGAGTGAACTGGAAGGATACAAGATTGTGTCAGAAACCAGGATGACTGAATTCAAGATTTCAGAGGTGGAGGAGGACAGAGGAAGACAAGGTCTAGGGTGTAACAATAGGAATGGTGGTTAAGATGTAGTGGAGGTGAAGGTCATGGTTGATTAGAAGGTCAAGGAAGTTAGAAGAAGCCTGGGTGCTGGGTGTAGATGTTGAGGTCACCTAGAGACTTTGGTTGGTGGAGATAATTGTTCACTTGACACAGTTTTTGATGAATGAATAGTGAAAGGGAGTGGTAGTGGGAAATTGCTTGACAGTAAGAGCCTTCAAAGAGATGGGATTTTCACAGAAGGAAGAAGTTACCGCTTTGGAAGAGACTGAGATCAAGGAAGATGTCAGTTCTACCTCTTGATCTTGAAGATAAGCAGCGTCCTCTGGAGGATTCAGCAGGGGAAATACTATTCTTTGAGGTAGGGGACCATGTGCCCCATGACTGTTCCCAGATGACCACAGCCTTGGGACTAGACACAATTATTGGATAGCAAGTCTAGCCAAGTACGGTCAGGCCTTTGAACATCTGCCATGGATACACTGTTCCCAGCACCTGCCTGACATCTCCTCTGTGCTTTTGCCAATGGCCAGGCCCCCCAGAAGTCCCTGCACAATGTTCCTACATGTTTGATGTCCCTGAAAGAAAAGGGAACACATAATCATGATTTTAAAGTAAACAGCAGAAGACAAAGTATTTTGGTTCTTGGCTCTCCCCTAAGCTGGTGAAGTCATCTCTCCGAGCAGGCTCTTGCCACGGTGCACTTGGAGGCCTTTGAGGTCTGGCAAGGACTGGGCTTTGTCGGTAGAAGGCTGGGCCTATTCACAGATGACAAACCTCCATTTCAGCCACAGTCGTGATGAGGCTTGAGCTGGCAGAGCCCTGCCCTTGGCTTTCCCTTGGCTTATCTGTTTCCCTCTCTTTTCTCTCTTTATGGGACGGGACAGAGCAATTCTTTTGTCAACCGGAGAGGCACTTCAATGAGTTTGCCATCCGACTCAAGCCAAACCTATGCTGGTGCTTGGTGGTTTCTTGGGATTACTCACAAAGGCGGGGGGCTGAGTTCCAATGCCAAAGCTAAACTTTTGAATGTACAGTATCACCTGTAAAGAGCAGGAGACTTGGAAGGGGACGATCATGCCGATGACTCCCCTTGGGAGTCAAGGGGAAGAGGTTGGGAAGGGGAAAAGTGTAGAGAGGCAAGAGGCGCAGTGTAACCAGAAGACATTTAATCCAAGTCTTTCTCTCAGAGTTCAGATCATTGCTGCTGGAGGGAAAGTTGCGTTATCTGTGGGCTGTGTAGCAGTATAATGGGTCTGATTTAATTTAAATATTTAATCAGAAAAACCCTCTCTAGGTGCCTACTATGCAAGTTTTACTTAACAAAACTGAAAAGCATCTGTCCTGTGAAAATCAGATTAGGATCTATAGCCAATGAGAAACTGGAAGAGAGATTTGCAACATTGATGGTCGGGTTAAGAAGCCCAATATATACAAAGCCTTTACAAAGCAAAAGGAGAAAGGAAAACCACCTTCATAGACAAATAAATAAATTGAATAGGCAATTTACAAAAAGAAGAAATAAAGTGGTCAGAACATCTTAAAAAATGTTCAACCTTACTAATGAAGAAAAAATGCTAATTAAAAATTCAGATATCATGTTTTGCCTATTGGCGAAGGTAAATATATTGGGTAAAAAAAAAAAAAAAGCTAACAGTATTAGTCAAGGTCTTGAGAAATGCTTAGTTTGGAAGAGTATAAATTAGTACAACCTGTTTGTAAGGCACTTGACAACAAGTATCAAAACATCCCATACCTTTGACCCAGCAATCCTGCTTTGAAAAATTTATAGTAAGAAGGAAACTGTTCAAGTGGGGAAAGTTGCATGAGAAAGCACTAGAATATTCATTAATTTCTGATTAATGGAAAACTGGGTAAACCTCTAAATATCCACTATTAAGGGACCAGTTAACTGAAGTATGGCTCATACCGCAAAGGGAAACTATGGAGTCATTAAAAAATGATAAAGCATCTTCAAGTAAATTGGAAAGAAAAGATATTCATGATATATTTTTGAGTGAAAACCAAACCAAACCAAACCAAACCAAACCACCTTGACTATGTAACCACTCTTCCAGGTGGATCTTGCTCCAAGGTGGGCACGTCCATTGGCTCACAAAACCATCCTGGATGCTGTGGTGCAGGCGAGCAGCCGGTTAGTGGCATTTTTAGGAAGAGTGGTGTCTCTAAATGTGTTCACAGAGACCCAGGGAGAGAGGGGTTGCCGGTGGTGGTGGACTCTGCTGTACCTGAGCCAGGTGACTGAGGTGAGAAATCTGTGGCCTGTGACCTAGTTCATCTATTTTGGGAGCAAGGACCAAGTGTGTATCCTGTGTCTTAGCCCTGAAATTTTGGAAATGCAACTGTTTTCAAGGCCCTTAGGGCCAATTGCTGAAAAGTTTCCCTCCTACTGTGTGTATATCCCTGTCTTAGAGGCCCAAGGCTAAGAGGACAGTCTCTGAGCCAACCCACCCAGGATGAGATGCCAGCTGTACCACTTACTAATCGTGGGGCCTGGGGTAAATTATTTCACTTTCTGTGCCTCAGCTGCTTCACCTGTAACAGGTGTTAATAAGGAGTAATAAGATTGTGACATCCTATAAGAGTTGAATGATTTAATACACGTAATGCACTTAGAACAGTGCCTGGCATGTTTTAAGTGCTATATAAATGTTTTCTATCGTTACTTTTTGTTTGTATCTTTTTCTTAACTGATCATAAAACACAATCCATTTTGGACACTATATTTTTAAAGTAGGAATTGAATTATTTCTCTGTAAAGTGAAAAGTGATTATGTAGAATCTCTAATATTTTTCTGTTTTTTCCCCAGTAACTTTATTGAGATAATAATGGTTTATAACATTGTGAAAATTTGGGTGTACATTATTGTTTATCATTTTCTGAGTAGACTTCATCATGGTCATCCCAAGTAGTCTAATTATTGTCTGTCACTGCACATATGTGTCACTTCACCCCCTCACCCCCCCACCCCACTTCCCCTTTGGTAATCACTAATCTGTTCTCTTTATCCATGTATTTGTTATATTCCACATGAATGAAATCGTGCAGTACTTGTCTTTCTCTGGCTTATTTCACTTGATATCATATCGTCAAGGTCCATCCATGTTGTTGCAAATGGGACTATTTTGTCTTTTTTTATGGCTGAGTAGTAGTCCGTTGTATATATATACACACTTATTTACCCAATCATCAGTTGATGCACACTCGGGTTGCTTCCCCATCTTGGCTATTGTGAATAATGCTGCAATGAACAAAGGGGTGCATAGATCTCTTTGGACCATTGAATATTTTTCTATTTTTAAAACCCTGAACATTAACAAGAATGTAATTTACATGGTCCTTGAGCACTCTTTTCTGTGGGTGAGAGGTTTATCTTCCGTTCTCACTCACCTTACTCAGCATCTCAGCTGCATTTGATGTAATTGATCATTGCCTCTTGTTTAAAAACCTTTCTTCATTTGCTTTTCTCGGTTCCTCTCCTACCCACTGGCTTGTAGTGTCTTTGCTGGTTCCTCCTCATCTTCCGACTTCTAGGTGTTGGGATGTTTCTCTTCTCCCTCTACACTCACCGCCTCGGGAATCTCGCCTAGTCTCATGGCTCCAACACCTTCTGCAGGTAGGATGACCACATGTCCTGGTTCTCTTGGGATAGTTCTGGTTTTTGCTTTGTGGTTTGGCATAATTAGCACCACCTTTCATTCTCAAAAAAAGTCCCAATTTGAAAGCTAAATTATATGATCACCTTATCTATAGGCTGTCGGCCCCTCAAACTTATTTCTCGAGTCCTGACCTCTGCCCCTGAACTCCAAACTTGTGTCTCCAGCTGCCCACTCCGTACCTCCACTTGAATAGCTAATTGGCACCTCAAAAGGGACATGTCCAAAACCGACCTTTTGATTTTCTATTCCAAACATGCACTTCCTACATTCTTATAAATGATGACTTCATTCTTTTGGTTGCTCAGCCCAAATCCTTGACTTCTCTATTTTTCTCAAACCCCACTTCTGATCCGTAAGCAAATCTCATGGCCTGTCTCTCTGGCGTGTAGTTAGAACCTAAGGAATGCTTTCTCCATCACCTGTGCTACCTCGCAAGCCCAATCGCTCACATCTATCACTAGAGCATTGCAAAGCCTCGTGGCTCCCCATTTCCACTCTTGCCATCCTACACTTTATTCTCCCCATAGCTGCAGAGAGATCCTTTTAAAACATGCCCGATCATGGCAGTATCTTTCTCAAAATTCTCCTATGGCTTTGTGTAATGTACTCAGTAAAATCCCCGATCCCTGCATGATTCTGGCCCCTGAGATCTGAGCTCTGCTATCATTTACTCTTCTTCTTGCTTACTCAACTGCACTCCAGCCACACTACCCATTCTGCTGTTTCTCAGATGGGCACACTCATGCCTCAGGACCCTTGCACCTGCTGTTCCTTTTGCCTGGAATTCTCTTCTCTGATTTATCTAATGGTTCACTTATTGTTCTTAGCCTCTGCTCATGTTTTTTTCTTATCACAAAGAACTTCATTAACTATCCTGTAAGACAAAGTTTCCTCATTATTCTCCCTTCTCAGGCTTTGTTATCCTTCATAGAACCTATCAGCACCTGCTGTATTATACGATAAATTTTCTTTTTTTATTGTCTGCTTCCCCTGACTAGGATGTAACTTCATGAAGCCAGAATTTCAACTGTTTTATCTCCAGTGCCTGCAATGCAATAGACACTCACTAAAGTCTGTTGTATAAACTCAGAAAGTACATAACAAGCACATAATATGTTTTTTGATGTCTATTAGACCTTTTAAAATTTTTTCTCAGTAGTGCAGTGTTTTAAAATTTTCATTGAGAGGTTTTACAATACTGTTGTTAAATTTGTTCCTAAGTGTTTTATATATTTTTCATATAAGGATAAATGAAATTTTCTTAATTTCATTTTCCAATTGTTTGACACTAGTACATAGAAAAGCAATCAATTATATATATTGACCTTATATCCGCTGACTTTGCTAAACTCATTTGTTACTTCTAGTAGCTTTTTTTCCTGTCAATTCTTTAAATTTTGATAATTAAATAATCATTTCATCTGTGAAAAGTGAGAACTTTACTTCTTCCTTAGTGCCTTTTATTTCTTTTTATTGCACTGGCTCGGACCTCTAGTATTATGTAAATAGAAGTGTTGAAAACGGACATCCTTGTCTCGTTAGCAGTCTTGGAGAGGTGTCCAGTGTTTCACCATTAAGTACGATTCTAGCTGTAGGTTTTTTGTTTTTTGTTTTTTTTGTAGCTATCCTTTGTCAGATTGAAAAAGTTTTCTTCCATTCCCCATTTGCTGAGAGGTTTTTTTTTTTTTTTTCTTTTTGTGAGGCAGGTGAGCCCTGAGCTAACATCTGTTGCCAATCCTCATTTTGCTGAGGAAGACTGGCCCTGGGCTAACGTCCGTGCCCATCCTCCTCTACTTTGTATGTGGGACCGGCCACATCATGGCTTGAAAAGCTGTGCACTGGTCCGTGCCTGGGATCTGAACCCCTGGCCACCGAAGCAGAGCGTGCAAACTTAACTGCTACGCCACCGGGCGGCCCTGAGACTTGTTGTGTGTGTGTGTGAGGAAGACCAGCCCTGAGCTAGTAACATCCATTGCCAATCCTCCTCTTTTATTCCGAGGAAGACTGGCCCTGGGCTAACATCCGTGCCCATCTTCCTCTACTTTATATGGGACGCCGCCACAGCATGGCTGAGAAGCGGTGTGTCAGCAGGCGCCCAGGATCCCAACCCGCGAACCCTGGGCTGCCAAAGCACGACCTAAACCTCTGCGCCACCGGGCTGGCCAGGAGATTTTTTTTTTTTAAACCCTGAATAGGTTTTGAATTTTGACAAATGCTTTCTTTCCATCTTTTGAGAATCACATAGTTTTTCTCTTTTATTCTGTTAATACGGTGAATTTCTTTGATTTTTGAATACCAAATTGATCTTGCATCCCTAGAATAAGCCCACTTGTTCATGATGAATTATCGTTTTTCTATATTGATGGATTCTATTTGCTGACATTTTGTTAAGGATTTTTGCATTTATGTTCAGAGAGAAATTTTCTTGTAATTTTGTTTCAGGCTTTGGTATATCAGAGTATGCTGGACTCATTACATGAGATGGAAAGTGTTCCTTTCTCTATTTTTTTTTTTTTTTTGTGGGGAAGACCAGCCCTGAGCTAACATCCGTCGCCAATCTTCCCCTTTTTGCTGAGGAAGACTGGCCCTGGGCTAACATCGTGCCCATCTTCCTCCACTTTATATGGGACGCCGCCACGGCATGGCTGACAGGCAGATGCGTCGGCGGGCGCCCGGGATCCGAACCGGCGAACCCCGGGCTGCCAAGCGCGGACTAAACCGCTGCGCCACCGGGCCGGCCCCCCTTTCTCTATTTTTTGAAAGAGTTAACATGTGATTGATATTATTTCTTGCTTAAATATTGATAGAATTCAGCAGTAAAATCATCTGAGCTTGGAGTTTTTCCTTCTGGGAATTTGTTTTTGATAACAAATTCATTTCTTTGACAGATATAGGGCTGTTCAAAATTTCTGTTTCATCTTGTGTTAGTTTTGGCAAGTTGTGCTGTTCAAGGAATTTGTCCTTTTCGTCTAAGTTGTTAAATTTATTAACATACTGTTGTGCATAATATTCCTTTTGATGTCTATGGGACCTGTATTCATAATCCTTCTTTCATTTCTGATATTGATAATTTATATTTCTTCTTTTTTCTTTACCCTTCCTGTGAGGGGTTTAGCAATTCTATTCATCTTCTCAAAGATAAAGTTTTTGGCATTGTTTTTTTATTTTCTATTTGTTTGATTTCTGTTCTTACCTTTATTATTATTTCCATCCTTCTATTTACTTTGGGTTCAATTTGCCCTTCCTTTTTTAGCTTAAGATGAAATGTTATATCACTGATTCTATACCTTTTTTTCCTTTCTAATACAAGCGTGTAAAACTATAACATTTTTTAAATAAAAAAACTCACAAATTTTGATACATTATGTTTTCATTTTCATTCAGTTCAAAATATTTTCTGATTTCCCTTGTGAGTTTTCTGAAACTTATTTAAAAGTGTATTATTTAATTTCCAAATATTTGAGGCATTTTCTAGCTTTCATGTTATTACTGATTTCTAGTTTAATTTTGTTGTGGTCAAAGAATATACTCCGTGATATCTGAATATTTTGAAATTTATTTAGACCTCTTATGGCCCAACATATGGTGACTGACTACTCCGTGTGCGTTTGAAAAGAATGTGTAGTCTACAGTTGCTAGATGTCGTGTTTGGTCAGGGTCAATTTGGGCAGGGTCTTTGATGGTTTTGTGTAGATCTTCCATGTCTGTACAAATTTTTTGTTTAATAGTTCTGTCAGTCACTGGAAGAGGGGTGATGAAATCTCCAACTCTGGTTATTTCTCCCTTTATGTTTGTCGAGTTTTGGTTAATGCTTTTTGAAGTTTGCTATCAACTGCAGGCACATTTAGGCTTGTTGTGTGAAACCGAACTTTTTACCATTAAAAATGTCCCTCCTTATCTCTGCTGTGACTCCTTTGTCTTCAGGTCTATTTTATCTGATGTGACTGTAGTTCCTCCACCTTTTTCGTGACATGGGTTTGCTTAGTTTGCCGTTTTCTTTCCTTTTACTTTCAACCTATTTGTATTTCTGTGTTTCAAGTGTATTTCTTGTAGACAGCATATTCGAGACTTACTTTTTTTTAATCCATTCTGACTATCTTGACCTTTTAGTTGCAGCGTCTAATACATTTATAGTCAATGTAATTATTGACATCATTGAATTTAGGTATATCATTTGTTTTGTATTTGTCACATCTGTTTTGAATTCCACTTTTCTTTCTTTCTTTCCTTCTTTTGGGTGAATTGAATATATTTTAGTATCAGTGTATATTTAGGATTCAATTTTGATTTTTCTCTTGAATTTTTAACTATACATTTTGCATTATTATTTTAGTGGTTGCTCTAGGGAACACAACATGCATCTTTAGCTTATTGCTTTACAGTTAAAGTTAGTAATATACTAATTCCCATAAAAGGTAGGCCCTTTGCTGTAGTCTACTTATATTTACCCAGCTCCCTTTCCAGACAGAATATAAACAACGTCTACCTTTTAAGGGCAGCATGCAGGATCCTCTTGCTTCCTGATGTGACAAAGTGTGATTGAACCCCTGGTCTTGGGTGGTGATAGGGGAAATTCATTTGGTAAACCAGCCAGTTACGCTATAGCAAGTGCCTCAGCCTGTGCGATACAAAGTCTGCCAGGCCACAAATCAGTGAGGTCACTGGAAAATGAGGGAAATTATATGTTAGGTATATGTGAAACATGTATAGGAAATAGAGGCTGAGAAGTTCTGTTGTACAGTGAATAAGAAGAAATCTGGATACTCTTTCAAGAATGGTTTTGCCATTTATTTTTGGTGTCAATTATTAACTACTTTATTCTATCATAATGCTTTATGTTTTTTTTTTTTTGCTAACATACTTTCTCTGTAACAATGAGCCCCAAAACCCAAAATGCATGCATAATACAAAAGTAGGTACTGATTTTTTTTTTGTCTTTCAAGAAAGTTAATGATTAATGTGTAACTTGCAAAAAGTGTTTGTTGACAACAGGGGTGTAGTAATGTCACTGACCTCCTGGAAACCAGAAAACACAAATGTGTCTGTTGAACAGGCATCACCATCTCAAAAGTTTGTAGTTATTGTAAGTCTGTGCCCAAAGGTAATTAGGATTAATAGCTACAAAAGGTGCATTTACATATCATTTTATGACTCATTTAGACCAAATGACTGTTCTACTAAGTTAATTTCATTTGTTTTCAATTCCAAATTTTCCTGGGCATGGATGGAAAGTGAAGTGATAGCAGTGGATATGTTGGCTCCATTAGCAGAAAAATAACTTCTCAAACAGTTGTATGAAGCCAGCATTATATCAGCGTCATAACATGCTTCAAATAGAATAGCCATTAAGTTAATTTTAACACTAGTTCAATTTTTCACCCAATTTGCAGAATCAAAGTAAAGCTTTTGGAAGTTAATTTTGTCAAAGATGAAATAGCTGAAATGAAGGCAATTACAGCTTGTTAAGAAGTTGAACATTAAAGGTATTTTTTTTTGCAGTGATGATAAAAATACAAATTTGGAGGAACACTGCATTGTAGAACAAATAATATTCTTACTAAATTAAGATGTTTTATAGACTAGGAATGTACTTGAAATTGGCTGGGTGCGCACATAATTAATAACCGTGTTGTTCTATCAGTTGAATTAGAATCCATAGTTGTAAAATATTAAATGATTGTATATATACTCAGAAAAACTGAACTCCAAAAATTTTGTGGCAAACTGATTTTGAGTACAAAATACTACTTCAGCATGGTGGTATAGACTTTCTCCTTTTGCTGCCTATTGTTAGTCCGATTTTAGGAATCTTTGAACTTTCAAAGAACTACTTTGTGAATCAATGTAAGGATCCTAAAGTGTTGTTCAGCTACTGTGTAAACAAATCCTCTGAGTTTTGGTTCATTTTGTTCAAAAGGAGCTGGAAATATTTAACCAAAATTAAATGAATGCTCACCCTAAGACATCAGTTTTTGAATCTTTTAGTGAATTGCAATGATTGAAAACAAAGCCTACAAGCTTTATCTCTATCAAAGCAAGGGAGGAGCTGAAAACATGAAATATTGAGAGCTTAAATGGTATGTAACATTTAATATTCAAATTTCATAAGGGTGTCCGGGATATCTTGGTTTATGGGAAGAGTCTTATGATGGCACTCATATGGTAACGAAGTGAATTTATATTCTGCCCTGCAATGGAATGCAATTGAGTAAGCCTGTGATCTTGCAGCGTCTAAAACTGGTGAACCATTCAGAAGAATCCTAAATAGAGACAACTTATTTGACATGTTTTGTCAAGGAAAACTATTCTGAGGCAAAAGGAAAGCATCTGTGAAAATATTTGAAGTGAAATATTTACTCATTTCAATATGAAATGTAATTGAAATTGACAATATCCTCCCATTTAGCCAAATTTTCTCCAAGCTTACTAGATATCAGCAGCAAGAGGCAGAATGTTTTCTCGATTAAAAAATTGTGGTCTACAAAGAAGTCGAAAAAGTCAAAGAAGTTGAAAGAGTCAACAATTTCAAATTTATTGATTATAATATACAGTGCTGAAGAAAACTGCAGGCAATTTTATGGAAGAAACTACGATGATAGGATTATATTGAAAAAATGACATTCTTCAGAAAAATTCAGTGATAGGTACAATATTAAAGAATGATATGTCTAAGAAAATGATTCAAATATGTGAATATGCACCAAGAATAAATTATTTTGCTTATATTATTTTTAAATGTTCAGATTATCAACATAAAGATTTTTAAAATTTGATATATGTAGATATATGTATTATAGTTTTAGAAAGAATTTTATTTTTGAAATTAGTTTTTGAGTAGAACAACTTTATGGTCCATCAATACAATAAAATCAATTTGTTAGTCAACACATAAATATTTGTAAAAATTTTTGTAATTTTTATTACTTTTAGCTCCTTCTTTCATTCTCAAAAGTGTCCCAGTTTGGATGGCACGCTGCTCTTGTGTTATCATTAGCACAGTTCACAAATATTCTGGTTTCCCACCTTTCAAGACAATGGTAGTCTTGACTTCTCTGCTCTTTATGTAATTAGTCACAATTGCGTGCCAGTGAAATGTGAGCAGAAGTGATGTGTGACATTTTTAGTAGCCAATACGTGATTTATCCTCTTTCACTTGTAGTGATCACGGAAGCGCATGTCAAGTAGGAGCTTCTCTTAGGTTGTAACCTTGAATGGTGATGGCCTAGAGCATCGCTCCTAGCGACGCTGTGTGAGAGATAAGTGATGGAGTGTGAGAAATACATACATACATACATAGAACTTTCGGTGTTAAGCCACTGAGATTTTGGGAATATTTATTACTGAAGCAAAGAACCTACCCTCATTGATAAAGCTATTAAGTAAGTTAATCCAATACTTATTAATTTATACCTCAATTTGTTCCAAAAGAACTTGAGGCAGTTTATAAACACCAGGATAAAATAAAAAGACAAGAGATTGAGTAAATGGAAAAGAAGGGTATGAAAATAAAATAAAGTCAGAAGTAAGGTTAGTTCTCAAAATGCATTCCTGTGTATTTCCTAGTGGTAGGCTGGCATTTAGTCTATAATCTTAGTGGCCAAGATAGATGGGGAAGTCTGCCCAGTAACTTATAAGATAACTTACAACTATAAGGTGTATAAGATATTATACATATAAGGTATGATACATATGAGATATTGTATATATATATACATATATACATATACATATATATACATATATACATATACATATATACATATATAATATACATATATACATATATACATATATATATATATATATATATATATATATATATATATATATACTGTACCTATAAGATACTTAGGAAAAATCTTAGACAAAAATAGGATACTGTGTCAAATATTGGACAACTTTCCTTACATAAATAAATCAGAGTGTTTCACAAGGCTCTTTCTTATCTCTGTTCTCAGTGCAGGCAGAGGACATAATGGCAATGTTCAATTCAAAAAAAACATAATAGAAGTTGATATGAAAGGTGATGGTTAGGCAAAACAGCCTGGGTAAATAGCTCTTGATCATCTGGTCTAATTCAACATGAGCTTAAAAGAACCTACAGCATGATATATATCCTTTGGTCAATCCTTCAAGAAATATTTTTCTTCTCTTGAGAGCTCTTTTAATAAAAATCATACAGGAGATATATTGGTTATATTTTCTGGCAAGGTCCTAGAGTGGAAGCAGACCTGGCTCCTACCCTCCAGAAGCTTCCACTCCAACAACAGGGCAAGATATACAAATAAACACCCACAGAGTAGAATGAGTTAAATGCACAAAGACCTGCACAAATAGTGTGTCCTGGGAGCTCCCAGAAAGTGTGGCAGCTCTCCCAAGTGATGACTGAGTCATGCCCTAAGAGGGACATGATTGGCACCAGCAGTCTGCGCCATGGCTACTGTTTAAGGTGTCTGGGTGGTTGGCATCGGTGTCTCTGAATAGCTTCACATCCAAGGACTATTGAAAAGTCCTGAAGGAAGAATATGCTGTGTTGAATCAAGACACCATGTCAACTAGCTGGCTGTGCCCAGAAAGCCATGGTGCTCTGAGTGAGCTCAGAAGGAGGAACCTTGTCCAGGACTGGACAAAGCTTGTGAACCGATGACCCAAAGACTGGAATGTTTACAAGAGTCTATTTTTGTTTCAGATAAAACTGGAAACAGAGCCACTTGGGGAGCCAACCTCCTGGAGATTAATGGTGAAGGAGTGAGCTGAGGTTCACCAGGGAAGTATGTGGGGCTCTGAGCTTACTAATATATTTCCCTGCAAAGCAAAGGTTGGGGATGGAGAAAAGAAAGAAAAGTCCAGCCCAGGCCAAGGCAGAATCTGCAGAGGTCGGGTGCCCTTTCACAGACAGGCCATCAACATCTCTCTCCACCCATCTGTTTGTGTCTGCCTATCCATCCTGGACTTCACGAAGCACCCAGCTGGTGTCTGGTCCTGTTCTTGGCTAGGAGGGTGGGGTGGGAGAAGGTATAGGCCCTGTTCTCTGGTCCAGAGAGAACCCACCAGCAGAACACAACTGAGGAAAGCATGTGACCCACATCAGAAGTGGTTTTGAGTTCAGGGTCCTGGGATCTCCTTTGTTGTTAACTCACCAGCCAAGGAAAAAGCATGTTTTCCCTTCGGAAGCCTTTTCTCACTTGGTCAATCCAAGAGCTGTTGACGGAGAGATCTGTGTGCCTGGCCCTGGGCTCAGTGTGTGCTGTTGGGGAGTGTGAGTGGGGAGAGAGAGGGAGCAGCTCTCCACCAAAGACTCGTGTGTCTGGTTCTCCGATGAGAATTATAGCCCTGATCCTGGAGGCAGAAGCCCAGGCACCAATTAATCACAGAGGATTGTCTGTCCTCTAACATGACATGGACCAGGACATCCTCGGACCTTGCCGAGAGTCATCCAGTTGATAAGAGGCAGATCTGACTCCAGACCTGCGCTCCTCCCCCCACACTAGTACACGAGTGAGGGGCAAGGCTTGCTCCTTCCATCCTCAGAGTCCAGGAGTCTGGATGGTGGGGAGATGTCCCTTCCCTCTCAGGCCATTCCCTAACTAGCTCCCTTTCCCTCTCTCCTTCCTGGCCTTGTGGCTCCTTGGTCTGACACCAACGCTTGTTAAGTAACCCTCGACCCTGGAGGTTTCTATGGCTCCCAGCACACAGGTCTGAACTTTGCTGGGGTAGTCTGGCTTCCTCCTGCTGTGAATACCAGGTCTGTTCTCACCCCAAAAAGAAACGGGACGGGCTCTGGATGTCCCTGGCAGATGGCCACATTGCTGCGTATGTCGTGTTCATGCTCCCCTCCCTGAGTCTGGCTGAGAATCGGGACGTGAGGAGACTCGGCTCGCAGTGGGACCTGCTGGCATGATTCACAGTGTCTGGGGAAGCCGGTCTGTGATTTGACGGGGCTGGGAACCGTGGGGGCCCCTGGGTGAATGCCTCACCGCATGGGTCGTTTCTGACTGCAAGGGTGTGGTGTGGGAGTTGGATGTGTTTAATTTGCAGGATCTTCAGGTCTGATGTGCAGGAAGAAGTCAGCTTCGATCCTCCAAAACCTGGACCAGAGCGAGAAGTGAGAGGACCTCCTACCGCAGTGCTCAGACCCTGACTTAGAGGTGTTTTTAGCCAGGATAGCTGAAGTGCCTTTCCCTGTTAGTGACTCATGGAGAGAGAATTAGCAGAACGACCCACAGAAGTTTTTTCAAGGCACTACTTCTGGTACCAACGTAGTGTTAAGTGAGGTTGGTGCACTGTAATCTTTAATTGGTTTCATGTGTGCCTCATCTCCTCATGAAGACATCACACCAGGCCTGCCTTAAAACTCTGCTTCGTATGTTCAAATGTCTGATGAAAAGATATTTTGAGAGAAGCAAGACTCAGTTGAGAGAGGAGCTAGGATCAGTCACTGGGCTGTGAGCTCCCTGCTCCTGCAATGACCACTCACTCTTTCATCCCACAGCCACCTACTGTGTGGTCTCTGTTAGCTTTCGGCTAGGCAGGAGGCTACAAAGATGAATCAGATGTGATTCTGCCTTTCAGGTGCTCAGAGGCCAGCAGGGGAGATGTGACATGTTTATAAATTACCATAACACCCAGGAGGTCTGGGGATGCTGCAAGGAAGGAAGGATATGTTCTGAGGCAGTTCAGCAGGTTGGCCTCTAAAAATGCTTCCTGGAGGAGGTGTTGGGATGGTTAACTTTATGTGTCAGCTTGGCTAGATCATCGTACCCAGACATTTGGTCAAACATTATTTCAGATGTTCCTGTGAAGGTGTTTCTTAGAGGAGGTGAACAGCTAAATCAGTAGACTTTGAGTAAAGCAGATTACCCTCCATGATGTGAGTGGGCTGCAGCCAGGCAGGTGAAGCCTGAATAGAAGAAGATGCATCTCCCCGAAGCAAGAAGGAATTCTGCTGGCAGATGGCTTTTGGACACAAGCTGTTCCCTGGGTCTCCAGCTGCCGGCCTACCCTGGCATCTGCAATTGTGTGAGCCAATTTCTTAAAATAAATCTCTCTCTCCATATGTACATACCCCGTTGGTTCTGTTTTTCTGGAGAACCCTGACTAGTACAGGTGTCGATACCTGAGGGCACTTTGGGGGAGCCCTTGCTAGTTTATGTGAATTCTTGGGCTGCACAAGAGCATAGAACACTCTGGAGTAACAGCCCCTCACGTATCCAATTTGGGGTTTATGAAGGGAGACCAGAGGCCTTTTTTAGGAGATTGGTGGAAAGTGATTTGTCAGAGATGAAAGCTTTTCTTTAGAAAAGTGACCTCCTTGGTGTAAGAAAGGCTGAAGAAGCTGCTGGAAATCCTCAAACCATGGACAAGCCAGTTGTGGGTCCAATTTAAAAAACTTGAAACAAAAACCGAGGTCAAATGAGTGAGTGACAAAGAATACCACATTAAGATTTTAGAAAGCCAAGCCCTTCCTAATCTTGAGACCCAAAGTAGCCTGAGGTAAGTACGTCAATTTATTTTTGTTTTTGCTTTTTTGTGTGTGTGAGGAAGATTGGCCCTGGGCTAACATCTGTGTTAACATCTTCCTCTGCTTTATATGGGATGCCGGCATAGCATGGCTTGACAAGTGGTGTGTCGGTCTGCGCCTGGGATCTGAACCTGTGAACCCTGGGCCGGCAGAAGAAGAGTGTGTGAACTTAATTGCCCCGCCACCGGGCTGGCCCCTGTTTTTGCTTTTTTAAGGTATATACTATCCTTTTAAGTATGTAATGTTAAGACAGCTTAGTATCTTTGCCTAGATTTCTAGTTGTATTGCTAATTTATCTGTAGAAAAGTCATAATAGAAGATGGAAAGTTTATTCCTTGTTCACTCCATTGAGCCTAGGCAGAAGGGAGATTTTACAGTGACCTCTGGGCAGGAGGTCGCTTTGTGGTTTTCTGTGGTTCCTGAAACTTCCTGACTCACTGAAAGCTACTGGTTTGCCTAAGAGCTAATGGTAGTCTTCCCTGATCTTATCCCTTTCAACCCTTTTAACAGTTTTGTAAACATCTACTCTTTTGTATGAATTTACTTCCTGCCTGATATACCTAAAGCAATTTCTGTTTTCCAGATTGACTCCTGACTGATTCAGCTTTTGACAACACAGCTTCTAGAAAACAGACCTTCGAAGATGGGAAGATGGGTTGGTTATCTGTACAGGTTAAGTCTGGAACGAGCATTGTCAATAGAAAGTGGAATACTGATAATGCATGGCTTACAGTGGCAAAGAGGTTTCTAAATAATCATCCAAAGTTGCCTGGAATTAAAGTCTTATCGAAGGCCCAGCTTTGGCAGATGAAATGGCTGCGGCTACAGAATGTTGTGGTGGAAGCGCAGAGTGTGAGGACTGGCTGTTTTTGGGTGTGGGTGTGGGCTGGCTGTTTTTGATTGCATCGGAAGGAAAGAAATGAATAATCTCAGGGTCTTGAAGCTTCTCAGCTCAAGTCATGCTCAGAAAGTCAGAGTGCTTCTGTAACTGCCCTGAACTAATTGCTTTGTAACTGCCTTGTAGCTTAATGTATCATAAAGTTTGATAGTGAGGTTGTAGATAATAGCACATATAATTCACAGCTGCACCAGCCCTTTTATGGGAAAGTGAGGACATTATTCAAGAAAGGGTGAGATCTGAGAATTGGTATGGGGACATTTGGGTAGATTCAACTGAATCAGGGTAGCTCGACCCACTCCCCAAATCTCTCTGTGATTATTCTGCTATTAGAAGCGGCTTTCTCCACTGCTGTCTGAGAGGGATTCTTTCCACTTGATTGAAGACCTTGTAAGGGGGCACTAACTCTCCTTAAAACATATTTTCACCACCCTTCATTGCCCCTCATTGCCCCCAGATCCATAACTAAGGAGATCCTAGCATGCCCGGGAGGGATGAGAATGAAGTACGACTCAGGAGGAGAAAGCGTACATACCAGAAGAATGACAAGGTGACAGAGTAGGGAGGAAGCTGTGAAATGTATGTATTTACAGAGATTCTTGATTTAATATGTTAGCTGGGCAGCTCAAGTGACTCCCGCAGTTTGCTTTCTTTTTGACTTAACCTGGACTCAGTGGTGTCCTGCACTGAATGCAACTGAGATTCTAGAACTTCCTTGGTATAATTCAGGCAAAGGAATCAAAAGGCTTAAAGAGACTGGAATGTTGGAAGGGATTTATCATGTTCAAATCACTCACGCATCCTCTTATAGGAGGGGTCACCCAGATGTCACTCTTTAAACAAAGTCATTGAGAAATACATTAGTGATGGAACTATCAGTATCCTGGGAAAGCTTTGTGATGGCTGTTCTCTGGAGGCGGGGGTGCATGGGGGCAGAGACTGCCGCTGTGAAGGTTTTTCGATTTCATGGGGGATGATGGGATTTCAGAGTGGCAAACGCCAAAGGTCAGTATTTAACCTCCAGAAATAAAGTGATTGTGGTTGATGAAAGTGACAGCAGGACTAGAGTGGTAATCAGAATCCCATTGTTTTCTAACTTATCGTGGAATCCCTAGGGGTGAATAGATGGGTAGCCAATGATCACTTTCCTTGATCTGTGTAATTGGGAAAGATTTTGGATCTAGTGAACAAAGTCCTGAATTGGGGCATTACAAATGGAAATTCATAGTCTCTCCTTCAATTTCCAGGCCTATGGGAACTTATAGTTTTTAAAATGGTAATGATATAACTTGGGCACCACCCTCCCCCTGGGAGTATCACACCTGCCTGCAGATGGAACGTGTGTGGGTAACCCATTTTGGATTTGAAAAGCCAATTCTTTAGAGTATCCTATGACCCCATAGAGCCAATACTGAGCACAGATAAGGACTTATCGATAGTCAGGGCATAAACTTTGTATTTATGGATCCATGAGAATTGTTAACTCCTGGAGGGTTCTTGGTGGCCATCTCATCCACAGCTTGTTAACTTGTAAAAGTCACAGACCCTTTGAGAACTTGATAAAAATAATGAACACATTCTCAAGAAAAATGAAAGCACACTCACACAACTTTTATATTCAACTTTTGGAGATTTATGGACCCTGTGAAGTCCCAAATTAAAAGTTCTTGATATAGTAACAACCCAGTGACTCAATCAAACAACGGACAAATATTCCAAACAGATAGAAAAGGAAATACACATAGTCACAAAAATATGAAAAGATTCTCACACCCACTAATGCAAATTATACCAAGATACAATTTTTCACCAGCATTTGGCAATGATGAAAATGGTATATTCCAAACTGTGTTTTCGAGATTCGCCCAGATCTCACAGCTGGTGAGTGATGGAGTTGGGGCTTGAAACCAAGGCTTCTGACTTCAAATCTTTTCTTTTCGCTCAATAGCATGGCCCTTGTGAGAGATGCCTCTCATAGTTGATTGGGTGTGTGGCATGTAGACTGATTGAACTCCCACACCTTGTTCTGGATCTCTCTGGATGAGGCCATGAGGAGTAATAGAATCACGAGGAAGAGAAAGTGAAGCCCTCTATGGTCTGCAAGCAGTTCTGGTCATCTTTTCTCTTCCAGAGGGAGCCAGGGCTATCTGGTAGCTGGTTCCAGACCCTTGACCTGTGGCCAGAGGCCTGACCGGATCAGTATCTGCCAGGAGGATGAGGCTGGGACTACTTTCAGCTTGGGGAATTCATGGGCCTAGGAGAGGAGGGTTGGTAATCAATACTTCAGGCTCCATTGTCCTCCCTCTGATTCTTGAGCCCTGAGCCTGAGGAGGGGCAAGGCCAGGTGTGGAAGAGAGAGGGAGGCAGAGAGAAGCCAGAGGAGTAGGTGCCTTGGTCCTTGGGCTGCAGTCATGTCCCAGGTTTAGCATGGGCACCTGAGGACAAGTGAAAAATCCTGAGGGGGTGGTGACAGAGAGAGGGAGGAAGAGAGACAGACAGAGAGAGAATGGAGGAAGAGGAGGAGAGGGGGAGGGAGAAGGAGAGAGATTACACATTTGTGTGTGTAAAGCAAGGGGTTCACCTCTGAGACTGCTGTTCTTCTGGGTTAGGGAGAGATAGAGCAAACATTCTCCCTGTTTCCTCTAGTACAGAATAGGGCATATAACCATTTTACTGTGTGTACCAGATTTCTGGTTACATAATGACTAAAAGCAGATAAAAACCCAGCCAAGAGAACAGCAAACCATGGACATGATGCTCATAAAAGTCCTTAGCCAGTCTCGGGGCTTGGCTGCCAACCTGCTCTGGGGTGATAGGGGTGAATAGAGCCAGGCGTGAGGAGCCCTCCAAGAGCCCTGAGGAGGAGGCAGTGGCGTGGGGGGAACGGTAAGGAAGGCCAGCCCTTGACTGCCAAGAACAGCAGGTTGCAATGCTTAATGTCCACACTCATGCCAGTGTACTTAGGAACTGTTGTTATTTTTATGAGAAAAATGCAGAAAGGCTAATCTATCTATTTATGTCTGTCTGGAACTGTGTAATTACTGAAGGGATGTTCTGGTGCCAGGATCCAGTCATGGTTCTTCCTCTCCCATGATGTCTTTGGGAGGCTGGGCCTGATGTTTCATCTCAGCTCTACCAAGGAGCCTGCCAAGGGTTTTGGGCACCAATGGGATGAATAGACAGACAAGGGGAAGGGGACCTGGGAAAACCAAGATAATTGGGTCAGGTACTTGCATCCATTTTAAAGTTTTGGCAAGTGGTAATTTTAGGATATGTTCATGAAGTCTGTGACTGTTGTGAAATAGAGGTCTTTTCCATGAATTCTGACTGTTCAAGACAAGGTATATCATCCATCTATCTGTCCATCCATCCATCCATCCATCCATCCATCCATCTGTCCATCCGTCCAACCAACCAACCATCCATCCATTCTTTAGGCAAGCATGTCATGCCAGTCATCTTGTTGGCTCTAGAGATACAGAGATAAATAAGACATAGTCTATTCACTTGAAAGACTTAAAGTGCGAGGGAAGACAGAAATAACAACCATTAAGCACAATGAATTGTCACAGGTGCTATAATAGAGTTTATGTAGGTTCAGTGAGTCAAGGCAGGGGCTGGGCAGTTGGAAAAAGCTTCAGAGAGCAAATGACCCTTGAGCTGCGGTGTAGAAACTGAAGACATGTTTGCTATGTAGGCCTCAAAACCATCTGCAACTTCACCAGGACTCCAGAGGGTGCCCTAGGGTAGCCTCTACCTTCTCTGAGAATACCTCAAATTCTAACCAGGACCCATGCTTTGTAAGGGTTGGGGTGGGCACTTCTCAGCCTGGTATTAGGCATTCATGGTGGCCTGACTTCAAGCTACTATTTTCGTTTCATCTCTGCTGCTCCCCTCTGCCCCAGCTACACTGGGCCGTGTCACACTGTTCCCTGAGTGCGCCCAGCAGGTTCCTGCCTCCTCACCTGTGACCAGGTTGGTCTGTCTGCTTGGGGTCCCTCATTTACCCTATTAGGTTCTGCTTGAGACCTAGGATGTTTCCCTCCCTGGGGGCTCAGTGAACGTGTAGAATTTATAAATGTATGCGCAGGGGATTAAGTAGCTGGGAGATCCCCCTGAGGGCAGCAGTGTGTACTGAGGAGCTGTGTGTGGCAAGGCTGGGGGATTTGGGGGTAGGTGCAGCCTGAGAAGGAGTGGTGTTCTGGAATGGTGTGAAGCAGGCCTCGGGCCTATTGATTGGAGGAAGAAGGTCGTAGGCATGTCACCCACCTCCTTATACTCTAGTCCTATGGTGCCTCCACCCACTTGAGGGAATCGTCAGCTACAGGAAGGTGGGCCTGAAAAGGTCATGTGACTTTCTGTCTTCCACGCTCTAGAGATTTCTAAATCTGTCATTCTGATATTCCCCCAAGTTTTGGAGGAATTGCCTTTTTACAATGTCAACTCCCTAAACTATTGGAAGTAGGTGCTAATGGTTCTGAGGGGCCTTGTGAATGGATTGAGCTAATTTCTTGGTAGCACTGTGCTACTTGGGACTGTGCCCCAGGAAGGGACAGGCATTGGCTACAAAGGGCAGTTTGTTCTCCAGCTGGGGCCAGTTGGGCTGCAACAATCAGCCCTAGGCCTGGGCCCTTCCAGCTCATCACGGCCTAATCCCCAGGCTGGCTGGGGCTGGGTGTTGTCTGGAGCTGCGGATGCATGGTGATGGAAGCTGCCATGGGTGTTCTTGGTGCTGCATTGGCAGTGGGCAGGGGTGCGGGACAGAGCCAAGGGGTGGGAGATGCAAGCGTAAGTTTTCTGTTAGTACCTGGAGTAAACTGGGAGAGGCCCTCCCCACGCGGGGCCTCTGTTCTCTTACCTGCAAAGTGATGAGGTTGGACTAGGTGCTCTCTAAGCGTCTTTCCAGCTCTTCTGTTACTTGGCAGTAGGCTTCCATGAAGTGGATGGTCCACGCAGCAGCACCAAGGCTAACTCAGGGCAGACGATGGGAAGTGGAGAAGTTGGAAGAGCTCTGTCCAGCCTCTGGAGGCACCACATCTAGTAGCTGGCTGGCCCACAGGCTCAGGGTCTGAGATTAGGTGGGGCGCCACATGGAAAGTTTGTCTTTTTTTTTTTTTTTACAACAATCCTAGAAGCCATATGTTGTACTTCTCTGGGGGTACCATATGCCTCCCGTTAGCAGGTGTTCGTTTGCTTATGTCCCCGTGTGTCCAGTTCTGTGCCAGCTGTGTCAAGTGGGACCAAGGTTCTGTATTGAGAAGGGTCAGACCAGTCACTGTTCCCAGGTGGCCCAGGACTGGGGCAAGTTGGGCTCAGACTGTTGATGGGGTCCAGCACCAGGAGGGGCCTCCGTGGGTGAAGCGGCCTGAGAAAGCTTCCTGGAGAAGGTGGGGCCAGAGCAGGGCCTCGAGGTGTAGGATTTGGCCAGGAAAAGGGAAGAGGGGTCTGGGGAGGGACAGGGCTCAGTGACATTTCTCTGGTTGGCATAGGAAGGAAAGGGCTGGGAGCTGCTTTGTACATTTGTTCCTTCGTGGGTCTGGGTCGCTGGTGATCCTTCTGGAAATGTGCTCTAATTGGCTGTTTCTTAGAGGCTCGTGAGGGGAGACCCTGCAGGTAACATACCAGCCAGCCCAATGCCAGTGTCAGGGTCCTGAATACTCAGTCCTTGCCAGGGCCTGGGGAGGCAGCTCAGCTCCCCACCCTATGGATGGGGAAGCTGAGACCTGGGGGGCGTGGATGAGCAAAGGCCACACTGCGGGTCCTCGGCAGAGCAGGGGCTGGAATTTAGAGTCTGGATATGCTCCCAGAGCTCCTCAGCATAAAGGGCCTTCCTAGATCACCCCTCTCTGCTTTTTGAGCCTCATCTCCAGCTCCTCCCCCACCTGCGCTCTGCAACCCAGACTGTGGCCAGTCCCCATGGCCCACGCTGTCCCACACCTCAGCCCCGCTGCCCCTTCTGCCTCTTGGAATGCCCTTGTCTCCCTTCTCTCCGGGACTCCCCTTCATCCTCTGCTCCTGTGTTTGTCACTCTCTGGAGCTGCCCCCCTCTGTGCTTCCACACTGTGCTCCACCCTCTCCCCCAGGGCTCCCCTTGCTGCAGGTCTGAGGAGGCGGTTGCTGCCTAGACTGTGCACTCCCTGCGGGCAGGCCCTGGGCCTTGTTCTTCTCTCTCTTCCCAGGGTGCCCAGTGAACGTGCTGGATAAACAAGGGGATGTAACTGTCGTAGTCCACACCCTGTGTCCCTGCTTTGGTCTCCCCCTGGCCACGCCCTTCCCCAGAGGACGAGCATACAAAGTAATGTTCCCATCTGGAACCTGGTACCAGGCTCCCCTGCCATGGCATTGGCACCAGGGGCCCTGGAGTCCTCAGCCCAGGTGGCCCTGAGGCCTGCTCGGGGGCCTTGCTGGGACCTCCTGAGCTCTAATGTGGGCACCCCTAGGCCCTCACAAAGTCCCTCATGGGGTGGGACAGAGCTGGAGCCGGGGATGGTGTCGGGGGTGGGGCACAGGCCTTCAGTAGCGCTCCTGCACACATAGAGGCGGCCTGAATGAATGAATTCATTCTGCCTGGAGCTGTGTGGGTTGGGGACCTGAGAGTGAGGCTGGGGGAGTTTTCAGGACGGGGGGTACAGATGGGCGGAAAGTGATGTGATCGGGAGTAGAGACGCGTGGACCTTCTGGTCTACTGAGTCTTTGGATTTAATCCTCATGTTAACAGGTAATATTTATGGAGCACCGCCTGTGGGCCCGACCCCACACTAAGGGTTTTGTAGCATTTATAAGTTTTAATCTTCACAATGGCTCTTGTGGTAGGGACTAATATTGTTACCAATTTCTAGAAGAAGAAAACTGAGGTTCAGAGTTACGCAGCGAGGACTCAGACCCTCATCTGTGACTCTGACTCCGTCTGAACTTTTGACCGTCCTGTGCGTCGCCTCTCAGAGGGAGGCCTGCGCTGGGTGCGCTCGGCAGCACGGGGTCTCTGAACCCAGCATCCGCCCCTGGTCAGGAAAGCTGCCACTTCAGTGGGGCCTGGCTTTGGGGGCTGCTCGCTCCCAGGGGGAGGGTGGATGCCTGAGCTGCCCGACGGTTGGAGGGTTGGAGGAGGTGGGCTGGGGCAGGGGTTGTGGGCAGGAGGCGGCCTGGTGTGGATCTCTGAGCTGGGCCGGCGGGGTGCGGAGGGCTTTTCATTCGTTCTGCACACCTCACCTGGAAAGTCAGCGCTAGAACAAAGGGTCCTTTTTTCCCCTCAGACTTGAGTTGGGACCTCAGTGTCAAGTTTTGGATTCTCTCTACATGGAGATATCCAGAAGCCCAGCGCTTTGGCTGCACCAAGGAAGACTGCATAGTAATAATAGTATACTATTATTATTATATGGGGGTGGTGATTATTTTTACAATGGCCACTGGGCCTGAATTGACCTCACTACCAGGTTTTTGTACCCAGGCTGTACAGATGCTATTCTGGTGCGCTCCCCGAACATTAGACCCATGCTCACAGTCCGTGCACTTTGAGAGCTCATTCCTATTAGGGGTCAGGGATTTGCTGAGGTCAGGAAGGATGAGAGGTGGTCCAGGGATGTGGCGGGAGTGTGGCCTTTATCCTGGGGTTCTGAGGTGCTCATCTGCCTCTTACCAGCTCACTGCCGATGCTACCTGGGCTGGGCACTCAGTCTCTAGAGCCTCAGTTTACTCATCTGTAAAATGGGAATTTTTCCTAGATGGGTTGTTGTGAGATGGAAATGGTGGCACATGGTTAATGTTTAGCGGTAACTTATGTTATTGTCATCCTTACTTTCTGGAACAGTTTCTTGGGCTGTTAAGGGGAAATTGTTCTTAGAAGTCAAGCCACCTTCTCCCGTATGGGGTCTGGGTTTTCTTTCCCGGTGGCATGTGCTTTGGGGAACAGAACAGTAGGATTTCTGCCCACTAGCCTGTGTCCAACACTTATTCCACGAAGGAGAAGGGGCTTGTGGGAGCCTCACTGGGCCGTCACGAGGCCCTGCTGGAGGCACTGTTGGAAAGCCTGCATTTTGTCTGTGAGAAAGAGTGGGAAGTAGCACCAAACTTCTCCAATAACTCTTCTGATCTTGGGGATTGTTATTCATTATGTATCTTTTTTTCCTTCAGAGAAGGAAAGCACATTGACTGTGCCAGCGCGCTGTCACGGGCAGGCAGAGATTTATTGCCGGCTCTGGTTTTTGGGTTTCCTCCTGTCCTCATCCAGCCTCTGAAGGGAGCATGGGGCTGCCGAGCCACCCGCAGTTGGCAGGTTTGGAAAGGTTGGAGGCAACGCTTTCGGCTTGGGGGCAGGCGCAGCCCCAGTCTTTTGGACCATCTTTCCCCCAAGCTCTGTTTAAATATCCCCCGAGCTCAGCTGGCCTGGCACTTGGAACCAGCCATTGTGTCCTTGGTGACTCACTCGCACCACACTGCCCTGGAAATTCTGGATAAAGTGGGTTCCAGGGACATTTTCAGTTTTATTTCCAATGGTAAAACGTTTGGTGTTTGTCACATGATTCCCTCAAATCCCTGGCTCCTGGTGGAAACGGCCTTCCGCTGGCAGGGGCCAGAGTGGGCAGCATGCCTCCCTCCCTTCTCTGCTCCCATGCACCCCCAGACCAGGTGTCCCTAAGGGCCGGCAGGGTCTCATTCATCTCTGTGTCCCAGAACCTGGAAGGTGCTCAGTGAATCCGTGGACAGACAGAGCCAAGTGAGCACCAGGGGCTGTTCCCATCCTCGCGCAGACTCTGGAGGAAGGACAAAGCAGACCGGGGTCTCAGGCAGAGGTGGGGCAAGGAAGGGCAGAGCCCAGGGAGTGGGGGAGGCGGTGAGCGGGGTGCTGCGGGGTGGAGACCACAGAGGATGCAGGAGGTCTAGGATGTACCAGGGTCTTGTTGCCTGTCCCTGGAGTGCTCGCCATCTTTTCCGCGTGGCATCTCACTTGCATTCCCTCAGCTTGCAAGGAGAGGGCGGTTGGAGCCAGCACTGGGTTTCCTGACCGTCCTCCTGCTGGGAGCCTGCTTTGCTGGCCCTTTCTTCTCTCTCACTCCTTTGACCACAGTGGCCAGAGGGCCCTCTCACTGCCCCTCAAGACACCTGCTCTGTGAAGCTCTCAATCTGAGCCAGTCTTGGGTGTCTCTGCCTCAACTCCTCCATTAGCCTGAGCACTCCGTGAGCACAAGGCACAATCTGGATCCTGTCCTTCCCCAGCCCCTTTCCCTCAAAGAGCTTTCTTGATTTCAGACCCTTTTTGCCAAAATAAGGCCCTAGGGAGAGAGGAGTGTATGAGCATGTGGACAAAGTTGGGTGGGCCAGGTCCCCAGTGAGGGGGGTGAGGAAGGCAGTCACCTGCTGCGTTAGTGACATTGAGAGGTGGAAAGTTCTTCCTTCTTCTAAGCAGGTGTCTGACTCCAGGACATCCACCAGTGGCTCTGGTTCTGTTCTCAGAGGCTCTGAACAACTGCTTTCCATCTTTCTACCCAAGCAACTGTCAGCGGGTGTTCCAGTTCCCAGGGGAGGGCCCAGGATGATCGCCTCGTGCTTAGAGGTCTGGGAGGGACGCAACTTCTGCTTCTTGGCTCCTTATAAGCTTGGGAGCTGCTTGTCTTATAAGTTTGGGAATTTATAATCTGGGAACTGCTTTTGTGGGCCACTGGCAGATAATACCCTCTGAGCTGGCTTGGGAGTGGCCTGGGCCCACTGGACAGGAGTCCCTCTCTGGTTGGGTCCAGCGAGGGCTCTCTTCCCACTGACCACATGACCTCCCTTAGTGTAAGGTTTGAGGACAGGGGGCCTGGCTCCCAGACACCAGCTTCCAGCCTTCCAGTGCATTTCGTTAATTCTCTCACCCCCACTTCATCTCCATGACAGCCCCATGAATTGAGGATGCCTTGACCCAGGACAGGGATGGCCAATCCAAGACACAGAGGCAGTGAGTGGGGAAGCGAGACCAGACCTCTGCTGTCTGGATTCCCAGTCTGGAGTGCTTCCCTTCCTCCTGCCCACAAAGAACCACCTACTCCATTTACCCAGTTACTTGTCCCTGTGAGGCAGAGTGAGAGTGGAGGCCCTGGAAGACACGTCCTCACTGCCAGCCCCGGGCTGGGATGGGCTGGGATGGGCTGGGGTGGGGTGGGGGTGCTTCCCTGACCACGCATCTACATGAAGGCAGATAGTGTGTGGTTTCATCCTCGGCTTCTTTTCCCACTGAACTTCCTTTCTGATCCTCATCTCTCTTTTAGATTTTGGTTTCATGTTTGCCCCTCCAACATTGCTTCGTCAGGTTTCAAAGGCTGGAAAGATAAATCCAGTTAATAGGTTGCTTGAAAGTGCTGTAAGACGTGTGTGGCTGCAGCCAGATGCCCTCCTCCCAGATCCAACTCCTCTCCGCCCCCCAGCCTGTGCTCAAAGACTCTAAATCAGTGTGGGCTGGGGTGGCATCTCCTGTGAACTTTCGGCTTTGCAAGAGCCTCTGGGAGAGCACATCCCAGGGGCTGGTGAATGACAGCTCACGCCCTCCCCGTGTCCTCCGTCTTCGGTCAGTCTGTCCTCCCTAAGCCCCTTCTCAGGAAGCTCCTGTTCATATGTTCCATTTCTTATATCAAGCAACTGTCTCGCAAACAGTGTTGTTGGTAATTCGTAGGAATGGCTGTTATTTTTGGAGGCTGGCGCCTACAAAGACCAGCCTCACGCTAGAGGCTTTTTTTTTTTCAACTTTCCTCATATTATTGTAGAAATTACAGAAAAATATTTGGCTCGTCACATTCAACAATATATACAGCTGATTCCCTGTCATTGTGTTAATCCCAGAAAAATAAACCTTTTGGCATCTTGCAGATTTTCCCCGGGTGGAGGAGAACGTGGGTTCCCATGTGTGCTGGGAGCTGTTAAGTGTCTTTGTATGTAGCATTGTGCCTAGGAAGATACGGGCGTGATTAATCGGACTGGGTCGGTGGTAAATGTCGTCGTGTCTCGGTTGTGGCTGAGTGTTGGGGTGTGTTGAAGCTGTATACGATCCTCAGGGATTGGGACGCTGGGAGAGCTGATGGCCTGAAAGCCCAGATTCCGGGCTGGGATGGGGGACCCACGCAGGGCTGGGAATGCAGCTGGACTTATTGAGCAGGAAGAGAGGGGGCTGCTTTGCTATGCCAGTGAAGATGCAAGGAAAGTCAGTGATAACAAGATCCCTTGGGGATCGTTCGCCTGCTCTGGAACACACTGTAAAGTGATTTTTGCTAAACCTTGAGGCGATCTCACATTCTTTCTTTCATGGGAGCCTGTGAGATAAGCTGGGCAGATGTGACTATGTCCATTTTATGGATGAGAAAACGGAGGCCCAGCGAGGTAGAATGACTTGCCTAAAGCTGCACAGGAACACAGAGGTCAAGCAGAGACCTGAATGGAGGCCTCAGGATTTGAGGACAGCCTGCCTTCCTCCTCACATGGCTGCGTTTTCTCTCTGCTACCACTTATCTCTGTGACTGACTGCTCCTCCATGTTTTGCCCCATTTTCTCTGCTCTCGGAGACACCAGCAGACAGCTGTGTCCTGGTTCTGTTGACTCTCCAGCAGGTACTGCTCTCTTTCAGCGTCTGCCCTGACCACTGATGAACTGTTGTCTCCCTTACGTGACAGGTGCTCACAATAGCCAAAGCCCGGGCCGTCCCCAGACTCGGTGGGAGCTTGGCCCCTCGAAGCTGCAGCCCAGCTTTCCTAGTGCAGCCGGAAACATAACTCTTATTTCCTGGCTCCAGAGTCTGTCCTTTTGAAGGCAAAATTGCTGTTTTCCTCCTTGAGAATCATCTGAACCAGAGCAATATTTCAGTTTATTGACTTGGCGTGAACATAAAACCACAGGTGGTGAAAAGACAACCTTCCCAGCTCAGGGCCCATTCCTTTGGGAAAATGGAGAAGGAAAAACTGGTCTTTTCGCGGCCACTGTCCTTCTGCCATGAAGGAAGGTGTTGCCAGGTCTGCAAGCTGAACCAGACTTTCCTTGGAGCCATTTGTGGCTCACGAAAACTGCAAGAGTTTCCTTCAATTGGTTGTAATGTTCCTTGGAATTTACAGTCTCGGATGTTCCCCAGGGCACCGTTCTCACACAGGATCCCCACACGTGATCGCCACATCGTCGGGGGGAGCTGGCCAACAAGAGGCAGGGATGGGCACGCTGGTCCTCTCCCCAGTTATCTGTGGGATTGTGGCGGGGTCAGCACTGGGAGTTTTGAACTTGGTTTCCTATTCAGTCGGTCATTCCCAGATTATTTTTGTTTTTGTGGCAGCAGGCAGAGCTCATTCACTGACTTAGAAAGAAGCTTGATGGTGGGAAGTGACGAATGCTTTGAGAACATCTATTTGTTTTTAATTTATCTCTCTGCCATTTATCTATGAATCCATTCATTCTAGCTTATCCTTGTTTCCTTCCTTCCTTCTATCCATCTATGAATCATCTATCCATCCATGCATCTTCTTTCTCTTCCTCCCTCCCTCCTTCCTCTCTTCCATCCAACCATCCATACCTCCATTTGTAAGAACTGTTTCTGACCAGCTGGCACAGATACACTCTAGTTCATAGACTATGTATATGCAACAATGTCTATTATTTAAACAACTTCAAAAAATGTGACCTGTGTTTTCTCATTTTTCTGAAGCATAAATTTGAACCCAGAAATGAGTTGACCATGTTGTTCTTTGTAGTTAAGAAGCCCATTTGTCTTTTAGCAGAGACTTACACATGGGTCCTTGCTGACACAATAATTTATAATTTGGTTTATAGGTGCTTTTGTACTTCCTTCTGAATTATAAGCATGGTTGCAAGGCCTTGGCCTCACTCTCCAGTCTGGTGACTATCAGTTCCCCATTCATATTCCAAGCTCCAGTCATCACACCCTGGTTATGGCATCTGGAACACAATCTGCTCTTTCATGCTGCCATACCTTTACACAAGCTGTTCCCACTGCCTGGAACGCCCTCATTCATCTTATTCACCTGCTGAGCTCCTTTCAACCCTTCAAAAACTATTTTGTATAACACCTCCTCTGGGAAGCTCTCTCTGATACCTCCAGGCAGTGTTAGAGTCGCCCATTGTGTTCTTACAGCTCCTAACACACTGGACTCTGTTATCTGTGTGCTCCTTGAGGGTAGGAAGTGGGTCTTGGTCATCTTTATCTCTCCCATCAAGAATAAACCTGTACAGACTAAAACCAAGTCAGTTCTGTTGGAGACAGACAAGATAATGGATTTCAATAAAAATTTTGTACTTAAGTCCAAAACCATGCTATATGCTGTACGTCACGTTGGGTCACGATGTTACCTGGCACGTGTGCTGAGTGAGTGTGCACACCTGTGGCTCCTGGGAAGGCTCCTAGGCCAAGGTCTCTCTTTAGTCCTCAAGGAATTTACTGCCAGGGGACTGAGACTGGCTAACAGGAATGTGGGTGCTTCTAGGTTGTATCCAATAATTTACAGCAAATGCACTAAGAGCAGCACATAAAATGTTGACTTTGATGATGATGAAAGCCAAAGAAAAGCCACAGAAGTAGCCCTTGCTTACTCTGTACTTCCTTCTACTCAAGTCAGCACCTCTGCCCTAAGGGACTCTGGGTTGGGGTCCTGGCAGGAAACAGATGGAGGTAACTGAGGAGAGTTGAATGAAGGGACGATTTACAAAATGTGAGAAGGACAAGGGCCACCACCAAGGGATGATGAAGTACCCTGGGGCAAGCAACAGTGGGGAGCAAGTGGGGGAGGAGAGCTATAGCTGAAGCTTGAGGTATAGTTGTAGCCGTGGGAGAAGCCCGCCTGAGTGGAGCTGAGGACTCTGGTAGAAGAGGCCACATTTTGGCCACGGGGTGGTGGGGGAAGGGCATAGTAAGTATCTTACTCACCTCCCACTCTCTGCTCTAGTGCTAGCACCTTCCACTGGCCAAACCCAACTGGAAGCAGAGGGCAAGAGAGCCCACCTCTGGGGCTCCACCTGGCCACCTGCACATTGGTATGCCCATCTGCAAATGAGCAAGTGTACTCTCAAGGACCATCTGTGTCCCTGCTGGGGTCTTTATGTACAAGGGTTTGCTTTTGTTCCCAGGTGGATTCATTAGGGATCTGAGGAATGGAGTCTCGTACAGGTTGGTGGAGGTCCCTGATTTCCCAGGAGGACGTGACGCCTGACCAGATGGGCAGTGCCTCCTCCATCTCCGCCTTACCCCAGGAGATGCAGTCAGGGGGCTTTGCCTCAGTAGCTGGGTAGGGGGCAGGCATAGTGGGAACAGACAGCCTGGCCAAGGAGATGGAAGAGGCCAGGGGATTCTGTTGAACTAAATACCTTGGCACACCTGTAGGCATGTGTGAATTACAGGAGAATGGGCTGCTGTCTCCCTGGACATATTGGGGCTGAAAGTAGAGAAGCTGTGTGGTTTAGTCAAGGGATATAGGCTTTGGGACCTGAGCCTGAATCCTGGCTGTAACACTTTGGGGAAGTTGCTTAACCTCTCTGAACCTCAGTTTTGACGACTGTAAAATGGGGATAATGATTCTGACTTTGCAAGCTTATTGCAAAGATTGGAGGGAGAGATGCATACACATTACTTACACGTGGTGGAGAACAGCAGCTATTGTATATGAAGTACTCATCTGAGCGGCTCCGCCACCCGACCTTGTGCTCACTTTGGTCCATGGCCTCTCAAACATTTTTGCTGTGGGCCTGCCCCAGGTGAACAACCTTGGGAGAATCTAAGGCAGCTCAAGAGATATGAAAATGTTCAGGCCCGAAAATGGACTTGTTTTTCACTTTCCCACAAGGCATACTTACTAGGAAAAGTTGCGGAAAATTCGATGCTCAGTTTACAGTCCCAAGAACATGAAAAAGCTTCTCTGCCAGTTTAAAAAAAAAGATGGATGTTGTTTCTGGGAGAAGGAATGTCGTACAGTGGCTCAGGCAGGAGACGGTGAGTCAGATGTGCTGAGAGCCGGGCCAATCTGGCCCCTTAGGCCCCTCTATGAGTCAGCGCTGCCCACGAGGCTGGGCGGGCAGTGGGCCCAGCTGGCCTCAGAGCCAGGTGTGGGCTCCCACTCACGTAACTGCAGCTACGCTGTCCTGTCACCATCTCTGGGGACACTGGAGAATACATTCCGCTGTCGGCGTTGTCAGCCATGGCAACTTGGGCAGTTGCTGATGTGGTCATGCCCCCTCCCCCTTTTTCTGTAAAGTTGATCTGCTTCTAGATGAAACCCTCAACCTCTCTGCCCAACCTGACCACACATATTCACAGCTGACCCAGAAGTTCCTCTCCTGGGCATCTTTATCCCCAGGGAACTGTTGGGGGTGGTGCTTATTCTGTCAGAGCTGGGGTGGAAGAGAATGTTCTATTTTGGGGGCTTTGAAGGGTGTACCTGAATGCACCTGGGGCTAGAAGGCTGTCTTTCCAGCTATCCCAGAGAGATCCAGTCTGCAAAAAATCAGGGCACAGGAAAGCAGACATTCAAGTCACAAGAGGGAGAAAGCCTCCACGGACGACAGGAGGTTCTGTGGGCCTTGCAAGATGTGTGCCCTGAAGGTGGGTAGAACTGGGAAGCAGGGCCCATTTAGGAGATCTGGTTCCAGCCTGGACCCTGCCCCTTACTTGAATACAGGTTGATCTCTCTGATCCCATCATTCCTCATCTGCAAAATGGGGAGTTTTGAGGCATAAGATAGTTATGTAAAGCACATTGTGATCTACAAATTTAAAAAATAAATGTAGGATGTTACTACTATTAGATAAGGAAAGGAAGGATCAGAGAGGTCGAGTGACTTGCCTGAGGTCACACAGCTAGTATAGTTAGAACCAGGACCAAACACAAGTCTCCTCTTTCCATTGTTCTCTGTTGTCTTGTTTACTTCCATTGTTGGAGGAAGACACAGAATGTTTTAATTGGTTGGTCATTTTAAGCTCAGGATGCAGGTCTTTTGTGGGTTAGCTGGGGACCTTGGCCTCTCTGGCTTGCAGCCTCTGGACAGCGGGTAGGTGCTGGAGTGAGTGACTGACACAGGCAGAGGGTGTCGTGGCTCTTGGAGGAGCTGTGCCCCCAGGGTGGATGTCAGCTATGAGTGCCAACTTCCGCCTTATTGCTCCTGTCCTGACTCCTCTGTGGCAGAGTTTGCCTGTCTTCTCCTTTGTCCCCGGCACCCATTGTTCCCTTCGGTCACAGCATTTACCGTGCTGTAATGGGCTTCTTGGTTTCTGTCTGCGTCCCTCATCAGTCTGTGAGCTCCAAGGGGGCCAGGACAGGTCTTCCTCGTCTTGTCCTCCCCCAGCTGTGGGTGGACACCCGACCCAGGACCTGGCCTGCAGGAAGTGCTGGAGTGGCTGGCCAAGCTGTGTGGAGAGTCTCTCAGCCGCTGCAGGGGCCGTTGTCCACCCCGGGGTCTGGTCAGGTGAGGAGGGCAGCTTATGGGGCGGATGGGTTGGTGGTGGCAACCTTGTGAAGTACAGAAAACGTTTATCATTGTGTACATTTTATGCATTTTCTGGGAGGGTGTAAGTGGGGGAGCGACTTCATTTACACCAGTTGGGTTAGCTGTGTGGGTCAGGAGAGGCCTGGTCAACAGCCCTCTGCCCTGCCGTGAAGACACGTCCCCCGGGCAGCTGAGTTTCCCACCAGCCTCTGGGTCATGTCAGATCAGAGCACCCAGGTGGGAAGAGCAGGGGCACCTCAGAATCTGGCTGATTCTTTTCCTTCAGAACCTTCACAGGAAGAGACGGGGCTGAGCGGAGTGGTCTCCAGCCCCGCCCCACCCCCATTTCAAACAGGCCACCTCCGTGTGTCATAGGAGTTGAAGTTCCATGTGACCATTTAAAGACAGAGATCCACGAAACCACAGGTCAGAAAGAGAAGGGACCAATGTAAGACCACTCATGGCGAGTTAGCCCAGGGCCAGGGCTAGAATCCAGGCTTCTGATCATCCAGCTCAAATAGCATCGCCCCAGTTTCGCCTGCCCTCTCATCCTTGAGATTCCCTTCCTAGCGGATGTGGGTTGGATGGATGGACGTCCAGGTGAACAGATGCATGGGGGGGTTTCCAGGTGATATGGGCTGAGAACCAAGGGGGCCCAGGTGCACAGAGACAGAGCAATTCTCTTGGGCCACAAATGGAGACCCCCATTTTCTATCCTCACCCTGTTTAGTTCAGTTCCATGAACAAGCCAGGGGGGCGAGGCAGGGAGGGCGGGGGCTTGCACCTGGGAAGTGATGTGGTTGGACCTGTGTTTTAGAAATATCACTCATGGAGCAGGTGGTTGGAGGATGCAGCCACGTTGCTCCACCCACTGTCTGGGTGCGGCTGGCCAGCCCGCCCAGGTGGCAGGAGGCTTAGCCAGGCCCGCCTGTGCTGGTTGTCAGGGAGAGCCTCCCTTGGCCTGGTTTCCAGAGGCAGGGGCACGGCCAAGGCCAGCACACTGTCACCAGTGGGGATCTTGGCATTGCTGCCCCCAGCCCACAGCAGGGCCGTCAGCCTTTCCCACAGCCTCCTCTCCTGCCCAGACAGAGCGTGGTCTGCAGCGTCTGCTCCATTCCACCATGAGGTGGACAGGGAGTGCCGCTCTGGTCCCAGAGGGGGCCCTGGTGGTCCTGGAAGAGAGTTTAGGCAGGGGGAGCACGAGGCCAAGGCAGGTCCACTTTTGCCCCTGACGGGCTGAAAGAACTGGAGACCAGTTTCCTTGCCTGTAAAACTCATGCCGACCTGGGTTCAGTTAAATCAACATGCATCCAGGAGGGCTCGGTGTGAGTCATGGGGGGCAGGGCTGTGATGCTGTAAAGGGCCATCTTGCCCTCTCAGAACTTTTGAATTGATGGGCAGATTGAAAGAGAACACCGATTTCTATGGCACGAGGCAGAGTTGCATGTGGCTTGCCAGAGAGGTAGAAAGGAGGCATTCTGGGTTCTCAGAGACAGGCTGATTGTGGCAGCCAAGGGGGCCTGGGATTTGGGCAGAGTGCCCGCCATGAACAGGAGTAGGATCGGATGGTGTGTGGGGGATGAGATGGAATATGCGTGCACTTTCAGCTCCCTGACCCCGAGCTCTCATTTGTAAAATGGCTGCAGTTTATTGAGAGCTTCACAGGACAGAGTAACATGCCCAGCATCACCTCAGTGAATTCTCCCGACGACTCTATGAGGCTTTCATAGCATGACCTCTGTTTTGCAGACAAGGAAATGGAGATTCAACCAGCTTAACTTATCCAACATCCCATGACTGCTAATCTGTAAAACTTGGATTCTAACCCAGGTCGATTTGATCCAAAGTCTATCTTCTTAACCACTCTGCCTAAAGTCTCTTATAGTTTTAAAATGCTTTCTTCTTTTCTTCTTCCTGTATCTGAGATCCTTTGAAACTCGGTCCTTGCCAGTTTTCTAAGATGCCTTTCTTTGCTTTGCTACACACACATTCTGTTCCTGCATAGCATCTGTGACTCGCCCTCCAGGTTTTTGCATGTCCCTGGGGTGAAAGACATGGATGCGAGGTAGAGCAGGAGTCAACGCCACATGTGTTGGTGCCTCGTGCCTTGGCTGGATGTTCATTCAGATCCTGTAGGATGGCTGGGCCCTGTGCTTCTCTGCCAGCTCTCTAGACTTCAACTAGGCTGGAAACCCATTTGGAGTTCCATAGATCATTGTATGTGGATGGGTTCAAGATGCCACTTCTGTCAGTGGTGTTCCGGCCATTTCTATAGTTCCCATCCTGACCCAAGGCTGAAAACACAGCATATACTCAGTGGATGAGTATTGGGTGAATGGATGATGGGGTAACTGGGCTGTCCCCAATTGCTGCCGTCAGCAGGGATACTGTACTGGGAAGAGACAAGTCTTCTGGCTCTCTACACAGCTAGTTCCGTGTATTTTTGGTCCCATATTTCCTAAAACAGCTGGGGACCCGCTAAGACAGTTCTCTTCTTCATTAATAAAGCTTAATTAATTAATCATCCAACTCATCTAATAGATATTTATTGACACCTACCACATGCCCGTCACTCTCTTTAGGTACAGTGGATACAGCGGTGAATGCCTGCCGTCATGAAGCTTACATTCCAGTGGAGTTAAGACCACTGAGATGCTCCGTGGATCATAAATGTCTGCTGGCTGAGTTATCCTTCTGTAATGTGTTAATTTAGAAGCTACATAAAGCTCTGTTGTCCTCATAACCTTTCAACTACCAGCTTACTGCTCCATTTTAGGGAGAACATTTACCCAACTACTAAATCATCAAAACTCTGCAGGGAGACACTTTTCTTATTCAGAAATACTCCCACAACATCTGTGATTCATATCGCTTGTTTCATGTAAAGCAGGGGATCCTGCTGAAGACTGCAAGCTGGTTAGATTTGGCACCAATCGATGTCCCTGTTAGGGCCGAAACCTCCATACCGCCAGGCCAGAGCAGGGAAAATCCATGAGTATATTCACGATTCCTACATCTTCCGTTGATAGGTCTGTTGTCAAAGCTAATGACTTCCAGTTTTCATGAAAACTTCTAACTTATCAAGGGTTCCTACTATAAACTAAGAATGTATGAAATTCAAGCATACCCTCATGATGCTTAGATACTAATACCTTCAGAAAAGGCAGGCATTCCTAAAATTGGCAAGATTGCCAGGACACGGAAACTCACGTTCATGAATTTGCTCATTCTTCCCTGCTTTTCACACTGTTAGTGTTTGGTCTTGACCCATGGCGTGCTGAGGTGGGACCATGAAATCAGGATTCTGCTTTACATGTGTGGCTTGGGTAAAGTTCCTTCTGATGTAAAGTTATTATATTTTTAATCTAATTGTCCCCCCGCAGGCAGCTAAGAGGGGGTGAAGGCATCCAAGTTTCCCCGCGGTTCAGTTGGCTTTGCCTGCTGGAGGTGCGAACTGCTTTGGGCCATGGGAACAGTGAAGCGTCCAAACATCTCGATGCTTTTACTTCTTGATTTGAGCTGTGAAATATTTCATGACACTTTATATTTAACGTGGGGAATCCTTTTTAAAAATAACAAAAACGTCCCCTCCTCCCCTCTCATTTTCCTAGTTTGCTTTTGCCTGTGAATCGCACATGCCCACCCAGGCGCTGGGAGGCTGCTGAGTGGCGTCCCCGTTCCCACCCCCTGGCTGTTGGCTTGAAGCATACCTGGACTTCTTGCTCTTTCTTCGAGTAGGGACCTAACATTTTGCAGCTGATGTGTTTGGAGTAAAAACGTTTATAGGCCCAGAGGAACATTAGCAATATTGCAAGTGCTTTTTATTGGGACCCAAAATGAAGCTGGATTGTAACTGTGTGAATAGGAGAGTGTGAAAGTCTTTTATCCCGATGGTCTTGAGGACTCGGATCTTTCTGTTTTGCTTTCTATATGGCTGGAAGCAGGTGCTTAGTTCCTAATTAGGGAAACTGCTGATATTAATACAATTTTATATTTACTGAGTGTTGGAGCCATAAGACACATACAGAAAAATTATTTGAGAGTTTTGAGGAGAAGACGATAATTAGGAGATGAAAAAGACTTCCTGGAGGATAAGTGAGAGCTCAGCAATCAGCCAAGGGGGATGGTTGTGATGGAGGAAGAAAACTGCTGGCAGAAGGACAAGGGAGGAAAGCCTGGTGTGGCTGTAGCACAGAGTAAAGGACAGGAGCAAGTGGGACGTAGGCTGAAAAAGTGGATTGACTTACAAATGAATGTATATGAAATTTGTAATGGTAATAGAAAGTCTTTGGAATTTTATACGAGTCCACATTTTGAAAGGACAATTTCTTGGCTATCCCTAGATTCTGTTGCCATGTGACTCAGCTGTCTTTTGGGACTTAGAGTGCACGGGGGGCCTGCCAGACTCAGCACCAAGGGGTCCCTGCTGGGACAATAAGGTTGGGCCCATGTGGTCCATTGAGTCCACTTGCGTTGAGGGGTTTCTACCATAATAACATCCGAATGGTGTTCTTCAGTGTGTGACTTGGGGCTCGCTCCCAAAAGGATAAGAGCCAAACGAAGTCAGTCTTGTGGGTGGAACGTATTCAGAGTCACCTAACAATGACATGGACATCTTTGTAGTTTCCTGTGATGTCAGGTACAGTGTGTAACACAGAGGCGGCTGCCAAACCTCCCGACCTGGAGTGTCCTTTGCTTGGATGTTCTTTTCCAGGTTTGCCACATCTTGGAGTGTGAGTCTGCCCACGCAACAGGCTGGAGTCGTTTGCAGGCTCCATCTACTCTTCTCTGGGTCTTCTTTAGAGTCTTGCCCTCCCATTATATTTGGGCAAATGCAGGAAGTGGCAGAAAGGCTTATGGGACAGACGGACAGACGTGCTGGCCATCTGGAGACTCACAGGAGAACCTTTCAGCTTCAGCTGCCAGGAGGACTCCTAGAGCCCGTGCAACGGACCTGGAGGGATGCCACCTCCTCTGCCATGATGGGAAAGCTGACCCTGCTCCTGGTTCCAACACCTCGGTGGGCTGCTAAGTCAGGGCGGAACTAAGTCAGTGGGCTGCCGGCTCCTTCATTCCCAGGCCATAAGAACTCTGCAGCCACGTCATTTGCATTTCCACATAAATAGAGTCATATTACTGAGCAATAATCCCCAAGTGTAAGGTTTATCTTATGGATGCCAGGCTCTGTCTGGCCTTGGTCCATGTGCAGAGTAGGTGGAGCGATGGATGATGGTGTGGGCACGATGTCCAAAGTGGAGCTGAGTCCAACCCGTGTTTTGTCTAGTTTGGTTAAACTCTGAGATGCATTGGGATTAAATCAGAAACTGTTCGTGGCCCTATTTGTATAGAAAAAGTGACCGTATGGGATTTTTATGTTCTAACCTTACTTGTAAGTAGTAATGTGAGGAAAGATAGCTGTTTTCTCCATGGTACAATCAACAACTATGGAGCAGAAAGATTATGACAGCAGGGGTCCAAACTCCTGGGTTCTCTTCCCACTGTCACTCACTTGCTAAGTGACCTTGGATGAGTCCCTTTTCACCAACAGATTTCAGTTTTCACATCTGTTGAATGAAGTAGTTAGACTAGATGAGCTTTGAGGTCTCCTCCAACTTTGGGAAGTGGAGTGTGACAACACTTAGAATTTTCTCCCCAGATAAACTCGGACAGAGCAGGAGGACATCTTTAATGCACTTTCCCCTACCGGAGGCTCTGATTTGGAGGTGGTGATCAGACATCCTGTGTCAGATACTCTGTCATTAGCCAGACCACACATTAGAAAATGCATCCCTATGGTTGGTTCTGGAAAACATACCCTGATAATCACAAATGTGTAAAGCAACCCAAGCCATTTCTTTTGGAGACGGAAGTGAGACTATTCCAACTTTCTGTTTTGTAAATAAAGGAGAGCAGAGAGATCTCTGTTTAACAAGCACAACCGATAATTAAAAATTACCCTCCAGTCCTCTAATAGTCACTTAAGGGTGGAAGATAGAGAACAGGAAGAAAAAGAGAGGGAAATAAAGAAGAGAGAGGCAGAGCGAGAGAGGAAGAGGGAAGTGAATACACTCAGTTCCATTGGCAGATGTTTACTAGGGGGGAGAGAAGGTGAGCTTGCACAGAGCGAGCTTAGAGTTGTGAATGAGAACACATTTTTGGCAACTACAGCCTTTCTTTGAGGAAATCAATGCAAGAACTCTAGTCTCCTCTTGGACCAGGGGCTACCCTCTGCTGGCCACGACTCCTGATGGAGTGGGGCGACTTCAAGTACTGCCTTAGCCCCGTCAGACTTCCAGCCTGGTCCATGGGGGAACTCTGACAAACGCTTGTCACCCCTGAACAAGTAATCATGGCCCAGGGAGCTGGATGAACAGAGAAGCTGCTGTGGGCACTTCCCCCGAGAAGGTTTGCAAAGGGTCACATTAAAAATTCCCCTTCTACTTCACACTGGAGAAATTGGCCCACACTACCTTGCAGGGTGATCAAGTTGACGTGACTAGGGATCAGCCATGTTGCTAGAATGTACCCTGATCTGATGGATGAGGAGGGCGCTTCACTTCTATGGTATTTTTCTCCAAAACCCACCACCCCCGTCTAATCAAGAGAAAAACCTTAGACAAACCCAAGTTGAGGGACGCTTTACAAAATACCTGACAAGGACTTCTCAAAACTGCCAAGGTCATAGAAAACAGGGAAAATCTGAGAAACCATCATAGACCAGTGCCTAAGGAGACGTGAGGCCTTTGTGTGACGTGGACCCTGAATTGATCCTTGAATAGAAAAGGAACATAAGCAAAACTAGTGAGATCTGGAGAAAAGCTGGAGTTTAGTGATGGTAGCCAACCAGTGTTTGTTTTTTAGTTTTGATGAATGTGCTGTGGAAACGTAAGATGTTAACTGTAGGGGAAACTGGGTGAACTCTCTGTGCTGCTTTTGCAACTTTTCTGTAAATTTAAAATTATTTCCAAATAAAAAGTTTATCAAGAAATACAAAACACCTACTTTGGTTTCTGTGGCAAGTCTGTGTGTCCCTGCTCCTGTGGCTTCCGACCCCTTCCCTCTCTTCTTATAGGACCAAGAGTGTTCTCTTTTCTTTCTTTCTTTTTTTTTTTTTTGCTGAGGAAGATTCACTCTGAGCTAACATCTGTGGCCAGTCTTCTATTTCGTATGTGGGTCACTGCCACAGCATGGCTGCCGACAAGTGGTGCAGGTCTGTGCCTGGGAACCGAACCCAGGCTGCTGAAGCAGAGTGTGCTGAACTTAACCACTAGGCCACAGGGCTGGTCCCTTTCCTTTCTTTAGAAGGCCCCTAATCAGGATTCTGTTATTTAGAGTGCCGAGTCAGTTTGCTTGTGGAAAAATTCAGCTTCTTGTTTTCTTAGAAAACTGATGTACATGTCTCGTTAGAAAACTCTGTTATACAAACCTCATGATTAAATGGTTTACCAAACTGGTTTTGGGTGGGCTGAGTGTTAGTGAATCAGAAACAGAAAACTGAATTTGTCCTGGGAATTCTTGGTTGTCAGAATCAAGTACCTCACAAATCCATTCAGTCTTTTCCGAGATGGGAAGAGAGGCTGAGGGACAGAACTTCTAGGACAATTGACAGTTCTTTATGGAGCACATACTGTGTGCCCAGCCCTCTGGCAGGCAGCTGAAGATGGGCCTAATCTCATGGCATGGGGACAAGTCATCACAGCCCACGACGAGGCTGTGGTAGCCTGAGTGTGTGGTGGGAAACTGGACAGCCCGGGGGCAGTACCTTTGCTGACTGCCTGCATCTGTTTCCACAGCAGCTGTGAGGGTTGCTCTCTGTCTGAACATCAGAGGGCCCTTCTGCAGCCAGTGTGACCGATTGTCCCAGCTGGCTTGGGACTGACGGTTTTCCTGGGACATAAGACTTTCAGTGTTAAAACCAGAGTCCTGGGAAAACTGGGATGGTTGGTTACCCTACTTGCTGCTGATTTGGTTTAGAAGGAGCTGTGATTAATGGGCCTGTGGTAGCATTCATTTTACCCATGACCTCCCCTGGAGCTTGTTAATCGGTGGCAAAGAAGCTGCAAATCATAATGCTGTGGGTCTCTGAGTTCTTGACGCAAAGGCAACTCTCGTGACAAATGCCTGTAAGCAAACAGTCTCTCATATATGTCCCTCTAGCTGGTAGTGACCATGAGGCAAGGAGAGGTTGATTCCATGGACCTAATGGTCCCCATTGTCAAGGAGTGTTTCATTATCCCACATGGGGCTGGGGCTGGGGCTGGGCTCTGGTTGTGAGGGGGACACATGTCTGCGTTGCTGTCCAGTACAATGACTTCATGGATCTCAACCCATTAATGACCAAGCATCCCTGAATCGACTGCCTGTCAAAGACTACCAGGCATTGGGCCAGGGTTGGGGTGCAGCTCAAGTGAAGTCTGGAGGTCATGGGACGTGGGCTCAGATAACTCCAACATTCAGGAGAACGTGGTCTGTGCATTCAGGGAGCGCATGGGGCTGTGGGAGGCTGGGGAGAGGGCTCCTCTGGCCCCTCTTGCTATCTTCTCCCCAGTTTGATGTTTTCTATTCTTCCTGAATTTTGTTCATTGAACCGCTATGCCCCTAGGCAGCCAAGCTAAATCCTGGATATTTTCTTTGACTACTTTCTCTCCAAGTTTCCCCATTTCTAGAATGCAGTCTCAGCTTATCAATTCTGTCACCACAAGTTCTCTCTCCTGTTTCTGCTGCCACTATCCTGGCTCAGATCCCACCAGGACCACCCCAATGCTCTTCCTGCTCCTGGTTTCCATCCCTTCTATCCATCCTCTACCAGACTGATCTTCTCAAGACCATCTTTGGCTTTGCCCCTTCTTGATTGATGACTCTTTGTTGACATCCTCCTGATGAAGGCCAACTTCTGGTGCCTTGGCCTCCAGCTCCCTTCCCCCATCCTCTCACAGGATCAGGTGTTCTGGGAACAGGTGCACCCTGCCTTGTAAAGGCTGCTTGCTTTCCTGCTTCCCCTCTCTTGCTCATGCTACTGCCTCTTAAAGAATGGCCTTTGCTGGGGAAATCTTCATGTTCCTGTCTGCAAGAAGTGCTGCCTCCCTGTTCTAGACCCTTCCCCTGCAGGTTGGTCCTAACATCTAGGCTCTTCCTTGCACCCATTCATTTACGTACTGGCCTACCTGCTGTGTAGTGGCTCTTGGGGGCAGGACTGAGCCTAATCCCAGGCATTGGCCTAGACACAGGCTGGACACTCAGCTTAGAGGCAATGGGTCAATGAGAGAATCAGATCTTATCAGTCCCCAGTGGCATTTCTCACAATCTGCAGGTGTACTGGGTAGTGAGACCTGCAGGAAGGTCCAGGCTCCTCTCCTGACCCCCAGCCATCCCTCAGAGCCTGTATTCGGGCTAGGAAGATACAGGTCTGGTCACTGATTGGGCGGGGTTGGGCTGTGTGCCTCTGTGGCTCAGGAGATAGCAGAGACAGACTGTTTGCCTCAGGGGAGCTGTGTCCGCAAGCAAAGCCACTGCTATCTCTGCAGAATGACTTTTATGAGCTGGCAGTATCCTTAAGCAGCAGCAGGCCATTCATTCAGCCAGAAACAAAACAATACCAACCTTAACAGAAATAAACCGTTCCCATAGGAGCATTCTTTCCCATCTATGGCAGGTAGAGCAGTTTTCGCCCATTTACCAGATGAGGAGACAGAGGCTGGGAGATGTGAAAGGTCTTGCCCAGGAAATCACAGGGAAATGAGAGCCCCTGCTCTGTCCTTCCCAGGACGTCATGGGGAAATAATCCTGGCCCACGTGGTACCCCGACAAGTACCCTTAGGATTGGAGGGTGGATTCTGTAGCGGGGACTATAGCCCCTCTGCTCTCAGAGGAATTGTGAGTGTGTGAAAGAGGGGGAGGAAGGTGAGAAGGGGTCCCCCTGGGATGTTTTGAGGTTTGAGCAGCACCATGCGGCGGGAAGCGGAGACTTTTCATCCATGGGGATCACCTGTGTTTCCCTGGTCTCTGATGACTCATGAGGATCCAGGTGCCTTTGCTGAGGGCCTGTGGAGTGCCAGGTGAAACAGTTAGGAATAGGGTCTGGCTGCATGTTAAAAAAAAGTGGCTAATTGGTTTAAGGAAATAGGGCTTATTTTTCTCAAACAAGAAGCCTGGAGGTAGAGTCCCGGGCTGCCACTGCGGTCCATGGTACGACCAGTGTTCCAGGCACCTTCCATGCCTAGAGTATGGCTTTCATCCCCAGGGTTTTTCGTGGTCAGAAAGTGGCAGCTCCAGCCCAGCCTCTCGTCCACATCACAGGCAGGAAGATGCCAACGGGAGCTCTCGGAGAAAAGGGTAGTTCCTGCGTCAGGAAAGGAAACTGTGCCGGGGTGGCAAATGGACCCCCACTGAGATCTCATGGGCCAGAACTAGGTCCCACAGCCCCTGAGCAGTAGGGGATGAACTGTCCTGGGAAGGCAGGATTTTAGCCAGATGCTTTACTACCCAGAGCAGCACTGCATTTCTTTAGTAAGGAAGATGGGGAGGATGGATACTGGGTAGGCAGTGAGCGGGGTCTGCCACACCAGGCCTGGCTGGGCTATGCTAGGACGGGAGGATGAGTGGAGAGAAGTTAAATGGTCACAGAGTCTAAGTCTCTGAGGCCTTAATTCTGGGATTGTGTGTCTGTGCCTGAGGGGGAAGGGAGGATGGGCAGCAGGGAAGGGATGTGCAGGCCCCCAGGACCTCAGCTCCTGGCCTTTCCCACTGCCCCGAGCAGGATTGTCATCATCCTTGAGACTGTCATTTCTCTCTTCCCTGCCTGCCAAACTCTTACCCACGCCTCAAGGCCCACTCAAAAATGCCCTTCTCTGTGATGCATATTCTCATACTACAGACAGAATTAATCTCTTCCTTTTCTGTGCTTTCATGGCCCTTTGGAAAATGATACCTTTATTGTAACTCTTTGTCTTGTATAACAATTGGGCTTGCTTGCCGGTGAATCCTCCACCAGGATCCTTGAGGTCAAGGCTGCGTCTTTTCCATCTCAGTGTCCTTCGGGCCTAGCTCTGGCCTGGCATAGAGAAGGTGCTCAGTGAAAGATGTGGCCTTTGCCAGCAGTTTCTGTTAGTTTTGCCTTCACCTCCAATCCCCAGGGCTGCACTGCTGGTGGTAGCTACCCTGATCACCTCCCCACTTACTGCCCAGGGCCTCTGACTGGTATCACCACAGCGCAGAGCTCAGAGCTGTGGACGGCTCCTGCTGTTGGTCGATGCCCTTGGGGGTGGAGGGCCCCGTGCCCGGCTCCAGAGGCCTGGCAGTACATTGCAGAGCAGCGCTGTTTACCCAGCCTCTGTAACCCACATGCGCCGTCCCCATTGCCCTCTGTGTGAACCTGGCACAGTATTTGAGTGTGTCCTGTAGAATAATATTGAGAGAACGAACAAATCAGTGGCAGAACCTTCTGAGATTTGCCTAATTGCAACTCAAATTGCTCCCATATTGGAAATTACATGGCTAAGATGCCTTTTGGGGAACTGGATATTAGGAGCCCAGGAAGGTCAGCCAACAATGAGTTGCCGGGGCTTTTTTTTCCTCCGTGAACTCTTACCGAGACATTTTCCTGCAATGAGACATGTATAGGTTGACTCAAAACAGATTTCACAATCGCTTTATCCAATTTTGGACGACTTAATTCGGCAATTCACGTAACCCTCTCTAATCAGTCTCACGTCCAGGGGTGGTTGTGGTCTCAGCGCTCTGATGGTTGGACGTCACTCAGGACAGCGCCCCTGCACGTGGAGGACGTGGTCAGTCCCCACCGTGGCTCTGGGAGCTGGGTCCATGTTGGGACTCTTAGGGGCCTGGATCACTAGAAGGGCCCCAGCAAGGCGGGAGACCGGTGATTCCCGTCCCTGGGCGTGCGCACGCCTCACGCCCCACGCAGGGTTATGTCCAGGGATGATGGAAGTAAAGATGTCTGTTGTGTTAAGATTGTTCCAGTTTTGACACCATTGTGAAGAGTGTGGCGGTCTTAGGATTTTTGACTCTGACATGAAATAAAAATATATTCGCTGTGTGCCTAGCTCCGAGTACTGAGGGAAAAGTAATTTCCATTCCTTCTCTCTCTTTGTGGCACTGTGGGAAGCATATCCCTGGAATTAGGTGGGGAAGTACCTCCAGCTGGTGGCATCCACATTGTCACCTCTCAGGGGCTGAGGAACTGAGTATCTACCAGGGGGACTTCCGTTTGTCTGCACCTGAGCCTCTGCACGCCCGTGGTTGTTGACTGTCTCAGTGGGCATTCACACCCGTCCTGTGAAGGGACCTGGGGAGAGATCATCCCCATTTCACAGACGGGGCAACTGAGGCCTGGAGCACTCAAGTGATGTGTCCAGTTCCGGGAGCTAACAGGACAGCTAGGTCAGAACCGGTCTCCTACTCTCAGTCCAGGGGTTTGCTTCGTTTTGTTTTTTGTTAGAGAATCTGCCTCTCATTCGCTTGGAGAAAATACAGTTGAGCAGTTGAGGCTGTGCTTGCTCTGGGGCATGATGTGTGAATGCAGGGGCGAGGGGCGTCATCTGCGCACCATCCGCGAGCCACCAAGTTCAGACAGCTCATTCTTAGGTGTGTCCTCGATGACCCCGGATGTGGTCGTTTATTCATTCTCTGCCCAAAGCCCTGCGGGCACTTGTTTCTCTGGGTGCCCCCAGTGATAGACAGGCTTGTTCAGGGCCTGGGGGGAGAGAGGGGCCCCCAGGCGCAGCACTATCCCAGGTGTTTTCTGGTATCATTTTATTAGGGAGCAGCAGAGTCAGTGCTGAGAGATTTGGGGAAGAGGGAAATCAGTGGTGCCTGATGGTGGGAGGTGTGTGTGTGAGGTGTGTATGGTATATGGGTGTGTTTGTACGCAGTGTGTGTGTTGTGTATGTGGTTTGTGATAGTGTGTTGTGTGTATAGTGTGTGTGTTTGTGTGTGCATGCCTGCTTGGAGAGCAGTGGTCAGGGAAGGCTTCCCGGGGAGGCCGGTGGCCAGCGCTGTGTCGCACCCTGGAGAGGGCCCGATTTCGATGGGGGCGGGGGAGCATTCCTGGCACGGTGGGGGTGGCAAGGAAGGAAGGTGTGAGGGGAGTTGAGTGCCAGAGAAGGCGGGTGACAGGGCTGCTGTCTGGTGGGCACTGAGGGGCATGTCAGGAGACGGAGTCAGAGAGCTGAGCTGCTGTGGTCCAGCGGAGCCTTCGCCAGGCCCTGCGCTCTCCATTTTAGCACCAGAGCCAGGGCTTTTGACAAATACTCTTCCTCCAGATGCTGCCTTCCTTCGAAGACAGCAATTTGACCCCAAAGTCTGCTGCAGCGAGGAAATAAAAGAACAAACGTGGACAGATATTGGCATGAGTCTCGGAGAATAAGAGTAACAGGAACCTGTGGGGCAGGAGAGCTATTTATAGCAATTATAATGCAAGTGACAATTGTGTTACGTGTGATATGTATCAGGGATGGGAGAGATATACTGGAGATACACACTGGATGTGTGTGTGTGTGTGTGTGTGTGTGTATTCCCACTGATGGGAATTCAGGATGTGTGTGTCCAAAGGAAGTTCATGAGGCTTCAAATTCCCCCTAGAGAGAAGTCGGCTTGTGACAGTCGCAGATGAGCCCTTGTGCTGGTATGGCGTTTGCCAAGCTTTGGGCTTGCTATACTCTGGGAGAAGCGGAAGGAGGAAGGGACAGTCCCACACACAGGAGCCTGCAATCTGGATGGGAAGATTCAATCTGCTAACACAAAGAATTTGAAAACCACACAGTTAATTTCCCTGACTCTCATTTCTTATATTAGAACCCTCCACTTGTAGGTCTTGGTTTATCAGGTGATTTCTGAGGCCCACCTGTCAATCTCCAAGCCTTGGCCTTTCCTCCACGGCACTTAAGGATGAGAGAACTGAGAGCCATTTTTCCTCTCATTCACGTCTTCATTCAGAAAATACGCACTAAGTGTGACCACATGCCAGGCACTGGGGGTGCAACAGCGAGCAAGCCAGACACAGGCCTCCCCCCACCCGCCGGGGGCGTGCCCTGTGGCAAGGAGTGCAGCCAGGAGGAAGATCTGAATGAGCAACACCAGCGTGTGACAGCGCAGGGCGTGGTGGGGACATTTGAGAGGACGCCTAACCCAATCCAGGAGGCCACGAAAGGATGTTATGTGTCCAGTGAGTCAGGAAAAAAGGCTGGCAAAGTGTTTGAGTCAATGGAAATAGCACCTGCCAGAGTGCCCAGACATGGTGGGTTCAAGGAACTGAAAGAAGTTTATGTGGCTGGAGCCCTGGGTGCCAGGGAGAGAGTGGTGTTAGGGACTCCACGTTTGTGTTCCCCAAATTCATGTGTTGAAACTCTGACTCCCAGAGGGATGCTAGTAGGAGGTGGGGCCTTTGGGAGCTGATTGGGCTTAGATGAGGTCATGAGGGTAGGGCCCCCATGATGGGATTAGTGCCCTTACAAAGAGAGGAGAAGACAAGGGATCTCCCTCTCTGTGTGCACCCACCAAGGAAGGCCGTGTGAGGACACAGCCAGGAATCGGGCCCTCGCCAGGAACCTGTCATTACTGGCACCCTGATCTAGGATTCCAGCCTCAGAACTGTGGGAAATAAATGTCTGTTGTTTAAGCTGCCCAGCCTGTGGTGTTCTATTATAGCAGCCCAAGCGGACTAAGATAGGTGGAATATGGTGAGGCTGGAGAAGTAGGCAGAGAAGATATCGTCTGCAGGAAGCCCGCTGCCCCACCCCAACCCCATTAGAAAGTGGAGCCCAGGGCGGCAGTGCCAGCTGGGAGTGGGCATCAGAGATGAGGGCAAAAGGCCTGACGTAGCCTGTTCTGCAGGGTGACCAGTTGGCCTGGGCATTGCCTTGGGCTCCCCCACAACTGGGCCTGAAGCCCTGGAGCAGAACCTTATTTCCAGGGTCAGTGGGCGTCCCCCTACCATAGCCTGGTATGGAAAGTACCAGAAGGTCTATTCTCCACCTCCAGCATCTCAAGCAACCGGCTGGGCAGAATTTATTTTTTATGAGGCCAAAAGCCAGGTTTCAATATATAAGTAGAATCTACTTGTCTTTACCCTTCCATCTGCTCTTCTTTTCTGTTTTTCCCTTGATTATATATTGTTATAGAAGAATTTCTCCAAATGCAATTTCTGGAGGGTTGATTTTGGAAATGAGTTCTGTTGCTCAGATAAGGGTAACTTGGCAAAGAGAAACTAAGAATAATCTTAAAATGGGGCTTTTTGTGATCTGCATTTGGTGTAGAAAAACTCGCTTTATTCAGCTCCATTTTATAGATGGGTAAAGAGAGCCATCACGCTGCATCGAATCCTTTCTGCAATCAGACAGCTTGGTCCTGGGGTCTAATGCTCTGTTCCTTGCCCCAGCCTCAACTGTACTGAAGCCCATTACAGTGTGTTACGTTTATAATCAGCCCTCAGTTCCCCTTTTCCCTTAGTGGTATTCGACTCCGTGGAGCAGGGTAGGAGGAAGCCCAGGCAAGGATGCCTGTGAACAAAGGCCTGCAGGCCGGAAGGTACTGGTATGTTCAGAAGGTCAAAGAGGCCAGTTTGCTGGTCCAGAGGCACATATAGGACCACAGGGGGATAAGGGAGGTTCAGGCCAGATCCCAGAGGGCCTTGAATTACAGGCTAAGAAATCTGGACTTTATCGTCTAGGTAGTGAGGAGTCATGGAGGCCTTGAAACAGAAGAAGAATGTGATGAACACAAAAAGGTGTTGGCTGAGAGCAACGGCACTGCTCCTTCTTACCTCCAGGGGTCGCTGTGAGGCTCAGGTCCTGTGGACTGGGCAGGGGCCTCGAAACTGACCAGGCCGCCCCCGCCTGGCTGTCCTACCATGTGCTGGTAACTCCCAAATTCTTACCTGTTTTCTAACTCGAAACACACACACAGTTGCCTCCTTGGCATCTCCAGTCGGAGGTCCCACAGGCTCCAACTTACCACATATCAAGTAGAGAACATGATATTCTTTCTCAGACCCGTTCCACCTGAGTCTTAGCCTAAATAAATGGCCCCTCCAACTACCCAGTTACTCCAGCTGGAAACGAGGCATCCTCCTTACCCCTCCCCGCTTGCTCACTCCCACACCTGCTCATCACCCACTCTGTTGGCTCTATCTTCGAACCTTTTTCAGACGTATCCGTTTCTTTACTATGGCCTCCACCCTGGTCTAGGCGCCATCCTCTCTCTCTTGAACTTCTCTGCAACTTACTGATCTCCTTGATGCCATTCCACAGCCCCAGCCAATCTACTGTTCCCAAGCAGCCAGACTGATCTAAATCAAAATAAATTGGATCTTGGGACTTCCCTGTGTACCGCCCCTCGTTCGCTTCCCTTTGCACCTGGACACGATATGCAATCCTTTGTATGGCCTCCAAGGCCTTGTGCAGCCCATCCCCACCCCTCTTCCACTCACCCCTGCTGTTCTCCCCTTTGCTCGCCATGCGTTGGTCCCATGACTTCCTTCTGGGCTGCGGAGCTCCTCTGGCTTCAAAGCCTTTGCCCAGACACCCTTTCTCCCACACCAAGCCCACTTATCTTCCCATGCTGGGTTAAGTAGCATTTCTGCAGGGAATCCTCCTGTGACCCTCCAGTCCAGAGCAGGGTCTCCCGCCTGCTATCCTCTCCCACAGAGGCCTGGTCTTTTCCTTGGAAGTCCTCACCACACTTTGTAAGTCCTTTGGTTCCTTGTTTGACGCCTGTCTGCCCCACTAGCCTGTGAGCTTCACGAGGGCAGGGACCATGTCTGTCTTGTTCAGCAGATGAGCTCAGTGCCTGGCACAGTGCCTGACATAGGAGGGTGTTTGTGGACTATTGAGTGAGGGGATGAATGAGCGGAGTTCTGCTGTCTTTCTGTGATCAGGTCCTCCTCCCCTCATCTCCCAGGATTTTCTGTGCAGGGGAAGGAGGAGCCAAGGGTTGAGGATGGTGGCTCAGGAGACAGTGCTCTTGAGTGATTTGCCCCTGCTCAGCAGTAAGGGGTTGGGGCTGTCACCCACAAAGGCCCCTGGAGACCCCTCTGGTGCCCTGTAACGGAGCTAGGCAGCCAGGGACTTACCCAAATCCCTCCTCAGCAGCAGCCCAGCCCCTGGATTCCCTGAGTGACCCAGAGGCCGAGGGTTCACCCCTGGTGGTTTATGGAGAAGTGGCTCGGCCTGGGCTCACCTGTTTTCAAGCAGCAATTCTCATCTTTGGGTCAGGAAAGTAAGGCCACAGGAGGGTGATCTGGGCCTTCAAAAGAGCAGCCCATCACTCGTGCTTTTTCTTTCTCTTATAACTTGAGATTCTATCAGTTTCCCAACCTGTGCATACAAATAAAGTCACATTAATAGCAATAATCTGAATTTTACTGCCCCCTCATCTGTTTATAGGTTTTCCATTCCCTTGCAAAGTTCCCACCAAATATTTCTGGATGCCCCAGCCTGCCTGGTGTGTGCTCTTAAGCATACCTGGCTGGTACTTTGTGCCTCTACTTCTTCTAGGAACTGCGGCCCCTCTCACCAGGCTTCCTTCTTACTACAGGGTGCAGGGGTGCTACCTGAACATGGCTTCTGACTGCTGTCATCTTCTGTGGGTCACCACAGCCTCCTCTGGTCACCTCTGCTGCCTCACCCTCCCCCATCAGGACCTGTGGTCCTGCCGGCCACAGCATTGATGTGCAGGGACCCTCACAGTACAGAAACTGAGTGCTGGTCTGTGCATTTTTCAGTTACCAGCTTGTCTTAAAGACAATAGACGTGAATCCATAGGGCTACTTGGGAGAGAGATCTGAGGGACAGAACCGGGGTGCATTCAGAATCCTCCTTCACTAAGGAGCGGAAATCTAATATCCAGGTCTAACTTGTTGAGTTTTGCCTTAGGATGAATTGTCTCCCTGAAGGCATTCAGTTCTTTATGCAGTTATATTTCTGGGAACTTTGCCCCAAGCCTGTCTGGATCTCCACGTAGGCTTGAGCTGGGACCCCTGCTATTCACCACTGTGGTCCAGGAGGAAGGGGGCTCAGAGTCCTAGGGCACTGAGAAACTGGCCCTGCCTGCCCACTGTCCGGGGGGACACCAGCTGGATGGGGCAAACATTGATTTCTCTGTATGTCTCTCTGTGCCTGGCTCGTGCTGCTCTGACTGACCTGAGGAATGGGATTCCATGATCCTTGTTTCTTCCCTTTGCAAATACATGTTTTGCATTTTTACATGTCTGGTCATCTTCTGGCTTACCTCTAGGATTTCTCACCTGGACACACAACATGCAGGAAAATCAAATATTCCAAAGTTCAGGTTGGAATTCCCCCTGGGAAGCTGCAGGATTCCAAGGAGATGTCATGGATTTTTGTCTTAAGTAGATTACAGCCTGAGAGCGCTCCAAGTTGTCTCTGGAACTGGAGCTATAAACATCTCTGAACAAGACGCATACATCTCAGCATTTGTAGGGGCGCCCAAGATTGGAGTAATGATTGGCAGAAAGATTTGTCGCTGGTGGGAATTTTGGTATCTGGCTCCCCTGGTCAAACGGGGTGCCCCGATTCTCTAGTTGGTTCAATGGGCAGATGATTTGGCACTGACAAGATACATGGTCATGCCTGAGGGTGAATCACGTGCTGAGGCTGGCACCATGTCCCCGAGTCCCTTCCATGGGCTGAAGCCACCTTTGCTTGGCTCACTCTCATTGGCAAAACTGCTGCACATGGAATATTTCCTTCAGAGTTAAAGGCTGTTATCTTGCTAGGAGAGAGCCAAGAGTTTTCTCTGGGTTTCCAGCCCATGAGGGAGAGTTCTTCAAGGCATCGCTCCCATGCTGTTGAAATCACACTGGGCTGTGGCTAATAATTCAATTCAACATGCATGGAATGTTCTCCTCTGTGCCAGACACCAAGCAAGGTGATGGAGAAACAGAGGTGGTTCAGACATGGTTCCTGCCCTCAAGGTCGTCTTGGTCAGAACACAGAGTGGTGGTGCAGAAAAATCATTCTGGCAGCGTGGTAGACAGTGCTTATCCACTTTTGTTGGAACCTTTTGAGATTCCAATGGAAGTAGTGGATCCACTTATAAAAATGTTCAAATACACCCCTCCACACCGTGTTTTATGTACCAATGCAGGGATTTCTTAAGTAAGAACCTCAGTTTGAAAAGTTCACCCAGGAGGATAGATTGAGGCAGTGGCTGGAGGCTTTTGTATTATTCCAGGCAAGGAGAAGCTGTTCCAGGAAGATAACGTCACTGAGATGGAGAGGACTGAAGTAGAATCCATGGGGTCTGAGGATGCAGATGACGAAGAGGAGGTGAAGAAGGAAGACTTTGAAGTTTCTAATCTGGATGATTGATGGAGGGGGGTGCCATAAACATAGAAGACACACAGACTCCCCATCCCCAATAACTGATCAGGAGAGGGGTCTTGCTAACAGTCTAGTGGGATTTGGTAGAGGTGAGAACAGGGGACTTTAGGAGTCATGGAAGGGGAGACAGGCGAAGGATACCTTTGTCTCCAGCCTAGCTGTACTGGCCTGGGCAGAGGTGGCTGTGGCCTCACTGGATAGCCTGTGATGGTCACGTTCAGCCTTGGGGACAACATTTTTATCTCTGACATGCAGGCTTGCCTTGGGCATTGCCGAGCACCTTGACCAGGCTGGTGTCAGGAGACAGACTGCCTACAGCATCATGCTGTGGCCACACTTCCACCTGGAGTAGAGTGTTAAGTTCTGTTCATGGAACTGCAGATTGTTGGGGTGCATCAGAATCAGCTGGGGAACTTTTCTAACTTACCAAGCCTGGGCCACCTAAGATCTAATGATTGATATTATCTGGGGGTGAGGTCAGGTGTGCACATATTTATAAAAATTTCCCAAGTCGATTCTGATGCATGATCTGTCTAAGACCCACCAATTTAGACCTTCCCTTCCTTTTATAACTGAAGAAATGGGGTCTTAGGAGGGGCAGGGTCTTGGCCCAGATCTTCAGCAGGTGGCAGGTCGTGGCCAGGCATTCCCGCATCCGAAATCAATATCTTCCTCATCCCCGTGTTTCCTCCCAGAGGGTAGGCTCCAGCAACTAAACTTAGACATCAGACATTTTTGCAGATAGAGTCTTTCAACCTGTTTTTTTTTTTTTTTTTTTGTGGGGAAGACCAGCCCTGAGCTAACATCTGTTGCCAATCCTCCCCTTTTTGCTGAGGAAGACTGGCCCTGGGCTAACATCCGTGCCCATCTTCCTCCACTTTATATGGGACGCCACCACGGCATGGCTGACAGGCAGTGTGTCTGCGGGCGCCCGGGATCCGAACTCGCGAACCCTGGGCTGCCAAGCGCGGACTACACCGCTGCGCCACCGGGCGGCCCCCTCAACCTGCTTTTAATTCTTCCCTGGAAGGCTTAGAGGGTATGTATCCTCCATCCCAGCCAGTTGTGATGGGAAAACACTACATAGAAGTTTTCCCTGAGGTCCATACCAGGAAGTAGGGACTGAGTTAGCTCTTTTAATGGCCTCTAGTTGGACAGTTGGTCCCCTCACAGCTCTTGGCATGCTCAGGGCCCTCAAATTCTTCCCTGAAGACATCATTGGAGCGAGCCAGTCTGTTATGCTTTGGATCCAAGCAGCCTGGGTTCCCAGAGGGACCAATTTCCAGAGGGACTCTTTCTTTCCCCCTCATGATTCAACTTGGCCACAAAACTGGGGCTGCCAATGCCCAGGTGGGCTCCTCTGGGGCTGGGAAGAGATGCCTGCAGGGACAGGAGTATTGGACTTCAGGTGAGACTGTTTGGTACAGGTGACACTCAGAAGGCCTGTGAGCACAGCCTCACGCTTTGGCGCGTTCTCTCAAGGGGATTTTCTAAGCTGACCCAGTGCACGTAGCTCGGACCACCCTCCTGGCCCTACAGGTACAGCCTGCAGCGCACACTCTTTTATCAGGGTTCTGAAATGGAGGGTTGCTCAGAGTGAACAATCAGTGACATTTACAGGCGGCATTTGCCTCTTACTCGACTTTCTTCCCCTACAAGGGAAGGGAGAAGTTAATTATGTAGTTGTGTAAATGGCACGATTATATGGAAAAACGCTGATGAGACATCTTTTAATAGGAGAAGGGGTGTCTCAGGGTGGGAGGGGGAAGATGGCTCTGGAGGAATGGGCTTCCAGAGAGTGGGAGAGGGTATTTCAGGCAGTGTAAACCCCAGAAGCTTTTCTTACAGGAACGTGAGTAGAGTGAGTGTGCGCCAGAGACGAGCCGCACCTGCAGAATTCCTGCTCCATGTGGATTTGGACAGCAGTGATTAGTGTCTGGTTACAGACTGCTGGAACCGTCGGAGTGCGGTATGACCGGCTGGGTAGGTGAGGCAGAAAGGCTGTGTGCTTTCAAAACCGAACTCAGAGAAATGACAGATGGACTGAGGATTCAGTCCAATAATTATATCAGTCCTGATACAGTGAAGTGACCAGACTGGTTTACAGCAGCCAGATGCGTGGATCAGCACAAGACAGAGTAGAGTGGGCCAAGGACCTGTATGGGTGCAGAGGGGATACGGGAGACCAAAGGTGGCAGAGGAGCAGCAGAATGAAAGCAGAGGACCAGGCCTGGGTAGACAGGCCTGGTGGCCGTTTCTCTGCCCTGCCTGGCCTTGGCTTCACTTGTGCCCTGGGAAGGCGGAATTGGTGATTAATGCCAGAACCACCTGGGGATTGCAGCATGCTCTTGTAGATTTAACAGTTATGGTTTTGACTAGAGGTCCAAAGCATGCGGTCATTTATAATCTTTCGGAGACAAAAGTTTGAATGGGACTCACTGCAAGGCTGGAGTGGACCGTGAGCCATGTGAACCATGCAGTCAGACATGGAGCTGAGCTGGCTGCCCACACCCACATCTCTGTGCAGTGTTGTACTCTGCTCTCATGACACTGACTCTCAAGGAGGAGGATGAAAATGTGTGTGTGTGTGAGACACAGAGAGAGAGAGAGAGAGAGAGACAGAGAGAGACAGAGAGACAGAGAGAAAAGGATCACTCACATTGCATTCTAAGTGAATGGCACCTTCTAGAATTGTAGAGTGCAAAACCTGCACAGCTGAACATATCAGCTCTGACTTAGCCAAAAAATAGGATTTTGAAAAAGATTTAAAGAGTAGACTATTGAGCCCAGGACTGGTTCAGCTCTGTGATGTGGAAGAGTCCGTCATATACTTTCCCATCATATACTTTGGGAAAATGGAAAAGGAATTTGGGAGGTTCTTGCAGAGAATTCGCCAACTAGCATGCAAACCTGTCTCTCATCAAGTGAGAGAGAAAACTCTAGTGAAAGTCAAAAAGGCTGTTAACCAGGGTGTGAAGAGAGGGCATCGAAAACATGAGCTCTTCTCAGAAATGTTATACAGGACAAAACCAGGAGCTTGTCCAAACATGTCTGCATTTGTGGATCTGTGGATTGCTGAAGGTTTCTAGGGATGTACTGTACTGCTATTTACAAAGTCCTACTGCTTGTAATATGTGTGCACATGAACAAATTCATTTGGTCTCAATCGTCTACTGTGGACTCACTTTATGTGCACTTATGTTACATGCTGACTTTAGAAATTAACCCCAATTTAAGATGCAACTTCATTGTCGCCTTCAGACTTCACCACAACGGAAAAATCTATTGACATGCATCAAAGTTCTAGTTAGAAGCTTAGTATAGAGACATAATGGTAGGAACTCTTTAGAGAAGCAGGTGCTCACTATACAACTTCCAATTACCTGTAGGAATGTGATGGTAGATTGCTTTGGGTAGTATTGACAGCTAAACAATATTAAGTCTTCCAGTCCATGAACATGGCATGTCATAACATTTGCTTAGATTTCCTTTAATTTCCTTCAGCAATGTTCTGTAGTTTTCTGTGTACAAGTGTTTTACCTCCTTCGTGAAACTTATTCCTAGGTATTTCATTCTTTTGGATGTTATTGTAGATGGAATTGTTTTCTTAATTTTATTTTCAGATTGTTCATTGCAGGTGTATTGAAACATAGCTGATTTTTGCGTGCTGATCTTGTACCTTGCAACTTTGCTGAATTTGTTTATTAGCTCTCGTAGCCTTTTTGGTGAAATCTTTGGGATTTTTAAAATGTAAGATCATGTCATCTGTGATTAAAAATAGTTTTACTTCTTCCTTCCCAATTTGGATGCTTTTTGTTTCTTTTTCTTGCCTAATTGCTCTAGATAGATCTTCCAGGAGGTACAAAAACACAACGTATCAAACCTTATGGGATACAATGAAGGCAGTGCTCAGAGGGAAATTTATAGCAGCAAATACCTACATTAAAAAGGAAAAAAAGATCTCATATGAATAACCTAACTTTAGCCCTCAAGGAACTAGAAAAAGAAGAGCAAACGAAAACCAAAGCTATTAGAAGGAAGGAAGTAATAAAGGTTAGAGCAGATATAAGTGAAATATAAAATAAAAAAGCAAGAGAGAGAATCAATGAAAGTAAAAATTGGTTCTTTCAAAAGACCAGCAAAATTGACAGACATTGAGCTAGACTGATGGAAAAAAGAAGATGCAAATAAATAAAATCAGAAGTGGAAATGAGGACATTACTACAAACCTTAAAAATGTAAAAAGATTGCAAGAGAATACAATGAACCATTGTATGCCAAAAAATTAGATAACCTAGATGAAATGGACAAATTCCTAGAAACACACAAATTATCAAAACTGACTCAAGAAAAAATAGATCTGAACAGGCCTGTAACAAGTCAAGATTGAATCAGTCATCAAAAAACATCCAACAAAGAAAATTCCAGGACCAGATGGTTTCACTGGTGAATTCTACCAAACATTTAAAGTGGAATTAACACCAATCCTTCTCAAACTCTTCCAAAAATAGAAGAGGAGGGAACACTTCCTAACTCCATTCTGTGAGGCCAGCATTACCCTGATACCAAAGCTAGATAAAGGCATCACATGAAAAGAAAATGACAGACTAAAACCCCTTATGAATATAGATGCAAAAATCCTCAACAAAATACTAGTGCCTGAACACCACAGCATGCTGAAGGGATTATACACCGTGACCTAGTGGGATTTATCCCAGGAATGCAAGAGTGGTTCAACATCAGAAAATCAACAATGTGATACACCACATCAATAGAACAAAGAGAAACACACATAACCATCTCAATTGATGCAGAAAAAGCATTTGATAAAATCTAACACCCTTTAATGATGAAAAACACTGAGAATACTAAAAGTAGAAAGGAACTTCCTCAACATGATAAAGGGCATTTATGAAAAGCCCACTGCTAACGTCATATTCAATGGTGAAGGACTGAAAGCTTTCCTCCTTAGATCAGTGACAAGACAAGGATGCCCGCTTCCAACCCTGCTAGTCAACATCTTTTCACATACCTGTTGGCCATTTGTATATTATCTTTGGAAAAATGTCTATTCAGGTCCTTTTCCCATTTTTTAATTGGGTTTTTTTTTTGCTGTTGATTTGTAAGAGTTCTGTACATATTTTAGATATTAACCCCTTCTCTGATAAATGGTCTACAAATATTTTCTGTCATTCCATAGGTTGCCTTTACATTTTGTTGATTGTTTCTTTTGCTCTGCAGAATTTTTTAGTTTGATGTAGCCCCACTTGTTTATTTTTGCTTTTTTATTGCTTGTGCTTTTGATGTCAGAGCGAAAAAATCATTGCCAAGACCAATGTCAAGGAGATTTTCCTCAATGTTTTCTTCCAGAAGTTTTATGGTCTCAGGTCTTAAGTTTAAGTCTTTAATCCATTTTGAGTTGATTTTTGTGTATTTTTGGGTATGGTGTAAGATAAGGGTTTTCCTATCACTTTAAAGTTGCATTTTTCTTGATTCAGTGTTTTCTTGATTGCTGTAAAGCTTTGACTATTTTCCAGAGTTCTGATAAAGCTGTTCTAACAGTTTCTGGTTGTGTTTTCAATGTTTCTGTGGAGGGACAGGCATTTGGAGTCATCTGCTCTGCCGTTTTGCTGATGTCACACCCCTTTCTTTATGAAGCTGTTCTGAACCCAACCAGAGAAAATGTCAACCTTCCTCGGGTCCCCTAGTGGTCTCTCCTTGTATTTTTCTAAGGGCTCCCAGTTTGCCTTATAAATAGATTACATTCTCATTATCCCTAGTAGAATGTCAATGACTTTAGAGATACATCTCGTTTTTTTTCAGAGCCTTGCACTGAACACTGTTCGTTAGGAGACTCTGAACACTTGCACTGAACACTCTCAGTAGGAGACATCTGGAAATGTTGGTCAATTAAATTGAGTATTACCCTTATCCTGGGCCTGGCAGTGACTGACTTTGTCCCCATACTGGCCTGGATACAGTTTCCTTAAAGCAACATGAAGCCTGGGGAAGGAATCGTTTGGTCTTATATCATAGGAGGAGGCAGGACAAAGGCTGCAGGGAGTTTTGTGATACCTTCCTTGTCCCCTCTCCCTGTCCTCTTCTGTTTCTCCCTGCAGAGTCTTCCTTTCCAGAGAAAGTTTGACTCAGAAGATTGTTGGGTGTTGGGCTCCGGCTGGGCCTGAGGCCCTCCACTTCCACAGTGATCCCAGCAGCACTTCTGCTGGCTTGGTGTCTGCGCCAGTAAGTTTGTTTAATGAACAAAAAGCATAATGACTTTAATTAGGTTTTAGTGTAAATAATGAACACAATTACAGAGCAGGCCCTTTTGTCACCCTCATGGAATTTATGGTTGTTTGAAAAGTCAACACCCACTTCTAGCCACTCCTATCCTTACTTCTTGGTCAACAGCATCCTCATTAATCAATGGGGTTGGCTTCTAATGCCAAAGTGGAAACTCTGAGCTGGCTTTTCCCAACGTGGAATGATAGCTCACCCTTCCTCACTTCCATGTCCATCTGGGGCTCTAGTCTTAGCCTAGATGCCCACACTGAGGGACTGTGTTTGAGAAAGCACTGGGTAGGGTGACTATAGGGCCAGTGATGTTGGAGGTGGTGGTCCATGTCATAAAAGAAAGGATGGAGAGTTCTGGCCCCCCATCCAGAGTCCAATTCCACCACATACTATAGTCCAGTTACTGTGCTGGGCACAGAGGCCCCAAAGCCTAGGGGAGCTCATAGCAGGCCAGGCTAGACCCATCCCAGCAAAGCCAAGGAGGATGCAGGCCAGAAGCCAGCGCCTGAGTAAGGTCTGGCATGGGCCAGTAGCCTAGGGCCTTCCACAGGCCACAGCAGAATCTACAACCATGTGGGCAACGATGCGAGGTGGGCCTTGTGGGGTGTTCTACTTCAACTCTAGAGCACTAGGGGAGGAGCTGAAGTTGCCTGTTAAGTTACCAAGTCTTCTCCATACTCCAAAGGCTGAGAGGACGGTTCCATCATTTGTAAAGTTCTGTTGCCTCTTAATATGGCTCTCATTTCCCTGTTGTCAACATTTTATTTGCTAGCTTAGCATCTCTGACTGAGCAGTGCCCTCTCCCCTAATCTCCCATCCCGTGGACTGGCACCCACATGGCCTGGAGATGCTGACAAAGGGCACAGTGCCCTGCTCCTTTGACCAACCACAGTGTAGGTTTCCTTGTCCAGCTCTGAGGAAGCTTCCTGAGGGCAGGGGCCTATGGCTTTATCTGAGTCTCTCAGGCACTGAGCAGTGATGGCCAAGTCCCCACTTCCCTGAGCACAGCCTTTACTGTCCCCATGAGAGAGCTAGCCACTTCCCCGAGCTCCTTATGGTGGTGCCCAAAGCAACTAGAGCCACCCAGCTCCCCTGGCCCAAGTCTCTTCTAGGAGGCTGAGGAGGGACTCTTTCTGCCTGTGGACACCAGGGTCTGGTTTCCGGCTCCCAACACACACTCTTTTCTTGGGAAGAAAGGAAATGTTCTGATGAGCTCCTGGTCCCCTTTTCCTGGCTGTCTCAAGACTGGCCCTGTGTATGAGGCTGGCCAGACTCGGGCTCCCTGGCATGCCCCATCCTCCCCAGAGCTGTGCTTTGGAGGGCACCCGCTGTGCACCCGATGGAGGAGCAGGCAGCACCCCAGTTGTGCTCAGAGGGTGGCAGAAGCCTAGGCTTCCCTGGGCCCCACGGTGGTGCTGCAGCCTGGCGGTCATCACCATCTCCCAGTTATTTATTGTCATAACATTAATCACGCTGAACTCACTTGGCATTAATGAGGACGTAATGTGTACTTGGACGGGAATTTTTATTGTAGTGCAGCATTAACTAACTGGCCTATTATTTAAAGTGTTACCAGACCTGGTATGTACAAATGGTTTACTTTGCAGTCTCCAAGTGTTGAAACTTTGTATGGTTTGTGTCAAGAAAATATGAATATGGAGCACAAAGGAGGCAGGGGCTGAAATAATGAGGGCCGTCCCCTGGCTGGCAGGAAGACAGCACACACTTGAGAAGGGGCGCCCACTGGACAGCCTGGGCAGCCCACCTCTGCCAGGCCTGTGCTGGTCTAATTCCTGCATCTGGGCCAGATGCAGGGCGTGAGAAACTCAGGGTGATTTTTAGGGGCTTTCTGAGTCAGCACCCTGGGGATGAAGAGACACAGAATCCCAGAGTTTAGAAGTGGTTTTACTTCCCAGGCTCAGGATCATGTGTCCCTGGGCTCTTCTCTCCATTGTTGGTCAGGGTCAGCTGCAGCCCTCGTCCCCCTGCACCTGCCCGTCCGCAGGTATCCACGCTTCTCTGCCATCAGCTCTGGCTCACACTGCCCACCTTCCTGAGCTTCATCCCCAAGGCGCTCCTCACTTCCCGGCCTTTGCATGTGCTGCTCCCTCTTTTAGTTAACGTCTATTCATCTTCTATGACTCAACTCAGGCAGCACCTCCTCCCTGAGGTCTCCTTGCTTCCCCCACATCAAAGGTGTGTTTAGATGCTCTTTCTCTGTGAACCCCTATTCTGGGCCATACCTTACAGGGGAAATCTCTAAGATGAGTATGACGTAATCCTGGCCAGTCTAGTGGGGAAGGCAAGCTACACACACACACACACACACACACACACACACCCATAGACAGCAGGGTTTGAGTGCTCTGACTGTCTCAGAGATAGAGCTGTGCAACGCACACAGCTGGAGAGAAGTCACCAAAAGAGCCCTTAGGGTAATAGTTACTCAGAAGAGGGAGAAACCAGTCGATGCTGGGCCTTGAAGAGGAGCCGGGAAATAGAAGTCCCTGTGAGGGTGTGTGCGAGGGGCACACCGAGATTGGGAAGAGGCCTGATGTGACCCCACCCGGTCCCAGCACGTCTACTTCATAGTTTACCAAGTGCTTTCACTTTATCTCCTTTGTTTGCCAAAGCAGCGTCACTAAGTAAGCAAGGAATACACTCTTGTCCCCACTTGACAAATGAAAACAACACAGAAACGCAGGTTCAGATGGGCTAGCTGATTGGCCATGGTCCCCAGCTAGTAAAGGGTAGAACTGCAATTTGAACCAGAACTGAGACTTCCTGCCACCATACAGGGATTGCTGAGTTAAAACTGAGTTTCAGATGTAAGTGTCATGCTGACAACTTTTTGCCCCACATTGACCAAGGTTGGTGTCCTGAATGAAAGGAATATTGCATTTGGGCGGAATGGCTCCATGAGAAGGTGAGAGATAAGGAGTCAGGTAATGCTAGCCTAATCTCTCACCTGTGCCCTGGACGCTGACGGCAAAACCCAGGGAGGGGCAGAGGACCATGCTCTCTTCGATGTGTGGTGTATCAGCAGAGCCTCCTTTAGAAGGACATGAATTCCAGTTGAGATATCCTTTGCACAGTGGGATACACAGCAGCCATTCAAACACTCACTAGCATCCAGGGGCAGGGGAAAGTCACAAGAGTAGAAGATCCAGTCATCAAGTGCATATAAAGTGTGTGGTGAGAGAGAGAATGAGGATTTTAAAGAAGAATTCACATGTAACAAGATTTCCCATCTGCTGCATTCTCCATTTCAAGTTACCATACATGAATAACTAAGGCTAATTAGAAGTAACAACCATGAGATCTGAGAACAATTGTGTTGGGGAGAGAAGGAAGGGAAGTGTGTGTAGCTGCAAAGACAAACACACCTTTGGCTCAATTAACACACCCACTGGTGATTTGTACCTACTTCACACTGTTGATCCATTCGTGTGTGTGTGTGTGTATAATGAATGTGTCCACAGCTCTGCTACTGGATTATCACCTGTGCTTCTATACTGTAACATTATAAAATATGGCCTTTGCATTTTTCCTTTTGATTTGGACTGACTCTGGATCTAGCATTCTGTTCATTACTTCCTGCTGCCCCTTAGAAGCAAAGGCGTAGACCATTGTTCTGACCCCTTGCATCAGCTGTGAGGCATTCCCAGGACCAGCTAAGCCCCCAACGTATGGAGTTGGGTGGGCTGGGGTTATGGCAGCCTGTCTCTGAGCAGATGGCTCTTGGATTGGCAGGAGGTAAAGATGTAGTCCAGTAAGGTCTGGCCCAATGGCAAGGACTGTTGACACTGGTCTGGAGAAGAGAGAAAAGGATCAGGCCTCACGGAGACACATCCGGGAGCTAGGCAGAAGGTCTAATCTTCATCAAAATTGGAGTCAGATGGAACAGGGCTCCAGTCCTTATGGAGTCTTCTCAGGAAACCAAGGTTAAGGTCTGGGCATGTTAGTTAGGGTAAGTAACTGACTATTATTATTAGTGCTTTATCCCCAAATCTCAGTGGCTTAATATAGTAGAAACCTTATTTCTCATCACACAAAGCCCAACATGATGTTCCTGGTATCTCTCCAGGTGGCATCAGACATGTTCATTTCGGGGCATTAACTCCTCTGTCCTGTGGTTTTGCCTTCCCCTAGGGCTGGGGATTGCTCTGCTGGGTTTTCCGTATCTGGCTGACAGATGGGGGAAAAGAGGGAGGATTACACATGGAAGGTTTTAATGGGCCAGGCCTAGAAGTGGAGCAGAGTACTTCTGCCCACATTCCACAGGCCAGCACTCAAACACATGGCCACTCCTAACTGCAAAGGAGCCTGGGGAGCAGAGTCTGTGTGCTCAAGAGGAAAAGGAAATGGGTTTTAGTACATCAGTCACTGCCATGCCTGGCATAGACTGCAAATAGTTAACTGCCATGTAGTGACACCCCTACTCTGTGCCAGGCACTATGCTAGTCTCTGTACATACAGTATTTGTATCCTGGTGGATGCTTGAAATCAGAGGCTTGCCCACTCCCACTGGATACTGGGCATAGGGCAGAATGAACTTACCTTTTGATGGGATAGAAGTCCTCTTACACAGCCTCAGCTGTTTCTCATCAGTTCAGGGCCTGGGCAAGGCCAACATGAAGTTGGTGGATTTTAGGACCACGGGTGCTTGTGGACTGATAGGATCTAGATGGGGGAGATAGGGGTCAGTGGGTCTGGCGTTGCTGGCCTTGAAACATTGCTGCCGGGCCAGCTTCTCACCAAGGCCCGCCTTCCAGGTTTACTAGTCCAACTGGGATGGGGTGGGTTTGGAATTTCACTGTAAAGAGTCATTGGCTGGACTCCAGCCACTCAGGTTGTCACCATGTGACAGTCTCTGAAGTCGTTTATTTGCTGTCTTTCCTCCTTCTGCTTCTCTGTTGCCTTTTTTCTCACCGTTTCTCTTGACTTCCTTTTATTTTCCTCCTAATTGGCATTGTGGACAAGGCCTGCTGGTAAGTTAAAAGTTTATCCAGGCTGACACTCTGTTTATAATTTATAATTTACATTCCAGCTTTTGCAAGGTCCTTCCACTTCTTGACCGTGGCCAGTGTGTTCTCTCTGCGTGCTTGGCATTGGATCGTAGAGTGAGGAAAGCAAAGGTCAGGTCTTCAATTGCTGGGATGTTGATGAAATCCGAGGTCTCAGTGTAACAGATGTGCAGACACCATATGAAGATGTTTACTCGTCTCCCACAAGTAGCAGCATCCTTACGATGTTCATGGAAATTCCCATGCCCGGGGGTTCGGGGCCTGCAGGACTGGGAGCTGGGTGATTTCCCCAGACTGCCACACACAGTCCCCTGATGGTGAACAGCCTCTTCCCCTATCCTTAATCTTGCCTTTGTTTAAGATGCCTCCAAATTACGATGGGGCTGGGGGCCAGAGTGCACACCCAGCCCTCTCTCCCGAGCTCTGTGCAACCTTGGGTAAGTCAGTTTCCCCCTTTGACCTCAGGTTCATTAACTGCGTAAGGAGATTGAGGAAGATATTATTTAAAGTTCCTTTCACCTCTGAAATCCAGAATCTTAATTTTAATCTATAATAGTCTTTGTGGCTCTCCTCTCTCACTGGGATGCTATGTGGGGAAGTGGAAAGAGTATGTTCTCTGAGCCTCAGTTTTCTTATCTTTAGAATGAGGATAAGGTCCATTACCATGTAGGGATTTGTGGGGATCAAGTGAGATGATTTACATGAAGTGTTTAACATGGTACTTGGCTTATGGGTGCTAGCAAGGGATATGTCTTCTCAGCCATTCACTCCAGGATTCAGTATGGTCTCTGGAAAAGCCCAGCCAACCCGCTGCATGGACAGAGATGTAGGAGATGGTTGATCAGGCATATGGGGCAGTGGCCCAAACTCTGGGACTTGAGCCACATTAAACCAAGGGCCCTGGGAGAAGGAGAGACGTTATCGCTGCAGCTAGCACCTGACTTTGTCCTTTGGAGCACAAGAGAAAACCCACAGAGGCCACAGAGAGGGCAGGCTCTCTTTGTAGAAATACATGTAAATGTGTTTATCATTAGGCCTTCCACGCCAATAATCCATATCTTCTCCTCTTTCCTTTGTTGCGTTTTTCTCTGGTGGCCAGAAGCCAGATAAAACACACTGTCTCCTAAGCTTCCACAGTCGATCCTGCCTCCCCAGCTGGAGTGTGGGCTGTGGGCAGTGGCCGCCTCTGCTGGCTCTGAATCTCCTCTCGAGGGCTCTGGCAGTTCAGGTGCTTTGTGAGGTCAAGGGGGGGCTTCTGGCTTGGCCCCGAGACCTGGTCAGCAGAACCCTCCAGTTATCCCTTCACCCAACACATCATGGCCTAGGGACAGACACTCCAAAGTGCCACTAGTCATACCTGTGCAAGGAAACCAAACAGAATGACAAAGAAGCCCCCAGATGCCAGCAGCCCAGACAGGCCATTGGTTTTCTGAGGACAGACGAGTTGGATCCAATCCACTTAGCTTGGCCCTGACAGTCTCTATGGGGAGGCCCGTCTTCCTTCTCCTATTTTTCCCCTGTTGTTCCACTATCCAAAATATTTGATCCCCTGTCCTGGAGCACCCGATCCCTGCCCACCTCTGGGTCTTGCACACATCGTTCCTGGTCCTGGAATGTAGATTTGTCTGTCCTTCACAAGCACCAATGCAGTGCTGGGCCTTTGCCAGTCACTTCATCAAGAAGGATGTCAATCCGCCTTCCCTCCTCCCTCTCCACTTTCCCAAGGCCCATCCTCCCTCTCGACGCTCAGCTCTGGCTGCGCCTGACCATGTTTTTCCTGACTATCCCAGTCTTGGTGGTCTTCAGACCTCCTCTGACCCTCAGAGCCAGGGTCAGCTGCTCCATCGCCTCCTCAAAAAGCCACCTGATACCGTTATTCATCACTTTCTGTACAAGAAACTGGCTTATTCTAGAGTCTCCACTCATTCAGCTTTTCTCCTTTAATGGCTTTTATTTTATTTTTTCCAATCACTACTTTCAATGAAACCATCTGGAATCTCCTTTTCACACAAAGTAGTGGCTCCCTTAACAATATCTAGTCCAGATGCCATAACTTTTTGGTTACATTTGGTAATTAGAACAATCTTATTTTGTGATTTAAAATTTATTCCTGATAAGTAATAAAGAAAAGAAAGCCTCTAGTCTCAAACTTGATTCACATTTCTTCTCCTTCTACCTAGCTATGCCCAGCCTCGCTATCTGGCTCCAGTGCCTTTGAAAGGGAATGTCTGTGTGTGTGACTGTGTGTATATGTGCATGTGTGTGTGAGTGCATGTATGTGTGAGCATGTGTGTGTGTGTGCATGCAAGGGTGGCAGTTAGTCTCTTGGATTTCTTGGGGTGGGGAGAAGAGACTCTAGAGAGGCCAAGCATCTTCCTCGCCTGGGTAAGGCGTGGTCTTCTAGGTTGGCTATAACTGCTCTTCTAGCTCATGAACTATAAGTTCCACAAGGAGAGGTGGTAGCTCCAGGGGGCCCTGCTGACCAGGGCTCATTGCAATGAGACCCCACTAGGCACTGGAGGTCCCTCCGGTATTTGGCCAGCCCTCTGGATCATTCCCGTGTAGTATTATTCAGGCTACATCACCCCGATTGTGTGTCTTTCTGCCTCCTACAGTGAGTTGTTCTTTTTTTTGAAGAAGAAGATTGGCCCTATTCTCTCTGTTGCCAATCTTCCTCTTTTTTTTCTTTTTTCTCTCCAGAGTTGTAGTTCTTCTATGTGGGATGCTGCCTCAGCATGGCTTGATGAGCGGTGAGTAGGTCCGTGCCCAGGATCCAAATGGGAGAACCCTGGGCTGCTGCAGCAGAGCACCCGAATTTAACCACTATGCCACCAGGCTGGCCCCTAGTGAGTGGTTCTTGAACTCAGCTACTCTCTGGAGCCACCCCCAGGGTAGTAGGCATCTTCTGTACCTCTTGGAACCTGGGGAGTCAGGCAGATAATTCTGTCCCCTGCTCTCCTTCTGGTGTTTTCCCACCGTACAAGTTCTCTACAGTTTTCTTTATCTTTGCTTAGGTAACAAAGGGGTAGGTCAATAAGTCTAAGGCCGAAGTAGACATCAAACAAGTGAATGAGATGCAGGTCTCCTGTTCTTGCAAACACCTCTGTCTTAGGTTCCTAACAAAGCACCACAAACCAGGTGTCTTACAACAGCAGAAATTTATTGTCTTACAGTTCTGGAGGCCATAAATCCAAAAGCAGGGTGTCGGCAGCATGCTCCCTCTGAAGGTGTTAGGGAAGGAGCTGTTCCAGGCCTCTCTCCTAACTTCTGGTAGTTCCTTGGCTCGTGGCAGCATAATTCCAGTCTTGACTTTGTGTTCTCCCATGTACATGTGTCTGTCTCCTCACATGGTGTTCTTTTTATGAGGATACCAGTCAGATTAGGGACCACCCAACTCCAGTGTGACCTCATCCTAACTAGTTATATCTGCAATGACCCTATTTCTGAATGAGGTCACGTTCTGAGGTACTAGAGGTTAGGATTTCAACATATGAATTTTTTTGGGAAACAATTCAACCCATAACAACTTCAAATCTTGACAAGTGATTCTTGGACTCTTCCTCTTCCCTTGCTTTGAGGGAGGGCACTAACATTGCACCTTAAATTCACAGACCACCCCATCTGTCTCGCCAATTCTCTTTTATGTTGACTGAGGCTGGTAGTTTGCAGTGGTAGAGCTGGTGCTGGTACCTTGAAGCAAAGAGTGAGGGGAGATGGTGACTCTCTGAATTTAGAACATGGGATGCTCAGCATCTTTTGTCCATCACTTTGGGCCTTAGCCACAGTTCCGAGTCAACAGGCAAAATCCCACACTCCATCCTGTTAATGCATATTTTGTTTTCTTAACAAAATTGTGACTCTTTCAAGGCAAAAGTAGTATCTAATGAGATACAGATGTGAGAGATCTGATCTCTGCCCTGAATTGCCCACAGTCTTGTGGGCACAGAGAAGTATAAACAAAATGACCACAGTAGAGTGCTGATAGAGCCACACTGTGGGGTCGGAAGAAATAGCACCAATACAGCTAATGTGAGAAATGCCCCCTTCCATCCCCAATTCTAGCCTTAAGGACACCGGGTCTCATCCTTCAGCATTCACACCTACTAGCAGCCATTGTCGTTTCAGTAAGGGGCCAGAGGAAATAAGCACCCCGGACCTTAGGAAGCAAACAACCCTTTTACAGTGTAACTGATGCTCTAGACAGTGCTTTGGGATTCATCACGGTGGGGTGAGTGCTCATTGTCCAGAGTGAGAATGGAAAAGTGTAGTGAGAGCCATGGGGGCTCCCTGGCAGTGCTGTTTAGAAGGGGTGCCCTGTGCAACCTCGTTCACCTCATCTGTCCCCGTAATGGGGAGTGTGTTTTTTCCTATTCTTGTTTTTCTCCTCCCCAAAGTCCCAGTACATAGTTGTATATTCTAGTTGTAGGTCCTTCTAGTTCTTCTATGTGAGCTGCTGCCACAGCATGGCTACTGACAGACGAGTGGTGTGGTTCTGTGCCCAGGAAATGAACCGGGCTGCCAAAGCGGAGCATGTGGAACTTTAACCATGAGGCCATCAGGGCTGGCTTTCCTGGGGGGAGTGTGTTTTGAATAGAAAGAGTGAGGAATGGGGAACAGAGGATTGGGGTCCTGGTGGGGGTGGTCTTCATCCACAGACCTCCCCTATGCAAGGCCATTTGGAAAGGGCACAGATTATCTTGAACTTTGTCCCCAAGCAGCAGTTTGGGCAACTAAGACCCCCCAGAATTCCCCAAGTTCGGTGCCCATAGGTGGAACAGAGCTCTAGCTTATGGAAATGTCATGCAAAGTGGCGGCTGCCACATCCCCTTTAGAGCTCAGGGCAGCAGCAGCAAGTCTTTGTGTGGTCCTACACTCTGTCTCAAGTCCCCTCTCCAGAGAAAATAGTCCTGGGTCCATTCAGGCCTTACATATCTCTTTAACAGAAGGTTGTTTTGATCTTCTCTCAGAAACTGGAATATAGGTCTGTGATGGCCTATATTCTGCCATACCTGTCATTCACTTTGCTGTCCCCACTTCTGCTCTTTGAAATAATCTTAAGAGATTCTAGAAAGCTTCTAAGACTTAGGGGAATGTTCACAGTTGTTTGTGCCTGAATAGCCTTGTTGCAGCAGTGGCTCCTCAGCTGGCTTCACCCCGGGTTTTGGCAGCTCCATTGCGGGGGGTGCATATTCTGAACACATATGTGCAAAGAAGGCACATAACTTCCACGTGTCCGACCCATCAGGAAATTTCAGAATTTGTTGTCAACAATATCGCAGAACATGTAGCTTCAGAAAAGATAGAGTATGGAGTAGAAGAAATACAGTAAACAAATTTAGGAGTTAGCCTCATTTTGCAAATGAGGTAACTGAAGCTTAAAGAAGTTGCTGTGGACTGAATCGTGTTGAAGCTGTAACCCTCAGTGTGGTGGAACTCAGAGATGGGCCCTTTGGGAGGTTGTTAGGTCACAAGGGCAGGGCCAGAGTCCCGTGGGATTAGTGTCCCTATAGGAAGACACCAGAGAATGTGAGTCCTCTCTCTGGGTGCACCCTCCTAGGCAAGGTCCCATAAGCACACGATGAGAAGGCGGCTGCCTGTAAACCAGGAGGAGAGCTCTCACTAGAAACTGACCATGCTGGCACCCCGATCTCAGACTTCCAGCCTCCAGAACTGTGAGAAAATAAACTTTTGTTATTCGCAAGTCACCCAGTTTATGGTATTTTGTTATGGCAGCCCAAACCGTCTAAGACAGAACTTAAGTATTCTCCAAGGTTACAAGGCTAGTAAGAGGCCAAGCTTGGAATAAAAACCCATTTCTAAGTCCAGTGCACTTGCCTCACATGGTGGCTTTTTGATGCATGTGTTCATTTAACCTCCCTACTCAAATGTTTATTGAGCACTTACTATGTGTAAGGACTTATGCACATACATTGCTTTCTCCTCCTTTTCTTTCCTTTTGTAGTTCTTGTCCTTTTTCTTTCCATCCTCCTTTTCTACCAACACCATTATGATAGTCATTATAACTCTTATAAATTAAATTCCAATGAAAATCCCTTAACAGCGCATATAAGAGGCATTGCATTATTCTGAACAACTAGTGTTTATTGCACATTCCTGGTGAGGTGGTTCAGGAGGAAGAAGGCACACCACTTTAGTTTCTAATGCAGCTTATACATTCCAGGAGGGGTTGAGGGCTTTGGGGCATATGAATAAATTCCATTCCCCCAACCACCTCAGGGCAGTGTTAAAATGATCATATCTCTAATAATATTAGCCCTGCTTTACTGAATCTCTTTACTGAGTACAGACAGCACTTTCCATTTATTTACAGGCACAGCTTGGAGATGTTGCATATTTGGTTCTAGATCGCTGCAACAAAATGAATATTACAATAAAGTGAGTCACAGGAATTTTTTTGTTTCACAGTGCATGTAAAAGTTATGTTTATGCTATACTGTAGTCTATTAAGTGTGCAATAGCATTATGTCTAAAAAATGTACATATCTTAATTAAGAAATACTTTATTGCTGAAAAATGCTAACCATCATCCGAGCCTTCAGCAAGTCATAATCTTTTTTGCTGGTGGAGGGTCTTGTAAAAAATGCAACATCTGTGAAGAGTAATAAAGCGAAACAGTAAAATGAAGTATGCCCCTGTTTTGATTCTCACGAAAATTTGTGAGGCAGGTATGGTTATTTCCAACACTGTAGATGTCCAAGCATCATTCTTGGGTTACTTTGTGCACCCATGAAGCCTGCTGTACAGTTGTCCCCCCCTTATCCACCATTTTGCTTTCTGCAGTTTCAGTTACTCATGGTCAACTCTAATCTGAAAGTATTAAATGGAAAATTCCAGAAATAAACAATTCATTAGTTTTAAATTGCATGCTGTTTTCAGTAGCATGAGGAAATCTCACCCTGTCCTGCTCTGTCCCACCTGGGACGTGAATCATCCCTTTGTCCAGCGTATCCACACTGTGTTCACTACCTGCCCATTAGTTACTTGGCCGTCTCAGTTATCAGTATATTGTTATAGTATATTGTTATAATTGTTCTATTTTATTATTAGTTATTGTTGTTAATCTCTTACTATGCCTAATTTATAAATTAAACTTATCATAGGTATGTATGTGTAGATAAAATACATAGTATATACAGAGTTCAGTACTATCCACGATTTCAGGCATCCACTGGGGGTCTTGGAACGTATCCCCTGCGGATAAGGGGGGACTACTCTATTTTCTGAATTCTGCAGAGATCCTCGGGGCAGTAAATTGGTTTGGTGGTTTAGCTGAATTGTTCCAACTTAACTGGAGCCAGTTAAAACTTAAAAGGAGCTGGTCAGTTTGGAAGGATTAAGGAATTATAGAGGATTAAAAAAAGTTCAGAAACCAGAAGCCCCCAAATGACACTGAGAAACAGGAGCCAGTGACCAGTTTCTACTCATTTTTCAAAGTGAGATGAAGACAAGCCTTTTATTAGCTTTTAATTTGATACCACTGTGGCTTCCCACACCAATCCAGGTTTCCCCTGCTTGTGACCTGGGAGGGCTTCTGATTGGAGAGGCAATCCTGAGAGGTGCTGAGGGATTTGGTCAAAAATATGGGGATACAGCATCAAACGCATGGGGATGCAGCATAAGCCCCTTTCTTGAGAGGTAGTTCTGGCTTTTCCCTGGTCCCCTAATGTGTCATATAGACTCTGTATGTGTGAGTGTGTGTGTGTGTGCGTATGTGTGTGTGTGTGTGTGTGTATGTTGTGTACTCTATATGCATATACCTGTGGGGATGTCATTTTAGTCTGGAGTAAAATTGCTTTTCTCAGATGATGAAAATGATAACTAATCATAAAGGGGATGATCTTGAGGCTATTTTTCCCAGCAGAAATTCTCTCCCAAGCCTTTACAGCATCTGTCTGTCCCACCAAGCCTTGTGTGTGACCCCAGGGCCTGCTTGTTTTGCCTTGTTTGGGCCTCTCCAGGTCTCCAGGAATTACTAAGGATCCACGCTCCCTGTCAGCTCTGGAGTGGGGCCAATCTCATGCCTTCCTTTCTGCTGTCTTCATTAATACTGGGCTCACGTCCCAGCATTCCTGAGAAATTGATAGAGACAGAACATCAATTGTAGTTTAGCTCTACAACAGGGAAACTCACGGTGACAGGCTGGGGGATTTTTTTGCCAAAGAAGTCGATGGGCCCTTTCCTGGAGCAGCCCAGTGTTGAGACGCTCTGGGCCTTCGTGAGGTCATAGCATGGGACACAAGACAAGAGCAACAAGCCGCTAATCTGCTAATTGCAGCCTGGCTAAGTGACATTACCTTTGTGTTTGGCTTTCTTGGACTTGATGAACGGCTATGTATGTGGAAGAGAACAAACCAAAGGTGTCTTCTCTCAGGCTGGGAGAAAGCTGGGGTGTGTGATTGAGAACTCACAAGACCCAGATGGTAGCCAGGCCGGGCAGACATGGGGCTGGAGAGGGTGGCCTGGGCAGTGCTGGATCTGGGTTGGCCCACTCTGATGGCTATCAGATTCTTCTATTGGTTTCCCACAGTGTCTGAGAAAATATGTAGCTGCTTTCTCCTGATTAGGCCTTCTGGGGTCCCCTTCTGTCAGGTGACAGACTCAGTGAGCAGGACTTGCCGGAGGGGGCAGTTCTGGGATGGGAACACGTGTGCCTTTGCACAACGGGCAGGGGAGAGACCCAGGTGCCTCTCTCCCAAACTCTCCTGCCCCTCCTCTATGTGCTCCACCTCGGCAAACACCATCTTGCTTCCCCATTCAGAAAGCGTGGAGCCTCCTTCCCCCTTCTCACTCCTATATCATGAAATGGCAATCCTCTTTCTCTTTAACGTCTCTTGAAGTTGTGCCCGTCTCTTCTTCCCCACTGGAACCTCCCTCATCCAGGCCACTGTCATCTTTCCCACATGCACCACAGCAGTAGCCTCCTGTGGTCTCTACTTCTAGTCTTGGCTGTTAATAATTGACTTTCTATCCTTTAGCCAGAGTCATCTTTTTAAAACTGCAAATCTGACTGTGTCACTTCCCTGCTTAAAGCCGTCAATGGTTCCCAATTGCCTTCTGGGTCCAGTCCAGACTTCTTTCCCTGACTGATAAGGGTGGCCTGGCCCAGCCTCTTATCTACCTTTCTAGCTCATCATGACCCACCCAGCCTGCACTGTCCCTTCCAGACACTGTGAACCTCTTATGATCCCTTGAATGTGCCAAGCTCTTGCTTCTAGGACTTTGTGTGTGCTTCTCCTCTGCCTCGGCCCCCTTTCTGTCTGCTCGTTGCTAACTCTGGCATTTTTATCTGGTCTCAGCTTAGATGTCACTTCCTTCGGGGTCTTCTCTGACTCCCTCTGTCTAGACCTGTCCTTCTCTGTGCTCCCACAGCATTCAATATACTCCCAAGCCATAGTATTGATCACGGTACATAGTAAAGGCCTATTTATGCAGTTGAAGACATTTTTTAAAATAGATGGTACAGAATTTCTTTTGAGGTAGAAATTGGATTTGTTTAGGAAAGTATCTTGATAAGCCACTTGGTTTAGAAGGTGGGACTTTGGGGCTTGGCTTAGCAGGAGACAAAGAAACCAAAGAGATTACTAAACTGTTGTGTATACGAACTGGATGAGAATAGAGGTGTCAGTGAGAACAGAATGAGGGAATGAGGTGGGGAGAGGATGGTTGATCAGCATGGTGGACTGGCCAAAAAATTTTCAAGACCAGAATAACTCATGTTCAATGAAAGTTGTAAGCATTGTGGAGATATAAACATCCTTCACCTCCCTAAACCCTTAGTAAAATTTACCCTATACACTAAGGACTTGTGAGGGTGTGTAGTATAAATCCAGAAAGGGAGGTGGGTTCATGTCTGTGTCTCTTCCCTGGTGGAAATAAGCAAACAGCCAAAACACACTAAGGAAAGAGTAAGAATTCAGAGGAGAAGGGACGTCACAGGTAGATGAACTAACATAAAGGTGTTAGCTTTCCTTGGAATACACAGGAACTTTGGAGAAGCCACTGGACTTTCCAAAATGTGTGGATCAGGGGTTAGGGCCAACTTTACTTAGGTTTACAAGGGAGGAGACCCCAGCCAGCACCTGGGTTCCAATCCTGTGTCTACTTCCCCACTCCTATGAAGGAGGCAGGTGTCCATGGCTCTATTCCCACATTGGACTCAAAAAATGGCTGTGGAATGAATCAAGGAAGGAAATACGATGAAAAATAAGAAGTAGTAGGTCTAATTTGCAGGAGCTGTTTAAGCTTTCAGAAATACTCTGAATAAAACTGAGGTCTCCGATCAAAAGGTCCTTGCAGGAGACTAGAATGGGGAGGCTCACAGGTCCCCTGCTGGCCGGGCTCCCTGTTTGTGCTGGAATTGCAGTTTATTCTCCCTCCAACCACATCCCACCCGAAAATGTAACTGGGCTTGATGGGCACTAGGATGCTGGCCCAGGGAGGAAGGCCTGGGGACTAGGCGGGAAGGCCTAGTGGAAGAACAGGGCTTGTCAAGTGTGTCTGTAGGATGCGTCTTTCTGAGCTTCCGGGTAAGGACTAGATGGCTGGAAACCAACATTGACTCATTTCTCTGCATGGTCCCTCCTCTCCAGGTATTCACTGTCCCTCTGGAAAGCAGGACATGGATGTGTAAACAGAGAAGGAGCCACACAGGCTAGGGTGGCATAATGAATGGGCCTTCTAGTGCTTGCACAAAGAGTGATTCTTTCTGATGCCTGTGAGTCCCACTTGGTTGTGGCACCTGCTGGAGCCAGATGGTGGAGCCTGGGACTGGCAATCACATACCTTCATGACTTCTACTTTCCCTGGTGAGTTAGTCTTGTTTTTATGTCTGCTACTCCTATTTTGTTTGTCTTAATTATTCATACTTTGTCCATATTTTGTTTCTCCTTTCAAAAAATAGGATTGTCTCCCAATATATTAGATTTTATTATTATTTAGATATCAGAGATATTGATAAAGCTGCTTTTGACTTTTTATGTGTGAAATTGATGGATTTTTCTTCACCTTTCCTCCAAATGCAATAACTGCTTTGTGGTGGTCTTAATGAATCACCTTTTACTGTACGATGGAGGCTATTTTTTCCCCTATTTTTTAGAAAGGGTCTGCCAGTGGAACAACCTGAATGAACTGGAATGTTCCCGCCAAGTGTAATTGCCCTGAGAATAACCTCATAGTTGATAGATTTAATCAGATCCCTCTTCTCAGTTCCCTGGAAATCTTCCTTCAATGCTTCTCCTAATCCTGATCCCTGGGGGTTTCACCCCCTCATAAGGCCAGTGGGGGAGTCGTTCTTTGGAAAGCTGGAGAGGGGACAGCTACCGTGAAGTGTTTGTCTTTCCCTCTCCAGGAAAGGTCACAGGAAAACCTTTGCTAAGAATAAGCTTCTTGGAAGGATACTTGGCAGGCCTTGGCCTGGGCACTTCAGTGAGGGCTGTACCCTCTGGGGGAGCTGGGGTGTCAGCAGCAGCCTCAGCCTTGGGGGGCCCAATGCCACTCCTCCCCACCCCCTACCAAGGGCTGCCCACCTTCTCTTGAGCCCAGGTGTGTGTTTCTCTTTAGGAATAGCTCTGGCACTGGGGGAGACTTCCTGCATCCTCTCTTTCTCTCCCATCTTCCTCCTTCTAGTGTATTTCTACCCTGCAGTAGGACAGCCCCCAATGTGGGCATCACTCCAGCAATTCTACCTGTTTCTAGATCCTCCCACAGTTCTCATGGTTCTTGGCTTCCTTGCCTTTGCTCATGCTCTTCCCTTGGCCTGGAATATCCTTTTCTCCCCTTTTCCCTGGCTGACTCCCCCTCTCCCTTGAAGACTCAGATCAGTTACCAGCTTTTTGGGAAGTCTTCCTTGGCCCCAGGTTGAGTTAGGTGTCTCCTCTGAGCGCCCATCTTGCCATGTACATACCTCCGTCCTAGCTCTGATTGCATTCTATTGAAATTTGAGTTTTGGTGGTCCTGACTCTGACCTTCCACATTGTCCCTTAGCATTCCCAGTTTGTTATTGACAAACATCCCCTTTGGGGTCCTGTCTCCCCAGGAAAATAGTAAGTGAATTGGTGGCCCAAGATCCAAGTATGTCTCCCTGATCCTCAGCTTGGTCCCTGGTAAGTGCAGGGATGTTTGGAATCCTTCCTACCTTGGACTGGTAGCCATGGGAGGCTGCTTAGGGGAAACGGGGCCCAGAGCTGCATGGAGGACGGGGATGAGGACTCCCAGAAGTGGAGTGAGTGGGCACTGGTATAGGGTGATTTCAGGTACCTTCCATCCAATACCATCTCTACCTGGAATTCTACCATTAGTGAATCTGTTCTCTCACAGAGCATCTTTGGGACAAGGGGAGAATCCCAGGATAGAAGTTCACACTATTGCTTTGGGGCTTGTCCACGGCTAGGAGAAAGTCTGCTAGGCTAGCAGGTAACAGGATAGTAGGGCGAGGAGAAGGCACGGAGAGACCCTTCCCAAATTCTCCACTTCTGTGCGAGCTGTTCCGGCTGTAGTAGGCTGGCAGAGAAAACTCAGAGAGGCCCAGGCCTCCCTCTGCCTCTGCTGGTGAAACCGGGACCATCCTTTCCAATCTAGAGAGGCCTCTGCAAAAGAAGTGCTCATTTGAAAGGTCCCCTGGAGCCACCCTTATGGGATCAAGATGCAGAAAATAGTTTAATGAGGACACCAGCCTGCAGGTGCACCTGTGCTAATTCTGTAGATAAAGGCACTAACCTGACAGCTCAGAGAGGAAGGAGCATTTAAGTCTCTTTTGGGAAACATCAGTCCTGCAGTCGGACAGAAGCACCTCACTGAAGCAGGAGGCAGACGGTGAAGGCATCCTTAGGATTCTGCCCCATCAGCCTGGCCGGTTAGCCTGCCCCATGACAGTCTCGGCAGCATCCCTGCGACCCAATGGTTGCTCCTCAGCAATCTAGGGCAGCAAGGAACCAAGAGGGTGGTGAGGAGACACCCATAGCGTGCAAGGATGGAAGAATAGGATAGAAATTCCCACACAGACAACTCAGACGGTGGATGGAGAGTCTAGCACAATAGCTTTTAGAGATTTTTGACTGTGACTCACAGTAAGAAATATATTTAAAATCCTATTCCATTGCATCCTGTGTATGTACATATGTATATGTATACTCATATATCACTGAAACAAATGTGTCATGAAACAATGTTTGCCTCTATTATGTATGATGCACTCGGAGCATTCTCTTCTATTCTTTCATTTAAAATTGCTTCTTGTGACCCACTACATTTATTTCATGAACCCACTGAGTTGCTTCCCACGGTTTGAAAAATGTGAGTCAGGCACATGGATAAGGTGGGATGGAGAGCAGGCAAGGTCTTGCCCTCTGTATCTGCTCAGTGGGAAAACAGTCAGACCCCTCGTAGGTTTGCTGTAAAATTTAAATGAGATAATCTGTGTAAAGCTTAACACACGGCTTGACATACATAAGCATTCAGTAACCATTAGAGACGATGATGATGAAGATACTGATTTCTGTCTTCTTAGATTGTAAATGCACGCTGCTGTCCCCGTGGCTCTATTCTCCTTTCTTACACCCATCACTGCTGGAGTAGGGCTGTCAACCACGTTTATAACTGTTTGAGAGCTGTAGCTCCTCAAAGCAGTGAGATGCACGTTGAGAAGGGGCGGGTGAGGAATCAGAGCTTTGCAAGGAGGCCACAGTCAAGGTTGAGACCCGGATTAGTGTTGCCTGAGATGTATTTTCAGCACGGAAAGATTTCCTTGTATTTCTCATGATAGATGCATGCGTGGAGATGAGAGAGTAAGACAGAGAAGCGGAAAAGACTACAGTCAGAAATGGCAGAGAAAAAGGTCGTAGACTTGGAAGAGGCCACCTGGAAAATAATGGGGGATGGGAAGTCCGAGCAGGTGGGAACCACCAGATTGCTCCAGGTTTTCAGCGAGGCTAGGTGTTCATTCTTGGCTTTTTTGTGCAGTGGGGAGCTCTGTCTCCCTTCCCCACCCTGCTCCTCTCTTCCTCACCTATGACATCCTGCGGTTGTAATGGGAGGGAGGAGAGAGCAAGGGAGCAGTGGGCCATGGATTGCCTGGCCCCGAGCTGCTAGGGCTGGAAGTGGACAGGCCCAGGCCTGATGCCTGGAAAGGGACCTCTCAGGCCTGCAGGGGAGAGATTGGTCACCTGGCTTGGGGCTGAGCATCCAGACCCACTTTGGACACAGCTGAGAGAAATCCTCTTTGGCAGACTTCGGCTTGCGCACTCAGTCCTATGTGGATTTGGCGCGTTATGAAGACAGTTGGCTCCTCTGCCCTTTATCCTTTTTTTGTTCCACATTGCGCAGAGGCTTCTTCTGGCTTCCCTCTTTTCCCTAAAGTGAGCCCGGGATGTTGGTGTCAGAGTGGAGCAATGCCAGCTGAGCCTGGGGGAAGGGGGAGGGCAGGGAGAAGTCTGGGCCTCTGGGAGAACTAGGCCTTTAGGGGTGTCAGGTGGTCTGCTCCAGACAACTATCAATCCTTGCAGGTTGGACCTGGCCCCTTAAGCTGCTGAGAGTGAGTCTAGAGGATACCGAGCTCATTACTGGTACAAATGTAGCCAGCGATTCTGAGAGGGCAGTCAGGGCCTGAGTGGCTCTTCTCGGTTCTCCTGCTCCCTGTGGTTGGGTGCCCCTGCTTTTCTCTGTTGTGCCCCATCCCTCAGGGCATTGCGCAGTGACAGCTCCCTCTGGCTTGGGACACCCAGCTGAGGCCCCACCGGTGCCCATGCAGCTGGCTGGACAGTGCTTCATGCTCCACTTCACCCGCGGCCAGACGGCCTGGTGGGGGCTTGCCGCTGCCATGAATAACATTTTGCTAATGTGGAAGCCCAGAGAAATTTTCTTTTGTTAGGCTTTGGTCTCTCCCTAAGATCTCCCTCTTTTCCACTCTGAAAATAGCCTCCTAGCACAGTTGCTATATTTGAGTTGCACACTCATGCTCAAGCACAGCGCCCTGCCTCTGCGGACGAGCACCCAGAGCATGACTCGACCAAGTGAAAATTGGTCCTGCGTCTTCTCATTCTGTCTCTCTGTCTCTCTCTGAAGACCCTTGCCATTTCTTACCTGAAAGAGCAAATGAACAGTTTCCACTTTGTAGATCATCTTTGCTTTGTCCTACCCATGCCATGCCTAGTGGGGAGAGCCGCAGACGGGCCGGGCCCAGGCCTCGTTCTCTGGGCTTCCTCTGGCGCCTCTGGGAGAGCCAGTTGTACCAAGAGGAAAGGCCTTAGGGAAAGGGGCCTCCTCTTGCCTGAGGGCTCAGGGGAGACCTCCCGGAAGAGGGCCACCTGGTGACCGTCCTTGAGGTGGGGGTGTTGCTATGGTGGAAAGGAGCTGGGTGTGTTCGGGCTGTGCCTGGTCCAGCAGGGGAAAAGCTGGAGCAGCCCAGATGGGGAGTTTGAGCCATGACTAAAGCCCCACTAAGTCTTTGCCTTTGGGAGCTAAGGGAGCCTGCACCTTAGCACCCCTCAAGGTGGGTGGGTGGCGAGGAGTTGGGATGTGGGGTCGGCCTGGCACAAGAAGGGCACAAGCAGTCTTTTCAATTGGCTCATGGGTCTGGCTGGGGCCTGGGGTGGAGGCAGCGTCCACTGGAGGGCACTGCAGCACCACCTTGGGCCACCTCCACAGCCCCTCTGCCCTGGGAGTGGAACATCAACTTCCTGAAGTGCATGGTGGCTCTAGAGGGAGCCAGAGATCCGCCAGGTTCTGCCGGCCTGGGGGTTATCACCTGTGGGGCCGGAGCATCCGACAGTGTGCTCCCACTCCCTCCCTCTCTCTCACCCCTTCATTCACATGCATGCACACAGACCCACGTGTTCCCCATCACTCACATTCATAATGCACAAACCGTATATCCATATACACACGTTCATGACCACACACGTAGATACATCGTAGTCACACATTCTCACACGCTCTTGGTCACAGTCACGCGGACTCACACTCATTTCACACACACCCCACTCGGTCACACACACACACACACACACACACACACACACACACACACACACTCTCCTCCCATTGCCAGTTCCAGCCATGTGCCTCACACATGCAGGAGGGCCTGGAGCAGCTGTTTGTGCGGTGGGGCTGATGTAATGTCAAGAAATTTCGTGTTCTATTTAAAATGACACCTGTAAAAATAATCTTCAATTTGTAATTTAAATACTGTAATACTCAATTACGTGGACTGACAGGAAGTGTCCCAGTGGCTTTGGAGAACAACATTCTTGTGCCCCTCCTCCTGTGCACTGGGGACGAGATGGGGACGAGGTGGGGACAAGCCCGGGCCTCCTTCCTGAGTGAGGTTGCTGAGCCGGGTGCCTAGCGGCTTCCACACCCCGAGCGAGTGCCCGCGGCTGCCTGCGCCCGCCATCCACACGTCCATCTGTCTCCCCCTCCCAGGCTGCTTCCCGTAAGAGCAACTCCTGTGGGTTTACCCAGGCGGCCAAAAGACACAGTTTCCACCCTGGGGGAGAAAGGGAGGCTCTTCTAAGACTGTCTGTGTCCCTGGGCCCAGGACACAATCCCCCCTTTTCTCCCTGCCCCACAGCCTCGGACCCGCAGCACAGTCTGTAGTTTCCAGCCCTGCAGCGAAGAGCCCCTCATCCAAAGACCCTCAGCATCACTGCCCAAAGCCTGCGACTTCACTCCATCTCACAGCCGTGGCCCCTTCGCCACATGGCACAAACAGCACCGCCTACCAAACAGCACTTTAACCCACAGCCCCACAGCCCACAACTCCCCACATAGCCCCTTAGCACGCAGTGTCCCAGCCCCCAGCCCAAAGCCCGCAGATCCACAGCCTCTTCCCCCAGCCACGACACAGCTCACAGCCTGGGCTGCAGACCCACAGAGCCCACGGCCTCTGGACATTGGCTTGTGGCTGTCCTCCACGCACCTTACGCTGAGCGCGTCCCAAGCTGAGCATGTCACTTTTCTCTCAGACCTGCGCCTTACTCCCTTTTCCTCTCTCTCTCTGTGAGTGACTGCTGCCCCTTGCACCCCCAGAGGAGCATGCCAGAAAACAGGCCATTGTTCTGGACTTCCCCAGATCCTTTGCCACCCTGAACCCCGAGTCCCTCGGTTTCCAAGCCCTGTCCCTTCTCCCCTTAAATGTCTCTGCAATCTGATTCTATCCAATTCTCTCCTTCAGTCTCGGGCTGGGATCACTTGTTCCTCTTCAATGGCCTCCTTGCCTCCAATTCATTTGCTTTACGATGGAGGCAGAAGAACTGTCCGATAGAACTTTCTGGATGATGGAAATGTTCCAGATCTACACTGACCAATACAGTAGCCACTAGCCACGGGTGGCTATTGGGCACTTGAAATGTGGCTAGTGCCACTGAGGTGCTGCATTTTACATTGTATTTAATTTAAATAGTCGTCTGTGGCCAGTGGCTGCCACACTGGACAGCACTGCTCTCAAGCGTGAATCTGACGATGCCATGCCTCTGCCTCCACGCCCTCGCATTGCTCTGAGAAGAAAATTTAACCCCACAGTACCACCTATGTGGCCCTGCCCATGTGTCCATTCTCGCACCTCACAGCTTGCTCTCTGCTTCCTGTGCTCCAGCCTACTTGACTCCCCGAAGTTTCCGGAACCTGAGTGCTGTGCTTTTGCGCACTGTTTGGACTCACAATGTTTCCTCTGCCTGGAAACCCTCCCTCGCATTTGTCCTCAGGACTCAGTGTGGGCCTTGCCTACCCTGGGCACCTGCCCCATTCCCCCAGGCTGACCCAGGTCCAGCTTTGTGCTCCCACAGCATCTGCTGTGGCCCTTAGCACCCTGCAGTATAGTCTCCTGTGTCCATAGCGCTTTCCTCCCCTCCTGGATGGTGACCTCCGTGAGGTGAGAACTGTCTTCGCCCATGGCTGTGTCCCTGCGGCCTGCCTCAGCACCTCGCACACAGGTGCTCAGCTGGTGTTGGTTGAATCATTAAATGGAAAGACGAGGCTGCCCAGACACCACTCGTGGCTTCCTCAGCAGTGTGTGTCCTGGGAAGCAGCTGAGACAGATGCAAAGTAGGGACGTTTCTGGATTCTTGGGGTCTCCTCTCCTGATGGCCTCACTTTGCCAGCAAAGGGAGGTCATGCCTTTTGATTGACAGCCCACTGTTTCCTCTTCCATTTTTACTCCCCTTCCCTGCCCCCAGCCTTGCCCAGAAGACAGAGTTGTGTCAGCACGTGCCCTTGGATGCCATTCTGGGCTGCAATTCCAAAGACTTACTTCTGGGGTTATTTGGGTCTTAATGTACCACCTCTCCTCCCCACTGCCCACATCGGTCATCCCCAGTGATACCACTTCTACCAGGCTCAACAAGTAGCCCAAGCATCAGGGAATATTCCTAGGCCCCTGCTGGCCTATCCAGTATATGAGGATGGACCTTGGCTGTCCTTGGCTGGCTGTGCCCTCACTTATGTCTCCTGCAGACCAGAAGGTGGAAAAGAAGGATGACGTTCCTGGAGGTTGGTGGAGAACGTGGGGGATGCAGGCTGCTGAGCAAGAGGCCCCAGGCTGCAGACTCTGCCCAGCTTCTGAGAGTGCAGTGTCCCCTGTGGTTGGCTGGGGTTTCTAAGCTGATTTTAGGGTCAAGATGTGGTGAGAATGCCAGCACACCACAGCCCTGGCATGTGGGCTTTGAACTCAGACAGTCCTGGACTCAGGCCACAGCTCTGAGCACAGCGTCTGGCTCAGAGTGGGGGCTTGGTATATGGCAGTATCTCTTAATGTTTGCATGAACTCTTTCAGAAAAGTCTGAGCCTATGTGTATGGTTTTTATCTGGCCAACCCAAAAGTTCTGCTACTTTCCTTTGGTAAAAGAGGCAGGAGTGGGGGAGGCAGGAGAAGGGGAACCCCTTCCATAGTAAGGATGATAACGACTCCCAATTACCGAATGCAGACTCTGTAGCAGATATTCTCCTAAAAGCTGCACGGACATTTTTCTAATCTTTGCTGCAAATTTTAAGGGAGATATTTACATTCCCATTCTACAGATGTGGAAGCTGGCTCAGAGAAATAGAGTCACTTTCCCAATTCACACAATTAGAGTGTGTTGGAGCCAGAACTGTAACACAGGCTGTTCTCCTTATAAAATACAAATACCCAGAGGCTGTGAGATGGATGAACGCTGAGCGCTGCAAGGGTGAGCAGCATCTCAGAGCTCCAAGTGCTTCCACATTCCTGTTCTGGGAAGCCCACATCATCCCCTGCGGCGGGCAGGGTGGGGATTGTTATTCCCGCCTCACAGAGGGAGAATCAAATCTCAGAGGCAAGAGGGTCTCTCGAGTAGGACTTAACATTTTGAAAGTCATGGGGCACCTCCTGGGTCACTGAAAGTCAGATTCTGTCCAGGAAAATGAGTGGTGGATGGAGGTCAAGCCCCTCCTTGGCTGTGGGTGCCTTGGGGTTCCTTCCCTCCCACCTCCTTGTCCTCTTTCTTTTCATAGCACACTCAGCAGGAGAAATGCTTTTTGGACATTGTCTTTTGGAATTCTGCATTTTTTCCTTCTTCACACCAGACCCGGCATCTCTAGGACTTGGTTTTTCTTGGAAGGGCTGCCTGTGAGAATGGGCTTTTGTTTGGATTTCTCTCTCCCTGGAGGGGTAGGTGGGGGAGCTGGGAGCCAGCAGGTCCAGGGCTCCCCTCCCCTCCTCCTGTGGTCTCTCCAGCTCTGTGGACAAGGCCCCAGGAGAAGAGCTGGAACCTTTTCAGGGCGGAAAGGCAGGAGGAGGGCCGCTTGGTGAGGACTCTGGGCAGTATGCTGGAGTTTGGTTCCTTCTCACCTGGAGGACTGATTCTGGAAGCTTTATGTCCAGGCTACTTTGGGCAAGTGGTACTGTTCTGGTGGGTTCCTTGAGACCCAAATATTTATGCACTGCCACACATCAGAGACCCAGGGCAGCAGAGGAGGGGCCCCTGCTTCTGTGTATGTGTATGTGTGTGCAAAGTACAGTTGACAAGGCCTAGAAGTGGCTTCAATCACTGGGAAGCTAGGCAAGTGGGAAATATCAAAAGGGTGCTTTTTCCTTACATTCTTTTGTGTGTGTGTGTGTGTGGAAGACCAGCCCTGAGCTAACATCCATTGCCAATCCTCCCCTTTTTGCTGAGGAAGACTGGCCCTGGGCTAACATCCGTGCCCATCTTCCTCCACTTTATATGGGACGCTGCCACGGCATGGCTGACAAGCAGTATGTTGGCAGGGGCCTGGGATCCGAACCCATAAACCCTGGGCTGCCAAAGCACGAACTAAACTGCTGGGCCACCAGGCCAGCCCCACCATACATTCTTTCTTGAGGGAGGAGATGCATCCTATTTATGGCCACATCCCCAGCCCCTAGCCTGAGGTCTGGTATGTGGAAGGTGTTTTACAAATAATTATTAAGTGAATGAATTCTTCTTTTTCAAAAAAAATTGAGGTATAATTACATACTATAAAATATACAAAACTTAAGTGTACAGTTCAATGGATTTTAACAAATGTCTATGCCCATTACCCAAAACCCCCATCAAGATATAAAGCATTTTCATCACCTGAGAAAGTTTCCTATGCCCCTTTCCTGTATGTCCTCCTCCCCCAAGGAAAAAACCACTATTCTGAATACTATCCTCACAGTTTCGTTTTGGCTGTTCTTGGAATTCATGGAAAAATTGGATCAAACAATACAAACTCTTTTTTTCCTGGCTCCTTTATTTAGCTGATCATAATGTTTTCAAGATTTATTCCTATTTTTGCGTGTACCAGTAGTCCATTCTTCTTTATTGTTGCGTACTATTCCATTGTGTGAGTCTACCTCAATTTGTTTATCCATTTTCCTTTTGATGGACATTTGGGTTGTTTCCAGTTTGGAGTTTTTATGAAAAATGCTGCTGAGAGCATTCACATATAAATCTTTTTGTGGACTTATGTTTTCATTTTTTTTGAGTAATTACATAGGAGTGAAATTGCTGGATCATAAGGTATGTGTATGTTTAACTTTATGAGAACTTGCTAAACGGTTTTCCAAAGTGATTGTACCATTTTACACATAGTTATACCATTTTACAATTCCACCAGCAAAATTTGAGAGATCCATCTGTTCTGCATCCTCTCCACCATTTGGTATTGAGAGTCTTGTTAATTTTAGCGGTTCTAGTGGGTGTGTAGTTGTAACTTACTATAGTTTTAATTTCCATTTCCCTGATTACTAATGATGTTGAACCTCTTTTTATATGTTTATTGTCCATGTGGGTTTCTCTTTGGTAAAGCATCTAGATCTTTTTCCATGTTAGGCTGTCTTAAAAATTGATTTACAGGACTTTTAAAACATAATTTTGATTCTAGTTCTTTGTTGGACATACGTATCTTCTCAGGCCTTGCCTTTCCATTTTTTTATGTCTTAATGAGCAGAAGTCCAATTTATCAATTTTTTCTATGGTTAGTGTTTTTTGTGCTCTGTCTAGGAAAAATTTGCCTACTGCTCGGTTCTAAATACATTTTCCTATGTTTTCTCTATGGTTTTAAGTTTTACATTTAGGTTTGTAAAAAAAATTTGAGTTAATTTTGGCATATGGTCTGAGGTGTGGGTTAAAGTTCTTTTGAAAGACTTTCTGATGGAGGAATCCTGTAGACAAGCATTCGCTGAGCACCTCTGCTACAGGAAGCAGGCTGGTCGCTGGCATCTTCACCAAGGGCAGCCCGAAGAACAGCTGTCCTTGGCAGCCTCTGCGGGGTTAGATAATTTTTACCTCGTGGGAGCACTTCATAGGTGATAATTGAATAATTAGTTGTTACCTGAGGTCATGGTTGGCTCAAATGGCAACTTGTAGGAATTTAGAAGAGGGAGGGTCTTCTGCGGGTCAAGGAGGGCTCCTTGGAGAAGGTTCTTGAGATGGGCTTTGAAGAATGGAGAGGATTTTGCGGTGCTAAATGTAGGAAGTAAACTCAAATAAAATCAGCAGTACTATGCCTCTGTCTCTAGCCTGGGAAAGGGGTGTGTGTGTGTGTGTGTGTGTGTGTGTGTGTGTGTGTGTGTGTCTATACACGTATATCTATACACATATATCTATATCTAAATCTAATCTATATTGAAATCTATATCTGTATATCTAAATAAAAATCTATATGTATTTCTATATCTGAATCTATATCTATGTCTAAGTCTCTCTCTCTTTCTCTCTATCTCTAAGCTACACATCTCTCTCTAGAAATCTCTGGGTTTAGGAGTAACTAACAGACTCAAACTTTCATGGAGCTGGATGGCATACTAGGGCTGGGCACGGGACAGGTCTTCCAACCTGCGGGCAGCTCTGTCACACTCTTCCTATCTAAGCTGTAGACCTGTAGATCAGCGCTGAGCAGGCTCTCAGAAATCACCCAGGCCAAGCCTATCATTACAAAGACATGGGCAACGGGCCCACAGAGGGGGAGGGACTTGTCCCTGTGTCCTGTAGTAGGTCATGAGCAGAGCTAGGAGCACAGCTCACATTGCCTGGTTCTGGGGCCTGAACTCTCTCCATTTACCACCTCCCACTGTCTGAGAGCCAGGGAGCCCTTCTGCTCTCTGCACTTCGGAGCTCTTGCAACGCTCCTTGATGCTGTTGCCATTTGTGAGTGCTCTGTGGGGGAAGAGAGAAACGGGGCCTCAGCCCTGCTAACCTCCCTCTGTAGACTTGAATGTTAAGCCATCAGAGCCTCTCTCTTCTCTCCTTCTAATGACTCAGGAGCTGTTTGAGGACAGGAGCTGTGTTTCAGTGACCTTGGCATCCCCATATTTTGTGAATCAACAGCTCGACCATGCTCTGCACGCCGCAGAACCACCCGGCTGCTGAAGTTCTGCTTCAGTCGGAAACACTCCGGTCAACACATCAGTCTGAGCCCAGCCAACAGCTCTACCAAACAAACTTCTCAGGTTAAGGAACTTCTGCTTTTCTGGTGGCTTTGATGTTTTCTGTCTTCTTGTTTTCTTTTGAAGAACCAATCCAGCTCTCCATCCTGAGATCTGTGCTTTGTTACTGATGCACATTCGTGCAACCCTCTTTGAGGCCCAACTTGGTTTGGTCCTGATAGCATGCTGGGGGTTCCTGCCTGCAACATAGACCCCACCAAAACATAGTAAAGGGAAGCTGGTTTGTCCCGGAGAGCACAGATGTTTCACAAGCAGGGCACTTGGTGTTCAGTTGTCAGTTGACTCTGAAGAAGTCGAGAGAGGGGGGCCCAGGTCTAGGAGAGACAGAGGACAGTGTTTCCTGGCTTGAGCTCTTGGCCCAGGGCAAGTCTGGAGTCCTCTGGCTTCTCTTTTGGGTTTCCGTGGCCACACCCCTCAACCCCCAGAACTGAAGTGTCCCCAGGGAGCCCTGAGCGTGACTCTATCGCTCCATCGTTGGCAGCAAGTGCTTCTGGATCTGCTGGCACTGGAGCTGTGAGATTCCCACAACTCAGCATGCCCTGGAGGGAAAGGACCCGTCTGAGCACGCTGTTCTTCTTCTTGGAGCCTGAGTGTCCCTTGAAATTAGATTCCCTTTGTTTATTTTCTCATAGCCTTAGTGATGGGTTCCTGCTGACTTGGAGAGAAGCTATGTATCCTGTGGAGGAGGCAGTGAATAGCTGTTTTTTTAAGCCAAATTTGGGGAAGTCTCCATGGCCCCCGAGCTGTCCTGGGGGCCTGGGCAGAGCTCAGCTCGGTCTATTGCTGGAACTCATTCGCCACTGGGGAGGGCTCAGGACAGGAGGGTGAGCCCTGCAGTGTTGGCCATGGTAACAGGGCCTGGGAGCCGAGAACAGAGCTTGGTCTCCACCATGGCTCCATGGCCTGCCCTCTGGAAGCCAGTTGGAACCATCCACTGGTCTGGTCCACACGCCGACATCTAACTTAGGCTCTGTTGGCATGTCTCTGCTGGAGTGCTGCTCTCCCTCTCAGCCCTTTTTATCATTCAGACCTCACTCATGTCAACTCTTCTAGAATGTCTTCTCTGACTTCCTCTGCTCAATTTAATTCAACTCTGCAATCCTACCATGGCCTTATTATATGCTAGTCTCCTGGTCTCTCTCTACTTTGGCCACCAGCAATATCTTCCCTTCATTTTCCCCAGCTGACCTCCTACTTTTCTGTGATGAGTTATTGTTGCTCTCCAGTGACAGTAGGGTCTGTGGGGGTGGGGGCCATGCCTTACCCAGCCCTGATTGCCCCAGGCACTTAGCATATGGACAGTTCAAGGGCCACCCTCACCATAAAGGTTCCTGTTGCTTCCAGGTCAAAGGGATTGCTCTGTCCTTTGTGCCTGCAGCATTCTCTGCATGGATGTCTCTCTTAGCACTCATACACTAGGACACTTGTTGTTCACAGGTTTCTTTCCTTCTAATAACTTATGAGCTATTTGAGGACAGAGACTGTATTTTAGTTTTGTGTGTGTGAGAAAGACTAGCCCTGAGCTAACATCCATTGCCAATCGTCCTCTTTTTTTTTTTTTTTTTTGCTGAGGAAGACTGGCCCTGGGCTAACATCCATGCCATCTTCCTCTACTTTATATGGGACGTTGCCACAGCATGGCTTGACAAGTGGTGCGTCGGTCCGAGCCCGGGATCTGAACCTGTGAACCCTGGGCCACCAGAAGCAGAGTGCGTGAACTTAACCACTACACCCCAGGCTGGCCTCCAGAGGCTGCATTTTAAATCATCTGAGCATCCCTGTATTTGATGAACTGACAGATCAAACCATATTCCACATGCATAGGAACCACCAGGCTGCAGAAGTTCTGCTTCAATGGAGGAACTCTCAGGCCAACACATCACTCTGAGCCCAGCCAGCTGTGCCACCAAACAGACTCCACTGGCTGGAGTAGCAAGTAGTACAGAATTTGCTCCTGTCTGTTAGGGTCTGGCCAAGCTCTGCTCCTTTTGGGAAGCATGAGGGAACTCTTCCAGGTGGAGCAGAAACAAATGTACCTACCAAAAGCTGCTTTGTGAGCCTTCCAGGGCATCCACGTCCTGCCGTGCTACCTGGGTTGTGGGGAGCGTTGAAGTAGGAGATAGATGTGCAGGTGCCCAGCCTGGTGTGTGACACATGGTAGGTGCTTAATGAATGCTGCTTCCCTTTGGATCTATCTTGATGAAATTAAATGAGGACAGAGGGCCATTGCACCTTGTGGGTTATGATTTAGATTTGAGGCAAGCAGTGAAATGTTGTCTATTTTAGAAAACTAATCTAATCATAGGGTTTGGAGGGGTCTGGAGTTTGTGAATTTTCTTCCCTTGGTAGCTCTCTGTTCTCCCTCCTCTGGTCCTAGGATGTCCCACTTAAGCCCTGGACCATGTGGTCTGGGCGAGTCTTGCCTCCCTATCTGGGCTGTGAGCTCCTGAAGGCTGAGACCCTGGCCAATTTGTCCTGGCCCAGGATAGTGTCTTTGACAAGTATGGGACAAGGATCACTGAGATCTATGAGCTATCTGACATCCCTAAGTTTCTCTTCCTATGTTTCCATCAGTTAGGAGCCTCCAAAAGCCCAGATGAGAGAGTGAGGTGCTGGAAGAGGGGGAGGCAGGAGTGGGTGGGAATGAAGGCGGCATCACTGTACTCCCATGGGGCAGTGGCACCTCAGGTCAGCCTGAGGAGCATTCTGGTTGGCTCCTGGACACAGAGCAGTGGCCTGGAGGGCCTTGCCCACGTGGGTGATGAGGAGCTTCCCGACTTCTAAAGACCCATTGACCTCTGGCCAGCTCGGGCTGCTCCCCAGGCCCCTGGCAGAGCTGAGCTTGTTCTAGGCTTTCCAGAATGTGCTTCCCATCAGCCTTCCTGCAGCTCACCCGAGCGTTTGAAGTGGGGAGAGAGGTAAGTTGATACCCGCTGTAGCTCAGGGCCTAGTCAAGCCTAGCAGGCCAGCCTGATTACACAGGCCTGCTATGTGACTGGCTGCATGGCTGACATGCAGTGGGACCACAGCAGCTTATGATTCCCGGGAGGGGAGAGCTCAGGTCCAGGGCCTGGGTCCCAATGGACGATTGTTATTGCAATGTGTGTGCAGTTGAATGACATCATGCTATGGAGAGCATGAATTTCTTTTGTCAGTCTTTTAACACAAGTTTATGTTTTTCAGACCTTAAAGCTGCAGGTCATTTTTTACATTTGCTATTGAGAGCAGATGTGACTGATCCCTATCGGGTTCTACTGAAAAACGGTGGGGTTGCCGGAGGTCAAATGTAGAATGCCTTTCAATCTCCATTATTATTTCCTCCACTCAGTGGCCTCAGCAGGAAGCCTGTGCTTGGAAATGGTGGCCTTCCAAAGATTCTCAAGTCTCCTAGCCCCAACCCCTGACCATTGATGATCCCCACACTGTAAGCCACCTCTCGGCTTAGCAGTTGGCCAGGGGCAGAGAGCCTGGGCTGAGGCAGGAGACAGCACTCTCTGGGTCTCAGCTTTCCCATCTATACAAGCGGAGCGTGGATTGGGAAATGCTGCCAAATACTGTAGGATACGCGTGACAGTGCTATTCTTTAGTTTTGTAACTCTTGGATTTGGAGAGGCCCAGATTGAGAACTGTGTCTTTGTCATTGCTACACATTGTTTCAGTGTTTTGGGGAAGTTCCAGGAGATGCCTCTAGTGGAGGCCAATGTCATTCTCTGCTCTGACACTTGGCAGGCTGAGCTGGCGGGAGGCGTAGGTTTGTGAGGGGTCTTCTGTGTTCACATCCATCACTGGGGGCATGTGGCAACTCTTTAGAGGAGCTGTTTTCATGGCCACTTTTCTAGGAAAATTTCCGTCTCAGACTTGGGAAAAATACACTACTTCCAAAATCAAATTGTCTTATTCTTGGAAGTGTTAGGGGCAGGCCAAGTTAAAGACCCCTATTTGGTGTCCACAGTTGTGGGGAGCACTGACCTCCTGTGAGAAACTGAGTCCAGGATCCTGATGCAAAGGAGGTGGGGGAGGTCCCAAGTCTCCGAAGATGACCCTGAGGAGATTGCAGCCCCAGACAGAACGAGCACATTTGCTTCTGGGAGCACAGTCAGACCTGTTCCAGGCTGGTGTGACAGAGGTAGCACTAGCTGTTCCCCTCCTTGAGCTGCTGCCATGGCGAAGTAATAAGGTACTTGTGACATTCTGGGGAAGGCCTTTTGATTCAGACAGGATGTGTGGCTCTGAATGAGCCCTAGTGGGAGTGACTTTCTGACCATCAGGGCTTCAGTGCTGCCATGGGAATTCATTCATGCATTCATTCACTGACTCATGGATTGGTTGATTGGTCCATCCACCCACCCATTTACTTAGCAGGCATTTATGGAGCATCTTCTTGTGTCTTCCTCTCATTAGAGATATAAAGATGGACAAGACAGTCTCTGCCCTTGAGCTCAGAGTGGGCCAGCTAAAGAATGGAATTAGAAGTGATGCAGGCAGTAAGGCTGATGGGAATGGAGTGAAGCTCCATGCTTCACTCCGAAGGGAAAGTGTTTGGAATGCTACAGCTATGGAGGAAGAGAAAGAGTGGGGAAAGGAGGCACTTGATAGACAGTGCCAATAGGAGGCTGCTAGATTCAAGGGAACTGTTGACTTTGGGCCTTTTCTGCCTCCCTTCCAGTGGCATCCACAGTATAAGAGGTGGGGTCATCGCTGCATTGTGTCCCCCTGAAAGGGGTCGCAGTCAGGTGTGTGTGCACATGTGCACAGTGGGTGGGAAAGCTTGGAGTCCCAAGGCAGCACTTCAGAATTTGGGCATTTGGAAAAAGGGGGTTCACGTTAAAGGAGGTTCTGTGTTCCTTGGTTCACTTACATTTTTTTAAAGTATATATTCTTTTAAAGAAAATTATTCTTCTCTTTGACTTGGGAACATCCTTTTGCCCACAATGCCTGTTCTTGGGAACTGGGTGCAAAGTGGCTACTCAGAAAGTTTTTTTGAGCAAGTGAGGCCGGTTGTGTCATGTAAGGCTGCTGGAATCGCAGCACGGAGGGATGAACAGAAGTCCCAGAACTCAGCCGAGCTTTGTCAGCAGCAGTGGGAATGGCAGAGTGTTCATCTTTTCTCTGACTCTTTAGTTTCCATCTCCAAAACTGGGACAATTAGAGTCACCTCACAACAGAAGCCAGATCTGCTTGTCCTTCCAGCTCATGCCAAGGAATACTGTTCTTTTCACTGTTTCTACAAACATCTCAATAGCAGCGATTCCGTGACTCAGAGGCCACAGCTGTAAAACAACCCCTGTCATATCTTCTTTCCCCCTGCCTCATGGGGACAGTGTGGGGATGAGATGAACTCACGGGAAGCGCTCTGAGAAGTTACGAGGTCTGGCCTGTGTGCCCAGCCTGGCATGCGGCGTAGAAGTAACAAGGAATTAAAGTTTTGGCACAAACCAGGCTCATTTTCCAAGGGGAGCCTTCTTCAGATGCCTCAGGTTGGCCTTATTTTAAGAGGAGGCACGGTTTTGGGCTTGGGGCTCTGAGCAGAGGAAGGCCAAAGTGGGTTCTTCCTCAGGACTCATGGGAAATTTGGCAAGCAGTATTAATAAAGGCATCTTTTCGTTTTCTTTCTTCGATGTAAAATGCCAGGTTACAGTTGGCTAAAGCTTTGGAGCATTGGAGCCAGTTAATCTTCTAAGTCCATTTTTTTTATGGGCGCTGCAGGAGCTGTCCTGGGTTTTGTTTCCAGCAGTGCGATATCAGGATTTGTATCCTACGGAATATCCAAAGGATAATTCTCCTTTCCTTTGATGTTCCTTGGACATCTTGAGGCACTTAGGGGTGCATTCTCAGGGAAGGTTGGAGGACGGGGTTGTGGGGCCCTCATTATGTTATTAAAATAGATCCAGTGAAGGAAGACTGAATTTCTTGAGCAGAAAGCTGCATTGCTAAGTGGAAGGCTGGTTCAGAAGTCACTCCTTGCCCTGACTTCTTGAACCAAGAACTATATTTTATTGCAGGTGGGGCAGAAGTAAGATGCTTTGCTGCCCGTATGATTGTTTCACAGTTGGAGGTTAACAGGGATTGTTTTTCCTGACATTTGGGAAATCATACCTTAATGAAATGTAGTTTAGATTTTAAAAAAAATTGTTCATAACCTTGAAATTCATTTAACAAATCTGCTGTTACTTCGGGATGCTTGTAACAGTCTTATGTGGCATTTCTTCCCCTCGTCTTTGCTCACCAACCCAGCCAGCCAGCCCAGCCAAGGTGATTTTCCTAAGGGGCTACTAATATGGCAGGGTTCTGCTCACAAGGCTTCAATGGCTCCCCTCTGCATCCGGAAGGAAGTACAATTAGTCAAATCAGTCAGACCCTCCTGATCAGCCCCACCAAGCCCTCCCAACCCTGTCTCCCAGGTGGGGAGCCTCCTGCAGCCCCAGGGGCACTCTTACTGTCCCCCTAACACACTGGGTGCTTCTCAGTCCCCTCATCTCTGTTTATGCTGTTACATTTCCTGGCAATTCTCCTCTGTCATCTCCTCATCTCCACCCATTATCATCCAGTTCACCCCCTCAGTCCAGAGCAAGTCTCACTGCTTTTAAAAAGCCTTCTATGATCATTTCAGTGCTTCCCCTTCCCTATTTCTGATTTCACACTGACATTACAGAGAGGCAACCAGGGTATTGGGAAGAGTCACACAGCCCCGAGTTTGAAGCTTGCTGTGTGACCTCAGGTGACTTGCTTAACCTCTCTGATTCCCAGTTTCCTTATCTATACAATGGGGAAGTACATACCTACCTCACAAGTTTGCTGTGTGGCTTTTTGAAATAATTTAGATACAAACTATTAGTGCAACACCTGGCATTTGGTGGGTGCACTCAGAACATTAGTTTCTTTGCCACCTTATGGCACTTACTACATTCGACTCAGTATACTTATTGGAGGCCCTGCCCTACTTCTGTGCGTAGGCTTCTGACTCTTGGAGGGTGGAGACTCATCTCGTATCTGCCACAGTGCCGTGCACAGGACGGATCAAGAGACACTCAGCTCGGGTCCCTGAGTGGATGGAGATTATGTGGAAGGAAGGCTGACGGGCTTCCAGAGGAAGTGGCAGGAGCCTGTCATGGCACAGCTCTGCCCGTGAAGGCTGAGCCAGTGCCACTCAGTCCCTGCATCAATAAAGCTGATTGACTTATCTCCCCTCTCTTTCCTGAATGGCAGTAAGGGACCCCGGCCTCCCCACAGGACTGAGAGTAGGGTAGAGGCTGGCTCCAAAGCATGGCCTGGCCCGGAGGCTCAGGAAACAAGTTCATGGTGAGCCTAACTGGTAACCTCTTAACCAGCTGACCTAACAGTCTTGCCTGAGCCCCCAACCAAGCCATCAAAGACCACCAGGGGACGCATGAGGGATGTTAGCCATTTGCAAAGCGGGGGCTAGGAGGAGCGTTCAGAGAGATGAATGAGAATGAAATGGATGGCAAGAAGGGCACAGGGCCATTTCAGCAGCAGGGCTGGTGGCTGGGCTGAGGCTCTGGAGGGCAGACCATGGGGACAAGGGCTGGGGGTGGGTGGCTCTGCGGACAAGCTGGAGGAGTGGGAGGGCACAGGCCCACGTTGGGGACCTGCACCTTGTCTTCCATAATCCTGTCCTTACCAGCTGTCACACCCTGCTGTACAGTCCTGTTCAAATGCTCCCTGAAGCCTTCCTGGATCCTTCACACAGAGGGACCCGCCCTCGGGTCGTATTGTCCTCTCTGAACCTTTCCTTATGTTAACATTGTGCGCACACTCGTCTCCGCCCTCACCAGCCGGCCAGGACTCAGAGGCAGACGCCCTGTCTCACGGATTTCTGCCTCTACCGTCCTCCTACCTAACAACACTGATGGAGAAAGACTGTGTCCCGGCCACTGTACCAAGTACTTGACGTGGTTCTCTCACTTAATCTTCACAAGAAACACATGAGGTAGGTAATGTTTTCAGCCCTACTTCATAAATAGGGAAGCTGAGGCTGAGACGTTGAGTGATTTGCCTCGGGTCATGCAATCTGTTATGAAGAGCAGTCGGATCTGAACCCAGTCTGGCTCTGGGATTTGTCCTCCTACCCACCACGCCGTCCAGTCTCCCACCTGCCAGGGGAATTCCATGAAGAGCACTTATTTCACTGGTCTTGTGTGATTGTGATGATTTCAGTACTGATGCTGATGATGCTACTACCTGCTGCTGCAGCTATGACAACACCAACAACTACTATTGCAACCACTACTACCACCACCACTACCACTAACTACTACTACTGCCACTACTACAACTATGACAACACCAACTACTATTACAACACTACAACTGCTACTATTACAACCCACTGCTACAACTATGACAATGCCTATAATTACTACTATTACAACTGCTACTACCACTACTACAGCCACAGCCACAACTACTGCTACAGTCATAGCCACTACTACCACAACAACTACTAACTACTCCAACTCCTCCTCCTCCCACTCCCCCTGGTTGTGGGCCTCGTGGAGGGCGAGGATCAGGGAATTGATCCTTCTCTCCCATCCTTGCTTTCTGCCCAGATAGCACGGTTGCAAGCATGGGCTCTGGAGCCAGCTTGCTTCAGTTCACATCCTGGCTCTGTCACTTACCAGCTATGTAACTCTGGGCTGGTTACTTAATCTTTCTGTGCCTCAGTCTCCTCCCTGTAAAAAGTGATTATACCGGCATGCTACCCCCCACGGTTGTTGTAAGGATGAAGTGAGTTACCGCTCGCGAGCCCTCAGAACAGCGGCTGGCACACAGCGAGAGCTCCGTGTGCAGCCATTTACTTCTCCTTCCTCCTCCTCAGCTGCAGCACCTGTTCTCAGCAGGCTCTCACACGTTCTTATGGGGGAGAAGGATCAAGTGTGGTGAGCGGTGTGCCTGAGGGGCTTGTCTGGGGACCTGGGAACACAGAAGGGTGAGGACAGCGGCTCTTTCAGAAGCCACCAATGAGAAGCGAGCGCGTGCTCTGGGCTAGCAGCACTGAGCTTGGCCACGCTGGAGAACCCACGGCCACTTCCCAGAAGTCTCCAGTGGAAAGCTGGCCGTGTCCTTGGGATCATAATGGAGGAGCCACTTCTTCTGGACAGGGAGGAGAGCGCGCACGGGGAGGAGCTGGGGAGCAGTGGGGAGGCTCCGGTGTGAGCAGAATGAGCGGGGAGGACGGGAAGGTGAGGCCTGACTCTGGGCAAGAGGAGTCACCGATGGGAGACTAAAGGTGTTTCCTGAGGGATTCAGGGCTGCAGCGTTGCACGTGCAGATGGTAAAGCAAGCCAGGCACAGATGTAGGCAAGAGGCACCCAAATGCAGGCTACCCGGTGAGTGTGTGCAAGGACCACAGTCTCCCTGGCTCCTTGGGGGAAGAGATGAGCTCCTCCTCTCTGCATGTTCCACACCTTGGATGTCTCTTGCTGCTGTGGCAGGACTAAGGCTGTGACATCAGATAGACCTGGGTTCTAAGTCTGCTCTTCCACACCAGCGATGTGGCCATAGGGTCTTAGGTAAGTACTTACCTTTCTTTGAACCTCAGTTTATCTTCTGTAAAATGGGGGCAACGCCACATACCTCACAGGGTTTTTATGAGGATTAAATTACGTGATATTTGCAAAGGTTGTTATGCATAGGAGACAGTAAGTGAAAGTATTTTTATCCTCTAACGCTGGTTCTCAAGGTGTGGTCCCCAAGCTGGCAGTGTTAGCATCACGTGGGAACTTATCATATATGCAAATCCTTGGGCTTCATCCAGCACTTAACTGAATCTAAAAGCCAGGGTGGGGCCCAGCAATCTGGGCTTTGACAAGCCCTCCAGGTGATTCAAGGCCAAGAACCACTGATCTGATACAGGCCCCGGGAGAAATGAGAACATGTGTGAGGCTGCTCAGTGGGGGGCTGGTACACAGTAGGTGCTCAGTACCTGACACTCCCCCTCTTCCCTCCTACCTGGGCAAGTTTTACCCGAAGAGGTTAATGCTACCGCAGACCTCCGGGGGGTGAAAGGGCCTTGTTCCCCTGGAGGCTAGACACATTATGACGGCTTCATTTGATTAAAAGGGGATGTTGATCATTAGTTATGACCCAAATTTCTTCTCTCCCCAGCAATCACTCAAAGTGTTCCCAGATGCGCAGGGGGCTGTTGGTTACCTGCGAACACAGCATCCCTTTATAACGAGGACGCTCAAGCTAAGGGAGACTTTCAGAGGAGTCTAGTGGCCTCCCCGCCCCCTCGGGCCTGCCCTGCGTTTGATGGAGTGAATGATTGAAGGGAAACATATGCATTCCAGATTGGACCCGAAGAGCTGGGCTTGGAGAGGCGGCCTGCTTCCAGCGGCAGCTGAGGGGAGGTAGGGAGCTCTGCAAGCATTTGTTGTTCCCGTGGGGCTAATTATTGACTTTTAGAGGCAAGTAGCCGCCCCAATTTCGGTTAGCACAGTTGTTCGTTACTGCATAATTAAGAGGAAGGGGGAGCAGCCTTGGGGAGCAAGGCAAATAGAAGGCCAAATGCAAATAGCTCAAATGTTTTTGTGTAAGGAACACTGGGCAACGGTCCGGAGGTCAAACGTTCAGCCCTTGGACACACAGCCCTTGGCCATATTGGGGGCCGGGTGTGGGGGGCGGCTCCAGCTGGGGGCAAGGAGGTGGGGGAAGCAGTCCTGCCTTAGGCAAGTTGGGGTGGTTTTAAAGGATTACTGTCCCACTTGTCCTAAGGTGGGTTTAGTTTCGAAAAAGAATGAGCTTCGCCCCCGAGCTCAGACTGCACACAGGAATCTTCCATGTGCAGTGGGACGGGGTGGGCCTCCCGAGGCCTCTGATGATGTCATGATGTTGAAAGGAAAGTGACTGATGCCGGGAGATGGACATGGCTCCACTGTGCGGGAAGGGAGGCGGCGTTTGCGCAGCCCTGACAGGGAACCTGAAGGTGGTCAGGGCACTGGGGCGCTGAGGGTTTGAGGGCTCTGCTTGACCTTGCCGTGAGGTGGGAGATGGGGGCTGGCCACCCGAGCCCTCGCTGCAGGCCGTGGTGACAACAGCTCTTCCTTGCTAGGAGCTAAGTTGTCTGAAGGCTTTTGTGCCGCCTGGGGGAAGGGTGAGCAGGTGAAAGAGGAGATAGATGATGGGTTGAGGAGCTGAACATGCAGGGCAAGGGAAACATTAACCTCGTGAGCAGCTCTTCTGTGCTGTGGAGCTCGGGAGGTTCCAGAAATCTTTGGTTTGAAGAAACCTTGAAAACAGAACAGGGGAAGGTGAAATCCTGGCTTGGGAGTCAGTTCTCACCTAGCCCTGCCCTTAAGGCTGTGTGATCTTGAAGAAGTTCCTGTGCTTTCTGGGCCTTACAGCCTCATCTGTAGCCAAGGAGGGGAATGACTGTTCTTCAGGACCCTTTTGAAAACACGGGCTCTTGGCCTACACCACTGCAGTAGAGAAGATGTAATTGATATTTTTTTTCTCTTTGATCATAATGTTCCCCAATCCCGTGGCTTCACAGGTGAGAGGTCAACTTGAAATGAAAGACAAAGGAAGAGGTTGTGGGCATAAAGCTGAATGGTCAGGGCTGGCACCCTGCAGGCTGTTGTGGTTGGATCACTGGCTTCTAGGAACCAGACTCTAGGGGGAGGGAGGGGAGAGACCCTCAAAAATAAACACATTCAATGATGAACCAAACCTCCGAACAGGTTTTGCTTCATGTAGAGAAACTTTTCCTCATCTTCCGTCATCTGCTCAAGGCGGAAGATGGGCATTTGGGGATGTCTCAGGAAGGAAAGATTTGTAAGTTTAATATTGCTGCTGTGACAAATTACCATAAACTTGGTGACTGAAAACGATATAACTTTGTTATCTTACAGATGTGGAGGGTGGATGTCCCAAATAGGTCACACCGGGCTAAAATCAAGGTGTGAGTGGGGCTGTATTCCTTTGGGACGCTCTAGGGGAGAATCTGTTTCCTTGCCTTTTCCAGTTTTGAGAATCTGCCCAGCTTCCTTGGCTCATGGTCCTTTCCTCCTTCTTCAAAGCCAGCAAAGCAGGACAAGGCTCTCTCACATCTCATCACTGTGACGCTGACTCCTCTGTCTCCCTCTTCCATGTGTAAGAACCCTGGTGATCACATGGGGCCCACCTGGATAATCCAGGACACTCTATTTTAAGGTCAGTTGATTAAGCAATCTTAATTCCATCTGCTACCTCAGTTCCCCTTTGCCAGGCGATCTAACCAAGGATCAGGTTCCAGGAACTAGGACATGGGCACCTTTGGGAAGCCACTGTTCTGCCTATAGCAGATGTTAATTTGCAAAGAGCAACGCTAAGCCCAGACTGCCACCAGGCCCCGGTGAGAGCAGCCTCATTCCCCAAATTGCTTCCTGAGCAGCCTTTTGAGTTGGGGGCACTCTCTTCACCCTGACTCGGGCCAGGTGCCTTCCCCAAGATATCTCTTTCCCACAGGAAGGGCTGTTACTACACTGTTGAACACCCCAGGCCTTTTTGGGTACCCAGGGATCTTGATGCCTGGAAAGCAAACTTCCCCAGGCTGAAGGAAAGATCTCTTTTTTCAGGGGGGAGGTTGGAGGTGGGAAGGTCCAAATTGCAGGTGAACCCAGCTCGTTTAGTCCACAAAGAGAGACTCATAACAGACCCACCGAAGTCTGTTAACTCCTCCCTGTGTGAGCCTTAACTCCCGTTAAAATGTCAACAACTCGAGTACAGGGGGCCATGGTTTGCTTTCCAGGGGCCTTTCCTCAGCAAAACTTACCGTCCGAGAGAGGCCATAAAAGGTTTCCCAGGGGCTGGCCTGGTAGTGTCATGGTTAAGTTCACGCGCTGTGCTTTGATGGCCCAGAGTTCGCTGGTTCGGATCCCAGACGTGGACCTATACACCACTCATTAAGCCATGCTGTGGTGGTGACCCACATACAAAATAGAGGAGGATGGGCACAGATGGTAGCTCAGGGCCAATCTTCCTCACCCCCCGCCGCAAAAGAAAAGGTTTCCCAGACTTTGGACCCCTCTTGCCTCTCAAGTTTCTTTTCTAGTCCTTTCTAGGAGAATTTCACTTTCAGGTTTTGTTTGTTTACTTTTTCTCCTGCGTGGCTAATATTTTTCAGAGCTTCCTTGTACAAGAGGAGCTTCATGTAAACAGGAGCTTCAAGAAGTTTATACACTAATTCGGCTTTTTCTTCCCTTAATAAAAGTATCAGACAAGACTAATGGGTTGGTAGCTGCTTTCTCTCGCGTCTCAGAGGTCCTGAGCCAGTGGAGAGTGGGAGGAATGTTGCCCACCAGTCGCTGCTGGGATGGAGCTTGTTACTGAGTATCCCAACTAAGGGCTGGGGCTCTGGCTCAACAGGCAGGCCCACCTTTCCACTGGCTTTAGGTGGTGCTTTTGGGGGAACCATCAGACTTTCACCATAGACCTGTTGGCTGTAGGTGGATGCCTGTTTTTATACAGCTAAACTAATTTGACCATTTTTTTAACCTAAATAAAAGAGACAGTATGCCATATTGCAGCGGGGGAGAGAAGAAATGAAACAGTCTGATTGTGGAGAAAGTGGGACTCTTGATCTGACCCCAATGGACTTTGAACTTTAATCTTTTGGCCAGTTTGCTGGCATGGGTTATGTCCATGGTGTGGTTCCTGGGGCCTTAGCATCCCTGGCTGTCTCCCACTATCCCAGGGACAAAACTGACCAAAGAAAGGATCTTCAATCTAACAATTATACAGATTTTTTTTTTTTTTTTTGCTAAAACTCAAACTGGGCCTATTTTTAAGTCAGAAGTTCAATTCTATTGGACAGCAGCCCTCTCCAATAGAAATATAATGTGAGCCACATATGTAATTTAAAATTTTCTAGTAGCTCCATTAAAAAGTAAAAAGAAACAGGTGAAATTAATTTTAATAATATATTTTATTTAACCCAATATATCCAAAATATTTTCATGTCGACATGTAATCCGTACAAAAACATTGAGATATTTTACATTCTTTTTTTGTACTCAGTCTTCAAAATCCAGTGTGTATTTTACACTTAGAGCACATTTCAATTCAGATGCTAAATTTTCCTTGGCAATGCTTGATCTGTATTTAGAGTTCATAAAATTGGGTGTTGAAAAAGTAGATTCATGTACCCAAATTCAAAGTTTTCCTATAGCTGACTTGAGTATCAGTTTTTAATTTTAAATTAATTAAAATGAAATAAAATAAGAAGTCCAGCTCCTCAGTTGCAGTAGCCGTGATTCAAGTACTCCCTAGCCACACGGGGGCTGGTGATGGACTGGATGGTGCAGACCGAGGGCGTCACTCTACAGGCCCCAAAGCAAACATAGGATTTGGGGCTGAGAGGCTCAGGCTGTGGGCAGGGGGACAAAGAGCCCTGCCAGCTCTCTTGATGTGGCTGCAGCAGCAATTCAGAGCTTGCGACTTGTTTCCTGCGGCTCCTTGTGCTTCTAGGAGGCCAGAGGCCTGCTCCTGAGGCTTCCATTCTCTTTTGCACAATCATTAATTCACATATTCAATAAAATTAATTGAGCCGGGGTATTGCAGTGAATTAAGCAGAAGTGTCTTAGTTTACTGAAACATTGGAGGAGAGAGACAATATGTAGGCAAATAAACAAGCAGGGTCATTTCAGATAGTGATGACTGTAAGGAAGAAAATAGGAGATAATAAGGAGAGACAATCCAGTGGTGGGCAGATGGAGCAGAAAGTTCTAGAGTATGGTCAGGGAGGCCTGTCTGAGGATGGGCCCCTGGAACTGAGACTGAGGGGGAAGTGAGGATCTGAGGCATGAGCGTAACCGTCAGAGAGAGACTTCACTGCACAGGCCCTGTGGTGTTTGAAAACCAGGAGGCCCTCTGGCTGGAGCCCAGTGAGCCTCGCACCAGGAAGCTAAGTGTCTTCAGCCATCGGCGAGCCATCTGACTCAGCCCTCCAGCTACGAGAAGCAGAGTGGAGTGGTGCCTGTGTGCTTAGGCTCCACATTTGGACTGCCTGTGTTCACATCCCAGTCCACCCATTAGCTGTGTGCCTGTGGGCTGTTACTAAGCCTTTCTATACCTCTGTTTCCACATCTGTAAAATGGGGATAACGACCCTATTTATAGGATTGCTATGAAGATTAAATTTGTGATTACATGTAAACATCTGGCAAATTCCACGAGCATGGAAGTGTCAGCTGCCATTTTAGTTTCCATCAAACGTGTTCTGAGTATGGGCCAGGCCAGCCAGGTGCTGGGCACTTGCCGTTCTAGGATGGAGAGGGATGCAGGAGAGAGAGTTGGCGCAGCTTCAGGTTTTGGTACTTGTGGTGACCCCCAGCTTCTGTGGCACCCCCTTCCCGATGACAGCTGCCCTACTGTGAGCTGAGAGGGTACCGCAGTGGGTACAGAGGGAGTGCCCGGAACCCAGGCAGGAAGCTGCTGCCTGAGTTCGCGACTCAGGTGGCCCGTAGAGCAGGTGCGGGTGCGATGGAGACGCTGGTTGGGCAGGAGGACCGGCTCTCCTTGGCCTGAAGGCCCAGCCTCGGCCCCTGAGCCCATCCAGTTCCTCCCAGTCACTTGTTTGTTGACAGGTTATCATGGCAACAGGAGAGGCCCAGAAAAAGTTAATTATCAGCACAGAATAAGACAGAACAATTTGGACTTTGGTTTAAAATTGATTCAAGTTCTGTCTCTAGTGTTTCTCCCAGGTCCTGGCTGTTTTCTTCAGCCTCGAGGTATTCTGTGTCTCCTGCCCCAGAGAATAAGATGACGTAAAAATAAACTCGCTCCAAGCTTTAGAAAAACAGTGATTTCTTTTTCCCACATAGAATGCATATTGAGGGAAGACCCAGTCTCCTGGGAATTGGGGAATTAGTGGGCCCTGCAATCTGGCCTCCCCTCATGCAGGGCCTGTGGGGGAGGGCTGTGGGGAGCACATGGTGTCATCAGTGCTTTGTTTTTAAAACCCCAGTCAAGCCCTTCAGTGTTCAACAGTGCCAGCTGAGTGTTCAGAATGTCCCGGAGACTAGGAAGGAGGCCTGGTGAAGATATTTTTCCAAGACTTTAGTTACTGGTACGTGTGACACTTGGAACTTTGATTAGATGCACAGCCAAGCATGGGAGTCCGAAGGGACTGCTGGGTCAGCCCTGGAGCTCGCCCCTGCTCTGTGCCTGGGGAGGAAGATGAATGGGATCCACACAGGTTCGGATACTGAAATGCTGGTCTGAGGAGCAGAGCTAAGAGATCCCACCTCATACATGGGATGGAGCTAGTTCATTTGTTCACGTATTCATTTGTTAAGCAAAAGTCTGCTTAGGCGCTGAGGATAGAGCAGTAAGCAACAGCAACAGAGCTTCCTATCCTCCATAGGTCCTGTGTTAGTTGGGGGGAGTTACAGGATACATAAGCAACGTGTACAATCTATTAGACATTGATACGGGCTATGGTGGAAAGTAAAATGAGGAGGTGATTGGGGAGTGCTGGGTGTGTGTGTGGGTTTAATTTTAAATAGGATGGCCAGAGGCAGCCTCACTGAGCATCTGACTTCTGAATCAAGTCCCAAAGGAAGAGAGTGAATGAGCCATGGCGACCTCTGAGGAAAGAGTGTCCCAGGAAGAGAGAGCAGCGGGTGCAAAGGCTTTGAGATAGGACAAGGAACAGTAAAGAGGAGGATGTAGCTGGTGGGGCATGCACAGGAGGTGAATTCAGAGAGGTAACAGAGTCACAGTGGGGTGGGAGACAGATCGTCTAGGGCTATGTAAGGATGTTAGCCATGAATGAATGAAATGGGGGGCTGTGATCTGCCCTGGAGTTTTAAAGGATCGCTTTGGCAGAATCAAGAAGCCCAGTCAGCAATGGTGGTAATCCGGGTGGGAGATGTTGGTGGCCCACCCTGGGGTGGTTAGCAGTGGAAGTGGTGGGAAGCCATGGGTCTGAACGCAATTTGAAGGTTGAGCTGACACCATTTGTGTTGGACTAGATACTGGGTGTGGGAGAGAGGAATCAAGGGTGACTCCAGGACTTTGAGCTTGTGCACTAGTCAGAAGCAATAAGATGCAAAGGAATTGGCTCATGGGAAGCAGCAGAGGTGGGCAAGTCCAAAATCTGCTTGGTAGGCCATCAAGCTGGTGACTCAGAGAAGAGCCAATGTTGAAGTTCAAGTCTGAAGGCCATCAGCTGGCAGAATTCCCTCTTGCTTGGGGCAGGTCAGTCTTTTTTCTATTCAGGCCTTCGACGGATTGGATGAGGCCCACCCACATGAGGGCAGCCAATCTGCTTTATTCAGATCCACTGATTTAAATGTTAATCTCATCCAAAACATACTCACAGAAACATTCCAAATAATGTTTGACTGTACATCTGGGCCCTGTGGCCTAGCCAAGTTGATGCATAAAAGTAACGCTCATAGCATGGCAGCTAGAAGAGTGGATTGCTGTTTGCTGAGAAGGGGAAGGCCTCCAGAGCACAGGTTTGGCTGGGTGGGCAGGAGCTTGGCTGGGGGCTTGTTAAGTTTGAGATGCTTATCAGACGTCCAGATATCTAACTAGGCAGCTGGGTATGTGGGTGTGGATTTCAGCTAAGAGGACCAGGCAGGGGATAGATATTTGCATGTCATCAACTCTCGTAGAGGGCATTTAAAGCCACAATGAAGGATGAGGTCACAACGGAAGGAAGCCTGGAAGGAAACATTCTCAAGGGCTACCCTCTTGTCAGGAGGCCAGTGCCCCAGGTCCACCTGCCTGTCCAGTGGAGGCTGTGCTGCTTCAGCCTCTGGGCTCCCTGTGTCCATCCAGCTCTGCCAGAGGATCGGGGCTAGAGGGGCCGAGTTAGTCCTGGAATCACTGGTGGGGTGGGGTGGGGTAGGGGACCTCTAAGAACATGCGTTCCGGTTTGAAATGTTCAGGCCTCAGCTCTGGGTTGTGGCTCATGGTTCTCAGTGTCGTTCATTCATTCACTCAACACCCTCTTCCTGAGTACCAGCTCTGCTCCACGTTTGCTCTCTCGCAGGGACACACACACCTCAGGCACTGTCTGGCGGGGCAGACACAGAAATGTGAGGGAAATGGGGCAAATGCAAATGAGGAAAGAAGGCGCCAGGTCCCAGAGGAAGGACAGCTCACTCGGCTGTCCTCTGGTTCAGCACCCAGCTCCTTCCTGGCAGCCAGGATCTACAGCGCCCTCAGCCTCCACCCAGCCCCGTCACTGCCTCTCTTCCCGAGGGTTTGTCCACCTTCCGGCTAAGGGCAGGCACCAGGACTCTCCTGCCCACCTCGCCTCTTGGCCCTTGGCTCACATACTCCTATTGGGCCCGCCTGGATTGTCACTGGGCCCAGGCCCATTCGGGGGGCCCGTGGCAAATCTCCTTCCCATTCAGAGAGTTGTCATTTCTCTCTCCCTTTGCACGGAGATTAAACTCCTGCAATCAACCCCAGAGTCAGTAGTAGTGAAAAGCTTGGATGTGGCCCTGGCCTATAACATCTTTTAGAGGCAACTGGAACATTCTATCATGTTTCAAGGTCCTTACAAGCTGAACTGTGGCAGAACTTGGAGAGGAGGCTATGGCCTGGGCAGCAGAGACTTTGAGATGCTCGGACCACCATTTCAGGTACTGTCCTCTCTGTTAATCAATCATGTCCCTGCCTCTCCTGTCCAAAGCCTTGAGCTGCCTCTCTAAAGCTAGGAGCTTTGTCACCACATTCAAATGTTCTCCCGCGGCTGTGCCCAGTGCCACATGGCCCAGGCATTTTCATTCTTGATTGTCTATGCCCCCCCCGCCCCCCCCCCCCCCGCCGGCCTGGATTATAATCTTTCTCACATTTCAAGGGTAATTTTGTCCATCTGGCCCTGATTCGTGCATCCCAGGTATGCCTGATGGACACACTCGGGTGCCAACAGGTTCCAAGCAGACCCCCATTGGGCTGCAAACCAGGGCCCCCTCTGTATTTTCTGGGTGAGATGCATCCCCTTCATCGGCATGCACAACGGCCTCACAGAGAAGTCAAGGCGAGCTACAATTGCTGGGAACGCTGCAGCCCGGAAGAGTTTTCCCAGAGAGAGCTGGACTCGGTGCTGTGTCTGACCCTGTAAGTCAGAGCCGGCCGGAGCAGGCAAGCTGACACAGGAGGGATGGGACGGGAAAGAAGGTTGCCTTATGCCTGGCTCGTTCTTGGTGTGATGTCCCTTCTTCTGGCCCTGCCTGCTGCTCTTCAGCATATGGTCCCTTTGTGTTGGTCCCCTGGGGCAGGGGATCTGCACAGAGGCAGACACTGGAGAGGGAGGGCCAGGGCGGGTGAGGAAGAGGAGACCCAGCACTGCGGGCCCAGCCCAAGCTCCAGGAGTTTGCCTGTTGTCAGAGAAGTTGCTATCAGCCCTTGCTGGGGGGCAGGCACTTGCTGCGGACAGCCCCTAACGGGTTCCTGGATAAGCCTCTCTCCCTCCCAGTCCTTGTACCCTAATTCAGTGAGCAGCTACAGGCAGCTCATCCGTAACTTTGAGCTCAGGAGGAAGGTTCCCTGGCAAAGGCCCTGGGGATTCTGGACTGCACCTTTGTCAGTTTCGCTGGGCTCAACCACCTGCTTGTAGTCACTCACTCCTTCAGCAACCTTGGCCCAGTGAATCTCAGAGCTCTGGGTGGCCCTGAGTGCTCGGATGACATGCTCTTCTAGTGATGTCACGCCAAGTGGCGAGACACAAGGCCAAGCTGGGAGTCACGTGATGGCAGGTCTGGGATGACTGGAAGAGCCTCTGAGATACCAAACGATCTTAGAGTAGAATTCACTGGGACCAGTGGGAGGGATGGTCCATCTGAATGACTGCTGAGCATGCGTTTGAAAAGCTGCAATTTGGGTATGAACGTTGTGCCACTTGCTGTGGGTCTGAGGGTTGCTTCCTAAACGTGGGAGGAGGGTGACTGCTTTCATGACATGAACAGAATTTAAAGTATTATACTTTGCAAATGTTTGTGCAGGCTTGAAAATGCCCATTTTCTTTGTTATTGAATATTGTCTGCTGGCTTGTTTTCGCATTTGAAAAAATAGCACATTAAGTTGTTTTTGGTGCCCACTGTGCAAAGTTTGAATTCTGATCTAACTTTGGACAAATACTGATACACTTTGGAAGAATCGGTCTACAACGTACAAACAATGGATATGCTAATTAGCATGGTTCAATCTGCTCAGCAAACAGACCCTCTGTTCTCCCCTCTGACCCCCAGCCCCCTACGCCACCCATAGTATTGGTAACACTTCATCTACCCCCTTCCCCCAAGTTCTGGTTAATTTGTTTTGAAACATAAAAGTAAGGGTGCTGTCCTTTACATGGCAATTTAGACTTATATGGTAATAATTCCGAGAGGTTCTCTGCCAGCCGTCCTGTATGATTTGTTCTCATGGACGAGTGGAAATGTGTTGGGGAAAGCCTAGAAATGGGGTCCGAAAAGTCAGGGACAGCATTTGTCTTGTTCTCCACTGCACCCCGAATACGCTGCCCTTGCTGGGACTCACGCTGTGGAGTCAGTGCACCAGGAGAACTTGTGACATTCCTCCGGGTGCAGCTTCACTTATCCCGAGACTTGGCCTGAGATACGCTCCTTCTCCTTGGGACCTGGGCCCAGTCTGCCGCTCAGCTCCTTGGGAGCAGGGTTTGGATTTCTCATGTCTGAGATGCCTGTTGGGCATTTACTGGGAGACGCCAAGTAGACGGTTGGATCCGTGAGTCTAGAAGAGGTAGATTTAAAATTTGCACATGTGTGGTTTCTAAAGCCCCGTGGGATTATTTAAAGCCACCCAGGGAGGGTGCAGGGACAGAAGACAAGGGATGAGTTGCTGAGCTCTGCACACTCCTATGTAGAGAAATTAGCCGGAAATGAGAGGAGCCAGCTAGGGATCCCAAGGAGGGTTTGTGAGGCAGGAGAGTGTGGTGTCAAGGCCGTAGAGAGAAAGGGCTGTGTATTAGTGTGCTAGGGATGCTGTAGCAAAGTATGACAACCTGGAGGGCTTAAACAACAGAATTATTGCTTCGCAGTTCTGGAAGCTGGAAGTCCAAGATCCAGGTGTCACCTTCCTTCTGAGGGCTGTGGGGGAGAGTCTGTCCCATGCCTGTCTCCTAGCTTCTGGTGGTTTGCTGGAAATCGTGGGCCTTCCTTGGTATGTAGAAGCGTCACCTGGAACTCTGCCTTCATCTTCACATGGCGTCTCCCTGTGTGCGTGCCTATTTCCAAATTTCCCCTTTTTATGTGGACACCAGTCATATTGGATTAGGGGCCCACCCTACTTCAGTATGACCTCATCTTAACTAATGACATCTGCAACCACCCTATTTCCAGATAAGGTCATAGTCTGAGGTACTGGAGGTTAGGACTTCAACATATAAATTTATGGGGACACAATTCAACCCATGACAGGGTGTTTCAAGAAGAAGTAAACAGTCAACTGTCACAAATCTTGCAGAAACCTCAACTGAAATGAAGACAGTGACGTCATCGTTGGGTTTTGCAACCCGCGGCTTGACAAGAACAGATGGAGCGGAGAGGGAGGGACAAGGCACGCAGCCCCGCTGTGGCGCAGCTGGTCTAGAGCCCAGTCCTCTCCTCTCTTCTGTGTGCTTTTCTCTGCCTCTCGCAAGCTCTGAGAGGTTTTTAAGTCACTTAAACAGCAAGAAGAAATTATTTGTTAAAGAAATGCAGCATGGGGATATTTAATGTGTAATGGTAATATCAGTGGCTTGTATCTTCATTCCAAGGTTCTGGGGGCCGGGAGTTTGAAAATAATGCCACTGGGTAGTGGCACTTACTTGGGGGTAGTGTTGTTGGGTTTTAGGTCCACTCTTGTTATATCTCAAAGAATTGTGCTGCTAATGGTGGCATTTCAATTATAAGGAGGGGGGCTAGGGGAAGGAGGCATTAGGGTTTTCAAGAAATCCTTAAAATTCTACCATCTCATCTTCTCTGTTAGAGTTAGCTTTCACTGAATCTCTTTGCATTGCCTACAAAATCCCAGAGATCGTCCTTGGGGCAGTGGCCGCAGAGACCCACTCTGCCCCTCTTTGTGTCTATTCCATCCCCATCCCCGGGTCACACTGGACAGTGCACAGATAAAGGGTGACACTTATCCTTGCTTCTCCCAACTTTACCTTTGCATACCTTTCTGGTCCTCTCTGATAGACCCATTGTTCTGGAGTCTTCCTCTTTTTAATGAATAAAATCTGCTTTCACAAGCCACTCACTCTCCCTTATGACAAGGATAAGCACCCTGCGCCTCTTCCCTGGTGGCATGAAGCCACGGTCCTCCTTGGGGAATTCTCTGTCACCGTGGCAGGTGGAGGTGGTGGAGTCTTGCGGGACCTCTCTCGTGCCTCAGAAATCACACCAGGCAGCAGTGTCCTGGCAGCCTTCCCCTCCTCCTCTGGAGACAGAGGATGCCCCAGTCATAGAGAATCCCCTTTAGCTCCTGCAGCCTCTTTCCCACAGGGTGTGGCCTTCCATTTCCAGGAACCCACTCTCCAGTCACCCATGAGGGAGGCTCCAGATGAATGACCCAGGGCAGCCTTCTAGACCCACCCAAACTCACTTCTACCCCTCCTCTGATGACCAGGACAGGGGAGGCTCTGGGGGCTTTACAAACCTGTGGGTAATCCACAAGCCATGGGAAGGCCCATCTGTGGAAGTGGGTGATGGTTTATTTGCAGATGAGTACTTTCTCTACATGTTTGTTATTTTTTAAACATTGAGCTCCCTAAGGCTGGAGTGCTTGGAGAGTGATTGGAACCATTATCCCCATAGTCCTGGCTGCTGGGGGGAAGGGCAGTCATTATACCCCCATCTCCAGCAGCTGGAGAAACCGGAAAGGGATTAGGGCAGAGCCAGAAGAGCAGAAGAACATTCCTCAGACTCTGGGAACAGGACAGCTTGAGAGTCCTTATGAAAAGTCCAGCCCCTCCATCTGGGCTTCCCTGGGGGAGGGCAGCTGTGTGGGGGGCTCTGGGAAGCCTGGGGAGCTTCTCACACCCCGCAATGACCAAACTCTCTTCTGCTTGAGCACAGAGTTCCCCCTAAGCAAGGTAGATTTGTATGTCTTTGAACCAAGGAAGCTGGGGAGACCATGAGGCTTGCTTAGTGCTGTTTCCTTGGTGAGCCAGATCCTGAGACCAGACTGGAGGGTGGCCGCCCACCAAATGAGAGTGGACCCTGCATCCGCCATGGATTGGCCGCTCCCAGGCTGGTGACAATCGCTGACTCTGCAATCCCAGTGCCTGGCTTAGGATGTTGGCTTTGCTATGGAAGCATTTAAAGGGGGGACAGGGGGTCAGCCATGTCCTGGCAATAAGGGAGTTTGGTGGACCCCACAGGAGGGCAAGAATCCTTCTAGAAGTTTTCTTGCTCTGCTTTGCAGAAGAGAGACCATTGTTCTGTCTGTGGGCCCATCTGCTTTAAACTCTTTTAAAGGAGCTGAAAAGTCATAATGCATTTTAAAAAGTTTTAAAAAGCAATGGGATTCAGTGAAAAGAAGCTATTCCAAATGTGGTGAGAGACTGTCGGTCTTGCTGAATGGATGTTTACATCTTGTGGTGTGAACAAGAAATGCGATCACAAATGCCCAAACCACTTCCTTGGCTAGAGGGGACCTAAATTTTCTGCCAACCAGGGCATTGGATATAAACCTCGACCCTATCTTGTGTTTGACCTCAGAATCCCCCTCTTACCTCCCTCCCCCAGAGCTCTCCCAGCAGCCTGAACTTTCCCACATTTCCCTCCTGGGAAGTTCCAGCTTAGCTACTAGATTGCTGGGATTCATATGCACATGGGTGTGAACTGGCCAAGGTCATAGGCATGGGGTTGGGGTCTGGGGCTTGAGCTCCAGGCTGGGCACACAGAGGGTGTTCAGATGCTTGTTCCTGTGAGTGGAACAAACTGCAGAAGCCCAGTCAGGACACGCAAAGTCTCCCTGACCACCACCTGGTTCCCTGGGGAGGCTGCACAGTAAATTAGGTAATGCTCACCTATCACAAAGATGTCTGTCCAGACGTTTGGCAGTGCAGGAAGGAGACAGGGCAGGTGCGGGAGGAGATGCAGGTGGAGGAAAGAGGAGAGCCCAGGGTCATCTGAAAGATTAAATGAGAGAATATTAGAACAACGCCCAGCACATAGTGAAGGCTACTAGAGGGCTTGTTAAATAAACAAAATCTGGAGCAAGACAGAATTAGGTTTAAGTGTGAGCTCCGTTTCTTACCAGCTTGAACCTGGTACATTGCTCAACCTTTCTGCTTCTCGAATTAGCCATCAGCATGATGGGACTAAAGATCACAGCCCTTCCTACCCCAAAAGTTGGATGCAGAGCTCAACACGAGCTAATGAACATTTGTGACTCTCAGGTGCTGTGCATGGTGAGGGATGATAGAAGTGTTCTCTTGATTATTGTCGATAAAATACATGGCTGGTCCCTAGCTGTGGGCCTTACTCCTCAGTTTTCTGGGCACAAGTTTCTTCCTCTTCCATTGCCTCTTCTCTTCTCATCCCTGACCTTTTCTCTTCTGTGTTTCTCCCAATAGCTAAAATTACAATTATTCACTAACACTTCCCCAAGCCCTTCCAGAGGGTCGCTGTAGGAGGGGTGCTCTCATCGTGGGACAAGGCAGGGAGGAGGAGGTGGTGGTTTGATGGAGTATCGGTCCCTTCTGCACGGAGAGAGATGTCACGAGCTGCCGGTAGGCAGTGATGCTGGTGTTTTGACACATGTCAGGTGGTTTTGATTCCAGAAAGTACATGTGAGAGCAGTGGGATGTGTTTGAATAAATCAGAACCAGCCTGAATCTGAACTCTTTCTCACACCAAACAATGGAGTTTCTCTTCTTCTGTCTCTTCCTAAGTTTCACGTCTGCCTGCTCACCAGGGCTGGAGCATCCAGGCTAGAGCAAAGCCACCCTCAATGTCCTTCTCTCCAGACACGGGGTCTTCTCAGAGGGAGTGCTGTGGTGGACCGGGGTGGAGAAGCAGTTCCCTCCTCTGGGTGCTAAGTGCAGGCACCATCATTTCTGAGACTTCAGAGCAGAAACCATTTAGAAAGTTGTGAATTTTGCGTATCCCCTTCCCTCCCTCCTCTTCCTCCAGGATAGCTTCATAAATGGGTCCCACAACCTAACATTTCCAGAGATTTGTAAGGAGGGCATAGGAGACACCAGTGAACTTAAAAGCCAGTAGCTGAAGGGTTTGGGTCAGATTTATACCTATAGACCTAATGGAGCCCGTGAGTGCCAAGTGGAGCAAATGCTTGGGTCATGCTTGCAGACTATGGGACTCCGGACATGACTCACTCCTAAATTTTTTAGCTGTAGAGTTATTTCTGGAAACCACTTTCTCAGGAGATTGTGGCCTCCTGGTTACCCACAGAGCAGCCCTGATCAGATTGCACATTCATTGCACAAACACTAATTGAGCCCCCACTCCTTGTCAGGCCCTGGGGCCACAGAGATGACTGGGCCTTGGCTGCAACATTCAGAAATTCATCCTCTAGCAAGAGAGACTAATGAGTAGATGGTTCATTTCGACAGAAGCGATTTTTCAGGATGGAGGCAGGCCCAGGAATGTGGCAGGACCAAGGAAATACACTTCTCTGGGTGCAGGGTGATGTTGGAAAGGTTCCTGGAGGAAGCAGAGAAGGAGCGCATGTGTGAAAGATGAATTGACATCAACAGGAAAAGGCAGCAGTGCAGGGTAGTGGCAGGGTAGTCAGCTATCCCTGTTGACCAGAGAATGAGGGGTTTCCCAGGATACGGGACTTTCACTATTAAAAGGGAGACAGTTCTAAGCAAACTGGGATGGCTGGTCACCTAGGGAGTGAAAGGGCCAGGACTTTTAGAGTTGGAAATACCTGGGTTTGAATCCCAGCACTGCTACTCAAAAGCTCTGTGACCATGTGTAAGTTGTTTAACCACTCTGAAACCTAATTTCCTTATCTAAACCATGAGGATATATATGCCACCTTCATAGGACTCTCTCTGCCTAGCCCCTTATCAGTAAGAGGTAGTTGTTTAAATGGAAAAAATCCGTATTTTCAAATGCCAGGCAGAATATGGTTGAAGCAGGGTACAAGGAAGGGTGTGGTAAGAGGTTGACGAGAGATAGACGCAGGAGCCGGATTGTAAAGGGTCTGAATAGCGTCCTAAGGAACTTAGATTTTTTTCCCTCAGGACAATGGTTAATCACTGAATTAATTTTAGAAGATGAGTAAGGCAACCAGATTCTTGCCTTAGAGAGATTGCCCTGGAAGCAGAGCGGGGAGCAGATTAGGAGCTGAATCTGGAGGGGGCAGGGAGGGTAAGGATGATGTAGTAAAGTGATTGGGAACAGGGAGTTACATTCTGAGAAAAACAGGAGAGCTGTGAGAATTCCAGAGGAGTCCATCAGCCAGCTCAGAGTCAGGCTGGGAGCCCCAGAGGTTAAAAGGGATGAGAACCTCATCTTCTGAGGTTAGGTGCTGCCTGTGGGCTATAGCCACATGTTTGGCGGGCTGGGCTGGAAGGTTATGTGCTTTCCAAACAGATCTGACACCTGGGAAACTGTGTGCCTGAGGATGACCTCAGGAGCTCCTTCGGATGTTTTGGGTCCTTGGCTAACGGGCAGGTCCTTCCTCTCTTCTCTCCATCTTCTTCCTTGGCTTCATTCAGCATGGGAGGCTTCTTGCCAGTGCTTTGACATCTCATTATCTCCATGGTGACAGAACAATGGTGTCCTAAACACATGACCTCACCGTGTGGTTATGCAAAAGAGTGCGCTGGATGGGGAGCTTTGGGAGTTCGATGAGTCTGATGGGAAACCCTGTGGATCAGATGCCTCCGAAGCAGGTCCCCAGGCCTCAGGAGAGGGTGGACTAGCCCCACAGTTGAAGTAACTTGGACCAGACCACTGAGAGTGGTCTCAGCCTCCTCAGCAGTTTGGAATTGGGAGGGATTATCTGTAGAAGGTAATAATCGGAAGAGGTTATAAAAGAGAATTGAATGAATTGCCTGACCTCATAAAAATAAGTTTTTTTTTTTTGCATGTAAACAATTCAGATAAATGAAAAGGCAAAAGACGAATTTGGAAAATTATTTGCCATAAATATAATGTACAGAGTTATTATTCTTAATATGTAAGGAGATAGAAGGAAATTAAAAAAAACAAATTATAATAACTAAGGAAAAAACTCTAGTAAAAATGTGACAAGGGATATAACCAGAAAATATATAAAGGAAAAAAGATTCATGCATTCATTCATCCTTCCAACAAGTTTATTGAGCACTTACTATGTGGCAGGCATTATTCTCGACACTGGAGATACAGCAGTAAACAAAACAGATAAAAACCTGTTCTCATGGAATTTCAGTGCTTTCTTCTATTTTTCTATATCTTCTACCTGTTTTTTTTTAACAATAATTTTATTCCAGATAAACTCTTGATTCATCTGGAATTATTTTCACGTAAAATTGAATCGAGAATTTGTTCTCCCCTCAGAAGTAAACCACTTGCCCTAACCATTCATGAATGACTCCTTCTTCTCCTCACTGATGTCTGATGACTCCTGTATCAAGTAATAAATTCACATAGTCTTATGTTTTGGGCTCTATATTCTGTCTGAGTGATTTATCTAACAGCTCTTATTGCAGTTCCATGCTATTTTTATCATTGTGGCTTTATGCCACGTCAGATACCGTAGGCTTTATGTGGTTGGGAAGGATCGTGACAAAGATAACTTGGACACCGTATTGTTGCTTTCTCCATGAGATGGCACTCACAGTCTTATTTAATTTCCTATCTTAATGAATCGTTAGTGATTTTTGAACAGTCACAGAACAAAGAGAACTTATGTTTCACTATTTCCAAAGCCGATTTCAAGCATTATCATCATGTTTCATGTTCTATCACGTTTCTGAAGCTTGTGGATTTTCCTCTTTGGGACGTTCGATCTTTACATGTGGACCTGGCTGGTGGGGACCCTCCTCTTGTGTTAACACTACCATTGTGCGGATGTGCAGTACGGGTGAGAGCACATCCTCCAGTTCTTGCTGTTCCCTTCCTGGCGTGTATAACTCTTCAAAAAAAAATATTTGGGGAAGATCTTGAAAAACATTTAATTTCCCCCCCTGGAAACATGGTATTTCTTCAAGTCTGCTTTTATGTCTCAGAGTAAAGTTTTTAAAAATGTTTTTAATAGACCTTGCATGTTTTCTCATTAAGATTATTTTTAGGCTTATTATTATTTCACTGCTCATTTAAACAGAATCATTTTTTCCCCCTTGTATTTCCTATTAATTATTAACTAGCTATTTCTGGTATATAGGTAACCTATAGATATGTGTATTTTTAACTTGTAATTGCTCACCTTACTAAACTGTTATTAGTTTTGGTAGTTTTTCTCTTGAGATTTATGGGTTTTTTGTAGAATATGTTATCTTCTGCAAATAATGATAATTTCATCTCCTGGATTTTTAAAAATATCATATTTCTATTTCATGTTATTGGCTGGAAATAGAAAATGTCTAATCACGATAGTGATAGAAGTCGCACTTACCTTGTTTCTGATTTTAGTGGACACGCACCTATTGTTTCACCATGAACGGGATGTTGATTACAGATGTAATTTTTTGCCTTCTGGTTTGCTAAGTTTCTTTTCTTTTTTAATTCACAAAAAGTATAAAAAAATATATCCTTAGAATCTCAAGTAGCTTTTTTTTCTGTGACATATTGATGTGGATTAGTGTATACTTCCAAATCTTAAATCATCATTTCATTCCAGAGATAAATACATTAGTCATATTGAATTATTCTTTTAATATTTCTTGGATTTGATTTATTGGTTTTTTTATTTGGGATTTTTGCATCTATCCTCATAAGTAAGATTGGTCTGTGTGTGTATGTGTCTACGTCTATACACATATACAGTATTACATATATAATATTATATATGTATTTTCATATTATCTTTGCCAGATTTCTCATAAAATTATGTTAGCCTTATAAAAGGAATTGGGAAGCTTTCTATCTTTTTCTCTGCTTTAGAACAATCTGAAAAAACTCATCCATAAAACTGTCTGAGCTCATAGCCTGTTGTAGAGAGAATTCTTCCACAATTTTTTTCATGGTTAATGGTCTATTCAGAGAATATTCTTCTCGAGTCAATTTTGGTAACTTTTGTCTTCCTAGAAAATGGTCTATTTCATCAAGCTTTTCATCGTAATAAACAGAGCTGTTCCTTCTTAGCACTCTGGCCCTGGGATGGACCTTAATTAAGTTTACCCTGATTTTCCTTGGAGCAGCTGAGCCAGACTAGAAATTTCAAAAGATAATAACTTATTATTGAAGGAGAATAACAGGGGAAAACAGCACAGAGAATTCCAGAAGTCATGGCTCCCACAGCACATTGTCCAAGTTCATAGCTTCTGATCTCTAACATCTACCTTCTTGTCCTAATGGGCTGGCAGCTTTTCAGACACCTTGCCTGAGTCTTTTGTTTCTAGTTCTATGCAGGCTCCAACCAGAAGATTCCATTTTAACACTGGAATTCCCTCTTAGGCATCTTGACATTCTTGTGGCCAAGGCCACGTGTGCCAAAGGTACTCAGAGCCTCTCCTTGGCCCTCCCTCCTTCCTTCCTTCCTTCTCTCTGGTCTTCAGTGTGAGGGCACCCCTCTCCCTATGGATGAGAAGAGCCCCTTACACCTGGGGAGGCTTTGTTCTGGCACAGACCCCATCCTATCAGCAGTCACTTAGCTACATCGTGAACACAGTAACAGGAATGCTGCTTCTTTCACAGCAAGGGAGAATGCTAATATGTTTATAAAATCAACTATCGTTTATCCCTAAGAAAACAAATCTTGACTGAGAACTTTAAAAATATTTCAATCAATTGTAAAAATTGATATGCAATGGAGGCAAGTGTTGCAGATTATTAGGACAAACAAGTAGTGTTTGAAAGATGAACAATTCTAGTTTATGGTCAACTCCTCCAAAATGGATCTTGATCATTCAAATACCCGTTCATCCCTCCTCAGCTTGGAGAGAGGGGAGATGTTCTTGAGTTGGACAGGCTGCAGAATGCTGGGTGAAATGGAAGTTTACTCAGGAACTGGCAGAGGGAGAGGTGAGCTACGGGCCTGGGAATCTGACCCTCACATGAGCAGCCCTGGTTGCTGGGAACTCACAGGAAACACCATCAAGAAGGCCAAGTTCAGGCAGCTGACTAGTGGTACTGTGCTGTCACAGACGTTAGAGGAGTCCACTCTTGGTGCCAGAAAGTGAGCCTGGACCTGTTTTTTCCCCGATTTCTTCATAAATCCCGGCCATAAACATTCAGGGATCCCGGAAGATGGTGAAGAATTTCAAACAGTCCAGTAATCACGTTCAGACCCCAAGCCACTGCTGAGAAGAGCTAGCCGTGACCAGTGACCTTGACCTCAGAGAGGGAGCTTGGTCTTCTCGTTCACATTAGGAAGTCCTTGTAGCGAGGACTGTCTTCTCTTTCTAGCCCCTCTCCTCTAGACAGACATTTGTCAATGTTCAATACTGTGGACAGAGTCCCAAACCAGCCTGGACCTGGGCAACAAATTCAATTCAGAAACCTGACATAAAATCTGACCGTGGGGCTACCTGCTGTCTGGAATGACTGCTGTTCTCCACACCCTGCCTGTCTCTCTATGGCTAGCTCAAGTTCCAGCCTTTCCAGAAAGCCGCCTCTGACCACCCAGTCCAGAGGCTCTCTCCCTTCCTTAGCTTCCCAGAGCACTGACTTGATGCAGGATCTCTGGATGTCTCCCACTCAACAAATATACTTAGTAAATGTCGAGGTGATGATGAAAAATTGAATCGAGATTTACCACTTCTGAAGACAGCCTGGCTTTCAGGAAGAGGTTTTGGGGTTTAGGAGCAGGTCTAGACCACAGTGACCCTCCTCCTTCTGTGATTATCTTCTATTTACACTCCCTCAAATGGCTCTAGATTATATTAAGCTGATTTCTGGTGCCCAGGAAGCCCCATTCTACAGTCTCAGGGGTGCCTGAGGGCATGTCCAGGGTTAGCTGAGGCAGCCACCTCTGGACAGAGCCAGGAAGTCAGGGCCCACATGTCTGCCATTTACATCAAACCTCGGAGTGTGTGGGGCAGAGTACCATGGGGCATCGTCTTTGTGTTTGCTTACTCAGTTGGTCCAGTGCAGCCAAACCTGCTTTTCTAGGGCTCAGTATTTTGTGACCAAAACAGCCCTGGATGGAGGCTCAACCCACTACCTCCTGTATGACTTTGGTCAGTCCCTTCCTTTCACTGGGCCTCAGTATGCCCATCTGAAAAACAGGGGTATTGGACTCCAATCCGAGGCTCCTTCCACTCTGATATTCTGTGACTCACATTTGAACTGTTGGGTGGAGGGACAAAACATCAGGTGTATTAGTTTTCTAGGGCTGGCACAACAGTACTGCAGACTGGGTGACCTCAGAGAAATTTATTCACTCATGATTCCGGAGGCCAGAAGTCCAAGATCAGTGTCGCCTGGATTGGTGTCACTCTGAGGCCTCTCTCCTCAGCTTGCAGATGGCCACCTTCTCACTGTGTCCTCACATAGTCTTTCCTCTGTATGTGCACATGTCTGTGTCCAAATTTCCTCTTATGAGGACACCAGTCAGACTGGTTTAGGGCGCACCCATATGACCTCATTTTAACTTAATTACCTCTCCAAATACCATCACATTCTTGGGTACTGAGGGTTAGGGCTTCAACATGTGAATTTGGGGGGACACAATTCAGCCTGTAATACCAGGAAAGGGAGCGCCAGTGTTAAGTAGTGAAAACTCTGGTTTGAAGAAATGTTTTTATCCATTTCAAGAATTAGAAGTGAGTAGCAGCTTGAACAGGCTTTAAAATGCCACATGGGAGTCCTTAGGTACCTTATTTAATGAATAGGTCGATTGACCTGGAAATGGCGTGTTGATATTCCCTGTGTGCAAAGATAAGGTGGGATGATGGAAGGTCAGCTGGGGGAAGAGTGAGCCTGCCCCTGAGTCTGGGGCTGATGATGTGTGTAGGACAGGATGGGGCACAGGGATGAAAACGTAAAATGAGGCCAGATCGTGGAAGGCCTAAATCTGTAGGTGAAGGTATTGGGCCTTCTCCAGTAAGAGGCAAAGAGGTGACTGAGTAAAAGTTGCCCGGGTATTTCCCTTTCTGGTGGAGGTGCCTTTAAGGGCAGAGGCTGGGTGAGCACCCTGCCTGGGACTTGAGTCTCTTCCAGTGGGATTTCTAGAACTCTGGTTGGGAGCCAGTGCAGTGATGAAGGCTGGGGGCTTTCATGGCATTCCTGAAGACCCCCTGCTTTTTGGATCTTTGCCCTATGCCTGTCTGTAAAATTTGTCCTCTGAAGTAAGTTTATACATGGAAATATCTGGTAGAGGAGCCCGGACCCTAGAGATGGTCCAGTCCAAACATGTCCTCTTAGAGAGGGGAAGAGTGGTGTTCAGAGAACTAAACATATAGTTCTACACTTAGGTTGTGCAGATGTGAAGGAACTAAGATGGGAACCCAGGCCTCCCACCCCTAGTGCATGCCTTCTGCATCGCTGTTGTAGGAGTCCAAGTGTAACGAGCAGAGCGAGGCCTGGCTAAGGCCTGACTGCTGTGGGACGCAGCAAGACGCTGCAGCACGTTGAATTCATGATGCCCTCCTCAGTTCAGATCGTGCAATGTTCTTGTGCTATTGAATGTGGAGCACTAAGCAGCGAGCTCACAGAGTCCAGTCTGCAGAGCTCCTGTGTCCCACTGGCCCCCTGCACCTCCTCAGTAAATGCAGGAGGAGCAACTTGGTCCCAGCCTTCCAGGGCAGCTGGTGAGGAGCATGCCCCTTAGGACAGGCAGAGCTGCCTCCTAGGGCTAGTGACTTCTTAAGGTCCCCTGCCCCTCCCCAGGCCTTGCTCGTCCCACCTCAATACCATTAGGTCTGTCAACGGCAGGGGAGGAGGGCAGGCATGAGGGGTGGTGGGGTGCGCTTGGCAGGGCATTTTGCTTTGCCCAGGAGACCATAACCAACCGGAGCTGGATGTGGAGGTGACAGGTCCAGACACAGCTGCTTGAGAACAGATGTGGGATGCCTTCACCAGGCTGTGAAGCTGAGCTGGCCCACGACAGGCAGTGGAAACTGGTTCCACTATCACGGGCACGGGCTGACTTATGACCAAGTCTTCAAGCTTGTCAGACCCCATTTAGACCATGGAGAGAAGAGGCATAATCAAACCCAGGCAGGGGATCAGCTCCAAGAACCATGGCCAACACTTCCTGGTGGCCATTTCTGCAATGAGTGAGTGTATGTGTCTATGGGAGAGAGAGAGAGATTGGCCCACACACTGATGGCAGAGGTTGGAGAGGTTGGGTCTCAGCTTCCCCAGGATATCTCAGGGTTGACTTTCCACTGAGGGGATGGACAGGGACAGGGCTGAGGGCTAAAGCAGGTCAGAGCTTAGCCTTTCTCTCTCTGGATCTTAGCATGTGTCTTTGGTGACAGTGAGGAAGTTCAGGCTGAGCACAGACACAAGTGCTAATTTTATGTGCTTTGGTTCAGTGACACACTCTCTCCATTTCGGGGTGGGCTGCAGTTGCAGGCGGGCTCGGACAAATGTACACGGCCTGTTGAAGGCATCTGACAGCTGGAGCCCTTGTTATTGGAGGCAGACACAGGGCAGGGCCGCTCTGAGCTGGCTGGTGAGAGGGCACATCACTGACTGGCTGGCCCCACTGAAGCCTTCACTGGCAGTAAAGGGGTTTTAGTGTGGCCAAAGCATGTGTGTTGTTGGGCTGAGAACTGAGTCAAAGGGATTAAAGATCCAAAATATCACTTGACAGTTATTAGTTCTTTTGTTATTTTTTGGTGTCTGTTCATCTACTTAACAATATAGTAACTGTTCCAGGTTTAATTGATTACAAATAGTTTTATGTTTTATTTATATAAGAAGTACAGACCAGCTAGAGGGCTAATTGAATCCCCACATCCCAAGATGTCAGAGCTGGGAGGTCTCTCAGAGATTGTCTGGTCTCCTTTCCCCCATCTGATGTATCAGAAATTGGGGCCTAGAAAGAGCTGAATAACCCAGATCAGTCAATGAGGCTGCAGATGGGACTCGGGTCTCCCACCTCTGCTGACACCGGAGTGTGTGAGAACTCTGTACAGCCAGTGTAGACTTGAGGTTGTCTTTTCTGCAAGCCATGGTGGCCGAATCAGGAGTTTAGCTTCATTGACAGCAATCAGAGGTGATGGATTTTCTGAGTAAATGTACCCCAAACAGTGGCAACTAGCTACAATTCCATCACATGTGCATGGAGCTTTACAGTTTGTAATGTGCTGACAGGCAAGCATCATCTTCTCTTATCCTCTCCATGACCCTGTGCTGTAAGGGTTAGCCCCTCACACTCCTGGAGGTCAATCCTCAGGAGCTCATGAGCTTCCCTGGTTCCTCTTTTTCCATCAATTTCCATCTTCCCATCAATTTGCTCCCCCTCCCCTCCATTTCCCTACTACCAGGGTCGTCCAGGAACTTCCTGTCTTGTTTTGTGCTCCCCCACCCCCTGCCAATTATAGCTCAGTCCCCTTGACCCTTGGTCAGCTCCTTGAGTGAGTGTGCAAGAAGGAAGGAAAACATTGCAAGGGCAGGAGATCTAGTTTTCGCTTCTCCTGTTGCCCGATCAGACAGAGAAATATGAGCTTGGGCACATCAGACCATTATTCGTATTATCCTTTTGCTTTTTTCACTGGCTTCTCTTAGGAATAAAAACTTAAGGCTTTCTCCCACCCTGCTGGGCAGCATGCCATCCCATTTCTTTTCTGACATTCCCCCAAATATTTAAACCTGATGTCTACATCTTCTGTCTTCAAGACTTCATTCCTTAATGACTTGTAGTCTGGTTCTTGCTCCCACAGCCCAAGCTCGAGTGTCACTGATGTCCACTTGTTTGCCAGACTCAACAACTCCTCCTTGTCCCCATCTCCCTGCTCCATTCAACATTGCTGGCCACCATCTTCCTTCTGGAAACTCCTCCATCGGTGTATCAGTCAGGAAAGGCTAGGCTGTGCTGCTGTTACAAACAATCCCATTGGCTTAAAGCAAAGAGGTTGATTTCTTACTCCTGATGAGCTCTGGTTCTGCTCCATGTTCTCCTTCCTCCTGGACCCGCAGAGCAGCCTCTGCTGGAACATATGTGATCATTGCAGCGGAGGAAAGAGACCTCTCAAGTGTCTCACATCAGCGTTAAATGTCCAGCTGAAAGTGACATATTGTTTTCACTTACAACTCACTGGCCAGAAGAAGTCATATATTTCCACTAGCTACAAAGGGAGCTAGGAGTTCCCATCCCAACATGCTTTTGGAAGGGAGGCAGGATTACCTGGTGAACAGCACCCATGACTGCCCTACTTTGGTGCCACCCTGACTCTGCCGACCTCTCTGGGCGCCCCTCCTCTGCTTCCTTGCCTGGCTACTCGACCTTCTCTCAACTCCCAAATCCTAAATGCAACATTCTCCAATATGCTCTCTAGATTTTTTTTTCTCCTTCATCTACTCCAATCCTTTTTTTTTACATCTTTCTTTGCAAACATCTCCCAAATATGTCTCCACCCTGACCTCTTTCCTGAGTCTAAACTTCAGACATGTACAAGACTCTTCATCCTTCTTATCCAAAGTCAGTCCCTTCCACCTGTTTTCCTCCTTCAGAGATGCTGGAGGCCTAGACTCATCTGTCTACTGCAGCTGCCTTCCCATTGACCTTCTTCCACCAGAAGGGGCCTCCTTGATTTTACCCTCTCCACTTACAGCTGCGCTTCTGGTGCTACTGGTCATTGGAATTCTAAGTCCCCAGCTCTGCTGAAGTTGACCCCAGTGAATGGGGAGCCAGGTCTCCAGGGTGAAGAGATGCACCCTTGGAGCCCCAATGTCTTGGTCTGTCACCCTGTTGTGTCATCCCTTCTTCGGTGTAGAAACCCCCCGTGTCTGCCTTTCCGGCCCCAATCTCAGACGTTTATTTCAGTCCTATATTCAGCATGTGCTGGGAGTCTGAGCCAGAGGCTGATTCTGGGGAGGCCCTTTTCTTTCTCAGCCCCTCTTGTTTCTTTCAGCAATTTCTGAGCAGTAATTCAGATCCAGGCCTCTGAATCCCTCCGTTACTCCCTGCAGTTCCAACTCCTTCGTTGACTCAAAGCAGAGCACTCAACTCCCTCCATAATCTCATAGTCTTCACAGCCCTTATGATGGTGACTTTTGGGCCCTATCATTTTACAAGAAGGAGAACTGGGGTCCGGAGAGAGCCAGTGACTTTGCCATCATCCCTGTGACTCACCTAACATCTTTGGCTATTCCTCTTGCCTCTAAGAGTGGTTTCAGGGCTCTGGTTTGCCCATGGCACTGAAGACGTGTGTGAGAGAAGAGGAGAAAGCAGGGGGTTCTGAGAGATGTCAGTGAGCTTGGTGCCTACAGACTGAGTGTGGCCACTTGTCGCTGTTGGTTTAGGTGTGCCACCACTGGGCCTCGCCAAGCAAAAGTCTTGGATGGCAATAAATAGAGCCATTTAGCTCTAACAGGCTGAGACCAAGGAGAGGGTGAGGCCTGGGAGGAAGAGGGGGTCCAAGGAGCTCTTGGCACATCTGGGGCTCGGTAATGTGCTCTCTCCCCTTTCGCGAAGGCCTGATTCAGTTACGCCTGAGCAGCTGGGGAGCATTGCCTCAGATGCCTCCTGCAGCCCCGATGCCCTGGCAGTCCCAGTGTCGGCCTGCCTGCTGTCTGACTGGCCGTGCGGAGCCTGGCCAGATGGCCGCTGGGCCCTGGCTGCGTGGGAGGTGAGAACTCCACGTCCCAGTCCTGGCTGGTCCCTGCCTCGTGGGCGCCAGCTTTTGATGGGGAGATCCCAGGAGCTTGGATCTGTAATCTGACATTTCTGGGCCTGGGTTGAAGAAAAGGAGAGGCCCTCTGATTATTGGTGAGTTTTGTAATTCAGTTCTTCATGGTCATCAGTCCTTCTGCCAGTGGGCCAGGGCAGGGGTAAGGCCAGATGGCTTCTGTGGGGACCAGAGAGAGCAGCATGTTCTGCTGTGTGGTGGCCGGATCTTGGGTCTGCTGGCTGAGTGGCAGGGACCGATGACAGGAGAAGGGCTACCGGGAGCAGAGGCCTGTCTGCCTTGAATCTGCAGGGCAAGTACTTGGGTCCCTAAGTCAGGGGCCTGTGTTCAGCCTGACTTATGGGGGTCTCCTGCCTCTCTGGCCTTAGGGGGGACTTGTTCCCTCTGGTTGGAACAGTTTGTTCCTCTCCAGCTTTCTCTCCACGGACCTCCCCTTGCTCACTCTGTTCCGGTCCTGGCAGCCCCTGCTGCTCCTCGCAGGTGCCACACACATTCTACCTCAGGGCCTTTGCTCGGGCTGTTCCCTTTGCCTGGAACACTGTTTCCTCTCTGTCCATGTGGTTAACTCCTCACTTTTTTCAAGTGTTTGCTCAAACCTTACCTTTTCAATGAGGTGTACCCTGATCAGCCTGTTTAACTGCAGCCTGCCCTCCATGGCGTACATGACTCCTCACCTTGCCCTTTTCTTTCTTTTTCTATAGTGCTTACTACCTTATATCATTCCACAGAAGTTATACTGCATATTTATTAGGCTATTTTTTTAATGTCTTTCTCCCTCTGCTAGAATGCAAGCTCCCTGAGGATAAGGATCTTTGTTCTATTCACTACTCGGAGAGTGCCTGGTCCATGGCAGGTGCTCAGAAAATAAGTGAATCTGTCGAAAAAGGATCGGGATGGCGCCTGACCCCACCTCCCAGGAGTGTTGGAGAGTCCACTGGGTACAGTCTGGACACAGGCTCTTCAATATATAAGAATCCACTCTTTTTCAATTTCAGTGTCAAAGGCTGAAGCCCTGCCACCAGGGGAGTGTCGTTAAAGAGGCTCTGAAGGCTGCACTGGGGGGCCTCGCTGGAATAAGCATGTGGCATAGGCCCGGACTATCGGCTGGTAGAGTCAGCCCTCAGAAGGTGACGTCTACCATACTTGGCATCTGGATCTGTTGTGAGCTGGGCGACAGGGGGCTTGTTAACAGTGATAGTTAATGAAGTGAGGTGTACAACAGCTTTCTGTGGTAGACGGGAAGGGATGGAGTTACAGCTGCCTGCTGGGAGGTGGTCTGGCCGTGGTGCATCCGAGCTCTGCTGCAGCCTGTAGCCCACTGGAGTGTCCATGCAAATGAATGACATGTGTTTAGGGATTGAAAGATGGTTGAAAAATATCATGTCCCTCCCCTGGGCCATGTGTCATAGGTAGGTTTCTCTGGGTTCAAAGTGCAGAATGGAAGTGCCGTGGAGCTTGGTGGGCATTGGATGGCATGTCCCCAAATTGCTCGCTTGTAGACGGCGGCCGTTTATGACTCGGCTTTTTCTGCTGCATTCTGTACTTTTGACCTTCCTTCTCCCCCCCACCCCATCCTGCCTAAAGTCTTCTCTTTTCAACCCCTGTTATCTGAGGCCCTGGGTTCTACACTGACCTAGAATGCATGTAATCTGACCAGACTGTGAGTGTGGCCTGGTGCTCAGTGTTGCTGATTGCTCTCAAATGCAATCCCAGTTATCTTGGAAGAGGAGGTCCTACAGCCTGAGGTTGGTCTAATCTTACAATCCAGAGGGACTTTGCAGCAATTAAAGAGCCATTTCCTGCTGACATGTTGATACCAGCAGCTTCTATGTCATATAAGAGAGGAGCTGACAGCCTGGACCCTGGGAGAGTGCCCGGCCCTGGCCAGGGCAGTGTCTGGGATGATCTGCACCAAGTACATCCTGGCGCTTCCCTCTGCAATGTGTGCACACTTTGGGGATTGTTCACTTTCGTGGTCAATGTTGGCAGGGGCAGGCTTGGGTCTGGGTGAAGACAGCTGCCATGTGTGAACTGGGGTTACTTTCTAGTTGTTTCCAGAGCTTGGAAGGACTGGAGGACTCAGGAAGAAGAGAGCAGGCTTCCCTCTCCACAGGGGCACGCCCCAGGACAAAAGGATGGACTTATGTACTGAGGGGGCCTCCTTCTTAGAGAAGGGTGGAGAGGGTTCACAGGAGGCCAGACCTTAGTTGAATGCAAAGAGCTTGGGGAGAAAAATGGGAGTATATTAGGATACTTTCAGATGAATGTGATAAAAAATCCAACCCTAAGTATCTTATGCAAAGCTGGGGATTTATTATTGGCTTAAGGCCCTGGGGTCGAGGTCTGGCTCAAATGGCATCACCAGGGCTCTGTTCGCTCAAGTCCTTGGCTTTGTTCCCCCCTGGTCCTGGCTTAGTTCTACAGACAGCTCTCTCCTTGGGCTAGGGAAAATGGATACTGACAGCTCCCTGCTTGGCACCAACACTGGATGAAAAGAAACCTCTCTGTCCCAGCTTATACAGAGGAGACATAAGACTGGTGCGTGTGGTCATTTGCCATCACCAGCCCAATCCCAGTTGCCCGTGAGCTGGGCCAGGAGGGCATGGTGGAGAGGATGCTAAAACTGAAATAGCTCCATGACCATATAGAGCAGGGTGCCCACAGGGGAGCCACAACAATACTCCATTTCTCCCCCCACCCCCTCCAGGGCTCATCTTTACTTCCATTTACCACTCCCCAGAGCCAAGGGTTACTCACTTTGGGTTAGAATGAGAAGGTGAAAATTTATAAGAATAAATGCAAATTTTTGCATTTCAGATCAATTGTACAAGTAGCTGAAAAATTGCTCTGATGCAGTTACTTCTGGGCACCTCCTGTTGTCCCCCTTTTAGAACAGGAGTGTGTATAGGAGTTATCTTGTGTCCCACCGCTGTATGTTGGGTGTGGAGCGGACAGATAACATGTTGCTCTAGTTCACAGGTCTTTAGGTTGAGGCTCTGTGGAAGAGGAACCACGCCTATGGGGCGTCATTGGCATCTGGACCTGATTTAGATGAAAAGATCCTGGATGTCAAGCTGATGCTGTAATGGGGTGAGATCTGGGAATCTTGGGGGAGAGCATGAGAGCATTTTGCATGTTGGAGGAATGTGAATTGTTGTGGCATAATTGTTGCAGCTGTGGCAGAGTGTATTTTTGACAGATGCCCATGACGATATCTCCCATGCCACTTGTTCTTTTGCAGTGTGACCTGACAGCCTACCATTAAGAGGTAGAATCTTTGTCCCTCCTCCTTGAACCAGAATAGGCCTTTGCAACTGCTTCAACCAGCAGAGTGATGGAAAGTGATGGCATGAACTTCCAAGGCTAGGTCATAAAGGTTGACACAGCTTCCTATGGGCTCTCCCTCTTTCAGGACACTTGCTGTGGGGAAGGAAGCCCAGGCCACATGAAGAGGCCACGTGTAGGTGTTTTGGCTGGTAGCCCAGCATCAGTTGCCAGACATGTGAGTGAGGAAGTCTTTGATCTGCAGCTCAGGCCCCATCTGACTACATCCGTGTGTGAGATCCTCAAAGAGAACCGCCTAGCTGAGCCTGCCAAACTCCAACACTGTAAAAGATGATGATAATGATGATAATAGTATAAAAATACTAATGATTGTTGCTTCATGTCACAACGTTTAGAGTGTTTTTTTTACATAACAATAAGTAATGAGAATGGTTGACATGGAGATCCCAGAGGAATCTTGAGTGTCCACAACCTTGAGATGAGCTCGGGCCGTGGCTACTTAAACCCTAAAATACACTTTAAGAGCAGCAATCAGGTTGGAAGGAGGCTGCCCTGTGTGGGGTTAATTAGGGGAGTCAGAGGAGGCGTTAAACAGGTGGTTGAATTTTTGAGGTGGAAGAACAGAGGTAGTGGGACATTTTGGCTAAGAGTATTATTAACAACATTGACAGAAAGATGCAGTATTCCTCAGAAACCTCCCTTTGGGAGGTGGAGATATGGGAATAGAATCACCAATTCTCAATTTCCCACATCTCCTGAGTAAGTCGAGGTCTAGCTCTGGGGGCGTATGGCTGTGTGAACCTCCGTGTCTCCATCAGTCCTCATGCCTGGAGTCATTATTCCTGATAACCTGTCAAGTCCCCCAGCTCCTCAAAGCCTTCCCTAATTGCCCTGTCCTCCCTGGTCACTCTCACTGCAGTTAGCATCTGTCCTGTATGACTTAGCCCTTCAATGCAGTATTTTCCTCTGCTGCCCTCAGGACACACGGCTTAGTGGGCAGGCAAGGCTGCTCACTATTCGGCCTCACTTTTCCCGGCTGCTTTCCTTACCCTCAGCCTTCCAGAAGAACTGGTGGCTCCATGAATACACTGCACCTTCTCTTAGGCCCTTGCTGATGCTGTTCCTTCTGTCAGAAATGCTATTTCTTCTGCTCTCTTTCCTCTCCTTCTCTCCCCAACCCCCTCCACTGGGAAGCACATGTGCACACACACACACACAAACACACACACACTCTTCTCCCACATTTACCCCTCTTCATCTAGGCAATGCCTAGTCACCTCCCAGGTCTCCATTAAGAAGCCCCTTCCTCCAGGAAGCCTTCCATAATGCTGCAAGGATGGGGCTAGGGCTCTCCTTTCCTTGTGCCTGCCCTTATCACACATTATTTCACTCTTTTATAATTGGTTGCTGGTTCCATCTAGAAGGTGACCTCTCTGAAGGCAGGGACTGTGTTTGGCTCATCTCAGCACCTGTTTTTGTCAGTTTTGTTTCCCTCACCAGCCTAAGGTTTCCTTTAGACAGGGGCCAGCTTTCTCTTCATACCCCATGGGGATGAGAACACGTTAGGGCTCCACAGAGCTTGTTGACTGACTGACTGATGTTTTGCGGAGAGCATTCACAGACCTAATCTATGAGTTTGTCAGTCTAGCATAATGGACGAGAGTGTGGGTTCTGGAGTCAGCAAAAGACCTGGTTTGAGTCATGGCAGCCCCAGCCATGAAGGTGGGCTGCTTGGACCTCCTGCCAAGAAAGAACTTGTCAGAGAGCTGCGAGGAGGGCGGTTAGCTGATGGTCTCCAGCTGTGGCACCTTTGGAATTCTTCAGTGTTTGAGTGAAGGCTGCTCTCAGCTGGGCTTCTCCTAGCCAGTGGCTGAGTGCAGCAGGGGTGCTGGGGCCCGGAAATTTCTGCTCAGTGTGAGACCCTCTGCAGGCAGTCTTTGCAGTGGAGCTGCTGTTAGGCTGCTGACATTTTTCTCAGATATGCACCGTGGTCTGAGGCTCTTCTACCCAACCTTCCTTCCTTCCTCCTCTCCTTTCATAGGTGTCAGACCTGCACTGCAGTCTGAGTTCCCCCTGCTGCTCTTGCCCCCTCTCCACTTTATCTTTCACAGGCTCATCTCAATAAATCTCTTTCACATCTGCCTTGTCTTGGCATCTGCTTCCCAGAGCACCACTGGCACACTCTGTGACCTGAGACAAGTTTCTTAACCAGCCTGTGTCTAGTTTCTTCATCTGTAAAATGGGCATAGTAACAATTTCATAGTTTAAAAGTAAAGATTAATTGCATGTTAATTACATGTTAAATGCCTAGTGTGGTTTCTGGCATATATTAAGTACTCAAAAAATGTCAGCTACAGCTACTAGACTGTAACCATAGCCCACTAGACTCACTTCCCAAGAGCCCGGCACCCAGCGGCAACACCCAGCTCAAGATCTGGCATGTAGTAGGTACTCAGTAAAAGTTTGGTGGGTGAATGGAGATCAGTGAGGCTAAGTGAGGTTCCCCAGCTGAAGCAGTAAATGACTGCAGTCTGAACCAGTCTCTGTGAGTGGACCTGCTTCTGGAGCAGAAGCCACCTGAGTGGAGACTCCCACCAGCTGGGCCAGGATGAGGAGACCCCCAGGTAGCCATCAGTAGGGCTCCTTTGTCCTGGTCAGTTCTGCCAGCAGATTTCCAGACCCCAGAGCTACCCCATCACATAGCAGGGAGAAGGTGTGAGTGGGGGAAATCCTTGTCCATTTCTGTAGAAAGATGTCCCTCATGTCTCTCCTGGAAAACGGCAGGCTCTGGGTGCCCCTCCTGGTGTGCTGGGCTGAGCCCTGTCTCAGAAGGTGTGGGCAGGTGCACGGGCCTGAGGATGACACCTGATCTTGACTCAGAGTCCTTCCATGGCCAGAAAGTAACTACTCTCAGAGCTTGGCTTTCCAGGGAATTAAAAGGAAGTGGTGGAGGGAGGTGGAGGCCAAGAAATACCCTTTGGTTTGCAAGGTTGTAGGTGGTGTGCTGTGCAGCCAGTTTCGTGGTCCAGGATCGCTGAGCCCCGACATCTGGCTGGTGGAGGTCTGGAGGCCGCTGGAGGTCAGCATGCATTTACCCATCCAGGGCTGCTGGCAGAAAAAGCTGCAGACCTAAGTGGCTTCAATTAGCTGTCCTTTGGACAGTTCATTTATGAGGTGAATATTTGGAAATAACCTTTACTTAGTAGAGATGTTGCAAAGGCAATTTTCACCTGGGAATCTTTTCTGGCATAAGGGATCCAGAGCTATCCCCAGATGACCTCTAAACCTTAGAGAAAGAATTTTTCTCTCTGGTGTCCTTGGAACTCAGGGCTGGGTTTCAGAGAGCCAAGTAAGGAGTGACAGTGCAGCCTCCGTTTACTGAAAACTTCCCGTGAGTGGGTGCTGTGCTAAGCACTTCAGAGACATCGTTTCCAATGAATACTCATAGCAGCTGTATGGGAGGAGCATGAGGATACCCATTTCATAGATGAGGAACCGAGTCTCAGAGATGAAATGACTTGTGGAAGCCACATAACTGGGGAGGGGGTCAGGGTTTCAATCCCTGTGGCTCCGGTCTCAATGTCAAGTGGCCTATCTCTGCCTGTCAATATTCTCAGAGGGAAAGGGAGGCAGGGGCAGGAGAGCGTCTTTTAGTGTATCAAAGGAACACAGGAGTTAACTGAAAGTGCTCTCATTGGCCAAAGTTGGGACCATTTGAGCAAGAAAATAAAGCAGTATTGGATTATAATTCAAAGTATAAAATAAATATCCATGAGTTCATACTGAAGTAAACAAACGACTGAATACAAAAATCAATGAGGAAGAACAGACAAATCTGTGCAGAAGAATTCCAAATAATTGATGTAGATGTCCCCCATCAAGGAGGTGGAACATAAATCTACACCCCTGAAGTGTGGGCTGTGCATAGTGACTTCCTTCCAAAGAGTCAAGTATGGAGAGTGGGGAAGATAGAGTAACCACACAGTGAGGAAATCTGACCAGCAGAGTCTCAGCCAGGTGGTCAAGGTCAACATCAGCAGTGATAAGTCATGTTCATAGCATGTACCTTTCAGCTGATTGATGAAAATGGCACTCCACCACTTTGGTCTCCTCTCAGTAACCCATAACCCCAGTCTAATTATGAGAAAAACATGAAAAAACTCAATTGAGGGCATTTTACCAAATACCTGACCGGTATTCCTCAAAACTGTCAAGGTCATGCGGAAGAAGTGTGAGAAACTGTCACAGCAGGAGTTGCCTAAGGAGACAGAATGACTAAATGTACTGTGGTGTCCTGGATGGGATCTGGGCACAGGAAAAGTCATTAGATAAAAACTAAGGAAATCTGAACCAAGTATGGACTTTGGTTAACAGTAATATATCAATATTGGTTCATTTCTTGTAGCAAATGTACCCTACTAACATCAGATGTTAATAATAGGAGAAACTGGGTGTGGGGTAGATGGGAACTCTGTACTATCTTCACCATTTTTTCTGTACATCAAAGACTGTTCTAAAAAATAAAGTTTATTAAAAAAGCTCACCATAACAGGTCAAGAAAGAGACTGCAGAAGAAAGTGAAAAACTTATTTTAGTGCTTTTAACAGCACATTTTTCCTGCTTTTTCAACAGGGGCCTGCATTTTCATTTTACACTCGGCCCTGCAAATTATGTAGCTGGTATTGGTGCCAGGCATTCACGACTGTCACTGGTCCTGCAGACACAGTGAGGTTTTTTGTGGTAGTAATATTCTCTCCGGGGCCTTCCTCAGCCAAGACCACTGCAGCATAGCAGGATTGTTCTGGTGGAGGAGGAGTTCTCTCCAAGAGGGTATGACCTGAGGGCCTTGCTCAGTGGTTAAGAAGATCCTGGCACCTGTGATAGTCCTGGCACCAAAGCCCAACCCCAGTGCACCTGCTGGGGGCAGGGCGTGATGCTGGGCACCAGGGAGGGAACGTCCAGCAGGACAGGAGCTAGGCTTTGCTCTCTAGTTAACTAAGGCCACAATGGAAAGGTGAGAGGATATCTTCATAGGCAAAGATGACCAGTGACTCACTGTGTGGGCAAGGAGAAGTGGCACAGATCAGCAGCTGTCCACAGGAATCACATACTCCCAGGCGGGGTGCGGTCATGGTTTGGAGAGCTTCCAGGAGGAGGAGGGGGAGAGGCTGTCACTGAGCCTTGAGGAATGGTCAGGACACAACAGTTGAGACCAGGCTCAGGCGATGGTTCATTCAGGAGTACAGGGGTTTGAGCTGGGGGAAGAGTAGAGAAAAGTTTGGAGAAATAGGTTTGGGAGAGATGAAGAAGAATCTTGAAAGTCCAGCTCAAGAGTTGGGACTGGAAGTTACCACGGCTTTTGAGCAGGGTTGTGACATGGTCACGTGAGGTTTGGAGACCCTCCAGCTGCAGCCTGGAGGGTTGCACTGGAAGAAGGGGCAGGGAGAGCATTGGAATTCTCCAGACCTGCCAGGAAAGAGGGTAAGACCTGAATCAGGGTCATTTTACCCCTGCACAGTTGCGTGTGTAGACACCTAGTAGCACACCACGGTTGGGGGTGGTGGTGGGAGCAGTCCATCCTGGCAGGGAGAAGTGTTTATCACTGACATGGTTAGAGCAAGTTGATATGGAAAAGAAGACCCACTGACAGTCTGTTTTACGTTGTTTTTAAGTTGTCCACAGACAAGACATCTAGAGAAGCTGCTTGGTAAAGAAAGTTACTGATCCTGCTGGCCTGCCCTGGTCCAGCCTACCCTGCTTTCTAGGGCCTTCTCTCCCCAAGACTAGCCCTGGGAGAGTTGTGGTGGACTTGCCTTCAGCCAGGCCAGGTAGACCTAATTTAGATTTTGCCATGGCGCCATTACCAGTTGGGTCAGGAAATGGGACTGGTGACAACAAGCTCTGGAGAAGGAAGTACATCAATTCACGGGACATTCTCAGAGGAGCCGTTGGTGGGCACAGGCCCCAGCATTTGATGAGTTCCTGGTATTTAGAGCGGTTCCAGAGCCCAGTCATTCCACACCGGCTACCAGCTCAGTGACCACAGTCCTTCTAGGCATTTCAGGGCCTCTCCTGCTTCCTCCCTGTCAGCATCTCCACACCCCTGCTGCTCACCCAGCTCACTGAGCACACCATACCTGTCAGGTTCTTAACCCCACCTGGTGTTCCTCCCCTCAAGGCCCATCGATCAAGATCAGACCCAGGCCCTTCTTTGAGGAAACCTCACTTGGCCCCCAGACCACAGGACTGTCTGGGTGCTGTCTGTCTATATCTCACAGTTACCCAGTGTAGTCTCAGCTCTTATAGAGTTTAGCTTGCGAGGTCTCTGAGGGGAGACAGCACAGGACAAGGCCATCTCATATCCCTATTTCTTCCCTCCCAGAGCTGTGGGTCCTGCTGGGGGGACGGCGGTGGCTAACAAGCATTCTTAACCAGGATTCATTTCTGCTCCTGGGAGTTTCCTGTGGGATCAGGGTGCTGAGATGTTTGACTGCTGGAGAGTTTGACTTTGGGGATTCCCCTCCCCCTGGGCTTTCCTGGACTCCCCTCCCTCCCTCTGTGTTATGTCCACTCTCCTTTTTCTCTTCAGGTGCCTGCTAGCTGCTAACTTATCCCTACCAGGGAGGACACCCCGAAGCTGCTCAGGTCTCTCCTCTCTCTATGCCAGGTCTTCATTTGGGTCCCTGGATGAATTCCTTCCTCTCACTCTTGTGCATCCAGATCTTCCTGAGCTTTCGCGGAGGCCTTCCCAAGGTGGGACTTAATGAGGGTAGGATTTTGCCTTGAGTGGAGAGGTCTTCAGTATCCCTTGAAATGTTATTCTCTGTCTTCATCCATTTATTCGACCAATACTGTTTGAGTTTCTGTCTCATGCCAGGCATTAAGAATACAGAGGTAAAAAAGACAGTTCCTACCCTAGAGGTGCTTGTATACTAGTAGAAAGGGCAGGGAAACAAATAACTTTAGGACATGCCATAAATATTATCTTAGGGGCTTTGGAACACAGAGGAATAGCCTCTAACCAGTCTTGGTAGGTCAGGAAAAGCTTCTCTGGAGAAGTTACAGCTGAGACCTGTAGGGAAATTCCTCTGATCAGGGGGCACCAGCCCAGACCCAGTCTCTGTCCCCTGGAGCAAACACTAGAGAGGACAGGAGAGGACAAAGCGCCCCAGGCTTGGGGGAAATGGGAGGCAGGGAAGGGGGAAATGGGAAAAGGAGGTGGATGAAGGGCTAAGTGCAGTTACCAGCACCAGGGCCCAGGTCAGGAGGGGACGGTGGCCCAGCTGACCAGGCATTGAGCCGGTGAGCTGCTGGCTGGGTTCCTGCCCTTCCTTCCTTTGCCTCAGGACCAGGCTGGGTTTACGGGGCGGGGGGGGGGGGGTGCTGAGTGGTCCCAGCTGGGACTGGAGAGCCGCAGGGCCTGGAGCCATCAGCCTGGCCTTTGTCATCAGCTCCTTGGCAGGGTCATGATGGCAGAACTGCTTGTCCCGCCTCAGCTGGGACAGAATGGGGGGTGGTGCTGCCCTGCCAGCCCAGCCTCTCTCCACTTTCCTCCTGGATCTGAGCAAGTGAGAATAAACATAGCAAACTTTTAGTCTAGCCCTGAGGGGCCTTGGTCTTGACCTGCCAAGGCCATTCCTGGGCACCCTCTGCTGTTCTCTTTAGCCAGGCCGCTGTGTTTGTGCAAAAGAGGTTGAGCTCACTGAAGATCTGGTGTGGATACCCTGACCTTGGCTCTAGGGAATGTTCTAGAGGTGTCGTGCCAGAGTGCTGTGTGTATGCTCAAGGCTTCACAGATGCTCAAGAGCTGTGGACTTCCAGGGCTAGAAGAGTCTTTAGTAGCATCCCAGCCCAACTTCCTTCCATGAGGATTCCCAACAGTGACACGTCCTGGAATCACAGACTAGAATCACTTGGGGGTGCACTTTCAAATTACACCCCTCAGCGATTCAGATCATCTTCTCCCCAGGTGTGTGTGCATGTTAGATGCAAGGTGGGGGAGGAGTAAATAGTATAACCTAACCATGCTGTGTTGGAGCAGACACATGCCTGGAAACCATGGCCCAGTGCATCCCCCATCTTCCAGTCCCTGCCTGGATGCCTCTAGTTATGGGACTTCCTGCCATGCATGGCATCTGCTGTCATTGTCAGACAGCTTGATCGTTGGAGGGGCCACATGCCTCCCTGAACTGATACCATTGGTTTTGGTTGGAGGGAGAACCATAAGCTCTGGAGTCAGATAAACCAGGATTTTGTCTCCCTTCTGCCATTTAATGCATATACACCCTTGTCAAGATACTTACCACCTCTAAGAACCATCTTCCCATCTGTGAAATGGGATAATTATTCCTTCTTCTTGGAGGGATTGCAATGTTGTAAGGATTACAATGAGGGAAAAGAGCTTACCCTAATGCCTGTCTTGTTACTCAGTATCTGCTCCTTTCCTCAGTCCTCTTGAGCCCCAAAGAACCAGTTGGCTTCCTCATCTGTGAGGATGTGCTTCAGATATGTGAAGGTGGCTCTCACATCACCTCTGTTTCCTTAGAACAAATGGAAGCATCAGTCTATTTTTACTGAACCCACAGAATGATCAGAGCAGGCGTGTATTCGTCTGCTCAGGCTGTCGTAACAAAGCACCACAGACTGAGGGGCTTGCACAACAGAAACTTATTTTCTCACAATTTCAAAACCTGCAAGCTCAAGATGAAGGTGTCAGCAGGGTTGGTTTCTTCTGAGACCTCTTTCCTTGGCTTATAGATGGCCGCCTTCTCCCTGTGTCTTCACGTCATCTTCTCTCTGTACATTTCTGTGTCCTAATTTCCTTTTCTTGTAAGGACACCATTATTGGACTAGGGCCCACCCTAAAGACCCGCCTCATGGTAACTGAATCACATCTTTGAAGACCCTGTCTCCAAATGCAGTCACATTCTGAGGCACTAGTGGTTAGGACTTCAGCATGAATTTGGGGGCAACACAATTCAACCCACAACAAGATGTTACAGGAAAACCCAGATGTTTAAGGTAATTGAGTTGACACAACAAGCTGAACACAATCCGTTTTTCTTTGTTCTTTGTTGAGTTGCCCGGTGGCCCTGTTCCGAAGGCCCAGCTGGGTGGAAGCTGCCCGCCCCGGGCCGGGGCTGCCGGTGGAGCTCAGCCCTGTGTGGGCAGCTCTTGCCCTCTCGACTGAGTGGCCGTGGAGTGCATTTCCATCGCTGACACCTTGAAATGTTTTATAGGGCTAATTCCTGCTTGTCAGCAGCTGCATTTCTTAATCAGCTGCTCATTCATTTCTCTGAAGGCTCTGACACTCCAGAGCATTTGGTGTGGCCTAGACATCCGTGTGTTCTCGAATCCAAATGCACTCACACCCTGGAACCGGGCCAGAATTCCCGACTTCTTCCATTATTCTTAGCCTTGAAATGGTGGGAGCAGGCGTTTCAAAACCAGACGTAGGTTTTTGCAAACATATTTTGGCCTTCCTGCCTACCTATTTTTATTTCCATCATATTTGGAAAGAGAAAATTCCCAGACGTGGGCCTGGGAATCAGGCTGTTCTCAGGTCAGCCAGTTCGTTTCCCACTTCTCCCCTCTGCCTTTGCAGGGGAAGCGATGCTTCGGCTCTCTGCACTGCGGTTTTCCCGCCTGTGACTTGGATGGTCCACTCCACCCGGGGAGGGCCTGGTGGTGGTAGCTCTGGCTCCAGCAGCTGTTCCCATGTTCTTGCAATCATGGCCCCCTTTCAGATGAGTGGAGGCACAGGGCTGTCGAGGTAACTGCCCAGCTTGAGAGAATGTCTAGACCTTGCTCATGTCCCATCGTCTGAACTGGAATTATGCTCCCAATCTAACTGTCCATCCTACCAGGCCCTGTAGACTAGTGGGCTGGAAGCTGCCAACTTCATCCAGACTCTGCATCAGGAAAGTAGGCAAGGTTTAGCCCAGTCGGCAGCCCCTGCCCTACTTTTCCACCTCATTGAGTACCCATGAGCCTAGGTCACCAGAACACAGACATGATTCTTTCCCTCTCAGCCACACACCACAGGGACATGAACTCAGAGGAAGGTTCCCTGCCCCGCTCTGTTTTTCCTGGATGCAAAGCCTGTGCCCCCTGCCCACCTCAGTGGTGCCTAGGTGATGTCATCTGTGGGCAGGGGCAGAGGGTTATCTTTTTCACTGTACGATGACCCCTTTGGTGGCAGTGGCTGTTTGAAGGAAGACTGACCCCCAGCTGGGAGAGTTCCTGGAACCCCCATCCTTCAGCAAGAGTGCTTGGGTGTGAGTGAGAATAAAACATTTGTGTGGCTTTTACAGACATTTGTTTGAACACTTTTTTCTTTCCTGCTGTGCCCTTTCTAGGGACAGGCAATGACTCTAACTTTTTTTATCTCCTCCAGCCCTTTGCGATGGTGATGTGTTTGAAAGTAAGTATGCATATATTTAATGAATCACAAATATTACTTTTCTTTTCAGGAAAAAAACATCACTAAAATATCAGCCCACCCCTGCCCCAACCAAACTCAGTGGACTGAGCACTTTGTCTGTCTTGGTGGGAAGAGTGGAGGCCAGCAGCAAGCCTTGTACCTGGGAGAGGATGAGGTCAGCAGTAGGGACTGAGCCCATCCGGAACTCTCTCAGATATGGTAGGATGGTCAGTTCCCCTGAAACCACAACAGGCCAGGGCCAGGTGAAGGATCTCAGGGGGGTGTAGCCTGGAGAATCCTGGGGTGGTGGAAAAGTGTCTTTAGTATCCCAGGGGCCATCTTGTGACCACCTCCGTGTTGCTCCAGTGGGTAGAACTAGGATCAATGGGTGGACATTACAGTGTGGTCAATTTCAGCTCACTGTAAGGACCAGCTTCCTCTTGCAGAGCTGTTCAGTGTGGGTGGGGAGCTGGGCAGTTAGAGGCTGGCTGACCACTCAGCTGGGATGTGTGCAGGTGACCACTTTTGCCTCTGAGTTTTCTCTTGAGATTTTATGTTTAGCCTGGAGCATCGCAGCTGTGGATCCTCCCTCCCTTCCTCCCTTCTTTCCTTTTTCTTTCTTTCCTTCCTTCTTTCCTTGGGGTCTCCCTCTCCCTCCTTGTTATCCTTGTTGGGGACAGGACTCTCTGAGACAGCTGCAGAAAGGCAGAGTTGTGGGTGGAACTGGTTTGTGTTCAGTGTCCCAGCTGCTCTCCCCACCAGCAGCCTGTGGATCTGTTCTCCTGGGCAGCATCATCCTGGGCTGTGACTTCTCCTGGGGATCTCCCTGTGGCACTGTAGCTAATGCAACAAACCCATTTGCCTCGCCTTCTAGTGGGGGTCCTGTGAGATGGAGTTTCAGTGCAGAGAGGGGCAGGCTGGGGGGGGGGTGGTGGGCACTTTGGGTAGATGCCACCCACCCGCCTGATGGGTTGGTCCAGTTCCCTCCAGGAAGCAGGTTGTCCCCTCAGCTGAAAGAGTCTAGATCAGGATTCTCTGTCCCCTCAAACAGCACCTCCGAAAACTGCAGCCAGAGGAAGTATCCACATTTCTACCACATGCAAATTCAATTCATCTTGATATTTCAGGTGCTTTCCTACAAGTGAATAATTACCTGGGGAGCCAAGTATTCTTTTTCAGCCACTTTTCCCTTTTTGGTCTTACCCCACCCCTTTCTGCTCAACCCCACGTCTCCCTCACTCCTCCCCCTTGTTCCCCTCTCTAGGATAGAGTGGGGTCTGCCAGCCAGGGGTTCAGGGACTCGGCTCTGGCAGGGCCGTGCTATGTCCAGTGAGGATCTTCCCTGTAGTCTGTGTCTCTGCCCTTTTCAGAGCAGGCAGTGCAGCCAAGAGAAGTGTGGCAGAAGGAGGAGATCAGTGTGCGGGGCCATGGCACAGCAGAGGGAAATCCAGGCCTTTCTGTGATGGGAAATGAGTTAATAGGATCTGCCCTTTCCCCCCAAGTTCTCCCCCGAGGCTGCAGGGCCCACACCCTGCCGGACAGAAGAACACAGTGGGCCTTTTGGAAAGCCAGCAGGGCTGGCTCCAGGCAGAACCAGATCAGCTGCATGGGGCGTGTAACTGAGAAGACTCAGAGAGAAGGGAGGAGCCCAAGCCCCGAATGACTGTGCAGCCTCATTTCCCTGAGAGGTACAGTCTTGTCAGCCACTGCACTGGGAAGAGCTCGCTTAGAAGGTTCTAGAAGAGCTTAGATATCCTGGAGAAGATTAGGGTGGTGGAAGAGCCAGGGTTGGCCCAGGGACAGCAGGACCCAAGTTCCTCATGGAACTCTCTCCTTAAGATGGCTGTCACAGGCCGGTGAGGGGCAGATCCTGTTGGGTGAGGGATGTGGTTGGGACAGAAGTACAAGCAGAGAAGGATTAAAGCGTTCGTGTGGTCCTGGTTATTGTGTGCTCCCATGCCCTTCACCATTAGGTGGCCTGAATGAATTGCTTAACATTTCTCTCTTCTGTTTTGAGGAAAATATGACTGTTTGATTTGTATGATTTTTATAATGTCACAGATAAATGAAGCCTCAGGCCATATTTCACAGTCACTCTTCACCCCATCAGCTAAACGCCACCTCAGTGCCCCTTACTGCCTTCCTTCGTGTCCATCAATGCTGCGTCAGAACATAGGATACAATGCTCCCCAGGCTGCCACCTAAAATATATATGAATGTTAGGACAAGAAGTATCAAGTGATTGTCTCTGATGGGCTTAGGGCTGACCTGGAGTTCAGACCTTGACCCTAGCATCCCTAGGGCTGGAGAACCTGTGAAACAGAAGACATGGCATGAGAAGAGAGCAGGTGATGGAGTCGGGAGGGAGAGGAGGCTGAGCTGCAGGCAACCAAGGCCCGCGAACCAGGAGGGCATGCTTCTGAGATGGGAAGAGGCCACAGTCGTGGAAACTGGGAATGCCGCTGATGGGCATTTGTGAGGAATGCCAACCAGGGAAAGAAAGGACTCTTTAGGGTGAGGCTAGAGGGATGTTGAGGAGAGGAAGGCTGGGCAATGGTCAAAGGTGCACAGACACTGACACCGACATAGAGAGGCAGAGTGGGGCCGGATGGCAATAGCCGTCTTTTGTGGAGATCCTCTCCTTTGTCAGGAGCTTTGCATGAACGACTCTAGTTCTCACTGCCCTCTGGGAGGTGCATCTTAATTCCCAATTTCTGATTGAGGAAACTGGCAATGTTACTCGTTGACAAGTGACAGCTGGGATTGGAGTCTGGGTTATTGGATTTTGAAGTTCTTGATCATTTCATGGGGCCTCTTGTGGACTCAGAATGCATGATATCCATGGAGGGCTTCTCAGAAGCAAATGAGCCCAAGTCACTCATTTTAGCAATAAGGAATCTGAGGCCCAGAAAGGGGAGGGGGAATTTGCTAAAGCCATCATGCCAGAGAGTAACAGAGAAGAAATTAGAACCTAGTTCTCTAGACTTGTGGTCTAGTGGAATGTCAGGATCCCAGCTTAAAACAGAATGTTCCGGATTGTGACACCTGTTGTGTACTATTTTTGATGGTTATCATCTTTGGCAGCTCTACATTGACATGAATGAATTCTACATGAATTTTGAAGTTATTTTAGAATAGATTTATACATTATTCATAACATATTTATGTAGCCATGTGAAACCTAGAGCAATAGCTTCTGCTTTTTTGGCCGTGACCCTACCTTTTACATTGTGTCTCATTATATACATATGTATGTATATACATACATTATATATATAACTGAAACATATGTTTTCTGAAATAACACTTATGTTTACTATGTCTGATACACTTTGGTATTTTCTATTCTCAAGTACTTTATTCTGTTTTGTTAAAAATATGCTGGTTGTGAACCATCTAAACTGATTTCATAACAAATTAATGGTTCATGACCTGCAGTTTGAGATGCCATGACCTAACCAATGTCTTAATCAGACATGGTTTAAGAAAAAAAAATCATTGCAGAGGTGATGTACAGTTGCCGGTTATCTGTGGTCATAAATTAAAATAGTAAGCTTTGAGTTTCATAGCATTAAAAAAGGAATTGCATACATGTAAAAAATCAAATGGTGCAGGCTTGGATTCTCTCCAGACCACAGCTGATCTGTGACGCTCCTGGTAATGTGTGATGCTGAGTTTTATTCTCTGCCTGGATTTCTGAACTAACTGGAAATAGCTAAAGATGCAGACAAAAGTGCTTGCTATGACCACTGGGCAGCAGGCCCAGAGCCAGCCTCTCCCTAACCCAGGCATACTGCCTTTAGTCTAAGGAATTTATCAAGGTGTGTACATTGGACACTTGTTCCATATGCTCGTATGTAAGTAAGGTCTGATGCTTTATATGTTCTTAGGGGCATGATTGTAGGCATCTGACCCTCCAACACTCCTCCAAAAGCTTGTGCAAATTCACTCGAGATTGCCCACTCCCTTAGGTTTGCCCTCTTCTGTTCTTCACTCCCTCTTCTGTTTTAGTTCTTTTTCTCTGACAGGGGCATGGAATTACTGCTCCCACTGACTGCTCAAAGAGCCCTTTCCATTGGTACCTTGGCCTTCTAGCTCACAGCAACCAAGTTTTCTCTCATTACTGTTAGGATCGACATTCCACCCAACCATTCATCCATCCACCCACCCATCCAGAAGTGCCAGATTTAGGAAAGTCCTCTCTTAAAGGATAGTATTTAAGCCAAGACCTGATTGAAATGAGAAGGAGGCAGTCATGTGTGGGTCTGGAAGAACAATATCTGAAGAAAAAGAAATGGCAAATGCTGAGCCCTAAGACAGAATCAAGTCTGGCCCATTTGAAGAAAGAAAGAGGGCCAAATTGGCTGGAGTAAGGTGGCCATGAGGAGAATGGTACATGATGAAGTTGGAGAAGTGGGTGGTAAACAAAATATTAGACAACGAGCATGGCATAGATATTGACCAATCAGAACAGACATGGCTGGGTAGAGGCCAAATTATGCAGGCCCTTGCGGATCATAGTAAGGAATTTGGAATTTACCGTGTTGTCATGGGAAATCATTGGACAGCTTTAAATAAGGGAGCAACAAAATCAGATTTAAGATTTAAAAAGACCACTCTATAAAACAATAATGAGATATCATTACACACCTATTAGACTGACCAAAATCTAAAACACTGAACACACCAAATGCTGGCGAGGATATGAAGCAATAGGAACTCTCATTCATTGTTGGTGGAAATGCAAAATGGTATGGGAGACAGTTTGGCAGTTTCTTATAAAATGAAACATACTCTTATATATGATCCAGAAATCATACTCCTTGGTATTTACCCAAATGAATTGAAAACTTATGTCCATACAAAAACCTGCACATGAATGTTTACAGCAGCCTTATTCATAATTGCCAAAACTTGGAAGCAACCAAGATGTCCTTAAGTAGGTGAATGGATAACTAAACTGTGGTACATCCAGACAGTGGAATATTATCCTGTGCTAAAAGGAAACAAGCTATCAAGCCATGACAAGACATGGAGGAAACTTAAATGCATATTGCTAAGTGAAAGAAGCCAGTCTGAAAAGGCTACATACTGTATTATTCCAACTATGTGACATTCTGGAGAACCATGGAGACAGTAAAAGGATCAGGGGTTGGGGGAGGAAGGGATGAATAGCTAGAGCAGAGAGGATTTTTAGGGCAGTGAAACTATTCTGTATGGTACTATAATGGTGGGTACATATCATTATACATTTGTCAAAATTAAGACTGAACCCTAATGTATTCTATGCTCTCTATTACAACAACAAGGATAGACACTAAGGTAAACTACGGACTTTGGGTGATAATGATATGCCAATGTAGGTTTATCAATTGTAACAAACGTACCTCTGCATAGTGGAGGGGGCTGTGTGTGTGGCGGGGGCAGGATGTATATGCTAACTCTGTACTTTCTGATCAATTTTGCTGTGAACCTAAAAGTGCTCTAAAAAATAAAGTTTGTTTAAAAAACAAACAGACCATTCTAGCTGCTGTGTGAAGAGTAGATTGTGTGGAGTCAGGAGAGGAGGCAAGGAAGCCAGTTAGAAGGACCTTGCAGTAGACTAGGTAAGAGATGTCAGTGGCTTAGACTAAGATTTTGATCATAAATAGGGTATGAAGTAGTCAGATTTGGAGGTAATGTTGTTAGAACTTGCTGATGAATTAAATGTGAAGTATGAGGGAAAGAGAGTAATCAAGGGTGACTTTAATATCACTGGTTTCAACAATTGCATGAATGATTCTGTCATTGACTAAGAGGAGGACTTGGGGAAAAGCAGATTTGATGAGAGAGAGAGTGTGTGTGTGTGTGTGTGTGTGTGTGTGTGTGTGGTGTGAGAAAGAGACAGAGAGAGGAGAGATCAGTAGATCTTTTGGGGTCCTGTTAGATTTGAAATGCATATACCCATGTGGAGGTTTGGGATCATCAAAATAATAATGCTGCTTAGAAGCATAAGAGTGTTTGAGATTACCCAGAGAGAGAAAGCAGTAGCTGGGACGAGATTAAGGCTGCAGACAGAGCTCTAGGTTGGGCATAGCAGGAGGTTGTAGAAAGGGAGAAGAAGCAATTGGTGAGGTGGATGGAAGACCAGACAAGAGTAACATCACAATAATCTAGAAAAGAATGCATTTCAATTTCCTGCTACTGAGAGGTTGAGTATGATGGGAACAGAAAACTTATCAGTGGCCCTGGCAAAACAAGTCATTGGCAACCTTGGTTAGAGCCATTTTTGGTGGGTAATAGTGACGTAAGCCCAGCTGGGGTGAGTTGTGGAGGCAGTGGGAGATAAGGGGGTAATTGCAGGAGCAAGGTCCTGAGAAGCTGAGACGAGATGGGTTCGGAGTAAAGAGAATGGTTTGCTATGCTTGGAGAAGAAACAACATACTTTCTCCATATCCCTACAGCAAGAGAGTGAGTGGGGCTTTGGATGTTTGAGGGGAGTAGAGAAGATATGAAATAGTTGTCTTGGAGACCTGGAAAGTAAATTGACTAGGGAAGAAAGTAGGATTATTGGCAGTGTGGAGATTTGTACTTAAAAATTTAAAGCAAATCCAATCAGCGTGATTATGACATGATTTTCGCAGCCTTGTTGGGTGGTTGGGTGCAGACTCAGAGTAAGCAGAGAGCTGGGTTTGTTGAAGTTCAGGGCTTTCCAGTCTAGTGTAATATATAGAGAAAAAGGGGCATGGGAGGTACACACATGCGAGAGAGTAGATATAGTGCTGATCAAAGAACGTGACCTAAGGAAGGAGGAGTGTGTGTGTGTTTGGGGGAGAGAGGGTGATGGTGGTGAGAAAGGGGAAGGGACAATGGAGTGAGCATCCCACTGAAGTCAGAGTTGCTAGAGTGGGTGCTCTAGATTAAGGGAAGAGGTTGCCAACGAGTGGAGCTGCCTTACATTTCAGAGGTGACACAGTTATTGGTTGAAATAACTGGTTGAAAAGATGTAAAGTACAATCATGGGAATTGGTGGCTGAGGTGAGATGGAAGAAAAGATCATTGCATCTGTTGGGACCAAGGAATGGAGAGACCAGAGTGTAGGGGATGAATCATCTATGTGGATGTTAAAGTTGCCAAGAATGACACGAGTGGTGGGGGAGAGGAAGACAGTGAGTCAAGTGCTAAAGTGACCAATGAATGGGGGGGAATGACTGGGAGGTCTGTGAGTGACCACAACAAGGCAGAGTGGTGGGCAGTGCAATCTGATGACTTGTACTTCAAAGAAGTAAGGGCTTTGAAGGAGGAAGAAGAAACAACCTGGAAGAAGCAATGAGGGGCAAAGAGGACACCTACCTCTCTTCCAGACCCTTTAGGCCTGTAAGAGAAAAAACAGCCTCTAGTCAAGAAGATTCCAGGAGAAGTGATGTTTTGGGGCACAGTAAGGACAAGAAAGGGGAGAGAATGTCCCCAAAGGAGTTGATAGTTGAACAGATTCTGGAAGGTGACGTGGTAGTTAACTAGGCAGACAAGGCAGGAAAGGGCTTTCTATAAAGAAGGAACCCCATGTGCAAATTGTTCAGAAACAAGAAAAAGCATGACATAATAAAGCATAAAGAGCTCTTTAGGACATGGGTGGATACAGAGAGTGGGAGTGGCAGGGCTAAGACAGAGAGACCTTGGGGTGCCATGTTAAAGAGCTGGGACTTGAGCCACTGGAGGGTCTTAAACAGGGGAACAACATTTTATTTCAGAAGGATCACGTGGACTTTAGTGTGGAGGATGAAGTGGTTGGGGACCACGCTAGAGGCATGGAGATTGGTTAGGAGGCTGTTGCAATTGTCTCTAAAGACGACTGGGTGGGCTCATCTCTCTAGATGGGAATATTTTGATGGTCTGTGCCTGTCCCAGTTGATCTTTTGGTAAACTCCAAGGCTGAGTATTCCCATATGTATTTAAAGGATAGATTAACTCTAATTGCCTGCTAAGATGTGGACTAACTTTTTACATTCAGGAAAGGGGATGGGTGTCAACTTTCAGAGAAAGAAAGAAGAAAAGAGAAAAGGTGTACAATAGTGATTTTCCTTCTCATTCTGGATGGGACTTGGGGCCACCAGAAGACAAACAAGCACAAAAGAAGGATGGATTTGAGGTGGGGGAGAGAAGAAGAGAAGGTGATAGGAGGGTGGCATCTCTCTGGGCACAGATGTGAGCATGACTCAGTTGTGTCATTACAAGCTTTTTCCATTGATTTCAATATTACTCCATGCATAACTGTGGCCCATGGTTTGCCCCTCACTGGGCTGACACCTCCCCTTTGGCCCCCAAAGTCCCTTGCCAATGGTAAGTTTCTTGGGTTATTTGCTCCTGGCAGGAATTTTTCAGAGGTCTTTTCTTCCACGTAACTCCATATCTGGAGCCATCTGGGTTAGTAAGCTGTTCAAAACAATCTGTCATGTCTGAGATTTAAATGGCAAAAGGAAGGCACTGGGGGCCCTCCTTCCTCAAAAGCCGATTATAAACAGCTTTCCTGAACATTTGAAAATATTGGATCAGGAATTCAAAGTTAAGTGTCATTTCAGAAGTTCTCTATGACCCTCTGCATCCTGCCCATCATCCTCTGGGTTTAGTTTCCAGACGCCTCTCCCAGGCAAGGACTCTCTGAACTACATCTTGAGCCCCGAACATTGAGAGTTGCTCCCTTGCCTTAGGTAGACTGGAGTAGGGGGAACACAGGGCACAAGTGAACTAGGATAGTGGGACAAGATACCTGAGGGCCTTGGAGGCCAGGCCATGAGTGTTTGAATCTTAAAGATGATGGGAGTCATATATATATGAGGGAAGTGACATGATTAGAGCTGGCACCTCCTCTGGGACAGCCCCTAGGGCAGAAGCACTGACCTCTGCGTGGGATCCTGGGCAGCCTGCCATGACGCCTTCTCTGGGGCCTCAGGGAAGGGATGTCTGTTGGTTGGGAAAGTAGACTATGTCTCCCTTGGGCTGAGGTCATTATAAGTGATAATGTGGCCCCAGGGACTAAAGTTATGTATGATCCAGCCACAAACTTCACTCGGGCCGAGGGCTCCAGCGTCTTCCTCAGGCCTTTGATCTAGAACAGGAGCTGCTTACAAGCCACAAAATGATTTTGACTCGTTCTCTTTGCTTCAGTCTCCTTGGGCACAGGCATCACGTGACAGCCATCAAGATTCCCCAACCATGGGGTCTAGGTCTGTAGATTCAAGGCTTGACCTGAGCCTTGGCATGGAGGCTGCTCTGCCGGTGGCCTTCCCTGGCATGAGCAACTCTCCTGCTCCTGGAGATGGTCTCAGAGCCAAGGCCTGGCCAACCCTGGAGCTGCTTTCTGGTGGCCAAGGTATCATTCTGATACACACCTTCTCTGTGCCCTCCTTATCCTCCCCATACCCACACCACACCAAGCCGCAGGTGACTCACCACATCACACTAACAGATCCCACCTGATACACACCCCAGGGTCACAGAAACACCACATCACACACACCACATTCCCATACACACACGTTGCACAATCTTTCATATCTCACAGAGCTCACAGAACACACCAGACCTCACCCAAAGTTTCAGGTGCCCCCACATTACACATAACCAATGGCCTTTCACATATCCTCCACACCACATGCGGACTCCTACCTATCCAATATATCTCATGCCTCACAATTTCTCCAACTCCACCCGACATGCACCTCACCCATAGGTCCCAATATGACTGCACACACCGCTCCCTCTGGACACCATACAGTGAGGTACCATGTCATCGAGTTGCCGATAGGTGGTTTCCACCAGAGCCCACCACCCTAGCCACGCATGCCCAGTGAAGGCTGCCTGCTGGCAGGCCTGGCCAAAATCGTCAGGAGGTTGATGATGTGTCTGAAAAGGAAAAAAAAAAAAAGACATGATTTGGAAAATATTTCCAGGATTTGAGAACGAGTGTATGATATCTGATCTGTTTGTGATCCATTTGTAGCACTCGTGTTGCTAAATGCTGCTTGATGGAGAAAACATTTGGCGAGAATTGCAAGTTTTATTTAGAGGTTTGGGGGAAAAAAAAAGCTGCTCAGTAAAGAGTGAGCTGGTACAGCCAGGAGAGATAAAAGGGGATGTGCATGGAAGATTTTAGTGGAAACTGGAAACCAGGGCTCCAAGCAGACCCATCAGTGAGCAGTATTGCACTTAAAGGAAGGACTACACTTTTTCAAGCTGGCTTGGGCAGATCTGCTCTGTTCTGGTGCTTTCTCCACACTCACCTGCAGGTGGAGTCTTCCTGCTGACTGCTCCATGGGCAAGGTGGCCATTGCTGGCTTCCTCCTGAGAGAGGCACTGGGGGAAGGAGCTATGGGTGCCTGAGGCCCCCGTCTGCTTCTCCAAACGCTGCTGGTTTTTAAAATCCAACTCCAGGCCACCTCCCGGGACGCCTTCCTTGACTTCTCTGTTCTCACTGCACCTTCTCAGAGCTTCTTTAGCACCAATAGCCTGGATCCTGGAACCTGGCAATTCATCCAACACTATTCTTTAAGCACCATTATGTACCTGGAACTGAGCTAGGGCTAGAAGAGAGAGCATTAACCAAGACAGACATGCTTCTTGTGGCTGTGGGGGACAGAGATATTCAATAATAATTTTAAAATGTACAGTTTTGAGGGGGCCGCCCGGTGGCGCAGCGGTTTCGTCCGCGCTTGGCAGCCCGGGGTTCGCAGGTTCGGATCCCGGGCACCTGCCGACGCACTGCCCGTCAGCCATGCCGTGGCGGCATCCCATATAAAGTGGAGGAAGATGGGCACGGATGTTAGCCCAGGGCCAGTCTTCCTCAGCAAAAAGAGGAGGATTAGCAACGGATGTTAGCTCAGGGCTGGTCTTCCTCACAAAAAAAAAAAAAAAAATGTACAGTTTTGAAATGCTGCAGAGGAGAAGTGAAGGGTATTTGTGCAGTATTTGTGTAGTAACTCCCAGTGAACAGGAACTGTTAGATGAGAGACAAGTGTTACTCTTTATAAGAAAGGAGAAAGGGGAGGAGTAGAAAAAACTGAATTATATATCTGCGAAAACTGAACTGTCCATTTTTTCCTGAGTTGCTTCAGCATTTTCAAATTCACAGATATCGGCTCCTAGTGGGAGTGAAGTTCTTCCTCTGACTGTGTGGCAGCTTCTGGAGCAGATGCCCAGGCCTCTCCAAGGGCAAATGCTCATGTAAAGTGGTGCTAAATAAACACGGGCCAGTTGGTGCCAGGATGCCAGGATGCTGGCCCAACACTGTGCTAACTTGAAGCCAAGTAGTAAGACACTACGTCTTCCTGACCCAGCAAGATATTCCGTTCACAACTGGACCCTGAACTTCATTCAGGGTAGAGAAGACCAGATGGGAAGATTCCCAGGATCTTTCTCCAAAGGACAGATGAATGATCTTTGAAGAACGATCTTTGCATTGGTTGAGAAGTAGTGAGGAGCCCTAGGCCTCTCTGAGAATGGATAGTCATCCTTTTCCTTCTTCCACGCCGAGGAAGGCTTACAGTGAGAAAGAATGAGTTCTTGATGATGCTGAATGCTGTGAGGACAAAAGCAGGGCCACTTTGTCACAATCATGTCTGGTGTCCCATAGATGATCCACTCGGTGACGATGGTCCTTCCCACCAGACTACTGGCTCCCATTGATTTTGGAGTGTATGGGTGTATTGGAGAAATGTCTGCTAAATTTTAGAATCTTAGAGACTTCAGGGGCTGGAAGTATCCTTAGATCACAAATGCCACACTTTCATTTTAGATAGTGACATGGGGCTCAGGGAGGACAAGGCACTTGCCCAGGGTCATACAACAAGTTAACGACAGAGACGGGACCCAGGCCTCTTGCCTCCCGGGTCAGGCTTGCTGGCCTTGCCTAATTACCCAAATCCGTCCCAATCTGGAATCAGAGTCGCTGGCGATGGCTCTAACAGCATTCCGGAACCGAGTCATAAATCCCCGAGCCCTGCAGCTTCTCTGCTCTGACATTTGTTGTGTTTTACTGCCAAATGCTGCTGCTCAGAGATGCCATCTCCGGAGGGAGAAATTCTTGAAAGAGACACCCCTTTCTCTCCCTTCCCAAATTCGGAGTTAATTAGTACCAAAATGTGTATGGAGGAGGGGAGTGCATTGACCGGCCTCCACTGGGTTCCCAAAGAAGAGAAATGTCTCATTTTGAAAGCGTCTAATTGTGCCTGCATCTCTGTTTGGAGAAGGGAGTCTCTGCGTCTGGGCCAGCCACCCTCAGGGACGAATCTGTTAACTTGCTGTCACCTTCTTTTGAGATACCATCATCTTGTAACTCTGAGCAATAAAACGAGTAATTGTGGGCCTTTTGAAGCAGGGCTGTGTGCCCTGGCCAGTTTGTTTACCCTGAAAGGCCTCCGGTTGGACCTGGTGGCTGGCCCCATTGTCCGGTCGTCCATCTGCCCATTCTTCAGCTCCCATTCCTAGCTTCAAGCTCACAGGAGCCTTTTCCTTCTCTCCATTTATTTTTTTACTCTCAGAGCCCCACATTTCAGAAATAATTGCTTTCTCCGGAAGGTCTAGCTGTTCGGCCTGATGAGGTTTTCCCTCCTCAGAGGTGTTTGAAGAAGGGCTGGCTCTTGTCTGTTGGAATGCAAACTTCCCAGAAAAGCTGTGAACCCCTCCCCCCTTCCATCCTTGGTTCCTCCCCAGCCATCCTCCAGGCTGAAGAACTCTGAGTGTGGATGGGGCTGGGGAGATCGAAAGTGAGGGCGGCACCCCCGGGAGGGTGGCCATGCCCCCCTCACTGGGCTCAGAACGACATTTGTATTACTCAGAATTTAAATGAAGGTCTCTAAAGACAAAACTAATTAAGATTTACAAAGGCTGCCATTGTCTGATAATTCAATACCAGCTCATTATTAGAACCACATTTATTGAGGTTTAATCACTATGAAGCAGATTGCTCTGGCATAGCTGTCAAACCGCACAAAATGTGTTCTTAATAATTAATCAGTACAGTATCTTGTCATTCTAGCATTCATCTTGGGCTAGGGTGTGTTTTTAAAGGGATGCTGTCGATGTACTTTTGAAACTTCATCGTCTTTTGTTTTTAATAACTCTTCAGATCCTTTAAGCGAGGGGAAAGGAAAAACCAGATTCCTCCACAAATTCCATCCCTGAGCTGCTCCTGATCAGCAAGCCCTGGAATGTGATTGAAGCCTTCCTCGTATCCAGGGCTGAGCTGTTGACATTTTGTTTTTCAAAAGGAGAAGAAAACCCCATATGCTCAGTATTTGTTTTCCTTGTGTGGAATCTCCAGGCACCAGGGGATGGTGGGCTGGGCATGGGGCTAGGGGCTTCTCCTGTCCTTATAGCTGGTAGCCTGGGGTTTCACGTCCAGATACCCAGACAAAGAGGTTTCAAGCAAGCTGCTTTCTCGGCCCACACAGTCCGAAAGGCTGAGTTCTTAGATGAAGCTGTGGCTCTTTATGAGGCCTGTTGAGTGAAACCCGCGTTCTGACTGTTTTCCCCACTCGGGTTGGCGAAGGTCAGGGAAGAGCTGGACTTTGTCTCCCCCGGGGTCCCCATCACGCTGGCTACCTTACCGAGGGGGTGGTGAGGATCGGATGAAGTCACTTACATGAAGTCACTTTCCATTTTGTTCAGTGTCTTCCCTAAGCCCTAAGGTAATAATCTAGGAGATTATTATCATCTTTACTATTAAGATTGTCATTGTGTTGATGCTTAAGGGAGCAGGCTCTGGATGGAATTGGCTTGAGGTCCAATCTTGGCTCCAGTGACAGCCAGCTGTTTGATCTTAAGTAAGTTGTTCATTTGTCGTAAGTCTCCCGTCCCCCTCCTCCAAGATGGGGATAATATTCGTCCCTGTCTCAGAGGGTTCTTGTGGGGAGTCAATGAGACCATCCATGCAAAGAGCTCCGCACACTGCTGGGAACATGTGAGCCCTTGGTGAGGATTAGTTGCATTGTTGTCAATGGTTGATCTCCTGTGGCCTTTTCCCCTCCATCCCCTTGGCTTTAGAGTTCGCTGGTACGAACATCTGCTGGATGAGTCCCTGAGCAACCTTGCCATGGTCAGAAGAGGCCGTGAGGGCAGCAAGCCCCCCTTTTTTGTGTCATCCCCCATTTCTACCTCTTCTTGTCTAGGGTGGTGGCTCTCATCCAGGGACTATTTTTTTCCCTCAGGGAATGTTTGGCAATGTGTGCAGACATTTTTGGTTGTCACAACTGTGGGGGTGGGACGTTATGGGCATATAGTGAGTGAGTAGAGGCCAGAGATGCGGCTGGACATCCTACAATGCACAGGACATCCCTACAACAAAGAATGGCCCCAAGTGTAGTGCTAAGACTGAGAACCCTGTTATAAGGGGTTGAGATTTCTCCCTGCCGGGAGGTTCTGTAGGAAAAGACATGCCCTACACTCAGACAGTGATGTTCGCAGGGGGGATCGCAGAAGGTTAAATACTTGATGGACACTTCTATCCCGAGCAATAGAACAAGACAGAAAGTATAGTTCTGTGTCAGTCAATTCCATGGCCTTCTGTGACTTCCACAGGATCCATCAAGAGGAATGAGGACACTCTCTTCCCCTCTCAGCTCTGCCCTCTCTACCTGAGTGGGCTCTTATGGCCAGGTGTCAGGTCCTTACTGTGCTTTGCTGTTGCCCATTTTCCTCACCAGGCTGCCTGGAGGCAGAAACTCTTCTTTGGCTTTATGCCATGCCCACACTGGCTTCCTGGAATTCCTAACCTCTTCACCCTCTCCGTATGCATTTTAAAGGTGCCTGGATTCTTGATTTGGGATCCATTTCCATTGAGAGCCCTCAGAGACAACACTGTTTGACAGCATGTAGTTCAGCGAACTGTTCTCAGTACTTGCACTCCGATGGGGCTGACGGCCTCTGGGAGACCTGCACCCCAGTGTTTCCTTCTTCCACTGGGACCACTGTTTCCTGCCCCAACCAGGTTAACTGGAAGTTATTTCCTGTAGCAGAGGATCCAATCAATGCAAGGTCTAAAAGAGGGCAGCCAGTCCTGTGCCTGAGAGAGGCTTGCAGTTGGACAAATTAGAGTTGAGCCCTCTCTCCCTGGGGCACATGCCCAGTCAGTTCCCGAGGGAAAACCCCAAGTGCCAGCTCTGGGACCCCTGCGCTCATCACCCTGAGGCTCTTACTGTGGCCAGACTGAGGTGGAGAGAAGCTCTGCCAGGGGTTAGATTGCAGGAATGATGCGTTCCTGGCAAATAAGCAGAGAAGACTCAGAGTGGGGCACTCCCATGGGACGGTTGCGATCCCAAGCTCAGGTTGTAACTCAGTGCAAAGATTACTTTTCCCTCCTCATCCCACTGTGGCCTGGGTTTAAGTCAGAAAGGGATGGTTGTGTTCTCCATGCTCAATCTAGCCCTGGAACCCCCTTCTTTCGACAAGTCAGAGGGTATTAGACATTCCTCCCCATTTTTAAGGCCCTTTATGACCCTGCCACATTGTTCATTTGTGAGATCTATGCTAGGTAGCTGGTTAAATACTCTCTACAGGTAAGGAGATGGCCTCAGAGATGGCAAACGCTTTCCTCAAGGCTGCATAGCAAGTGAGGAATAGAGCCAAGACTCAGAGCCTGGCCTGCTAATCCCACCTGCAGGGGGCTTGGAAGGAGGCCAGGGCAGCTCCAGCCAGTACCACTCTGTCCTGGGCAGCACATTTCAGAGGTCTCTACTCGGCCACTGTCTGACTCTGCACTTCCTGGACAATCAGTCAGCCTGGTCAATGGAACGTGTCTTTCCCAAACCTATGTCTTGCTTCCCCCTTCCATACTTTGAGTTCCTGAGATATCAGAACTCCCTGCCCCAGTGGCCTTGAGCCTGCTTCCAGGGCCTGTGTGGGCCTCTCTTTGGGAGGACAGACCTGACTGCTAAGATGCACAGGCATCTAGAGAGGGCCAAATGGTGGCTGCTTGTGAGGGTGCACATGAGCTTGAACCTGTGGGCCGTTGACCATGGGGGACTGACCAGGGGTAGGAAGCGAGGAGGAGGGTCAGTTCTCCTCAAGCTCCCATGTTCTGGGGCAGAGCTCCAAGGAGGCCGAGAATCCCAACTGGAACCTGGGTGTCCAGGTTGTTTCGAGGGGATACTTATCAAGGCAGGAGGAGAGAATATACTTATTCAACAGTTTGTTGATGTGATTCATAACTGTTACCTCTGTACAGTCATGTGCTGCATAAAGACGTTTCCGTCAATGATGGACCGCATATACGACGGTGGTCCCATAAGATTAGTACCATAAAGCCTCGGAGTATAGTAGTCCATACCATCTAGGTTTGTGTAAGTACACTCTATGATGTTCGCACAACGACGAAATCACCTAACGATGCAATTCTCAGAAGGTATCCGCTCCGTTAAGCTATGCCTGACTGTATACTATGATAAGTGGGCCTCCTTTTGTATTCTAGCCTCAGGCTTTGCAAAGGTTAGGGGTGGACTCAGCCAGCTACAGACCTGGAGGCTCTGTGCTCCTTGAACTGCACAAGGCCTGAGCCTATACCAGTCATGGCACTGCCACCCTCCCCCAGCCTCACCTTCCCCGTCTGGACCATCACAGCAGCAGCTTCTAACCACTCTCCCTGCCAACAGCCACACTGTGTTGGGAGGAACATATCAACTTCCCTTGCCAGCAGCTCTCAGAGGCTTTTCAGGCTTCATGACATGCATAGGAAGTGGCTTGTGATGTTCACACAAATCTTTCTCAAAGGTCCAAATCCCAAGCCCAGGCCCCCAGACAAGTCTCCCCTCCAACCCTCTCCTCCACAGGTTGAAATGTGTTTTTCCAGTCCTGGGAATGCCCCTGCCTGCCTGCGTCCTGGGACACTGCTGGAGGGAGAATGGTCAACCTCCTGGCTTGCCTGGGACTGCCTTGAGATGCAGAATTTGCAGTGGGAAAGCTGGGTACATCCAGGCAAACATGGAGGGCATGGACCTTCCCAACAGTTCTCGTCCAATAGGGTGCCAGGATCATGCAGCAGCTTTAACTGGACTCAGCACTCTGACTGCCGCCCATTATCCTCCTAGAGAAAGAAATTGGATCCTTGCTGAACAACTTCCTGAGTTCTGTTTGCCCAGGAGCCACATGTAGTTCCTCGGGGGAGGCTGGGTCCTGTCCTGATGTGGGACCACCCAGCTGTGCACATTCATCTTGTGCCCTGTGCCTCTGAACTTTCACCCTTGAACTCATCACGATCCTTCCCATCTCCACTCTCTCCTGTGTAGTCTTGCTTCTGCCAAGGACACCTTCTACTCCTGGCACACTCCCACTCATTTCTCAAACTTTCATTCGAGTGTGACCTCCTTTCAAAACATTTAATAATACTTTCCTCCCCACCCCACCTCTGGCATAAATAATTGTTCTCTTTTTTCCCGGTTCCCATTGCACTTGGTACAAATTCAACCAATGTTGATGCGGGAGCTCGGAACTGTGCTAGGTACATACTTCTCTTATAAAAGCTCTTTATATGTGATGTTATAATTATTTAATAGTCCATTTTTCCTGCTAAGCCAGTGTTTTCTAACTTTTTTTTGCAAGAGCTACAGAGCCCTTGGAGAGTCTGCTGAAAGCTCCAGGCCCTCTGCCTAGAAAAGTACACAAATATACAGTTTTGTATATCATTTTAGGGAGTTCAGAACCTCCTGGGCTCCACAGAACCAGGATGTGAAATGCTGCTTTTCACTGTAAGTTGTTGGGGACCCTGCCTGAGTTGTCGTCACGTCCCCAATACCTAGAAAAGTAGCTTCCTTGGGGGTAGAAGCTCAGGGAACATGTGTAGAGGGACACAATGATATTCCCCAGGTGACTTAGCTCTACTGAGCTAGTGAGCTCTCAGGTCTGAGGATTCTAATGGTCAGGGCATTAGAGGTCTTATAAACTACACTGAGAAGAAGCTGGAAGGGCAAGGAAGGGTGCAGGCAGAGGAACGAGGCCTCAGTGGGTTACCTGGGGGAATGCATTGTGAAATCTCCTTGTAAAAACTATCAGAGATTGGGATGCAGGCATATTGTTGGAGTCGAAAGAATAGGAAAGCTTTGGAACCTAACCGAAACTGTATGCAGCCACATATTGTTTTTGCCAGAAAAGGATCCTAATTAGGTCAATTTCATATTGTTCTTATGGTATTGGATGCATAGTAAAGTGGGCCCTCAGTTGTATACAAATGGCCCGCATTTCTGGGATGGAGGGGGCGTGGTGAGACCACCTCGGAAAAGACCCCCCCATACTAAAACAGGATCGATTTGTCATAAGCATTGAGATCTGGTGAGCAACTCTCAGTGCTGAATTATTTATTACTAAGCATTCAAACACAAAAACCTCAGCCCAGCAGTGACTTGGCAGAACCCACATCAAATAGGGCAGATGTCTTGGTCCTTTCATTTCACGTGCTCTCAGATCCAGGGGGCTATTTTCCTGCTTGCTATACGGTCCTCTCTCCTCAGCCTAGATCTGAGCTCCTCGCACACATCCTGGCACGGGGGCCTTTAGCAGCAGGCATCCAGGAAGCCTGGTTTGCTTTCAGGATCTAGGTAAGCAGTGCTATTCTGCAAAGGGAACAATTATGTTCCCCCAAACACACAGAAGCATCAGAATTCACAGCATGCACTTTACAAGGGCAATAAAGTTTTATATGCAGCTCAGTGAAATACCTAATACAGCCAATTATCCACCAAAATAAACCGATGGGAGAGAGAATGGCTATATTTGGCTCAGACTTAATTATTTTGCATTTGAACTCCTCAATTCCATGTAATAAAATTCCATTCTGCCCTTATTTCCTGGTTAGGTTACTTAATCTCGACTCTGGTAACTGAGCCCTTGAGTGGAGTAGACTGTCCAATGTCAGTGGTAAGAAAATGTGAAAGGTTTGACATCAATTACAACATTACACACAACATAAAATTTAACAACTTGAATCAGGCTTTCATTGCTCTTTAAAGAGACCGTATGGCTTTTTAAGATCTAAAAATTAATCAGTTTCTAAGAGTCATACCTTTTTGGAAGTCCCAGATCTTATTCTTAGCTTGAGATGTAAGAGAAAATCTCTCTGTCTCTGTCTCTCTCCCCACCCCTCTCCTTTATTTGACAAATGTCTTCCTTTTTATTTAAAAATGCAATTGAAGTTTTTTAGTTTGTATTTTTTCTAGGGAGGTGATTTTCCTTTAATGAAAGAAAAACTGAAGGATATAGAAACAGAATTGTTCTCCTAGGAGGGGACAATACTGGGGAGGCCACGGTAAAAACACAAGGACTTACATTTGGCCATGAACAAGGGTACCCTGGGCAGCAGTCAGAGTGGCCTCACCAGGAAGGCTCGCAAGGCCCCTCCTTTGTGGCCTAAAAGCCCCCGGTGCTGGCAACCTTCCCTCCATCGTTCCTTGACACTTGAGCATCTCATAAAACACCACATGTAATTCAGCAGTTTTGGCCCATAATGGGCCAATGTCGGCAAGAACAGGGGTAAGTGACCTCTCTCCTTTAATAAGTGTGGTCCCTGCAGGTCAGCCCTGGGGTCGAAGGCAGGGGGCAGGGGCAGACCAGTGGCAGCTGTGATTTCTGGCAGAGCGTGGGGATTGCCCCGGGTGAAGGACTGGGGCTGACTTTTCAGGCAGGCAACAAACAGCCGGGAGATTTGTTTGTTTTCTTTCTGCTTCTTTTAAGGGGGACAATATACAAAGACAGATGGGAAGCTGACTGAGCATAGAGTTTATGCTTTACTTGCATTTGTGTCCACAGACTAACTCAGAGCCCGGGCACACTAAAAAAGTGAATGAGCGAATGAATATATGAATTATTCTGTCACTAGTGTTGGAGCATCACCTCATTGCTCTGACATCCCCTGATCTTGTCATGGAAGCTAATGAATCAGGAAGTTTCTGTTAACCATGGGCTGAGCCCTGAGTCTCATTGGGGAAAGAAGGTACATGCCAGTGTGTGGGGAGGCAGGGGGAGAGGGGGGCTTGAGTGGCCACAGCAGGGTCTTTCTGGATGTGTCTTATTCCTGAACCCTCCTAGACTCTCTGCCCACTTTGGAAGAAATAGACATTGTCTTTGTGTGATGTCTTCCCCTGCTGGCTGCCTCCCCCTTGGCATGTCATTTTCTCTGCCATCAGCGCTGCCCAAAATATACCAGACAATCGCATTCTGCCCTAACATGCTCATGGGCCTTAGACAAGGAGTGTTCTGGAAACCCCAGTAATTGCCCTGTGTTCTCTTATGAAGACCTGAGGACACAAGGTGTTAATGTGATAATGGTCACATGTTATCATATGGAGATAAACCCTGGGTAGCGTCCGGCCTTGATTACCTGAGATTCAGTCCTCAGAAAAGGTCAGTGTTGGGCTTTCTCCTTTTTTCTTCCAACCTTAAGTTTTATAAGGAAAAGGCAAATGGTAACTCCCGTGCCAAAGATTTAGTCCAGAGAGCAATTTGCAGGGTTTGCTTTGGAGGCAGTCCTCAGGCCAATCTCCTCCTTTGCTTCTGGTCACGTCTGTGGGACTCTGGGGAAATGAGCGCCCTGTACCTGAGCAAGTGTGGCAGGGCCGGAGAATTTTCGAGAGATTTCCAACATGTCGTGAAGGGGTGAAACAGAAAGATGTTTAGGCTTAGACCACAGATAGGCAGAAAATGAAATTAACCCCCAGTACTAACACACACACACACACACACACACACACACACACACACGCACATGCACACATTTACCAGAGAATTTTTTTTAATAGACTTTATTTTTTTAGAGCAATTTTAGGTTCACAGCAAAATTGAGCAGAGAGTACAGAGAGTTCCCATATACCCCGTGTCTCCCACCCTACCCCCCGACCTCCCCCACTGTCAACATCCCCCACCAGGGTGGTACATTTGTTAGAATCAATGAACCTACATTGACACATCATTATCACCCAAAATCCATCATTTGCATTAGGGTTCATTCTTGGTGTTCGTTCTATGAGTTTTGTCAAATGTATAATGACGGGTATCCACCATTTGAATTTGGTTATTACCTAAATTTTCTTTTACAAAAGGCAATTTTGGCAACACCCCCATCCCAATTTAAAAAATCATAAAAATAAAGAAATCTTGCTATTTAAAATATTTTAATTAAAGAATCTAATATGTGAATTTATTGATATTCCTCTTGGAAATATATTAAGTCAGTAATGAAATAAATAATGAACGTAGACAGTAGTGGTATTATCCATTAGAAAACATTTAATCCACAGCTGGGAAAATTAGAGGCAACGAAACCATTTTTATTGCCACACTTATCACAAATCCCCTACATAATTTTATGAGAAAGGTCATTAAACTTGTAGCTACTGCATTATCTTTTTCCTTGGACCATTTCTGAAACAACATTAGTTTTTCACACTTCTTTACATCTCAAACATTAAAAAAAGCCTTAATCGATGCTTTTACATAAAAAGCAAAGGGCTAGGTTTCCCATCATAAAACGTTATGTTGTTTACACAAAAACTGCAGCTACCCTCATAAAACTCTAGTGATTTCCCAGTGGGGTCCTGCAGGGACACTTGGCTATGCTAGACGTCACACTGATTTCTAGCGCTGAAGCAAAGCGGACTTCCTGTGGAAAGCCGCCCTCAGCTTCGGCCGTTACTAATCAGACTTTTCAACTGGGGCATGCCGAACAGGCATCTTCTCTCCATTCCAGCCCTCAAACTGGCACCTCTGAGCAGCTAAGAAAACAAATGTGAGGTGGAAAAATTCCACCTAAGCATCAGCCATTCTCACAGGGCCCCCTTGTCCTCATCTCTACATTCCTGAGACTAGAGTGCCCACCACCCCGAACTCTCTGGAACCCCTGCTAGATCCTTGGGACAAGCTCCCAGGACAACTCTCCTGGAGAGATGGAAGAGATAGGGGAAGACGTGCCCACTGGTATTACACTTTCCTAGAAATCACACGTTCTTTCAAAATCTTTCGTTAGGTGTCAGCGACTCTTAAAATATTAATGGCAAGATTTTTATCTTTGCTTCCTGAAGTTGAACAAATCAATTGAGCCAAAATGCTTTGAAAAAGTAAAAGGCATTGACTGTTTTCAAACATCTGGTTTTCTAATGAAAATCAGGATAAATATTTAAAAGTTTATTTCTTGCTTCTTCTATTAAGATAAAGACATGAACCATTTTTACAGTTTTAAGTTTGAAGATTGGGTATTTGCTTGCATTCATGTGTAGTAACAGCATTTATTCTACAACTTCAGGGAATGCATTGCTTCACACAGAATAATTTTACAAATAAGGGATACTTTAAGAATTGCCTCCTTTACTTTTACCCCTGTGGCCGCTTTCTTTGTGGAAATTCACTCAGGGATCTCATTAGATGGTCCATTATCATACTAGGAAGTTGCAGTTTCCCTGGGGAAACTGATGCAAGAAGGATTTGCCCTGCATTATATGATTCCATAAAGTTTAACAGTTGAGGACTTTGGGAACTCAATGTTGCTTCTTCCGAGCCAGGATTAGAACTCGGGCTTTCTGACTGGAGGGGCCCTGCTCTCTCTCTCTCTCTCTTTTTTTTTTTGGTGAGGAAGATTGGCCCTGAGCTAACATCTGTTGCCAACCTTCTTCTATTTTTATATGTGGGATGTTGCCACAGTATGGCTTGATGAGCAGTGTGTAGGTCCACTTCCAGGATCTGAACCTGTGAATCCTGGGGCCGCTGCAGGGGAGTGCGAACTTAACCACTATGCCGCTGGGCCAGCCCCCACTAGAGACCCTGCTCTTAACTGTTCTGCTATGCTACCCTCAGGGAACCGAGGAGAATCAGGCCTAGTCCTCCTTGAGATAAATTTAAAATTTAGTTAGGGATGTAAAACAGAGATGCATATATGACGTCTAATAATACAAGCTAATAGTTGGTGGAATGCCGATGATAAACAAAGAGGCTAAGGTCTTCAGAGCTGGTTTACTGGATGACCTAAGACTTGATCTGGGCTTTGAAAGATTCATATGATTTGGCTGGGCAGAAGAAATGGGAAAGGCCAGTGAGGACCAGACTGATTATATGGGAGAGATGTGGAGCTTAAGTATGGATGGAATAATAGGCCAGGGTCACATTAGGGAGGGTCATGAAAGGCAATCTAAGGGTTTTGGAGAGGTTAGAGTAGATGCTAGCTAAACCCTAGTCTTCTCATTCTTATTAAGAAAAAAAATTATCACAACATGCCTCTGCTAGCTGATAAGGATTCAAAGATCAGAGGATAGAAGTTCCATGTGTGCCACTGTATCCTGACCACCCACCTGTGTGCCTGGTGCTCAATAAATAGTTGATGAAAGAGAGGGTGTGAATGACTATATGTCTCCAAAGACCTCACCGGCTAGCGGGGTAGACCAGTATATCCCAATATTTTACAAGGTACTCTTAAAAATGGAGACATGCAAAACCCAGAAGACAAATGGTGAGCTGGATGGGAATAGAGGAAGGAAAAGCTTAATAGTGGAGATGGTACCCCAGTAAGTGAGAATTGCTCTGTAGTACGGTCCATTGCAGGAGTGTAGTGAGAAGATGGAGGGAGAATCAGAGGAGGAACCTTGAGGCCTAAGGAGAGCTGGATCATAATGGTCTTTTGAACTGTGCTAATGAGCTTTGACTTATACTGTAAGGAATCAGTGTAGACCGGCGGCTCTCCAATGTTAGTGTGCATTCACATCCCCTGGGGAGCTTCTAAAAACACAGCTGCTGGGCCCCACCCTGGACTTCATGATTTAGTAGGTCTAGAGTGGTGCCCAAGAGTTTGCATTTCTAACAAGGTCTTAGTTGATATTGATGCTGTTGGTCTGGAGACCACACTTTGAGACCCTCTGGTGTAAAGGGTGAATTAGAAGAGGTGAGAAATTGGAGATAGGGAGACCAGTCAGGAGACAATGGACCACATCAAAAAAGATGCTGGTCTAACTGTTCCGAGGAACTGCTGCTCAGAGCTGTCTCAGTGCCAAGACTGGAACCCACGTCTTTAGCCTCTTACTCCACTGTCTCCAGTAGGGAGAATCCTGGCCCAAGAAGCACATATTTTATTTAAAACTCAGTCTTTACTAGAAAGTGAAGTAATTTGAATTTATACAACCATGAAGAGTATATATAGGGATTTAGTTTTTATATTTTAAAGGATTTTTACTGTTTCAGAGAATGGTATGAGATTCTTCTTCATCTGACGTCTACAGCCTTGGGGTCCTTGAAAGTGAACCTGGTCCTGCTCTAATCAGATTTTCACTTTAAACAAAAAGGCTCCACGATTCCTCCAAGACATGGCAAGACAAGGGATTCTGATCCAATGACCTCCAGCTTGACTTTCAAATACAACCATTATGCAGGGAAGGTATTCTTATAGTTCTGTGAAGGAGACTCTGAAAGCTGAAGGGAGTTGGACATCGGAAAATAATTCCCAAAATGGTGAAAAGAAAGATTTTATTATTTTGTTGCTTTTTTTCCCTCTTGGTAATAAAGAGTTGGTGGAGTTAGTTATTTGGCAGTGCATGCTTGGGCTGAAAACTTTACCTTGGCCAAGCTTCCTAAAAATAGTCTTTCTTCAGGCAAGAGCCATCTCAACATGAGCCACGTTATTCGAAGCACGACATGTTTCGTGAATGTAATTGCCTATTAACCTGAAGATTTCAATTACAATGAGACAAAGAATGTGGAATTATACTTCTTGCAAAGTTATGAGCTTGTTCTTGTTTCGTGTATGTAACAATAAGTTCTTTCATGACGTGACACCATGGCAGTGGGTGGTGAAATCCGATACCTGGCAAAAATACAGTGGAATTATATAATACCAAAAAAGTCAATTGTTTTCCCCTTTGCTAATTAACTGCTTTGAGCAGGGAAGTACTAAGGATGAGGTCAGCTGGTGGCTTTTGTTCTTCAGCAAATTTCCATGCCGTTTTAGGCACTGCCCGTGTAGTACATTTTTATAGACGGAAGAAGGAGTCTAGTGACTGTTGGAACAGACCCTGGAATGGTTACTGCCATGGCTTGGTAGCAGCTTTACTGACTCCATGGAATTTGTCTTTCTTGGGATCCTGCCCATCACTCAGGCTTGAGCTGATAAGTATGTCCATGGGCCTGGTCTTAATTTTCTCCAGGGTCCTTTGCACACTGGTATGTAATAGGGCGGGGGCTCACAGAATTCCTTAAGGAAAGATTTTGCCAGCTGTAGGCCTGGCATCGGAAATTTGATATAAATTGGGACACATGACAACCCAAGGCAGGAGTTGTTGTCCTCATCTTATAGATGAGGAAACTGAGGTTCAGAGGAAATAAGTATTGTGTGCAAGAAAAATCAGCTGGAAAGTGGTAGAGAAAAGATTCAAATCCAGATCTGTTTTTCTCCAAAGCTCAACCCTGTGCACCGTGTAACACATTCCTTTCAGTGATATAGAAAAAGACTATAAATACGGTTTCCCTGGGGTGATTTCTTTAAAGGATAGTAAGAATTATTTTGAAAGTGACCTAATAATGTACTGATTTGTTTTCTATCTGCTTTTCCTAGATCTTCTGTAATAATCATATATTACGTTCACAACAGCAACAAATTATCTTTATCAAACGTTTAAAAGAACTGAGGAAGAAAGATGGTAGACACTGAGACCATGCAGTCTGTATGAGATTGACCCAGAGAATATATTTATGACCCCAGGAGAAGGAAGGACTACCTGAAGAAAACCCAGAGCAAGCAAACCATAAAGGAAATGATTGATACATCTGCCTACATTACAATGACAAACTTCTGTGTGACAGAAGAGACCATAGCCAGAATGAAAAGACAAGCCACAGGGTAGAAGATATTTTCAGCATATATATCAATAAAGGCTAAGTATCTGGAACATATAAATATTCCTACAAATCAGTAAGGGAGAGAAAAGTAGCTCAATACACAAAATAGTTGAAGATTTTTATTTGGCAAGTCACAAACAGGAAAATATAAATGTCCAGTAAAAATATAAAAAGATGATCAAACTCACTAGAATGAAGGAAAAGAGTAAATGCCATTTCACACTCACCCATTTGGCAAAAATGGAAAAGTCTGGCACGACTGAGTATTAGGAATGGAGATGTGGGAAATGGGAAATGATCCTCTCCTGGGAAAACTGTAACTGTACAAGCACTTCTAGGTGTATATATCCTAGAGAAAATTTCCTATATGTGCACAAGGAAACTTAAGGATCCTCATAGTAATGTTGTCTATAATAGTAAAAGACGTGGGATCAACTTAATTACCCATTTGTGGGATATTCATACAGCAGATAAAATAAATGATACACAGTTGAGTTTTAAAAATATTTGTTGAGAAAAAAAGCAATTTTTAAAATGATGTCTTCAATATCAACCATTGACATATATTTAAAAATTCATAAACACTGTCTTATATTACTATGTGTGTATACATACGTAGTAAAAGTATAAAAACCTTCAGGAGAGGCAGACACATCAATTTCTATAGTGATTACCTCTGCAGAGAAGGAAAGGCAGCGGACTGTGAATAGGGAGGTGACTCAGCATATCTGTAGTGGTTTATATCTTTTAAAAACAATTGCTTTTTTTGGTTTAGCAAAAATGGCAATACAGGAACATGTATTAAATCTAGGCAGTGGGTATAGAGGTTGCTGTTATATTATTTCCAATACTTTTGTACAGGTTTAAAATAATTTTAAAATTAATAATAAAAATAAGAAAGAGACTAGAAAGCAATTTAATTACTATCACCAAATAGAAATAATTTCATGACCCAGAAGGTAAAGGAAAGCTGGTCTTAGTTCTTTGTTTTAGTAGAAATTTAAGCCAGAGATGAAGAAGAACTTATGGACCATGGATTCGGTTCAGACACCAACACTGACTACTGTGCAGTGTTCTGTGCACCCTTTTAAAGGAACTTGAAAGAGAGAGTGAATTTCCATCCGTCTGGAATGGTTTAGGTTAAAGCTTCTCATTTTGAGATTTTTCTGATCAAAACTGTGGAGCTCCCCTGGAGTGAATTAGGCAGGTTTGGTATTTCCCAGGAATCTGAACTGGGGCTGGTGTACAAATGTGACCACGAGATCCACCAACCCTGGGGTCACGAGCTGCAGGTCTGATGTCTTAGTGGTCCAGCCCCTCATTTTACAGGTCAGGAGGTGGGGAGTGGTATATGTACTTGGGGTGGGGGGAAGGTCACTCAGCTTGTTAGTAGCAGAGCCAGGCAGGAAACCCTGTTCCCTGCTCTTAGGCCAGATCTTTTTTAACCATACTCTCTTGCATCTGAAAAATCCTGACTTTAAGTTTTTTTTCACTCTCTCTCCTTCCACTGGAGATGAAGTTGGCGTATGGACGGGTGACTCTTATGCTCAGAAGAAAAAATTGTCACTAAATCCATGGATTCGTTCGTGACAAAGGTCGTTGCCTTGTATGCTCGAGGCAAGTCTATGGAAGTGTTTTGCGCAGAGGAACACTTTAGCAGTTCCTTTGCAAAAAGCCAGGTTTATTGGTTGAGGATGACAAGTTGTTTTCCTCTTTGAAATTTGTAAATATGAAAATATTGCCTTGACAGATGAATGTGTGAAGCACAGCAGTTATTCATTTTACCCAACTAAATAGCTAATTATAGAGGTAGCGGCGTGGGAATTCATGTCGGTACATCAACACAAACTCCATGCCTACTATTCCAGAATTTCCTAGTCTTTAAATTCACCGGAAGGTGAGTTTGAAGAAACCAATGTATGAAAATATGGTGATAAGCCTAAAACATAAAACCGAGGAGAGATGGACCCTGCACATGAAGCTGGGGATTTGTTCTATATGTGTCCTCCCCAGAGTCACCAGGAATGACTTCCTGAAAGGTGACCCTACAAGTCTAGGTGCAGGTCCTGGGGCATAATGACTGAGGACTGAGGAATTTCTACAGCATTTTAACAGGTGCCTAAAGTCAGAGAGATCTAGGTAGCTTTACCACTGACTAGCTGCCACTAACTAGCTGTAAGAATTAAGGCAACTCATTGACTTTGTTGAGCCGTAGTTTCATCACCTGAAAATGGAGATGAGAATAGCAGCTTCCTCAAATAGCAGTTCAGAGCATTAGATGAGATGAGGTAGGTAAAGCCCAGCTCACAATGTGCCGACAGCTCATACCGAGCACTCAGAAATGATGGTGGTGGTTATTGTTACAGGGAACTTCTTGGTGCATCTGGCACGTTTGAAGCAAACACCTATACACCTTGATTGCCCGATTGCCCTGAACAAGAAGTGCTTAGAACTCCTGCTGCAGCCATTCACAGATTATCTTCTTTTCCAAAGGAATCTCTCACCTCCATCTTTCCTAGTATTTCCCGAAGTCTGCTCCGAAGACTTCCTTCCTAAGGTGGGATAGTGCTGTGGACTATCCCCTGCCCCACTCATATGTTGAAGCCCTAACCCTCAGTGTCACAGTATTTGGAGGTGGGGCCTTTGGGAGGTAGGTAGGGGTGGAAGAGGTCATGACGGTGGGTTCTCATGACGGGATTAGTGCCCTCATAAGAAAAGACACCAGAGAGCTTGCTTCCTTTCCTTCTCTCTGCCTTTGAGGACACGGGGAGAAGGCAGCCATCTGCAAACAAGGAATAGAGCTCTCCCCAGAAAGCAAAACAGGCTGATGCCTTGATCTTGGCCTTTCCAGCCTCCAGAACCATGAGAAATAAATTCCTGTTGTGTAGCCACCCAGTCTATGGTATTTTGCTATGGCAGCCCAGACAGAAGGGTCCTGTGATCAAAAGGGCGTGGGAAATAAAGCCTACCGTATGTTCCTCTGGAAGATTCACAATGCACGCTGCAGAGTAAAGGTGCTCCTGGGAAGGAAAAGATTCAACTTGGTTTAATGTGGTGTTTCTGAAACTAACTAAACCAGGAGAATCCGTTAGGCCTAACTGCTGTTTCTACTCCCTAGAGCTCAAGTTCTTGCTGCCCTAGACCCTCAGCTTTGCTGTCTGTCTGTCTGCTGTGTCATTTGGAGCCTAGCACAGGGCTGCTGACAGCAAGGAAGCCCCCTGCCCCACTGGCACCTTGGTCAGCTGGGCTTGTACTCAGCACTCCAAGATCCTTCTTGTGCCCATTCCTCCTCAAACCAGCAGAATACGGCAGGCTGTGTTCCCCAGGTGTTTGCTAACCTCCTCTGAGTGTGCTGATGTGTGCAAAGTATGCTGGTGTCACTCTGACCGGAGCTTCAAGGAGACCGTAGGCCTATGGTGCAGGAGCAGCATCTGGCAGGACCAAAGGCTGGTTCTGGGGTTGCCTCACACAATGTGGCCACTGCATCCTGTTCTCCAGGCAGCTAATGTCCCCATGCACATCCCCTGTTGGAAGCAGGCCCAGCTTGACCTGTGTGGCAGCTAGCCCACAGCACACCTGGGCAACTCTGGTCCCTGTATCTGTTCCTTATGGTAAAGGTGCCCTAAGGAAGATTTTCTTCTCTGGCAGATTATAATTACACTATGCTAAGAACTATGTAGATGAGTTTGGCTCAAATTTTAATTTGCATACAAATCACCTGGGGGATCCTGCAGATTCAGATTCAGAAAGTCTGAGATGAGGCTTGAGATGTGCGATTCTAATCAACTCCCAGGGATGCCAGCCCTGCTAGTCAGCATAGTCTGAGGGACACGCCTTGAGTAGCAAGAGCTAGGTCCAGAGGCAGGCTTCTCCTAAAAAGGTGCTGTATATCTTGTCCAAGAGTTTCCAGGCTCTAGGTAAGTTAACAGATAGTTTCCCTCTTGTTAGAACTGCACAACATCCTGTAAGTTGGTCTGGCAGGATTCTTATAGCCATTTAAAAAATGAAAACCTTGAGATTCTGAGACACTGACTTATCTATTGTCCATTCATGAGGGAGGAATCCATCCAAGGGCTCTATTTACTGCAATACAACTGCTCATTCAAGGCTGTGGGAAAAGTTCCAGGTGCTGGCCTCTGAACTACCACTGCATTGCTTACCTTCTCTCATCTTCTATTAAAGTTATATACATGATTGGGGATGTAGCTCAGTGGTAGAGCACATGCTTTGCATGTATGAGGCCCCGGGTTCGATCCCCGGCATCTCCACTTTAGCTAAACTTTGGAATAGAAATTCTAATTCATTTCTCCTTGTTTAATCCTTGGTAGGCCTTTATTCAAACATTAAAATACTTGAATAAACAGGCTATTGGAGCCTTTTAAAGTTATGCATAGTAAGTTAGGGGACTGTTTAAATATTGCTCGAACTCCTCCACTTAGTAAGAAAAAAAATTATGTATATACCTATCACCACCCCAAGCTGACTACAACTCCTTGAGGATAAAATTATACCACATGTATCTTCACATCTCCAACAGCTCTTGACCCCGGGGTTGACAGTATGTTTGTTGAATAAATGATTGGGTATCTGAGGGTGCTTAATAATTGTTAGTGGAGGATAATATGTTCTGTGAGTCTTATGTTTGTAATGGCTCCGAAGTGCTCACATCAGTGGTTCTTAATCTTTTGGGGGGTCAAGGACTCCACCAGGAATCTGATCCATCTATGCTGGTTCTTCCCACAAGTGTGTACACTATGTGCATTTTCCACATAATTTCTGGAGTTTCACGGGGGAATCCTGAAGCCAGAATCTGTAGATTTCAGTTAACAATCTCTAGCTAACAGGGTTAAAAATAAGCTCTGCAGCCTGGCATCAAAGCTCTTTAGGATGTAGGCAATATACTTTCTCCTATGGTGTACTAGTTGGGGCTCCTTCTCTAGCAAATGACAGAAATCCATTTGAGTTAGTGTAAACGAAGTTGTTTTTATGTATAAGAGGATAGTTATTAGTATAGCTCACAGAATTGATGGAAGAATTGGAAAGGAGTAAAGTAAAAATTCAGGTCCAAAAAAAAAAAACCCACAAAAAAATTCTTAATGTGTAGAACCAGAGGCTTGAATGATATAAGGGTCATTTTATCTCCTTATTTATTTACATTACAGGGACATGGCTGAGGGCAGCTTCAAGTTCATGTTTCACAGGCCTGCGACCAGAGGTAAAAGGGCTCTTTTCTACCAGTTTTAATAATAATACAAACAAAAAGTCCCAGGGAAAGTCTCTGATTGGCTTGCCTTGGCTCAGTGTCCATCCATGGATCAACTACCATTGGCCAGGAAGGCGGGGTAGGATGTTTGGGTCACACGCCCACCCTCACCATCACTGTGCCCAGGGAAGAGGGGTCAGGTAAGAGAAAGGCAGCTACCATGTGCACCACACAGGTGGAGGGGTGCGGTGAGGGGCTGGAAGTTTCCTTCGGGACAAGGACGAACCATATGATCCCTAGGGAAATGAGGTCTCAAGCAGCAGCTCTGATTTGTGTTTTCTGTCATCCCTATTCTGAAATTCTTTGTTCTGGCTAGTGTGGGTTGTTCCTTGTCCTTCCTGTGCATTATTCAATCCCACCTCTGGGCCTCTTAGGGTTCCCTCCCCACCCTGCTTGTCCATTTTGGACTTAGCCTCTGTCTTAGTTTCTTACGGTTGCCATAACAAAGTACCACAAACTGGGTAGCATGAAACAACAGAAATTGATTCCCTCACAGTTCTAGAGGCTAGAAATCTGACATCAGGGTGTCAGCAGGGTTGATTCCCCTGAAGGCTCCGAGGGAGAAAATCTTCCACGCTTCTTGCCCAGCTTCTGGTGGCACCTGGCAATCTTTGGCATTCCTTGGCTTGCAGACTCATCAATATCTGCCTCCATCTTCACATAGTGTCTCCCTGTGTCTCGATCTTCACATGGCTGTCATCTCTCTGTGTCTCTCTCCTCTTCTTATAAGGAAACCAGTCATATTGGATTAAGGGCTTACCTTGCTTCAGCATGACCCCATCTTGGCTAATAACATCTGCAATCACTCTATTTCCAAATAAGATCATATTCTCATCACATTACTGGCGGTTAAGACTTAAACATATCTTTTGGGGGACACAATTTAACCCATAACAGCCTCCCAGCCCAAATCAAGCCCAGTTGCTCTAGGAGGACTTTAGTGACCATCCTGGGTCTGGTCTGTTTCTCTTCTGAGCTCCCACTGTCTTGACTCTGTGTGGCTGCGCTATGTTGTGGAGACTTTACCTCTCCCTGCATATCTTGTGTTGTCATGAGACTGGAAGTTCCTTGAGGGAAAGAATCCAGACCTTTTTAAGGATTCCCTATGGTGTCTAGAGCAGCGTGTTATGGTTAATTTTATGTGTCAACTTGACTGGGGCACGAGGTGCCCAGATATTTCATTAAACATTATTCTGGGTAAATCTGTGAGGGAGTTTCAGATGAGATTAACATTTGAATTAGTAGACTGAGAAAAGCAGGCTGCCCTCCTGAATGTGGGTGGGCTTCTTCCAATTCCTTGCGGCCTGAATAGAACAAAAGGCTGAGCAAAGGAGAATTCACTCTGTCTGTCTTCAAGCTGGGAACATCAGTCTTCTCCTGCCTTTGGATTTGGACTCCGACTTTGGATTTGGAGTCTACAGCTTGTGGACTGTAGATCCTGGGGTGTCTCAGTCTCTATAATCATGTGAACCAATTCCTTATAATAAATCTCTTTATATATATATTTATATATACCTAAAATCCTATTAGATCTGTTTTCCGGAGAACCTAGACTAAGAATAACACGCAGTGCCTAATGCAATGCTAGTGCTCAATAAATGACAGGAATGCATGTGGGAGTGATTGAATGGTAATTAGAAGGCTCCAGATGCCTCCCAAACTCTCCTCAGGGGCCTTCCAGGAGATGCCTTAAAGAGAAACTCTGGGAAAAAGTGACACCTATCCTCACGCAGTCGTTCTCACCCTCAGCTGCACAGGAGAAGCCCTTGAAGAGCTTTGAAAATTCCTGTACCTCAGACCAATCCCATGTGAATTTCTGGGGAGGGGACCAGGCAACTATCAGTCTCTTTTAGAGCTCTGCAGTGAGGTCACGGTGCACCCGAGGTTGAGGAGCCCTGCTTGGTCAGCGGGAGAGCTCCAGGCTCAGGCTGCGTGCTTTACTTGAGTGAGTCTCACCCACATTGGCTCAGCCTTTGGACTTATTTTGGAGCCAGCAGGGCATCATGGTGGCACAAACCACGTTGGAGACAGGTGTAAATTTGTTCCTGATCGGCGAGGCCAGGGTACCTCGCAGGACTCAGGAAACCCAGTGTTTGAAACTTGCTTTGAGTTAATGTCCTGCCGCACCCAAGCTGAGATTCTTGGAGAAGCGCCTCCAAGAAGAAGCATTTTCATGCAAAGAGTGGGCAGGCTCTGTGTCAGCTGTCAGCACCAGGAAAGGAAAAGGACCGGGAGTGCTCTGTATTTAGCTGGTGACAATGAGATGTCACAAGAAGTTACTTGGAGAAGAAAAGCAGTCAGCACTGACAATGCTGTGTTGAGGTGCAGGAGGAACCCAGAGCCCCGGGGTGCTTTGGAAAGTCGTATTTCAGGCCTCTGTGGGAACAGGCGGCCAACCACGGTGACATGGGGCTACCAGCAAGAGATCAAAGCCTTGGGGCGCCTTGGCTGGGGTGGTAGCTGGTCACTGTGTTCTGGCCTCCTGGCCGCTCCATAAACCATCTCTGACAGGGTGGCATCTCCAGCAGGCCAGCGGTGCAGAAGGGAACACATGCGGCCATATTTCAGGCTGGACACCAGGACTTGAATGGGAGCGTGTGCGTGTCTGGGGTTGAAGTTTCGCTGAAGCTGATTTGTGGCTGTCTGAATTTACGGCCTCAGAGGACTACAGGATCCACCAACTAGACCCATATGTGTTCAGTCCCCAAGCCTGGGTCTCAGGGAGCAGCCCGTGGGGGAGGATGGAAGTGCTGAGGGGGAGAGGTTTTATGATGTTCCCGGCAATAGGTGGTGATATAGGTCCTGTCAAACAGCAATTTTTTAGAGGCACTTTTAGGACATCTCATCATCCTCCATTTCGCTCTCACCCAAGGCTGTCTGCACAGCCTTGAGCTGAAGGGACGTGTAGAAATAATTCAAAACCACAAACATATTCCATGTGAGGAGACTGACACCTCAAAGTCACCTCCTTGCCTGGCAGCCCTGAGAACACTTGCCGTCATGATGGCAAATCTGTGCTTTAAAGGGAGCAGGACTCAGTTTCCCTCGTGAGTGAAGAACTGAATATCTCTGCTTCTGGGCAGGCTCGGGGAGACCCTATAGAAAAGCCCAGGGCCTGATCTGTCACAGGGGATGGGGGTGGCTGCCCTAGCGGGACTTGCCATCCCATGGTCTCTCCTATCTGCTGCCTGCCTCCTAACAGATCTTACCTGTCTGAAGGCTGAGAGATGAAGCAGACCTCCAATGAGCCCTTCCGTCTCTGAGATCCAGGAACCAGTCAGCTAACAAACATTCCTGGAGCTCTGTGCTAGGCCCAGTTCTATAAGGTTATGAATTACCCTTCCTTTCCCCAACACAGACAGCGTCTAAAATGCTTCCCCTCAGGGACAGGTGACATGGACTTGTTCAGACGAAGGCAGGGCCAGAGCAGATATGCGGAGTCTCAAAGGGGAGTACATGAGGACACAGCAGGGGACAAAAGGGGAAATTGGCCGAAAGGTGCCAAGCTTGCTTTCTCTTCCACCACCCAAGAAACAGAAGGCATGGATGTTCCTGGACATCTAATGTTCTTCCGTGATCAACCCTTGTCAGGTGGCATTCTTACATGGAATGTGATCGCCCAGCCTGTAATGGTAGGAGTGTGTGTGTGTGCGTGTGTCCGTGCATATACACATGCATAAAGAGACACAGGGGTAACAAGGCGACACAAAGGAAGAAGCATGATGAGGTGGAAATGAGGTTAGTGAATCTCATAAATGGGATGAGTGCCCTTACAGGAGTCACAGGAGAGCCGCTGCTCTCTGCTCTCTGCCATGTGAGGATATGAGAAGGCAGCCACCAGCAACCGGAAGAGGGCTCTCACCAGAACACGACCATGCTGGCTCCCTGATCTCAGACTCCCAGCCTCCAGAACTGGGAGAAGTAAATGCCTAGTGTTTTTAAGCCACCCAGACTACGGTACTTTATTAGAGGGGCCACAACTAAGATAAGGGCTATGTTTTCAGCAACAGCTCTGCCATGTCCTAGCAGTGTGGCTTTGGGCAAGTCACTTGCCCTCTCTGAGTGTGAATTATTCTGCTGGAAAAACAGATAATAATTTCTGCTCTTCTTACCTTCTTCACAGGGTTGTTAGGAAGACTAAAGGAGGGGATATATATATATATATGGAATATTGTTCCATAGACTATAAATCTTTTGAAATATTCAGAAAAAACCCTCTGTGTCTGTTTTTAAGACAAAACACAACTATGGGGCTGCATTTTTTTTTTTTCTTTTTCCACTAAGGTTGAGAATATTTCTGTCCACATGATTTCAAAATAATGTCAGCTTCTAATTTTAGTTTTGAACTTCTACCTGCCATAAAGACTCACAACAAAGAAACCAGGTTCCTCTTTGTGTGGATTCCTTGGTTTCTTCTCTGGCCACCCTGCTATTCTGTGACCTGGGCAAAAGAGCTAGGAAGGGGAGAGCAAGGGACTCATCCAGAAATGCTCATGTTGGGGAAAGATTCTGACCTCTGGGTGATGACATGTGGATTGTTGGCAAATTTAAGGTAATAATTGTGGCAGGAAAAACAATGTTCGGTTAAAAAACTGGCAGCAATTCTCTCAGGGAGAGAATTGTCTTTTGTTCAGCAACATACCTTGATAACTTTTTTGAGTATGAAAGGTGGGCTTGCCCCAGGACGTGGCTTAGATGAGCTAGACTGGAGGCAGTTTTCAACGTTGGTTACACATTAGGAGCTTTGGAAAAATACGCGCATGTGTGTGTCCCAGCTCCAGAGCCTCTGATGTAATTGGTCTGGGGTAAGGTCTGGGGATCACTATTTTTAAAAACCTCCCCAGGAGATTCTAATGTGTAACCAGGGTTGAGATTCCCTTCTGCCAGACCCAAACAAGAGGGGCAGGGAGAATAGTGACAGATTTGAAGGGCTGGTCACTTACTGGAGATGAGAGAGGGGAGGGGGAGTTGATCTGGATGGTGGTGGGCTGGGGTTGTCTGTGCAGAGATGACCAGTGAGGCATTTCTGGTGCCTGGAGGAGCAGCGACTGTTAATAAAGAAATCCCTGGCATTTAATATTAGGTTATTTGAGATGTTGCAGTATAACACCAGATTGTATTTTCAAATCCTCAGAGAAATTCTCTACATGCCCCATCTAGTGTCCATAGTACTGTGGGGAAAATGCCGGAACCTAGGTTAGCCCCAGTGATGGATAAAGAAAGTCCAACACCTGCAGGAGATGAAAATTGGAGCAGAGATGGAAAATTCAGCAAGAGTAGGAAACTGGAGCTAGAGGGAACCAGGACAAACATTACCCCCCTAAGAATCCTCTGGGATATTGGGAGGGGTGCTTGGTTTCCTACCGTTCGTGGGATAGGGATTCAAGGTAATTTTATTTAAATCTCAGTGGATAGTGCCTCAGCTGCTGGAAGACATGAAGACTTACAAACAGCTGACACTTGAGCCAAAGAATAATAAATAATTCACCACCTTCCACTCTTTCCACCTTACACACTCCATGTGTGGAATATTTTATAGCCCTCACAGTTCATTCACATTCATCTCTGAGCCTTCCAACAGGCCTGAGAGATGGGGAAGGAAGGAATTTGTCACATTTGATTGCTGAGTTTGTGATACAGCTGAGTGACTATAGCTCGTGTGCAGCAAGTTACAGGAGCCGTGGGGCCTGGAGCATCACTAGTTCTGAACCATCACTCCTGGTTCTGACTCAGTGCTCAGCCCACCATTCCAGGCTGAGTTTGGTTTTCTAACCGCATGGGCACAGGAGGGAGACTTTTTTCTGCTTTCACACTCTTTTTTTAAAACAATGTGAGCTCTAGATCCAATGTTTAATCACTTCCCTCTCTCTTCCTCTCTCATCTTTTCTCTCTCTTCTCTCTCCTTTTCTTCCTGTCTGTTCCCCTTCTCCATCTCCCCATCTCCTCATCCACATCCACCCACCATTTCTTTAACATTTACATGGCCATGCTCTCATGTGATAGACTTCCCCCTAGATTAGTGTATTCAGGCATGCATTCCACGTAAAAGTGTTTTTGAGCCTTCTTCATTATTTGGTTTTCTCTGTTCCCTGTCTGACTCCAGGGTGAGTCAAATGTCCTTACCAGCATGTGTTACAGAATCCCCCGGTTTCTAACCGGGAAATAGTCACCCTGCCTCTCTGGGAGGCACTTGCTGGCTTTGCTCACTAACCCCCACAAGTTGTTGATGTAACACCAATTCTTGGCAGATAGAGAGGACTAAATATATTAACTGGTTTTAGCTGACCTTTGCTCTAGATCTAGAAGAGGGAATGGTGACCCATTTCTCCCACATAGAAGCAAACAGCCGAGTATATTTTATACCCAGGTGTTTGCCATATAGCTTGATACAAAACCATGTCCTGGAAAACTATAAGCCAATCTAATTTATAGAAATAAACTGAGAATCATTATTTTTTATTGGTACCACTTAATGTGAAGAAAATGCACATTTTCCAGAAATATGGAAAAAACGTTCCATTTGCCTTATTGGGTCCAAATGTTAGGTTTAAATTATTTTACTATGCAAACTTTCTTTCATATCTTGGCAATAGTGATTTCCATTTTTATTCCTTTGGTATCCATAATCTTATGAGAATCAAAAACATATGCTTTGAGATCACTGGACAGCTCCTCCTCCAACATTTTAAAAACGCACAAGGAAGGTTATTGCTCTGGTAGCAAAAATAACAGGAACGCTATGGGAGAAAATTATGAGGACATCTAGGCTGAATGGGAAAGAGGTTCAAGAGGTGCATTCTGGTTTTCATGCTTTTGATTTGCAAGTCATTAAGCTGGAAGAGCCCCTGCCTCCTGCTGACTGCCACTAAGAATGCAATTTTTTCTTCTCTAATAGAGGATGCTTATTCAACGACTTCAGGTTTGCAATATTGGAGGGGAACGGGGGATCTGGATTTTCCAGTGCTTCTTGAGATGAGGCGCGTTGCTTGGAGGAGTGGGCTAAAAGTGGTAGACTTCTGGCCTCCCTTTGTCTGCAGGAGGAGGGTGCATTTGGCAGAGGGGCGGGAAGCATTCAGACAAGTTTCAGTCTCAGGAATTTCAGGCTGATGGAGAGAAGTCAGTGAAGAGCTGAATGCTTTGTGTTTTTATTAGAGAAAGAAATGTCAGGACAGTCAGATAGTAAAACATGAGGAAAGGAAGGTGAGAAAGGTGTAAAAGAAGAAGGGGAAGGGCCAATGGGAGGCTCAGCTTCCCTCAGGGGTAGGAGGTCCTGGGCACGGGCTGGCCTTGCCCCATGAACTGGGTCACAGTGCAGACCTTACCTCAGCAGGTTATGGTGCTTACTGGGTGCTCTGTCAGCCAAGGCTCTAACATTTCCAGAAACACGCCCTGCCATTCTCTGCCTTCTACCTTGTATTCGCGCCTTTGTCTTCTCTGGGACGTAAAGTTCTTGCTCAGCGTACACAGCTGGATGCCCTGTTTCCTCCGTCCTTGAATTTGTGATTAGCGAACAAGAGTTTTAATCCACAGGCCATTCTTACTTGCATCTCTGCAGCACATGTGCCACCTTTTACCCTTGACAATGATGGTAGCTTGGAATGCCCTTTCTCCTCTAGTCCACTTGGAAAACTCGCTCTTCTTTCAAAATTGACACAAACGTCTTATTCTTGATGATCCTCTACCTGATCTCCCCAAGTCGAGCAGTTTCTTCTACTTTTTGAGGCCTCCTCCGCCAGGTGGACACATAACAATTATTGCCCTCATTTCTTTGTATTGCACTTTTTTCTCTACATGGCTGGGGGCATGTAAACTCCTTGAGGGCAGAATTTGACTTTACCCTGACTTTTCCTACATTTCAGTACACAGCACATAATAGGTGCTTAATAAATGTTTTTGAATTCATTAATCTAAGCTCTGATTGGTTGCAAGGATGAATAAAATATTTACCTCGCTCACAAATAAGCAAATGTAACTTAAGTAGCAGAACTATTCAAAAATTTTTTCATATTATTCGATCAATTAATCTTTGCATTTTAAGAGTGAGAGGGAGAGGTTACAATTTTATGGTTAATAACCAAGTGGAATAATAAAGACCTCCTTACACTAGGACTCCCTGATCTGTGTTCCACACTTACCTTGACTTTCCGATATTGATTGTGGATGTTAATCAGATACGCTGAATGACTGCTGCATCACCATCAGCTCCTTGATGTCTGGAAATCAATACTGACCCTTTGCCAAACAAGACTTTAAAAATGATGACAGGAGGCACCCTTAGCATTGGGGGGTACAGTGCCTCATTTGTTTGGGTAGGGAAGGCTTTTGATGACCACGATTCAGGAAGCAGGTTTATTCCGATCTGTGCAGACTGGAGGGATGTGAGAGTCCCACCAGGAATCCATTTCATGTCATCAGGGCCTCAGTCTTCTCTGAGGAGGGCTCACATCACGATTCCCAGTAGCCCAGAGTGGGCTTGTGCCTGGTATGCATGGGTGGAACGCATTAGTAATCAACCAGATCAGAACCAGGAGTGGAAAGTGCAGCAAGCTGGGAGCCAAGGGAATTCAGTGGCAGTCCTGGCCCCACCTATTTCCCCATCATTAGCTTCAGGCAAGTTGCTTAACTTCCCGAGTCTCACTTTTCTTTTCTACAACATAGGAATAAAAATAGCATTTCTGCTTCTCTCCCAGAATTGTTAAGAGGATTAAATGAAATAAAGACGGTAAGTGTCTAATACCAAACACGCCATGTCTGTTCTGCTTTTTGTTGTATCCCTAGGGCCTCACTGAGGGTCTGGGACAAAGAAGGGGCTCAGAACCTTGGAGAAGTTGATGGCCCTTTGAGAGACAGAAGAGTACCATGGTGTGTATGGCTCCAATACCAACCGGCCTAGTTCAAATCCCAGCTCCTCCTCTTCGGCTGTGTAGGTCTTGAGTAAGTCACTTAAACTGTCTGTGACCCAGTAACCCTTCTGGGGACAATAACAGTATTTACCTCAAGGGATGCTTATGAAATTTAAAAGAGGTCATGCCTTTAAAGCTCTCGGCACAGTTCCTAAAACATATAATCTTACAATAAACATGAGCTACTGCTATCCCACCTCCTAGGGGCCACCATTTACCCATAGATATAGAATAATATTCATGTGTGAGATATTTTGGGTAACTCTGTTTAAGCTATTCAGATCTCCTGGCCAGTACATAGGCTTATATGTAACTTTGTCAATGAACTCCTAAGCGTATGCTGCTGGTCCCTCCTACACAAGTCTTACACAGCTCTCTTTTTCTCCTAAGAAATCAAGGGATACATTTTAAGGCTCATGTTTGCTTTCCCTTTGATTCTCCTAAGGCTGCATTCTTGTTAATAAAATTTTATTTTGGAATAATTTTAGATTTACAGAAAAGTTGCCAAGATAGTATAGTATATTCTTGTATACCCTTCACCCAGTCTCCCTGATGTTAACTAACATATAACTATGGTACATTGGTCAAAACTAAGAAATTAACATTATACATTACTGTTAAGTAAATTACAGACTTTATTTGGATTTCACCAGTTTTTCCACTAATGTCCCCTTTCTCTTCCAGGATCCCACATTGCACTCAGTTGTCCTGTCTCTCTGGTCTCATCCCATCTGTGACAGTTTCTCAGTCTTCCCTTGTTTCCCACGACCTTGACAGTTTTGAGCAGTACTGGTCAAGTACTTGGTGTACACTGTACTTCACCTTGGGTCTGTCAGATGAGATGAGATTGGGACTATGGCTTTTGTGAAGAACACCACAGAAGTAAAGCGCCGAACCCACACTTTACTGAGAAATCTCTGTCTTTGCTGCCTTTTGCTTCTCTTCAATTTCCCTTCCTCTCTTTTCTAATTATTCCCCCCAAAATAGACTCACAATCTGAGGAAACCAAAGGGTGAGAAGTGAATTGGGTTCTGGAGGGAAATTAGGATTTGGAAGTGAATAAAGCATTTTGACTGCCCGAGCCTCCATCATATTTGACGTGCCAGAGCCCACCACAAGGATGTAACTGCCCTTACTCCACCCACTCCCCCAGGTTGCAGGAATCTGTGAGAGGCTTTGTACCAACACATGGCATAAATTAGGGGTTCCCGAGTTTTCTCTTCATTTCAAGGTGCAGGTGCTAACATTTCAGTACATTTCCTGTGCGTCTTCTGCTCCTGCTCCTCAGAATGTCTAGGCCTCCACCTCTGCACATTCAAATCGTGCCCTTTCTTTATGACCCAGCTCACATGTCATCTCTGTCTCTCCACAGCCAGGCTGGAGTTCAAGGTGGGAATCAGGGCAGACGTCCAGACACAAAGGAAGGCATATGCAGCAAGGGATTCCAGAAAAATCTGGACAAAGGTTCAGCACCTGGGTTAATGGTGAGACCTCTGGGTAGGCGCCCCCACACTTCATTTCTGGTCTCCACTGCCAGCAGAACTGTGCTGACACTTCGCAAACCTCAACCCCACTCTTTGGTTGCTTATCATGTTCCCAGTGATGTCCCCACTGCCCTCATCAGAGGCTGTGAAGTCATGAAGGAAGATAAGAGAGGGAGGACCTGACTTTGCACACTATATTTTTGAAACACAAGAACTTTCAGGTTATGATTTTCATGTTTAAAATTTAAGACAGCAAGAGGACTTGGTTGCAAATTGGCCTTTCCTGAAATCTGCATTTCTGCAGCTCACCAGATTGTGATTTAACGGGGATCACCGTATCAGGGCCATGGCAGGAAGTTCATGCATTTATCTAACCTTCATTCAATGATGTGCTTCCTTTCATATAATTAAAAATTTTGCAAAATTATATTTTGCATGTATATTATTTATTCTATGCTGAATGCCACTATAAAAACTCTACATGTATATTTGTTATTCAAAAATTTTTTTAAAACAAATGACCTTATATACTGTAGAGTACTTAATGGACAACTTAAGGAATATTAGAGTAATTTTGACTATGACTGATTTTCACTTTAGGGTCTGACTTTAGGTCCTAACAACTTAATTAGATGCCCCCCTACTGCCATTCAAGTTTCACTGCCTTTTGCTCTTACTATATAACTCGGGACCCCTTTCACATCCCCAAATACTTCTGGGAGATCCCAGGGATGTCTCACATGAATTCATGAATGGCACTCTCACAGCCGATGAATGAAGAACCTTCTGCGAGAGTCAGGGGCTACGGAGGGAGAGGAGAGAGAAGAAGGGGGGGGGGCGGAACCATACCCGCCTTCGCCAAGAGGCTGTGGGTGTCAACACCAAGGGTGCTGCCTCTGGTTCTACCACAGCGGCAAATTCTGCAGTGTCTGCTGCCACTGCACATCTCCCACTGCGCATAGACCCTTGCGCTCTCTTACCGCGCATCTCCCACTGCGCATAGCCCCCTGCGCTGTCTTACCGCGCATCGCCCACTGTGCATCTCCCATTGGTCACTGTGGAGGCCATATATTTCCCAGATCCCAAGTTTGTGCCAACAGCAACTTGGGATTTAGCCTGTGGCTTCTCTCTTCTTAGGGCTCGTGCCTGAATCCCTGATCCAGGCCTTAGCATAAGTATCTGTGAGAGACACCATCTGTCCTCCATTCTAAGACCCTCCTCATGAGAGCAGATCCCTTCTACAAACAGCTAGTGAAAAGAAGGAAAAAAAATTCGAAACCAAAAAGTAACGCAGCATCCACATAACACCCATTACCGCAAAACAGAAGTCGTTCAGGGCTTGGGCTCCCGCAAGTTCAACTTTCCTGCATCCCAGCTTCAGGCTTCTCTGACCTCACTGTCCCACCCCCGGCAGTGCTTCCTAGCTGGTAAGGAGAAACCTTGAAATAGATGATTCCCAAGTGCACTGCATGAGAATTGGTAAGTAATTTAACCTTAATACAAGATGTTTTTGCAGGCAGAAATATTATTGATGTAGTACTTAAAAATCTAAATAAAAATTCCTCAGCTAATGGTTATTAATCTGAAATCACATTTCTTAGTTTTGAAGATAGTTAAAAGAAAGGGGGTAACCCCCAAAGAAAGTTGGCAAATTTCAAACTGAATATTTAATTTTCACACGATTTAGGCCAAAACGCTCTGTAATTTGTAGGTTTGTGAAGGTTAAAATTTGTCAGACCACATGGTTTCTTGAGTTGCAAAATCTTGACTGGGGGCCTATGAAGGACGTCTTCAGCAGTAAATATTTGTTGGAGGAAAAGCCTTGTTTTAAACATAAGACTGAAAGTGAAACTGATATTCTTCATTTCTTTGAGTTACAGCCTGGTCTGGCATTCATTTAAACCAAATACTGCTGCTGCTCTGCCTCCGCTGTGGCAGGACAAATCAGAAAAGGCCCAAGAATAATCTATAAACTGCAGACATTCAAAGCTGCTTGATGTGGATTCAGGCAGAACATACTGGAGAACATCCCAAAATTATGTGTTCTGTGTTCAAAGAAACCACAATTTCTCTTCCCCTTCCCCCCACTCCCATTTCACCCAAGACAGCATACTATGAAGATAGAAAGAATATGGGCCTGGGGAAATCAGTGTCTGAGGTTCAAGTCTCAGCTCCTTCGCTTGCTAACTGTGCCATCCTGGATAGGTTACTTGGTTTCCAAGTCTCAGTTTCATCATTTGTAAAATAGGGCAAATTATTCCCACCTCTCAGAGTCGTTATGAATACTAACAATAGTTCCCATTGGGAAAGTCTCTAGTACCACTGCTGGAATATGGAAAGTATTTAATAGGCCTCCTTTGATTTTTGCACTATAAAATTCTGCTTTGTCATTGTCCATGTAGTTGGACTACAAAGAAACTGAAGAATCTTCTAGAGCTTATCATGGAAAATGAGTCCTTGTCCATTCTACTGGCTTATTCCCACTGATTATGACCAAAGGGCACTGAGAAATCTTGTAGTACTAGGGGAACATGTTGCTTTCATATCCTGCAGCTCAGAAAACAACTGGTGTGTAGAGGAGGGTAGGTTGACCTGAGGGGGAGACAGAAGGGAGAGGAAGAGGTTCTTTGATTCTCTCCCCCCGCCCCCTTCTGCCTTCTCTCATCAGAAAGACTCTGTCACACTCTTCCCCCTTCTGCCCCAAGTGGGCAGTTGTGTTCCATGTATGTGTTTTGCTTGTTCAAGCCAGGTGGGCTCCAGCAAAGCACAGGGTCTACAATTTAGCGTCACTGTGAGGGCCTACTGTATGGGATGAGTTTAACCTTCACTTGTAGAATGAGGGGCGAGAGCTGGGGATGGATTTGGAAAAGGTTTGATCAGAAGATGGGAGGATTATCAAAGCTTGGTTATGGAAATGTCCCCATTGGAAGAGAAGGGAAGGCACTGAATGGGCTTCCTGGGGCCATTGAGGTTTTAGGGGTAGTTTGAGAACACCCCAGGCTTCTAGCACAGACAGAAACGCTCTGCAATTTGTAGGTTTGTGAAAGTTGAAATTCACACCACATAGTTTGTTGAGTTGCAAAAGCATTACTAGGGGTTTATGAAGGGTGTCTTCCACAGCTAATATTAGTTGGGGGAAAAGCCTTGTTTTAAACATAAAACTGGTCCTCTTCATGCATTTCTTTGAGTTACAGCCTGGTCTGGAGTACTGCAGGGCAGACTGCAGGGAGCACAGTACTTCAGGTCCACTAAAAAGGCTTCATTCCCATAGATTTTCTTTCAGCGCTTCACCTTCACCTCCATATGCCTTGTGGGATTGCTGCCTTCTCTGGATCGTCGTTCTGAGGCTTGATGCTCCACTCTGCTTACTCTTAGGTCTGGCTCCAGATAAGAGACTCAATCATTAGACTTCCACTTAATTTATTCTACCTTCTACTGACTTCAGCAACTCTCTGACCTCACTAGGAAGCCCAGTCCATCGACCTGACACATTCTTACTCCTCCCACCTTCCTCGTGGCCTAAGTTCCCTCCTGATTAAGCTCTGGTAACTCAATCGGCACCATATCCACTCTCTTGCAAAGTTCTTACCTCCCTTGCCTCTTTTCCTTCCTATCATACTTGCCTAGAAACCCCCAACCTGGTTAGACCCAGCTTTCTGCTTACACTGAGTCATACCTGAGCATCTGGACACTGCTGGAGAAAAAAAATCACATCATAACTGTGCTGCCTGGACTCTTTAAACTAATGGCCACAAATCTCAAATTTCGTACCTTCTCTGACCCCTTAAAAATCTCCAAAAGAGCCTTACTTTAAGCTGATGAACTTGCCTCATGTCATACAGAGAAAATAGATGTGTAACTGCTCCTATAAGAAGACAAACCCTTCTGCTGTGCTCTGGAGAAGCCACAGTATAACTGGATGAATGACGTGATCTTCAGTAATGGATGGATTAAAATAGAGTCCCATTCTACATGTAAGCCCAGCTCATAATGGTTCTAATTCTCACTCCTTTTCCAAACATTGTCAATCAGGGATTAAGTCCCCTCAAATCATGTCAGTTTTTCTGAACAATAACCTCCAGTGACATCGGCCGAGTTCTTTTCTTCCATCATTTGGGTGCTGCCTTCCTGACCACCTGAAGGTGGCTCATGGCTGCCAGCACTGATGGTGACCATTGCGAGAACACCAATGTCTGTTTCAGAGATGACCTTGTGCAGTCTCTTAAACTCCCTAATCTCTGGGGGTTAACGCACTTCTGATTCTCTGCAGGAGTAGGAAGGACCTCCTCTGTATCTCTGAAATCTGGTGGTGTAAATTGTTGTCCATCCGCCTACTTCTGGGTCACTCCTAGTTACTAAATACTCACAGTTGCTCTCTCCATTACAGTTCTCAGAGCTTTTATTCCTCCTTCCAGAAAAGAGCAAGCATGGGATTAATTAGTTTTTTGGTACTGTTTTGTGAAAACAAAATCAGAGGGCATTTTGCCAGATATAATATCCACTCCCCCAATGATTAATGATAAAACTCTGGATAAAATTTAGATTGTTTCTCTGAGTCTCATCCTTATGGGGTTGTCATACATTAGATGTACAGCCATTGACACTCCCAGTGAGAGAGCTGGGGCTCAGCTCCTCATTTGTTAAATAAAAGGGTTGAACTAGAGGATTTTTAAGGGTACTTCTAGCTCTGGAATCTTAATGTTAATAAACGTCTTGAGTGATACCATGCATAACAATCTTTTAAAAATGTTTTAGGGTCCCTGAATAGAAAATACTAAGGAAGCATGCCAGAGGTCCCTGATTGGAGTCTTCAACAGCCCATCTATTTCCTGGTACAAAAGCCAATCTCTGAAATAGTCATAACATCAAAACAAAGTCAGGAGGCAGCACTTTGGCATGTCTTCCCCCTGCACATCGGGGGGAAACAGGACAACTCAAGGCTGGGGTGGTGCCAGTGGGTGTTCCCTCCCTTGAATAATGATAAAAAAGCAAACTAGATGCTGATCTTAATTGTAGACCTCAAGAGTGTGGCCTTGGGCATAATTCCCTGAGACTTGGTTTCCTCCTTTGTGAAATAGGAATAAAAATAATTCTTACCTCTTTGACTGTTTTGAGGATTGAATGAAGATTGAATATGTAACGTTCTTAGCACGTGAAAAGCACTTAACATGCTATCAACAATAATAAATATTTATTATTATTATTTCTGTTGGGTATTGAGATGAGAGATTAAAGGAGGGTTTCTTAAAGGCTGATGATAGATTCTGGAGTACAGGAGTCTTTCCTTGTTCTCCTGATGTCCAGCTATATAGACAGCTACCTCTGCTTACTAAGCTTAGCTCCAGTTGTCAACCTCGTATCCTGCATCCTTTAGACCCTCAAAGCTTCTCTTCTGTGCCTCAAAATCAACCTTCTGGAAGACCTCATCTCCACGATTTCTGATGCTGGGATAAGGAGAAATCAAAGATGGTGGCTCTGGCTCCCTTAGAAAGGCTGTGCGGAGTGCACCACTCCCCTCACACCACAGCTTATGAGCTTTTCTCTTCCCCTGAAGAGGCAGAGGGGCTTTGTTCCTAAACCTAAGTCCCAGCTTGGCTTAGAAGAGTCTCTGCTTCACCTTCCCAGGTCTTGGTTCCCCAAGTCTCTTGGCAGCTTGAGCAGTTGAAGAGCTTACCCAGCATTCCAGCAAATTGTCCAGTCGTGTTGGCTCTTAAACTTTTGTGTTCTGACCGATCACATAAATCCCAAAGATCCTGCCTGAGCTGCTAATCCCCTTGTCCGTGGCATCCTTGGCCTTTTGACTGAGAATTAGCCTGGTGGCTTTGTAGAAGTAGAAAGAGTATTGGAGTTGACATTGGGAGATCTGGGTTCAGATCTTAGCTCTGCCTTTCAGTAGCAACCATGTGACCTTGAGCAGAGAGATTTACCTTCTGGAGCCTCAGTTTCTGAGTAGTGAATGAAGATGATGAGAGTGTCCAGGGTGTTGTAGAGTTCCATTTGCTGGCACAGATAGCCTGATATACCTTTAAGTAAAAAGGAAGTTACACAGTGTTATGTCTGATAGGATCATATTTTTGGAAAAGGAAAATACACATGCGCAGAAAAAGGCTGAAAAGGATTTTCACCAAAATCTTTATGGGGTTATCTCTGAGTAATAAAATGGCAAGTGATTTGTAATTATTTTCTTTGAGGATTATTATTTTTGTAATCAGAAACAAAAAATGCAAGAGCAAAGTGGCAGGTATTTCCTTTTTAAAAAAAGATACATTTTCCTCAAGGTTTTTGCAATTTATTAGGAAGAGATGCATAAATCTCTGCAAGGTACTCTGGGAAGGGCTAGAGGACTGGCACTGGCTGGTCTACTGGGGTCAGACTTTTGAGAATCACTGCAGGCTGAGTGGTAAGGAGGTCTTCATCACGGAAATCAAATTTCAGGTGTTAAGATAACAGAAACAACCCAGATACACTTGGTGATTTCAGGCAGGTGCTTAGGTAACTCACCAGCATCAGTTGCTCAGCATTCCAAAAGGTGGTGGCCAAAACCAATAAGTTATCTTGAAGCCTCTCTAAGGTGCCTGATCTTGTACCAGGTACTGTGAAAATTTTGTCCTAGTCCCTATTAATTTATGTTTTTTAAATAAATAAGATAGAAATCTTTTTAACATTAGAATTAAGAATTTGGCAAACATTAAATGCATCCAGAAATGAGCAGTATTTACATACATGCTATCCAGATATTCTCCCTTACACATATATTTATATATTCATAGACATACGTCTGATTAATTTTCTTCCTTGTCTGTTGCTACAAATACTGAAAGTGCAGCATAGGGGGGAAGAATCCAGATTCACTCGAACCAGCAGTCCTGAGATTGGGCACAGCTCAAGGCAAGAACACACTCTCCAGAAAGCAGTTTCCTCAGCAGCTTGGGGACCACCGCTGTGGGTGCCCCCTTGACATCTGATGCTGGGAGTTCCCAGTGTGAATGGAGGGGCCCATCTGGAGGTGGTCATGACTGGGCGGCTTGGTTTGGCCAGAAGCGATGGTGCTCATCCACCCCAAGAACCCTGGCCACAGAGGTCCCAGCTTCTCCTTGTCTTGTCAGTTTTAGATCTAGATGGTTACAAAATGCCCTGGAGAATGTGACATCCAAGGGAGCTCGGAAAAGGTCAAAGAAGCTTGGAGAGGGGAGCATCTTCGATGAAGTGCACCATCTACCAGTTCCAGGTTATCTCTGGTCCCTTCTCCCTGCACTCGGTGCTCAGCCAACCTGAGCTACTGAATATATATGTGCTCTCTTAAGTCTCTGTGCTCTCATATGTGTTACAACTTTTCCATATAACCTGCTTCTTTGCCTTCTTCTGGCAAACTTATTTTCATTGTTGATAACTCAGCTCAAGCTCCCCTCCCTTGTTCTTGTCTTACTTCTGCTTTTGTTTCAGAATTTCTTGAACTTTAAAAATGGAAGCTATTTCTGTACTTATCTCTTTGAATGTTCTAAAGACAATTATTCTGAAGTCTTTTAAGACTATTCTGTAAAATTAATTTCATCTGGTGTGAATTTGTGCTCAGATATTATTGACTGTCTTGGAGCGTTAGATTTCTTCTTGTGTTTTGGAATTTGGATTTGCAGTCTCATTTTGCGTGTGAGTCTCATTTTTCTCTGTCCTTCTGTGCTCACCCAGGGGGTTTCCTTCAGTTCCCTGTAGTCCAGAAGCAGGTCTAGTGGGATATCAGTATTGGGGTTTCTGCTCCAGGGTGGCGTGGGGACATTCCAGACCCAGTCCCCAGGCCAGCAGGCACTTCGATTCTGTTCCTTGTCACGCGGCTCTGCCTTCCCTCTATAGCATTCCTAGGTCGTGGCTCATATGACACAGTAGTCCCAGGTAGTCTGGGGCACAGGTTTTTTCGGTGGGAGGATAGTGTAGAATCTTGCCCCAGCCCTGACTTCAAGCAGAGCCACTGCCTGTAATTCCTGTCCCGACGCCTCTTCTGCTTCCACAAGCCTGCAGCTGGGCCGGTTGATCGCTGGGTGTTTCTGTTCCACTTCTAGTCCACTATGAGTATATCTTGGTTTCCATAGTGACTCTGCCTTCTTGGTCCCCTTTTGTATTTTCTCCCCCATTTCTCTCTACTTTGAGCAGAGAGGGCATATGGGCTTTAAGGTATCTGTGCCACCTTGACCGGATGGGTCTTCCCTTTTGAGATGCTGAATGTTTTCATACATCTGGAAATTGTTCTCTCATAGAAGTCACGTTCAGTCCCAGACAGAAAGACTTTATTGAAGTTTTTCCTTGTCCGTCGAGAGTTCCAATAGTGTAAGAGAGAACTGAAGATACAGGGAGATGGCCATTCGTGTAGGAATTTCACTTCCGCTGAGGAGCAGATTGAGTCTGCTGCCTGGAAGTCTATAGCCGGCTGCTTTGGCAGATCCCTCTCCACTGGTGGGGGTGTCCTGGGTCCAGCCGCTGCTGTACGTACTGGGCGGTGAGGGCAGCCTGAGCAGCAGAGCCGGAGGCGTCCTCCTCCTCACCAGCTGCTCAGTCGCGTCCTTGCATCCCCAGTCCTCCGTCTCATCAAGGGGACGGGATGTTAGGGAGTCTGGAGGCTGGGACAGGGCAGAGGCAGTATGACACCCCATCTGTTCCATTGCAGGGCTTCACACCTGGGTGGTGGGTGGTGGTGGACAGGAAGACACTTCCCTGGTGCACTTGCTCTCCTCCTGCCTGCGCAGCAACCTGCACGAGTGCCTCAGAGATTCAGGTCAGTGTGTGGCTCCCTTCTCTGGTGCAGACTTTCCTCATAACGCTGGTTTCATCATTTCAGAAGGAAATTGGGTGAAGAGGAGATTCAGACGACATAATATTGTGAAAGTATGCTTGACATCATGTCTTAAATATCTCTGCATGCCTTACAGGACCTAGGACAGGGCAGGATGTATAATAGCTGTTCAATTCTTATTTTATTGTGAAAATACAGGTGATTTTCCAATATGAAAACAAAGAGCTTAATTTCTCTTTGCAACAAATAGATGCGAACGCACAATGTGTAGCCAGTTCTGTGGCACTTCTCTAAAGTGTCAGCCCCTTCTGTGATGCTCTGTATTTGTCAGGATCCTTCCAGTTGTGAGTGACAGACACCCAGGAGAATTGATTCACTCCCGCAACTAGAAAATCCAGAGGTGAAACAGGTCACAGGCACAGCAGGATCTGGGACCAAGCCAGCCACCAAGGACCTTTCTTTCATTTCTTGACTCTGCTTTGCTCCTGGGCTGGCCTCATTCTTTCCTGCTATTGGAGGCAGTAAAGCAGGGTAGTTAAGAGCATAGCTCTGGAGCCGTACTGCTGTGTGACCCTGAGCAAGTTAGTTGACCTCTCTGGGCCTCAGTTTCATCATCCAGAGAAATGCTGTGATAATAATGGGAATCCTCTCATGGGTTGTTGTGAGGCTTACATTAGAAAATGTGCGTAAACCTTTAGGGCAGTGCCTGGCCCACAGGAAGCACTGTGTGAGGTTTGCCATTGATGTTGTTTTTGTTGTACAGATTAGGGAGAAAGACATGGCCTTAGATGGTTGCAAACTCACATCATCCCAGCCCAAGGGAAAAAGTTTTTGTCAGCATCCATGTACACAGATCTCAGGGGGACTTTCATTTGTCCTGCTTGGTTCACATGCCCAGACCTTGGACCCATTGGCATGGCCAGGATTGATGGTTACTGTGATTGACGAGTCCACCATAATTACAAGGACTTGGGGACCAACAGTTCTTCAAAGAGGCGGGAGGCCATTTTACCATTCACTCATCCATTTACTCAATGAATGTTTGTTACTTGTATACTATGGGCCAAGCAAAATTCTAAGCTTTGGGGTTACAGCAGAGGCCAAGAGAGAAGAGCTGTCTGCCCTCATGGAACTTACATCCTGCTGATAGCAAGAGGAAGCATGCAGTGCACAAATAAATGAAAGGAAATATTGGATGTGATAAGTGCTGTGCTTAATATAAAATAAGGCAATGCCTGGGAGGGTGACTCAGGGGTGGTCAGAAAAGGCATGTCTGAACAGGCCACCTTGAAGCTGAGACCTAAATGCCAGGAAGGAGTCAACCATGCTCGACACGTGGGAAGAGTGTTCCAGGTGGATGGAGCAGCAAGTGCAATGGCCCCGAGGCAGGAACGAGTTCCACGTGTTTGAGAAAGAGAGAGGCAGAAAGTGTGGCTGGAGGTCGCTAAGGCGAGGGAGCGGGGTATGCAGCCAGGCTGGATGGGGAGCTGTAGTCAGGGAGAATTTGCTGCTGTTTTTAAGAGACTGACGTTGTGCAAAATTCTTCTGGCTGTTGGGAAGGGAACAGACTGTAGGGAGGTGAGAGTGGAGGCAGGAGAGGAGTGAGGAGGCTGCCGTAGTGTCTAGGTGACAGATGGTGGCAGTGTGGACTGGTGGTCAGTGGGGATGGGTCGGGATTCGATAGGAAGCAGGGCAGGCAGGACTGGCCGATGGATTGGACGTGGAGAAGGAAATCAAGGATGACAACTGGGCTTATGTTTTGAACAAATCGGTGGAAAGTGGTATCTTTTAACAAGAAGGGGAAGATTAGAGGAGAGAAAAGGAAAGAAGAATCCAGAGTTCCAAGTTTGATTTGCTACGCTTACTGTTTCTGTGAGACAGTGAGATGGAGGTATCCAGTAGGCACTTAGAAACACGCATCTGGAATTCAGGGGGAAGGGCAGGGCTGGGAATGGAGTCATCAGCAGGTAGATGATATTAAAACCATGGGCAGGATGAGATCACCCAGGGAGTAAATGAAGCTGGAGGGGAGAAGGGGTGCCAGGATAGAGCTCAGAAGGAGCGCAGGGTGGAATAAAAGAATACTTGTCCACTCTCTTTTCTGAGAAAGGTAAGGAGCCTTTGGTGCAAAGGTCTTCATGAGGACCATGGCCAAAAAGAGAGGGGCAAGAATTCCTTTGGTCCTCCTGGTGACTCTCCTTTACCAAGCTACCCAAATGCCCTCAAAGCTGGGCAGTCCAGCTTTGAACAATCTTGCTTAAGTTTCTCAGGCATTAATTTCATTAATGAATTGATCTTTGCGTCAGCTCTTTTGGGGTGTTTTATTTTTGTGAAGTTCTCTGTGGTTTTGCATTTTTTATTATTTAAAATTTACGAACTCTGGATTTGCATATTGTTCTCATGGAGGGGTCCTTTGGAGGTCTTGCCCCCATGGAGAAGTTTGGGGGATCAGGGAGGAGATTACTGGAACTCTGCCCTCCTCATTTCAACAACGTGGTTGTACATTTTCCTATTTTATACAGCAATCTGTGTAGGATTAAGAGTCATTTGAAGATAAAATTCTGCAGCCACAGAAGTATGAGAGCCGCAGTGCTAGATCGTCAGCTTGTTGAAGGCAAAGACCATGTCTCATTGTGTATTCTGTTTCCTCCGCAGGGCTGAGCGCCTGCTTGGCACCCGGCAGACTCTCAGTAAACTTTGGTTGAATGGAGTCTTAGCAGAAGTCCGAAGGCTTGAAGGGTAGTGGCCCTAATCAGAGGCTGTGTTCAGCAGGGATGCAGATTCTCTGCCTTAATTGTGCATCAGAGGTGATTACTGTCGCTACAAAAACTTCCTATGCAGCATGGAAACAATTACATTAAAATGCAGTTGGAGATTCCAGTAATCTCCTTGGAGTAGACAAATAAACTTTGAAATCATTTACAAATGATGCACCAAATCTGTGTGGCATCTGCTCATTGTGGGGGAAAATGGTTTTCTTCCCAGAGGCCTTTCACGTGATGACCCTGCCGCTTTCACGTGATGAGGAGGGAAGACAGGAGGAGCTTGCCTGGACGACCTTGCCTCGGATTTGGACTCCAGGCATCCTTAGTGTGTGTGTGAGGATGCTGACAGCCGGTCCTCCTGTCCAGCATTGGCCTCTCCCTCCTTAGAAACTGTTCTGGTGTGAGATGGGGATATGCATGCTGGCCACCGCTCAGCTCCTGGGAGGATGTTTTCTCAGCTTTGCCTTTGCGAGGCTGGTGATGGGGGGCTGGCCTTTGACAGGCTTTGATGATGAGCCAAGAAGTTTGGAACGCCTGTCCCAGACACTCTCCTGGCATGGCCTTATGCTTGGGTCCCAAAGCCAAGAAGGAGGCGGTTCAGAGTGGCCACATTGTATGTGAGGGCACATTCCCGAAGGCCTTGCCTAATTCAAATCTTACATAATTCAAGACTAATTTTCCTATAAATAACTCTTTGATAAATAAAATTATTAAAGTGTATAAAGTGGAGAGACTGCATTCTTGAAGTATGTAAATTTCAACTTTTGGAATCTGGGGTATATTATGTGACATTCCTGGCAGCCACGTCAGCAGCAAAATTTCCGTTATCCTTGGATATATCTAACTACTCTTTTGTAAACTTAAAGGTGCAACTTCTTCAATGCTGCTTTTCCTTTTCTAGCATTTTCTGTAACCATTGTCATAGTGCTGCCTGCTAAATTAAAAGTGCAGTATACAGTGGTAGCGTCTGGTTTTCTTCAAAGGATGTTATCGCATCTCATTTCTGTTCCAAAGTATTATTGCTGCTAGCATTATTATCATGTAATGAATGCTTGGATAATATTGCTATAAGATATAAAAAAGATTTTAAGTTATAATAATAGTAAATGTTAAAGAACCCACACAAGTTGTGAGCGCAAATACAACAGCATGATTTACGGATATTGTTAAAAGATGGTGGGTTGTTCTTCTTAACAGCTAAAATGGTTCTAACATGTGATCTTAATGTGAAACATAGTTTATAATTCATTCAGTCTGATAGCTTGGAAATGATGTGATCCCAAAGGAGTCTTCAAAAAAAGTTGGAGGATTCACATTATTTCAAAATTTGTACACAAAGTTAATTTTTAAAATTTTGTGCTATTCCAAATTTGGAGAATTCAAATTCATATAGCATCCATGCTGTTATTGGCTAGGATTCTCTTGGTTGTAGGTTATGGAGCAATGAACTCAAAATCTCTTAAATAAATGAGGGAATGTATTGTAAAGATACTAGTGTATCTCAGAGAAGCCTCAAGCCCCTCTTCCTGGGCTTCAGGAACACCTGGAACCAGGGACTTCAAAGCTATCCGTGCTTCTTCCCTCTGTTTTTTGCTTTTGCTTCTCTAAGTGTGTTGAGACCTCGTTATTCTCTCCCACAAAGCTGGCTACATCATTTGTTGAGTCCTGTGCAAAATGAAAATGTGGGCCCCCTTGTTCATAAAGCAGAAAGGAAGCTTTTTTCTTGTTTTCATAGTCTTTCTTTAAATCTGTTACGGGTTTTTTATTTACTCTCTAATTTCTCTCTCTCCAGGGCATGAGGATACTTGCAGGGCAAGTGCAACCCTCATGCAGTGTGAGCCCTGTGACTCAGTGCATGAAATGTGCATAACCGCAACCCTCTCTACAAGTTGGGGATGGTCGCAGTGGGTCACTGAGTAGATAAGGGAGGGGGTAGCCCAGAGTCCATTTGGGAGAGGCAGGGAGGTAGCAGAAGGCCCCAAGCCCCTGGTGTGTGATCCCTCATCTCATTGGGCTTCACTGACTGGATTAGTTTCCTGGGCTACTGTAACAGGTACCACATCTGTGTGGCTTAGACAACAGAGTTTACCGTCTCGTAGTTCTGGAGGCTGGAAGTCCAAGATCAAGATGTCTGCAGGGTTGGTTCCGTTTGAGAGCTGTGGGGAAGAATCAGTCCCTGCCCCTCCCCTAGCTCCTGCTGGTCTCAGATGTTCTTTGCCTTGTAGAAGGTGATCTCCCTAGGCCTTCACATCGTCTTCTTTCTGTATGTGTCTGCCTGTGTCTAAATTTCCCCTTTTTATAAGGACACCAGACGTTGGATTAGGGCCCACCTCATTCCAGTATGACCTCATCTTAACTAATTGCATCTGCAACAGTCTTATTTCCAAATAAGATCACAGAGGTACTGGAATTTTTGGCTTCCACGTATATATTTTGGGGGGACACAGTTCCCCATAACACTTACAAAACAGAAATTCACAGATAAAGCTATTAAGGATTTCAAGGCGGCAACTGCAGAGCATTAAACCCCAAGTGTGGGGCCTCCTTAGAGCACAGGGCACTGTGAGACTGCGCTGATTGTTCACCCCGCTTGCCCAGCATTTCCCACGCAGCACAAAACGTGATTCTAGATTGAGCTCCTTGGAGAGAGATGACTCTATTCTCCGACTCCTGGGTACATATGTTGCAGGATTTTATTTCTCTCTGAGCCTGAAGCTGGAGCTAGGGCCCACAGCAGAAACCCACAGGCACCACCGATTCTGTGTTCTAAAGACAGCTGTCAGCAGTCAGACCCCTGCTTATTTACTGTCCCCTCTCTGGCCAGAGCTTATAAGAGTTGGCAAAACCACTCTCTTCTTCCATCACCAACAGCCTTACCCACCCCAATGCCAAACTCTGCAAGCAGAGGACAAAGGAGGGAGAGGGGCAAGATATCTGAGCCAGGGGCATTGGCTTTGTGTGAATTGCAGTGGTACCCTGGTTCATTTACTCCCAGCATCACAGAAGGCATCAAAAATTAGTCAGGGTCAGTGACAGATGCTAGAACCCCTAGTGATGAGCCTACAACAATGGGCAGTTAACTCTTTCCTACTCCCTCCCCTAAGCCAGGCCATGGGAAGTGAGGAGAAGAGTTACCCCAGAACCAGACGACTCCCCCCACTCTAGGGTGCAAGAGTGGGAGAAGTCAAAGAGGAGCCCAGCTCCACTCCTGCTATTTATGTCCATCCAGCACAAGCCAGGCCTGTGCTGGGGCCCTGCAGTGTATCCCAAGCTATCCTGGCTGACATGGACATGACCTTGTGCATTGAGGGAGCAGCAGAGCAGAGAATGCAGCACAGAGAGCTCTGATGGCAGCTGAGGAACCCTGGGCCTGGAACAGGCATGCTTCATTCAGAGGGACACTGAGTGTAATGTCAAACATGATGGTGGACCGTGCAGATTCAGACATCTGTTGACCAGGAATCCTGGGGGGTGAAAAAAGGAACTCGAAAAAAACAAGAAGAATCCAGGATGGACCAGCAGAGGAACCTACTCCTCCCCAGATGGGAGTTTGCATCAGGCACACAATGCTGTAGAATTCACAGGACTGCATTTTTATTTTTATGTACACATTTCTGCATAAGGTTAAAACTCTAGTTCCTTCCAGAAATGAGGGGTGAGGTATTCTCATTGAGTCTTTTTGACATGTCCCTTCCTTTGTATATGATGCTATACAGTTACCTAAGACGGGTGAGCTCTGCCTGACTTTCTTCTGCCTGAGTTTACTGAATATTGCAAAAGCAATCACGAATGCTGTTCATTTAACCTCTGTAATACCCCTAATATTTGCTATTGTCAGAGGCTTCACTAGGCCCTCCCTGCCTCTAGCCCCTCCTATTAAAACAGCTTTATTTTCATCCTGTGTATTATATGTCTCACATGATGCAGAGTATGCTTTTTATCATACAGTTCTAAATATACTCTAATTTTGTCTTTGACCCATGAGTTATTTAGATACATATTTCTTAATTCCCAAACCTTGGGATGTTTCTAGTTATCTTTTTATTGAATTTTTAATTTTATTGCATTGTGATCTGAGCAGATCAGAGAATGTGATCTGTATGACACCAATACTGTGAAGTATATTGTGGCTTGTTCTATGGCCAAATGTGTGTCAATTTTCATTGTAAATGTGCTTGGAAATAATGTATATTCTCCAGTCCTTGGGCTTAATGCTCTATATTTGTCTATTAGATCAAATTTGTCATGATATGTCCTCATGTAGGGCAATTTGGCATTGTATCAAAATGACAAATGCATTTATTATTGTTTCAGCATTTCCAGTTGTAGATATAAGCTAAAGGCTAAAATGTACTTTTATAAGTGTGAGCTACAGATTCTGTAGTATATAAGGATACAATTAATTTGCTATATTCTCTGTGATAGCAAAAACAACTTAAGTGCCCACCAATAGGGCACCATTTGTGGAAGCTAGGTTTCAGCTTTACAACTACCTACTATGTAGCTATAAAAAAGAATCAGTGGAAGGATTCCAATTAACAAATGTGGAAGGAATGAGGGAAGTAGAACATCTCTGTTAGAACATCACAGTAATAGTTGCTGCAGGTAAGATACAGATTAGTGCTAAAATTAGTGGGTGAACTTTAAGGAGAAACAAGATATTTTCATAGCCTCTCAAAATTATCTCTCTCAAAATATTTATTAATTATTGTGCTCACAAATTAAGAAATAAGCATTATCTAGATGAAGAAAACATTGTGACATTACAAAAGGACACAAAAAGAGACTTGAGCAAATGGAAAGATATACAAAATTACAAAGATATCAATTATTCATAAATAGGATTGCTATGTCTTCTTGGTATATTGACCCCTATATTCTTATACAGTGTCCCTCTTTGTCCCTGGTAATTATCTTTGCTCTGACATCTGCATTACCTGATGGTAATATAGCCACTTCTCTGTTCTTTTGATTAAGATTTGCATGGTGTATCTTTTTCCATCCTTTTACTTTCAACCTGCCTATATCATTATATTTGAAGTGAGTTTATTGCAGACAGTATCTAGTTGGGTCATGATTTTTAGCCACTCTGCTCATCTCTGTCTCTTAATTGGTGTATTTAGACCATTTACGCTTAATGTAATTATTTATATGTTACAGCTTAACTCTGACATTTTATATTTTTGCTTTCTGTTTCTTCTCTCTATATTTCATTTCTCTGTTTTCCTTTTTCTACCTTCCTGGGGGTTACTTAAACATTTTAGAATTCCATTTGATTTATCTATAGTGTGTATGAGTACATGTTTTTGGATAAAATTTTTAGTGGTTGCTGTATGCATTAAAATACACATAAATAACATCACAATTACCAGTTTGACTGAAATATAGACATCTTAGCTCTCTTTAAGTCCCTTTACCCTTCCTCCCTTAAAATTGTCTTAAATATTTCTCCTCCATACATTGAGAACCACATTTAGAAAACTCAAGAGGAGAAGGAAAGTCTATGTTATTTACCCATATTTTTGCTCTTTCCATTGTTCTTCTTTCCTTCCTGATGTTCCAAGATTCCTTTTTAAAAAACATTTCCTTTCTGTTTAAAGAACTTCCCTTAGCCATTTTTTGAGGATAGATCTGCTGGCAACAAATTCTCTTAGTTATCCTTCATCCAAGAATGTCTTTATTTCCCTTTGTTCCTGAAAGATAAATTTGATGGCTATAGAATTTGGGGTTGACAATTCTTTTTTTTCAGCACTTGAAAAATGTTTTTCCACTTTCTTCTGGCTTTCATGGTTTCTGATGAGAAATCCACTGTCATTTGAGTTCTTTTCCCAGTACAGCTTTTCTCCTGCTGCTTTCAAGATATTTTCTTTGTCTTTAATTTTCATTATGATGTGTCTTAGTGTGGATATCTTTGGGCTTATCTTATTTGGAGTTCTCTCAAAATCTTGAGGTTTACATTTTTTGCCAAATTTGGGAATTTTCAGCATTATTTCTTTGAGTAACTTTTTTTGTTTGTTTGTTTTAACCACACTCTCTTTTCCCTTTCCTTCTGAGATTCTGTTAGACCTTTTGTTATTGTCCACACACCCCTGAGATTCTGTTAATTTTTGTAGTCTATTTTCTCTCTTTGTTCAGATTATGTAATTTCCACTGTTCTATCTTGAAGTTCACTGATTCTTTGCTCTGGTTTTACCATTCTACTGTTGAGCCCATCATTTGAGTTTTTATTTTGGTTATTGTATTCTTTAGTTCTAAAATATCCATTTTGTTCTACTTTATGTGTTCTATTTCTTGCTGACACTATTTTTTCATTTGTTACAAGTGTGCTCATTACTCATTGAAGTATTTTCACGATGGCTACTTTAAAATGTTTTCCAGATAATTCCAACATCTGTGTCATCTTGGTTTTGTCATCTGTTGATTATCTTTTCTTATTCAAGTTGAGATTTTTCTGGTTCTTGGTATGCTGAGTGATTTTCGATTACATCTTGGACATTTTTGGTATTATGGTATAAGGCTCTGGAACTTATTTAAGTCTGTTTTAGCAAGCCTCATCTGATATCACACTAGATGGGAAGTGAGGGTCCTGTCTCATTACTGCCAGGTGGGTGTAGAAGTCCAGTTCCCTTCTTGGCCTCTGTTGACCCTGGAGTGATGGTGGGGGTGATGGGAAAGGGCACCTTGTTACTATGGGTGGGATTGGAAATTCAGGCTCCTTACTAGGACTCTGTTGTTATCACCGTGGTTGGGAGGGGAGGAGTGCCTTGTTTCTGCTCCCCATGTGGCCTCCATTGACTCAGTACATGTGAGGAGTCCTTGTTACTGATGGATGGTGGTGAAAGTCCTGATTCTCCACTAGGACTCCTTGATACAGGCAGGACAGGAAGGGACACCTCATTACCTTTTGTTGGGGGTGGAAGTTCAGGTTTCCTACATGGTCTTCCTGACTCCATGAGAAGGTTGCTTCTTAAAGCCAGAGGTGAATGAAAATTTTGGTTTCCCACTTGGTCTTCTCTGATAACCACACCAGCAGTGGGGGACATGTGAATGGGTGGGTTGGGGCTCCAGGTTACAACCAGGTGAAGGTGAAAGTCTAGGTTCCCCATTCAGCCTTTACTGATCAGGGTGGGGGTGTGGCCATGTTTTTTTCCATGTTTTTTCTCTGGGATGGGGAGCTTATTGTCTAAACTTTTCCATCTTGCTAGGTTGTCCCTTTACTGTCCTTTTTGCTAGAGAGAGCTGGCTTCTTTTTTGGTCTGTTCCATTGATGTTTCTGAGTTGTTGGCTTCTTCAGCACCCAGTCTTGGATATATGAGGCAAAAACCTCAAGGGAACTCACTATTGTGGTGTTCCTTGAGTTCCAAGGACCCTAACAAGTCTGAATTCTTCTCTCTACCTTTCAGAGTTCTTATTATATATATATGTGTGTGTGTATAATGTGTAGGGTTTTTAGCAGGAGGCATAAGAGAAACATTTTAGCAGGAATGAATAGGGTTTTAACAAGAGGAGTAGAACAAAAGCACATCTACTCCCTGTTGTTCTGAAACTGGAATGCTCCCTTCTAATTATTGTCTCTAATTTTTTTCTCTATGAATACTTCTGTTATAGTGTGGAACTATAGTGGTGGTGGGGGACATCCTGTCTTACTCTTGGCTTCAGAGCGACAGGCTCTAGTGTTTATCCATTGAGCTTTTATTAAGAAGTGGAATCTTTTCCTTTTTTTATTGGTGCTTTAAAAGTCAAGATTATTATTGCTGGATTTTTGTCAAAAATTTTTGTTTTGGTATCTATGGAGATAATTATGAAGATACATGATCCCCATTTTACAGATAACATATTTGAGACTCAAAGAAGTGGAGTAACATGCCCAACTTCACATAGCTAGAAGGTATTAGCTCCAGGATTCCACTCCAGGTCTGCCTGGCTTCAGAGTCCACAGACTTTATAACTTAATGCCTGTGACACAGAAAGGACAGTTGCCAGGTGCCTTTGTTGACACAGTTCAGCAGTTTATAGGAGTGTAAGACTGTGACACTGTGTGATATTGTAAGCTATGGTTATTTTCTGTCTTGCATCTGCTGAAGTTCAACATATGGCTTTCGTCATGCTACTCCTGTAGAACTTGCTTTTAATTTATCTGCTCAGGAAGTCTCAATTTTCACACAGTGTTTGGTTTCCAGTAGAAACCTATTCTGGTATCATTTTCCGGCTCGTCTGATTAGGGCCTGTCAAAGTCCAATGGTTTGCCACAGGTCATCTAGTGTGAGTGAGTCAGAAGCTGTGGCTGCTGAATCATAAATTCAGAATCCACATGGCTTCTGACTCTTTACTGTGGCCACCAGGCCATCTTCCTTGCTGAGCATGACAAGGCACTGACTACTGAATGGGAAACATATTTCAGAGAAGCTAACACTGAGGTGAAAAATAGACTTGGGACTTTCTGAAGAGAAGATCTTATTTAAAGGAATGCGCATTCTATTGGTCTCTCAGGCAGTAAGACAATCTTTTAGGTAGAGCTTCTCAATGGGGGTGCCAGGGCATGCTGAGTTGCTACAAATGGATTACAGGTGTGTCTGAAATACTGATCCCCTTAATTCTTGGGAGCAGCCATGCAGATCCTGGGGCACTCCAGAGCTGTGGCTTAGTTACCTCCAGCTGTGAGCAGCATCGTCTGTTTATCCGAGGGAGCCATGCAAAAGGTATTTTCTATGTGTACCAAGAAGAGAAAAAGGTTGGGGAGCACTGTTTTAGGTGATGTCTGCAGAGTCAGGAACCATATTGTGTAGTTGATTAGCTCTCATTGTCTGACACTGTGCTAAGCTCCACTTATGTTAGAACTACAGTGCTTTCTTGGGATATGACTCTTCTGACCAAAAGATGAAGAATGGTGGAGAGTGTGACTGGTCTGGGGGAAGGCATAGGGGGCGTGGATGACATTAACTTGTCTTTATTCACCAAATCATGGAATTCTGGAATGAAGTGGGGCATTACCTGAAGCTGAGAAAGATAAGTTGATGAAAAGTTAAGAAATCCAACTCATTCAATGAGTATTAAAAACTAAGAAATGAAAATACTTTTAAACTGAAAAGATAGAGACTCAAAATCCTTCTATAAGGTCACCAATGACATTTTTATTGTATTTCTGAGGGACATCAGTGTGCTTGAAGGACATACTTACCCTTTGAGGTTGATATCAGGTGGACAACGAGGTCTGCTTTAAGAGCCCTTGGCTCTGCAGTCAAGGACAGAATGTGCAGCCTAGAGGGGCATCTCTGCTGTCTTCAGTTCTGCTGTGCCCTGTTTTGCCTTTGGAACTCCACTGAAGCCCCTTTCTTGCTTCACTAGCCATCCCCAGAGCCCTTGAGCCAGTGTCGCTGTACTAATCTACCCAAGCAGCTGAGAGCAAAGGAGGGTTCAGAGAAGCCAGTGGAACAATAGACTTGTTGCCTGTTGAACATGTGATGTTTTTGATTATTATTGGAACTTCCTGCCTCCTGGGGTTCCTCGGGAGTAGGTAAAGAGATTTACTCTAATTCTGAGAGCACACATGAAGTGGAGAGGGACCTAAGAGTGACAAGAGCAGGAGGATGCAGAGGCGTTGGGGATGGCTGACAGTGCATGTCCAGCTGGGGCTGGGGCAGCAAAAGGACACTGTCAGAGGGGCGTGGCCTCCTCCAGTTCTTATCTGTTTTTATCATTGCTGCTGCTGCAGCTGTTGTATTATTAATATATGGGTACGACTTATTTAGGGCTGATTATGAGCAAATCCCTGTGCAGAATGCTTCATAAGCATTACCTTATTTAGTCCTCATGACAACCCTGCAGCTTTGGTCTCCTTGTCCAGATGAGCAAATTGAGAGTGGAGACAGGTGGCCCAGAGACACAGCGATCCTACATGGTAGAGGGAGAACTCAAACCCTGCCCAGCGCCAAGGTCCATGCACTTTTCACCTCACCATGCTGCCTTCTTGATTAGGCAAAATTTTCAGGCCAGAGATTGAAGAAGCAGTGGGGCATTCCAACAGAAGGGGCTAAAACAACAGGAAATCAGAATTGTGTGGCAGGAGGGATCCTGGAATACTGAAGAAGTGGTGAGAGGTAGCTCTTACCTGGGACTGTAGATTTGGGAAACCTCAGTGTGTGGGTTGAAGCCAAGAGAATGGATGAGCTTCTCCAGGAAGGGTGTAAAGAGTGAGAAGAGCAGTGGGCCAAAGAGAAGTTTGGGAAACATGAACAAGTAGAGACTGAGCAGAAGAGAAGGAGCCTGAGGAGGGGTCTGGGAAAGAGTTGCCAGACTCATGCGAGAGGAATGAGGAAGGAGAATGGGTGGAATGTCCATGGTACCACTGAGATGGGAATAACTCGGGGCATCTTGGCTTTCAGACAGCTTGAGCCTTCTGCTCAGGTGGCCAAAATGGCCTTCAAAGCTGGAGCTGCTTTTAATGCTAAGGAGCAAAGGCTTCATCTAAGAGTTCTGTTGTGGGGCCAGGAGCAGAGAGCAGACCTGGTCCTAGAGCCAACATTCCCTGCTCCCCACGGGAAGGTGAACTCTGTCCAGCTTGTTCCAAGTGTAGTTTCTACTGTTTGTTCACACTCAAATTACTTTTGCTAAAGCTCTGCAAGGCACTTGGATGATGCAAATCACCACTCTGTGCAAAGCTCTACAATAAGGCTAGCTAATGTTATTTAGAGCTACACATACGTAATCGTGTCTGGGAGGTGCTTCTGCTCTTCCCTGTCAACAGCATCTTTGGAGTCAAAGTCAATTGAACTGTTCACCTCCATTCTTGTAGTTTTTATATTCTTAAAGCCCTGGAGTCTGTGGGTTTGGTCAACTGAATGCTTTGATGGGTGTCAGACTCTTCTGCCATTTTTGACACCTTCAAGACATCTTGAAGCTGTTGTACAGGCAAATCTTCAGTTTATTTTGGAACGCACTTTGGGATGGTATCATTATGAGAGGCGTATTGGGAATTTTTTTTGTTGACTACTTTGGAAATCTTGCATTCTTTAAAGGCACCCTTATAGCCCTGAGAAGAAAGGTGAAAGGTCCATCTGGACATTTTCCCAATCACATCCTTGGGGAAGGAGACAATCATCCTTACTTAGAAAACAATCTTACTTAGAAACCACTGGTAAATGTGTGGATTCTGAATGCTTACAGAAAGGGAATCTCTTAATAGACTAAGTGAGGCTTAGCGGGTTATCACTGAGCATTAGGCAATGTTCTGCATGGAGATGGGAAATTGGAGGAGAGAGAAGAAGGAGGAAGAGAAGGAGGAGAAAGTGGGAGGCAGAACAGAGAGGTGGACATTTCATTTCAACAGCCAAGGATTTGCAAACTGGAAACAGTGACCCCAAAGTGCACATCAGGACTGTTGGCTCACAAGAGAGGCATGGCAGGACCCTTTCTTCTCTTTCCCAGTCACCTCGGACATTATTTGACTCATCTTTCTGGAAATATTTCTAGCTGTACCTCTGAACCCTGAATGTTTCCCAAGCTCATTGAAATGCACAAGTGAAAATTATTCATCTGTTTGGAGATTACACAAAGCTGAAAATGCTGTCAGAAGTAAATGGATACAGTTACACAATCAGATCCATTATGAAAAAAGGAAAGCGATGTGTGTAACAGCCCAATGGGCCAAGTGCTGAAGACAGGTAAAGGAAGATGGAGAGTCACTGCTGGCTCTGCTCAGGGTGGAGATATGGGGGCCCTGAGCACATGCTTAAGAGGACGCACATCCATCAAGGCAAGTGACACAGAGCTGGATGCTGGCCACCCAGCTGGTCGCCTGGAATCTGCATAGATGACTCAGGGTGTGCAAAATCAAAAGCAATGGAGAGAGAGCAGACTGAAGACTGCCAGCTCTCTCTAGGACCAGGACTGGGCTGGGTTGCTCAGGGTCAGGGCGTCAGATGGTGAGTCAGAATCTTGGGATCTCTCTTCCTGTTTTTGTGGTGATCAAAGAAGTGAGGATCTGTCACACTCAAGTCACTTAACAGACTTCTCTTTGCAAAAGAGGACTCGTAAATCTTCTCCACAGCATGAGTAAATGAATCTGTGTTTGTTCCAGGAAAATAACTGCTGAAAGGTGCCTGTATTGCTATTACTGAAGAGCAGGACCAGCTTTGCCACAGGGAGCTCAGTGCTGCCCTCTGTAGTGTGGTTGGTGGTGCTAGAAAGGTCTCCTGTACAAAAGAATCTTTCTTACTGTGCCAGAAATTCCACCATTGAGGATCATTCCTTTGGCCTAAACATGACTGTCTCTAGCCACCTGTCTTAACGTACAATGTCCTGGGGAAGAGGTGACACCAGAATGGCTACAGGATACCAGTGAGATCTGTTCTATCCTAGGGAGCATGAGAGTTCTGGATATGTGGGGATGAGAAGGAGGAAGGTTATGGAAGGGGAAGAAGCACATGGAAAGGAAGAGGAGAGGCACTTGCACACTGCCTTCTAGAAGTCCTCAGAGACCTAAGAGCCTCAAACTCCAAAAGTGACCCCAAAAGGCACTTCACGACATGTGAAATAAGAGAATAGTGCTCACTTTGGTCTTGGAGATATTTCTTTTCTTTTTAGGTTTCTCATCACATTTCGGCATTTTTGAGTACATAGAATCACGGACTTTTGGAGTTGGTGACAGTATCATGTTCTGGTTAGAGTATGAAGTCAGCCAGCCAGTGGTGGAACCTCATGCCTACCATTTCTGTGTGTCTGTGATTATGTTATTTAACCACTTTGAGCTTCTGGTTTTTCACTTATAAAGTGGGGATAATGACACCTATTTCCCAGATTTTCTATGAGGTTAGAATAAAAGTACTACATAGTAAAAGGCTTAGCAGAGTTGCTGGAAAAATTACTAAGAACCCAATAAAATGCAAGCTCTTCCACTTTGTGCAGGAAACCCCTCTGCAGCTCCAACCCTCCTGGTCTGTTAGAGAACCAGAGTGACAGTGACAGGGAGCTCACTACCACGTGAGGCAGCTCTCATTGTTTCTGAGCAGCTGTGATTGTCGAGACATTCTTTTTTGAATCAGTATCTGCCTTTCTGCACCTTCTATCTGTTGGTTGTAGTTTTACCACTGGATCTTCTCAATATACTCTTCGAATTCTCTTAACTTCTGCCATGATAGCCTTAAGGTTTTTGAAGACAGTGATGTACTCTTGCAGTTTTCATTTTTCAAGGCTTAAAAGCTCTATTTTCAGTGAGTCTTATTCATTTGATATGGTTTTGAGCCTCCAACAATCTCTCTTGCCTCCCCTGGACTATGTAGGAATTTTTCAAAATCAATTTGCATTTTATATTATTCAGAGGTTTGGTATTTGCAGTTGTGTTCACTTTATACACTGTTCATGGGCTCAGGGTTAGTATTTAACCCGGAGGTCCTATCGTGTCAAGTGAGACACTGCACTGAAGGGCCATATAAGTTACTGTCCTCCGCCTGCTGAAGCGGCTGTTCCCAGTTCAGCCCCACAGCAGTGGGGCCTCCGGCTCTGGTTGGCCATCTACACCAGTGCTTCTCTGTATGTGGCTAAGGACCAGTTTTTAAAATTTCCAATCCAATGCAAACCGGCACTTTTGTAAAATACTTTTGTAAAATAAAGATGAATTGCTGGAAAAACAAATAAAAATACATAAAATACAAGCCATAATATTTTAGTATTAAATTCACAGGCATAGAATTATGTTTCAGTAAATGTCATCAAAACAAATACAGCATAGGAGAAAAATGAATTACAAAAACGGAACACGTTTGTTGCAGGTGTGCATTTAGGCGATTAGTATAAAGAATCACTTTTGCACTAGCAAATATTTGCCATTCTGTAGTAATACAATAAGTTGTGAGTAAAATAGGGAGCCCTCATCTTAAACACCTCTACGTGCAGTCTGAACGGACACCAGGTATAAACATTTTAGTGCAAGAAATGAGTTAGCTTCTTGCTTGGTAAGTAATCTAAGTAAGATTGGCTTGACAACAATATGACTCTTAGAGGGTAATGTATATCTAAATCGTTTCTATGTTTTGTTTAAATATTGGTCATAATAGACAAACCAGAAATAGATTAGTGGGAACGGAAGTAATTTTAAAGCAATTTCAGCAGGTTAAGGATATTTAATTTTTTAACTTTTATTCAAAAAGAAACCAGTGATACTGTGTTTTAAAAATTCGTCTTCGGGGCCGCCCGGTGGCGCAGCGGTTTAGTCCGCGCTTGGCAGCCCGGGGTTCACCAGTTCGGATCCCGGGCACCCGCGGATGCACTGCTTGTCAGCCATGCTGTGACGGCGTCCCATATAAAGTGGAGGAAGATGGGCACAGATGTTAGCCCACGGCCAGTCTTCCTCAGCAAAAAGGGGAGGATTGGCAACAGATGTTAGCTCAGGGCTGGTCTTCCCCACAAAAAAAAAAAAAAAAAAAATTCATCTTCAACTTCTCATCAATAGCCAGTTGCAATGATTTTATCCTGAAAGTTATAGGTAAATTAAATCATCTTTAACTGAGGAAAGCAGTAGATTCTGGATTGTATATACTTTTAGGTTGTCAAACTAATGTTAAGGCATCCACGTTGTAACGTGATCTTAGCCATGTATGACCAGTACTCAGTTCAGGACACGTACGACTTACCAGTGGAGTTTGACAAGAACCAGTGTCTACCATTTAATCAGATGCGTCCATGCTTGGTTGTTGCAGCAATGGCCCATTGCTGTAAACGTTTTTAAATGCTTCCTCTCAGTTTCTGTATGTGCCTCGCCAGAGACCAGTAACAGCAGTTCAGCAACTAGTTACAGGTCACACTTTGAGCAGCACCAGCTTACCCTACCTGTGGGGCAGCAAGGCCCATTGTCAGATTGTTCTAGGCACTAGAAAATTTATTCTTACATTTGCCAAAATCTGTGTCCTGTACGTCTCATCCATTGGTTCTAATTCTTTGCTTTTGTATCACAACTAATAAATTTACTTTCCAATGTATGTGACAGCTTGCCAGAAATTTCATAGCAGGTGTGGTGTATCCTTTAAATTTTCCCTTCCCCAGGTAGACTGTCCTTTCCCTCAACCTATTCCTCCTGTGACATGAATTCTAGGATCTTCACCTAAGTCACCCTCTGGTTACCCTAGTGGTCAATGTCCCTCAAACACATATCGAGTATTTATTTATACTCAATGCTCTAATAGAGAGTGTTTTCATTTCAATTGACTGAGAAGACTTTGACAGATGATATAAATGGACTTAGGTTCTGGCAGAAAAAACTCTTCACTCCTCCCTTCTTTCTGTCTGTCTCTGTCTCTCTGTCTCTCTCTGCTTTCTAATGCTTGAAAATGTTTCTGCTTTTTAAAAGGGACAGACTGACCGTACTTGCTCAAACTGTGAGCTAGAGCACAGTGTTGTCAGTAAGAAAGTTGCCCTGCTGTTCTTGGCGCATCTTCCACTATTTATTTTTATGGGTCTTCTTAAAATTACTTCATATTTCACACACACTCTGCCTTCAGGCCACTAGTTGGTTCTTTACTGTTCAATCACTCACTCATTCATTCCAGAGATACTTAATGATATGTGTTTGATACTCTTCCAGGCCCTGAGTGTGTAATGGTAAACAAACAGATATAGTTCCTGCTTTCCTGGTTTTCATTTAAGTAGGTTAGATAGACAAACAGATCAGAGGAACGAGGAAGAGTTTCCAGGTGAACAGTGTGTAAGTGTGGGTGTGTATAGAAGGAAATCATTCCTAGCAAATGCAGCAGCTTGTGGGAGGGCTCTGAAGTGTAAATTTCATTCAGAAAGTAGGCCTTCTGGATGTCTGCTGCATGACTTGATTTCTCTCTAGTGAGCAAAGATTGGGGGTATGAGTTCTGAAACCCTAGCACGTAGAAGCAGGCCTGGCACATAGTTGGCTCTCAATTCATATTTGCTGAGAGAATGAAGGAGTGTGTCAAATTCAGTTGTTAATGCATCTATTGTTGTACTTTAACTCCAGAGTCATGGAATTCTAACAAAGACAATGAAAATGACTTGTAGTTCTTCGGAATCACTTATACGTCCTCGCATATATCACCTCGTGCACTTTTATTCTCCAATTACTTAGAGAAAACTAAGGGACCAGAAATAATAATGGAACCAGCCCAGGGTCACACAGAGAGTGAAAATCCATCTGGACATAGAATCCAGCCCTCCTGATTTGCAACTGCCTATTATTCTGAAATAAAACTTGACCTCAAAATTTTTGCTGTTTATCACAGACACAGCTATCATTATTACAGTGCTTTGCCCAATAATACCATGCATTTGATTGCCATATATTTGCAAAAAGATTTTTAATACAGCTCTTCCTGCTTTTGACAACAAAGCAAGGAAAAATTACAGGAAAATTCTTTTAATTTTTTAAAAATATAAGCTATTATTAGGGAAGAACAGCAAAACTGGCGAGTTCCAGGAAAGATCACCAGCACTTTCTCTCAGGCAGGATTTGGGCTAGTTTGGGTCTGTCACTCAGGGACTGATCTTTCCATGAAGAGGACTCATGCCCACGGGCAGAATTGCATCTGTGAAGTTATTTCAGGTCTCAGCATGGATTGGTTCTGCCTTGAAAGCGGAGCCTGAGACAAGGACTTGCAGGGTAGCTTGTTGAGAAGGTAGTCCCAGGAACAGGTGTGAGGACTGGGCAGAGGCAGGAAGAAGGAAAAGCCAACACAAGGATACATTGTCAAAGGCATTACTGAGGGCGGTTGGAGCCCAGTGATAAAGAATGCTCTCCCAGCTGCCTCCCAGGATTGGCTCAGAGAGAGAGAATCTTGCTCACTGGTTGAGGTCCCTCTGGAGAGGAACTCGCCATACTTCTGGATGCCCAGGCTTGCTTGTCTAATGGGGGATGCAGTGTAAAGAAGTGCTGGGGCAGAAAGTAAATGAACTGAGGTAGGAACTTGAGGCAGCCGCTGTCAACATTAGGTGAGTCAGCAGACATAGAACAGTCTGAAATAGCCAAAATGATGGGAGCCTGGGAAGCAGAGGGCAAAGGGCACCACCTCCTAGAAAGCAGGACTACTCCAAGCAGGCCCCTGCTGTGCCCAGTGAAGCAGGTGGGAAGGGAACCTTCTCAAGGTCTTTTACCAAGGAAAATGCTGCTAACTGGGAAAAGAAACGAGAGCTGGCAGGTCCCCCAAAGAACATCACCCACCCACGTTCATGAGAAAGACCATGGCTGGAGGCTGGTTGAGTGGATACAAGGGCCAAGATTCTATGCTTTCCAAGAGAGTCTGCTGGAAACCCGGAAGAAGGCAAGGCTGAGTGAGACCTACTTTAGGGCTGGAACCCATTCCTTTTGACATTTTTACTTTGGATCTGAGACTTGTCTCTTTTCCAAGGCCAAGGAGCAGGCTGTCTGCCTGTCTGCATCCCTGCAGCTTGATCAGCACAGGGCTGGGCATGCCAAGTGTCCTCAGAGAGCTCCTGCCACATTAGATATCTGGCAACTTTGTTGCCTGCTCCCTTGTCATATGGTGGTGATGAGGGCACAGTGCATTTGGTGACAATGGTAGTTTTCTGAACTGTGACCATTGTTGCTCTTCAGACTTGCTCATGGCATGGGAGCAGAGGCCTTCTATCTTAGGAAGACCAGAACTGGATATATAGAAAGAGAATCATGTTGCCCTTTGATTTTATTATAGATCCTTGCTCAAAAAGCCTCCTTGCTGTTCTTGTCCTATCATCTTTCCAGGCCCTGTTGCAGTTCCCTCTTATCCAGGAAGCTGCCTCTGATTAGACCAGCCCATAGGTACCTCTCCTTTCTCTAGGCTCCTCTTGTATTTAAAGTCAGCTCCTCACAGCTAACAACAGAATTTATCTCTGAATGCAGCACATGGGTGAGTTCTGAATGGGAGGATGATTGGGCTTCTCTTCTCTATAGACACAGCCTATCAGGGACTGGACTCTCGGCCATCATCCTTTTAGACTCTTTGGGAAGGCACATCCAGGAAGAGTGGCTGACTAGGGAACAAAGACTGCTTGTGTACCCCTAGGCTGCATAGCTCATCTCTACTGTCTGAATCACATGAGGCTAATGTTTGTTTTGGAGGTTACAAAATTAATGGATGAAGTAAATATAGCAGATGCTACCTATCAGAGAAGAATTTCTTGTAGCAGGCCATGAAAATGTTGTTTGCAAAATAAAACCTAATTAGTTTGGCTTATGCTAGAATACAATAAATTAAAGTGACAGGGTAATTAATATGATAGTTTGGATCTCTTTCCTGGTTTTACTTCTATTTGTGTTGGGATTGTTTTTGCCAACGTATCCCATTTGAAACCAACTCCGAAAGTCTTTCTTGAATGTTCACCTGCCCCCTACGTGAGATGATTCTAACAAAGTCATTTTTTCTGTGGGATCCATGGTCTTTCTTCTTTTGGATGCTGGGAAATCTTGGCTTGGACTCTCTAGCTATTGGTCTGATGAGTGTTTTGGAGGAATCTTCTTTCCTGCTTTGCCATCCATCCGTCATTCCATCTATCCAACAAACGTCTATGAGCACCTGTGATGTGCCAGGTCCTATTGTCAGTTTTCGAGAATCAAAGGGAAAGGCATGGTGCTGCTCTTTAGTAGCTTACAGCCCAGTAGGGGAGGCAGAGAATAGTGTTCTAAGTGTCATGAGCCATCTGTGTGCTGAGTACTATCAAAAAGAGAAGTGTGTGAATCAGCCTGGGGCAGTGAGAATAGACTCACTGAGTTTTGAAGGGCAAATAGGAGTTACTGTGAGTGGAAACTACTGATGGATTTAAGTGGAGAATGATATGATCAGATCTTTATTTTTGAAAGATTACTCTAGAAGTACGGTGGAAGATGGATTGGAGGGGGATACACCAGGAACCTGGAGGATAGTATTATACAATCCAGCAAGAGAAGTTTGGGGTCTGAATTAAGAGCCAGTGATGAAAGATGACAAGAGATATGAATAAAGTAGACTTTAGAAGATTGGAGACTGATGGGGGCTGAGGGTGGATTTTAGAGAGTGAGCAGGAGGAGGGTGGGATGACACTGTTTTCTGGCTTGGTGATGATACCATTTCCGGGAACAGAGAACACAAGAAGAGATGCAGGTTTAGGGATAGAAGCGAGGGAGAAATAACAGAGCTAACATTTATTTAGCACTTACTGAATCACAGGCATGGGCCTAAGCACCTAATCGCATAATGACTCCTTAAGGTAAGTACCATTATCCCCATTTTACAGATGAAGAAACTGAGGAACAGAGAATTAACTTTCCCAAGGTCATTTAATTAGTAAGTGGCAGAGTAGTTTGTCTCCTGGCTGATACTGTCTCACCTGAGAGATGATGGATTCATTTTGGTCTGTGGCTAAGTGCCCAGCAGGCAGTTACATGTCGGTATCTTCCTCAAAATGATAAACAAAGGCACCTTTCAGTAGGGCCATTTGGGGCAGTTAAATTTGAAGTTGATAAAGAGTTTTTTCAAAGACCTGTCCCATACCTTTTGGCTACTCACTTTCTGCTACTTGGTTTGTGAAATGCCTGTTTCTCCATTAGGTGTCTGATGCCCCCTGCTTCACTTCCACTCAACCAGACACATATTTGTTGAAAACCTACCATGTGTTTGGTTCTCTGCTGTGTGCTATATCGCGATAAATAAGACACATAATCTCTTCATCCCAGAGTTTACAATGCACACCTCTATCAAGAACTGGGCTCCGAAGGGAGCTGATATCAGCTGTTTCTCCCTGGGTGACAATATCAGCCAACATGTCTCCCTCTTTTAGCTTTAGCTCTCACTGTGAGATGAAGGACTGGAGGTAGGGTTACAGCGGGAAGGGCGGGGGGGAGGTGACAGGCAGTGGGGTCTTCAAAGACCACTAAAATTTCTCTAAGCTCCTGGCAGCCAGCTCCTCCAACAGGTAACATAAGCCCTGCCCCTCAGGGGCTGGCCTTGGCTTCCCCGGGCTCTTCCCTGCCTGTGACTTTGCCTCTCTCCAAGCACTCACTGCGGTTGGTAGCTGCCAAAATGTGCACAGCTCCCTGGCTGTTCCCGACCTTCTCTTCCTTGGTTCAGTCCCAAATCTCCGACCAAACATCTGGCCTCACCAGACTAGACCTGTAGTGTTGAAAGTCAGAGGAGAAGCAAATAGGCTAGAAATCATGAATTGCTTCCTGGCAGCATGAATCTCCCAGGGGAATGTGGCTCTGCACAAGGGACTCAGCCAGGAGGTAGATCAAACACTGTAGGGAGAATCGGACAGAACAGTCCAACTGTCAGGAGGAAAAATAAGGTGATCTCTTGGAAGCTTTCCATCTCGCACTTCTAAGATTTCCTGACCTCTCTGGCCCTTTAGAGTTTGTTAAAGATGAGCAGCTGCTTCTGAGTAGGATAGATAGCTTATTCCAACCTTGGTTGGCTGTACCGAAGGCCTGCATTTTCTCAGGGAGTGGGCTGGGGTCTGTCCTCTGGTCTCCATGTGTGGCTTAGGGGAAAACCCTGCAGTTTTATCCCACAGAGCTCGAAACTTCTCGTTTCCCTTGAAGCGTCTCCTTTTTAAGCCATGCAGAGGTCTTTACCTACCCCTCCTCACAAATTGTGTGGGTGGAGTTCTTTGCAACTTAAATCTTGCTTCTCCTCCAGGTTGGTGTGGTCTGTAGCTGCCTTTTGATCTTCCTACTCAAGTCATAGTCGGTCCATGATAAAATTTCATTACCCGTCACTCTGGTCTCCCAAACACATCCACATTTTAGGACATGGCACGCTGACCTTTCAACCAACAGGAACATCAGTGCCATTACACGATCCCTCCAGGTTACTCTTTCTCATTTAGCATACTTCCTCTGCAGGGACCATCCAAGAGAAATATTTCTCGCGTGAAATTATTTTTGGATTCTCTCCAAATCAATGAGTCCCTTCTTTACCATCAAGAGGTTGGAGGGCTTTGGATTTGCCAAAGTTAATAATAGTGGTCTGTCCATCATATTAGACATTCATTGTGTTAGAGAATAAAGGGAGATATTCTCTCCAGGCCTGATCCCGTGTGGTGGTGTTTTCTTCTCTGCTGTGTCAATCCTGTGCGATGCTTTGGGGCACACCAATGAATCCCTTTCCTAGGATTTGAAATCACGGGCTGCCATGCTGTCATAAACAGCCACGAGACTTGTGTGCCTGAGTGCCTCTAGCCTTACGGCCTTTCTGGCTGGAGTCCTGAGTCCTTCAGGGTTGCGTTGTTACATGAAAGACAAGTTCTGCAGCCTCGGGGGCTGGTTATTAGATCAGTTCCTGCAGTAGGTGGTTGGGATCTTCACATTTTATTAATTCATGACCCAATAACTGAAAGTTAAACTGTTAGCCCAGGAGAAAGAGGGAATGACAATATTTTTTAAGCCTTCACGAGTACTTGTGTTTAACAAGCATTATTTAACTGCTAACAACTATACAAGGTAGGGATAATTTTTATCCACGTTATACGAATGAAGAAACTGAGGCACAGACAGGCAAAGTAACTTGTTCAAGATCACATATGTGTTGAAGGCAGGATCTGAACCCATATCTTCCATCTTTCTAAATACAGTGAGTGTTTGGGTGTGTTCCTTCAGGTTTCAGTTTTATTGGCATTTAGCACAGATATCAGCACTCACACAGGGGTACATAGTAGGGATTTAGAAAATACTTGCCAAACTGAACAAAGACTGAAAGACGCTGAATTTAAGATCCTTTTTAAACACATAAATAATAGTTTATTAAATGGGAGGCCATCTCGGTTCAAAACTGGGCAGTGCATTTGTTAATTTTGTTAAAGTTGACACTGAAATAGTCAGAGGAAAAGAAGTTTGGAACTATGAAGCCTTCATAATGTTAGCTTTCTTTTGGCTGTGAAGTAAGCACGTTTGCAGTGACCTTTAAAAAATTAAACTAGAGCAGTCTGGGCTTTGGTTGGGGTCAGTGAGACCTGGCTTGGTCTCAGGGCTACCCGGTCATGTGACTCCTCTCTAGGCCACAGAGTTCTCATTTCTAGAATAAGCAGTTGGGGTAGATGATCCTTCTTGGGTGTTGCAATGCCAGCTGTCTACAGATCTAGGACTCTAGGTTTTAATGGAAGGTATGTGAAGTCTGTAATCGGTTAACCAACTGATCATTTGATGAGCACCTGTAAGGCATTTTCTAGAGGCACTAAGGATTTGCAGAAAGTTCAGAAGCAGTCCCTGTCAAGCTAGTTATAAAGATGGAATAGGAATAGAAGGGTGAATTGAAACAATCATTGTTTTATGAGGAAAATGCTGTGTAAATGACTGAGACAGTGGGCACCAAAATGGCTCGGATGAAGAGAGACATGTGGCTCAGCACAGTCAGGGAAGTGGCATTTAAGCTGTGTTTTGAAGGATGAGAAAGATCGCACTAAATGGACAGGAGAGCGGGAGGGCGTCCCAGTTTGGGAGCTTGGCGTGACCAGAGACACAGAGGAAGAAGATGTAGGGCTGATTTGGAAGGATGGAGAAAAGCACATGTTTGCTGAGCATAAAGGCTACTTTACTATATGACATTCTCAATAAGAGCAATGCTGGCTGGGTGGGGAGTAGAGAGTTCTGGATTCAAATTTTGGCTTTAACACTAATTAGTTGGTGAAACAGAACCTCTCTGGATGTTCTTTTTTCCCACCTGTAGGACAAGAATTTTAGATTAAATCAGTGCTTCTCATGTATGTTCAAGGTATGTGTATTGAAGTTCTTCGGAGAAACAGAACCAATAGGATCTTCAGAAGATTTATTATGAGAAATTGGCTCATGTGATTATGGGGACTGAGAATTCCCAGGATGTGCCATCTGCAAGCTGGAGACTCAGGAAAGCTGAAAGGGTAATTCCATTCTCAGTCCAAAGCCTGGAGAACCAGAGGAGCTTTAACCATTCTAAGGGAGGAAGACTAATGTCCCAGTTCAACAGAGTCAGGCAGGAGGGGAACAAATCCTTCCTCTTCTTTTTGTTCTATTCAGGTCCTTAATGGATTGAGTGGTGCCCACCCACATTGAGGAGGGAGATCTACTTTACTGCATCCACTGATTCAAATGCCAATCTCATCCAGAAACACCCTCACAGACATACCCAGAAATGTTTAAATCTGGGCACAGATCTAGGACTCTAGGTCTTAATGGAAGGTATGTGAAGTCTGTAATCAGTTAACCAACTAATCATTTGATGAGCACCTGTAAGGCATTTTCTGGAGGCACTAAGAATTTGCAGAAAGTTTAGAAGCAGTCCCTGACCCGACTTAGCTAGAGGAATGGAATAAACAGGTGAATTGAAGTTGACACATAAAATTGACCATCACAGTATGGCACACTCAGGAAATGAAAATGTGTGTACAGAATAACTCGGACAGGATTTGGAGGCATCTATATAGGGCTTGGAGGAAACATTGACCACATTATCTTGATATTATATAAGTATAGCAAGAAAATTAATATATGAATCATTAGGGAAAATGTAACAAATTTTTATTTTTTAACTCACTTCTTTGAGCACAATTTAAAAAAATATTTCTTATGTTTGAAATGGCTGCACACAAGTCCTCAACACTGCTTTTTAATGACAATCCATTCAAATTCTTAATAGTCACTATTTAGTATAAATGATGTTCACACAAATTCTCAAAGAAATAACGCTTTCTCAGTGTTTTTGCAAATGGCAGAAGAGTTTATATCACTTTATTGTCCTCCAGTGGATAGAAACCCTTTCTCTCCCTTAAAAGGAGCCCAGGTGGTCAGTCTCTTTAAAGGTTAAATTACACATCAAGGGCATGACCCATTCCTTAAACCTAACAGGTTTCCCTTTTCTTTTTTCAATGGTAGATGCAACGTTGAAGTTTTTTTACCATCATGTAATTGGATTTCAAATCCAATTGAACTTTTCATATAAATTATTTCAAAATGATGATTTTCACAAATGTTGTTCTACTAGTCTTAGTGATTCTTAGTCTTTCGTATTCAAACTAAAATATTAATTCAAACTAAAATATTCACTATCAGTGAACCATTTGCGTGTGTGTGTGTGTGAGGAAGACCAGCCCTGAGCTAACATCTGTTGCCAATCCTCCTCTTTTTGCTGAGGAAGATTGGCCCTGGGCTAACATCCGTGCCCATCTTCCTCGACTTTATACGTGGGACGCCGCCACAGCATGGCTTGATAAGCAGTACGTCGGTCCACGTCCTGGATCTGAACCCATGAACTGCAGGCTGCCGAAGGGGAGCACAAGAACTTAACCACTACACCACGGGGCCAGCCCCCACAGTGAAGCATTTTTAACTTCATTTTTCCAAAGTTAAATTTTTGCTTTGAATCCATATGCCTTATAAGTGCACATTAGTATATTTTCATGGGGACCTTTCAATTTTAGATTAACTTCATTCAAGTGTCAGTTAATTAAGTAAACTCCTGAAGCTAATAATTATCCTTAGGCAAATCTGCGAAATGGAACTTATTCCTCTCCTTCATCCCCCTCTCCCAAATTTTTCAGGTCTTCCTTTACTAGCTCATAACTTCTTTACAATTCTTCCTTTAGACAGCCACGATAATTTCATTTAAAACAACATAGAGTTGTATTCTGATCCAATTTCTTCATAGAAACTGTGGTGCATGGGTGTTATTAGGCCCGTCATCTTGATAACATGATTTAATGTGAAATCAGATGTTCATATGGGAGGGATCTCTCTGAATAAAGCATTAGCTGAATCCCATGATGTTGAGGAAGATGTAAAGCATGTTGTCCTCTTATCCTCTCACTGCAGCAACACCACTTCAGGTCACAAACCAACAGTGTGTTTCTTTAATATCATACTTGTTACAAACTTAAGAAGTGTTGACTTTATCACTTTAAATATTTATTTTACCTCCAATAATTTATTTTGGTACTTTTTTGAGGAATAAATGGTATTTTCCAACTATTTCTTCCTCAGTGATCCTAACTAGTGTTATTAATCGAGTGTAGTTACTAACATCTGTAGATTCATGAACCTAGAGTGAAAACATTTTTAAATTTAATGACCTCCTAGATTAGTGTCTGGGTCACTTGACATGTTGAATGTCTACTAATAGTACTGTTCAGAAGAAATTTTTTGCTCTTTTCCCCCAAACAGAGTACTGATAATTTTCTTTCAGACTGGTGAAGTGGCCAATTCTGCAATTGTGTGACGCATTTTGCCCCTACCTATTAACTCACCTTGTCACTAAATTCTTAAGCTGAACTGATGCTGCTATGACCAAGCTTGTGATAGAATTTCGGTCCTTATTTTGAACTTACGGATGCATGGACATGTTCAAATCTTTTTCTTCATAAGAGAGGTGTTTTGAGGTGATATCTGTCATAATTTTCTGTTGACATCATTGCTCAATTTAATATATTTTCTAAGCAAAGAAGACATTTAGGCTGAAGAAGAAAAGAATTTGGGGGATAGACATACCTAATTTGAGATATTCCTCATTATATTGCCAAATTGGTGACATATTTAGACTACTCTGCTTATCATGTATGGATTTTCTGATTTTCTAGCTTAAATCAAAGAGTTGCCCTTTACGGTAAGAAAATAAATATCTGTAAAAATTGAATAAATCTATTTATAGTTGAAGTATTCAAGGGGACTGTAGGATTTATAGTTTCAGAAAAATCATCTGCATTATTAAATTAAGTTGTACAAAAACACTGAAAAAGTAAACATATGGTAGCAAAATGGGAATATTCAAATATTAATTTTATTTAATTTAACTAGAATTCCAAATGGTTTCAAAATATACATATTACTTACACTCATATCTAAGAAAAATCTTGAAAAACTGATATCCAGGAGGTATAAATGTATATGTGTAGTATCCCTTAATGAACTGGTTTAATTAAATTATGTTCAATATTATTTTGTTTTAGAAATAAATATTTTCAAAATCTAAAAATATATAATAATTTATTATGAAATGCCACCAGGAATCAGACTTTGGTAATTTTTAACTGACTGTATAATTATATATTTTATATATAAATTTTTAATATATTTTATATATAAATAATATATCTATATAAAATTTTAATATATTTTATATATAAATAATGTGTAATTATTTATATATATTTGTATGTATTATGTTCTGTTTAGGAATTCTTAATATGAGATCATCATTAGCATTATCACCATCAATATCTTCTATGTTAGTAAGCAAAATTGTGACAAGTTAGAGCAAATTAAATCGAGAGGAAACTAATTTTTTTACACATGTACACAAAACAATTTCTCTGATGGTAGACAAATTATGACTGAGGCACTGTTTAGGTTAATTGGGGTAATTCAGTAGGAAGATCAGAGGGAGTTGCTACTATAGTCCTACCAGTGTAGTAGCCACCACGGTAGGGAACACAGTGCATATGTTACATTTGGAAAGTCTATGGGATCATTTGTCATTATATGATATCCAACTTATTCCTGTGTGGTTAGAAGTTAAGACAGTAGGTGCTCAATACATATGCAGTGGCTGATGAATAGGAGAAGAGTGGCTGTGCTGGTGTTGGAGATCCTCTATGTGTAGCAGAGGTGGTTACTGGCACCTCCTGTGGGTGTGGGAAGCCCATTTCCACCCATCTACTGTCCATGAATTTTTTTCCCATCAAAAAATCACCATTCTAGGGGCCGCCCGGTGGCGCAGCAGTTTAGTCCGCGCTTGGCAGCCCAGGGTTCGCGAGTTCGGATCCCGGGCGCCCGCCGACGCACTGCCTGTCAGCCATGCCATGGTGGCGTCCCATATAAAGTGGAGGAAGATGGGCACGGATGTTAGCCCAGAGCCAGTCTTCCTCAGCAAAAAGGGGAGGATTGGCAACAGATGTTAGCTCAGGGCTGGTCATCCCCACAAAAAAAAAAAAAAAAAAAAAAATCACCATTCTAGGTAAAGTGCCCAGTGCTACGTGCTCTGGATTAAATGTCTGTGTCCCCCGAAATTCATATTTTGAAATCTTAACCCCTAATGTGAAAATATTAGGAGGTGGGGCCTTTGAGAGGATTAGGTCATAAGAATGGAGCCCTTATGAATGGAATTAGTGCCCATATAAAAAGACACGCGAGAACTTGCTTTCTCTCTCTCTGCTCTCCACCATGTGAGGGTACAAGGAGAAGACGGTCATCTGCAAATCAGGAAGTGGGATCGCACGAGATATCGGACCTACCAACACGTTGATCTTGGACTTCCCAGTCTCCAGAATTGTGAGAAATAAATGTCCATTGTTTAAGCTACTCAGTCTACAGTATTTTTCTTGTTGTAGTAGCCTGAACTAAGACACTGCCCCTGTGGGGAAGCCCAATTGCCAGGAGTCTCACCAAGGAGGGGACTTCAGCTCCAAGCGATTGGGAAGGTGACAAACAGGACAGAGTGTGTGTGAAGCCAACTGTGCTCTTGGAGCTTTGACACCCTTCTACGCTTCTGTTTAGACAGGAAGAACAAAAAGAAGAAATATCCCATGTAGAGATAGATGACTTTTATGGTGCAAAGGCATCATTACAAAGCCTGCTAAAACCTAAGCTGCAGATTTTTGAGGACAGGCTTTTGTGAGTTTGTGTGAAGATAGATGAGCAGTTAAGAGCCTTGGCTTTGGAGTCAGACTGATGTGAGTTCAAGTCCAGGTGTTGCCACTTGTTAGCCCTGTGACTTGAGGCAAATTAACGATATGGGTCTTGGTGCCTGATCCATAAAAGGTGGACAACAGTGCCTACCTCACAGAGCTGTGAGGACCGAATAAGATAATCTGTGTATGCTTAGACTAGTATCTGGTAACTAGGTGGTATTTATTCAATAAATGGTAGCTGTTCTTTCTGCTGGGGCTGCTACTAATACTGCTTCTACCATTAGTGCATTTTTCTCCTGTGAAACTAATTCGCCTTACTCCTCAGTGGTCAGTACTTCCTTCTCCTTTCTATTTTGGCGGCCTGGGAGCATTTTAGTAATAGACCTGAAGTCTGCTAGGGAAAGTGATTACACCTGGCGGTGGTCAGCAGCAAGATTTCTACCACTGTTTTTGCAAAACAGATTTCAAGCACATTTGATATGATTCAAGAACTTACAATTTTCATGGAATTTGAAAATCATGCAGTAGAATTTCATCACAAATTGTTTAAACATTTTTTTAAATCCTGTGAATCTCCACTTTCCTTTGCAGGTGGAAGCGTAGGTTAAATCCTTTTTTCTGAACCTTTCCATTCAATGGCTACATAGAGTGAGTTTTTTTTTCTTCTCTTTTTATCCTTGAGTTCAGAGGTGCTGGACTCATTTTTAGAACTTAAATCCCACAAATGAAAGACATTATGATCTGTGTCCAGGCTTGTTTTCTCACATCCTTTAAAAACCATACTTCACTTCAAATGGCACCCAAGATCACCCCAAATGAGGTCTTGAGGTTTATCCAGTCTCTTACCATTAACACCAGGCTCGCTGGCTGGATAGGTGGTTAGCCTAGTGGACAAAGGATTTCCTGACAATGACATTTGGTAAGATAGAAAACAATAGACAAGTATTTGTATTGGTCTTTGCTGTTTACAAGTGCTTGCACATACTTGATCTTGCTGATCCTAAAGACATCTCACGAAGCTCTCACATCTTACTCGCAGGTGAAGATACTGAGTCTGATGGGTCCAAGGGACCCATACTAGGTCACCATTCTACGGAGGAGAAGGCCTTCAATGTAGACTCTTTAAACTATACCTTAGAGATAGGCAGACATGGAATTTGGGTGCAAAATCCTGCCAATGATTTCTCATGAGGATCAGGAATAGCCAAGCCTTCCTGAAAATATAGCCTATCAATGTGGGAAGGTCCTGGGAAACGTGAACCCAATCCCTCTGTTAGAAGAATGGAGCATCCCTTTAAGGAGCCCTTGGAGTTGTCACGTTGTATGGCTGTTGAGTGCTAGATCCAGGATTAAAATACCTAGTGTAGGATTCTTTCCACTAAATCTTGCTCCCGACTTTAAATGCTATCTTGTTCTTTATGGAGATGTGCTGCTCACTCCATCCATTCGCACCTTGTTCTATTCTATGTCTGGTTAGTTAGAACTTCCTGTGGGACAAAGCACATTAATTAAATTCTCCATGATCTTCTGAAAGAGCATGTTGATCAGGCCTGTTCTCCCCCCACCTGTCCCCCTGCTGAGAAGAGAATTCTTTAGGGGTGGGAAATTGTGGCTGCTGTTTTAAAATTATAAAACTTGAAGAGTTCAAACCGTGATGGGGACCTTGAAAATGCACATGATTACCTGTTGGTAATGGCAATTTTCCAGAGGTAAATGGGTGGGGGGTGAATTTGAGACAGTACCAGGAATTTCATATAACCAGTGCCTCTGACCTTCAAGGCCTGAGGCCTGGTGGGGGGGGAGCATGCGAGGGGAGCACCTCTCATTCTGGATCCTTTTGTGCCTCCTTATATTAACCGGTTGATGGTTGACCATGCATATGAAGAGACAGATTAAAGATTTCTTAACAAAAACTTTTGGCCTCAACTTCTGACATGCATATTTACAATAGCCAATTATTTGAACAAATGTTAAATTTTGAGAAATGGATTCTGGTAATATGTCTTAATCCACCTTGGTCAGGCAGCTAGGAGTGCATTTTTGAATCAGTATGGCATTGGCATTTTTCATTCCTCCATTAGATATGAATGCTGCATTTCAATAACAGAGAGAAGACAAGAAGTGTGTTGTGATGGGATCAAACCAAGACAGACATCTGTTTGGAAGACTTAGTCTCATCTCTCATTTCCCCAAAGCACCTCATCAAGATTAAATAAGAAAATATTTGGCTTCCATGTTTATATCTTGAACTCCTAAAACTATCTTGCACTGTGTAATCATGTTTTCTTGATAAGTCTGGGCCAAGAGTAGATCAAGTGTCTTTGCTTTACCTGGCCTGGCTGACTGTAATAATCAAGTTCAACACTTAATTGTCAGGTTTCCCCTTGCCTTTGTGTGGTTTAGACAGAGTTTCAGAAAGCTTGTAAAGGCCCAGCCATAAATAAAACAAGATTGCACACAGGGGCTTGGAAAATGCAACTTTTATAAAGTGCCAGATGCAGAGCAGAGGGAATTCAGAGTGAAATATTTAATTACTTCATCATTGAAAACTAATTACCAATTGGGGAGTGTTTTCATTTGTGGAACATAGATTGATTAGCAGGATCACCAGAGTTCTAGTTTGTCCTTACTACTGATTACATCTTTCATAGAAGAAAAATGGGTTAGTTTTAACAAGCTCGAGTCAAACTAGAGACAAGAGGGTTGCTGAAGAGTGATTGCACAGGATTAGTGTTATTCAATAGGCAAAGGGGTATTGAGTTCAGATTTTTTTCCTGATAGACCATTAGAGATAAATTTTACATTTGGGATTTACTCTTTTGTAATAGGCAAGGTTGTATGTTTCAATCAGGAAGTTAATTTGTTTGTTCCATAAAATGTTTCAATCAATGTTATACATGTTCACTGACCTGGAGCCCTGAGGCTAAGTTTTGTCCCAGATACTGGACAGAGATATATTGTTTAAAGATCAAGTTTGGAAAATTAGGTCTTCTGTAGCAAATTTTTAACACTGAGACATAAAAACTGTGGCTCATGATGGAGCACTGTGATCAATGAGTCAGATTCTTTGGGCAGAACTTTGCAGGGAGATTTTTTTGGAGAGTAGAGGGGCATTGTGTGGCTTCTATTATTTCCAGGTTTGTTTCTCCTTCTCAACATATCTCCCTACCACGCTGGCGTCCACTCACTTTATTCTCTCTTGCCCTTGTCAGTTTTGGTCTCCAGAAGGAATCTGCTGTTAGTCATTTGCCCTTGAGAATGGATTTAAGTCACTGTGTCCCCTGATTTCTCCCTAAGATAAAAAATAATTTCAGGACCCAGTCAGCAGGTGGGCTGTGGCTCCTGAGATGATGCTGTGCGGGCAGACATAGTCTCTCCTGTTGGTGTGGAGGATCTTGCTGTGGGTAACATTAAGAGACATCCTGATACAGCAGGAAGAATGCTGGGAAAGAGGCAGGAGACCTGGGTCCCAGTTCTGGGTGTGTCGCCTCCTATGAGTCCTGAGGTCTGTTTATTTATCATTTGCGTTTATTCCTCACATACGAGGATCATAGGAAACAAGGAATGTGAAAGGGCATTGAAAGGCTTAAAGTATTGTTCGGATTAAAATGATTATTTCAATTGCATTGTCTACTAGGATCAATCATTTGGAAGTTAGGAGTGGTGACTTAGAACAAAGCTTATCCTGTCCTTCCTAATTTCACTCCATACTGGAATTGGCGTTTCTATTTTGAGATGGAGACAAACTTATAAACTCTAGCCTGTGAGCCAGAATGGCCTTCCTCCAGGCAAGTGTATTCTCCTCTGGGGTTGAGGCTGTGCCAAGACTTTCCAGAGCAGCCAGAGCCCTCGGATTGGGGCGCTTGGGCTGATGGCAAAGACAAGGATTTTGAAACCGTTGCCTCTCACTCTTCCTGCGTAGCTCACCCTCACCTGGCTTGCTGGATTCCCAGGGTTGACCAGGGATGACCCCAGGCTAGGCCATAACCTCCTCTAACTTAAGAGGAATGAGCTGTGTGTGACGTATGCATGAGTGGAATCACTGTTGTCCTGAGGAAAAAATTTAAACTCGAGTGTTTCACACATATTACTTAGATTATGACTTTTTAGGACTGACTTAAAAATTGATGGGAGTCCAATTAAGGGGCTCCAGAGGGACAGCTGTGGAGGAGCAGACAGGGCACACGTACTGAATTGCTCCCTGAATATCTTGCTCCACGACTCTGACCCCTCCAACAAGGGGAAGATTTCTGCCTAACATTCTGGGCCAATGGTAACGTAAAAATGTTTGAAGGAGATAAAACCACAAGACAATTGATAAAAACCAGAAATTTTAGAAAGTAAAGGCTTAAAGAATCAAGTGAATAGAAGGAGGACAGACTTTAAATTTAGAATGATAAGAAATGTTGGAACACTTAAAAATAACATTATTATGAAAAGAAAAGAGAAAAGAGGTTTAAATAAAGCTAACTTAAAAGTTGAAGAGAAATTTTGGTAAAACAAGAAAACATAAGTGAACAAATATTAAGAGATTTAGAAAAACAACAACATAAAAACAAACTGAAGAGCTGAGGCGCAAAAAAAAAAAAAAAAAGAGAAAATGGATGATCAGAGAATGAAAGTTTAGATAGAAAGAAGTTAAAACATGTAAAGAACACTCAAAAGCCAAATAGTGCTCTCAGGATTGAAAATAAAGTTACCTAGAAACAAGTGAAAAGAGGCAAAATAGAAACTTTTAAAAAAGTATCAAATGCTGAAAGTGGACAAAAAAGTGACAAACTTGCCTAACTTTCTAAAACTCTAATGCAGAAGCAAAGAGATTCCTTTTAAATGGTGAAGGGCCCACAAATTCCAGCAGAGTCCTGGACATTTATCTTTTGGATATTTGTAGAACCTTGTAAAGAGGGTTCTTAAATAAGATTCCTTTGGGATCTTTGGGATCAGCGAGCATTGACCTTTCCCTCACTTTTGATAGAGAAATTTCAGATTTTCTTAGGCTTCTGTAAAAACACAGCGTCAGTATGAATTTCACAGAAGGTTACCCCCTGAAGGCCTGTTGTATAGAAATTCAGGGCCCACGTGGTAGTGGGGGTAGAGAGACTCATCGTACTTAGCCCCCAGCTCTGGAGAGGCTAGGACATCTTGCTAATGCTCTCGGTTCTTGAGGACTTATCTGCCTGGCAGTGGAGCTAGACAACTTACAGAGAATTATCCTGTTTAGTCCTCATAAAATGATGAGAGAGGTTCTGTTAATATTCCCATTTTACAGGTAAGGTGATTCAGCTAGCTCAGTTAAATACTTGATCTGAGGTCCCCAGCTTGCAAGCTTTAGAGCTGGCACTGCAGTCCAGGCCCTTGAACTGCAGAGCCCATGTCCCTAGTCCTGCTTTGCTGGCCTCCTGTCCATCTGCACTGCCACCGGGGCCCAGCATGTGCCCCGTTCCCGGAGAGAAAGACCACTTTCTTTGAAAGCAACAGTTTGTATAGCTGGTTCCCTTTAATCACCAGCTCTGAGTGGACGGTAACACGTGCACTTGTCAAAGGCTATTAGGACATATCTGCAGGCGATGACATGTTGACAAGCTCACCGGCGCCCATTGCATCTGCTGGCTGGGGAGGGCCTGGTGTGGACTCTGTGCTCCAGGAGGTCAGGAGCATGTTCTCCTGTGTCTTCTCTGGATGACCTTGAGCTTGGCACCTCCCAGAGCCAGCATTTCAGTAAATGAAAAGGTGGCTTGATTCTACATTTTCTAATTAGGTCAAAGGGATAAACCAAAGCCATTTTTGGTGACATAAAGATGGTGTTGATCACATTTCCTCCTTTTCTGCCTTATTAAACTGTTCCTTGGCGAGCACAGAGATGATGTCTACATTGGGACCTCTGCATCCTACAGGGTGAGCTCTTTATCAGGGTCACATTCACAGAAAAACAGGGCAGGGACACCCACTCTGGTGTATGGTGTGGGGGTTCCTGAACGGTACTGCTGCCCAGAAATCTTCCTCCCTCCTGGACCTCTCACCACGAGAATCACTCCTTTGGTTAAGGTCCTACTTCTAGGAAACTGCTAATAATAAGCAATTATGCAATCAGGAAGCAAACATGAACTTACTAGAAGCCTCTGACATGACTCCTGGGAGGCTCGTGACACAGACAACAGGACCTGGTTGTTGGGAAAGAAGGTGGGAGAGTGAGGTGGATGAGGGAGGAGAAGTCCCAGCAGTGGGGGCGGGATGTCTGCTGTGTGGGTTGGCATAGGCAGTGCCAGCTCCCTGAGGACTGTCGGGCTATATATATATATATATATATATATATATATATATTTTTGTGTGTGTGTGAGGAAGACCAGCCCTGAGCTAACATCCGTTGCTAATCCTCCTCTTTTTGCTGAGGAAGACTGGTCCTGGGCTAACATCCATGCCCATCTTCCTCTACTTTATATGGGATGCCGCCACAGCACGGTTGACAAGCAGTGTGTCGGCAGGTGCCTGGGATCCGAACCCGCGAACCCCTGTTGGGCTATATTTTGTTTACCTCTGAATTTCCCAGCATCTGGTTCAGGGCCTGACATGGGAAAGGTGCTCCATAAATTGAGTGGGCATTCTGCCTGTAGAATGAATGAAGGAGGAAAAAGGTAGGCTTGTCCTTGATTCTGTCACTATAGGGAGTGACCATGAAAGAATCGCCAGGAGACACTGAGTCAAAAACGAGAAAACAGAGCAGGAGTTGACAGGGTGCAGACCTAGTGCACAGTCTGTGCCAGGCCTGGTGGAGGATGCGTACACGTGTAGGGCCCTGCCTCGCCCTTAGGGAGGTTCCTGGGCAGCTGGGGAGACATGTTACATGGTAAACAAGGAGCATGGTTTAAAAATATGTGTTTTTATATCACCGGTAATGGGACAAATAGGTATCATATGCTTCCTGATATGATGCCCCGAGAAGGACACATCATCACTTTTGTGGTATGCTGGCCCAAAATGCAGAACCTGAAGCTGATCCGGGGAAAACAGCAGAAAAACCAGAACTCAGTTGTCTTTAAAAATATTAAGGTCGTGCAACACGTGATCCTGAGTGGGATCTGGGAAAAGAAGAAGAAAACAAAACACAAACTGTTGCTACAAAGGATACTGAGCTAATTAGCAAAATGTGAATATGATTTATAGATTAATAATAGTACTGTATTGGTGTTAATTTCCGATTTTAATAATTATACTGTGATTGTGTAAGAGAATGTACTTGTTTAAAGGAAATGTACAGAGATATTTAGACATAGAGGGGCCTCGGGTCTGCAGCTTACTCTCAGAGGCTTCAGAAAAATGTAAATACATGTGTGTGTGTTTGGAATGAGAGAGAGAGAGAGAAAATGGGAGAAAGAGAAAGAAAGAATGATAAAGCAAATGTGCTCAAGTGTTAACATTTGGGGAATCTAGGTGAAAAATATATAGGAATTCTTTTACTATTTTCACAAATTTTCTAAAGTCTGAAGTTGTCTCAAAAGAAAGAGTTTAAAAATCCATGTGTCCACGTGTATATTCCTGCACGGATGAGAAGCTGCATAGCAGACTTGGGAGCCAGACTTCCTGGGTCCAAGTCCTGGCTGTACCGCTGGTGAGCTGTGTTACTTTTTCCTTACGCAATCTGAGCCTAAGTAATATGGGAAGATGCTGGTGCCTACATTGGTTGGTTGTGAGAATTAAATGGGTTAAAACTTGTGACAAACTTAGGACAGGGCAGGCACATGGCAAGAGTGTAATAAATGTCAGCTCTTAGTACACAATATAGAACCATATATAATTACTACTACTGCTAACTATTATTATTTTTTGTGTGTGAGGAAGACCAGCCCTGAGCTAACATCCGTTGCCAATCCTCCTCTTTTTTGCCGAGGAAGACTGGCCATGGGCTAACATCCGTGCCCATCCTCCTCCACTTTATATGGGATGCCGCCACGGCATGGCTGACAAACAGTGAGTTGGCAGGCGCCCGGGATCCAAACCCACGAACCCTGGGCTGTCAAGCGTGGACTAAACCGCTGCGCCACTGGGCCGGCCCCTATTAATAATTATTTAGTTAAAAGGCACATAGTGTACACGCATTTGTTGATCCACTGACTATAGGATCACAGCACTTTAGAGTCTTCAAATAATTTATATATTTAGTTATTACAACAATCCCATAGAGTATAATAGCAAGAAATATTGCCCCCGTTGTATAGATCTGCAAACTGAGGCCAAGAAAAGTCAAGAAACTTACCTAAGGCCTCGCAGCTGATAATTGGCACAGCCTGGAGCTGATCCCAGGTCGCCTGACAAGCAATCCCAGAGGAATTCTTTTCTGCGGGTGCTGCCAATATCACAATTGTCACTTTGCCCTCTTTTGTACCCTGTGAGTGAGGAATTTCCCGAGACAAAGTGCATTCAAGGGGCCTTCCATCATCCATGCTGTTATCCATTGTCAAAAGCTGTCTGTATGTGTGTGTGGGAGCGTGGATCCTCCCAGCAACTCCTGACTGGTTCCTTGAACCAGATTCCAGAAAGGAGGCGGCCAGTCTCTAATCCTGAGGGTGAGAAGCGGCCCCGGCAGGGAGTGTGCTGGCTGCCTTCTGAGGGGCCTTGGAATTCAGCGTCGGGGAGTGTTTGTCCAAATGCTGCATGCTCTGCCCATGTCAGTGTGTGACTGTACAGTTATAGCCAGCACCTGGGCGTTCTGGAAGCCGTACATTCTGTTTGGAAGGAACCTTACAGTCCCTTAGAATTCAATCCTTATCTCTCTCTTAAAAAACTAAGAAACTGAAAACAAAAAAGCAACAGGAGTTTTCTGAGAAACAGCTCTCATCTGCACTTCAGAGAACCTAGAAACCAGATTCCTGCCTCCGTGGGTCTTACGATCTTCAACGGGGCCTCAGCCTGACAGATGTTATTACTATAAACCGATCTCTGGCAGCCTCGGGTGGGTAGGGAAGCCCCTCTCAATTTGTCAGGGATAATAATAACTGCCCTGCATTTGCTCGCTGCTTTATAATTTGCACAGCTTTGCATTAGGTCTGTCTATTGATTCTCTCAACGAGTGTTTGGGGTGGGCGGGGTAGAGGCTGCAATATCTACTGAGCAGATGATAAAACCAGGGTCTTGAGGAGGGTAAACAAACAACCCATGTGTGCCAGGAGCCGGGACCCCTTGATCCTGATCCAGTGCTGTGCTTACGTGTCTCTGTTCCTTACCTTCCTATTTTGGAGGATATTTAATATTTTTTGACGTTGCTACTTATTAATTATTCGCATGTTTGTTTCCCACCACTTATTCATTCCAGCCTGCCTCATCCCGCCATCCTTTCAAGCATTTCTGGGTTATCTCACCAACTGTGAGTCTGGAAGTGCTTGGGGGCTGTGGGATCCCTCGATGAGTTGCTTGAAAACAAGCAAAACTGTGAGAATAAATGTACTGCCAATATGATCACAATATGCATGATAGAACCCAATAGAAATGGTGCTGAATGGCAACTCTGGTTTAAATTTTCTGGAGAAAAGTCTCCTCCATAGGAATTTCTAATTAAGACCTGAAAATGTATTCGTTCATTCAGTTACGGTGAGCATCAGCAATGGGCCAGGTGCTAAGTTTTCCCTTCCTCCCTCCTCAGCGAGAGGTTGCACATTTTAAGCCAATCAGTCTTAGGATGGAGGTGCAAGACTTGAATTCTAGGCCTTTCTTTACCATGACCTTTTAAGATCTGTGAATTGAAAAGGGGTTAATCCAATACTTGCACTTCCTACCTTAAGACAAAAGGTAAAATGTATTTGAAAGTCTTTCGTGGATGGTAGAGTGTTCCTCAAATGTAGGATGATATTATGGTAACAGTAATGCCAAAGATAGGGGCCACCCGGTGGCGCAGCGGTTTAGTTCGTGCTTGGCAGCCCGGGGTTGGCGAGTTCGGATCCTGGGCGCCCGCGGATGCACTGCCTGTCAGCCATGCCGTGGCGGCATCCCATATAAAGTGGAGGAAGATGAGCATGGATGTTAGCCCAGGGCCAGTCTTCCTCAGCAAAAAGGGGAGGATTGGCAACGGATGTTAGCTCAGGGCTGGTCTTCCCCACAAAAAAAAATAAAAATAAAAATAATGCCAAAGATAATAAAAATTGCATCTGGGGAATTGCTACTTCTGCCATGCTTCCCAAGTTCCTCAGAGATGAGAAGAATAAGTTTAATGAATAGAATAGTAATATCCTATGTATAAATATATGAATGAATGAACTGAAAGGAATTGTAAACCACCCTTTTACAATATTTCTATCGAATCAAAAAGTTTATCCCATGAACATTTCCTTAGAAGGGACTAAAATGACATGTCTTTGTGTTTTTAAGGCTAACATATGGAAACTACTACTCATCCTTTAAAACATGGCTCAGCTGTCACCTCCTCCAAGAAGCCTTCTTGGACTCAGCAATCCTCCTCAGCTGCGCTGGATAAAATGGCCCTTCTCTGCTGCCATAATACACGGGCTTATTTCGACTGCATGTATTATGCTGTAATTACCTGCGCGCTCGCCCTCTAGAATCTCTCTTCTCCATCTTTGCATCCTGAATGTCCAGTACAATTCCTGGCATGTTATTTTTCCTTAGGAAATGTTTTCTGAATGAATGGCCAAACATTTACCAGTTCGAACAAGTCTTGGCTTGTAAACACAACCGGGGTTGAGGTCGGGGAAATGTGGTTCACTTTTGCCATAAAGTGCTTACACATTGCATACTAAAGCACAGGGCTTCGTGACTTTTTTCAACCTCTTATGTGATTATCCTCACAAAAACCCCATGGGCTAGAAAGGATATAATGACCTTGGTAGTTCTGAGCAGTTTAATATTTTCTTTACATCAAGCTTGGCCTGTTCTCATTATGAACGGGATGACTGACTTCATGTAAGGCAGGAAGAATCAAAGATGGCCCCTTCCCCAGAAAGTCTTCAAAAATCCTGCCTGGCCTTTAGGGGTTCCCACTAGTGTATGGAATCAGTATGATATGGGCATATTTGTACATTTTTTAAAGGATTAAACGTGATATAGTAGTGGAACTGAGCATGGGAGAGCGAGGCCCTGGGTATTATGCTTTCCCTTGCTACAGGGGATGGAAAGAATATAGTTTCTCCTTAAAATGATTTATTTAAATGGGTAGGCTAGAATTCTACTTAAAACCCGGTGTCTGAATGCACCTGTTTAAGTCAGCTTCTTGTTCTCCCAGGTATTTAGGCATTGAATTTTCCCCATTAGGGAAGTGATTGACACCGTGGTCCTTACAATAACACATGATTATAACTCTGCAAATGGCAATTACATTCAATGGAAACCAGATGTTGCATGGAATTTGACTCTTTTGGTTTCTTGGTGAAGTAGATGAATTTGTAAAGTAGAAAACCACAATCATTACTCAGATGGACTGTACATGAATTAATGACATAATATCTAAATCATATATGGTTGAAAATAATGATTAACTTAAACTATCAAGATAAGCTAATGAAAAACAGACTTAAAAAATTAAGGATATGTTTTCTTCAATATATATTTTATCAGTATGCTAATAACAAAACCAGACTTGTTTTCATGTCTCTTCAGCCCCATGTAAGAAAACATATTTAAAAGGAAACTCTTTTCAATGGTTAGCATTAAGGAGAAAGTGAACAACGATGATAGTTTTTCTTGGCTGGTGAATTTTTAGAGTGTCTGAAATCAATCTTAAAAAATATATTGTTGCTAAGGACAGTTAGCGATGTTTTATGCTGAATTACACAGAGACAGTATATTTTTAAGGACACATTTGGCATGCAAAGTATCAGCTTTGTATGCCTGTGCAAAGAATAACCTCTCAAATATAACTTCTTCTCCTGTCCCCATCTCTCTTCAGAGCCTGTGTGCAAGTGTGTGTGTAGATGTGCACACACACACAGAGCCCAGTGATGCCTCCAGCTGGGAAGGCAAATCAGTATTACATTTAAACCTGCACTGTCCCTTGAAAATCTTGGCCTTCGGTTAGCGACCTCCGAAGTGGTTAAGTTTGCAAACGTTGGCCCATCATTTCCACTGTCATGAATTCTCAATGACATCATCACTGTAAAATTAGGAACTCTCTTTCTTTTCCTGCAGATGTGAAAGTTTGACATTGCATTCCATGGTCCCGTGCCACATTTCATCAGCGTTTTTCCTTTGCTTTCTCCAAAGCCTGTGGCCGCATGTGGCGTGTAGATTGCCAGTGCTGTTTGGGATCTCATATCAAATGCTGCTACCTAATCCCAGGCGGCCTTCCACAAGCCCACACCTGCAGCTCATTGAATCCTCCTGGAGTACAAAGGGCTGATTTACAGCACGAAGGATCCAGGCACTGGTTGCAGCTGGGGCTCCAGCAGGAAAAGGAAGTTGTTCATCATCTTGTGTGCATTTCATTAACAATAGTGTACCCGAAATGTAGCTTATAGAATAATTTCAAATCACTGACAGAGAGCATTATGGCATTTGGCACTACTAGGAAAAATACTTCGGGATGGGCAAATTACACCTGAGCGTGAGGTTTCTATGCGACCCTCTGGAACCGTGCACTCTGATTTATACCAGGTGGGTTGACCTTGCGATATTTTCTGATTCCTTGGGCACTTTCCCATTCCTCATTTCTTTCCCTTTGTCTTTGAAGCAGGCCTGGAGTAGAACTGGGATGTCCTTGGCTTTCTGTTCTTTTCATGTATTAGCAACCAAGAGCTTAGAGGAAGCTGTGCTAAGCGTGGTGTTTCGAAACCAACCACCTGAGGAAAAGTAGCTGGTGAGTTGGGGGTGCCACAGCAAAATGTGGCAAATAGTGTGTCTCTTTCTCCTTTGAGTTTCAGTGGTCATAGAAACAACAGAGTCCCGGTGAGACATCGAGATCCCAATGCTGGCTCATCAGGACTCTAGGGAATTAAAAAAATGGAGATTCTCATACTTTCTTCTATTGCCATGTCAGGCTGTGCATCCGTATTACTATTGACTTACTGTTATGCAAGAAAAAGCACTCCTGGTGGAAATGCCGTGCGGGTGATGATGAGGAGTGCAGATGAAGAAAGGGACCAGGGAGTAACCAGCGGGAAGAAGACGACTGTCCTCTGGCTAAGGTTCCCACAGACCTTAGGGAGCCTCTGGGCCTGTCTCCTGTGGGGCCTGCGTGGCCTCCAGGTAGGACATCTCACCTATTTACCAAGAAGGCTCCAGGTGCTCTGCCTTTCCAGATCTTTCCTGGGAGTATCCCGCAGATCCCAGTTGAAGGATTTTTTTTTTTTAAGGAAGTAGAAAGCCTTAGAACCTCAAAACAAAAACGCTTCAAGAACTACGACTCTCTCTGGGTTTGGGGCCGAGCCCCACATAGGAAGGACAGCAGTGCTGTGCAGAAGGAAAAGGCAGAGTTCTGATCAGTTTATCAAGGACATTTCAGCTTCAACTGTTTTATAAAGAAGGACAAAATCAATAAAAATTGCCGTCCTCAAGGGAAAGCGAGCAGGGAAGGAAAAGCAAATTTCTTTTCACTTTGTAATGGTAAACAAACTCCGCTCAGAGCAGTATCTGATGTGGCTGCGTGGAGCCTGGTTTCCAGTTTCTCTTGATGTGTCAAATGTATCCCTTATGTGAATCATGGTTTAAAAATACTTTTACTCAGTGGGTTCGGGAAATCAATAAGCTTTTATGATTCTTTCCTTGCTTCACATAATTTCTGATTTCAAAAGAGACTCTGGGTATTCCTTTAAGATGTTTGTATATTATACATTTTAAAAACTAACAATCCTTCCAAGGGCTTCCCAAGCATTGTTGTTAGAGTAGCTTTTTTTCTTCCCAAGCTTTTTCTTTCCTTTTTTTTAAACATAATGCTAATGATTACAGGGCTTACACATAAATTGAAGCCGGATTTATAAAATGCAATATAAAAATCCTCGGGAAGGAAGATAAATATAACAAGCTATGAAACCACGTTAGCCTCTTCCAGTGTTGGAATGACTACAAAAGAGGAAATTAATGACCAGGATGTGTGATGTTGCCCAGGTTAGGGGCTTTGGCTCCCAGGCAAGCTGCTTTAAGACGAGCTGTCCTGCATTCCTTGATTTCTCTGAAATACAATCTAATTGCAGATTGGAACATATCCATTCGCTTAGTCTGTAAAAATAATTTTCCCTGAATATTTACCCAAAGCGCATTATTGCTTATACAGTTGTGAAAAGCATTTAGCACTTTATAATCCCATATTTGCTCCTATGTGGGCCTGGGAGTGTACTCTCCTTACAAAATTCACAAATGCCTAGAAGGCTAACAATTTTTACAAAGTGTTCCTCATGGAAAACATCTGGAAGTTTTCCAGAATGGCATTCCAGATGTTATAGTTTTAGCAGTCACAAAAGTGCACTGCACACTGCGTGTCTTTCTCCTGCTTCTACATAGTACATTACTTATACATACCCAGCTCTCTTTGCTCTACCTCTGGAACATTTTAGGCTTGAATTGTTTAATATTTCACTTCTGGACAACTGTGCTTTCAGGGCAATTACACATCTGTAAGGAGGGGAGTATGATGTAGACTACTGTAACCAAATATGCACTGGGAGAAGGGATTTTTAATTGGTATTTTAAAATTGATTTTTTTCCTCTGTTGGGTCAGAAAGAAGAGTAAACACTGGGAGAGTGAGCCCTGGGTGCGTAGCCTATGTCAGGAGAGGGCCGCCCTCCTTCCCTTTCCTAAATTATACTCTGCAGAGAAGAAAGCCCGTGCCCCCTGCCCGCCGCAGCTGCAGGCTGCGGGGTGGAGAGTGAGGGACAGATGAGCTGACTTGAGACAGGATGGTCTCCTTTCAAAGTACTAGATGCTGTTCAACTGGGGAGAAATTTAGGATGCTTTCCTAATGAGGTTCAAGTTGCTGCTCCTTAAGCTTTCTCTTCTCCCACTCTTCCTTCCCACTCGCCTTCTAGATATGGGCCCTTCTAGAGCAACCAGTCCCAGGGAGATGTAATGGTCCATAGCAATTCAGACGACAGACTGGCCTCTGATCTTAGACCCAGCTCCTCACGAGTCCTGCCTGATGACAGGTCTCCTTCTCAGGACCAGGACAGAGGATGGCAACAAGGGAGAGGGGAGAAGGGAAGACCTGGTCATGGGTGGAATGGAAATGAACAGTTCAGGGAGCCATGGAGTTTTACAGCCATGAGCTACTTTCACCACATGGGGAGACAGATGAACGGGCATCCACTTCTTTGACAAACCAACCAGAAGTGAGGAGAACCTCCTCTAAACTAAAATACTTGTTGAGTGTTACATCGAACCAATCTTGTTGGTCTTGTGCTACAAGTTACTTTTGGGAGAGTAGGGAGTGAATACTGGCAAGAAAAACAGCCTAAGCAAAGGGCAGGTGGTGGGGACAATGGGATGCATGCGAGTAACAGCAGTGGGTCTAGACGTCTGGATTGACTGAAGCAGCAGAGAGGTGGGGCAAGTGGGAGGTAGGGTACAGAAGACCTGTATCAGGGGGTGCAGCTTGGGGAGCGTCACACAGAGTTGTTCAGTTGCTCTTGTGGGCTTGGGAGGAGTGACGTGAAGAACTCTGAGGAAATATCTATAAGACGAGGGGGCTGACTGGAGTTGGGGAGAGCAGTCCTCTTCTTTGAGTCTACTTCAGCTCAGCCCGCATCCGCTGAGCATTTGCTCTGAGCAGGACGGAGGGGCTGCAGGTGAGAAGCGTGGCCCTGAGCCGGGCAGCATGCTGTGCCTGCCGCGCTCCCTGGGAGCCTCCTCAACTCCCTCAGGCTGCTGGGGAGGCATAGAGCAGAAACGCACCTGCTGCCCTGAGGCTGTGGTTACCTACACCAGGTGGAGGAGTCATCAGGAGGCTGATATAAAAGTGGCACAGGCCATCTTGTTCTCCCATCTCCACTGCTGGAAGAGGTGTTAGTGCCAGGCATTTGCCCCAGGCAATTCCCAAAGGGCCCTGGGTTGGCCTTGGGAAAGTCAGAATCACGACCCCTTCAAAGAAGAGGTCCTGTGTTCCCAGAAGGACCTGGGTTCCCTCTGCCTGATCTCCCATCAGCCCTTGGGGTCTGGTTCCCATAGTCACCTGGGCTCTCTGTTGGCTCAGAAAGAAGCTTCTCTTTCTGGACTGTCCTGGGCAAACAGGACAGTTGGTCATGGCAGTTGAAGCATGTAACCTTCCCTCCTCCTCCCAGAGCTGCTGCAGCCAAGAACCTGCTTAGAGCTGGCTTCTGGGTCAGCCCTGACACCTGGAAGACCTGCCACTGCTGTCAAGTCACAGCAGTTGAGTCTTGCTTTAGGGAGTGTGTGCTCCTTCTGGGGGTACCAAGGAATTACACACCTCTTAACCCCCAAATCTTGACCTGTCTCTTTGCCTCCACAGCCATTTTCCCCAGAATGCCCAGCGGGTGGTTATTGGTGACCTGCTCGAGGAAACCAGGAGGGCGGTGTGGCACTATGGGAACATGGCACCAAGACTGAGATTGCTTCTAGTTCTGGATTCATGATTAACTACACTTTCACCTGTGGGAGGTATTTAACTTCTTCCTGTTTCAGTTTTCTTATCTGGAAAATGGGGATAGTAATTCTTGCCTCTTAGAATTATTGTTTATAAAAACTTAGTGCTGTGTTTGACTATATTACTTGTTAAAAAAATGTTTGTTTCTTCTCTTCCTTGGAGACATGCAGAGTCATCATTTAAAATGAAATAAATGTCATCATCCAGCATAAGGGAAGAAGTGGTCTATGACAGTGAACCTCAATGCATCAAGTGGGTTTCTATTCCTTTGCTCTCCTGGGTCAACTTCTACTTCTGTGACTGTCATCAATCTCCTCCCAGGACCATGTCCCCCACTTGTCTCTTGATCTTCATGGCATCCAGGTTACTGTCCATGATATTCGCCTCCATTTCCAGGGCCAATCTCATTCTCTCCCTTGGTATCAGCAGGGCTACCAAAGTCTCCCAGCCCAATGTCCACTCCATTTCCACTCTTCATTTCCCCCTCAGACACCACATATTTTTAGCTTAATGATATCACAAACATTGAATCTTTAGAATCTTTGTCTTCTCTATCTCTCACACATACACTTATAATCTAATTGGTCAACAGATGAGTTTAATTTACTTCACACATGTTTTTCAAAACCAAACCAGTTCTCATAGTCTCTCTTCCGGTCTATTTAAATAAAATCCCCTAATAGGCTTTCTGACCTCTAATTCCACACCTCTCCAATCCATCCACACCCCTCAGTGAGATCGTGTTATCTTTTTAGAACCCATATTGGACCATGTCACTTCCTAACTCAAAAACCTTCACTATATCCCCACTGCTTCCAGGTTAAGCCAAAATTGCTTAGCCCACCATTTAAGGTCCTTAGCATCTAGGTCTTTGTCTCTCCGACTTCATGTCTCACCATTCCTCCCTCTCTTTCCTCTTCCTCTCTCAGTGCTTTACAGTGATATTTTGTGCCTCTAATCCTTTGCCTATGCTGTGCCTTCAGATTCCAATGGCTCTTTGTCACCCATCCTTTAGCACCCAGCCTGACTTTACCTCTTTTGCTAGGCAAAATCAAAGCTATAGCATTGTGTGCATTCATCTGCTGTGGCACTTAACACCTTGTGTTATTGGTTTTCATCTGCAACTTCAATATGCACTACTGTGCTTGGAATATCTTAGGGCCAGGGATATCTAGTTGAACAAATGAACAGCACCCCAGTGACAGATGGCTGAACACTCATGAACACCATGGTCACTAAGGCCAGGGTGCCACAAATTGTGTCATTCCAAGAGCTTACAGGAGATGATCACAGGGAAACTGGAGTGGATACCCCCAGCTCTTCAGTGAAGGGCTTGGGCCAGAAAGGGGTGCTGCCTCAAAAGAAGCTCTGGGAGACATGTAGTTTTCCACCCTCTTTGATGAGCTCTAGGGTGAACTTTCCATGTGCAGAAGCCTGTCCTCTTGATGACTCAAAAGCTCATTCAATATAGGTGGTTTGTTGACAATAAACTGAGAGAGTTGAATTGTATATAAACATGTTGATATTACCTTGATGCTGATATTACCTTGAAGCAAGGTTTAAGAAACTATGACTACATGTCTTCTGCATCAATCTCACTTCATTTAGGCAGTTTCAAGAATTTTAATGACAAAATTCAATTCTAGTCCTGTACATTTTTTTTTCTAAATTCAATGAGCTGGAGTGCTAATATAACAGCCAAACAAATCTGTGAAGTATAGATGAAGATGTGGATGATACACGAACCGTATGAGAGACCTCAACCAATGGTTTGACATTAGCCCTTCAGGTAGTAAGTGATGGGGGTAGGGTGTATGGTGGAACTTCCAAGGGGGCTCTTTACTTTGAGTTTGGTTCACCTGGTCATGCTAGGAGCCCTGCACTGTGTACTGAACAGCTGGAGCATGTACATGGAGTTCAGCAGCGTCACTACCCAGCACTGACCAATGGAAAGCTCAACTCCTGCAACACGTCAACGCTCAAGGGCAGTTGATCAAGATGAAAATTCTGGAATTGACTAGGGTTGATATTCTGCCACATCTAGAATGTAGCCCAGACCTTACAACATCAGATTATAGTTAAATGTGATCTGAGACCACATATATATTGGATGGCAATTTGAGACACTTGATAAAGTCAAAGTATCCAGTACTAAATTATTCACCTCCAAATTTAAGGATAAGTAAGCACTTCCAAATTGTACTGCTTACAGAAAGATGGGTCACAGTCATCAAAAATGGAACCTATAAATTTATGGGAAATAACTTCTGAGATACTCTAGTAGGTCACTGTAACTTATTCTGTCCTCTGGGTATAGATATATAGATAAAAAAGTGAATATGTGTATATATATATTTATATGTTGATATTCAATGGATAACTTTTTAAAGCTGATACCGATTCCCAAAATTCAGTCAATAGCCTTAGAATATTTTTCTTTTCTTATTTATTTCTTTTCCAAGATGTTAGTGTTCTATATGGCTTGTATTTGAACCAGTTCTCTATTATTTTACAGTCTTCTTGAGCTGTTTGTCAATTTCAATAGTTTCACCTTTCAGGTATATATCTAGCACCTTCTAAGTGGAGGGCATGGAACTAGGGGTTCATTGTGTGTACTATAAAAGTTGTAGACACCTACAGGCTTACCTCCCAGTGTGGGAAATGCAATGCACACCTCGGGGTCAGCTGGGATGTTTGTGCTTCTTGAGATCTAGGCTTAATACAGCCTCTGACTCCCATTTTGAGACTTCTAGCTTGTGGAAGTCCAAATATCTCTCTAAGGTTTCTGTGAACTCCCAGGGACTTTTTTTTTTTTTGCAATTCATGGTCTATTCTGCTTTCTAGAGTTTTGTTTCCTTGTATGAAAACTTTGCTCTGCATTTTTGATAAGCAGTTAGGGTAGTTCTTATGCTGGTGTCTGTGGACCACACCTTTGTAAGGACTGATGTAAGGCAACTCAATTTGCCTCATGTGTTGCTTCCAAATGTGCATATCCAAAGTTGTTTAGCAGAGCCAAAGAAACATCAGTCAATACGACTTTCCTTCCATAAAACTCAACTGTGGTTAATGACCCCCTTTTATTTTGTTATATTTATAAGACAAAGAAGTGTATAAATAATACCCAAGAAGTGTTATGGACAAGTCAATGTATTGGAGTTCAGAGGATGGAGAAACCATTGTGTTCCCAGAGAGCATGAAGAGAATCTGAGATGGCTTCCAGAGAGGTGGTGAAACTGAACTTTGAGGAACACATGAAATCTATCTAGAAGGAGGAAATGGTCTGGTCAGTTCTACGTCTAACAATATAAGCAAGAGCTTGGGAGGTGGACATGGTGGCAGCAAGAATGGGATATCATTGAGGACCCAGAGGACATGAGCCCAGCCAGAGTAGAGAGCCCTGGGTAACAGTCCATCACTAGGACTTGGAGGAGAAACACTACTGGAAAATTCATAAAACATATTTTCATTTTGAATTAGCACCCCCCGCATTTATGGACACAACAAGAATTTATAAAATGACTCCTCAGGGAGGGCGCTTTCCTGCTTAGTTGATCCACAGTGCCTGATGTTCTGCTAGGAAATCAGTAATACCGATTGACCGACAGGTTTGGTCCTATCCCCCAAGGCCTTCTTTTAAGGCTTCTGAAAAGACCGCTCTTCTCTTTCTGGCCTCAGCACACCCTCGCCTCTCCCTTCCCACTCCCGGTCTTCCTGAGGCTGCGATTTCCGACTCGCCTCCTTCTAGTTTTGTTCCCTGTGAGCCTTGATTAGAGGTAAGCCACAGAGCAGGCCCCTCGGGCAGCTGCCTTTCTTTCTACTCTTCCCTGAGCTGAGGCATCTGGTTCTCATTCTCTTCCTGATGCATTGGTCTCCACTTTCACCTTGCTCTGTTTACATATATATTACACTGCCTGTTTGAAACTCAGGGCTCCTAACCGGTCTTGCCCCCTGTAATAAAAGTAGCATCGAAAGGGAATCTGAAGAGAGCTGGACAGGTTGAGAAGAGCTTGGGTATGAATTCAGCCTTAACCAGAGCAAAATTTCTGTAGCCAGGGAGGTGCGTGTCTGTCAAACCCTTTTGAAGCAGGCGTTCCTCACCTTGGTCTGCAGACAATCTTTGTGATCTGTTGACCCCAGAAGTGGGATTCAAATTTGTGTATGGGCACGTACAGTCTTTTGAGGACAGAATCTGAAGCTTTTTTGAGATTCTCAAGGAGATCTGGGACCCAAAAGAGGTTAAAATCCACCATTACAGATCTTTCTATGTGGTTATCAGTAGCGATCCCACTGTTACTAGGAGGAAACCAAAGCTTAGAGAAGTTACGTACTTGCCAAAGTCACTAGGTGGTGTGAACAAGAGGCAAACCAAGACAGGCTGAGTGTGGGCTGTGAACCACCATGCCATCCTTCCCCTCCAGTATGGGAGACAGGTGTTTGCATTTCCTAGAAACATCTGTCACCTTTGGGACTGTCAGATGTGTAGAGGAGGCTGGGTGAAGCCCATGTGTTTTTCTGTTGGTATCGGAGCAGTGAGGACCACTTCGAGCAGGCATTCTCATTCTTGGTTGAAATTATAAGTTCCCGGGTAGTTTGTAAACATCCTGATGCCCCTATCACACCCCTAGTCTAATCATTTAATTAGATCCTCTGGGGGTGGGACTCAGGCACCAGTAATTTGTAAAGCTCCTTAGGTGATTCCAGTGTGCAGTCAAATTTAAAAACCATTAACCGACAGCATCTGGAGTGGTGAAAGAGACTGAATGCCTTTTAGGAAGCCTGGGTTCTGGCCCCATTGTAGCCATGAACACATCCAGTGCGTGGACCCTTTATGATTTCCCACCCACACGGCCTGCTCAGTCTGGATGTTCCATCGGGATTGGCATTTCCTCTTCTCGGCTCATCAAAGTGTTCATTTTTCCAAGCCCAGCTCCTGGGATGCCACGAGCCAGAAATGCCCTTTCCCCTGCTGTTCCCTCAAAGCACTGTTACTTCCTGTCTCCTGGTGCTGTGGTTTGTTCTTTGTGAATCTCATCCTCCTCTCCTGGGGGTCAGCTTGGCATCCTCCCTCATGTTGCCCTCCACCCCCCTTGCCTGGCATACAGTAGTCACTCAGCAAACGTTTCTGGATGGATGGATGGATGAATGAATGAACATGTGACCTTGAGTGTATCCCATACTTCTTAGCTACCCCTTAGCCCCAGCTTTTTAAGATTAGTGTTCCCACTGATGTCATGACAACCTTTCAGTCTCCAAAATTAATTGCTAGCAAAGTTGCTGGACTAGGATGTTTTTCTGGGATTCTTTCAGCTCTCCCAGTGAATGAGAAGTGGAAAGGAGAACAATATTTACTAAATTCTAATTTGTAAACAATATTATTTGCAAAACTGCTGGTCAAAGAGAACTGAAGTGAGCTAATTTGTTTTGGAGAGCTCAATAATTTTTCGACACTTAAGCTGCTGTTCAAAATTTCCTCTCTCAACTTGAGAACGTCGTGTTGGTTTTAGTTGTTTCACAGTCTAGTGTACCAGGGTGTCTGCTGCTCTGTCTCTGGCCAGGACAGACCTCCGAGTCTGCTTCTCCAGCCTCAGTAGTTTCCTCTACCTTACCCTTGGGAATCTTTAATGGTGTAATGCTTTTTCTTGTAGAGCATCAAATCGCACCCTTGCCTTTAAATACCCCAGTTTGTTTTCAGTGTTCACAAGGTTTTGTATTGAGATTCTCCACATGCATTTCTAATTCATCTCATCAAACAACATTTGGGGACAAGTTGGAGGTGGACAAAGAGAAAGTGATGTTTTCATGGAGAGAAATAGAAATACACAGGATCTTGGACCCAGAGGCCCAGTGAGTCCCAGATCTGTGGCTCCTTACTGAGGTGGTTCTTCCCCTGCCTGTGGGAATTTAGTTTCACGATATGGTGACAGTCACAGTGGGAAAGAGTAATGGTCATGGAGGGTTATAAGGGGAAGCGTGTTGGAGATTATCCTCATCAGCCTCCTGAACTTAACTTTAAAGGGAAGAGGCTTTCACGGGGTCACCAAGTGAGGTATCAAGCCAGTGCTAGCACCCTAATTCTGGTGGAACATAGGAAAAGTGGATGGAGGAAGCTGGTCTTCCTAATTCTATGTGGACAAATGCTATATGAATGGAGCTGCTATCCCACACAGTGTGATTGACCTAGGGGGCATGTCACTGGTTCAATTTAACATTCATGGAGCTGCAATGATGTAGAGCTGATGATTGCTCTTCTGAGTTTATCACACACACAGCCATCTGAATTAGCCATGTTCTCTTTAATATGAAATAATATTCAGATTTGGAGTACCTCCAATAACTGTAAGCAGTGTTCTTCATATAAGCCTTAGTCTCACTTAATAACACCAATAGTAATAGTGATAATAATAATGTTAATAATAATGATTAATATTTATTGAAAAATCTTTGTGCCATTCTCATGCTAAGTGCTTTGATGCATTCTCTTGTTTAGATTTTACAATAAACCCAGTGAGATAGATGCTTTCCCTGTTTGGCACATAAGGAGATTAAGACTCAAAATAACTTGCGCAAGATCTGTCTGATTTTAGAGTGTGTGCTCTTGATCACCGCTTTGTAAAGCCTCCTTAAACGGACTCCTTCACATTGGGGATAGAGAACTGAGGCCTAAAATTGTCAAGGAGTTTGCTCTTCCTTGGAGTATAGTATGGCTCTTCCTGGGTTTGGAGTAAGTGCATTGCTGAGAGGCACTCACCTTCCTGGGGACCATACTGAGTTCAGCCTTGATCTTTTCTCTGCCTGCAGCAAGAAGAAAAAGCTGTTTTATTTTAAAATCTTTTTCTTACAATTTTTATGGAGTACTGCAAACAGAGTCTTCTGGACAAGATGGTAAGGTGTTTGAGTGTCCCATTTCCACTGAACTGACTGATGAAATATACACTTTTAGAAAAACCTGTATGCACACTTGAAACCAGGGATCACTGCCACTCACGTGCTGCAACACCAAAGAGTTTCTGAAATAGACATGACAAGATTTAGACTGAGAAAAGGCTACATGGAGTATCCTGTCTCAGAGAAAGTAGAGTCTAGGGAATTATATGGAGGTGACATGGGCAGGATCTCAGGGACAGCGCTGACTGAGAAATGTGAGGGCTGGAAGTGAAATCAGGCTGCAGAGGCTTTCAGGGTACATTATTCGAATTGTTTTTTTGTGAAAACGTAGGATTGGTTCCCCCAAAATTGCGTTGGCGAGTTCTTGAGTTTTCTCTTGAAAGAGGCAGTAGCACCAAGCATAGAGCTGCTATTATGGAGAATTCATCTTGATGCCCAAGTTTTATCCAGCGGAGACAGAGACTCTACATGGGAGGATGGGATTGGCTTCACTGGTGTTTCATCTAGATCAGTATTTGTGGCTAAGAATTTATCTTTGAGTGCTGTGTTGGCTTTATCCTTTATATTTCAATATTTTTCCCCTAATTTTTGTTGCCTTTAGAATTGTCAGTGTGATTTCCTCATTGACCCTAAGGTTCTTTCAGAGACATATTTTTTTAACTTCCTCTAGCTTTCCTTCCTAACTTGAACAATTTGAGAATAATGTTATTTCTATTTTTGTTGAGTTGTGGTCAAGCAATTAGCTATGGAATTTATGCATTTTGAATTTTTTAAAGCTTTATTTATTGCTCAATATTAAACCAAAATTTGAAGTACTTCATAGGCTTATATTCATATATTCTTGGTGGAATGCCAAGTTAAATTTTTCTCTCTCTTTCATATCTATCTATCTTTTATTATAACCTTATTAATATATGGTTCAAGTCTTCTGTGACATTGTTTTTGATTTATCATAGATTAATAATGCCTTATTAAATTTTCTCACTCAGCTTCATTTCTGTCAATTTTTTGTGATTAAAATGGTTTTTAAAAACTGTTCCCTAATTATTAAATTATTTAGCACATAAGTATTTGTGACTTCACTATCATTATTAATTAGCAATATAAAGAGAGTTGCTTTACTCATTTAATATTTTTTGCCCTTTTCTGATGTTGTTATTTCTATTCCTGCTCTAATTTTGTTTGTTTTTGCCTGACATGTATAGGTAAATCTTTTTGCTTTTAACCTTTCTATGTCATTTAAGTTTCACTTATAGGTGATATATCATTGTTACGTTTTCTAACTTAATCTGAGAAGGTTTTCTGTTTCTTTTTACTGAGTTTAACCTATTTATGTTTACTGATATAACTCGATCTTCTTCTGTTAATTTGTTATATTCTTTTAATTAGTTTTTAAATTTATAATTTTTACTGTTTGTTTTGACTTTTGTTATATGAGCATATTTATTTGTTGATTTCTTTTGCAGGTATTTAGAAAATAGGTATTGTGATTAATTCTATAAGGGATTACCTTAAAGATTTTCAGGCAATCTTAAAACATATTAAATTATTGATGTTAATCCAAAATCATACATTTTCTACTTTCATTTGTGGAGGTGAGATGGTGTTATTTTTGCTATACACACCACCCCAAAGGAAACAAGTTTTGAAACGTGTTAAAATAACACTTTTAAGAAGGTATAGTTTTGCTAGTGAATTGTTTTAAATTGTCAAATATGTACTTGTTGCAATGCTATATAAATTGTTCCAAAATATTGAAAAATATGGAAATATATCCAATTCATTTTCTCACATCCAGTTCATTTTCTCAATCTAGCAAAACTGATACTAATCATTTCTATCTTATAGAGGTTTTAAGAGGATTAAGTGAGATAATAACTACAATGTTTTTAGCATTCTATTTGGTACATATTCAGTACTTTTATTATTACTTATATCAATAAAGGCTCAAAAATTTTCATTAAGCAGTCATTCCTGATAAAGCTCTTTAAAAATGAGGACAAGAAAGATACAAATTTTCATATATTTAGGTTATTACCTTTTTCAAATATCCTTCAAAATTTGTTTTATAAAACCACCACAACACAGTTTGCCTTAGAGTGACTCGTGCACATGTCTTCCTCTTACCAGCACTGAGCAATTGTATTGACAATACCGATTCCTGGGCCTCACTCCATACTACTGAGCCAGAATTTCCGAGACAGAAATCTGGTGATTTTTTGAAAAACAAACATCCCAGGTGATTATTATTATTAAGGATATTTGAGAAACACTACAGAAGCAGCCATGGGACTTTTAGACCTTATCATTTTGGCTTTATTTAATAAATTTGATGTGTTAAAACATTTGCAGCATGGAATCATATGTTCCTCCCAAGTCAAAGCAAGTAATAACATTAAAATTAATTAGAAGGCCCTTTAAAAAATATATATATATATTTTGAAGAAGATTGTCCCTGAGCTAACATCTGTTGCCAATCTTCCTCTTTTTCTTTTTTCTCCCCAAAGCCCAAGTACATAGTTGTTTATCCTGCTTGTGTGTCCTTCTAGTTCTTCTATGTGGGATGCCACTGCAGCATAGCTTGATGAGTGGTGTGTAGGTCTGTGCCCAGGATCCAAACCAGTGAACCCTGGGCCACTGAAGTGGAACACGTGAACTTAACTGCTATGCCACTGGGATGGGCCCTAAAAATATATTTTAAAGGTTCTGTATATCACCAGTATCTAATACCTTCCTTACAGAGAAACATAAGAAGCATTGCCAATAAAATCAGGAACAAGACAAGGATGACTACAATCATCATTATAGTTGAACTCTGACAGCCTTGCTGCAAGCTTAGGTCCTAGAGTAGAGGCCCTGGGTGGTGACCCCAGTTCCTCCTCTTACTAGCTCTTTAATCATTGACACATTACTTCTCTGTCCTTCAGTTTTCTCAGCTTTAAAATAGGGATAAGTATAGTATCCATTTCATAGAATGTGAGGATTAGATGAGGTGATGCATATGATGTGCTGAGCAGAGTGCCTGACCTGTTAGTTAGCACTTGCAAAAGTCAGCCCTCTAAAATTCTCAATCGTGTATAAATGAGAAAGTGGCTCAGAGAGAGGTGGACCTGCCCTAGAGCTCCTGAGTTAGTGGATGTGAACTCGTGCTTTGGGAGTCAGTCCAGTGCATTTCTCACTTGACCACCCTGCTGCTTCAACTTGGACTCAGAAGAGCTGAAACATGAGAAGCAAACAACAGAAATCACTTTGATGTGCAGGGCAGGCTAAACCCCCACAGCCCAGAGGGTGAGCACTCATGCTTTCTGACCACAGCCCTGCCTCTCAGAGTGGCTTGGGGAAGAATCTTCTAGCACCTTACACCTCACTGGGGACAGTTGCACAACACATGGGACAGAGTGCTGCATGGACCCCCATCCTGGCCTTCTTCACTCACAATTACCCTCTAGAAGGAAGCAGCAGGCCTAATACCTGGAATACAAAGCCACCTCTGCGTGGTGGCCTTTCCCAAAGTGGGTGGTGCTGCAGGTTTGCTCTCCGAGCAAGGATGGTTTGAATCTTTCATCACCAAAATCACAGTACAAGCTTGGAGAATGTGGTGAAATTAATTCTGTGGGTCTCATCTCAGAGCTTCGAGCACCCTTCTTTCACATAAACGAATCATGTTATTTTTCCCACTTTGGTGGCTGACAATCTCCCCCTGCCCGGGGAGGCAGGAAGTGCCCTGATGTAGAAATGTAAACATCTCTGAATGGGCCCGTCCCACAGCAGGCCACGGCAGCCAGGTGGCACAGGAAATGTGCGTCAGGTGTATGTCTGGGTGGATGAATGAAGGAGCAAACGGCTGCACAAAACCTTTCTTAGTTTCCTTAGCATGCTCGGTTTTTTATCCTCATTCATTTATAAGAAAAGTCTCACATCTGCTCTGATGATGAGAGTAGGTAAAAGAAACCTCTGCTCCTGTGAAAACCAAAAATGTAGAGAGGAGAGCTCAACCAAGACCGGTATCAGGAGTTCTGGGGTCCATCGCTGATTTGCCCCCAGTAGTTGTGTGGCTTTGGGCACATTAGCTCAAACTTCAGTTTTCTGTAGAATGCAGTTAATAATATCAACTCTGGTGATCTCACTAGAGGCTGTAAGGGGTACTTCACAATTCACATAGAATTGTGAAGTTTGTTGAGGGCACGGTTTAATCCTTATTTATCCCTCTCTCTTTGTGATTGACACAGAAAAACTGTGCAGTGCATTTTTGTTGAATGAATGAATAGGTGTGTGAAAGAGTACTGCAAGCCCCGAATAACTCATTTTTGTTGTTGTTGTTGAGGAAGATTTGCCCTGAGCTAATATCTGTTGCCAATCTTCCTCGTTTTTTTGCTTGAGGAAGATTGGCCCCTAGCTAACATGTGTGCCAGTCTTCCTATATTTTGTATGTGGGTCACTGCCACAGCATGGCTGCCAATGAGTGGTGTAGGTCCACGCCCAGGAACCGAACCCCAGGCCACTGAATTGGAGTGTGCTGAACTTACCCGCTGGGCCATGGGGCCAGCTCTGAAAAACTCATTTTAAATTATCTTTTTATGTCTCCATATCTCCTACTAGCCTCTGCCTTTGATGAGGGCAGGGAGGGCATCTTATTCATCACTGCACCTCTGAAACTTGCATCAGGGCTTGGCAAGTAGCAGGCTCCAAGTTCAGGGTTGTAAAATGAGTGAATGCAGGATGGAGGTAATACTAGTAAAGAGGCCCTGAAGCCCCAGCTCCTTCTCTTGCTCTCAGTTCATTTACTCTGAAAATCCCATTTGCTGTTAAATGTATCTCTGTTCACTTTATCTGTGTGTCGTCTCTTCCATAAACTGTGAGGTCCCAAGGGAGGGGACACTCCCTTCTATCTTGGCAGTTTTCCTAGCCCCTGAAGACATGCCTTCAGCTTGGTGGATGGAGTAATCGGTACAGGTCTGACTGATTGCTGGACCAATGACCACTCTAAAAAATAATATTATTTTTTCTTATTTTAAAAATAATACAAGCTCTTGTTAGAAAATTTGGAAACTGCAAAATATTATAAGGAAAGAAATTTGAAAACCTTACCCTAATCCTCCCACCTGAGGATTATTCTACATTAGAGAATTTTAATTTTATTTGAATTTAACAGGATAAAAAGAAGTTGAAGAAATTACTTAGTTCCTGACATATGCTTCTTCAATGTAAAAGACTCTAATTCCTAAGTGATTTCTTGCTCTTGCTCTCTCTTTTTCTAAGCAGATAAACATGAAGAATTTGGTGTTCATGTGTTTTAACACATCTTTGATGGGCATGACTTTAAATTTCTGGTTGGTAAAACTTAGTCAAAGGTCAGAAGACATCACTGATGCCTGAACAAACAAGAAAGAAGACAATTTTTCTTTAATAAAGTAAATAAAAACATACTGATTTTTATGATTATTCTTCAATGAAGATTAATAGGGAAAAGCTACTCTGTAATGAAAATATCCTATAAAAGTGACAAAGCACTTTGAAGAAAGATGAGCAGACACATTATGGGGAAAATGGGGAGGTATGGCAGGTTCCTATTATAACCTCAGTGCATTCATGCTATCACAGGACTAGATTGTTTTCTCCTTTCTTCTGAGTTACCTGAACAATACAGTTTTAATTTGTTTATTTATATTGACAGATATTGAGCACTTAATTTATACATGCCAGATAGTGTCCTAAACTCTTAACACATTTTAATTCATTTTATCCTCACAACTCTATTATTTTGCAGATGAGGAACTGAGGAGTTGAGGTAAGATTGGCTAAGCTCCCACAAGGTGACGTGGCAGAGTAGTTTTGGGTGAGAGAAGGCTTTTCTTCCACCTTCAGTAGATCTGTGAAGGACTTCAGAGAGATCATCTAGTCTAACCATCTTGTTTCAGAATCAGGAAACTGAGGCCAGAGTGGTTAAATGATACTCACGGTTTCTCAGGCAGTTATTAGCAAAGCTTGGCTTGTCTCCAAGTTTCCTTATTCCTATTCCAGTGCTGTCTCCATAATTCTGATCTTGGTCACAGTCACATAATTTGTCCTGGGGGTAAATATCCTTATCAAATCTATGTACGTGGATCCATTGAGGATGCTGGCATTGACTCTCATCAGTTGCCTCATCTTTGGTATGTGTGGGATCTCCTGGACCAATGAAGCTGTCTGCAATGCTGTGAGAGTCAACAGTATTGTATGTTAAGAGACTGATAGGTTGGAAAAGACTAGAGGTTTAGATGACTGCTGGTTCTGGAAATGGGAGGCAGTGATGTGTGAGAAGGTGCGGGTCATCAACCCCCTTCCAACTTCACCCTTGTCACTTGGAGTTAGAACCATAGGTGAGAAGGTGCTAGAAGGAATACAGCTACTGTTTTTTTAGGCAAATCACTGGTGCCAATCAGCACGTGTGGGCACAGACCATGTGCTAAGCCTTAGAGAACTCTTTCCTTTGTGTCTTCATTTTCAACACGAGTTTCTTGTTGTTTTTTAGCAACAGTTTGGGAGTGTTGCTCAGGTTTCAGCCTTTCAACATCTGAACGTCATTCCTTTGGCTTACCAATTTTTTTTCTTCTCCACTTCTTCACTTGGTGATGACAGGAGAAACTGTTAGTTTTAAAAAAGTTGATTTAATGGTCCACTTGCAAGAAGCCACATAGCAACCAATCTGTTCTTAAGGTTGGGGATTTATTTGATTCATCTTCTCAGATGACTTATTGAAATTGTCTTTAGAATGTGTCTAAAATGGGTGTTATGTGCTCTGCTGATGGCACCAGCCCCAGAATTTCCATCCAGGTATTTATTTAATTGTCTCTTCTAATTCTCTCTACTGACACTCATCTTGAAATTTAGTTTTGCCGTTTTGTTGGAACAGCACTCCACCCCTGCCCCAAACGTTTAACTCTTCTCAGATAAATCCAAGCCCAACCCTGACATTCCCAGGTTGGCCCTAAATCAATGCCAGACTGTATGGTATGTTAGTGATGGCTCATACTTCAGGGAGAAGAATTTTCATGAGTAGTTCAGAGATGCAGATAAAAGCAGCAGAAATTCCACACTTAGGCTATAGTGATCATTAAGACGGGTAGAAAAGATGTGGTGGGAGAGGAGAAATTCATTGTTAGAATACAAAATGAATCTTAGCAGTAGGTGTTAGAAAGCCTGAGCCTCTCCAAATTGAAGCTGAACTCTTTTATTATATTTGGATTTGGTCCTGAGACAAAGAGAGAAAGATTCAGGGTCTTTCAAAGGGAAGGATGGTCTATGGTGTGGGCGATTTCTTGGGGCTTTGTTCATGAGTAGGCTGGCTGCTCTTCAGAAAGGAGTGCTCCTCAATCTGTGAGACACAGCAGAAGCCCCATCTTCTTAAGTGTGTGGAGGATACTTCATGAAGGCATGGACCATGGGCCAGAATTTGCCTTCCTTCCTGTCAGAATCTATGTGACACTATCAAGCATCATGTAAGACAAACCTGGGGAAATCACCTCTGTGTGTCAGTTTCCTCCTCTGCAAAATCAGTGGTGTAGGATAGAGATGCTTCCAGCAATATCATTCTATTCTCACTGTGATTAGTTCTGTTCCAAGGTTTTGGAATCATAAAGCTGAAAGCACCCTAGAAGTCATTTGGTCTAACTTTTTGGCTTAGTACCTTTGCTGTGTACCAAACCATGTGAAGACTTAGTGGTTTAAAATGACAAAAAAGTGTGTTCTTTTTCATAATTCTGTGAGTGGCTGAGCAGTCTCTCTTCTGCTTTCCCTGGGCTCACTCATGACTTCCAGCTTTCAGCTGGAAGGTCAGCTGGGCTGGAGGTCCAAGATGGCCTCATGCACATGTTTGGAACTTGGTGCTAGCTGTTGGCCAGTGGCTCTTGTTCTGCATGTGACCAGCTTCCTTACAAGGCAATCTCAAAGCAGTGTTCTAAGAGGCGGAAAGCTGCAAGGCCTCTCAAGGACTCATCTCAGAAGTCACACAGGGTCACCTTCAGTGCATTGGTCATGGTGAAAATGGGTATCCTAACTCCCCTAATCTACTGCTATGTTCATTCTATACCATGCTGCTCCTCAATGGCCACTTTCAAGTTCATTTATCAAGCACAGTAAGTATTACTGGGCATGAACTGCATGCAGGAACTGTGCTGGGCACTTTGGTGGATTCAAAGATGAATAAGAAAGCATCCTTTTTTCCTTCAAGTAATCTATAATCTGTGCATAGCATGACATTCAAAAGGGGTTAACTGACCATATTTTAAATAGGGTTATAACCTATTTCTACAGTCTTTATAAGAATGTGCGTCATAGGTAGAAATAAAAGCCCCTTGAGTTCAATAGGCATTGTCATGTATTTTTACCTGGATAGTTGAGGTTCTTTTCCACTTTCCACAATCTCCTCTGTCGTAAGTTTAATACACGAAGAAAGACAATAGCCAAATTATCATAAATCTGTCGGCATTCCATTTCAGAACGGAAGCAAATGGAGCTTCCATGTATCTGAAATGTTGTATATATCTGGATTACCGTTTTATCCTTTAATGGGGTGGACCTTGGGGTCAAGTTTTATTACATGCATCCTAAAAATGTAGAGCTGGAGTTTCAGGGAGGGGAATAGAGAGGTGACCTGAGTCAGGGTAGGGCGTTAACCTTCTGACCTCAGGGACTGATGGATCTCAAGCAGCACTGCACTCCAGAGGGGAGGCTGTTTTGGCACAAGGAGGAAGGCCAGATGCTCTGGTGTTTCATTTTAAGCTTTGAAAGGTTAAACTTAGGCTTGCCTTTGCCCTCTAACCTGCCAGGGCCACCCCATAGCAAAGACCACCTTTAGAGTTCTCCACTTCATCTTCTTGGACTTTCATCCTGCTCTTCCTGCTCCTTTGGGTACCTGATGCCTACTTATCATCAGCTGCTCCATCCTATACCTGACCTTCAAGAAAGAACCAGCTACTGGTTATTTACATTTTGGTGTGAATGGCAATTAGTAGGAAATTCTGATCTTTTACTAGGAAAAGAAATTTCATTCATGGAGAAAGGGATTCTGGTCATCAGCAAGTAGGTTATAAGAACATCCCCAAGGCTCCTCGGATCATGCCTGCTACTATTTGCTCTCAATACCTATTCAGAGAGTCTAAGATTCTAAGATTGTTGGGTAATAAAATTTTAAAATTGAAATGGTCACTAGAAATACGATTGATACTTCTTATTTTGTTGGTGAAAAAACTGAGACTTGGAAAGGAGTGGTGGTTTGTCATATTACACAACTAGTTAGTAGCAGAGTTAGGATTCAAATTTGAATCACCAGATCTTTAAAAAAGCAAAATTTGAACTCAATATTATTTTCTCTTCCTGAGAAATTGATCTACACAGAGCTGGACAGTTTTCAGTTGCATCAATCCCTGTAGATCTTTTACAGGGCAGTGAAGGGTGCTAGGATTTTTGATACAAAAAAAAGGGAATAAGAAATGGAGAGAAAGCTATGGACTCATCTCTGAGTTGTTGCTTTTGTTATTGTTGCTGCTGTTGCTACTTCAATATGACACGTGGAAGTGGCATCAGAAAAATAGCATTTGACAGCCTGTTTGAGTCTCAGGCTCTAGCATTCGGACATAAGGCCACTATGTGGTTTTGGCAACTCACATAACCTCCTGGCTCATCTGTTAAACAAGGAACAGGAATAGGTAATCTCTAAGCAAATCCATAGACGTTCCAGCTCTAGAGCTTGGAAAAACAAGATCCTGATGCAGCAACCAGAATGAGCACAGACTTGGAGTAAAGAGGGAGTAATGGTTGGAGTAATGGAGTAATGCTTGGAGTCATGGTTATTAGCTGTTTCAGGGACAGCAAAGAGGCCAGCTTGGCTAAGAGGAATGATTTATGTTGGCAACTTTTAGTAAAATAGATAATAGTCAATTTCTTAACATGATGAAATATGCCTATCAGGAACAAGGAAAGAATGCTCACTCATGTCACTATAATTAAATGTTGCTCTAGAAGTACTAGACAATGCCATTAACTCTTTGATGTCTCTTGGTTTTGGACTCCTTTTAACCTCAGGGAATTATAAGAGTCCCAGTTCTTTACTGAAAGAGGTGACTCTTTAATGGTGGAATTTTGGGCATCATTGACAAGCAAGTGGAGGAAAGAATTTTAGGTAGGAGCTTTCTAGATGTCTTCAAATCTAGAAGTCTTCAAATCATACTTAGACATCTCTCTTCCGTCTTCTCATTGGGGCATCTTCAAGGCTAGGCACTTGATAACAGTTCTTGACTCAGAATTCTTCCTGATTTGATAGACAGGGCAGCCTTATGGAAGAAACACTACTCATGAGAAGACCACATTTCAGGTCTGCCACTCACCAGCTAGGAGGCATTGGCCAAGGGAGTTAATACCACCAAACCCCTGTGTGTTTTTATGAAAATAGATATAAGATAACTACTCTGTCTGCTTCACAAATTTGTTGTAAGGATCAAGTAAAAAAAAAGTATGTGAATGTGTTTTATTGTTGAAGGAAATTTATAGATATGAGCGGTAGTTCTTCTCTGGACCCCTTAAGCCTGTGTGTCTTCATTCTCCAGAGAGCACATGTAACTGCGCATCTGCACTCACCCTATAAAACTGGTCTTTTCCTAGTGCATCCAAGGCCCACACCACCAAATCCCATACACCTAGAGTACATGGCTTTCAGAGTGAGAGCTAGCTTGGAATTGTGTTAGCAGAACAGGTACAGTTAAAAAGCCTGGGGCTCTGGAATTTTTAAAAGGGAACCAACACCAACATCTCTGAAATAAATTGATTCGGTTGAAACTCTTCCAAAGAAATTACCTTAATTCTGAGACTAAATATGCTGCGTTCCAGCCCAAATGGACTTTTCTTGGCCAATCCCCTGAGAAGTAAACATTCAAGTTTAATAGGGAAAGGGCAGTAGAGCTTGCAGTTTTAGCTCACTGATGTCACCCATTGCTTTTGGAGCCAAAGAACAAGAAAATCCAACACTTCCTTCAAGTATGAAGGCATCATATGGGAACGATACAAATATGTTTGTGGTTTCTATATATTTTCCTTTAAAGAAAAACATAGGAATTGAAGAGGATACATTTTTCAGAATCTTGACAGACATATGTGCTTCTCTCAGAGAGGGGCCCACCTGGGAATCTTGGCTGTCTGGTCAAAAAGGCTATCTTTTATTCCTCGATTGAAAAATACAATAAAAAATAAGCACAGAGTCTAAACTGTGTAAGAACTTAATGTTAAGTCAAGCTACAAAAGTCAGATCCAGGGATAATATCTCAGTGTGATGGACTAGGAGAGCTTTTGAGCTTAAAAGGCAATGGGTTCCTTTTACTGGGGAGGAAGTGACAGGATTAAGATCTGGGAGAGTCCTACTTACCCCAGATCACAGGACTTCTGTCATCAAGGCTGGACTAGACTCAGGGCTTTTTGGCACCAGGATTCCTCTTATCTTGATTGAGAATACATCATTCCTTGATAACAAAGATATATTCCTGAGGCTACCCCGAAGTCCATTGTTCTCACACTGGTGGCAGTAATGACTCTAAGTAATTAAATAATGGGGCCGAGATTCCTCACTTCACGCAATGAAGCAGGTATAGTCACCTTCCAATGGCAGCCAACTGAAGTCAAGATCTGTATTCCAGGATCTTCTCCTGGGCAATCAAATAGTTGATTTCAAATGTACTAGTGGAGCTTGCATTTTGAGCCATCACTTGGCGTTTTCCACGGGAGAGTGCAGAGTACCTAGGCAAATCCACTTCGATTCTGTTGACCTTAAACGCGTGCCACTGACCTAGGGTTCAAAAGTCATGAAGCCGATCCCAGTCCGGAGGTGGTTCATGATCCAAAGAGCGTGGCAAGGATTGGAGCTTCTCCACCCTTATATCCACAGCCCCTAAAACCCGGTAAGTATTTAAACAACATTTGGTGATGGTTAAATGTTAAGTTGGTGGTAAAATTGCCCTGAGTGTGGAAAAGAGGGGACAATCAATCTTCATAAGGCATGGAAAAGAACAAGGTTAAGGAAAGCTTCAAAGCTGATGTTCCATCTGAGCCTTAAAGGAAAACACGTTGCAGAGCAAATGATCATCCGCTTGTCTATTTAAGTGTCAGGTTATAAAGATTTGATTCTTTAAGCTGGGGAGGCAGTAGTATGTACATAAATCACTCAAACTTCCCTGATAACAGAAAGTGACCCCTGGGGTCAAGAGCAAGGCTCAGGGTGCCCAGCTTATTTGCATCAGAGCTACTGGGTCTGACTCTGGGCAGAGCTTCATTCTCAGGGTACTGGAGTCACCTTGGTCTTTGGGCCTCAGGCCTTGGGTGGCCTCACCTGACTTCCTGCACTGCCCTCACTTGGGTCCCTGGAAAGGCTGTTGTACTTGGCATCCCTCCACCCCCAGGGTACGCAATTACTCAGAAACTCCCAGCTGCTCCCAAGCCCCACACTGAGTTTCCAAAGAAAACCTGTGAAAACAGATCTCCGGTGGCAGCTTGGGCCACATCTGGCAACTGCCCACGTCCACGGTCCACCAGCAGGCTCTTGAGTCCCGGACGCTCTCCACTCCAGATGCAAACGAAGCCTGGATGGACGCTCTCTTTGAGACACATCCAGGAAAGATCTGCCCGGGAACTGGTGGATTTGATGTTTTTCTTTTGGCTCCATCCAAACCACATGGAGCTGAATATCTGCGCTGTGGCCTGTCCCTTTATTGCAGCACAGGCTCATACCTCTGCAATGGTGCAGTAAGAGAAACTCTCCTCCTACCCACCAGGCCCAAGGGGGTCTGAATCTCTGCTTCTTCCTGTATGGGAACCTAGTGTTTATGTGTGACCCCCCGCCACCATTCCTTCCCCTTCCTCAATATCTGAACCTGTCTTGTCTTCCTGCCTTCTCCTCATCCCACTGCTGTTATACTCATTCAGGTCCCCACTTGTTGCCTGCATTATTTCAAAGGTCTCCTACTATTCCCCCTTCCAATGTTGTTTCTTATCCTTCAGAGACATGCTATTGCCAGACTTGCCTTTCCAAAGTGTATACCTTTGGTGACATAATTCCGCTGCTCAGAACCCTTCCAAGTCCAGTTTACCTGCCCCATGATGCCCTGACTCTGAGCCTAGCATTGAGATCCTGTCTGATCAATGCCCTGTGGCCGAGGGGGTCAACTAAAACTGGTGCTCCCCACCCATAGTGTACAGATGTTTCTTGGAAGTGGCTGCCCCGACTGGGACTACATTTCCCACCCCCTCTCCCCACTTCTCCATCCCCATCCTGCATCTAATTTTGCAAATGAAATGTGAGCAAAAGTGATGAACGTCACTTCAGCCAAGGTTGTTAAGAAGAGGGTGCATCTTTCCCACCCTGTCTTTCTTTTCCATAATTTAGAAACAGAGGAGTCTATGTCCATGGGGGTTGAGGAAGCACAAGATGTCTGCTCCTCCCACAAACCTCCTTCCTCCCTTCATGGATGACATGGTGGAGAAGGACAAAGTCCATAGCCTCTGAAGCTGGACTGCCAATGTTTGAACCCAGACTCTGCCATTTCCCACCAGCTGTCTTTGGGAATGCCCCTTAGCCTCTGTGCCTCAGTTTACTCATTGTGAAATGGATAATAATAACCTACCTATTAGGGTTGTTTGAGGATGAAGTGAGGCAGTATTTGCAAAGTTCTTAGAACAGTGGTGAGTCATAGTAAGCATGATCTGGGAGTTCACATCCATGACTCTGTGTTCCTTCTCACTTTTCTTTCTCTACAACTGTTCCCCGGCCCTTCTTAGACACCGAGGAGTCAGAGATGACATCAGCCCAGAGCCTGGATGGCGGATGGGTCTCCTTTTGTGTGTCACTTACCACTGATCATTTGTGAGGGGCTCCCTGAGTCCTGCTCTTGGAGGGTGATTCCGAGCCAGAAAGAGAGCCAGGATTAATGGGCTCTATGTGCCATTAATTCAGGAGAGGAAATAGTAGCATATGTGCCAGGCATTGTCCATTCCCAAAAGAACTGGGGTTTTACTAGAGACTATAACTTAGAGGAATGAACAATTAATTGTGGAATTTTAAGTATCTGTAAGTAAATGTTCAGAATTCAGATGAATCATACAACCACAATCTGGCCCCTTTTCCCCATTCAGAATCCGACAGTGGCTGGCACTCTCCTATACTGTTGGTAATGATATAAATTGGCATAATCCTTTTGGAAACCATTTGGCAATACCTATCGGGAGCCACAAACATACTCATATTCTTTGACCCAGTAATTCTACTTCTAGACTTCTTCCTAAAGAAATATTCCTAGTACGGGAAAACCTGTATGCATAAAGATGTTCATTATAGCATTATTTATAATAATACAAAACTGGAAAGAACCCACGTGTTTACCATTAAAGGGTTTTTTGAATAAATTATGATACATTTACTAGATGGAGTATTGTGAGATCATTATAATCGTTGGAGATAAAAACTATGAAATAACATAGGACATATTTATAAGACATAATGTTAAATAAAAGAACAGGATATAACAATATATGTAAAGTATGATGACAATGACCTGAAAAATACATGTAGGGAATAAAGACACTAAAGAAATTTAAATAACTATTGTACGGGATTTTTTTATGATCCAAAGTTTATGCAACAGCCTTACATTATTTTCATAACATCTAAAATTTAATTTTTCATAATGATAAATATTATTATCATAAGGCATTTAAAGGCTCCTCATTGCCCATTCTAGAGTAAAGGAAAGTACCTCATCCTAGCCCTTAGGGCCCCCAACATCGTGCCCCAGTTCTTCCTCTCTATCCCCTTTCCCACAACTTTGGGGTTTTGTGCCCCCTGTGTTAGGCTGGTCCTTGGTTGTGTCCTAGGTACGAAGGAGGCTGCAGGGTTGGTGAAGAAAACACAGACCTTGGAGATGGACAGACCTCAGTGACGCATCTTTGCCGGTTTTTAGCTGGATGACTTTGGACATGTTACCTATCCCCTCGGAGCCTCTGTTTCCACATCTGGAAAGTGAGAAATAATAATACTCATCTCTCAGGTGGCCAGAGGGATTAAATGAGACACATATGCAAGCACCTGGCACAGTCTAGGTATCTTTAATAAAGTTCACTCCCTGCCTTCGTTCAGTCCCATTTTCAACGCTGCCCTGGCCTGGAATCCTACTCTCTCTTTTTTAAGTCTTGTGATATGACATCTGGCATGTGCTTTACAACAGAGGTGCTCAGTGTGGTCTGTGGACCTGTCCTTAACAAGATTGGTGTAGAAATAGAGTAAACATTAATGTGATCTTGTCACAGATGGGGGACAGTTTAGGGCCCAGCACAGGGCTTGAGTGGTCTGCCTTAAAATGCTTGGGGGGGAAATGGAGAGTGTGCAGAAATGGTGAAGAAGATACGCAAAAAGTTGGGCAAAGTTATTGAAAATCAGTGACAGGTCCATGGGAGTTTACTACACTATCTCTTTTACTTGTGTGGATATTTGGAGATTTCCATAATAATAAATGTTAAAAATCCCTGTGCAAACTTCCTTCAAGAAGCCCCTCTAGTCCTGTCTTTTCAGGCATATTGTTCTGTGCATTTTACACTGTTCTCGCTTTAATGACAAACTTGCATGATGACTTATCTTTTTATGTATAGCCCCCACCAAGGGTATATATCCTACTTCACATTTCTAGCCCCAAACAACACTTTTTTAAGACATGGGGATGCCCAATCACTGTTTTGTAAATGATTTAGATCAGGTTTTCCAGCTTGCTGATGATAAGATACTTGTTAAAAACATAGATTCCTGTGCCCTCCCTGGAGGTTCTGATTCACTTGGTCTGGGGTGGGACACAACCTATAGATCTGCCAGGAACCCTTCCTTCCTTACAGTCTGAAAAGCAGTTTGGTCTTATAATGTCCCCTATTAAAGTATGCATGCATTTGGGAGGAGGAAGTCAATTCCAATATTTACTGAGGCTTACTGACCAACACTCTCATCTTGATTCCTTCATCCCTGGCCCAGAGCAAAGAAAGGGACCCTGGGGTGGGATTGGGGATGAGATCAAGGTAAAGGTAGCCTCTGAGAGACAAGATCCAAGAGCGAAAAGAGAACTTCACTGATTTTTCATCAACAGTGAATCTATCTATTGTACCCATGTCTGTGGGTTCTGAAAATCCCTTAAAAAATCTCCTTTCAATTATTTAAACAAATTTCAAGATAATTCATCAAAATGGAACAAATATCCACAAAGAGATCATGAATCCAAGAAACATACACTCTGGGAGGGTCTTGATTACAGCTTAGAAAGAATAATAGATACAATGGGTTCCATGCATTGAGGGTGGGGGGCTATGTGTCTGGCACTACACCAAGTGCTTTCCACACCTTGGTTCTAATACAGATGGAGAAACCAAGGCCACACAGCTTAGTAAGTGGCACAGCAGGTATCGGAACCCAAATCAGTTTATTTTTAAAGACTGTCTTTTATTACGCCATACTGCTTCTTTGTATACCCAATACACCGCCAGGGTCAGGAACAGAGTGGGTTCTCAGTAAATACTGGCTGAATGACTCAGTGACTATTCCACAGTGTTAGGTTCCTGTTTGTTCTCAACCCAGTGTTGGAGGTCAGACGATTCAAAGCAGGGTATAGATTTAGGGGAATAGTCTAGAAAAAACATTTAAAAGCAAAAGATAATGAATAAAAGGTAGAAAAAGTTAAACAAAATAAAGATTTAGAGGAAGAGTAAAATGATCGGGGTAATTAAACATGGAGAGGAAAGCATGGAAGGCAGCCCTCTAAATGGTCCTTCTGGTTTATGAAGCGAGGAGGAGCCCAGCGAGAAGAGAATGCACGGCTGGAGGAGCAAGTGGAGGCTCGGGTAATCACTGCAGGGGCCTGGGACTTACCGGGCTATCGGGCTGAGCTTTGTGGAATGGATGACCATGGGGTTTGGATGGCAACCAATGCTGACTGCTGAGAAATGTACAGGAAAGGAAAGAACTGCAAAACTCACCGACAGCTCGGTTTGCGATGCCTCATTCTCGTGCCTGCCCCGTGCATATATCATCCAGCGCTCCACCAGTCACTTCTTCCCAGCATCAGTCTTGTCTATCTCAACAACTGGAAATACCATTATCTGAATATAATTGCATTTCTGCAAAGAGACCTCAGTCTCAGTGGATAACCTGACATCATAGGCCGTGATGGATCATCTCGGACCATATGCCCTGAAAGACACACATAACATACGAAAGCCAAAGATTATGTCACATGCACTCTGGTCTCTGCATTGAAGCTCCTGTGGTCAATAGGTTGGGGTCCAAATGAAAGCATGGAAGGTAGCAGAAAACCAGTATATTCAGCCTGTGTACTGGAAGCAGTGGAGTTAGCACAGTTGTCAGCAGTGGCCAGGAATGAGTTGGCAAGGGTGGTTTAGTTCTCACCTCTTTGACTGTGCACTTAATGCGGGGTCGACCCTCTTAGCCTTTCTGTCTATTTTTGCTCTCTCCACCTCCTATTTTCTTGGAAATCAAGCAAAATTAAATCTCATCATTTTAACTAGTTTGAGTAAGTAGTTACAAGGAATATTATTTTTATTACATCTGTCATGCATGAAAAAAACAAAAGTGGGGCAGAAAGTTTTCCACCTGGGGATGACATAATCCTTTTGATTACAAAAGGTTTTAAACCTTTCTAGGGTCATCACAAAATTCCCTTGATGTCTGGTGCTTGGATTATGCATTTGGATCTCTTCTTTTATTGGAAAATGTAAAATGATGTCACATAAGGGGATTCCCAATTGATTTCCAACTATGTGGAGTTACTGATTCTCTTTCTCCGAAAGATAGCCCTTGAGTGGCAAGCTACAAACAGCCAACAACTCAAGGACAGGCAAAATATTTTTGGTTCGTCTGTTAAGACTGTTGAAGTTAAAACCTCCTCTAGGAATGTCAGATCCTCCACTTGGAACTCTCTCTGCCTCCTCTTGGTTCCCACAGTCCTCTCTACTCACAGCACTTAAAGATGGCTGAGACCTACTGAATGCAACACCGTGGCACATTCACTTATGCCTTTCCCTTCAGGCCTAGCAGAGGGCCTTGAATCTCATGGGTGCTGCATAGGTGTTTTGTGAAATCCAATCCTTATTTCAGAGAGCACCAATGTGCCCTTGAAGTAATTAAGATGCCATTAAATGGCCCAGCTCCCTGCTTCCTAAAACAGAGAATGATCTCAGTGGTATTGAGTTTGAGTTTGAGGCCAGATGTGGCTACACCATTTTTTGTGACCAACTCACATCAGCCTCCAGAGAAACCTGAACCTTGCTAATGCAGAAACGCGGGTGATCACATACTGCGGCCATAGGGAGATGTCTGTCACCGATACATATTTCAATGTTTGGAGGAGGTACCAGGTAAACAAAGATATGGTAATAGTTTCCAGATATGTGGAGACTGCTGCTGCCTCAATGATTGTCCCCATCAAGCTGGGAGATAATGAAAAGTGCCCTTTCTCTGGCTCAAATCATTTCCTCCTGTTGGTTAACTTTTTTGAATTGTGCCAAGTTATGGCCACAGTGTGTTTGTCAAGGAAGAGGCTCATTGTTAATATTGTTAATGCTTTGTCCTCAGGACAATTTTATTATGCAAATTGATCATTATGAAATACGTTTTTAAAATCATAAAGACCTATGTGGAATTCGAAATATTTCCTGTAATTGTTTCACAATAGCATATAGATTAGCAAATAGTATAGGATAGAGGATACTAACAGTGATATTTACAGAAAAAAAGTGCACATGAAATATGGTTTGGCCAGGTTTAATACACACAAAATACACTTTAATACTTTCATATGGTCTGAATAATATCCCCATATTGATTTTTTCCTCGTTTCTACCAACTCCACAGCAAATGTACGACAATGGCTCATTGATTTATTGTGAGTGTAGCAATGGGTTTATAACGGCATGAATCATGCCGATTGCTCAATTCACCACATGCCTTAATAAAAGTTTCACTTTAATAAAACTGAGCTAAGGCAAATATGCCCAGAGGCTGGCCTGACATTCCTTATACATTACCCAGCCTCAGGAAATTATTGCCATATATTTTACAGCAGCTACAGTAGGCTAGGGGATCAGGATTAAAATGTACAACTACTGTGATATTTAACAGAACTCCTGTGTTCCCAGTTAACCCTCACAGGTACAAAATGAACAGAGCAATTAGGAGACGGCGTGGTGTAGGGAACAGAACTGGGTTGGGATGCAGGCAATGGGGGATCAGTGCTGGCCCCTGTTCTCCATGAGTGTCCCCTAAGCACTCGATACAGTAGAGATGGAAATACCTATCCTGTTTCCCTTCCACAGGTGCTCTGAACATCAGAGGAGAAATAGGGAGCATAATGCTTTATAAACTAGGTGGGTGTAAGGGAGAGCGCCTGCAAAGCACATACACACCAGCCCCTCAGCACCGGGAACTCTGTCTTTGGCAAGATCTACCATGTTGTTAATAACAATGTAGTTGCATAAATAACAGATCTTACTCGATTGATAGGTGTTTAGGGGTTAAAAAAGGGAAAGCTGATCATTCTAAGAGAGCTAAGTTATTCTTTTATAAACTAAGGATTATTTTTATCCTCCCAGTAAGGCTTGAAAAACGCCCCCACCACACCTGCATTGTGTTAGAAAAAATTAACTCGGGGTTTGAGAATGTGGGCCAAAAGGAATTGCGGGCACTGCTCAAGTGACTTATCACCTGCTCATTATTGCTCTGGAAGAAATTGTGATAAGACTATCCATATGCCATTCAATGCTGATTGGTGCAATGTATGTTAGTCCAGAAGATCAAGAAGGCTCTTTGGACTTCTAATCAATCCCAATGACTTAGGTCTTCATTATAGGATGTGTGATAGAGTAAGGGGGTGGATATGGTCCTGTGGAAAGAGTCAGACAGTTTTGGGCTTGAGTCTTCCCTCTGCTGTTAACTACCAGCTGTAAGATCTTGGACCTCCATTTTCTCATCTGTAAAATGGGGGATTACATTTGTGGGGGTGACAATTATAAAGTGCCTGGGCTCACAGAAGGTATTTAAAATTGCAGTTCCCTGCACCTGGTCTCAGCTGTTTTGTGATAACTCATCCCCATCTCCCCAACTGGATTGTCTCCCCGACACATAGCCCTTTTCTATTTCCACACTGGCTCTCCTTTCACCGGCACAGCAGCCTGGAAGGGAAGGCGTTGTTCTCCCAGCCTCCGCTCACAGGGCCTTCCTCTCTGCTCCCGAGGCACCTTCATCGCATTCAGCATTCACCAAACCAGCTTGTATTTATCACAGTTCTTGCCTTTCTTCCCAGACAGAACCTTGAGGGAAGAAATTTTGTTTTGTTTTTCTGAACTTTGTTCTCGTAATGTTTAGCATTCTGTCTGGAACATAGAAGATAGTCAGTAAATATTAAATAAATGATTGAATAAATAAATGCTGAATGAATATATGAATTAATGATGTACAGCCAGGTCACATCTCAAAGAGTAAGTGCCTCAAAGAGTAAGTGCTTTCACAAAAGTGAACTTAATCAGAAGTTTTGAAAATGAGTGATGACTCAGGAGATGCTGGATGAGCCTAAACTCAATTCACAGACCCAAGTTTCTGCTTCTAAGGTAGAATAACAATAATAATGCAAGACTGATATTTACTGACTGTTTCCCATGTGCTAGGTACTGTGCTAATCACCCTGCGTACCTCATGTCATTAGTCCTTATAACAACCCTATGACAAATGTACTATTATTGTTATGTACCCGTCTTTCTGATTCCAGAACCTGTGCTCTAAATCCAATGTTGTACTGAGCAAAGGGGAGTGATCACTGACAGATGCCAATGACACTGCCATCCACAAAGGAGTTAATGTTTGAATGTGGGGCTCAGAGTCACAGTGAACGAAACTCCCTGTTACCTAGCCCTCCATCTGAGTTTCACTTCCTCTGTCCACGTTCTGAGGCTTTCCCGCTCTTCTCACTCTCACCCACAAAGGGACTCCAACAGGGGCAGCTGAAATAAAACCGACCGTCGTCAACCAGGAACTGAGCTGTCAAAAGAAATGAAAAATCCAGGGGCAACTGCAGTCTTACCATTCATTAATGGGTTTATCGGGAACTCTCTTGACATTGAGCTCTAACTACAGCATTTAAGAAAATCCCGAATTTGAAAATAAATAAGTTGGCTGACATACAGACATTTTACATATGAATTTAATAAAATAGATTTTTCTTTTTGAAATCTTTGGTAATCTCTGAAATATATCAACTGCAACCCAGGAACATTGTATCCCAAGTTGTGATTCATGAAATGAAACGGAAATGTATTATGTAATTCAATTTGGAGCGTCCAGCACAGAGCTCATTAGGGCTTTTGCCGGGGATGTGGACTGTAGTTCGGAGGCCCTGTGGTTTGGGCAAACTTCTCATGGTCCTTACCTCCCCTTCCTCTGAGAACATTTTAACCAAATATCGTCACCCTTTAAAAATAGCATTCTTGAGCATTGCCCACAAATGAGGATAATTCAGGGGAAATCTGAGGAAAGACTGTGGATTGTTTCCCCTCTCCTCCCACTTTACCATTAACCCATCTCGTGATGAGTCAGGCTCAGAACTGACTCATGGCCTTTCTATGTAGTCCTTGGATCCAGACCAGGCCTCGCCCATACATGGGGCAGGTGGACACCAGAATGTCATCTGAGGTGACTGGAGCCCAGAAAAACGAAGGAACGTCCTCGGGGTGATAACTGCTCTTGAATATCACAGCTAGAACTCACTCTGAAATCTCTGCTTTTTTTTTTTTTTTCAGTTCATCGCACAGCCTGAATTTGCAATCAAAGCATAGTCTTCCCTACATATGGTGATTTCTATGAAAATAAATGAGAAAGTGAATAAGAAAGCACTTTTAGTCCTGATTTTTATTGCCCTTTGGGTTTCTTTTAAAAAACATATATTGAGATTAGATAAAATTTGCTATTTTATCCATCTTAAAATGTACAGTTCAGTGGCTTTTAGTACATTCACAATGTTGTACACTATCACCAGTATCTAATTCCAGAACATTTTTATCACCCTGAAGGAAACCCTATACCCATTAAGCATTCACTCCCCATTCTCCTCTTCCCTAAGCCTCTGGCAACCACCAATCTGCTTTCTGTCTCTATGGATTTGCCTATACTAGACATTTCATATAAACAAATCATACACTGTGTAGTCTTTTGTGACTGGCTATTTTCACTTAGGATAATATTTTCAAAGCTTATCTGTGTTATAGTGTGTATCAGCATTTAATTCCTTTTTATGGTTGAATAATATTCCATTGTATATATACTACATTTTATCTACCCATTCGTCAGTTGATGGACTTTTAGCCTGTTTCCCATTTAGGGCTATTAATAAGGCTGCTATGAACACTCAGGTACAAGTTTTTGTTTCAATTTCTGTTTGTTTGTTTTCAATTCTCTCTAGTTTACCTAGAAGTAGAATTTCTGGGTCATATGATAATTTTATATTTAACTTTTTGAGGAACCACCAAACTGTTTCCCAGAACAGCAGCACCATTTTACATTCTCATTAGCAATGTGTATAGGTTCCAATTTCTCCACATTCTCACCAACACTTATTACTTTCTGGTTTTTTGTTTTGTTTTTTTATTGGAGCCATGCTAGTGGGTATCCAGGTATCTCATTGTGGTTTTGATTTGCATTTTCCTAATAGCTAATGATGTTGAGCATCTTTTCATTTGCTTATGGGCCATTTTTATATCTTTTTCAGAGAAATATCTATTCCAGCCATTTGACCATTTTTTTAATTGGGCTGTTTGTCTTTTTGTTATTCAGTTGTAAGAGTTATATTCTGGGTACTAGACCCTCACCAGAGGTAGGATTTGCAAATATTTTCTCCCATTCTGTGAGATGTCTTTTTACTTTCTTGACAAAAGTTTTAAATTTTAATTTATTTTTTCTTTTTGTTCCTTGTGATTTTGGTGTCATATTTAAGAAACTATCATCTAATCCAAGGTCGTGAAGATTTACAACTATATTTTCTTCTCAGAGATTAATTGCTTCAGCTCTTACATTTAGGTAGGCCTTGCATCCACTTTGAATAAATTTTTACATATGGCATGAGACAGTGGTCCACATTCATTCTTTTCCATGTGGCTATCCAGTTGTCCCAGCACTATTTGTTGAAAAGATTATACTTTCCCCACTGAATGGTTTTTTTCCACTCTTGTCGAAAATCAATTAACTGTAGATGTATGAGTTTACTACTGGACTCTCAATTCTATTCTGTTGATCTATATGTCTACTCTTGTGCCAGTACCACATTAATTACTATAGTTTGATAGTAAGTTTTGAAATTGGGAAATATGAGTCCTCCAATTTTGTTCTTCTTTTTCAAGATTGTTTTGGCTATTCAGGGTCTCTTGAAATTTCATATGAATTTTGAGATGAACTTGTTCATTTCTGCATAAAGGGTCGAGATTGCATTGAATCTGTAGGTAGATTTGGGGAATATTGCCTTCTTAACAATATCAGGTCTTTTGATCCATGAACACAGGCTGTCTTTCCATTTATTTGGGTCTTTTAAAATTTCTTTCAACAATGTTTTGTTTTTTTCAGTGCATAAGTCTTGCATCTCCTTGGTTAAATTTATTCATAAGCATTTTATTCTTTTTAGTATTATTGTAAATGGAACTGTTTTCTTAATTGCAATTTTGGATTGTTTATTGCTCATATATAGAAATACAACTGATTTTTGTATTTTGATCTTATATTCTGCAACTTTACTGAATTGTTTATTAGCTCCAGTAGTTTATTTTTGTGGATTCTTTAGGATGCTCTGTATGTAAGGTCATCCCGTCTACAAACAGAGACAATTTTACATTTGTCTTTCCAATTAGGATGCCTTTTCTTTGTTCTTACCTAATTGTCTTTGCTAGAACTTCCAGTATAATGTTGAATAGAAGTGGTGAGGGTGGACATCCTTTTCTTGTTTTTGATCTTAGCAGGGAGGCTTTTAGTCTTTCAGCATTAAGTATGATGTTGGCTGTAGGATTTTGATCAGTGCTATTTATTATGTTTACAAAGTTTTCTTGTATTCCTAGCTTATTGAGTGATTTTTATCATGGAAGAGTGTTGGATTTTGTACAATGCTTTTCCTGCATTGGTGAGTGATCATGTGGGTTCCCTCCACTCTTCTTTCTATTAATGTGGTATATTATCCTGATTGCTTTTTATATGTTGAACCACCCTTGCATTCCTGGAATAAGTACTACTTGATCATAGTGTAAAATCCTTTTAATGGATTTAGTTTGCTAGCATTTGTTAAGGACTTTTGCATCTATATTCATAAAGGATATTGGCCTGTAGTTTTCTTTTCTTGTGATGTCTTTGTCTGATTTTGGTATCAAGGGAATATTGGCCTCAAAGAATGAGTTAGGAAGTTTTTATCCTCTTTTAATTTTTAGAAGAATTTGAGAAGGATTGGTGTTAATTCTTTTTTAAACTTTTGGGAGAATTCACCAACGAAACGATCTCGTCCCGGGGTTTTCTTTTTGGAAGTTTTTCGATTACTGATGCAATCTCTTTACTTGTTATAGGTCTGTTCAGCTTTTCTATGTCTTCTTGAGTCAGTTTTGGTAATATGTGTGTTGCTAGGAATTTATCCAATTCATCTAGGTTATCTTATTTGCTGCCATACAACTGTTCATAGCATTTTCTCATAATCCTTCTTATTTCTAGATGGTTGGCAGTAATGTCTCCATTTTATTCCTGATTTTAAAAATTTGAGTTTTCTCTCTTTTTTCTTAATTTGTCAAGCTAAGGGTTTGTCAATTTTTTTTCAAAGAGCCAATTTTTGTTTTTATCAAATCTCTCTGTATTTTTTTCTGTTCTCTATATGTTTTTTCTGTTCTCTGTTTCATATATTTTCACTCTTATCTTTATAACTTCCTTCCTTCTGTTGGCATTGGGTTTAGTTTGCTCTTCTTTTTCTAGTTCTTTAAGGTATAAAGTTAAGTTACTGACTTGAGATCTTTCTCCTTTTTAAATGTAGACATTTTCAGCTATAAATTTTTCTCTGAGCACTGCATTCACTGCGTCCCATCAGTTTTGGTATGCTGTGTTTTCATTTACATTTGTATCAAAATATTTTCTAATTTCCCTTGTGATTTCTTCTTTGACCCATTGGTTGGTTAAGAATGTATTGTTTAATTTATACATATCTGTGGAATTTCCTGTTTTTTTTTTCTATTATTGATTTCCAGTATCATTCCAATGTGGTCAGAGAAGATACTTTGTATGATTTCCATCTTTTTAAGTTTATTGAGACTTGTTTTGTGACCTACCATATGGTCTATCTTGGAGAATGTTCCATGTACACTTAGCAAGGATGTGTACTCTGTCGTGGTTGGGTGGAGTGTTCTGTAGATGTCTATTAGGTCTAGTTCATTTACAATGTAGTTTAAATCCTCTGTTTTCTTGTTGATTTTCTGTCTAGTTCTATTCATTCTTGAAAGCAAGGTTTCCAACTATTGAAGTTTCCAACTATTATTGTAGAATTGTCTATTTTTCTTTTTTAATTCTGTGAATGTATGCTTCATATATTTTGGGGCTCTGTAGTTAGGTATGTATGTGTTTATAATTTTTATATCTTCTTGATGGATTGACCCCTTTTTCATTATATAATGTCCTTCTTTGTATCTTATAACAATTTTTTGGCTTAAAGTCTATTTTGTCTGGTATTCATATAGCCACTCAAGCTCTTTTAGTTATTGTTTGCATGGAATATCTTTTTCTTCCCTTTCACTTTCAAATTATTTGTGTTTTGGATTTAAAGTGAGCTTCTCGTAGATACATACAGTTGGACAATGTTTTTAAAGTCCATCCTACCAAGCTCTGCCTTTTAATTAGAGGAATTGAGTCATTTACTTTTAATGTAATTATTATAAAGGTAGGACTTCAGCCCTTTTGCTATTTTTTGTATGTCATTTATCTTTTTTATTCCTTAATTCCTCCTTTACTACTTTTTTTTTGTTTTAAATTGGTGTTTACTAACATACCTTTTTGATTCCCTCTTCACTTATTTTACTATCTATTTCTTAGTTATTGTCTTAGTGGTTTCCATGGGTATTACAAGTAATATCTTTTTTCTGTGTGTGAGGAAAATTGGCCCTGAGCTAACATCCATTGCCAATCTTCCTCTCTTTTTTGCTGAGGAAGATCAGCCCTGAGCTAATATCTGTGCCCATCTTCCTCTATATTGTATAAGAGATGCTGCTGCAGCATGGCTTGATGAGTGGTGTGTAGGTCCATGCCCAGGATCTAAACCTGTGAGCCCTGGGCCACTGAAGTGGAGTGCATGAACTTAACCACTACACCACTAGGCCAGCCCCACAATTAGTATCTTAATTTATAACAATCTAGTTCAAACAAGTACCAACATAGTTTCAATAGTATATAAGAACCTTGGTCCTATGTTATTTGGTTCCTCCTATTTAATTACATTTTATACATTGCATACACCAACACAGATTTATGATTATTGTTTTATGCAATTGTGTTTTAAATCACACAGGAAAAAAGAGGAGTTACAAACCAAAAATACATTAATACTAACTTTTATATTTTCCTATGTAGTTACCTTTACTTGTATTCTTTATTTCTCCATGGGGATTTAAGTTACTGTTTATTGTCCTTTCACTTCAACTGAAAGACTCCCTTCAGCATTTCCTGTCGAGCACGTCTACTAGTAATGAACCTCTCAATTTTCATTTGTCTGGGAGTGTCTTAATTTCTCCTTCATTGTTTAAACAGTTTTATTGAGATACAGTTCACATACCATACAGTTTGCACATTTAAAGTGTGCAATTAGTTTTTAATATATTCATATATATATATATATATATATATATATATATATATATGCAACCATCACCAAAATCAATTTTAGAACATTTTAATCACCTCAAAAAACAGCCCATACCATTTAATTATCACTCCTCTCTGGTTTCTTTTAAGTAATTAATGAAAACATTTACTTTGGCTTATAATTATTGTCCGATAGTGTGGGAAACTTAAGCTATGATTTCATTTCTGAAAGAGCTTATACTTTATCTTAGGAGAGAAAACCTAACAAATATGTAACAGCCTGCTTCTGTCACTTTTAGGCTTTAGGACTGTGGCAGATTGTATTTTCCAAAAATGGCCACAATAATCTCTTGAGAAAGAGGTGGATATCATGAAACTGGTATTTGGGTAGCATGGTCTGGTTATGTACGTCAGATGGATGGAAGGACCAAGACTGGAAGCAAGTAGAGTGCTTGCACAGTGACTTCCTGGCAGATAGAAGATATTTAGTGGATATTTACTGAAAGAAGGAATGACTGAATCAATCAATTAATTGTGGATGTCCCATCTAAAAGGTAGTAAGAACCTATCTAGAATGGTGGCTTTAGACAATGCAGGCAGGAGAGATTACTAAACATCTAGAGGAAACAAGTAGCTGTACCTGATGAAAGAGCAAAGATGAAGAAGATGGTCTGGTTTTCATTCCAGGAAACAGAAGAATGGAGGAAAGTGCAATGGGAAAACATAGAGTACTTGAAAAGGCAAGTCTGTGGCTTTGGGGTCAGCCTTATTCTCACGATCATTACAAGCTAGCCCTGTTAAATTCAAAAAGTTTTAAAGTTGAAAATGAGAGAAACAAAAGGAAGGTTGTTGTCCTGCCCCTAAGGAAACATGCAATGCTTAGGTGAGCACCTCTGATCTTAATTCTTTGCAAAGACAGCATGATCCCAGCGGGGATTAAAATGTATAGACGTTATAATAGAAGAGTAAGAATAGTGCTCTCAGTATTATGCTAAATGAAATAAGTCAGACAGAGAAAGACAAATACTGTATGATTTCACTTATATGTGGAAGATAAAACAAAAACAAAAACAAAACAATAACAAACAAACACATAGATACAAAGAACAGATTGGTGGCTACCAGAGGGGAAGGGGGTGGGGAGAGGGCAAAAGGGGTAAAGGGAGGCATTTGTATAGTGATGGATGGAAACTAAACTTTTGTTGGTGAACACGATGTCGTGTATACAGAGGTTGAAATATAATGATGTACACCTGAAATTTATATCATGTTATGCACCATTGTTACCTCAATATAACATAATCATTTGAGAATGGGAAAAAATAGTGCTCTCTACTTAAGTTCTGTGCATAAAACTTGTTGATTAATTAATTGATTCAATCATTCATTCATTCAGTAAATATTTATTGAATATCTGCTATGTGCCAGGCAGGCACTATGCAAGACACTGCAGATATAGTAATAGCAAGTCATAGTTCCTTTCCTCAATGAGAGGCAGGTAAGAAAACACAGTGTCTTAATGTAATATGATAAGTACTTCTCTGGGGCTCAGTTCGGGATTTATAGGAACACAGAGGAGAGGTCAATGGCTGATCCCAGAGATCAGAGACCCTGTCCTTCCAGCTGAGAGCTAATGGGTGATTGAAAGTGTGTGAGGCTGATGAGGTTGGGGTGGGTGGGGATGGGGAGCATTCTAGACAGATCAACAGCATGTGCAGTGATCCAGGAATTGAGGGTTTTAGGAAACTATTGGTTGTTCAGTATGGTTAGAACTGACAAATCACAGTTGGGTTGGAGAATGGGCATTTGAGTCTGGGGGGGGGGGTGGTGAACAGAAACTGGATCATATAGGACCTATTAGCTCTGATGAAGATAGTTGAACTTTATCAGTGGGGAGGACTGAGCCAGTTAATAGCCTCATCTTACAAATGAGTGTACACACACACACACACACACACACACACACACAGGTATACAGATTCAGGGAAGTTGTTTTACCCATTATAAAACCACAGTTTGATAATCCCTTGAGCACACAAAACTTATTATGTATATCAAGTTTAAATTGTGTGTTTGGCTCTGCCTGCCCTCTGGGAGGAGAGGGTAACGGGAGATTATTTACACGTGTACTTCAGGCGCTGGTTGAGGAAACATGGAATCAGGATCTCCTTCAGAAGGAGAGTAAATATTCTAGATTGTGGAGGTGACTTTCTTGACGTAGAGGGCAGTTCTTAGAAGAGAAGGTGAAATGTGCTAGTCTAGGGCCAACCCACTGGCTTAAAGTGAGGAAAACCCAATTTTTGAAATTGCCATTTCCCACAGCAAGTTCCCGCAGAGCAGGTTTGTGATGCTTCTGGTGGAGGCAAATGACATCTGTAACACGCAGGGTTTCTGTCTCATCTAGGAAGCAGCAGGGACCAAGGGGGCAAAAAGAAGATAGGGATGAACAGAAAATAGGGATTTTCTCCTTACTTTACTGAGGACCAAAAAAGGCAAAACTCTTACAGTGATTTCCCCCAAATGCTTAAGATAGAAAGAAGACTAGGTTTACCTTGTAGAGACCTTTATCAGTTCTCTAGTGGGAGGTGGACTGAGTTTCATTGGACAGAGGAGAGGATTTATGCTGACTGGAGGCAGAGGTCATTGGGTAACCAGCTGAGGGGCCAAGAGAAGATGATTTTCTGGGGTATATGGGACCATTTGCTGGAAAGCAAAGCCTCTGGTGGTGGAAAAAGAGTTTCGTATTAATGGGTTTGTTGGAAAGAAAGAGGATCCAGACAGGAAAGACTGCCCTCCCACTCAGGCTGGCCTTTAACCAGGGTTTGTTTCTTGGGGTGGAATCCTGATGAGCCAAGTGGGAAGCTGTTTACCCTTTCCTTCTTCCCTAGACGTGACCCGGTAAGGTGTTTGCTGGAGAAAAGAAGAGAATAGAAGATATTGCAGGGACTTAGGCTTGAGCTAAATTGGAATCTAAACAGCCTGTGAAACTGGGTGGCTCTGAGGGAAGCTCTCCACTTCAGATATCAACTTGCACTTACCTTACCCCAAAGAGATGCCCCTAATATAGCAATGACAAGCACTATTAGGAATGCTTTGCGTCCTTGAAACAGTCCAGCTGCATTGGAACTGCTCTAGAATTAAGATTTTTGATAAGGTGGTCATGTGGTTATGAACAAAGATGGTTAATTTTGCATGTGAACTTGGAAGAAACTGCTAGGCTTTGTGCTGAATCTAAAGATTCTAAGGTCAATTTTCTATGAGGTTTGTCCAAGTCCCAGACTTCTATTTCTGCCTTTTAAAAGTGTGTATATAAGAAGAGTGACAGAGCATTATAATGAAGTAAGCCAAAACGAAGCACACACATGTACACACATGCACATACCACTGGGCAGTGGAGCGGAAGCCCAGACAAGAAAGCAAGCAAGAAGGGGGCTTGTTTCCCCAAAGAGCAACATGCAGATGCATGCCCCCAGAAGGTCAGCTTCCACATCTAAAGAGAGAGAGCACTAACCCTGCCTTGCCCTACCCTTCGGGCATGATGGGAAGAATGAATGAGAAGAGCGATATCTATGTATTTTGGAAGTAGAGGTTTTGTAAAATAAAATGTTCTATAATTATCTGATTAAAAAAGAATCCCATCCAAGGACATTTTCTATAGACCTTAGCTGTCCTCCAGGTAGGAAAGGAAAACAACTGCAGCAAAAACAACAGAACAGATCAGACAACCCGAGTCCCCATGTTAGGTTTATGCTCTGTTGTTTTCGCTGTGCACTTCTGCTGTTGCTGAGATTCTAGCTTCTGCTAGTAGCCTTAGTTCGCCTTCCCCTCTCATGCAGCCTTTTCTGACTCTCCTGGTCCACTCTTCCTCTCCCTTGCCTGTATTCAGCACTGATAGCCCGAAATGTCGGTACGTGGGACCTGCTGCCTGTGGCTGGCTCTGGGTGTACCCAGCTCCCCAAGCGATTCCAAACAACTGGCAAGTGCACTGGATCTTATGTCTGCCTCAGATTCCAGCATGCAGCTGAGAGTAAGTATTTTCTGATCAATTGCTTGATAAATAAAAATATTTTTAAAAAGGAAAATGCAAAAATTCAGCTCAAAAAGAAAACAGTGGCATGACCTTTTTTAGTGTTCCAAAATGGAAACTTACTGACCAAGAACTATTAACTTATCTCGCAAACACACCGAAGTAGAAACATACCAGATTTAGGTTTCATAGTTTGCATTTCTTTAGCAGGAGTTGTCGTTTTTACTACGAGCTCTGTGTAGACTAAACCAACACTAAATCACACAACAGTGAAAAATTGCAGAAAATTGATAACCTCTGTTTATCTTAGCAACACAAAGATACCTATTTGACAGATCTTTTTTTATCTCAATAAATTCTATTTTTAAATGGTGCATTAAAAAAAAAGAAAGAAAACAGTGTTGTGGGGTAATGGAAAGAGGACTGGATTTGGCTTTTAAGTCTCAGGTGTGAGAATAATACACTACCCCTAGCGAACTTCTCTGAGCCTTAGTTTTCTCGATTACAGTATTAATATGGTAATAAAATATGCCCACACAACCTCTCAGGGTTTTGAAGGACTCCAGCAACATAATGCATGCAGCCATTGCATGTAGCATGATTTACAAATTCTAAAGTGCTTCACCATATTAGTTAATATTATTACAAAAATGAAACAAAGCTCTCCATGCCTTCTGTGGAAAGGGGATTTGGCATTCACCATGATTGTTGTATAATTTCAGATAAGCAGACCCAGTTAGATCAGAGTCGACACTCTGGAATTTTGAGAAATGAATGATCTAATTTCATTTTTGTTTTTATAAAATCGTCAGACAAATTGTTTTGTGGTATGCGTGTTTTTTTCTTCTTTCTCTTAACATCTGGTTTTCCTGATTCGATCAGAACTAGACATACCAAAAGAGTGTAAAAAATATTTTTGGGATATATTTGCAGACACTAGTCATTTGGATCTTTTCGTGCATTTTATGGGTTCTTATCTCAGCCCAGCCTAGACACATGAGTCTTTAAATATTTCTTATGTACAAGATAATGTAGTTATCAGGTGAACCTATTTTTATACTCAACTTAGTTAAGAAATTTGTTGAGACTGTACCAGCCCAAACTCCTTTACAGTAGAAAGATGGCGGCCAAAGTTGTTCAGGTAATTCCCTATCACAGTGTGGTAGGGAGAAAACCTTACCGAGGAGGTGGCTTATCATGTGGCATGCCAAGTGAGAAGCCACAAGTCCTGCCCTTATTGGTGCAATTAGAGCTTGTGCTCTCTCAAGGCTGACTTCTGACCCACATGACCAGGTCTTTCCCTCACTTCTTTGCAAGCATGAACACTCCAAGGCTCGGGTGCCATCATCCTGGCTGTTGAAGCAGATGTGTAGCTGACAGCTTCCTGAGTTGCTCTCAAGTCCCTCTTCCTTCCCTCCAAGCCAAGGCTACCATGACCTCCCTAAGCTTAGGCATGAGCAGCCAGGTCAGCCAGGGTTCTGTCTCCCTCTGTGGCTAAACTCCATGGACTCAGCTGGACTTTTAAGATGAGTTTGCAGAAGAAAGTTAGGTTATTAACCACCTAGCGAGTGTACTCCAAGGCCTAAATGGGCAGAGTGTGGAATTAATGTGCACAGATCAAACCACTGCTCCGTCCACCAGGAACAGTCTCAGTTTATAAACAATAAAGTAGTCGGTTGGTTCTCAGTATTCAAACACTAGATGTTACATGAATGAATGAGTGGACAATGGCCCACCGGTTTTTTCACATACTGACCCTTTGGATGTCAGTTTTCATTCATTCAGTAACACAGTAGAAAAATGTTGATTGAATATCTGTGGCTCTGGCCGTATCAGGGTTCTGGGGACACAATGGTGACAAGACCAGCAATGAATGGTTCCTGTACCTATGGAACTTATTATCTAGAAGAGAAGAGAGACTTGAATCAAAAGGACACATATTCAAATATGAAACCACCAGTGTGATAGGTGCTAGGAAGGAAAGATACTGAGTGCCGTTATGACATAAAAATGAGGGGCTCAATGCAGTCCAAGTGTCAGGAAAGCTTCCCTAAGGAAGTGACATTTGAGGTGAGATTTGAAGAGTGAGTATGGGTCAGCTCAGAAGAGAATTTCAAGAAGAAGTGGTTGTTCCAGCAAAGACTCTGTTACAGGAGGAAGTAGGTGTTCTGAAGCATTGAGAGAAATTGTGCAGTGGAGTTAGAACAAGAAGCAGCATGATACCTGCTGATGTCGAGAAGGCAGGCAGAGACCAGGCCATTAAAATCTTTGTGGCCCGGATAGCCTAAGAACAATGGGAAAACATGAAAGGATTTGAAAAGTTTGATATGAGGGATAGTTTGGGGTGGCAAGAGTGAATGTGTGCTACCTGTTAGGAGGCTATGACAGTAGTCAAGACGAAACAAGATGGTTACTGAGAAAGACTAAGGCAGTGGCAGAAAAAAATGAAGATAAGTGGACAGAATGGAGCACTTGGTAAGAACAGACACAACTTGGTGCTAGGTTAGATATTTATGTGATGGTGGGTTGCATCAACAATGACTTCTGGGTTTTTGGCTTGTACTGTTGGATAGGCGAGGGTGCCATTTCCTGAGCTGAGGAGCCCTGGAAGAGCATCAGATGTGAGAAAAGATCGTAGGTTCTTTGCACATGTTAATACTGAGGTGCCCTTGTGCCATCTGTGTACAGACATAGAGTAGGCATTTGGATACAGGAGACTAAAGCTCAGAGGAGAGTTCATAGCTGACCATGTAAACTTGACAGTCATTGCTACTTAGGTGGCATGCACATCCATGGAGCCACGGACGTGAACGAAATTCAGTGACGTGAAGGGGATAGTCCTGCTGCTAGTCTTGCTCCACCTCTCCTACCAGGTTCTTGGTTCTCAGTCACTGAGAGCTGCCTCCTCTCAGGCCATTGAGGATGTTTTTCAAAATGGAGGGAGTAGAGTGACTTTTCCTGGAGCATAACTTGTTTCCTTTACTCTCGGCTTTTTACAAAGCTCACACCTTTTTCTCCAAGGTTCCCTACTGCTTGAGACTTTAAATAGTCTGATTTTGCTTCTAATTTTCTCATAATTTCACCACCCACAATCAACTGGATAGCTATGCTTTTTCTTCTTCCAGCAAGGTTTACTAGCAGTTGAACACCTACTCTTTATTTTCCCACCTGCCTTGGCATATGATTCTGATTCCTAAAATGAGTCTACTGGTTACAGTACTATGTGGTGCTGGCACTCCAACTCCACAGGTGCCCAAATATTCTGTTCCTTTGAGAGGGCACTATCAGAGGTCTCAGTCTTTCCACTGGAATTCTATGGCTGGATTTTCATGGACTTTTACTTCCTTGGTTTGCTTTGTGTTGATGGGGAACACGCTTTAAAAACACTTTCCTTATCATTCCTCAGGTGGTCTTCCTGACTTTTCTACATGTCTTGAGGAAAAGGCAGAGTTTTGAAGGGGCCAAAATGTGGATTTTGGAACGGTGAAGGTTTCTGCTTGTGGCTGATAGTTAGGCTTACCCAAGGCTAAGATTTTAGCATCTGTTTTCATTACCTATCATCTATTAGTCCTAGTTTGGAAAAAGATATATTTTGATTTGAATTTAATTACCAACCGATATAGAGTGAGTGTCTAGTATAATCTGCTGGGCTCATGCCCTGGGGATACCAAAATAAGAAAGAAAGACATAATCCATGCCTTCAAGATGCATATTTGTAGAGTAGGGAAGACAGAAGGGAAATGTCCAACTCTAAGGTGATATGATGACAAAGGTAAGGGAGCAACTAATGTGAATAGAAAGAAGTATTCCACCGGTGATTTTAAGAGCTTGTGTTTTAAGGAACTGGGCCTGCTTAGCCTGGACAAAGCTGACATATTAATAGTTTACTTCACAAGAAAAGATGGTGGTCTCCACAGACAAATTATGAAAACAGAATATAGCCAGAAAGTAGACTGTGGACCTAAATACTCAGAAGCTCCTCTATCAGATTTGTAATAAAAATTAATGTTAATGGAATAAAGAATTCCAGTGGAATGGTGGATGCACAGAACCTACCAGTGTTAGCAAAATGGCAAAATTTGCAAAGCCTTAAAGTTGGGCTTCAAGAGCTTAGATGTCTAATGATGTCCAAAGAAAATATGAGGCTTCCACAGCCACCAGAAGGACATACAACAATTAATTTTAGTGGATCTCAAACTTGTCTTAAATCAACAACCTTCTACTCATATTAATGTCTTGATTAAATACCACAGTGAAAAATACTCATGCATTAAGTAGAAATCTAGCTGGGAAACATGACCTAGACATTTGTAAGAAGATATTTAATGTCTGTACACCAATTATGTTTTCAGGTAACAGGAGGAAAAACGCAGTACAATTTTTTCCCTCTTGTTAAGGCACCGTCGTTTCAACATAAACCTGGAGCCCTTGAAATAGAATTCAGGTTTATGAGATGAAAGCATGGCAAGAAATATCAGATGGCTGTGGAAGCATGTGTTTCTGAAAAGTAAAAATCTCAAGAAGGAAAAACAGAAATACCATTCTCTATCCATCTTGCTTAGCGAAAGAGCTCAATTTTAATTTTCTAAAGTAGCAGGTACAATGAATATTGCCACAAATTGTGTTAATTTTTGAAGCACTGTGGGTGCTGACTACTAGTAGTGGCAAATATATATTCAGGATTTTTTTTGATACCTGTCTTTATAATAAAGAAAAGGTCTTGGGGGGGGGGTCAATGAATTTCTCTTAAAAAGCCAGTCCTGTGGGTTACATGTAACAGACACCATAAATATTTGGTTGCAATCTTTGTTTCACAAACCATGCATTTAAGTTTAAGTGAAATCAGGAAAAAATGAAATAGATGTAAGGATGTGTTATTCTGAGATTAAAGTTAGTCTAAAAATGTAAATAAAAATGGAACATGAAAAAAGAAATAATGTACTTCAAGTTCTGAAGGGACATGGAGGAGGGAGGTAACAAATAGAAATTCTGTATTATCCCAGAGGACATAACTAGGGCTTAGAATTTATAGGCAGGTAAAACTTGGCACTCTAGAAGGGAGGAACTTCCCAAGAACTTGACATATCCAATATGGAGATGAACTGCTTCGGGACAGTGAACTCAATGACAACAGTATTTAGGCAGATATTGGATTAGTGCCTGTCAAGGATGCCATAGAAGGAACTGATTTGTCTGAAAGACTGGGCTAGATGAGTGACTTTCAATTTATTTTTAAGGAGTGGACCTTTTTTTTCAAATCTTCTGTTACCTAAAAGCACGAAATTAGAAAAAAATATATATATAACAGATAAAAGGAGGGCTGCTTTGGTGAGCCCCACCCTGTCGATCTCCTCAACTCTCACATGACTGCCCCTTGGCACCTCCTTAGAATTCCAATGGCTTGAACAACACCCTCTTCACTATGTAATATCTAAGGATTTATGATTCCCTTTGCTTCTAGGATTCCATGATTATTTTGTATAAGAATTGTTCTTGTTTGAATAGTTCATTAGCTATGTTTTTTTTCTTTTTGCTCTAATTCGTAAAACACATGGAATTCCACAAATTAGGCTCAGAAACTTTTAGCCCAGAGTTTAGACCCATCTACACACACATTTTGACCAGTCAAGATACAAAAGTGATGATTTTTTTTTCCTAAGGGAAGACTTTCTGAGATCTGGTAATATATGTTTTAGATTCAAACTACTTGAAATCCGATTGTATGACAATGAGGAAGTACAGCATTAAGTAACCGGCTCCAATAACTTTGATCAGCTTGTATTTAGTGTGTTATGGAATTATGTGTCTCTTTCAACTCTGTCTGGCCATAGAGGATCTTTTGAAGCTCACGTGTAGGCAGTTAATCTTGACTAGGTTCATTGATTTATAACAGGGAGAAAAATGCTCTTGTGAATCTAAATAACTTAAACTTGAAAAAGTTTCAGTCAAGTGATTTTGTCCATAAGCCACTAATAAAATTAAAGAGATGTCAAACAGAGAACAGATGTCTTGCAGGGGTCACTGCTGTGCAGGTGCAAAAACTTGAGTTAACCAGTTAATCAGCTTGGGAGACTCAACATGCTAACTAATCTATAAAAGATGGATTCATGAAGCAGATAATGCTTTATTAATCAGCATGGGCAAAAAGATGGCAGGTCTGATTTGAAAAGTGAGACTTACTTTTTGATCAGTCTCTCTAGTGTATACGTATTCTTAGTAGGCCAAATTACAGTCAGCTCATGGGAGAGAGAGACATCATGAATATGTTCATTGCTGCCTTAGTTATGTAGCGAGGAGCTGAAGGCATTCTGGTTGTGCATCACTTGGAGAATATATGGATAAAATGTGGTGAATGTGTTCACCTTGAAGTATCATGAGTAATCTGTGACAAGCAGATACCAGCTGCAACATGGGTGTGTTGTAAAGATATAGGGTTAATTTTAAAAAGGAAAAATGAGATATATAACACAGTACCATTTACCTAAATTATAAATAATACATCAATACAAAACAAGAAGACCCATATTTTGTCAGAGCACGTGCAAATACATGGTTGCCTATGGGGGGAGTGCAGGAGGAGGAGGAGCTGAAGAACAGAAGAAAAGGGAATAAAGACAGCAGTCAAACCATTGGTTTGCTCAACTCTCCACTGCTCTCCATTGCCATCACTGTCACCCAAGCCCATGCCACTGTCACCTTTTTGCTGTGATAGCCTCTTAATGGTTCTCTTGCTACCACACTAATCTGAAATTTTAGCCAGAATACTTTAAAATATAAATTATATCATGTCACTTCTCTGCTTGTAAACCTTCAATCACTTCCCCTTATAAATAGAAAAGAGTTCCATCCTTTATCGTGGCCTACAAGAACCTGCAAAATCTCATGCCCATCTCACGCCACTTCCTCCCTTGGCCTCCTCTGTTCTGTTCCTAAGAGGCAACAAATTCTTTCCCCACACTTTTCTTTGACAAATGTTAGTGTGACTTGTCCATTCTTGTCTTTCATGCTCAAATACCACGTGTCCAGAGCAATCTCCCCTGACCACTCTATCCCTCGTTACTCTGTCTAAAGGGTCAGAAGTGAAGTGTTCCGTGTGAGAGTGTTTTGTGTGAGTAGTGAAGGAGCCACACAGGTGAAAGACTGACAGGAGGAGGAAAGAACTGGGTTTTTCCCTAGACAGAAGGAGAACTGCAGGTTTTACCTACACAGACACATCTGTGTAATCGCCCCTCAAAACAAGTTATAGAAGATATTCTTCACCACCGAAAGTTCCCTCAAGCGCCTTTCCAACCAATCCCCTCCCTCAATATCTGCCAGCAGAGGCAACCACGTTTTGACTTCTTTTACCAACCTTTTGTGCTTCCCCAAACCTCATCAGATGTCCCATTGGGAAAAATGATGGTAAATTTGGAGTTTGACTAGATTTCAATCCTTCAACACAGTCTGTGTGACTATCAAAACTCTATAGGTTTGTCTTTCCTATAGTAAATTACCTCTACCTCTTCTAGCACCCATGACTAGCAAATGCCACTAGCATAGGAAATAGCCAGCATTTCTCAGCTAGCCTGAGAAAGGACATTTTCTTCTCTGGAAATTTAGACATATTAGCCATTTTTTGTTCTATAGTTATCTGACATCTTCAAAAACGTTATTTTAAAATATTTTTCTATTTTTTCCTAATTGTTGCAGCAAAAATGTTGGGCTACTACGTCCTGTCATATACTACTTGAAAGCGGAAGCCTATTTTCATTGTAAAAACTATTTTTAAAAGATTTGACAACAAGTACTTATTGGATACCTGTTTTATTCTTAACATTGTGCTGAAGGAGTTAGAAAAAGAATCTAAGCAATGATTTTTAACCAAGGTGGCTGACATTCATTTGAAAAGAAAAAACATACCCAAGTGAAACCATCAGAGAGCATGGCAGTGATGTCAGGTATAATGGGAACATATACAACCTTGGTTACGTCATTTCGTCTTCTAGATCTCAGTTTCCTCAGTTGCAAATGAGACAGTTGATTTCCATTAGTGATTATCAAACATTTGTGTTAAATACACTGAGCCAGATAATGGGGCTGGCCAGCTGAGTAGCTGCCCAGGATATCCATCTATATGAGGTGTTGAAATTGCAATGGAAATAAAATAAGATGGAGAAAACGGAATTTATCAGAGCTCCTCTCAGGAAGAGTACCATATGTGATCTTGGAGTAAGCCATTCGGGATGTGGGGTGAGATTCCCAAGGAGCGTGCTTAAGAAACAACAGATGGAAGCTAAACCCTTCTAAGGAGAGGGAATCTGGTTTACCACAGAGTTTTGTTCCGTTAAACTGCAAGCTTGGGCCCCAACCAAGATGCCTGGGACAACAGAAGAGAGGCTGACCCTCACCCCTAGCAGTCCTATTTTTCTGCCCCCTTCATGCGGTGTTCAGTATTTCTACATCAACGAACAAATATTTTAAAAATATATTCTGAATGGGACTATAAGTATGATCACTGCATGCTGTAGCCTAGTTCTGTAGCAAATAACTCCTTTAAAAATGAAATTTTACATAGAACCCCAGTATAAAAAATGGATAAAAGAAAAGCCACATTGTTTAAACTTGATGTAAGAACATGGGACTTTGTTAACTCAGCTTCCTTTTAAACGTGTGGAGAAAATTTTGTCAAATCCTAGTCTTCAATAGAATGCTGTTTTAAAACTACTTACCTAGATGATTTCCACTCTTTATTTTTAGCATTTGTCTCTTGTGATTCTATGATAATGCATAGATATCTAGAGAATCCAATTGTAATACTTTATTTCTTAAATTCTAATATGTCATTCATCAATATTAATATAATTAACTGGTTTAATAACAGATATTTTGAGAAAAATGAAACATTTTCATGTTAAATGTACAATTTTCCCTTATATTTTCTCTGTCTTTTCTTAAACTTATGTTCCGAAAGTTTTCCTGAACTCCTTCTTTCAACCCTTGTATTAAATATGTTTTTATTTTCATGAAGTCTTTTTTGTTCTTTGATTACATCTTCTTAAAAAAATAGTAATCATTTTTTTGTTTTATGGATGCTCTCTCTTCTTAAACTTCTCTGAGGCTATTAATTAGAATTCTTTTTTCTTTTTTTTTTTTTTGTGAGGAAGACCAGCCCTGAGCCAACATCCGTTGTCAATCCTCCTCTTTTTGCTGAGGAAGACTGACCCTGGGCTAACATCCGTGCCCATCTTCCTCTACTTTATATTGGACGCCACCACAGTATGGCTTGACAAGTGGTGCATTGGTCTGCGCTCAGGATTTGAAACTGCAAACCCTGGGCCACCGAAGTGGAGTGTGCAAACTTAACCACTTTGCCGCCGGGCTGGGCCCCCAATTAGAATTCTTTTGACATTCATTCCTCTTTTCTAGATTTCCTTCTGTTTGTTTCTCTGTTTTTGTTTCCATTCTATTCCTTCTCTTTTGAATAACTGGTTCTCTGCAAGCTCCCCAGAAGACTTGACTGAAATTTATATTTAAGAAGAAATAACTAGGTTGATTAATAAAAGCAGATCTGTGATTTCCTCTATTGCCACAGGGCCCCCTCCAGAAGGAGGTGGCAATTCAGTTTCTGGGCATGTTGACCGTCAGGCTTCCTACCTCCACCTCTGCCGAGCTGAAATGAAGAGAGCCAGCTTTGGGGTACCAACTCTCACGTGGGGGCACAAACTGCTCCAGGCAGACTGCTTGCTTCCTTTAGTAGTATATCTCAGGTCTTCCTCCAGGAGGAAGACATTGCTGCTGCACAGGCAGGGGGATAGGGAGCGGGGGTTGTATCAGGCTGACCCAGCAGAATTGCACAGGTGGCTTTTCATTCACCACCTCAACTTTTGTCTCCTCTCCCATTCTCCCCATCTTTGCTCAGTCTAGAAAACTCTGCAGTGAAGCGTTAGTCATGTGGCAGCCTTCCTCCTATATATGCTCTGAGCTGTGGCCTCTTACATCCTAGTTTATTGGGCAGCATGATCCTATTGTCTAAGATTTTTAGTAATTATTACTCCCATTCTCTGTGCTTTTTATGAATTTCCCCTTTTGTATTTTACTGCAGTGGCATACTAAAGATGGGGCAGTTGGAAAGCTCCATTCAGGGTGTGGGCAGTAGGGGGTACATTGCTGGTAGGGAATTTATAAACAATAATAAAACCAACTGAAAGAAAGTCTGTTTTTTATTATCACCAAGATCAGTGATAAAATGCTCTCCTACCTCCAAAAAAGTATCATTTAAAAAAATCTAAGTTCTAAACAATTGCTTTTGTTATTGTAGAGTTTTAATAATATACATGTATGTTTCAAATAAGCACATTTTTTACTACTTATTCTCTAACAAACGTTGGGTTCTACAGAGGAGTTTATTTGGAAATCTCCCGATTATACAGTTGACCCCAACACAAATGGACTCAGCTACACATGTTTGTGTCAAGAGTAAGTTCATGAAGTTTCAGAATCATTCAGACTTGCCTTTGGCACCATTCGTGTCTCTAATCCCTGTGGTACTACACATTCCCACACTTATACAGTCGATTGGAAATAAGCATTGACAGTGCCATGTTGTAAAGATAAAGAAACAGAACTTGAGTTACTTCAATTGTCTAATTCTATGTGACTATTCCACGTTTTGTGTTTAAATTTAAAACAGTGATATACAGAGCAAACTGGGGTGTAATATTTTTTATGGTGAGTTCTAACTGTAGTTCATAGTGCATAACATCTTTTATTAAATTAGAATAATATCTTTCAGTGGATATTTCTTGTTTATAAATTAATTCTTTGTTTTAAACTATGGAACAAACCAAGGAAATCATGACTATTACTGCAAGTAATTTTGTCATAAAGGAGAAGGGAATATTAAAAGATGATCCATTCCAGGTGTCAGATACACTGTGCGTGCCACTGCTTTGTGTCATATCAGAGGGCTGGGGGAAGAGGGAAGTAAATGCATGTGCTCAATCTGCCATTTTGAACCAGAAGTATAGGTACCAAGGAAACGGAGTATTTAAGAGGTTAAATAAATTTTCAAAAGTAATGTAAGCCAGTAGTGGAACTTCTATCCCACTCCCATTACTTTTAGCCAAACTTGTCTTTGCACTTTATGTGAATACTTAGCCTACGAAGGATATGCACACAATTCCGGCTCTACCAGCCCCTCTGGGCTGAGCACACGTCTCGTTCCCTCTGTTACAACTTCTCGGACTGCTTTAGCCCAGATTCCTCTCAGCTCTCACGTATCTTGTTCTTCATCTAGCACTTTTCATATTATACCCATGTTTTGCTTCTAGTAGGACTACAAGCTCTTTAAGAGTAGGGACCATATCTTATGGATCACTACATCCTTTGCAGCACAGAGCCTATTTGCTTTAGGTTCCCAGGGGTGGTTGCTGATGGATATGGTCGTGGTAAGATTGCTAAGAAGGGCTAAGTGGTAATCTACTTTGAAGGTGGATTTTTTTTTTTTGGTGAGGAAGATTAGCCCTGAGCTAACATCCATTGCCAATCCTCCTCTTTTTGCTGAGGAAGATTGGCCCTGGGCTAACATCTGTGCCCATCTTTCTCTACTTTATATGTGGGACGCCTGCCACAGCATGGCTTGGTAAGCGGTGCATACGTCCGTGCCCAGGATCTGAACCTGCGAACCCCAGGCTGCCGAAGTGGAGTGTGAGAACTCAACCTCTACACCACTAGGCCGGGCCCTGAAGGTGGATTTTTTAAAAAATAGCCAATTCATTTGGAAACCAGACTGAAAAGTGAACTCTGAAATCTAAGTGCTTTTTACTTCTTAGTCAGAAGTTAAAAATGATTATAAAGCAATGAGATTTCTGTCAGCTTAATTTACACAATGGCTTTAAAGGTATTTCTGAAAGTGTGATTACAGATGCCTTCTGTGCTATAGTAAGGTCATTGACATAAGCATATAGCCTCCTTCAGAGGGACTACTCTAAAAGACAATACTTATTCCATCTGCTGGTTTTGTGGCTTTAAGCATATTTAATATCCTGAGATAATACCATTTTCTTAAAGCACTAAGTCACACTGAAGGCATTGGTTCAATCTGAAATGTTATCAGAGATTAAAGGAAAATTTAATTTGATAAGAGAGTAACAGTTTTGCTCCCTTTCATTTTGGAGAAAGTCATTGTTGTCATCAAAATGCTTTCTGCTCAAATATTGCTCAACTTCAATTCCAGAGAAAAATAGAAAAGGATAGGGTCGCTGTGGCTGACAGAAGAATATTAGCTTATTTCATTAAGATCTGCCTTTTTATTTTTTAAATCCAGACAGACAGTTGAACAGAATGAGGAAGTGGTGGGAGAAGAGATGGTTGTACAGTGGACTTTCAAACAAAAAGACCCTTCATTTGGAAATATAAGGCTGTGTTTGGATAAAATCAAAGTTTATCAAGTCTTGATAGGGTGGAAAGGATAAGCTGAGGCTTGTTTAACAAACAAAAATACTAGACATTCAAGAGTGGTAAGTTTAGAATAAATAAAAGGGAGATATAATTTCAACAGAGAGAAGTGAATATACTTCTGGAACCCATTAGCCTAAGAGGTAGGACTGGCTAAAATACAAGTAGACTGCAAAGAGGTTCAATTCATTCATGGATGACAGGTACAGCACGAGTTATTAGGGGACACCAGGGTGATTGGGCACTTCCCTGACCTCCGAGGCTCATGTCGAAGGTGACGTCCCAGCCCTCTAGGACTCACTCTTGGAGTCGTCATTAGAGACAGTCTCCTGGACTGCGAGGACCAAGGGACAAGCCTAGGGGCACAGTTCTGATGTTCTCATGTTTCATCTTACTGGGCTAAATATTAACTTTCAGCTTGAAGTGTCTGTCACCAAGTCATCTGTCTTGGTAAATGCTGTCAGGGTCTCAGCATTGTGAGGAGGCAATGAATCTTCCCTGCTGACAGTGAGAATATCCACACCAAGCTGCCATAGAGATTTCTGCTTCCCACAATGTTTATGACAGTAAATTAGGCCACGGAGTGCACCAAAGATTGTTTACATAACCCCTGATACCTGGTATATTTGTCAGCCCCACTCCATGGACTGTGACTTTTGTAGAGCTAGAAAGTGTTTAAAATATAAGGCTACAGATAATATATAAAATTATGCAAGTGCTTTCAAGAACTTGTGTTGGTTTATTTGGACCTTTCCCTCAGATCTCACATATTTCCTTTCCTCCTTTTTCTCTTTGGTCCTCTCATTATCATTCCATTTTCCTCTGGCTTCTTTGCTAGTTTCAATTTCATATGCAAATAGAGTAGCTTGGGCTCTCCCTTTAAGCTTATCATTGGATCGTCTGCTTGTCTCCCTACGCAGACATTTTCTTAGGAAGCTCAGCTATGCATCTTGGCTATGTGTGCAGCTGATTTCCAAATCTGTAGGTCCTACCAAAACTTATCATAACTCTTTGCCTTGTATCCAAGCTTTCTCCTTAGCTTTATGGTTACACTTACCATACAAGTTAAGTCGTTAGCAGAAAATCCTGTGTTAGAAGACCTGGTTGCAAAATAGAGGGACAGGTTGTATCTCTGTAGAGTGTCATTCCAATCAAAACAGAAACTTTGGGGAAATATTTGTTTATTGCATGTATGTCTTAAAACACTTTTGGAATGTGTGTGTGTAGCCCTCATTGGTGGTAAGTTTGTCCTTTGACGTTAGAATCTGATTTTTGTGTGTGTGTATGAAGAAGATTGGCCCTGAGCTACCATCCGTTGCCAATTTTCCTCTTTTTTGCTGAGGAAAATTAGCCCTGAGCTAACATCTGTGTCTATCTTCCTCTACTTTATATACGGTATGCCGCCACAGCATGACTTGATGAGCCGTGCACAGGTCCATGCCCGGGATCCGAAACTGTGAACCCCGGGCCGCCGAAGCAGAGCATGCGAACTCAACCACTAAGCCACTGGGCAGGCCCTAGAATCTGATTTTTAAAAAGAGCTGAAGTTATCGGGTTTAGATTCAGTAAATCTGGTGGTAAATTAGCCCTTACAGATTTAGATAATTCTAACCTTTATTCAATTCTTACTTCTGTTGGGCTAAAATTTATTTTCTTATGCATTTTATTCCTTTGACATAACTGAATGGCTACTTTGTTCTGAGAACCGCAGAAGAGTTGCTGATACTGAGATGAATGATATGTAGTTAACAGTATTGAAATAAATGCTTGGTCTGCAGGAAAATTTTGATTCCTTGATTTTAATAATCCATCACGCCCATTTTTTACGGCATTGAGTAGGTTAGGACTAATTAATAGATGTGAAATTTTAAATTTGGTGGTCACTACCTGTGATTGTTGTTTTTAATGGAGTTGAATGAAATAGAAGAGAATGGATAATATATCTTTCCAGCTTTATTGAGATATAATTAAAATAGAAGAGAATATAGTAGTAGAGAATAGAATAGGATTCTGGTTCTGCTTAGGATGTGGAAAGCAGAATATAACTTTGTTCCTACCCTCTTGATGAGAAAAGACTGAATAATCAACAAAGTAATAATGTCCTTAAATCCATATAGAGTTAAGGTTGCAGAATTCAGATAAACTGAATTCCCCACAAATGGGGAAAAGAAGACAACTAACATTTTAATGAATTCTTATAGGCTGAACATGGACTCATATGACAGTTTAGAATAACTGGGAGCCCCAGACACAAGGGAATCTGCACTCATTCACAAGCTCTTTTCTACTGATCTCTGGTGAGTGCTCAAAAGAAAGATTGGGGACAGGGCAGGAGACTGGGGGCAAGTGTGCCCTTCAGTGCTTCAGTGCTGCAGATGTGTGGGGATCAGCTGCTGCTGATACACAGAAATAAAATACCACTAACTTCCTGAGATCCTTCTCTCATACCAAAGGAAAGGCCTTAAGTTGCTGGGGAAAGGGCTTGAAACCCTCTCAGATTCAAGATTCTGCACTGATATGAAGCAGATGTCTTCTATCACTAAGAGGGGGACAAGAAACTCTGCACTCACCCATCTACTAGGACTACCAGCACCACATGGAAACAATGCAGAGTTTGGCTATGATGGTGTGGAGAAGGGCAGGAGCACCAAAAAAAGCTCAGTCCCCAAGGATCTGGTGCACAAGACCTGCCTAAGACTAAGTCTGGATCAGGAGAACCAAGAACCCCTGCTATGAGTCTGGTAGCAAGTAACAAGCAATAGCTATCTTCTGCTGGCATTGTTCAAGAGCATGGAGTCAGACCCCTCTAGGGTACAGAGTTGCAGGGACTGCTGAAAGCTGAGAGTGGAGCAGGAACACCAAGGAAAACTCCTCAGCACTACCATACCCCACACTATGCACAAAGGAACAGCAGCCCACAACTGGAGGAATTTGAGTCTATGGTGCACCAAAGGTCACTATAGCAATCACGAAACCCAATCCCAGATCAAGTATATTGAATCAACTTCCCATACTCAGGCTCTTCAGAAGAAGAGACATGCCCATTTCTGCATGCAAATATTTTTAACTCTATATTGTTCTTTTAAACAATAAAAATTAAGAAAACCCAAAAAAGCAGAGAAAAACCAACCCATTGTGAAAAAATAAAACAATCAATAGAGATGATTTAGATGTTGCAACCATCAAACTTGTATTTTAAAATAGCTGTGATTAATATTTATTAATTATATTGGCCACTGGAGAATGTAGACAATATGCAAGAATAGACTGAGACTTTGAGTAAAGTGCTGAAAACTATATATGAAAAAAGAGTTTATAAGCAGATCAGACACAGCTGAAGAAAAAAATGAGTGAACTTGAAGTTAGGATGATATAAATCATCCAAACTAAAGACAAAGAGGAAAAACAAACAGGCACAGGAATGGGAGGAGAACAGAGCATGGGGCAATATCAAAAGTCTGACATATGTGTAACTAAAGTCCCAGTTGGAGAAGAAATGAACAAAGCAGATGAAATATTTGAAAAGATCATGGCCAAGTCTTTTCCAAAATTAGTAAAATGCAATAAACTAAAGATCCCCAAAGCTCAACAAATCCCTAAGCAGGATTATATATCCTCCCCAACACACCTAAACACATCATATTCAAATTTCTGAAAACTAAAGATGAAGAGAATATCTTGAATACTAGATAGTCAAGATATAAGCTAGAGAAAGAATACACTTTTTATAAGTAAAAGATGTTGTAAACCATAGAACAACCACTAAAATGTAAAATTAAAACAGATGTATAGCTAATGAGTCAATAGGGGAGATAAAATGAGCACAAAATAATTGATCAAAAAGGAGGCAAGGAAAAAGAACAGATGAGACAAATAGCAAACAACTAGCGAGATGATAGATTTATGTCCAACCATATCAGTAACTGAATCAAATGTAAGTTGTATTCTACACACTCCAATTGAAAAGCAGTGGTTCAGTATGTGTAAATGTGTATCAAATCATCACGTTGTAGACCTTAAACTTACACAATGTTATATGTCAGTTATATCTCAATAAAGCTGGGGGGGGGAGTAGTGATTGCCAGATTGGATAAAAAGCAAGATAAATTTATATACTGTGTATAAGAAATCCACTTCACATAGAGATGTAGCTAGGTTAAGAGTATAAGGATGGAAAAAGATATATTGTACAAGCTCTAACCAAAAGAAAGCCAGGGTAGTTATATTACTATCAGACAAAATAGACTTCAAAGGGACATTACATTATTATAAAATAGTCAAATTTTCAAAACGACATTATAGTGTAGTATATAGTATAGTGTAGGCACTTAGCAGAATTTTGAAGTACAGCAAACGAAAACTTACAGAACTGGATGGAGAAATAGACAAGTCCAAGATTATACATGGAGAACATAATACTCTCACTCAGTAACTGACAGAACATGTAGATAAAAAATTTGTCAGGATGTAGAAGACCTGATGTGTATCATCAACCAACTTCAGCAAATTGATATTCATAGAACACTTCACCCACCAGTAATAGAATACACATGCTTTTCAAGTGTACATGGAACGTTCAAAGAACTGAAACCATGCAGAGTATCTTACGTTAAGAATGGATTTAAACTAGAATCAATAACAGAAAGTTACTGGAAAGAGTATTGTAAAATACTCAAATATTTCAAAATTAAATAACATACTACTAAGCAACCAATATATCAAGAAATAATAAGGGAAATTAGAAAATATTTTGAATTAAATAAAAACACAACATATAAAAATTTGTGTGATGCAGCTATGGCAGCACCTAGAGGGCAATGTATAGCAGACTAGGATAGGATAGAAAATACGAGTGCATTGCAAGAATTCCAAGTAGAAACTGCACATATTGCAACTGATATTAGGCCAAATGCTATGAGCGGTGTGGGACATACATTTGCTTGAAGGAGACATAATAAATATACACATTGGGTAGGAATGAGTTTTTGATTTATTGCTTGCTATTTTCTTATTTGATTTTGTGATATGGCAGCCAGTTTGATTATCAATATAACAGGAAAGTTAAAGTGTACAGTTTAACTTTTTAATTACTATAATCCATAGTTTTGAAGCAAAGTGACAATTTTTTTCCTCTGCTCTTAGAAAGAGTATGGAGACTTTCAACCAAATTTCAGTTATGAACTTTCAGTGCATTTCTCAGAAAAGAAGTTTAGAATATGACATTTTCTGAGCTTGCAACAATTGTGGTATTTAATTCCAACTAGTGTAGATTGCACAATTAAACATACTGTTTTTTTATTATAAGAAAAAATATGCATTTCAATTTCAACTCCTGGGTGTAAATTTCGATGATATTGAGAAAATCATTAACTCTATTCTAAAAAATACTTTATAGTGAAGTTTATTGAAAATATAGTTTTATCAAATGTTGAAAATGAGAATGACAGAATCCAGTGTATTTTTGCTATGAAACTTCAAACCTTCAAAATTAAGAGACAAAAATCTACTTGGCAACAGAGTGTGCCAAATTTGTTGATAAAAATTCTCAAATATTTTCCCTGGGAAAAAAGGAGTTATTGCAACATTTTCTACAACATTCTGCAACCAGTGAGTAATATGAGTGATATGAGTATTATTATCATATTTAATAGTCTATAGTAATAATATATAGTGTGGCAAAGAGAAAGTTGCTCATATTATTGCTGGAAAAATTATTTTTTCCACTATGTATTGATGCTGTGTGTACTTTCATTTTATCTTATATAATTTTTATTATTAAAGAATATTCCAAAGCAATGTTTTTTATATTATTAAACCAAGTATAGATTCTGGAATCCAATATGAGGAGTATCTTGATATTTGTAACACTTAATTTATGTGAGATAATTGTGGCAAGACCATTTTATAGCGGATTTGTTCAGTTGTATAAATTTAACCTAGATTAGAATTAATTTAATTTACATTTTAATTTCTTCCTATACTTAGGAAGACAAATTGTTATTCAACAAAAATTAACCTGGAAAATTTCTAAGAATAATTGCAGGTGATAAGACTGAAAATATATTGGAAAGCATATAGGAGTTGCTAAAATGGTTAGGCTCTATTAATAATGATTCCATTTCAAAACACTTAAAAATACATCATAAATCTTGGGAATCTCAAAAACTTCTGCTAATTGTCATGGATATATTTAAAAATATATTGAATATTTTTTAAATTATTAAAAGAATTTTACTAGGTAACTGGTTTTTGGAGACATTTTGTTCAGAGATTGTAATTAATCATTGCTATTTACTATATCATTCTGAAATTCCTTAGTTTTTCAAAGAGAAAGTACTAAGCAGGGCATAGGAACTCCCAAATGAGATTCACATGTTCAGTTGTAAAAGACTCTCTTGGAAATATTTCTACAGATGTCATATGGGTAACAAGGTTGGCTACTTAACTAATAATTTTAGCATTCTTTAACAAATTTAATTTAAAACTGCAGGGAAACCCAATGCTATATTTCAACATGTCAAATGTATCCAAGAAGTTCCAAAAGATGTTGTTATGGCAAACAAGACTCAAAAATAGTCACCCTAGTTACTGTTTTCCCAACATTGCTGTAACATATTGAAAAGAATGCTATTAATGAAGCCAATTTGAATAAAATAAATTTAGAGATGTTGTTATAGTTCATTTCTATGTCTCAAACTTTTAATCATTACTTTCCAGAAGAGAAATTTGAATCATTAAAGAAAAACGTTTTCTTTGCAATCCTTGAATTAATAATTGATTTAAACTTGGCCTTCCAAAAAGAAAATAAATTATTGTATCAGAGCTCTTCATTTATACCAAAGAATTTACTATTATTTTGGGTTAAGATTACAGGAGAATTTCTATTGCTAAATAGAAAAAGTGTAGATTTATAATTACCATTCACAATCACAGTGAAACTAGGATTTTCAATACTGAATTGATTAAAAATGAAGGAAAGAAATAGGCTTAAAAGTATAACAGAGATCATCTCTTTCTGGGTAAGGTGGAAAAACAGTGACTGGATTACCATTCCACTTGAAACAACTAAATTTTTTTTTAAAAATCAGACAAAATAAAGGAAATAATAATTTTCGAGAAGTTAGGTATCAGGTAATGAGAGGAACTGATCTCTGGAATATGGAAAACAAATGAGGTAAGCCTTATGATTAGCCACAGTGAAGAGATGGAGTACCCAAGCAGGCTTATTGGTCTCCCTGAGTTGAAGAGACAGAGTTGAAACACCAAGCAGCTAGAGTTCACAGAGCAGAGTACCACAGAAGGGAGAACTGCATGGAGAGAGAATTGACAGATTTGCAGAGGGTTCTCCTTGAGTATGAAGCAGAGTGCTGAGCCTGTTCTCTTCAGCAAGACTGGAAAGAATCTCATAATTCAGGTCATTGACTAGAATTCTCAGAAGAGGATTGCCTCAGCTGTGGGGATTAATTAGCCTTAAATTGGATGCAGCTCTGGTCCCAACTCAAAAAACTCAAAAGCAGCCTAAAAGGAGCATGCTGTTTACAAACAATCAACTTTATCTCAGAACAATGATCAAGAATATTTATAGGAATACAAAACATCCATTATCTAACAAAGTAAAATCTGTAATGTGTTGCTCTAACAAAAATTTAGCAAGCATGCAAAAACCAAAATGAAACAAACAAAACTATATAAATAGTGCTCATAATGAGGAGAAAAATAAATCAATGGAAATTGACCCAGACTGACATGGATGTTAGAATTACCAAACATATTAAAAGTTATTATAATTGTATTTCACGTGCTCATAAAGCTAGAGGACAGATTAAACACATTACATAGACACACAAATTATTAAAAAGATCCAAATCAGACTTTTAGAGGTTAAAACTATAATATCTGTGGTAAAAATACACTGAATTTAGTTAATTTCAGATTAGATATTGCAGAAGGATAGATTAACGAACTCAAAGATATAGCAATAGAAATAATCCCAAATCAGATACACAGGAAACAACAAAAGAATGGAGTATCGGTGAACTGTGAGACAACTTTAAGCAACTTAATATACATGTAATAGGAGCTCTGAAGTAGAAGGGGGCCCACACATATCTGAAGAAATAATAGCTAAATAATTCCCAAATTTCATGGAAAGTCTGAAGCCATAGATATAAGAAGCTCAATAAATCCCAAGCATGAGAAACATAAAGAAAACTACAGGAAGGCACATCATAATAGCATTTTTACAAAAACAATGATAAAGAGAAAATCTCAAAATCAGCCAGAGAAAAGAGCACACAGGAACAAAGACAAAGATGACAGCAGATTTCTCATCAGGAACTATGTGAGCAAGAAGACAGTGGAGCAATATATCGAAAACACTGAAGAAAAAACTGTCAACCTAGAATTTTATATCCAGTAAAAATTTCTTAAAAAAATAAAGGGGAAAGAAACTTTTTCAAATGTACAAAAGGTGAAACATTTAATCACCAGCAGACCTGCAATGCAAGAAATGAGTAAAATAATTCAACCGTAAGGAAAATTCAGAGGGAAATAAGAGTCTGCACAAAGGAAGGAAGAGTTTATAAAATGGTAATGTTATAAAATTTTCCTATTTAAATAAATTTAAATGATAATTAACTGTTTAAAAGAATAACAATATATTGTGGTGTTTATAATATATGTAAAAGCAAAATGTATGACAGCAATAGTACAAAGATCAGGAAAGGAGAAATGGAAGAATACTATTGTAAGGTTCTTATATGTGAAGTGGTATGATATCTCTGGAAGGTAAACTGTGATAATACATATGCTTTAAACACTAAAGCAACCAATGAAATTTAAAAAAAAGAAATATAGCTGATGAGCCAGCAAAGAAAATAGAATTGAATGATAAAAATATCTGAAAAAAAAAATCTGAAAAAGGGCCGGCTTGGTGGTGTGGCAGTTAAGTTCACATGCTCTGCATCAGCTGCCCAGGGCTCTCAGGTTTGATCCTGGGTGCGGACAGACACACTGCTTGTCAAGCCATGCCGTGGTGGTGTCCCATATAAAGTAGAGGAAGATGGGCACAGATGTTAGCCCAGGGCCAGTCTTCCTCAGAAAAAAGGAGGAGGATTGGCAGCGGATGTTAGCTCAGGGCTAGTCTTCCTCACACACACAAAAAAAATCTGAAAACTGGAAACAAACCAAGTGTCCACTGACAGGTGAAATGAGTAAACAAATTTTAGAATATCTATATAATGGAATAATAATAATGAACCATTGAAACACAAAACAACATAAATGAGCCAGAAAATAGTTACACTGAGTGAAATAGCTAAATATATAGAATTTTTGAAGTGCAACATTTACTAGAGGTTTTTGCCTCTCATACTCTGCTGGAGGGACAGAATCTCCCATTGCTCTGTGCTCCCCAACATCCTTCACGTTCCATATGGGGAAATCTGGTCTAGGACTCCAGTATCCCAGAGTGGTAACACAGTGTTGGGCCATGATCTTTTGAAAGTGGTGAGGTTAGGAGTTCCATGTTCTAGTTCTAATATTTCCATTAACTAGTTGTGGGCCAATGGGGAAAGTCATTTTCTTTATTTGCTCTGCTTCTGCATTTTTAAAATAAGGGGATTGGATCATAAGATCTCTAGGGCTCTTGCATATGTGAGTCACTGGACCACATCAGGTCTTGAAAATCCAGGCATGGAACTGAAATATGGAAGGGCTGGGACCCCAAACCAGAAAAACTGTTAGGAATTTGTGAGGGATGCTGGACTGATTTAAAATACACAACACCTACCTCAGTAGCTCCTTCTCTAGTGGATGTGGCAGGCAGTGAAATAACCATAGTGTGTGATAGATGCTGCAGTAGTGATACACATTTTCTTTCAAAGAGTGATTAGGATCTGGTGCTTCAACATAATTGACAGAACTCCTCACAGATTTTATGTTTTCTGCATACATTACTTGGCTTGGCACTATACATATCAAATAAATGGATTCTGTCTTTGTTTAAATTTTTGCATGCCTCTGTATTCAAAAAGCCTAGTCTTAATTACCAGTCAGATTTCTCCTCTGGGCTCCAGATTCATGTATCCACTTGTCAACTCTACGTCTCCATTGGGAGATCACAAATGCATCTGAAACTCAGCATGCTGCAGACTGACCTAGCCTTCCTTCAGTGTTCTATATCTTGGGGATTGCCTTCACCGTCTATCTAGTTACATTCACTGTATTGAGTGAATATCACATGAGTTGTAGTTAGTGTTGTATATATAAAGAGTTCTTGCTGGAAACTCACCGAAAGCTCACTGTACATATCGTAAGTGAATATAATAAAAACCATCCTTGATGCCTCCCTCATCTCAGGCCCCAGATACAGTATGTTACAAAGCTCTGTTGAGTATACATCCTAAAGATCTCTCCAATTCATCCACCTATTTTCTTCTCTCCCTCCATCACTCCAGTCTAATTTTCTATTAACTCTTGACTAGATTATGCAATAAACTCCAAACTGGACTCCCCACATCCACACCTGCCTCTTTCCAATCTGTTCTCCACGTTTTAGCCACTGTGGGGTCTAATCTTGGGACAAGGCTAGACCTAATCTTGCCTCTCTGCCTACCCTCTTAAAACCCTTCACTTTGACGTCCACAAGTTTAACAGCCTCTTGTCTCAGGCTGCCTTATGTTCCCTCCTATGTCTTCTTTCACTTCCTTTAATGTTCTGTGCCCTTGTTCACTACAGGGCTCTTTTGCATGCTTTTTCCTCTGTCTTTAATATCTTCCTAAATCCTTCCCCTCCTTTCTCTTGATCTAATTTAATCCAACTCAACATGCAGATTACAATTTTATGCCATCCTGAATCTGTGACTATTTCAAATATCCTTGTTTTACTGTGTTATAACACCATGCGCCCCTCCTTTACAGATTTATCATAATGGTGATTTGGTGTTTATTTGGAAAAAGTTATTTAGGTCACATCTGTCTTTTTCATGAGACTTCAAGCTTCACGAAGGCACCTCACTGTGTCTTTTTTCTGTTCATCACTGGATCCCCAGCACTTACTCCCATGACTGACACCTATTGGGCAATCAATAAATACTTGTGAAATGAATGAATGAATGAATGAGTGAATGACTATAAAATATCTGTCAGAGGGAATTCAGGAATACTGACATTATTATCTAGCTGCAGTTGAATCTGATCTTGAACCTCTCTAGCTAATGAAGTCAGCCACATCAATAAAGTCCTAGTGTAATTCCTCCTCCTTGCTGAAGTCATCTCTTGATAACCAGAGCATAAGGCTCTTACTCTTCTCTGAGCTCCCAGGCCCCCCACTGACTGCTCAGCTCTTTGGGTCTTGCCTGGGTAATCACCGCTCCAGCTTACTGCAAATGCCGTGAGTGCATGAACTGTCTTAGACTGACTAGCACCACAATGCGAGCCAAATGGCAGCAATGAACTGCCAACTTTAGAGCCCTCATCTTTCCAAAGCCTCTCATACTCTGGTGGAGGGACAGAATCTCCCATTGCTCTGTGCTCCCCAAGCCCTTGACTTCTACCTCTACTTGGCCTATATCCATTTATTTACATTCAACTTTATGTAAGCACACACACACACACACACCCACACACAAATGTTCAGGTGTTTTTGTGGCACTTGCTTCATTTTTCCCTTTCGTGTGGTTAGTTGTATGCCTGTCTTATATCTCTTACTAGACAGGTGTTTCTGAGAAGTTGGGTGGTCTTGCTCTTCTTTCCCTCTCCGCACCCAGCATGGTGCTTTGATGGTAGCCCAGTCCAGGGTAAAGTTTGCTGACTTCAACTAACTCATGAAAAGTAGAGGCAGTGTAAGTACTGGAGTTTTCCTCTTCTCTTAGCCTGCACTTGTCCCGCAGTATGGTATAGTTGCCAGAGCGCTGGATTATGAGTCAGCCTTTGGGTTTTAGTCTGCGTCACCTAGTCTCAGTTTTCTCATCTATAAAATAGAGAAAATCATCCCTGTTCTACCCATTGCAATGAGTAGTTGTTAGGATTAAATAGGATGATGGGTGTGGAGGTATTTTGTAAAAGTATTCTACACATGTAAGGGATTGTTATTATTTCTGAACGTGAAGACGCAAAGAAACACAGGCTGAAGTAGCTAAGACTTTAACTTGCAGCTCCTCTGAGCTAGGCATGTGCCCACGGTGGGTGCCAGAGATGACTTTGGCTTTGCTCTTTATGTAGCCAAAGGGATTAACTCGTTAGCTGCTGTTATGAGGCCTATATATGTAGCACCACCTGGGTGTGTGGTGAGTGGTGCCAAAGTTATTTGGTCACCGGAATTTGAGAGAAATGCCTGGAGCACATCACTAGTGCTTGGTGGGTGGTGATAGTAGACTTCCTTCCAAAGGACTAGGAGATTAGATTTGAGCTAATATGTGTTAGAGACCTTGTCGAAAGTGAATGAGTGAAAGTTATAGCATGCCTTCAGCAGGCTGGGAGAAGAATGGTTTACAGCCTGCAGCAAAGGGTCTACTCCACTCCCAGAGCTCCTCGGGCAGCTCTGACTTTGCCATGCTTTATTGTGGTGGTTAGTTTCCTCTTTTGCTCCTCTCAATTGCTCCTAAATTCCTTGAGGGCAGGGATGAGTTTTAGTTATCTTTTACTTTCCAGCTTTTGGGATCTATCAGGGCAGAGTATGTGCTCGAAAAACCTTTGGTGAATATTTGGAAGACTGAAAAGAGAAAACGATGGTTAAGACTAGGTTCATGGTCTTGCAGAGTGGCAGACCTGAGACCAGAAGGTTACTAAGTGATGTGCTGTGTGTGAGGGTAGAGGCTTCAGAGAAGGCTTCTTTGGGAAGATGTCCCTTGAACTGCATTTTGAAGGAGGAGAAGGCTGAAGCCAGGGGAAGAACAGAGGAAATGATGGTCTGTTTGGTTCTGTAATTTAAGCATAAATATTTCAAGGTACTTTTGCATCCATGGTCTCAATTCTCACAGAAATTCGGATGTGAAGAGTGTAATCCTTAGGGCCAGTTCACAGATCAGAAAGCCAATCCCAGATGGCTTAAAGGACTTGACTGAAGTCACACAGCAGGTGGGAAGGAAAGCCAAAATTAAAACTCTCTTAACTTTTCTTTCTTTGTTCTTTACCCTAGAACACACTGCTTCATGTGGTAGAGCAGAAGCTTCAACTCTGCATCCAAAACTGTTCCTTTGAGTGCACATAATAGTGTGTTTGAAGGAGCTTCCAGAAGTAATTATAAAGTAGACAGAAAAATGAACTGTTTATCAGAGTTTGGAATGGAGAGATTTATTTGGTAGCTGGTACTTTATTTACAAAAGAAAAGGAATTTACTGCTTATAATGTAGATCCCAAGTGTAGTAAAGACAAAAGAGTCTAATTAATAGTGACATTAACAAGCCGAGTGGGTATGGAGAGCAGAGCTGAGTCTACCAATTGTTGGCCAATGTTTGAAACTTAAAAAAAAAAAGTCCTTTTGGATTTGAAAAAAACTCAAACTTCCTTCTGTAGGACTCTTCTCCTCTATTCCCTTCACTTCCAAACTTACGAACATTTAAAGAAAAATCAAACCCATATGCTTTGTGATTAACAACAGTTAAATCATAAGACAGCATTGCATGAGAGCTACTTGATGTCCAAGAGTCAGCATGCCTTTGGTCTTCTAAAGGAAAGTTCATTTGTAAGATACAACTTCAAAATGTTCAAGCACTATATAAATTGTTGATGATCATCGCCTTTCTCGGATTAAATGAGTGATCTGGTAGCAAGTCGTTTTAATTCTCCGAGCCTCAATGTTCTCCTCTATAAACTGGGGTTTGCTGGATCATCTCTGTGGTCCCTCCCAGCTGTAGCATTATGTGGTACTGGCTTGGTGGATATTTCTGGCTCACAAGCACGATGAGACTGCTTGGGTTTGTGTTCCGGCTCTGCCACATATGAGCTCTAAGTGATTTCGTCTCATTGGCCTCAGTTCCTTTATTTATAAAAGGACAGTAATAGTACCTGCCTCATAGAGCTGTGAGGTTAAATGAGTTAACACAGACAAAATGCTGAGATCTAGATCTGGGACATAGAAAACATTATATAAATGAAAGATATTACACATTGGCCTTCTCTTCATTTTGATAACAACAACAACAGCTACCATTTACTGAGTACTCCCCATCTAGGCAAGTGCTACCTACTTTACCTGCACATCTCATTCAACCCTCGCAACCCTACATGGTAGGTAATATTTTTGTCTCCTCTTCTGTAGACAAGGAGACTGAGACTTAAGAAGCTTGCTCCAAGGCATACAGCTGGTAAGTGGCAGAGCCGAGAATTAAAGCAACTCTTGACTTCAGAGAAGGAGTTTTTAACCATCAGGCAATACCACCATAACTAGGTAGAACACTGGGCTCTATCCAGGGCCGGAGATGGAGCCCTGCTGTAATCTGAAAATGCCCTCTAGGCTCTGGCTGGAAAATTTGATTCAGAAAGTAACAAATAAAGACCAATCTATAGTACAGATTCACACTATTCATAAATCCTCAATGGTTCTAATTCACTCATCTCATACGAGTCCCTTTTCCCCTTTAACATCAACTTATTGATTATTTCTGTGTTTCTGATGCTTTTTTCCTCCAGTGATTTGCTATCCTCCAGTTAAATTCTGCCAACTATTCAAGGTTATACCACCATGGATAAGGAAAAACAGCGGGGCATTTCTTATAACAGCAAAACCAAACCAAACAAACAAAACCCAGCACACAATCTTAAAGAAAGAAAAGCATATCCATAGTTTGTCTACTATGCTCCTGTTGAAAATGAAGAGGTAACTTTATGTATCTACATATTTCTTGACTATACACAAGAAAAACCATTCTGTGGGTATCTTAAGACAATGGGAATGGAGGTGTGAGCAGAGACTCCCTGAGTCTTTGTCCCCAGTCTCATATCATGCTGTTGTCTTCCCCTCTCTTTGGACTTCAGTCACACTGACCTTCTTTCAGTCCTTCAAACATGCCACACTCCTTCCTGCCTCAGGGCCTTTGCACATGCTACTTCCCCTCTTCTCTCCCCAAATCTCCCTCACCTTTGCTCTTTGCCTGGCTAATATCTGTAAATTTCCCAAAGTTCCGCTCAAACTGCCCTTATTCAGGAATGCTGGGCAGAGTCCCCTGCTGCACACTCTCATAGCACCTCTGTCACTAATGGTTTAATGATTGTCAACCTGCTGGAAGATAAGCTCCTTGAAGGCTGGAAGCTTCTTTTCTGTCATTTTCACCATGGTATCCCCCGTGACAAGCGCAATAATTTGTATGCTCAATAGTGAATTAAAAACTCATAGGTTCCTTAAAGGTAAACATCATGATATTTTACTCCCAGAAACTGGCACAACTCAAACACTAGTGCTTAAAGAGATGACTGGGAGAGAGTTTGAGTTTGGAGTCCAGGAATCTGCTTTTTTAACATTAATCCCATTTGGACCACACTGGCAGACAGTACTTTGAGCATCATGGTTAAGTCGAGAGAACATGTGTTTTAGAGTCAAGACTTGCTTTTAAATTCCATTCATTTATTAATCTGAAGAGTTTTTTGAGTGCTAGACACTGCACCAGATGCTGAAGAGGCAGCAGCAAACAGTACGTGTGCCTGTCTTCAACAACCTCATGTTCTGGTGGGGGAGAGAGGTGAACAGGCAGTTGTGATACACTGGACATGTGCTCTGAGAAGGGTGAGCAAGAGGTGCTCAGGGGACCCAGCGTTGGGAGGACGCCTGACATCATCTGGGTGGTCCAGAAGGCGTCCTGAGGAAGTGAAGGCTAAACTGAGGCCCGGTGGAGGAGTCACCTGAAGAGCAATTCAGTGGGGCTGGGGCATCAGGAGGCATGGCTGATGGTGCATTTGGGAGACAGAATGGGCAGGGAAGGGACACTCACTGTGACTCCAAGATTAGGAAGAGGACATTTGGAACGGGGCATCTCTGAAGGCAGGAACCTCCCTAATGGCGGGCATTCTAGATGGTTCACAAAATTCCAAAGCATTTCCATATTCTCTCTCTTAGATCTATGGGGAGCAGGTGATGGTGCCCTCTTTCCTGCCTCCTTAAGACTCATCCTGAAGTTTGAAGCACACATTTTTTTCGCTGAGTTATTTTAATGAAATTGCAAAGATCAGAGATTAGTCCCTCCTGTTATGGAGGGGGCTCAGCAAACACCAAAGCAATAAAGTTAAGAAAGTGGGTGACAGCACAGAATTTCATAAGTATTAAAAGTTAATTTAGGGCTTTTATATGAAACCCCCCAAAGGTCCTCATCATAAATTCTTGTTCTCTTTTCCACAGTCACCCCTCCTTCTCCATCCCAAACTCTTCTCGACATCAAAGTCTCTCTGAGTCCCTGGAGGAGTTCTCCGGCCGTGATGAGGGCAGTGAGCAGAGGAACTGGCAGATTTAGGGCCCTGTCCTCTCCCCCTTCAGAATGAGACAGCCTGTCAACTGGGTCACTGTCCTCTGGATGAAGGCACATTTTACAAACACCCTGAGCCAATGACTCTAGACATTTTGGTCTCTTGTTAATATAGGATAATAAATTTCTAAATTCGGCAATGACAAATAACCCTTTGCAAGTTATTAATACTTCATAAAACAAATATTTCAACTGTTGTTTAGTTCCTGGCTTTCCCTTGCTCTCTTCCCTTCTATTTTTCTGTCTTTCTCCTAATTTTTCTTTTCTCCTCTTCTTACGTCTGTCTTTTCTCAGACTCCCTTCATAGCTCGAAGTTCAGTTTTGATTGTTAAAATGTTGTTCCAAGTCTATAGTTTGCTAATTTATACTTTGATAACCTCTTTGAATTTCCAAATGGGATTTTTAAAGATTACTTCTCTTTGTTGCAACTGTGTGGTTTTGCTTCAGGATTTCTTTTACCATTGAGTTAAAGGGGATTTTATAATTTGTAATTATTTTCTTTAACAAAGACTATTTTTTATTTACTTGCTCCTTCTTTTTCATCCTTTATTCTTCTCCTAAGCCTTCTTCCCACTTCTCCCTTTCCTTTCCCTGTACTAGATCTCATTTATCTAGAAGCTTTTGTCCTCTCTCTCTCTCTCCTTGCTCTTCTGGTTTTCTCCAACTTCTCGTCCTCTCTCTCTGGTGTTCATTTTCTCACTGGTAAACTTTAATATTACGCAAGGAAAAATAGTTCTGATATTTCGTTGGAACCCCCACCAGACCAGCTGTGGCCAGAAGCAATAAGGGTTTCCATGAAGGTTCTTTAAAAATTCGCTTAATAGGACTTAAAAATAATTTACAATAAAAGAGAACAATCTGAAATTCTTAACAGAAGCATATAAAAATGGCTCATGCAAATGAACAGTTCCATTACATAACTAGTTTCAGTTTAATCCAAGTTACTTTTTCCCTCTGTTGTCTTGATTCAAGTTGTGTAAAGATGAGTTCAAGAACACGTGCTAAATTTAAACGCCAATCTTCCTTTTTCAAACACACGCATCTTCTGAGTCCTGGCACTGGCCCTTCTTTGCAAGCATCACCAGCACTTCTCAGCTCTCCGTGTTTTATAGCCTTCCAGGGAAAAAGGAGCCTGACTGCTTAAGTACTGCAAGGCAGAATGGACAGCGTCTCCAAATATCTAACAGATGTCGTGCTGTATCTCAGGATGAATCCATTATTGATTCGGAACGCTCGCCATGGTAACTTTTGCCAGGTTTCCTTTCACACTTGTGATGAGGAAATGGATTGCGCATCAGTAAGGGGACAAGACAATAACAATAAACAGACATGGGTTTAAAGCGAGGCAGTAATAACAAAAACAATCCCGGCCCCCTTGACAGTTGCTCTCCCTCCAGCGCCAGGTTGCAAATCACTTTCTGTTTCCTCCTCCCTGACTCGCGCACATTCGGAGACACAGACCTGAAAACGTGCCCGTTCGAGTTCTTGTTCAAGGAAATATTTGGATAAGAGAGACAGGACTAGAGCAATTCAGAGTCATCTTGGAGGAAGTTATCAAAAGAGATGGTAGTGTTAGGCCTGGGAAGTGAAAAGGACGACTTAATTCTCTGTTCCTGTCTAATCAGAATCACTTGCAGTCTCGAAAACAGGTCCTGATTGCGGTGGACGCCAAAGGCCTGTTTTTCATGTTCAAAGCAGAATCCATCATCTTCTCCGCCTCCTTCCAAACCTGCAGTTTCTCATCCAATTTACCTAATACATCACTGTCATACTCATTTTTCTAAAGCTCTTTACTCTCAACTGCCTTGGATATTTTCAGGAAGTTATTGTGATAAAAATATATGAATTAGCTTATCCAAACATTATGTATCAAATGTTTGCCTTCTGACTGTAGAGATTAATAAGAAATGGTGGTGCCCAGTGTAGCAGGAAGACGGTCATGTAAACGAATACAAGGAAATGTGAGAAGTGTAGTCTCAGAGCTCTTATGTGGTGCTACGATGGAGAAGAAGAGAAGAAGGTGTTAACTTAATAGCAGGAGTGAGGCTGGGGATTATCAAGGAAGGCTTCATGGAGGAGGCGACATCTGAGCTGAATTTCCATGGTTCAGTAGTGCTTTCCCAGACAGACAAGGAGGTTACTCACACAGAGGTATGGAGGTGTGAGAAATCATGGTGTTTAATGAAACAGTGACAAAGCATGGGGGCACAGTGGGTGTGTGTTCGAGGGGGTTAAGACAGGTAGGTAAAGCTCAGAGGACGATGAGCCTTGTTACCATGCTGAGGGTTTGGACATTATCCTACAGGAGAGAGGAGCCTACTGATGGATTTTAAGCTGGGGGATGATACAATCATATTTCTACTTAGGATTAATGACTTGGGGGTAGGGGAGGGGATGGGGAGTCTAATGGGGGCTGTCCTGGAATGGAAAGGCACTAACCTGGGGCACTAGAAAGAAAGTGCTGCAGTAAGAGTACAAAATAGGACCTGATAGGGGTTGGGGGGCAATTAGATGTGAGAGGCTGAATAATGATAAATAAATTAATGTAAGCCCCTAACCTGAATTTTTTTTTAAAAAAGCCTTCAGTGGTCTCTCATGTCTTACAAAATTAAGATGAAAATATTTAGCCTGGTATTCAACACCCTCAAGAATTTGGGTCCAATCTATCTTTCCAACTTTATTTCCCAATATTCCTCTGCTGGGAGAAAAAGTAGAGGAATACTGATTGCTTTCCCTGTATTTTCCTGATTCCCTGTCTTTGCTCAAGCTTTTTGCTCTGCATTGACAACGCTTTTACGTCTTCTAGTCAAAGGTTCCCGTGGGCCAAATAACCCATGCTCCTTTGTCATCTCCCCAACTGAGTAGAATCTCTCTCCTCTTGGAGATCTCACAGGAACCTGAGTTCATTTCTCTTATTTCACTTATTTCTATAGTGTTTTGTAACTGTTTCCTAGTCTTCTCTCCCTTTATCAACTAAGATATAATCTTATTGAGGACTGGAATTCTCTATTCATATTTTATCCCCCTTTATACCTCACATATTGAACATTGTACATTGCAGTTGTAAAGTAATTTTTTTCAAATTAAAGATTTTTACTTCAGCTGAATTTCACTAAGCACATGAAGTAAAGTGGAGGATTAGAACGTTTAGGCAGATACTTCAAATGAAAGTATCTACTTTGGCCATGATATCTGGCTGTTGCCAAGTGAAATCTCGTGACAATATTAACTTAGATGAGATTTACTAATTGAGCAAAGGAAAACACATATAAAGTTTTACTCCCCACAATATCGTATCCATCAATAAACCTTGGTTATGTTTGGCACATCTCAAAGAGACCAACAGATTATAAAGATATTATTGATAAGATTCTATAAGCTTCTTTCCTGCTATTAATTTTTATACCAAATTCCTACTGGCTTTAATGAGAATTCTGATTTTTTTTTGAAAGACTACGACTCCATAAAAGTTTTAAGTGAATTTGTTTTTAGTTCTATAGTGAGGTATGTGTGGATACAAGTAGAGAAAAGTGCTTTTGGACATATTTATGAACCATATGCATTTATTCATTTAGAGATATTTGAGTAAAAACTCCCCTCAAAGACCACAGCATAAAAAATTACATGAATATTTGCATCATTACTATTTTATGCCTCAGTATGATCATTATGATATTTATATGGTGTTTTTGAGCAGCAATGAATACATCTACTAAAAAGTAAAAAAGAGGGGATGGCCTGGTGGCATAGTGGTTAAGTTCACGCACTCCACTTCGGCGGCCCAGGGTTCGCTGGGTCGGATCCTGGGCACGGACCTAAGCACCGCTCATCAAGCCATGCTGAGGTGGCGTCCTGCATAGAGCAACTAGAAGGGTGTACGACTATCTACTGGGGCTTTAGGGAGAAAAAAGGAAAAAAGGAGGAAGATGGGCAGCAGGTGTTAGCTCAGGGCCAATCTTCCTCAAAACAAACAAACGAACAAAAAATTTGCATAAAAAAAGTAAAAAAGAATTGTTTCACCTCTACATGGTTCTTAAGGATCGATGTTATTGCCATTTACCTGATATGGAACCAAACCATGGAGAAGTGAAGCTAATTGCTTGAGAATACGCGAGGTAATCTGAGGCTTTCTTCATCTGTAAAGATTTTAGCACAGCCTTTAAAGCCCAGTTCAATCCCGCTTCCTCCCGATAGGTTTGCCTGGGCATTCTGAGCCACAATGATCCTCCTGACTCCGTATTGCATCTATGGCTCTGTGTCACTTTCTGTTTTGTGGGGGTTTGTCTTGTCTGCCCATTTAGACTGCAAGTTCCTTTAGGGATCTGAAAACTCACATTTATTGAGTGCTTAGTATGTACCAGGTACTGGGAAAGGAATAACCCAGTACCGTACCTTCTCAAAGTCTGTGGGCAAGACAGGAAAGTAAATCCACAACCATCTGGTGGGAAGAGTGCTTTCGTGGAGAAAAGTGTGGGTTATCATTGGCCACAGAGAGGGGCCTGCTAACACAAGCTAACCATTTATGGTTGCTGGAACAGAGGCATGCAGGGCGCAATTAACTTGCCCCACATAATGGCCCAGTAAATGGCAATTGCAGGAATTGAACCCCGATTATAAAACCCTAGATCCCAGGCTTTTTTCTCTATATCAGGTTACCCCCTTGCACAATTGTCTTACACTGTTGCAACTGTGTCTTAACATGTTTGTGTACTTTGCACCTATAAAACAGTCATCAGTACATAGGAAATGGTTGTTTTGTTGAGTTATTGAAAGGAGGTGATGTTGTTTCTTACTGTATTTCATGCCATATATTAAATTAATGCTAAATGACTCACTAAAGCATTAGCATGTTTTCAAAAGGTGAAAATCACCCTGGAGGCATGTTTTTCTAGAATGAGGGAGGTTGGGGGAAGGTCAGGACAGACTATTGCACTATTTTTCTTGTGCCAATGAAACTGAAAGAAAGAAACAGACAAGGCCACTGTTTAACCCACACGGGTGGAAATGGGGCAGAAGTGGGGTCTTGCAATGAGTGATGGGGAGAAAGCTGTTGCAAAATTAGTGAGTGGACTTTGAAAGCGTGGGGTTGGCTGCTTATATCTTTTACCCATTTCAACTCTGTTTTTATGGGTATCAGACAGGGAATATTCAAGTGCAGGGTGAATTTTGGACACAAGTGGGCCATTTTTCTATGCCCATTGCTCTATCATTAACCTTCCCACTCAGTCCTGGAAATGCAAAGCCCAGCATCTTCCATCTGCTCCACGTTATTTATGATGATGCCTCTAATTATGTCCAATTGAGTTGCTGTCGATGATTAAAGGTAATAGGTAATAATAACTTGGCCTCATCATTACCACCATTATTATTAGCTCATTGATTGCAATAATTTCTAAAATTACCCCTTGGAATAAAATATGTTAAGCACCTGGTTTATCCTTTTTAGGAACATCTGCTCTAAATGTGTGATAGTGTAGGACTGAGCGTGTCTTGCTCTGAAAGGAAAGCAAACAATGTTGACATTGGGAGTCTTGTCTGCTGGTATGGATATACTGTGAGATGATGAGAGGAGGAAATAATGATCAGTCTCAAGTTCAATGCTGGAATTAGAGCTGTTGAAAAAAAGAGGAAGAAACACACACACGTGCGCACACACAAACACACACACACCCCCCGGAATATTCTGCAGCTACTGCAATCTCTGCCCCTCCTTTGGAAAAATTCACATCTTCAAAGTGGCCCTGATCTCTGCCATGGCAGTGCCTCTCCTGGCCTAATAAGCGGGACACTGGGTTTGTGGTAAGTGGGAGGGAAGGGAGGTGGGAGAGGTGACAGAGCCGTATATGGAGATGGAGAGGGCAGTGGTCTATAGGGAATCCTTTGAGGAAGATCCTCTTCCTAACACTGTGTTCCTGCCTTGGTTCTGAAAATCCCGCCACTGGCCTTTCATTCCTTTTGATAAGTGTTGCCTTCTCAAGGTTCTTGTTTGGGAGTGAGTCTGCTAAGGGAGGCTGCACTGTACGTTTCTCATGCCTCAGTATGCTTTGATTCATTACACGCTTCCCTCTTTTGTAGGGTTGGAAGTCACTGGGAAGACAGACACTTCATATTCTTGGTGGTGTAAGGTACTAGGCAAACATAACCTCTGGAACAGCACTTAAAATACAGCTGTTTCGAACTTTTAGCCTGTCTACAGTGCAGTGTGGTAGCCACTAGCCACATGTGGCTATTTGTATTTAACTGAATTAAAATTAAATAAAACTAAAAATTCATTTTGTTAGTTGCACCAATCTAATTTCAAAAGCCCAATAGCCAGCTGTGTCTAGGGGCTACCATTTTGGTTAGTGAAAATATGAACATTTCCATCATCACAGAGAGTGCTACAGACAGTGCTGGTGGACCATTAGAAACATTTATTAAGAATTGAAAGTGGTGAACTTCTGCTAGGTGCTAATTGCTGATTTGCCATAGAAGTCCCGAAAAGGTTTGAGTAACAGAATCACATATAATCCATCCCAGCTCTGGAGGACTCAGATTCCTTAAAAGAGAGAGAAAAAAAGAAGACAAACAAATAGGATATAGGCCTCTGTTACCAATATATAAAATAAATGGTCTTCAGGAATGTACTGCTCTGGTATTTGTTGTCTCATTTACTGCTCATGGTAATACTGAGAGAGTGGATGATGTCCACTTTATAAATGAATAAACTGAGGCCCAGAGAGGCTAGGTAATTTGTCCAAGCCCACCCAGACTACCAGTGGCAGCTAGCATGACGTCATAAGTGGTAGAGACAGCCAGGCCTTTGAAATCCTATTTCAGTGCCTTCTCCAAAATATCCTACATATGCACATGGACATATATGCATATTCACTATTTCTGTATAGAGTATTATGCCACAAATGAACTCAATTATATCAAGATCAGACCAAATGCAAACGAAATCTAGGAAATGAAGAGAAAATACTTACAATTTTTAAAATTCTGAATGAAGTTTTTTTCCCAAATCTCTTACACTGTATCAAGAAAATGCAATTCATTAAAAAAAAAACGCTATTGATTAATGGTGATTTAGAAAGACTCATTGAGTTCCTCACAAAATAGATTTTTTAATTTGATAAATTTTGCCACATTTTGGAATCACAGGGGTGGCAGTTTAACTTCCTTTCTAGTTTTAAATCTTTACTTTTTCCCTCTGCTTTGACCAGGTCATCAGTTCCCTGCAGTTGAGTGTGACTCTGAACTGCTCTGCCCAGATCTGGGCGGCTCCCAAACCTTGTGCCACGGTACCTCTGGTTTTCCAGGGGCTCTGCATATAAACCTTCTGATTGAATTCACAGAAACCAAGGAATATATATGTCACTGGTATATAAGTACTTGTGGAACTTCTATGTGACTCTGGGGGTATGATTTGGCCTTGGCATCCAGTCCCTTTAATACTTTTGAGGTCCCTAAAGAATGTTGTATTTCAGGAAAGAGCTCTAGTCACATTGTATCATTAACTTTATGGAGTGTTGTGGAATAACATTTAGTTTGATTTTGATAGAATAAAAGTGCAAATCCACACGCATAATTTAAAAATAAAAATCCCTTCTCTGGTACCATATAAATACATGCCAGGTGTGGAAGGAGAACTGAAATGGTCTCCAAGGATGTTCTCACGAAGGCTGAGCTTTCTCCATCAGCTGCTCCCAGCCCCTGGGGCACTCATGTGAGTCACCGCCCTTTTGTACCATCACATCTGATGTTGCTCCTAGGGAATTTTAAGGGGTCCCTTTCACTTTCCTCACCTTCTCTTTCTCCACCATAAGTTAAGAAAGTGACTTTCTGGGGGCTCAAATCATGATATCTTGCCTCCTTTATTGGGTTGTGATGCAGAAAGGATCAGATAAGATGGTTATGAAAGGTCTTTATTTTGCTACACTGGTAGAAAAGAGTCCTCTCCTTATTTGCTGAAGAGTTTAAGCTTCAGGTCAAGAGTTGAATGCTGAGAAACTCAATGGTAAGGTAGAAATTCCTGGACTAGCTTTCTAAAACAACGGACGAATAGCTTGTCTGACTTAGAACCATGGAATGCAAATGTATCAGAAAGCATGTATGTCAAAATTTCCTCCCTTCTGTCCTCTGTCAGGCATCCTTGTCTTGGACATGGACTTCTATTTCTGTCAGCAGCATACAAAGGTATTTCACTGCATACATGGGTCTATCCACAAGAAATATGATGGGCAAAGTTCTCTCCAGCTCCTCCAAACTCCCCCTTCTGGACCCTCTTTCCCCCTTTTAGGGTCCTCGCCTTTCTCACCTCCCTGTTTTTCAGCTTCTCAAGCTCACTCATGTCGTAAAGGGAAAGAATACAATAATTTCTTCATAGTGAAGCGGAGGGGCTACCAGGGCCCGTACCCGGGAACACCCGCTTTTAAAGAAATGAACCAGCAAGGGAAATGTTTTGTTCAAAGGAATGATAAAGTCAGGGCTTCCGGAACTGTATGTCATGCATCTGAGAAAAGCTGGGGTGATCTTCACCAATATCAGGAATCTCTCCTAAGTCTGATCATTGTCGTCTAAGCCATTACTTTGCCAAGGGAGGAGGGAGGAAGCTTCTGTGGGGCCTGAGCATCCATCAGGAGGCCCTAGATGAAAAGTCTGAGTGGGGGAGGCCCACAGCCACGGAGCACTTGGAAGAGGAATAGGAACATGTGGTCCACTTGTGACCTGTGTTTACTCGTCTGTCTGGTGAGTCTGAGAAGAGGGCCCAGGCCAGCCAGAGGTCGGCGAGTCAAAACCCTTTGAAGACAGACCCAGCTTCTGAAATGGATCTGGCGCTCCCTTGCTGGCTCAGTGTCCCACAGTAGTCTGCATACTTCTCAGCCCATCACCTTTTGCATGTGTATTGTCTACAGATTTCACTGGTAGAAATGCAGGTATGCAAAATTGTGCCATTCTCCAGTTTTCTGGAACTAAATACTTATTCTCTTGAGCCCCTTTCTGCTTGACAACAGGAACTTTCTAGCCACTTCTAGGCAGGCTTAAATTGAAACCCAGTCAGTCAGTGTTCTTCCCCTCACTCTTCCTCAGCCCAGAGCGGCATCTAAATGCTTTTTGGGGGGGTTGATGTGCGCATGATGGCATTAGAGCAAGGGACTGGCGTTGTTGTCCTTGCCCCTTATGGTCGTTCAATGGGGTTTACCCCATTCACAATGACGCTGACCTGTGTCTGTCCTGCTGGTGTCCAGGATCCATCTGTGGCCTCAGGTTTTTCTCACCTGTGTTGTTGCAGCTGATGGTGGCCCCTTGTCAGGCCTCTTCTGATCCAAAACCTCCCTCAAGGACGTAGGGTATGTTTGGCTGCTCTCCCACATCCCTGGGGCCATAGGGCATTCAGAAGATTGTCTCCATCTCTTTCTTCCTAACCAGTCCGGCTTCTTCTCCTAGTCCACTGCACTGAGGTGCAGGGCACATCTGAAAGGCTCTCCACTCAGCCTGTGGACAGGAAGTGAGATGCCAGTCTTCGTTCTTCCAAGAACTGGTTACCCCCCCCCCCCAATCTAACTACAGTTTATAACACCTTCCTCTCGGGTGGGGCCTGGCTGTAAGTGAAGAGAAGACAGGGGCATGAGGTCCTTTCCCTGAGACCTACTCGATCGTGCCCCTTTTCCATCTCAACTCTCTTCTCCCTGCTGCAGATTGAATTTCTGTAATTTTTGGAGGGAAATCTGCCTTCTTCCTAACACTACTATTTATAGTATAAATTTGTGTTCTGATTCCATCCAAGTTGTTGAAGACTAAAAAAACTTTTTCTCTATCATAAAAGCCTGGCTCTCACAATAAAAGCCTTGGCTCTCGAGGTTATACTCTGCGTTTCTAGAGTATATTTTAGAAATAAAAAGTCAAGATTTGATTCTTATATTCTCTGCATTCTCTCCTTCCCTAGAGTAATAAACCCAGTCCATAAACAAAAATCTAGGCTTTCAGGGAATGGTACCATGAAAAAACAGAACTTGTACTAATGCATTGATTACTATTTAGAGAATTACCCTGTTGCACTCAGAATTGCTACCATTTTCTTTGCCCGTTTTAGCAATGATCAGATTCTCATGAGAATCAGGAGAAGGAAGGTAGAGACCCTTAGGAGTGCCAAGGAGACAAAAAAAGGAATGCTTCAAAAAATGGAGAGTAAGCAGACATTGAAATTCTCTTTACCATTATGCACCTTTGTAAAAGGCATCATGAAAAAAATGGGAGGCAAACTAGAAAAGAAATTTCTGTTCATCTCAGCTCTACCATTTGGTAGCCATGTAACACTTGACAAGACAACCTTACTGATTTCTTTATCCATGAAATGGGTATAATAATTCTTACCTGCCTAGTCTACTTCAGAGGTGTGTGTCCACATAGAAATCTGAGGAGGTATTAATTTTAATAAGCTTTACTGTCTATAGAGCAGATATAACTTTGCCTAATAATGGTTGTATGAAATATGATGATTAAGGAATATCTATGTTCCTTAAATGATAGGTGATCTCATTTTCAATTTGAAAGGACAGTTGTTTTCTTTCCAAACTTAAGAATAGACCTTTTTCTCTCTCTTTCTCTTTCTTCCTTTCCTTCTTTTCCCAGGAAGAATTTAGGCAGTGCCTACTATAACATTGTCATTTCTTTGTGCTCATCTCCAAATCTGACACAGAACTGTAGTGTATAGTTGGACTTTTGGGTGACTGATCAGTCACTGGGCATTGGAGAAATGTGAGTAGTTGGTAAATAGAATGTATCCCACAGTGGATTGTGGGGAGTAAAGATAAAAGGATCATATGGTCTCTGCCCTTGAGAGATTCCAAATTCTACTGGGGAGACATTGTTCAACCATTTATTCATTCAACAAACATTTATCAAGTCCTCTCATGTGCCAGGCATTATTCTAGGTGCTGAGATTACAAGAGTGAACAAAATAGTAAAAAATGGAGCTTACATTCGAGTGAGACTTGATCAAAATGCACAAAATGAGAGTATTTTGAAATATAATTAATTGCTATGTCATGTGGTACAGAGGATTAATGCTATAGGAACGAATGTGGGGGTGTTGTTTGCAGAATGCAAGAGAGAAATAGAAGGGAAAGACTCGAGTGTAAGCATGGTTATTTTGGAGACATGGAGGTAGTCTCACTTGACTTGAATGGCAGGTGTATTTTGGAGAGGATTGGGAAATTTGACTAGAGTAGAAATGTGGAAGATCGTGACAACTAGACAGAGAAGTTTTGTTTTAATGGGGTTGGGAGTAAAGGGCCGTGGAAAGTTTTGGATGGGCTGGCAGTAGGGTGTTGGGGATACAAAGGTGTGCGATGTGATGAACGTTGTCTTTCAAGTATATGGATTTGGTGCACTCAGGATTCAGGCCAAAGGAAGGATTATTTTCATTTCCAAAGGTCTACACACCATGAAGAAGATTGGAAATTACCAGAACAATTGCTTGTTTGTATCATGGTGATAAGTCTGGATAAAAAAAAAAATTCCGTTAAAGTCCAGATTATTTAATTAATTAAACAAATATTATTGTGTTAGTCCCTGTCTCGTTTACACACATACACATGGGTTTGTACATCTACCTTCATGACATTTATATGTGGAGCAATTGATGTGGATTTAATGAAATGATTTATGATTTGTTTACTTGGAGTTACCAAGTTACACTTCTATTGAACATCGTGGACTAACAATAGGAATTTCAACTTCTTAGGAACAGTCCTACCACACACAGAGGAAAAGTGCTTGTGATATCAATTTAGCAACACTTCTTTTTCTCGATCCAGTGGCCAAGGGCAAATGGTGACCAGGCATTATTTTCCAGAGACGCTCAAGAAACTTATCACTGAAAAGCTACTCAGCCCTCTATTGAGAATTTATACTACAGCAGCCGTGTGTTTTTATAAGCTTTTGCTTTATTCAGGGAGGAGGGTTCCTTATGCCACTAAGACTAGGACTTGGTTAGGGATGATGTGGTTCAGCTTTTCCCATAATTGTATGGAAATTCTCTGGATGAAATGTATGGGTCTGGGAAAGATCAGAACTGACAGTGCTCAATGGCTTTTGATTTTCCAGTCGATTAGAAGGCCCAGTGGTCTCTCCTGGGATATCTCATCATCAAGCTTTAAGTTGGTAAAGTCCTTAGTAGATAAAACAATGCTTCTCATTATGGGCTGTCATTGAAATCTAAAAGGGATAGAATGTGTGTTTGGTCGATGGAATTGGCAAACAGAGCAGACTTCTGGGGCATCTGGACATTGTTCATACTGAAATCTTTTCTTTGTCCGTTTAGAAATGAACAATCAGGAAAGCTTCTGCATTTGGGGCATATTTGCAAAACGAGTTCTTCCAGGTTGGGTTTGGCTACAGTCCCATGTGAAGCAGTCACACTTCTTACTCAACAGATTTTGGATAAACTAGGAAAGCTTGGCTCCTCAAATTGTTTGATCTTTGTTGCATTGCCCATTTTTGCAGATTCTGACATCTGGAATGTAAATTAGAACTACACATTTAATATTTCTGTTTAATGTTCATTATTGGTCTCCCCTGAAGATTGTTATTCAGAATTGGCTGCCAAGGGCCTGCTATTCTAATTGACAGAATTCTCATCCAGCTTTCTGGTTATTCCTCTCTCTCCCTGAGAAGACCAAGAAAGGGATAGCGCACCTCTTCAATTTTCATTGAAAACAGTAAATCATCAGAGCTGTGTAAGTTGATATTTGTGCTGAGCAGTTCATGAATGTTTGTTGAATGAGCCCTTCTAGAATCTTCCAGAACATTTCTGTGTAGAAAATTCTTATTTATACACTAGGAATTTTGGAAAATCAACATTCTAAATCCCAGACACACCATGTTATACAATTTGTTTCACTCAGTTCTGTAAAGTTTAAGCAATGAATACTAGACTCATGGCTCCAGATACTATTGGGAATGTGAGGAAAAAGAAATAATTTCTATTCTCAAGTAATTGTATTAGTTTGCTAGGGCTTCCATAACAAAATTGGGTGGCTTAAACAATGGAAATTTATTTTCTCACAGTTCTGGAGGCTGGAAGTCCAAGATCAAAATGTTGGCAGGTTTGATTTCTTCTAAGCCTCTCTCCTTGGCCTGCAGATTGCCACCTTCTCACTGTGGCCTCACATGGTCTTTCCTCTATGCACTCATCCCTGGTGTCTCTCTGTGTGTCCTAATCTCCTCTTACAAGGACACCAGTCATATTGGATTAGGGCCCACCCTATGAACTTCATTTTAACTTAATTATTTCTTTAAAGACCCTATCTCTAAATACAGTTACATTCTGTGGTATTAGGGGTTAGGCTTCAACACATGAATTTGGGGGGGACACAATTTAGCCTACAATAGTACTTTTTTAGTAGGGGAGGAGAAGCTATTCACCTTACTGTTATACAAACATAGAACCAGCCAAATGTAGGAGCAAAGATCATGGGGGTTGAGAGAAGCAAGTGCTCCCATCTGTTTGGAAGAACTGGGTAAGTCTTTGTGGATGAAATGGTTTCAAGGTGGATATTGAAGAACAGATTTCAAAGAATGAACTATTAAATTGAATTATATGAAATTGCAATTTTGAAAAGACAGTCAAATATCAGCAATTTCATATGGTACAACAAAAGATTTCTTTTCATACTTCTGGTATAGGGCAAGGGTTGGCAGACTTTTTCTATAAAGAGCCGGGTAATAAATGTTTTAGGCTCTGTAGGCACTGTGGTCTCCTTCATAACTACTCAGCTCTGCTGTTGTAGCAGAAAAACATCCATAGACAATATGTCAACAAATGAGTGCGGCTGTGTTCCAATAAAACTTTATTTACAAAAACAGGCAGCAGACGTAACTAGTGAGTAGAAGAGTCAGGGCAATAACTCAGGTCCCCTGATTTCCAAACTAATGTCCTTTCCTCACGCCATGCTAATTTTATTTCTTAGGAACTAGCAAGTTTCTAAGTAAATATTAGAATTTTCTTTTAATTCAAAAAAGTCCATTTGGGAAAATAAAAACTTCTAAAACTATCCCCCCCCCAAAAAAAAACAAAGACCCCAGGCTGGATTTTGCCCTGGGCCGTAATTTGCTTACCCTTATGTAGGGGAAACTATAAATTCCCTAACTCTTCCATTTGCTGAAATGTGTCTTCCCTAATAGTTTCACATCCCTGTGCCAGGCATGGAGTTCCTCTTCTGTGACATGCTGATCCCTGCTGTTCCAAAGCAGAGCCTTCCAACATCCAGAGACTGGAGAGAACAGAAACTACCTTGGCTCCAACTCAATGTTGTCATGTGGTAACAGACCACAAACCTAAGCCACTTCCGGCTTGTTGTTTAACTCTTGGCTCATGTGTGTTTTGTTTCTGTTTTATTGGCTCTTTAGTGGAACTGTGAAAAGACTCGTGGCCTCCTGTCATCCAGTGAGGGAAAACCAGCAACCACCTCTCTTTCCACAACCTTCTTGGTATCCTACTGCAGAAATATTGGTATCCCTACTGCAGAAAAATCCCTATATGCAGAAATCTTTCACAGTATCAGATCTTTCCAGGTCACCGAGAATTTCCAGCAAAGACAAACCAACAATCCATTGTGAGTAGGAGAGGTACTAATCGCTCCTTTCACTGGGAAGAAACTGACAATAACACAACCTCCTAGTGAAGACTCAGTGGTATCACTGGGGTCCCCTCTTCTGTTAGTTCTTTACAAGTATGTAGAGTAGCTGCTCCCTGCCTTTCTAGGACTGGAGGTAGAACCAGTCAAAGGCAAGACTCCTTTTCTCGTGGAGCTTTCATTTAAAGGGGAGAAGACAGAAAATAAACAAGCAGAAAGGTATATAAATCATATAGTTTCAAATAGTAATTATCATTTATAAAGAAAATAAAACAGGGTAATGGAATGCAGATTGAGGGCGGCTATTGAAGAACCCTGAAGGGATTTGAACAGAGAAGGGGCTGGCCATGTGATGAGCTGCCCTGGAGGGTTACAGGCAGAGGCAAGGGCAATGCAGAGGCTCTGAGGTGAGAACAGACTTGGTGTGGCCACGGTCCAGCAAGGCCAATGTGGCCAGAGTGGAATGAACTGGAAGGAGAGCAATAGAGAGTGAGGTTGGAAATCCTCTGTGAGACAGTGAGGCCCCAGGACACACTGAGTAGTATAAGACTCTTTGTCCCAGATCCAAATAGCTGCAGACTGCTGCGCTTTTTAAAGTTCTTGTGTCTTTTTAACATCATTTTTTCCTTTCCTCTTCTATTAAGTTGTCTTAGCTTATGCCCACTCTTTTAATGCTCTGCTTCTAATCTATGGGATGAGAAACTACATGATTAATCTTACTAAAACAATGTGTAAGATCCAATTGAACTCCAAGTGAGGATGTGAAAGACTCTTCTATGATAAAGTTCATGGGGTGTTTCATAGCCTTTTAACAGCTCAGATGCCTTCACACTGAACTCTCACCTGTGTTCTTGCTAGTTAAGGCTGCTGAATGCCCGACTCCTGGTGAGACTGAAGATGCTGTACAACACAGTCTCCTTCCTTTACAATCATAGCTCCCACACTCCTGTATCTTTAGAAAGAAATCTAGTAGATTTCTAAAGGAAAATACTTGCCACTTTCCAATAATTGTGCCTCTCCAGGATTCCAAACAAGCAGGAAAGACCATGGTGGCTGAGTACAGAATTTAATGTCCACTTAGCTTTCCTCTCTCCTTCTTTTTTTTTCCTCTTTGAGTTCATATGAGAATCAGTTGTAGAAAACATCTTTTCTCCCTGCTTCTTCTGCTGTTGTTAGTAGCAGGAAGATGAACAATAAAATCATCAGTTCCTATCTTGATGGAAGAAGTAGCGTTTGAACATGACAGGATTTCAATCAGGATGATGAGGAGGGTGTTGAAGGCTAAAGGCACAGACCCCCTAGTAAGAGCCTGAATGTCTCCAGGCCTCACCTCCTTTTCTGTTGCTCTTTTCTCCCTCATATTCTTGTACTATAATGTCAGACCGTGGGATCCTTTGGCCAGAGCCTGTCAATACTGTTTTTTCCCTTTGCAAACCCAGTTTTTAAAGCTTTATTTTCACTGATTTTATTTTTTCAGAAGCAATGAAGACCAGAGTACTGTTTGGCAGGACCAACACTGATTTTGCCACCAGGTGCAGGAATCAGCCACCAGGAGTGACCTCTGGGACACATAATTACTCTGCTGCATCCTCCCCAAACCCTTCCCTGAAATTCCATCACAACAGCTATAATACTTTGATTTAAATTTTTTGTTTCCCATTAAAATGTAAATGCCCGGAGGAAGAGTAATGCCTTAAACTCTCTCTAAGCATCTATCCCTTAGGGGAAGTCAGAGACTTCACTGACATTAGGTTTTTATAGGAGGAAAAGAGGAGAGTAGACTGGAATGGAATGCCTGGAACTCAGGAAGTTCAGGTGGATGTTGGGGTAGTTTTTGGTGGGGGTGAAGGAAAGATTTGAGGGAAAGAACTCAAAAAGAAAGGCTAGAAACACCAGAGACAAACTTGGCTGACTTCACAATCAACTACACCTCTGGCCTCAGGAAATATCATTGGGGTAACTGCTCCCTTCCTTGGTTCATTAATCCTGGTCTCATTGGTTTGTATTGGTTTCCATCCCTCTGCCCAAGCTGCCATGTCATAGCCAAGCACCTCTACCCCTATGTGGTGGGGTTTGCTAGGATTGCTGGGTCCAAGTTTCTGAATCATCTCAAGACCTGATGCATTTGTCCTATTGTTTGGCTCCCCTTCAATGCATATTATAATAAAAGCCATCCCAAAGCTGGCTGACCACTTTCTCTTACTACTATCCCCTCCTCCATTCAGGCGATCCCTTTCCAAGTCACAAAGCCCTTCCCTGCCTTTCATTCATCTGCTTTTCTTGAGCCAGTTTTTTTATCATGCATCCTACATTACGCACCTTCAATGGCTCTTCTTGACCATTAATCCCGGATGTGGAATCTTGTCAAATCTTATTTAAAATCAAAGTCCTCTTTATACAGCCACTAAATCTCCTTCATCTTTTATGACAGGGATATCTTCAAGGAACTCTACCCGATTTGTTAAACATGACCTTCTCTGCCTGGGTCCTTGCAGCCTTCCTTCAATAAAGTGGGCTTTTCCAGGTGTTCTCCGACCACATCTTTTAAGAATGTTTCCAAGAACTCCTCTACTGCACCCCTTCTATCCCTAAACAAACCAGATGTTACCCACGCTGATCTCCTATCTCCCTGCTTGTCTTAAGAGGGATCTGAAAAGAAACATGAAGGATGGATCTGGCTATTTTCAAATCCTTGGGAATTACTTCCAAATAAATGAATTTCAGTTACTGCCTCTTTACCTTGTCTGCTCTTCCCACGATTGCAGATTTTTAAAAAAGGTAAAATGAATAGCCATGTGTTTTCTACCACTTTATATGATGTACTTATATTATATCATATGTTTTTTAAACTTACCTCTAGGTCAGTTATCCTCAAATGTAAATTTGGGATTTGAGGCAGCTTAATATAGAACATTCCTCTCAATATATAACATGCCTCAGTTCAGAACCAATTGAAAGATGGGCATAGGTACATGAAGAATAAACTATCACCTTTAACACTTTGAATAAGTGGATTTTCTGTTGTTTTAATCCTGTATTAGATGCACTTTCCACCCAGCCCCTGCAACAGCTGGATATTCACAAGGTTCCTTTCTCAGGGTAGAGCCCAATCCACAGAGTAAAACGTACTCTCTTGACAGGCAGGCAAATCCCGAAAGAGAGGAGAGAGATGCAGGGTCTGAGCCCAGCATGCCCATTTTACTTTTCCAAGTTCACCACTCAGGAAAGTCATTCCTCCTTAAAGAGTTGAATGTCTAAGGCATGGGGGGAGGGGCCAAGAGAAGAGTTCCTCTCTACAGAAGTTCAAACAGTGGGAAATAGGGTCTCCAGTAAGATTATGTTGCATAAGAATTAGTTGTTTGTTTTATAATGCAGAATCCCAAGGATCAATCTGATTCAAAATCTAGGATAGGGCCAAAGTTATGCAAATATATAAAATAACCCCAAATAATTCTGATGCCAGGTGGTTAGTGAACACCACTTCGAGTAACATCGCACCTAGAGTCTTATAAGATGTTCTCCAAAAAAGGGATTATATAGACAAATGTTTTGGAAACACTGGATTAAAAAAACTCAGCACATTTCTTTCTTGATTTATAGTGTTATAAATGTCTAAGAGGAGGATATGTGGTATTTATCAAAATTTTTTTCAGAATATCTATTAATCACTCAAGGGACACGACTACACTAACGCAGTTTGAAAAGCACTGCGTTAGTGTCTACAACAAGGGCAGTAACAATTATAATTTGTACACCTGAAATTCAGTTTGAGGCACTATTACACTGTAAGAGAATTGCTGAAAAACCTGAAGCTTATTGAAACAAGAGCAAATAGGATCTTTGGGAGTTTGCTAATCAGATCACCTGAACCACGGTTGAAAGAGACTGGAGGTTCCTAGGCTAAGACGGCAGCTCAAATATGCACATCTAAACACACTCCATGTCAAAATTCATCCAAGGCCAGGGGAAAGAGATTCAAAGAACTGGGAAATAAAGAGAGAAGACAACAGTCATATTTGGAAGCTCGAATGTATACGAACCAACAGTTAATGAGTTAGCAAAACCAGATAGCTGAATCCAAAACCAGAGTGGAGGAAGCTGGGAATCAACCTGTTACCTATCACTGATTCCTCAGAATGCTCAGGATGGACAGGTCCAGTTTCCCCTATAACTGAGTGTAGTGATAGAAACGAAAATAAATAGGTTTGGGTAAAAACAGTTGGCAAAGCAGTGGAATCTCTTGATTCCAAAATCTATGCCACTGGGTAACTGACCCTCCTCAACCTCACAGAGGACTAGAGGTTTATTGTCTGAAGAGGGTAAAACAGAAGAACTTTGGATTGGGGCTTGGCTGGCACAGGTGGTGGTGTAATTGAGGATGGAATATCCTACTAAAAACAAGGATATAATCAAACTCTGTACATGTTAAATGCTGAGTTCTCCAGTCCTTTTTCCTCCAACCTTAACAAGTCTCCTAGAATACAAATGCAGCAGGAAATTCAAAGAATATACTTTAAGGAATCTGATTTTCCCAAAAGGAGAGACCAAAACCGAGGCTTCCCCACAAAACAGCCAACCAGGTCACCCTACTGGGAAGCTCAAAGTCAACAAACCCCATTCACAAACGGCTACAAGATTCTCGGTCCCACATGCAATTGCAGAAGCTTTCTACTCCCCATCAAGAGGCAATATCTATTTCCCCTTCTCTCCAGAATGGGTGGGATTTTGTGACTGCCTCAATAAATGGAATGTGTTGCATAATTTTTTAGGCTAGGTCACAAAAAATGATATGGCTTCTGCCTGGCCCTTTCTCTCTCTAGATTCTTGCCCTTAGAACCTTGCTATTGTGCTGTGAGGAAACCCAGACTAGTCTACATGGTGAGGCCCACTGAAGAGGACTTGAGGCCAGAAGCTAGCATCAGCCACAAGTCCTGTGAGTAATAGATTTCAGCCCCCAGCCTTGGAACATTTCTGCTGAGGCCTCTGACGGTATGAAGAAGAAAGGCCATCCTCGCTCTGCTCTGTCCAAATTGCTGACCCACAGAATCCATGAACACAATAAGTAATTGTTTTAGACCACTACCCTTTGGAACAATTTGTTATAAAGTCATCACAAACTGGAATAAGCATTAATTAAACATTTAAATCATTAAACTTATAATAATTATTTTGGAGGTCATCTTTCCTAAACATTTCAAGATCCTTGGGGGAAGCAATTTACCACCTTGGAATTGAGAAGAATTGTGTTTCTGTGTATATGAGGAGCAGGGAGATCAGACTATGATAGAAGGTAAATGGGTACAGTACTCTGTATGATCCATAATTCTCTTAAAAGCTTTTCTGGAATTTTAAACTATTCTTTGATTAAAAAATCATAGAGGATGAGACATGAACTCATTACAAGAATAATAAGTTTCAGGATTTTTTAAAATGAAGAGAAGTTTTGAATAGGCTGAATAGAAATTCAAAGACTACTTATAATACATTCCAGAACTCAGCAACTTTTTTCATATTGCCTGCTGTTTAGGATTATATTCATCACCGCTGCATTCAGTTACAGGTGGGGCATTATTTTGGAAACCTTTCTTTGTATTGTCTTTGTAACCTAGATCTATTGCCCATGACATTTTAGCTATTTAATAACTCTACTGTTCCAACAAAACCTCCCCAAGGAGTACTTCCAGCTCCCAGTGTCCACCAACCTAAGCTCTGCAGAGAAGCAATGAAAAACCACAGGTGTGAGAAATCTGAGGCTTCCTTCTCCGAGGAGTCTCTCTTCAGTCAGTTCTGTTTTTGTCTTAAAATAGATCGTAAGCTTGATGGAGTAGTTAATCTTAGAAATTCAGAAGTGGAAGATTAACCCCCAAGGATTAAGTGATTATCTAAATATGTTAATTCCACGTGATTGCTAATTTATTACTTTCTATCCTCACTATGAACAACCCTGCAAACTTCAAACTGATTATTTTCATCAGACGAGAACAAAAATTTCCTTGTGAGTAAGGAAAATACGTATCTTTCCTCCAAATGAACAACAGAAAGACAAAACCATGCTTATGTAGCTTATAAAAGGTGTGAAAGAGATTCCGAAGTTCCATGACTCACTCATCTGGTGTGACGTTTTTCATTTGAAAGCATATTGTTTCCAGATTGCACTTATTGTAAAAGTAGGATTCCAATATTTATAGAAGTGAAAAATCTTTTATCAGCCTTTCTTCTCCCAAAGAGATTTAGGGTTACCGAATCACTGGCAAACTCTACTGATTCCAGAGATACTTATTATATGTCACTTTTTGCTAGGATTTTTGATTGGTTCTGAAGAGACAATGACAAGTTAATTAGACATGGAACCTGCCTTCAAAAAGCTTACAGTCTGATATGGAGGTAAGCTATATATAAAAACAATTAAAATATAAGGTAGAAAGTGAGATGGACCATAGGAAATGTAGAGACATACTGAGTGAGGATTAAGAAGAGGGAGAGAAGCTTTACGGTTGGTGGTGAGAAAATCAGGGTGGTGAGATAAAGGGGAAGAGGAGTCAGAGAAAGGTGGCTTCATGGTGGAGCTGGGCTTGAAGAACCCACAAAGAATTTGTTCAAGTGAACAATAAAGGTTCAATTTGGCTGAAACATCCAAACGAGACATACATCAGGATCAGCAGGGTCATGATAAAAGGGGAGATTCCTCAACCCTTCACCAGACTTAAAGACCCAGCCTCCATAGGGGCAGACCTGGACATCCACGTTTTTAATAGGCTCCTCTTGGAACTTTGATTACGGCTGGATTTGGGGATTTCTGGGCTGAAGCATAGAGTTTAAAATGGGAAATGTCGGAGATGAAGTTGGGATGGTTGGTTGGTGCCAAATCCCAAAGGACATTGAGATATGGGCTTTATTTATTAGTTAGGGGCATACCAGAAGAGATCCTTGAGGATCCCTAACAGGTCAGAGTGGTGCTTTAAGAATAGCGATCTGCTGGTATTTATAGGATGGATTGGGAAGGGAGAAGACCAGAGACAGGGAAAATAATTAGTTGCTACCCATAATTTCTCAGGACAAAGTAATTAAAGCATGAACTTTAGGAGTAGCAACAGCAGCTCTGGAGAGGAAAGCATGGGTGGGCTTCTAACCTCATTCACTCTTGTCAGTTACTTTAGTTCCTGTGACATCTCCCATTGAAGACACTCTCAGTAATCCCTTAAATGTCCTGACCCAGGTTCTTGCTTTTTGGCTAAAATACATTGTGCTTAAATGTATGAGATGGTATTTACTGCCATTATTTTAAGAAAAAAGCACGTTCAGGCTATTGAGTCTTCTGGACTGTAGGATGCTTAAGGCTGATTCTTTGCCAAAATGAAGCAAATCAAGGAATGGTGGAAGTTATTGGATTTTTTATCTACCCAGCACATTGCATAAGCATGAGCAATTGCACTTAAGAAATCTTGATTATTGATTTGAGCTCCAATTCTGGTTTCTGAAACTTTTGATTCTGTTCCTTGATTCTCTTGAGAAGCGAGGGTATGTTTTTCTGATATATTTCCTCTCTCATCTTTCTCTGCTCTCTCTCCTCACACAGCCTATTCTCATAGACTTAATGGGCCCTGATTATCCAGGCCTCCAGATCTCACAAAGTAATCCCTTTCGAGGAGTAAGAAAGAGCCTGTTGACTTCTCATTGGAATTACCTTGCCTTCGAACACATTGTACCTGTCTGGGAAAAAGCTGAAATGTTTGGCAAACTACTGGCCTTTCATATGAATCCTTGCAGCAGGTAGAAACAGGTATTTCTAGCTCATCTGTATAAAGGGACATAATTAAATAAAAAGAAGAGAAGGAGGGCTGGCCCCATGGCATAGTGATTAAGTTTGGTGCACTCCGGCTGCCCAGTTTCGTGGGTTCAGATCTACACCACTCATCAGCCATGCTGTGGCAGTGACCCACATATAAAATAGGGGAAGATTGGCATAGATGTTAGCTCAGGGCTAATCTTCCTCAGTGAAAAAGAAAAAAGAGAAGAAAAGGGAAATCCTTTTAAATGGAAGCATTGGAGGGAGAAAAAAATTATGTGTCTTACAAAGGTATTGGTTTAATAAATTCAGTTCAAGCTTAAACAAAAAAAAAAAAAAAGAAAAAAGAATAAAATGCAAATTAATCTTGAGAACTTAAAATTACCTACTGCGATCTCTACAGTGTCTGTTATGGGCTGGATTCTGTCCCCCCCCAAATTTGTATGTTGAAGCCCTAGCTCCCAATACCTCAGAATATGACTGTGTTTGGAGATAGGGCCTTTAAAGAGGTGATTAAGTTAAAATGAGGCCATTAGGGTGGGCCCCAATCCAATATGACTGGTGTCCTCATAAGAAGAGGAAATGTAGACACACAGGGAAACACCAGGGATGCACAAGCAGAGGGAGGAAAGACCGTGTGAAGAACATAGCAAGAAGATGACCATCTGCAAGCCGACGAGAGGCCTCAGGAGAAACCCAATCTGCCAGCACCTTGATCTTAGACTTCTAGCTTCCAGAACTATGAGAAAATAAGTTTCTGTTGTTTAAGGCCCCCATCTGAGGTACTTTGTTATGGCGGCCTCAGCAGACTAATCCAGTGACCCTGTGCCAACGAGAAATCTGACAGCTCAGGTAGCTCTCATGCCAGTAGCAGGCCCACCATCTGCAGCAAAGGATCTAACTGGTGGTACATGTGGTGGGAATGGATCTTCTACCCCCATCACTGACAGCATCCCAGACCCCACCTGTAGAAAGCAAGAGGAGCAGGTATTTTCAGGATCTATCTCCATGTTATCAGATGTGTTAATGGTGATACACTAGAGATTGAAAAGACCAAAAGGAGATGTTGTCAGAGTCTCTCTCCATTTCAACACCTGTATCAAAGTTGAGATGAAATGAAGATTGTTAACAACAAACACAGTCATAGCAGACGGCAACCCTCCCCCTTGGCTTGCTTTCTGGGGGGCCTCCCTCTTTCAGTGTTCGTGCTCTTACCTCCCTCTCCCACTTGACCTTAGATGCAGTCCTTTCACCATGCATTTAGCTTTTATCACTCTGTCCCGTTCAGTCACCGCCTGTTTCCACCTCCACCTTATTCTGTGTTTCAGACTGTCCCTTTGATCCCAAGCCCACCTTCCCCTAGGAAGGGTTCTCTCTCCCTGACACCTCAGTTGTGAGCCAACCCCAGTTGCTTCCACAGCCAACTCTGACTCACTGAGCCCTAGGCTGGGTCAGAGTGCCAGGTCTGCCTGAGAAGGTGAGAGGAAACGGGAACGAACCTCAGTCAAGACACTGCCTCACTGGCTGGATTCCCCAGGATTTTAGTGCAATAAGGGAGCAAAGCTCTAGTTAATTAACCTTCACCAGTAATTCCATATCCCATCAAATCTAGGAGGCCAATTGGAACACACAATATTATTTTATATACCAATAAAAAAGAATAAATCCTGGCAAATAAACTATAACACACTATCAATTGTAAGATGTTTTAAATTCCAGAGTAATTCAAAAGTAAAAAAAAATAATAATATCTTAGAATAAGTGACATAAGATATAAAGCAGGAAAATGACATCACTTAAGAACAATGGCCAAATGTTTTTTAGAAAATGTTTTGCGAGTGTGGTAACCAACTGAGGTCAGCTGAAATCACACTGTCCTTCAGTTTATGGGGGGCGGAGCAGGGATGTTCAGTGTTCTCCCCAAATTTCTATGACTTCTGGAGCCCTCACTTCCCCATGCTTACTGCTCACTGCTTTTCTCCTCATTTGCACCTCATGCCCCGTGGCTATTCCCTTTTCTGTGTCCCAAACTGACCACGGCCTCTTTTCTTCCATATTTAAAAGTATGTCTTGCATTTTATTTTTGTATATATCCAAATTTACTGTGGGTTTGGGACAACAGAGCTGGTTGATATTGCAGTACTTAGAAGTCTTTCGTTGCTTAACACAAAGAATTTCCTTCCGGATATACTCCCTCGTAGTATCCCCCACCCATTAGTTCAGCTCTCTCTTCAGCTCCTCCTCCCCTCTTCTCAGCCCTCATCTACCCTCAGATTTCTCTTCAGAAATTTGAACACTTCTGCATAATATATACAGAGTATATTAGCTCTCTCTTGGACTTCCTGTCCACTTCCGGGACCTCATATCTTTTTTTAAAATCTAAAGAAGCTTATAAATATATATTTACCCCAGAAAGAAATTGTGGTACTCCTCCTAAGAGGCAAACATAGGTGCATCCTCTGTGTTTGCTGTTGTTGTTTGTTTGGTATAATAGACAAACAGTAAAATACTCAGATTTTAACTGTTCAGTTTGATGAATTTTGACAATTGTATACACTCGTGTAACCACCACCTCAAACAGAATGTAGAGCACATCATCACCCAGAAAGTCCCCCATGTCCCCTTCCGATTAATTCACAGCCCTTTTTCCCACAGGCAACCACTTCCTGATTTCTATCACCATAGACTGATTTTGTCTAAGATTGAACTTCGTATAAATGGAATCAGTCTGAATCTTTGCACTTAACATGCTTTTGAGATTCATTTGTGTCGTTATGCATGCTAGTAGTTCATCCATTTTTACTGCTGACTATGATTCCATTCCACAAATATAGCACAATTTGTTTCTTTCTTCTCCTATTAATGAACTTTTGGGTTGTTTTTGATTTGTAGCTATTATGAATAAGGCTGCTACAAATTGTATGAGATACAAGTCCTTTTGGGGATATATATGATTTTCTGTTGTGATTTTAAAATTTGCAATATTTTTTTTCTGTACTACCCAAGAAATAAGTAAATTTCCATAAGCTATCTTCAAAATCTACAACTAATGCCATGTGTAGTTTCCCAGGACAAGGTAATGAAGGTGTGAATGCAGGGTGAATACTGTCCCAGATATTTTCATGAATATCTAAACTTGTGATTATTGTGTGTGAGACTATTTCCAGAGGTTCTGCTTTCCTCCTGAATGATATTTCTGTTGTTTCAGGTTACCTGACAGTCCTTGCTATTCAAATTCTCATTATCTGAACTCTTGCTGTCTAAACTCAGGGACTGAACCGATTTGGATACTTTTATCTGAGATGGCCTGATATCTCTCCATATCTCAATTGTCATTCTATCTGAGACTCAGGAACAGTCTGATTTGGATACTGTATTTCACAATCTGCCATTAAAATCTTCCAGACCTAAATGGAACTTTCTGGTGACAGAATTGCTAAGCTTCTGTTTAGGACCATGCTTATTTAAAACCTACCCCTCACCTTCCTATGAAGAAGCCTCACAATTCTGTCACTGGAAAGTTCCCTCGTCTAACTGTGCAAGGTTGAGTAAGTTATTTTGCTTTTCTGGCCCTTAGTTTCTGTCTCTGTATGATGGAATTATAACTGCCTCATAGAGTTGTTGTAAGGAATACGTGTGATTGATTATATATATAAGCTCGAGAGTCCTCAGGACTTTGGATGGGCCTCTTTCTTGTTTCTGGCTAGTCTCTGTTTGCCCTTCTAGACCCACTCTCCACCTTTCTCCACTCTGCTCCACCAGGCTCCCAGAGGTTGACCTCTCCAAACTGAGTCACCCAAACTACCTCCTTGACCTCTAGCTATTGGTTGCTTGCAACCAATGGGAGGCACCAGTCAGGGATCGGGAGCAGGGAGGCAATAGAAGTTTGAGTTCTTATTCCTCTGAAGTCCTCCCCCTCCTGTCACACTGGACTGGTTTCGCAGTGGCACTGCATTCCCCACCTTGCTCCTGACAGGTGACCCCTCTCCCATGGCTCTGGCTGGATCCCTTCTGGTCTAGAAGTAATGATGTTTTCCTACTACATTTAGTCCCTGAGAGCTCCCATTCTTGGTTGATTCCTTTGACTCTCTTCATACATCTGAACATAGTCCCTCTGTTAAAATCTCTGGAGCTACTCCTTCAAGTGTGCCAACTCTTTTCTGCCAGGGCCCTGACTGGTGCCCTCTCCCAGGCCTGCAGGTGGTGGCCTTTGCTCCCTAACATACTGTAGTGTGCTACTTCAGAGACTGTATCTCAGTGCAGCAGCAGAATGCCTTAGCCAGAAGAAGCCACTATTTGGAAGCTGGCTCTGTGCAGGCTTAAACATTTTGTTTATGTGCTGAAAATAAGGAGAACGTCATTCTTGAGAAGAGATTTCTTCTTTTACTTCTGGCCAAACACTCTTTCCCTCCCTCCCTTCCGACATACACACCTAAAAAAAATAAAAAATAAAAAGACACTCTGGCTTGTATTTATGAGGGAGTTAGGCATGCAGTTCTCCTTTCAAAGCTCTTCACATGGAAAGGAAACTGGCCCTGACATTTACACAGTCCAGGAGAATTCCAAGTAGAATTCGGACAGATTGGGAAGTTACCATTTTGGAGTGCGTGGGGAAAACAATCCTGGTGGGAAGATGTGGTGACATATATGAGACAATCCATAGATGTGAGGAATGTGCTTCTCTGTATGGGCCTCTCTGCTTCACGATCCGATGGGGCCACCAGAAATATGCATGTGTTCTTTATGATATCACATGAGAAAGCCATCCAATTAAAGCACTCCACAATAAACGCAAGGAGTATAATTTCTGAGTATATATATGATTGCTTAATGTCTTTTAAACACAGCACATTCCTTACCCTGCACTTGCATATCATGCTAAATACATCCAAATGCACGAAGTATAAAAGGAGAAAGAGGCTGTACCAGCACCGGGCTCTTTGGTTTCTGCATCTGGCCAGCGTCCACTGGGAGAAATGTAAGTCAGAGTTTACCACATGGATTACAAATGTGCTGAATTGCAAGAATGATTATTAAATGAAAATATCCATAGCACCTGCAGCTTGTCCCGGAAAATTCCCCCAGGGTATTGTGGGTGCTTTTTAAATTTTTTTTTTTAAGGAAAAAACGTAAGACAGGGTGAGATGCAAATGGCAACTCCAGCTGCTTATAGTAGCAACTCCATTAATGTTCCTGAAGGGTCTGCAGAGGCAATTCAATCAATCTGAGCTGCTCCCATTCCCAGCACAAGCATGGAGAAGGAGGGGCTAGGGGAATATCATTAGCCTCTTTCCTTTGAGGTTCCGATCATCAAGAAAATGAAAATAATAGTAATGTAAATGGCAAGTGCTTTAAAAAACAAAGCACATCAGGGCAGGCGGAAGCATGAAGCTGGCTCAATAACTCTGGCCCAGCAGTAGTGTTTATTCTGTTATAAGGTCAGGGCTTCTTCTGGAAACAGAAACTGAGCTGCTATGTGGATTTTGTTGATTTAATACATGATTGTATATATATATATAGGACACTCTGCACATATGTAATATTTGGCCATGTTTCAATGAGCTTCTGTGTGTGTGTGCACTCATGCACACACACGCACATGCATGTGAAAACAAAGAGAATAAAGTTGGAGAAGTTCAATGAAGTGGTCAATTTCTGGAATTTGAAATCAGAATATCTAGTCAGTTGCCACCCTCCCACTGTAAGTACCTGGCCAAGTCGTGTCACCTTTCTCAGTGTCTGTTCCCTCAGGTATGAATAGGGATGATTATTAAACTCTTACCCATCTCACAGGTAGGATGAAATGGGGCAATTGGTGTGAAAATGCTTTGAATATGGTAAATTGCTAGCTAAATATTGCTTATTATTATTATTAGAAAGAATTCCCTGCTGCCAAAACTCACACATAAGTATAACTCTGTCAAACATATCAACATGAACATGGTTTGCACATTCCTGGGAATTGGAATCTGACCAGAACACTTCACACGCAGGTAACCTATTTTAGGTTGTCTAGTTGTAAAGAGAATGCATACATTTAAGTTTCTTTCTAGGGTTGGAGAATCAAAAGTAAATTGATGTAATATGTGCTTGTACATTTTTTTTTTAAATTGAGCTTTCACAGCACAAATATGACAGATATCTTTAAAGGGTTTTAAAATATAGGTGTTTGCACCCTTTCCTGCCTCCAACCCCCTTCCCACCCACTGCCAACAAGTGCAGACTTGTAAAGGACAGTTGTGTGGTGTCTCCCGGGCCTGGGGCTTGTGGTGGTGATCTGGATACCTGGTGAAAAGAGGTCTGAAAGGAGCCTAAGAAAAGCTGAATGGACTTGCCTTATGAAAAAGCTAGAGGAAAAGCAGAGATCTAGAAATGTGGGAGGAAGGCAGTGTTAGAAGTTGAGTTTTTGGAGTGTTTGGGGCAGTTGCCAGATAGTGAGAAAAAGGATTTGGTTAAGACTGCCACGCCGTGATGAGTGAAATTTAGAAAGATAATGGTTTAAACAAATTTTGAAGATTGTTTTTTTCAATTATTTGATTGAGGTCATATAGGTTTATAACGTTGTATAATTTCAGGAGTACATTATTATATATCAGTTTCTATACAGACTGCATCATGCTCTCCACCAATAGTGTAATTTTTATCCATCACCATATATATGTGCCCCTTTACCCCTTTCACCCACCCCCACCCCCTTCCCCTCTGGTAACCACTAATCTGTTTTCTTTATCCATGTATTTCTTTATCTTCCACATATGAGTGAATTCATATGGAGTTTGTCTTTGGCTTATTTTGCTTAATGTCATACCCTCAAGGTCCATCCATGTTGGTGCAAATGGGATGATTTTGTCTGTTCTTATGGCTGAGTAGTATTCCATTGTATATATACACCATGTCTATCCATTCGTCAGCTGATGGGCACTTGGGTTCCTTCCATGTCTTGGCTATTGTGAATAATGCTGCAGTAAACATAGAGGTGCATAAATCTCTTTGAATTGTTGATTTCATTTTGGATAAATATCCAGCAGTGGAATAGCTAGATTGTATGGTATTTCTATTTTTAATTTTTTAAGAAATCTCCATACTGTTTTCCATATTGTCTGCACCAGTTTGCATTTCCACCAGCAGTGTATGAGGATTCTCTTGTCTCCACATCTTCTCCAAAATTTGTTATTTTTTGTCTCGGTAATTATAGCCATTCTGACAGGTGTAAGGTGATATCTTAGTAGCTTTGATTTGCATTTCCCTAATAATTGGTATGTTGAACGTCTTTTCATGTGCCTGTTGGCCATCTGTGTATCTTTGGAAAAATGTCTGTTCATAGCTCTGCCCATTTTTTGATCGGGTTGTTGGTTTTTTGTTGTTGAGTTGTATGAGTTCTTTTGTATTTTGAAAATTAGCTCCTAGTCAGATATTTGATTTGCAAGTATTTTCTCCCAGTTGGTAGGTTGTCTTTTCATTTTGTTCATGGTTTCCTTGTCTTGCAAAAGTTTTTTAGTCTGATGTAGTCCCGTTTGTTTATTTTTTCTTTTTTTTCCCTTGCCTGAGTAGACATGGCACTCGAAAATATGCTGCTAAAACCGATGTCAAAGAGTGTACTGCCTATATTTTCTTCTAGGAGTTTTATGGTTTCAGGTCTTACATTCAAGTCTTTCATCCATTTTGAGTTAATTTTTGTGTATGGTGTAAGATAACAGTCTACTTTCATTCTTTGCATGTGGCTGTCCAGTTTTCCCAACACCATTTATTGAAGAGACTTTCCTTTCTCCATTGTATGTTCTTGGCTCCTTTGTTGAAGGTTAGCTGTCCATAGACGTGTAGTTTTATTTCTGGGCTTTCAATTCTGTTCCATTGATCTGTGTGTCTGTTTTTGTGCCAGGACCAAGCTGTTTTGATTACTCTAGCTTTGTAGTATATTTTGAAGTTAGGGATTGTGATGCCTCCAGCTTTGTTCTTTCTTCTCAGGACTGCTTTGACTATTCAGGACCTTTGTTATTCCATATAAATTTTAGGTTTCTTTGTTCTAATTCTGTGAAGACTGTCATTGGGATTCTGATTGGGATTGCATTGAATCTATAGATTGTTTTAGGAAATATGGACATTTTAACTATGTTTATTCTTCCAATCCGTGATCATGGAATATCTTTCCATTTCTTTGTCTTCTTCAATTTCTTTTAATAACGTATTATAGTTTTCAGTGTATAGGTCTTTCCCCTCGTTGGTTAAATTTATTCCTAGATATTTTATTCTTTTTGTTGTGATTATAAATGGGATTGTATTCTTGACTTCTCTTTCTGTTAGTTCATTATTAGTGTATAGAAATGCAAGTGATTTTGTAAGTTGATTTTGTACCCTGCAACTTTGTTGTAATTGTTGATTATTTCTAGTAGTTTTCTGTGGATTCTTTAGGGTGTTCTATATTTAGAATCATGTTGTCTGCAAACAGTGAGAATTTCACTTCTTCCTTTCCAGTTTGGATACCTTTTGTTTCTTTTTCTTGCCTAATTGCTCTGGCCAAAACCTCTAGTACTATGTTGAATAACGTGGCAAGAGTGAGCACCCTTGTTTTGTTCCTGTTCTCAGAGACATGGCTTTCAGTTTTCAACCATTAAGTATGAGGTTGGCTGTGGGTTTGTCATATGTGGATTTTATTATGTTGAGGTCCTTTCCTTCTGTACCAACTTTATTGAGAGTTTTTATCATAAATGGATGTTGGATCTTGTCAAATCCTTCTTTGCATCTATTGAGATGATCATGTGGTTTTTATTCCTCATTTTGTTAATGAGGTGTAACACATTGATTGATTTGTAGATGTTGAACCATCCCTGTGTCCCTGGTATAAATCCCACTTGATCATGGTGTATGATCCTTTCAATGTATTGGCTTTAAGTTTGCCAATATTTTGTGGAGGATTTTTGCATCTATGTTCATCAGCAATATTGGCCTGTAATTTTCCTTCTTTGTGTTGTCCTTTTCTGGGTTTGATATCATGGTAATGTTGGCCTCATAGAAAGAGTTAGGAAGCATTCTGTGTTCTTCAATTTTTTGGAATAGTTTGAGAAGGATAGGTATTAAATCTTCTTTGAATGTTTGGTAGAATTCTCCAGAGAAGCCATCTGGTCCTGGGCCTTTGTTTTTGGGGAGGCTTTTGATTACTGTTTCAATCTCTTTACTTGTGATTTGTCTATTGAGATTCTCTGTTTCTTCTTCACTCAGTTTTAGCAGATTGTATGATTATGTGGACCTTGGGAGGGCCCAGATGGGCATATATTCATCCTTCAATTTGGACCAAAATCTATAATTATTACTTTAATAGCACTTTATAGCTGTAGGGAGTTTTACAGCAAGTTTTATGGGCTATTTCTTCTTCTAGGTTTTGCAATTTGTTGGCATATAACTTTTCATAGTACTTTCTTAAAATCCTTTGTATTTCTGAGGTATCCACTGTAATTTCTTCCCTTTAATTTTAATTTTATTTATTTGGGGATTCTCTCTTTTTTTCATAGAGAGTCTGGCTAAAGGTTTGTCAATTTGGTTTAACTTTTTAAAGAACCAGCTCTAAGTTTCATTTATCCTTTCTACTGTTTTTGTAGCCTCTATTTCATTTATTTATGCTATAATTTTTGTTATTTCCCTCCTTCTGCTGGCTTTAGGCTTTGTTTGTTCTTCTTTTTCTAGGTCTGTTATGTGTAGTTTAAGATTACTTATTTGCGGTTTTTCTTGTTTGTTGAGGTGGGCCTGTATTGCTATAAATTTCCCTCTTAGAACTGCTTTTCTGCATCCCACAAGAGTTGGTATGTTGTGTTTTCAATTTCATTTGTCTCCAGCTATTCTTGATTTTTCCTTTGATTTCTTCATTGATCCAATGGTTGTTCAGTAGCATGTTGTTTAGTCTCCACATCTTTGTCACTTTCCCAGCCTTTTTCTTGTAGTTGACTTCTAGTTTCGTAGCATTGTGGTCAGAAAAGATGCTTGATATGATTTCAATCTTAAATTTACTGAGGCTTGCCTCATTTCCCAACCTATGGTCTAACTTTGAAAATGTTCCATATGCACTTGAGCAGAATGTGTATTCTGCTGTTTTTGCAGAGAATGGTCTCTCTATATATCTATTAAGTCCATCTGGTTTAGTTTTTTATTTAAGTCCACTATTTCCTTGTTGATTTTCTGATGACCTATCCATTGATGTAAGTCGGGTGTTGAGGTCTCATACTATTATTGTTTGCTGTTAATTTTTCCCTTTAGGTCTGTTAATAGTTGCTTTATATACTTTGGTGCTCTTGTGTTAGGTGCATATATATTCATAAGTGTTATATCCTCTTGGTGGAATGTCCCTCTTATCATTATATACTGCCCCCTTTATCTCTCATTGTCTTTTTTATCTTGAAGTCTGCTTTGTTTGATATAAGTATGGCAACACCTGCTTTCTTTTGCTTGCCATTCACTTGGAGTGTCATCTTCCAGCCTTTCACTCTGAGCCGATTTTTGTCTTTAGAACTGAGATGTGTTTCCTGGAGGCAGCATATTGTTGGGTCTCGTTTTTCAATCCAGCCAGCCACTCCATTGTCTTTTGATTGGAGAATTCAATCCATTTACGTTTTAATGATTACTGATATATGAGGGCTTAACACTACCCTTTTATCTCTTGTTTTCTGCTTGTTCTATATTTCTGTTGTTTATTTTCCCTTGTATTTCAGCCTGTCATTTCAGTTTGGTGATTTTCTGTGATGGTTTTCTCAGTTTTCTCTTTATTTATGACTTGTGGCTCTGCTCTGATTTTTTGTTTAGTGGTTACCATGAAGTTTGTATAAAATATCTCATAGATAAGATAGTTCATTTTCTGATAGCCTCTTATCTCCATTAGCCTAAGAAGCTTCCATCCTTTTCCTCTTCCCCTTCTGAGTTATTGTTGTCACAAATTATTCTGTTTTATGTTGTGAGTTTGTGACTAAACTGAAGTGTTTATACTTATTTTTTATGCTTTCCTTCCTTTTATCTTGTGTGTTATACAGAAGTGTTTGCTAACCTGTTCTGACAGAGAGCTGCAATTTTCTCATTTTGTCTATCTATTTATCTCCTTGCTCAAAGCTTTGTAAACCTTTGCCTTTTTGTTTCAGGTATGAGGGCTTCCTTCATTATTTCTTGTAAGGGAGGTTTAGTGGTGATGAACTCGCTCAGCTTTTGCTTATCTGGGAAAGCTTTTATTTTTCCATCATATCTGAAGGATAGTTTCACTGGATAGGGTATTCTTTGCTGAAAGTTTGTGTCTTTCAGTATTTTGAATATGTCATTCCATTCTCTCCTAGTCTGTAGGGTTTCTGCTGAGAAATCTGCTGAAAGCCTGATAGGAATTCCTTTGTAGGTTATTTTCTTCTGCCTTGCTGCCCTTAATATTTTTTCTTTGTCATTGACTTTTGCCAGTTTTACTAATATATGCCTTGGACAAGGTCTTTTTGCATTGGTGTAATTAGGAGTTCTATTGGCATCCTGTACTTTTAAGTCTAGTTTTTTTCCCCAGGTTTGGGAGTTCTCAGCTATTATTTCTTTGAACAAGCTCTCTGCTCCTTTCTTCCCCTCTGAAATACCTATATTCTTTATGTTGCTTTTCCTAATTGAGTGAGATATTTCTCAAAGAATTTCTTCGTTTTTTAAAAATCTTAGTTCTCTCTCCTCCTTCACCTGAAGCATGTCTAGATTTCTATCCTCTAATTCACTAATTCTATCTTCCATAAAATCAGCTCTATTTTTTATGGTTTCTAGATTATTTTTTATCTCCTTAATTGTGTTGTTTATGTCCAGGATTTCCTGATAGTTTTTTTTTAAAGGCTTAATTCTTTTTGATGAAAATTCCTTTTGCTCATTAATTTTATTCCTGAGCTCATTGAACCATCTTTCTGAATTTTCTTGTAACTCATTGAGTTTCCTTATGACAACTATTATACATTCCTGTCATTTAGATTATAAATTTCTGTGACTTCAGGATTGTTTTCTGGAGACTTGTCATTTTCCTTCTGCTCTGAAGTGTTACTGTAGTTCTTCATGGTGTTTGATGAATTGATCCTTTGCCAGTGCATTTGTGGTGGTATCAGGTCACAGATTCCACATGCCACTGCTGCGGGGAAGCAGGAGCTGTGTTTCTGATCCTGCCCCATCTGCTGGAAGCTGTGCAGGTACAGCTCCTCTGCATTTGCGTGGGCTGGCCACAGCTGCTTGGTGGGTTGCTCTTGTGGGGTGGGACCTCTGTGCTCAGTGGGTTCATGTGCAGGTCTGGGCTGGCACTGTGCTCGCTGGTCGTTTGGCTGAGCCATTGTGCTTGGTGGGCAGGGCACCCTCCTGAGTGCTGAGCCATGGCCACTTGGTGTGGAGCATTCCCACGGGCTGGGCTGCTGTGGCACAGTGGGTGCTCCCGCAGGCCAGGCTACCCCTCCAGAGGTGTTTGTGTGCATGCCGGGCTGCCCTCACTCCTCTTACAGTCATGCTGCCAGCTGTGCTTGGTATGCGGGGCTCCTTTGTGGAGGCTGAGCCATGGCCAGTCATTGAGGAGCATTCCCACAGGCTGGGCTCCCCCTCTGATAGCATTTGCACACAGTCTGGGCTGCCCCTTCCTCCTCTTAGAGTCATGCCAGCTGCTGTGTGAGGCTCTGCAAACTGGCTTGCTGCTGCCGGGGAGGGGATGGGGTGCACTCACCTAGTTCCATAGCTTCCTGGGGATCCAGTCCACCCACCTTTAGATGTACAGCTGTGTGGGTCTTTCAGGTGTCCTGTTGTGCTGTATGGGTATCCTATGTTGGTTAATCAATGTCCATTAGTTGTAATTTAGAAGGAGAGAGACAAAGGGAACAGCTCACTCTGCCATGTTGCTGACATCACTCTTCAAAGATTCTTTTTTTGTATGTTGTGCATTGCCATCCTCCTTTGCCATTTTGTCAGACTTCAAGAAATAATTAAAACTTATTTGTAATTTCTTGTGAATACCAGTCTTAGATTTCTTCTGAATTTGATTTCATTGTGAACTGGAACACTAGGCAGCTCAGCTTTATGTGGATTACATAAAGATAATTTTAAAAAGTGACCATCAAAAGAATGTTAACATATATTTTGATGTTGAATAGATAAAAAGTTATATTTTCAGTTGTGAAAAGATTCTGGCATATTTTGCTGAGGAATATGTGGTAAAATGTGAAAAAAGAAAGGCACAAGATATATATGAATCTCTCTGTACCTCCATAGCAAAATGTGGAATGGCAGAATGCTGAGAAAAATCCAAAAACTCAGGCCTATGGAGAAGGTCCTCACCACAGTGCAGACCCTCTGCACAAGTAATCAGACACCTTTCCTGCTGCCCTGCATCTTTAACATCTAAGGGGAGTCCTGGACCCGTGGTCTGTTCCAAGTGGATGAGATTGTTGGGATCATCTACTCATCCTCTCATTTAATATAGAGAACACTCAGGCACCAAAGGGCTTCAAAGGACTGACCTGAGGTCAAATAGTTAGTTGGGGGCATCTGATCCCACAGTATTCTTGGTAACACATCACACTCCCCTGCACAGTATTCTCACAAAGACCTACAAGCTCAGGGCTCATCTAAAAAAGATGCACCAGAGAAGTGGGTGGTGGAGAGAAAAAGAGTCCTTCCACACGCTGGAATCACTTTCACAGAGGTGCCTGCTGTCCCCCCTGACCCCCAACCCCAACAGCATCAGGCAGGAAGCAAGCTGCTGCTGGAAGCAGTGTAGGGGAGCTCCTGCTGGTAGGGCTTCCTCCACTTGATGAATCCATCTCTAGGAAATGGCCATCCCTGTCTAGCCCACACAGGGACTGCAAAGTTGTGTTAATAATCTCCTTGGCTGTTAAATGGAATGGCTAAGATTTCACACCTGTAACATTGCCCTCTACTTAATATGCACACTCAGTATTAGACAGGAAGTAAGCTTAAGGCTCTTTCAATGACTGCATGTAATAACACAGAAGATTCCATTTTTCTTCTTACTTATAACAGATTGGCAAAGGCCTGAGGTGACATGAGTGTAAAGTTGCTGAAAAAAAAAATGTAGTTTGAAATTCCTAGACTCTATGAGATCCCTTTCAAATCTTCTTCCTATTCCTAAAAATTTGTTTTCTAGATTTAGTGAGAAGAGCTTCACTCATGGGATTTAAAAGAAAAAGTACAAACATACTATATTTCCTGACTATAATCAAACTGGAAACATCATGTAAACATGTAGCTCTTATATTTAAGTTCTTTGGCTTTAAATTTCAAATCTTCCATCTCTGAGTTACGTGCAAACCAAAATGAGAACTGTGGGAAGGAAATGCATGGCTTTTTTCAAGTTCTGAGTGTTTGAGTATTGGCAGGAATTAGAGATCAACAGGGTCACAAGAAATCATGGAAAATTATTCTGTATAGTTGTCTCTCCTCCTGCACCCTCTCTGTATTGTGCATGTCTCTCTAATTACCAAAAGTCCCTGGAAATTTCCTCTGGCTTTAAAAGGGGGCGGGAGGCTACTCCTGCCTTTGATGACCCAGTATAGCATCCAACAATACTCACAGAAAACATATAAGTATTTTCCTTATGTCTAACCTAATTTCTAAATATAGACTTTTGCTTCTGGCTATGATGTAGTAGCTTGCGGCGGACTTAACCTCCTGCCAAGAATAACTAGAAGCTTGATTTTTAAAAGTGTCCAAAGACATGAAGGGAGCTACTGACACAACAAGGACTTGAGAGGCCAGATCCTGGAGAGAAAGGAAGTTCAGTGAGGTGAGCACGCTGATTTTCTACTCATGGCATTTGGAAATTTTTGTGCGGGGTAAAGGTTGAGAAGCTAGTCAGAGGACCACTTCTAATGGGCAAAGAAATGGTAGAGCTTTAGAAAATACTCAAGGCTAGAGAGCAAAAGATGGGCAATCTGGACTTTCGAGGAAGCTAAAATGTGAGGTCCAAAATCCTGAAGAGAAGAAAGGTGCAGAGAGGGGAACCTGACATTTAACACCAGGTTTTTCCTCCAGGCATTTGACAATTAAGCCGTGTAAGGCAAGAGGCTGATGGGCTAAGCAGAAAACAGCTGAAAAGCAGAGTAGAGCTTTTGGCAGTTATGTGATGCCAAGAAATACAAATAATGGAGTTTAGAACTCGGAAGAGGAGGGATCATTGTAGACACCTCGGGTTCTCAGTTGGGACCACTGGAGGGTTATACTCCACAAGTGGAGGCCAACCAGAGGTAGACCAAGCTTTTCAATGATGCAATCCCATCTCAAATCAATTCAATCTGATTGGATTGAGATCATCTGTCACCTCCTACCTTCCAAAAGAGAGGTTGAATCCTTTCTGAAAGAAGACAGCATCATCCAAAACATTAAAAATTTTTATACACAATATCTGACATGTAATAAAAAATGATCAGGCATGATGAGGAGCAAGATCTATTTATAAAAGTAAATAGACAAGAGAAACAGGTGACACAGATATTAGAATTATTAGATATGGGTTTAAAAATAATTGTGATTAGCATGTTCAAGAAAATAGATGGCAATATGGAGAATTTCATCATAGAACTGGAATCTATATAAAACAATCAAATGGAAATTCTAGAACTGAAAATTCTAATATCTGATATTAAGAATTGATAGATGGATTTAACAGATTAGACAGAACTGAAGAGGAGCTCAGTAAGCTTGAATATAGATTAGTAAAAAATATTTAGAGTAAAGCATGGAGACAAAAAAAGATAAGGATTGTAGAAAAGAATGTAGGAGCCGGCCCAGTGGCATAGCAGTTAAGTTCATGTGCTCCGCTTCTGGCAGCCCAGGGTTTGCAGGTTCAGATCCTGGGTGTGGACCTATGCACCGCTTGTCAGGCCATGCTGTGACGGCATCCCATTTGAAAAAAAAAAGTAGAGGAAGATGGGCACGGATGTTAGCCCAGGGCCAATCTTCCTCAGCAAAAAGGAGGAGGATTGGCAATGGATGTTAGCTCAGGGCTAGTCTTCCTCACCAAAAAAAAAAAAAACAAACAAAAAAGAAATAAAAGAATGTAGAAGACACAGATATGGTGAAAAGTCTTACAGGGTTTCTAAATCTTTGTATCATTGACATTTTGAGTCAAATAATTATTTGTCGTGGGGGTATATTTGCCTTGGGGCAAATAAATAAATCATCCCCGGCTGAGAGCTAGTAGTCCACCATAAGTATAATGTCAGAGAGAGAATGGAGCAGAGGCAATATTTAAAGAGAAATGGCCAAGAATTGATTCTAGAAGCACTACAAATGCAACACATAGGTATATCACAATAAAACTGCCCAAAACCAAAAATAAAGAGAAAATTATAAAAGTAGCCAGAGGGAAAAACATACATTAGTTTTGAAAGAGTAACTTTAAGAGGAACAGCTCACTTCTCAATAGAAAAGAAGGAAACTATGTGACAGTAGAATGATATCTCTAAAGTGCTGAAAGAAAATAAATGCCAATCCAGCAAAAATATCACTCAAAAATGAAGAAGAAATAAAGATTTCCTGACAAAAGCTGAGATATCTCATTCCCAGCAGGAAATGACCTACAGGAAATACTAAAGGGAAATGTAGGAAGGAAGGAAGAACAATGAAAAGGTTAAATCTAAATGAATATTCACTCCAAAGAACAATAACAATTATGTTTTATGGGACCTAAAAGATGCGTAGAAATAAAATATATGGTAACAATAAGGCCAGAAAGGAGGGGTTGTACAGAAAAGAGCTAACATGGCTGGTCTGAGACTGCTGTCATTAGGAAGGCCTGCTTGTAAGGTTGACTACCCATCTGGGAACTTGAATTTCGGGAAGATCCCCACCATTCCCTGAACTGAGAAGAGTGGCTCACTATGCCTAAATTGTTTCCTTCTGGAAGTCTGGAATGTTGGTACGTGTTGAACAGAGGGTGTCCATATGACCAGTACCCAATCAATACCCAGGGTGCTGAGTCACTAATGAGCTTCCCTGGTAGACAAGCATTTGACACTGTTGTCACAACTTGCTGCAGGAATTAAGCATGTCCTGTGATTGCACCAGAAGAGGACTCTTGGAAGTTTGCACTTGGTTCCTTCTAAACTCTGCCACAGGAGCCTTTTCCTGTTGCTGATTTTGTTTTATATCTTTTCACTGGAATCAATGAAAGCTGTGAATATCACTATATGTGGAGCCTTGTGAACTCTAGTAAATCACTGAAACCAAGAATGGTCTTGGGGACCCCAGATACAGGATCTATTAACCTTCAAGTTTCAAAGTTTCATGGTTTCCAAGGCTCTTTCAATGCCAGGGAAATAGTGAAAGTACAAATTCATATTAGTTTCTAATAAATCAATAACGTTTGTTGTAGTCTTCAAGACTAAAACAAGAGCAAATAAATGTTTACTTAATGAGCTAATGGGGGTGAGATTTGGAATAATAAATACTTGATTAAGCCAAAGGAAGGCAAAAAACGGGGAAACAAGGAACATAACTAATGGGGCAGATGGAAAACAAATGTTAATATGGCAAATATAAACTCAAATATCTTAGCAATTATGTTAAATATAACATATATATATCCTAATTAAAAGGTATATCAGACTAGGTTTTACAAAACGTCCAACCATATGCTGCTTAAAGAAGATACACCTTGAATATAAGGAGATAAAATGGTTGAAAGAAAAAGCATGAAAAAGATAAATCAGGCAAACCAGTGGTATACTGGAGCTTTCTCATAAGGACTTACAAGAGCTGATTGTTAACCATTCAGGAATTTTGCAAGTCTGTTGTTAAAACTTTGGTTGCTTGAGATTGGTCATGGTAGGAGCATTCACACTATGGAAATCTGCAAATGCTACAGATCAGGGCTTTTTGCTTTTCAGAGATCTGGTTTACAAGAACACAGATGCAAACCTTGATCAAAGGAAAGCGATGTGGCTATGCTAATAATCTTCTCTAAGGCAAGAAACATTAAAAAGGTAAAGAAATTCATTTTTTAATATAAAAAATGGTTAAGCCACTGGTAAGGTATAACAATTTCAAATTTGCTTACACCTTATAACTTATCTTCAAAATATAAAAAGCAAAACTTAACAGAATTTAAAAGAGTCATATGCGGATTCACAATCATGATGGAAGACATCAAAACACCTTTCTTAGTAAATTCTAAATATATTGGAAGGATTTCCTGCCTCTGCAACCCTTATGACATGGATGGAAGTATTAGAATTTCTCATCAATGGTCTTTAGACTTTAGGTCTCAAGCAAAGATATCCCAAATAAAGGCCATCACCTCACCCACTTTTAACTGTTCAGAAAAAGAAATTTTGGATATTTGATATGGGTAATGGCTACTCATGCATGTCTTCATAGTCAGTCCATGTTTACTGAAAGCCACTTTGTGCCATTCCCTGATTCAGGTGTTGATTATACCAAGAAGAGAAAGATACTGTCCTGGCTTTCAAGAATTTAATCAAATTTGAGATATAGATATATAAGCAAGTAATTGCAGAACAAAGCAGTAAATACTCCATTATCAGTTAGGATACTTCTCATTGCAAATAATAAAAACCCTGACACAAATTGTTTTTTAATGTTCTTCTTCTAGAACTTCTGAATTCCTATAATCATAGAAAGTTAGAGATAGATGGATGGGACCTTTGAAACCACCTAACCCCAGTGATTAAGTTTTAACATTAAAATATAACACAACACAAATACATTAAAGTTTAGAGGGTGCAGTGATTTATGTATGCCTATATAGCAAATTAATTCTAATGCTTGAGATGAGATCCCCCTATTCTTTATCCAGTGCTCTTCTTGTTATACCATGTTGCACACCTTGGTTCCTTTTTGATCACATTCTGTCTTGAAGCAAAGTATGGAGTCTCTTCCCTCAAACAAATATCTGGCTAAAAAGATGATACAGATGATTATGAAAGCTTTCATATGGATTTTCATTCATTCTGAAATCTGACACATTCATAACCAAGTGCAATTAAAAATTCTCAAGGCAAATAATATGTCAATTTATTTATTCAACCATCAAATGTTTATTGGTATACTTATGTGCAGAATACTGTGCTAAGCTCTGGGGAAGTAAGAGTGACTTCACAGAGTGCATTATCTGGGTTGGAGCAGGGGGATGTATGAACACAAACTGAAAATATTTACAATAGTGATAAATAATGCCATAGTGGTATGTACCAAGTAAGTGTATATAAAAGGAGATAAGACTTCTTTTGAATAATCTTTAGTGGTCAGAAGTCCCATAAAATATGGTAAATACATCACAATTATTTGTGGGAATAAATGTGTATGAGTCTGGATGTATGAATGTGTATGAGAAGGTAGCTGAAGGCGACTGTGACAGTGATATAAGAACTAGACTCAATAGTGTTAACCTAAAAGAATTTACCAAATCACTGGAAGATAGGAGAAAGACAAAAGTAGTCACTAACCCATTCGTAGAGAAGATCAGAATGAGTGTACCAGTATAGCTTAGGTAGAAGTCTGTCTATATTAAATGATTTCCAAACCATCTTTGGACAAGCTCAGGAGAATGGACTGTGGCTCTCTGAGTGCCCTCCTTGTCTTTAGTACCTTTGTGAAGTAATTAACCACAGGGTGGTTCCTTCAAAAGATTGTATCATGTGACCTTGTTATCCTGACAGATAATGGTTGCAACTAAAGATCGGTCCTCTAGCCAAAAGTAACTATCTGTTAGTATACTATTAAATATGGTAGCCACTAGCCACATGTGGCTATTGAACACTGGAAATGTGGCTAATCTGAATTGAGATATGTTCCAAGTGTAAAATATACACAGGATTTCAAAGATGTATTATGGAAAAAAAGAATGTAAAATATCTCAATAAATTTTTACTTAATACACATTAAAATGTTGATAATTTAGACATATTGGACTAAAAATATCATTGCAATTAATTTTACCTTTTTGTGTTACATTGTTGACGTAGCTAATAGAAACATTTTAAATTTCATGTGCCTCTTGCATTTGATGCTGGCATTATATTTCTGTCAGACAATGCTGCTACTCTATAGGCTGGACCAGAAGCTCATTAGGGGACCTGGTGCAATGACTTTGCCCAACAGAGGAGCCCCATGTTGAATGGTGACTATTAGCCAATCAGATTCTCTCACTTGGGGAGTTTTGAAACATACACACACACACACACACACACACACACAACATAAAAGAAGAGCAGAGAAGAGAGGCATGCAGAGAAAAGGAAGTTGGGTCAGAAGAACTGCGGGGGGCCTCAAATTAGGGGTCACTTCTGAGGAAACAGAACTGGTCTTAAACTGTGAATACCCCTCCATTTTCAAGAGGCCCAGTTGTGTGTTTTCCCATATCTTATTTCTTCCCTGCATAGTCTTATGTTGTCTCTGTCACTTGAGGTACCTTAGTGCCTCGTTGTTCCGTGTACCTCAAAAGAGCTTACCCTTAAGCCGAGTAATAGAGAAGTTGGTATTTTCCTGGAAGGAGGGGGAAAGGAGACTTTATCTCTGTGAGAAGATAGAGCTTTTAAGAGCAGCAGAGCCTCTTCATCTCACTGAGCACGCCACCTCTGCCTGCAGGGATACAGTCAGAGGCGTGTAAGTGCTTAGTTAATGCAAAACATAGTGGCCATCACCATCGTTATTGTTTTGATAATTTTTATTGCATTTATTTTTTATGAAGACTAAGTGAATTAACACAGGTAGAGCACCACCTATAATACTCACTGGAGAATTCTTTTCCTCTTTCCTTTGAGAAAGATGGCGAACAAGACTCATAAGGTAACTAGAAAGAGGATTAATTTGAGAATGAGTAATATTTTTTAAGCACAAAAAGTGATCTAGTTCACACCATCAAAAAACAAGCACCTTTTTAAGGAACTGCTTTCTCCATTCTTTTGTATGAATCCTCTATTACAGCTAAGTCAGTGCCAACATTGGACGCCTAACAGCCATGCTTGAACCTTTCCCCACATCAGTGGTTCTCAAAGTGTGGTCCACGGACCAGCAGCATCTGTATCAGTTGGGAACCAGTTAGAAATGCAAATTCTTGGACCCTCATCCCAGACCCACGGAATTAGAATCTCTGGGGTCCCAGTAATCGATTGTAACCAGCCCTCCAGGTGACTGGGGTGCACTAAATCCCGAGAAACCCTGCTCTATACCTTTACTGACATCTCCCCAGCTCGAGATGCCCCACTGGCTTCTCACTACATATTCAGTCTTTGAAGCTAGGTTCTCACTCTGCTTTCTCTAGGAAGTCATCCTGAACTTCCCGAGGCCAAAGGAAGTTTGTGCTCTCTTGCTGAAATGTCGACACACCTGAGCCAATTCATATCCAATTTTAACTTGTTCTCCAAATGGTTTCATGTGTGTGAGACAAAGAGCTTGAATACTCCTCGAGGGCAGGATTTTTGTAACCTCCCTTCCACCTCTCTGGTAAGTACCCAGTGGATATATTTTCTGCACTGAATTGAAATCACACAAAACTCCTTTGTCTTTGTGTGGAAGGTAGTGATAATCCTTTTTAAGGTCAGGAGTGACATCCCAAGACTGGCCTTTTTGTCTTCTTCCTGCCTGAGATGAGGACATCTAAGATCTAGGTGAATGGATTTTGGAAACCTCTCTCTCTTCACTTAAAATCTGTCTCCTTCACTGGCAAACATGCCAGGAAATCCAGCTTTTTTTCTCCTCTTAAAACACTGAGACGTTATTGCAGCTTCAGAAGTGTTGCTGAATTTTTAAGAGAGCCTCTGAGAAAAGGAGATAAGGCTTAAAAGTCCTCAACAATTTGCCTGCTCCCTTTAAGACCTTTAGAAACTCTTTAGGTACATTAAAATGTTTTCCTTTAATTTTTAATTTTTGTTTTACGATAAGGCTAATTAAAGCAACACCTGTTTGGAATGATATAGTTGGTGCTGGGTCAACATTTCCATTGGTTTATAATCCAGCTGTGAAAACTCAATTTGAAGTAAAACTTGGGTGTATAATATCCAAACCCAGGGGGATTCAAAAGAAACACTAATATACCAGTGTGCGTATTAGGGGGCAAAGCAAATAGAAGCAAAGTGGTTTCAGGTGCTCTTTAGCACTTGCGTAGTGGGCAAACAGTTTTTACGACCACGGTTTGTAGGCCTTCAGCTCCTCGTGTAGGTAGGATGCCTTTGGGTATTTAAAAGGAATGAAAACAGGCCAGTTAGTCTATGTAAAATGCTGGCTACTGTGCACGGGTGGTAACGAGGCTTCTCTCATCAGAAAGGTCTTAAGACGTGAAATGACTACTTTCATGTTTCTCTGGATTTAATACCCCCTGGAGGCATCCTGATGTGACAGATGACAGTATGTCTTGAAGACCAATGGGCTGCTTCTGTCCTCCCTCTTCTTTGGGGAGGCTGAAGCAGAGATTTATTAGCATGTCATGTAAAGAAACTGGAACTTGGGTTCAGGCTGGAAATAACACCGCAGACTAGAACCTGCCCTACAGTGGTTCTCAAACACTTTTTAATACCTACAGAGAGACCAATAAATAAAGCAGATAAAAGTGGAGCTGCTCAGATTGAATTAGGAGGAGAGCCTAGAGCCCCCAGCTGCTCAGCTCAAAGACACTCAGAAGCCTGGGAGAGGCTTGGTGGAAGTTTTAACGCTGTGAGAAGCATAGTTCAAAAACTACTGTCCTGCCAATGATATGAGCAGGTAACCCAACCCTAAGCTTTATTTTGATATGCCCTTTTGGAGCAGGAGTTTGGCCAGTTGATGAGTAAAATAAGTGTTTAGCAGACTTTGCTTGAAAATACCTTTGAGAAACCCTAAAGCTCCAAAGAACTGGTGGAGATGGGGGTACTGGCTTCAGCTGACCCTGTGAAGTTTTATGTGGGACCTTTTGTAAATCACTGAGCCCCAGGATTTTTCCCTAGGAAGTGGGGATGGGAATTCTTGCCAAGTTCATAGGTTTCTTTTTCTTTTTGCTGGGGGGGGGGGGGGGAGGGGGGTAATCAAATAAAATGGTGGATTTTAGATGATTTTGCTATTAAATTAGAGCCATTGGGATAGTCTAAGACAAAACAGAATGTGAGCTACTATATCAGAAGTATAAGGCACGGAAGAGAGAGACGTTTTTCCTGGAACCATTCCGATAAGTTGTATGGATCACATATGGATAGTCTCACCTCTCACCATCCCTCTACATACCTTTACAGCTTGAATGCCCCTTTTCTCCTCATCTTTCTCACATCCCAGATGTTCATGCTACCCATGTCTGTCCTATGTTCCTGTCATTCTGGAAAAATATCTGCTCTATCTAAAATAACCATAGACTGTTCAAGTTGGGCAAGATGTTAGAGATTATGCTATCTGCCTTCTAATGTTACAGTTGAAAATTCCAAGTTTAGAACTCAGGTCCCTGGATTCCCAGGCCAGGCTCTTTTGAATAATGGTGGAGATGCCCAGTTACTCTCACTGCAGTGGATGAGCATGTTGCCTCCATGACACTGGCTATGTCCCCGTGGTGTCTCTTGCTCTGTCTCTCTGGGATTATGGGGAGCCAGAGGACCTCACACTGTGATATTCCATTAGGGAGCAGCTGGCCATTTCCTAAAGAACTTGTAGCAGGCAGCAAGCAAGCGTCCTATGCCAACTATCTCATCTCAAACAGCTGATGCTTTCCCAGCCTCCAGTAACCTCCCACCTGACGTCAACCCCTCTCCTAGAGGTGTCCGTAACTGAAAAGACTCTGAGTCTAGACACTCTTGGGGATTTTCTTTAATTCTGGATACAAATTTGTGCCAAAGTTATGAATTTCTGATGGTTGGATTTTAAGTATCAGCAGACAGAACACTGGGGCCACGGCACTATCCCACGCTCCTCTGATCCCGCTGTGCTGGCAGGTTCCTCTGCCTGCAAGTAGGTTTGATCGGGTGTTTTCCTCACTCTTTTTACCTTTCACCTCAATAGCATGTTAGCTCCTTGCAGTAGTGACCTGTGACAGTAAGATGGAAGGAGAGAAGAGAGGGAGATGTACAAGGCAGCCCCACATCTAAACATTCTGAGACGGTCACAATTTCCATTGTGTTTGGTTATTCCTGGAAAAGATGTTAGAAACCATTGTAGTAATGTGGAAATAATAATATCTTAGTACCAAAACTACGTTCCCTAGACTGTCTTTGCAGTCAGCATTAGCAAAAATATTCTTTTTCAGGTCACTTGTCCTGAGTTTTTGAGTTTCCGAAAAATATGGTTCCCGTAGATAGGCAGGGAGTTGGGGACACTCAGATCATGATGGCATATCTCGTCTTTGGAGGTTATGAAGCTAGGAAGAATTCAGGAGAGGCGGTGAGGGCAATGAATGGCTTTTGTTTGAGTTTGACAACCCGGTGATGGCTGGAGAACACTCTGGAGGCCCAAAGAGCCATCTGTCATGTGAGCTCAACAGCAAGCTAACCCCACTTGATGGGATGGGGCTGGAGTCAACTGAGGGCTGCCAAGCCTCTATCCCCCTGGGAAGAAGCATGTAGTATCTCTCGAGAGGTTAGGAGCCCCTTCTTTCCACTGGGCTTCCCCACATTTATCTCACACGACTCACCAAGCTGGAATTTGACCTGTGCAGTCCTAATTCCTTTTCCATGTGACTCTTCTGAGATATGGCTTCCCACATAACATTCCCAAAGCCAATCACACTGCTCTATGACTGTAACAGAGAAGCCCTAGAAAAGAAATCAAATGGTAGCCACTTAATAAAGCAGCTGGTGGATTGAACTGAATCAGTTATGATCAGGCCAACTCCTTCATTTTGCCAATGCCAAACTCGAGGTTGAGCAGTTGAAATGGTGAACCCTGGTTTCCAGAGATGTTAGGTCAGAACCATTCCTGGAACCCAGATCTCCTGCTTATCCTTTCCTGAGACTGGACCCATCCTACAAGCAGAGTCATGGGGAAAAGAGAGGATTCTTGTTCAAACACATATTCCTGGGGAGTTTCTGTGGAAAATGCCAGGAATGGGGCTTGTTATGAACCCTTTAATCAGAATGAGCTCTAAGCTCTCATGCCAAAGCAGAGGTTTCTGGGCTCAAATGTTGAAGAGCAGTTGAGGAAGGCCAACTTCGGTCCATGTGCCGCATAGTGCCTCCACCCTATTTTCCTTTTTAACACATGAGAGTCTGGCAATGGTACAGAGAGAGTTTTGTTTTCTTTGCTGCCCTTTTGCATTTGCCAGGAATGAGGAATGAGGAATGAGGATGAGGTTTCCACCTGGAGGAAACGGAAAGGAATTTAGGACTTAGTTGACCTGGCAAAGTTTCATCAGTTATCACCTGTGACTGAATTTAAGCGATGTTTAGTAGGTAAAAATGACAGGACATGGTAACCAAATGGGTTGAAGGGAGGAAGGAGTATAGCATGAGCCCCAGACTAGGGGTTGAGCTGTTTTGCCTAGAACCTTGAATGACACATATGACTTAATGAATGAACAAAATAAACTCTCATAGGATTAATTGCTCTATTGTGTACTAGAAACTCCAAATGTTGTAGTTTTATCTCCTTTATCTTAAACAAAGGAGACAATAATGAAGATTAGGGGCTGAAAAAAAAAAGACTAAACAAAAAGTGGAGCTTAATTTCCACCCTTCACCATCACCTTCACACAGGAGTGTGGACTGGGCTGAGCGAGTCACTTCCGAAGCATAGAATCGGGTAAGAGAAATGCAGAAACTCTACAGTGGAGAAGCCTGGCAGACACTATAGCTACCCGGTCATCAAAGTTAATACCATCAGTATTGTCAAGTGGATCTCATGTACCCCTGATATGAAGTCATAACTATGAGGAAAACTCAAACTGGGAGACATTTTTCAGACTACTTGATCAGTACTCCTCAAGACTGTCAAGGTCACGAAAAACAGAGAGACTGACCAGAGGATATTGGGGAGATATAACAACTAAATGCAACGTGGTACCCTGGACTGGATCTTGGGACTGAGTGGGAAAGCTAATGAAGTCCAAATAAATTCTGGAAGTTAGTTAATAGTAATGTGCTGATGTTGGTTTCTGAAGTTTGATAAACGTACCATGGTAATGTAAGATGTTAATGTGGGGAACTGGACTGTTTTTGCAACTTCTCTGTAAATCTAAAATTATTCCAAAACAAAAAGGTTACTAAAATAAAATAATCCACCAACCAACCAATAATCCCACTTGACCCTATCTCTCTCCTCTCATATCTGACCTCCGAAATACCGCATTCACTGTCCACATTTGCTGTCTCTTCTGGTTCACTCCCAGCCCACTTCTTTCTGGTTTCTGTTCTACAGACCGCACTCTCTGTGGCGTAGTTGACACAGTTGACCACTCTCTTCTTGTAACTCTATCCTTCTTTGGTTAGTGATTCCCCAGAGTCTCATGGCCGACTCTGCCCTCTGCTCATACTTCACCTGCTCCTTGGATGGTCTTATCTTCCCCGTGTCTTCAATTTCCACACACTGTATACACCAGTGAGTCTCCTTTTACCTGAATATTCTCCTGCCTACTAGAAACTCCTTTTGAGTGTCCCACAGGCACCCACTCAAAATATCCCCAAACTAAATTCCTTTTTCTCTTTCCCCTTCTCTGTAAAACTCCCTCTACTCCCTGCCTTGGTGAATGGCATTGTTATTCATCCAGTCGTCCAAGCCAGAAACTTGAGAGTTTACTCAAGTCATCAGTTCCCTCACTCCCCATGACCACTCCAAAGATCTCTTAACTCTGTGCCCTCCTCTTGGTCTCCACTCTGCTGCCTTAGTTCAGGCTTCCATCCATTCTCACCTGCCCGACTGGATTCTCTGTATTTCTGCATCTCTTCAAGCCAACCTCCACATTTCTAACATTATTTCTAAAAACAAAGTCTAAACATGTAACTCCTTTCTTAAAACCTCCAATGACTTCCCATCACTTTGAAAAAAATATCCAAACTTTTATACATGGAATTCAAGGGCTTTTGTTGTCTGACTCTCCCATGCCTCTTCAGTTTCATCTTTTTCTGCTCCTTCACCTGTTCCCTAGATTTCAGCCACAGCAAACTCCTTGTAATTCTCCAATTCTAGGACACATCATACCTCTCCCTCTCTCATTTGATTTTTGCTTCCTTAGAGGGCCCTTCCTTTGCTATGCCCAGCACTGCCCAGTACATGTTTTATGACTAAACTTCTTTATGCCTCATCCTCTGATAAACTGAGGCACAGAGAGATTAGTAGCATGCTCAATCTTAACTGATGAGCAGTGGTCTTTCTCATTGAGGAATTTGAGATGGCGGGAATTTTCCGTCGTTGATTTGTTTGTTTGGTGATGACTTCCCAGAGAAGTAGAAGGGATTGGGGCATATGGTCTGGTGGTTACCGGGATTCTTTATGCAGAGGGGAAGGAAAAACTGGGGAGGAATAAGTGGGCCTTTTATAAGTTTGAGACATGTGAGATTAAGAGAAAAAAGGCAAAACACTGCAAAATGGCAGACTACTCTCCAAATTTAAAACATTAATTTATAATGATAATCCCCAAAGAAAAACATCCACTTTGGCAAGTGATTCGCAAATTGGAATGGCTGATGGATGGCCAGGGAGCGACTGCTGAGATGAGGTATGATGCTGTCCAAGGAGAAGAGGGGCGGACATCGGTGAATTATGGTCTCTAATTCCACCTGGGACTGCGAGTAAATAACAAAGTGCCAGAGTGAGGCTCCAGATGGTTTGTGTAGTGAGTGTGACCAGAACTCCACCCAGGAATTGGAGCCTGGTAATTCAAACCGGGCCTGCCTTTTTATGTTGTAGCAATTCATGAACTTGCCAGAAAGTGTCTATTGGGTGTGCTGGTGGCCCCTTTACAAGAACAGACTTCCTCGGAAATGGCTGATACAAAATTTGGAGGCCGTGTCACATCCCGGCTAAAGCCCACTGCTTCCTGGAAGGTGATTATTGATCGTTTTTAGGGAAACCTCAGACTCAGGTCAATAAACTTGTATACATGTCAGTACATTCCATCTATTGCAAAACGAACATTCTAGGCTTGAGGAGACAGAACTGGAATAAGAAAGTGTCCTTTTTAACCCCCACCATCATATGCCGTTTTATACCTGCCACTGCTGGGTCTATCTTGATTAGACAATAATGAGGACTTGTTTGCACAGAACTGTGTGAGCGACGTGGAGGGTCTCCAGAGGCCTATACCATTCGTGGGTCACAGGTGCAGCTATCCAGCTGAGAACACAAGCACGCCTTTCCTGTGGCTCCTATCTGTAAGTCCCGAGGGGCCCGAGCACCTGGAGCAAGCAAGGTGGGGCGGGACCCACTCACTTTCCACCTGCAGAGGAAGCCTGCAGGCCAGTGTTTCATCACCTTAAGGAGGAAATGGAACGGGAGGCAACAGTGCCTGAGGCTAGCAGGGAGGGAACACTGCTGCCTGGGGACTGCAGGGCATGATGAACTATTTAAAGACAAAGTCACAGGTTCACATCATTGATGCTCAGACATACATACGTCTGAGGACAAAGCACAAGTTCTTTAAGTTGGGGAAATACAGCTTTATGATTTATTCCATCATTCACAAAACACTTTCCAGCATCTATTACCTGGAGGATCAAAAAAAGGATTATAGCATGTTTCCTGCCCTTAAGAATCATTGAATCGACGCATAGTCATTGAACACATTCTATTCACTAGGTGCTGGGTGTGGGGACTCAGAGAAGACTCAGAAGAAGTTACTGTCCCTGATAAAGTGCTGTTCACAAACTAGCCTGAGACACAAATTTTTAAAAATGTATCTTGAAAGAGGTCATTTTAAGAACCCAGTGGATCTTTCTATGGAGGGACATTCAATGCTCAAGGTTTGGAGGAGCCTAGAAGGGTTTTCTGGAGGAGTGGTATTTCCACTGAGACTTGGGCTATTTGAAGAGGGGAAGAGGTTTTCTGAGACAATTCAGAGGTGAGAGAGAACTGGGACTAGGCACGGCTTTGCATGGGGACTTTATGCTGAAGATTCTGAGGAGCACTGAATAATTCCATGTAAGGGCATGATTACGTTCAGAGACATGTTTTATATCACTTGTCAGCTAAGTGAGGGATGGATGGGGCAGGTGAAACCAGAAAACCAGGGGGACCAGAAAATGAAGAAAATATGCCCCAATATTCCTTAGCTTGTGTTCTAGACTTTCCACATCTAGCAATTACATGGATACCAGAATATGTGATGTTAATTTCCAACTGCCGTGAGTGTCTTAAAAGTAAAGTGGCTTGTCCATTCTCATAGATTTCCCAGGCAGCTTTTGGTAGAATTGGAGGCCCATCTGCTTCCCTTGGCTTGCAGGGAAGACAGCAGCGCAGGATAAACTTTTCATGTTGTCCTACAGGTAATTTGTGGGCCTGTTCCTGCTCCTTAGGTCCAGGCACGGGAGATGGCCTGGGTCACCAAGGGTCTCTCCATGCCAGGGAGGCAGGGGACTTGGGGCTGGCTGCTCCTGTGCTGGCACAGGCTCTCATATTTTTCTTATGCTGAATTACTGTGGAAGTGGTTGAAATCAGAAGCAAAATGCCACATTGTACGCCCACTGAAGTCTGGGCTCAAGGGAAAGGAGAATGATTGCCAGGGTGTTAGCTGTTCCCAATCCACTCCTGGACCTTAAGCTGTCTTGAACAGAGTTGCCAAACAGCTTGGGAGAGACTGGCCTTTGGGTGGGTGTGGGTAGGGGAGGGGGAAGGGAAGGGAAGGGAGCAGTTGGCTCTCCGTCTCAATTATTTGTTCAGAAGCAGCTCCCTTCCCGCAAGGCTCCGGTATCGCTGGTCTACAACAGGGTGAGTCTTTGACTTTGGATGAGAATCAGCTTAGCTGTCAGATATGCTGATTTGACTGTATATGCAAGTAAAGGATCATTTAAACTGATTTGGCGCTTTTAATCTTCCGTTTGTCATTTTAGTTGAGAATTTCTTGGTAAGATCAAAATCTAGTGCTGAAACCTTGGAAAGGAATTTTCATGTTGTGAAAAAATGGTACTCTTTCCGTGGACTTCTGGATGGTGTTCTGGGTGTTCACAGGGAAGAGTCTGTGATTGGGAGGTGATAATTTAGACATCTGGCAGTGATCAGGCACCGTGGAAAGAGCAATGTCCCGGGCTCAGTAGACTGGGGTTCGGTCCCAGTTCTAATTCAGTGTGTTACCTTGTGCAAGTCCCTCCACTTCCTCAGGTCTTGCTCACCCTGGGTGAAATGCGTGCACAGATCCTCTGAGTCAGTCCGACTTTTAGATTTTACAGTGGAGCAGACTGAGGCCTGGAGAACCCACAGTGCTCACGCAAGGTCTCAGAGTGAGCAGATGTCAGAGCAATGAGCAAACTCATTCACCACATACTGTAATGAAAGCCCTTCGGTTCCACCATGGCATACACGTGTGCTCTGCCGTGGGAATGGGCACACCAAGGTCACAGATCACCATGGTTTCCCCTCTTGTGTGGATGCTGGTGTGAGACTGGGCTACGGCTGAATAAGACAGAGAAGTACTGGAGAGTGAAACAGCCCGAGGCTTCTAGCTTTCCCACTGTGTAATGATATCATAGGATGTTGGTCAGGAGGAGGTACAGGGCAGAGAAGAGGGGACAGTAAGGGAGGGTCCTCTTTTGCCCTTGAAAAGCTAGTGAAGACTTGGTTCCTAGAATGTGTCTGCATGCTTCTTTCATTCACTTTTGAAACACAAAGAGCTCTGTCTGGGAACCTGGCAGGACAGCAAGTCTTTTCACGATGACCACAGTGATCTAGGATGATTTATGACTTGTTGTCTTGAAAAGCACACGCCCAAAGTCAGGCTTGGTGCATTCTGGACTGAGACTGTGGTCTCCAGCCACGGGAGGGATTAAACACTGGTGCAGACCACTCCTTAGACACCATTCAGGGGTGTGGGTGAGGAGGGCTGAGGCCCCAAGCCCTCTCGTAGTTCATATTTTCACTGACATTGTCTATAGAGAAGGAAAGGGGCAGAAACTAGCACATTTAGGGCAAAATTGAACTTAAAATTCTGAATATTACTTTATATGAAAAAGAACAGAGTCTTCAGAGGTAGAGCTCAAAGCAAAATTTGTGTACTCCTTGATTTTTCTATTTTAATTTTTAAGAAATATATGTATAAATTTAATAATGACAGCAATAGCAAATAGTTATAAAACATTAAGTACCACTCTTCTAAGTGCTTTAATTTATTGTCTGATTCAAGCATTATTATTGTTCCTGTTTGAAAGGGGAAATCGAGGCCCAGAGAGATAAAGTATCTTGCCCAAGTTCACACAGTCAACAAATGTTGGAGCTGAAATCCAAACCCAGGTCTAGGCTTGTAAGCACCATACCATCCTGCTTCTCTGAAAAGCAAAAGTTAATAACATTAAGAATCTTATAATGCAAAACAGCAGGTCTTGTTCCACCCTTCTCCACCCCTGATTTTTATTCTCCAGAAGTAGCCACTTGCAATCCTTGCTGTTGTTTCCTCTAGCATTTACTTCTGTATTTCTAAACATCATGTTGATGCTATCTTTTTCTCAATTTTCCAGTTTTGGACATTATCTATTGACTTTGTTCTGTGGAAAATGAGGCTTCAGCTCTCTCTGTACCACCTTCTGCCCCTGCCCTAAACACGTAGATGTCTCGTCTCCCCATTCCTCCTTGAGGAGGACCATTTTTAGGCAAATCAATATTCAGTATCTAGCATTTGTAATTATGTAACTATCATTCAAAGATGAGCCATGCAGTCTACGATTACTCATTATCTTTCTCTATGACTTTTTGTAGTCAATAATTCCTTCTTTTGTTTCATGTTGTTATCTGTGTAACTAAATCTTCCCCAGCTTTTCTAGCAGAGCTATAAAGCACTTCTCAATACGAACAGATACTTCAGGCAATCTTTCAGGCTTTGTTTTTTTCTTGAGTTATTCCTGCTAGACCCATACGTCCTGTCCTTCTCTGCCAGTCAGGATTGTTTATGCTCAAGGGCTGATGCATCGCGGGTATCCTAGGATTTGTCTGGATCATCAGCCTGGGAATTCCCTTCATCTGGCTCCTAAGTTGGATTCCTGGTTTCCTGAACCTCATGTCTTCCTCTTTCTTAGATTAGACCCTTATATTGGGGGGATCTTATCTTCCAGTAGCTTCCAAGAAAAAAATACAGAAAAGTTTGTGAAACCTAGCGCGTCTGAAAATATCTTTATTCTACTCTCATATTTGACTGTAGTTTGGGTATAGATTTCTAGAGTGGATATAGTTTTCTGTAAGAATTTTAAGGCATTTCTCTACTGTTAACTGGCTATCAATGCTACTTTTTGAAAAGTATGATGCAATTCTTTATTCCTAATTCTTTGTGTGGGAAAAATTCTTTGTATGATTTTTCTCTCTGGAAACTTTTAGCGGCTTCTCTTTTTCCCAAATTTCATAATGACATGCCTTGATGGGTCTTCTTTTTAGTTCAACATGCTGGGCATGCAATATTCCTTTTTGATCTGGAAAGCCGTATCCCTTGTCTCAAGAATATTTTCTTATATTGTTTTTTTTACAGTTTCTTTCTCTGATCATTCCTTCAGGTTAGCTCATAAGTTGAATGTCAGTCTTCATGAGTTTGTCTTTTAATTTTCTAAACTTATTGTTCTCACTTTCCATCTATCTTTCTTGTTATACTTTCCAAATTTCCTTAAACTTAATCATTTATATATTCTATGAATTTTTAAATGCTAATTTTAAGTGCTGTAATATTTTGAATTTCTAAGAATTTTTATTGTTCTCTGTTCTTTTAATAGGACTTTTTCTTTTCTGCATAGATTTAATGTCTTTTCTTATATCTGAGAATACTCATTCCTTTAAGAAAATGTTTCTTCATTCCTCAATTGCTTCTGCTTCCTCTGAGTAACTTTTTCCTCTCTCTCTCTCTTTTTTTTATGGTTTGGACTCATACTAGAAACTTAGTGCAAGTGAATGCACAGAGATTCATTTTTAAGTTGAAACCCTAAAAATTTGATTTGAACCTGAGCATATGTTGGGTGGCAGTGATTGGGGTGGAGAGAGGAGGACTGTTCATTAATCCATGGGCTTTGCCTTGGGATTATGGGGCAAGGACCTCCTGTTTCACTGGGTTCCCAGGATGAGTAGGTTTCTCTTCTTTTGGGGCTGATTAGACTCCCCCAAGAGGAATTCTCCAACCCCTGCCTGGGGAGTACAAGTCTAGCTCCTGCTCTTCTGGCTGCTGAGTAGGGAAAGACAGTGGGTCTCCCCACTTCATGTGCAGATGTTCACTGACACTGCCCTCTATTTTGGTGCCTCACCCTTACCTCTAACTGGGCCAGGGGTCCTCAAGTCCAAAGTCTCTCCAGAGAGTAAACCTGTCTTGTGCCTGGCTGGAGGAAAGGCAATTGTTTGGTTGCATGGACTGGGGGAGGGTTCTGGGGACTACGTCTTATATAAGCCCCAACCAATCCTGTTTTCAGGCTCAACCCACACCCTGGCCCTTGGAGGTACTTGATGCCCTCCAATCTCTGTACCTTTCCAGTGTTGTACCGGGTGAATCAATTGGCATCTTCTTGGCTCCCCAGTCCCTTTACAGGCAGTCAGATTTTAGACACCACTTGTTTATCTGCTTTCTATTTCCTAAATTTTGTTGACCATCTCTTGCCCGCTGTACTCCCATCTTTCACTTTCTTTGCCATTTGGGGTTCATATCTGTTGTATTCCTTCATTTTAATGATGTTGGAAGAGGGGGTGAAGATAAGTACCTGCCTGACTTTCAACAAACCTCTTCATCCACATGCTGTTGATTGTCTATGTGTAAAATGGCTGAAAATATCAGCTCCATTTCCCTTCCAGGATCATTTCTGTGGTTCACCAACATGTTTCATGCACGTGTTCACTGGAAAACAATTCCTGGTGTTCAGAGATTTAGGGGATGCAAAGGATGTATGGGACCCAGTTTCTGCCCTCAAGGGGAGAATAGCAGACTCCTGCAGAACAGAAGACATCCCACGTGTGCAGGAAAGGGGAAGCTTCTGGGAGGGGAGGTGATGAGGGGTCACAGAGGAGGTAGATTTTGAGTTGTGTCCTGAAGTTAGAGATGGGATTTGTAGGTGAAGAGGTGAGTAGAGCATTCTAAGTGGTAGGAGAGTTCAGCAAATGCTTGGGGTGAGAATTCACATGGCTGTTGGGAAGAAATAGGGAGGAGGCCAGCCTGGCAATAGCAGAGAACTCTTGTGAGCCTGCGTGGGAAGATAAGACAAGAGAAAACAATTAGAAACAGATGGCAAAGAAGCTTTTTTTTTGTGCCAGAAAAGAAAGTATAGACTTAAGTCTACAGGCTTGGTCTCCTTCAGTTTTGTAAGGAGGTGAAAGAGTATTTACATTCTCTAGCAGCTTCCACTCCAGAAATTGAGAAATTTCAGTAATGTTTGTGGAGCTCTAATGCAGCAGGTATACTCTGCTGTGGGTTCAAGTTAGGTGGGTATATTTTGCTCCACGTGGCGCCGTTCTCTGCTTCTTGAAGATGCATCCTCTTGCCTTATGCTCTTTTGAATCTTCCAGTGCCTTATCAAGTGACTCACCCAGAGTAAGTGCTAAAGAAATATTCATTTAAATCAGTGGTTCTATAATTGGGCTAGTGGTTCTAAAAGTGAGTAGAAGAATATGGGGTGCTTTTCAAAAATACCAATGCATAGACCCCACCCAGAATAATTAAAACAGAACTTCTAGGAGTGGGCCCAGATATTGATATGCTAATAAGGTTCCTTGGGCGATTCTAACGTGCATCCATGCAATTGGAGTGGGCTGTAGGTATGCAGAAGTGAGAGGAGCACTAAAGCAGGTTAGCCCAGGGCGCCCTCCCTAATTCACAGTTTTGCCAGGACCCTGATCCCTAACATCTCTGAAGACTCACCATTGCACCTGGAAAAGTTTTTGACTTCACTATGACTTTAAAGTGAACTTTAACTTCCGAAGAAATCCGTGATGACACAAAAGGCAGGTAAGATATATAGTTGAGAGATCAGCCCCCACATGTGGAAATGGTTTGTTACACTCTGGAATGTACCTGTGAAAAATGTAGCTTTGAAAATGTTAGTAGCAGATGCTTCTGTTCATCCGCATGCAATTTACTGATTATGATGTGCAATCACTTCCTCTCAAATTCCAAGTCAGTTGTCTCCTGGAGGTGTTTCCCTTGATCAGGTCTGTGGTGCTAACATGTGAATTGGCCAGACTACCCCTTTACACAGTCGTGCTTTCTGGAGGTGCCCCAGGCTCTCATGAGTTGCCCCCTGTCCTGTCTTTACGAGTGTCATGGCTAAGGTGAGAGCTGTTTCTCTGAGATGCCAGGATACATGGTTCCTAGGGAGCAAGGCTTCTAGGCCAGAGGTTCTCAAACTTGAGCATGCATCAGAATCACCCAAAAGGCTTGTCCAAACACATATTACTGGGCTCCACCCCAGAGTTTCTGATTCAGTAGGCTTGGCATAAAACCCGGGGAATTTGCATTCCTAAATTCCCAGGTGATATCAAGGCTGCTGGTCCAGGGACCACACTTTGAGAACCACTGTCCTAGGTAGAACAGCAAAAAGGTAACATTAAAGGGAGTAGAAAAAAATAGAATTGATTAGGTTTTTGAAGTGGTATGGATTAAGATTATAAATGCCTATAAAGTCTAAGAAGAGAGAGGAATGGCTATGATTCCTAATTTAAGAATTACTCTGTGGCTGACCTATGTTACCCTCTAGCAACAAGGAATAAGGAGTAAATGTGTACATGATTTTCAACCACAGGCTCCTCTGAGTTATGAGTATGTGGATGAAGTTAGGCCATGAGATGAGAATTTGGAGGGAGGTTATGTCTCTGCCACAGAATTTTTTTAAATCACAAGTGTGAAGTTTTATCACAGTCTAAAACAGACTTTTCTAATACGAAAACCAACTTTGCCGACCACAACCCTTACCAAACACACAAAGCGCCTCCAGCAGGGCCAGCTCTTAGCTGCATCCAGAAGGTGCGGCACACTCAAAAGGGAAAACAGAGTTTAAAAAAAAGGGTTTCTTTCTCTGATTTACAACTTACATTTTTATCTACTGTTTGTATCAAGTAATAACTCTCTTCTAGGATATTAAATGGGTGCTGAAAAAGCCCAACGATAAAAGGTTAATCAACCCTGTTTTTCTCAATACCCCGACAGAACTCATCACCTGTTGTGTACTCGGGAAGCCCTGTGCTAGGCTGTGATTGACAAGATAAAAAATAAGTCTAAGAGCTGATCTCACCCATCAAGAAGCTACAGATTATTTCGTGAATTCAGGAAAGACAGAGCTGACAAACCAGATGCTAGCACAACATTAATGGGGAGTAGGAGTGGAGAGAAGTGGAGCGTTGGCGAATCAGATTCCTGTAAACAGTTAAGGTGATGCCAACCAGAAAGTAAGACAGATCTTCAGAGTTCTAGTAACAGAAGGAGAGGATTTTAGGCTTTGCAAATGTTGGACTGGGTCTTCAAATTTCCTTTTCAGTTTTTTCTTCCCGAGCTAGTCCCCATAAATACCTTGCCCACCCTTTCCTGTCCAGTAGCACATAGAGTGTTCCCTGGTACATAAGACGGGGTGGAAAGGGCCATGAGCTTTAACACCAAGCAGCCATGGGCTTTGGGAGAATGGTTTCTACACCTTGGCTGCCCCCACCCATGTGGCCAGTGAAAACAAAATGTATGTTGGGTGGAGAGGGGAAAGGCAGAGCCTATAAGGAATATAGGAGATGCAGCATTTAGCTTAGAGCACTTAGGAATATTAGCTAAACCCCTCAACTGTACTGGAGTCTCCCACTTTCATGGAGTTTAGTGCATGTCCCTGGAGTCAGGACCAGTGGGAAGCACCCATCACCTACTTCTCTTTCCTCTCTCTGCAGGTGAAAATAGTCCTGTGCAACCCCGATTTAGGAAATCCTTCATATCTATTTGTTTTTCACCCAGCAAAGGGTATAGGATCTTTTGAAATTGTATTTTTTAAATACTAGGGTGCTCTTCTGAGGACTTATTAGGGGAGATATTTAGATATTCTTTCCATTGGCACCTTATGATCCAAATTCTTCCCTGTTAGATGCAAAATAATAATAATAATAAATAATCCTAAAGAATTATTTCTTTAAAAGGACCCAACTTAACATCTGTGGAAACTAAGCATAATTTATTTTTAAATTAGGTTAAAAATGTTTGCAGTGTATGCCCAAACTTTTCCAGATGTTAAAACAAGTAAACACTACTAGATCAAATTTAATATGGTTTGGTGTTTTAATCCACTTTTACCTTGATTTTCTTTTGTGCTTATAACAAGGTTTACTTGAGTGTTGGAGGTGGTCTTAAAAGTGTTAATTTTAGCTTTTCTTTATAACACAAATACACGCACCAAGGCATTTTCTTATTATAAACTGAGTTAGATAAACTTTCAGTGTAGCTCTGCTTCATTAAACCAGGAAGTTTATACACCCTAACAAAAAAAATATGTATTTCCATTTCATGTTGGCATCAATGGTGGTACTGTGTATAATGTTGTTAGTACTGGTAGCTGGAATTCTCCCTGGGAGACTGATGAAAGACAGATGACAATAAAAAGGGCATCAGAAACCAAAAATAAAATGTGAGTTGTGGCTTTAGAAGCAAAGGCACTATTTCCTAAGGCAGAAATTGTTTCTTAGGATGTGGCCTTCAAAGCTCAGAGGAGATAAGTTTGGGGCCTCCTATGTGACATGGCAGGCAGTGGAGGAGGCTGGACGTGCTCAGGAAGAGGGAAGGGTGTTCCCATCTTCTGGATTTACAGAGAGGAGGGATGCTTTATGGAATGTGGGGTGTTTTATGTTATTTTTCAAGAGTAGTTTTCTGAATTGCTTCGGATGTCTTGAAATGTGCCAATTAAACTCCTGTTTAGGAGACTGAATGACACAAGTTGTAATTTAGCCAAGATAAGAGGTGGGCTAAGGTGGAAGTTGACATTTGATCCTTATTATAACAAGTCTTGTTTGAACAAGATTCTTCTGGATTCTGTGTGTTGTTAAAGGTAGATGAATATATGTGTCTACAAGTGTATTTTTATTATGCATATCTATTTATAGTTAAAAAATAATAGGAGATGTTAATGATTTCCACCTTCCTTTTCATGCTAAGGATAACTTTGTCTTTGCCAGTTCTATTCCTAGGGTTGTTGCACAGATATGGATAATGGGTGAGAAGGAGAAATAAAAGCAACCAGACCAATTTAACTGACGTACTTTGGAAAGGACAAAGAAGGACTTGCAGAAAAGAAGAGACTAGATTGTGAAGGTGTGATGAGGTGGGCAAGAATGACAAGGTCCAGTTCAAGAAAAATTTTGGGAAAGTTTTGGGGGTGCATTTTGAAAGAGAGGGAGAAAGACTGGAAGAAGTCATCATGCTAGGATAAGAAGCAGCTTGGGGTATAGACAGCAAAGGGAATTACAAATAATTCTGTAGTGTGTTAAGAATGGGTTTTGAAAAGACTCACTCAATGTTCCCAGGGAATCCCCAATAAGCAAACACTATTCTTCCTTGGTTTTCTTATGAAACCCTTTTTTTCAATGTTTCCCTAGTTGATCAATCCTTGTTTTTAAAATATCATTCCTTGGATTTCCAGAAACTCTACTAGATTGCAAGTTCATAAAAATCTGTAATAACTTCTCATCCCCATCAACTGGTGTTGCATTTATCTGCATGTAACAGATAGTCATCTTCAGTGGTTTTATTTGTTCCACATAACAAGAAGTCTGGAGATTGGCAGTTTGGGGACAATGCAGCTTCTCAAGGAAATATCTCTGCCTTTCCCTTCCTTATGGTAGTTTTTTAAAATAGCTGTTTCACCTCCAGAGATCAAAACTGTGTTCTGGGTGAAAGAAGCGTAAAGAGGGAAGAAAAAAAGGTATATACAAACTGTGTCTATCTCTTTTATCAGAAAAACAAACTTTCTGTATCTAATAGATTTCCCTGTAAATTTCAACCACAATTGTGTCACCTGGTCAACCTCTGGCTGCAAACGACTCTGAGAAACAATGTGTTTTATTTGTGTTCATTGTTCCCCACCTCCCCAAACAAAACTGGAGTTCTGTAAATAAGGAGGAGGAGAATGAGTATTCAGTAGGCTGCTAATAATGTCTACCACATATCCAGCTTGTTACGTAAAGCTGGATATACAGACAGAGGTTGGTAGAGACTTTTGATTAAGTTCTTCCCACATCCACTTATATTTATAAATTTCTAATCTGTGATCCTTATTGTTAGACTTTTCATGTCTTTCAGCGTATACTAGATGATATTGCTAATTTTATATATCCCATGTTAATTAGATCAAACTGGAGAAGGCTGTATTCCCCACCAACTGAGATCTTGATGCCAAACCAAGGAAGTGATGGGTAATTCATCAGAAGCCTCCCTGTTTTATTAGAGCAAATAAACATGCTTATTGCCCATAACCCAAAGTGCTGACTCTGTAGGTAGGAGATTTGGATGTAGTAGAAGAGATCACTCTCATGGCAGACAGTGGAGAAGGCTATCAAAGTTGAAACCTCCTTGGGCTTCTCCAATCACACCATGGAACTGATAATCTTCTTTACTAATATAGAAGTACCACATAATTTTCCTCTCAATTTTTTTTAGATATGGCGGGCTTCCGCCAACCTACTTAGAGTGAAAAATGCCACTTTTTTCTCATGGAAAGTGGATCCTAGTCTTATACACGCGTTTGACTCTTGCACTGTCTCTTTTTGTCCCCTTAAATAGATCAGGTTGCTTTTTGTTTTTTAACAATTTCATTCTGTTTCTCTTTCTTAGGTCATTGATATATACTTTTATCTTCAGTTCATTCCATCTTATTTATTTTATTTTGAGGAATTTGTAAAATCAGAAAAATGAAATGATTAACTCCATTCAACCCAAAATTAATAGCTACTGTATGTCACCATGTTTCCTTCAATTATGATACTGTTTCATGAACTATCATTCAAACGCGTGATGTAATTGGTTATGGCAAGCCTATGCTCTGGTTGACAACACTTAGAAAAGCCAGATAAAATACAAACATCATATTTTAAAGACATTGGAAAGCTCTGGAAGCAATGAGGACTAGATGGACTGAATTTTCAGCCAGCAGAGAACCATTCAGAGGGAGCTGAAGAGCAACAGTTCCTTTGTTCCCATGAAGGATGTATCAATCCTCGGTGCTGGCTAGAGGCTAAGGATCAGGGTGCCACTGCTGGGGCAAAGAAAACCCAGCAAAGCTTTTGGTGGTCTCATGGAGCTAAAGCGAACGAATTGGTGTCATAAGAAACCGCAGATATACGGCCATTTTCCCCCATAACACACTTGATGAATTTAAGGCCATATAGAAAGTTTAAAAAGAGTCTTAAACTTTCTGGAAGTTAGAGAGAAACTAATTGGAATCTCTAGTTCTTAAAAGCAAAGAGCTACTAAGAAGAGTTAACCAGAAAACAAAAGCAGCAAGAGTGAACGCCCTACAAGGTGTGGTAAATTAACACTAAATATCCATAGGTGCTTTCCCTGTTTGGGACTTTCATCAATTCTGGGCCCAGAGAGAGGCTTGAAATCCAGGCTTGGTTTCTGGCAGAAGGCTGAGACAGGGGACAGAAAAGCAACAAAGCTTTGGTGCTCACCTGCAGTTGGAGTGTCAAAACTGGGAGACTTGAGCCTTTAGCACATGGCTCGTCACCCTTCAATATATCTGTAAAATTTTGAAGCACATGGTGGCGGAAGGAAGCTACAGATTAACCTTTTGTCTTTCAGAGTGGAGAACACAAAGGATTAAAAGGCTATTGTAATTGAGACTGTGGTAGTAGCATAAGCAAAGACATATTCAACATGGGACAGAACAGAGAATAGAGTCTAGAAACAGACTTATACGTATGGTCACCTGATGTGTGACCCATTTTATTGTTCTACTCAAGATTCTAAATGTATTTGTTACATTGAGCTTGAAAATCAGGTCATTCAAGAATCCTAGATGTTTTGTTTTTTTGATCAAAATAGATTCTGAGAGAATTATGTTAAAATTACCATATCTGATAAAGTTTTCTTTATAATTGTCATATTGAGTTTTATATATTTTGGAGGTGTTTGAATAGGAATATATTAGTTTATAAGTGTCCGTTTCTTTATCCCTCTGTGTTATTAGCTGGTAGATTTTCTCATTTCTGTGTTACGAGGAACTAGTCTTTCTTCAGAAGTATCTTGTCTATTCTTTGTCTAATTCTATTTCAGTTCTAATTTTCTAATGGTTTTTAATGTCTACCTTTAATCTTTCATAACTTCTAATTCTTCCATGATGTTAGTTCCTCCTTTGGCTCTTTGAGAATTTTAAACATCCAGTATTTATTTTAAAGTCTTTTCCAAATACGTCAATCATCTCTATATGGTCAGAAGTAAACAATCCCAGCTGCTGGTTCTCTTGACTTCCTTTCTTGGCACCAGAATTCTCATATGCTTTCTTCATTTTTTTCTCCCTTCCCATCTACTATTGGAATGATCAAGCTTTCTTTATTCCACCTTGTCTCATTGTCCCTTGGGTTGGAAGTCTTATTTTACATTTTTATTTTTGAGATGGTTATACTTAAAATTTTAACATACATGTTCATTTAAAAATATCAAGTAGTGTCATCTCCACATTCGTAGCAGATTTGCATCACTTCAAAACTATATGGGAACACCTAAGCCTTCAGCCATGTTGGAAGCTCAAGTAGTAGTGAACTTTCTCTTTCATCATAAACTATAAAACTGGATAACATATATGAAATTACTGTTTTCAAAACAGTACTGTGTTCCCTGAGAGAAAGAGAAAGGAAAGAAACAAAATGAAACCAGTGAGCATCCTGGCTTTCTCCCTGGAGACATTTTCGGTCCTGAAGCCGAGGAGAGGGAACCCAAGCAGAACACCATGATTTTGCTGAATTAAGGAGATGGAGACTGGAGTACTGGCAGCTGATGCCACTAGAATTTGATGGGCAGGGTACAGCAAAAGATGAAATCACAGATGGAAAGAGTTGCAGAAATCTGCCCAGTGGTTCTCTTACATATTTTCCTGAATACTAAGCTGCATAGATGAAGTAAGATGCCGCAAAGACAGGCAAAGAACAATTATTGGAGAGTTTTCGGTTGAATAATTCCCAGAGTTCACACAGATCTCAGAGAATTTCAAGTTGCAGCCAGCCAGAGTGGAGAGACCAGGTTGATAACCCAATTCCTCAACATATTTTTGTTTCATGAATGATGACTTTTAATAAAGTGGCCTGCACTTGCAACTCATAATTGCAAGCGTTCCACTACCTCTCCTGTATTCTTGTATACCATAGTTAAGAAAATGGTGACAATTGGTGAAAGGGCCAACTTCAAATCCATTCACTCCTATGATTTCTGTTGCCATCTGTACATAATGGGTCCCAAACCTTGTATTCCTTCCACCCAGATTCAACTATATATTGGACATCTCCAGTCAGATGCATCTCAGATGGATGGAACTCATTAAATCAGGCAAGAATCAATTAAATTAACTATAGTGCTGTAATATAATTTACTAATTGCTTCACATGTTTGCATTTCATCTCTCTAGCTACAATGAGAATTTTTGAGGTCAAGTACCTGGGTTGTATCCTGGCTTTGTCACTTCCTGTGTCCCCTTGAGCAATGTTTGGTTTTCTCCCTTATATACTGATACATGTTTCTCAGATTGGTTTGAGGACCAAAATTTAAATAAGCTACTGTATGTGTAATGCTTTATAGGCTGTAAAGGATTATGAAAGTGTAAGATATTATTATATTCCTGCATTCCCCAACAGCACTTCATCCACACACATCTGCATTCCCTCCCATCCACAACAGCATTAGGCACAGAGAGGGAGCTCAATAAATGGGTGGATGCGGATGGACTAATTAGAGATTGCAGGGTGAGACTGGGGGAACACTAAACCAAGAATGAGAGAACTAGCTTCACTGTCATCTGTACCACTAACTTCCTATGTGAGCTCAGGCAATCTCCTCACCCCTTTGAACCTGGTTTTTTTAACCCAGATAATCTCTAAGAATCCTTCCTGTTCCCTTGTTAGGGATTTCTGTTAGTCCTGCTTTACAGATCTCAAAACGAGATCCAAGTGACTCTTTCAACCCCAGATCCTACCTCTACCACCAGATGGACATTCTGTTTTCCTTGTATGTTATACTTTCTCCACCATCTCAGACGAGTCTCTGGAGTGTGATGATAGCGTCTTCTCCATTGAAATCTCCATGACAAAAGGAAAGCAAATGCGTGATGCCCTATAATCCCACATAACTCTCTGCCAATACTAGTCCTGGCCTTTCAGTCCCCTTTCCTCAGTGGACAATTGAGGAAGTGCAGCCAGCTGGCTATTTTTAAAGATAATTAACAAGCTTCTTGATTTAGAAAGTTGCTTTTCTCTTCCTCTGTCAACTGGCAGAGGATGGGACCTGCTTCTCCCCCAGGCCTGGGGTGCTGCCCATGTCTACCTTTACATACTAACTCCTCAAGGCTCATATTTGGCTCCATCCAATCTTGGCTGTGTTCACCTAGATGGCCAGTGACCAACTTTCTGTCTGACTTCGATTTGTACTCAAGGTGGAAATGAGGGTCCCACAGGCAAAGTCTCTTCTACTTCTGGGGCTGTTTCCAAAAATAAAGTTACTGTAAAAACCAAAAACACCAGGCACAGGACAGAGCAGTCACAGTTGTTCACTGGCCTTCCACCTCCTGGTGGCCATCAGCCAGCAGACTGCAGGGCCCCTGAAGGCTGCGTGATGAAATGTGGTCCCCAGGGTCCTCTCTCCAACATTTTTAGACTCACCATAAAATAAACTGCTGCAGGATGCCACCTCCCCCCAGGCCCTCCCAGGGCTTTCAGAGGGCACTGGTGACATACAGATGGGCCCTTGAACTTTCCTCTCACAACTGCTATTTCCTAGTAGTTCTGCTTTGGAACTTTTCCCATGGGTTTCAAAAGTATTCTTCTCTGCTCTGTTTTTATATTCAAAAGCTATAAAAATTTGCAAAACATTTTTTTTCATGTAGAGGCAAAAAAAAAAAATCATCTCTTGTATATAGTTTCCCCTTCTCTCTCCTCTATCTCTATCATCTCTATGTCTATCTCCACCATCTCTTTCTCTTCTCTCCCTCTCTCAAACATGACCTCCACTCAGGGATCTGAAATTCTTTGAAGAAGAAATGGAAAGAGAGGAAGCAAAGTTGATAGAAAAAAAAAAAGCACTGCATTTAGATCTTGGCCTCAAGATGCCAGCCTTCCAAGAAGCCCAGGTTCTTGGTTGCTGAGTGTTCTATACTGACATTGGCTCAAGTGTGTCTGCACCCAGACTCAAGGCCCTGAAATAATTTAAACCTGGCAGCAGCTTTGGTGCTATTCTTCATGAGCAGAAACAGAATTTTCTTTGGGGATCTAGACCTAGGAATTCAAAACACATACATTTCTGCTGTCAATGGCAGGCTGAAGATGGCGTAGGGCAGAGCGGGCAGGGATGACAGGTGTGCAGAGAGGTGGAAATTAACTGGAACCTCCTGAAACAGAGTTGCATGTGCCAGAATCCACCAAAGGACAGAGTGGTCTGGTGTGGCTGACAGGCTGCAATAGTGGAAAGAGATGGTGAAGAATTAATCCTTGTAGGGACACTCTCACAACTCACTACTCAGTTGTTGGGTACTTTTGCATATTGTGTTCTTCACTATGTAAGGAAATAGTAACCAGAAGGTGAGTTCTTTTAGAGAAAGGCTTAGATTTGTTGTTTCCCTGTATCTTCCCAAGCTAGATAGAGAAAATGTACTTAGATTTTAGCATATGACACTCACAATTCACTTTATGAAAAACTTTTCTGATAAAAGTTAAAAAGAGATTTTCTGTTATAACCTTGCTCCATGCCCAAACTCAGAGACTAAGGTCTGCACTAACGACTTAGTGGGCAGCCTTCCTCCCCTACCTGACCTGATACCTAGAGTTGTTTTGTTGTTGTTGTTTTAATATAGAACTCCTTGCAAAAAATCTTGAAAATATCTCTAAATTAAGTTATCAAAACTAACCCCAGATGAAGTAGAAAACCTAACTAGGCAATAGCATTGTAATCAATGTAAAAAGTTAACAAACTCTACCACTCAAAAGGAAAATGGCCATAGGCCCAGAGATTTTTCTAGTGAATTCTATCAGCCTTCAAGAATAGATTTTTTTAATATCCTATCTAAACACCTTCAAAGGATAAAAATGAAGTTCAAGCAGCTTCCTAATACATTTTTGTGTGTGTATGAGGAAAATTAGCCCTTAGCTAACATCCACTGCCAATCCCCCTCTTTTTTTGCTGAGGAAGACCGGCCCTGCGCTGACATCCATGCCCATCTTCCTCTGCTTTGTGTGGGACGCCTGCCACAGCAGGGCTTGATGAGTGGTGCATGGGTCCTCGCCCGGGATCTGAACCTGTGAACCCCGGGCTGCCACAGCGGAGCACCCGAACTTAACCACAGCACCACCAGGCCGGCCCCCCTAATACATTTTTAAAGCCAGAAAACCTTAATACTAAAGTACAAAACAGAAAAAGAAAGCTATGGATCAGGTTTGCTTGTGAATGTAGACTCACAAATGCCAAATATAATACTAGCTAATTAAATCCAGTTAAAAGAACTACATACCACCCCCAAGTTGAGTTCATTCAAGAAATGAAAGGATGTTTCCTCATAAGAAATCAATCAACATAATACAATTTGTTATTAAGTGAAAGAAGAAAAGTCATGTGATCATTCCTTGAGATGCTGAAAGGTATTTGTCAAAATATCTATTTCTATAACAATAAAAATATCTGTTAGAAAACTGAATGATAGAGTGCCTCCTTAACATGATTTAAAAAATCTGCAAAAAATAAGAATTATATTTTGTAATGAAAGCTACAATAATAGTTCTTGAATGTGTAATTACCACCCTGTCTTAATTACTAAGCCTTCTAAATTATAGCTATATAGTAAATCATGTGCCTTCCTCCAATGTTAATTTATCAATGTTTTCTTTGTTATTATTGTTCCTTTACTCTTTCACAAAAACTCTGAGTTGAATTTGATTGTTATTGCACTAAATATATAGATTAATTGGTGGAGAATGGAAAAATTTATGATATTATCTTTCTATGAATGAAGTTCCTATATTTTTCCATTTATTCAGGTAATTGTTTTTTTCAGTAAGCTTGATAATTTTCCCTATAAATTTCTTAAACACTTACTGTTAGATTTATTTGTGAAAGTGCTTTTTTTCCCTGAGTAAGCTGCTACTTTAAGTGGGGTATTTATTTCCTGTTACATTTTAATTTGACATTGCTAATTTATAAGACTATTAATTTGTTAAAGCTGCCATAACAACAAAAAAAAAAAAAAAACGCACAGTGGGTGGCTTAAACAACAGACATTTATTTTCTCACAGTTCTGGAGGCTGGAAGTCCAAGATCAAAGTGTGGGCAGGGTTGGTTTCTCTTGAGGCCTCTCTCCTTGGCTTGCAGATGGCCACCTTCTTGCTGTGTCCTCATGTGGTCTTTCCTCTGTACATGCGCATCCCCAGTGTCTCTTTGTGCGTCCTAATCTCCTCTTCTTTGTAGGACACCAGTCCTATTGGAGTAGGGCCCATTGTAACAGCCTCATTTTAACTTAATTGCCTCTTTAAAGGCAGTATGTCCAAATACAGTTACATTCTGGATCACTGGATGTTAGGGCTTCAATGTATGAATTGGGGGGGGGGACACAATTCAGCTAATCAGTACTTTTTAGTAGTAGAAGAGAAACAACATACCTGATGACTGTTATACAAACATGGAATCAGCCCATAATAAATACTATTTTTTATTTCTGCACGTTAACCTTTCTTATTAAAATTAATAGTTTATATTTCTATTATTATTTTAAAATGGACCATCACATTGTCTGAAAATAACATTTCCCCTCTTCCTTTCCACTTATTATTCCTTATGGAAAAATTTTTCTTGCCTTATTGCACTGGCTATGCTTTCCAGGGCAATGATGAATAGAACCAGTAAATGTGCTCATCCTGATCTTTTCTTTGACTCTAACAAGGGCACTTCCAAAGTCTCAGGTTAAATGTGTTCACTGTGTTTTGGAATAGATACTATTTATCAAATTTCCTAGTGTAACTAACTTACTGAACAGGCTGGATTCAGCAATACACAGGCAGGAAGAAATTTTCCTTTTTTCTAAGCTTTTGGAACCTCAGCCCTAATCCAGAGATGACAGGAAAGATCTGATGTCATATTCTGTTAGACCAACATTTTTTCTCTTCTGTTTAACATGAATAGATATTAAACTTTATCAAGTGATTTGTCTATGTTTATTGAGATCATTGTGTAATTTTTCTCTTTAATAAATAGGATCATTTGTATCAGTGGATTTTCTAATGCTGAACCATCCTTGTATTCCTAGGAAAAACTCTAATTGTTCATAATGTATTATTTTTGCACATTGCTGAATTTGGCTTGTTAATATTTAATTCAGGACCATTACCTTCATATTCATAAGTTAGATTGGTCTATAATTTCATTTCCTTGTACTGTTCTTGTCAGATTTTGTGTCATGGTTATGCTAGCCACTAAAAAGGTCTTGGGAAAATATCTTTCTTTTTCCTTATTCTGAAACAATTTCTATAATGTAATAATTATTCTTTTCTTGAATATTTGGTGGTCTTTCTTATAAAATAGCCTCAGCTCAATGTCTCTATGGAAGAGAGATTTCTGACTACTGATTAGATTTCTTTAGTAGTTATTGGTCTATTGAAATGTTTATCGTGTCTTTAGTAAATTATTTTCATTCATATTTTTCCAGAAAGTTGTCTATTTCATCTAAAATTTCAAATTAATGGTAAAGGTTATTTTTAGGAATTTTATAAGATTATTTATATCTCCCCTGAATCTGTAGAAATGTTCTATTTTTGGTTCTTAATATTATTTGTCCCTTCTCTCTTTTTTCCTTATTCCATTTTGCTAGAAAAGTGCCATCTTTCTGTCTTTTAAAAATGAAAGTATTTTCTTTTGTTGATCATTTCTATTATATTGAATTTGCTTTCTATTTGTTAAATTCTCTGATCTTAATATTTATTTCTAATTTTTTGTTTTCTGTTCTTTTATGGCTTTTATTTTTTGAGTGCCTATAATTTTTGTTTTCTTGTTTTTTAATGTCATTGGAATGTATAAATTTCCCTCTAAGTACAACTTTACTTCAACCCACAAGTTTTGACATGGTGTGCCTTTTAGTTATTTAGTTCTAAGTATTTCATTATTTACACTATTATTTTCCTCTGAAGCCCATGAATTATTTAGGAATGTGTTTTTAATTTTAATGCATATAAGTTTTAAAATTATCTTCTAAATATCAGTTTCAAGTTTAACAGAATTATGGTAGAGAATGTGATCCTATATGATCTCAACTTTTTATGGAATTTTGAGTCTTTTTGGCTCAATATGTGGTCAATCTTTATAAATGTTTTGAGTGTGCATAAAAATCATGTCTATTCTTTATTTGTTGATGTGCAGGGTTCTATATGTACCTATCAGATCAAGTTTTTAATTTTATTGTTCACATTTTCTCTGTTTGCACTAATTTTGTATCCAGTTGATTTGTCTGGGTCTGAACAAGGTATGTTCAAATCAGCTGTTTTGAACAGTTTGGACAGTGACATCAAGGTGCTGTAACATGAGCTTCTTTGGGTTTATGATTCTTGGTGTTTATTCAGCATCTTTTTTCTGTAAATTTCCGTCTTTCATCAAGTTTGTATGTCTCACTGTTTGATATTATCTAAGAGATCCCCAGGGCCCCATTCTTTTTAAATTTTTTCTCTCTGTTCTTCACCTTGAGTAATTTCTATTGCCCTGTCTTCAAGTTACTGACACTTCCTTTGCCTTGTCCTTGTTAGCCATTTAATTCGTCCAGGGATTTTTTCTAAATTTCTGAAATTGTATTTTTCAACTCTAGAATTTCCTTTTTTGTTCCTATTTATATTCTATGATTTCTTATTTCTCTGCTGAGATTTTTATTCACGGAAAGCATTCTCTTTTACTTCATCAAGCATGGTTATAATAACAACTTTAAAATCCTTGTTTGTTAGCTCCAACATCTGGTTTATCTCAGAGTAGGATTCAATTGATTTTCTTTTCTCTTGAGAATGTATTCCATTTTTTTGGTTCTTTGTATGTTAGATTATAAACATGATGCTTATATTTTGAGTGGCATGCAACTTTGAGATCATATGAAAGTAGGACATATTTACAGCTCCCATCTTGGACTCCCCTAAGGCTATACATTCATGGAGGAGATGGTAGCAGGAATTTCAGAAACTATTTTTCTCTCTCCTCTAAGTAGATTATAATCAAATTCATGTCAATTAGATATGTTTATGATGTGACTCCACTGTGTGTTTGTATATGTGTATAGTTAAACTTTTAAAAACTATGTTGCTATCATCATTGAAGATTACACAGCACTTTCCAGTATTTATGTCACAACCAACCTTAAGGTAAAATACATTTCCCAAATATCAAAAACTTGTCTTCAAATGAGCTCAAGAGACTTTCTTTAAAATCATGAAGAAGTTCATATACAAAGGCAGATTTGCTTTCAATTTTTGGAAATTCAGCTTATGCCATTCAACTTTTAAATGTTAATCATGCATCAAAGCAGTGAAGCCAAAGTCATTTTTAACTTGCAGAAGATACTGCCAAACACTCACTGCCTTATCTGAGTAGAAAGAAAGAATGTCCTCATATCAATTCACTGCTTTTGTGATTTACCTAGGGAATTTATTTGCGATACTTCAATATGGTACTTAGAGGTGACAATCCTTGGCAGGAGACACTATTTCCATGTGAAAAAATTCTGTTCTCCTTCTCAGTACTTTCTCCCTTATACTAAAGTTGCTCCATTTGACTCACTTATTTCCTTAGAAAAATGTTGATAATTGTCCAAGCTGGATGATAGTTACAGAGAATCCATTATGCTTATTCTCTGTACTTTATGTTTGAAAATTTCCATAATATAAAGTAAAAAAAAAATACTTCTTTGTGGTTAAAACATAGAAGCACCTATTAAAACTTTCAATGAATTTCTAGAGGGAGAAGATTCTTAGTATAATGGTTCAGAACATAGCATTTTGGGCATAAGTATGAGCTTTGGAGACTGACTGCTAAATTTGAATTCTGACTCTCTGTGACCTTTGGAAAGTTAATAAACCTCTCTGTGCCTTGATTTCCTCTTCCTCTTCCCCTTCCTCTTCCCTACCTCGCTTCCCTTTTGTTTTCTTCTCCTCTCCTCTCCTTCTCATAGAAGTGCCAAAGAGCCAGCAATAGGTACTGGATAAAGCACTGAATGTGGCATCAGATAGCCTGAGTTCAATTCTGACTCTGGTTTTGTTAATCTCAATGTGTGAACTTGGCAGCTGAGGGCGTTTCCCATCTGTATAATGAAAAGCTTAGACTGAATGGTATCTGAATCTGTTCTCCAGCATACAGATGTTGAATTCTCTAAGGGTACAACCAGTAGACACCTTTCTTCCATATCTGGATTCAAAATGAAACAAAAGAATCAAGAAAACAAAATGAAACAATAGAATCAGCAGCTATAGAAACAAAACATCACTTATAAAACTAATAAGACTAAGTGGAGAGATATGGTGTAGTGTGAGAATCCATTGGATTTGCTAATGATTGACCCATCCAGTCACAGGTGTTGGACCAGAGCATCCTCTCCATTTCTTTGAGGAGCAACAGAGAACATGTGCCATTTGACTGTATTCTGGCCAAAAAAGGGTGAGCAGAAGTGTGTGTGGGTTAGCCATAAAATGGAGGTGGGGTACACCCTTCTTTCCTTCCTTCCTACTTCTGCTATCCTGGAATGAGCTTATGATGTTTGGGGCTCTTGAAGCTATTTTACACTATGAAGTTTTTCCATAATATCTTCTGATATTATCCTTTTAATAATGTGGGGTCCGTAGTAATATCTCCCTTTTCAGTTCTGACACAGAATATTCATGTTTGATCATTTTTAAATCAGTCTTGCTAGGGGTTTTTCAGTTTTATCAATCTTTTCAAAAGACTCTATTTCTTGATTTGTTGATTTTCTCATTGTTATTTTCTAGTTCATTGACTTCTGCTCTTATCTTTATTTCATTTTCTATACTTTTGGGAACTAAATTTGTTCATCTTTTTCTAGCTTCTTTAGGTGAAATCTTAGATCACTAACTGTAAACATGTCTTCTTTTCTAATATACACACTAAAGCTGTAGATCTTCCTAAGCACTGCCTTAGGTGCATCCCACAAATTTGAATATATTGTATTTTCAACATTATTATGTCAAAATACTTCCTAATCTTCTTTGTGGTTTCTTATTTGACTCATGGACGATTTAGAGTTGTGCTGACTAATTTCTAAACATTTGTGTGTTTTCTAGTTTATTTTCTTTTTGTTATTCATTTCTAATTTAATTTCATTGTTATGGAGCATACTGTGTATTTCATCATGGACACATAGTTTGGAGAATGACTATTTTGCAGTTCCTGAGTGTGGTACTCTATAAATGTCATTTAGATCATATTGATTAATAGTGTTGCTCAGATCTTCCATATCTTTACTTATTTTTATGGGCTCATTCTGTCATTTATTTAAATAAGTATGTTTACATCTGAAATTGTGATTATGAAATTTCTCTTTTTATTCTGGCAATTTTGTCTTATACATTTTGAGTCATATTTTAAATGAATATATATTTAATATAGTTCAGTCTCTGTCTTAAATTGACCATTTTATCATTATAAAACACTATTTGTAGTCCTATTAATGCTTGTTGCCTTTAAATTATTTTAGTCATTCTAGCTTTCTTTTGGCTAGTGTCTGCAGAGAACGTCTTTTTCCATCCTTTTGTGTTCAACCTCTCTGTATTCTTATATCTAAACTATGTCTCCTATAAACAGTAAAGGTTGGGCCTTTAAAATTTTTATTCAGTATGACAATATTCCCATTGAATTGGAGTATTCAATATGTACATTTACTTTTAATGGAATTACCAATATATTTGGATTTAAGTCTATCACCTTGCTTTTTATTTTCTACTTTTCCCATCTCCTCTTTGTTCCTCTTTTTCCTGCCTTATGTTCCACTTTATTTCCTTTATTAACATTTTCATTGTATTGTTGTATAATTTTAATAGCAACTTCAGAGGTTACAATTTGCATCCTTAGTACATTATAATTTAAATTAGTCCTTTATTGCTTCATAGACAACATCAAAACTTTACAACAATGTAACTCTATTCATTCTTTTCTTCTCTTTTGTCCTGTGGTGATCATATATTGTGTTTCTACACATATTTTAAAAACCACAAGACATTGTTAAAATTGTTGCATCAAAGAATTAAGAGTCCTTTATTTATACCCACATACCTAGGTACGCCTTCTGGAGCTTTTCATGCTCCTTACCATTTTGTGCTACCTTGTAGGATTATTTTCCTTCTGCCATAAGAGCTTCCTTTAAAGTCTTTTACTTTGAGTCTGCTGGCAGAAAATTCTGTTGACTTCCATTTGTTTGAAAATATCTGATTTCTCTTTGAAGGATTTTTCTCACTAATTGTTAAATTCTAGGTTGACAGTCTTTTAGCTCTTTAAATATGTTATTTCATTGTCTGCTGACCTCCATAGTTTTTGTCAAAAGGTCTACTATAATTTGTATCACTGCTCCTTGAAGGCAATTTGTCTTTTTCTCCTCCCCTCTGGTGACTTTTACAGTTTTCTCTTTATCTATGGTTTCCAAGTTTCTTTTGTGGGTTAATATCCTTCATCAGTTATGTAAAATACTTGGCTATTATCCTTTTTCCTCTATTTTCTATCTCCTCACTTTTAGGTATTTGAATTACATATATATTAGAACATTTGGCTGTGTTCTACACATCTCTCAAGCTCGATTCCTTTTTTTTAATTCATTTTTTCCTCTGTGCTTTAATTTGATAATTTCTATTGACCTGTATTTGAGTTTATTAATTCTGTCTTCAATCTGGTGTGCTCTGAAGCTCATTCAATGACATCATAATAGCAGATCTTATATGTTCCACATCTACAAAGTCCATTTTGGTTCCCTTTAAAAGATTTAAATTAATAATCTATTGAAATTCTTTGATTTTATTTCATTTTCAACCTTTTCTTCTAATTTATTTAGCATATTTATAGAAGTTATTTTCAAATCCATGTCTGCTAATTTCAACAAGTGAATCATCTGTGGGTCTGCTTCTATTGTCTATTTTTTCCTTGATTATCAGTCACATTTTTATTCTTCATGTCTCTCAATTTTTAATCATGTTTTGTACACGTGTATGAAAGAACCATGGAGACTGAGTTAATGTTATTTTGTTTCAGAGAGGGCTTATTCATTCTTTGTTAGGCAGATAGAGTGAGGGACTGATCATCTTCATTCATTTAATAGTTGAGCTGGGTCAGGGCTAGGTTGGAGTTTAAATTAGAATCAATTCATTTTTCAATTCAGATTTCGTGAGTGTTAGATATGTTGCAGTTTATTTCAGGTATCTCCCAGGATTTGAGCTTCTAAGCATCAAGAGACTATAGGAAACTTTATTCTGCCTTTTCAGTCCAGTCCTTCAGTCTTCTCTACTAGCCTAGCACTTAGCAAGAATGTCATGGGGGAAAGTGGCTCGAGGTTTGAAACTCCTCCAGACTCCAATTCATCCTTCCAGCCCATGCAGACATGAGAAGGTCTTCCAGTTTCTCTTTATAGCCAGCAGAATTCTTCTGCCTATCAAGCCTGATCTCAGTGCTGAGATTCAGTAAATTCCCCCAAGGTGGAAAACATCCTCCAATCTCTGCTCACCTAGGAAGCCCTCAATGGAATTTAATTTTTTATAAACCTCTTTGCTTTCACAACTCTCTTGTGTCTTTTAAGAATATTGCTTTTGCTATTTATCCACTTTTTCTTGTTTTTAAGAAGTGAGCAATGATCTGTCACTATTTTCTACATCCTAACCTAAAGTGCAAGCCCCAATCTTACAGTTTAAGTGACTTTGAGAATGGAAATCATATGAGCTTGGGTAAATAGTAAGTGTGGTAGGCAAAATAATGTCTCCCCTCCCCACAAATAATACCCTTATCCCTATCCCTGCAATCTGTGTATATATTACTTTACATGGCAACAGAGATTTTGCAGATATGATTAAGTACTTTGAGAGGGGAGATTATCCCAGATTATTTGAGTGGGTTCAATGTAATCACAAGTATTCTTAACATGGAAGAGAAGAGGCAGAAGGGAGGTCAGAGTGGTGTGATGTGAGAAGCACTCAGCCCACCGTTGCTGGCTTTGAGGACAGAGTAAGAGGGCCATGAGCTGAGAAATGCAGGTGGCCTCTGGAAGCTGCAAAAGGCAAGGAAATGAATTCTTCCCTAGATCCTCCAGAAAGGAACACAGCCCTGCTGACACCTTGATTTTATCCCAGCAAGCCCTTGTTGGACTTCTAACCTGCAGAACTGTAAGATAAGAACTGTATTGTTTTATACCACTAAGTTTTTGATCAGTTTTTAAGGCAGCAGTAGGAAGCCATTACGGTAATATAGGAGCCCAGTACCCTCATGACAGAGTTCCCTAGACGCCTAAACCTGGGCTTCTTTCACAAGACAGAAAAATCATCTTCTAACTTTCTTGAGCCACAGGTATTCTAGAATAGTCTGTACCAAACAACCAAAGCTAATCCTAACTAAACAGTGGCCTCCTCCTCTGATCCAACCCCCTGAGCAACTGATTCTACACTCTTATCAGCATCTGACATTCAAACTCTCTCAAAAATTTCACTCTCCATACACTATCTCACATTATTCCAGTTGTGTCTCTTCAATTTATAACACTGCACCTGTTATTCAACTGCAATGTGACCTCCAATCCACTGAGTAATTTACTTTTTCCCCACCTACAGCCTCTTCTTTCTTTTCTTCCGTTTCTACACTGCTTAGCTTTCACATACAAACTTTTTTTTTTTTTTTTTTTGTGGGGAAGACCAGCCCTGAGCTAACATCCGTTGCCAATCCTCCCCTTTTTGCTGAGGAAGACTGGCCCTGGGCTAACATCCGTGCCCATCTTCCTCCACTTTATATGGGACGCCGCCACGGCATGGCTGACAGGCAGTGTGTCTGCGGGCGCCCGGGATCCGAACTCGTGAACCCCGGGCTGCCAAGCACGAACTAAACCGCTGCGCCACCGGGTGGCCCCTCACATACAAACTTTTAATCATCTTCCCAATATCTTAGTTTTTTTGCCGTTATTTTCTTTTGTTATTCCTGCAGTGAAAACCCCAACCACTGCTGAGTCCAAACTTCTCTGTTTGATCTGGGACTCCAGAACATAGCTAGAGAGAAAATCACGTCTGAACAGATTGAGGTAGGGGTGTGTGTGTGTGTGTATGTGTGTGTCCATTACTGTGGTCCAGAACTGCATATGTATCTACCACCTTAGCATCTCTACTTTGGCTTCTCCAGGTAACTCAGACTCAAAATGCCCTAAATTGAATTTGAAATCTTTATCCCACAAACCTGCTCCTCTCCTATTGTTTCCTATATTAGTAAATGGTACAACCATCCACCCAGTTGTTTATCTAGAAACCTGGGAGTTACCTTGACACCTCCCTTTTCCTCCATAACTAATCAATTCACCAAATGCTGTTGATTCTACTTTCTAATTACCTTTCATATGCATCCATATATCTCTCTCCTTATTGCAGAACATTTAGTCCAAGCTTCCCTTATCCTTTGACCCTATTTCTGCTATAACTCACTATTTCACATCTCTGTATCTACCGTTGCCACTCAACCACAATCACTGTTCACCTAGAACCCAGGTTGTTTTCTTTAACTTCTTATTACAAAAAAATTAAACATGCAAAAAATCAGACAGAATAATAAAATAAAATAAAAACCACATATACAATATTTAGATGTATATGAATGTGTTACTTTGAAACGGTTCAGAAAAAAAATTACAGGCATCATACCATTTTGTCTCTAAATAATTTGGTACACATCTCCAAAAAAAATAAAGATATGCTCCTACACAACCAAAACACTATTTCTATACCAAAAAAATTAAAAATAATACACTAGGGGCCGCCCAGTGGCGCAGCAGTTTAGTCCGTGCTTGGCAGCCCGGGGTTCGCGGGTTTGGATCCTGGGCGCCCGCCGACGCACTGCTCGTCAGCCATGTCGCAGCAGCGTCCCATATAAAGTGGAGGAAGAAGGGCACGATGTTAGCCCAGGGCCAGTCTTCTTCAGCAAAAAAGGGGAAGATTGGCAATAGATGTTAGCTCAGGGCTGGTCTTCCCCACAAAAATAAATAAATAAATAAATAAATAAATAAATAAATAAATAAATAAAAATAAAAATAAAAATAAAAATAATACACTAATATAATTTAGTAGTAGTCTATAGTAAAATTTCCCATGTTGTCTCTAAAATTTCTTTTATAGTTTCTCCTTCTGAAGTCAGGAACAAATCAAGGATAATACTTTGCTTTGATTGTTATGTCTCAACATTTTTTTAATGAATGTTTTGATAACACACTCCCCCTCTGTCCCCACCCCCACTTCCACCCTTTTTGTGATGTTGAATTTCTAGAGAATATAGGCCAGTTGTGTAGTATAATGTTACATATTCTAGATGTGCCTGTTTCCTCATGATGATGAGGGGATGATTTGGGGCCCTCTGGCCTCCTCTCTCTGTTTTGCAAATGCCCACCTCCTTCCACTCTCATGACACCCAACATCATTTCTCTACCTAGGAAACTCTTACCACCACTTTGCTTGCTTGGATCCTATTCACATTTCAGTTCTCAAATTAAATATTATTTCTTTAGATAAATCCTTTTTGACCCTCCAAACTAGGATACACCTCCCTTTTTACATGTTCTCAGAGATCTCAGAAGTTTCCTTCCATGGCGCTTAGCACAGTGTCACTTAATTGTCTGTTACCAATGATTTCATGTCTGTCTCCCTCACCAGACTATAAATTCTATGAGAATAGGGGCCATTCATATCTTGTTACCTTTGTATCCTCAACACTCGTCACTGAACTAAGCTCATAGTAATTGATCAAAAATTTGAGCAAATTTCTTACTCTGTCTATGCCTAAATTACTTTGTCTGTAAAATGTGAACAATAATAATAATACTCACTTTACAGACTTTTAAGCAGCAAACAAGATAAACCCTATAAAGCCTTTAACATAGTACCTGGCAGATAGAAAGAAGACAGGAATAGAAATTCATGGAAATGAATTTAGTAATTCTGAAAAAAATGCTATTTTTCAGAATTACTAAAGGTTGAATATGTAGATATCATTTTCCATTTGTACATGTACAATATGTAATTTAATAGAATGTTTACTCTTTAATAGAATCTCTTACTCAAAGTTGCCATTCAACTAAAATGTGTATTTCAGAATCTCTTGGTTGGTAGGCTCAGCTGTCACACAGTCTTTCTTTAGCCAGTGTTTCAGAAGAAATACTTGTAATTTGTGGTAGGAGAATAAGATAGAGGCAAGGAGTAGGAGATGATTTGCTGTTGTATAATTTAATTAATTTGTGTATTTATTTGAGTGCCAGGAGTATTGCATTCATGACAATTCACCAATGGTTGTATTAAATAATTATTTTGACATGTAGTTGACTTATATCTTGGAGAAAAATAATACATTTCAAACCTAATTTCTCACTGTGTCAAAATATCTTTTAAACTTGGGTGTACAGGAACAAATTATTGACTTTTGAAGAGAGACATGCTCTATTGTACACAGTTGCTTCCCTTAATTGCCCTCTCCTCAGATCAGAGAATTTTGTAGGTAGCCTGATGTGACTGCTTGGCACCAGGGTGCAGAATCCCAAACACATGGAATAGTTAAAAACCAACCCCCATTAATGATTTCATTGCCTCAACTCCATTTGTAATGTAAATCCTTCAGGGGTGCTTTCTATTCTTAGAAGAAAAGTCACAGGCTGGAGGGTGCCTCACCTTCACAATCAGCACCCCTTTTAGCTCCTAATGTGGAACATATGGTGGTTGAAGAGGTTACAGTGTTACAGAAATGTCTTTACAGAATTTCTCTATGTTCACATGTATCATCTGTCACGTAATTGTTTGTTTTACAGCCCATACCTATAATGGGCTAAGTGGGGACTATTTATATCAGTTCACAATGAGTGCCTTTAATTAGTATTTCATGCAACTGGAACATGTTAAGAAAGCTGACACAAATCTGGCTGGGTTGGGAGATTCCATGTGAATTTCATTATGGAATTGCTAAGATATTACAGTTGCACAGGTACCAAGGTTTCTTCAGCTGCCGTAAATGCTATGTAAGTTCAACATGTGTGAAAATGACAAACCTTCACATTGGGTCTCACTCGGCTGATGGACAGGTGGAACTTGTCCACTTTGTACCCAAACCCCAAATTCCTCATGAAAGCTCATCCAGGGGCCTGCATAGGCATGCAGATAACACATCACAGAGCCATGCAAACCTTGGGAAGAATGCCGGAAAAAGAAACAATGGGCAAAGCCTTTGTGGTACAAGTGCTTAATGTTAAATGAGAGGTTGGCAGTTGGATAAAGTATTTTTGTTAACTAGTGCAAATGGTTTCATTTTCCCCATTCTCATTTTTAGACACTTTTATTGATTCAAAGACACCTCATCAACATCCTAGATGCACTAAAGCAAAACTGGGTTTAGTAGACAATGAAGACATAGTTACTTGTCTAGACCTATAAGAAAGCATCTCCAATTAAAATAATGAAGAAGATAGATGTGTCAGCAAAGCATCCTTTAATTCCTTTGAAAAGGAATCCCCACCTCCGACTACAATAGAGCCTGGCAGAGCCATTCTAAACAGACTCTGAGCAAGTCCACATGATATGCCCTTTCTCCCTTTTAGGATTTTGTGAGGTATGCACAGTATATTCAATCTGTCATCTTGGTTTACAGAATCAGACAACATTTTCACATGTTGATCTCAACTTCAGAAAGAATGCTAATTGTTTTGTCAAACTAAAATGAATTTTCAAACAGTGAAGTTTTATAATTTTTTTTTCATGGTGATTTATTGCTTGGTGGAAAAACAATCCTGTTTTTTTGACAACATGGTCAGTGTTACTCGCAGAAGTTAGTGATGGGCTTTACGATGTTTTCTGTGAAATCTTTAAAGTACTGTTTAGTGATAATTTGTGGAAGTTCTGGTGGGTATAACTGGCAATCAGAGGCTGCTCATGCAGTCCAAAGTGTCTTTGCTTGGTAAATATACCCCAGACCACGAAATATCTCTTTCCATCGCAGAAAATCCTAGAATTGGAACCACTGGAAAATTACTGGTAGGTCTCTGCTTCTTATCACCTATATTAAGCCAAAGTGCATAGATTAGGACAGTAGTTGCTAGTGAACGTTTGTCACTCCTGCCTGACAACAAACTTCAGGAGGCCTATTCATAACTGTCCTCCTCAGTCTCATTTTCTCGGGGCAGTAAGAGGACAAACATCTAGTGCACATGCTCTTATCACGTCTTTAGCTATGATGGTTTCTCTGCAAGCATTGTGCTATGGATTTTATTCATTCCCAGAGAAAATCATCAACTTCTCTGTCTGTATCAATAGCAGGATCTCTGTGTATGACTCTGTCTACCTCCACATCTACTAGATGACATCCTCTACATGCACGTAGTTTTAACTGACCTATGACTTTAGACGACACATTCACTTTGAGTCTCTTTAGGTCTCAAGATTTTAATTGTGTCCATTATAAGCAAGAGATAGTTGATTGTGAGTTTTTAATAGAACCAGCAGTTTTCTTTTTCTTACAGAAGTCTTGTCCTAATTATATTTACTGTTACATTCAAATGATGGTTATCATCTTTCAGTGTTCTGCATTTATATATGGTGTGATTCTTATATCTCTCTCTTTTTTTTTTTTACAAAAGCAGTATCCATAGTAACGTCTATATTTTTCATTTCAGTTGAAATCAAGTATGAATATAAACTTCCTTTATTTTTGTATTTTTCAAATATCTTTAGCACTAGCACTTCAACACAAATACTTTGATTATTTCCTCTATTGGTCACATTAAAAAGTTAAGTTGATTTTTAAGTCCTATTAAGGTGATGTATGACATCTTGCTTCCCCCAAGTCAAGATACAGAATGTAGAACAAAACAAGATGAAAGTAAACTATTTGACATATAGATTATATACAAGGCCTGTATTGAGCTTTTGGGGACTCTGAGGTTACTTTAAGTCCCCCGCTGCCCATCAGAGCCCCTCCAGAGTTGGTTCATGTATCGTCATTGAAAACAAAGCCTGGGTTGCAGCCTGCACAGGATATCTGAGTTTCATTGGGTTCCTGGTGACATCAAAATAAGTGCCACTGTCAACCTTCTTGACTGGATGCATGCAAAACAATCCAGTGAGGGAAAAGGAGCAGAGAGCACCATCTCTGAGCTGGGAGTTCCTGTTCCAGTGGAGAAAAGTCCTTATTGGACAAGTGGACACTGGATTAGAATAAGAGAGGGCATCAGAAACAGACCCAGGTATATCCAGGAAACAGACCCAAGCAACTAAACCGAATGGTTTATGGGAAATGAACAGGGAGATGAGATGTATAGGGAGGGCTGTGTCTCAGGATGGTGCGTGAGGCAGGGCAGGAGTTACTCTGATGCTCCTGTGATACTGCGTTCTGACTAATTGAGTCCGTTGTATCAAGCCAGAATCTTTGTTATATGCCGACCCAATTCAACGAGAAAAATTGTCAGGATGTTTTGTTGGGAACCTTAGGCAAACTAGAGGATCATGAAAAGTCCCTCAGTAACTATTTGCTTAACTAACTTTTTACTCCATTACTAAATTCTAGCCAAATAAAATATCCAAGGCAAATGCTGATCAAGACAGAAATATATGTATAAAAAGAATTTAAAATAACTATGATGGCACACAAAGTACCAGAGCATCTTCTATCTAATATATCATCTGTATTAATAAAGTTCAAAGATCTTTAATTCTGAAATCACCGAGAGTTGGATGACGAACAAGTTTGTCTTACATGTAAGTCAAGGAGGGATTATGTTCTGGCTAAGCCCCTCAAAGTCTCTTATTGAATAGAAAAACTGAACCAGGCAGAATTTAAGTACTATGAAGACAAAGCCATTTGAATTTGTTTCTTTTGCTTGTGTTTGTAAATGTGTATACACATCAACTAGATCAAATTGGAAGGAAGACAGTGTTGTCGATACCAATAAAATCCTCTGCCAAAATAGTCACTAGAAATACAGTAGCTTGTAAACTAAATATGCTTAAAGTAGCAGAAAACTATCACAACCAATGTATTATATGAGATTGTATGATTAAATCTAACTGTGTGGATTCAATTATAATTGCAGATGTAGGAGCGGGTACATTGGCAGATAGACTTGCCAAGCTCAGCTTGCAAAGTAAAGTAACAAAAGCTGGGACCACAGCATGAAAAGAATCTCTCTTTGATAGCAGGCTTCCCCAGGAGAATAGTTATTGGGAGGTGGAGAGGGGCTAGAACAGACTAGAATATGATTAGATATGATGATGATTAGATGATTCCTTGCACAGTTAAGAGTGCATAACAAATACTTGAAATACCAAGTACAGCACTGTCAATAAGGCAGTGCCCTGCAGCTTATTCATGGGCTGTTTTAAGACAGCAGAGTTCACCACTGTCTCTGACACTCTGCTGGAATAACTGATGACACTCCTAGGGGTGGGGACTAGAGAGGATGCGTTTGTGCCTGCGTTTATAAATGGCTTCTTTCTTTTCAATCGATAGACTCAATATTTCCTCATTCCCTTGAATTTTTCTTTATCAAGGCTTCAGGATGTATTTTGTTTTATTGACTGATTCTTCACTTTGGAGACTCTGGTCACCTAGGTTAGACTATCATCCCTTTTCTAATTGCTTTAATATCTTGATCTTTTTCTCCCTCCATATTCATTAAGATTATTTTAAATCTTTTCAATACGCAAGTAATTCAGTTTTAAGTAGTCAACTCTGTGACAATGTTTCTAATTAATTCTATTTTCTGTGATATAGAAAATATAATTAACCAGTGTTAAGGGGTGTTTTGGTCCTTGGTTTGTTTTCTTAACTCTAAAAACTCTCTTTTCATCTTATTCTGTTGTTTGAACATCTCGTCTCTGAGATCGTCTTGACTGGATCCTTCGTCTTTCTTTTGCACCTGGTATCCCTTATGTCTCCCATCCGTTACCATCATCTTCTCTTTCTGCAATCTATTTGCAAGCTTTTTCCAACCTTTTTCATGATTAAGGTGAGCAGCTCCATCCATTTCTTCTTTTCTTTGTATTGATACAAGGTGGGTAAACTGTCTTCGAGTCCCTTCCCATCTTGGCTGAGAGTTGTCTTTCCCCTGGAAGGTACAGTTCAGGCAGGGTTTTCTGTACCTTCAAAACCCGAGGACAGAGAAAAGGGGTCAGCAGTTTGAGGAAAACCTCAGCCAGGACTATGTGCAGCCTTGATTTCCAGTTGGATTTTATTCTCTCATCTTGGGTTTTGTTAAACTATCTTTTCCACCAAACCCCACAGATAATTTTGTGTAGGATATCCTCACAGTGTGGTTTTATCCATTAAGCTTTCCAATGTTCCTTGTAAAGCATTGAAGCATGAAATTATTATTTGTATCCTAAGGACAAATAGAAAACTGAAAGACCAAAAGTAGTGATTTGTTAATGCATGTCTATAAAATGTCATATTATGCCAAATGTTTTCATTGTTAAATTTGATATTAGTAAAAAAAATCCATTATATTTGAAAGGAATTGCATGTTTGATTTTCTTATTTTGTAAGAATTGAGCTTGCCTGATAATTCTGAATTATTATAATTTTTAAATTTAATAAACTACTTGAAACAAAAATAGTTTTAAAAGCAAAATTATAAAGGAATTTCCAAAAAACGTATAGGCAAAATTTATATTTAATGGGGGATACAGGTGAATTTTAATATACTTCTTATATTAGAGTGGAGATTCCAAAATAAGAGTTTCTAGGAACTACAAGCATCGTAAATGCCTCAATATTCTTGAGCCGCAGATATTTTCCCAGTTCAGTCAAAAGGCTCTGAATCCTCTGCTTTAGTCAGAGTTGCCTGCCATCATTCTCTGACCCAACCTCACTTTTCTGATGCCAGCAGCCATTTCAACATCCTTCCAAGCAAAACAGGGAAAGGAGATGGTAAAAATGCTGTGGTGGATCCATGTCATATTTGTGGTGACCTGGGATCTTTTGAAAGCCTCTCCTGTAGTTTGGTATTATCCCACATTGTGGTCCTGCCTCCCCAACATAGGAACTAGAAACTAATTTTTTTAATCTTTGTGTAGCCAGGGCACAGGAATGTGACCCCAGTTACTGCCAGCTGTACTCCAGGCTGTAAGAATTGAAGATGGACCTCCTACCGAAATCTGTGCTTCTGCCCCCTCTTTTGCATGCTAGTGAGGAGAAAGCTCAATGTGGAATCTGTTTCCCAGTCTGGGAGGAGAGCAGAGCATGGTGGAGACACAAGGCTTTCAAATGCAGGGATGGCAGATGTCCTAGCAACAGCACCCCTGGTGCAGGGTCTATGGGGTGTCCCACAGTGCCTGGACATAGAGATGATGAGATCCCCATAGTAAGCAGTTCTGTGATGTGCTTGGGTGTTGTTCCAGACTGAATAGCAGCCAGTCTGATTCTCTGGGTTTCCCAGAGTTGCTGTGGGTTTCCTTTAGGAAAAAAACTTTCCTAACAAGGGAGCCCAGGACTGAGAAGGAGAGGGACATCAGCATCATGGTGGAGTGAGTTGTTCCCTTTGTCTCTCCCCTCTAAGTTACAACTAAACAGACATTCATTAACCAGCAGAGGATCCCCTACACAGCACAATAGGATGCCTGAGAGATCCACACGGCCATACATCTGAAGGGGGTGGATTGGATCCCCGGGAAGCAGTGGAACTGTGTGAGAAAACCCCTCCTCCTCCCTGGCCAGTGATCCAGGTCACGGGTCTTCACACAGTGGCCAGCAAGATTGTAAGAGGAGGCAGGGGAAGCCTGGCCTGAATCCAAACACCTTTGGAGAGTGGCCCAGCCCACAGAAGTGCCCACTGTGCCACAGTGACCCCACCCATGGGAACACGCTACACTGAGTGGTGGCAGCTCAGACCCTGTGAGGGAGCGCTGCCCACCAAGCACAGTGGCTCAGCCAAGCCACCTGTGAGCACAGAGCCAGACCACATATGAAAGAAAGTGCTCCTCCACTACCATCTAGTACAACATCTCAGCCAGTCCCCTGCCTGCTGCATCAGTCCTGCCTACATGAGAGTAACCCACTGGTGGATCACAGAGGCCCCACCTACACATGCATGCTGGATCTGCCAAGTGGCTGAAGCCAGCTTACACAAATGCTAAGCAGCCCTACTGGCACAACTTCCAGCAGGAATCAGAAAACACAGCTCCTGCCTCCCCCCAGCAGTGGTAGGTGGAATCTGTGACCTGATACTACCACAAATGCACTGGCAAAGGATCAATTCATCAACCACCATGAAGAACTACAGTAATACTTCAGAGCAGAAGGAAAATGACAAGTCTCCACAAACCAATCCTGAAGTCACAGAAGTTTACAATCTAAATGACAGAGAATTCAAAATAGTTGTCATAAGAAACTCAATGAATTACAAGAAAACTCAGAAAGCCAGTTTGATGAGTTCAGGAATAAAACTAACGAGCAAATGGAATTCTTCACCAAAGAGATTGAAGCTCTAATAAAAGACCAAACAGAAATTCGAGATATGAAGAACAAAATTAATGAGATAAAAAATAATCTAGAAACCATAAAAAATAGAGTCGACAACATGGAGGACAGAATTAGTGATTTAGAGGATAGAAATATAGAAATGCTTAAGGTGGAGAAGGAGAGAGAACTAAGATTTTTTAAAAAATGAAGAAATTCTTCAAGAAATATCCAACTAAATTAGGAAAAGAAATATAAGGATTATAGGTATCCCAGAGGGAGAAGAGAGGAAGAAAGGAGCAGAGAGATTGTTCAAAGAAATAATAGCTGAGAACTTCCCAAACCTGGGGAAGGAACTAGACTTACAAGTGTATGAAGCCAATAGAACTGCTAATTACATCAATGCAAAAAGACCTTCTCCAAGACATATATTAGTAAAACTGGCAAAAGTCAATGACAAAGACAGAATATTAAGGGCAGCAAGCCAGAAGAAAATAACCTACAAAGGAACTCCTATCAGGCTTTCGGCAGATTTCTTGTCAGAAACACTACAGGCTAGGAGAGAATGGAATGACATATTCAAAATACTGAAAGACAAAAAATTTCAGCCAAGAGTACTCTATCCTTCAGGTACAGTGGAGAAATAAAAGCTTTCCCAGATAAACAAAAGCTGAGGGAGTTCATCGCCACTAGGCTTGCCTTAAAAGAAACATTGAAAGGAGTCCTCCCATCTGAAACTAAAAAGCAAAGGTTTACAAAACCTTGAGGAAGGAGATAAATAGACAGATAAAATTAGAAAATTGCAGCTCTATATCAGAATAGGTGAGTAATCACTTAATTGCAACATAAAAGGTATAGTGAAGGAAAGCATCAAAAATAACTATAAACAGGGGCTGGCCTGGTGGCGTAATGGTTAAGTTCACACACTCCCACTTTGGCGGCCCAGGGTTCATGGGTTCGGATCCTGGGCACAGACCTACACACCGCTCACCAAGCTATGCTGTGGCAGGCATCCCACATATAAAATGGAGGAAGGTGGGCATGGATGTTAGCTCAGGGTCAATCTTCCTCAGCAAAAAGAGGAGGATTGTCAACAGATGTTATCTTAGGGCTAATCTTCCTCACCAAAAAAATGCCACAAAACATATAAACACTTCAATTTAGTCACAAACTCACAATGCAAAAAAGAATAATTTGTGACAAAAATAAATCAGAAGGGGAAGAGGAAAGTGGTGGAATGTGCTTAGGCTAATGGAGATAAGAGGCTATCGAAAATTGGACTTTCTTATCTATGAGATGTTTTATAGATTACTTCATGGTAATCACTAAACAAAAAACCAAAGCAGAGACACAAATCATAAATAAAGAGAAAACCACCAAACTGAAGTGGCAGGCAGAAATACAAGAGAGAAGAAACAATGTAAATATAGAACAACCAGAAAACAAGAGATAAAATGGCAGTATTAAGCCCTCATATATTAATAATCATTCTAAATGTAAACAGATTGAATTCTCCAATCAAAAGACACAGAATGGCAGGATGGATTGAAAAACAAGACCCAACAATATGCTGCCTACAGGAACCACATCTCAGCTCTAAAGACAAACACAGGCTAGAGTAAAAAGATGGAAGACAATACTCCAAGCAAATGGCAAGCAAAAGAAAGCAGGTGTTGCCATACTTATATCAGACAAAGTAGACTTCAAGATAAAAAAGACAATGAGAGACAAAGAGAGGCAGCATATAATGATAAAAGGGACATACCACCAAGAGGACTTAACATTTTTGAATATATATGCACCTAACACAGGAGCTCCAAAGTATATAAAGCAAGTATTAACACACCTAAAGGGAGAAATTAACAGCAACACAATAATAGTAGGGGACCTTAACACCCCACTTACATCAATGGTTAGATCATCCAGACAGAAAGTCAACAAGGAAATAGTGGATTTAAATGAAACACTTGATAAGATGCACTCAATAGATATATAGACAGCATTCCATCCAAAACCAGAAGACTATTCATTCTTCTCAAGTGCACATGGAACATTCTCAAAGATAGACCATATGTTGGGAAACAAGGCAAGCCTCAACAAGTTTAATAACATTGAAATCATATCAAGCATCTTTTCCAACCACAATGTTATGAAACTAGAAATCAACTACAAGAAAAAAGCTAGAAAAGTCACAAATATGTGGAGACTAAACAACATGCTACTGAGCAACCATTGGATCAATGAAGAAATCAAAGGAGAAGTTAAAAAATACCTGGAGACAATTGAAAATGAAAACACAAGATACCAACTTGTATGAGATGCAGCAAAAACAGTTATAAGAGGGAAATTCATAGCAATACAGGCCCACCTCATCAAACAAGAAAAATCTCAAATAAGTAATCTTAAACTATACCTAACAGAACTAGAAAAAGAAGAACAAATGAAACCCAACATCAGCAGAAGGAAGGAAATAATAAAAATTAGAGCAGAAATAAATGAAATAAAGACTAAAACAACAGTAGAAAGGATCAATGAAACCTAAGAGCTAGTTCTTTGAGAAGTTAAACAAAACTGACAAACCCTTAGCCAGACTCACTACGAAAAAAAGAGAGAAGACTCAAATAAATACAATTAAAAATGAAAGAGGAGAAATTACAACGGATACCACAGAAATACAAAAAATTATAAGAGAATACTATGAAAAGCTATATGCCCACAAATTGGATAAGCTAGAAGAACTAGATAAATTCTTAGACTCATACAACCTCCCCAAACTGAATCAAGAATAGAAAATCTGAATAGACCAATCACAAGTAAAGAAATTGAAACAGTAGTTAAAAACCTCCCTCCAAATAAAAGTTCAGCCCCAGATGGCTTCTCTGTAGAATTCTACCAAACATTCAAAGAAGATTTAATACCTATCCTTCTCAAACTCTTCCAAAAAATTGAAGAAGATGAAATGCTTCCTAACTCACTCTATGAGGCCAATATTACCCTGATACCAAGACCAGACAAAGACAGCACAAAGAAGGAAAATTACAGGCCAATATCACCGATGAACATAGGTGCAAAAATCCTCAACAAAATATTGGCAAACTGAATACAGCAATACGTTAAAAGGATCATACACCATGATCAAGTGGGATTTATACCAGGGGTGCAGGAATGGTTCAACATCTGCAAATCAATCAATGTGATGCACCACACTAACAAAGTGAGGAATAAAAATCACATGATCATCTCAATAGATGCAGAGAAAGCATTTGACAAGATCCAACATCCATTTATGATAAATACTCTCAATAAAATGGGTATGGAAAGAAAGTACCTCATCATTATAATAAAGGTCATATATGACAAACCCACAGCCAGCATCATAGTCAACAGGGAAAAACTGAAAGCCAGTCCTCTGAGAACAGGAACAAGACAAGGGTGCCCACTCTTACCTCTCCTATTTAACACATTACTGGAGGTTTTGGCCAGAGCAATTAGGCAAGAAAAGGAAATAAAAGGTATCCAAATTGGAAAGGAGAAACTCTTGCTGTTTGCAGATGACATAATTCTATATACAGAAAACCCTAAAGAATTCACCAGAAAACTATTAGAGATAATCAACAACTATAGCAAAGTTGCAGGGTACAAAATCAACTTACAAAAATTAGTTTCATTTCTATCCACTAATAATGAACTAGCAGAAAGAAAAGCCAAGAATACAATCCCATTTATAATCACAAAAAAAGAATAAAATATCTAGGAATAAACTTAACCAAGGAGGTGGAGGACCTATACATTGAAAACTATAAGATATTACTGAAAGAAATGGAAGAAGACATAAAGAAATGGAAAGATATTCCATGCTCGTGGATTGGAAGAATAAACATAGCTACTATGTCCATATTACTGAAAGCAATCTATAGATTCAATGCAATCTCAATCAGAATCCCAATGATATTCTTCATAGAATTAGAACAAAGAATCCTAAAATTTATGTAGAACAACAAAAGACTCCGAATAGCCAAAGCAATCTTGTGAAAAAAGAATAAAGCTGGAGGCATCACAATCTCTGACTTCAAAAAATACAAACAGCATGGTCCTGGCACAAAAACAGACACACAGATCATTGGAACAGAATTGAAAGCCCAGAAATAAAACCACACGTCTATGGACAGCTAACCTTAGACAAAGGAGCCAAGAATATACAATGCAGAAAGGAAAGTCTCTTCAATAAGTGGTGTTGGGAAAACTGGACAGCCACATGCAAAGAATGAAAGTAGACCATTATCTTACACCATACACAAAAATTAACTCAAAAATGGATGAAAGACTTGAATGTAAGACCTGAAACCATAAAACTCCTAGAAGAAAATATCGGCAGTACACTCTTTGACATTGGTCTTAGCAGCATCTTTTTGAATACCATGTCTACTCAGGCAAGGGAAACGAAAGAAAAATAAACAAATGGGACTACGTCAGACTGAAAAGCTTCTGCAAGGCAAAGGAAACCATGAACAAAACAAAAAGACATGGGGCCGGCCCGGTGGCGCAGCGGTTTAGTCCGTGCTTAGCAGCCCGGGGTTCGCTGGTTCGGATCCTGGGCGCCCGCCGACGCACTGCCTGTCAGCCATGCCATGGCGGCGTCCCATATAAAGTGGAGGAAGATGGGCACGGATGTTAGCCCAGGGCCAGTCTTCCTCAGCAAAAAAAGAGGAGGATTAGCAACGGATGTTAGCTCAGGGCTGGTCTTCCTCACCAAAAAAAAAAAAAAAAAGACAACCTTCCAACTGGGAGAAAATATTTGCAAATCATATATCTGACAAGGGGTTAATTTCCAAAATATATAAAGAACTCGTACAACTCAACAACAAAAAACAAACAACCCAATTAAAAATGGGTGGAGGATCTGAACACACATTTTTCCAAAGAAGATATGCAGATGGCCAACAGGCACACGAAAAGATGTTCAACATCACTAATTATTGGAGAAATGACAATCAAAACTAAAATGAGATATCAACTTACACCTGACAGGATGGCTATAATTACCAAGACAAGAAATAACAAATGTTGGAGGGGATGTGGAGGAGAGGGAACCCTCTTACACTGCTGGTGGGAATGCAAACTGGTGCAGCCGCTATAGAAAACAGTATGGAGATTTCTCAAAATGTTAAAAATAGAAATACCATATGATCCAGCTATCCCACTACTGGGTATTTATCCAAAGAACATGAAATCAACAATACAAAGAGATCTATGCAATCCCGTATGTTCATTGCAGCATTATTCACAATAGCCAAGACATGGAAGCAACCCAAGTGCCCATTGACTGATGACCGGATAAAGAAGATGTGGTATGTGTGTATATATACACACAATTCAGTTGTAGAATCCATGCTGCATCCTATGTTTTTATGTTCTAAATCTGACAGCCATAAAAAAAGACAAAATTGTCCCATTTGTAACAACATGAATGGACCTTAAGGGTATGATATTAAGCAAAATAAGCCAAAAAGAGAAAGACAAACACCGTATGATTTCACTCATATGTAGAAGATAAACATATAGATAAAGAGAACAGATTAGTGGTTATGAAAGGGGAAGGGGTGTGGGGGTGGGTGAAAGGGGTAAAGGGCCACATATGTGTGGTGACAGATAAAAATTAGACTATTGGTGGTGAGCACGATGCAGTCTATACAGAAACTGATATATAATAATGTACACCTGGGGCTAGCCTGGTGGCATAGTTTGCCTGATCTGCTTCGGTGGCCCAGGGTTCATGAGTTCAGATCCCGGGGGCCGATCGACATACCACTCATCAAGCCATGCTGTGGTGGTGTCCCACATATGAAGTAGAGGAAGACTGGCACAGATGTTAGCTCAGGGACAATCTTCCTCAAGCAAAAAGAGGAAGATTGGCAATAGATGATAGCTTAGGGACAATCTTCCTCACCAAAAAAAAAAAAAAATGATGGAAGGTTATCACTCTAAAATTGACTGAAAAAAAATAATGTACACCTGAAATTACCCAATGTTATAAACCAACATGACCTCAATAAAGTAATTAAAAAATTTTTCTCCTTAAATTAGCCAGAGTGACTGGCTGCACTCAGATTTGGGTGCTGTGACAAGAGTCACAGTGTGGTGAAGGGAAACTCTTCCTGGTCCTTGATGTGCCACTTTCCCCACCTGATACAGCTAACTTATTTTCCCTTTCTATTCACTTTGGTTAAAATTACTCTTCATTGCTTTGGACAATTGGCTCCAAGCTAGGGCTATCAGATTTACAACATAAAAACACAGGATGCAGCACGGATTCTATGATTGAATTATATGAAACGTCCAGATAGGCGAGTGTATAGAGACAAAACATAGATTAATGGTACGAAATGTAGATTAGCGTTTGCCTAGGGCAGGGACACGGCTGGGACAGGGACACGGAGTGACTGCTAGTGGATACAAGTTTCCTTTCTGGGTGATGAAAATGTTCTGAACAATATGTGGTGATAGTGGTACAACTCTGTAAATGTACTAAAACCATTAAATTGTACAATTAAATTGGATGAATTCTATGGTATATGAGTTATTACTCAATAAAGATATCAAAAAATTTAAGATACCTAGTTAAATTTAAATTTCAGATAAACAAGAAGTAATTTTTAGTATGTCCTATATAATATTTGACATATAGTAAAAATTTATTTCTTGTTTATCTAAATTCTAATTTAACTGAGTGTCCTGTATTTTCTCTGGCAGACCTACTCTAGATATTTATGATGTCCTTGCTCTCCTCTGCCACTTCACTTCAAGTAAGGATCACCAGAATGGCAAAACCCAGAAAATGTTGTATTTATTTTTTATTTGTATTTTTTAAATGTCAGGCTCTTAGCTGCACCAAACAAAACCACGTGGACTCCTGGAAACTTACGTCTTATTCTTTCAGTGGCCACCAGTCTTTTCTCTCTGAATTGTTGTTTTAGTTCCCTGAAAATATCTGGTTTAACCACACTCGTCCTGTTTGCACCGAGTCTCTCCACCTTCCTCAGTGTTGCTGTACATAGGGCTAAAAACATTGTGTGAGGGAAAATGTGTAGTTAACTTACAAAAAGTGACTAATTACTAGCAATCAGAATATTTTCTCAAGAAAACTTCCTGTCTATAAAACTAGCAATCTTTATGCACAAATAGGGAACATTGCAGTGATGCTTCAGTTACGGAATGAAAGTCCTGGAGTGGAGGGACATGAGGCAGTTACGAAGGTCCTCCCAAGTTCAAGGGGGTGGGGGGGACACAGGCTCTGCTTCTTGAGGGGGAAGTGACAAGGTCCTATTGTACAAAAGAGCACGTGTGATGGCAGATATTGGTATGGCCGTCTTTGGAAAATATAAGCTGACACAGTATATTTAGTCATCAATCTTTTAATATAAGGCCAAGTCTTTTTAGTTAAATGTGGGTAAACTAATTGGAATTCCTTATTGTCTCACTTATATAAACCATGCCAATGCATGGCCTAAGATTTCAACTTAGAAAAATGAGTTAACTGTGTTAGGGTATGTTAATTAACTTGATTGTGGTAATCATTTCACAATGTGTATGTATATCAAATCATCCTGTTGTACACTTTGAACATATACAATTTTATTTGTCAATTATTCCTCAATAAACCTGGGGAAAAAAGAATAATTAGGTTTTTTTCTGGAGCTAGACAAGTTGTATATAAAATTCATTTGGGGGAATAAATAAGCAAAAATACTGAGGAAACCCCTGAAAAAAAGAAGCAATGCAAGAAGCTAGTCTACCAAATATTTAAAGCATACTATGCAGTGTAACACTGGTGCATGAATAGACAGACTGATGGGAAATCAGAAAAACGTTTTAAAAAGTTAGCATCTGACAGAGGTGGCATCTCAAATTGGGGAGGGGAGGGATGGACTTTAATAAGTGGTGGGGAGATAACTGGATAGCCACATGGATAGAGGTAGAATTGGATGCATTCCTCACCCTTTATGCTAGAATAAATTATCAGGATAACATCTACAATGACCACGCATTTAAAATGTAATTTTTTTCAAATGAAACCACAACAAATACTAAAAGGAGAGATGGGTAAATTCCTCTTACTGTGTCCAGGGGGAAAACTTTGCTAGCTATGACTCAAAATCCAACAGCAATAAGGAAAAAAATTAATTTGATTACTTAAAATTTTAAAAAATAATTTTGAATGAAAAAAATAACAAGAAAAGTAAAAAAGACAATTAACAAATATTGGCAACTCATATTACACAAGGCTAATATACCTGACATTTCTGTTCAACCTTGCAAAACTCTTCACTCATTGATGGTCAAAAATCACAAGTTTATATTGGTTAAGCTAATATACAATGAACAGCTAAGAAAGAATAAAAATTCTTTTTTCTGTAGAAAAATGGTCTAGAAATATAAACACAGGGTTCACAGAAAAAAGAAATGCAAATTGCTCATAATCCATGTGAAAAATGTTCAACCTCACTCTTGAGAAGAAAACACATATTCAAACTACAGGGAGATATCATTCCTCACCTATTACACTGGCAAAAATCCCAAATGTTGACAAAATATGCTATCTGTCATTGAGGCTGTGGGGAAATAGGCACCATCATTTGTTGTTTGTGGGGACGCAATTTACATCACCCCATGGAGAAGAGGAATTGGTAAAGTCTAGCATAATTATATATGCATTTATCCTTTGACTCAGCAATCCTACTTCTAGGGATACTTGGGGGCTCATATATTGTTCTGTTTACTTTTGAATATGTTTCAAATTTTCCATAATAGAAGGTTGGTGAAAAATACAAATAAAAACAGGAAATGGAGACTGTTAATTGAACTAGTCAATTGGTTAAAAGGAGGTCAGTTAAGAGAGCTTCCACTCTATTTTGATGCAGAGCCATCAAGGTTTGCAGCTTCATGACAAATAGACTTTGCCAGGGTTCTGAACAAGCTAAGAGTAAAGAGAGAGACCAAAATGTCACTTTGATTACTGTGATAGAGACTAGGGTGGTGGATATCAGTATCTGTAGCTGATAAGGAGCAGGCCAGGTTGGTGGGTAGAACAGGTCCTGGTGGCTGTGTCTTCAAACACCCCTTCCTTACCAGGAAAAGGTTCAGCTTCTAGCTATTCAGGGTCTGAGAGTAACCCCATCAACAACTCCTAATAAACCTGTCTTCCATCTCCCCTCCACGGTTAACAATATCGTATCCACCTAGGAAATGTACTTTGGAGGTGCTTTCAGAATTGGCCTCATCATAGTCCACAGCTCTTTCTCAAACTGGTCAAAGCTTCTGAGAGTTTGACTTATTTCTGGGCAGCAATCTTCTCACAAAAGCATGACTACAACTCAAAATGACCGGATTCTCATTCTAATCCAGGGTTGGTATCAGTCTGTTGTGCAGATATGCACTGCATCAGGATTTTTAGAAATCCCGGACGAGTCTGCATAGATGGCAAATATGAGTTCGCAAAATCAGGTGTGCCAAAAATGATTGTCTTTAATTTTTCCAAGAACTGAATAATTTCTTTTATGAAGCCCCATTTTGCTAGCTGGTAGAAGCTTGATTCAATCAATTCACTGCCCCTGTTCCTTTCCCCTGGGCTATGCAGAAGCAAAGGGCTTACGTAGGTTAAGGTATAAGGTATAAGGTGAGCGAGTTTTCTGTCCTTCATGTTGGCATACCCCAAGACATCCTGACAGATCCATGCAGACCTCTGCTGTGCCTCCTCAGCAAGGCCTGCTCCAGCCTGCTGGTTCTCTCTGCCAAATTCATGCAGAGCTCGATGAAAGGACCCTGAATATGCTTGTATTATTGCACCATCTGGACAGATGCAGGACCTCAGGAGTTTAGCTCAGATCCATCTGCCTAGACCTACCAACAGTTTCCACCCTAAATCATGTTCCTTTCCCAAAATCTACCCAAGGAAAGGAGAGGGCATGAGACAGAGATCCTGTCTATCATCAGGGTCACCACCACCACCATGCATAGACCCTCTTTCCTTGGAGATACACAATTCCCACTCACTTCTAATTCCGTTCTAACTTTTTCCTTTCCCCTAATCTCTTGAAATCTTTATCTAGACTAGACAGATGATCGTGAAGCCTTTTCCTACTCACTATGAAGTCTTCCAAAGAAATGTACTCGCACTGTATCTTTCAAATATGTAAGTGGTAGAATTTAGATTCCCAAACTCAGAATCAACTGAGAGATGTATGAGTCCATCAGAGATAAAATATCATATATATTACTAATGAAGTTCATTGGAAGAATGTGCTTTAGATCAGTGGTCTAATTGGTCTCCCTAGCATTTTCTATAGATTATACAATCTTGCACAGTTTGCTGGCATAGTTCACAGTCGTGGGTTTTCTTTGCAAAGGGCAGACCTCTGCCACGTGGTGGAAGGTAGCAGATTGCTTTCATCCTGCAAAAAACCTGGCACTCAAAATAGAGAGAAATCAACAAGATTGCTTCTTCCAAACTTACTAATCAGAGGACTCACCTCTCACCCATGGGAAGTCGTGAGTAAGGAATGTGCAGAGGCTCAGAATATCACTGTATGGAAGTTGTTTCATATGGAAACATAAAGCTAGGGAAATAGAGATTCTCTCGTGACTATAATGATGAGTGGGGATAAAATAAACCTGGAGAATAATGTACACTAGGAGTCCTTTTTTGTACATGTGTGTAAATACATCAAACTTGGAAACTAGAAGAATACTGCTAGGTTGCCTTTAGGGAAGACAGGGGAAGGAATAGGATTGCAGAATGTCAGTTTTGAATTAAAAAAAGACAAGGAAGAATATGAGAAATTTAATGATTTTTAATTGAGGAGGTATAAATATGGGTTTCTTTTTATTATTTTATCCAATAGATTCTTGTATAATGAAGTATCCCTTCCCAGTAGCGCCAAACAACCACTTTCATGCTTCTCTTCATGTTCCAATTTGTGGTTTCAGAGGCACTCACAAATTGCTGTGGTATTTACCATAGGCCCCAGCCAGTCCATCTCTTAGGAGTGCTGGGTGAGGAAACCATGGGAGCTGTCAGAATGTTGAGAAATAGATGGACAGCTCTGGTGCTGTCCACATAGGCTGCATCCTCTTTGGTGGTTACTGATAGATTGAAGCTTTTTATAAGTTTCCAATTCATCGATCCGACCTCACCCTGCTCCGGGACAGCCTCATTCCAGGTAACTGCTCTTGCACCCTTCATCTGCGTATCAAGAACACAAAGGACTTCAAAGGAGAGTGTCTCCCTTCCTCGTGGTGGCAGCTCTGACAAATCCCTTCTCCATAGCGGAAACAAAGCATCATTGTCTTGATTTCACAAGATAGTCCTTCTAGGGAAAGATCTACTGGGCAGATTGGTCTGGGAAGCCCGGAAAGACTTTCCCTATGAGTACTGTTTAGGCAATGTCCAAATGGAAGGCTTTTGCATCCATGTTTGCTTTTTTTATTCTAATTCAGAACAGTTGCAATTTATGTTCAATTGGGAAAACAAAAGAGAATTTACTAAAACAAAGAACATGGGTAAGAGCATGTTCATGCGCTTTTGTTTATGAGTATACAGGCAGACGTCTGAGACGACAATCATAGCTCTGAGTCTCCATTTCCTCACCTATAAAACGAGGGGTTTGGTTAAGATGGTGTCAAAGGGTCCTTCCAAGTGTAACATCTGCAAATTCCGTAAAGCTGCATCTCTAGAGGCTTGACCTCCAATGCATTAGCATTTGGTGGCTGCAGTGAGGGGGGACTCAGAGTACTGTTGAGACAATGTTGGGTGACATGCTGTCCCTATCTTGACCCTCAGTCATTGCTCTGACCAGCTTTGACAGTCTGCTCCAACTTAGAAGTTTCCCCGCTCTTGAGCTCTGCTCAGCAGTTCTTTTTATGAAGACCATTTGAGTGTTTCTGTTATACATCTTGGTTGCCACGCAAACTTGGCTCGCAGAAGGCTGAAACAAACCCCAAACACCTCCTTACATACTTGCTTTATGACATTTTATTTGAATGCCAGTATAACAAGTTTATAGTAAATGGAGGATATGGCAGGAGACTAAAATAACACCATACTCTTTGAACACTCTAATCTGAGTTTAATAATTTTAAGATTTTTAGACATTTGTAACTCAACCTATGGGCATAATCTAGTAGTAATGGTACTTGGGTAAAGATGTTATGCATGGAGCTCAAAAAGATTGTACTGGATCAAATAACACAGTGGTTCCAAAGGAAACTAAATCTTTTTAAAACCCTCAAACATCAGTTTAAACTGTTAAGTTTAATTTTATTTTAAATTCATGTTAAAGTAATTGCATCAAGCTGGGATTAGGTACCGTCTCTGACTCTCCTTCTATAGAGTTAACCATTTCACATATTAGAAATACAAACATAGTTATTTAAAAGGAGAGGAGGTTAAAAATAAGCTAGAGCTTTCTGTCTACTATGGTTTTGCATTAGCAATCCCCCTACGTGCTTCTCTCCCAGGCTGGACATCAGTCACCCGTGTCTTCATCTGTTGGAAGACCTGAGCATCCCCCTGAGCAGATTACCTTGTGGAAAGACTGCAAAAAGTCCCAGGGATTTCCTGGACAAAGTGACATTTTAGCCAATACCTTGCTCATTAAGAATGTGAGTGTTCGAAGTTGGTTCGATGATGTTCTTAAAGCAGCAACTCTTTGAAGGTGCAGTATTTTAGAGTAGAGAGAGCACTGGGTAGGGAGTCACCCAGACCAGGATTCCAGGGCCTGCTCAGCCAGTCTCTATCATCCTAATTTAGAAAATTTCTCTCTCTTGGTCTCAGTATTCTAAACTATAAAATTCGGGGGTTAATAAAATCTCAAGGGTCCTGTCAAAGACTGATGTTCTGGGATTTTTCATTTAGCAAAACTCTCCAGAGGTGAGCAGTGAGAAGGGAACCATCCATCCAGAATATGGATGGTTCTTCCACTTAATGCTTTTTTTTTCCTCTGATCCCAGACCCCACCACATCAGGAGGTGCCCAAGTGCTCTGACTTGGGCAATCACAGGCTGCTCTAGGGCAGCATCCATGTCATTATGTGGGAAAAATTGGGAAACAAGGAAAGTCTAGAATTCATCTTTTTCTTGACAAAACAATACTCCAGATTCCCATCTGCAAGGGGGCACTGCACTGTCAGGAAGGGCTAGGACACTCCAGCAGAGGAGCTGCTGCTGAATCACCAGAGCCTGTAAGAGCAGACAGTCCAGTGAGAGAAGTGCGTGCGGGCAACAGACTCACTGAGGTCAGCTCTGGAAGGACGGAGGTCAGCCAACAGAGATTGAGGTCAGGAATGCAGGAGAGCAGTCAGAGAAATGGCCAAAGAACAGCTCAAGTCAGCATGGAGGGGCACTTCCTGACCTTAGCCATTTGGGACCAGAGTCCCTTTCTTCCCCATGCATCTTGTCTGTTGGCCCCAGTGGCACAGTGTAGACATGAGCGAGCTCCCAGCAGGGGGTCAGAACATGATGTTTACACCCCATCATTCCAACTTCTGGTAAGTGTCTACCTGCACTGGACAAAGAACGCTCCTTGGAAACCAAGTATCTATTATTCCATTCAGAAGAATTTCCACATAACGTCTTTTTGTGCTCTTAAAATTTAAGTGCCCAGATGTGATCTTGGAGGCACTTAGCTACTCTGGGACTCACGCTTCATACATAATCCAGTCTTTGATTTTTGTTTTGAACACGAACATGAGAATTTGAATTGGTAATTTTTTCCATGCTGTGGCCCTCAACTTAAATTTTCCCAAATAATTTTTCTTCTTCTAAATATAGCACAGTCACCTGTAGAGTGGCTTTAATAATTTTTTTGAATGTATAATATCTAGAAGAAAGGAAGAGAAATCTCATCCTCAATCTCCTTTTTATAAATGGGACTTTAAAATACAGCCACATCAAAAATAAGAAACATTTTTAAAAGATATATGGTCGTGATATTTTTTTAAATTGCATATATTTCCTGCATTTAGACAGCTAAAGCCTTATTTTGACAGGGAAAATATAAAATTATGGTTTGTTTGGATTTTTATAATCGAGTATAATCACTTATTTTAGTTAAATTCTTCTTCCTTTGTTAAAACAGTTCATACTTATCAACTCTGTACCTGAATTTCTTATGAGCTTGTTTGAATTTCTGCTCATGGGGTTGGGATCCAGGCTTAGACAACACTATCATGTATGAATTCCTGTTATGAGACACAAAACCTCACTTAAACAAAGAATGATTACTTTTGTGATGGATTTGTTTAATTTTATTCCTTATTGCAGAAATTAGCTGTTTATACATCCCCTCTAGAATTGAGTTCTAGACTATTCTAGAAGAAAGAGACTATTCTCCCTTAAAGAGCACAATAAGTGTTTCCAGGTAACAATGCTACCTGAGATCTAGAGACTTTGTCTAAATTATGCAGCATTTAGTAAGCTAAGTTTTGAGAGAATGGTGTATGTCTGGAGGGAAGGAGTATTCCCTTCCTCAGACAACTTTAAGTCCAATTGGGAAAATAAGAAGCAATCAAGAAACAGCAAGAATTAGAAGAATTACTTGTGTTTGGGATACAAAACATCCCCAGAAGGAACCCCTGCTCCTACCCTATTGCCAGTGTACCTACACTGACTGATATCATTCCTGAAAAAGGGTGAGGTAGGATGGCCTCTTGTTTCTCTAGGCCCTAAAGACCAGTTTTGCAATATCCCTCATTTTATTCCACCTATTAACACCTTCCAGGAGACAAGACAAAGGAGGTAGGGGTTTTGATGGTTAATTTTATGTGTCAACTTGACCAGACCACAAGGTGCCCAGACATTTGGTCCAACACTATTATAGACATGTCTCCAAGGGTGTTTCTGGATGAGGTTAACATTTGAATCAGTAAACTGAGTAAAGAAGATTGCCCTCCTTAATATCAGTGGACCTCATCCAATCAGTTGAAGGCTGACTAGAATAGAAAGGCTGAGTAAGGAACTCCTCCTTACGGCCTGACTGTTTGAGCTGGGACATTGGTCTTTTCCTGCCTTAGACTTGAACTGAAACATCTGCTCTTCTTGGGTCTCAAGCCTGCCAGCTTTCAGACTGGAAGTTATACCATCTGTTCTCCTGGTTCTCAGGCCTTCAGATTCACACTGTAATTACAGCACCAGCTCTCCTGGGTCCCCAACTTGCCAACTGTAGATCTTGGGATGTCTTAGCCTCCATAATTGTGTGAGCCAATTCCTTATAACAAGACTTTTAGAATGATAGATAGATAGATAGATAGATAGATAGATAGATAGATAGATAGATAGATAGATAGATGATAGATAGATTATAGATATAGATATAGATATAGATATAGTCTGGAAAACCCTGACTAACACAGGGGTCTTAACCTTTAGTTTATCAATATCCAAAGAATATCTTAGGCATTTGCCCAAAAAGAAAAATTTAGAGTGAGGGAAGAGCATCTCTCTTTGCAAATAACCAACCAATCCCAGTGTGGACTGAGCTTTTCTGGCTCCATCTGATGGCCCCTTCATTCTATCTTGAGCTGTTGCTGCCCTGGGTCTCCAAGTCTGATTGCCTAGAGAGGGTGACTGTCCCTCCCATTAATGAGCCCACAGGCTGGTGTTCATCACCAAGTGTTGCTTAGACCTCATTTCTCTGCCATCTGGAAGTGGTTTGAAGCTCTTCAACGGTGTCCTCTGCCTGACTTTGACAAGAATTGCTCCTACTTCTCCCACCCCTTTGTGGTCCCATACTGTCCCCATTCTATCCTGGGCCTCTTCTTATGTTCCACACTTCACTTGAGGCACTTTGCCCAAAGCCTCACTGAGGGACGGTGTCCTGGAGGTGCACACACCCCGCAGTTCTCCTGGCAGCACAAGCCGGCACCGTACCGGACTGTTGTTATCATCACCAACAACCCCTCCCATCATCCTTCCTGGGGACCCTAGGTTCCTCAGGCCCTCAAGGATCTCCCTCGAGCTCAACTCAGTCAGGAAGCCAGTGGCTCTCAGCCAATAGGGCAGAGCCTCCAGGAGAGACATCTGCCTCAGGCACTGGTTTTGCACAACAATCAAGAAGTATGACCATTTATGAAGAAACGGTTGTTTACAAAAGAGATGAGTCCCACCAGTTCAAAGAACTCACTTGGTCAACCAGGGTAAATTTAGGTTTGGAAAAGCCTGACGCTTATCTGATTTGGGGAGCCCTCTTTAAGAAAGAGTTCAAAATTGCAAAACAAAATTTGATTTGGAAGTAAATGTTTATTTAGAATGAGAAAAAAAAAATCACAAAAAATTACATAGTTTTAAGAGTTGACAAATGCCACACACGTCACAAAATCCAGAAAAATAACTTAGTATTTTTTATTAAAGTATAAGTGATATGCAATATTATATTAGTTCCAGGCGTACAATATGACAATATTTTTATAATTAATTGCCTGATTTATCTCCATAATGGATTGTCCCCACATTTTTGGCTACATACTCTTTGATGACCTTTTCATATAAGAATTTTGGTATAGAGAGAATAAAAATATAATTTAGTTTTCCTTCCAGCATGATTGATCAAAATTTATTTTTTACTATTTATAGTTTAGGCAACTTTATTTCAGTTTTACACCTTGTTATTGGTAATATTGTAAATTTTTAAGATTTAGGGAAACCTCTATCAAGGGTCTCATCGAAGACTGAGTAAAATTTGAAAGAATTTCCCATAGAGTAGCTTCCAGCTCCACCCACGTCATTCTCTTTTTTGCTGTACCCACATACTTCTGGTGGTAGCACCTCAGAACACACGCATATACTGATAGCACCTCTGGTCTTCACCTTCATGTTACTGTGCCCGGTCATTCTGCAAAGTGGGGACAGGAGTCTTCCTGGAAGCCGAGCCCACATGAAGGAAAGCATGACTGAGGGAAAGTCAGAGTGGAGACAGCAGGTTTAACTGTCCCAGTTAAATATCTTACTTTTTCAAAATTTACAAAATCATTTGATGATAACGTACGTTGCTAGACTCCTGTGGGGTCTTGGAAAGGGCCTGGAAAAGTGAGGGGGACTGAAGCTTCAGCTTTGTCAGTTTTGTGTTAAATCTCTCCCTAGATGGTCCAATTAACTGAGGCCTCCAGCCCCCGCTCTTAGGCATTTTATTATTTATTCTTTACTTGCAATCCGCATCCCTGAGTCTGATGTCACCTTGTCCAGGAAGACCCTCCTTGAACTCCCAAGATCAAGCTAGGTGCTCCCCCTGTGTCCTCCAATAGAACCCTGTGCTCTCCTCTTCCGTAACACCCACCACTCCGCATTGCCACATCTGTCCCCTAATCTGTCCCCTAGATACATTAGAAACTCCAGTAAGGACAGGGACCATGCCATCTTCACCACCACATCTCCATGGTGATACTGGTGTTCAGTGATGCTTGTTAACTCTACAAATGAGTTAACTGAACTAATGAGAGAATCAGCAGTTGCTCTCGTTGTTTCTAAGATTTCGCCACCCTAGTGATGACCCATCCTTTGCTTTCAGGCCCCCCGGATGAATGCTTTGGCAGTGACTAGTCATTCAATTCAAACTTGACCTCCATCTCTGGAATTCATTCTTCTCGAATTTGTTTGGACTTTTGCAACCGGCCTCCTGCTGCCACCTCCCTCCTGAAGGCAGCCAGGGCCTATGAAATAAAAACATCCACAACCCTTCCTTTCTAGTCACTACCCTTCACTCTTGTACACGCTACAATCTTCACAGTATTTTCACACACATGTCGTTAGATCCTCCCATAAAACAGGCCATGCAGCACAGCAGGGATGTTTTGTCCCCTATCATAGAAGAGCAAGAAGCAGGAGGGGGAGAAGAGAAAGAGGAGGGGGGGAGGGGAGAAACACTCAGTGATTTGAATTGATTTAGCCAACATCACAAAGAGACCTGGAACCAGTATGTAAGCTTTATAAATCCCAGCCCAAGGCTCTTTGTACTAAACTGTCCTTTTAAACAATGCAATGAAGCACTACACTGGGAGCCATTCATCTTTAGAGCTTTAAGAGAGAGTTCTAGAAGCCAAAATGGTTGATGAAGCTTTTTAGGGGAGGTGGGATTTAAATTGAGCCTTAAAGTTTGGAGGGGATTTGGAAAGGATGTATTCCTGGATGACAGGAACAGCAAACGCTTGGGGGATATTGGAATACCCACTGGGAGCTCTCATCATCTGCACCCAATACCTTTCCTTTCCAAGAAGAGGAACTCACCATTGTATCAGCACAGCAAACTAGCCAGTGCTCCAAGTGCTAGTGCTAAGCGCTCCAAGTGCTAGGCATACTCAGCTTAAACTTTCCAGTGACTGGATGCCTACACTGTGTGCAACTTGTCTTTGCACAGAAACAGTGAGCCAATGGTGCAGGGCATTCTAGTGATTAAGTGGGGCTATGGCAAATGCTGAGTGTGCAGGTTGCTCGTTGCCCTTGACACTTGCTTTCCTCTACACGTCCGTCCACAGCAGTAGCCTGCCTGCATATCTCAAAGAAAGATGGAGAAACAATCTGCAAGGACAGTTGAGGCCCCCACAGGGGCATAGAATTGCCTCGAAGTACAAGGGCTCATGAATATTTTACATCCCCTTGGAAATCCCCCTAAACTCTCTGCTTGCTGCTTTCCTGGTACAAGATCTAGTAAATCTGCACACTCAGCTTAAAGTTAGTGCCCGGCCTCATAATGGAATGACTACATGTGTTTTGTGTGTCAGAGACCTGACAGAAAGATTATACAGCATAGTGAAGCAATCTTTGGGGTTTTGGCAGGGGAAGAAGGAGATAAATATGTGTCCAGGGGAGGGAAATGGCAGCTCGTGGATTTGCCGCCTCGATGTCATTCAATCATTCAGCAAAAATGTATTAAGTTTAGGTCAACACACATTTATCAAGTGCCTCCTATGTGACAGGCATTGTGTTACGTCCTGTGAGTACAGAGGTGCACAAGACACATCATTTATCCTTGGAGCTTATGGAGAAGTCCATCAGAAGACACAGGCATAGAAGAGGTGATTTCAGTATAATGTGGTAAGTGCGATGACGAGGTTGTGACGGGTATGATGCAGTAGAGAGGAAGGGAACTTAGCTCAGCCCAGAGCATCAGAGGAAGCTTCTGCAGGAGTCTGGAGGGATGAGTAGGCAGAAGGGGGAGGAGAGCTCCAAGCAGCGAAAACAACATGAACAAAAGTACAGAAGTGCAAAATATCCTGGTACACGGGTGAGTTTGGAAGGGGGAACGAGGTAGGGATAGACACGAAGGGACTAAAGAGAAGTTTGATGTTACCAGAGTGAAAAAAAAGATTAAGTGCTGTGAGTGTAGTAAATGCTATGTTCAAAGATGAACTATAGACAGTTCTATGAAGGAACTTACCAATTGGTCAAATCGATAAGTTAAAGATGTATTTAAAATTATAAGGCCCCGTTATAAAAGATACCAAGCCCAACCAGAAGTGTTAAAGTACCAAAGGTGAGTTAGAGAATTACATGGAATGGGTTCGCAAGAGGGTGAAGGCACTGGCCGGGAGGAAGGGTTCAAGGAGATGGTGATACTTGAGCAGAAGAGAGGATAATCTACGAGTGGGTTGAAAAGAAGAATGTCATTCCAGGAGAAGATAACACTTTGATCAAAGACTCAGAGATGGCATTGATTCCAGTCATTTTAGGATTGCATAGGGAGTGAGATCATGGTGTAAAAAAATTTAAAAATAAAAAAATAAGGTCTTTGGGGCCTGCCCCCTGGCTTAGCAGTTAAGTTCATTTGCTCCGCTTCGGTGGCCTGGGGCTTGCATGTTCGGATCCCGGGCATGGACCAATGCATCGCTTTTCAAGCCATGCTGTGGTGGCGTCCCATATAAAGTAGAGGAAGATGGGCATGGATGTTAGCCCAGGGCCAATCTTCCTCAGCAAAAAGAGGAGGATTGGTAACAGATGTTAGCTCAGGGCTAATCTTCCTCACACACACACACACACACACAAAATAGAAAAAATAATGTCTTTGTACATAAAGCTCTCTAAGTGGGAGAGATCACTTCCCTAGTAGAACAGGCTGGGAAGGGAGCATGAAGATAGCCACTCATGGGCTAATTTGTAGAATTACAAGAAAGAGATGGTATGGGCAATGCTTTTGTAATCCAACACTAAGCTGTGTTCAAGAAGCTCCCCTTTTTCTACAATGAATGGGAACATCCTTTTCCAAAGCAGAGAATACAAATAGAACTCTGGATCAAAGAGAAATTAAAGAAATCTGCAGCAAGAATCCTAATATATGTAGGTGCTTCAAGTGGCCTATTACCCCTGTGGCCTATTAAATGGGACAACTATATCTAAATTGACCTTAGAATGTGTCATGGAACCGAGGCAATTTTGTTTGGGAGAAACGCTAAACAAGAGAAGATGCCAGGAAAACCAGTGTAAATCGGGATAGTCTAGGCAAGCCAGGACACATGGTCCCTGTATCATTCAGGGTCCAATCAGGAAAACAGAAACTGTGCTAGGCATTCCAACAGAGAATTTAATAGAGAAAATGGGTGAAATGGGCAGGGGAGTCTAAGAAAACACAGTGGGAGCTCCACAGCAACACAAGGTATCATCACCAACAACAGAGGTGGTAACAGAGGTGGGGAAACAAGGGCAAAGGTGGACTTACTAGAACCTAGAAGGTGAAAGGAGGGACCCTGCAGAGCTGGGGCTCAGCCCTCTGGGGAGGGAGCTTCCCTTCTGCTGTGGATGGCTCGGGAGCTCAGAAGAGGAAGTCCAGGGAGCAGGGCTCAGCCCTCTGAGGAGAGAGCACTGTCAGCTGGTGATGGCACCTTCCCAGGCCTGATGAGGCTGGTCTGGGAGAGCCGAAAGAAGCTGGAGACTGGAACCCCCTAGTGAAGCTGAGTGAAGCACAGTGTCCAGCAACACCCACAGAAACAGGGAGCAAACTGCCTTACAGTCTACCCCGGTGCCCCCTCTTCTCTAACAGAAAGACAGCTGGAGTAAGAAGAATGTAGTTTTCAGGGTTCCAGCCCCAGCATCACAGAACAGAGCATAGAAAGGTGGATTTGGAACAGAGCAACACTGGTGTGAGAACTGGTGCAATCTGACTACACTTGCAGCCTCAAGTTTGAAAACTGTCCTGATTTTGACGAGGAATTCTCCTAAAAGACCACTCAGCTTAAGAAGTAATGAAACCACAATTTTGTCCCTGCAGAAGAAGGAAATAACTTTTCTCAGTTATTCTCTCTGTGCTATGAGATTTACAAATATTGGTTCATTAATCACAATAATCCCATAGACAGGTGTTCGACCCATTTTACAGATGAGGAAACAGAAGTTTCAGGTGGTTAAGTGGCTTGCCCAAGGCCAAGTGGCTAGTAAGAGACAAGATCAGGACTAGGAGCCAGTTCTGTGTGATCCCAAAGCCCAGTTGTTTCCAACGCTTCTTGGTCTTTCTATGGGGGCAGCTGCTTCTCCACAGTGCTGAGAACTATGATCCTGGATGGAAGAACAGTGGCAGGACCACCCCTGGGGACCCTAGGACAAATGACCTCTGCCACCACTGGCCTCTTGAAAGCTCAGGCCCAGGAGGTCTTCCATCCTTTTGGGTTCACATCTAGCCAGATTCTAGCAACACCAAAGTGATTTCCTCCTGCCCAGGGCTGGCCTCACTCCCATCTGAAGGAGCCAGAACTTTGAATGAGCTCGCCCCCTCTTGGAAGAAGCATCACGCTGCAGCCACCTATAGCACCTTAACTTGTGTAATGTCGTGAGAGCGTTTATATTTGTGTGTCTGTCCGTGTATTTGCATGTCTTATAAATTCAACCTGCCTCCACAGGATGACATTCTTGGATAATAGGCTATTCCGCCAGAGAGCCAAAAACTGCAAAGGCGAGAGTTATTTTTTGGCTGAATCAAGTCTCCAGTCTTAGCTGAAGATGGAAGCAAATTGTGCCTGTACTTTCTGGAAACACTGATGCCGAGATGGGACCTTATTGAGGAATTCACCAAGGCCCAAGGGAACTGAGGAGATAAATGCTACCAGGCGGCTGCAACTTGAGCAAAATTCAAAAACAATAGAATGTCAACTTAAGATCATAGACGGCTATGGCGAGGGTGACAGAAAGCAAGGGAAACGACTTGGTCCCAAGACAAATGAGGATGTGGATAATGGGTGATGGCACTACAAACGCTGCTTTGAAAGGGAGCCTGAAGGGAAGGAGGTAGAGTCTCCCTACCCAGGGACTCCAGCTCATCGCCGAGGAAGAGGAGAAGGCAGCCGTGGTTTGGCCACCTGCCCACCCAAATGCCCCTGTTCCAGCCTTCACTGTGGTTTCCCAAGCAGCTCAGAAGGGCCAGGTATGGGTTTCTCCTGTCATGTCAGTGCTTTTGCAGAGAGGGCTTTGGGGCTCTTTTGGAAAGTGACTTAGCTGGAGCCATACTTCTGCCAGCGTGGCAGCTGTTACCACTTATACCAGGAACATCTGGCCTGAAGATTGCAGTAAAAGTGACACTTGTCTACAGAGAAAAAATGTTGAAGTATACATTTTGGACATGAAGAAATAAGTAATGACATTTAATGTTTTCATAAAGCTGCTACATTGAACAGCAATCATCCAAACCCCAGGCCCAGGCATCCGTATGTCTATACACCACGGCATGCCTGAGGGGTCTGTGGAGGGCCCCTTACCCAGAACATCATTGCCTAATACAGGCTTTGTCCTCTGAAGACATAGAACAAAGGGAGGCCCTGGTAAGACCCCTCCCTTCAAAACTTAACTCACGAAAATGGGGAGCAGGGAGCAAAATGTAAAGAGCACCCGCCAGATGTCAGGAAATCTGGCTCTGAGTTGCAGTCCTATTACTGGGTAACACATATTTCGAGGTTCAGATTTCTCATCTGTGAAATGGAGGTGTCAAAGATGATATGTTTAAGGTTCCTGCAAGAGTTTATACTCTGTGCTTTTTGGAATAGAGGCAATTCCACCATTTCTATGCCAATCCCATAGGTTAAACATGATTCTTTCCAGACTTTGATCTTAAAATGCACATCTCCCTTGATGTGGTGATTCTTACAACCCCTCCAGCCTCAGAATGAGGGAGTCGACCCCCGCTGGCCTGAAAGCCCTGGGCTGGCGGAGGAGAAGACAACACCTTGAGAGGGAGACAGTACCGCCCACACCCAGCCCGATGTCCCATGCTGCCCTTCTGATTGCTCTCAGCAGAGCTGGACGTGGGCCACCATGCCTCAACTTTGGCATCCTCTGCATTTGATTTTATAGAGCTGAGCTGAGGAGAAGATGAAGCGCACTTGCTGAAACTGGGTTCCTTTTTGTCGGCAGAGTGTTGATGAGGACGGTAAAACTAGACTGACTTTGGCGGAGAATGGGATAACCAAATAAGAGCATATTTAAGAACTTTGTGATTTGTGAGACATCAACTCTTTGCGTAACTTTAACATGCTATCGCTAATCACAGATGCCTTTTTAATTTAAAAATGTTGCCTAAGCCAAAATTACACATGAACAATGAATTATTAATGAGAAAATATCATCAGTAATGTGTATGTCACTGTGTAAGTTCGTGCCTCACCAAAGAAGACCCTATGAGCCCCTTCTGATTTTCTCTTCAACTAGGAGGTGGGACGTGGAGGCAGGTGCCATTGCTCCCCAAATGTCATCAGGCTCCGCTACATGCTACCTCCCTCCCCCCCAATCTTCTAAAGCAGGCTTGGAAGCCTACCCTTTCTCACAGAGAAGCTGTACCTTTCTAGTGGATTCTCTGCTCAGACAATCTAACCTCTGGTGCCCGAAGAGGAGAGTGACCACGTGGAAAGGCCAGAGCCAGTTTGCTGACCAGCCGACACCGCTCACTCCCAGGCCAAAACAGAAGAGGGGCAGATTTTAGGGTCTGCAGGTCCACAAAGCACCTGCGGTTTGGTGTCCCAGTTTTTCTAAGTTTTAGTCTATGGGCCTTTGATTTGATTTTGTCCACCCAGCAGCTTTTCTTCTATTTTAGAAGCTGAGATTGAGTCCTGTGCTCAGGGCAAAGACCCTGAGCAGGGCTGGTGCCTGGGCCTGGGGATCAGGAGAGTACGTGTTGCAAACATTTGGGGGTGGGAGTCTTGCTAAAATGCAGCTTCCCAAGTCCATAGGTCTGAGACAGGGCCCGAGCTTCTGCATTTCTAACAAGTTCCCAGGTACTGCACTGTGATTTCCAAGGGTGCCCTCTTTATCAACTTGGGCTTTGGAATCAGACACACCTGGGTCTGAGTCCTGACTCCAGGCTTACTTAGCTATATGAATTTGGGACAAGTTAAGTGACATTTCTAAGCCAAATCTCCTTAGACAGAAAGTGAGAATAATCATCATACTGACCTCTCAGTTGGCTGTGAGGATTCAGGCAGACCATGCAGGTGTGCAGGGCTCAGGAGAGGAGAGGACCCCGGAAAGCACTGTGTCCAGCTATGGCCTCTGGGCACTCATCCCACTTCCAGCACTCCATGCGTGAGCCTCGGCTTTGGCCACAGGAAGGCCCCCGGACCTCACTTCTCTGTTCATAAAACAGGGTAATGGAATGATGCCTCCTCCTGGAGGCACCGCACCACAGAGACATGTTTGCTCAACCGACTTGGCTCCTTCGTACCCGGCGTCACTCCAATGGTGCTAGTGATGGAAATCACAGGTCCTTTTGGTCAAACCAGGGGCCCTGTATGCACCTAACTTCGATATAAACACTTTCAAAGAGATATGTGCATTACCTCATCTATACATAGTGACTAAAATTGATAGTACTCATATAGAACACTTTATATATAGCTTTTAAAATTAATAGACGTGTAAAGTGAGTTTTTACCAAAACAAAATGGGAAAGTATTGTCAAAATAAAGAAAAGCATTAAAAACAAAAAACCTATTGGCTAGTACCAAATAATGACTAATCAGCTCTCCTAGCGTCTCCTCTCCTAGTGCTCAGCTGTCCAGACTGCTTCTGTGTGTGGAGTAACTGTCAGTCCCATGACAAGATCTGGAATGTGCAGGGTGAATGGGGAAACAAGGGACTCCTCACTGAGCACCTTCCTTCTCCTTGCAGCCTCTGATAACACTCACAGAACAAACTATGGGTTGAAAGAAAAGGTCCACCAGGTGACTTTAGAGGCCTCATTTCCTTCAATTTACCCCAAATGTGATCAGCTTCCCATGACCAAAGCTAATCCCCACTTTCTGAAGCTATACGTGCCCTCACCTCTGTCTTATCTAACCTTAGAGGGCAGCTCTGCTCCTTGATTCTCTCCTGGGCCTCTGTATTCCCAAGGGAGCTCTCCTGCAGAAGTGACTTTGTGCTCTGTGGGCTGAGATGACCGAAGATGACTGACTCAGACAAATCCTCCGTGCTGGCAGGGTAGGAGCTTCCTCCATGATGTAAGTGGAAAGAAACCCCAGCACCCGCCCTGACATCACTCATCATTCTGCAGCACGCAGTGGAATCTTAAAGTTTAGGAACTAAGAAGGTTTTTGACAGTTATCAGGTATAGTCCTGAGTCTTCTCTGACAGACAAAGAAAAGGAGGTTTATAAGAAGAAACACCCACTCAACTGTATAAAATGCTTTAATGAAGAGTCATTTCTTTGACTCTGGATAACTTTTCAATTCTCAGCATTCTCCTTAGCAAAACCCGGGCACCATGGGGCAGAGTTATACTTTACCAACAGTTCTCAATAGGTATGTGCTCAAAAGATCACCAGCATCCAAATCATTCGTGGAGCTTTTAAAACATGCAGACTCTCAGGGCCCATTGCAGGCCTCCTAAATCAGAAACTCTGAGAATGTGCCTGGGAATCTGCATTGTGACAAACTCCTGGAGTGACTCTGTGGCACAAGACTTTTGAAAAGCACCTTTTTAAACCATTAACATGCTAACTGTCAGTTACCACCCCAGCAGGAATGGGCTGACTGGCCAGCTCTTAAGCTGACCCCAGCAATGTTTGCCCATCTTCCCTTTCCTCAGTGGGTGGCCCTTGTACCAGGTTGACTAAGACTGAAATGCCCTGTGGCGAGCATCCTGTTGTGTTAAGCATCCTGCTGTGACACTCCAAGCTCCCAGTCGCTTTGTTGCCTGTGCAGGACCCTGGGCACAGAGAACCAAGCTCTTTCCATTCATATGGGCCTGGTGGGCTTTTGCAGCTCCCTCTGGCCATCTTCTCAGAAAATGAAGAAAGAATAAACCCCGCTACAATACACGACTTATCCTTTCTTAGATAAATCTCCTGAAATATTTGTTACAGACTGAACTTTGGCAAACCAAGTCATAATTCCAGAAATTCTTTATCTGGAATACATCGACAAGAAGACTTCAAAGTTTTCTCTCCATTTCCTTATTGTCGACATGTGATATGCAAACTAATACCTAAATATACTGAAAGAACCCAACCCTTAGTCATTTTGAAGTGAAAAATCATATGCTAATATATTTCCCTTTTTTGTATTTTGGGTTTGCTCAAAGTGTTTCAGCGAATGCTTTTCAGAGGGAAGGTTCTCATGTAGGCAATTGGAGGCATAATCAGCACATTGATTTGCCTGGCGTCACCTGGGAATAAAGGGAAATATGGCGGGAGTTGGCATTCTAAGTGTCCACACCAACTTCCAGCTGAGACAACGGAGGAAGGGTGCCTGGCCCTTGTGGTTGGCTAAGACAGGGAGTGTGGTTTCCTGCTCTGTGCCGATGTTCCGCTATGCTGTGATGTTGCTCAGACCCACAAATACCACTCCTTTTCCTCCCGACTCTAACTTCTTACAAATCAGAGAGTGGAAGGTTGTTCTAGCAGAGGGGGTGGTCCTCTCCCAGCTTGCCGGTCACTCTGGATTTTCTCAAGGGGCAGATACTATGGAACATTCTCATTCCAATCTCTCACCTCACCGCACACCTCCCCAAAGCCAGTGCTTGGGTTTCAGTTGCACCTGGTGGAGGAACACCACTTATTAGAGCTGCATCCAATGCCTCCCAGGCTCCTAGGGGCAACTGCTTCTCTCCCAGTTGGGCCACCAATTTGGGGACCCAGCACTTCTTCAGTGTGACAGTCTGAACTCAGAAAGCCCCCCGCCATAAACATCAAAGAGGCAGAAGCCCTCCATCCAATCCTCTTCCATCCAGTCAGTATCGTTATTCATGTATCAAGGTGAGGTGCCCACAGCTTCACACCACTCAGAGAGGGTTGGTGGCCTCCATAGTTCTTTGAAATGTCTAAGCTGGGTCCCTTCCCTTTCCACCCCTCATTACAAGCTCAGGATAAGGAACTGGGAGCCTACCTATTGCTGGAGCAAAGAGAGTGATGGGTGGCGGGTGAGCGGAACCTTCCTCTAACAGCCTGCAGCAGGGGCAGGGTCTCTTTCCCTCAGCTCCCAGCTTGATTTCTCTGCATATGTTCTCAAGCCTTTGCTCCAAGGAGTGGCGTAAGAGCTAACAATCAGTCTTGGAAAGCCTGAGGACAACAGATGACACTTTGCCCAGGAACTTGGTCTGTGGACTGTGGCTTAAAACAATCTTAGCGTCTGTTTTTTTCCATATTAGAAATTGTGCAGTTTCAGCTCTGAACTTCCCAGTGTGCTGGAAAAGAGTGTTGTAAGGAAGGTGGATGGAGGCCTGGGAGAGCAGCAGAGCTGGAGCTCCCAAGGATCTCTTACACCCTGTTTCCTTCTGTAGGCAGAGGACAGACCAAGGAGCACATTAACAGGTGTATTCTTAGGACTTCTCTCTTCTGGTCCCTATCCAGAAAGCTGGAACTTTGATGACAAGGAAAAAAGAGCATCCAAGATGCAGCTTTGTGGAACTATAAAGCAGAGAGTAGAATGGTGGTTACCAGGGGCTGGGGGATGGGGAAACTGGGGGGATGTTGTTAAGGGTACAAACTTGCAACTAGTAGAAAGGTTCTGGAGATCTAATGCACAGCACAGTGATTATAGTCAACGATACTGTATTATAAACTTCAAAGCTGCTAAGAGACTAGATCTTAATTGTTCTCACCACGGAAAAGAAATGATAATTGTGTGCAGTGATAGAGGTGTTAGCTAGTGCTCTGTGGTAATCATATTGCAGTGCATAAATGTATCAAAGCAACACTCTGTACACCTTACACTTACACAGTGTTGTATGTCAATTACATCTCAACAAAAAAGATAAAAAATGAATTTAAAAAGATGCAACTTTGATGCCAAGGAGGAGAGAGGGTCCAGCTAAAATATTCTGTGCGGAAATTCGAGGAAGGAAATGGAGCAGTAAAGGATCTGGAATCTAATGGCCTGGGAAGAAGGATGGGGTAGGAAGCGTCACGTGCTTCACGGAAACCAATTCACAGAAAGAGACTCCTTGTCTCCACTCTTACAGTTCTTCAGAAAGCCAAAATAGGAATCCGAATCGGAATCCGCCAAGGACCGGGCACAGACAAGCGCGGAGCAGCGGAGGGAGCGAGTTGGCGAGGAAGCCCGGCCCTCCTCTCCTGGGCTCCCTTGGGGCTCCCTGGGAGGTAGCTCTGACCCGGCTCAGAGAGCGCAAGGACGTTTCACTGTATATCCTGGCTCATCGTTTCTCCCAGGACCAGAAACTAACGTTGGTAGATAGTTGCCAAGGATATCGTATTATTTTTAAAAAATCAAACTCACAAGTCTGGTTTGGAGCAGGGTAAACAGAAACCCGTGGTGAAAGGGAATTCCTGTCTTGTTTTCTCTTTGGAAGGGAAAGTGTGCGTAGTTTTAAATGAGTTAAGGCGAATTTCGTAACTTAGAAAAGAAAATTTAAAGAAAAAAACACTCAGATAAGATTGAAGAGGGATAACTGGATTTGAGACTTTTCCGAGGAAAGGGCACCGGGGGATGTCACGTGCTCACCAGCAGGTGGCGCGTTTTCTTTAGGATTGCGTCCCCGAATCTCTCCATAAAACATCGCAGCCAGACTTGCTCCGCATCCCTTCGCCGGAAATCGCTATGCAGATAATAACCCTCCAGTGTCTGGAAATGTTTAATTACCGCGAACGCTCATTCCTCCAGCGCCAACCGCCGCCGATGTAGCCCTTCAAGGACGTAGCGCCGCGGGGGTGTGTGGTAAGGTGGTTCTATCCGCAGGGTTTCACCCTGACTATATATAATTCAGTTAAAATAACTTTTCTTCATCATCCTCAGTTTGATTAGACACTGCGTTGTTTCTAATACGTTTATCTCCAGCTTTGCAAAAAGGAAAATTTCGGTAATCTTAGAACACGGGTCTGTTGTGTGTCGAAAATCATTCTGACAACTCATATTTGTACAAAAAGTAAAAACTCACGACGTCTTTTACACACATTTTACATTTGATCCTCACAATAGAAGGCATTATCATCGTTACATTTTACTCACGACAGTATGCCCAGAGTTCCTGCAATTCCACGTGCTTATTCGTGCTTCATACATATTCTTCTTATAAACCAAGGGTAGATCTATGCCTGTGTGCATTGTTACATTTATTAAGGTGACATATAGTTACAAGATACTTATGTGCTTATAAAGAACTTACCAAACGGGAACTGCCTGGAAAAACAGTTCACTTTCCCTTTCAGTTTTGATACTGTAACTTGTCTGTCGCTGTCACAGTAAATACCGGCTCTTGCGTTCTTGGATCTATTGTCCTAAGACCCTGGAGTTGCCTCTACCTTATCAGAGCGTCTTATCTGCAAAACTGTGTGTAGATGTCTTTACCTACCTCCCGTGCTTAAAAACTTTCCCCCAAAGCTGGATTTTGACCTGATTGATCGTAATGGTTCCAGAGGAACTATTGAGCCATTACAATCCATCATCTAAATGAATACAGAGGGATACCTAAATCTCCCGGTTATTTGAAACCTCCGTACATGCGTAAAGGGGGAGTCTAATGAGCAGACCCCCAATTGTCCGCAAAGTAGTTACAGGAAAGCTTGCGCAGGAAGCAAAAACTCGCAAGCGCTAAGTAAATTCCATTTTTAAAATATGAGGTCATTTTTGTGTGGCTGGGGAGTGGGGAAAGCTGGGGAGTGGGGTTCATTTTTTATCCAAATCACCCCAAAATAGTATAGGCCACGTTCTAGTTAATTTTCTGGAAGCTGCTCAATTTTCACTCTGAAGACAGGCTGGGGCACTTGCGTTCTCAGTGAGCAGGAGTCGGGAGAGGGGCTGCGGTTAGGGTGGGGAGACCAGCAGAGGCTGTCACCACCGAAGCGTCCTCAGTGAAAGGCTGCGGCGAGGGCTAGCTTAGGGACTGGACGCAGTGCGGTCAATGACCCGGAGGCTCAGGCCCCCCGGGCGATAGCTGCCTGCCGGACCCCACCGGCACTGGCAGGGCATAACCCGGACCTGGAGGCCTGGTCGCTGCTCTGGGGACCTTTCCCTAAGGCTGGTTCCTCTGGCGCCCACGGTTCCGCCCCGCAGGCAGCGGGCGGGAGAGCCAGAAGAAGCCGCGGCGGCGGAGTTCGCGCCGGGTCTGGTTACCGGCTGTAGTTCACAGGCTCAAAGCGAGCAGAGGCTGCAGCTGGCGGAGTGCGCTGGACCGCCAGGAATGGGATGGGCGTCCAGACCGGAGTTTCGCCACCTTCACTGGGCTCTGAGGGCCATAGGACGGTTGAGTCCCGGCTACCCAGTTAGGTTTACCAAATTCGATGTGAGAAGTCCTTGAGTGTGTTAAACGAATCTGATTTTGCTAAAAACTATCCTGGTAGCCCTTGGGTGTCCTGGGTCCTGCCATTCTCAATCCATCCGAGCTGCAGTCCAGGCGCGGCGCTTCGACCGACCTAGGCCTGCCTAGTCTCATCAATTTCTCCTAAGTAGGCGGGGGAGGGGATCCCTCCGTTGCTCCCGCTTGCACAGAGCGGTAGAGGGGTTCTTAGCTTCCTGGGCTTCTTCCTGCCCACCCTGCCCAGAGGGAAGGAGGACTCTGGTTGGCCTCCAGTGGAGACAGAGGCCACGGTTTGGAAGTCATCCGACTGGGAGCTCTGATTGGGATGGAAGACTCTTTAGCAACTGGCAAATCTTGAATTTCATTATCCCGGCTTTCTGGGCTTGTGCTTCATCAGGGACCCAGAAGAAGCATCGGTGGTGGAATTCAGGTGTCTAAAACAGGCCTGCCTCTGCCGAGACTGTGCAATGCCATAGCCCCACATCCCTCTCTCACCTTGTCCTGCCCTACCTTGCCAGGGGAGGCAGCCAGGACTCCTCTGGGAGGCAAACCTAAGACGCTGGGCCATGAGAGGCCAGCTCCAACCTTGCTTCCTCATCCTGCCCCACACCAGCTAAGTTCCAGGATTTGGCCTGAGTCAGGATCAGTTTTCCAGAAAACCTTGCAAAAGCAGCATTAAACAATCAAGTTGCATGGCCCTTTCTTTAGGATCCCTAAAGACTCTCTCCAAGAGCTCTTGAGGGATCCTACTACTTGGAGTTTTCTAGACGTCTTTCAGGCATGTTGGCCAAAGGCCCTGATTCAGAAGAAAAAGGCAAATGGAAAGATGAAGTGCAGTTGCACTGTGTGGACTTCTGAGAAGGAGATGGGGTTTGTACACCCCAGGAGGCTCCATCCCACCTGAATGTCCTTTTCTCAGGGGACATCTCCCAAGCAGTCTGGACAGTCAGATGCCCTATTGTGGAGGCCTCTTTTGGATTCCTTCACTGTTGATGATGGAGGTTCCAGGAGCTTTGTCTCCTAGGAAAGCCTGAGACTAGGACACACGAATTCCCTGGCTAAGGTGGCAGGGAGTACAGTCCAGGGATGCCCTGCTGGACTTTCCCTCCAGGCCTTCCCCTGCTCTTGGAACTTGCTGCCTTGGAATCTCAGAGAAGAGAGTGATCTCAGCTCCCTTCTGCTCCCAAGGGGCCTTGTCCTGGCCAGAATGTCGCCCCATACTGGCAGCTGCACAGGCAAACTTATGTGAGTCCCATACTCTAGTGCTCACCTGTGGCAGGGGGTGAGTGCAGTCCCTTGGGGCAAAAACTTTTACTCCCTCTTCCTCCACTCTGCCCAAGCCAAAGTTACCTAAGGCCAGAGGCCAGATTCTGTTCTAAAGGCACGGGGATAAGACAAGGGTCTCTTCCAACTATGCCTTTTGGGGGTGCTTCCATTACCATATCCCTAGGTCAGGGAATGGCAACCTAAAAAAGTCAGATCAGACTTGCAGACAAAAGCTGGGTATTGTGGCAGCTCCTGCCCAGAGAGACAGTACCAATATGCTGGAGACCCTCGGAGGCCAGGCTCTGGTCCCAGGAGCTCAGGAGGGGTCATTCAGCAGCACTCTTGGGGCAAACTCTGAGAGTGCAGTCCTGTGATTCTGGACCTGCTGAAGCCGGAGCCTGGAAACCAGCACATCCTCCCCACCTCATGGCTGGGTGTTCCAGAGAGGTGGCAGGGAGGGGTCAGGGCTGGGGTCAGCTGGAGGTCAGCTCCTAGAGCCAAGCAGTCAAGAGGGCACTGGTACTCTCCCTAAGGCGTAAACAGTGAAGACAGCACTTCTCACGGCCGGACTGCTGACCATTCTTAGATCCCAAACTCCACCTGAACCAGCTCCATGGACTCAGATGTCCTGGGGCTGAAGAACTTGCAGCTTGTCTCGCGTGCCTGTGTCACAAGCTCTCCAAACTCCCATCCCTCCTCCCAAAATAAATGAATACATAATTAGAGGGCGCAACAGTGTGTTATGGTGGAATCCCAGAAGGTTTTGGGTCCTAGGAAAATAACTTCCTCGACCTCCTTCCCTCTGATTTTTCTACCGAACTCCATATCTCAGGGTCTGGGGTCAGCCATAGCCACTCGGGTCTGAGTTACCGCCCTTCCGCTGAGCACTCTTGAATGTCCAGGAGCTGCTCCAAACCCAGGGCCCGCCGCCTCTGGGAAGGGATTCCGGGAGAAAAGGCGACTCTGCCAGGGCCAAAGTGCGCTGTAGCCCGGGCAGCCCCCTCACCCCGCACAGGCTGTGTCCTAGGCGCACAGGAATAGGACCTCGAAACGCGCGGTTTCAGCCTGCTCTCATCTGCTCGGAGCTGTTTCCTCTAGTGCGCCAGGGGTGCCCTCGAGGGCCTAACAACGCAAAAAGGGTCGCACGGGACTGAAGAGCAGGGGACACAGGTCCCGGGACGCCCGGGCCAAGTTAGCGCAGCTGCCAAAGTCGGCTGCCCGGGTTAGCAAAACTTTGTCTCCCAGTGCGCAAGCGCAGGGCCGGGTTTGGGGGCAGGGGAGGGAGGGGAGGAATCCTGAGGCAAGGAGAGGGAGGAGGGAGGGTGGTGGATTAAAATAAGTAGGCGGCTCGGTGCTAAGGGATGAGTGAGTCGGAGCTCAGTCTCTCCCCAGCACGTTCTCAGCCGCTCCCCGTTCAAACCCTACCAGGGAGCCGCGAACGAGGCTCACCATCCCCCGGCCGGCAGGACTCCGGGGCCGCTGAGCGCTCCCGCGTGTCGGGCGCTCAGAGTCCCCGCAGCCGGAGAGGGGCCGGGACTCTAGAGCTCCGGGGGTGCCTGTGGAATCCAGCGCCTCTGGCTTCTCGGGTTCCCCGTAGCGGGAACCCCAAAGACGCACTCAGCCCCGGGACCACCGCGGAACAAGGTAACTGCAGCCCTGGGCGCCCCGGCTCGGCGAGGGGAATGCGGGCAGGACTCCCGGGTTCCCTGTCACAGCGCGGCGGGTGCCTCCTCTCTCTCAATGTCCTAGAAGGAAGCTCCTCTTGCCAAACGAAGGCTGCGGGACCTTTGTGAAAGTGAGAGCAGCTGCAGCCCAGGGTGGTTGGGGGTGCTGGCTCAGGGACTTCCCGCGCGGGGTCCTCGGCCTCTGACCTCCGGGGGAATGAGGGGGCGGGCCTCCACCGCTGCCTCCAGCCGCGCCGGGCTCCTTGGAATCCGGGGCGAGGTCCCGCGGACTTCGGAAGTCAGCCTGTGGGCCCCCTCTAAGAAACCGAAGCAACTTCAGCGGGCACAAACTTTCCCGAGACGCGTGCCTAGCTCAGCCTGACCTACCTTAGCTGACTAAGAAGGAAGAGAGAGTGGATGGATGGCCACGGTTGCGGCAGATCGCGCCAGGGACAGGTGCATGTCCCAGCGGGTCGCGGGTCGCGGGTCGCGCTTTCGTGTGAGTTTGCCCTTTGCGGAGTTGTGCTCAGGTTTGAAGCCGGCTGGACCTGAGAGCGCAGGGCCGCCTGCCTGACCCCGCCTTGCACTTGGGCTCTGATTTCGGGGTGTTCTCTATAGGATGATTGCTCCCATGTGGTCAATGCCTGGAGCGTAATCCGCGACTGTCCGGGTGCAGGGAAGCATGCTGGGGGCACGAGCGTGCTTTCCAATTCGGGACCCGCCCGCCGCGGTAGCAGTAGCGGAAACATTATGGAACCGCGGACGTCTCGGGTTTGGGGCTTGGAAGGAAAGGATTCGTTTGCTCCCCTGACTGTCCCCTAACCCCAGACTTCAGGAGAGGTGGGAGCCGGAGGAAAGAGAGAAAGAGGTGAGGGGCTGCCTGTTGAACTAATTTCTCCCCCGAATTGTCTCTAATAAGAAGGGTGAAAACCCACATCCAGTCGTTTTTCAGCAACTCGGGCAGCAGCGAAGTAGGCTCTCGGAGTGGAAAGTGGCTGCGAGAGTTTCTTTGTTGCCACAATTTGGTAAATTTCACCCGGGCTAAGAGCTGCGCGCTGGCTCTTGGGAACAGAAACCACGTGCAAAGCTAGTTAGTCTCCCAGGTTCACGGCCTCCTAGAGAAGAGAAGGGCTGGCAGGGACTTGTGGCGACCAGTGGGTAGATGTCCTATCCGAGGCTCCTCGAAGTAACTGCGGCTTCATTAAGATCGGGGAGCAGATCGCTGAGCACTCAGCGGGCGTTTAAGTGCAGCGGGATGGCCACCTAGCCAAAGGGTTCGTTGATCTCGTTCGTTGGGAGAATTCAGTAGAAGTATTCCGTGCTGGTCAGTCGTCTACCGGGGGTCCGGACGCCTGTCACCACTCGTGTTGGGGATTCGATGTCAAGGATGATTTTCTGAGGCTGCTGCTGGTCTCCGCCAGGCGCAAGCTCCTGGAGCTCGCTCCGTCCTCATTAATGCAAGCAGTTAACTCGCTCACGCTCAATTAGCCCCGAATAAACCACTTTAATAGACTCTACACACTTCATTAATGCTCGGCATAGGACTGGCTGCAGACCGGGAATTGGCGCTCCACCGCGCTAGGGAAGCAGTGCCGGCACCTCGCAGGGACCTGGGCTTCCAAGGGCTAATTGCATCTCCTGTGCGTAGTCGGGACCCTTACACGCACCTCCCAGGTCCCGAGGCCCAAGTTCCTTGCCGAGTGGATGCGTGGTCTGAAGAGAGGTGTTCCCTCTCACGTTTAAAGATCTAAATTGTTCACACCGGGGTTTCGGGCTCAGGGCAACGGTACCCGCAGGTCTGGGCATTCGCTCAACCTCTCCGGCTGGAGAGGCGAGTGTGAGACTGTGTTTTCCTCTTAGCTGACTGCCCCAAACCGGATCATGCGTTCGGCCCATTCTTGATACTAGTGTAAAGAGCCACGTTTCGAACGAATTTCGTCCCCGGGAAAGTCGTTGGCGAGAGCCTGGGGAGCCCTGGCCTCGGAATGCGGCAGAAAAGAAGAAACTGGCTGCGCCGCTGAGAAAAATAAATTGAGTGATGGGGGAAACAAGATAGGGCAGATAGCCCGGAAGGGCTGGCTCCCAAGAGCAGTGATGGCTGCAGGCACCCCCTCCCCACACCGAGCCTCAAGTCTTCTCAGCTCCTGGGGGTAGGCGAGGAAAGGCCAGGTTAGTATGCGTGGTTTGTGGGTTCTCCCACCCGGGTACCGAGCGGGCTCGAGCCCGTGTGCAGCCCGGAGTCCCGCCGCTTGGCCAGGGATAGGCCGACACCGACAGGAGCAAGCAGAGGCCCCGGCGGCGCCCGGCGGGCCCCGGAGAGCCAGAGATACGGATCTGATTTCCAGCGCCTGGAGGGGAAGAAGAGGTGACAGCAAATCAAAGAGTGCTCACCTCGCCTAAGTCTGGGCCGTCCTTTGAAGCTGGCGAATCTTCTCCTCTTTCTCCCCCTCTCTCCTCCCCACCCCAAACCGGCGCCTGCCTTCTCTCCGGCCCAATTCGTGTTTTGCTTCGCCGTGTCTCAGCGCCCTAGGAAGGTCTGGGTTTGTCCCCGGCACGACCTGTGATCGAAGCAGTAGAGAAGAGCGGTGCAGAGGCCATGGCTCTGCCCGCGGGGCCCGCGCTCCCGCTCCAGAGGCGCGATTAGGCACGACCCCTACAGATTTGTGCCTCCTCTAGCCCCGAGGCTGAATTAATTGTTGCGGTCCGACCTGGTTTTCATTCGATTGCTAGTTTAACCTGCGCATGCAAATCTCCGCCGGCTCTTGGCGTTTTGCATCCCCCACCCCAAGCAGAGCTTCTTCCTCATGGCCCATCACACGACGAGTGACCTTCCTGCCGGCATCCAGGGGAAAGGGTTTTGGGGTCAAGATTGTCCTCCCTCTTTTCGGGGACACGCGCAGCACTTCCTTCCCATTAAAAGGCTCGCTGCCGTGAAAGGCCGCTGAGTCTAGGCCTGAGCCTTGTGGGCTTGGGCTCAGAGTTAGCTAGGCTGGGGAGACATCCTGGCTAGGCATCAGTGTGTGCTCTAAGGAGGGAGCGGAGCAGGAGCCTGTGCAGCCCAGGGAAGCGGACTTCCTGCAGGTTAGAGGAGAGCTCTGAGGAAGAGAAAAGGAATAAGGGGTAAAGGAAGAAGTGGGCAGCAGAGGATTGAGAAGGGCAAGGGAGAAGGGCCTCCCAAGCACCCTGCTCCCTCAGTGACTTCTTGAGTAGAGCTCAGCTCAGAGCCCTGAGGGAGTTGGGCACTTGAGCCTCCCAAGGCCCCCTGTGTGCTTCGGGCTTTCCTTCTCCCTATTTTTGCCTCCACTGGACAGACCTAAGAGTCTGGAAGGGGCAGAGATGAAAGGTGTCTCAGCAGAGCCCGGACCTGTCCACAGAGACTGGAGACCCTGGCCAAGGAGGCCAGCAGATACCAGCCTGCTGGTCACTTCAGTGTGGCTTCCCTTGCAGTTGGAGGGAGCAGAGACTAAGCAGCTGAGGCCCAGGGCTCAGTGCTCTTGCCCACAGGCATACCCACCTGCCCAGGGCTCACCACACTCACAAACATCTGAGCCCAAGGGCCCTGCCCCTTTTCCTATGGGGTGAGGAGGGCCCTGAATCTCCCTTGTATGCAACTGCAGATGGTTGACCGAGTGAGTTAATGAACGTGGGTGTCAGTGTCCTCACTGATCCCCAAGAGGTAGGGAGTCAGCCCACAAGCAGCTGCACAAGGTGGTGTCAAAAGGTGCATTAATAGTGAGGCAGAAAAGCAAATTTGAGAGCTTTGAGGAGAAGGGTGACACAGCTTCTAGAAGCCAAATTGGAGGTCAGCTAGTAGAGCTCAATACACAGGTGCCAGGAGATGTGTAGATTTGTGTCATCTGTATGTGTGCTGTCTGTCTGTGAGGCTCTTCGTGGGTACGGTGTGATCCCCAGTGTGTGTGTGTGTGTGTGTGCGCGCGCGCGTGCGTGCGTGCACATGCGCGCGCCTGCTCGCGAGCGCTGGCCCCTGTATTTTGTTTTGTAGCACAACACTGGTCCTCCCAGTTTATCTTTGCACCTTGTTGTCAACTCTGCTTCAGAAGGTGTGAATCTGTGTCTCTCTGTCAGTGTGCATTTCTGTGTTTGTTTATCTGCACAGGAATGTGTAAGTGTGCTTCCAAGTTCCTGTTGTCCTTTGCAGGAGAGTGTAATTCTGTGTGGACTCAGGCTTGGGTGGATGTAGGTTTCTACACACCACTTCGCCTGTGCTTCTGCCTTTCTCAATGTCCTGTACACTGTAGGCCCTCATGTTAAGTCGGTTGCATTGCATAGGATTTAGTTTCCTGCTGGTTTCTGTATCAAGTTGTGTGTCTCAGCCAGAGGCCACTTGGAGGGAGCCCTCAGATCAGAGAAAGTTCCGGTCTTTTCTGTGAGGGCAGTGGGTTCCATGGGTGGCGTCTTAGACTCCCAATTCCTGCCCAGGGGGAAAGAAAGGGTGTGGCTGGGCTGGAAGGAGGATGCCTACCCTGAATTTCTCTTTTCCTCTCTCCCTTCCCTTCTTCTTCTCTGTGCAGATCGAGATTGAGAACCCACTGCAACTACCGAAATGGGCAGCAAAACCTTGCCAGCGCCAGTGCCCATCCATCCATCCCTTCAGCTCACCAACTACTCCTTCCTTCAGGCAGTGAATGGCCTGCCCACAGTGCCCTCGGACCACCTGCCCAACCTGTATGGTTTCAGTGCGCTGCATGCTGTGCACCTGCACCAGTGGACGCTGGGCTACCCCGCCATGCACTTGCCACGCTCCTCTTTCTCCAAAGTGCCCGGTGCCGTGTCCAGCCTGGTCGATGCACGCTTCCAGCTGCCTGCCTTTCCCTGGTTCCCTCATGTCATCCAGCCCAAGCCAGAGATCACTGCTGGAGGCAGCGGCCCCTCGGCCCTCAAGACCAAGCCACGCTTTGATTTTGCCAACTTGGCATTGGCCGCCACCCAAGAAGATCCATCCAAGCTTGGCCGGGGAGAGGGTCCTGGCTCCCCCGCTGGTGGGCTGGGCGCCCTCCTGGATGTGACCAAGCTGTCCCCAGAAAAGAAGCCCACGAGGGGACGCCTGCCTTCCAAGACCAAGAAGGAGTTCGTTTGCAAGTTCTGTGGCCGCCACTTCACTAAGTCCTACAACTTACTTATCCATGAGCGGACGCACACGGACGAGCGGCCCTACACCTGTGACATCTGCCACAAAGCCTTCCGGAGGCAAGACCACCTACGGGACCACAGGTGCGGCACCAAGAGAGAGCTGTCTGCCTCTGTCTTTATCATCCTCCTCCCTAATGAGGAGGTTCATGAGACCCCCCCACAAACACCTGGTCCCAGCCTCCCTAGCTTCTGGGCGTTCCCTAAAATCGAGAAGGTAGCCATACAAGGCTCAGGGATAGGGTCTTGGGAGCATGGAGGGAGACAACATGGGGATGAATAGGACCTAAGACGAAGTCAGGTCTCCATGAGCCCCCGACAGGCAGGCACAGCTTCCTCACCCCTCCCTCCATTTGCAGTGATGTCCAATAGAAGTTCCTGCGATGATGGAAAGTGTTACACGTGACAATTGAGCACTTGAAATGTGCAACTAGTGTGAATAAGAAGCTAACTTTTTAGTTTTATTTAATTTTAATAACCACATGTGGCTAGTGGCTACCATCTTGGACTGTGCAGCTCCAGCACATGGTAAACCCCACGTGCCCTCCCTCACCTTCAGGGTTGATGCAGGCCTTACAAGGAGACTGTGCTGGCCCCTCCTCAGGAAGGCAGGCAGTCGGTCTGGCTGGACCTATTTTAGAATCAGACTTTGCCCAAGCCTCTTCTCCACCTCCCTACACCATCCACAAACTCAGCATTTTGCTTGCTCCACGCTAGGTACTTCACCACCCCCTTTCTTTTGAGGGCAAGCGCCTCACAGTAGTGGGAGGGGACCTTGGGCGACTGTTTATAACATTGCATCATTCTGCAAGGATTAATTCTGTTTTTGCTTTCAGATATATTCACTCCAAAGAGAAGCCTTTCAAGTGTCAAGAGTGTGGGAAAGGATTCTGCCAGTCCAGGACTCTCGCTGTCCACAAGACGCTACACTCACAGGTGAAGGAGCTCAAAACCTCCAAGATCAAATGCTAAATAGAGCTCTGGGTCACCAGCACCCTGGGTCATGCCACCCCCTCCTCCAGAGGGACTAGAAGCCGAAGGCGACTCTGGCGGGCAGCGGGAGGGGCTCCCGGGACCTTTCCCCATCCCACACATGTCCCCTGGGTCCCGGGCGCACGCGGAACTTGAGAGCCCCGCCCAGGGCCGTGACCCGGGCCGCCCGGGCGGCTCCCCCAGGACGCGGCTAAACTCTTGGCCAAAAGGCGGTACTCACGTGGCGGAAGGGAAACTGCATTAAAAAAAGAACGAAAGCTCCGCGGAGCCGCAGCGGCGCCTCTCCCAGAAGTATTACTTTTTCTATTGTTATTTTATACGTTTTCTTTGTTATTTTTTTTTCTTTGACCATATAAGCTTGTAACTCTGACTGCGGAGAGAGAGGGGAGAGGAAAAGAAGTTTTCTGCGCGCTCAAAGCTTCCAACCCCTCCTCCCGCCCCCTCCCCACCCTCGGGAGCCTGCAAAAGTGTAATCCATGTATCTGCTTCAGCCGCCCCGGCCCTGGGAACGCGGGGCCGGGAGCTCCCCCTCCCAGCTCCGGCCGTACCGCCGGCCGCGGGCTCCCGGACTTGGACGGCGGGCGGGCGCCCGGGCCCTGGGGCTGGAGGGGCCCGGCCTCTGGCTCCCCTGCTCCGCCGCCCGTCACCGCGAGCGAGCCGCTGGCTAGGAGCAGGGCGTTGTATTGCGATTGGCACTTTATGCTGACCATCGGTAACGGACATTTGTCACTGGAGTTTTTTAAAATATTAAATAAACGGTTATTTTACAGGCATTGCAGGATGGGTGATTTCCCTCCCAAACGCAGGAAACTGGGCGGCTCCTTTCTTTGAGAGGAGCAGGTTTCTGTGCCCGACTCCAACCTGTCCCACTTTCTGAACCTCCGCCTTACTGGGGTGCTAGGGTTAGGAATGGGTGGAGAAGCCCCCTCTCTCGGTGATAGTCTTCTTCGGACCCCACCCACATTTATTTTCGTCCTTTTCTCCTCCACTTCGGTCTCAGGGTCTCAGTCTTCCCATTCCTCACCTCCAAAAGGCTGAGAGTGGACAAAGAAGCCGAGCCTGCGGCCAATATATCGGCCGTGAGAAATTCCAACAACTCCGGGTGCCGGGGTCACTTAGGCTCCACTAAGGGAACAGAACGTCATGCGCCTGCCCCAACCAAAGGCCTCCCTTCTGGTCTTTTGCTTCTGCTTTGGGGTGGGAAGGACGCGCCTCAAACTAGTTACAGTCCCCCTGCCCCTGGGGCCCCAATACCCGGCCGCAAACACAGAATCACCGCTGCCTTCCCAAAGCCCCAAACCTACATCCCTTTCTCCGTTAGGATCCCTCATACACCATTCTCTGGCCGCGGGCTTGTCCCCTGCCCGGAGCACGGCTGCATGCCTGCGAAGATTCCCTACAGTTTTACAGCCTTGTCAGGAATGGCGGGGGCGGGCGCTCTGGGAGGCCCGGGAAGTTGAGGAGGAGAAAGCTGAGTCCTCCCTCCACAAGCTGAACCTTCCCCGGGGCATCTAGTTTTCCCACAATTAAAGGCCAGGCCGCCGGGGCTCTCCTTCTTGGGGCAGGGCGGGGCTCCTCCAGCTCCAGCGTCCGGACCGCGGGGCGGCGCAGGCGGTGGCGCCCGCGGCCTTTCCCAAGCCGAGCGCGGCCTCCCGGGCTTCTGTGCCCGGCGCTCGGCGGCCGCGGAGGCGGCTGGGCCGAGCTTCCCTGCAACAGGGACTCAAAATCCCAGCCTCAGGCATGAGACAGCGGGCTGGCGCTGGACGAGTTAAAATGCTCTAGCCTTTCACTGCGCCATCTCCCACCTCCTCTGGGAACGCCTCCCGACCCTGCGCGGGCTTGAACTCTGCGGTCCGGGAACCCAACTTGTCACCCTGGCCTCGGCTGGGCCGGTGCGGATGAGCCCTGCCCTCCCGCGTTCGGAGCCGCTCTGCCCCCTGCTGGACAGGCCTGGAGGGGCGGCCCGGGACTCGGGGCACCTCGCTGCGTCCTGCCCACAACCCCAGTAATTCTCTGCTGCAGCCCCTCTCGGTCACTCATCTAGGTATCTGGTCTCGCCCTCAAAACCTTCTTGACTGGTTCCAGGGCCCATTGCAAATGGGGGGCAGGGCACTGCCAGGTTTGGACCGGCTTGTACAATCTTGGCTGGCCAGGCAAGATCCCAATTCCTCTTTCACTTGGGTGCCTAAAGACGCGCCCCAGGAGAGAATGGGCTGTGACCTCTGGGTGCACAGAGGGAGGGTTAGTCAGTGGCTTTGGGGCTTCCACGCCTTGGGCCCAGCCAGCGCAGGCCGTGGTGTGGTCTGAGCTTGGCCATGGCTTGTGTAGGGCTGATGGCATGAGCCAAGTCGGTTCCTTTCCTAGTCCCACGAGGTTGGGGGACGTGGTTGTTCCAATACGACGAGAGCGCGTGAGTACACACACACACACACACACACACACACACACACACACACGAGTCGTTATGGAGAGCTTTGGGCATCTCTGAGGATGAGAGAGCGAGCGTGCGAGCCCCACCCAGTCCCTTTGCTCTTTCTGGGGTTCCATCTTTCCCAGGGATTTCCCATCTCGCCTCAGCCTCTCACATTCCTCCACCTCCCACTCCCTCAGGACACAAAGTGCCTCTGCGGTTAGCCTGGCCTCAAGGACGTCGCACAGGCTGTGAAATGGCGAAATTTGCGGGGGAAGTTTTTCCTTTCTGACCCACTCCACCTCTGGTACCAGGAATCCCCGCCCCTCCACCCCTAAACCCTGCAACTTAGAGACTTTCAATATTAAAAGTATGCATCCTTGGAAGAATGGGTTCCCAGCGCAGAGTTTTTAGAAGGTAGTAGGGAGAGAGGCAGGGTGCTGCCCGGAGACCTCCAGCCCACTTACAATGCTTCTGCCTTGGCTTGCTCTGTCGACGATTGCTATCATCCTGGTGGACCCAGAAGCCACTTTTCAGCGTAGTACGCTGCGGTCTATACTCGTGACAGTGATTTCATACTTTGTGCAGAAATAGCAACCGCAAGTGAGAGGCTAGGCCAGGGCTGCAGGCCACCAGACCTCACACAGGCTACAACTCCCAGGCGACGCGTTTGGGGGCAGTTTCTCGCTCATACTCATTGTTGGTCGCACGAAAGGGGCAATGACAGGCAGAAACGCTGGGTGGGTTTTCTGGCTTGCCCACTCTGCAGGGGCCGACTTTTTCCCCCCTACAATCCTAGAAAGCCCCATCCTCCCTCTTGTCTCAGGGCAGGTTTTCCGGAGCGGAGGCCCGTGGCGCTGGCCCGCCGGAGTTCAGCTGGGGCCCTTCCCAAAGCATCTCGGCCTGCGGTTCCTGTGCGGGGCTAGGGGTGGGGGTGCTACCCGGCAGGACTTCTCAGCAGGACGGGTAGAAGGCATGAGAGGCCCTCGGCGCAGCCTGGAGCTTCCCGAAGCTCGCTTTGGGAAGTGATCAGGAACGCCCTGGGGAAAGAACAGCCCACCGGGGCTTCTCTCTAGGAGCAAGAGGTTAGGTTCCACCTCCTCCTTCTGGAATGTAGCTAGGGGTTGGGGCGCGCGAAGGGACGTTTTCCTGCGGACCTTCCTGCCACGGAATTCAGGGCTTGCATAAGGTCGTGAAGAGGAGAGAGAAACGCATTGGGATGGTCTAATGCTCCTTGAGGTCACCTCAGCTCCAAGAACGTGGGACCTGTTATATCAACCCCACCCCCACCGAGCAATCCTAGTGTCCCGAGAGCCGGCTCAAAGGCGTCCCATCCCACCTCCCAGAGCACTATGGCGCTGTGACGTCACGGCATCCTCCCGCGGACGTCACACAGGCCTCCGGCAAGAGCCCAAAGGCTCCGCGACGTCTACAGCGGCTTCTCATTTACGTAGTTTTATGACGTCGCAGATGGGCCCCGCCTGGAGCGGTGACAACACGGCTCCCACATTTCCCGGCTCCGCTCTGCGAACCCTGCTCATACAGGCGCCAAGAATAGGTTCGTCCCCACCGACAGACTCTGCAGACCCGAAGCGCTGGCAGGAGCCCTGAGTGAGGCAGTGTGCCCGGCAGTGTCCCCCTCCGGTATCTGGTGGCTTAGAACGGTCTCCCTGCCCGCAGGATTTCAGAGCATCAGCTGCGGCGGGACATTCGCCCCGCCCACCCGCTCCCGCCCCACCCACCCGCTTCCCCGCCCCACCCACCCGCTTCCCCGCCCACTGCGCAAGCTCCGCGCGCAGGCGCAGAAGGAACTCGCTGCCAGAGACGCGGGCGCTGGAGCTCCGGGTCCGGCGGCGGGCCCGGGGAATCGCTGCAGGTTTCGGTGTCCCGCTTTCAGGGAATACAAAACTCAGGGTGACACCGGCCCGGCGGGCGCATCCGGCCATCAGCGTGTGTGAGCGCCAGAGATGCAGACGAGGAGGCGGGCAGCTCCGGGTTAATGCGGGCTGGAGACCCTTGGAGTCCCCGTGGCGTCTCTAATCCACGCAGCCTTGGTCCGACGGAGGTCCCTGGGATTGCAGCCGGCAGGGATGGTGCGGCCGGGCCCTGCCCTAGATCAGAAAGTCCACTGCGGCTCCAGCCTTTTTGGGCAGGGTCTCTCAGGCAGAGTCTTGGCCCCCAGCCGGGCGGGGCACCTAGAGGCACAGGCTTGGTCCCTCACGCTACCCGCTCAGCCAGACTTTCTGGGCCGCTAGAGCCAAACTGATGGTTGGGGCAGTTTGCCTATGTTTCCAATGAAAAATTCACTATGGGCATGAAATGTTGGGTAGGGGTCAAACCTCATGTGAGTGGCAGAGGAAGAATTAGAAGCTGTGTTTCCTTTGAGGCGAAAGGCCAGAAGACCCAGTTCTAGCTTTTCCTGCCACTTATAAACTTTGGGAGAGTTCCTGCACTTTTCTGAGCCTCAGTTTTCTTCTTACAATGGGGATAATATTTTTCCCACCTACCTCATTCGGTTAGTGTGGAGGTCAAGGTCATCCCTATTTTCTCAATCATTCATTCACTACTTGAACCAAAAACTGGGCCCTAATGTGTTGCAGAACAACTGCCATTTACGAAGCACCATGTAAGAGTATTATTAGAAATGCTTCTCTGAGCATCCTGAAGCAGCCTGCCTCCCAAGCTGCCTTATTCCTAGGAGAATCTTCCCCCATCTTCACTATATCAAAACCCGGGGATCTTGAAATGGGATGAAAGAAGGATATCACTTGGACTGGTAGTCTTCTTGAAGCCTCCTGGAAAACTTGAAAGAAGCCTTTTTTAACTCCATGAAGACCAATGGAATCAGTTCACAGATTATCGTTATATTTGGTTGAGAGAGGAAGTCGGGTGACAAAATGTAAGTGCCCTACCCACCACTCCTTTGTGGCATATGCCTAGGGAGAAAAAAACAACCAGGGGCAGATGTGGGGCAGGGGCAGGGGTGTGTGTATGTGGCAAATGTGACTGCATAGGAGTAGAGGGTCTTTCACTCTGCTAACACCGGCCTGCAGAGTGGACGACCCTCCACTATAATCTCTTTTGGAGATGTGCTTTCTTTGACCTGTGCTAGGGCATCCTGGCCTAAAGAGAAGCTGGTTACACATGCTATTACATGGACTCATCTGCAGAGATGTTCTTCTCCCTCAGCCACCCGAGCCCTGGCTATCTGCTGCCATTCTTGGCCATTTTTCCTGGCCACTGTTAGTTCCAGCTCCAGCGATGAGACTACAGAAGGACTAACCCGGAAAAGTGGGATGGGTGGATGAATGAGTTGTGAGTTTTGTTTCTCTTTTCCAAACACTGAGCTGGCTGTTAGCAGCTCAGCCGTCTCTGGGGAGATATAAAGCATAATTTATTTATTTTCAATGTTTGGTTTGATCAAGCTCTCTTGCTAGGGAGATAAGATAAGGGGTTTTGTCATGACAAGGATAGGGATGGATTGCTGTTTGTCATTTGCAGGAGTGGGTGCCACTTGGAGCCTGTAGGTAGATGGTGGCATGGGATGAGAAACCTTACCGGGGACATGGAAGTAAGCTAGAGGAGATGGGGCAGGAATGGCTAGATGCTTTTCCTCTCGAAGGACCAGAGAGGGAAAACAAGCTTCTAGAGAATTCGAACCTTGCCTTAAATAATGAGATTCACTTGGGAGGTTGGTCCACTTATTAACCTGGGTCGAAAGCTATGTGTCTTTGTGCACTTTGTCAACTTTGTGCAGAATTCAGAATATCTTCAGTATCTCATACCATGCATAGCTCCCTCTGTAGGTCTGTAGTAGGCCAAGAACCAGAACAGGCATGGTGCTGGAGCTCTCAGGAACAGTCTCGATGGCCTTGTCCTTGAAGAGATCAGCCGACACAAAATATTTGAGGGGAAACACTCTGGGGTGGGTGGGGCAGCTTCAAGAGTTCTTGTTAACTGTTACAAGATCCATGTATCGTAAGATTCATCTTTTTAATTATAAGGTTCATATCTTCTATATTCTTTTTAATTTTTCAATTTGTCTATTAATTCTTAAGTTTGGTACTTTAGTGTGTTGTTGTCCCACTATGATGGTAGAATTGTTTTCTTGTTGTGGTTCTATCATTAATATATATAATAAATGTATATATTCCAAAAATATACATATATTCCAAAAATATATATATAATCCCAAATTCATTTGGCTCTTCACCACCACCACCAATTACCCACTTGGATTCCATGATTAACATTTTACTATACTTGCTTTATTCCATACCTATCCATCAATCCATCCTTCCAACTTTTTAAAAATGAAAATGAACTATCATTTAGAATAACTGAAAGAATAGTACAAGGAACACCCTCATCTCTTTCTCATCAATTGAGTCGTCAATTGACAATGTTTTGTTATATTTGTTTTTCTCTCACTGTCTTTCTCCTTGAACCATTTGACGTTTAGTTCCAGTTCATTATATTTTATCCCTAAATATTTCAGCACACATCTTTTGGGAATAAAGACATCATTCTACATAACCACACCATTATTATCACACTAAAGCAGATTATAATAACTTTATCTCATCTAATATCATCAAATGGTCCATCTATTGTTAAAATTTCCCCACCTTTTGAATTTTTAAAAATCAGAATCCAACCAAATTAGGTTTTCACATTTCATTTGTGTCTTTTAATCTAAAACAGTTCCTATTTTTAAAAAAACTTTTTATTTTGAAATAATTATAGATTTACAAGAAGTTGCAAAGATGGTACAGAGAGAGGTTCCATGTACCTATCACCCAGTTTATCCCAATAGTTGCATCTTGCATGGTGATAAAACAATGTCATAACCAGAAGATTAATATTGGTACAATATGTGTATAGTTTTATGCTATCTTTTCACAAAAATAGCAATACGAATAGACAGATTCCTGTAACTACCACCACAATCAAGATACAGAACTGTATCATCACCACAAAGATCTGCTGGTGTCAGTGTTTTACCAGTTTGAGTGAATGTAGAAATCTTACCTCCTGTTATAGACTGAATGTTTGTGTCCTCCCACAATCCCTATGTTGAAATTCTAACCCCCAGTGTGATAGTATTAGGAAATGGGACCTTTGGGAGGTAGTTAGGTCATGAAGGGGAGCCCTCACGAATGGTATTGGTGCTCTTATAAGAAGAATCATGAGAGAACTTGCTTCCTCTCTCTACTTTCCACCATGTGAGGACACAGCAAGAAGATCGCCATCTGCAAACCAGGAAGACAACCATCACCAGACACTGGATCTGTTGGCACCTTGATCTTGGACTTCCAGCTTCCAGAAGTTTGAGAAATAAATGTCTGTTATTTAAGCCAAAAAGTCTATGGTATTCTGTTATAGCAGCCTGAACTGAGTAAGATACCTCCTCTTAAGCCCTTTTATCACCCTTGTTGATGACGTAATAGTTTTAAATATTTCCTCTACATGCACTGAGATCCAAATCAGACAACACTATACTTTTTGCTTCAACCATCATCCATAATTTGGACAGGTCAAGAGGAGAGGGAAAGTCTATTGTATTTAGCCGTTTTTGCTTTTTCCATTGTTCTTTCTTTCTTCTTGTGTTCCAAATTTGTTTCATTTATCATTTCCTTTCTGTTTTGAGAACTTTTTTTAGCCATTATTTTAGGGTAGGTCTAAAATGGGTAGGTGGTGAAAAATTCTCTTCATTTTCCTTCATCTGAGGATGTCTTTATTTCTCCTTCATTCCTGGAGGCTAATTTCACCAGGTACAGAATTCCTGGTCGACAGTTCTTTATTTTCAGCACTTGAAAAATGTTGTGCTACTTCCTTCTGACTTCCATGGTTTCTGATGAGAAATCTGCTGTCATTTGAATTGTTTTCCCCTGTATTTAAGGTGTCATTTCTCTTGCTGCTTTCAGGATATTTTCTTTGTCTTTAATTTTCAGAAGTTTGATTAAGATGGTTCTTTGTGTGGGGGCCGCCCAGTGGCGCAGCGGTTTAGTTTGCGCTTGGCAGCCCGGGGTTCGCGGGTTCGGATCCCGGGCGCCTGCCAACACACTGCTTGTCAGCCACACCGTGGCGGCATCCCATATAAAGTGGAGGAAGATGGGCACAGATGTTAGCCCAGGGCCAGTCTTCCTCAGCAAAAAGAGGAAGATTAGCAACGGATGTTAGCTCAGGGCTGGTCTTCCTCACAAAAAAAAAAAAAAAAAAAAAGATGGTTCTTTGTGTGGATTTCTTTGGGTTTATCCATTTGGTTTCCTCAGATTTTTAAATCTTTGGGTTTATGTCTTTTTCCATATTTGAAAAAATTTCAGCCATTATTTCTTTTCCGTATTGAAAAATATTCAGCCATAATTTCTTCAGATACTTTTTCAGCTCCACTCTCTTTCTCCGTATTTCTTAGACTCCAATGACACAAATATTACAACTTTTCTTATAATCCTACAGGTTTTTTAGGTTCTGTTCATTTTTTTTCAGTCTGTTTTCTCTTTGTTCTTTAGTTTGGGTAATTTCTATTGTTCTATCTTCCAGTTCACTGATGCTTTCCTATGTCCCCTCCATTCTGCTGTTGAGGTCTTTAAAAATTTCAATGATTGTATTTTTTAAATTCTGAAACTTCCATTTATTTAATATTCTATTTCTTTGCTGAGACTTTCTACTTTTCAGTTGTTTCAAGGGTTTGTAATTGCTCATTGAAGTATTTTTATGATGGCTGCTTTAAAATTCTTGTCCATTCCAACATGTGTGTCATCTTGATGTTGATTACCTTTTCTGTTTCAAGTTAAGATTTTTCTGGTTCTTGGTCTGACATGTGACTTCTGATTGTATCTTTGAAGATTGTTGGTAATACTTTATGAGATTCTGGATCTTCTTTAAATCTGTTTTAGCAAGTCTCCTCTGACTTGCTGTGTTGGTGGGAGAAGACAAAGGTCCCGCTTTGCTACTACCAAGTGAGGGTGAAGGTCCAGGCTCCCCAGTTGGCCTCCCTTGACACCCTGGGAGCACAGGAGTCCTGCGTTACTACTTGGTAGATTTCAGGCTCCCCTCTAGGCCTCCACTGATGTCTCCCAGGCTGGGAGGGGGAGAGGTGCCTTTTTATTGTTCCCACATGGCTTCTGCTGGAGGTAGATGGAAGGTCTTGTTACCTCTGGGAGATGGTTTAAGTTTGGTTTGCCACTCAGTTTTTTGCGACACACCTAGGTGGGGCAGGGAGGAGCACCTTTTTACAGCCTGACAAAGACAGAAGTCCAGGCTCCCACTCGGTCTTTGCTGACTGGTAATCGTGGGTTTTTTAATATCTTGTGGTGAAAGTGAACCAATATTAGCCTTACAGAAGCATATGCTAAGTGATGAATAGATTTCTCCACAAATTCCCACTTCTTGGGATTACTTCTCCTTTTATTGTTCTAAGGTGATCCTGGGTTGCCACTCTAATGTGTTGTGTTTTTAATTTCACTATGCAAAATTATCACTTTATGTTTTGACATGAAATGCTCTGAAGTGCTATTTTCTTATAAAATTGTAAAACTTTTATCTCCTCTCAAATGTTGGTATGTAGGGTCCCTATGGATAAAAAAGAACAATTGATGTTTTTAGATTAGCTGTAACCTCTTGAGTTTTGACCCAGTAAAACTGTCTTTTATTATTTGGGTTTTGAAAAGAAAAAATCGAATGTGTCCAGTAGCTAGGAGCAAGGATTTCCTTTTTACTCTACCCCCTTGTCTGGTTTTCAGATCATAATTTTTAATATAAATTTGTCCACAGAATTTTAAGCCTCGTTAAATTTTTGGCAGTGGAATTTCAGGAATCTATCCAAATTTTCCTAAAATATTAGGTTAGTTTCCTTCACTGTCAAAGTATTTCCTAACGGGGTAGGGTTTTTTTTTTTCTCTTCTAAAACTGTACTTTATAGATGTCTTAGTGTTTCCTTGGTCAGGAAAAGAAATAGTTATTAACGCAAAAAGTTCTCTTCAGTTAATATTATTTATTGATTAAGATCTGTGACTGTGCCGGAATATAGGCTAAGTGGGACATCGTACAAATGAAGATGAGCAATTGCTTTTTCCAGATATGTGTTCCAACATGACGGTTATTTCAGTAAGTCTGGCAGATTAAGTAGATCACCTGGATAACAGGGACTGGGCAGCAGGAGACCTTTGTCTCAGCACAAATTTTATTGCTGAACTTTGCTGCATCACCTTTGTCAACCCCCCGTAGCATCTCAGGGCCTCAGTTTCCCTACCTGTCAATGGGAATAGAAATACTTATCTTTTCTAACTTCTACAGTTTTTGTCAGAGAAAATTCAAATTTGTGCCAGGAATGTAGATAACGTTGCTGAAAGCTATCCACCTCTTTTTATTTAATTTTTAAAAAGTATCTGCAAACATTCCCGGCTTTTCAGCTGCTTTTGGTCTCAAAAATGTCTTAGAACAAAGAGAATCAAAAACTGCCTAGGATAGCTATAAAACAAGTGTCAGACTTCATTTACAGGGTTGACCATGTCCATTTTTTCGATGAGTGAGAACCAAATTTATTTTTCTCTCCTGGATACTCTGATTCTTTAGTTGTCAGGGGGCTGGTTATGTCACCCATGAGGATTCAAGCAGAAGCATTGCGTGTGGTTTACAGAACTGTATAGCAGTCATACACAGATCAAAATGGCTGTAATTAGAAAATCAATCTCACGTTTAGGAAGTATGCTGAAGCATATGGATATTCTGACTTGTCCTAGAAGCACAATAACAGTAAACCAACTGATCTCAAAGTAAGAACAATTACAAAAACACAAATGTTGAAATAATGAACACAAAGGTTTGAATGGTAAATATTTATTTCTAGAGAAACAAGGCAAACTCATTTCAAATTTCAGAGGAAGAGGGCCCAGTGGTAGTTAGACCACACCAACCGTATTGCTGAGTTAAAATGGGAGTTTCTGTGTAAGGCCATCTGTAGGAGTCAAGAAGTCCTGCTGCCACCCCCGTGGTGGGCAGGATCTCTCCTTCCATCTTTGGACTGCTTCTTTGATGTGGCAAGGAACTAACACAGAATCCCTGCAGATTTTATCTTCTATTCGTAGTCTTCAGAATCTGAAATTAGGGATTGAGCCAAATCTAGGTATTACATGGACTTTAGCTGTGGAAATTAAGGTCATTTCACAGTTGACTGCAAAGCACATTTTTGACTGGCAGAAAAAGTGTAAAGCAAAGTTTAGAGTTTTCTTAATGTGCCTAATGTTGGTTTACTTCCTTGCTGTTTAAATCACTCTGAGCAGCAATGTAGGAACGACCCAGGAGGGCACGGAGCACGAGTATCAGTGAGGATCTGTTAGTGTAGCTTCAAAGAAGCCAGGTGAAATCCATTCTGCCCTTTCCAGCTTGTTGGTTTCGTTGTTTTCCACAATGGGGTGATTGTCCTCAGCCTGCTTGGCTGGCACCAGGTCGTTTGAGGTGCCCAGAAAACCCCCAGGTAAATGTGCAGTCAGAAATTTGGGTGCATAGCTAGCTTTGTGCCTCCTGTGGCCCCTGGGGCATGCTCCCCTCTGGCCTGGGAGGCAGGCCTCTGGGTCATGAACAGAAACTACCTTACTTGAAAGTACTCCTGTTGGCAGGGTGATTTCAGAGGCAACAATACGAGTCTCCCTTCCTTTGAAAACAAACAGACCCTCACCTGCTCCCCTTGCCTGCTCCCCAGGGGCCTAGAATCCCTCACTTTCTCATGAGAACCCTTCATTCCTTAGTGCAAGCTGGTGTTTAGAATGCAGGCCTGGGGGAGGAGATATTCTATAGGACTTCCATTTATGAAGTCCGTATACAAAACACTGTCCTGAGAGATTGACATCTGTGGATATTTTTTTTCTCATTTTTTAGATGAGGAAACAGAGGCTCAGAATATACATTAGCACAGGTGGCAAAGTCCATCTCAGAACCAGCCTTCAAATCTGGATTCTTCAGACTCCTAAGTCTGCACTCACAGGGTGCACTATGGCCTCTCTGTGACTGAGATTCATTGAGGGGAGGCCCTGCCCAGAAGGACAAGAAGTGCTGGGCTGTAGCCCTTCTTGGGAAGGGAGAGAGCAGCTGGAGGGGTGGGCTGAGAATGCTTTGGGCCTCCCACAGTGTGCTGAGCACAGGCCCAGGCATGATGAAGGCTCGGGTCCTAGCCTCGCCATCCAGGCACAAGGCAGAGCCTCTCCTTCTGCTCTTTGGGGTGACCTGCCAATGTCTCATCTCGGGATGGAGCCCCTCCTGGGAGATGGGGGAGCAGGTGCACATGGCTGCCCCCTGCCTGCACTAGGGCTCTCATGCCTCGGTCCATCAGAAGAGGCTGTGGCTTGTTTGAGAGGGCAGTGTGGTGCATAAGATGTCTCTCTGTGTTTCTGTTCATTTCACTGGCTAGAGTATAAGCTCGTGAGCCTGAATAATGTTGGAGCGCCTAAGCTGGGCATGTCAAGGGCAGCTAGCAGAGTAGAGAGGGAGGCCTCAGATGGGTTTCTGGGTGCTGTCCTGATGGGACATGGCTAAGACTTTCCTCTGCCCTTTAGAGGTTCATCTTGCAGGCAAGGCACCAATGATCAGTGTGGCTGAAATCCAGCTGGAGAAGGCAGTAAGAGTAACTTAGGTCACCCAGACTAGACTTCTTTGGGATATGGCCTCAGACTCTCTCACCTTCACTGTCTGGTCCAGGGATGGGTCCTGTGTGTTTCTACGGAAATCTCAATCATAACACTTGCGACACCGTATCACAATCGTCCCTTATAGACTGCAGGCTCCTTGAGGATACTGGCGGTTCTGCTGGTCTCGGCATTCCCAGTGTCTCCCATGGCACCTGAGCCTGAGGAGATGTTCCTGGCTAAGCGGGAACCCAGAGAACAGCCTTGACCCAATTATAGGCATGAAGAAAACTTTGTGGGAAATGGGGAAAAGTAGGTAACTGGCTAGCTGTGTTTCTGGGAAAAGTCTCCTCCTGATCATTTGGGCCGTGAATGAGAACCGTGTGCGGAAACGGGAGTAGAGGGAACTGTTTCCTGCTGCCTGTACCCTGGCTCCAGCCAGAGTCACGGGGGCTACAAGGGCCTGATTCAGAAAGGGACAGCAGCCTCGCTCTGGAACAAATCCTGTCTTGCTTTTTCAAATAATTATAATCTGCTGGCGTGAAGGCTGTACCTTTTATTTGCATGTTACCTTGTACTTAAAATGGAACAGTTACAATGAAACCCCTGAAAATTTAGAAGGCAAATAAAGCAATCCTGCTAATTTAATGAAGATGAAGCTGTAAATGGAGCTTTTATGGAGCGCCAGGCACTCGTTGAGGAACGTGGTAGCCCGAGGGAAAGGAGGGGAAGGGGTGTGCTGCAACTCATCCCAAGAGGCTGGAACTTTTTCTAGTTTTCTGCAGCATGTAGGCCTTCTGAAGGGGAGGGGAGCGCTGCTATTAAGGAACCATCCAGAAACCTCAGCCCTCTGAATTTTCCCTTCAACTTGCCTTGTTTTCTTTCTCCGTGATGAGACTGGAGGAATGACATGGCTGTCAGAAAACACTCATCCCTCTGGGTTGGTGAACTTCTCCCTCTGGTACCTCTGTGCCAGGGGTCCGTATTGAAGGCAAGCTTCTGTCCGGTGGCCTCTGTGGTATGCGGCCTATCTACAAAGCTAGTCAGAACGCAAGGCAGGGAGGGCCAGTCTCCTCCCGGACGTCCTTTCAGTAATCCCCTTGTCACAGTCACCTTGGAAGGCGGCTCACCCTGACAGGGGATGTGATGGGCAGCCTGTCAAATAGATTGTGAGTGCATTAGCAGGATTAGTGGTGAAGGCTAATATTGCAGCATTTCCAAAGTTCATTCACAGCATTGGAGACGGGCTGCTCAGCTGCCAAATTGGGCAGGCGCAGTCTTCAGAATTAATGTTCCATCTGGGACTGGCCCTGAAGTGGTCAGAAGTACAACAGTCACATTGTGTTTGCCTCGTGTTCATGTATTTTTATTCCACAACAGAGCTTAACTTATAACATCAGTAAAAAGACGCTGTCTTTGTGTTCTTTTCCATCTTATTGATAAACTAGCCCCTCCAAACCAGATGCTTTGTTCTTGGCAGTTGCTGAAGTATTGCTGATTTTATTTCTGCTTGTTAAAGTAATGTACCCTCATTTTGGAAAAATTGGATCAGAAAAGTATAAGGGAGAAATTTAAAATACTTAATCCTTTGACCAGATATTACCTCTGATGCCATTTTGATGTATTTTCATGCAGTCTTTCTTCTATGCATAGATAGTCAACAAAATTGTGATTTTATTGTATATTTGGTTTCGTTTCCTTTAAAAAAAATCAAATATTGTATCATAAACATTTGCCAATTTTCTTGCACTTTTGATGATAACATCTATGAAATATTTTATGTGAATATATTTACATTAGTTTTCTACTGATATATAATAAATTACCACAAACTCAGCAACTTAGCACAATCCCTGTTCATTAGCTCACACTTCTGTAGGTCAGAAGTCTCACATAGCTTGGTTGGGGTCTCTGCTCAGGTCTCACAGGCCAAGATCAAAGTGTCAGCTGGGTGACGCTCTCCTCTGGAGGCTCCAAAAGAATCACTTCTAACCTTGTTTTTGTTGGCAGAATTCAGTTCCTCAAGATCACAAGGCTGAGGTCCTCTTGTCCTTGCTGGTTGTTAGCTGGAGTCTACTCTTGGCAGCTAGAGGCCCCCTGTCTTCCTTGACACGTGGCTTTCTCAATCTGCAAGCTAGCACTGGTGCATCAAATCTTGATTTTTGAATCTGTGACTGCTTCTTCTGTGATCGGCTGGAGAAAACTCTGCTTTTGAAAGGATCATATGATTAGGTCAGGCCCCCCTGAACAATATCCCTTAGTGGTAGGTCTTGAACCTAAAGCAGATGGCATGGGTATAGTTATTTCAGCAAAGACTGGGAAATCTGGCTGGGCTGTGTGGTAGCATGCTAGCAGGGGGTGCTGTGTCAGGTTTTATTCCTAACTCCTGCAGATAGGAGTGCAGTGTCACCAATATCCTTGTTAAAGCCATGCCTGAAATTTTCCTGATGTAAAATTCTTTGCCTGAGCTTTGGCTAGTGGCCCTGAGGCTCAGTGAACTAGGTGCTGAAGACCAAGGGCAAATAGAAGCTGTGGCTTCTCTGACAAGTGGTCATGGAAGCAGTGACCATGTGTAATGTTGGAAAATCTGTTTCCCCCTCTCTCAACCTTTTTGTTTGTGAGGATAATTGCTTTTGCTTTGACTCACATTTGCATGGTTCTTTTTAGTATGGAGAGTGATTTCACAGTTTACGGTTTCCCTTAACTTTCACATCAACCCTATGAAGTTGAAATTACTATTTCCTTTTAGGTATGGTGAAGTTAAGTATTATTATACAATAACTTCCAACACACTAAAAAGTAGATACTATTATTTTCATTTTACAGATGAGGAAATTGAAGCTAAGAAAGTTTCAATGAATTGTCTAATGGCACTTAGTAAACTGTAGAACTGGGGCCAGGACTCAGGTCTGTGTCCTTCCCAGTCTTTTGCACTGTCCCTGACCCTATGCTACCAAGTTGATCACTAACTTGGACCTGCCTAGAGAAGGTCAGCATGGGCATAGCTGATATACATCCTTCTTTTCTAAAGGACAACTTTGCCAGGTAAAGTATTCTTGGTTGGCATTTTTTTCTTTCAGGACCTTGAATCTATCATCCCATTATTTCCTGACCTGCAAGGTTTCTGCTGAGAATTCCCCTGATAGCCTTATGGTGATTCCCTTGTATGTGAGGAAGTTTTTTCTCTTGCTTCTTTTGAAATTCTCTCTTTGTATTTGATTTTAGATGGTTTCATTATAATGTGTCTTGGAGAAGATCTTTTGGGGTCAAAATTGTTTGGAGACCTATGAGCTTCGTGACCTTGGATGTTCAAATCTCTTCTCAGTTTTGGGAAGTTCTCTGCCATTTTTTCTTTTTTTTGAGAGGAAGACCAGCCCTGAGCTAATGTCCGTTGCCAATCCTCCTCTTTTTGCCGAGGAAGATTGGCCCTGGGCTAATATCTGTGCCCATCTTCCTCTACTTTTTATGGGATGCCACCACAGCATGGCTGATAAGCAGTGCCTGGGGCCTGAACCTGTGAACCCTGGGCTGCCAAGCGCGAACTAAACTGCTGCACCACCGGGCTAGCCCCTGCCATTATTTCTTTAAATAAGTTTTTTGCCCCTTTCTCCTTCTCTTCTCCTTCTGGGACTCCTACAATGCATGATTTTTCTCTTAATGGTTTTCCATCATTCATGTAGGCTTTCTTCAATCTTTTTCATTGTTTTTTTCATTTTTTCCCTCATATTGTATAATTTCAAAAGATCTGTCTTCTACCTCACAGATTCTTTCTTCTACTCCATCCATCTGCTGTTGATGCTTTCTATTGCATTTCGCATTTCATTCATTGTATTCTTCAGCTCCAGAATTTCTGTTATTTGTAGATTTCTATGTCTCCATTAAACTTCTTGTTTTATTATTGTTTTCCTGATTTCATTGAATTGTCTTTCTGTGTTTTCTTGTAGTTCACTGAACTTCCTTAAAATGACTATTTTGTATTTTTTTGTGTGTGGGGGGGAGCAAATCTCAGATCTCTATTTCTTTGAAGTTGGTTACTAGAAAATTATTGTGTTTTTTTGGTGGTATCATGTTTCCTTGATTTTTCATTTTCCTTGAAGTTTTGTGTTGCTGCCTTCATGTTTGAAGAAGCAGTCACCTCCTCCAGTCTTTACTGACTGGCTTCAGTAGACAAATACATTCCCTCATCCCCAGTAGGGATTCTGAGGCTTCCTCAGACCTTTATTGATACTCCTGCTCCATACTTCTCATTCCTTCTTGAGGGGGAATTCTTAAGATTGTATGCCTTCTCTTGATCCTGCATAGCCAGACTTGGTGCTGACAGCCTCCCATTTGCTTTCCCTAGGACTGTGCTGAATGCTCAGATTTGTGTGCTGTCTCACAATTCTGCAGAGTTGGGTTGGCTTTCTGTGTGTGCTCACTAGCTGTCTGCAAAGCCTTGCTCCTGTTGCTACAGGGGGCATGTTCAGGGAGCTGGCCACAGGGTGGGGTGGGTGTGGGTGAGGTCGTGGAGCATTAGGGGTGCCTGCAGACAAGTTGGGAGGATCCATAGATGAGGTGTTCCCAGTGGCTTATTGGTGGGCTTCTTGATGGAGTCTGCTACTCTGTTAGTAGGATCCATGTTCTTCGATGCCTTCTAAGAATGCTGGCTGCTGTTCTTCCAGCTGCTTCCCACTCCCTAGTCATGCAGTCAGTATGCCAGATGGGGTGAGAAAGAATTGGGTCTCTTTGGTGGCAACTGACACAGCTAGAAAAGCTGGGTGATCACTCACACACTCTCCCTTTCCCTCATGGGAGAAATCGTGGGTCAAGAAGGTCTCTCTTGGCACTGAGCTGTGCCACCTTGAGGAGGAGTGACGTGGGTAAAGTGAAACTGTTCCTCTTACCCTCTTTAATTCATCCAATCTGGGATTTTTTTTTGCTCCAGTGGTGTGCTGGAGCTTCTCCACTGGACTCCTGGGCTTCCACAAAGGCACTCCCATCCATGAGTGATTGTTTAACCAGTATTCTTTGGGAGGAATATGGTAGAAAACTCTTATTCTGCCATGCTGATAATGTCACTCTTCTTAATGATTATTTCTTGAGCACTTATACACCAAGAACTGTTCTAGGCCCTGGAGTTATAGCAACATAAGATCAAGTCCTTGTGGAGTTTGTCTTCAAGAATTGCATCAGTTTCCTTATTTGTAAAGTGAGGGTAAGAAAAATATATGCCTAATTAAGTTGTGAAGAGTAAATAGAATCATTCATGTAATGAGCTTAGCCCACTGCCTGGAACCTCATAGTTTTCAATAAGTATCAGCTATTTATAGGGAGATCATAGACAGTGGGAAGTGGGTCTAACTCTTGACTGTTTTGGAACTGCAACGTTCCAGCACAGAGAGGTGACGCTGAATAATCCAAGGAGGGTGAAAGTCTGGAGCCTTGGAAGCATGCCTTTTCCAGATCTGGGATTGAAACGTGAAGCTGGAATATGGTGGTGTCATGAGGACAGTGACAGAGCTTCCCAAGGAGCAGGGCCTGGAGGTCACATACCAAGTTCATCTACTTGTTCGGCGTATGCTTCTCTGCTCTGATTGCCCAGAACTATGGCCAGAGGTGAAGGATTCCACACTGCAAAGCAAACAATCAGTGAGGACCAAAAGCAATGTAACACAAGTATCATTGTGTGGAGCGCATTGCTGTTTTTAAATTTTGGTTTGCCTAAATGATCCACTGTATTAGATGCCTATCTTAAGTTCCTGCACCTCAATATGCAGTATTAACTCCAATAAAAAAACATGCTGCCAGCCCAAAGCCAACAGAGTTTAAGAAATGTAATATTTTATATGCCTTACATTTTAGAAAGCTGTTTTTTGTTGAGGAATGGGGTAACCACCACTGGCCATTCTACTTTGCCTTGGGGATACAATTCTGAGAGTTAGAGTTTTTTACCATGATTTGGCTAATCTGCTCAGATTCACCATCTGTAACTCCTTTAAGTGGCATTTAATATTATGACAGGAAATCTTTATTGTTTTTCTATCATAAAGGAACATTACTAGACTATACCATATTATGTACTCAAATTGGCTTACCATCTCTGATGAACTGTAGAAGTGGAAACTGATAGTGAGTGGAGCATGATCAATCCTGCCTCCCACAAGGGTTACAGGCCTGTAGCATGCATGTTGGCCCCACACATCAGGGCTCAGGTCAGAGCTAGAGCTCCCTGAGATGTAGAAAATGATTTCTCTCTCTCAGACTGGTTGTGATACCTAAATGAGATACTATGTGCAATAAACCTGACACACAATAGGTGTTCAGTTTACTCTTTTTTATCTCCTGCTTTATGGATTCAATTTTCTTCAGTATTTTTTAAACACAGTTATAAATTAAACCACATCAGTTTCTTATTCCTAGATGGAGGGTCTGGCATGTAGAAAGTGATCAGTGGGAGTTTTAGGGATGAGTTGTGGTGCTTGTTGTAAAAGTGTTTCCTGTGCAAGTGCCTTGTTGGCAGCGGTAGGGAGTGGGTTTGGAGATTGGTGCTGTCTCCCAGCTCTTGAGCACCACACACAGACAGGTCAGACTTAGCAGGTTAAGCTCTGTCCAGGTAAGACTCATGGGAGAGTTATTCTCCTTCCATTATTTGAGCCATTTAATGCACATGTTCTGCCTTTAAATCCACCTTTCAAATAGCTGGCCATATTCTATGTGCCTGGAACAGTACCAGAGTTTAGAAATTCAGGGGGAGATTAGACACATGCTCTAGGAAATCGGCAGTTAAATGGCAGAGAATACAGACACACACACACATATAAACATACACACACTCAGGCATACATATACATATGTGTTTATATGTGTGTGTGTTTGGGGAAGTAGTATTCTAAGGTAAGGAGAAACAGTCAATATGAGAGATCCAAAGTTGTGAGTGTGGTGACCATGTTTTATATGTCAAAATTAGGATCCATGGACTGATGAGAACACAGGTCCATAGAAAGCTAAAGGATAATGCTTAAAGTTGGGGTAGTCCCAGGATCAAGGCTGCCTCCTTAAGAGGTAGTTCTTGTCCTCAATAAGTTTACAGTCTAGTTAGAGGGATAGTCATGTGTATATCCCTGGATGAAAGAGAATGCAGCTCTCTGAGATGTGTCATAGAGGCAAGAGGAGGACCCAGAGAGAGAGATGGCTGCTCAGAGCTGTGGGAGATGAGGAAGGGGAGGGAGAGAGTTTAGTATCAGTGAGTAGCAAAGGGATCTGGGTGAAGGGGGAATGCTGGATCTGGAAGGATGCTGTAGAGAAGCCTGGCTGAAATCTTGTGTAAGCAGGGAGATCAAAAGGCCTTTACTAGATTTAAGACAATAAGGCACACATCCTTGGGGAGCCAGGTGCTTCTGTGGCCAAGGACTTTTCAGCTTGCCTGGCTGGCTCTCAGCAACATGGTTGAGAACAGACATGCGGGACTGATTAGAAAACAGCTATGCTTGGGAAAAAACGTAGACATCAGAGACATGAAAATGAAAACATGCAAGCGTTTGTAAGTGGAATGTGCCTATCACTGTGGTTTATGTGCCCAGGGGACCTTGTGAGCAACCTGTAGATATGGCTGGGGAAAACGTGTCTTTGGAGGCCCCTTCTCTCTCCCTTGCACAATGATGGCTTTCTTTGGATGGCACCTGATGGTTATCATATTTTATTTTCTGAGATAGGACCTTCTTTTCACTGGTTGTTATCAGGAAGTGAACTGGTGGCCCACTAAACTCAAGTTTCATCAGACTCTTGGGCAGAAACCTTGTGTGTATGTGGGGCTGGAGATTTATAGCAAAGGGACCAAGGACTCACTCTGGAGGCTTATTATTGACATTTGGAAAGTTACCTAATATCTCCGAACCTTAGAGTCTTCATCCTTAAATGGAAGTAGTAATACCTGTCTTGCAGAGTTTTTGAGGGGACCAAACATAGTAGCAAATAGATTAGTACAAAGCTTGGAACATATTAGGTATTTCATAAATCTCACTTGCTATTATTGCTGTTTTTTGGGTACAAGCTAATGTAATATGTGTACATGCTGGGTATAGTTAGAACATACTCAGATCTTTTGGTGGGGGAGCACACAAACATACACATTGCTGTCCGTAGTGCTGAACTATCACTACACAGGGCATGGCTGTTGCTCCTGAACCCAGGCCACCGTTGACGACTGCTCAGTCTCTCCCAGGAATTCTGAGCCAGGAATGCTGAATGAAGAGACCAAGATGGTAGAGAGGCAAACTAACAGTGACTTTTGGATAAGTCACTGAGAAATTTCTGTGGAGAGAAAAAGAGACATTTTAGTCTCTTTTAGATATTTATATTACCAAAGAAAAAACCCGAACTGACATGACTGAAAATGCTGAAAAAACTAAGACGTGTGTTATGTGATGGAGGGCTGCATGGGTCTTAATGTGATTAATGAGTTTGGGTAGTTAGCAGAGCCCTAGAGAGGTCGAGATTGTTTAAGTGGGATATCATTATCAGTTGGGTTAAAACAACATTTTAATAGATACTTGAAAATTTTGGCTTAATAAAATATTTGTAATTTTCACAATGTCACAGAACAAATAAAACCATTACTTTATAATGTATGTGGTAAAGTTCATGTAATATTGAAAATTTAAGCACACTTCTGAGTGTAGTAAGTTGTTTGGAGAGTCAGAAATTTTGAATGGCAGGTGTCTCCCCCACATTCCTTTCCTCGGATACTCTGGAGATGATTCTGGGTATATTGTTTTCTCTGGGCCCTCAGTCTCCATTTCCCTCTTCTTCTCCCAAAGGTCCAAGCTGCTTGAACAGCTTGGCTAGCCTGCATCCTAATGTCTACCCATTAGTTCATTCATCCTTCCTTCTATCCTTCCATCCATCCATCTGTCCATCCATCTATCCATGCATCATCAATTAAGCATTACCAAACATGCAGTCATCAGGCTTCTACTGCATATTATATACTCTGGCACTCTGTCATGTATTTTGCACCAAGAGAGTAGCTTGTTTAATCTACCTTTATCATGACAAACCCTGACCTTTGACCCAGCCCCTCCAGACCAGAATCTGCTGGTGCTGTATTTATTTCTTCATTCAACAACATTCATTAAGCACTTCCTATAAGCCAGATACTATTCTAGGTAGTGGAGATACAGCAATAAATGCTGCTGTCTAGTGTCTAGATTACTGAAATGGGCGTCTGATTGGTTCTGTTTCTGCCATTGACGTCCACTGGTTTCTTGTCAGTACAGCCAGTGGTCCTCTTAAACCTAAGTCACGTCATGTCATTTCTCTGCTCATAGTCTCCCCATAGCTTCCCATCTCACTTAGTTGAGGCGGTAGTTGAGGAAGTGATGAGAAGAGTTCATATTCTCTCTCTCTATTTTTAAGGCATAGCCAGGAGGACTCACTGCCAAATCAGACATTGGATCTGATTTGACCCCAAACTATTGGGTCAATAGAGAGCAAAAGAGAGGAGTCAATAACATATCCAAGGAATTTGTCCTTAGCAACTAAGAAGATAGAGTTACCAATTACTGAGTTGGAGGAGACTGACAGGAGCAGATTTGCAAGTGAAAATTCAAAATCTTGTTTTGGACACAATAAGCGTGATGTACTTATTGGGCATTTAAATGGAGATACTGAGCATGCAGTTGGATATAGAAGTCTGGAGTTCAGGCTGGAGATACACATTTTGGAGTCATTAACATATAAAGGGCATTTAAATCCATGAGTTTTTATGAGATCGCCAATATATAGAAAAGAAAGGTTCACAGGACTGAGTTCTGGAGCACTCGTCATTTAGAAGGTGGGAAGATGTGGAGAGACTCGGGAAGGAAACTGAATAAGAAAAGGTGAAGAATTTGGAAGTGGACCAAGTGAATTGTACCAAGGGAAAAATATATTTCAATAAGGAGGCTGGGGTGAGGCCTGAATATTGACTTCTGGAAATCACAGGAGGTCTTGATAAGAGCTGTTTTGGTGGAATAGTGGAGTCAAAAGCCTGACTAAACTGTGTTCAAAAGAGAATAAGAAGAGAAGAAATGAGACAGAGTAATGACAACTCTTTTAAGGTAACTTGAAATATGTCAGCGAATCTCTTGATTTTCAAAGGGCTAGACATGAATAAACCATGATTAGCTTTATTATTGCTGTGTTGTTCTAACATTTCCAAATAATGCATTGGCCCAAAGAGAGATAGGCATCAAAGTGTGAGGATCTCTCAGAATGAGCTAAGAAAGTGTTGAGTCAGCAAACGGCTGTACCCCTATAGCTTCTCTAGAAGTAACTCAAAGCTTGTCATACAGAGTCTCTTAAAACACCACCACCAGCAATAGTAATAACAGCAACAACTAATAATAGTGCATTCGAGTTCTCACTCTGTGCTAAGCATTATACTAAGTACGTGTCGTGGATTATCTGGTTTAAAGCTCACAACTCAGTGAGGTCGGAATTGCTGTTATTTCTGCCTAACGGACTTAGTAGCTCATAGGCAGAGGTGTAGTCCTTTGGAATATTTGGTGAGACACTGATTTTTATTACTTTTTCCATATAGGCATTATTTCAAGACCCTGCTGAAGAGCAATGATGTGAAATGGTTTTTCAGAAGTGATGTAGAGAATAAATAAAGGCTGTTTTCCCCAAGGGCTACTATGTGGATTGAGACCTCACTCTTCCTTCCTGCTTCATTTCTTACTCATATCTCTTGGGAATACAGGTGCTATTTTTAATAGATGCTGCTAGGCCATTAATAGACAAAGGGTGCCATCTTTGGGGGCCTTGTGTGGTTATGGAAGAGGCCTGTCCTTCTTGTGGTCCATCTCCTTTTTGACTCCCCTCTCTGATGCCTGTAGCTCTCCTTGCTTCATTCGGAAGGAAGCAAAGTGCAAAGTGAGGTCACTGGTTGCTGCTAACTCTTAAGACCTTAACTTTCAGAAACATTTCAGAAATGTTTCCTAAACATTTACAAGAAACAAGAGGTATTTTGATAGGCTTATAAACTTTATTTAGTTTTAACAAATACTGAAGTTACTGGTTTACTATACCAATAGGAATTACATGTTGTGCTATAAAGTCAAAGGCCAAAATAGTTCAGATAGCTATGGCTCTAATTAAGACTTCAGTGCGTGGTGGAGTGTGGGGAAAGTAACACTGCACAATCTATGATCCATTCTTTTAAAAACAGTTTAGCTACTCAAGTTCCAGTCATTTAAAATAGCCTTTTATGGAAAACTTGGAGAACATTGGATTCATTAATAACAATTGTACGTTTCCATGAGTAGCAGATGGATCTATTGAAAGGGCCAGATGAACAAATATGAATTGACCATGACCTCCAGAAATTAGGGGTCTGTTTGAAACATGTTAGTGTAACAGTGGTTTTGCATAGTAGCTTTAACCTTTTTCTCCTTGGATGGATTTAAGGACTCATGTTTTCCTTTTTCTTTCTCACTACCCTTTTCTCCTTAGTTTGACTCATGTTTTCCTTTTTCTTTCTCACTACCCTTTTCTCTTTAGTTTGACTCATGTTTTCCTTTTTCTTTCTCACTACCCTTTTCTCCTTAGTTTACATGCACACACATACAGTGACATTTCATATTGTATTCACATAGTATAATGTTCTCTTTACTCATATTTCAATGCATGTTTTTGTTGGCTTGTTTTTATCCTGCAATTATTATTATTATTGTTATGAATGGGAATGCATCTGTAGGTATTGTGTATTTTCCCCCAGCTTTATTGAGGTATAATTGACAAATAAAAGTGTATATATTTAAGGTGCACAATGTGATGATTTGATATACATATACACTGTGAAATGATTACCATATTAAAGCTAATTAACACATCCATCACCTCACTTAGTTACCTTTTTGGGTTTTTGTGGTAAGAACACTTAAGAGGTACTCTCTTAGGAAATTTCAAGTATGTAATATAGTCATGCTGCACATTAGATCTTCAGAACTTATTCATCTTATAACTGAAAGTTTGTGCCCTTTGACCAACATCTCCTCATTTCGCCCACCCGCCAGCCTCTGGACACCACTGTTCTACTCTGCTTCTATGAATTTGACTTTTTTAGATTCCACATATAAGTGAGATCATACAGTATTTGTCTTTCTGTATCTGGCTTATTTCACTTAGTATAATGTGCTCTAGTTTCATCCATGTTGTCACAAATTGCAGGATTCCCTTCTGTTTTATGGCTGAATAATATTCCACTGTATATACATATCAGATTTTCTTTATCCATTCATCTGTGATGGATGCTTAGATCGTTTGCATGTCTTGGCTATAGTGAATAATGCTGTGGTGTTACCCCTCCAAATAACTGCCTCAGACTTCACATCTCCTACTAACCCAGTAGGAACAAGACCAAGATATTTAAGGAAGGTTTTCTTTACTTACTTTCACTCTGAAAAGTTTTTGGAGATGAAAACAATTAAAAGCATCAAGGAAATAAATAAGCTCTGTGTGATTCTGGTTTCCCATTATGTAATCCTTAAGGGATTTTCAGGAGTTGTTAGATGCTTGTTATGAAAACTACAAAATAAATATTATTTTAGCACCATTATTTTCTACTCCTCTTTCCTTTCTCTTCTTCCTGCTTTTTTCCCCTTCTTCTGCCTCCTCTTTATTATTATTATTTTTTTAAATTTATTTATCTTAGATACAGCTCCTTCATCCTTTTAGATTTATTTACAGACTCCTGACTATAAAGGGTCTTGGGTGAAAGCCTCCCCAGAGTTGTAAATGTCTTTGCTCTTTCAGCACAATTATGTCAAAGTCTTTTTTGGCTCTTGATATTGATCAAATACATTTTCCAGTGCATTTCACAATTATCTGAAGCCCCTTCATGTAATAAGGCTTACCATTTTTTTGGTATGTGTCTTTACTCCCCTCAACTCCCACTGATGGGACGTGTCTAATGTAAAAGGAGTTCTGGGGGGAGAATGTAAGAACTTGGGTTTGAATCTCTTCTCTGCCACTTATTAGGTATCTGAACCTAGGCAAATCATTTAATCTTTCTGACCGTTTCCTTATCTATAAAATAGGGATCATAATATCTAGCTCATGGGATAAATTTGATAGAAGAAAAGCCCACTGTAATTTGTAAAGTTCTATTTAATGTTAATATATAAATTATAATACTAGTAGTAATAATAATTTAATTGGAAAAAAACTTCCTGTTGAGAACTAGAGTTTTTCACGTGACACAGCCTATTTTAAGGGGTATGGTATAGTTAAACCACAATTTATGTAACTATCTTCTAAATTGGGCAATTAAATTGTTTCAGACTATTTGGGCCTATAAAGAACACTGCATTTGGCATGCTTATGCACCAATTATTTATTTCCATTTCTGAGTATCTCTTTGGAGTTTGACTCCAGAAGGCCAGTCTGTTCTTGCAGGGCTGCCGTTGCTCTGGGCTCCTGTCTTGTCAGCACTGCTGCTCTGCTCTGTTTATTGGCTGGGCTAATAATGTCCCTTTGCTCTGGGAACTCTCGGTGTAGGGAAAGAATAGACTCTGCCTGGAGATGGGATGGGCAAAGCAGAGAACAAGAAGAAGGAGCGCACGGCAGGTCTCTGGGTGCACATTCCTGCCTCGAGTCCCTGTTGGGTCCCCAGGGCTCTCCCAGCTGGGCCTTATAGAATTGCAATTGAATTCAGGACTCAATCTCTGCCAGAGAGAGCAATTCTGTCCGTACCGCCCTCCCCAATGTGGTATCCAACCTGAGGAGTGGGGGTAGCAACCTTCCAGGCTGTTAGCAACTCTTTGAGTGAATAGCCTGTGAAATGTTAGAGAAGACCTGAAACCCTCCTCCCTGGGTGGATATCACCTTCTTCCTTCAGATTTTATAAAGAACCTGATCCTCTTTGCCTGAATGGAGCCAAATAAATGGGAGTCTCAGAGGAGGTTGATGGCTCAGCCATAGAAGTCCCACAGCGACGTCTGGTTTTGATGTATCGCTGATGGATACGATCATGCTTAGAGAACGAGATCACTTTTGCCAGTTTGAGAGAAAGGTCATGTTTTTAATTTAACTTAATTTCCTACACCAAAGAGAATTTTCAATAGGATATTCGACTTTTGCACCTTTAATGAGACCAGATGCTCTGGGGCCTGCAGCAATGAAGAGAAAACAGATTTTCTAGTTTACACTTCCACTTTGTGCATTTTCTAAATTGGGCATGTGCAGTTCCTGTAAGGATGCCATTCCTCATTGGTGTGTCTCTCTTTCTTTCTCATTTTGTCCTCTTTCTCCCTTTTTCTCTCTTCTTTTTATTCTCCCCATCCTTCCTTCCTTCTCTTTTTCCTTCCTTCCCTTTTTATTTCTTCCCTTCCTCCTTTCCTTCCTTCCTTCCTCCCTCCCTCCTTACCTCCACTCTCTCCCTCCCTCCCTCCTGCTCCTGCTCCTTCTTCTCCTTCTTAGGGTTATCTTTGAGCACTTACCATGGGCTAAGCAATGTGCTTAGAGCTTTACAAACATATACTTGATTTCCATTTTACAGATGAAGAAACTGAGATTCAGCAAAGTTAAGTACAGGGTATAGTATACATTGTATGGTGGAACGACAGATGAATAACATGGTCACTAAAGCTTGGATAATGAAACTAGATCATCTGGCTTCAAGTCCAGGTATGGCCATTTATTTGTAGAGTGACCCAGGAAAATTATTTCACCTTTCGGCTACTCATCTATGTTGATTTTCTTAAAGTTACAAGTTTAATTTTCTTTTTAATGATGACAATTATACATGCAACAGGGCATATGCATGGTTTAAAGACTAATAAAACAAATGCCTGGATATCTTTCAACCAGATTAAGAAATAGAACCTACCCATACTTTTGGGGCCTTCTATGTGTTTCTACCTGTGGTAACCCCCATCCTCACTAAAACCCCAGAGATAACTATTATCCTGGATTTTGATTTTATGTTAATTTTCTTGTTTTTCTATACATGTAATATATATAGACACACATCCCCTTCCTAAACAATATATTGATTACTGTTGCTTGTTTTTGTACTTTATTAAAATGAGAAATACTATATTTTTCCTTGACTCACTTTTTATACTTTTACCTATATTTGTGAAATTCAGCCATGTAGTTATAGTTCATTTATTTTCAGTTCTAAATGGGATGCTGTTATATGACTTTATCTCAATTTATTTAGTCATTCTTGTCTCAGTGGGCATTTGGGTTGTTGCAGCCTTTTGATATTACAAATAATTCTGTTCTGTACATTATTAGACTTTCCTCCTGGGGCACATCTGCTGAAGTTTCTCTAGGTTATATACCTAAGAGCGGATGGTCATAGTTATATATGTCCAATTTTATGCCCAACTGCTTTTAAATTTGTGGTAACCCATTTACTCTCTGACTGGTAGAGTGGAGAGTTCCCATTCTAATTCTTCACCAGCACTTGGTATTGTCTGATTTTAAATCTTTTACCAATTTGGGGAGTGCAAAATATATCTTATTTTCTAGTTGGTTTAGCTAGCAACTTTCATTTCCAATGAAATTGAGTAATGTTACATATGTTTATAGTCATTTGTATTTTCTCTTAGGTAAAGTGCCTGTTATGTTTGTTTGGTTTTTGCCCATTTCTCCTCTTACAGTCTCATCTTCCCCATTTCTGGAAGCTAATGGCTCTGCAGATATATGCTCTGTGATACAAAGACTGAAATTTTGAGGCAGCTAACTCTCTGCTTTCACATGTTGTGCTCTTCTCTTGGAAACATGCTTACATGTCTTAGAGATTGATGCCAAAACACAGCCTATCTCCCAGGTCAAGGATGGTATAGAAAAAGTCTCTTGCAGAATAGCCCAAGAGAATTTTCTGACTTCCATTGATTATTTTAAAATTCTGTTGACGATTAATCATAAGATCTTTTTTCCTTGTTTCTATTCCATCAAATATTTATAAGTTGGGCACATATTTACGACTGGCCAGAATCCAAATTTTTCTGTTAAAGACATAATGGGGGTGCCTCTCCTCTTTTTCTGCTGTTCCTTCCTGGGTGGCAAAATGAAGAAAAATATTTAAAGCTTAGGAGATAGATTCTTCCTGTTTCTACTAAGTTAAATACATGATCATAGTTTATTTTTAGGATAATTTATTACATGCCTCTCCATTGCTCTGTTTCTAACTCATGTTTTCCTTCAGATCAATGGTTTCAAAAACAACAACAGATCAAAACAAAACAAAATTCCCCCAAACCAGTGAACCAACTAACCAACAAAAACCCAAACCCGAACCACCACAGAAGAACCCCAACAAACACTGTCAATTCTAATATTACCCTTTGATTTAAATCAGGAATTACATAGGAGCAACTAAAATTTCTTGCACAATTGCCAGTGTCTGCTCCTACCTTATCTTTTACCAAATCAGAGGTCTCTGAACCAAAGCAGAAAAACGGGATATCAGCAAGATGGTGCAATAGGAGGTGTCCTGCTCATATCCTCCCTACAGCAACAATAATTTGGCAACCACCAATGGACAAAAGTGCCTTTGTGGGAGCTTTGGGATCCAGGTAACAGGTTGTGAAACCCTAACGGAGCCCAGGACTGAGGAGGGCCATTTAGATAGAGTGGTCGCACACTCATGTGGCAAACTTGCCGACCATAGTCCTGGTTACAGACTCAGAAACAAACCTGTACCCCTGTGGTCTTGGGTACAGCGTCATTTGTACTTGGTCTTGCTGAGGCCATTTGCCAGCACCATCTGCCAAGGGACCTGGGAGGAGCCACACCCACCTGTGCCTTGGGTAACAGGCCAGCTGACCTCAGTCCCAGGTGTGGACCCTAACACAGCCCCTGACCTGGCTCCAGCCCTCTCAGCCATGGTGTAGGATCAGTCCTTCCTACCCAGGGACCCAGCAGGAGACACACACCTCTGTGTCCCTAGAGGCAAGCCATCTGACCTTGGTCTGATGGATCCTGTGGGTCCTGAAGCAGCCCTGTGATCTGGCTCCAGCCTCTTTCAGCATGGTCCATGGGAAGTCCTTCCCACCCAGGAACCTGGCAGGAGGCGTGCCTGTCCATATCACTGTCGGCAGGCCTGCAGACCTTGGTCCTGGCTGTGGACCCTGAAGCAGCTCTGTGACTTGGTTTGAATTGTGCCCAACCGTGGTACATGGCCAGTCCTGCCCAATCAGGGACCCACCGGTGATGCAGCAGGAACCCTACCAGGGACATACCTTTTCACACACCTGGTAATAGGCCCACCATCTGTGGACTCAACTGCAGACCCTGAAGTGGACCCTTGTCCTAGCACTAGCCCCACTGACCAAGGTCCTGGAGGCAGTCCCATTTTCCTAGTGACCAACCAGGATCCACACCTGCCTAAGCTCCTGGTAACAGATATGCCAACTGCAGACACCACTGTGGACCGAGCAGCAGCCACATGACCCAACTCCAGCCATGCTCAACTGCAATACCAGAGACAATCCCATCACCCTGAGATCTGACAGGAGAAGATCTTCACCTGCCAAAACCAGTCTGTAAAGACTGGAAAAGGTGTTTGCTCCTTCAAATGCACAGACAAAGATGCCAATTCAAGGCTCCCTGAATCATGAAAAATCAGGTAAGCATGACACCATCAAAGGAAACTAATAAAGCTGTGTTAATTTACCTCGAAGAAATGGAAATCTACAACTTGCCTAACAATGAATTAAAAAGAATCATCTCAAAGAAGCTCAGTGAGTTTCAAGAGAACACAGACAACTAAACAAAATGAAAATTACAAGGTATGAGCAAAATGAGAAATTTAATCAAGAAATAGAAACCATAAAAAAGAACCGAACAGAAATCCTGAAGCTGAAGAATACAATGACTGAACTGAAAAACTCGACAGAGAGTTTCAGTAACAGACATGATTATGCAGAAGAATTGGCTAACTCAAAGACAAGTCATTTGAAATTAGCATGGTGACTATAGTTAATAATATTCTATTGTATATTTGAAACTTGCTAAGAGAGTAGATCTTAAGTGTTCTCAGCACAAATAAAATATGGTAACTATGTGAAATGATGAATGTGTCAATTAGCTTATTTGTGGCAGTCATTTCACAATGTATACATATCAAGCATCACATTGTACATCTTAAATATATACAATTTTTATTTTTCAATTATACCTCAATAAAGCTGAGAAAAAAAATAGGAAAAATGAGATGCAACGGGAAATCAGAAGGTTCAAGTTTTGGCCACTTATTAAGCATCCAGCAATGCTCTCATGTTATCAGAGGCTCAGCTAGTAAAATTGCCAAGTGGCTGTGAGGAGAATTTTCGCATCATAAGTAGTGAGTAATGCCTGATTCGAGGGTGGGGGTGCGGGGCAGAGGTTATGGAAGTCTCTTGAAAGGACGCTGCCTTTGTGGAGTTTCCATCCTACATCAGAGAGGCCCATGTTGTGGAGTGTCTTGCCTCTGCCTCTTGCAGGCCTTGGAACAGAGCTCAGGACCAGATCATAAAATTGGGCCCAATCTTCAGAAGAATAAATTATTAACCTCTCTGTCCCAGGGGGGCATGTGAATATCCTGAAACTGTTGGGAGTACTTGTGGGGGCACTTGGCTTTCACAGGGAGGTTATAAGAGATGGTTAAAATGACTTGATCAACTCTTTTAAGATGGACACATGCTGCCACCTGGTTCCCATTACAGCCTCAACACAGTGAGACTTGCCCACTGAGGCACCGGGCGGAAGAATGAGGCTGAGGCCCTGTGTGCTTTTTATATATATAAAAAAAGATTTATTATAAGGAATTGGCTCAACTGATTATGGAGGCTGAGAATCCCAGGATCTGTAGTCAGCAAGCTAGAAACCCAGGAGAACCCATGGTTTAAATTCTAATCCAAGTCTGAGCCTGAAAGCAGCAGAAGACAGCAAGATCCCAGCTCAGAGACAGGCAGAGAGAGAATTCTCTTTTCCTCTGCTTTTTTGTTCTATTCAGGCCTTCAGCAGATTGGATGAGACTCACCCACTTTGGGGAGGGTGATCTGCTTTACTCAGTTTACTGATTCAAATGTTAATCTCATCCAGAAATACCCTCATAGACACATCTAGAATAATGTTTAAGCAAATGTCTGGGCACCCTGTGGTCCAGTCAAGTTGACATATAAAATTAACCGTCACAAAAGGGTTCCAACATTTAAAAGCAGGAAAAAGTAAAAATCCTTGGTTCATAGCGTAGTAAGGTGGTAGGGATGGTTGTGCAGATGTTGTGTAAATTGTGACAGAGGCCTTGTTGGCCAATTTTCTCAAACATGCAGTCACAGTTTATCCTCTAACTGTCGAGAGGTCTTTGCTTGACATCATATATTAACAATGTCTAAGTGTTTTAAGAAAATATCTTCATGCATAATCTTTGTGATTTTCCAAGACTTTATCAATTCTTCCCTGTGCTAGCTCTTACTACTACTTCTGTAAATCCTTACCCACTCCTACCACTGAATGCCACGACCCTTTGCTACACTGCACTGCCCAGTCTGTCCTGTCTCCTCTTGTCCCCTGGGAAAAATCAAGTTGGATAATTTATTTGCCTCAGATTGGTTTTTGTTTATGTCTATATTCGAGATCATTGCTTCTGGAGGTTTAGTGAGTATCACCTGGAGAGCTTTTTAATACACAGATTCCTGGGCTGTTTTCCCAGATACTAGGTCTGGGGTGGGGATCAGAGAATTTACATTTCTAACAAGATACCAGGTGATGATATTGTTGCTAGTTTAAGGAGTTTTAATTGGACTAGTGCTTCTAGATGGTATTTATAATCCATGATAGCTTTTTCATTGCTGTCTTGTGGTCTCAAAATAAATAATATTTTACATTATTTGAATCATTTTTAACCATTGTTATTTCTCACTAAGTTGTTGGCTCTTTGAAGATCAACTCTTATTCAGATTTTGATCCATTGTAAAGTCAGTTCACACCCTACTCAGGAAATATATGTTGACTGAATAAAGAAGGAAGGAAGAAATGATCAGTTGATGGGAGTCCACAGCACTCATGGCTCCAGGCTCACCCCTCACACCCTTATGCCACATTTCATCCAAACCCTGGAAATTGTGATCTCTCGCACTTCCTGCAGCAACTCACTGGCAGCCTTGAGACCACCCTGCCTCAGGCTGAGAAGTGAGAAATTCTGAAAGCAATTGAACACTGTAAATTTTCACAGCAGTTCAGCTGAAAGCTGTTGGGCACAGATGTTTCTGTAATTGTGATATGCTGGGAACATTCTCTGGGCTCCAAGCACACAGGGCCTCAGCCTCATTCTTCCACCTGGTGCCTCAGTGGGCAAGTCTCACTGTGTTGAGGCTGTAATGGGAACCAGGTGGCAGCATGTGTCTGTCTTAAAAGAGCTGAGCAAGATTCATGTCCCAGTCCCAGTCATCCTTTCCCTCTTGCCTCAGCTCATTCCTCAGGGACCTGGCTTCGGTGACGGTGGACCCCTCTGCTTACTTCAAAGTGGTGTGATTCTCAGTCCCTTGTCCAAGATGGGAATGGAATCACGTGTTTGCTGTTGAGTGGAGCCATGGAGGCCTTTTAGCTGCCCTTTGATAGACTGTAAGAAAAGAATCAGGAAAAGTCTTCAGTGGTGTGAAAGAATATAACTATTCCAAATGACCTCTGTGTGATCAGGATCTCTACCGTCATTTTAAAATCTGCAGAAGGATTTCGAAACTTGTGATGTATTTCTTCCAAACTGAATTTGCTATTAGCATATAGTATTCCTGCCGTTACCCAGAGATAGTATTCACTTGCTTTGGGGTTCTTCCTGCTTGTGGAAACATGAGGAAGGCTATGAATAGGACAGGGGAAACATCTGCCACTGCTTGACATGTACGCAGCAAAACTGACAAAAGTTCAATGAACTGGGAACATTTTTTGCAAATGTTTCCAGTTGGGATAATTTTAGCCTGTGCCTACTGTAGCCAAAGGTGTAGAGGACAGAGGATGAAGGAGGTAGAACTGTAGACCTAAGAGGAAACAGTGTGGCATCAGACATTGCTTGGGAGGATCACATGCAGTAGTTAGCGTCCCGCCCTGGTGACTCAGTCTAGGTGGCTATCCTTGTGCCCACAACTGTCAGTGTTACTGTGTAACAAATGTTCTTCCATTTCTTTTCACAAGATATTTTCATAACACAAGCTGTTGAAAGACCTGGTTTTATAAACCCTGATATAACCTTTATGTCTTAATTTTATCACTGATGTGTAACATTATCTATACAACCGTTAAACAAAACAAGTTTACCCTAAACAGTACTCACAAATCTTCTAAGAGCCAAGGGGAGCATTTACTTCCAGTTGTAGCTTCTATGTAGAATGATTTTCACATTAAAATATAGTTAGATCTTTCTTCTTGGCTCCTACTGTTCACCATGTAGTTTTTTTTTTTTAAATGACTTATTCATCTTTTTGAATCTACAATCTCCATATGGCAAACAGAACAAAAAAAGATTCTGAGAAGGAATATCTGCTGTAATTCAGTGAAGTAATTGGTAAGATAAAATTTAAAGAAGCTTCCATAAAAAAAACCCCAAAACCTCAGACAAATTATTAGAAAGAATAAGAAATTTCAGTAAGTTTGCTGGATCCTAGATCATGTTAAATATATTTAATATTATTTTTCATCAGTAATAATCAACTATCAACTAAGAACATAGTAAGAAAAGAAGGTAACCTTCATAATATCAATAAAAACTGTAAATTATCTAGGAGTTAGCATCATCAAGAGTACACAAGATTTTTATGGAAAAATGTTAAATTCTATTAGAGTACACAGAAGATGATTTATTTCAATGGAGAGACATTCCTTATTCTTGTATGGAATGAGTCAATATTATCAAGCTGTTTTCTCCCCAAATTAATTGACAAATTCAATACAATTTCATTTAAAATTCCAATGGGATCTTTTGAAGGACTTCATAAACATATTCTAAAAATTACATGTAAGAATTAAAGTCCGTGAATAGTTAAGAGAATCTTTAAAAAAATAAAGAGGGAATATTTTTCTTGCCAGATATTAAGATATGTTACAAAGAGTGATATACCCATAAAAGGAACAAAAAAATCAATGGAACAGAGTAGAGAACTCAGAGACAGATATATATCTATGTTTCTGTATCCACGTCTACATCATATCTATATCTGAAACATCTATATATATGTCTTCTATATATATTATATGCATAACTATATCACCTATATATGTATGCATTGTATATGTATATCTATCTATATGTATATTTATAGCTACATCAGGAACTTAATATTCCAGAAAACCCACATAATAAATCAATGAAGGGGGGGAAGAATAAGTAGTTTAATAGTTGGATTTGGGAAAACTGCCTTACAATATAAAGAAAAATAAACTTGACAACAAAGAAAGGTGAATTTCAGATGGATTAAATACTTAGATAAGGAAGAAAATACTATAATGTTAACTGAAGAAAAGAAATATAGGAGAATACCTTAAAGACCTAGGAAGAAGGGAGAACTTCTTAAACAAAACTGTTAAAACACAATGCATGAGGCAGAAAAGTTGATGAATTTGATCATGTCAACTTTAAAGACGCCATGAATAAAGTTAATAACAGTTTAACAATTGGGACAATATTCTTGCAATGTCTGATGTAGAAACGATATAAATATCTAGGAGGTAAAAAGAACTCTTACTAAGTAATATGTAAAAGAGAGGAACCCCAGCAGAAAAATGGGCCAAGGATATGAATAACCAACTTACCAGAGGAAAGACCTAAAATACTAATAAGTAAATGAAGAGATGCAAATTAAATGAAAACTAAACAATGAGGTATCACTTTTTACTTGTTATTCAGGCTAAAATTATAAAATTGAATAATGACAAGTGTTGGAGGGTAGGGTATAAGCCTATAAAGTAACTCTCGTGCTCTGCTGGGGGAGTGTAGGCTGATGCACACATTCTGACGAGCAATCAGGCAGTACTTGGCTAAATTAAATATATAGAAACTCTATGATCCAGCACAAAAATACTTGAATGGGTCCATAGGTGACCTGCATGAGGATGGGTATTGCAGTGTTGTTTATGGTGGAAGGTATTGGAGGCAACCCAGTGTCCATCCCTGGCGGAGTGGATACTTAAAATGTGGGGTTGTAGACTATAAGTTAGAAGCAATGTAGTGAATATCAATGGACCTTAAAATATAGTGTAGAATTAAAAGTCGGAAATAGAATGAGATCCATAGCACAATACTATGTATGTACACTAAAAAAAAAAAAAAAAAAGTTCATGCACCAAAACAATGCATATTTTAAAGAACAGATACAAATAAAGGGATGTGCACTGAACACATGAGAATGGTCCATATGTTGGGAGGGGTTAGGGTTAGGGTTAGGGTTAGAGTTAGGAGGACGACGAGTCAGAAATGGGCATTAAAGGGGAAAAATAATTAAAGGAGAGGGTGTACAGACTAATTATGATAATGTGGCCTAAACTGGGAAGCATGATTCATTTAAAACTTTAGATCTTAAAAAATGAAGAAAGAAAAAGTAAAGAAGCTTCCATTTAAAAGTTGCCAACTCCTCTGCTTTTCTGTCTTTCTAGGTGGAATCAGGAAAACATTTTGGAGCAGATCTTATTCCTTTCAGAACAAAACAAAACAAAACAGAAACACTTGGGTGACTACCGTGTTGTGCAAATGTAAGGCCAATCTCTGTTGGTTTCACCAAGTCAGTCTCTCACAGAACTGGTGGATAGGGTTGCTGTTGGGTAATTTGTATAGGGGCAAAATCCTATACAAAAAATCCTCCTTTAGGAGAAAAGGATTGAAACTCTTAACTTCTCTTTTTTGGGACAAGATAGAATTGAAAGAGTTTTGACAAAAACCATGTGCTCCCAAGGAGAACTCAGTGGAGTCTGGTCTGGTTACCCAGGCTCATGCCAGATATGTGCCTGGGGCTGGAGGGAGGAGAGGGGTGGGGCTGGATCTGGCATAGAGTTAAGCTAAGGTTGGCAGCTCCTCCCCTTATCCAGCCCCTTCTGTCCCTGCCATCTCAAGCCAGCCACTGCCTGGTGGCTTTGGGGAGCAATAGCTGAGCATGTGGGGGTAAAACAAAGACCTTGGGATGCCAAGCTTGGGCCATCCTTAGCCAATCCCAACTCTGCAGTAGGCAGGATTGTCACTCTTGAAGAACCTCTGCTGTTTGCACAGGGATCTGAACCAGAAAGGGTGTTATCACTGCAGTGCACCAAGATATGTCTATTTTTGACAGAAATCAATGTGGGAAAGACAAAAGCCATAGTAGTCAAAACCTGGGGTTTTAGTTGTGGACAAATTTGACTCTCTAGTTCTCACTTTATTTGGAGTTTGAAAGTTCAAACCCTTTGGTTTGAATCAACAATGGACTCGTGGACAATTCTAGGCAAAGGAAATCTCAAGAGAAAGAAACTTGATATCCTGATAATTTGGATAGGATAGAGACTCAAATGGTCAATATGAACGTTAAGAAGAAAAGTGATAATGTTTTGGTGAAGTGGTAATACTGGTTATACAACCAAATTCTAGTACTTCAGTAAACAATTTAGAGTATCCATTATGTGCCAGGCATTATGCTAGAAAATGAGATGGATTTAAGATGACTAAGATATGACTTTCTCCTAGATATCAGAGTGAAATGATTTTTTCATATAGTGAGGACTCAAGTTCCTTGGGATTCACTGGGATCTTGTTTGTAAAGTGAGGTTGACCTGGAGTCCCCCCTCAGTAAAGGTGAGCATGACCATAAATCCCACTGTGGACATCCTATAGGTAAATCAAGTACACTTTGGAAATAGCACAGCCATAACTCCCAGTCATTCATTTAGTTAGGTCTACTGTGGAGCTCTGTGCTTGATGTTCTGAGATGCCTGGGAAGGTGGTGTGGCCTACACTGCTTAAGTCCTGCTGTAGCACTGGGTCAGGGCAATTGCTGGAAGAGCATCTCTGACAGAATTATCTTAAACTTCTGGGAAAGAAAGGCTTCACCTTGCAGGGACCCCCGTGGTTCTCTTTCTCTCTGATCTCTTTGCCTGTCATATCCGTGTTTACGTACCACCCAACCTTGCCCATTAAAAATGACAGAGATGATGGGGCCCTAATGAATCACTCTGCAAGCATCTAAGCCACAATAATCAATTACAGCTCCCTGTCACCGGGACAATGATCTCTGTGAATTGGTGATCTTGACGTAAGCTTGTTAAGAGATCCATTAGGAGGGGGTGTGGACTCTTTCCTTTGATATATTGTTCCAGCAAGAAGCCACATGCCTACAAAGCCCTTCCCTCACAGGGCTTGAAGCTTTGAGTCACAGGTTGGCAGTGTGGGAGTAAAGAGGACCTCTGGGAGTCTACAAATTCTGCCTGAGAGAAGGTATCAGACTAAGTTGAAGGGTGTTTCCTTCCTGCACGTTGTGGGGAAGGCCGCAGTGTTTGGGGTTTTGCTTTCTTCCTCTCCCTGAAGAATCTACCCTTTCATCTCATCCTGGCCCATCTTTAATTAGGGATTAGATAGACCTGACAGAGCTGTTGGGGTTGACTGAGTCAGCTAGCTAGAGTGGTGGTAAGTAGCCTAGCGCAAAGGAAAAATTAGGATCCTGTTTAAAGAAGAGATCTCAATGGGGTTGAATATAGGAAGTAAGTTCTCTAAGGATCATATATGTGAATGGAAGAAGGCAGCTATTTTAATTTAGGAAGAGATAAGAAAACACAGGATTTTGATCTTGAACAGAGAGAGGTACCCAGAACTTCCTTGAATAAAGTGGTGACCTCATGGCATATGTGTGTTCAGGGCACAGGGTTGGAGTTGACACCTTCAAGCAGCAAGGCCCTGGTGTGCCCCCTTTCTGCTTAGTCCACTGTAGAGTCTGGCATGGGTGCTACCTCCTGTCCTTCTCTGGAAGATCTCACTGCAGACTTTTGGGAGGAGAGTAGTAGGGATGCAGAAGTTTGCACTTGAGAAATCCTAGAAAAGTGATCACTGGGGCACAAGGGTGCTCCTTGGACTTACCATTGTTTACTGCTAGTGTCTCCTGGTCTTTGTGGCCTTCAGCCTCTACCTTTTCCAGTTCTTCATTTGAGTTCTATGCTGTCCCTTGTATCAATCCCCGTGGAGGCAGGAGGAACCAAGTGAGCCCCATCGTTCCCTCCCTCCCCTCTCTACCTGATAAAGGCCTGTTCCTGAGACCCTCCCAGGTCTGGATCAGGGTACCCAGAGATAATCGCCAGGCTTCTATGTCCCCCCCCCTCAGGTCAGTGCCGTTTCACCCTTGTTCCTAGTTACTGAATGACTAAATGGCCAGGCCTGTCCCACTGCATTTCATTTAATATTTGTAATAATCCAATGAAAGAAAATTAGTATCCCAATTTTATAGACTAGAACAATTAGGTTCAGAAATTTTAAATATTTTTTCCAAGGTCATGCAGCTAATAAATGATACATCTGGGGTTTTGTCTTGAGTTTGTCAGACTCTACATTTTTTGCTTCTTTCTACTACCCTTTTAAGCTATTTGACAGTATGGATTAGGTAGTTTCTTTCTTCTTAACTCGAATTTTTGGATTGTTCGCCAGTTCCCCACCAGGGGCCTCTTTGGCTCGAATGTCCACTCCATACAGAAAGAAACTTTTAAGACAGGCCAAGTGGGCCATGCTTCCATCTTGTGTCAATCTATGAAATCAAGTGGCACATGTTAGTAGATGTTCTTGGCTGGGGATTTTTAAACCAAAGGAATCTCTCCTTTAGTGATTATGCAAATTTGATTTGTTTTTCAACGTTTGCTCATTTTCTTTGCAGGTTTCAGAATAAAGTTTTTCCTACCATTGCTGTCTAACTGGAGATTATCTTCATTGCAAAATAATTGGTTACGAAGAACTATCACCGTTTGCAAAAAATTGTCTCTGTGACCAGGATTTTTTTTTCTTTTGAAGCTATAGAACCAAGACAAAATACAGAAATGAGTTGGATGCTGAGGGTGATATAAAGCTGCAACTGTCATCTTCCAGTTCAAATATTCATCTTAAAAAATTAACTTCACTGTTCTTCAATTGTCTTTATAATTATAAATGTATTGATTTACTAATAACTGGTTTTAAAAATCTGTTTGTGTGTTGGGGTTGCATATCTTTCATTTGTGAAGGAGTTCATCTACTAAAAATGTTTGAAAAACACTGCATATTCAATCACTCTGACAGCCCTCCTTTCTACCTCCCTTTCACTACCCTCCCCCGCTTTGTAGACCCCCTACCTGTTGGCTGTGCTCCAGTCTTCAGAGCTTGACTTTGACCCCTGGATTTGGGGATTTCTTTAATTCTCTTTTGGACCTTGCATGAGGTTTTCAATCTTGCAAGTCCCAGCATCTGCCATTTTCTGAGGTCAGGACTCTCTTCTCCAGTTCAGCCCTGCAGAAGAAACTTCTTCTGAAGCTGATCCCGCAGATGAATCCTGAGCTGGATTCCCACTCGGGAGGTGTGGACTAGACTAACTTTCCATTCATTGCTAGCAGAGGGGGCCATCTAGAGTCCCAGAGATGAGTGCCTGAAGTTTATATTGTTGTTGTTCACATCTGGCACATCTGCACACGTGCTGAGAAGCAGGCTTCTTGGCAATGGCACCTCCTGCCCACTGCCCAACCATGTTTTGGGCCACTTAAAACACAAAAGTTTGCACTCTTTAAATAATGCCATATTGGAGGAAACACAGAGGTCCTGAACTATGCCTAGTACTGTGCTAGGTGGTTTCTTGTGCATTTTCTCTTGTTTGCTTCTGGCTTGAACTAAGTGGAATAAACAAAACAAAGAACCCATTAGAGAGCACTTGTGAGATTGGGTTGGAGAAGTCTGCTTTTATAGGGGAAGAAGTAAAGGGAAATATTTGCCACTAGGGCAGGGATTTATTTATTCTGCTGGTGGTTCTCAGATTACACCTAAGGGCTCTGATGCCTTTGGGGAGTCCTGGAGGATTCTGTGTACATGGGTGGGATCGCTGGTACTTTGAACAGAGCCAGGGGGATGATTTCTGTAAAGGTTCAGGGCACCCTCATTTGCCAAAGAACAAACAACATAAGAAGGCATGATCTCTGTTTTCAAGGAGCTCACAAGCTGGCTTGGAAGAAAAGGCATGATACGTACAAGATCATTAAAGATACTAGACAGTGTGTAGCCATGCGTGGTTCAAACCTTCAGAGCACAGGAGAATAAGTACGTCCTACAAGCCGGGGGTCTGGGAAGCCACTCAGGACAGTAGGGCTGGTCTGGGCCATGTTTGATGGGGCACTTCTTCATGTACTCTCCTTTTTGCACATTTTCCATGTCTTGCGTACAGTCTTTGTACCCACAGTACTTTCTGCTCCTGTTACTTACAAAGAGAAGAGATTTACCCCTGTTACTGTAAGTAATGGACAGTAGGCATAGGGGATAGCATGAGGGTTTATTGTAAGGAACTGAGCCGTCAATCAGGGCAATGGGGAGCTCATGGTATTTAACCATTCTGTGACTCAATTTTCATCTTCTAATGGGACTAATAATAGTGCCCACTCATTGGGTTTTCATAAAAAAAAATAAACAAGATAATCCATGTATTGCTTGGCTCAGTGGATGGCACATAGTAGGTCTTCAGTATGTGTAATTTCTATTATTACTGATAATATCTGGTTTCTCATAACTTTTACTTGCTGTGGGCTCTTGTGGCTCCAATGCCGAATTCCCCTCAATGTCTCTGTCTTGACTTCAGGGCTGTCAAACGCCTTTCAAACCTCTTGTTGACTTTGATTTTCTTTTTGTTTCCAACAATGTTCTGAACAGAGAATCTTGTTGTCTTAGCTCATGTTTTTTGGTTGGGTCGTGTCATATGGGACTGGCCATTTTATGAGCAGGCTTCCATTGGGTCTGTGCCCTCTTCTGGTGCAGTCATCAGGGACTATTGGCAGGAAAAACATACTTAGAAGGGAGTGTGGACATAGCATGTTGGGTGGGTGGGTCTTGGTGTTGTGCTGTTTACCCCTCATAGCCTAACTTTGCACAGTTATCTGCCCACTTCAGATCTATACACAATCTTTTATGCTCAGTGCTGAGAGGACACATAGAGGAGAAATATATGGTCCTTGTGAGGCGTCTCCATCAGGGAGCAGTTTGGGGGTGAAGAAAACAAAGTGCCCAGAAGACTTTAATGTATGTTAGCTTCTGAGAACAGAGTGAGGGGACAGGCTGTAGAGGTCAGTGATAGGCCCCTAAGGCTGGTGGATCCAGAACAGGCTCATGGGAAAAGAGATCCTGGGGTGGGGGAGCTTGGGAGTCTTGCAGGCAAATGGCAGCCAATATACCAGATTTTGTGCTAAATGCTTTCATTATTCCTCACAATATGCCTATGAGGTAAGTACTATCACTGTCTAAATTACATATATGAAGGAATGGATCCTCAGAAAGGTTAAGTGATTTGCCATAGGTCACACAGTGCTAGTAAGTGGGAAAAAGTGCTTCAAACCCAGGCATGAAGCTTCCCACAACAAGAACAAGGGCACAAAGGGAAGAAATAATTCAAGCTAATTCTGTCAGGAGAGGCCCTCCAGTCTGTTTGGGTAGAGCCCAGCATGCCTGCTAAGGAGTATTGGGGGAAAGACTGTGGAGAGTCCTGAATACCGAGTAGATTGGGGTCGGGACCAGAGTCTCAGTTACAGCCCTGGGCACTGGGCCTTGCATGTTGTGGAAGTTTGGAAGGTACTTTTTGAAGTGGAAAGGGAGTTAACTGCTGGGCAGAATGGTTATTGGGGCATTGCTTGGACACCCAAGCCCTGTTCCTCGGCTCTGCTCTCCCTCTCTGTGTAGCTCCTGCTTCACATGGACACCAGAGTGATCTTCCTAAAATCTAGACGTCTTCATGTCACTCTTTTGTTCCAAGTCCTCCAACAGCTCCCTAAAGCTCTCAGAACAAAGTTCAAACTCCTAGTGCAGCATTAAATAAACTTCCAGCCTGGACTCATCCCACATCCTTGTCCTCTCCTTGGTGTTCCTGAAGATGCCACATTGAACCATCACCCTTCCTTAGGCAGGCCATCTAATTTCAGGACTCCATATGACTGACAGGCTCTCACCCCTGCCCTGCCTGGAATGCCATCTCTTATTAGCTAGCATTGTCAGCTAAGCTTCTTTGTAGGAATTAATTTGTTAGCCTCCACAACAACCCTGTCAAGCAGACTCTTTTATTTCCATCTTACAGATGAGTAAACTGAGGTTCAGAGAGGTTAAAATGCTTGTCCAGGGTCACAGAACTAGTAGGAGGGATCTGAGGCAGGATTTCAACAGAGACAGCTTGACTCCAAGGCCTGTACTCTTCACCACCATCCTCAGTGGTCTCCCTCCTCTATTTTAGCACTGAATGGGCTCTTTCTTATTCTGCATGATCCAGATCAGATGCCTCTTCTATGGCATTTTGCTTGATTACTCCCTCATTCCCAAGCCTCTCTGTCAGATGAGTCACTCTGCAGGGCATTGCTCTATTCTGTAACAGCATTTGTCACCTGTTATTGGAGTTGTTTGCTAGAGCTCTATTATGGACTAGATGTTTGTGTCCTTTCCAAAATTCATATGTTCAAGCCCCAACCCTCAATGTGACTGTGCTTGGAGATAGGTTCCTTATGGAGGTAATTAAGGTTAAATGAGACCATAAGATTGGGTCCCTGCACCAATAGGATTAGTGTCCCTGTAAGAAGGGACACCAGAAAGCTTGCTCTCTTCCTCTCTGCTATGTGAGGACACAGCAAGAAGGTGGCCATCTGCAAGCCAGGAAGAGGGCTGTTATGACTCTGTTAAATTACCCTTTGTTAACATTTGGAGCACGGGGTGCCTGATATGAGATGCAGTCCAACAACAGACCATGAGAGAAATGAGAAGTTTAGTACTCACAGGTTCTGGAGGAAGCACCTGGCACACCTTGAGGAGCCAGACAGGGAGGTCAAAGCAGAGTTCAGACAGAGAGAGAGCCAGGGCCTGGGGCTCGTGCTTTTTTAGATTCTGGGCAGGGGGAGTGTCTTGGGGTTCCTGGGTTAAGGCTGGATTAGTCAATTCAAACTCAAAGAGTGGGGTTTGGGTAAGTCCCAGGTGGTCTTATCTAAGGGATGCATAAAACAAACAGACACTGGGAGGCAGGGGGCACTGTTGATCACAAGGGCTGTTGGGGGAGTCCTATCAGGAACTTACATTTGCTTGTGACTCTAGACTGCTGTCTAGGGCATGCACGTGCATGAGGGGGCTCATGTCGATTTAAGGTCCCTGCAGGCCGCTTGGTCAAAAAAAATGGAGGCCGAGGCAGCAATACCATGGAGTAGGTTAGCTCTACTCTCAACAAGAGCCCTTATCCGAAACTGACCCTATGGGGATCTTGATCTGAGACTTCCAGCCTCCAGAACTGTGAGAAAATACATTTCTGTTGTTTAAACCACCTAGTCTATGGTATTTTTTATGGCAGCTCAAGCAGACTAATAGAAGCTCTTTCTTCCCTGAGTGGGTCTCCCTTCTGGAATATGAGCTACTAATTGGCAGAGATCCTCTCTGTCAGAGGCCCTGTATTCCCAACATCCAGCTTGGTGTTTATTGATCGAAAGTGTGGCATGCAGGGAGCTCTCAGGAAGTTTGTGGAATTGTGCTTCATTTCACCCTCACTACTTTGGTCCCCAGGATCCCACAGCTACAAGTGACGCCGAGCACTATCCTCTTCCCCTGCCCCTGCTCACCTGTGCCCTGGGCCCTGAGAGACCTTGGAGGCGGGGCTGTCTCTTCCTCACAGAGCTTCCACTGACTGCTGATTTACTAGCTTCTCGAAGAAGCCTTGGCGGCCTGCTGTCTCCTCTGGCCCTCGTAAAGCAGCATCCCCTCCCCTTCGCCCTGTGCCAGCAGCCACCCTGCCGACAGCCTGGGCAGAATTTATGACAAGGATTCATCAGATTAGGAGGGACAGACACGGTACTTCTTCCACTGTGTGCAGAATGTAGTTGGACCACATTGCAGGCCCCTCTGCCTGCTGAGCAAACCCACGTGGTAATGCTTGGCATTTTCTGACCTGAGGAGTCATTTGGAAACATTTTGATTTGACAAGAAATAACTTTAAAATTGTTCTGGAGCTGAATAGAAATTTAACTCTTTGGGGCCCCATTTGTGCTACATCCTGCTGGGCTTTGGGATCTTCCAATGGTCTGCTTACAGCAGCATGCTCTTTATCAGGACCCAAAGGCAGCCTGGGGCTTGAGCCCAAACTTTGCTTCCTCTTCTAAGAATGAAATAGTCTCCCCCAATCCTGGGAGCCACTCATCTACTTCCTGCTTGTTAGTGTCCCTGAGAGGGAGCTCACTGCTGCCTTCCTGTCATCCTCTTTCGTTATTAGACTGCTTTACTTCGTAGAAAGTTCTTCAAAACTAAAAAACATTTTACCTTCCTCTTGCTTTTGCATCCACTGGCCTTACATCTGCCATCTTGGGCAAAACTGAAACAATGAAAGATCTGCTCCACCTTTCACACAGCAGTTTTTCACGTATCTGGTCTCATTCATCAAACATTGATCAAGAGGCTGCTCTTCTGGGCACAGTAGTTGGAGAAATGAGCACAGGGCAACCACGTGTGATTTGGCAGTTGTATACTGCACAACTCTGGGGAGCTCCATTCACACAGACCGTAACTGGTACAATCAGATGGGGCTGTCCTGCATGAACACTGTGTAGTTTTTTCCCCCGAGGCCCTCACAGATTATCAGGGATCTTCTGAGTCTTCTGTGCCCAGCTAACCCTCCTTGGCTCTCTTTCAGCAGTGCCCTCTGAGTCATTGCTTTGTGTTTACTCACCATCCTGTTCTTCCTCCCTGGATACGTTCTCATCTGTCAGGGTCCTTCTGCAAGTGTGAGGCCTCCAAGTATAGTCCAACGACATCAGAGTGATTTTGGCCTATCATCTCCCGTTTGGACTTTGAACTCCTGTTAATGCAGCCCTCAGGAAGAGCCATTGCTAAGGTTTTGCTTTAGTGAGTGATTTCTAGAGGTCAACAAGACTTGGAGATCATATGACATGGATTAGGGGAAAGAGATATCTACCCTTCGGCTACATCTGACATGGGTTCAGCCACACTGAGCATAACGTGTGCCATTCAGGATTGTAATTATCCATTTATATATGTCTCCCTTAATAGCTTCTTTACAGGAGGGGCTGAATTTTATTTTTATGCTTCTCTGGAGACAGCAGAGTGCCTGACCCAGGCAACCACTATGTTCATGCCTCATTCTATGTGTTTGGGGTGGAGGTGTCATAATGGAGAAAACATGGCACCTTCTCTTACAAAGACTTTGATACAGGTTTCTCATAACATAACCAGTGAATGACTACATGGTGAATTTGATAAGCTGATTTTGGGGGAAGCAGTGCTCCTGAATGGTGCTCAACATCTCATGGGCTTTGCTGTGCCCCAATGAAAGGCTATGGCTTTATCAGCAACATGAGTACCTTTTTGGTCTCAACAATGGGGCACCACTAGATAAGATGAACTTGTAGCTGTGTCCGAAAAGTCTAGATTTTTAGGGATCATCTGAGGCACTAAGAGGAAAAGGTTTTGCAGGACTCAGCTTTCAACTGAGCATCAGTATTCCTGGGGACACAATCATCAATTTTTTGAGGTTGTAACAGTCTGGTGGGTGGCAAGATAAAAGTGTGATTGGACTCTCTTGGAGATCACAAAGCCTTCACCAGGTTACCTGCTCAAAGATATGCATGTTGGCGCCTGTGTGAAAAAAATCAGACACATCGAAAACATCAGAGTTAAATAATGAGATAGAAAAAACAAGAAGGGTGAGACTTCCCATTGAAGAGAGGAAGAAGGGAGGGAGGATAAACTCTGAGTGAAGGGGGTGTCAATTCTGCCTGGCTGCCCTCTTTGGGAAAGGGTGACCAGGTCACTAGTCTCACAAGTGCTTTTGTGATTTCTCAGTGTCAGCTATAAGCTACAATAGCTCCCCCTCCTCCATTCCAGCTAATTCCTTCTCTGTGCCCCAGAAATCAGCAGATCCAGGCCTTGACTTCAGCTATCCTGGCCCCCAGTCCTGTAGTTTTCCACAGTGACACATGTGGCTGCATTTTTCACTCATTCACTGGTATATGTGCCATGATTTTATGTGGCTCTGGTCCTAATCACTGGGCCAAAGGAAGGTCACTAGACTCAATTTTAGTTTAAGACAACAAAATAAAGCAACCTCAATTTTTGGTGTGCCTCCGCACCTACTATCCCCCACCTCTCTGTTTTATTCCAGAATGCCCATAACTAATTTTTGTGGCATTTTGTGAATTTAGCCTGAGATTGAATTCATAACAATATTTGGAAACTACCTTAATTTTATAATTAAAGATCAAGTGACTCATCCAACCTTCTCTTTCTCTCCCCACAAATAATCTGGCCGTAAAACAAATCTCTGCTATTAAGTGGTATTTATTTAATTGTGATTTGCTGTAGAGCTGTTTAAGAGCAGGTCATTAGGTTAAAATCATTGCGCTTGTCCTCTGAGCAGAGGATGTCTTGTGCTGACTTACGTTTGGGTGTGCTTTCCCTGACGCTGAGCTAACACAGCCGTGTTTACATTACACACATTCTCTAGTTGCTGACATTTTTTGTTCCTCTAGAAGGAGAAAGACAAGACAGACAAATGACCCTATTTGATGGGATGTGTCAGGTCAAGCTGGACCAATGGTTGATATTTTCCACTTGCATTAACTGCATTTTCTTCCCATCCTTTCTAATCTTCCTCATCCCTAAATCAATGTTGAAGAAGAAACCAGTAATTTTGGATAGTCTGAATCCTTTGTAGCTGGCCTGAGAGTCTCTGAAGCTGGATAGAGTCTTGAGGGGCTAATGAACCAATGGGCTTCTTACACACAGACACAAGAATACCAGTTGTCTCCAAACAGACAGGAGTTTGGAGACCCATGCAGAACCTTCTTTCTGAAATGAGGAAATAAGGCAGAGTTTACATACAATGGAAAAGGATGTACAGAGTAGAACAAGGCTCACCACAAACCCCCCTGGGAGCCTTTCCTCATATAGTTTTTCCAAAGTCCCTTGTCTTCTTCCCATTCAGAGCCATCTTGGCTTTGCATTTTCTAGGCAGATGTGAGAAATGTCACCACATTTCCTAAGAGGAACTGAACAAGATAGATGAGCTCTACCCCAGCAGGACACCTGGATGGCAGCCTTATCTAGAGCCCAAATGGGGCCGCTTTTGCCTGCCTGTTTATTTATTCTCCTCCTGTTTGGAGACTTTCCCTGATTAATTACTTTCTAGTAATCGAGGTTACTAACTAATGTCTCATCTGATTAACCTGTGGTTTGGCCCTCGGTCCCAGAGGGTGGGCTGGCCATCCCGCCTAGGGAATGAAGGAGGTCATTGGCCAGGGGCCCCTGGGATGCCAGCTTGGGGCTCGTTTATTTGCTTTAAGTCTTGTTTGCTATTCCTGCTGCAGTGACTGGAGACAGCTCCCCCCAAGTCCCATCCAATCTAATTGGCCTGCTGAAACAGCAGTGAACACAAGATTTAAGAAATGTTTTCTTTGAAAACTTCTGGTCTGACAGACACTTTGAGATCATATTTCACCCTGCTTCAATTGCACACCATTCCCTGGGTCTTTTAGGAGAAATATTGTAAGTGAGTCTTACAGGAGAACTGCTGCTTTGTGGTTTGGGGGGAGCTGATGAGCTAGAGATTGGAGGGGAGGCTGTGCTGAGGCAGCCCGGCATCTTCAGAATCTAGAGACCCTGCCAACGTTAACACATCCGAGGAGGTATTCAGTATCAAAGTCTCTAATATTTGGCTCCATAAACACGATACCGGTTGCAAAAACAAAGCTAAGGAGCTCATGCTGATTACTTCAATAAAAGCTGTTTAATTATGAACGTTTGGGAAATGAAGTTACCAACAGGACCAGGAGAGTGGTGGCGTCCTGTGTCCCTGTTCCCAGCATCCCACTGCTAAACCAGATTGTCCACTCAGCTGAAAAGTCTGACATTGAGCAGGGCACACCCTCAGCTCCACAGGATACTACTCACTTGCCAGTAACATTCCCTCTTACTGCAGTGGCAAATTTTGGGAACTGATTAGTGATAGAATTATCAAATGTTATCAGTACCATTTGCAGGCCCTCCAAGGGGTTACTTGGGATGGCGGTCAAAGCTCCCAGAAGACCTGCATTTGTTTCTTGGTAGCTAGCTGACCTTTTTTTTTTTTTTCCATAAGTCAGGGTTCCAGGAGTAGGCAAAGGAGAAGTGAATTCTGAGCAGGGAGCAAGTGGGGTCTGATTGTGACAACACACTTTGGAGTCCTCAAATGAGTTTTTCTTAATAACAGTTTAGGAAACATGATTTTATTAATGTTTCTGTACAATTCTCCTCTCTCTGTGTGTGGTTATAGCCCATTATTTTGTGTCAAATAGAATAGGTAGAGCTATTCATGTAAGTTTAACGAGCAAAGATCAGCGTTGAATCTGAATTTGTGAGGAAAGAATAATAAGGACATATGCATTGTCAAGTTGTGAGCTCTTCCCCATAAGTGAATTTTTCCCCATATATTGGTGATTATTTCTCAAAGGGAAGCCTTTTCACATTTTAATCATTTTTGGTAGAAACATTTAAAACTTGCTTTTGTTCATCAGCAGATATTGAATACAAATTGACCATTCCTGATCAGCCCTGATGATTCTCTGCTGTAATAAAGTGAAACGTTCAGAAACTACTGGAAGACTCCTGACTGTTTTGCCCATGCACTGAAACATAATGACAATCACTTCATTTCTTATGTGGAAAGCGGGGACAGTTATAACTGCTTCTCGGTGTCATGATGATCAATAGATATCATGCATGTGAAAATAAATTAGAAAATATAATATGCAATGCTAGCTATATTTTTTCTGTCACATGTATTTTAGTTGCTTCTATGAAGATATTTTTGCTGCTGCTCATTGCTGCTTTCTTATTTTATGCTAGACAATTTAGGGGAAGACTTGACACCAATCAGACAGAGCTACTTCTACAGAGTTTAGACTCCCACCTATCACTGGACTTGTGGCAGCAGCATGGAATTTGGATCTAGAGAATTCTGAGTTCAAATCCTAGATCCATCTTTATAAGTTGTGCGGCCCTAGGCAACATTACTTAACACTCCTGAGCTTAGTTTTTCTGTTCTGTAAAACAGGAATAACAACGCGTATAATGAAAGTTTTGTGAGGCCTAAATTTTGTAGGTTAGGCACCCAGAAGAACGCCTGGTGCCACGGGGCATTTGATATTTTAAGTCCTTTCTTTCTCAGAAGAATTTTGCTCTGTTAGATTAATAGCTGTGCCCTGGGTGGTTTGAGATCGCTGACATTCTGAATAACTATCCAGTAATTTATGTTTATGACCATTTGTGTGCGTATGTGTGTGCACGTGTTGGGACTTTGTATCATGAGGATGTTCTATGCTCTTTTAATGACTGAATATGTTCTTAATTTTTATTTCCCTTTAAACAATGTAGTAATAATTCTCTTCTTTCAGCAAACAAGACGAAGACAGTAAGTTGGGAAGAAATTCTGAGTTTTGGGCCAAAGTTCTTGCTTTAAGTTTATATTGTCTGAAGAAATTCTGGAACCTCACAGGTGGCTGGTGAGATACAGTGGTGAAGGGGAGGGGAACTGGTGCTTGTGGGAGAGGGGGAGGGGATAGAGAGGTGGTTACTCTGCTGTTTTGTTGGGGGTCCTGGAGTTAAACCTCAGGCCTTGGGGCATTCACCTGGAGAACATGTGCCAAGTACTTTTCTTTTTCCCAACTTATATTCAAAAATTCAAGTGAAAGGGTAACTTTATGCATGGTATACAAAGTTAAAATAACACCTTAAATTCCTCTGTGTATGGATTTATTTTCTCTCCAAATGGGCAGAGTTACTGAAAGAAACTTAGAAAGAAGGTTATTTGAGGTTCACGAGACCCTCTGGGAAGAGCCCACTTAATCAGACCAGCCTCTGGGATTTTGAGAAAGACCAGTGTAATGTTGTTACCTGACATTAGTGAGAAGGGACCCTGACAGGTTCCCAGGAGCTGCCTGTGTTGTTATTAACTACAAACACCAGAATTTGTGGGGCAAGGAAAGGGGACCAGGCTGGGAATGAAGACGACCAGCTTCTGGTCCAAGATCCCCTGCTATTTGTGGGAACTGGGATAATTCATTTAACTTCTCTGGGCTTAGTTCCTCATTTGTTTAGTAAGGCTAATAATACTGATGCCTTAGGATCGAAGGTGGAGATACAAACCAACGAAGTAATGGATGTGAAAGAATTTTGCAAAGATTACAAAATGCTATACAAATTCAAGGGCTACCTAATTCCACATGACTTGGTCCCATTTAAATCCTTCCAGACTCCCTACGTGGTATGATGCATTAGAGCAGTGATGGTCTTAGAGGCCATCTCAGTCAGTGCTCTGATTTTCTGTACAGGAAACTGAAGGAGAGAGGCAGAGAGAAAGGGACTTGCCCACAAAGCAATATGGCATGTTAGTGCCATGTTCCAGCTGAAGCTGGAACTAGGAGATCTGACTCTGCTTAGATGTTTTTTTAAAAACAGTGTCTCTTATAGAGAAAGCACATAATCAATAATGGTTGAGTTCAAATGAAACAACTTCAGATGTTATGAAAAAAAGAAATTCAAGGAGAATCAGGTGAGGGTGTTAAGAGAAGGTAATTGTGAGGCCATCGCCTTTATGGCTTTGTCTGAACTCTGCTGACTTTCCAGATCATTATAAGCAGCATCCCCGTAGGGAAGCACACTCTTCAAGTTTCTTCTCTCCATCTTTTAAACTCACACGACTGTGAGGTTTGGGGACTGTCAGCCCACAGGGCTTTGAGTAGCTGGTCAACTGGTCACTTGTAGAAGGATCCATGCCTTACCTCCTCCTTTGAGAGAAGGGAGTGCGACGATGAGATCAGGCCAGCCTCTGAGGAAGGACTGGCCTTTAGGCGAGGGTCCTAGCCCAGGAGGGTTCCATGTACCTAGAGTGTCTTTTTCCACAATAGGAAAGACTCTGAAGAGCAAAGCTGAGACAATTTTCTGTCGATTGCTCTTCCTTTCATCCCAGATTTGGTTCTCCACAATGGATATATGGGGTAGCCCAGCCCCAGCCCAAGAGTCCCAGATTCATGCATCCTAGAGGCTGCATCATGAAATGTAGTCAGCAGTTGCTGGGCAGTCGAGCTTTATAGGGTAGCTGCTAGATATTTGGAATTTTTGATGTTATTATAAATGGTATAGCTTTTAATTCTTTTGTATTATGTATGTATGTATTATGTAAAATGTAAATTTTACTTACATTTGCAACTTAGCTGAATTTACTGATTAGTCCTAGTAGATTTTTCTAGATTTCTCTAGGATTTTCTTCATACATAATCATGTTGTTTGCAAATAAAGAAAATTTTAGTTCTTCCTTTTTGGTCATTTTTGATCTTTTTTTCCTTATCTTTTGGCACTGATTAGAATCTCCAGTACAATGTTGAATAGCAGGGGCGAGAGTGGACATCTTGCCCTGTTCCTGACCTTAGGGGGAAAATGTTGACTATTTCATCAGTAAGTGTTATGTTAGTTGTAAGATTTTTGAAGATGCCCTTTATAGAAGCCTCTTTCCTTCTCTTCCAAGATTGCTAATCTTTTTCTGACATGAACCAGTATTGAATTTCATTAAATCTTTTTTCTGATCTGTTGAGAACATCCAATATTTTTTTCTCCTTTTCTCTGTGAATTGGTGAACTACATTGATATGTTTATGAATGTTAATCTAACCTTGTATTTCTGCATAAGCTACATTTGATCATTATTATCTTCATTGTATTTTGCAAAATTATTTTGGATAAAAATTTGTTTCAGATTTTCAGTGTAAGTTCACAAGGAATATTGATAATTTTCTTTCCTTGAAAAGTCCTTACCAGAGTTTTCATTTAGAGTTCTGCTGGCCTCATAAAATAAGTTAGGCAGTGTTTCTCCTCCCTTTATCGTCTAAATAATTAGTTCAAGATTAGCGTTGTTTCTTCCTTAGATGTTTGGTAGAATTCACCAGTGGAACCACCTGGGCCTGAAAATTCTTGTAATTAAGAGTTTAATTTTTTTAATAACATATATAGGACTTCCGATTTTCTATTTCTTCCTGCTCTATTTTGGGAAGTTGTATTTTTAAATGAATATGTTTATTTTCACTATTTTGTAGAATTTATTGGAAAAATTACTTGTAATATTCTCTTATCTTCTTAGTAAAAGGCAAAAGATTTGTATGATCTGAAGAATATCTCTTATCTTTTTAAAGTCTCTAGAATCTTTGTGGTGTTTCCCCCTTGATTCCTGAATATTAGTAAGTTTGTATTCTTTCTATTTTATTCTTGATTATTCTCCCTAGAGATTTATCAATTTTTGGTATTTTGTTGATTTTTCTAATATTTGTTTTCTATTTAATTGATTTCTGTTTTATATTTGTTATTTCTCAATTCTACTTTCTTTGTGCTTAATTTTCTCTTCTTTTTCTAGTTTCTCTCAGGTTTTATTTGCCTAAAAATATTTTTATTTCACTTCCATTTTTGAAATAATATTTTCACTGGGTAGAGAATTCTAGGTTGATAGGGTTTTTTTTAGCATTTATTTATATTATTCCATTGTTTCTGGCTTTTGTTATTTCTGATTAGGAGGGAGGATTGATGACAAAGAAATTTGGGGGAGAATTGTATGGATGTACCTCTCAGAATGGTTTCAGAATATGGGGATATTGGAATCTCAAGACAATATACTCACAAATGTCCCCTCTGCAGAGAAGAATCCTCGTAATGATCAGATGGACAAGGGACCCAATCCATAGGTGTTGGTCACCCTCTTTCCCTGGCTCTGCAGTGCTGGCATGGTGGACTCATGAACAGAGTGGGCATGATGGCTGTGACGGTGATTTTGCATGAGTTTAACAATACAACTTCCCCTTATCAAGGCTGATTTGGCTACTGCCACTTCTGAGCACTCAATCTTCCAGCAGTAGGTATTAATGCTGAGCACCCACCATGGCATCATACTGCAGACTGTATGTTGAGAGGCGGCTAGCTAGCTATCAGTGACAGCTCAATAATATGAAACCCCTTCAGTCACAGAAAGGGAAACAAATTGTCTTCAGTGGAATAGATAGTTTGTCCAGGTATGGATTGTCTTCTCTTCTCACCATGCTTCTGCTATCACCACTGTCTATGGACTTACTGAATGCCTGATCAGCCCCAAGGAATACAGTGGCACATGGCTTCTGATCAAAACCTCCTTTTCTCAAAGAAGAAGACAAAGGATGACATTTGTAGGATTCACTGATCTTATCATGTATCCCATCATCCAGAAACGATTGGTGTTATAGAATGAAGGGAAGGAATTTTGAAGACTCAGTTGCAGTGCCAGCTGGGAGACACCTGCCAGTTGGGTTGCTGTTCTATTGGATGCAGTATGTGCTCTGAACCAGTTACCAATATATACTGCTCTTTTTACCATAACCAAGGGAACACAGTGGAAGTAGCACTGCTCATTATTATAACTAAAAACCCAGTTGGGTTCTACTGGTTTAAAGGTTTTAGTCATGCTTTCGAAAGGAGACACAGAAATGGTTCCATTGAATTAGAATATCAGATGGACTTCTGACTGAGTTTTCTTTTTGCTACTGAATGAATAGGCAAAAAAGGGTGTTGCTGGGTTGACTGGGATGTTTGAGCCTGTTCGTAAAGAGGAATTAAGTTTGCTGCTACACAATGGGGCAAGCCTGCAACACAGGGAAATTTGTGGAGGATATCTTAATACTTCCATACATTTTGGATGCTAAAATGGCAGTGGGAGACTATAGTTACTCTATATTAGTCAGACCATCAAGACCTCAGGCTCCTCATGAATAAAGTTTAATCAACCTGTCAGGTAAGAAACACAAAGTAGGTGAATTGCCAGTAGAGGGAAAAGTGAATGTAGAACAAGCAATGGAGAAAAGAAGTTATAAATACCAACTATGACTTTGAGACCATAAACAAGGGCCGTTATAGCTATCTTTAAGACATTTTCTTCCTTTCTCTCTTTATATATTTTTATATATAAACATTTTTTCTTTTCTTTCCATTTACCTTTTCCCCTACTAGTTTATATAAGCTGTTATAGTGGTAATTAACTTTATAATTTAGGCCACAGGTTTCAGGATATCATGATGGTCTTATAACTGAATCTGAGAAGGAATGAGCTCAAGGTTAATTTCATTTATTTATGCCTTCCATAATTATATAACTATGTGCACTAACTATGTGTGATACACTTTTCTAGGTGTTTGGAAGACATCCATGAACAAAACAGATAAATCACTGCCCTTAAGGAGCTTACATTCTGGGGATAAAGGGCAGATAGAAAATAAACAATAGGTATGATTAAGTAATAAGAAATAATAAGCTGTTAGAAGATGAAACCATGAAAAGAGATAGTAGAGCAAACAGGAGAGATCAGGAGTGTCAGGGGGTAAGCAGGGAGGTGGAATTTTAAGCAAGTTCATTATATTTGAGCAAAAGCTTGGAGGATGTGACGGAGTTAGCCATGGGGTTATCTCAGGAATAATATTCCAGGCAAAGGGAGTGGCCAGCTTAAAGGTGAAGGTGGGATTGTGCTTGGGATGCTCAAAGAAACCAAAGAGGCCAGGGAGTAAAATGGAAAGCCATTGTAGAGTTTTGAGCAGTGAAGTGACTTGATCTGACCAATGTTTTAAAAAGATCACTCTGGGTGATGTGTTGAGAATAGACTCTCGTTGGGGACGAGGACAGAAAAAGGAGACAAGTTAGGAGTCTATTACAGTAATCCAGATAAGATAGGATGATGGTGCTTCTCTTATGTCTACAGGTCTACCTGGATTCTAGAAACTCCTTATTTTTGGCTTTTTATGCCCAGAAGTAATAATGGCTTCTGACTGTTGTTAGTCTCAAGAAACTTTGAGACTTGGCTCGGGTGCTCACACTCTACTCATTAAATAATACAACCTAACCAGGCAGCAGGTGCAGTGCTTAAGAGCATGGATTCTGGAGCCAAAATTCCTGGGTTTGAATCCTGGACCTGCCATTTATTTGTTGGCTGACCTTGGACAAGGTCCTCTCTGTCCCTCAATTTTATCATCTATAAAGTGGGAAAAATAATTATTTCTGACTCCTAGGGTTGTTATGAGGATTAAATAATTAAATATGAGTAAAGTGTGTAGAACCCCACTCGGGAGGTAGTAAGCGCTGTATAACTGTTTGGGATTGTGGTTGACTCAGAGCATAAGAACCCTGCATAGACACACTGGGGCTGAATACATGCTTTGCTGTAAGAGGTATGTTGAAAGAGTGGAGCTCCATGTGGTGTAAGCATTAAAACACTCTTATTTTCCCCCACTGCCTCTTTAAGCTAACTCAGTGGGCTAATTTTTCCTTATGTCTTAGTGAAATATTGGGCAGGTCTCATAACTGTTCTGATCACTCTCAGATAATGAAAGTCTTCTGATCAATTTCAATCACAGAAATAATCTTATTTTCGTAATTAATTTGTTTAGTCCAATATAATATCCAAACTTTGAATTTCATTTTATATTGAAGCTTCTCCCCCTTCCCAACTCAATAATACCTCAGGCAGGGAAGCCTGAAATTGGAGGTGGGGGCTATGGTGGTCTTCTCTGCTTTCCATCTCGTATTGCTCTTCCTCCCCCAATGCCTGCACCCAGTCTGCTCTGGACCCTCTGGGGTGAAAAGGGTTTATGGGGGAGAGTTAGGGAGCAAGAAATGTACCTCTGGATGGGGCCAGTCACGATCAAATATTGTTGCCCTCTGGGTTTGGTGGAAGCTTGAAGCTGAATCTTTCTTTTCTGGAGTGTTTTTGTGGGTTTTTGGAGATATTCTTGTACTGTGAGTATCAACTGCTGTTCCCTTAACACAGTTGATGCTTCTTCAGATTGGCCACTTACTACTCCAGATGTCAATGTCTAGCCTTTCTTTCTTGCCCAGCTCCCAGGAGAATGTCTTGCATGGAATTTTTCATAACATGATGTATTCTGGTAACTTTCTACAGGGTCCGTATGGAACCCAGGGGAATCTCCAAACCCAGGCCATCTCAGTGCAGCCATCTCTCCTCCCTCTGCTTTTAGGGTAGTGAGCCCATCACTGCCTCTCTCTTTTGGGTTTCTCATAGCTTGAAATCAGCACCAGTCTCTGTGCCTTTAGACCCCAGATCCAGCTCTCCAAACTGTAATCCTGAAACCGCCCCCCCCCCCCCCAGGTAAAAGGGATGCATCCTCTTTCCTTTCCTCATGGAGTGTGTGGAGGGGAGGTGGCAATGCTTAGCATTCTTGCCAAAGAAATCCTTTCTTCTAGGTCTCTTTAACCTTAGAGTTTTTCAGAGTGGATGTTGGACTAAGGATTGCAAATATGATTTCTGAAGTATTTCCTTTGCAAGTCCTGCATTGGTGGGCTAGCATCGCATTTTATAATGTGTTATTAGGAAGAATCCCATTTTAACTTCTGTTCCCCTTCTATTTGAGGTGCAGGCAAATCACATCAGAACCTGCCTTTCCTGCCTTATAGGATAGATGTAGGGGATGTCAAAAGGAGTCACGGAAGGAAAGACGCTTTGCACAATCTAACATCCTATAGAAATGTTGGGCATTATTCTTAACAGCATCATTTTTAATGTAAATCAGAACATCTGAATGTATAAATAAATCATGTTTCTATCCTTTAAAATAAATTTGCTGAATCTTTAGTGGATATTGACTGATGCTTTTGGTCATTGAGGCAATTCATTAGCAAACAGTGATTTTCAAGATCAGCTGGGTTCAAACTGCATGTGTCTTTCTCTTTAACATAGAAATTCTACATTTATTAGTGCCTGACTGTCTTCACGTCAGTGAAGTGGCAGCCTTCAGTTACTCAGAGGCACAGAGCAAGAATATCTCACCATGGCCTTTGGTTTGAACGGTTGGTAACCCACAAAGAGGAAATATGTTTTTGCTGTTTGCAAAGGCATTCAAGACATTTATGAATAAGAAGAACTCATAAAACCAATGAGCCATATAGATGAAAATGATCCTTGGGTCTAGTCTTCAACAAGCCAGTGTCCGCTAATCGGTTTGAGAGCTAGGTCTTTGGGTTTGAGAGTGCATGGTGTCTGTTGGTGAGTGGGATTTCTGCTGAAGTCATCTTGCCTAGCTCTATACTTTCTCTATGTGAAAACATGAGAGTTTAAACAGGTTTATTTTATGTTTTAATATGCTAAACAACAACAAATAAACAAACAAACAGGCAGAAAAAAGCATAGAACTGAATATATGTTTCCAGTCTCCAATTTTAAAGTTTTTTGAAGTTTTAAGTTGTAACCAAAGGATGCTTAATAGCACTGTGTACTTTCATTTTTACCTAGCCCAGATGCATTTGAGTGAATACCAGAATGAAACTCTGGGGTCTTTCCTGACCTTTCTAAATTATAATTTCCAGATATAATACCATATCTTTTACTTCTTTTTCTTTGCATGTAATAGCCTATGTAAGCTGATCATGTGTGTGCGAGTGTGTGCACGTATGGATATTGAGAGAAGGAGAGAGAGAATCTGGTGTGGGGGTTAATTCTATCTAAAAGTTGGCACACAGAATTTATTACATGACCCCCAATGTGGCTAAGTCTGACATTTAGTCTTTCAACAAATATTTATTTTCTCCAATGTTCCAGGAATGCTGATGGTCTGGGGCTACACAGTTAATTAAATCTTGTCCCTCAAAGTGCTTACATTGGAGTTGGAGCTCTTTGACTGCTGTGTACGAAGCACAGAGCTTGAAAATTACTATAATACACATTTATTCCTTATTTGGTGCCCAAACAATGAGACAATCCTTGTTTAAATAGTTTTTAGAACTTTCATTTGAAAGTGTGTTTTCCAGAAAACATTCCTATGTGTAGAGATCTTAGTTTTATGAGGAGTGGGAATTTTTTTTATGCAGATTTTCTTTATAAATTTGGAGTCACTGATGAAGTGGCAAGGGTGGGAGATTTAGTGGGTGGCAGAAGATATACACAACATCTTTGGAAGTTGCCAAAATCAACAGGAACAAGATGTTCACCATCACAGCCTCCAGAATTTGGATCCATAAAAGTATTGCGGTTATGTCTAGGACCAAGAGGCATTGATTTTTATTTTACTGTAGTATTGCAGATTGTGCCATTGGCAATAGAACTTATCATACTATTCTTTTGGCAAAATAAAACAAATTAAATCTGGAGACCTACTTCATTCTGCAGTCGGGTTGTCTATGGATCTGCAGTAGATTAACTCAGTTGGTGGGAGTCTAGGGACAATGAGACTTACTTGCAGTTCTGATTCCCAATTAGTCATCAATCACCTTCACACAAAAGAAAGGGGAATTCTTCTTTGCCAGTGGATATCCCATAATGACAACCACAATAGCTAAATCGTATGGTCATCTGAAGTCATGGGGAGGGTGTGAGGACTTGGTTTCTTCAGTCACCTCTCCCAAAGGAATAATTCAACACACTTTATGCAATGTGAAGTGAACTTTGGAAGCATAGCAGAGTAATACCTCCCAAATGGAGCTCAGGTACATCAGAGAAGATGAGTAAATCTGGCCCCAGGGCCTAACTCTGTCCTGATTTTTCTTGAGATAAGGAGCTCTAGTGTGCGTATTGGCAGAGCTACTTCACTCTTCAGCAGGATTTGTTGGCAGTTAGTGTTTGACTCTCCCAACCTAGGTCTGAATTAGACCACTCTGTATGTGTGAATTAGACCATTCTATGTGGAGGACAGAATGGGAGTCTGCCCAAGAAGCAGGCCTCCAGTGTCTGCTTCTCCAAATGTCACCCAGGGTTATGGACATGCTCTCAGCCATAGTTTTTTTTCAAGACCTCACAGTTTTTGCAATTGTCTTGGGTTAAGAAAATGACATTACTCAACTACAACCAGCTTCTTGCCAAGATCTTCCATAAAATGCATAACAAAGCAGCATTTTGAAGATTAAACATTTTTATTTGGTTTTTCTTGTTGATGAGTAGTCACTGAAGGTCCAAGTTTTCCAGGAAGATAGGAAACAAGAGCGTGGTGGTCTAATGACTGCACTGAATTGAGGTAGGTGGGAAGAACTAATAGATCTAGATATTAGAGATTTGCAAAGGGATATAGGTGGTTGTTGGCACTGGATAAGGGAATAGCAGACGGATGAGAAGTTGGTGTGGCATGTGTTCCTAGTCAGGGCAGTTCTACAGTCCATGGCTAGGTGCCCTGAAGAAAGAATCAGGTTGGAGGATGACTCATGGCAATGGAGTACACATTGACTTAGTATGGGCCAGGCTTTATAGGGTCTGCAGTGGATGATGATTCTTTTCAGCCATGCCTCACTATAATGGCTTGATATATATATATACAACCTTTCCTCATTTTTCCAAACTAAATCATATGCTTTGCATTAAAGATAAAGGCCCCTAGCTCAGACCTTTTCATGTGAATTACTTTGCAGTCATTCCTCTGTGACTGATATCAGTTTTTATCATCTTTCAAAAATAGCAATTATGTTCAAATCTTTTTGAGACCAGGCTGCACCCAAGGGTATCCACCACCCTGTCTTCCAGCCTGGGCTTAATCCAAGGGTGCAGGTCATCTCCACAGTGGCATTTCTTAAGAATTCTATTTGTCACATGGAAGCCCCCTCAATAACAGGTGGTCCCTTTGCCATGAATCTCAGCACAGAGGGCAGCCAGAAACTGCAAGTGGTGCTTCTGCTTCTTGAGTAGGTTTCCCAGAAGAAGCCAAAGCTCTCAGTGGCTTATTGATTCCCTTGGGGGATCTCCTGAAGGCTTTGGGCCCATTCTTTCTGATCTAACCCCATTGATACTGCTCTGATTCCACTGCCTTCTCTTCCCTTTTGTCTCACCGACAGACCCATAAACCACACACATTCAGAGTGGAGGCTATCAGGATTTTCCTACACTAGATGTGTGTTTGCTCTCGCTCTCTCTCCTTCGCTCCATGTCTGTGTGAGTATGAGTGTGTGTGTGTGTGTGTGTGTGTGTATTTTTAGTAGCTTACCATCTGGCTTAGCTGAAGCCACAGTAGAAGGAAAGAACTTTATGAGAAAGTGCAGGTAAGGCATTGTCTAGAAGAGTTGTGGCCTCACAGGTAAGCTCAATTTTGTCTCCTGGGCCTCTATGCACATGCTCATGCATGGATGTCATCAGTTTGTACTCTTGGGGTGCCCTTCACTAGGTGTCCAAATAAGAAAGTCTGAAAATTTCTTGTCACCCTGAGGGTAGATTTTGCCTTGAGCTGTTAAGTGCCCATGAATCTCTCCCATTAGTACAGTTGTGTTCACATGGGATCCAGTGGGCCACTTAGCTCCTCAGATGAGACTTACCTTACCAGGCAGTCATTTCTGGATAGGAAATCTCTGAAGGCATGGCTGAACCAGGGTGATACATCATGCTCTGGAGATATGGCTCTGAGTGCACTCTCTAAAGACAGTTATCTTACTATTAGGAGGCTTGGGCTTCCTGACTTTTAAGTCCATGACACTTTGTTAATCCATCTGGGAGAATGAGAAGGGACCAGTGGACACTAGTCCACTTTGGATGACACAGGTGTGTGAACTAACTTTTCTCCCTCTTTCCTGACCTGCCTATGATCTTCTTGGGCATATTACCTAAGAAGATGCAGGAGGATGAAGTGGAAAGTTTGGCATTATAGTTTAACTACAGCCCAGGGGCCTCTTCATTCTTCTTTTGCTGTCACAATTGGCATGATTAAGACCCCCTAGAGACTGCCAGAGGCCCCGTGTATAGTTTATAGTTTATTTCTTGAAAGGATCTTTATGCCCATATCATGAAGAAGCTCTTATAGTATAGTTGACCCATTCATTGTTCAATTATTTCTTCCCTTTTGAGCAGAAACTGCCTGAAATACAGGCCAAGCTTCAGGAAAGTGACTCCCAAATTATAGGACAATTTCTTTTTGAAAAAAGTTGTACTTAGAAAAAGCACCATCCTTCTCTGTCTTCTACCCAGGCATCTGTAGGGGAGAAGTGGGGCCCAGTTCTCACATGGCCCAGCTCAGCCCTCTCCATTCCAAAGCCAAGTCTACAGTGTGCTCTGGATGAAAGGTAGTCAGAAGTGAAGGCTGTGTCAGTGCCATGACACACACACACACACACACACACACACACACACACACACACACATGGGGCATGTTTTGGGGGCTCACTTTCCAAATAGCTGGGCCCTTGCTCACTCCTGATCCAGACGGGGGTTTTGGTAAAGTGCTTCACTCCTTCCGGGTGGTGCTCCCTTAGAATACGACATTAGGATGTGGAAAGCTCTGCATCTGGACTGTTGATCTTCTCAGGAGTGGAGCAGCTGGTGTTATGTTGAGACCACTCATAGCTCTGTGTGTGCAGACACGGAGGATCAATCCATTGACCTCATTTATTAAGCACCTACTGTGTACAGAGCAGTGTGTGAAACACTGTGGGGAGTGCATAGATGTAAGGCATGGACCTGCCCTCAAATGGATCAGTCTGGAAAAGAGACAAGTGAAACAACAATGCAAGTGGCAGAAGACAGGATGGGTCAATGGAGACTGCAGTTGTCAGGGAAGATTTCGGGGGGAATCTGGGTCTGGGGGTGGTAAAGATATGAAATGAGAGGAGGGTCCTGCCTTCTGGTGGGGACAGGCGATTACGGAACATGCAGGGGGCTGGGATTCTCACCTGAAATCCCCACAGGCACCTGGATTTTCCAGGGAGAGTGTTCACCTGGAGGCTACTTCCCTGCAGTGGCCGAAGAATGGCTTTTAAAGTGAATGTCATCTGCTTCAGCTGGGGGCTCTGCCTCTGCAGGCTTAGAGAATCCTCAGAGGTCCAAGACGCAGGGCACTCCAGTCTGTTCACCCTGAGCTGCCACTTTCTGATCTCATCAGGGTTTTCTTTGACCATTTAAATGACAAAAGGGAATTTCTTGGAGGGGGAGTGGGGAGTATATTTTTAGAATGAAGGACATTTTTTAAAAAATGAGACAACTACTGCAAGATTTTGAAATTTGACAGAGCAGACAACATTTTCCATCCCCATCATGAAACTTTGCCCAATTTCTTGGACCTTTAAATACCACAGATAAGCTTCAGTTTCTGGCCAGCAGGGAAAGGGGCTCAGGCAGAGATCTGTGGAGGCTCAAAATGACACCTGTGCAGGGGCTGCCAGTGATTCTGGTTTTTCGGGCCCAGATTTCCTTTTTTTACCCTAATTAGCTGAATGCTAACCCTCCCCTTGTAGGATTTGGCTTCAGAATACCCAGTTTTAAATTCCAGCTTCAACCATTTACTAGCTGTGTGACCTTGCATAAGTGAGTTCACCTCTCTGAGCCTCTGTTTCCTCATTTGTAAAATCAGAATAAATACCATCTAATCCTTTGTGAGGCTCGTGGTTTGCTTCATTGCAGTGTACCGTGGGCCAAGTGTAGTGAGAGATGCCAGGCACATAAAATGGGGCTTACAGCCTAATGAGAAGACAGATGATCAAAGCAGTAATTCTAATACAATGTGAGAAATGTGATAAAGTGTTAAAAGTGATTTAATGGGCATATACATGTGCAGGGTTCAGTGAAAGCTGAGAGAAAAGTGCAGTGGAGGCAGAGGTAACGGATCAGGACAAACTTATATGCAGAGATGTTTGACCCGAGGATGGAAGGTGAGGAGCCCTGGTCAGGGACCTATGGATGGGTGTGGGAAGGGCAGTCCAAAGAGATGATTCTGTCCAAACAAAGGTATAGAAGTGTGGGGATGACCCATGGGCTCACGAAGCTGTGTGACTGGATGTGACTGAAATGTGTGGTGTGTGTGTGTGTGGCAGGGGCTGGGTGAGAGGGCAGAGCGTGCTGACAAGATTCGCATCGTGGAGTAAGGTATGACAATTTAGACGTGACAAGTTTCTTCTCAGCAACATCTTTCGTGACCGGCTTTTCTGAAATAACACTATTCTGCCCTCAGTCACTCTCTTGACCATTTGTCTGCTTTCTTTTCTTTGCAGCAGTTCTTATTCTCTGAAATTATATTATTTATTTGTCTACTTTGAACTTTTAATTTAAATTAAATGTCTTAATTACCGTATTCTCAGTGTTCCCACGTGTAGTTGGCATAAAGTAGATGCAATAGATATTTGTTCAATGAATGGATAAACAGCAAAAGGATTATACTCACATGAAGGCAGAATTATCAGCAGCCCACATCATAGACTCTGCCTAAGAGATGCCCTAGAGACTTGGTCAACCCCCCTGGGTCTGTTATGGATGAGAAAGGAAGGGATCATCTTCTCTTTTGCTGCAAGGTCCTCTGAGGTTGGGAAACTGAACATGTTTCCTGTGTATTGGGGAATGATGGAATCAATGTCCATGTCTCTTCTGGTTTCTGTGAAGAAGAGAGACAGGGTTCCACTCAGGGAACCTCAAGAGTAGAAGGAAGAGATATATTGTCTCCATGTTTCTGCCTCAGACCCAGAGGTCTTTATGATCTTGGTGGAAGGATAGATGTTTGCTTTGAGCCCTTGTATGTTCTAAGGTTTGATACCCCTCCATTACTCTACCATGCTATAAAATACCATGATGTGTTAGGTTAATGTGGCTTCATAAAATACATCCCAGGAATGTTACTGGACCTGGCGAGCCCTGGAGCCCTGGAAGTCAGGCTGTAGCACAGGAGCCAGGGCTGAAAGCAGCTAAAGCCAGAACTGAGATAGGGTGAGGATGGGAATCCAGTTGTGGGTACAGTATATACCCCAACCTCTCTCTCTTCCTGCCCTTTGTTTTCCTGCTGGTGCCTCCCATTGACCAAAATAAAATGGAAGCTCCAGGGCACAGAGCAGAGCGAAGGGCAGAAAACTATTGGGAGACATGGCAAACAGAGAAAACCAGCACAGAACATAGACCAAAATAAGTGTACTCAGAAGGTCCTTCAACAGAATCTGGTGGTAAGTTCCTCTGTAAAGTGAGGAGGCCAAATATCTAAATAAACAAACAGATTCATTCAAGAAACCTGCACAGAGTACTTTCTGTTGTTAAGATCTATGTTTGGTGCTGGTGAATTTTACTTCGGGTTTTCTTTAAGAGAAGTACTTCCTTACAGAGCCACCCTGGATAATTTACAACAATAATAGTGAATCTTCTGGAATTTCTTTAAAAAGTTCTGGCCCCAGCTATGAGGACTTCTCTAACTTCTTTGTGTACTCCAGCTTTGGCCAGGTCTGAGCATTGTTTCAGTGAGTGACTGATGTCTTGCCATACCCAATTGGTCTTGAGCACTGCCATGTTTGCACGTGATTGGGCCAATCTTTGGTAATCTGTAGAGATTCTCTACAGATTCTCTAACTGGGGAACTGTGAGCAATTTTTATGGTACAAAATTGGGAGAGTGGAGAGCTGGGGAAAGGTCTCAGTGGAATGTTTCTAAGCCCATTCGTGACCTGGATGGACCTGCTTGACCAGCTCCAACAGACTGATTGACAATTTTAAAGATTCCATTTCCCGTATTGTGTGGGTGTGCTTTGAGTCTCTGTCATCTTGTGTTAAATAATTTTGATGTAATTTCTGGGTATTTTGCACAAACTTCTTAACTTCTCTCAATTGCTACATATAAGTTTCTCTAGCAATTAGTGAGGATTTCTTCACATTGGGGAAAGAGTAGCAAGTAGCATAATTGAAAAAAGTTAAGCTGGAAGAGACAGAGATATCATTTAGACCACTCTCTTTTTGTTGATGGAGAAACTAGGACCCCAGAGGGCTGGCGATTTGTACAGGGTCTCACGATGAGGATTGGGGCAGAGCCAGGGATACGATGGCGGTTCAGGTATGGCTGAGAAGCAGGCTGGGCACTGCCCAAAGGCTCGGTAGTAGTGTCTTGGTGCTTAAGCTGTTCCTCATGGGATGTTTTCACGGGTGGGCGAGGCTCCCTAATAGAAACAACCAGACCAGTTACTTTTGCTGTCCTCACAGGTTCTTGAAGCTTTTCTGTGCCTGTACCCTTCTCTGTAAATACTCAAAGAAGAACAGAAAGTTTCTGTCGTGTAGTTTGGAAATTGGTGTTGGAAAACAGAACATTTGTTAAATCCCTAAACTGTCGACTATGTGAAGAGCTCAGGACATGAGGGCCTGAGATTCGTGTCTGGTGACTCAGGCTGCTGAAGGATTACAAACTCCGCCACCAAACTAGCATTCTTTGCTCGCAATAATCGAATAAGAGCTAGGATTTAATGGGAACTTACCATGCAATAGTCAGTGTTTTAAGCAATTTACATCATTAACTAATTTAGTTTTCATGAACACCTTATGAGGTAGATACCATTTTTATTCCTATTTTATCAATGAGGAGGCTGAGCTAAGAGGTCATGTGACTTGCTCATGACCACAGAGTTGGGAAGTGGCCACGTCAGAATTTAAATCTCAGTGTTCTGACTTGTCGGCCCTCGTTCTTGATCAGAGAGTGAAAGTGCCTCTCTTTTGCAGTATTACTACTGCTACACCAGTGAGGTGTAGTTTGTTTTCTGAGGACCCTCCAATGCACAGCCCCAAGTATTTCTTCCTGCTTCAAAAAAACAAAAGGAAGACGTTTTTGAGTTATCTGTGATTGAGCATATTTTATGCCACAGCAGTCTCCACCCATAAGGATTTGGCTTCAAAACCAGTCTGCAACTGGTCTATACAGGCTTTCACAGGCCCCTTAACTGGACAGCTTTATGCGGTGTACAAACCACGAGTCTGAGCAGCCCAGTTCCAAGTGTGCTGGTTCAGCGGCACGAGTAAAGGTTACTCAGTGTTCTCAGGTTCTCAAGAATCTTTTCATGACTTTTCAGGAAGAATGTTATTTAGTTATTAAAGTTTTGGGAAACCATATGAAATAATGAAAGCAAAGTTTCTTCTTATACAGCATTGGTGTACAATGTGTAAGATCACAATATTATCATCTACACGTTATAGCTGGAGAAACAGAGACTCAGACATATTATATAATAATACGGACAGCAATGGGCTGTGAGTCATGAGGTCCCTTCTTGCCTCTGCCTCCAATTGTCTGTGTGATTCTGAGCACGTCCTTTTCTCTCTCTGGGTCTCTATCTTACCGTTTATAACAGACGAGGCAAAATTTGATTTCTGAGTTCTTTTCCAGCTCTGACATTCCATGACTTAATAAGATCAAAGCAAGTTGCTTGTTAATTGATGTGTTTTATAGATGACATGGTTCAAAAAAGGATTTGGGGTGGCTTATAGGATTAAAAGGCACTTAAATCTGGACGGTTAAAAATAACAGAGTTGAAAATAACAAAAAGCGATGCAAAAGAGAGGCATCAGGCACCAAGACTGAGTGAGTCACTGTGATGGTCAATATTATGTTTGGTATCCCAGAATCCCAGGATGTTGCAGCTGAAATTAACCTGAGAGACTGTGGCTTATTTGCATACATCCGCATACATCCCAGCTTCTGAAGTTTCTCCTCCAGAGTATTCTGCTAGTAACAATGTATTATTTCCAAATGAAGCAGACTTGGAAATCTATCTTTCTGACCCACAGGATTGGTGAGTCCAGAGCACCTTGGCTGTTACGACATGAGAGATTTGGCAGCTTAGCCAGGGGTGGACCCTAGGTCTCCTGACTTTTTCCCACTGCTTTGTCCATAGCAGCATGCCACCTCCTCTAATGACAATGACTCTTCACCATATGGTATACAGGCAGGGATTTGTGGTTTACACAGTTTTCCATAAATAGGATCTTTCCTGATTGTCTTAATCTCCTGAAGGGTAGGCAGGAAAGGTGCTATTATTCACATGGTATATCTGAGTGAACAGGCTTGGAAATGTTGAGTATTTTCCCAAGAGTACACTGCTAGTTAATGGAGAACTGTATCTGGAACCCAGTTTGTTGACTCCGGAGTGTCCAATGCTTGTCTCATGCCATCACTGTGCCCCCAGGCTCCTGGGGACTCCAGTTCTCTCTGTTGATGCACCAACAGTCCACTTCTCAGGAGGTAAAGTCAAAACAGCTTGTCCAAGACAGCCCAGCCCACACACTTCCAAACGACTACCAGAGAGAACCCTGGGAAAGTAGAGTGATGGTGGACTCCCCAGCATTGAACCCTTGCCCCAGATGCCAGGGGTTGAGTTAGAACTCTGTGATCTCAGACTTTACTTGAAGCTCTACAAGTAGATAAAACTTTGTTCTACGTATTGCACAGGTCTTGGGATTGAGACTGATGATATTGTGGGAAAGCCAGAGTTTGAAGCAGGTTAAACCTCTCTGAGCACAGCAGGGCTTTTCATCAAATTCAACTGCGGGAAACCCTTTAACTGGACCACATTGCTACTGAACATGTCATCAATCAATCAACAAGTATTTCTTGAGACAGCAATGTGAGAATTCAACGAGACCACCTAAGGAACAAGTTAGGAAGGCAGCATGGTGCAAAGCAGAGATATGGGCTTTAGAGATATTCAGAAGTAGATCTGAAGACTGGCCCTATTATTTATGAGCTGTATAGACCTGACCAAATCACCCAACCTCACTAAGCCTCAGTTTTTCCGTCTGTTAAATGGGAAAAATACCTACCTCATCAGGCTTTTGGAAAAGCACTTATTTCCAATTAATCTTCTCTCCTTTGTCAAACATTTAAAAAATTACAAAGCAATAAATCATTAATAGTTGTCAGTTAATCATTCCCTTGTACTTGACATTGTACAATACAATGGGAGGGACAGGCAAGATAGAGGCATGGCCCCTTTTCTCCTTACAGAGACAAGACTATCCAAAAAATAAGGCAGGATGTGAGGAGAGGAGGTGATTGAGGGTTTCTGGGCTTAGTAAGACCTTTGTGGAAGAGACAGAGATGGATCTTGTTGGATGGATGAGAGCATGCAGTAATGGGAGAGACAGGGATTCCAGGTGAGAGGGACGGTATAAGCGAAGGCTGGGAGGTTTGTAGGACAGTGTAAAGGCTAGTCTGACCAGAGTGGACAGGAAATAAAGGAAAATAATGATAAACAATGCTCAGTGGGTGAGGCAAGAAGAGGAGTCTTTAAAGCTGGGGTAACAAATTTAGACTTATTATACTACCTGCAACAGAATGCTTTAAGCTTTTTCAGTAGAAAAGTGATAAGGCTGGGGCTGGAACTATGTCTTCTTTTTTGTATCAAGTTTCCATAAAATTTTTAGCATAGGGCTGATGTTTAAAGGCACTCAGTAGTTATATACAAAGTAACAAACGTGTTTATGGAGAGCCAGTCTGGCAATGGTGCCTGCGGTGTTGACAACGCTTCTGAATGGAGACCCTCACACTAGATACCAAATGACTAAACTAAACCAATGGAAGCAATTAATGAGGCCAAGCTGGATCTGGCTTTCCACATTGATCCAGGTTCACTGAAAATGACTCCATTTATTTCATGTAGACTTTTAACTTGTGCTTTTTAAAGTACAAGAAGTGTACATGCTTGTTGAAAAAATACTAACACTGCAGCAAGTTCCCACTCATGTCCTCCTCTCCTAGGCTTCTGCCACTTTTAAAAGCTTGTTGGGTTTCCTTACAGGCTATTCTGTAGGCCTGAAAACACATACCTAATACCCACTAACAAATACACATATAGTCATTTTAATAAATTTTATTGAGGTATAATTTCCATAAAATAAAATGCAGCAATTTTAAGTTTAGTGTTTCATGAGTTTTAAGAAATACAGACGCCTCTGTCCTTTATAGTTTTAAAATACAGAAATGAGATCATACTATGCATATTATTCTGCAACTTGTTTAGGCGTTCAATAACGTGTCATGGATTTTTTTTTTTTTAATGACACCTCTTTTTAAATTATTGCATAGTTTCCTGGTATGGATATCACAAATTTATTGAACTATTTTCTTACAGATGGATATTTAGATTCCCTTCATATTCCACAGTTCCAACGGAGTAGTGAAGATTCTTTTACACTTGTCTTTGACACTTGAACAGGTATTTCTATACAATGGACTACTAGAAGTGAATTTTTTTGGTCAAAATCTTTGAAACTTAAAAAAAAGAGATTATAACAATTTAAGCTCCCATAGTGTAAGAAAATTTCCTTTTCTCAAAGTGTTTTCAATTTGGACGTTATCAGGTTTTATAAGTTTTTCCAATCTGATAGGTGAAAAATGATAACATGTTGTTTTAATTTGCATTTCCAAAATTGCTGGATATGATGAACATTTAATGCTTATGTTTATTGTCCATTTGCAGTTCTTCTGAGAATTAACTGTTTTTATATTTTGTCTATCTTCTACCTGTTTTTCTTATTGATTTGTAGGAACTCTTTTTGTATTAGGACATTTTTTTTTCCTACTAAGCATTCAAGTTAATATGCTAAAGGATATCCTAAAGCAATGTTGTTTAACCTTTAATGTGCCTAAGAATCACTTGGAGATCTTGTTTAAACAGAGAATCTGTCTCAATGGGTCAGGAAATGGGCCCAAGAATCTGCATTTCTAACAAAATCCCAGGGGCTTCCAGTGCTGCTGGTCCACACACTGTACTTTGCATAACAAAGTCTTAGGGTTTATGAGTTTTGTTTAGCAGGATTCCATCATGCTCAAGGAACAATGTGTGGTAGATTTTTCTTTTGTTAAAAGCATAAGGAATGACTGGATGAAAGTGATCTGTGTGGAAAGAAGCAGCCAACAGTAGTTGTTAAGATGACTGGAGTCATAGTCTTTCCAAAGAGCTAATGGGTGCTGATGTGGTGGGAGAATGTCCTTTGAGTTAAGTCCCACCTCTACTTACCTTAAGGTCGCTTGACTTTCAGTTTCCACCTTGAGAATTCAAAAAAATAAGACAGTAATCCCTGCTCTAATTATTACACAAAGTCTTTTGGAAGATCAAAGGAGAGTTGTTGATATGCTTTGTGACCTGTAACGAGCTAGAACACAGTAGGTATGTATCTGTCCACGCAAAGCCTCCGGGAGCCTGAACAGTAGGCCTGGAGTACGTGAGCGTCAAGTCTGGCCAGTGTCTACAGTGAAGGCAGTGCTTGGCAAATTTTTGTATCACTCCCCAAATTCTTACTTAGACACACTCTCTGCCTCAGAGTTCTGAACGTCATAAACATATCCGAATCACTTTGGACTTCAGTTTTACAGTGGGGAACCACTTCAGGATTCTCTAAATGTTTATCTGTAGCAAATGTCAGGTGTTGAACTCTGTGTGTGATTCTGAAGCTCGGTCATCATAGTCCAGTTGTCTGGATAACACACACACACACACACTGTGAGCCAAACCATGATTCCTAAATTACTGTGGTAATGATAACACAATCCATACTCTAAAGTATGTATTCTTAGAGTATGGATTATTCCAGTTGGCTGTCTATGGCAGGCAGCAGCTAGATTTTTATTAAAAGTGTTTTCTCTTCTTCTGGAACACACAGCTAGACAGCCTTCTTTGCAGTGAGGTGACTAATGGATCATGAATGGGAGTCCCGTGTGTCATTCTGGGCTGAGGTTTTTAAGATGTGGATGTAGCTTTTCCACTCTTTGATGCCCTGTTTGCTGACTGAACACAGAGGACCCCATGGTCCTAGCAGAGAACTGAGCATTTGATGGAAAGATCATGGGTCCCTGAATCTTATGGGAAGCCCTGCCACCAATCTCTACAACCCATTTTGGACTTTATGTGAGCAAGTTATTCATGCATATTGTGTTTGACACATCATATATTTTGGGGTTTGTTCATTATAGTAGTTAGAGTTACCTGTACTAAAGCAGTCTAATTTGTATAGATCATTGAGATATCCTTTCAGTTGATATCTAGCATCAACATTACAGTTCCCTGAGTAATCTGTTTAACGATTACATAGGATGGATAAGTAAAAGAGAAAAGGCAAGGGTGATAACCAGATGAACGTGGTTGGAGAGTCTTTGAGAGGCGGAGAATTTGACATATGGGGAAACTTCTGATTGTTCATTAACTTTTTATTGGTAATTGTCACGAAGCTGAGCAATCAGGTGGTGGGAAACAGTTAAATGCTCCATGTGACTCCCCCTGCCCCATCTCCCTTTAATTCTTTCTTGCTGCTCAGGCCTGGAACAAGATGGCTATTCTTTGGAGAGTGAAAACTGAGTGAGAGTCCTGTAATGTTTCTGTTTGATGTTTTTGGCAGTGATGATGAAAATTCTAGACTGAAATGATACTGTATGAAGTCTGGACCAATTGCCTTGTTAAAGTAGAATGGATTTCCTCTCTTTTCGCTGTCTGGATCAATTCTTGGAGGAGTTAGAGAATTTGGTCTCTCAGTTGAAGCAACATATTGTACTGATAACATGTGAAAGTACAGTCTGATTGGACTCACCAGGCCTTTCCAGCTCACTGCTCATGTGAGCATTAGGAGGGCTTTTGCAAAATAAATAGAGCTTGCTGAGGTCTGTTAAGAAGGGTTCCAGATTCCGTTGACCAAAAGTGGAATGTTTAATACTCCACAGTGAAAAAAAAAAAGAACCATGGAATTCTGAGTCCCACCTGTTAAATTATTTGTCCTTCTAATAGAAGCAGGAATGAAAGGCATATGTTCAACATCATTTTGGACCCATTTTCTGTGGCGGGAAACCAAGGTAAACACATTTTTCCTGATGTAATTGTTGATATTAGTTCAGCTCATATGATGCAGGCGTAGCTGTGTGAACCATTTTATTTGGACCAGTCCTCGGCTGGAGTTGGACATGCTAGTGGGAAAGCCTGGAGCCTAGAGAGCCAACAGTCTGGGGCCCCAGATCTTTTAGGAAGCACCCAGGCTTAAGCATGGATGCTCTGAAGGTGCCCTTTGGGTTCCTGGCCTCGGGTCTCCCTTCACATGTGTGTTTGGGAACATTCATCTCATCTCCTCACTTGAGTTAGTTCTGATTTCTTACGGGGCTTGTACCAGATAATTATCATTCCCTTTTCTAATTTTAGTTAGATACATATATATGGTTCTATTATAAATACTAGAATGTTTCTTTTAATTCTCCCCTTTTATCTTTGGCTCTCTCTTTTTCTGTCTTCTCTCTGCCCCTCGCCCTTTGTCCCCACTTAACCTATGTTACTTTTCCCCTGACATCTTGCACGCTTGCATATTTATATACAAATAGATATGCACATATATATTTTCACTTTCTTTTGGTCATTTTTTACCCTCCTTTCTTTATGTTTCTGGTTTAATCATGGTTCCCAGGGTGGTTTATGGGGTTTTGTTCCGAGGCTAGCCTCCCCAAACACAGTAGCCCATGATATGGTTTATTTCTTCATTTGTTTTTCCCGGATATCTTGGGGGGTAGCTTTGTGCCAGGTCCTGCACTAGGTATTGCGGATACAAAGATGAACTGGATACAGATCCCGATCTCGGGGAGTGACGAGAGTGTGTGCTTAGCACTGAGAGAGGACCCCCAGCAGCCCCGTCAGTGGGCGTCTAGACCAGCTCGGAGGGAGAAGACCCTGTTAATATTACTGGGCTCATTGCTTTTCTGGAAGAACAGGTTCCAAGTCCCAATTTTAGATGATTCAGAACCGACATGTCTGCCCCAGGCTAGAGGTGGGAAGGGGCTCTGGAACTGGGGCAGGAAGAGTGGGCCCAGAAACAGTGGAGCTCTGCTGCAGCGGGTGTGACGATGGTGGTGGTGGGGGTCCTGCCCAAGGCATTCTGGGCAACTGTGATGGCGAAAGAGATCAGATGTGCAATGACTGTTGAATATGAATTGTTCACAAGTCTGTATTGGTAAATGAGGCACCAGCAATGAGGATGTCTGTCCTGCATGGCTTGTGTGGTTACTTAACATGTGTGACCTGGCCTTCCAACCAGACTGTAAATGCGAGGAGTGCAGAACTGTGTCTCATGCTTTTCCTGTGGCACAGAACACAATGCTGGTCATAGAGGCATTAATTTAAATGCAGTGCTGCTGACTGGAGGAATAAAAATAAAATTGTGAAGGAACATTTATACATGAAGCTACATCATAAATGGACTTTTAAATATGTCTTAAACATCCTAGCTTCTAGTAACAGAAGTGCCTAGGTTGTGCAGTATTTATAGTTCACAAAACATCATCCAGTACTTCACTGGATCTTCACAACGAACTCTGGAGGCAGACATCTTTGTTAGTATCACAGTTGTACATCAGTGCAGACACACATGAAGCTTGGGCTTTTAATCCTCCAAGACAGCAGAGCTGTCACTAGGAAGATCTGGGACTCAAGCCTGCTCTGCCCACTGTGATTTACTAACTTACAAAGAAGTGGCCCGGAGCATGAGGCAGCCTTCATGGCGCTGATTTCCTACAAGGCGCCTTAAACTTGTAAGAACTCAGCCTGTGGTCTCAGGGGAGCTAGCCTGCACCGCAGTTTGAGTGGACAGTCATGAATGTAGGTGAGGAAGGGCACCTACTGGGGCTCCAGAGAGTACTGGAAGGGACTGCCATGTCACCAATCAGCAGTCTAGGAACACCCTCGACATCCCACTGTTAGCAAAGCCATCTGCTGGGTTAAATGTTGCCTGCCTCTGTCTTCTGTTTAAACAGAGATGCCTGTAGGAGACGAAGACATAAGGCTGAAGCCACCAATTAATGTCACTGCAGTGTCGATTGGGTTATCAATTACTTGAGTTATCAGTTACTTGGGAAAAGACCCAACCCTAAGGTGATGTATATTTGTTTTGTTTGTTTATTTTAGGAAGGCTTTGTAGCCTACCATTTGATTCAGGAGAGTAGACCAGTGGGCCACTTTGTGGGGAGGAAGTGGATGGGGGTGCTAGGGAGAATGCAGAGGAGCTTCTGCCTCTGGATCCTTGTGCTCCTGCCAGGAGGCCTTGAGTTCCATCTGATCCTGGACAACTGCTTCTCAAGGCAGCCCTCGGACATCGCCTCTATTTTTCTGAGGCTGCCCTGGGAGCAGGCAAAGCAGGATGAGAGCTTCCTTCCTGTTGACTTTCCTGAAAAGGGGGAGGAGGTATCAGGCAGGCAGAGAGAGCATCCAGCCTAGTCATGTTTTGGGAGAGAAGGGAGCTGGGCTGCATGCTGCATGGTTACTTTTGGGGAAGCAATCATGGGGCTCTTGGTTTTGGAAACGGGACAGCCTCCTGTGCTGAAGTGATGGATCGCTGGCTTGGCAAGGTCAGTCCAGAGTCCATGTGGTGGGTCAGTCTGCTGGGTCAGGGGTCAGCAGTGTTCCTCAGCTCACTATGGACCTTATAGATACTCACAGGCTGCTTTTCCATTACTTGCATGAAAAACAGTCATCGGTGCTGAAGTTCAAAGCCATGGTTCCTGTGTGTTCCTTAACATGATACAGGTGGGCCTTCATTGGAAACACCTTCTGCTCCTCCAGCTCAGTTCTCATGAAAACAAACAATGGTGCCCTTTGCCCAAGTCGGAAGAGGTGGCTGTGAAATCTGCATGAGCTTCCCGTGCACACCACAGCTTCAGTCAGGTCCTTCTGCAGGGGTGAGGACCTGCACATCCATCCCAGAGTTCACCATGCGCCATGTGGCAGAGTTCCGCGGGCAGCGTGCTTGCACAGGCCTCCTGCCCTAGCCGTGCTGATGTGGGGTGAGGAGTCAGGGCCCCTCAGCACAGGCCAAAGTGCAGCTACAACTGGGAGGTCTCCTGTCTTTGCTCAGGAAACACTCTTCACAATCCAGGCTTTGAATTATTCCCTCCTTCCCTTTCATATACAACTGCTATTCAGATGTGAGGCTTCAGCATAAAGCCTTGAAGACAGTGGAAGAAACTGAAATCTGGAGCCTGACTCCCTGCATATGAAAGCTATAGCCATGTGACTTTGTGCAAGTCACTAAGTTGTTCTGCATCTTAACTTCTTCATCAGTGACGTGCAGGTCATACCAGTGCTTACCTTATAGGACACTTTTGAGAATTAAGCGAATTGATACATATGAAGGACTTAGAGTGCTGCCTGGCACTGATTAAACACTCAGTGTTAGCTATTATTAATTAATTAAATTAATTAATTAAAGATAATCAAAGTTTTTTAAAATAGACTTTATTTTTTTAGAGCAGTTTTAGGTTCACAGAATAGGTGAGGGGAAGGTTCAGAGATTTCCCATATACCCCTGCCTCCATGCATGCATAGCCTCCATTATCAACATCCCCACAGCCTCAAGTTTTAGAAAAAGCAAACACACACCAGTATATCATTAAATAATTACAATATAATGTTGCAGAGGAGTTACACAAGAGTTTCTGAAACATAAAAGCAATGTGCAATTGAAAATATGGTAAAATAGCTAAAGACATAAAGTAGGCGATATTGATAGAAATTAAATTTAGGAAAAGGGAAAAATTACTGAAAGAGTAAATAGAATTGCCAGAAATTCATAACAAGATTGGCACTTTACTCTTGACTCTACACAGGTTTAAAGAATGTGAAGTGGTGATTGCAAATATACATTTTTGACAAACTTGTTTTAGATGATTCATTTGGAGAGGGAAGCTAAATTTAAAAAAGAAAGCAAACAATGCTAAGCAAGAAGAACAGGAATAAATGCCTGAAAAATATTTAGAAAAGAAAAAGAAAAAAGTAGGACAACTTTATCACCTCAAACCAATAATTCCACAAAATATACAATATGATTATATAATATATAATAATATATATTTAATAAAGCTGAAATTTTGAGAAATTGCCCATGTGATGCACCAAAATTTCCAAGAAAAGAAAAGCTAGTGGTAAAGATTTTCATTTTTTACCAACTTTCCTTTTGAACAACTTATTTTCAATTATCAGTTACTCAATGGAGTGACAATGACATTAGACCTTCTGAGTGTCAGTCCTTGGGAGATTAATGATGATTCCTTCTGCTCATGTGTGATGTGAAGTCAACCTTACTCAATGAACTTCTACCAGCTTTCTCCACTTGCTTGGACCTTGGGCAGGTCGCTTCCCCTTTCTGAGCTTTAATGCCTCCATCTAATAATTAGGAGTGAAGGATTTGGACCACATGTTCTGTGAGGACCCTTATAATTCTTACCTTTTCTGAGTTCAAACACACGATAGATCCCCAAAACACTCACCTAAGACATAATTTTGTTGGTCAAGTTCTCTTCCCTCATTTCTACCCATCAAGGATCATTTTAATCATGAAACCACTAATGCACAAGCCACCAAAAGTGACAGTCAGGATTCTGGGCAGAGACACAGGGAGACTTCTGACTGTGAGCAAAAGAGGTGGCCCTATAATTAAGGTTTTGAAAATAATAGAAACTATCCCTACAGTAATCCTATGAACTCTAATAACTTCCATTATAAACCGTAAAGGTTGAGCTGCTCCATACTTTTCCACACCCAGCCTTCAGATGGCCATTTTCTGATTGCTTTACTTTCCAAGTCTGTCCTTAATGTTTACTGTAACCAATTTTTACCTAGTGCTAACAATTTACCATTGAGTGTGTATGTGTCCTGCCATCTCTACCTCTATTTTTCTAGGCAATGTTGAATTGCATTTGCTAAATATATTATCATTTCCATCTTGATGGTTTGATTTAGAAAGCACAGTGTCTTCGCTATCCATGGGCTGACCCACTTTGTCCCTCTCTTAAAACATGCTAAGCATATTGGGTACGTGGATAGTGACCACTTTTAATTTTTCTTTTTCTTCTTCTCTTTATGGCAGTATCTAGTGACATTCATCTGTCATTTTATGTTGCATGCTTGTGTCTAAGGAAGGGAGAAAGCGGAATTTGGGACTGGTGGAGATATGATCAGTGAGATGCTCATTTTCGCAAAGGCGGCGTTGCTTCCCTTGCATCGCATATTGAGTTGAGGTTTACCAACGATGTCCATTTATTTACAACCACCTTGTCAAGTGAGTAGAGATTGTTACCCCTATTGAACTGATGAGAAAACAGAGACCCAGAGGGTTAAATTAACACATCAAGGTCTTGCCTAATATACATGTATGTAGGCGTGAGCACACTCTGAATAATTTGTCCCAAAGCACCCCTTTCCCAAGGAAGTCCTTCCTAATGTGATATATTCTGAAGGGCAGCCTCTAGGCTGAAGTAACTTGATAGGACATGGCAGTCTTCCAAGGACTTGCTGGTTTCCCTAGGTCTCAAGTTCCTTGCTTGTGTGAATATTTAAGGCAAATTGATTTGGATATTGCAACACTGGGTTATCACTCACATGGTAACTTGCATGGGAAAATGTCTCCCTTGCACAGATTAATTAAGAACCAATCCTTTGGAATTCTGAGACTTGAAGTGAATTATGAGTAGTTTCTGTGAAGTTAAAGAGACAGACTTTTTTGTGGTTGCTAACTGGAAACCGTAGAGGAGTGCAAGTGGGCGGTACAGCTGCATTTGTAAAAATGCAGGTTGTTTTTAATTAGTGCCACATGAAACATCCAACCACAGCATTTTCCCCCAGTTTGATGATGTCTGTAGGCATTGTAGCCTAGAATTCTCCAGATTACTCCCACTTTGTGCTAGTTGTAGCAATAATTGAGTACTATTTGCTGGGGGCAGTTGGGATAATATGAACCTCATCAGTCAGCTGAGGAGGAGGCATGGATGGTAGATTGGGGTAAAAAAGGTGAAATCTGATCCCAGGCTGGTTCTGGAGCCAGTTATGTCCACCAGGCAGTAACCGGGGAGTAAGAATTTACTCTCTGCAACTCAGATAACCAGGCCTCATGGCTTAGACAAAGGCTTCCAGGTTCATATGACCAGGCGGTGCTGGAGCCTAGATACGAGAGCACCAATCCTCATTACCCTTTTCATAGACAGGGAACCCACAAGGTACCCTGAGGTTACACCAGTTGTTCAAGGCACTGGGACTCAAGATCCTGCTGCTGCTGCTCTTGCCTCTAGGAGGACATCTCAGTCTTACAGTGATAGTTCGACCTGAATTTAATGCAGAAAAGGGCAGTTGATTTTGATGTCATGCGGAGGAGACTCACTTTGCATTTATTACTGAAAAGTAGGAGGTCAGACGAAGAGGAACATTTGAGTAATTATACATGCAGTAAAGCCTCACTGATTTGAATCAGTGGAGTGAGATTGGTCTGATTATAAAGTATTTAACAAGAAATGTATCTTGATAAAGTTAAGATGCATTCAGGGTTAGATAGGTATGAGAAAAGTATATATAAAAAAGCATACTAATTTAGTGTAAGAAAGTCATTCTCAGTGCTTTAAAAAAATTTTTTAAGCAGGTAAAACACATGCCATGCTAGCTGATTTACTTTTGCAAACATAAAATCTAGCCTGGCTTTTGCCCAAATTATCAGAAATTCCAAGTAGGGGAATCTGGATCAGGTAAAAATGGTACATGAAGAAAGAAGGGTTTCATTTGAGTGGGTCCAGACCTAGAGCTCTGGAATCAAGACAGGCATGTGAGATTCAATTCATAAATATTTATTGACACCTACTGTGTGCTAAGCACGGTGTAAGGCTATGAGGGGTGGGAAATGAAGCAAATATAGACCATGTCCTTGCAGAGAATACATGTCACGGTAATATAAGGCATTTGTGGTTAGTGTGCTTAGTAACAATGGGAGATTCAGATGATCTGGCAAGCCTTGGATGCTAGACTAAGGAGGTAATGAGGAGCCATGGAAAGTTATTGAGCAGAGAATAACAGGACCAGAGCTATGTTTTTTGTTTGTTTGTTTGTTTTTGGTGAGGAAGATTAGCCCTGAGCTAACATCTGTTGCCAATCCTCCTCTTTTTGCTGAGGAAGATTGTTCCTGGACTAACATCCATACCCATATTCCTCTACTTTATATGTGGGACGCCTGCCACAGCATGGCTTGATGAGTGGTGTGTCGGTTCGTGCCCAGGATCCGAACCTGCGAAATCCGGGCCACCAAAGAAGAGTGTGCAAACTTAACCACTACACCACCAGGCCAGCCCCTAGAGCTGTGTTTGAAGAGTAGCCACACATGTGGTAATTTGAAGAGGTAGTTAGGGAACTGCTGCATAGTTTGAATGAGAAGTTTGGTCCGAGAATTATAAACTATGGCAGTTAATCAGATGTGAAGAAGAAAAAAAGTTCTGAAAAAGGGATCTGAGACTTCCAGCCTGGGAGACATGGCATATTAATAGGGTCAGTCTGCTGGGTGGGAACTACTTTGAAGACTGGGTTTTGGACAATGGTTTTGGATATTTGATTTTAAGCCCTTGTGGATTGTGCAGTTGGGGATGTTGAATTGTGATATAGTCTTGAGCCTGATGAAGCTGGAGTTAAATGACAAGTTTGAGAGTCAGCTGCATAGAAGTAAGATCTGAATGTGGAGATTGGTTAGAGGTAGAGAGTGGATAAAAGCAAAGAACTTAGGTCTGGACCTTGGGCAATGAAACCTATCGTTAGGAAGTGGCACATGTGGTCTGTGTATTCTCTCTATCTCTATTTCCACGGAGTATAAGCCCTTGCTGAAGTGGCTGAGGATAAAGACGGGGCAATTGAGTTTTCTTGTAAGGAATTATACCATTACACTGTGCAGCCAATGACTAGATTTCTGCTATGCTGACAGATTATCTTTGAATTATAATAAAAATGATTCTATTGGTCATTCCCAGTCTTTGCTTTCCTTTTCTTTGGCTCTGTCATATATGCACTTTTGGCTCTTGATTTACTGTTAGAAATTTCCTGTGTAGTTTGGGGCTGAGAGTTAGGGGGTCAGGTTTTGGGATTTGGAACCCAAACAAATGTTTCACTGCTTCCTACAGTACACTTAAATTAATTTAGGGGTCAGAGGATATCCTGTGAAAATATCTAGAATAAGTCTTTTATTTCTACATGGATCCAAAAGGAAAACACATCTGAATAGCATTAGACTCATTCCAGAGTGGCCAAATTATACTATTGATTGAGAACATTAATGTACCAATCTCAGAATCAATTTCTGAAATAAATATTTGAATAGATAAGCATGTTTAACTTTGCAAAATAAGTTACAGAATATGAGATGCAGAATAGCGAAAGCAAGAACCCAGATCAAGTATTAAAACACCAACAAAATAAGAAAATTTTACTGACAACCAATCCAATTCAACTGGTGTTTACCAATTGCCTATTAAGGAAAAGCATAAAGCATTACCAGGATGTGGATGGGTATTCTTAAAAAATCAGACATGATTAGTTTTTTTAAGGAGAGTAGACACTAATGGGCGAGCTTGTATATAAAAATAACAATAGTAGCAATGATAAGAATGATCATTAATAAGCAATAAACTATTGTGCAAAGTAAGATGAAATGACTGACAAGCTGACACAAAGAAATACTAAGTATGAGGGGGTGGTTCAATTAATTCCGACTAGAAGATTGGGAGAGTTTTCTCAGAAGAGGCATTTGAACTACATCTTTGAGGAGGATAATTGCAGCATGATGGTGGTTGGCGGTGATGATGATGGTGTTTGCCAATCATTGAACACCTATGGTGTACTCAGCTCTATATTATTTGCTGAACAGATTCTATATTAATGTTTCAACAGGTAAAGAAGAAGGAGGGGATTTCAGATGACAAAAGAGCATGAGAAGAAACGTTGTATATTGGTATATGTAGAATACAGAGTCATTTGGTGTGTTCAAGGTCCAGGGTACATGGAGGGTTGTGGTGTGAGATAAGATTGGAAGAGGAATGGGGACTAGAGAGATCAGCAAAGAGCTCCAAATACTCTATGAATTTCATGAGTCACACTTAGAGCTCTCTGGATACTTGTGTGGGAAACTGTCCCCATTAGGCTCAGCAGGACAGGCTTGTGGCATATACATCTGTCCTCAAAACTCTGGAAAATGCTCTCTGGAAGTGCACGGTCTGCAGCAAAACTTTCACCTCAGGTTTATGAAGGAAAGACCTTGAACCCGGCCCTTTGATGGCTCCAGATGGATGGACAGATGGATTTGGTGAGGGCCCAGCAGATGTCATTAACTAAGGATGGCCAATGCATCACAGACAAAGGAAGAAGTGGGTGATGCTTTCTCAGAAGATGTAGGGTATTCTTTTTTACTTTAATCCATATGCTTCCTAAAGCATCTGGGCTTCCTCTATCTTTAAATAGAAATTCCACATATGCCTGAAATAGCCTACAAGCACTTCCACGTTTTGCTAACACAGAATACTCTTTATTATTTAAAAATTGACTGATTCTACAGTCTATAACACAGTGAAACAAAGCCTATTCATGCTGAAGGTGTTTTTATGGGAAAAAATTCAGAGAATTCTGATAGCTCTGAAAGAGACAGAGAAACAGAAAAATAATGACCCCAGGAAAGAATATTATATTTTTAAATGAGTTGACATATCTTAGAGATATCAGTTGTGGTCTTTTTTCTTTAAAGTATGTGGTCATTTGGGGAATGAGGAGGGAACATATATGTGTGGCGGGAGGGTTTAATCAGTTTGATAAGGCTCACTACTTTAGTCCAGTTGGGCTGAGTCCAGTTGAGATTAGGAAGGAACAGAAAGGTCTGTCTGTAGAACAATTAGTGGCTTGTGAGGAATATTCAGTTCTGGTTGCTAGTTTTGGTAAGTCTTGCAAAATAATGAAATAACAATGACAAAATAAACACAACAAAACCTTAAAAGACCCACATCTGTATTTTCGCTAGATTTTAGAGGCAGCAACATCAAATATTTGGGACTTACTTTTCTGGATTGTGATGCAAAGGACACTTGTTCTCAAATGTTGAATTCAGATTTCTTCCTGGTGTCCCTGGGAATCCTGGGGGCAGAAACACATTCAGCTGCAGAGATCAGAGCAGTTTCCTGAGTTTCCAGGCTTCTACAAGTTTTGGTTTTTAGTGAAAAAAAAGGTTATCTTAAAAATTCCAGAGATTTCTAGGCAAGGTGTTAACATGAGAACCAATGTTTAACTATTCTCTCTCAAATTCACCTTGAAATAATCAACAGAATATGTCAAAAAGGGAAAAGACATCTTTATCGACATGAGTGAACAGTGAAGGGTGTCATCCACATGATAGACACTTGGGGAATTTGGTTAGAGGCAGTGTCTGTGGAACCAAATGCAGTCAGTATACAGTGGAACGACTGAACCAATTGTGAAAATGTTGAAATACTTTCATATTGATTGGTAGACAGTCACTTCCAGGAACCTCTTTATTTTTGTGAGGATGATTGGTCCTGAGCTAACACCTGTTGCCAATCTTCCTCTTTTTGCTTGAGGAAGATTGTCCTTGAGCTAACATCTGTGCCAGTATTCCTCTATTTTGTATGTGGGACACTGCCACAGCATGGCTTGAGTGGTGTAGGTCTGCTCCTGGGATCCGAACCTGTGAACTCCAGGCTGGTGAAGCAGAGTGTGTGAACTTAACCACTATGCCACCAGGCTGGCCCCCAGGAACCTCTTGAGTGCTCTCTTGCTGTCCTTGCCATCCAGGTGGTCCAATCCTCTGGGAACCCTTCAGCCTCCCCACAATCCAACAAATAACAGGATAACGCTTGGCACAATAGGGAGGTCTCCAGAATCTGGCTTTAGTGGCCACTGCGATTGCCCAAGCTGTATCACTTGTTAAATATTTTGAATGTCGGTGCTGTTGACTTGCCAGCTGAGATGATGCATGAGAGCCATTCTGTTGTCATTTAGTGTTTATCTTCTCAAAACAGCATCCCCTTCTTTGTGGGAACTGCTTCTTCCCTATACCGAACATGTGGTTCTGACGGGATGACATTGCCTTGGCTATAGTGACTGGTTCAAGGATGAGCAGGTAACTCAAGCCAGGCCACTCAGATCATTCATTTACTCATTATTTTTTAATAGGAGCTGCCACTCTTAGGTTACAAAATAGAGGATCTTGGAACTCTCTACAATAATGCCCCTGACACATGGGGGAGCTTGTCTAAGACAAAACATGTACACAAGGGGAAGCAGAGACAGAGATCCTACGGAAGTCCTCCGGATGTTGAGTCCTGGGTCTAGTTATTTATGAAGCTCCTGGTGTGTCTCCATCCTTTCTGCTCTTTACTATCCATTTGATAGTGTGATTTGGATTATTGTTACTTTCAATAAAAGAGTCTTGATTAAGACAAGATGTAAATGAGAACTAATCCTGGCAAAACCCCGTGAATACTCCAGGTGGACGGAGGCCCTGGCAGCAAGGCCCTCCAAGGAGGGGCAGTGCTGGCTCCCATCAGCGACCGAAGGAAAGGCAGAGCTTACTTAGTTCCTGGTGGAAGTGGTTACACCTACCCAAGACCTGGCCAGGGGATCCTCTCTTCCCCATCTGTGCTGAGATGAGTCTCCCAGCTGTCACTCAGGTGTGACTCTTTCGACTCTGTCTGCTCAGGATGCTAGTTCTCTGAATCGGCGATCCATTGTTGGGTTGAGCTCTTTTCCTGTTTTGGTTTCTTTCATCTGTATGAAGTTTCTTCTGTTCAAGTGTCCACCAGAAGAGTGCAGACCAGGTTCTCACAAATCCCAACTTCAATCCTACCTGAATATGAGGCAATGTTAGGTGACATTATCAAGCTTAGTATGTGCTAGACACTGTAAAATGATTGTGTTGCTTCATTTAATCCATGCAACAATTTTATGAGGTATGTACTGGTATTCCAGCTCTTTTATAGATGGAGAAACTGAGATGAGAGATGGTCACAGAGCCAACAAGTGGTGGAGACATAATTTGAACCGAAGCAATCTGACTTTTAACTGTGTTTCTACATTACGAATAAGGGACTAGACAGTGTCTTGAGACAGCTCTAAGATTCTGGAGCTTAGTCATCACTGAAGCCTCCATTTCAGTCTTGTCCATTCTGCTGCATTTCCCGTGATCGTCCTTAATCTAGTTTGAGCTGAATTTTTGGCCACTTTCCATTTTCAACCAAGAAGTCTTGATTAAGGAGCAAGTAGAAGGAGACTCTGGAAGATCTCTGAATACTTAAGGTGGAGAAGTGAGCAATAGCTGCAAGGAGGAAAGGGGAGATTTCCTTGTGAGAGGTGACTAGACAGGGCAACACTGCAGCCCTTTGAGAGCTTTCTGCATGTCAGGAGGAGGCTGCCAAAGATCCTGACAATTCAGAACTGCTTGCTCTGAAATAACTTCACTGTAGGAAAACAAGAACATTTGAGAAAGTATTTGATGACTATTCTTAAACACAATAGGGAGCAGAGGCTATGAGCTACATCGTAAAAAGGGAGAAAATCAAGATGAATACGTACCTTATCTGGATGATGTACTTTACTAAAAAATTTAAAATAATTTTTGAAACACTAAATGGCTGGCTTGATACTGTGGAAAGCAATTAATGAGGAGACAAGAGTTTGAAATCATCTAGAACTCTAAGGAAAAATTGAAAGGAAAATGATGAGACTGATGAAGAGATATAGGAAATAGATCTTGGAAACCAATATATGCAGTTTCAAGAATTTTTAAAAGAGAGAACAGTAAAGATGTAGCAAGGATAAAAATAAATAAGTGATAGAATAAACTCCCTGGTTGAAAGAGATGACAGGAAAACAAAGTATGAAATAAGATGAGAGAAACAAGAACAAATATAACCGACATATTACAAGGGGAAAAATACTCAGATTGGTTTAAATTAAATTGTTGATAGGGGACCAATGAAGGCAAAATAACACAAAAGAATTAAAACAAAATGGACTTCAATTTTAAATGGATTAAAAATAAAATGATGAGCAACAATGTATCAGGGAAATAAACCAAAAGCAATGAGGTAGCTGACATTGATAGCAGATAAAGTAGAAATTAAGGCAAAAAGCATTTAGGGGGTCTCAGAGGTCACTCTATATTGATCAAAGAATCTATTCATAATGAAAATATGGGGTCATGAATTTGTATATTATGAATAACATAGCATCCACATAGGTACTCTTAAAACTTAGAAATCCGAGGAAAAACCAACAATTGTGCTAGATTTAACAAAGAGCTATCAATTTATTATAGTTTAAGTAGGCAAGAAAAAAAATGAAACCAGAAAACATGAATCAGGCCTGAGGGGTCTGGGGTAAATGACAAGGTTGAATTTCTACATTAGTGATCCTCTTTATGTTCTTACAGACGAGGTTTCTTCTTTTCAAGTGTCCTTGGGACACTTATAACTTTGAATTATTCCTGTTCTAAACCACAAGAACACCTCAGTGAAAAATACCTCCCAGACCCAAAACAGAAAGTGTACTGACCACAACATCTGACCAAAAAGCTTTAATAAAAAATAACTAATAAAACATTCAGTCATTAGACAAGGCCCGATGTGAACTCCTACCCTCTCCGTTCAGACCATCATGGCCTTGGGGACAGGCTTGTTGTACGCTGTGCCGCTATAATTTTCACAACAAGGAGAACAATGTGAAATAATATACCCCAGCAGGGGAGCATAGAAATTTACTGCAGGCAACTTCATGTTAGTTTTTAGAAAGAAAGAAATATATCAAATGATTTTTAAAAAAATAGAATTATGGAGTTAGAAAGGTTCTTAAGTCATAATTCTACCCAACTCTCTCATCTTACAGGGGAGGGAATGAAGACCCAGAGAGGGGAAAGGATTTGTCCTAGGTCGTATAGCAAACAAAATCTGTTTGGTGCCCGAGTCTCCTAGTGGGTTCTCAGTTCTGTGCCTTTCCACTGCTCTAGGAATTTATCCTGAAGCAAGAACTGGGGCCTATGTTGCACATTTGGATGGTGGGCTCTGTTCCAGAATTTAGTGACTGTGGTGGGCTCATTTGCCTTGCAGAGCAGAGGCTGCCTGCTCCCAGGGGACTCCTCAGCAGCCAGTCTCTGCTCCTCTTGTGAGGAGAGCCTGAGAAATGTGGTTGTTATTACCCAAATTACAGGCTTTCCACCTCTGCCAGGTAACCTGTGAAACAACCTCTGACATCATTAAATGCTGAAATCACTAAACTGTAAACGTGTGTTGGGGGGTGTTTTCTGGAATGTCCTTATGACCTCTTTTTGTCGAGGCTCATTTTGTTTTTATTTTTCCCCAGGATCTGACTGGTCTCCGCTCTTTCTTTCCTCCATCACAGGCGCCCGGGATGGGTTGCACCCTCTGCCTCCTCTCTCTGGATGGCGTTTTTAAGTCACACCAGGTGGGCAACTGTTTTTCCACGTCACTGGGCCAAGTTGTATTTTCTCAACTGCTGTCCGGCTGGACCACAGTTGCATACCAGATCCTATTAACAAAGTGGAGAAAGCAGAGATGTAAAAGTTTCTCTGGCTTTTTAAGACTGCTGAACTAACTGCTTCAGGGGGGACCTTGTTTCCAGCCATGAACTTATGAACTGAGGATTTTATGAAATCCAATCCTCATTGTTATTATAGCATAATCCTCTTTCAGTTATCCACCCAATATTTTCTGTAACAGTTTTACTTCTTCCTTCCTTTTCGTGTCAGGAGCTCCGGGCATTGAGGCTTGGGATACCCATCTCCTGACCCCCTCTTCCTGGGAAGATGCCAGGGGCCAAAGCCAGGTGGAAGCCAGCTCAGCCTCTGTGCTCTCAGTCACGACTGGGTGTGATCACTGCAGAGCCCCTCTGGGGTGGAGGTAGGAGGATGTCTTGAAATAAAGTCCTCTCAGCTTCTCACATCTTAGTTCTGGCACTTTCAGATGAGCACCTTGTGTTGAAAAGCAACGAAAAACAAAGGATGTAAGGACAAGAAGGGGTCTTAGCAATCGTCCACTCCAGACACTCCATTTCAGTTTTCTATTGCTACATAACAAATCACCCCAAAATGCAATGGCTAACCAGTCACCACCATTTATTTGCTCATGATTCTGTGATGTAGGCAGGGCTTGATGTAGATGTCTCTTTCTGTGACAGCTGGGTTTGGCTAGGAGCCTTGGTTCTCCTCCACTTGCCATGTGTCCATTCTCTTGCCATGTGGTTGCTCACCATTCAGGAGTCAACCTGCACATCTTCACAGGAAGCCTGGCTTCTAAGAGACAGAAATCAGAAGCTGCCTGGCCTCCTGAGGCCTGGCCCAGAATTGGCTTCTACCACATTCTATTGGTCAAAGCCAGTCACAGGGCAGCCTGATATTTAGAAGAGAAGTAGACTCTACTTCTTGGTAGGATGAATCACGTGAATTTGGCACTATCTTTGCAGATGATCCACCATGCTCCATGTTTTGCAGAGAGCTGTAATTGGACCCCACAACACTGAGTGACCCAGTGAATTGGTGACTGAGTTCCAGGAGAAGAGAACTCACTTTTCCTACTCTTGAGGAAAGAATTGAAGTTCCCTCTTCACTTGGAAATATTAGGGAGTGAGAGGGGAGCAGTGACAGAAATTGGGGTGAGATGGGAAAGGGACGTGTATTTTGAGCTCTACCGGCCACAACACAGACCTATCAAATAAGCCAAGTTCATGTTTCTATTTGAACTTTGCATAAAACTCCCAGTGCTGCTTTTTACATTTTGTTGAGTGACTATTGACTATTTCATCTCACTAAGTCTATTTTTGATCTGGAAATGTGTTGAATAAGCCTGTGAAAAGTGAAGCACCGAGGCTCTTCTGTCTCATACCAAAAGGTGATAATACGAACATGATACTTTAACTGCAAAGGGTAGTATTAAGATAGGAGAGGAAATTCCATGCTAAAACATCCCTGGAGCAGCATAGCTACGAATGCTATGAAATCTGAGGTCAGTCAGAATCACCTTGAAGAGATGTTAAAGGTCTCTGGCCATTTCTCTTTTCTCTTTTTTCATTGGAAAGAGATTCAGTAGAAAGTTGATGGAGTTGGTTTGAGAATGAATCTTTTGTGGTGTGCATTGCATTTTACATACTTTTGCAAGCTGCTTGCTTCTGGTCCTGGAAAGAAAAGGCATCTGAAAATGTGGGCTTAGCTTGGAGTAAGGAGGTAAGGTTGAGGCCTTGATCTTGCTGATGGTTCAAGGCAGTGGGTCTCCCTGTTTACCCTGGAGATGAGGCTCCAGCTTATGCCTGCTTTGCAGAATTCTCGGGCAGTAGCAATGTAGTTTTGCAGGTGTAACAAGTAGTTCTTCCAGATTAGATAAAACTGAGTTCAGGCCCTATTATACCCATTATGCACGCAATTGATTCCAAGACCTGGAAGTCAATAGCTAGATGGACTCCTTTGGTCTAAATATTGCTCAGTGCAGAACCTTGAGGAATTATTTACTTGGGGCTTTATAAAGTAAGTATAAGGATTTATTGAGTTTATGTTAATATTTAACAAAGGCCTTTTTGATTATTATTTATCACTTTATTATCTCAATCTGAATACATGAGCATTTGCTGTGAAACAATACTGGCAAAACTCTTAAGGTGGTACGCCCACAGTATAAAAGTTTTATAATTGCTCCCCAGTTGAAAAATTGGGGAGGTGGTGATGGTAAATAAGACAGCTGAAGTAATAATGACTGATGTTGACCTTACTGTGGTGGCTTTACTATTTGTATCAGTTTCCTGTTGTTGCTGTAACAAATTACCACTAAGTTAGTGTCTTAAAACAACACAAACTGATTCTCTTACAGTTCTCGAAGTCAGAAGTCTAAAATGGGTCAGCAGGGCTGTGTTCCTTTGGAGGCCCTAGAGAAGAATCCACCTCTTTGATTTTTCCAGGTGCTGGAGGCTGCCTGTATTCCTTGGTTTGTGGCCCCACATCACTCTACCATCTGCTGCTGTCATCACATCTCCTTCTATGGCTCTGTCACTCTGCCTGTCTCCCTCTTACAAGGACCCTTGTGATTGCATTGGGCCCACCTAGATAACCCAAGGTAATTTTCCCATCTTAATATCCTTAACTTAATCACACCTGTGAAGTCAAGTTCCTTTTGCTATTTAAGAGACATTATTCTGTCTACCACATGATTGATATTTGAAACGTTCACATGGGATTAGTTGCACATATCTATAAGTCTGTTCTGCTACATGTGTCTTTCAACAGGGAAAATGGTATCAGTATAAAGGTGATTTTTAACTCAACATTTTAATGTTTTAAAAAAGGAGGGGCAAGTTTGTTCTCAAGTAAAGAGGAAGCCTTTGCGATATATGAAGACCTTAAGAAAAGAGGTGAAAATCCTGCATAATGCTTTACTTTTGAGTGAGAAGTGATTGATATGATGGTTTTAACTTCTAGTACACTTTCTTCTGTTCTAAGTTATTTGGGGGAAACTACAAGTGCAAGTAAAGAAGCTGTGAATACATTTCCCCTAGTGTTAAAAAATAACTAACTGATGAAGAGGGCACCTTGGATCATATATTTCATTTCAATGAAACTGATCTCTATTAGATGCAAATGGCCTACAGGATCTATGTCTCAAAGGCAGAAATTAAATAAGTTAAATTAAAAATATTAAAGATGCAAAGGGGAGTGACTTTGATGCCAGGAGAAAATACCAGTGGCAATTTAACTACTCTATGATTTGTCTTACTAATTGTTACTATTTTTGTTAGTGCTCTGGTTAAAATTTCATATGTTTTGAGTGGTCTGCCCTTAACCTTATTTTCCCCAAAGCTCGGCTGTTTTTAGTGTGTGGTTTTACAAAACGTGAGGTTTATCAGGAGCACTTATATGACGTTATAACAGAAATTACTTCACTTGAATTTCAAAGTCACAGTTCCTTCCTCTCACCATAATAGAGAGATATCATCTGAGCAACAATTGCTTATTTTGTTTTTCCTGAAAACTCCCATCAAAGGAAGATACCTGACCCAAGCAGAATAGGAGAACATTTGGGAAATTTGGGAAGATTTGGAAAAGTTTTGGTGTAGATAACATTTGAGCTAATTGTAAAGAATGAATGGACAGTACTTGGGTAAGAAAAGATGGGAAGGAGATTTAGAAAGAGGATCAAACTGTCAACAAATATCTGCTGCATTAGTTCATAAACTTCTTAGGAAGCATAAGTTTGATTGTTTACACGTAACCAAATGGGTTTGATGCTGGCCTTGTTTGTTGAATTCTGTTTAGCATCTTATTGAAGGGGAGCATCCTGAAAGATGACAGCATGTCTGTTTCCTTGGGAAAATTATGCAGCAGGATTCTGACTAGGCCCGTGGTTCCCCACCCCCACCTGGCTACCTGGCACTCACCTGCTTGCTGATCAGAATTGATTCAGAAAAAGCCACCTTCAACACAAATAAGGTAGATCACTGGGGCTGTGTGCACGAGACAAGCCCTGGCAAAGAATTTTGCACTTTCCATTGGTGTAAGAGCAGTTTCCTTTTAAGTTCAGAATTGTTTATTCATAAACTGAGACAGAGGGAGACTGAGAGAGAGAGAGAGAAAGAAACAGACTCTGCCCCACAATTCTTGAGATTTCTTTGGAGTGAGGTTAGCACTTGGGGTGAGGTTTTTTGTGTAGGGGCTCAGCAGACTGGGGCATGGGAAGTGATGCTGGGCACACAGACCCCTGCACCTCAAGGTGGGAGCAGACATTGACACAGTTCCTCCTGTCCGCCTTAGTTTTGAAAAGAGGAGGTACGAATGCAAGAGGAGGTGAACTTTTGCTATGCGGAGAGACAAGTCAGACAATGTGAGTTTTAATTGAAATCATATCCCGAGCATTTTACTTTTCAAAAGTTGTTAGCATGATCGAGGTTGCATTTTCTTGTGACTACTATTATTACTGTCACGCTGACTGCTCTGGGCAGGGGCTGAAGGTTACATGTGGGCTGGGAACGCTGGGCTGCGTGGGAGGGGCTGGCAGATTGAAAGCCCCAGCCTCGGAATGCTCCTCTGGAGCCAGCTTCTGGCCGCCTTGCCTCTGGCTGTGCGCTCGCTCTGTTTGGACACCAAATTATCCTCCGCAGCACGTGGTGGGGATGCTGTTTGCCCTCTCTTCTCTTCCAGCTCAGATCTCTTGGATCATCAGTGTCTTTCTCCATCATGGGGAGCTGGATTGAGCTGTGCAGCTTGTAGATCACACAGATGACTCTGCTTTGAGACCTTCTCTGCCAGAGATTGTGCATTCTCAGTGCTTGCAGGGTTCCATTCTAAGAGGGGGGATTATAGCTTAAGGAGACTCCCCAGCCTTTAACATGCATTTGAATCTCCCGGCAATCTCGCTAAAATGCAGGTGCTGATTCAGTGGGTTTAGTATGGCGCTTAAGATTCTGTATTTTTAACAAACTCCCAGGTGATGCCAGTGCTGCTGGTCCATGCGCCACACTTGGACTAGCAAGGACTTAATATAGCTGGAAACCAAGTTAGCTGAGGCCTCTAAGCTATGTATTTTTTTAGAAAGAAAATCCAAGGAGAGTAAACTCGAAGGGGGCCTCTCTATTTGCTGAGCGCCTAGACCATTGGTGCTATGTGGGACAAAACTAAGAGAGGTGAGAAACATAATGCCACTTCCTGCCCTTGGGGAGCTCATGCCCTAGTTGGGAAGACAAGACTCCCACACATGCAGCCATCAATCACATGTCATATTTTATTGCTGCTGAAGTGCTAAATGAGGGGTACAGACTCTAAGTGCTCTGATGTGGAAAGTAGTAGGCTGTCCGAGGGAGTTTGGAAATCTTGGTTCAAAGTGAGGTTTGTTCAAAGGCAAGGGTGGTTAACTCAAGAAAGGCCGTGTAAAAGATAAACCCTTTTCTGTCTTCTTCCCCAGAACACTTACTACTGTCTTGTGTCCTGGTCACTGATGTTTCCAGTGGTTTCTTTATACAGACTAAGTGACCAGGGGGAGGGAAGGACACCCTCACATTCACTTGGATGCGTGCTCAGCCCATGGTGGTGCATCATGGGAAATGACCCTTCACCCAGGAATCATTCAGCTAACATTTCCTGAGGGCCTACTGTATTCCAGGCCAGGTCTCCACAAGGTCTGGGGTACACAGAAATGAGCTCCGCCCTATAAGAGCTCAGGTTGGTGAAAATTAAATAACATGGCTGCTCTGGTTATAGAGAAATTTGTTTTTTGTGGAAAATATGGAACTAGGGGATTTCTGCTAATGGTTTATTTAACTCTCACCATAGGAAGCAATAGAATTTCTTCAAAGCTAGTTCAGCAAAAAAAGAATAATTCTCAATCAAGGCTTGTTTGGGGTTGTTCTGATAGACCCTCAGAAAGAGCTCTCCAAAGTCTTCTTTCATTTTCTTTAGAGATGGTGTGTTTGGAGAAAGGTGTCAGCGTGGCCCTCCATGCATCACTGGTTTTAGACCCAATCTCAGGATCTTTAGGAAAACCAAGTCTCTTTGGTTTCCGAACATGTAAATTACTCAGACGCTTTGCAGTGAGGTAGAATGAGTAGGTGGGATGGAATTATGTTCTTCTTTCAGGCATCCTTGTGGCCACGGGGCATCCTGGAGATTATCCCATAAGAAGCCACCTCTGACATGGTCTGAAGCACAGGGGATTAGCACGAGGCATCATGCTCATTGAATTATCTTTTAGAGGGAGGATTTTGCCTTGACTGTCCCTGGAAGAAAAATCCTGTTTTGTCATACTTTTCTTGTAAATATTTTAGTACTAAAATGACTTGGAATACAATTACTAAGAAGTTCAAAATGTTTAATGGGCTCTGAGGCCGTCAAGCTAAAATGCCTGTCACTTTGTCTCTCTAATGTGCACCAAACATTCCTGCCTGGAGTGAGAACCGTGAGTGTTATTTTTTTGGCTTGGATCTTGGCAGGTGTGTAACATGACTCCTGATAGCAGGACAGCAGATTACATTCGGCTATAAAACCATTTCTAAGGCTCTTGGCACCCAAACTGTTATTGCATGTCTGCAGGTGTTTAGTAATTGGATTAATGCAGAGCCGAAGGAATGTCTGCTCCCCGGCTCCGAGAAACATTGAGGAAAGACAAATTCATTTCGGAGAGTGACCTGGAATGCACGATGACAGGCCTGCGCTCACACATGAAGCCAGATCTAAGCCTGCACGTTTAAAATGAACTGCTGTGAGCAATCACCTTCCATAGGAAAGTTTATCCAAAGCTAAATACAATAACAAGGGCCTTCTGAGTCAGGCGGGAAGGAACTTCAGCTTGGGTTTTGATCCTCTTCCAAAAGCAACTCAGACAACTTGAGCTTAAGCCTTCCTATCATGCAGCTCATGAACCCTACAATCCTAGGTGTTTAATAATAATAATAATTTTAAAAGACCTTGGTAAACAGAAGAGGATGATAAGCCTCCCGGTGGAAGTGCAGAGACCACAGTGGTATCCTGGATCATCACGTTCTTGCCAATTAATTCCCACCTTGATTGTAAAGACAGTCTTCCCTGCGTCACAGACCTCCTAAAATACGCTCGTAAAATGATGAGCAGTGTTCACACCCCACTGCACCCAAGACCAGTGCATGGAAGAAGTGGTTGCTCTTGGGGTAATTTTGTCATTCTGGCTAATTGAAACTTATGATACCCTCCGAGAGCAAGAAGCCAAACTCTCAGAGGCTCCCATCTGAGTAGATAAAACCTAATGGTTTGGCCTTATAAACCTAACCTCTTTCTCAGCTTTACAAGCCAGAAGGGAGGCGGACCATTTGGAATGAGTCCAAATGGAAGGAAGATAATGGTGAAAAGGCAAGTTCTGTGAAGAAAGGCAAAAGAATTGGTACTGCTTAGTTTAAATCCTAGAGGGGTAACTTGTAGTTCACAAATATTATTACAGTAGGTAGTGAGAACAGAATGAGGAGGGGGCGGACAAGAAGCCAGTCATGGCACGCCGAGCATGAGTTTGAAGGGCTTGTAAGGTAGAGGAAATGAGAAATCTGAGAAATCCGTGTGTGGAGGCAGGAGCATGGATCAAATGGCCACTCATTCATTCGTTCATTCAACAGAACTTGCTGATCACAGCCACCTAACAGTCCTGAATGTGTGGGGATTGCAAAGTGACTGAGACATATTTTCAGTTTTATGAGAGTCGTAGTCTAGGAAGCATGGGCATGCAATCGTAAGCCTCCGGATTTGGTAACATGGGTGGCTGTGAGCGCTCACAGGGGGCATTTCAATGGCCTGGCGTGGGAGCAGGGCAGGTGTGTCTGGGCAGATGTTACTCCCCTTTGGAGGACACCAGGCCTTCTTGGCTAGGTTGGCGACATTCTAGCTGACACTCCACCTGACTTTCTAGCTCTCAGTCAGAAAGAAATTAATTGGGGAGGTTCGATGCAATTATAATTGCATGTTTGGTTGTTTTGGGTTGTGGATGAGTCGAAAGTAGAAGCCTGCAAAGCAGCTGTGGTCACCTTTATGTGAGGGTCTTCCAAGATCTGGAGGAGGAGGGGAGGCTGCAGGGCATGTCGAAGAGAGCAGGGGATGGGTAGGTAGTGTGTGGAGAGGAAAGAAGGGAGGGCCATGAATTGAAAACAAGCAGTCAACAAACAAAAACAAACTGCAACAACAATGAAACTTTCAAATGCAAGGTCAGCCTTGAGGGGATTGGACACCCGGGTGTGTTTGGAAGGCTGAGTACGCAGAGCCTTCATCACTTCGATGTCAGGGTGGTGGGCAGGTGGGGCTGTCCTAGAGAAGGTGGGAGAAGACAAAGGTGCAGAGGGCTTGGATGGGGGAGGCAGTGCACCAGGCCAGGGAAGTGGGAGTTCTGCATGAATCACTGTGGAAAGGGTCAGTGCAGGGGTGATGAGTGGGCACGTGGTTCTTAGTAGATCACAGGATAACTAGGAGAACAGTATTTTACATTTTTCCAGGGGCAGAGAGGAGCTTAGATAATCAGGATGAAAACAAGAAGCCACAAAGACTAATGAGATAGAAAAAGCTTAATTTTAAAACTTCATTCAAAGGTTGAAAATGAAATTATGAAACTGCTGCCTGAGGAACTAACTGAATGACCATTGGAAAAGTCTAGTATCACATAAACCAATAAGGTCAAACCAGAAGAGGTTCTTACGGACTCTAAACCCAACCTCATTAGCTCACACCGAGGAAACTGAGCGGAATGGGAACCAATGCCGAATCACACAACTGACTGGGCAGACCTGGGACTACCCAGGAGTCCTGAAAGGATATGGGGTGGGGGACATACATGGAGATGAAAGTGAAGGAGGAGTAACTTCTGTGTGAATTATTATTCAACTAACCAGAAAGTCGTAACTAAGTCAGTGCCAATGAATTGCAAAGCATTGTGAAAGACAGTGAAGTGTGTCATTAAGAGCTTCCAATTCTTTTGGGAGTGACAAGAAATCTCTAGCAGAGAGATAATGAGTTTCTTGGGAATTCAGTTGGTGGAGAAACCACTGTGGTAGACATGGCCCAGGAAGGCTTTGAAGAGGAGCTCAGATGATACAAATCTGTGTGTGTGTGTGTGTGTAAGTGGGGGAGGAGAGAAGAGGAGAGTCCACAAGGCACTCAGAGGCTAGTTGTTAGGTAAATCACGGTACAACTTCCGTCTGTGATGCATGAAAATGCATGATTGATTTTGATGTCGTATGCTGATGTTGCCTCTACAAACACTTAGGACGAGGCTGTGGGAAGCGGAGTGGAGTTATACAAATTCCTCCAGCTGAAGTGGCAGAAAACCTGACTTCTCACCTTCCCAGTATCACTAACTTTCTGCTGGTTTCATCAGTGAACTGGGGTGTCTGGTTAGGCAGATATTTATATTTAAGGCAACTGTAATGGTGTTGCCCAGGTAACATCTGGAGATCCTCTTAGCTCTGAGGCCAGACTTGTTTTGTAAGGGGAGTCAGGGTGCCCACAAATGGTTGGCAGGATTCCCTGGGTCAGGAAGGAAAAGGATCCTCATCAGATTCTCCCTGCTCTTTGTCAACTTCTTCCTTCAGCACCGCCTTCCCTTGGAAGCTCCTGAAAGCAAAGAGTCACTGCACTCAAAACCTTTCCTTGTTTACAAGATATTTGGGCACAGACAGAATTATTGCATCACGGGCCAATTTCCTCACCTCTTTTAAAAATTTTATCACGTAAAGCAGCACGCTGAAAGATCTCAATGCTACTGAAGATTGCAAAACCAAAGTGGAGATTCATCTGGTTTTGGAATTCTGTCCAAAGACCTTTCCGTATACATTCCTTTTCCTTTCACAGACCACAGGGTACCTACCCCTCACACCCAGAGCAGCCAGGCAGCTTCATCACCTTTGTCAGGCCAGCACTGGTCCTGACAAATAACTCTCCAGCAGGCCCTTCCTATGAAACATTTTCCCAGGTAAATCCCTGGTGAAACCTCATGGACAAGAACAATCTCTGGCAAGTGGGAGATTAAAATTTGAATTGTCAAAAGTAACAAAAACCAAGAAAGCCAGTTATATACCCAAACTAGAGTAATAAATGTTTCCTGATTAGTAGAGGTCCTTATGGGATCTGTTTTAATAAGGAGACTGAATTGGATCACAATGAACATTACTTATATATACGATCAATACAAATAGTTATTTCATTAAATCGGACAGAAACTCTACTTTAGCATCCTATTTGCTTTGCTGATATTATTTAATCAAAATACTTTTTACTCAAAGACGTAGCATAGGTAAATTTTAATCCAGACATTCAATTATCCAAATCACTGACATTTTCCTGTATTCAGAAAAATGCTCCAGGAACACAGGCTACTTGTTCCTCTCCTACCTTGGCTGGCAGAGCACAGCAGGGTAAAACAGAAAATTGGCTAAATGCCATTTTCAATCCACATTAAGAACTGGGATCAATCTTGCTTCTCTTTCTCCCTCGTAGAGAAAGAAGAAATAAAAGAGCCCTTCTTTATGTAAAATTGGATCTTAACATTCTCCAAAGGGGTGGCAGCCCCTGAATTGCAAATGAAAAGGGAGAATAATCTGGAACAGGGAAGTGAAGGTGAATGGCCTCCTTCTGTAATGGCAAGACCTTCTCTCCAGCCACCTCCAGAAGACAGAGAGGGGCGTCTGGGGGTCAGGAATCTGAGCTGGCAAGAAGCAGGGGGACACGACAGGCAGAGAGAGATTGGGAGTGGGCACTTGCACTGCCTGGTCCACTTCACTTTTGTCCTCCCTGGCCTGGGGCTGGGCAAGGCTTCTGCTTTTCCTTCCATCTTCTCCAAGTGCTACGAATGAGGCAAAAGAAGAAGCACTAGGGTAAGAAGATACTGAGGATTTCCAAACTCAGAAGTGTTTATTGATTGATTGATTCATTCATCGTTCAGAAAGTATTGAGTATCCACTGTACATCAAGCCTAAGGCCAAGGCTGGAGATACAGAGATAAATGATTCACAGTTGGTGTCTCCAAGAAGTTCCTAGTCTAAGAGCCCAAGAAGAAGCTACATCTCGCCAAGAGTCTTGGAATTCTGGCTGCATTTGTATTCGGGCTTCCTTACTCATTGTTGATTCACCGTGTCAATCTTTTCCAATGGATTGGGAACATCAATATCTTATAAGATGATGGAAACTGATGCTACCTGTGTAAACAAGAGGATTGAATTAGGTAGAGATAGCCTCAGGCCGGGGCCTAGGGCAAGGCAAGCAAGATGCCTAGGGCACAAAATCTGTGGAGGTGTCACTTTTAAGGTCACGCTAGTGCAGGGTCTGCCTAATATTGGGTTGACAGACTTTGTACAAGTCATTTAAACTCCTTGAGCTTCAGTTTCCCATCTGTAAATCTGGGACATGCCTACCTCATGGAGTTGTTGAAAAATTAATGACATAATGCTTGTGAAAGTGCATTATAAACTATAAATGACATAAATACATGTTGGTTTTATCAACAGTGGTAATACTAATTGTTTATGATCTTTTTCATTAATTACAATGACGTTAATAATAACCATAACCAAAACATTCTTTGTGGCAAAAGCAACACATTAAATTGGAAAATGGGAAATAGAAGTCGAAGATTCTGTTCCTACATTTTATAAGAGGGAGTTAAGTAATGAAAGATTTTGAGCTATGGACTCAGACAGACTTGGATTTTAATCCCAACTCTGTCACTTACAAATGTTTAAATTAACTTCTAAAGTCTCTGTTTCCTCATTTGTGAAAAGGGACTAATAATAATAATGGACTCATAGGATTGTTACTGAGGGTTAAATGAGATAATGTGTGTAACACTCATTGTGTTGCAGGCCCATAGGGAGCACTCTGTAGATGTGAGCTACTATCGCTGTGTGGGGACTGCAACACAATAGTTCATGCTACAGACCAGAAGGTCTCCTGAGAAACTTGGCTTTTTCCAGTTTCCTTAGCTGAGATCATATTACACAATGCTAAGTCACAAGGATGTTTTTCCTACAGGCTTCATTTTAGGAATAATTATACTAAATGTTGTTCCTTCTTTCCTAAGTTTCTCCAGAATTATAGCTTTTGTGTAAGTACCCAAAATAAAAATTTGAACTTTGTCTTTAAAAATAGGAACTAGAAACTAGATTAATGTAATCAGGTTTTTATCTTATTATTATTTTAGTGATTTCAGTATGTACCTTAAATATTATTTTAAATTGGTAATTTCAATGTTTATTTCAAAAAGCACTGAGAGTCTAGCATCGTTATACCTGACTCCTCACTGCTACAGACCAGCTCACTGCTTCCTCCAGTAAGACTAAGGATGGCCCTTATAATTCTATTGTGAAGTGACAAGTGAAAAAGAAAGACAAACTTTGCTACCTTTCTCTTCTATTTCCTGAAGCTTGAGGCGTGAGTGGGGCTGGTCTGGGATCCTTTGCTGCAGTGCATGGCTGGCGCACATGGTCAGGAAAGCCACAAGGGGCCCTGATAGTCAGACTTGAGAAAGAAGTTTGTCTTAGCCCCACTAGAAGGACCTGATTTGGGACAAAGGGAAGGGCCACATCCCAGGTCCCAGAAGGGGTCAGACAGAACATCCATAGGCTCAGGGAAAGACCTAGGGTCTGAGGAGAGGATGTGAGCCCATGTCTCAGCAAGCATTTACTGGACACCCAGCAGCACCATCAAAACTGCAGCTAACACAGACACAACAGTATTACATAGTCTAGAGGAACTCACTTCTACAACTCAGAATTGCTGTTAGGCATGCGGAGATTCACAGGTGAAAATGATTACATCTCATCAATTTGCCTCTTTCTCGCCGTATCTCATTCTCTCATCTGTTATCTGTCAGTTCCTGTTGGTCAATACCTAATCCAACTTCTGGCCTAGAACGAGCCCTTGGAAAAAAATTTGTGAAGGAATGAATGAATGAGTATACTGGGCCTTGAGGCGTGTCCTAGCCATAGTGTCCTAGGAGAGGGATTCTTAATGATGACGAGCCACAAGATTCTCCTTCGCTACGGAGAGGGGGTTGTGGGCACTATGGATCTTTATTTACCATTGAAAAGTAGTTAATTAGGTCATCGGAGGGATGTTCTTTCAGTTTCACAGAGTGCATTTCGATGCTCAAAGGGGATTAAAGTTGCAGACTCGGGTTATGTGCTATCAAGATCCATGTGATACCTTTTCCTTGAATTTAAGATTACAAATAAATGTGTCTCTAGAGATAGATTTAAGTGCTTTGGTTTTAGCTGATAACCATTATTAAACCAATGTGCTTCCCCTTTGTTCTCAGCAATAAGAATGCTTAAAACTTAAATTAGAACCCAGCTGTTGTGCTAAACCTCCCTCAGTGCCTGATAATTTCATCCTTTTTTAAACTTTATATCATGACTTTATCTTGGAATCAGCATGTGTTTTCATGAAACTGCCATATATTTGCAACAATTTCTTTGTATTTCAATTTCTGGGGAGAGAGGACATAGATTCTTCCTCAGAGGGATTTGTGATTGTTCACAAAGCTCAAGAACCCCAGTTTAACTAGTCTTCATTTATAGTGGTGATTCCCAGGACACACAAGCCTGTAGTGACCAGAAAAGTTAAAGCAATGGACACCCAAGAGTCACTCTCTAGTTCATGCCCTCCATTTACTACTGGAACCCCAGCTCCCTTCTCCATCCCTGTCTTGGTGCAGGGATAGGGCCCACAAAATGCCAGTTCTAGCCAATGGCAGGACTTGGACTGCATCCCTTTTGGTCCTGGGGGAGAGTTCACACCTGGGTAAATAAAAGTTCACAGTGCCCGGAGTGGGGGATTACAGGTGGGTTTTGTTTTCCTCTTACTGTTTCTCTAATCTTTCTGTAATGAACATGTATTACTTTTGTAATCAAAAAATAAAATGTCTCATAAATGATATTTATTAAAAATAAAAAGCCAAATCCTGCCTTCCAGCACTCAGCCCAGGACACTCTTGAGTTATGGTGCTTTGCGCCCTCAGTCTCATATGGGAGCTCTGGCCATACAGCTATTTAAGAGACCCACTCTCTGAGCCCCTCTCCTGAGGACTCGAGTACTGGCCCAGGGGGAGCTGGGCTGGAAGACAGCGAGTGTCACCTTGGCAGGATATGTGTCGTTACTCTCTCCTACAAGAACAAGTGCCTGACCTGATCTCATGTGCCAACCTATTCCTCCTGAAGAAATTTCTTCCCCCACCTAGTGTACTACCTGTCTGAGTGGTGTCCCTTGTTCCCCACTGGCTCCAAGTTCTCATGCTGTGGGATGGTCAGCACTGGCCTTTCCAGGGGTTTCCTCAGGACCTCATGCAGGAGGCTCCTGGCAGGCTATGGCTCTCTTGTGCTGAATTTGCACTGGGTAACACCTGGGCTGTGCATTCATGAATAAACGGCAGGTAATCCTTTTGGAAATAGGTAGGACTTAAATCCCATGTTAATGACCACATTCCCAGAGTGAGCTGCCGGTCACACTCCCCCCTCTATGTCCTGCCTCACTCAGGATGTTAAAGGCACCAGTTAGACAGGCTCAGTGTTCTAACCAACAGGCTATGGGCTGAGTGTTTCTGAAGGGCAGCTGGGTTTCACCCTTTAGAAATGCTATCACTCCACTATGAGACAGCAAGTGCTACTAGTCTAGTTGAACCTTCTCTTGCCTGCTGCCAACACCTGGTAGATGCCCGGCCCCAGGAGCACTGGCTGAAGAGCTGGCCAAGTTCGCAGTCAGTCTAGCTGCTGAGGAGGGGGTGGGCGCCTGGGCTGGAGAAAGGCAGCTTTCCCAGGACTGCGACTGGGAAGGACGAGGTCTGGGTCGGACCGAAGCCCAACTGCTTTTGCTCTTCTGAACCAGTGACCCGAACTCAGAAGGGTGCCTCTCTTTGCACTCAGGGGGTGACGTTCAAAGCTCCGCTGTGCATGTGTTCCCCTGGTTTCCATGCCTTTCTTTCTCCCTCTTTGAAATGAAAAATAAAGCCACCTGTCAAAGCTGGTGATATGTTCAGACCTGTAACCCACACAGATTCAGGAAGACTTCAAAGTGGAAACTCCTGGGATCTGATTACATTACGTTGCAGATGGTAAATGTATGCCCTGAGCTCCCACCTTTGCTCTGACTTCTGTTCTTTAAGCTGGTGAAGAGAATACACAGTGGTGTTATTTGCACGCTAATGAGTTAAATGCTGCTTATGCTCCCAAAGTTTACAGACTCTCTGGATTTCAATAGATATGAGTGAGACTTAGCTTTTTTATAGACTCTGGGCCTGGAAAAACATTTGCCTATCAGAAGATAAAACACCCTTTCAGACTAACTTCCCTACCAGGGTGTCTTGTCAACCTTCATAGTAGTTCGACTTGTAACAATGGGGATAAAAATAGTATATAATTTAGGGTGGTTGTGAGCAATAATTGAGTTATTATATGCAAAGCACTAAGAATACTGCCTGAGACAAATTCCTATATATGTGTGAGCTATTGTTTCCCTGAGGAAACAGATATGGAGGAGGCTGGAAAAAGGAAGGTGAGTCTATATGCTGACTATTCACTCAATAACTATCTATACCCATTGTCTAGTGTAAGCTCCTCTTGCAGCCATTCAAGGCCCACTGTGATTTGGCTCCAACCTAGCAAAAGGAGATAGCTATGTCACCTCCTCAGAAATCTACCCGACCTTTGCTCTCTCTGTTATCTCTGACATTTTGTAATGCATGTTTTCTGGGCCATGGAATTTGGTCCTGGGATTAGACTGAGTACAAAGGTGGTGCATTTTTTTTTTGGTGAGGAAGATCAGCCTTGAGCTAACATCTGTGCCCATCTTCCTCTATTTTGTATGTGGGATGCCACCACAGCATGGCTTTATGAGCGGTGTGTCGGTCCGTGCCTGGGATCCGAAACTGAAAACCCCGGGCTGCCAAAGCAGAGCATGCGAACTTAACCACTACACAACCAGGCCGGCCCCAAGGTGGTGTCTTTCTGACTTATCCTGTGAGGCTCTCTTTACTGCTATCCATATGGCTTCTCTGTTGTTTTGCACATCTGTCAACCTCTGGTTTGTGTTCACAATCTCAGCTAAGAAGCATTTATTAAGGAAAGAGTAGCAAGCCTTGGAAGAGATGTTGAGTTCATTCTGGGGCATCTCCCCTAAACTTTGGTTGGTGTCTTCCAGGTAAGTAGAACAGACCTGGGGAGAACTTGGAGGGGAGAATAACTGTATGTATCCTTACAACGTGACATTCAGATTGTCTTCCAGCCCAGCAACCTCTGGCAAGGGAGGGTCTGTTGTCTCATGTGGACAGAGCACTCATTTGCTCTCCAGATCGGTGACAGCTGAGCCAGTAGGAGATCACATTTCCCTGTGGTCCAAGGATGCTGCTTTGTGGGCTGTGAGATTCAGGCAGAGATCAGGCCCTTGCACACTCTCAGGGCGCAGAGCTCCTAGGTGGGCTCCTAGGTGGGGTGCTCAAGACTCTTTGCCTCTTGCTCATAGCCTGGTCCTGTCTGGTCTCTCCTCTGGAGGAGAAAGGATCCAGATGGAGTCTGGTTTGACACTGAGTAGGTCACCATGGCCAATTGGCTACTGGTTAAAAAAAGTGTCCCGAGAGAGTATTTCCAGGTTGCACTCTTAGACTAACAAGGGAGGTGTGGAAATGCTTCAATTTAGCATCCCAAGTGGACTTATGACTCACTTTCTGCCCTCCTTCTTTCCCTCTGTCCATGTGGCACTGTCTACACAGACTAAAATCTTGTAAACACCTTATTTTGATAATTGCTATTACCACTGGCCTTTTGGCCAAGAACAGACCATTCTGCAGACATTCCCGGACTACAGACTCTGTCTGTGATCCTGGGGAAACAGAGAGAAAATAATTCCTGTCCTCAAGGAGCTCACAGTCTTGTGGAGGCAGGTGGATAGAGAGAATTACCAGGAGTGCAGGGACTGATGCGGTGGAGGGACGTACGAGGCGTGGGGCTGGAGGGCTGTGTTCTTGACAGGCTGCCTTGTGCATTCCCCAGCGGTGGTTTCCTTTCTCGTGGAAAACAGCCATGGTCAGGGCCACACCAGAAAGTCTAAGGGACACTAATCATCATCAGAGGTAGAACATCTTCTTTTCTGGAGACTAATGCTGATAGTAACTACAACCTTCCCTCAGACTTTCAGAGAGTTTTAGAGAGGCCCTGCGTCTCTACATAGAAACTGAGCCTGGTTCTCAATCTCTCAGATCTGTTCTTCTGGCATCATGGCCTTACTTCTCAAGCTGTTCAGCAGCACTAATTACCTGGTTGATTTAAATATCAGATGCTTCTGAGTTTCCCTCTCCTGGACCCTCCAGCTTCTTACACCCACTCAAGTCCAGCTTGCATGAAGTCTTCATAGCCTACTCATCCATTCTCAACCTTTCCTTGACTTTCAGGAGTCACTGCCCGTACCCTTCATGTGGAAACTGCCACTTACATCCCAGGTCTCTCTCTGGGATCATGGTCTCATATTGCCATTGATTTAAAATGCTGCTGAAATCTTCAACAGTTATATCAGAGCTCTCTCATTGATTTTAAATGCTTTGGAACATAGAACCCCTCATATATTTTTTTGTCCCTGACAAAGCCTAGAATAGTGGATTCCAAATGGGAGTTACTAAGTATGTTTCTGTTTCCTAATAATTTTATTTTCAAATCTATCGATAAATACTGTACGATTCTATCACTCTTTCAGAATTAAAACAAACTTCTTGCACATTTGTACATGTGATAATTATAAAGCTCCTATTAATTGAATACCAACTATGTGCCAGGCCGTAGATGACTTGCATGCATCATTTTATTTTAACCCTTGCGATAACTTTGCAAAGTAAGTATCATTATACTTACATTAGAGATGAGGTAACTCTGATGGCTGTTGTAAGAGTCTGGAAGGAAAAAGGAAGTGAGTCTCTGTGCTGACTATTCATTCAGTAACAATCTATACCCACTGTCTAGTGTAAATTCCTCTGCCAGGAGAGCAGTGGGTTGGAGGGGAGGGGATGGCGTGTGAGAGGACAGTCATTTTAGGACTGATGAGTCCCCCTGAATTGTAGAATTATCTTTTTTCTTTTGGCAGTGTTAAGCTTTACACAAAACTTACTTCAAATAAAGTGATGACAACAAGAGGGTCATTTGGACTTTTTTACTCATCATGTGACTTGGGTACTCAGTAAGGATTTAGCACAGCTGTGTTTTTAAAAATCTAAGCCAGATTAAAGGGATCCATGCTTGAAATGTGTGTTTTACTTAACAATGTGTTACTTATAGCACTTGAGACACACGTGGGCTTCTAAGTTTCTGTTGAGGAAGCTGCATGAATGTTCAGTGAGCTACAGTTTTCACAAGATTTGTCTCCTCCAAATCTTATAAAAAAATAAGCTTTAGTAGCTCCTGTGTCCCTCAAATAAATGAACGCTAATCAACTCACATAGTTCAGTTCATTTAATTTTTAAAATAGCTCCATGCTATTTTTCTTTAAAAATCCTAAGAGATTTCCTGAATAGATCATTACCACCAAGTTGGTACTGACTTGTGGAGGCAATAAAACAAATAAAGTCATTAAAAATAACTTGAAAAAAAGGAGTAACTTGATATTATGCCATCTACATTTGGTTAAAATGACATTTTAAAGTTCTCTTTCATCTTGCTAAACAGATCTCTAAAAGAAAAAAAATGTGATTAATAAATTATCCTCCATAAATCTTATGATAACTATTATAGTCTTTGGAGAATTATGAATCCACATCTGGAAAAAGTATTTTATATGCTACCGCCTGTAAAACAGCATGCCATGCATTTTATAAGTGCACGTTAGTAAGTAAAAATACGGTATGTTTTTGTGTTCATCATTTTCCCCTCCAAAAGAAGTATAAGCCTAGTTTATTTCATAATAAAGAGTGCTAATAAAGTTTATATGACGCTTGTTTTCCTCCCTAACTTTGGTGCTGATGCAGTTTCACTAGGTTATTTGGAATGAGCTTTCTATCCACTCATGGAAGCCTTCATTATAAGCTGACTCGGTCGGTCCCCTTAGAATCACTGCGTGGGCAGAAGCCAGCTGGTCCAAGGGGGTAGCAGAAACATTACAGGGATAAGCTGAAGCCATAGGTGCCACAGACTTCACTTTTTTTTTTTTTTTGGCTCTTGACTTTGATTCCTTTTATACTATTTTAAATGTGCAGCTCTCATGAGCTAGTGATTCAAAATGCAAGATTGGTTCATTTTTGGAATTAGAAACTTGATTAAACTTAAACATTTGGTAAATGAAATGAGCAAAATACTTTGAGAGCCAACAATGTCCCTTGGAAGTAGAAAATGTTTTTTTGTTTCCAAGCAGCTGTTTGCAATAAGAAGTGGCTGGTGAGTGAAAGGGAAGGGCGCCATTAAGTGAAGGTAACCCCTCCAGAGTTTTATGGAGCTCTGCAGTCATGTGAGCGCCATCAGTGATAAATATCACAATAGAGGTTGCAACGTGCAAGGTTTCATTTTCATGTGGATCCTTGAATACACTTTAAGTCAAGTCACAGAATACATTTAATGACCATGGAAGAGCACCAGCTAAATGTGCACAAGAGCAACCTTAGTGAAGAAACTTGTAGGAGTCTTATTTCTGCGAGAATAACCTACAATAACCCATACCAATAATACCTGTAAACCAAGTTTTCTTTTGTTTGGATTTCGGAAAAGCAGAAGGCTAGAATCTACGAAAGTAGATACCAAGTTTTCAGTCTCCAGAGAGTTTTAATGCATTTTTCTTTTGGGCCTCGTTTCCAAGCAGTGAGTGACCAGGTTAAGGGCTTGAGATGCTATTGGAATGGTGAGGACCATAAAGTTCACTGAATCCAGCCCCTTACCTCACAGATGAGGAATCTGAAGAGCAGAGTGGGAAAGGAACTTGTCCAAGGGTCAGTAACCAGCTCAGACAGGACTAGTACCCATGTTTCCTGAATATAGTTCTCCCAACTCCTAGCTACTCCAGTAGATTGAAAAGCAGTGAAAATATTTCTTACATAAAGTGGGGGTAGCTTAGCATCTGAGGAATGGGGTTTCTGTTCCTTTAATTAGATCATCAAAAAATCTCCTAGAGTCTCATTTATTCAACAGAGGTAATTGATGGTGCCACTCATAGTGTCATAAAAACACCACTTTGGTGCACTCAAGGCACATAGAAAAATAGGTCTGTTGTTCTAGGTTTCTAACTTATTTCTACCAATAATTAGATGTGTGAGCTTGCATGATTCACACAATAGTTGTGTACCTAAATCTCTTCAATTTTAAAATAAGATCGGAAAAGGTGATTGCAAAGCTACCTTTTAGATAAAAGTGTATGTTAAGGAGTTATTCCAAGATTGGTTCACAGCTTTGATGAGTGACAAGATTTTCTAATATTTGTTCCAGTTTCCATCCAATGCCTGTAGATGTGTCAGGCATAGATACATAAATCTGTATAGATGCAGATGAGTCAGGCATTCTCTGTAACAAACCATCCCAAAACTTAGAGGCTTAAAGCAACAGCCTTTTTTTAAACTCTTGACTCTGTGGGTTGGCATTTTGGGCTGGGCTCCCCCATATGTATGCTGGATGATTCTGCTTCTGGGGGTTAACCGGCCGTTGGTTGGTGGGGTGATGGGGGCACCTGGGCACGTGGTTTCCCTTCTCCTGCAGGCTAGCCTGGACTTGTTCATGTGGTGGTTGCAGATTCCAAGAGGCAGAGAAGAAGTGATCGAGGTCTCTTGATGCCTAGACTTAGAACTGGCACACTATGATTTTCACGGCATTGTAATGCCAAGTCACAAGACCAAACAGATTCACAGGGGAAGGGAAATAGCCTCTGTCCCTCGATGGGAGGAGTTGCAAAGTCATAGTGCAAAGTCAAAGCGACAAGGAGACAGAGATGAATTGAAAATTTTAGCCATTTTTGCAATCTACCATAGTGCCTAACTCTTGTTATTTAGAATACTATGTGCTCCATGAATCAGTGGTGCTAAGATTTCATGAACCAGTAAAAAAAAAAAATAAAAATAAAATAGTGTGGGGCGTACACGTATTCAAAAATTGGCAGTTTTTGATTGTAATAAGTAAGAACACTTAAAACCAAATGTCAATCATCCTCTATTCCTCTTATTTTGTATATATAAAAAATACGATTTACCACCCAAAAGTGCAGGAAGAATATAATCTCATATTAAAGGAATGGTGACCTTACACTGATATTTTATATGCCTAATTTATTGTCCTTGTTTTTCCTACTTCACTGCTGACTGGTGAAAACTTCAGCAAGAGTGACAATGCTCCATGTGGAACTGTCCTTGAAGCTATACATTTTTTATTTATAATTTTCATTGAACAGTCCCTTAGCAGCTATTATTAAGACAAGATTACAGACAGAACTGCTTCTTGGTTGCACATTGGAGTTATAAAAATTTCAATACACTGGAACTAACAAGGATTTAAAACTAAGACAAAATGATTTTTCAACAAGTCTATTCACATCACAACCTCTCACCCACATTTTTCCCACTGCTCTTCTTATCCACTTGGCTTCCCCAGTCTAAATCTGAGTGGTTTCCATTTGAGAGAGAGAGAGAACAAGCAACAAATGTCACTGCTTGTCACTGCTGCAAATGGTCACCGTGGGGCCTTCTTTACATTGGTGACTGAATGCAGTGCCTTTCTCCGCACTGACTGGTGGGACTGGTTTCCTCACCTCTGCAGTACCCCTCCATTCTTAATCCTGTGAGGTGACATATTAGTCCACCACTCAGAGAAGGCTTCCAAAGCAAAGGAAGAGTTAATTCTTTCTGTAGCTATCTTATTGTTTTCTTAGCATCCCTAAAGACGTAATTCTTGCCAAAAAATTAATCTCAAACTTTGCTAGAGCCAAAGAAACCACCTCAGCAGCTTTCTTAATTCTGTCAGTGTTCATGAATCCTTCTCACTCCTCCATACATACTTTTATACCTTCCTGTTGAAAAACTGTGTGAGTATGTGTGCACACGTGTGCCATTTCATACTCATTTTCATTTGGAATCTGGTGTCCAAGCTTATTATTCAAACTGATTGCTAATTCTATTTTTTGTAACCACTATTCATCTGGAAAAATGAAGTAATAGTATACCCGTAGATAAACCTGAGAAGAAAAAAAAGGGAAGGAGGATGTTATGAATAATACTAACAAAATTAACTTTCCCATATTAAACTGTTAATTCTTTGAACTAATTTTAAAAGCCCATGTTTGGGAATGTGAAAATTTACCACTTTCTCTCTCTGTCTTTCTCTCTGTCTTTATTGGATTGAGAGAAACCTGTGGATTATAACAATTATGTGTGTCTGACCTTTCATTTGGATTTTTAAGCTTTCTTTGACAAGCATACCTTGGTATCATTTTATTTTTCACTTTACTCAGAAAGATAAATGCCTTTGTGGTGAGGTGGCATGCAAATTCCTTACCATACAGAAAACCAACCTTAAATACTGTTCTCTTTGAAATGGAACTGACCTCCATGGATTAGGAGGAAGGCAATAAGAAAACAGAAATGCCTCCCTGAAACAGAACCCAGAATCTAAAACCAGTCATTCTCTTGAGGGTTGAAAATGTTTGCCTTCAAATTAAATTAGACTTGTGTTTCTACCATTATGGTTTTAGCAATGGAAATTTGATAAGGATGGCCATTTCTGTTTCCAGATGGTCCAGAAGATCTGGATGCTTCCCAAGCAAACTGCCCACATTCCTGACCAGTTATTTTATTTGTTCTCTAATAAAATAGGTACATTTCTTCTGGTGATACTGATGATGGCTTCTTCAGACTGAACCTACATCTTCTGAGGTTAAATAGCACAACTCTGTGTATATATTTCCTTTTTTTTTAAGTCAAAGTGTTTGCATGTATGAGGTAACAGATAACTTTTGAAATACATATCCAGAGCGGTGGGTAGAATTTGCTAGCAGAAACAAAGAAGAACCCTGTAGGTAGGACAACAGTCTCACAAAGGTATGAGTTATGTTGGGTACCAGTTAAGAGTTCTCAAGTCTGCGTTGAGTGTTCATGTTAAAAACTGAGAAAGCGGGTTAAATGGGTGGAGCAGGCAAGTTCTGACATGCCTCCCAGTAATCTCAGCCTTTTGGTATTTGTGCCCTTGTACAACCTCTCGAGGGTACCCTTGAGGGTAGGCTGGACCTGGTGACTTGCTTTTAACCAATAAAATACGGCAAAAGTGGTGGGATGTCACGTTCACAATTAGGTATAAAAGACTGTGACTTCCTTTTTGCTAGCCCTCTCTGTCTGGCTTTTCTTGTGAGCTTGCTCTGATTAAGCTGCTATGCCATGACCTGCCTTATGGAAAGGACTAAATGGCTAGGAACTGATGGTGGCCTCTGGCCAACAGTCAGTGAATAACTGAGTTCCATATTGCAACAGCACACAGGCAACTGAATTCTACTGACAACCATTTACAGGAGCTTGAAAGCAGGTACAATCTTGGCAGACACCTTGATCGCAGCCTGTGAGAGACTCTGAAGCAGAAGTCCCTAGATACACCATGCGCAGATTTCTGACCCACGTAAACTGTGAGAGAATAAAGTGTTTTAAACCTCTGAGTTTCAGTATAACTTGTTATGCAGCAGTGGATATTGTATTAGTCAGGATTCTCCAGAGAAACAGAATCAATAGGATATCTATATAGAGAGATATATATCAATAGGATATATGTAGCTATATGTAGATACATATATATATATATATCAATAGGATATCTATATATAGAGATATATATCAATAGGATATATGTAGCTATATCTATATATAGTGAGGGAGAGACAGAGAGAGAGATAGAGAGAGAGAGAGAGAGAGATGATAAAGAACTGGTTCATGTGATTATGGAGGCTGATGAGTTCAAAATTTTCAGTATGGGCCAGCAGGAGGAGACCTAAGAGAACCAAGGGTGCAGATGAAGTCCAAAGGCTGTCTGCTGGAGAATTCCCTCTTGTTTGGGTACACTGGTCTGTTTGTTCTACTCAGACCTTCAAATGATTGGATGAGGCCCACCTACATTTTGGAGGGTAATCTGCTCAAAGTTCACTGATTTAAATGATGATCTTATCCAAGAACACCCTCCAAGTTGACACATAACATGAACCATCACAGATGTGAAGCCATGTCTCAAAAGATGCATTTCTGAGAAGTTGAAACTCAATATCCTGGGCAACAGAGAGCACATTTCTGTTCCTCAGCAAGCTGTAGTATGAAAGAAGCAGCATTTGGGGTAGATGAGTCTGACAGTGTTGGGTGACAATTAAAAAGTTAATAATTTCTCAGCTCTCAGGCCATGGTTGATGATTGTGAGCACTTGGGGACAGATATTACATGCACATTTTAACTAATGATTAGAGAGAAAATACCCCTGTGATGCCCACCTACATCACAAAAGAGCACAATACTGATATCCCAGAAATCCCTGTGTGGGTCCACCTGATCTTAACTCCCTATCCTCCATGAGTTTTTATTGTATATTCCATACTCAAAGAAATTTGAAAAACGTTAACAAAACTCATAACTATGAATATCAGTGGAACACAGAATGTGTACTGATTGCTCTAGGTATATTAAGATTTTTCTTCTCAACTAGCTTAATTCTCTTAAGAGCAAGGGTCTCATCTCATGGTCCTCTTGAGGACGCCTAGCTTTAAGCACAGGAGTGATCACTTCATACGTGCCATGATGGTACCCACTTTTGGCTGTTTGGCAACTGGGCAATGAAAGCAGTCTCAAAGCTCAGATGGAATTTGTCAGGAGGTAAGATGTTTTGGTGAGAAAATATATGTACAGTTGAGCCCAAACATCCCTCGTAGCCTTTAGTCTTTAGGAAAAAATTGTCTATTGGTAAAGAAAGAGCTGGGAGTAGGCTATATCGTATATAGACAGAGTTGGAATGATTGAGACTGTGAGTCTTTCATAACTGTTTAAAGATAACAGCTGTTTGTCTATGCCAAAGAGTTCAGCATCGAGGTTTGTGGCTGCGTTATGAAAGTTAACAGGCATCCATATTAGAGTTTAATTAGTTGTGTGTGTGTGGGTCTGTGTGTGTGTGTGGAGAGAGAGAGAGAGACTCAAATATTACAGGCAGTTCTGAAGGTCACATAAGTGCAGTAGAAGCCCACTGTCCTGCCTGCAGTATTTTCCCAGGTGATGAAAGTTCTAGGCTCCATGGAAAACATATTCAGAATTTCTTCTATAAATTTTAAGTGTTTGCTTCATTGTGGTCTGCTGGCACTAGGATTTGGTCTGTCAAGGGTATAATAAAAATGGACATGATGCTTTGAAATGCCAAGAAAAACAAATGCTAAACAGGAGCCTGAGCAGGCTAAAATATGCAAACAAGCCAAGGGATCTTATCCCAGCAGTGGGATGGGGAGCTTGGGGTGTGCAGGAAAGGGGGGAGGGCACCATGGACCAGAGTAAACTGTAGGATTGCAGCATGCATGGCAAGAACACTTGCACATCAGGCAGTGGGGCATTTGATGCTTGTGTCCAGCTGTAGGTTTAGTTGAGATTAATGCGCTTTGATGACCAGTCCTATCCTAAAGTTTCCAAGAGGAATCAGATTCTGATGCCAAGTTGCCTTAAAACAGATGGGCAAGACTTTTCCATGGAGAAAGAACACCAAGGTGAAATGCCACATGTCAGGAGAAGGTATTTCAAACTTAATTCACAACAGGCAGAAACAATGTAGAAGAATAAACTGGCCTTCAGAAATTTCTGGTGTGAACATTGAGAAGGAACCCAAAGTTCTGTTCTTAGAAAGATTGCCCTCTCTTGCTGCCCTCTCAGGTTTCCAAAGTTCACCTGTTGTGAAATGCTAGCTTTTGTTGCTGGAAAAGGACACCAAATAATGTTTTCACCCTCTGCAAAAAAATCTCTATTTTCATGAATTCAGTGTGAGACCAAATATGTCATCACTTTTCCTCAGTGTTACAAAAGGGGGAATTCTTTCAGCTGTCTTTATTGGAACAGGGCATGTTTTCACACTACTTTATGTCAATGTCTCCCATTTTAAGCTCTTGTTTTTATTGGACAGTTTGGATTTTTCAGCCCCAACTGCACATATCCAAAACCCACTAGATTGTAGGCCAGATGATTGGGCCAGGGAATCCATTTATTCCCAGATTTATGTCAAAACTGATTGAAGCAGAGATCCAAACGTTCCACCTGCGTCATCTCCAGTCTTAACTCCCCAGAAACTCTGCTCTTTCCGAAGATGGTGAGTGTTGGTTATAACTCCATTTTGACTAAGTCCCAAATGTTTGTTATTTTGAACTTAACAAAAAACCTATATCCCACTGAACCCTCATATGTGTGGATTACCACCACCAAGGCTGTATATCTGTCCTGTGACTGCAATTGGGAAAAGGAAATAGTTAGATTCATACTTGCCTTGGGAGAAGGAGTTGCAAAATAGATGGAAAGCATGAAAAGTACCTTCCCATAGATGTCTAAAAAGAAACAATGTCAGAAATGTTGCTAGGACAAACAAATAACTGGCAAAATACAAAATGGAAACAACAAAGTTCCATATTTACTCTAAACACTAAAATAATCACAGATATATTAATGAATTAAATGTAAGGCATAAAGCCATAGAAGTCTTCCCTACCATGGGATTCATAATTCATGAGTATTATTCATAATTTTGAATTCATAAGTATTATTATACACTTGTTAAAGGCAAGCATGGTACAATGAAAAGAACACTAGTCTTAGCTTCAGAAAATATGGATTCTAATCTAACTTGATTATTAGCTGTGTGACCTTGGATAAGTGACTTTTTTCTGTGTTTAAGTTTCCTCAGTGGTAAAATGGAGATAACAGTCATCTAACAGTCATTGATATAATGGCTAAATGATACAAAATATGAGAAAGCATTTAGCACTATGCCAGGCACTTAGAAGGCACTTGATAAATAATTGTTATAAGAAGTAACAAAAACATGAACTTGGCATTTATATATGAGGTCCATATGTTCTATACACACACAAATGGGAAAAGAACAGATTTGAAAGAGGCATATTAGGATTAGGAATGTAGGAACAATGATGGCTAAAGGTAAGTAGGCTGGTCAGCTTCTCAGAAGGACCCTAGCTTTTGAGGGTAGAGATTATTCACTGCCCAACGTGTCCTTTTGTTCTTATGAGCTGTTCCTCTATCCCAACCCCCAGGGTGATAAAGAGATGAATCATCCACCTCTTTGGATCTTCCAAAGCCAACCCATAAATGAGTTCAAGCAAAATGACTTTTCAACATGGTTGGAGTCAATTCTTTTGGAAGCATTCCTATGGGAATATCTGGACATAGGCAAAGGGAAGGTGGAAAGGTGATGTGGAAGTGATGGGCAGCCATGCTAACTTCTCCATGCCTCCCATTAGCAACCTTCTTAACCTGCCATGGACAGCACAGTGCCAGGAGCACCTTCATCAAGTAGGACTGAGGCCCAGGTAGTCGGAGGAGAGTGACAGCTGCTCTGCTGCTCTGTATCATGAGCAGAGGCCAACACTTAAGGGAGGGGGCTCTCCCTAATGTAATACATTTCCATTACATTCCAATACTTAGTTCTGCCCTACTCACTTTTCCATTGGGGTATTCAATATTTATTCCTTTCACCTTGGGTCTCTAGATTTTATTCAACAGACATTTATTGAGCACCTTCTATGTGCAAGATCCATTGTTATAATTAAGGGAAGTCCATCAATGGCTCATTTCTGGTACCAACTCCCACACACGCTGCTCCTTCCACTGACCATTTTGCCACTTTCTTTAAAGGCAAATTAGACTGACCAACCTTTCTTAAGTGGCTAGCTTGCGGACGGCTCTGCTATAAGCATGATGGGAGATGAAGAAGAGGTACAGAGCTGGGAGCCTGTAATCTCATTGCATGTGTTTGGTCTCTTTCTGAGCCAGACTGGTGGAAAAAACTTTTTGTGAGGTGGTGTAAGGGCAGAGGGAATACCAAGGAGAAATCCGTGGAAGAGCAAGAGAGGAGGCAAAGTCGTGGCCAGAAAAAGGATGCTGGCCATTATTTCAGACAGGTAAGCAAGACTAAGAGTGGAGGAGCAAGCAATGAGCTCGGGAGTTCGAAGACCAGAAAGAGATGAGCTAGAAATCCCTTTTGTGTAATGTTTGATATATGTTCCAGGGGGATGTTAGGTGGCTGAATGGAGAATATAATATATTTTACCTGTAAAATGTTAGATAACCATTAAGACAGTAACAGACAAATTGTCCAGAAGTCACATTTTATGCTTGTAATTACTAAATGATTTATACAGACCAAAATTCTTACAGAAATTTTAGAAAGAGGTATAGATTCCTTGGAGTTCCAGAGTTGAGGGAGGCTTTCTGGGAAAGGTTAAATTTGAGGTTGGTCTTGAAAGAGGAGTGAGATTTGAAGACTTAGAGAGAGGCAAAGGAAGCTGACTGCAGGCGCTGTGTCCCATCCTCGCACAATCCCCTCACCTGCCTTGTTTTCCCTAAACACCACAGCACTTGAGTTTCCGTTGACAACTCCCTCAGCTGGGAAGCCTCCCTGGCTGGGTCCACACCCATCTCCTCACCATCAGGCCCCTCCCTCAGCGCAGCCCACCATCCCCTCTGCATGGCAGGCACTTCTCTAATCACCTTTCCCTGAAGCTCCTTTTAATCAGCACCACAGAGGCAACCACTAAGTACCTTCCGGAGCCCGGGGATCTGCTTTTTTCATCACTCTTGCTCCTCCAGTTCTTTTACAACTGGTAACACCTAAATCCTTTCCTATATTCCAGATCTTTCTCCTGCAGCTGAAACACACACCTTCTGCTTTCTATGGGCTTTATCCTCCCAGATAGGCTGCCAAATTATAAACCTCATCTAATAAGTCTCTTCCCTTCTCAGCCCACAATTCCTAATCTTTCACTCAGAAAGCACAGATGCAATTTAGTCAGCAGGTTTTTATTGAGCACTGAATGTTTGCCTAGGCCTGCACTGGGGCTCCACCAGAGATCCACAGGTGCACAGATGTGCAAGTCATGTGTTTGCATTTTATTTCTACAATAGCACCCAGATGCTGATAGGCAGGGCAAGTGTTACGAGTGACATTTTAGAAAAGAGAGGAATTAGTTGCAGGAACGTTAAGTGACTTGTACGGATCACATGACCCACCATGGCAAAGCTAGGGCAAATCACCCAGTCTCCTGACTCATGGTTCAGTCCTTCTCTGCCATGTGGTCTCACCTCCATTATGCCTCCTAAAGACAAACCTGACTTAGGGGATAGATCCTGCTATTGTGCTCATATTTCACGCAAATTGAGGGTTGGAGAATTTAAGCAACTTGCCTAAAGTTAAGTAAGTGGTAGAGGTGGGACTTGAACCCAGGAAACAATAAGTGCAAAACTCGTGCTGATAACCATCATGTAAGCCAGGCATGGTTAAAGGAAAGGATTTGTTCCTTGTGTCTTTGAGGCAGAATTTACCCTTGTTGGAATATAGAGGGTCTTGTGCCTGGTTTCATGGAAGGAGGAACTTGGTCACAGAGCAGTGTTGAATAAGGAACTAGTGGATGCCCCATAATGTGATGCCTTTGTTGTTGAAGATGCTATAGAGCAGAGTCCTGGATTATGTAAACAGTTAGAAGAAGTGGCTTCTGAGGTTTTTTTCTAGTCTTGGCATTCTAAGCTTCCATGACGTCAATGCCTACCATGGAATTTGCCTTAAGTAAAAAGCCACATTTAGAAGCTCCAGTCAAGTATCCTGGAGCTGGGAGATAGAAGAATGGTATTCACTTTCAGGACACTTCCTTGAAGGTTTAAGGAGTTGTGATAAGTCACTTAGCTTACAAATGCTACCCGTCCCACTAATGATACCCAAAGTGTTCCCTACTCCTGTGCTTGGTCCTCCCTTTTCTTCTCTCCTTGGGACCCCATCTAAAACTCATCCAAAACTGACACCTCCCCCCTGTTTCCCACACTAATTTTTGTGAACCCTCCTTCAGAAAAGAAGCAAATTTGACTCTTTGTTTTGTCTTTAAGACTGGACTACCTGAGCTATTGCTCATTTTTGTGTTTGGTTTAGGATCTGATCCAAGATGATTTTTAATCTCTGTATTGCAGGAATTTAGTTCCTAATATATCAGCTCCATCCCGCTGAGTGTTCCATCAACACCCTTAACCCAGTTATCTGCAGGGACTTTGACCCCAAACGGGGAGTCCCAGATGGAAGCCAGGACATTGCTTCAGGTCGGACTATGAAAAATGCATGAACGATAGAAAAATGTGAATTATGTGTGAAACAAACAAAAGCACCAGGCAACATGGAATTTGTGTCAACAAAAGCTTGCTGCAAGCTGTTGCTTGCTTCTAAGGGGGAAGCAGACTCTGGCGCCTGGAACGGTAGCAGGGAAGGACTTTTTGCACAAGAGATGCAGAAACAAAAGGGGTGACCTGTTTTGACTGTAGTTGCTTTCAAGTTCTTAAGCTCTTCTCTTTCCTGCATCCACCTCCCCCAGCATTTGTTATGCAGCTGGGAAACTTAACTGATTATTGAGTCAGTCTGAACCATGAGAATGGGAATAACTGACATTTATAATACTTTGACATATTCAAGAGAAGAGAAAAACAGTTCAGAGGGTGGGGCCTCCAGTTGATTTTCTTGTTGACTACAAACCAACTTCATGACTGGAATAGTTGGGTGAACGAGGCGATGGCAAGTTTCTCCGGAGGATTCATGCACTGGAATGTCTAGCTCACGTTCCAATTAAAATATTAAATCTGGTGAGATTAAACTACATAGACTTTTGGTGCCACCAACTGAAAATGTTATATGTACTAGTTTCCAAGCTAGCTGCAGAAATCCAAAATGATCCTTCTCTCACTCAGAGATATTTCTAGGTAGGAGACAACCAATACATGCATTTCTTTTTTAGCAAATTATTTTCGGTTATTTAAAATGATTATCCTGTTACTCTCTGGATCACTGCTGGAGACCCAGGCATCCAAGCGCCATAGGCAGCTATGTCAAATATAATAAATAGCATTCCAATTATGTTCAGAGGGAGGGCCGCACACAGCTCTAAGTTGGCTCACAGCCACCCTTGCTACCACCAGAACTGCCTTCCTAAGGTGTTCTGGGAGAAAAGAGTCCTGTGCAGTCCAACTGGCAAGTCTTTTACATAAATACCTCTCCCTTTACAAGGCTGAGGAGATTTTGTGGCCCACAGGCCACAGCCTCAGCCCAAATCCATGACCACCACACACTTTCATTAATGTGGGAGGTACCATTTCTTGCTCTCACTTCTCCAAATGGCTCCCGGGGCTCGTCGCAGGCTTTTAAAGAGAGATTGAGGGCGGCAGTCTGCCAGGTCTGTTGAAATGAGGCACGCTAAAATAGAATTTGACTTTGTGGATAGAGAATATTCAATTTATTTCTATTAGATTTAATCAATACATATTTATTTTTATTTTTTAATTTTTGTGTGTGTGTGAGGAAGACCAGCCCTGAGCTAACGTCCGTGCCCATCTTCCTCTACTTTATATGGGACGCCGCCACGGCGTGGCTGACAAGCAGTGCGTCGGCGGGTGCCCGGGATCCGAACCTGCGAACCCTGGGCTGCCAAGCGCGGACTAAACCGCTGCGCCACTGGGCGGCCCCCTATTCATATTTATTGAGTGCCAATTATATACCAGGTTCTGTGGACCTGCCTATAGCCTGGGCTCATTTCAACCTTCTCTCATCCCCTAGGTCTTGTTTTCTTCATTTATTAAATTGTTATAGATGATAATACAGTTCCATCAAGATTCCTGTGTGCTTCAGTGAGAATGTGTGGTATTGGACCCAGCCCATTGTCTGGTACATGGTGGGCATGCAGTAAACAACAATGTCTCCTGTCCTCCTCCCCTTTCTCCAAATGCTCAGAAACATCCATCCATCAGCCCTCAGGGACTACTCCAGGCAGGGGTGGGAGATCTGTAGATCTATGTCTCTGATGAAGATTTCCTTCTCAGGACCACCTTCCTACACCGAAGCAGCTGGGTTATACTGCTGACTTCATAGGGTTATAGGGAATTAAATGAGATAATGTCTGCAATATGCTTAATACATATTTAATGACATATATTTCATGCAATGTTATTACTATATCTATCTATCTATAAATTTATTTTGTTATTATTGATTGTTTTCTTGCTGGAAACCTCTTGGATTCTAGAGGTCCAGTTGCCCCGCTACACCTCTGTTGTGACTTCCTGAACTCTTAAACTCTTCCTTAAAGAGTTTGAGTATTCCTTCATTCATTCCACAAACATTTACTGAGCACCTGCTAATTACCAGACACTTTGCTAAGCCCACAGGACACAAATACAGGTTAGATCACCAAAACTGGTCACACAGCCTGCCTGGTGGTGTAGTGGTTAAGTTCACAGGCTCTGCTTTGGCGGCGCAGAGTTCGTGGGTTTGGATCCCAGGCGTGGACCTACATGCCACTAATCAAGCCATGCTGTGGCAGCATCCCACATACAAAATAGAGGAAGATTGGCACAGATGTTAGCTCAAGGCCAATCTTGCTCACAAACAAAACACCAAAAAACAGGTCACACAGGCAGGATCCCTGACCTCTAACAGCTTGTGATTTGTTGAGGAAGCCAGAGAAGTAAACACATAATTTCAATACCATGTAATAAATGCAGGGGCAGAGGTCAACATGGGGTGATGTGGGAGCACAGGGTAGGGACAGGCACCCTACTATGGGGCTGGTGGAAGAGGTGGCCAGGGGTAGCTCCTGGCAGGGATAGCTCAGCAACTGCATATTGAAGGATAGATGTTTCTCAATTCTCAAGATCAAAGATTTACTATTTACCTTTGTACCCTTGAAGCATCACAGGCCATAACTAGTGACCAAAAAGTCTAAATTCTGCCACCAGACTATGCTTGAAAGGCAGCACAGTAGGCTGTGCCTTCTGGAGGAGTTTCATCCCCATGGGCAAAAATAGATCCTTCTTCCTCCCCTTGACTCCAGAGCAGCACTTTCTGAGCCCTTGCACCTGTACCCCAGGTTTTCCCCAGTGGGCCACCCTGTAGGCCATCACACACAGCTGTGTGCCCAGGGTGGCTTTGAGGAAAACCTAGCCAGTGCAAGGACCAGGAAGCACACCCGGAAACATATAGACAATGCTCATAGGAAGACTAACGAGGGAAGGAGAGTTTCAAGACCACCCACCCTCCCTGAGGTCCATCTGCTGCTCTTGCTTCCACCCATGGAGGGACAAAACGACAATGCTGACGCCAAAGTGATGAGTCCAAGAAAGTTCTTGATGCACTGGGCAGGAAGTGACATCCAAAGATACAGAAAGTCCGTGGCTCTCCATTTCTGATGTAGAAAATAATGGTCTAAAATACCAGCATTGGCTTCTGAGTTAATGCCTTTGACCACAGGGCAGGAAATCTTGCTTATCATTTCAGCAACATTTTCAATCACCTTGACGTAGAAGCCTTGTGCCTCTGCCCAGGCCTGTGGCCAAGCTGGGTTCTGGGCACGCCCTGTGCTGTATTTCTCCTGTCCATTTCCCCCATCATGTTTTCCTCCAGTCCTTAACATCTCTGCTAACTTCCTGTGCCCCTTTGCTCCCCCTCAGGAAGCCCTAGAAGTGGCCCCAAATCTCATGAAAAGCCAAATAGCTAGCTCAGCTGTCAGGATTCCCAAAGAAGCAAATATTAGCTTCTTTTCTGAGGCATGCATTCACTTTTTTTAAAGACTTTAGTTTTTTTTTTCTTTTTCAGAAAACACATTTTTAAAAATTTTCACTTTTATTGATGTCTTAATAGTTTATAACATTATGGGGTTTTAGTTGTACATTATTATTTGTCTGTCACCATGTGGATGCACCCTTTCACCCCTTGTACCCGCCCTCCACCCCCCATCCCCTTGGTAACCACCACCAAGTTCTCTCTGTCCATGTGTTCGTTTATATTCCACATATGAGTGAAATCATGTGGTGTTTGTTCTTCTCTCTCTGGCTAATTTCACTTAACTAATACCCTTTACGTCCATCCATGTTGTTGCAAATGGGAGAATTCTCTTTTTTTATGGCTGAGTAGTATTCCATTGTATATATGTACCACATCTTCTTTATCCAATCATCAGTTGAGGGACGCTTGGGTTGCTTCCACTTCTTGGCTATAGTGAATAATGCTGCAATGAACATAGGGGTGCATAAGCCTCTTGTGATGGTTGATTTCATGTCCGTTGGGTAGATGCCCAGGAGTGGGATTGCTGGATCATAAGGTATTTCTATTTTTAATTTTTTGAGGAATCTCCATACTGTTTTCCATAGAGGCTGCATCGGTTTGCATTCCCACCAGCAGTGAATTAGGGTTCCCATTTCTCCACAACCTGTCCAACATTTATTTTTTGTCTTGGTGATTATAGCCATTCTAACGGGTATAAGGTGAAAGCATACTTTTGGTTTGCATTTTCCTGATGATTAGTGATGTTGAACATCTTTTCATGTGTCTGTTGGCCATCTGTATATCTTCCTTGGAAAAATATCTGTTCATATCCTCTGCCCGTTTTTTGATCAGTTTGTTTGTCTTTTTGTTGCTCAGTTGTATAAGTTTAAAGACTTGAATTTTTAAAGCAGTTTTAGGTTCACAGCAAAATTGAGGAGAAGGTACAGAGATTTCCCATATACCCCCTGCCCTGCAAGTGTACAGCCTCTCTAATTATCAACATCCTCCACCAGAGTGGTATATTTGTTACAGCTGGTGAACCTACACTGATACATCATAATGACCCACAGTCCATAGTCTGCATTACAGTTCACTCTTAGTGTTGTGTAGTCTATGGATTTGGACATATGTATAATGGCGTGTCTCCATTATTATGGTTTCATACAGAGTATTTTCACTGCCCTAAAAATCTTTGGTGCTCTGTGTATTCATCCCTGTGCCTGCAACCCCTGGGAAGCACTGATCTTTTCACTATCTCCATACTTTTGAGTTTTCCAGAATGTCTTATAGTTGTAATCATACAGAATGTAACCTTTTCAGATTGGCCTCTTTCACTCAGCCATACGCATTTAAACTTCCTTCATGTCTTTTCATGGCACATTTACTTTAAACTTTCACACATACAATGTTAGATTCCAGGAATGTGGTCTTTGTCCGCTTTGAGAGTTCAAGGACTCTTGAGGTTATGAGAGCACCCAGATCAGACCCATGGGTCAGTACATTTGGGGTGGATGGATGGGGAGGGGTTGGTCCAATCTCCTCATTTTTACACCTGAGGGATCTCCTGTCCCCACTCTACTTTACACTGAAATTGACCTCAAGAAGAGGATAAATGAAACTAATTTCTTCTAGAGGAGATTATTGAGTAATTGAAATGGGCTTCCTCAGAAAGGTGCTCCTTTCAGTATCCGGAGTGGTTATTACCTAGCACGACATTTAGGCAAGCTCCTTACTACAGGGAATCTTTTATGTGACATTGTACAATGTCAGAATGTTAAGATGCTCAGATGGATGGGAACGGGTTCAAGAGAGAGCTGTGGTCATTAGCATCTTACCCGAGACCCATCAGTGCCCCTTCTCCACCTCCTTCTCAACCTTGCCTCCTCTGTCTCCAGCTCAGGGTGGTTTGGGCCCCTGATGTGGCACATTTTCCATGTCACGGGAAGTGGCCGTGAGCATGATAGGGAACTGCTCTCAGCATGAGCCTCTTTCTCCTTGGTACCTAGCTGGGCACCTCAGGAGGAGGTCATCAGTCAGTTCCTGAGCCTTGATGGCATTGTCAGGAGGAGCCCTAACTCTTTGGCAGCTTGCACAGTCCTCCTTTTATCTGGCCGTTCTCAGAGGTGTAGGACACAGAGCAGAAATTGTCAGAAGGCCTGGTGAGTGGGGGAGGGGAGGGAGAGGAAGGGGGGATGGAAATTCAAAGCCAAGGCCCTCATAGCACTGCTCTGTAGCAGCTCATCAGTTTTCCCTCTTCTCACCCACGTGGGAGCCCGGGGGCTCCTGCCCTTGTCTGGCTGCAGCCTGGGCGGCATCTGTTAGCAATGAATAAAGACAAGGTGGTGGAGGTGGGGCTGGAGGTGGGGGCAGGAGGAAAGTCTACTTCAACAAAATGTGTTTGCTCACACACATAAAACCACAGGCCCTCTGGAGGCGAGCACCCTATCCTGGCCTCCTCATTCTTGAATTTGTAATCAGGAGCATGTGATTGAAGAATTGAAGCCTTTACATCTACTCAGTGAGCCTCAGCGTCCTCATTTCTTGCATATAAGGCGCTTGGGTAAGGAGAGTTCTCAGGGCCTTTCCAGTGCTGATAATCTGTGTCCAGTGGGGAGAGGTTTGCTGGTCTGGATCTGAGAACCTGCTAGTTCTCACACAAGGGACAGAGTGCTGTACACTCTCAGTGTCTCCAGCCCATGGAGGAAGGAGGCTGGGTCTTCTCTAGCCTCCCAAAGGGGGAAGCAGGCATTTTGGGAAAGGCACCACACTGCCCACAGGTTAACATCTGTTTCTTCACCTTAGCATTTAGCCTCCAGGGTCTGATGTCTGCTTTCCCATTATTCCCACCAAAATGTCTCCTGTTTACTTCAAAGTCATGACCTCCAAGGAAACAAGCAGTAAGAAAACTGCCAGGGAGGCCCCAAAGCCAGAACCCAGTCACTAGAATATTTCTGGAAGGCTGGACAGGTGAAGGCTGTATATAGAAATAAAAAATGCTCCAATTTTTTTCTTCAGCAAGTAACCCTCTTAGAAAATTATTGGGAATGGGCAAGGAGCGGGAGGCTCCCCTCAAGTCCCTTAAGAACATGAAATGGAAAAATAAAACAAAGCGCCCTCCCCCTTCCTTCTTCTTTCTGTGGACCTGAGGTGGAAAGAGTCCTCGTGTGGGCTGGTGGGGCTCCTATACTTGCCCCATCTGTGGCAGGGCTTGTGGCTGGTCCTGAGGCCCTCCACGGGTTCCCATCAATGAGGAGAAACAAGAAACCACCTTATCTTGGACTTCCCATGCTCTGATGCTCTGGTGACTACGTTCTGAGAGATTCTAGCCAGTGTTTCTATTTTTAAGATCCTTCATTGCCTTTGAGGGGTGGGTAGGTGGGAGATAGGGGAAAGAGAAGAAGAGGAACAGTATAAGATAGGAGGAGGGATTTAGTGGTCTGGAAGTCTTCCATATCTGTTCAGAATGACAGGATAAATCTACCAGAAGATAGATTACATGCAGGCAGGGGTTGAAACAGGGCACAGGACAGGTGTCCCTGAGGTACAGGAGGTCTCAGGAGGTTACGAAGGAATGTGTCTACATCCCATTTTTTCTGGGGCCCACCTTGACTGTGTACTCTAGGTACAGCTAAAGGGTCATCTTTGGTGAGCAAGCTAGATGTCTTATGCCCCTGGTGTAAACTCTGTAAGCTTAGCCATCACTGACCCACTGTATACCCCTAGAAATAGCCTGTTAGTTCCCAAGTTTCCTGTGTATCTGTAAATTGGGAATTCCATTGCCCTGACCCCTCAGCAGCCTTGGGGATTAATGAAAGCCTTGTTCACAAATGTCTCGGAATCCATAAAGGTTTAGATCGATAATTAACAAGAAAGAGAAGGCATAAACATTTCAAATATATATCAACTCCCAAATCTATAACAGCCAATAAGTCTAAAATCTGAGTGGTTACAATTTCCCTCAGTGACAGGCAGCCCATGCACTTTCAAAAGTAATTCTTCAATAAGCATAAATTACCACTTGGGGAAACCTTCCATGAATGCCATGGCTATGGATTTATTAAGTGAAAATGAAACTTTTAAATAAATATCTGGAACAGAAAATGTATTTCCCAATCTAATCGGGCCACAGAGGCAAGAGTTTTTAAAGTGCTATGTAGCCTGGACTCTGAGAGTGCAACGTTGAGCAGAGCTTGGAAGTCATTTTGCTGAGTCAGTCACTGCCACGCAACGACTCTCCCTCCCCAACTCTCCAAACGCCTGGATCCTCCTGATATTAGCCGAGAGCAACAAGGGTACAAAAGTCCCCAGGGATCTTTCCCAGCTCCTCAGGGAATCTGATGGATTCTGAGGTATCCTGTTTCCCTAGGAAGTTCTCTTTGAATATTTGGAACTCCCTCTCAGATGCTGAAGCAGTAGGCTTCATTATTCACCTTCTCAACCTAATGTTCCTGCCAGGTTGTCTTCCCTTGAAGGACAGAATAGGCCAGTGCCACTTTTGGCTTTTGATTAATTTTGTTGGCCCTCCTTGCAAGAGACCAACGGAACACAAAATATAGGATGGAAGGGACACATGAAAAATCTACAAGCCCCACAAATGCTTGATGGCATTTCCTGTAGCATAGGCAGCAATACTCAATGAACACTACTGGTCTTTCAGCAATCATTCTAGCCCTTCTCTATTGGGAGCTTCCCAGCTCCAGGTCTGGGCCTTTGATTACATTCAGCCAATCATGGTCATTCCTACTCCTCTTGCCAAAGAAGGTGTGAGAACTCAGGCCTAAGCTAATCACCATGTGGCATTACCTGTTGGCAAGAATTTGTCCATAAATGGGCAGGAAACGTACTTTCAAGCAATGAGATGTGAAGATATTTTCTAGGGACTTTGGTAAAATTGTACTTGGTCTTAAAAAAAACCTCAGGAAGAGATGGTCTCTCACTTCTGTTGGCAAGAATGAGGACGGATTGCTATTGGTAGACATTCTATGAAAGCAAAGAGAACCAGCCTTAGGTTAAAACTGAATCAGTGTAAGAGAGAAGAGTGATGAGAAAGGAATTGGTCCTTGATCACCTCACTGAGGTACTAGGTTAATTTCTTTTTCCCTTGGGAAGTTTGAGTTCTAACATGAGTCTTTCAAGTATCAAGAAGGTTGGAGTATCTCACAGACTATTGACACTTCCAGCCTATTCTTGGAGAGAGATGTCAATCACAGTCGTACCATATTGCTGTGGTACAATATGTGGTACCACATATTGTACCACAGCAATATGGTACATTTTGCTGTACCATATTGCCGGAATTAATGTGCTTGCATTTTATTATGGGAAGTATTTTGATAAAAAACACAATTTCTTTATAAAGTGCTATTCAGATTTTATTTCATTTTGTGCCATTTGGGTAAGTTAATATTTTAAAGAAATGCATCTATTTCACCAAAGATGTTTAATTTGTTGGCATGAACGTTTTCATAACATTATGTTATTATCCATTTAATATTTGTAGGGTCCATAGATATAACATCTTTCAGTCACGATATTGCTAATTTGTACTCTCCTTCATTCTTTTCTACTTGATCAGTCTAAGTATTTCTCAATTTTGTCGAGTTTTTTTCTTCAAAGAACCAAACTTTGGCTCTCTTTAGAGAGTTTATTTTTTTTTAGTTTAGTTTTCTAGTTTATTAACTTTTTTCTGTTTTAAATTTAATTGATTTTTTGCTTTCATCTATATTTCTATCTTTCTTCTACCTACTCTGGATTTACTGTGCTTTTCTGTTTCTAGCTTTTTAAAGTGGAATCTTAGGTCATTGATATTAGATCTTTCTTTAGATCTGTCTGTAAGCATTAAAGCTATATGTTTTCTTCTAAGCACTGATTTAACTGAATCCCACAAATTTTGACATGTTGTGTTTTTATTACTATTGAGTTTAAAATATTTTGTTATTTCCATTGTCATATTTTTTTGACCAATAGGTTATTTAAATATATGTTGTTTATTTTGCAAATAATTGGGGCTTTTTAAAGATGTTTTATTTATAATGAATACTAATTGAATTCTATTATGCTCAGAGAACATACTTGGTATGACTTAAATACTTTTAAATATGTAGAGTTTTATTTTATGGTCTCACATATGTTCTATCTTGGTGAACATCTTATATACATTTGAAAAGAATATGTTTTCTGCTTTTGTTGGCAATGTTCTATAAATAATAATTACATCAATGATCTGAGCAAAGTACTATTTTTTGTCTAGTTATTGTATTATTTTCTGAGAGAGGGTGTTTTAAAACTATGATTGTGAAATTGTCTACTTCTCTTTTTAATTATGCCAATTTTTGCTTTATGTGTTTTGAAACTCTTATTAGGAACATACATATTTATGGTTGTCATTAATTCTTGAAAAACTGACTCTATTATCATTATGTGATGGTTCTCTTTTCTTCTGGTTATACTCTTGTTTAGAGATCTATTTTATTTGATAATAGTACAGATATCTCTGTCTTCTTATGCATCCTGTTTTCAAATTATATATTTTTCCATCTCTTCACTTTCAAACTATCTCTGTCTTTATATTTGATGTCTTACATCTTACTTTCATGTTAAAAATATTTTTTCATTTTTTGTTTTGTTTTTTAATCCATCTTGACAGTTTTCTGCCTTCTGCATAGAGTGTTTCATCCCATAACATTTAATGCAATTATTGATATACTTGGTGTAAGTCTACCATTGTATTATTTATTTTCTGCTTATACCCTATGGGTGTTTTTTTAAATTGTTTCTCCTTCTTGCCTTCTTTTGGAATATTTGTATATTAAAAAATTCCATTTTAACTTATCCATTGACTTTTTACCTATACCTGTTTTTATAATCTTTTAGTGGTTTATTGGTGGCTCTAGGGTTTAAAATATACAACATTAACTTTTCACAGTCTAATTAGACTATTTTTTTATTTTTTATATGTATTACATCTGCATGTATTATAAACACCACATGACAGTGTTAAAATTTTGCCTTAACCAGTCCTATATAGCTTCAATTAAGAGGAAAATGTATTTTTGTATATACCAAGATATTTATCATTTCCAATGGTTGTCATTTCTTCCTGAAGATCTGAGTTTCCCTCCATTTTCATTTCTCTTCTGCCATACTTCCTCTAAATTCTCTTGGTTTTATTTTTTTTCTGAAAATACCTTTATTTAATTTTTTATTGAAGGATATTTTTCCTGGGCTTAGAATTACAGGTTGGTAGTTTTTTTTTTTTTCCCCCAGAACTTTAAAATACTGTTTGTTTGTATTCTAGCTTCTATAGATTTGGATGAAGTCACTTTGTTCTTCTATATCAAATGTGACTTTTTTAATCTTTAGATTCTTTTGTCATTTTTTCTTTTGCATTAATTTTCAGCGGTTTTACTATGATTTACTTAGGCATGTTTTTCTTCATATTTACTGTCCTTGAGTATTTTGAGCTTCATGAGTTTACAAATTTATGTTCTTCATCACATTTGTAAAAAATTTGTTCATTATTTCCTCAAATATTTTTCTGCTTTGTATTCTCTTTCCTCATCCTCTAAAACTTCAATTACAAATGTACTAGGCCTTTTGACATTGTTGCACATGTCCCAGAAGCTCTGTTTGTTCTCCCCACACTTTTATCTTATTTTTTCTTCAGACTGGATGATTCTATTAATCTGTTTTCAATTTTATTGACTCTTTCTTTTTTTGTCTTTATTTCGCTTATATTAGTTAGGGTTCTCCAGAGAAACAGAACCAATAGGATGTGTGTGTGTGTGTGTGTGTGTGTGTGTGTGTGTGTGTGTGTGTGTAGACAGAGAGGCACAAATTTATTTTAAGTAATTGGTTCGTGTGATTAAGGAGTCTGGCAAGTCCAATATGTGCAGAGTACGCTGGCAGCCTAGACACCCAAGGAAGAGCCAATGTTGCAGTTCAAGTTTGAAGGCCATCAAGCAAGGCTATCAAGCATCCATTAAGCAAAGCCATCCTTCTTGTCTGGGGTAGGGGATCAATCTTTGTCCTATTAAGGTCTTCAACTAAATGGATAAGGCTTACTCACATTCTGGAGGGTAATCTACTTTACTTAAATTCACTGATCTAGATGTTAATTTTGTCCAAAAAAGACCCTCATAGAAGCATCCGGAATAATGTTAGACCAAATATCTGGCACCATGCCCAAGCCATGTTGACACATAATATTAACCATCACTCTACGATTGGGTCTATCTAGTGAAATTTTTATTTCAGATATTGTAATTTTTAGATATAGAAATTTTCATTTAGTTCTTTGTATAGTTTCTATTTCTCTGATGATATTTTATATCTGTTTATTCTTTATGAGAACTTTCTAATATATCATTTAGCATCATTATAATAGTTGGTTTATAATCTCTGTAGAGTAGTTATAACATCTCTGTCATCTCAGGTCTGATTTCCACAGATGTTTTTTCCCTTCAGGCTGAGTCAATTTTCTTTTTATCATATGTCACATAATTTGGGATTGCATTTTACAGACTGCGAATGTTATATTGCAGAGCTTATGGATTTTTAAAATATTCTTCCAAAGAATTTTGATGTTTTCTGTTTTGGCAAAAAATTAATTTGATCTGAAGGAAACTGCAAACTTTTATCTTTTGGGGGAGATATTTAAGTCTGTTCTTTTCCTTTTTTAGCTCAGATGCACACATATGCATAAATTAGGAACTGACCAGACACTTGGGCAGAATGTAAACACAGTATTTGAAACTACTCCTCTTTGTTTCTTTCGTTTTTTGAAACTCTCCTTCACTTTTCAACTCTATGGTTGCCCAAAATCTTTCCTCTGGTTCTTCAAGCCAGAAAGACTTGAAATTTTTGCTAGGGCTTACTCTCTGGCTAAAGGCTGCCATAACAGGGAATGCACACAGTGTCATTTCTTCTTTCAAGTGTTAACCTATCTCCAGAATCTTGCTACTTTTGTTGTGCTACAGTAATTTTAGGTTGTTTTAATTGTTGTGTGTGTTGCCCAGAATTTATACTTTTTATCTGCATGAAGGACCAGTCTGGTAAGAGTTAACTAAACTTTACTGGCAGCAAAAATCCTACCTTCATTTTTGAAGGATATTTTTGTTGTATATGTTGATTAAAAGGGTTTTTTTTTTTAATTTCAGCATTTTCAAGATATTGTTATTTTGTCATCTGACTTCCATGGTTCCTGTTGTAAAGTCAGCTGTCACTCTTATTACTGTTCTACTGTATGTATTGTATCTTTCTTCCCTCAGGTATTTTTAGTGTTTCTTTTTTATCTTTGGTTCTATCAGTTAGATGATGGCATTCCTAGGTAATTTTTTTGTTATTATTTATTTTGCTTTGAATTAGCTGAGCTTCTTGTACCTGTTGGTCAATTTCTTTATCCATTTGAAAAATTCTCAGCCAATATATCCTCAAATATTTATTTCCCTTATTTTTGCTTTCTTTTCTCCTGGGACTCCAATTTCAAGAATGTCAGACTATTTGATTTTTGTCCTCCAAATTTTGGATGCTCTGCTCAGTTTTCTTATTATTTCTTTTTCTCTCCTTTTTCCCCTTCCCTTCCTCCCCGTCCCTTCCTCCCCTTCCTTCTTCATATAGTATCAGTTGACCTCTCTTCAAGTTCACTGATTCTTTCTTTGCTTTATCTAGTCTGTTGATAAGCTCTTTAAATAAATCCCTCCTTTTCCATATAGTAATTAGATGGAATCATACAACATACAGTCTTTTTTCACCTAACAAAACATATTTGAAATTAATCCACATTATTGCATGTATTAGTTAGTTCCTTCATTTTTGTTGCAGACTAGTATTCCATTGTATGGATGTGCTACCATTTGTTTATCCATACCAGGTGAAGAACAATTGAGATATTTCCAATTCTTGGCAATTTTAAATAAAGTCTCTGTAAACATTCACATAGAGTTTTTATGTGAACATAAGTTTTAATTTCTCTTGAGTAAATATCTAGGAATGGGATGGCTGGGTCATGTGGTCTGTGTGATATTCAACTTTGTGAGACACTGAAATTGTTTTCCAAAATGTCTGTACCATTTTACATTCCCACTAGCAATGAATTAAAGTTATAGTTACTATAGAATCTCACTAGTACTTGGTATTGTCAGCTAAAAAAATTATTATATACCATTCTAGTAATTGTGTAGATTTTCAGAGCTTTTATTTGCATTTTTCTAATGTCATATGAGTCTGAGCAACATTTCATGTCCTTATTTTTCAACAATATTTGTCCTGTGGTAAATGAAGATAACTCTTCTGGGTTCATAAAATGAATTGAAAAGTGTTCCCTCATCTTTTAATTTTCTTAAAGAGTTTGTGTAGAATTGGTATTTCTTTCTTAAACATTGATAGAATTCACCAGTGAAGCCAACTTGGCCTGGGATATTTCTATGTGTGTGTGGGAGGTAGGGAAGGTTTCTTAACTACAACTTAGTTTATTTAATAAATATAGGTCTATTCAGGTTAGCTGTTTTATCTCTGGTGACTTTAATAATAGATATCTTTTAAGGAATTTGTCTATTTTATATAATGTGTGGAATTTCTATATATAAAGTTATCTATATTATTATCTTTTAATCTATAAGATCCCTAATAATGTCTATTTTTTATTACTGATAGTAATTTGTCTTTTTTTTCTTGTTCAACCTGACTAGAGATTTTTGAATTTCATTAAATCAGATTTTGACTTCATTGATAATCTTCATTGCTTTCTTTTCTGATATCAAAATTTCATCAATTTTTGCTCTCTCTCTGTGTCTGTATATAATTTAATAATAGTTGTCTTTTGTATTCCATACTTCAGTTTGAGTTCATTTTTTTCTTTTTTATTCCTTGCTGAAGTAGGTACTTGAAATATTGTCATAGTGAGGGACTATAGATGTTAAACTCTTTTTATTTTTTGTGTAGATGTACATGTCTTTATTTTGTTCCCTTTTCCAAACATACTTTGAGCTGTGTATAAAATTCCAGATTTTGGGTATTTTTCTATAATACTTTGAATATTTTAATCTACCATTTTTCTGCCTTTTTTTTTTTTTTTTGGTGAGGAAGACCAGCCCTGAGCTAACATCCGTTGCTAATCCTCCTCTTTTTGCTGAGGAAGACCGGCCCTGGGCTAACATCCGTGCCCATCTCCCTCTACTTTATATGGGACGCCGCCACGGCATGGCTGACAGGCAGTGCGTCGGCGGGCACCCGGGATCCGAACCAGCGACCCCCGGGCTGCCAAGCGCGGACTAAACTGCTGCGCCACCGGGCCGGCCCCCCATTTTTCTGCCTTTTATTGCTCTATTGAGAAGGCTGCTTTAAGTCCTATTGTTGAAATTTGTGGTAGACTTTTTTCTCCAGTTGCTTTTATGATTTTTCTCTTTATTCTTAATTTTTATGATATCTGTATGTGACTGTATTTTTATTACTTAGTAGTTGAAGTGCAATTTTAGCTTGTGAACTCATGTCTTCCTCCAATTCTGTAAAATTTTCAGTTCTTTCTGTTTTCTAACTCTTCCATTACCTTTATTTAAAATATATGTTGGATGATTTTCTTCTAAATCTAACTTTTAAATCTCTTAACTGATTTTCTAGTTAAATTCCTCTGCACTATTTTCCAATTCACTAATTCCTCTTTTACTGTGTTCAGTCTAGATATTATGTTTTTCTCATTTTAATGACTGGTTTTCAATTCTTATTCTTACTCAATTTCTTTTTTTTATATTCTTTTTTATTGCAGTAACTGGTTTATAACCTTGTATAAATTTCAGGTGTACATCATTATACTTCTGTTTCTGCATAGATTACATCATGTTCACCACCCAAATACTAATTACAATCCATCACCGCACACATGTGCCTAAGCATCCCTTTTGCCCTCCCTCCCTCCCTGCTTACTCTCTGGTAACCACCAATCCAATCTCTGTCTCTATGTGTTTGTTGTTATTTTTATCTTCTACTTATAAGCGAGATCATACAGTTTTTGTCCTTCTCCTTCTGACTTATTTCGCTTAGCATAATACCCTCAATGTCTATCCATGTTGTCACAAATGGCTGATTTCATCATTTGTTATGGCTGAGTAGTATTCCATTGTGTATATATACCACATCTTCTTTATCCACTCATCCCTTGATGGGCACTTAGGTTGCTTCCAAGTCTTGGCTATTGTGAACAATGCTGCAATGAACACAGGAGTGCATGTATCTTTACATATCAATGTTTTCATATTCTTTGGATAAATACCCAGCAGTGGAATAGCTGGATCATGTGGTAGATCTGTACACTGAAAACTATAAAACATTGTTGAAAGAAATTGAGGAAGACACAAAGAAATGGAAAGATATTCCATGCTCTTGGATTGGAAGAATTAACATAGTTAAACTGTCCATATTTCCTAAAGCAATCTATAGATTCAATGCAATCCATTTCAAATTCCCAACAACATTTTTCACAGAAATAGAATAAAGAATCCTAAAATTTATATGGAACAACAAAAGAACCCAAATAGCTAAAGGAATCCTGAGGAAAAAGAACAAAGCTGGAGGCATTACACTCCCTGATTTCAAAATACACTACAAAGCTATAGTAATAGAAACAACACAGTACTGGCACAAAAACAGACACACAGATCAATGGAATAGAATTGAGAGCCCAGAAATAAACCCACATATCTATACACAGCTAATTTTTGACAAGGGAGCCAAGAACATACAATGGAGAAAGGAAAGTCTCTTCAACCAATGGTGTTGGGAAAACTGGACAGTCACATGCAAAAAAATTAAAGTAGACCCATACACAAAAATTAACTCAAAATGGATTAAAGACTTGAATGTAAGACCTGAAACCATGAAACTTCTAGAAAAAAATATAGGGAATATGCTTTTCAACATTGGTGTTAGCAACATATTTTCAAGTACTGTGTCTGACTGGGAAAGTGAAACACTAGAAAAAATAATCAAATGGGACTACATCGAACTAAAAAGCTTCTGCACAGCAAAGGAAACCATCAACAAAGCAAAAAGACAACGTAACAATTGGGAGAAGATATTTGCATATATCTGAAAAGGGGTTAATTTGCAAAATATGTAAAGAACTCATACATCTCAACAACAAAAAAACTAACAACCCAATTGAAAAATGGGCAAAAGACCTGAACAGACATTTCTTTGTTAAAGATGCTCAACATCATTAACTATCAGGGAAATGCAAATCAAAAGTACAATGAGATGTCACCTCATCCCCGTCAGAATGGCTATAATTAATAAGACAGGAAACAACAACTGCTGGAGAGGATGTGGAGAGAAGGGAACTCTCACACACTGCTGGTGGGAGTGCAGACTGGTGCAGCCAGTATGGAAAACAGTATAGAGATTTCTCAAAAAATTAAGAATAGAATTACCATATGATCCAGCTATTCCACTGCTGGGTATTTATCTTGTTCAATTTCTGCCAATTTTTCTATTATATTTTCTTGTTCATTTTCACGGAAATTATTCCTTTATCTCTTTCATGTTCCTACACAAATTTATTTTATAATTTTTCTCAAACAATCCTATAAAATTAATTTCATTTGATGAGACCAGCTTCTCAACCTGTCAATGATTTTTGACTGCATTCCTTATAAGATTTATTTGTGCACTTTAAATTTTAGTCTCAGATTGATTTGAAAGTTTATTTTCTTCACTTTCCCCCTTGAGTGTATCCCTCTTATCCTATAAATTTTGTAGATGCTACTTTGTAGCTCTCCTGAACCTGCAGACCAGCCCCACATCTTCCAATGGCATTTTAGCACTTCTTCCCTGGGGCAGTTTTGTGAAGATGACAAATCCTGTCACTGAGCCAGCAGGTAGGTTGGTCCTATTCCTGGTTTTTGTGCTTTCCTGCACCCCTATGACCACAATCTCCTATAAGCAAAAGCCCTAGGTAGAATCAACAACAGCTCCTTTAAGCCTGTGTCATGGTTGGGGATTGCCCCCACAGCACTTTACTCCAGGCACTGAGCCTAGCTTTAATCTCTCAGTTTGTGTAGACAGTTTTAGTCCATTTTGCCCCATGCGAACTGGGTTACTGGCTACCATTGCTTTGGTTTGGATCATGACCCAGAAGCCTGTGGCTTCAGCTCTGTTCACTGCTTTGCATTTAAGTTCTATTTTAGTCCATGGTGATGTTTGTTATGTTTTTGAGCCCAACTCTGTCTTTTTAGATTTCTCTTTCTATATTTAATTTATCATTGCTATGTGTTTAAAGCTGACAAAGTATACTAGACATAAACTTAATAAGTCATCTTTACCAGAACACTTCTCATTTTATAAATGGAGAACTGAGGCTCGGAAAGGGGAAGTGTCTTGTCTAAGGCCTTAGAGTGAGTTTGTACCAGAGCCTGAGCAGATACCCAGGTCTCCTGACTCCAAGCCCTGGGACTTTTCACTGTCCCGAGGTTCTCAAAAACTGACCTGAAGGGCAGGTCTCAGGCCTGAACTGCTTCCTGCCTTCTTGCAGGCGTGAAGTTCGAGGCAGAGACATCTGCTGGGAAGAATCAAGATGTTTCCTGATAAGGTAGAGAAGATGTTTAACACGTTTCATCACCAACAAATTCATGTCTGCCTCAAAACCTTTCTTTCAGCAAGCTGTCACAGTGTGAGTGAAGCTCCTCACCCCACAGCATGCAATGCCACATGCTGCCAATGACCTTTGCATTCACCACAACAACCAAAGCCCTAGAAACAGTATTTTCTCTTTGGAGGCAATGTAGCTTCCTTGTAAAGAAGAGATAAAGGAAGAAAATTGATTTTCAATTTGAAATAGGCAAACATTCCATTGCGTGTTGTGCAAATAAATCCAGTACAATTGTCTGTTGAAAAATGTCACTCAACTTAAGAAAAAATGTTCCATGGGATATCTGCATGTGCAGGAAAACAATTTTTAAAACCTCGTTGCTGGAAACTTTCATCTGATTAGACACCTATTCCTCACATTATTACATAGTTATGCAATCAAGGCTATCAGACTAAATTATTTTATTACTTAAAAGTCTGTAAAGATAAAATTATCAAGCGAATTCTTGATCAAGTAAATCAAGAATTTTTAATTAGAATGTGAAGGTAGATATTTTTCCTCCTTTTGATTACTTTAAAAAAAAGTGGCTAAAAAATAATTTTGGTATCTCTAGCCACAGAAAACACACAACAGACTGAAAATGATGTTAGATTTTCTTCATGCTCCAGCTGGACTGCCTTCATGCCCTGAGACCTCTTTTGTTTCTGCAGCTATGTGGCTTGTTACACGTCTATGTGATCACCTTCCCCCTAATGTCTATAATTCAAAGTTCCAAATGAAACCCCACACACTCAGAAACCTACTTTTACTTGCAAATGTCGTTGCAAGATGATCTGTTAAGTTCTGGGCATTGCACCCTTTAGCATCTCTCACCACCCAGCAGTGGTATAAGTAGGTATTCAGTCGACTGAATGCCGGAAGGAAGGTGGCTGCAGATAAAGGGCAGCCACAACATTAGAAGATTGTCATTACTGAGCATAGCTACAGGAAGTGGGTATTTCCCTTGCTATGTTCTAAGATTAATGCATGTAGCAGTTGACCAATGTGAACAGGCCACGCCGAGAGTGTTTAAAGGATCAAGTCAGTGTTTATCTAATGATAGGAAGATAAAGGTGAAGATAATGAGCAAATTCCTATCATTGCAAGTGATCTAATAATTACTGTGATAATTATCCTCATCCAACCATAGACCAACAATAGATATATTCAAGTACATTGAGTTTCATAAAGCAGTGTGCATTCTTCAGCCGCAGTAGGACTCATTGTGAGTGATAATGCAGATCAGATAACATGAGAAGCAAAGCCACTCTGCTCGCTCACCAAGTCTCAGACTGAGCTTGCTCTCTAATACTTTGCAATCAAGGAACACAGAACAGCAAACACATTAGAGGTGGCTGGAGGGATGCCGGGGGTGGGGGGAGAGGGCAATCCAGCTCCCAGTTTTCCTGTCTCTGCAGTGTCAAACAGTAAGTGAGTATCTCCAATGAACCAGCTAAAATCTTTGTGTTGAGCTGACAGGTTGTTTTGACATCATTAGACACAGCCAAACAAAGAATGAAAACAAATGGCTAGCCACGTTTCACAGTTCCTGGTTGTAGGCACAAAGCGATCAAACACACCTGCAAGAAATCCTGAAATGTGGGCTTTGATTCTGGCTTTGTTCAAGGTCCCTACCAACTTCCCCTCCTTCGTGATGTTTTTCCAGCTAAAGTAACCATGGGACGTGTCCTAGCCCTCTCCAGATCACAGAGTGAGACTTGTCTCTTATGCTTACCCTCAAAAACAGGTGCTCAGTTATAGCTGAGATGCTCCACCACAGTCAGGCAGGTACAAGAGAATGATGGAGGGATTCCTAGGAATAAAATATGCTAGAACTTAGAGATCAGGCCTACAAGTGGGAAGAGATGATCAAATAACGAGGAGGCTTAATGTTCTGCATTCAAACTAGTTTCCACATTCTGTAGCTTGAAAAACTTGGCACTTAAAGGTTAAAGAGAGTTTTGTGGCAGATGAAGAGGTACTACCTCACATAATGGAGAGTAAATTTTGCAAATTTGATGTTACAGCTATGGGTCCAAAAGAGTTTTGAGTCAATTCAGAGACAATACATCCATTCTGTGTGAAGAAGGAAGCTGTTCTCTTCAGGCCTCTAGCCTTAATCCAGTTCTCCTCCAATGGACCTGTTGGGGTTAGAGAAAGAATCCAGGACTGGAAGGATGGTGGTCCTGGTGGCAGGCATCTCTTCTCTGATGTGGCAGGAAAATTCAGGGTTGGCATGCATCATCCCTGTCTGAGACACAAGATCCTGCCCTTCCTCTCTGCTCTTAAACTTCCTGAGGCACTCTTTCTGGAACACAGGTACTGGGCTCACTTCAAGCGCCTCTCCATCTACTCTAGGTCATCCTTTAATAGTCAAACAAATGATTAATGAGATTTCAAAGCTAAGTGACTGACAGGGTTTTATAGATGAGAGAAAAGGGGGAAATAGTAAGTTTTCCAAAGCACTGGAGTTTTGGTCAGGAGACCATGAATAAAATCTTATCTGTGTCACCTAGAGCAAGTCACGTAGGAATTCCTCAGGAGTAAAAAGATACAACAATACCTTTTTTCTTAGTTTACAGAGTTAGAGTGAAGGTAGAATGAGATGATTTTTAATTTATGAATATTTCTTTCTGTGTATTGTTTGCAAATACTTTTCAATGCATAGATAATAAAGATAGTCTTCTATTTTGTTAGTAGTTTAAAGCTTTTGTTTTTTATATTTGGGTTTATTTTTTGGTACTATGTAAACAAGGTCATTATTTTTGCCCCTATCTGGATATCCTATTATCCTAATGCCTTTCATAAAATAGACTATCTTTCTCTAGTGATTTATAATGTGATTTTTGTTATAAAGTGAGTCAGCATTAATGTACAAATTTAAATCTGGGCTGTCTCTTTTGTTCATTTGTTAGTCCCCTTTTATGCAAATATGTTACTTTTATAATTAGTCTAGCTTTAAAGTGTGTCTTGATATCTAGAAGGAAAAATTGTTCTTCCTCCTCCTTCTCTTGGTCTGCCTTCTCATCCTCCTTTCTTCTCTAAAGATGCTTGGCTCTTCTTAGAGGTTCATAAGCCCCCATGCATTTTAGAATTGATTTGAAAGATTCCGTTTCATAAAAATCTTGTTGGAATTTTGATTCACAGATTAATTTGGGGGAGAATTGATATTTTTACAAGATTAGATTTTCCAAAAGCATACATTGTATATTCGTGTATTTATCCTGGTTGTCCTCAATATCCTTGAGTAAAATTTAAATTATTTCTTTGTAAATATTTTACACAATTTTCTTTGCCAGACTAATTTCTGGGAGTCTTGCAAATCATATTTTGATTGGTTACTGTCAGTTGATGGAATGAATATTGATTTCTATCTGCTGATCTTGTGTTCAACACACTCGCTTGTATACATCAGTATGTCAGCAAGAAACAGATGGAACACTCAGATTAGGATAATTTGAGAAGAGTTTAGTGAAGGGGCTATTTATAGAGGTGTGAGCAGGGGACATTAAATCACAAGGGATAATGTGGCAGCCCACAGCTAGTGAAAGCAGGACTCCATTATCAGTTCTCTACCTGAAGAGCCAGAGGAGAGAGAAATGACTGAAACTGGAGACAGGGTGGTCCCTGAGGGGGGTCTGCCTGACAAGCGCTAAGACGTGGGTGGAGGTCAGCTGGCCAGCGGTGGAGCAGAGTTGGAAGTACAATACCCTGCCCTCACTTTCTCCTGATAGATCTCCTGCCTTTGCCCTGCTCTCCCTCTCACCACTGGTCAAATCCATCTGAAACTCACAGAAGTTAGTCTCGCAGGGCACAGAAAGAGTGGAGACGGGTGGAGAGTGAGTATGCAAGTGCAAATGGAAGATATCTCACATATTGCTGACTTCTCCTGTTAGTTTTAGTAGTTTGTCTATTGATCCTCTTGAAGTTTCTAGATAGACAACTATGCCATCATCAAATAATTTTCTGCCTTAATCCTGAAACATATTTGTTTTTCTTGTCTTATTTCACAGACTAGGTCCTCCTGTATAATGTGAGCTAAAGATCGTGATAGTGAGTCAGTTTGTCCTGTTCCTGACTTGAAAGGGACTACTTCTAAAATTTCACCAGTAAGTAGGACACATGCATTAGTATGGTTTTTGTTTTAGATATTTTTTATCAAGTTAAGTTAGCTACTTTTTGCTCCTAGGTGCTTTTTGTTGTTGTTTAAAAAATCACCAATAGATTGTTATATTTTAACGAATACATTTTGATACCACTAGTAAACATATTTCTCATTAATGTGTTAAATTCCATTATTATATTTTTGTGCGTGAAAAAAAACTAGCATTTGTGGAATAAATTCCACTTTGTCATGATGCATTTAAAAAATATATACTGCCATTTTTTATTTGTTAATATTTGTTTAGGATAGTCACATCTATATTCATAAGTGAGATTGGCTATAATTTTCTTAATTCTCCTGTTTTTGAATTAAGTTTATACTAGCCTAATGAAATAAGAGATGTATTTTTTTTATTCTTGTAAATTTTGAATAAAATACAAATTAGCTGTTATTTGAAGCTTTGATAAAACTCTTTGACATGTGTCTTGATTTGGAAGATTGTATATTTTTGACTATCTATACAATTTGTTTAATAGTTGTACTCAAATACAAGATTTCATATATTTTTGAGTCAGTTAACATTTTATTATTTTCTAAAGTTATTGCCACAAAATTATTTGGAATATACTTTTATAATGTCACTTTTAAATTCTATTTATAGTTATGTCATAATTTGCATTCCTTATATCATTTGTGTATGTCTGCTTTCTTTCTTTTACTTTTTTCCCTGATCAACCTTGCCAAAGATTCATTCACTTTATTCATTCATTTCCTCCTTCCCTCTTTCTTTCTATTTTTTCTTTTTTCTGCTATTTCAATTAATTATCTTTTAGGTTTGTCAGTAATCTCTATAATTTTCTTTTTTTTTATTTTATAAACTTTTCTCTTACCTCTATGTTTGACTTCTCAATATTGTCTCTGGATTTGCTACTTTCTTTTTAAGCTGAAAGCCTATATTATTGGGACCGGCCCTGTGGTGTAATGGTTAAGTCCAGCATGCTCTGCTTCAGTGGCCCAGGTTCGCAGGTTTGGATCCCAGGTGCAGACCTACACCACTCATCAAGCCATGCTGTGACAACAATCCACATAAAAAATAGAGGAAGACTGGAACAGATGTTAGCTCAGGGCTAATCTTCCCCGAGCAAGAAGAGGAAGACTGGCAACAGATGTTAGCTCAGAGTGAATCTTTCTTACAAAAAAACCAAACCTATAGTATTAATTTTTAATATTTATTTTTTAAAATATATAAATGTAAGACTTTAAATTTTCCTCTAAGAGTTTCTTAGATGCCAGATGTCCAAAGAATTAGTTATATAACCATGACTACAGCTATAACTATAATGTCCAGTATGTGTAGATATATGTTGCTTTCATTGTAATTCAATTTTAAATATTTAAATTTCTATTGTGATATTTTTCAGCAATATTAGGTTTTCAATTTGCCATCCTGTTTTCTTTTCTTTTTCCTTCCTTCCTGCTTTTACAGGATAGGTCATTTTCTTTTTTCTATTTCTTCCTCTAGTGGGTTGAAAATTATACAGTTTACTGCTAATCTTTTAGTAGTCACTAAAATTTTTTACTATTCATACTTTAGTTAACACAGTCCAAGATTAATCAATATCCTTATCTTCCTTCTGAATATCTTTCTTGTTATTGGTATTTAGTAATTTAATCTACTTTTGTTTTAACTTCTCCCAAATAGATTTTTTTTTATTATTATTGGTATTTTTTTTTTTTTTTTTTTTTGTGAGGAAAACCAGCCCTGAGCTAACATCCGTTGCTAATCCTCCTCTTTTTGCTGAAGGAGACTGGCCCTGGGCTAACATCGTGCCCATCTTCCTCCACTTTATATGGGACACCACCACGGCATGGCTGACAGGCAGTGCGTCGGCGGGCGCCCGGGATCCGAACCCGCGAACCCCGGGCTGCCAAAGCGTGGACTAAACCGCTGCGCCACCGGGCAGCCCCTATTATTATTGGTTTTTTTAACAGTTAATGGTAATTTAAATTTAACAAAGTCTTTCATCCTTTTTTTTCTCCTCCATTGATTTTATACCAGCTTTTTAAAATATATCACATCAAACAAGGTTGATTTCTGGAGGAGTGTGCACAGTTCATACTTGTACTTGATATTCCTTTTAAAACCACTTTTATCACACAGAACACAGCATGGCAAGTATTTGCCTTATATCTGCTCAGTGTCAAACCTCAAAAATCCAGATTAACTAGGAAAAAGTCTGTCAGAATTATATTCCATTTAGGAAAGAAATATTATTCTGTTACCTTTCCAGTCCCTCTCCTCCCTTCTTTTTGCTCACGGTGTGGTATCAAATGTCTGCTAGTGGAAGCCTCAGGATTTAACAGAATGAAGGAGAATGATGTACAAATAGTACACACTTTGAGTAAATGTGATGCTTCTAAATTGTTTGAAGCTTTATTTTCCCTGTTGACTCTGGCTGCAGACATTGGGTCCTTCACTTTTCAGGATCAGATTTCATGTTGGTATAAGCTAGTGATAAACTTGAAGATTTTAGTATTCCTCACATTTAGACTTAACATATCAGCCATTAAAAAAAAAATCACTTTTTGTGTGTGTTAGGATTCTGTACTTTCCTCGTATATTAGGCCATGCTTTTGATATACTTTGCTTCAGATACATTGTACCTCTAATTTGAGGAAAAGTTTGAAGTTTGATTTTTACAACAGTGAGTTTGTTGACACTCCAATATCTGAATAATTTGGAAGTTGTTGTGGCCTTATAAGTCAGTATATCTCCAAATCTAAATATATATGCTAGTGTATAGGACTGTGTGTTTAAGGCTAGCTCTATACCCAGAAGCTAACACAAAAAGCACTTTATTGTAAAATGTTCTGGAAATATTAGTTATGATGATCTGAGTGCATACAGTCACATAGAGATATTTCTGTTGGACGTCAGGCAAAATATCCTGTTTAAACTTTCAACTTTTAATTCAAGTTGGCATTTGTTTCTAATTGGTAAAGTTATGTAATAAATATTCTGCTCTTTAAAAAATGAACCATTGATAGTGCATGTAATATCAATTACATGATCAACATTGGGCTCCTTTAATAACCTTGACTCATCTTTGCTCCTCCTTTTTTCACCCCTTTGTATCTGGTATTAGAATGATATGCGTCCTCCTTTAGACCACGAGCCCCCTAGAGACAAGAAATTCATTTCTGTATTTCTTATGGAATATTACACAGGGTTTTGTAGGCAATGGGCATGCCATTAATGCTGGTTAAATGAATGAATGATTGGTCTTTTGTAGCCCTGGTACCTTGGCTCAGGATCCAGGATGATGGAGCGTGTGCTTGTGGGACTATTAGTGCAAGTGATTCCCAGCATCCCAGGTGGCCAGGAGCAGATCTCTGAAGAAACCTGCCTTCCCATTCTCTCCATCCTTGCTAGGCTTAGTGAAAGAAAAGAAGGGCTAATGGCCAATTTTCATGTTGGATGAATTTGTAAACAGATTATATGTAAAAACTCTCACTAGTTCTCTATCTGAGCATCACATGCCTCTCCCAACCCCCATTATATTGAATAAATCTGTAGGTGAAGAAAAATTGAATGAATTTTTACAATTTCTCAGATCTTGAATATTTATTCATCACTTTATTTTATATCAGCCACACTCTTTTTCTTGGCCACGTGTCTAAATTTCTGTGCGCTTACTGTCTGGACGCACTCCTTCTTAATATTTAAACAAAGGCCTAGATAGGCATACATGCAGACACAGTATTAATGGGAGAAAAGTAGGAGCCATTTACAACTGGCACTTGTCCAGGAGACAGACATAGTCATGCCAGTGACAAGAGGAAATGCAGTCTTCTCTGCTTTAAACTCTGAGTGCATAACTAAAAGGGAATTGAGGAATGGGGCATTGCCAAGGCAGAGAACCAGATAAGGTGGAGGGACCATTCCCAGCCTTGCCTCTGCCGTACACCTCATAAACTGATAACTTGGGGTAGAATTTCCCAACCAGCAAGTGGAAGAGAAGTGGATTTTATAGCAAATTGAGGCAGGCTGACAGCTTCCAATAAACAGAGCATAGGTCTTCTCTGTAATCTGGATAGGAAGTCCCTGTCTGCCTCCCCGTATCTCTTCTTTAGCTCAGATCCTCTTCTAGTATGTCAGAAGTTGATCCAGACTGTACAGAAAATAACAATGATAAAAATTAATGGATAGGTCACATTTATTTGAATACTTACCAGGTGCCAGCAATGGTGCTAAGTGCCTTATAAATATGATCTCATTTCATCTTCTGAAAAAGTCCATTATAATTATTTTGATTTCACAAATAATAAAGCTAAAGCTCAGAGAGGTTAAGTAATTTTCCTAACATCTCAAGCTAGTAAAGGGCAGGGCCAGGGCTTTGACTTAAGTTTAGTTGCATCTGATACCAATGCCTCCTCTTCACAGTCCTTTTTCTGCCCTCCCACTTCCAATGCTAGACCAGACCACTCACCCAGAATCCCACCATACCCTCCACAGATGGTTGGCATAGCTCATCCAACAATGTAATAGACTTCCTTGCTTAGATGTCTGTCATTCCAGTGTTCTATGAACTCATTGAAGGCAGGAGTCTGTTCACCTCTGTATCCCCAGTACCTAGCATGGTATCTGATGCAAAGCAAGAACACAGGACACGTTTCATAAATGAATGAATAAGTAAATGAAGCAAATATTTGGTAAGGAGCTGCTTTGTCAAAGACCATTTTTTGTTACTTTACTGGTGATCTCTGCCCTACATGGAAAATCATGTCACATCATAGATTTGAATTTACTGTTATATGCCAAATCAGTTTTCTTAGTAAAACCATCAAAAAATAAAAGCATCAGCAGAAGGAAATAAAAGGTTCTTTGGGAATAGCTGATGGAGAAGGAGGCTGCAAGTTCAAGGTTGGAATCTTGAAGACGGTAGTCAGTCTGCTAGGGTCAAACTCAAAAAGGCTTTCCTCTCTTGCATTTCAGAGCTCAGAGTGAGCTGTTCAAGGCAAACGAACCCCATCTCAGAGTATAAGGCAGCTGCCCACTGGCTGAGTTACGGTTGCTTCCAAATCTAGGTCTCGTCCTCTCCGAGAGAGTATCAGACAACAGATCTGGCCTCTGAGTGATCTCTTAGAAATACAGCCATCACTTTGCAGAGCACTTTGGAGGAAAGCTACACCCCTTTGGAATCAACAGATGCAGCCTGAGTTTTCCAACACTGAGCTCAGAGGAAGGAGCAGACAGCTCCAGTCTGACTCCATGGAACTCCAGCATAAACTACACACATGAGGATTCGTACACACCTGAACCTAGCCACATTGGTTAAGGGTTCTCACCAACTCCTTAGGAGAGGGGCCACTAGGGACTGAGGCCCTTAGGTACAGCACATCCTTCACCCTCTGTCATCCATAAGGACCACGGTAAATTCTATCAATTTCTTGTGCTAAAATGTGGGTACAATATTCTCAACTAATCCTTGAACTAAAGAGCTAAAAGCTTTTCCAGATATGGACTGCATCGAGTTCATCAGTTTATTGGAGGGGCCAAATCAGATAGGCAACCCTTTTTGCAGGATGATTCGTGAATGTCTTACAGATTGATGAAGGACTTGGGAATATACAGAGCTTGTTTTTTTTTTTTTTTCCTAGATTACTAAGAGGTCTGATATTTTAGGAGCATGGGGACAGACCTGCAGAGAGAGGCAGACAAATGTTTGACCTCGCCAGTCAAGTCATTCATTTCCATGGAAAGGGTGTTACATATTTGCTTCATTTGCTGGCCAATGTCTAAACTCCTCTGTTGAAGCTCAGTATTCTGATCTCTTTTTATAAAGAAAATATCCTCAATGGGCATGTAATGTTACAGGGGGAGCCTTCTTTTCTTTTGTGGAATGCTATAAAAGTACAAATTTCTATAAGAGTATTAGTCACTGACAGGTACAGATTGATTTTAGGGAAGGTGAAACATTTTTAGATCTAATCACTAAGAAAGTCTGTGATCTGAGTGCAGCCAGGGATGGAAATAAGGCATCTGCTGGTTCTTCTTTCCTGGTGAGTACAGACTTAGTAGTCATTGTCTCCATCCTGCCCCCTCCTCCTGCTCCCCTCCACACACACATGTGCACACACGTTGCTGTGCACATTCAGGCCCAAGCCTGGTGCAGACATCATTTCCCAGTGTCCAGCCCAGAGGTTTCCCATGGCTGGAGTGGGAGCACCTGTGTGGTTCTGCTTTGTGTCTGCCGCACTCACTCACAGGCGGGCCTGGTTACCATCTGCATAGGTAGGGCCCTGGCCTGGCCTATAAGCACCAGCCCAGCTCCTCCAGGCACAGAGTAGACCTGGACATAAAGCAGGCATCCTGCTGTACCTGAGAGGGCCTGTTTTGTGTCCCTGGTTCCTTCACACAAAGAAACTTATTTACGTCTGCCTCTCTCTTTCTTGATATTCACATCTTCTCTTTGATTTCAGTAGCTGAGTCATTCTAGGAGCTGAAGGGATGAGCTAAAGAGAACTCAAAACTAAGTGACTCCATCACTGATTCTGTTTGTTCATTCATTCATTCTAGAAATTGCTCTGTGCAGACAAACCTGTATGAACTTCACCACTGCACTTGAGGATCTGAGTCTAGTGGAGGAGACAAACTTATAAACTCGTAATTGTAGCACAGTGTGACAAGAACTCTTAGATGAGTGCACAGAAAGGGCTCTACAGGCACAAAAGAGAAAGATACAAACTTCATCGGACAGAGTTTGGGAAGGCTTTTTGGAGGATATCATATCTTAGTTGGGCATTAAAGAATGCAGAGGACTTTGTTAGCTAGACAAGTGGAAAAAGATATCAAGTCACAAGTAAGAAATTACAATTTTTTTAGAAATGGCAGATTGGGGAATACAAAGCAGGAGTAAAGGGTTCCACAGTGGAATTAAATTAAAAATCAGTGATGAAAAGATCTCAGGAAAATCTCCAAATATTTGGAAATTAAACAACACATTTATAAATGACTTGTGAATTAAAGAAGCAATCAAAAGGGGAAAGGAAGTATTTTGAACCAAATCAAAAGGTATGTATAACATATTAAAGTTTGTGGGAGGCTGTGTAAGCTGCAATTAGGGGAAAATTTATAGCATTAAGTACCTATATCAAAATAGGAGAAGGGTCTCGAATGAATGACCTCAATTTCCACCCTAAGAAACTAGATAAAGAGGTGAAACACAAGTAAGTAGAACAAAAGAAATACTAAAGATCAGAGCAGAGGAAAATGAAATTAGTATCAAGAAAACAATATGGAAAATCAATGAGACCCAAAACAGATTCTTTGAGAATACCGAAATCAATCAACCTCTAGTCAGACTCATGAGGGGGAAAAAAAAGAAGACACAAAGTTCAAATATAAGGAATGAGAAAGGTTTCATTCGCTAGAGATTCTATAGATATTAAAAAGATAATTAGGAGGCTGGCTCTGTGGCATAGTGGTTAAGTTCGGCATGCTCTGATTCCGTGGCCTGGGTTAGTGGGTTTGGATCCCAGGTGTGGACCTACACCACTCATCAGCCATGCTGTGGCAGCGACCCATATACCAAAAAATAGAGGAAGGTTGGCACAGATGTTAGCTCAGGGCAAATCTTCCTCAGGAAAAAAAAAAAAGATAATTAGGAATGATATGAACAGGTTATATCAACAAAGACACAAACTACCAGCTCACTCAAGAAAGATTAGATAATCTAAATAGCCCAATATCTATTTAAAAAATTGAATTTATAGTTAAAAACCTTCTCTTAGAGAAAACTTCAGGACAGGTTGCTTTCACTGGTGAGTTCTATCAAACATTTAAGAAAGAAATATTACCAATTCTGCATATTCTCTTCTAGAAAATTGGAAAGGAGAGAAGACTACCCAACTCATTCTATGAGTCCCGCATTACCTAGATATCATGGCTACACAGCAATGTTACAAGAAAACTACTGACCCATACGTTTCACGAATATGTGTGTAAAAATTCACTACAAAAATGTAGTAGATTGAATACATAATGACCAAATTAATTTATTCAGGAAATTTAGGGTTGGCTTAACATTAAAAAATTAATGTAGGGGCCAGCCCCATGGCCTAGTGGTTAAGTTCAGTGCTCTCTGCTTTGGTGGTCCAGGTTCAGTTCCTGGGTGCGGACCTACACCACTCATTGATGGCCATGATGTGGCAGTAACCCACATAGAAAAGACTGGTGAAAATGTTAGCTCAGGGCTAATCTTCCTCAGGAAAAAAAAAATCAATGTAATTCTTCATATTAACAAGCTAAAAAGGAAAAAATGATGATCTCAATGAAAATGAAAACATATTTAAAAAATAACCAACATCCATTCCTGATAAAAACTCTATCAGTAAACTAGGGACAGAAGGGAACTTCTTCAGTTTGATAAAGGACATTAATAAAATAACCTACAGCTGGCATCATACTTACTGGATAAAGACTAGATGCTTCCTCTTTAAAATCAGGAAGAAGACAAGGATGACTGCTCTGAGCACTTCTCTTAAACTCTGTATTAGCGATTCCAGCTAGTACAATAAGGCATAAATAAATAAATAAATAAATAAATAAATGTCATCCAGATTAGACAGGAAAAAGCAATTCTGTTTTTATTCTCAGAGGACATGATCATCTATATAGAAAATTTGATATAATCTACAAAAAAAGCTAGTAAAAGTAATTGAGATCACTAAAGTTACAGGAAAAAAAGATAAATATACAAAAATCAATTGTACTTCTATATACTAGCAGCGAAGAATCATAAATTTAAAGAAAAAAATACTATTTATAAAAGAGCATAAAAGTATGAAATGCATAGGGATAAATCTGAGTAAAGGAGTGCAAGACCATACCCTGAAAACTACGAAACTGCTGAGAGAAAGGAAAGAAGACCTGAATAAGTGGAGAGAAATATCTGTTCATGGGTCAGAAGAATCAATATTGTTAAGACATCAATTACCTGTAAATTGATCTACTGATTTAATGCAATCTCAACATAAGTAACAGAAGGTGTTTTTATAGAAACTGACAAACTTATTCTAAAATTTATATGATAATGCAAAGAACTCCAAATAGCCAAAACAGGTTTTACAAAAGAACACAGTTTGAGAGATAAAGAATTTGTGTAGAAAAATTATGAAGATATTTGTTAATACCAGACCTTGGAGAGTCTTGAATTATATTTTAATCTTTTAAAAAAAGAGCATCCACAAAAAAACTTGCACGCAAATGTTCATAGCCGCTTTATTCATAATTATCAAAGCTTGGAAGCAACCGAGATGTCCTTCAGTAGATGAATGGATAAACCAACTGAGGTACATCTATACCACAAAATACTATTTAATGATAAGAAGAAATAAGCTATCAAACCACTAAAATATATGGAGGAAACTTAAATGCATATTATTAACTGAACAAAGCCAGTCTGAAAAAACCACATACTGTATGATTCCAACTATATGTCATTCTAGAAAAGGCAAAGCTATAGAGGCAGTAAAAAGTTCAGTAGTTGTCAAGGGTTTTGGGAGAAAGAGAGGTTGGAATGAAGAGGTAGAGTACAGGTGATTTTAGCAGTGAAACTATTCTCTATGATACTGTCATGGTGGACACATGACATTATGCATTTGTCAAAAGTCATAGAACTGTACAACACGAAGAGTGAGCCCTAATGTAAACTATGAACTTTAGTTAATAATAATCTGTCAATATTTAATCATAATTGTAACAAGTGTACCATATCAATGCAAGATGTTAATGGGGGAAACTGGGAGGTGGGTGGAGGGGGTATATGGAAACTTTTTGTACTTTCTACTTAATTTTTCTGTATCCTAAAACTCTAAAAAAAGTCTATTTAAAAAAAATAGAGAATCATTGTTTTCAGCAGCGGAGTTATTTTAATCAGAGTCATGCTAAATTCAGATTTTACCGGAAGGGCTGGGAGGGGAGACCAGAAGCAAGCACATCACTTAGGAGATTATTGCATAGTCGAGGGCCTGAGTAGGATGGTGGCAGCCAGAATGGAGAGAAAGAAAGAATCATGTGAGAGGGCTCCGAAGAGAGAATTAAGAGAGCCCACTGATGGTTTAGCTGTGACAGTGGAGAGAGAAGTCAGCATATATTGTGTTGGAAAGAACGCCTGATTAGAGTTGAGAGAGTTCTGATTTAGTCTTGGCTCTGACCCTGACACGTTGTGTGAGCTCTGGCAAGTGACTTGGTATTTCTGGACCTTGATTACTGCAGGAATGCCCAGGAGGCATGACTGTGATTACAAGATCAAACAGTCTAGAAGTGTCCTGTCCAATACATTAGCCATTAAACTCATGTTGCTATTACACACTAGAAGTGTGGCTAATCCAAATTAGATGTGCTGTATGTATAAAACTCAGTACAAAAAAAGACTTAGAAAAAAAAGAATGTAAAATATCTCAATAATTTTTATATTGATTACATATTTGAATTTCACCGGTTTCATTTTACATTTTTAATGTGGCTACTAGAAAATTTAAAATTACGTATGTGGCTCATGGGTGTGGCTCACAATATATATCTATTGGACAGCGCTGGGCTGGTCTTGAGCTTCGCCAGACACTTTGTATTCAGAACCATCTAAACTTGGCCTAGAGAATTGTCCCTGCCCACATAGAGCCATGCCCCTCCCCAGGATGCAAGTGGGCAGGAGCAAGGCAGGGGAGCCAGGCAAGATTCCCGGAGTAACCTCAATGCAACCCGGGTCTCCCTAGGAGCCATTTTACCACCCACTTGAGAGTTTACCTGGGGAGATCCATCCGAGAAAAAACTCAACTAGGAATTCCCCAGAATACCTAAATGAAAAGGCCAGTACCCCTTCCCCAAGAACAGATATCATTCCTAATAGCTCCTCTCTTCCTCTGCCTTCATGCAATGATTAGTAACTTAAGTCTGGGCCTGATCCAGGTGGCTGCATCTCCCACCTCACCCTTCCCTGTGACTTGGCAGCGAGAGAAAACCACGACTGGTGATCACCATGTCCTCTTGACACAAGACTGACACTAGTGTGGAGAGGAACTCCCTCCCCCAGGGAGAATTGAGCCTGATCCCCAATATGTTCCCACTGCTCCTCGGACTCTGACATTCTTTTCTAAGTACTTCCACTGTGAAGTCCCCAAAGCTCATGTATCTGGTAGCTCTTACTTGCTCCAGGGACACCACATTGTACGTCCATCTTGCCTGTATCTATTCCATTCGGCCTTTGTTATACTCGCCTTCAGATAAAGGCCCATGTACTATCCACATCCCCCCATCCACAACCAGTGAGACTCAGAAACATAGCTATCTGCCTGCTTCCATGAGTCCCTGCTCAGCTCACAAATACTCCCTCCCACCCCTTTTCCTCCAACCTCATCGATAAAACCAACATCCTTAATCTGGGATTTCACCTTTCATATAATGACTCAAACCAACTTTCCTGATGCATATCTCATTTCCTTGGCAGAGCAGGGCTTCTTCCTTCCCACAAATATATTCTTCAACATATAGAGAAGAGAAGGTGGTGTGGTGGCAGTCATGGAGATGCTGTGACTGTAGAGGACAAACAAGGCTTGCCTTTGAAGTTTCCTGTCATATCTTAAACATTCATACAAATTTTACATTCTATTCCATACACAGACACAGACACACACACACACACACACACACACACACACACACACACACACGCATCTTAAATCTCCATTTAGTAATGTTGTTACCCCAGGAAGATATTTCATTATTTTACCACGAGTTTTTGTACCCCTGGCGCCCCACCAAGTACTCCCAAAGGTAAATATTCTTCAGTTTAAAAAAATTTATATATGCAACAGAAACCTTCTACTTCAGCCAGTCCAGTTTTTTCAGTTAGGAAATATGTCTCAGGTTTCTCTGGCCCCTAGGAACTGGTACCTGGCCTCTCAGAATGTCCCGTGTATTTGAATTTCTTGCACCTACTGCAGTTGTGTTCAAGTTTCACTGCTTCCTTGCACCATCTCTGAGCTCGCCAGCAGGACATGGGTTCTCACTTCACTGAGTTGCTGCTGCAGCATCTGAGTCTCCTGTTTTGTCCTTAGCTGTCATGTTATGTGCTACGTCATTCTTTTCCATCTCCCCTGCTGCACCATGAGGTTTGAGAAGGCAAGACCCATGTCTATCTTGTTCATAGCTTATTCCCAGAACTTAACATAGTGCCTGGCATATAATTAGTGCTCACTGAGGGTTTGGTAAATCAATGAATGTTTAAATGAAAAAAAGTTGGTGTGTCTTGGGGCCAGTCCAGTGGCGCAGCGGTTTAGTTCGTGCTTGGCAGCCCGGGGTTCGCAGGTTCGAATCCCGGGCGCCCGCTGACGCACTGCTTGTCAGCCATGCCGTGGCGGCGTCCCATATAAAGTGGAGGAAGATGGGCACGGATGTTAGCCCAGGGCCAGTCTTCCTCAGCAAAAAGAGGAGGATTGGCAAGGGATGTTAGCTCAGGGCTGGTCTTCCTCACAAAAAAAAAAAAGTTGGTGTGTCTTAAGAGACTATCGATATCTTGAGGACAATGTCTGCCTTCCATGCCCTTGTGTTTCTTTTGGGCCTGCAACTAATGCTCATTTGGTGTTTGTGGAAGGGGGGATGATGGATGGAGAACTTGGATATTCGATAGAGTTACCAACCAGCTCAACTTATTTTCCTTACAGACAAATTACTAGAGTGAGCCGTTCTATGTTTGATATTTTATGGAGGGTATGTTTTAAAGTAGGTCTGTGCTGTGATACTACAATGCTATTAGACTTGCATGCAGGGCCATACTGTTGAGGGCCATTGAGGGTTGAGAAGCAGAGGAGTCTTTGGAGGGCTCTATGAAAAGGACTGGTGGCAAAGGGACGAGTAGATGATAATTGCCAATAAGAAGTGACATCAGTGAATGTTCAATGTCTGTCCAGCCTTTATGACTTTGATGCCTTTGACGGAGAGCATATCAAATGGCACACTTACCACAAGGCTTTGTCATAAGGTAATTAGAGAGATGATATAACCATGGAGCAGAAATGGGATTTCCAGAAATGAAATTCAGTACACACAATGGAGAACCGAGAAATATGAGAAAGCGGAGCAGTGAAGCATGAGCAACACCCACCCTCCTGAGAGAAAGAGTGTATTGATGGGGGTGAATGAGAAGCATAGGTTTTACAAGCTAGATCGAATCAGGAGCCTAATGATTGTACTTTCTATCATTTAAGCTCTTTACAGACTTTTGGTTCAAGAGTTTCTGTCCCGTATTCAGATATTTCCAGAAGTGGTGGGAAAAGTAGCTGGAGAGGTAGAGAAAGGGCCCACAGTGTGTCTTAGTCTGTTTGGGCCGCTGTAACAAAATACCATACATTGGGTGGCTTAGAAATGAAAGTTTGTTTCTCACAGTTATGGAGGCTGGGAAGTCCAAGATCATGGCACGTACAGATTCAGTGTCTGGTGAGGGCCCATTTCCTAGATAACTGTCTTTTTTCTGTATCCTCATACAGCAGAAGGGGCAAGGGAGCTATTTGGGGCCTATTTTATAAGAGCACTAATTCTACATGTGAGGGCTCTGCCCTCATGACCAAATCACCTCCCAAAGGCCCACCCCCTAATATCATCACCTTGGGGATTAAGATTTCAACATCTGAATTTTGGGGGGACACAAACATTCAGACCATAGCAGAATGGATGTACGGCAACCTGACACTATTCCTGAATAAATTAATAAAATGATTGTAGAAATTTTGATACTCCAAAATGTATTTTTCCCTTTGGCTGTCTGAGACTAGAATGGATGACTGAATTCATTATGTTAGTCCTGGAGAACACTTATCCACTGTCTATAGCTAGTCAGGAGCACACAAGGGCCAGACCCAGGACTCTGAGTTCTTCCCATAGCCTCCTGGCAGGTGGGGTCATACCCATTTAAACTCTACCACCCTGCCTTTCTGCACTAGTTTCATTTGGCATGACCACTCTTCACTAATCATTGTCTTTTACTATCGCAAAGTATCAGTCGACATCGTTAAAAAACCAAATACCCTATAACCTTGATACTCCAAGTGTGGCCTGAGGACCAGCGGCCTCATGTCACCTGTGAATCTTAGGCTTCACCTAGAACTCACAAATCAGAATCTGAATTTAACAAGATTCCCTGGTGATTTATGTGCACTTTACAATTTGGAAACACTGCCCTCTAACACCCTTCACTGGGCTGCTTCTTTATAATGGCCATTCTAGTCTCCTAAATTTGACTTCTTCTGTCTCAAATTACATCCCTAAATCTGGTCATCAAACTTTTTTTTTTCCATCTTAGAGATGGTTTTCCTGGCCCACTGCTGACAAATGCTGCTTTACTACCTGGAGATGAGACTTCCAAGGCTGGGTGCATTCATAGGGAGAGGAAAAGGAAATAGCTTAAAGTCAGTTTAACTTCTTTGTCTGTCCACTTACTTAATTCCACATAGGATACAAGTGGCTTGTTTTTATTTTCCTAAAGATATCAGTTTCTAATTTCCTGAAGCTGTAAGTTGTTAGACAATAGTTCACATGTCTTCTTAAAGTTGAACATGTTAGATCAAAATTACAGTTTTGATCTTTGATGTTAGGAAAATACCTTCCCAAACACCATACATGCTAATATTTGTGATATTAGACCATTCACAAAACACCTTTATGGGCCTCTTGGCGAGTTACTTACTAGGCAACCTTTTGTAACCAAAAAGACCAGCATAGGAGGTCTCCTCCACCCACTCCCAACCCACCCCTCCCCGACCCCTGCACAGCAAAGTGCAACACACTGTAGGGGGAGGTGGACTGGTCTGTATACTGGGAAAAATGGGACTATGGTGAAAATAAACAAACCTATCAGGTAATTAAGGTGTTCTTGGCTGAGAATTTCAGTTTGTAATGTAACATTGTTACAATAAACAGATGGGGATGAAGAGGGGCTTGGTTTGACCTTTTATAGTTTCCAAATGTTCATGAAAGGCAGTGTACCTTTAGTTGTAAAGAACTTGTGGCTTTTCAAGCTCTCCAGTTTTCTGGTAAGTTTTTAAAAAATTGTCCATCTTATGATAAAAGAATGCAGGCTTCAGATTGAGAGAGCTCTAGGTTCAAATGCCAGCTTCAGCATTTACTAGTCCTGTGAATTTGGACAGTTTCTTCACCCGTATAATGTGGAACTTCATAACTAACATGCAGAGTTGCTGTGAACTTCAGAAAAAAATGAATGTGAAATATCTGCACATAGTCGAGACTCAATAGTTGGTTGCTTTTATTACCTAGCTTCTAGGATAATGCTTAGCAGAGTAAACAAGCGAGAAGTATTTGTTGAATTTGCTCTCTCCCTGAAATCATCATCACATATTGAAGGATAGATGCAGTAATAATCTGGGGAAAAGGTCTTCTCTTGCTAACTTGATTTAGGAATTAATTTACACAAGCAGTCCCCAACTTAAAAATCGATCTTGTTCACCAACTCTGTCAATAGATTAGATTTTGGAGTGACATTTCAGGAATACAATGAGTCAAATAGGCATCCATTGACATTCTTGAAATAGACACAGTGTTTCTATGAGATGATTCCTGGTTCCAACCTCAAATTCAGGGGGAGAAATACATCTCCCTTTCCTTCCCATGAATGCAGTAGCTATTAGCTCAGGCTCAATTTCTTGCTCCTCAAGGTTTGGGGGAAAGTATCTCCGGCCTCGGCATGGGACAAGTCAGACATTCATATTTTCAGGGCATTTGCATGTTAGGTGTTCAGATTCCAGCTGAGTACAGCAGAAGAGCTAGTGGTGTGACACTTGGAAGCTGGACATGGCATGCATGAGAGGGATTGAGATGAAGAACCAGGAAAGCAGTACACTCTGTTCCACCCTTGATCATAAGTGATGACCTTGAGTATGCATTTAATAATTATTTTATGTGCTTATATGTTCTATTAATTAAACCTTCTATAACCTCATTTAAAAAGTGCTCATAATTGAGGGACAGAACATTGACTGATATACTCTAGGTCCCTATGTGGTGAAGCCATTTTGTGAAGTCAAGTTTCGTGGTTAGATATGAGTGGGCTTTGGGCAAGGGGGAGAGGCACAATAAAAATTCTTGACCTAGTTCTCATAGGTTACACTAAAAATGAGGCTCAACACTGGCAAAATATATTTCAAGTTGGCTAAGTAATCTCCATTTATTTTACTCTACAATGATAAAATGGAAACGTTATTCAAACCATTGATGTTTATTCCCAAGAAGCTACTTATCAGATTTTTTGGTTTGATTTTTCTTTATTCAATCCTTTACAAAGGGCTTTTTATTTTTTATTTTTTTGCTCCCTGGATAGTTTTGCTTTTTTCTTTGAAAAGATGAGTGAAATGGAAAATTTTAAAATATGTTTTTAAAAATATATTTTTCGGGCCAGCCCGGTGGCACAGCGGTTTAGGTTGCGCTTTGGCAGCCCCGGGTTCATGGGTTCGGATCCTGGGCACCCACTGCAGCACTGCTTATCAGCCATGCCGTGGCAGAGTCCCATATAAAGTAGAGGAAGATGGGCATGGATGTTAGCCCAGGGCCAGTCTTCCTCAGCAAAAAGGGGAGGATTGGCAATGGATGTTAGCTCAGGGCTGGTCTTCCTCACACACACACACACAAAAGAAAAAAATATATATTTTTGGCTATTCAACTATTTGTATATGATCAAAGAGCAGTTTCTTCAGATTGAAGAAACATTCACAAATCTCATTACTTTCCAACTTTCCTGACTGGTTTTAGAGAAGCCTTTTAGAAATTCAAATAGAATCCTTTTTTCACTACTAATGCACGCACTGCCCATAGGGAAGCTAGAATATTCACAAAGATATGCCATATGATCTCATCCCATCTCCTTTTCTCTCCCCAGTTAAGGTAACAACCATCCATAGTACCATGTTCATTATAATTAAAAAAAAATTAAACATTCACATTTATGTTTTTAACTTACGCAAAGGGGTTAGGAAATCATCTTTATCCCCTAGGAACATGTGATTCCTTCAGAAACATTCAATGTAATGCAAAACAATACTCAGACTGGAGGAAATGTTAGTCCTTGTTTTCTATTTAAATACTGCATTTTAATATTTGACAAGGAATGGCACAAATCAAATTTTATGGCTCTCTAAAAGCAGTTCTACATCTTACATAAGGAACTTGCTGTCAAATAAGAACACTATGTCATTTACCATCTAGAAGTGGGGTAACTAGCCAATGTTAATCAAAGAACAGAGCTAATAATGAGTTACATCTGTGCCTGTCTTCCCATTTGTTCTGCACACAGCAAAATGATGCCAGTTTTAAGAGATAGAATATGGGTCCTTCTTGTTTGCCCCCTATTATGATTAATCAGATCAGGAAACAATGATTGGTACTTTACTAGCCTATAAACACTTCTTCGTAAAGATCAAAACCACTTGGATATGGGAAATCCATTAACCATTGTTTTGTTACAATTGTTAATAGAACTTTTCTATGTTTGTTGTCTGCTTAGCTGGTGACCTAGAATGTAACGTACATTGGACTTAATCAACTTAATCAGTATACATTTGTCAAATTTTCAGCTCCCAAAAGCCCTTATTCTTATATTCAACTTTGGAGAACTACCTAGGATTTAAGTTGGTAAATGGGAGAATTACTACTATGAACTAAGCTATTTTGATTACTGAAGAAAATGAGGTACTTTGGTTATTGAAGCAAAAATCTACTAGTGATAAATTGCTCTGATTTCTTTAAAGTGTTCTCATTTTCGTCAGCCTACCAGTTACTGAGAAGAAAAGTAATCACATCAGGCCATACACATGTAATATGAAATATGTGCATTTGCTTGTGTAAGAAAAATGATACACTGTGTTAGAGAGCATTTAAATATATGCTATATGGGAGCAATTTAAAAATGACCTCTAGCTATATCAACCTGTTTTAATATACATACACTTTCATCTTACATATAGCAAGCTGAAATAAAGTATTCAGCATAACAAATTCATTGCCAACCATATTTTATCCGTGAGGAAAAAATGAAAGACAAAAATTAAAAATTTCCCATTTTGTAGAAAATGTCTTTCAATAATTTTCAGCCTCTTATTTTATTACAGAAACCAACTGGAACCTAGATATTGGTAAAAAGAGTTAGACTGGTTAAGTTTAGGTGCCAAGTTGACTGGTTCACAGGGTGCCCAGATATTTGGCTGAATATTATTTCTGGTGTGTCTGAGAGGGTGTTTCCAGATGAGATTAGCATTTGAATCAGTGGACTCAGTAAAGCGGATTGCCCTCCTCAACGTGGGTGGGCATCATCCAATCTGTTGAGGGCCTGGTTAGAACAGAAAGGTGGAGGAAGGGAGAATTTGCCTCTCTCTGCCTGATTGTTGAGCTGGAACATCTGTTTCTTCCTGTCCCCTCAGACCAGGAATTACACCATAGGCTCCCCTGGTTCTCAGGCTTTCCAACTCGAACTGAACTAGACCACTGTCTCTCCTGGCCTCCAGCTTGCAGATGGCAGATCTTAGGACTTCTCACCTCTATATTCTCATGAGCCAATTCATTATCATAAATCTCTTTATATATATTTATCCTATTCTTTCTGTTTCTCTGGAGAACTCTGACCAGTACAAAGAGATTTTAGAGTAATTCTCTCATCTTAATGGAAAACTTCATTGGAGTTTTGTTTTGTTTCATCTGGCTGATCATTTCATAATCTTCTCTAAAATTCCCTTGAGTATTCACTATAACTACTCAGATATGGTGACGTGTGGCATAGTGAATTCAAGAGCCCATCCATTCCTGCCAGGTAAGAGGGAGAGAGACACCTGAGGTAGATCAAAGAATTCCAAAATACTCAGGCAAGGAAGGAAAAGAACCTATGACTAACAAGTGATTAAATCTACTATTTGAAAAATTAATATTTCAGAGTTTGGTATGTATGCTTTCTAATCTGAGAGCAATCTCCTTTCTAGTTCTTACCTCTTAGCTCATCAAAATGTTTTCAACTCCAGTAAACTAGTACTGATTCACCACAGGGAGAGCATTTGGCCATGCAGCTTCATGAAACTTTCATCCTGACAACCATATTTCTAAACTGGGACCTTTTTTCCAATGCTAATTACACCATCACCACTCTGTAGACTAAGCTTCATGTGACAGAGTCTCACAAAAATTTGCCATGTGTACATATCAAGTGTTCAGCAGCCGGTTGAGACACATGTCCATGTAGAGAGGGACATTGATGAGATGTTGTGCACTTGCTCCAGGCGATCATAAACAGTAGTCACACAATTGACGATCTGCTGGATGTCATCAGTTGGTCATTTTGCATATGCTTGTGCTGGTCCAAAGCATTGCATGTAGCTGATAGGCTCAAGAGATCTTTGTGTGCCCTGAGCCACATCTCCTTATTCTGCAGGTGGGTGCTCACCTGGTGCTCCTACTACCACCCAACCCCCTATTCCTTTAATTATATATTCCTTAAAAAGCATATAGTTTAGTTTCAGTTTTTGGAAATTTGTAAAAGTAGATATCATGTGCTATGCAATATTTTGAGATTTACTTTTTGTTCAATTATATATTGCTAAGATTTATTCATGTTACTGCATATCGACATAGTTCATTCTTTTTAACACCTGTAAGATATTCCATTGCATAAATATATCACAATTTATTTATCCATTGTACTGTTAAAGAGTCTTGCAACATTTCCAGTGTTTAATCTATAAACAGTGCTGGTAATAGGCATTCTTATGTATGTCTCCTGCACATATGTAAGAGTAGCTTTTGGACAGACACGCACATACACACTCACACATTTAGGAATGGTGTTTGAATGTTAGGCCTTACAAATAATGATAACTTGTCTTCCAAATTGGCTGTAGCAATTTACACTTCCATCAGCAATGTGAAATGGATTCTATTGGTCATATTCTCTCAAGTATTTGACATCTTGATTTTTGCTATTGAATGATTCTAAAATGTTACCTCATTGTGATCGTGATTTGCATTTTGCTTATCCTCAACGAGATCAAATGTCTTTTCATATATTTATTGGTCATATATAATTCCTCTTCTATAAAGTACCTATTCATGTCTTTTGTCTATTTTTCTTTTGGATTTTTTTCCTTTTGTTTTTGATTTGTAGAACTTTTGTATTTTTGATACTTATCCTAATGTCAATTACATGTTATAATATATTCTCCCAGGGTCTTAGCATTTTGCTTTCTTTAAAAGTGCTTTGTCATAAAGACATTTTAATTTTAATATAAATAATTTATCAATTTTTTTATTATTAGCACCTTTGTCATTCTAAGAAATCCTTCCCTACCCAAAGATTAGAATGATAGTTTTCATGTTATGCCAATTATATTAACTAATGTGTTAATTTGTTAATTGTCATGTTATACATGTGAGCTATAGAAATGTGTGACACTGTCCTCTAGATGCTCTCAGCCTGGTGAAGAAATAAGCCCATGAACAGATAATTATGTAGAACATGATAAGCACTATTATAACACGCAGATAAGTGCTGTTACAACACTTGGGCAGAAATGTACTTCCTTAAGGTAGGATGCTGTAAGGTGGATAACTTATGTAGTTTTGTTCACATCTGCCCCCAAAAGATGACTGAAACAGATGGGAGCATGTAGTCCAATTATTTATCTATAAAAACATTTAGAGACAATACAAGAATTTGTTAAGAATGAGTCAAATACAGCTGATTATAAAACAAATTTTATGCATCTATTTTTTTCTAAGTTTGAAGATCCCCTCCTCCTTCCCCCACTAAGATTTTAGTGTGAATATTTGAATCATAAAACTGCAATTGATTGTGATCCAAACTGGACTATGATTGGTATATGCCGTGTTTGCTCTCTTTCCAGTTAAACGTGTGTGTTTGATTAGATGTCTACTTCTTGCCTCGTCTTGGGACCCTTATTACTAGTCACACTGAATCATTAACTTTTGCCAATGCACTTGATCAAAGTGTAGCTTCTGAGTATGCTGCCAGTAATCTACCAGTATCTATGGATGGCTTTGATTTCATCAACTATTCTCTGCAAAATCCAAGTTGCCTTCCTTCTTGGTAAAATGATGCTATGATGCTCTATCTTTTCTCTTCTCTGATCTCTGAGTTCTTGAGATTGTTTGAGTTCTCTCTGGTGGTTTCTGCAGAATTGATCTCATATGTGATGTCTGGGGGAGGAGAATGCTTTAAATCACCCCTTAGTGGGATGTTCCACTTCTTGTTTTAAGTTGGATCTTGAAAATTGATGCCCATGGTACAAAAAAAATGCAGATGGTGATACAACTTTGAAACATCATTAAACTTCCTTCAGCCAGAAAAAAAACTTTAGCGTTATATGTAACTACATCATATCCAAATATCCTTTGTATGGTACTAGGAGAAGTGCACAGGGTAAGTGGAATATGGAGAAGGTTACCTAGTCCATATGGAGTGGTCAGAGAAAGCATCTTGCAAGTGATGAATTTTAAAGGGTCAGTAAGAGTTAGCTTGATGTAGGAGAAAGAGGAAGAAGACAGTACAATGAGGAGGAATGAGAATGGAGAAATTCTAAGGAGCTTTAAAAGATGGCTCATTTCCTGTTGTGGCTTAGAAGACATTGATATCATTACCCAATTAAAATCCTTGGTAGGCAGTATGGGGATCCTGCCACCATCACCATCACCACTGGAAACCACACTGATGGTTAGCATATGTAAATATGATCTCATATACATTCATTCAAAGTGACATTCATATCAAAATAGATCATTTCACACAAGGGACAAAGGGCAAACCTTAGCCACAAATTGTGTGCCAAGAGGGTGGTTTTCCAAAAAAATTCCCCGAAGTCTCTTTCCTTACCAAGGGCAAAGTGTTCAAATGCAGGATCTTGCCACATGTTTCTGTTTGAGCAGATGGCAGAAAGGTTTGTCTGCAATGTGGAACTTGTTAAGGGGGGAAGACCTTCCTGATAGAGATCAAGAAGGCTGCTTAAATTTACTTAGTGGTGGAATGGCTTGTAATCTATTCATGCTTGTGAATATAAGGCCTTTATAATTACTTGTAAGTAGATTGAGAGCCTCCAGAATCAACTCAAGGGAAAAGCTGTTTATCTGATGCTTAGCCTTCTGCTAAACACTCCAGACAATATATCCATTCCTTGTCTGTGTCATTGAATTATGTTTTACATATACATCATCTTAATTTTGTTACTTTGATTATGAAAATAATTATTTTGCCTGTATATTGGGGGGTCAAGGACCATAAAAGTGTTATTTTTAGTAAATGGCTTTGTGTTCTTTATGGTAACATCAAGACCAACCACCACTAAAATATGGCCACCGTTACTACCACTGTGGTTGCTATGTTGCATAGGTGAGGATACACTAGGCTTTGCTATGGTAACAAACAACCTCAAAATCTTAGTGGTTTAATAAAAGAAATGTTTATTTTTCTCTCATATGAAGTTCACTCTGCAAAACTTTCCAAGACAGCTGTCCTCCATGTGTTAGCTCAACATTCCAGGGTACTTGAATCTTATGGCACTTCCTTATCAACACACACTTCCATAATCTCCCAGGCAGGATGAGAACTGGATAGGCCTGCACTGACAATTAAATATTCCAGCCCCGAAGTGGCACAAGTCTGTTCTATCCATAACCCATTGGTAAGAACTAGTCATAAGACCCCACCCAACTGCAAGCTGGACTGGGAAGTTTAATCTTCCCGTATACTGAGAAGGGGAGGAAATTGGATAAAAACAAGCATTTACACTCTACTTTAACATGAATTGTTTCAAATTTGCAAGGCAACTTTGTGCAGCAATAATTAACGTGCTCATTTTAAATATGAGAGGCAATGTAGATTAGGTGCTCGAGACCATGCGTTTGGAGTCAGACAGACAGTCTTGGATCCCCAACATACGATCTGTGAGGGCTCAGGCCAAATACAATTGCTTACATAATCTCTGTTTCATTTTTTTATAAATTGGGATGAGATTGTCTACTTCGTAGAGATGTTTTGAGGTTTAAATGCAGTAAATAAAATGGATTGCATAGTTTCTGATACATAAATGCTCAGAAAACCTTAGCTCATATTATTAGGGGGACACTGATTGACAGATGTTAAGAAATACATATCTAATACATGAGAGACTATCCATCTCAAATACTTTAGGGCAACAAATTGACTCAGAAGACAAAATTTTTAAAGCTAGCCAAACTGGATTCAGAACTCACATTTATCTGATTTCCCACTGTATCACAATGCCTCTTGTTTTGATGTGGGATTATAGTACATTATTGGGTTGTCCCAAACCTTCTTTTTGAACAGCCTCTCTCTCTAAGCCATCCTCTCTACCCTGGCCTGACCATATCCACAGAGAGGACTTGGGCTTAGCCATAATCGCTCAAGTGTTTATGCAAAGGAGGCAGAAGATACCATGTGTTGTGTCAGGAGATTTGGGCTTCGGTTCTAACTTTATCACTCAATACTTGTGTGGCCTTAGCCAAGTCCCTTAAATTCTCAACTATGAATATAGGGTAGTAGAAGATTATGTGTCCAAAAAAACCCCAAGACAAAAACAAACAGAAGTTTCATTCCTACTTTACAGAGCTGTAAGGATCAAATAAATTGAAATATTTAAAAATACTTTGAAACATCCAAAGGTATATACAGTGGAGGTTCTGTTGCTATTAGGACTTAAGGACTGAAAAGATTCTATCTAGCAAGGGAGCAGATAGCACCAAGACAGATCAGTGTAGGACACGTGGGTCTGGTTTCACTGCAAGGACCTATAGTGAGAAGTTTACTTCCTGAACCCCTAGACAGCTACACATCCCATTTATCACCCAGCCTGACTTACTCCCTGCCTCTTAGTCAGCTACCCAGATGGCCTCCTTTTGAAAATAGACAAAATGTATTTCATTAACATTAGGACTGTTCCCTTTTAGGCAAAAATTTCTTAGCACATAAAAGTACAGATAACAAAATAAAAATCTCTGCTTTTCAAAGTATATTATTAGGAAAGACCCTGTTAAGAAAATTAAATGATAAGCCACAGAGTGGGAGAAAATATTTTCAAAATATATATTTGAAAAAGGACTGTACCTATAATATATAAAGAACTTATAGAAGCACCCTCCACCCAAAAATAAAGACAACCTAATTTTTTTTTAAAAAGGACAAAGAATCTAAATAGACACTCCATTGAAGAAGATATGTGAATGGCCAATGACACTTGAAAACGTGTTCAATGATAACAGTTATCAGAGAAATGCAAATTCAAAGTACAATGAGATACACTGCATTTAGAATGGCTAAATTAAAAACAAAAACAAAAATGATAATACCAAGTGCTGTTGAGGATGTGGAGGAACTGGAACTCTCATACATTGCAAGTGGAAATGAAAAATGTTGTAGCCACTTTGTAAAACAGTTTGGCATTTTCTTATAAAGTTAACATACATTTACCATATGACCCAACATTCCTACTTTTTGGAATTTATCCAAGAGAAATGAAAACACATGTGCATACACAGTGTTGTTTGGGAATGTTCATAGTAGCTTTATTCATAATAATATTAAATGAGAAACAACCCAAACATCCATCAACTGGTGATAGATCAAAAAAAAAAAATTGTAGTATATCCATAAAAGAAAACTACTTAGCAATGAAAAGAAACAAAATGCTGATCCGTGTATACATGGTTGAATCTCAAAAGCATTAAGTTAAGTGAAAAAAGACAGACACAAAAGACTACAGTATGTATGAGTGAATTTATATGAAAGGCCAGAAATGGCAATGTATAGTGAAAGAAAGACAGCACTTGCCTTTCCAGGTTTGAGAGGAGGAATACCTGTAAAGGGGAATGAGAGAACTTGTTGGCTTGATGAAAACATTCTGTATGTTGTTTGTGGGTTGTCGCACAACTGTACACATTTGTCAAACTTTATTGGATCTGGGTGTTTATCAGTGTTCCTCAAGTCCTTGGCTGCCTTCAAATAGGTGGAGGTGGATTGAATGCTTCTGTTGAAATAGGTTTTTACAATTAAAAAAAAAGTTATTCATCTGTTATAGGTGTTTTTGGCAGGATTGGTCTGATACAAGATAATCCTCAGAAACGTGACTTCTCATTTTTTCTTTTTAAATTTACATTTCTTGTTTATTAGTGAGGTTGAACTAATTTTTAATTTACTGGACAGTCTACTTGCTTCTCTGATTTTTAAAGTAAACCTTTAATTTTAGAATAGTCTTAAATTTGTAAAAAAGTTGTGAAGATAGCGCAGAGAGTTCCCATATACCTCCCCAACAGTTACCCCTGTTATTAATATTTTACATTAGTATGATACATTTGTCACAATCAACTGATACTGATACATTATTATTAAAGTTCACATTTTATTCACATTTCCTTAGGTTTTCCTTAATGTACCTTTTCTGTCTCAGAATCCTATCCACATTCTACATCAGACTTAGTCATCCTGTCTTCTTAGGCTCCTCTTGGCTAGGACAGATTCTCAGATTTTGCTTGTTTTTTATGACCTTTAGTTTTAAGAAGTACAGGTCAGGTATTTTGTAGAATGTCCCTTAATGGGGATTTGTCTGATGTTTTTCTCATGATTAGACTGAGTTTATGGGCTTTGGGGAGGAAGATCACAGAGGTAAAATGCCACTCTTATCACATCAGATCAAGGGTACATACCGTGAACATGAGTTACAACTGTTGAGGATAATGTTGATCACCTGGCTGAGGGAATGTATGTCAGGTTCTTCCACTGTACTCTTTTTTCCCATTTTCCATACTGTACTTTTTGGAATTGAGTGACTATGTGCAGCTCACACATAAAGAGTGAGGAGTTATGCCTCACCTCTTTGAGGACAAAGTATCTACGTAAATTATTTGGAGTTCTTCTGCATGGAATATTTTTCTATTCCCTTCCATTTATTAATTTATTCTTTTAATAATTTTTATCAGTTTGAACTCATTTTGTACCGGTATCACTTTATTTTTTTTGTTGTTGCTCAAACTGTTTCAGCTTTGGCATTGGGAACACTTTCAGTTGACTCCTGTGCCCGTTTGACATATTTCCATCACTATGGTTTTTTCAGTACTTCCTTAGTTTCTGGCAGTACAAGATGCTCCAGGCTCATGTTTTATATTCCCCATAAAAAATATATTCCTTTTGTTGGGGAATGATATTAGAAACCATGGTCTAGGTGCTAGGTGTGCTCATTACTACTGAGGTGTCATGGCTTCTAGCCCCTTTCATCTAACAGAGCAAGAAAAGATATGTGTACCTACTAACTCATGCATATAAATACATCTATAAATATTTCCATATGTGTCCATCCACATCTATATTAAGATAGACGTGAGTTCATACTGATCTCTCCAACTCTAATCCATTACTATGTGGACCATTCCAGCCTTCTCCTCTTGCTTGCCTGTAGCCTCCAACTTCAACAGTGAGAAATCTGGTTCCCACCATTGCCATTGATTACTTAATTGTTAAATAACTGTTAATTGTTGAAAAGTGGTTTCAGAATTGTTGACCCATACCCCTATGGGAAACGGCTTTGTCAACTAGAGTGTAGCGCTTCTGTGCAGTTCCTTTAGCCCTAGTCTTACAGATGTCACTCATTTTCAAAGTTACTGAGGTCAGTGCCTTTTTCTCCTCTCTTCAGCGAGGTCAAGTTACATCTTCCGTCAGTCTACATTCCATTGTAGTATTCCTCACCCCCTCACCATCACCAGCTAAATGTTTTTTAATTTACATGCATTCAGGCTCACTATTTGTGCTGTGAAGTTCTATGGGTTTTGAAAAATGCATAATGTTATGTGTCCACTGTTACCATTATCATATAGATTTGTTTCACTGCCCAAAATAATCCCTTATGCTCGTTTATTCAACACTCTCTCTTTCCTAAACACCTGGCAACCACTGATCCGTTTACCATCTCTATAGCTTTTCCTTTTCCAGAAGGTCATATAATTAGAGTTGTGCAGTAGGTAACCTTTCCGGATTGGCTTCTTTCACTGAGCAATATGCATCTATGTTTCTGCATTGCTTGATAGACCATTCCCTTTCATTACTGTGTAGTATTCCACAGTGAGAATATGCCACAGTTTATCCATAACAACTGAAGGACATTTTGTTTACTTCTGGTTTGGCAATTATGAATAAAGCTGCTGTAAACATTTACATGCAGATTTTTGTATGGACATAAGTTTTAAATCAGTTGGGTAAATACCTAGTAGCTTGATTGCTGGATTGTATGGAAAGACTATGCTTAGCTTTGTGAGGAACTATCAAACTGTTTTCCAAAGTCGTTTACCATTTTCATTCTCACCAGCAATGAATGACAGATCCTATTGCTCTGAACGCTCACCAGAAATTAGTATTGTCAGTTTTTTGGACTGTAGCCATCTACTAGATGTGTAGAGTTATTTCATTGTTTTAATTTGCATTTCCTCCATGACAGATGGTGTTGAGCATATTTTTCTATGCTTATTTTCTGTATGTATATCTCCTAATAATGAGCTGTCCAAATCTTTTGCTTATTTTTTTTAACTCTTTTTTTGTGTGTGAGGAAGACTAGCCCTGAGCTAATATCCGTTGCCAATCCTCCTTTTTTGTTTTGAGGAAGACTGGCCCTGGGCTGACATCCATGCCCATCTTCATCTACTTTATACGGGACACTGCCACAGCATGGCTTGACAAGCGGTACATCTGTCTGCGCCCAGATCTGTACCTGCAAAACACCAGGCCACCCAAGCGGAGCGCGGGAACTTAACAGCTATGCCACTGGGCAGGCCCCTTTTGCTTTTTTTTTTTTTTAATTTGGTTGTTTGTTTCTTTAATTGTTGAGTTTTAAGAGTTCTTTGTATATTTTGGGTACAAGTCTTTTATCAGATATCTGTTTTGTGAATATTTTCTTCCACTTTGTGGCTTTTTATTCTCTTAACATTGTCTTTTGCAGAGCAGAAGTTTTCAATTTTAATAAAGTCAAATTTATTTATTTATTTTCTTTTATGGATTGTGCTTTTGGTGTTGTATCTCATAGACAAAACCAATGTCATGTAGATTTTCTAAAATATTTTCTTCTACAAGTTTTATAGTTTTGCATTTTTACATGTAGGTCTATGATCAAGTTTGAGTAAATTTTTGTGTGAACTTTAAGATGTGTGTCTAGGTTAGGTTCATTTTTTTCTCCTCTGTGATTTTTAAAAAAATCATTATCCACTTTCTCATTTTTCTATTAGGTTATTTGTCATTATATTCTAAACTGAGAGAGTTCTTGATATAGTCTCAGTATTATTCCTTTATCAGTTACATGTTTTATAAATATTTTCTCCCAGCCTGTGATCTCTGGCTTGCTTTTAAAATTTCTCTTGGTTTCTTTATTAAACATATACATTAGCATAGTACTGTTCATATACACAACTTCAGACATCATTAACATTGTATTTTATTGAACATGGTCACCCTGCATACAGAAATTTTAAGTTCAGTTTTAGAGCTGATAAAGTAATCAATCTTTTTCTTTATGGTTAGAATTTTATCTTGTTTATGAAATTCTTCCCTATTTTTTTTTTTTTTTTGTGGGGAAGACCAGCCCTGAGCTAACATCTGTTGCCAATCCTCCCCTTTTTGCTGAGGAAGACTGGCCCTGGGCTAACATCCGTGCCCATCTTCCTCTACTTTATGTGGGACGCCGCCACAGCATGGCTGACAGGCAGTGCGTGGGTGGGCTCCCGGGATCCGAACCCGCGAACCCAGGGCTGCCAAGCGCGGACTAAACCGCTGCGCCACCGGGCAGCCCCTCTTCCCTATTTTGAGAAAAAAATTCATTTTATTATCTTCTAAATTTAACTTTTTAAAATTTACGTTTGGAATATTACTACACAAGAAATTTATTTTTAAATATGAGATAGAGATACAGTTCAATTCTTCCCATATGGATAAGCATTTGTCCAAATAAGATTTATTACCTAGTCTTTGAGCTTCTTGTTGATTTATGTTGTTACCTCTGACATATGTGAAGTTCCCCTATGTGTGTCTGACTAGGCTTGCTATTCCATTTCTTTGGTCTATTTGTCTCTCCTTTCACCAATAAACTAATCTTATATTTATATCCAATAAATTCAAAACTTTGATATCTTAGTAGGGTGAGTTTCCACTTCCTCTTCTTCAAATTTGTCTTGGCTCCTCTTGGTTTTTCTAAAATCCCATATTCATTTTTACTTATCAAATTCCATTAAAAAATATTATTTTTTTAGAATTGCATTGAATTTGTGTGTTAATTTGGGTAGAATTCCCATATTTTAGATTTTGAATATTCCTACCAGTAAATATGATTTATCTGCCCATATATTTTGATATTTTTAATGTTCCTTAATTTTTTTTTCTTTTCTGTGAAATTTAGCATATACTTTGTTAAATCGATTCCTAGCTATCTTATAAAGCTTGCTGCTATTATGAATGGTGTCTATGTATTTTTAATTGCATTTCTAAGTTGATTGAACCTCCTTGGAGTTTTAACTCTCAGAGTCATCTATATTGAGGCTCCAGCAGTTAATCAATAACAGTTCAAGTTTTCCTACGCTGGCATTGGTTCCCAGTGCATTTTCTGCTCATGAGTCTCTGTTCCGGTAAGCCATGACTCTGCATTTTCTTGTCTATCTCTCCAATCTTGGGGTCCGTGGATTACCTTGTATCCTCCCCTCTCTTATGGATCCAAGAAGTGCTGTTGATTTTTCAGTCTGTTCTGCTTTTTACTTGTTAGGATGAAGCAATGACTTCCAAGCTCATTACATGTGAAACTCTCTGGGTTCTATCTTGACTCTGTTAAAAGAGGCCTGAAGGTCTGGAGGGCATAGACTTAATTTTGCTTGGAGTCCTTCTTCAGTGCTGATAAGCCCTCTCTTGATTCTTGATCCCAGAGCAGGAGGTTGAAGGCCCGGGGTAGAGAGAGGGTGTGGTCATAGTTCCAGTGAGCGGGGCCTACTTGATCTCTTTGGGGGAAAGTAGCCAGTACTTTATGTTCTTGACTGATGGTAAAGAATGACTAGGCAAGGCTGATTTACATCTACTGTGAGAATCTCCCCTTGGTCTCTGATAACTGTGGGATGAAAAAGGTGGAAAGATTTTTTTTGTTCTATGTGGAGGATATTAGCGTCTGTGTTAATAGGTGAAATCTGTCTATAATTTTACTTGGTTGACATGTATTGAAATCAAGGTCATCCTAGCCCCATAAAATGAGTTTGGGAGAATTCCTTCTTTTATTATTCTCTGGAACAGTTTGTGTAAGACAGAGCTTTTGTGTTCCTTGAAGGTTTAGTAAAAATTGTCTATAAAACTGTCTGAGCCCGATGGTGTTGATATTTGGGTTTGTGGAAGGGAATAAAAAGGTGGAGGTAGCGAAATGGATTTTTTTTTAACTCTCAATTTAATTTCTTTAATAGATATTCAGTTTACCTATTGTTTCTTTGACCACTACTGTACTCATGTTTTTCTATAATATTGTTTATCTCGTCCTAGTTTTCAAATTTGCTGGCGTAAAACTATTCCTAACATTCTGTAAAGACTGGAAAAAGTCTCCACTGTACTTATAGTTATATCTCCTTTTAAATTTTTTTCTTGATTAGTTTTGTCATGAATTTGGTGATTTTATTATCTTTTCAAAGAATAAGTTTTGGATTTGTTGTTTGTCTCTATTTTATCTTGCTTTTCTATATTATTTCCTTCCTCCAACTTTAGGTTATCTTAATTTGCACATTTAGCTTATAGATTTCCATTCTTTATTATTTTCTTGTGTATATATGTTTGTGAATGTATATATCCCTATTAATACAACTTTAGTTACCTCCCACAAGTTTTATATGTGATTATTTCAGCCTCTGTCTTTTAATTCACTTTTTATTTCTGACAGCTGGGCATTTCTTTTTCTTATGAGTCTCATATATATGTTAAACACATTTCTGTTGGTAATATTTTACTTGTGGAAAAAGGGGCTCCACATTAGGTCAGTCTACTGTATTGCTGGAATTGGAAAACTAATATATCCCCTAGAGTTCATAATAATTTTTCTTTACTAAGAGGGTAGAAATAATGCAACACTAATATTGAGCTTTCTGAAAAATAAAAATAAGACCTCTAAATTAAAGAGTAGAAGTAAATGAATTTATCAGCAGGGATATTTGTTTATAAGTTTTCTTAATGAGTCAAGTTGGTGGTAGCATTTTAGTTTCTTCATCTATAAACTGGGAATGAGAAATTCTTTACTACTTCATAGTCTGAGGGTAAAATGAGAATAGTAGGGAAAACACTTTAAAAAGTAGGCACAGTGTTAGAACGTAGCATATCAGAGTTCCCATTTCCAAGTGTTTGGAGTCTGATATAATGAGATGTATGTGAATGTATTTTGTAGACCGTATAGCACTACATACATATCAGTGATTATTATTTTAAAGTGCCAATTTGTAGGAAGAGCTACACAAATCCTTTAGGCTTTTATAGTTTAACCAAATTGGCACATTTAGCACATGTGCTAAGCAAATCATATATTCAATTAGGTCACATCAAATGGTAAACACTTGTGAATGCATTCAGGTAGAAGGAATGAAGAGCTTGGTGTGTAAAAGGCATCTATGAAATTTCAATCTTATCTCATCTATCCAAGAATTATTTCAAGGCACCACCTTTTAAAGACTTTACCACACCCTTTTCTCTATGTGCTTTCTGGTATTCAATTTTTTCCTTTCTAACTATTATATTGAATCATTTTTTTCTTGGAAATAGGCAGGATATAAATGATTCATTAAAATTATTAGTAAAACCCAATAAACATACATAGAATGGTAGAATGTAGACTTTTCTATTTCTCTTCTCAAACTGAGAAATGTATAAGTAGATGTTGGGTGTTTTAACCAAATTCTAAGCCATAGCTGTATTTGTTTCTTGAATTCAAAGTTCGAGTGATAAAACATCTTAAAACTGAACTCTTCTTATATGAATGATCCAAATGATGGTAATTAGTCCCCTTTGGTGCTTAGAAATTATTCTCTCCAGAGTCAGATGCGTGCTTATGATTTCTGTATATTTTGGATGTTACCATTTCCAAAGTAGTAAGACACTGGTAATTTATTTTCTTGACAGTAACTCATAAATAAATCACATATATAAAGTGAAATTAAATATCTTTCTTTTTATTCTAGTCTCTTCCTACATCTGGGCCCAAGTTACTAAGTACTTCAGATTACATTTCTTACGGTGTCATAGTTTTTGTTAAAGATATATGAAGTCCGTTTTTAGAGTACTGTCAGTCTAACTATTCATGCATTCATCCATTTACCAGTCAACAAATAAGGGTAGAGAAATTGTTATCCTTTCAGGTCTGCCCCTAATCTACATCCCACAAAGCCCATTCTTGTCATTCTGGCTCACTGAAACCTCTCTTTTGAGTATCTGAAGTATCTCCTTGGGCAGTGGGTATACCTGCCCTATGCCCCTTCCTGTGTTATGAGGCAATTTCTATGTGCCTGTGCTGTGATCCACCTAGATCTGTGAAAAGGAAGCTTGAAAATGTTAGGTTGATGCCTCCCCAAGAAACCTGCAACAGAAATATATTTGCAAACATAGACTAGCAAAGTCTCTCTACTGTCCCTGAGACTTAGACACTATCACCATGAGCCCCCCCCCAATCTGTGTACCGTGGGGTACAGTGGCCTCTCCACATGTGTTTGGAGATTCTCAAGGCCTCAGGTTTCTGCCAATGAGCTCTCATTCCAATTACCTACTTACACTGAATTTTCTTTTCCACACTTTACCTTGACCCTGTTTTTCCCTGTTTTGTCATTTTAATATTCAACTAAACCGGGGACCCCCAATCCTTTCTCTCTTATAATATTCCCTAAATTCTGTCACCTAAATTCTGTCTCTTCCTCCTTCAACAGCGCCCTCCCTGACATACAAATCAAAAGATGCAATTTTCGTGATAAAATAATGATAAACCTGGTTACCTTACAGCTCTGTTGATTAAGTAATTTCTATGGAATACAAAAGTTCCTATTCCAAAAAATTCCCTTCGTCATTTCTGCCAACCTCCAGCTTCCTGCTACATTTTCCTCTCCTTTCTCCACCCCTTCCCCAATATCACAACACTCCAGCAACTTCTCCATGACACTTTCTACTTTATCATGCAGAGCCCACTCAGCATTCCCCTGCCCTGAACCTAAACTCAGTTCTTGATCTCTCTGGACTTATCTAAAAACACATTAGCATGCTTAGTTAAACAATCGTGAGAGTTGTGCTTTTTCTCTTTTCCCAACCAACCTCTTCCAGGAACAAGGACCAGGCAGAGGGTTGTTGCCTCCATGATATGAATTATGCCATCCCTCCTTCGGTGAAACAAATGATCTCTCCCAAACTGGGAGATGGGTGGATTGTGGATGTTCCTTCTGCAATAGTATCTGCAGATAGCCAGGACGATATATTTATGAGAATTTTTGCTTTACTAACTAGGGTAACACTTCCTGATCTTTGTGTCCTAATTTCTGGAAAGAATATATATATAGGTGTTTGTGTGTATGTGCGTGTGTGCGTGTGTGTGTGTGTATATGAAAGAACGGTAGGACTAAAGAAAGGAGGAGACCAAAACTGTCATGATCATGAGAAGTTATGGAGTAATGATTATGACATTTAGCGATGAGTTTTCTGGCAACCACAGCAGCAAGGAAAACCTGATGCGCTTCATCAACAGAACAGAGGAAATATACTCATTCCTCAAGAGATACACATTTTCTGGCTTTTAATCACAAAAATAACTTGCAATCAGATATGGATATATTCTTGACAATAGTTCTACAACAAATTCAGAGCCATTTTCATACAGCATGTGGTTTATTGACCCCCTCATAAAGACCAAAGGCATGGGATTATAGCACATCTTGGTGAAAGGCATTCTGCTGTGGTGAAAGTAATTGGTTCAAAAAGCCCTCCAGTTCCACCAAAGATGAAAATGGCTTCAGAATTCAGTACCACTGAGACACTACTCTCCGATAGAGGCTATTGGACACTGGAACCTCTCTCTGTTCATTAGAACATGTGCTTGAACCTGAAGTGTGTCCAACTTGTATCTTGTTTCACAGAGTTTAAATTCTTGGGAACTTAAATGATTCAGCCCAACAAATTCAGTTCCAGAATTCTGGGACTCTGAAGACAGTGTAATATGGGTGTGACAGGTTCTTGGTGAGAAGTTCTGATAGCCAAACTTGTGAAACTCAATATATATACACAGTTATAAAACTGTTACATGTTACAGCACTAATATCCTTTAGGGTTCCTGCACAACAAATGGAGGACTCGAGGGCACTTAAATGCATACAATGAGAGTGACTCAGTTGGTGGGATCAGTCTTCTCTGCCCTGGTTGTGTGGCCCACCAGTGGAGGAGCCCCATTTCTGCATAGCTCAAGGCTGAGCTCAAGTCAGCACAGTCAGCTAGCTCAGTGGGCCTGCCCGGAGCCCCGCAGGCTGGGAGCCCCTGATGGGAGCAGGCAGCCCCGACGCTTACACAGCTGTCCGGCTCTTCGTGTTCTTGGGCTGGCCCACCACACGTGTGGCTTCAAAATGTTCGAACTTCAGGCCTCAAATAATCTTTTGTTCTGCTTTCCTGCTTTGTATGTTTGACTCAGTAGCTTTGTTTATTTTCTTAAAATATTTCCTTTTGGTTTGTGTTTCTTGGCATGTCCCGGCTGTGGTTTTTCTAAATGCGATCTTCTTCGGACCCCTTTGCCATTCATAATTTCACACCCCCAGAGTGACAGCAAGCTGTTTCTATGACTTCTACTTCCCAAGGCTTGGAAGGCCCTCAGGACTATGGTGCCACCTCCTCTTCACCTAATGGGTGAGGGGTCATAGGGGACACTGCTGTGTAGGTTCTAGGTCTCTCTTACTTATGGTTCAAGTGATGTACCCACGCCAAAGAAATCCCATATTCTCATTTTCCAAACAACCTTCTTTACCGTTGATATCAGCAGTACTGATTTTCTGAAATTATAATTTTCTTGACCTCATCTTTGGGGTTCTGCAACTGGGGAAGCCTTTATAAGGAAGCTAGGCAGACGGGCAAGTTCTCTGCAGCAGCCCCAAACTTTCTTTATGTAGATCGACCAACTATTTTTTTCTCCTCTGAGGAAAGACATAAAACCATTTCCCTAAGATTGTCAACATTGCAAAGCAACTAGTCCTGCGGGTTTCCTGCCTGCAAATGGCCATTGCCCTTCTGTGGAGCTGGGCTCCAAGCTGGAAGCTCTTGGCTCACTGAGCATCCCCTTCAAAGAGGAAAATACCAGTGCCTCCTGAACCAACAATGAGACATGTTTGACTAGTGGTGATGAAATGTCTTCTATAAACACTCCCTACCTTACCCACCTCCCCTTTCCAGGACTGATTCACCACTGAAATATTTGTGTCACCCAAGTTCAAGTACATGAAACCAAACCCTTTGGTGTCGGCAGTTCTCAAGTGCCATAGAAAGCAGCGTGAACTTTGCCGGCTAGGGTGGTAATTAAATAAGCCAAAGCAAGCTGCTGGTCTCCAGCAGGCCTTCCAGAACTACAAATGAGCTCTGGGCCCGGGCCTTTCTGGGTCAGATCAATAGTGCATACTGGGAATCCATGTAGCACGGTTAATTCCCCCTAAAATTCCTGGCCTTGCTCAGCCAGAGTACATACTTCCAGCGTGAGAAGGGATAGCACTCTTCACTGCCTAACTTGTTCAACTGTCAGCAGAGTATGAAATCTCATTCATTCAGGACCCTCTCCCTCAGGGCTTGGGACCCTAACTCAAGTTTACTTTTACACTCTTATATTCAGGTTTTTTACATACATTTTCAGAATAAGAAAGTCTGTGAGGAGACTAGACTAACTATTTCCTTGAGAAAAGAAGAAAGAAACAATATTGAAAACACTAGAAATAGCCAATTTGTCTGTATGTTGGAGAGAGTATGTTCAGCAGTAGGAGTTCCAGGGTAATCAGTATTCCCCTGCTTTCGAACGAATACTGAACCCAAGCTTCTCTGTGGGCACATTCTCCTGGGGGGTGCCTCGTCACTGGCGAGGATACTATCCTGGAAGTCATGGTCGAAACTCCAGAGATAGAAGTAAGAGGAGTCACAGTCCTTTCCCACAGAAACTTAAATTTTATTTTCTCCTGAATTCTATGTTAGATATAATCAATACCTTCTCAGGATAGTCTGTAAAAATTCAAGATATTTATGATATAGCTATAGTATATCTTTTTTATTATTATAGTACTGAATGCAACTGAAGGTATGTGCATTGGTCTGTTATTCTACTGTGGGTATTATGCAACACATAGACTATTGGGTGGAAATAGGTTGATTGACATTTTCCAATTTAGTGTCTCACTGAACACTATTCTCAGGATTTTAGTAAGTGATATGAAATAAACACATTATGTATTGAAATTAACGTTAATGGCAGCTGATGACATGGAGTTTAAAAGGTTTCTTTACCTTAGAATCTTTAACAACTGAGTATGCACTGTGACCCTCCAAGAGGGGGTTTTTGTGTGCTGCATTTCCCCAGTTAACTTTACAAAGTAACCTTTCTTTTTCTGGAACTATTAAAATATCCTGAAATATTGAGGTATGGAACACAATTTGTAAACTTTGGGTTAAGCAGTATTTCCTGTGACATAACTAACCTAATGCAGCCAGTATAATTTGAACTGGAAGGTGCTAGAAGATCCATAGAAGCACCCTATATTGTTTTAATAATATTATTCATAGCCGTTAAGTACTGTTTTAAAAAGAGTTCCTGAAGAGAATTCAACTTGATAGGGATCGTCTAAAAAGCAGGCAAGCAAGCAACCAATCTGGCTACAAAACACTGTTTTACTGGGCTTAATGTTGTTTGGGTGTGGCACCTGTCACATTATGCTCTTTGGATTAAAAATACTTGTGTGGCCAACCCGGGAGGCTGATCACCTGATCACTGAATATAAATTTACATTTATGAGAAAATATGCTCTGAATTATAAAGGGCTAACTTACCATTTCACCTTTCAAAAAGTGCTTATTTATAAGATGGCGCTACCTGTATTGGAAATTTAACTGTCCCAGATCATAGATGTTTAAGCTGATGTTCTCTCATTCAGACTTTGCATTCCTTATCTATGTTGGTCTGCATTAGTGAGGTGAGCCTATGCCCAGAGCTGCGATGTGAATACAGTGTGAAGAGAAGAACGCTCCTTCTGGAGTGTTTCAGTCCCTTTTGCAGTTCTAGTCACACCTCCTCATGTTACTCCTGAATTAGTCAAGTTGCTGGCATGTGTTTGCTACTCCGAGCAGAGCAACTCATCCTTTGTTGAGTTGAGGGGCAACCCCCAGGCTCCTTTTAATCTGATTGTTTTAATTCAATTTAATCTGCCAGTAAATATTTTTCTTCAGCTACAGAAATGTGTAAATCAACTAAGTAATTCATAATCTATGTATACAGTTAACAAAGCTTGTGCTGACCAATGCCAGGGGACTTCATCTGAGCTTGCTTTTGCTGGGCAATCACCACTGTTACCCAGAAGGAAAAGCAAGTCTTGTGAGAGAGATAACAGAAACGATGCCTCACCCCATTGAATATTTGCTATGTGCTGGTAACTTTTCATTGTCCTCACTGTACTTGACAAGATAGGCACTGTCATCCCCATTTTACAGATGAGTTAAGTGAGGTGCCGACAAGTTGAATGATGTGCCCAGCGCCTCCCATCTAATAAATAGCTGGTGAAGCAGACATTCAAACTTAAGTGTTTTTGGTGCCAATACCTTTGCTCTTGCTGTTACACTACCAACGTTCTGCCTCTATAACACTGACCCACACAATTTTAACCTTTTCAGTTCTATAGCTGAAGAGCCTAGATTTGACTCAATGGATTTGGTCAGGATTTTTTTTTTTAATGCCAAGCATCTCAAAATCAAGATTCAATAAGATCTTCCAAATTTCCTCTAAAATTTCCATGGAGAATAGGAGAAGATGAAAACTCACACCTCCACCAACATTTAGGACTCACATCCACACTTGATCTAGAACTGGGAGTCACTTACACAACTGCAAGACCATGAGTCTGTGTGGAAAAACATCATCTGAATCCTGCTCATGTGATGTCACTAAGAACAGTGAAAAAACGCTCCCACTAAAGCGAGGAGAAAGATAATTTCCTTCTTCTGCTATCTGCCAATCAATTCAGAATTATCAAATCTTTAGCAGGACTCAAGGTCCCTCTGCGTAACAGGAGTTAGTGTTTGTGGTAACCAGGATGCTGTGGGTGGGGCTGTGGCGGGGGTGAGTATGGATGTGACAAAGGAGGGCAAGGAGGAGGAGTAAGAGGGGTAAGAAAAAGTGTATTAAACGTTTTACATGTGGGAGGGTCAAAGATGACAGTTATATTAATAATTGCAATTTATCGAGTATACACATAAAATGGTTCCTTTTCCAAAACAAGCTTGTGAGTTGGTATGACTCAGAGCTTAGAAACCTTAGCCAATGAGCATATATATATTTTTATTAGTGGTTGAGAGGATTGATTTGAGGAAAGAAAGAACTGAGTTCGACTCTCATTCTGATCCTTACTAGCTATGCGACCTTGACAAGTCATTTACCTTTTATGAACCTCAGTTTACGGAGCTATAAAATGAGAATGATAATACCTATTTTGGAGGTATGTGGTGAGAATTAAATGAGGTAATTCATAGAGTATGGATAGCCTGACACACAGCTGGCATTTAAAATTGCTAGTAATAATAATATTTGAGGCCCTGTTCCTGTATTACTACGGGATCACAAAACAGTCCTTCAAGGTCAGCAGAAGAAATAGACATGGAGACTTTCCATGGCTACCAGCAGCAGGGGCTGGATTTAAATTGAGTTTGGATTACTCTCTTAGTTAATGCTTTTTCAATTATACCTCCATGTTTTCTCTTGACCTTATTAGACTGATAACAGACATGTTTAAGAATATTTTTGAAATCTTGAAAGTAATCATTAAAATAACTGAAAACAGATGTGTACCTATTAAAGCACGAGAAGAGATAAAAGCAAAGACCTCAAAGTTGAAAAACAAAAGAAATATAAAATATAGATGAGAAATACAAACAACAATAAAGATGACAGGAAAATAACACAAATTAATTTTGAAAATAAAGACAAATGGTTTTACCATCCTTATTAAAAGACTCAACTGTCTTTGGGGAGCAGAAATAACGTTAGTAAAACAAATATCTACTCTTTATAAGGGACAAGCTTGAAGCAAAGTAAGACAGAAAAGATCAGAATAGTACCATGGCAGAGATATGTGTGGTGAATGCAAAGATAATGAGAGCAGAGAGAGTTGGAGGTTACTGCTGTGTTTACTTGGTTACTTGAGAAGGTTCCCCAGCATCACCTTCTCACTGTGTTTCCAGGTTAGAGTAAGGTAAAAAAGAAATTTGCTTGATATTCGAAAGGCAGAACTGAGCCATTACTCTCTGAAGGTCATTGTGCTTACATGGAAGGGAAGATAGATATAGAGGCACTAGAGGGTTCTGGCTTGTTCTCGCCACCCCTGCCCCCCCATCCATCAGTTTTTCCTGACTGCTGGCCCTGCTGACCAGCAGCCTCTCCAGGCCCTTCACCAGAAGCTTGGCAGTAGAACCACAGAAGTGGTAGGTAAGCAGAAGATTTAATCTTCCATATATTTTTCCACCAGCTTCTCTTCACAGCCCCACTCTGGCAGCTCAGTGTTCCTGGTCTTCCAGATGTCCTTGCAAGCTGCAACTTTTCTACCCGAGCTGATCCTTCTGGCAAGTTAGTGGTTAGTGGCTTCTAGTTAGTGGTTTTTTCTGCTCTTCTATTCCTCTTTCCAGACCCTTACATCTCCAGGTTCTTCCATAATTATATAAAGACTTATTCCTATCATAAATTCTTGATTCCATGCTACTTAGAGAGGTTCTGCTTCCTGATTAAATTGTGAAAAATGTAGATAGGAATATCAATTTTAGGCAAGGTGTAATTTCAGCAAAAGTATTGACTGGGCAGGTGTGTGTTCTGTGTCTGGGTCTTAATTTATAAAGATGACTGAGTGATGACATGGAGAGCTCAGTGCTGTTAAAAGAGCAGTTTAGTGTCACTCACAGTTCCCCCTAGAAATGAGAGGCACAGCTCGACACCCAGGATGAACACCAGGTCGTAGGAGCTAATATGACCTAATAGATTTAGGCCAGAACCTTTATTGTGGGAAAGACAAGACAGGGCAGGGTAAACAGTTTAGGATTGGCTAGTTTGAATACTTTTGGCAGGCTCTAAACTACAGAGGTGATCCCTAGTTGCCTGGTACCTGGCCCTGGGATGATTAAAGCAGAGAAATATTGCTTCCTGGGAAGAACAGGTCAGGTGGAGGAGGAATGGCTCTTGATTGGTTTGTTTGCATATAAAAGGCACGTTCCTGAACAATGGAATGTTATTCAGCCATGAGAAAGAAGGAAATCCTGCCATTTGTGACAAATGGATGAACCCAGAAGACATTATGCTAAGTGAAATAAGCTAGCCAGGGGCTGGTAGCAAGGTGGAGGAAATAGGTAGAGCTTGGTAAAAGGGTACAAACATTCAGTTATAAGAAGAATAAGGTCTGAGGATCTAATATAAAACATGGTGACTATAATTGATAGCACTGTATTGCATAATTGAAATTTGCTAAGAGAGTGGGTCTTAAATATTCTCACCAAAAATAAAAAATAAAAAAGATAAACATGTGAGGTGATGGATGTATTAACTAGATAGTGGAAACCCTTTCACAACATGTATGTATGTCAAATTATCACAGTGGACACTTTAAATATCTTACAATTTTATGTCAGTTATACCTCAATAAAGCTAAAATCAAAAAATAATTTTAAAAAGGCATATTCTTGGCTGAGTCCTTTGCTATCACTAAGAATTGGTTAGCCCCTGGGAGGGGCACTCTCTTCTAGCCAGAAACATTTTTTAAGATGTGAAAACATCATAACACACAGAAAACAAACCAAAAAAAATGACTAGTGTTAGCTAAATTGACAGATTGTATCTTGTAATTTTTAATTTGCATTCCATTAGTTATAAATGAAGTTGAACATCTTTCATAAGTTTATTATTTGAATTTCTTTTCCTATAAACTGTCTACTCATAATTCTTACTCAATTTTCTATTGTATTTTTTACTTTATCTTTTTTACTAGAGTTCTCTATATCTTATTAGTCCTTAATAATATGTTTCAAATAATTTTTTCTCATCTGTCATTTGTCTTTTGATGTTCTCACAAAAGTACTCAAATTTATATGCCCGAGATTGTTTTTTGCTACTTGGTTTTTGATAGTAGAAACCTGAAAACTACTTTTCCATATGAATATTAGGGTCAACTTGCTCTTATCACAAAAACCTTGCTAGAGGTATTAAAGGAATTGTATTGAATCAATAGGTTAATTTATAGAGAAAGGACATATTTTATTGAGTTTTCTCTTCCATGGACATGGTATAGCTTTGCTATTTATTTCTTAATATTTGTAATTCCTAATGTGATTTGTCTTTTCAATCATGGACTATTTAGAGTTGCTTTTTTTTTAAATTCCAAATTGATGAAACTTTGGGGAGCATATTTTATCATTTCTAATTTTATTGAATTTTAGGTAGAGATAGTGGCCTGTGTTTTATAAATTATTTGATATCTGTTGGGATTTTCTTATGGCCTGATACTGGATTAGTTTTCTATTACTGTGTAACAAATCATCACAAATTTAGAAACTTCAAACGACACCCATTTGTTAGTCCACAGTTCTGTAGGTCAGAAATCTGGCAGAGTGTGGCTGGGTTCTCTGCTCAGGTCCTCACAATGCTGAAATCACCATGTCAGCTGAGCTGAGTTCTTGTCTAGAGGTGCTGGAGAAGAATCTGTTTCTGAGCTCTTTCTTATTGTTGGTAGAATTCAGTTCCTTGTGGGTGTAGGACTGAGGTTCCTGTTTCTTTGCCAGCTATCGGCTGGGGGACTGCTCTAAGCTCCTAGAGGCCACCTGTATTCCAGGCCTTGTTATCCCCTCCATCTTCAGAGCCAGCAACAGAAAATTTCTCTTGGATCAAATCCCCCTCATGCTTTGAATCTCTGACTACCTCTGTCTCTGACTTCTAGATCCAGATTTAAAGGGCACATGAAATTAGTCAAGCTTATGTGGATAATTTCTCTATCTTAATGTCAATTGATTTGGGGCCTTTCTTACATCTGTAAAACCTTTTACAGCAGTACCTAGGTCAGTGTTTGATGAATAACTGGGAGAAAGTGTGTGTATCCCAAGTACCAGGCTCTTGGATGCTATCTTAGAATTCTGCCTACCACAGATGCCTGTTAAACATGTGTGCTTGAAAATAATATATTTTATTATTTGGTGTGTTCAGTACTCCATACATCTCTATTTGATCAAACTTACTAATCATGCTCTTCAGATCTATATTTTTACTAATTGTATAGGTTTTGATATATCCAGATCAATGTTTATGTTAATATTTTGACATAGTAAAAGTAGTGTAATTGAAATTTAAGATTTAGGAAAGTAGTGTCATTTAAGACCTCATTATCCACAAAAGGGACTAATGTATTTTTTTTTCTTTATTGACTTTTTCTGACTCAGTCTCTGAGGACTTAGCGAGAGTACACCCCTTTCTATTCTGCAGACACACCAGGTTATCCAAGCCTGTTTGGTTTGCTAATACTCTCCTGTCAGCATGGAAATCTCCTTGTCTCACCAATTCCATTCTCCACTTCAAAGACTCTAAAGCATCCTTTACGATACTCTTCAGTTACCTATATAATGCCTGACCTCCAAGACAGCATTATCTTATAGTTCTTTCATTTATTGTGGTTAATATTTCATTCATTCATCAAATCTTCCCACAACAAGCTCTCATAGTTTATCTCTTTCTCTCTTTCTTTCTATATTTATGTATGTGTGTGTGTTTGTAAGTCTTTGATTATATCTGTCTTCTTCTCTAGGTTATACTGTACTGCCCATGGTTGGGTGTGAAGATTGGGGAGGGACACATGTTTTAGCATTCAAGACAGTTCCTGGTCTATAGTACTGCTCATATTTGTTGAATATAGAAATGGATGAATGCATACATTTATAAAGTGTCTACTATGAGACAAGGCTTTTATTAAATTATAATTAAAGTGTCGGTTTATAGCTCCCCTTTCGCCACTAATCTATAGAATCTCTCAGCTGATGCAGTCATCCTAGTCTACAACATCACCGTCTCTTACCTCATCTCCTGCAATAGCTTCCTCAGTACTTTTCCTGTGTCCTAGGACCTATCACTGACCTCCAGTGCATTCTCCATACGGCAAGCCAGAGTGAGCTTCTGGAAGCATAAATCACATTATTTCATCCCTATACTTAAAACCTTTCTTTAATGAAATCTGTATCCTTAATTTATAAGGAAGCATCCACATATCCCAATTTGCCTAGAAGAGTACTATTTATGCCTATTGTCCTGGCATAAGTCTTACTCCTACTGCCAAGATGCCAGCCCATGCCCTTGGGGAAGATGTCAGTCCCTGAGGCCATCCTGAAACAGGGGCTTAAAGATTGCAAGGGCTTGGCCATGTCACATGTGATTGTTACTGATGTGAGTGAATTAGAGTTGAATGTTCGCATGCCCTAGAACTCCTTCTGGGTATTTTGGTCAGTTTTCAAACCTTACATCTGCAAGAGCCTTTGTATCTAAGTAAGTGAATGATGATGACACCCTCTTGATTCTTTCAGCTGACCCCAGGGTAATTTTTGTTGACACACAAGGTGGACATCACTTATTGCATTTGAGCCACTCAGTCCAGCGCTGAAAACGTCCCTAAATTTTCCACTATGTGTTGTTCTAAAAGTTTATGTTATTTTGGAGAAATAATTCCTGACCATACTGATCGTTAAGACTGATGGGTACCACTCATAGAACGTTGGTGTAAGTGCAAAATAAATTTTATACGTTATTTTATTTAATTCTCACATTAACAGTGTAAGCATTTTCATCTCTTTTTACAGACAAAGAAATTGAGACACTAACTTTTCCCAGCTGTACACCATACAACATCCAATGCTTCCTGCATTCAAGGCTAGTTCTTGGAAGCATAACTACTTAGGCTTAATATGGCTTGTTATCTAGCAGGTAGGTAAACAATTATCTGATAAACAGTGATCAGTTTGGGTTGAATATACAGACTGCAAGGGATTAATTTGTTTATTGTAAATAAAATTTCTGAGCAAGGAAACCATGCAACTTGCCTTGGGCACTTGGGATTTTAAGATGTAACTGACAAAGTTCCTGATCTCGTAAGACCTATGTTGTTGTCAAAGAGACAATTTTCACAGACAAGCATTGCAATGTTATAGGAAAAGTGACTTGCATGGTGTTTGGCATACAGTTGGCTTTAAAATATGTACTATTTGAATAATTGAAATAAGGCATGCATGAGAAAAAGAATAAACGAAAGCATGAAGATCAAGGGAAGCATAGAGAAAAGGACTTTCTGCCAGCGAAGTTGGCAAAAGCATCACAGAACTGGTTACATTGAAACTGGCTACTTCCAGGTATATACAAGTATACAAGGCTAGAGAAGGGCATTCTGGGCAGATGGAATAGCTTGGCAAATGTATATAGCTGTACTAAAAAACAAAAACCATGGCATTCAGGCAATCACTTTCTTCAGGAAGTGGGTAGCATTCAATGATCTGGAAAGGGTCTTCAGAATTACACGGGTAGTGTTTTATGTGTGTGAGGAAAAATAACAGCCTCGATAGCACTGCTGTTCATGACTCAAGTTGATTCATTTTGCAAAAAGTGCAGTCTTAATATCTCAGACCAACTTCTGAGTGCTTGTGGGTTGGGAGTTGGAAGAGACCAGAGCTGAGATGGATGGAGGTAGTCTGATGCCATAAGCCCAATTCTTCTGAGACTTTCACGAGATGTCAGGCATCAAAGCTACTTGTCTTTGAGTGAGAACAGCTTCCTCTCTTGGGAGCATTCTATTTGCCCACTATGTTCCAGCAAACAATGCAAAACCCAGACCGTGGGGGCCACTCTCCCCTGAACACGTGTTTTAGGAGGTCAGAGTCTAGTAACTACTGTGTTCTCAGAGATTAATACTGATACTTCCCGGCCTGTGCAGGGCCCAGTGAGCTGCAGCATTCCTTTGAGGGAAAGAGAAGAGACCACAGGCCTGCAGCCCCATATCTAATAGAATTTTCTGGGTGCAGTGCTGTGGAGGAGGGTTTGTTTCTGTGGAAGAGCCTTGTGAAAGGATGCACAGATCAAACAAACAAACAAAAATGTTACAGACATGAATGGACTTCCTGGCACGTATTCCTAAAAGATGAAGGTTGATTTTGAGAACACAAAGATATTGCAACAAAGTTCTTGTCCTATAATAGTGAGGGTGAGAAAAAACATTTAAATTGTGTGTATGTGTGTGTGTGTGTGTGTGTGTGTGTGTGTGTGTGTTGGGGGGGTATCTGGCTACTGTACTTTAACAATAATTCCTCTTGACATTATACAAGGTCAGCAAGTCACCTCAAGACCACCCAGCTTGAGGATTTGCTCTCCACACAGGGCTGTATGGACTCTCTCAGCTGAGAAATGTCACCCAGCACCTTTCATATTTATGGTGACTCATAAACAGGAAACCAGTCCTGTCCATGACATTGTAACTTTTTCATATCTCAAATCCTTTTATGAAAATGAAAAAAAACCCACCAAACAAAACAAAAGAATTTAACTGCCTTATGCATTCTGGGCCAAAATAAATATTGCCAAATTAGTAAGGCATACTGAACAAATTAAATGCTAAATGCAAATTTATCGACTGAAATCCAATGGCAGAGTCACCAAAGCACTTACAGTGGTGGAGTGAAGCCCTGTAAGTAGGTGTTTGTGTTGGCGAGTCTCTGCAGAGAGGCATGGGAACAGTAATATAAAAAGAGAGCATTTCTGTTACACCCAAGACGAACAGTTTGTTTTAGAAAGTTCAAGTAAACAGTGTCTAACATATATTCACTGAATTCAGAATCTCAGTTGCTACCAAGAGGGAGAGGAAAAAAATGAGCTGGCAAAATTTCTTTTGAAAAATCTCATTTGGAAATGTTCAAGTCAGCCTCGTAAATCACTGGATGAGATGGAGACATCTTTCCTCAGCTCTGAGCCGTGAATAAGCCCCCGTAGTTCTTCACCAAGGCAAATGAGAACTTTTCCCTTAAGGATATTCAAAACCCTACAAAATGCGGAGAAGATTTATCTTAATATTTTCTAACGTCCCAAATGGCATATATATGATGTATCCTTTTAAGTTATGGGTATTTATGATATCTAAGTTTTAAAAGTTGCGTGTATATTGCTTTAGTTCAATGATAGATTTGGGAGGGGTTAGGGTAGAGAGTGGATATATTGGTAACTACTTCAGTGTTTTCCTCCTGAACACCAATGACTTCCCTTCCTACTTTGGTCAGGTTCTCTCATCTCATTTAACAGAAGAGATCTTAAATTCAGATTTCTTTTTGCATTGCATGTTGCTTCTTCTGTAGTAAAGAAGCTAAAGAAGCTTCTTTAGTAAAGTAAGCTTCCTGGGGCTTCCTACAATGCCTTCTCTCTTCTTTGACACTAGACAGTTGAAGAAACCAGGAGACAGAAAAGTCATTTTATCATATGCTACAAATTAGGAATAGAATGGGAGCACCATAGCATGCCAATCCTGGATGGATATTTAGAAAGCGTTATTTTATAAAAGGAAAATTAGAGGCCCAGAGACAAGTTGTAATCTTCCCAAAGTAAAACAGTGAATCAGTACCAGAGAAATTATCAGAAGATCAGATTTTCTTTATCTGCTAACTCCTAGCCAAAGTTCTTTCTACATACCACTCTCCCTCCCCCACAGTTATTATTTAGAGGTCTTTTCTATAGATAATATTCTCTTTCCACACCCAGCAACATAGAATAACAGAGTTAAATATCTTTCTCCATGCCACTCCCTCACTCAAGAAAATCCAGTGGCCTTCCACTGCAGAGGAGATCAAGTTTAAACTCTTCAAGCAATTTGGATTTTGAGGCTTGGCCAAAATAGGGGACAAGTTGAGAATCAGCTTTTGACAGGAAGATGGCAAAAGAATTGCAAAGCAGAAACAGGCCCAGCCATGACCCCTGGAGGAAGGGAAATCTATTAATATTTAGTGGGTGGAAATGAAAATGGCTTATAAATTATGGTTCCCTATATGACATTCCCTATGGGTTACATTAAAAAAATCATCTAGCTAGTCAAATAAATGAGCATCAACTTGATTTAATTTATTTGATAGCACAGTTTTAGTTAACTAGAAACCAACTAGCTATAACACACAATCAACTGGCAACACCTTCAGTTCAGAGGCCCACACAGCATAATCAACAACCTCACAAATGCGGCTTAATTTACCTGGGACACTCTGGATTCATCTTAGATTCTTTTTTAGGCCAAAAGTCTAGGTCAATGACCATTCACACTCACACTCAGAAACATGTCCCTAGGATACAGGAAAAACTTGAATTGTTAACAAACAAACTCTTTTAGACTCATTTTAACCAGAAGTGATATAAAAATAAGTGTAGTTGTGTGAGAACATTAACAGTATGTAAATCCCTTGACAAAAGTAACCAAACTTTGCTGTGATTATAGTTTGGCTCTTAAAGATCTCTCCCTTGACTGAATGTTAGAATAGGCCCTTCCATGGCTTTGGTTCTTGGTGTAAGAATCCTCAGCCACCACCTTAGCTACTTTCCACTTGAGCAAGGCAGTTCAGAGTGATGGTCTGCTCCAGGGGCTACATGTTCTACCATCAAGGGATTGGGTGCTCCTGTGATGTAGAAGATACCATGTGTGATCATGCATTGGCTATTGGATAGTCTAAATAGTAGATGACTTCTAATATGTTGATGTTTTGGCAATGAATAGGAAATAATTTTACTCTTTCCACATGGGTTGATCTGCCCTGGAACACTCACGGGTTGACTAATTCTACCTACCTCAAAGGGTTATTCTTGTTCAGATTAATCAAACTGTGAATGTGAAAGCACTATACATAAACAACGGAGAACTCTACAAATTTGAAGAGATGTGGTTATTAGTTTGGACACTAATGGAGATGCTATGGCCAACCTAAAATCTGTTCCTACTTGAAAGCTATCCCCATAGAAGCATATATGGGACATAGTGGGGTTTGTGTTTCAGGACAGGTTTTTCTAAAGCAATGGCCTGGGAGTAGAATGGCTGGAGGTAGAATAGGCTGGGCATTGAATACCTATCTTGGCCACAAGGATGGCCACCAGTCCCTGAGAAGTGACCTCCTCTTCAGTCTTACACAATGAAGAACAGAGTGCTAGGGCTCAAGGCAAAGCTTAGGATCCCTGGAGTGTGCTAAGATCAGGTGGGAAAGAGCCAGGTCCCCACACCCACCACCTTCTCTGCCAATTCCCCTCTGGGTCTCCTTTCAGACCGCTCATCAGATCTCTTTTCAGAGTTTCCCATTGCACACAGATGCAATCCAAACTCATTATATAAATCAAGGTAAATCACTTCATCCAATGCCCATCACAGTTAAGGACTTAATAAATGTCTATTATTAATCTTGTAGTATTAACATCATCATCATCACTGTTAATCATCATCTTCATCATTTATTTAATCCTTACAACATCCTTGCCAGTTTCTTGATGATAAAAAATACAAAAGCCAATCTCATCCTTACAATTGGTAAATATAGTATTTATAGTTTGTCTTACAAGACAAAGTCTAAATTAACTGTACATAACAAAGAACATCAATTACACTTCAGAGAATTCACTCAGCATGTTGAAAATATTTGTTTTTGTTGCATCCATAAATTTTATAGTTAAAGACATCCCCAAGTGAAATAACAGGTGTCTGAGCAGCACAGTCAGATAATGCTGCCTTAACCAAGCTCCTTTCTGCTTGGAGGTATTCTCCCTTCCAAGTATATACACCTCGTCTTTCACACTATATGGTGACTATTTGAGGGCATCAACCTTGTCTTCTCTTTCTCTCTGTTTTTTTTTTTTTTCTGCTGAGGAAGATTGGCCCTGGGCTCACATCTGTGCCCATCTTCCTCTACTTTATACGTGTGATGACTGCCACAGCATGGCTTGATTAAGCAGTGTGGAGGTCCACGCCCGGGATCCGAACCTGTCAACCCCGGGCCGCTGAAGTGGAGCGTGCGAACCTAACCACTATGCCACTGGGCCGGCCCCTCATCTTCTCGTTTTTTCCTACCTTTTTACGGTATCTGACACAGGACTTTGTACATAGTAGGCATTCAGGAAAACTTCTGCAGTGAATGAATGAGTCTGAGAGCCCCTGGGGTTTGGGCTAGACCAGTGGGTCTTCACTGAGTTGAGTGTGAAAACCGATAATTCTGTGGGCCTGTTCACAGTCATACATTTCTATAAAACCTCATTTACCCACCCACAAAACCACATTTGACACAGATGAGTATGCACATATGCACTTGCACACTTACATCTGTGCATGCACATGCATTCCAGTACCCTTAAGTGCTGACATTCACCTCTTCTGCACCCAAAACTAGCACCCTCTCGACCAACCCATGCTCACAGCTAGGGACTCTGTGCACACAGACACCCACCGGCACAGACACACGTGAATTACTACAGGACAGCCCCTGCACCCGTGTGTGCTGCATGCATGTGCACAGCTGCATGCACTCCAGATGCCTCAGCAGTTGGGACTGAGAGCCAGGAAGCACCCTGAGTCCTGGCCTGTGTGGCAGTCACAACACATCACATTAAAAAAAATTCTCTCTGTCCCTTGGAGACTGCAGGTCAACTTTAATGTTTTAAAGGACCCCCAAAACTGACTCTTCTCTGACTTTGCTTGGGGCTCATTCCCGAACAATACATAAATTGTTAGGATCAATGAGAAGAGCACACTGTGTTCTCTAAGTGCCTTTAGGAGCAGTGTCTCAAACTCCCAGGACAATATTGCTATTGTCTCTAAAGCTCAAGCCTGTTGTTTTATCTTTGAGGAAGTTTATTCCTAGATAGAGATCTTCATAACACGAGCTGAAAATGGAGACATTGACAGGCTGGGTCACATTTATTGCTGCTGTATAAGAGAACCATTTAAAAGCCGGGTGAGTTTTCTCCTCGACAAATACAGCCACTTGCCCTGGTCAGGCCATCAGCCTTTCTAGAAAACTCAGGCCTTAGGAATCAGCCCTGTTACTGGCAGAATCCACAGAGCTGTAAAGGCCAACGAGAAGGGAGAGAGTTTAAACTTTAACTTCTTCAGACATCATGGGACCATCACAAAAATGAATCAGAAACACCCACTGAGAGCATTTTTCACAGTCATCATGCAGATGACAGAAGATAAGAAATGTTAGTAAAGGTGGAAAGTTCTACACTGATACCACCTTAGACCTGTGTGGATGGAGACACTATTTCTCAGGAGTTTGCCGGAAAGTTCACATCACTGGTTTCCTTCTGACCTACAGAAACAGAAAGAAAAACGCATCCAAAAATCAGTTAGGAGCCACATTCTCCCCACCCTCCCCCTAGTTCTGGAATGCTGAGCCCAAAGGGTCCCAACTCAGCAACTCTCTTTTTTACAGAAGAGGAACCAAGAACGTGAAAAGAGATGGGCTCGCTCCTAGTAAACATAGGAGCCACAGGAAATCTTGTACCCAAAGTCTTGGACTCTCATTTTAGGGTTTTTTGTTTTTATTTTTCCCCACCAGGCCATGCTATTTCCCTCTCTCATTTAATCCTCCCCCACGACCAGTGGAAATTAGGCATTTTCCAGTGAAAACGATTGCTGACTCAGTCTCATTTTGCACTTTAAGCTTTAATTTATTCTCGCTTTTACTATAATGATTTGTGTAGGGTTTTAACTAACTCCTAAATGAATTTGGTGGGGGAGTAGTTCAAAATGAATTAGATTGTTATATAATATCCTAGAGACATGAGGCCTTTTAGAACAGGATTTTCAAGGTAGTGAAGGAAGAGGATTTTCTTTTGACTTCTCTTTGCTCCAGGTGTGGGTGGGTCAATGTCCCAGCATCTCTACCAGGTCAGGTGGCTGCAGAACCATGGGCAAAAGCTTGTGCAGCTGGGGATATCCTGGGGTTTTCTGTCTCATACTGAAGACCAGGAATCAAAGACTACTTGCATTATTTAGACAAATCTAGAGTGGAGAGTCACTTTGAAGTCTTTAGATCTGGCTGGCTAGACTCTAGTCTCTGGATAACTACTTTCTACCAGCTGGTAGACAGAGTCGGACAGGTTGGACATCAGAGCCAACCCATTTTGTAGGTGGAGAAACTTAGGGCCATGGATGGTGTGGTAGCCGGAAAAATGGCCCTCCCAAAGATGTCCATGTCCAAATCCCTGGAATCTATGAATATATTACCTTACATGGCACAAAGAACTTTGTAGATGTAATTAAGTTAAGGATCTTGAGATGGGGACATTTTCTTGGATATCTGGGTGGCCCAATATAATCATAAGGATCCTTATGGAAGCAGGAAACAGGAGAGTGAGAGTCAGAGAAGGAGATGTGACAATGGAAGCAGGGGTCAGAGCGATTGCTGGCTGGGGTCATGAGCCGAGGAATGTGGGTGGCCTCTAGAATCTGGAAAAGTCAAGGAGAGGGATACTCCCCGAGAGCCTCCAGAAGGAATGCAGCCCTGCTGGCACCTTGCCTGTAGCCCCATGATACCCATTTCAGACTTCTGATCTCTAACATTCTAAAAGGATAAACTGGTATTGTTTTAAGCCACTAAACTTGTGGTAGTTTGTTATAGCAGCAATAGAAAGCAAATAAAGATGAGACTAGGCAAAACTGGGACAAGAACATGTCTTCTTTCTTCTTCCTTTTATCTGGAAACCTCTCCTCACCCTCTTTCTTCACTTGGCCAATTTATGTCATCCTCAAGCCTTAGCAGAGGACTATTGAAGCAGAGTCTCCCCCGGACTTGATTCCAAACTCTTCTGCAGGTCTCCTTCAGTTCCTGTGTCTTCTATGAAATTAGTCACCACTGTAGACTGCAACGATTGACTTGTTCATCTCCCCCAGCAGACTGTGTACTCCTTGTGGGCATCAATCAGGTCTCACTCATCCTCTGATTGGAAGCATCTAGCACAGGAGAGTCTTGAGACACTGATTTTGAATGAATCCAGCACAGAAAAAAATGACAGCTTTTTTTCAAACACTCAGCATTTTGAAGGTTTTTTTCAAACACTCAATATTTTGAAGTTTTTTAGCAAGCATTAAGGAAGAACTATGTATTTTCTCTGGGTTATCATTCTTGTCTTTTACTTTTTGCTTCTCAGCGGGGCAAGTCTGGAGATGACTTTGGAGCCTGTGAATCCAGGAGGGTTGCCTGTGGAGAGGCAGGACACCCTGGGGAACATGCTCAGAATTGCTGGTCCTAGGCAGGACTTGTGCCTTGAGCTCCTCAGGAACGGGTTTCCTTGAGCCTGTCACTGAGTTGTCCCAGCTTCCTGGAAAAGAGGCTCCCCTCTTTGAGGTGGTGAACACGTTTTCTGACACCCCCCCAAACTCCAGACAAATCAATTTATCACCCCCAAAAAGGAAGCTCTTTTTCCAGGATGCTGAGGAAGCACCGACGCCAGATATCATTTGGCACTCAGTGAATGGTTCCAAAAATCCAGCATGGGCTAATTGCAAATCTTTCTTCATACAAATGAAGACAAGCATGAATGAAGATCTGTCACCAGCTCCTTGTTCTTGGAACCACTGGATTGACCTAGGAGTATGGGTTATTTTGGAGAAGATAGTCCTGGCTCCTTTGTTTTCTGGCCTCTTCTATGCTCCTCTGTGGCACATACCCATGACTCTTGCAGTGGGCTTTAATGGCTCCCCAACTGTCTCAGCCCCTGAGAAAACAGTAGGACTCATTTGCCTTGTCTCTTCAGTTTGGAGGCTGTGGGACTGTTTTTGTCACTCGGATCCTTCACTTTAACCTCTGTGGATATGGCTCTGCCTCAAGGGTTTAACATGTGTGGCTCATCTGCCATCACCAGAAGGTAGATATTGGTGAGATAGGAGCTCAAATTGCTGGCTGATGTATCCTGTTTATCAATATTTATTTCCATTTTACAGTTGAAAAACAATTTAGCCTAAAAGATAGCATGCTGATTGCCTAAAATATCCTGCAGTGGTTGCAGCATTGTGAAATGCCTGGACAAGAGAAGAAAGCATGTGTTCAGCCCCTGAAACCAGAGTATTTCCTAGTGGGGGTTCCTTGGAACCTTCTTCTTCCCGGGGATACATCTAAAGTAGTTATTTCCCCAACTGTGTTCTTTAATATAACCCTCGAGAACACATGATTCTGCAGAACCTTGTGTAAGAGGGTTCAGTGGTCAGGTGAGCTTAGAAGCTGCCTTTTACGTATCCCTGAAATTTATAACACACCCTGAGAAATCCTACATGACAGAAACCTATTTAAATTTGTTTAACCCAGAATTTCCTGAAATTTTTCCCCATGAAGACTTTTCCCCACAGAATACCTGTTAATATGTCACATAATTAGTGTTCTGCACCTCACATTTTGGGAACCCTCTCAGGGCTCCTTAGAGAGGTCGACTTCTCCACCATGATTTCTAATTTGTGCACATTTATCGTTTATGAGGGAAGTATCACAGATACCATCTCAGTTAGTCCTCACAACAACTTTGAGTTAGGTACTAGTCATTCAATCACTAGTTAATGAAATAATTAATATTTATTAATTATCTACTGTGTGCATGGCACCAGGACAGGTTTGTTATTATCCCTATTTTATAGATGGGAGGACAGAGGTCTGGAAAAGTTAATTTATCCAGAGTCACAGGACCTGAAGGTAGCAGAGCCAGAAACAAAATCCAATGTCTTTGATTCCCAATCTTTGGTTGTTTTCACTTTATTTTAGACTGCGGATGAGTTACTACTATCATCCTTGCCCCAACATCACTCTGGAAGTTCAGAACAGGGTTGTCAAAGAAACCTTTGTTATGAACCTAATTGAGATTCTTGCCCTTCTTCATCTTCCGTCCTGTGCTCTTCTTGCTTCCAGCTCTGAGGTCAGGGAGCGAGACTGGCAAGTTACCTCCTAAGTAGAAGGACCCACTCAGACTTGTGGGAATGTAATCAGGCCCACAGGACACCCAGGGCCCCAGTCACCTTTGCATTTGTGTGTTCCAAAGATGGAGAACGAGATTGCTCAATTCAAGACCTTGGAATCCCCCTGCACTTGGCTGCTTTGTAGGAGATGCCCTCCCAGACACAATGCTTCAGGACAATCCTTCTAACGGATGCCGAGGCACAGTGGGTGGGGGTGGGAGGTTTCTGGACTCTGAGTTTCCTGTGCTGTGGTCTAAAACCTGTTCAGTCAAGTAGGATTGTACTGGAATTCTGGGGTTTGTGTAGGGAGCCCACAGCCAGCTGTTTATTATTTTAAGGACTCTTGGCTGCTGCCTTTAGACAGAGGGGTGGAGGGGGCCAGCCTACTGTGCAAGGCGACTGCCACGTTCTTCTGGGAATGACAGTGTTGCTCTGTACACTCTACGGTGGCCCCTCAGGCAGAGCTACTGCATTCCAGAGCTCTGCCCAGTCAAATGAATAGACACTATTTCATCCCATCGGTTATTGAGACAAAGAGTTGAGGCTCCGGCAATTGTGTTCCTCCCCTTCAAGTAACCTTCTTGTGGGGAAGACCCCACTAAGGCCTTGAGATCTGGACACACAACTTTATCAGAGTAATGGGTCAGCGTGCCCACACAGGGCTTTGTGAAACACACTCTTGCCTTCCTCACCTTTCAAATGTGTCCCTGCTGGGTGCCCCGCACAGTAAGAATGTCTCAGTGTCCCGCTGGAACATCTGTTATTGCCCAATCCAGCTCAACGCCCCTTCCAGCCATGTCCCAAGAAGCCAGTGCTGAGTACGTTCAACAAAACAGAGCAATGTCCTCGAGCTGTAAATGCCTCCCAAAGACAATTGGACAGACCTTCATTGTTTCAGGGAAGAAGGCGCCTCACATAGTGGTCACATTGTGGTTACTGGGGGCCTGATGATTAATCCACAGAGAGGATATGCAGGAGAGAGGAGCTGGCATCATTCCTGTAGTAAAAGATTCTTTAAAATTTCATGCCTCTGACTGAACGTGTGCACCAGAAACACAAGATTTTCATTGTGAAGGTTCATTTGGCGACCTCATTTTCCCAGTTGTGAGTCGGCATGAAAGTAATTACCTTTTCTCTCTGTGCAGGGATTCTATGTTCCTGAAACTTAAATGTTTCACACTTCAAAATCTACATTGTACTGCTTGTAGTTATACTTCTGAAGGTGCACACTTACTGTGCTTAATGAAATTTCTAAATTAGAAATGAGATATGAGCAATTGGTGCATGGAGAAATTAACAAATTCAGATATTGATCTATATGTATACATTTGGCATAAATAATGTATTTAAACAATTTATAAATATTTACAAATTTATAAAAATTTACAAATATATAACAAATTATATATATAAATAAATATTTATAAGTAATTGAATAAAATCAATTTTTCAAAAGCTCCATGCTAAGATCTTTTGAAGGCACTCCAGAGGATTCCAGCAATATCCACCAATATCTCCCGTGGTTCCTGCCTTCTGCATGATCACCACAGGGAGAAGAGGACTCTTGTGGACAGGGTACTACATAGGCAAACACTGTAGGTGAGGGGCTGAAGCAGAATAGCATGATGGAGCTGATGGATGAAAAGTCACAGCTCTGCTGCTTACTGAACTGGGTCTTAGACAACTTCTCCGAGTGTCTGTGTCTTCATCCAGGTAAGTTTGCTTTGAGGAATAGATCATAAGATGTATATATCTATATATCTCTCTCTGTATATATGTATCTACACATATAGATAGCACATGTATATACACATATATACATTCACGTATCTATATATACATATAGATAGATACATATGTATATACATATATATATGAGATGCTCTTGTTCTTCCAGCTAATTGGAATAACTTGTTAAATATAAGTTCAGGATGACATTATTTTGGACTGTTCTGAAATTATATAGATATAGATGTCACATATGTCACATATAGATATCGCATATATATGAACACATATATACATATAGATACACACATATCTATATATACATATATATGTGTATACATATACATATAGATAGATACATATGTATATACATACATATATATACACACATACATATATATATACACACACACATATATATATATATATATATATATATATATATATATGTGAGATGCTCTTGTTCATCCAGCTAATTGGAATAACTTGTTAAATATAAGTTTGGGATGACATCGTAATTTTGGGCTGTTCTGAAATTTTTCCAGACATGGGCTCCGTGATTATGCCTCTCAGGTGACTTCAGAACCCATGGAGTAAACTGACAGACAGAGCAATGGGGATGGAGATGGGAGTGGTGCAAGAAGTAATTAGGGATTTGGTAATGGATAGGATATCAGAATGAGGGAGAGAGATGAGTCTCAGAGAGTTCATATTTCTGTGTTGGATGATTGGGTCTTTAATTCAGATCTTTCACTGTCCAGATTAAAGGTATGCTTGAGCTTCTGGAGAAACCCAGGTCAGAGGGTACTGCCTCCAAGTCTGTGCTGAGAAGCAAGCCTTCTGCCAAGGCAGAGTGGGATAAGCTGTCTCTTGTTTTGATAACCTACCATCACACAGGACAGGCCTTAAAGCTCAGAAGACAAAGCAGAGAAAGTTATGTCCCTTTGTTTTGAGCTCAAGGCCTCTTAGTGCCATCAAATGTCTCCTTGTTCCCTTGTTGTGCAACAGGGCATGCAGCTCTGAATGGGATCTTTTATAATTGGAAATTCCACAGTTCCAGTTGCCCCTGACTCTCTTCCATGCCAAATGACATCCTCTGAGCCTTTGAAGCTGCATGTTTGAAGGAAGCACAGCCCCACGCACACCTCTCACCCCACGTTGCTGCCCAGTGTCAGCCCAGACTCTGGGAGAGCAGTGTGACTAGCTTCTGGGTGCCAAGTGGTAGGAGCTGGAGTCAGGGGGTCAGCATTGCCCCACCATTCAGTCCTCCTGATGCCTGGAGCTGCCAAGGACAGTGCTTCCAGAAGCTCCATCTGTAAGGAAGGACTGGGCTCATCTTGAAAAGAATCCATCCAGGCCTCCTTTGAATCCTGGTCCGAGATCGAGTATTCATGGGAAAGGCCATCTTACCTGATGTAGACCCAAGCAGCCCCAGCCGTGGCCTGCCCTGAGTCAGATATGTAGAGTAACTCTGCCTTGCCAGCTGCTCCTGCTCTCCTGATTTGTATGTGAACAGGTTTCTGAACAAATACCCATGGATTCTCTGACACCTACAGAGCCATATGGATTAGAAGTACATCCAAACATGGGGATTGCTTTGTACCTAAATAGGAGAGGAGAAAGAGTGAAATCATTTATTGAGCATATACAATCTAACTGGTTATTTGATATTATATTTTATTTAATCATCACAAAAAATACTGTAAGACCATCTCCACTGTACAGATGAGGAAACTGAACATCATAGGCTTTGAGGATTTACCAATGTTTTTACAGCAACTAAGTGGAGAGATGAGATTCAAACCCAGGTCTATTTAACTACAAGATGGGCTCTTTATTTTAGAGCATGCTTATTTTCAGACCCATTTCCTACTAAGGCCAGTTATTAATAAGCCCTCTCGTTTGGCCAGCTCATTGAGAGATGTGTTTTGGGCAGACTCATTCTGACTTGACCTCCTCTAGTGGTTTCCTTTTCTTCTTGGTGGTGCTCATTATTTCCATGGCCTTCAGCAGATGCCCAGAGCCTTCAGGTTCTCCTCTTTTCTACCTCTGAGATCCTTCATTCACGTTACAAAGGCATAAATGACATTTAGGGAAAGATCTTCTGTGTATACACTATCTGACCTCAGTAGGGGTTTAAAACCTTCAGCCCAGAGGAAGACTGTTGTGGAGTAGGGGCCAGGTCTGATTATGTTTTACAATCCTGGAACCCAGCATAGTGTTGGGCCCATGCATGGATAAATGAATGAGTGGAGATATAAGAAATTAGCCCACTGGGAGAGGAGAATTTGAGGATATAAGACATTTCTCCTCACATCTATGAAATCATACCATGTTGGCAGACACCTCACAAGCTTGTGCACAGTGCCAGTATCTCAATAAATTATTTTTTTGTTCATTTATAATTTAATTCAGCATTTACTGAGTACCAGCTCTCTGTTAGGTTACACTAGGGGAGATAACAAAATGGAGGATCTTAGGCCCTGTCCTCAAAGAGCTCATAATCCAGGTGGGAGACAGTCTTGATTTTTACACAAGAAGCAAGACAGAAAGGAATGAGCCCCTATCTCATCCTGAGAGATATATATGAGAAGATTTCCTGGATGGGATGGCCTTGAATTGCTACTTGAAGGATGTAGCAAGAAGTAAAAATTGGTAAAGGCAGTTAAAAGTAAAAACATTATTTTTTTTCTACACTCACACCAACACTTCTGATGCCAGATGTACGAGTTTTTCCACACCAGGCAATTCTCCAATTCTTAGCAGACGCTGATTAGGTGTCCCACAGTTTAACTCAATTCTGACACTGACTGCCTGGAGTTAGCATGAAACCCACAGGTTAGGGGCCTGGTCCCACAAGACTGCCCCCCCCTTCAGATGCCAATCTCAAGTCCCAGGTTGTCACCTGTACTTCTGACCCACTGGCTATAACTTGAGGGTTCCCACAAACCTTCTTCAAGTTGAATAATTTAATCAGCTCACAGAACTCAGGAAAACAGTTTACTTACTTGATTATCAGTTTATTATAAAGGGATACAACTCAAGAACAACCAGATGTAAGAGATGCACAAGGCAAAGTGGGAAGGGAAGCAGAGCTTCCATGCCCTCTCTGTTCACACAACACTCCCAGCACCTTGGTGTGTTGACCAATCCAGAGGCTTCTGAACTTTGTTGTTTAGAGTTTTTATGGAGGTTTCATTGCTTATGCATGATTGATTACGTCATTGGCCATTGATGATAGAGCTCAATCTCTAGCCCCTCTGCCCTCCTAGAGGAGGTTGGTGGAGGTGGGGCTGAAAATTACAACCCTCTAATCTCATGGTGGGTTCTCCTGGAAACCAGCCCCCCATCCTTAGGAGCTTTTCAAAAGTCACCTCATTAGTATAAATTCAGGTATGGTTGAAAGAGACTTATTATGAATAACAAAAGACACTCCCCTCACCCCTATCACTCAGGAAATTCCAAGAGTTTTGGGAGCTCTGTGCCAGGAACAGGTCAAATATATATTTCTTATTATATTACAACCTCCCAGCATTCCATGCAGAGGGAACAGAGCAACTAAAGCAGAGCTCATGTGAAAAAACAAGTGTTAGGTGTGGCTATAACAAAGAATTTTTGTGAGGGGGTGGGAGTGAACCTGAATAGTCAGTAGCAGCCTCACAATAATGAGTTTGAAACTGTATTATTCTCATGTGGGGACATGGATCATAATTACACTTTACACATACAGAATGCTTCTACGAGCAGAAACTAAGTGCTTTACGTGAATGATTTTATTAAACTTTTGCTACCATTCTGAGTTAGGTGCTCTTATTATTCCCATCTGATAGATGAGGAAACTGAAGCCCTAAGCCACACAGATAGTCTATGTCAGAGCTGAGATTGTAACTCAGATAAGTCTCTGAACCACCATATCTTTTGCCTCTCAGAGATATGATGGAGTAACCTCTCTGGAGACTGGGGCCATCCTCTGTGAGGACAAACAGCTCATGGATGTAGAGGACAAAGCATAAACTCAAGGCCAGGCTCAATTCTTGGACTCACAATAATTCCAGCTCCAGATGACAGTGCTAGGATGGCCAGTGTCACTGCACTGGCCTGGATGGCTCATCGTATGGGTTCAGATTTTTTGTGTTCAACATTTAAGAGACATTGCATTCAGTGGAAACAGAGAATACATGGAAAATGACCTCACTGCCTCAGGGCTGAAGTTGAAATGCCTGGCTTGAATTTTGGCCTCACCCACCCTTTCCTCCTTTCCAGCTGCTCCTGTGGCCATGTGGCTCAATCCCAAGGCTGCTGTAGAGTAGCCTTCTGTGCACAGGGTGGTAGCTCCTGGCAGCCCTGTGTATCTGCTTTGTTCCATGGAGGAACTCACCAATTTCAGTAGCAATCTGCAAGATTATCCAAGGATGCCAAGGTAGACACATTTATAATGTGTGACCACGTTTCCTACTATGATATAAAACCAGAAGTAAATGGTATGACTCCTTGAAAAATTTCACTGAAAGGTCCAAATTATCGTATGGGGTGTGGCATTTCTACATCAGTACAGTAATGTATTTTTTGCAGAAAACTCATAAACCTTCTTTTCTCTACCAACCCTGTGAAGTAGGCAAGCATTCTTCTTCTTTTTTGCATATGAGAAATCTGAAACTCAGAAAGTGAATAAGAGGCAGAGCCAAGTTTTCCAACTCAGATCTTTTTGACTTTCGGTTCAGTGGTACTTCTTATCCTTGTTGATGCTTCTTTTCCTTGTCCCCTGAACCAAGTCGAGTCCTTTCTCTTCTACCTGAGACTATATAATTTCATTTATTTATCAGTAAGAGTGGTGTTCTGTCTGTATGCACTAGTTTGACGTTTTTGTTGTTGATGGACAGCACCTTTCTGATTGGTCAATGACCGTGGCATAGTAGTTATTAAATACTTTTATTATTGCTTCTGTTTTTATGTAAATGTTTAATTTTTTCGACTACATTACTTTACTTGAAAAAAGATTTATGGCATTTTCTAAAAATACCATAAACTAGTAAGATAACATCTATTAGAAATAGATAAAGAAGCAAAAATAAATACAAGGATAGAAAGATAAATTTGGGCAGATATGAGACCAACGCAAAAGTGTAAACTATAAGTCTGAAACACTTGCTAGAGATGAACCACTTTTTTGGATTCTAAACCTGCCAGGAACTGATGGCCAAAGAAAAGCTGATTGGTCATGTGAGGTACTGTGTCTTCAAGAAAAATCAAATCAAAACCATGCCTGATACAAAATCATCTTTCTGAAACCCCTCAAAAAGAGAACACTGTGATTTAATTAGTACTGTTCCCAAGACATCTATAAAATGGTCAAGACAATAATGAATTTCAAGGGTCATTTCCATAAACTGCTCAAACCAAGAGGCACAATGTCCAGCCCTTGGCTTGAGTTGTTTGGTGACCTTCTGAGATTGTTTACCTTGTCTCCCTAGTTAGATAACAATTTATCTGACATGTGGTGCTTGATTCAAGTTTTTCTTGGAAAATTGCCAAAAATAATATCTTTTTAAAACTAGAAAAATTAAAGAGCTGAACTACGATTGAGGCGATGGGAACACAAGGTCCTGCTCCAAGATCTTACATTTCTTACCTGATTGAACTCCTCCTTACTATGCTCCTTTTCCACAAGACAATCAAAGCCAAGTATTTTCCTTTGCCCTCTGATCTAACAGGTAGAAGATCTTGTGGAAGTTCCTGAAATTCTTGTCAACTTCAGACAGAAAGTAGTCAGTGCGATTCTTATGCCCATTCATTGTGTCACTCATTCATTTGTCCTTTTATCAGAAATGTATAGAATATCACTATGTGCCTGGCCCCACAGACACAGAGATGGATAAGACACAGTGCAACCCTGGAAGAGCTTATGGATCAAAGGAGGATACAAAATGCTCATGGACAATCACAGCACAATGCGGGAAGCCTTGTCACAGAGATACGTCCAGTGTGGTGGGGAAAGGGAAGAAGAGAACCACTATCACTCTCTCGGAGGCTAGGGCTGTATTCCCAGTGGAGTTGATGCTTGATTCTAGTCCTGACATAAATTCCTCAAGAAGTTGAGGATGGAAAGAGATTATTGATGGAGAGAAAAGCATATTAACAACACAGTAGTGAACAGAATTGAAAGATGTGTTTGGGCAACACAGAAAATTTGAAGGGCACAGAGCAGAGTTGGTCACCCTCACACACAAACCAGTAAGAATCCAAGACTCTGGTTATTACATTTTTGAAAGAAAAAAATGCCCTAAACATATGACTTATTTAAATTTTGAGGGCGGGTCTTATGGACCAGACCTTCTTTCATTTGCATTCATTAACGCTCTGACGCGGGTTGCTGAGAGAAGAGGGAATAGGCTGGAAGCACAGTGCCGTGTGCTGGGTACATGCAGGACTATTTAATGGCCATGCCTCAAAGACTTGAGCTGGTGACTGCCCATTTCTCCTCAGACATAACACTTTTTTTTTTTTAATTCAAACAACAGCATATGATGTTACGTCTTCCATGATGTACTTCTCTCCTTCTTGGTAAGAAGTGTTGGGCTTTGGCTTCATGTTTTGGTCTTGCATAAACTCGCTCTGTGTGATTAATATGCAGCTCACATGGCCAAGAAAGAGGGTGCTGCCTCCAACTCAGTTGCATAGGCACTAATCTCAAAGCCATAGATTTGCTAAAATCGTACCATGAGTTAATTTTTTTTTTAGCAGGAAGATGACATTGCCAGAAGAATGAAGTGCCTTTGGGGTTGTTGCATGCCAGGTTAAAGCTTTGCTTAGTGATTCTATGAGCTGTCCTTAAAGTGGGGAAAAAAATCAGTCTTTACAGATATTAATAACTGGTGTGTACGGTTGAGGTTGAGTTTAAGAAAATGAAATCCATATTGGAAGTTAATAACCTCTGAAGATTTAGGACACATCATTCAACATTTTTAATTTCATTACTAACAGTGGAATCAATGTGAATATCAGGGAATTGCTGTACAAATTTAATAGACCTGAAAATTGAAAAAGTCCAAATGGATGGATTATAAATGTTCTACTATCACCAATAATTAGCCAAATATATAAATTTAATTCTTCTTAAAAATTTGCTGTAAAGTCTTTTTCATTTTCATTAGGAGACAATTTTTTCCAGAGACAAGGAGGTAGAATATTTGTCTTAACTTCACAAGAGTTCCTAGACTCAGAATCTAAGCTCACATCTCTTGTTTGCTGTGATTGAGTCATCCAAGCCAATCGGTAGACCTAAGATTGAGTTTCAGTCAGTTGCTAGAGTTTGCCAGATCCCCAAAAGGACTCTGCCACAAGCTAATGCTCATTAGCCAGCTTCCTTGCTGCAATAGTAATTTTCTCTCATTCTATTTAAAGCAACCCCCACTCACACCATGGTAAATGATTTTACACTGCACAAAATGTGCTGAAGCATTCACATTTTGGCTGATCGCAAACCACACAGGAATAAGGCTTTACTCTTAAAGAATAGTTTGTGCCTGCCCTGGGTCTTTGTTGCTCACTTTCGACACTCTTTGCCAACTCAACATTCTCCAAGAAAGTGCAAATCCTACCACGGGAAAACGAGGTGTGGAATATGTGCCGCAGTTGATGACATCACCTTCTGGTTAGAGCCATAAATTGTGTGACTGTGCATACAGATACTGGCTCCTAAGTGCTGGGTTTTATAGCCGTATATTCTGAGCTTGAAAATTCATCATTTGAGGAACAGAGAGCATCCCTCCTGCCTAGTTGAGAGTCGTTCTAGGATCTTAAGGGAGTGTACTGGCCCCGAAGTCCAATGAATAGGAGGTTTTACACCTGAAACTGCTACTGCTTTGGGCCAAATGCTTGTGATTGGTTTATTACGGGTCTCAATTACATAATTCTGATAAACCAGCTAATGACTGCCTGGGCTACCTTAACCTTTGGAAGGGGCTACCTTCATGAAGTGACTTCGGGATCCCCAAGAAGGTCATTAAGATGGTGAGTGCCTGAAATTCTATCTTTATAAGACAGTCTCCATAGCTTATTGCCAGTTCCCTGGGGAAGGATCACTGCTGAAGTCCCTTTGAGTGAAATAGTTATCAAACTGGAGTGATGGTGTCCCCAAGGGGACATTTGTCAAAGTCTGAAGTCAATTTTAATCATTTTAACTGGAGAGAGAAGGTGCTACTAGCATCTAGTGAGTTAAGGTCAGGAATGATGCTAAGCATCCTATGGTGCACAGGGTGGCCCCCAGAACAAAAAATTATCCAGTCCCATTGTAATAGTGGTGAGGTGGAGAAACCCTGTCTTACTGTAAATGAGCGATTTGAGGGGCTTACTAAAGGGGGAAGATGGAAGCTGCATGGGGAATCTTGCCCTTTTTGTGGGGAGTTAGGAAGCCATAAGCACAGAGAGGGACCCGTAATGGAGAACTTCTAATTTTGCTGAGATTTAGCCCTGAATCTATGCTAGAAAAGCAGTGTTCAGGATTTTTTGTTAAAAGCTCAGAGAGAATGAAATGAAACAAAGAAGTAGAATGTCCCCAGGCCTTACTCAAGTTTGTGAAAAGAGGAGCCTGAAAAGAAGAGTTTCCTCTAGAGAAAAGAGAATGCTAGATCCAGATGAACAGCATGCAGCAACCCCAGTGGGGCTCTGGTAGATTCCATGGAGAAAGATGGACATGCAAAACTGCTTCCCCTAACTTGTTGGGTGTCTGTCTTTGCAGCAAACACCATTATCAGTATTATCCAGTCAGTTGTCCACGAAATTCCAAACCAGCAGTGTGTGGTTGGTTCCTCTCCTTTCTGGTTTGTGGATAACCCTCAGAGATCCACAAACAGGCCTTTCTGAAAAGTAACAATGGTCAAAGCATGGAGAGCAGCCATTTCCCCAGGCAAATTCTCCAAAAGTGGTGCATATTCAATAATTTTCAACAAAGGCTTGACATGACTGTTGCTTATTAGACCTTCATAAAAAGACATTAGAGAGAGCTGTGGAAAGCAAGACTGTGAGACACGTTGAGAAGGTGTTGAAAGGGTGGGACATTATTTTGCAGGCATGCTTCCCCCCATCAACCAAGAACACATGCCCCCTCCCAGACTCGCTCTATTGATATTTAAATTTGTGTGCACCCCTATTATCCCTGCAAATTCTATCAGTGAGGCATCCACAGTGACTCACCAACTTCTTAAACGAGACCATGCCTTAGCTCTTTCTGCTTCCTGTTTGCTCATAAAGAAACTATCCAGACTTCTTTGGTGTTTTCTTTGCTCAGATGGAGGCACATTGTAACCACAAGGAGACTTCTTGCTTGTGCCGCTGCCTAGTGTTAACGGAGCGCTAAATGCTGCTTGGCGTGAAGGCGGCTAGTCATTGTGGCCAAACTTCTGAGAGATGCAGGAGGCCAAATGTCAGACTGCCAATTAAGCAGCAAGGTGGAAAATTCTTGCCTTTCTTTTGGCTCAAGTGAGTTGGTTGGGGGAAAAATTAAAACTAAACAGGCAATAAGAAGAAAGATTTTATTTTGTAACGATATTGAGCCGTGGGAGAAGTTGTGCTACCATTACTGTCTCATTGATAAGCCCATGTCACATTTGTCACATACACACAGGCGTGTTTGCATACACAACACAAGGACTCCAAAGAATTGTCTCTTTGGCTTCAATTGCTGGAGCTCCTAGCTGGGCAAATCTGCATAAGAGGAAAAACCAACATGCACCCCAAGCTAACGGTTCAAACTCTGCCCACAAAGCCCTATGAAAACAATCAATCTATTTTTAAGGATTCAGAATGAGTTGTAGAATATCTATTATTAGTAATAATAGTAACCATACATTTTCATAGTGCCTTAAGTGTCACAGAGAATATGCACATGCACTATCTTTTTTCACCTGCACAAAACCCTTCATTCTCTCATTCGTTAATGGCCTGCTATGGGTCAAGTACTGGGTTTATGAGATTAATTGGGAAGTGAGATTAAGGGACTTGACCAGGATCATACAACTTCTAAGTGGCACGATTTGGATTTAAACTCAATCCTTCTGACACATAGTCACAGACTTTTCCAACAAGCTGCATGTTACACTTTCCACTCCCCTCAATAACTGGCATTTACCTCATGTAGGGTTAATGAGTGAGGCCTCCGATTTAATGATGAGCTAGTAATGTTTTTTGGTTATCTCATTAAAGTATTCCTCCAAGGAGAGGTGGATTTAGCCCACGCATTGGCATATCTGGACTAAGTCTATGATTAGAAAGCCCCTTATTTTACCAGGGAACAATTGTAGCCTAGTGACAGTCCTTCAGGTTTCTCCCAGTGACCGTTTTCTTCAGAGCTGCTGCCTGGCATTCTCAACGTTTCGAGGATATGTAAGGAATGCGTGTGGATGATTTTACGGTATTTTACAGATGACCAAATTGTGTCAGAGGGACATAAAATAACTTGCTTAAAACTACATGCAATGTTCCATTGCTCCACAGGCAGATTTTTTTTTTGGTACATTTGTTACATGTAGGTTTTGCAAAAGGGAGCTTTTTTTTAAGGGAAATTAAATGCATCACAAAGGTGGTGTAGACATATCGGCTCTGTGGCCCTTTGATTTTACTTGGAGTTGCTAGTGTAAGGCCATGTTGACTCCAGGTTGCTCCTTTCACATACATACATCATCCTTTATCCAAAGAATTGAAGAATTTCCTTCTAAGCCAAACTAAGGGCCCATTGAATGGGAAGCTTGGCTCGTGTTCTGCAACTCTGAAACTTAGTTCTGGAGTCAGTGATTAACATTTCTCTGTTTCTTTCTCTCTTTCTCTGTCATTCTCTTCCTCCCTTCCTCTGTCTCTCTCTCTCTCTCCATTCATTCATTCATCTATTAACTTATTCCACGAGTATTCTATGAGTATTTATTGAGTACATATTCTGTGCCAAGTACTGTAGCAAGCAGTCCCTTGGGGATTCATCAGTAAACAAATGACCCAATGCTTTGGTATGTGGTGTGTGTGTGTGCAGATGTGTATGTGGGTGCATTCCTGTGAACTAAGTCACGTATAGCATTACTATAATTCATATACAAAAATTCTCAGTTTTGATGTCTCTTAGACCAAAGGTGTAAGAGAAAAACATTTCCTAAGCATATCTTTGGTTCCAAATTCTCTACAATGCTCCCATAATCTGTCCTCTATGCCTCTAACCTGGAAACGACTTTCACTTTCAGGCTCATCTCTGTCTTTTAACCTGGATGTGTCAATGGAGGATATGCACCCTTTTCTTGCTACTGGAACCATAATGTACATAAACAACTAACCTTCTGTGCTGTAAATGTTAAAACTTCATATTTCCCTGCTGCCTCAACATTCCCACAAACAGGCTGTGAGCATCCTGTCCAGGTGACCAGGTGTACCAGAGTGATAAGGCTGGTTCCTGCCACAGGTCACCCTTCTTGCCCTCCCCTGACTATGACCTAGTGACATTGAAATGCACCAGTGAAATCCCCATATGCCTTTTTTTGTGTACTCTGCCCTGACTCCCAATAAAGGCACTTGCCCACAGATGTTCACTCTCTCTCTCGGCTCCTCACCTTTTTGATTGAGTCCCTTCCCTTGATGCTCCCTTGTGGCGTGTAGTGGCTCTGTCTTTCTAGGACCTGTTAGTATAATAAACTTTGTTTTCCTCTGCCTCTCCTGTGTCCCCTCTTGTGGCTGCACCTGACTGACCACCTCTGAAAGAATACAAAACTCCCCCAAATATCAGACCTCTCCTAATTCTCTTTTTCTGAGAGTATATTTCTCTCCTCCCAAGAGATTAACATACGCTCATATCTTAAAACAAACAAAAAACTATCCTGCAAAACACAAAATCAACCCAAGAGCTGCCTGGTGAATGACTCACTGATGGCTTTCTCAGTAACTGGATAGTGCCATAGGGCTTGGTCTGAGATAACCAGGGAATTTCCATACTTCACACAGGTTCTCCCTGTAGCCCCCAGTGAAACATTATGCTGGCTGTTTATGTAGATTCTAGTCAATGTGGATATCTTCCAGGTGCTCTGACCAAGGGAGGCAGAGGACCTCATCACAAACCATCCCTCTATATTCCCTTCCATTCAGCTCCAGACAGGCGGCTGAACTATTTTGAGGACATGCCCCTAGTAGTTGGCTTTCTGACTTCTGAGGCCATGCTTTTCCAACTATTTGACTTCAGTCCTTTTCTCAATCCAATGTATTAATACCTTTTGTCTAGTGTCATCTCTATCAACATTATTCTCTTCTTACTGCTCTCTCAACATCTTCAGGTGCTATCTCATCCATCAATTAGTTATACATCATCCATTTATTAAGAATAGCAATGCCTTGTATTTGGAGAACTTTTACACACTTTGTTCTATTTAATCCACAAAATAGTCCTGTGAGGTAGGTGTTGGTCTTACACGTATATTGAAAAAAGAGGAAATTAGGGAGCAGGAAAGTAAAGCCCTCGGCTAAAGTGGGTTCTATCTAGACTCTTTGGTATCAGACTCTGCTAGAGCCTCCACCCAATTACAAGAAAGGTGGAGGGGCAGGCAGTGTTTCTGTCCACTGGGTGCACGGATGTTCTGTGCATGCTGTACTTTTTAAGTCCTATACTCTGCTCCTGGGGCCATCACTTCTTCTGTCTCAAAGTGCAATCGTTGCCTCAAAACATGGAAACTAATGGGACTATTGCATGTTGTTATTATTCTATTATATATTATTATATGTATAATTACTACTGGCTCCCATTGCTGAGTGACTCTCTTGGGATAAACTTCCTACATAGTACACTATTTAACTCTTATGAAAAATTGTGAGAAAAATATTGTCCTGGTTTAAGAGCCTCAGGGATTGGATTATTTTTTCAAAGTTATACCTGAACAAAGCCAGAAACCCTCATCTGACTATCCCCTAAACTGTTTCTCTTTCTGTTCCACCAATTCACTTCATTTAAGTCAAGCAAGACATAGATAAATACAAACTACGCTTATGTTCCTGCTTGAATTTCTATGACAGAAAAAGGCAGAAGCTGCAGCATGGCCCTTTTGCTTTTGTAATTGATCAGACAATTATTGGTGAAAATAACTACAGGACATGGTAGGATGTCATTTGGCATGTGACTGATCTCTGTGGCTGGAGCAGTAGCAGGAGTATAATGGAGCTCCCCTCCTGCCTCCATTGATGCAACGGCCCCCGGAGATCAGTACAAGGAGGGACAATGGACGTGGATGCAGAGAGCTGCCTGGAACAGGGCCTGGCTCCTTGATTGTGACCACTCCCCTGCTGTGTGACTTTCTCAAGTTGCTTTCCTTCTCTCTGCCTTTGTTTCCTGGTTGCTGGGGACTTTTCCAGCTCTTTTTCTCAATCTCATTAAGAAATATGTGGACATATTTTTCTTTCTTTTTTTTAAATTGAGGTAACGTTGATTTATAACATTGTATAAATTTCATGTGTACATCATTATATTTCACCTTCTGTGTAGACTATACCATGTTTGCCACCAAAAGTCTAGTTGCCGTTCATCACCGTACACATTTCCCCCTATACCTCTTTTGCCCTCTAGGCCCCTTCCCCTCTGATAACCACCAATCTGTTTTGGGGATCTAAGTGTTTGTTTTTTGTCTGTCTATCATATGAGTAAGATCATACAGTATTTGCCCTTCTTCGTCTGACTTATTTCACTTAGGATAATGCCCTCACACCAACATTTAAGTACTTGCACAGTGATCTGTAGGAACGTTTTCCTGGAAAGACTTTGCACGGATTTTCCACTGCCCACTGCCCTCACTAGCACTTAGGAAACTGCTATTTTTTCTTCCTGGTTGCATTTGCCACTTACCCTACTGAAAACAGGAATTAAGACTTTAGACAGCTGCTGGCCACATAAAATTTTCAAATAAAATATTCTTATTACATTTTCTTGGGGAAAAAAGTTCATTCGACTAGATTAGCAAAACTAATGTAAATATGAAGTAATGCCAGTGGCTGCTTGCAGAAGGTGTTTTTAACTTTCCATTTTGACTTAAGGGCCCAGGGCATTGAGGTGTCTGCGACACTCTGCTCTGTGTCACATTTGTGAGTAGGATGATGTTGTAATGCTCCCATAATGGCTAATGTTATGTTAACAGAGATTGATGCCAACGTGTACTGCTATATATTTAGTCAGGTGGAGGCATTCCCAACTGGTAATGTAACCTGTGTGGTTAAATAATTACACATATAAATAGAACAAGGAGGATTCAACTCTTATTCTGGACACTGCCTTTACCCTTGCATGAATACTTGATGTTGTTCTCTAATGTCTAAAGCCTATTTTATTTTATTTTCTAACATCTAAAACCTATTTTCACTCTTATTAAGAGAATACAAAAATATTCTAACCAAATTATTCAATGAATGGAACTCTAGTTCTGTCTTTCAAAAGGCCTAGGGTGGAGCTGGGGACAGTAAGGTGCTTTGGACGAGAGATGGCAGGTCACATCCTCCTGGATGGGGTCTCTTTGGTCACAGCCACATGACATTGAGTAAAAGGGGTAGGTGGGACAATTGCCAGGACAATTCAGGAGGTTAAACAACCCCCCTCATTCACCTGTATGAGCAAAAACAGGAAGATCAAGGGATTGGGGTAACATTCTCCTCTCTACTAGTAACTCCCTATGTGGCTCAGAAGAAATCGCTGAACTTCTAAATTCTTTCATCTATCAGAAAGCTTAGGACTTCCTGGTATCGCTTTGTTTTTCAAATTGTTCAAATAAAATGATTCTGTTACAGTGCAAGGAAGCAACAAAACACTGCAAAATAATGGGGGTATGTAAAATAATGACTATTCAGTGGATAGCCAGAGTTCTGCAGAGCATTCTCGGACTCAGGGCTAGATGTCTGTGTAACCTCTCCCTGGCTTGGCAGACCTAGCCAGCAATTCCTTGGAGTTGGTATCACAAAGCACTAACTTTGCTGAGCCCCATTCATAGCTCCTCCCCCAGCCATCCTTGCCACATCTGAAACATTTAAGCAATAGACACCTCTTGCCAGGAACTTTCTCAGAATATTCTGAGAACATAAATCTAAATAATAGAAAGAAGAATATGATACTCTTTATAGTCAACAAAGCACCTGAGGAAGCAGAAATGCCCCGATGCGCCAAAATGCCAGTCTCTGAAGGCCCCATCCCCGTGCTGGGCTGGCATGAGAGTCAGTCCTCTTGGCTGTGCTCTCCCTCTTCCCCTGTGGCATGCCTTCATTCCTGCTGATCCTGACTTCTGTCTTCCAAAGCCTCACAAATGGGCATCATCTTTGGAACTTCCAGGATCCACACGTCATGTTTGTATTTTGCATCATGAAGATGATAGGCTTTGTTTCCTGTGACCCTGCCATTCACAGCCACATGGGAGAAGCTGCCCAGCCCAGCCCAGCCCTGTGCAAGGGGATTTCATAATCTGGAGAGTAAAAGAGGAGATGGAACCTTGCCACAAATTATAGAGAATATTTGAGGGTACTTAGACCAAGATGGCCCATGCATCTGAGAAAAGAATCAGGAGTGTTTTATGTCTGAATTCCTAAAAGAGGAATTTACTTTGTCATAAGTATATGACATTTCACTTTGTCATAAGTATATGCCCATGTAAGTGAGAGCGTCCAGGAGAGGAGATACAGAGAGATGGAGGCAAGAGAGAAGTTTTTTCTTCATAGGTGAAAGAACTGCCAACCATGAGAACTCTGTGGAATTTTTTGGGCTACATGAAAGGCAGAGACCACTTTAATACTGGAGGAGGTCAATCAGAACTATATGATAAGCTAGCAAAGGTGTTATAGGGCAAGCTTTCATTGGGGTAGAGGATGGTGGAGTAGAGGTTGGATCAGACATTTTAGAAGGTTGCTTGCAATGCTAAGATGTTTGGATCTATTAATAGATGGCCACTGAAGTAGTTCTCCCTCAAGAATATACACACACAACACACACACAGAAGCATTCAGAGATGTTCCAAAACTGTAAACCACACCCCATAGAGATCAGGTTCATGCCCAGGTGAGTGCAGGAAAACGGTAGATGCTCATGAGAATTTTGCCTATGGGTAAGTAGCTGACTTGTTTGTTAGAAGAGCAGTAACCCCTGGAGGAAAGGAGACGTCTCAGCAGGAAAGAAGATAGGAGAAAATAACCAGAAGGCAAATTTTACCTTTTGGCCTCGTTAAAATACTGTGCAATGGGCTCCAGGAATCTAGGTCTGGAGCAAGTCCATAAAGTAAGCCTTCAAAAAGTTTGCACAAAAGATTCTTAAGTAAGCTCATAAATGTGACACCAAGCAAATACTTGGCAAAATTCAGCAAAGTCATAAAAGGAGTTGCTGGGACCATGCAGCAGCATTACCTGTGCTGGCAAAAGCTTGGGTGTAGGGCTTCCCTACTCCTAATTAGGGATCAGGTGAGTGACAGAGATTTCAAGTTTTATTTACTTTTGACCCTGGGCCAGTTCTTTCTGGTCTCTGGAATCTTGTCATAAAGGGGAACCAATATAAAGCAGGACAAGACCAAAGAAAACATGTGAACTTTTAATTTGTAGAAATGTGAACTTTTTATGGTAGAATCAGGCCTATGTGACCACATTAACACTGGGAAGTTGGGTACTGGGAAAATGCTCCAAGTCATGGACTGTTCTTGGAATTATCCTGACTGCATTCTTCGCTCAATTATTTTGTTTGTAATTGATAGAATCTTCTATTCAGGCCCTGATCAGAAATGTTCACTGCCAGGAAAAGCTGATTTGGAGGGTCCCTTGGCCTGAAAAAATATAATGACACATGCATTAGTTTCCTAGGGTTGCCTTAACAAAGTACTGCAACCAGAGTGGCTTAAACAACAGAAATTTATCATCTAACGGGTCTGGAGGCCGGAAGTCTGAATTCAAGATGTTAGCAGGCTTGGTTCCTTCTGAGGGCTATCAGGGAGAATCTGTTCCGTGCCTCTCACCTAACTGCTGATGGTTTGCTGGTACTCTTTGGCATTCCTTGGCTTATAGAAGCATCACTCTCATCACTGGCTTCAACTTCACATGGCGTTCTCCCCATGTGTGCCTATGTCCAAATTTCTCCTTCTCATAAGGACACTGTCATATTGGATTAAGGCCCACACTAATGACCTTATTTTAACTTGATTAACTCTGTAAAATCTCTATCTCGAAATAAGGTCACATTTTGAGGTCCTGAAGATTAGTACTTCAATATATGAATTTGATCGGGGAGGCACAATTCAACCAATAACAACTTGATTTCCAAACCAGGAGGGAAAGGAGCTATTGGAAATTCAATTTTCTTTAAAAACCCAAGGAAAAAATATCTGCAAAGCCCTGGTGAAGACTGTGATTGAAGCTCTTCAAAAGAACCATTTTGAATAACTATTTCTGTGTGTTGATATTCTTGTTGTTCGTTGCCCTCTGTATAAGGACTCATTTGAGAAATTTAGTTCATGGTTGAGTACCAAGAAAAATGTAGGTCCACGTCCTCCTTTCTGATAAAGAGAACCATGTTATTCACCATGTTTCACTTTTTACTTGGGTTGCCAGGAATCTCAGTGCCAAATGTGGTACTCAGTCTTGGTTCCCTCATTTATGTCTCCTTCTTTTGCTGGACCTGGTTTTCTGTTTCCGTTTCTCTGCTTTCTTCACATGGCCTTCATGTGCCTCTGACCAGCTGTTTCACAGCCTTTCTGGAGAGAGGTGGAATGCACTTTGATATAGCAAAAAGACTCACTTCCAGTGTCACTGCTGCCTCTTCTGCCCCACCTCCTGGAGCCATCATCCATCATGATCTTCTCAGTGGGGTTTGCCCCAAGCATTCCTAGATTATCTCTTTAGATTCGCCTCCAAGCTTCCACCTCTCTGCCTGCCAGAGCTTTTGAAAACAGTGGCTTAACCCTGCTTACAGCATGGAGCTGTTTGCTCCCTTGAGTCAGATTTTTATTTGAAAGGAAATTCAGCCTAAAAAAATCCAATTGCATAAAACACCAAAGCATCTCCTTTATATGGCACACAACAAAGTGGCAGAAAGTCCTGTTTGTGCTTCAACGGTCTTTAGAAAGCACAGTTGTCATTTCTCTGAAATAGAAGGAATCCAAAATAGGGGGGAAATACACAAACACATACCACCAACAACAAACTACGAACACATACTTCAGTGTTCCTTTTTGGTCCCTTTGTATCCCAGTAGGGGATTTGAAAAGAAAATATTTGACTAAAATATTTCATTTGTGAATATTTCATTAGGCATCTGGAGCTGGGCTATGCATCAGGAATTTTAGTTGGGGTTTGACATCCTTTGAGCCATAACATGGGGCTGTGAATTTTAGTCACAGTTCCTTCAGTTTTACAAGCAGCAATAAAGTATGGAGGATTGGCACACTGATTTAAGGACTTCCATCTCTGTGTGTGTTTGCTCTGTATCGTGAACTAATTCTTCCGTTGGATCTTTCAGACCTAAATTGGTACTCAGTTATGCCTGTACCCATTTCAGTTTATCTATTAAAATTTTAAAATCATATTTTTTTTCAGTTCCAGAAAGCCTTTTGTCTCTAAATGACTTACTTTTGTAACATTCATTGTTTTAAAATTTCTCTTCTCTTTCATCTATTCAAAATCAATAGAAGTCATCTCTTCTAGATGCACACCTTTCTCTCTGAAAATCCTCGAGTGTGTTGTTATAGTTATTTTGCCTGCTCATGGTTTTCTGTAACTTCAGCAAAGGTGCCTATCAATGGGAAGGTCTGTGGCACAGTGGGGAGCAAAGGAGGCATGGAAGGCACATTATCGTTTCATCCTGTGGACCAGCTGTGAGCGTGCTGGCCAAACTGACCTCTGCTGGGGCACTCAGAAAAGGCTCTCGGCAGCCAGTATCAGCCCAACAGGGTCATTCCTGAGGCAGGAGGACCAGTCAAGCCTGCTTCCAGCTCGGGGTAATTGGCAACGTCAAGCTTCAGCCATCTTTCCATCCTCCAGAGAGGATGGTGCAAGAGAGCGGGAATCAGAGAAACATGCTCAAGTTGCCATCATTTCAATTTCTGTACAGATTTTGATGAATTTCTGGAAAACAAAGACAAAAGTGAATCAAAAGCATTTTGCACCGTGTCAAAGTAGAGTTCATCTAAAAACTGTATGGACAGTTCAACATCAGGATGTCTATCAGCATAATACCTTAAATCAAAATATTAAAAGAGAAAAATGCACGTGATTGTGTCTATAGGTGCAGAAAAGTCATTTGATAAAATTTAGGAGAAGCAATTTCTAATAAGAACTCTGAGTAGGAATAAAGAATGGAAATTAATTACAGATGAAGTTAGTATAGTTATATATGTATATACATATATAGTTATTATATATCAAATATAGAAATGCTAAAATCATTTTCTATAAAATTAAGCACAAAACAAAGATACCAGCTATATCCGCCAGAAGAAAACATATGTCCAAATAAAAATCTGTACATGAATATTCACACCAGGATTATTCAAAATAGCCAAAGGTGGAAGACAACCCAAATGTCCTTTCACTGCTGAAACGACAAACAAAAGGTGGTATGCCCATACAATTGGAATATTATTCAGTCTTAAAAAAGAAATGAAGTACTGTTACATACTGCAACCTAATGAACCTTGAAAACATTATGCTAAGTGAAAGAATCAGTCACAAAAGGCCATACATATATTGTATGAGTCTATTTCTATGAGATGTCCAGAGTAGGCAAAGCCAGAGAGATGGGAAGTATATGAGTGGTCAAGAAGTGTTGGGGGAATTTTTCTGACTGCTAATAGGTATGGAGTTTCTTTTTGGGCTAATGGAAATGTTCTGGAATTAATGTTGATGGTTGTGCAACCTAGTGAATATACTAAAAACTGCTGAATTATTTGTACATCTTAAAATGGTGAATTAGTTATGTTGTGTGAATTATATCCCAATTAAAAAAAACTTCATACCCCACACATTCCTAAATAAAGTACATTTACACATAATTAATTTTTTTCTGTAATAGCAATAACCAATTTAAAATGAGGGGAAAATTATATTCACAATAGCAATAAAATTTTTCATTATCCAGGAGTCATTTTAACAAGAAAGATGGGAAAATCTATGAAGAAAACTACAAGAAATAATAGCATCAAATACCAGTATTTCCAAAATTAATGTATAGTGTAACGATAATAATCAGAATCCTAATATACTTTTTAAACTAGATAAATGTTTTTAAATTTTGTATGGAAAAATCAATGCCTAAAAATACCTAGGAAATTATGATAAAGAATATCTTCCCAGATAGTAAAACTTAAAAAAAAAAATCACCTGTAAATAAAATAATGTGATCTTGACCCAGATGTAAGTAAACAGATCAGTGGAACAGAATTTGTTTCAATGGATAGAGTGTTCATTTAAGGAATGATTCTTATATGCAGACAATATTGAAGCAAATCTAGGCTTTTTACTTCATATATATACCCATAGGTAGATTAAATATATCAGAAAAGAAATCAGGAAGATGCTTAGAAAAGCTGGGGGGAAGATCTTATTGTTCAAAGAAAGAAACTCAGAAGTAAAAACAATAGCAGATATTTCTAACTGTAATAGGTTAAATATGTGTAATGATAGATATATGTAATAACTATATTATATGATAGTATACATTAGCTATACACGCATCCATATATATGTAAACTACATATAGTTTATATATGAGTGTGTGTGTTGAAAAAATAGATAGACGATAGATAGGGAGAAGTTTTCTGACCTCTTGAACAGGGAAAGAGTTGATATCACTAAAATCCCCAGAGTTCTTCAAACTGATCACGAAAGGACACAAACCAACAGAAAAACTGGGCAGATGTGAACAGGAAAGTCAAAGAAGCAGAACATACATATATTAAATGATGCCCACCCTCACTGGCTTTCAGGGAAAGGCAAATTAAAGCAGCAAATATTAGAGATAATATTTTTCACTCATTAGATTGTCAAAAATTAAAGTGATAATACCCAGTGGTGGTAAGGTTTATGAGAAACTGGTCCTTCTATATGTATGTAGCTGCTTAGTAAGTGAATTGCTTTAATTTTCTGTAAAGTAACTTATTGAAGAAAAAAATCACGTTTTTTCATTCAGAAATCTTACTTTGACACTCTCTTCTGTAAAAATAGAAGCATCAGGGACTGGCCAGGTGGCACAGCAGCTTAGTTCGTGCTTTGGCGGCCTGGTGTTCGCAGGCTCGGATCCCAGGCGCCTGCAGGCCCACTGCTTCTCAGCCATGCTGTGGCGGCATCCCATATAAAGTGGAGGAAGATGGGCACGGATGTTAGCCCAGGGCCACTCTTCCTCAGTAAAAAGAGGAGGATTGGCAACGGGTGTTAGATCAGGGCTGGTCTTCCTCACAAAAAACCCCCCAAAACCCCGAGAAGCATCATATTTAAGGATATTAATTGCAGCATTGTTTTTAGTAGCAGAATATTGGAAATGATATGAACACCAATCAGTAGGTACACTTGCACAAATTATGTAATACCCATCATATAGAACGTTGTGTGACTATCCAAAAGGATTAGTTAGATCCCCTAGTCCTGGGGGTGTGCCCACAATGCATTATTTAATGAAAAAAGCAAGCTGCCCAGTATTATAAATATTTTTTTTTGTAAAAATAAAAGACACCATAACGACCACTCCAAATCCTGTTATATATGAATGAGTCATCTAGATTTGTTGTTCTTGGCCATAAGGAAGGAAGAGGATTACATCCAGCAGATGGTTGATATTGAGTGCCTTAAGTTTACAAGAAAGGTGAAAGGAGGAGGAAAGGTGGTGGGTTTCTCATTTTGTTCCACCAGTTATAATGAGTTTGGGTTATTTTGTAGTACAAAGAAAATGAAGGAAAATCTAGAACAATATCTTTGGTCTGCAGATTACCCTTTCCTCAATTAACAGTTTATTTATGCACTTATTCTCATTCTGTACTTCTTACTGGGTTTAGATGTATTTTCAAAATGGAGCAGAGATCAATGTGAATGGGATTTTTCCCATTTGAACCAGAAGCCTAGATTTTGTTTTGGATGATATTCTGGTAAAACTTCCATTATCTCTCACTTGTGGAGAGAAAGCTCCTATGGACAAAGATTGTTCCACGTGGAGGGATGGGAACGGTGTTCTCAGAGCTGGGCTGGCCTGGACATACTGAGAAGGGGTGGAGGAATGGGATGGCACCAAGAAAAGAACTTTCAAGGACAAACCAAAATTGAATCTGGAGCAGGGAAAATCTGTTTGGTTTTCCCAAACCTGCTTGGAAAAGGAGAGATGTCCTCCAGCCCGGGTCCTGGGCACGGCTGCTGTTTCCCTCTGCAAGAGATATAAACATTTCCCCATGAGCTGAGAGTACCTGAGGGCCTCTTCCCAGCATATGAAGTATGATGGAGGGAAAATATTATTTTAGAATAAGTTCTTGGAGTGTGTTATTGGAATAGCTTATGTAGCATGAGAAATAATCTTTCTCTGTAAATATGTGAAATACTTTCCAATAAAACCACTCAAGCTGAGAGTTTGTTGTCATGGTTTGTTTATATGTTTTGGGGTAGTTCAAAATTTTTTCCTTGGTTATTTTTTATTTAGGCTTTCTATTCCAAGTTGAGTTTATTTTGTTAATGAATCGTGTTTTTAGTTCATCTCATCAGGATTTCATATGTATTAAAAATATATATTTAATATTCTTCATAGCTTAATCTTTTTTTCTCATCCTAGTTCTAGTTTTGTCATATTTGCCTAATTTTATAACAGTTTATCCAACTTACTGTTTATTTCCAAAGAACCACGTATTCTATTATTAATTCTTTGTTTCTAATTGATACATTTTGGTTAAACTTTATTATTTTCTTCATATTACTATCCTTAGTAGAATAGCTTTTCATTGTTTCTAAATACTCAAATTTATTTATTTTAGATAATGAATGCTATGCATTGACCATTAATGTAATTCTGGTTACATAGCATTGAGAGAATCATTTTCTAATTTTTTTCTCACCTTTGCTTCTAGTGTCTCATTGCTTCCTTGTGGGCTTAATTTGCTTCTTGCTGAAATATAGACTATAGCGGGTGTGTCTTTCATCGTGGTCTATGGGCAATACTCTGAAAATGTCTGTATTTTGCTGTCATTCTTGAATGATGGTTTAGCTGGTTTAGAATTCTAGGTTGAGTTATATTCCCTCAGCACTTTGAGGTAATCTTTTCATTGTTCTTTGATACCCATTGCTGCTGATGTGAATTCTGCTGTTAGTTGGATTGTCATTCATTTGTAAGTCATCTCTTTTTCCACCTCATTAAAGTTTTTTTTTTTATCTTTCACATTGTGCAATTTAGATTTTTTTTAAACCATGTTGGGACTCGTTATGATTTTTATTCTGAGAACTCATCTTTTTCTTGAAATCTGGGGAAAATAGAAACCAAAACAATAACAAGAACAAAATATTTTTATCATGAATAAAAAATAACAAAATGTGGCAAAATTAACAACAAAAAATAATAATAAACAAATGACTCAAAATTCCATATGTCTGAAAGTCAATTGAAAAGAAAATCTCTTGCATTAAAGAGAAATCGTAAAGGAAATTGTTAATTGCTAAAGCTAAATAACAATGAAAGCATAAATGTCAAAATTACTTCTAACTTTTTTTTGCTTCATCTCATTTTTTTGTTCTCTATCTCTTGAACAGTCATTAGACGTATATTGGCATTTGCTTTCTATTATCCAATCTCTGTTGTTTTTTTTCTCCATCTTTTTACTCTCTCTCTGCTTCATTCTGGGAGATTTCCTTAGATCTAGATTCCATTTTTAAATTCAAATGCAGTGTCAAATTCAGGGTTTTTTTTTTTTTTTCTAGCATACCATTATGACTGCCAATTGAGTTGTTTTTTTCAATTCAGTGACTGAATATAATTTTCAAATTTAGAATTTATATTGGTTCCTTTTCAATTTTGCCTATTCTTTCCTCCTAAAATGTCCAGTATTTCTCTCAAGCATTCTATTTCGTGCTTTATTTATTCTAGTATTTTAAACATCCTTATTTCAAAGTCTCTTTCTGACCTCTTTGCTATTTTTAGATTTTTGGGTGGGAATTATCCCCTTTGTTTTGTCTGCTGAGTTTCTCTCAGGGTGTTGGTGAAGAGCGAGGACTGAGAAATCGGGTTGCCTGAATGAAATCCCAATTCCACTGTTTAACAGCTCTGTGAGTGCGGACAAGTCACTTACCCTCTGTGTGCCTCAGTTTCCTCCTTGGTGAAAAGGAGACAACGATATTTGCTTCCTCAGGGAGTTGACGTCATGATGAAAAAAGTTAATCCATGTAAATCACTTTTCAGATGCTTTGAGTTTGATACATTATATTTATTTTCCATTGCATAGGACTGAAAATTTGAGTAGCTACATGTGTGGGGGTCTCACACCACTTCTTCTCGACCTCTTCAGAGACTTCTTCATTTTTTCCTGTCAGCTTTACAAAGGGATATTTGTTTTTTCTTTGGTAGGTAACATAATTTTTTCATTTGTTTACTTTTTCAATCTTATAGAATACTTTCCTATGTCCTAAAAAAGGTGTATGTCTAGGTGAGGATTTCTTTTTTCACAAATTTTCCTTATTAGCATCTCCCACTGTCTTGTCTTAGGTCCTTTTCAAATAACGAAAGTTTCTTTTTGTTATGCATTCGATTATTGTTCTGTCTGCAGTGGACTGAATGTTTGCGTCCCCCCCCAAATTCATATGTTGAAGCCTAATCCATAATATGATGGATTTGGAGATGGAGGTAATTAGGCTGTGAGGGTGGAGCCCTCATGAGCGGGGATAGTGCTTCTGGAAGAAGAGATATGAGAGAGCTTGCTTCCTCTCTCTCTGCCTTGTGAGGGTACAAGGAGAAGATAAGATGACCATTTGCAAACCAGGAAGCAGGTCCTCACCAGCCCCAGGATCTGCCAGCACCTTGATCTTGGACTTCCTAGACTACGAAACTGTGAGAAACAAATCTTTGTTTAAGTCACCCAGTCTGTAGTAAATTGTTATAGCGGCTGGAGCAAAGCGCTACCCATTTGCTGAATTTTCTTCTTAATTTCTGCAATCCTGTTTCCTCATTTATAAAATGGGAAAAATAATACCTACCTCGCAGGATTGTTCTGTGGATTACTCATGATAAAGTATGTAAGGAGTCCAGCCCTGTGTCACATTCATAAATCATATGCCCACATTAATAATGCAGCAGAGAAGCATGACAGGCAAATTCTTAAAGAGATCCTTGCTGTCTGTATTTCAAATATTTTCTTATCCTAAATTCGATCACATTTTGAGGTCTTAAACCACAGCGGAAAGCAACCTAGCAGAGGGACTGGTTCCTGGTAGATACTCAGTCAATGATCGTTCTTCTCTGCACTGCTTTTTTGAATTCATGCATTGTCTTTTTAGCCTTTTTTCTGCATATCTGTCATCACGCTTGTTATTTACGTCTTCCTTGTCTTCTCCATGTGATGTTGCTTTTCAGTTTTGTCTTTCATGTCGTTATTTCAATTTTGCTTATAATGTGTTGTTTTTGTTTTGTATTTTTTTTAACTTGGTCATCACATTAAACAAAAAGAAACTCTGGGCCATCTTTTCTCTTCTCCGTCTGTTTTGTCATGTTCCCGTCAGAGTATTATCTCATTTCAGAAGCAATGTCCCCGTGCGCCTCACTGAGCACACGAAAGAGAGTTCCTGAATGTTCTATTTCTTTCAGTGATTTTGCTTCAGAAGGGTGAGATTTCTCTTTATTGGTTTGATATTTTCTTGTAGAGAGGATTCAAATTTATAACCCCCCCTTTTCCACTTGCAGCTCTCTAATCAATAGCTCTTATTTTAATACAGTTTATCAAGCATTATTTCCCACAGCCCAGCCAGACTACAGCACTGGGTTGAGTATAGAGCTCTTTGGAAAGGCAGTGAATTTAGTTTTGGAGTTTTTGATTTTTCAATATTTTTGTAACTCTGATAGTAGAAGTATAAACTCTCATGATACGAAATACTATAAAGTGTGCTTTGGGTATAATTTCTATGTGAAATGAATTCTATGATTGTTATCTTTGGCTGATTTATGCCAAGGGATACCCTGTTACCAGTGGAGATTTTCTCTTTTGGAGCAAAATACTAAATACTTAATGACAGTAGTCTACCCAAGCATAAAACATACGTTCAAAGAAAACAAGGCTCAAGAAAATTGCCTGCATATTCTATACACCATCATTGATTGGTTTGCTATCATTTAAATTACTTGTAGACTCTTACGAGGACATAGAACACAGAACAGTCACAGGCCTGTGCTGCTTTCTCACAGTTGTAATTACAAACCTAAGGGGATATCTTAAAAGCTAAATCTGCATGATAAAGGTTTGGCTACCTTCTTATTAGTTATCAATGCTATTAATGGTAAAGGGATAGATGATTTCTTTCCCTCTGTATCGATATGAAATTTCTGAGTTTGGAAGTTGTTTTTCTTTTAAGTAAAGAAACAATGGACAATAATGTGCTCCTGAGAAGAGTAGAAATTCATGAGTGTTTGAGAAGACAAACTCTAGATCTCAAAGAAGCCTGAAAGAAAAAGGCTGTAGGCTTGTCCCGCCTGGTTGTCCTTGGTGCTTTTATATTGTAGAAGTGGAAAGGTTTACATAAAGTCATTTTTTAAAAGAGACCGTCTTCTATATGGGTTAATTCATCTTTTGTACTGCCAGGGGGTAGCTCTATGGCAGAAACACATACCTGGCATGTGTGACCATCCAGCATCACGCCAGGTTTTACATGTATGGAAATGCAGTGGAGCATCAGCACTGAGCATGGCTGGAGTGGACAATGAGTAAAGATGTGGGTTCCAAGGGGGTAATAACCTGGTAATAAGAAAAATGTTAAACATTATTGGGGGGCCAATTCTCTGTGAGGCACTTTCACAGATGTTAACCCATTTAGTCATTACAGGTATCCTGCCAGACAAGTATTGCTGTTCCTCTTTTATAAATGAGGGAACCGAGGGACCTTGGTGCAATAGAAGGACTCCTGGGCTGGAGCTAGTAGGCAAGGTTCCTATTCCCAGATCTGCCACTTCATGGTTGTGTGGCCTTGGGAAGGTTGCTGATTCTCTGCCATCATTGTAGACTTGGCCCTTATGATGCTGAAGTATCTGCCAGCTCTGACATTCATGGTTCTAGCATATTCCACTGCTTGCTTGTCTATTCCACACATAGGACAGAGGCATTGCTGGCAGACATTGTGTTTTGCTTCACATTTATGTGACTATGGTTTACAAATATACTCATTCTTTGAGTATTCCATTTGCTCTCTTCAGAATACACCAGAGCCCAATACCCCACCAGAAGCTGGCTCAGAAAATGCTCCAGAGGCTGCTCATGGCTGGCTTGGCAACCCATTCTCTGAAATAAGCCAAAGAAAAATGCCAATTTACTCTGCAGGGGAGAAAAGGTCTCATATGGAGTGAGACACAGGCATCCTGTGCTACTCATTCTTTGAGACCAAAAGTAATTATCAACATGCATTTTTGGTGCCAACCATGGGCACTGGAGTTACTAATCATTAATGCTATGAATGCAACCTTCAGATTATTACCCAGAGGAATTAAAAGCAGCCAATACAGCCACAAATGCTGACTGTGTGGCTCAAGCTGCAGCAGGAGCCTCAAGTTCCCTGGAGGAAGGACCAGCCTCCTCCCTTCATAGAGGCCCTCACCCAGCCAGGAGGCTTCCTACCAGCACTTTGTAGCATTCCCAGTATCGACATAAGACATTTATCTCATCTCATTCACCAACAGAATGTGGTTTCTAAAACATTAATTTTAGCAGCTATCAGTGCCCTGAGGACTATTTCCTAGGGACTAGTTTCTGAGCCCTATCTGTGTATTTACACTATGTGTTAAATATACTTATACATAAGGTCTTGTAGAGCACACATTTGTATGACAAGTTCAAAGACGTCTATAAATTCTCTGACGAGGCTATTTTCTATTTACTTTAACAAATGTAAGGAAGAACAAAATGCTTGGAAGAGTTTTAAAAGTGTGCAAATCCCATCATTCCTAGAGTTTATCTTAGTGGATAAAATGAGGTGGGTAATCAGGATTTCTCACCCAATTATTCTTACCTAGTGGAGTTTAAGAGTACCTTTCTATGGACAATCATGTAACAATATCGTGCAGTATCTGCATTTGCAGCACGTCTTCTTACTTACAGTAAGTCTGCAGGGCACTTGCAAGATAATCTTAGAGGAGCCATGATAAAAAGTAGCAATATTTGGCTTAGAGTTTTTAGAGTGACAGAGTCTGGTTGTGCTTGGTTTAGAAAATAAGATGCTCTCCATGATGAATGAGCAAGGTAGAGATGTTAACATTTCAAGCATAAAACACACACGTAAATTTATGCACATCGCTTATATCTTATTGATACCTTCTCCTTGTACTACAGAGATGCTGTTCAGGACTCCTGGTTCTGCTGATCAAGGGGCCTGATGAATTTCCCAAGTGCAAATATCAACAGCTAATAAATCAATTTTTTCTTTAATGGGATAGAGGAGGTAATAGTTCCGGTAGAGAAGTAAAACCTGGGTAAAGGCATTATCTAAACTCCGTTCTCCATACTACTCAAGACAAAGTTTACTCTGAGAGTCTTTTGTGTGTGTGTGTGTGAAAAATAGGCACAAACTGTGTTGTTTTTGCAATTTAATAGCTATTTCGTTCAAATTTATGGCAGAAAGAACTATAAAGCTGCAAATAAAAAGTGTCCAAAAGCAAAACATATCCAATCTCCATATCCCTCTATAAAAGTCTGGAATTCTCTTCAGGCAGTCTTCAGAAATGCTATCTAGACATCAAAGTGTCCTTTCAATCCTCCTGTTGAATGCTAACCCCAGCCTTCAGGTTGCCCTCATTTCCGTTGTGACAGCAACCCTACACCCCCATTTGACGGGAAGATGGCCTCACTTCCAGGCCCCTTTTCCTCCCCTACCTCAGCTGGATTCTCCCCACCAGCTAGAAAGACTTTGTTGCGTTTCAGAGCAAAAGTCAGAGCCCATGGTTGTGATTTTTTTAATCTCACTTGTGATTCTTCTACATTTACCAACGCAGGCTTTCAAGCTTCCCTTGTCTACCTGTCTAGTGGCTTTGACTTCCTGTTGTCATTTCAGCAATTAAGACAATAGCTCCCAGGCGAGAATACTTCACCATACCTGCAATCAACAAAGGCTGAAGAGGAAATCTCATTCTATATTCCAGAGAAGATAAATAAATTCTGGCCTTTCAGAATAGAGATGAATGCATGGAAGAAGGAAAGATTACTAAAGATCACAGATTTCTAGTCCAAGTGGTCTTGGTGTCAATTTCTTGCTCTACTCTTTAGAAGTTGTGAGACTTTGGAGAAGCTGTTTAGCTTTTCTAAGACTTTGGTACTCCATAGGCAAAACAAGATAAACTTTATGGTGTTCTGATGAGGATTAGAGGTTATTAGTGTCAATGCCTTGCTTATTGTAGGTGCTGCTGTAGTCATAGCTGTGGTGGTTATGGTGGTGGAGTTGTTGTTGGACATGGTGCTATAGAGTTGTTGGTTTAAGCAATGTGTTGGTGATGGTGGAAGTAGTGGAGGTATTGGTGGTGGTGGGGAAAGTGGTGATGGTGGTGGTGGAAATGGAGTTATTACTGATGGTGGAGTTGGTGGTGGAAGTGATGTGGTAGTTATGGAAGTGATGGAGATGGAGGAGGTGATGGTGGTGGTGGAGGTGATGGTGAAGGTGGAGGTGTTGCTCATGGTGATGGTAAAAGTTGTAGAGGTAGTGGTGTTAGCAGTGCAGTAGTGGTTATGATGTCCCTAAGTCACACATAGAGGAACCACAAATTCCAAGGAGAGTTCTGACGATAGGCTTCAGTCAGCATGGGCTATGGGAAAACAGAATTTCCCTAATTTAAGCCTTGAACAATGGTGCAAAGTTAACACGCAAAGTGAAAAGGGAAATTGACTTTGGATTCATGAGATTTCAGAGTGCACATAATCAAGTGACATTAGGGAGACTGAAAAAAAGTCTTTCAAGGACAAAACACATAAAACTATCTGTCTTGAATACTAAGTTCACATCGCTTGATTATGCTAGAGACATTGGCCAAGCAATTAGAGATATATACTCCACACACACACACACACACACACACACACACACACACACACACATCCTTTTGTTCAATGAACATCTTGGGAAAGAAGTCTTGTTATCTCCATTTTACAGATGAGAAAGCTGAGGCTCAGGGAAGGTAGGAGGAGCTGTAGGAATTTCATGGGCTCTGGAATGAGACAGATCTTGCACCAACCCTCGGTTTTCCGTGAACTATTTGTTTGAGTTTCTCTCTCACCCTCTTCAAAGTGCAATTTCTTCATCTTGACAATAATGCTAATAACTATCTTTCAGAATTGCTATAAGGAATAAACAAGGTATGTTTTGGATCTACAATAATTTCATATAAAAGATCTAGCACAGTACTTATATAGAATGTATTCAATAAAAATACTTGCCTTCCATTCATTCATTCACTTTTTTATTCATTCTTCCATCTATCTATGCTTTTATCCAACCAGCCCATCTAGACTATATGCCAGATCAAGATAAGGCTTAGTCCATGTTAAACCTCCAAGAACTGAATAAGTTGGAAATTTTGGATTTCAAGGAGTAGAAAACCTGACCGAAATTTACAAAGGGAATTTATCACTAATGCAACTGAAAAGTTCAACTTCAGGCATGGCTAGACCATGGGCTTGATTGATGTCTGTGTGACTCAGTTTCTTTCACCTCCATTCAGCATAATTCTCTATGAGCTGGTTCTTTGCTTGGTCAGGCTCTCCTCTAATGATTGTAGGGTCAGCAGCTTCTAAAATCCACTCTCACTTCTAAGTCCGGCACTAGGAGAAAGTTTCCCTCACAACCATCCAAAATCCAGGGCCTGACTTTCAGACAGAAGGATGGATCCAGTTCAGAACCAATCACTTTTCCCAGTGAGACTGATTACTCTTTTCAGCCTCAACCAATTGGTACCTGCCCTTGGAGTATTTGAGGCAATTTCCGAAACCACATGCACTGGAGGGGAGAAAGCCATTCCCAAAGAAAATAAAGTTCTTGTGTTATTAGGGGAAGGTTGAATTGACTCTGGGTGGCAAAGCAAAAGGTTACCACTACAGGAAATAACACGGTTCTTCCCAATCCTGGTCTTTTTTCCCATTATTCTCTCTCCATGATCCTTCCTTTCCACAAGCCTGAAACCCAGTAGTCATCCTTGACACCTCCCTTGCCCTTCCTGTCTCCCATTGCTAATCCACAGCCAGTTTCTATCAACTGTACCTTTTCTCTCTCTGGGCCTTCCATGCACTGTTGTTCTATCAGTACAAAATGCTATTTCCTCACCCTTTCTCCTAGTTAGTGTAAGGTATTAGTTTAAATGTCATGTTTTGGGGGAAGATTTTCCCGATCCTCTGCTGTGTGTAGGTTCCTCTGCTACATGTCTTCAACGCCCTGACCACAGTGTGTTATTAGAAGTGAAAACGGGTGGTCAAATGAAAACTTGGGCTTGCAACACTGTGGTCTATTTTTACTAACCATTGTACCCCCAGTGATGATCACAATGCTGACACGGAGGTGACGCTCCATGAATAATTGGAGTGAATGAATGAATCTAGGTGCCCTGTCCTGTATCATGGAGGTAGTAAGTGACCACTAGGTCAGGGCTAGGTATTCTGACCACATATCTAGTGCCCTTTCCTCTCCCCTGAGAGGAAGCTTGGTGTTCCTGGACAATGTTAAATGCTAGTTCATTAGAACTTTCTGAGATGACCAGAAGGAAGTGGGGAGACAGGAGTAACTGGCTGGATATGGTGGAAAACTGGGGCCCTGAAAAGATGGCACAGCAGAGCAGTAAGGGAGCTTAACACCTTGGAAATGCCAATGAGCCTGTGTGTGAAGGATTCATGAAGAGGTGGAGGCTTAAGAAGTAAAACACAATAAGATGTTAAAGCAGGAGTGTGGGGCAGCCATCATGACTGAAGCCCCCATTCCCCTTCTCTGTAACTAAATCCCTGTGAAGCTGCTAATCAGAGGCTGCGATGGGCCACCTCAGATCCTGTGACTCCCCATAGCACTCAGGCCAGGGCCCATAAGAATGTCTCTTCCTCATCAAGCTAATCTGCAGAACCCTGTTCTAGTCTAGGGTCCCAAAATGATTCCCATTCACTCTGGGGTCCTGTTGGTGACAAAGCCAACATCAACCTCCTTGTCTGTGTCTGTCAGGGTTCTCCAGAACCAACAGAATGTGTGTGTGTGTGTGTGTGTGTGTGTGTGTGTGTGTGTGTATAGAGAAGAGAGAGGAGAGGTTTATTTTAGGGAACTGGCTCATGTGATCATGGAGGCTGGTAAATCTACAATCTGTAGGGTGGATCACCAGGCTGGAGACTCAGGGAAGAGTCCACTTTGCAGTTTAAGTTTGAGGACTCTCCACTGGCAGAATTCCCTTTTGCTCAGGAGAGGTCAGTCTTGGTTATATTCAGGCCTTCAATAGCTCAGATGAGGCACACCCACATTATGGAAGGTAATCTGCTTTACTCAAAGGCCACCAATTTAAATGTTAATCTCATTCAAAAACCACCCTCACTGAAACATCCAGAATGATGTTTGTTTAAATATTTGGGCAGCATGTTTCTGCAAAGTTGACACATAAAATTAGCTATCACATTGTCTAGTCTTTTGATGTGGGCCAAAGTTAAAGAAAAGTGTTAGGAAAAAGTGTTTGCCTCTGTGGTATAAACAAGGGGAAGTAGCAAGATCTTTTGTCAGAAATTGTCTTCCCTGGGGGCCGGCCCAGTGGTGAGGCTGTTAAGTTCACGCGTTCTGCTTTGATGGCCTGGGGTTCACTAGTTCCGATTCTGGGCGCAGACCTGCTCACCACTCATCAAGCCAAGCTAAAGCGGCATCCCACATGGAAGAAATAGAAAGACCTACAAGTAGGATATACAACTATGTACTGGGGCTTTGGGGAGATAAAAAAACGAAAAAGAAAAGAGGAGGATTGGCAATGGATGTTAGCTCAGGGCCAATCTTCCTCAAAAAGAAAAAAAAGAAATTGTCTTCCCTGCTGCCTGGCATATTGTGTAAAATTTTACCATTTGAGATTCATTCTTTGGGATTTATAAGCATTTTCATGTTCAAGAGCTCTTGTTAAAATTTAAATACCTCTTAAGTGTTCTGTCTTTATTTTCCCACACCTCATTGGCAAATTTGATAATTTCATCATAGCAAAACAGGGTAAAAATAAGAAGGTAGTTGTAAGGATTAAATGAGATGGACATTTGACCCACTTTCTTTACATTGTAAGCACTCAGTAACAACCATTATTTTTGTCGTTATCATTGTTACCATATATAGAATCTTGTACAATTCCCACAGAACCTGTGTTAAATAGATTTTCCCATTTTACGCCTGAGAAAAAATAGAGGCTTAGCTAGCCTTAGAGTAACTTTCCAAAGTCACACATCTAGTTGGAGGTGGAGACGTGGGTTGACCTTGTCAGAGCAAGTAACCTATAAGAGCTGTGACACGAACTGTAAAAACAGCTCACACCATCGATGAATAACCTGCCTGGACCAAAACGTGGGTTCCTGAGAGGATTGATGGGATTTTCAAAGGTGGAAGCTGATCTATTTGCTGAGGAGACAAAGGGTGCTAGAGTAACCGTCCCCCACAATTGTCCCCTTATCATCCACTTGGGTAGCGAGCAGCCCCAGCTTCCTGGGTTCCTGAAGTTAAGTAGATGGAGCCCAGCCCACAGGGTAAGTCCTGAAAGAAGCTTAAGGTATCTTCCCAGGACCCTCTGGCCAAGGCAGGAACATTGAGGCCCCTTCTCTGAAGCCCTGAAGGAAGCACAGATTCTCGCTCCTTCTGTTGGGGGCAGGCCTGTGTGTTTGGGCTGAGGCTGAAATGCTTACCACACATCTGGCCACTGGGGAGATGGGGAGGGCTGGTGTGGTCAGTGGGTGTGCAAGGCCATTTTAGGGCAGTTAAGCTGGAGTAACACGAGTACACAGGGCCTGAGTCACCCTGGACTTGCGGAGCTCCCACTTGGGTGGAGACTGACACCTGAACCATCTGTGGCTTTGCCCTGGCTGGCCCTGCCCTGCCCTGCCCTGTCCAGCACAGCTCAGCCTGGCCCAGCCGGGCCCCGCTGGGTTCCAACCCAAAGGAAGTGAGCACAAACTGCAGAGCCAGGAGCTCCGAGCAACCGCAGTGATGTCAGCGAGGGTGGGGTGGGGAGCGGTGCGTACACAGCCCCCAGAGGCATCTCCTCCTGGGTCCCTGATTCTGAGTGTGATCCACTGCCTTCCTGCATGTTTCCCTGTGACTGCCTGAGGGAACATTCTGGGCATCTATGTATATGTCTGTGTTAACGCCTGTGTGTGTTGTTGACTCATGTGTTTGGGTATGTGTTCCCTGGAAAATCGTTGGTCAAAGAGCAGCAAACCTTGGGGGGGTTTAAAAAAATCCCCATTATATGCAAGGTCTCATGCTAGGGGCTGAGGGGGATTTAGGACACTAAGAAGAACCAGCCCTTAAACTCAGGGAGTGGACAGTCAGCCTGGGCCACACACTGCTGTCAGAGCCGAGCTTGCTGGGCAGGAGTGTTTGTGCAGGGACTAGGGCCGGGGGTAGAGGAGTGGTGGTCACTGAGGTCTGGTGGCCTGAGTCATCGGCCTGGGGCAGGTCGGGGGAGAGTTGTGTGGCAGGGTTTTGCCACCTTCTTCAAGTATTTACCCCTTTAGATAAATACAGAGACTTTGTGTGTTTCTTTTGTGATATCAAAATTCAAAATATTTAAAAAATGTGTTAAAGTGTTAAGGGCAAAATGCCACTTTTTGTTTTTGTTTTCCCCAGAACCATCCAGACTCCCAACATGGGGATTGGGGGTCCAGCATATGGTTGCCATGGTCTACTCTGGGGGTCCCCTCCCCCCACGTGGTGATGCTGGCTGATGTCTGATCATGCTCCTGACACTAAGGGAGTTGGGCAGAGGAGCAGCGGGGAGGACATCATTCCACTTGGGCTCTGGGAAAGGGGCCACCATTTATGAGGAAGCAACTGAATGATGAAGGAGAAATTCAGGATTCCGAGACTGGGAGCCTTTGAGGATTTAACAGGAGGTTAGAGGAAAAAAATGAGATATTTGTGAGGACTCCTTGAAGAGATGGAGAAAGGGAGGGAAGGAGAAAGAGAAGAAGGAGGGAGAGAGGGAGAAGCAAACACTAGATAATACTCTGATGACAAATCTGGAGACAATGCTTGGAGCCTCTTCCCACATTCCACGTTGCTCTACAGGCTTCTTAACAAACTTGGCCTGTACAGCCTGTGGTGTCTCATCTCTCTGTGCAACACACAGCCTGGGAATGGGAGATGCAATAACGGAGCAACTCCAGCCCCTACCACAGTGTATCCTCTGCTGTCCTCTGACAAACACCAAGGACAGGCAAGTGCCTATATAGTTTAGCTGCCACCTCAAGAAAATTTGAGGAACCCTCTCTAGGTCTACAACTTAGCATTTTGATGGCATTTTATCTCCCTGCTGCAGAGGGAGCTCCTGGATACTCAGTTTTCAAGATACCCCCCATGGAACCAAGCACAGATTGCTGGATATTGAATGCACTCAATAAATAATAAATACATGATCATTTAAGTCATTCCACATGGGGAATTGTTATGGGAGTCTCCATATAAAACATGGAAACTCCTGCCACAAGATTGACTCTGCCACAGAGAGGGCTCACCCTAACATCCTTCTGCCCTTTACTAATGCCCCTGATATAAACCTCAGGGTATGTATTTAGGGAAGAGGCACCTGAAGAAGCAATAGGACTCTGCTCACCCTTTTCCCATACTATAGTCTGCCATCTGGCAGTGACCATTCTACTCTACTCCTGGCTTGTTTTAAGATACGAAAGGAATACAACTAGTCATATGGTCCTCACGACGGCCCACTCTATGGAACTCAACACCACCTTGGAATTGGTATGGGCAGGCCATTAACAATTTCAGGAATGCTGAATCACATGTAGGCTCCGTCAGTTTGGTGAGGGCAGGTCTCGCATCTTCTACTGGGGATGACTTCATGACACTCACAGAAAGTCTAAGGAACACCTATCATTCTCAGGACCAGCTGCAGAGTTTTGGGGTCTTCTGGCCGCTTTGCTTTAAGTGAGGAACCTCCCTGTGATTTTGGACCAAGTCTCCAGGCACTTGATGCAACAAGATGGTGCCAAAAAACTTAGCAAAGACAGACTGCCCACAGCTCCCCAGCTTCTTAGAAAGCAAAACGGCCCATGTCCATCTATCACCATAAATGGCCTGCCTGAACCGCTGGTGTCTTCAGTCTGCGCCATTATATTTCGTTCAACTACCCATTCGTTACACACATCCTGAAAGCAAAAAACGTTAATGTAAATAATTCGGGAAGCATTGTTCCATCTGTTGAAAATGTGCAGTAGTAACTTCGCCCCTTGTCTAAACTGGGGCGGCTACTTTTAGGCAAGTTTGGGAGGTAAATGAACTGTCTGGATGCTTTTCTTGGCAGTCTCTCTTATTAGTGGGAGGTGGCAGTAACGAGAACATGAGGAAGACGGAAAGTGTTTACTTAAAGTCGTGGCCAAATGGCGAGGGAGAGTTAAGATAAATCATAAGCTGTCAATGATGACAACTTCAGACTGCTACTAGTTCACTCCTGTTTATGGAGTTTCAGATGCTACATTTAGAATGTGAAGGAGCTTATTAAAGTGTTATTGGTAGAAGTTGCTGATTGTTTAGATGTTAAACATTGAGGCAAGAGATAGCAGCCACCCAGACTCGGAATGGTTAAAGCATGAAGCCCTTGTCCAGCCATTCTGGATGAATCTCTGCCCAATGAATGGGTACCACTGACTCATATTCTCCTTCAAGACTCAGACCATGAATCAGCTGAGGCTTACTATGCTTTTGTCACATGACAACAGTAATAGAGCATTATACGGAAGGGCCAAAGGGACTAAGGAGCTGGATCTTTGCTTTTCTTGTCAAAGGTAACTTTGCTTGGCTGTTGACTTTTGAATTGCAGTTTAGAGCTTGGCTCATGTCAACAAAAGGCCAGAATCTTTTGATGTTAGACAATGTCCTCAATAGTTTTCCCCCAAACTCCTCTCTGAATGCATATCCATTAAAAAAAATTAGCTCTTATGAGCCTTCAGCGTTTATTTTACTGACGTGCAACATCTTCCTCTGTTCTAGAGCTCACTCAGAGCAAGACTGAATGCATCACTGGCAAGTTGCAGAGAATGAGTACATTTTGTCCTTGTGCACAAGGCTCATGAAGATCTGTGAAGAGCTCTTCTGTGACTTGCATATCCCATCTCTGCATGTGTCTCTCAAACATTTATGAGGTGCCAGCCAGGGTCCAGATACAATGGCAAGTGTGGTAGTCTGTTCCCTCAGAGGTGTGGTGTAATCAGGAAGGGCTGTATTGTCAACAAATTCACAGCAAAAAAACAGCAAAGCTGTGATGATGCAAGCTTGTATAAATCATTGAGAAGGGGGAAGGTCATTGAGTTCAAATCCCTGAGGCAATTGGAGAAGATGGTACTTAATACAGGTCTTGAAGCTTGGGTGGGGGTTTTCTAGAAAACAAATGAGGTCAGGTACTCCAGGCAGAGGAAACAGCAGGTGGAAAGACAAAAGCCTGCCCTGGTTGGAGAATTGCTTGGTAGCTCCATGTGGCTGGAGCATGATTTATAGAAATGGTGGCCAAAAGTGAATGGGATAATTGATTGTAATTTTTAGAAAGATGGAAATAACTGGTAAAAGGAAAAATAAAGCAACAACATGGAAAACAAAATAACTTCCCACCTCATTCATTCATCTGTGCTTTAACACTGCCTTTCTTTGAAATTTTTTGAAAGAGACAAATCACCCAGAATTTCTAATGGTGGAATTTTTATTGAGAGAAGATTGATTTCTTTTTCAGAGGAAAATTAAACTAAGATTTTCTGGGGTGTTTTATCAACAGGGCTAAAATTCTGGGTTTTGAAGTAGGAGAGGTGGAGTTTGAGAACGAAAGAGGAAGTCTCAGACATGACCAGTAGCCTGAGAAATTAACTTGGGAAACAATTATGAGGGTGGTGGAAAGGGGGAGTAGTGCCTTCCGGCATAGCCTCCTCCCCATGTCCCTCATTCCCCCCACCCCACATGTCGTGGGTTGAATTGTATCCTTCCAAAGATATTATAGTCTTAGCCTCCAGTACCTGTGGATGTGACCGTATTTGGAAACAGTCTTTGCAGATGATCAATTTAAGATGAGGTCATTAGGGTGGGCCCTAATCCAATATGACCCCATCCTTAAAGGGGAAAATTTGGAAACAGTTATGCACACAGAGAGAATATCATGTGAATATGAAGGCAGAAATTGGGGTGATGCATCTACAAACCAAGGAATGCCAGAAATTTCCAGCAACCACCAGAAGCTAGGAGAGAGGCATGGAAAAGTTTCTCCCTTGCAGCCCTCAGAAGGAATCAAACCTGCTGACACCTTGATTCCAGACTTCTACCTCCAGAACTCTGAGAGAATACATTTCTATTGTTTAAGCCACTCAGTTTGTAGTACTTTGCTACGGCAGCCCCAGAAACCATTACAGTACCAGATTACGGAATCAACTTTGGTTCCATTCAGAAGCAGCCTGGGATAGGTGGGGAGAAGGGAAAGTGCTTGCGAGTGGGATGCCTGGCTGATGGAGAGAGAATTTAAGATAGATGTGAAGTATACATGGAACAGCCCAGAGGAATGGCACTCCAGAGGGTTCTGAGCTACATAAGATGACTGTCAAGATCAGGCCTGGCTCCTTGGTACTTTTCAAACAAAATTGATTTTATGACAATGCAACCGAAAGGGTTTTAGGTTGAAGAGTACTGTAGAACTCAAATAAGCTCTTCATCGGGAATTAAAACAAGTTCATTCTTGACTGAGGGACTATGTATTTAACGTAGCTATTCAAGGAAATCATGTGATATGGACTTTCAAACATGTGCTTCAAAAAAGAAAGGAATGATTACCCACTTTTTCCCTAAAAGTTTAGTAGTTGTCACTTGTTAACAGTGAGGAGACCCTGTGGTGTGGATTTAAACAGATGTCCTTGTAGGTCATGTGGGCCCAGCCTCACAAAACATGGATACAAAATAAGGTAATATTTCCTCAATGCTCATTTTATTAAAGTATGACCCCTGACTGGTCCATCTGTCAGAAATTGCCCCCTCTCCCCCAAATATCCCTAGGCATTTCTCAGACTTTCACTTTCTCTTCATTAATCAATTTTTCTTTTTCTGCTCTGACCCTTCTGTCTTGCCGGCATGTTCTTAGTGTCTTTCCTGCTAATAACCCCCACATGAGATCTTTGTTCTGCTGGCACTGTTATCTCCATGCCTGTCCACCCCAAAGTCCCCTCCATTCCAGGCTCAGAGTGAATACTCTGTCTGATTCTCACAGCTCAATTGATAGCAGGCTAAGATTTTACAAAGGCCTGAGGGGAGCCCACAAAATAATGTCTGTGCCCAAAAACAGACATTATCCTGGGGGAAGGAAAACCATGAGGAAACAAAGGGAAAACATTAGGGAATGTGATTAGTGCTGTGAAGAAGATGAAAAGGTTGATGTGTGAAGGTACAGGAGTGTAGCACCTGACAGGAAGGGGGGGAGATGAATAATGTTTTCTGAATCAATGAGATGATGACATTACACAGTAGAATAATATAAATATCACCAGAAAGGTACCAATGGGGATGTAAAGGAGGGAGAGTTTCTGTCCATTGCTTTATATCATGGGTTGTGAAGCTATGATTCTACACAGGTTTTTTTCCCGCTGGTCTTTCTTAGTCTTTCATGAGATTTTGTGCTCGTTTCACAGGAGAGATTGTGTTGGATAAGCCAGGATGCCTGACTACACTGATCACTTAAAAGTAAAGTTTCTCAAATTCAGGAGCCTTCTAAAGTTCACAGACTTGTCACAGAGTGAAGCTACTGTTGAGACCAGATATTCTAAACTCTCATGATCCATTTCAGTCCTCTAAAACAACAACAGAGGAGGCAAAGGAGTAAGATGACCATCTGTAGAAGTTATCCCAGTGTGAAATGTCTCTCCATGGAGATTTGTTGAAAATCAATATAAACTCAGCCTACTGGACACTAACTTGAAGAGGCTATTAAGAAGCCAGCTCGGTTATTAACTATGTGTCCTTGGGCAATGCTGTTCAAACTCCCCATGTCCAGTTTCCTCAAATGTAAAATGAATTTAATAACATTTATATCATAGCATTATTGTAATAAATACATAATACATGGGAAAATGCATGGAACAATTCCTGAAAATACTGGAAATGTTGAAAAGATTGTATTTGCTTATTTGATGATATAGGCATTCATTCACTGATTTCCCTGGAGACTGGTTAATTGAATGAAAGAGTGGTTGACTCAAATCTATGCTTAAATAGAATTATAAGAGGAGAACATATGATAAGTCAGCAACTAAGTTCTAGGCCAAATTAAATGTCAGGGGACAGTGATGGTCTTTACCTCCTACTGGTCTCAGATAAAGAGCTGTTTCATCAGGAGACAACTATAGCTCCAGCTGCACATCTCTAAGAGTGCAGATGATGCTGTGGTGAGGGCATACTCTACTGCATATAATTAAATGAAACTATGGTACATGAGCAGATGGCCAAGAAAGGTCATCACATGATACTATGAAGCCAAGGGGCTCTATGATATAACCTAATATAATCTAGTCCAAAATGGTCCAGAGTGTTGGGATCTAACATATAGTTGTGTTCATTTTAACATTGCACTCCCTGTCTTTAAGAAAAAGTCTGGGATTGGATCCTATATACATTAAAGAGTGAGTGGATATGTATGAAATAAATGATAACAGTGTTCTTGGAAGACCCATAACAGAGTCTTTAGCAATCAACTTCATTGGGTAAAGGATGTCTTAGTCCAGCTTGGGCTTTTGTAGTTTTACAGACTGCAATATGCCACAGAAATGTCACAGTTTGGCTGCTTGAAAATAATCAATAGTGACCTTTAGCTGTTTCTTAAATTCCATTTCAGATAGTCCCAACATTTGTGTCATATCTGATTCTGCTTCTATTGAATGATTTATCTCTTGGCATTATGTCCTTTCACCTTACCTTTGCAAATACTTTGTAAATTTTTGTTCAAAGTTAAACATTTTGTGTAGGACAGTAGAGACTGAGGTAAATAATTTTTTATGCATGGGAATGAATATACATTTCTTTCTGCTATGTTTGTATGTTGGTTTGAGTTAATCTAGTCAAGAGTACAGCTGGGTCTGAGGTTTACTATTGCTACGGTTACCCTCGTGCACCACAGGCTGCCAATTCCCTCAGTCATCCTTTGTATCTTAGGGCTCCTGCCCCTCCCTCAGCTGCAGTTCTGGGCCCGAAAAGTACTTCTGCACCTGCCCCAGGAGTAAAGGTTTTCCTCCTATTTCTTTTGCCCAGATGTAGTGGGTTTTCACCAGTGCCCTCCTTCCTTCCCTGACAGATTTAGGATTGTGTTCTTTTGTTAGAGAGAAGAGAGAAGGGTCCAGGCCTACACCACGAGGGGCACTTTCTCAAGACACTGACCAATTATTTTTGCTCGTGCCCAGTGGGGTCTGTGGGGCAAGAAGGTGCAGACTCCACCTATATCTGCATGTCTAAGGCGCTCCACACTTTTTTGCCTGCTCACACTTGGCTGCCATTAATCTCTTGGCCATACTAGATGACATTTCCTAACTGGTGTCTGATTGCATCTGCCTCAGGTAAGACATGGTTCCTGTCCCATCTCTCCCTGCAACCTTGTCTTTCTGATGCAGTCAAAAAATGTCATGAACTTGTAGTTGATCTGGGTTTTTTTTGTTGTTGTAAGGGTGGGAGTAACACTCCTTCCAGCTCTTTACATCCCAAGCAGAAACCAGATGTTTACCTGTTACTCCATAATAATCACCATAATATTCATGTATTGTGTGCTTTGTGAATGTGGATGTATGTCTATGCACTTACACATATATTTGAATATTTAAATAGTGAAATTATGTAAAAGCTAGAAAGCAAATTCATATACATTTATGCACAAATCAGGAAACCCTCATTTTTCTGGAGCCTGTTAACGAGGTCAGTCATACTTCCCTTAATGGGAAGTGAGTATATATTTAATGCAAAATATATGTACATATTCCTACAGTTGTTTCCATTAAATAGTTGTTTTAACTCAGGTACCTGGCTACTTGGGAAGAGAAAGCAATGAATAAAGGTGATTATGAATACTTATAAGAAAGAATGTTTTCTTTGGAAGGATGTAGAAGAAGTTTTCAGTGTGAAGAAGCTTCTGTTCTTGACAGTATCAAGACGCCTTTTAGAGAATGCTGCCAAGGGCACGGCAAACAATGCCTGCCTTGTGTCGCTTGTGTGTAGAAAATATAACTCAGTATCTACTTTGAATATTTCCATACAGGCCAAATTGCAATGACTAACAAGAAAAAGAATCAAGTGATTTCCAAACCTGTTCTAATTACTAGTGCGATTCTAGTATAACAATCTCAGGTTAAAAAAAAAAAAAAGACAAATAGCAGAGGCTTTGGATTCAGATAACTCAAAATCACATTTAATAGCTATGAGGTCTTGGTTAAAACAACCTTTCCGAGGCGCATTTTCCTGACCTACGTGGTAGTGAGGATTAGAGTACCTAATTCCATAGGTAATTGTGATGTTTATGGGAGTTCCTACACAAATTCCTTGCAAAGTGCAAGAGGCTCCCAATGTCGGTATTGACATGACAACACAACAACCGCCTCAAAATAAATAACAGCCTTTCTTTCTTTCCCAACCAATCTCTGACTTGTAGGTGCTTGGCAAAGCAGTCCTTTCATCCTCTTGTCCCATTTCTCACTTATTTCTAAGTAATAAACTACTAAACTATACCAGATGCCCTGCTGCTATTTGGGCATGTTCACTCATGGGCAGCACATCACATGTTAACATTTTCTTTCTCCTACAGTCTAATGGCCAAATGGTGAGAGAGCCTGAGGTCACCCATCTCTCCACCTTTTCTTATTCTGAGAGTTGGTGTTGGAACCCACAATCCCTCTGTGTCTGTCACTTAGTAATTAAGCCCAGGATACTTATCTGCCTGATGATGGGAGATAACTTTTTATGATAGAGCTGGTTTTTATGGTAGAGTACTTTTCATTTGTTTGTTGTTTTCTTTCATAAAAGAGTCTGTCTCTGAAAGTTCTCCAGGTTAATTTTATTTCTTTTTCCATGCAGTACTTTCCTTATTTATTACTTTTGTCTCCTGTTCCATGAGATCAGCCCAAGGACGTTAAGATTCTAAGATAAGATATTTAATTTAGAGTTTGGGGATCTGGATTGGGATCTGAGAGTATGCCATGTGTGAAATTATGTAATTTCTTTTTACCAGAAAGTTCTACATTTGTTTATTTGGTATTGGTCAGGCTAATAATAAAGCGTACTTTAATTTCCATTTGCTGTAGTCCCTTGTTTTTATAATTCCTTAAGGGGACTTTACGGGAAGGAGCTGTGAGATTAGGGCAGGATTCAAATGTTCCTGGCCTCCTATCCCCAGAGAATACTGTCTGACATTAGCAAAATTTCACCCTTTTTTTCCTAAAACATCGTTTTCCTTTTGAGGATACAGCCATCTAAATGTGTTCTATATTTGAAGTATATAAATAATTCTTTCTGAATCTTTTCTTTATTGACTTACAATTGGGAAGTTCTCATTTGTGGTATGAGATTCCAGGGCAAAGAGGTCCAAATTGCAAAAAGTGACGCCAGGATCAGGCTTCTTGGGTGATGACATAGTCAGGGATGTGTCTCATGTGGCCCTTTTTGGAGTGACAAAAGCAGGGTTTCGGGTTCCACATGCTTGAATTCATGCAGAAGGGTCATTTCCACCATATACAAAAAGCAAGAGACATTCCCGGGAATGGAAGGATTATGGGTAAATCGCTACTCCTTGTTCAGAGTCCCGTGGTAAACATGGCTCCCCTTGTTCAGGCTGGTGGCCCTGGTCTGAATCCCTCTGTGACACAACACAGAGAACATCCCTCTTCAGCCCTGCCTCTCACTATACGGTGAGTTCCCTTAGGTGAGCCCCTTGTTTGTCTTTGCACCACGCACACTAACCTGGCTCATTGGCTCAGGGAGGCAAACTGAGGCAGGTCAAACGGTAAATGATCTGGAGCTTCTGAGATCAAAACCCCAATTTCCTGCCAATTCTAAAGGATATTTTCTAATTAAATAGACATCTACCTGTTAGCCAGGATGCCTGACAGTTAGCTGGGATGAGTCAAACAAGTGTGTGGATTTTCCTACTAGTTTTATCTGGGCCCTTAACTTTGTCTTTTTTCCTACCTCTTTGACAACTTTGATCAGTTTTGCTGATCTTAGAATTTCCTTAGAAGATAAAAGTAAAAAGATGGTAAAGTTTAAGGCCCATCCACTTTAAATCTTAGTAGTTTATCAGGAAGAGAGAAAAACAACCAGAATAAGCTTTAATGAAATGTAAGACTATTAAAATTCATCATTTAGTTATTCCTTCTCCCCAGAGGGTCTATATAGGAAAGAATTATTTTTACTGACAGAGTTGTAAAGAAGCTGATCTTTCTTCTGACAATCCATGGGCACCCTGAGAGAGGGGACCACATCATAATCCTTGATACGTCTCTGGTGCTGATCTTATGGTCTAACACCTGGCAGGCAATTAACAAATGCTTTTTGAAAGAATACATGAATGAAATCACTGATTGACAAGCTGACCTTGATTTCTCAATCCTTGGTTAATTATTTAAAATATATATGGATCTCAGGCACGCAGAAATGTGTTGCCTTTGTATCATAAATGTATCCATGGCCCTCTCTTATTTAATTGCATCTTATTGTTTTCTCCTTCATCTTTCATCCCTCTATTTCCAGTTGCATGTACCCGTCTGTCAACCACCTTGTCTAGAATAACTGCATTAGTTAGGGTATCTCTATCTGTTGTTACAAATAAATATAAAATCTCAGTGACTTGACAAAAGAGAAGTGTATTTCTTCTCATGTGTGTGTGCTGGAAGAACTATCTCGCTGTCTCTGTCTCTGTGTACATATATACATATAGATAGAGAGAGACAGAGAGAGAAAGATAGAATTATATAAAGACACATAGAGAAGACACACAAATGAGAGAGAATGAATGGAAAGATTCACATTGAAAGGTGAACTGTGATTACTTGTGGGTGCTAGAATTACAGGTAGCTTATATTTTCTTCTTTACATTTTTTTGTTTGCATTTACAAATCTTCTAAAACAACTATATTATAAAAAAATTAGTTTTTTGATTTTTTTAAAAGAGACACTAGCACAGAAATGTAATAAGAGGAGGCTGTGAGAACTTGGTGAGAAGAAGGGCCATTGGGGGGGATCCAGTGAGCAACAAGATGTGACTCTAGTCAAGAAAGAAGAAAGCATTGGAGAGAAAGAGAAGCAAGTAGTGACAGTGACAAAATCAATGAATTTCCTTCCCTTCTAAAACTCTGGTGAATGTTTTGGTGGCCTGTGTCTCTGGCTGACAGTTGCCTAAATGGACAATAAATTCTGTGATTTCACAGGAAATGGAAGGTCAAGGGACTAGAGCTCCAGCAGCCACTGAAGGGCCAGTGGTGGTGGAGAGCCCAGATGGCAGGTCAACTGAGGTGGAGAGTAAAGAGTTTCCTAGCCATTTGTGTATCTCAGGGCAAGCAGTGGCATCCCAAAGGGACATCTATGTTTGTGGGTGAGACAAAAGTTTCCAACACCAAAAACATCTCAGATATGGCATCTACAGTTCAATATACGAGTTTATGGTTGATATACATGCCCCAAAATAGAATCTGCTAATTTAATTTTCTTACTATAATTTCATTTTAAGAATAATTGCTGTGTAATTTAGATATTTCTAGGCATGTATGCTTATTTTATAACAAACAGAGGGCTAATCTCTCCCATCCATTTGTGTTTATAGAATGTTTCAAGCTCATGGTAGTTCTTCATAAAAGTAAAGTTCTTTATAAATTGCCACTCTAGTTTATGATTTCTTTTTTAACTGGTACTGCTGGAGAAAGAACATTTTCTTTCTCCATACAACTACTTCTGGATTAACCCTTCCCTTTCCCTTTCATAGATGTCTTCCTCCACTGTCACAGCTTCTTTTGTCTTCAAATTTACCTTTTCCTCTCCCCAAACTCCATTGCTGCTTTCACCAATAAAGATTTTACGTACCTCACCACCTGGGAAATCTTGCTCTGACCACTGTAATGCAGAAAGCCCAAGAGAATGGTTTCAGCTCCCATAGGCTGAAATTCTGAATTTGACTATAGAGATGATGTTCTAAAATGTGACTGTATTTTATAACATGTCTACCATAGTTTTATATAAAGTCTTTTGGGAGATTTAATTACTATTTAGAAGATTAAATTACAAACTTATTTTTCCCTTAGAAACAAATGGTTTAATCTAAATGATAGAATGCAAGTTAGTCTTAAGTGTGTATTCTTGGTATTCTAAAGAAAACACTATGCAAATATAAAAGACAATAACAAAGGGGAAAATGTAAGCGAGGAATAAATATTTGAAAAAAATTAACTTCACTAATAAACAAAGAAACATAAATTAAAAACAAAACATCGTGTGGTAAAAGAATTAGAATTAATTCTATTTTCCACTAAAAGAAATCAGGGCACCTTGGATAAATGGCCAATCCCAGAATGAGGGCAGGGTAACTGTGAGAAGAACTCTGGAACGTTTTTTGGTGGTGAGGCTGGAATAGAAGGAAAGGCTAAAAGGAAAAGAATGATGGGGATATATCCAAAGAATTTAGAAGCAGGCTTTCAAGGGCTCCCATTAGCCAAATCAGGGACAATTTCAGTATCAAAATGAATATTAATTGTAGTGGATTATAACATACTGAATATAAAAAGAATTCATGTATCCGTGCCAATATTAAAAAATATAAATTAACAAATGACTGACTGAATACGTACTTACATACATACAAAATAGCAAGAAAAAAATGAAAGCTTTTTGTTACAGTGAAATGGCAAATGATAATTGCATAAGGAATTCTAGAATTAGAAAAAAATCATTATTTTGCGACAATCGTGGTAACAATTATTTTAGACACGCATCAAAATGGATGCTAAAACCCGTGGGTGAGAGGTTTGTTGAAGGACAGGGTATTTATACAGTCTCAAGTGTCTTCCCCTAGATTAGTTATTAATTACAAAAAGGAAAATCTACCTTTACAGCAGAGAAACATGGCGGAATCACTTTAACCAAGTGATCAAAGTTAACATCACCAACAATGGGACAAACTGACAGAGTGAGGTAACACACTGAGAATGACATAACATTGCTTCTATGGCATTCTGGCCAAAAATACATAACCTGAATCCAAGTGTGAAGAAATTCAGGAAAACCCAGATGGAGGGACATTTTACAAAACAACCTGTCTGTACCCTTCAAATGTGTCAATATCATGAAAAATAAAGACCGAGAAACCGTTCCAGATTACTAGGACTAAAAAGACATGACACAATATGTCATCCTGGATTGGATTCTAGATCAGAAAACAAAATGCTATAAAAGACAGTATTAGGACAATTTAAATATAAGACTGTGTGTTGGATAACAAAATTTTATCAGTGTTAAATATGTTTAATTTGAAAATATGACAATGTAAGAGAGTGTTCTTCTTAGAAGATAAAAATTGAAATATTTAGGGGTAAAAGGTCTGCAACTTATTCTCAAATGGTTCAGCAAATAATAATAATAATAAGTTATATAGCTGTAGAGATCATTCATGCAAACAAACATAAAATATTAATAATTGGTGAATATAGACAAAGAGCATACAGGAGTTTACTGTACTATTATATCTTTTCTGTAAATTTGAATAAAAATAAAAAATTAGAATAAAAATTTAAAAACTAGAATAACTAAGCTCATGACAGTCTAACAATTGAGTTGCTTTAATATGTCCCTGGAGGAAATGTAAATTGGCACTAAAAATTTTGTCAATAAATATCAAGGGCCTTAAAATATTCATACTCTTAATCCAGACCTTTGGGGATTTATCCTAAGAGTTAATTATGAAGTATAGGGGAAAAAACATTTGTAGAGAGATACTAACTGTTACATTATTTAAAATATTAAAAACTCTAGAAAATCAAGGTAATTAGTTGAATTATGATATATTTGTTAATAAACCATCAGATGATCATCAAAAATATGTTAGATTTTTTATTCACGTTGGAAAATACTTGTGTTATATTTGTAAAAAAAGAAGCCATACCAAATTACATATGATTATGATCCAAATTATATAAAATAAATTTTTCATGATAAAAAATGACATTCACCAAAACATGAATAATAGTTATCCTTGGCTGTGGATTATGAGTTACCATTATCATTTTATTTATATTTTCCACTTTGTTTTATACTTCCCATAATAAGAGGGAAGAGCTCTGGGTTCAAGCCCAAGGGGCCTCCAAATAGCATATGATCATTGGCAAGGCCCTCTCTGTCTCATTGTCTTCCTCATCTTTGCCGTGAGGGACTTTGAAAGGTCTGCTTCTCCTACTTTTCTTCCTGAAGAGAAGACACAATAGATACCTCCAGAACTTCTGGGGTGAGAGGCTGAAGTAGGTGGCTACGTATGGAAAGTATCTTTGAAGTCTCAGTCTATCTGCAAAATGCACTTGAATTTATGTCTCATTCTATTCTATAACATAGATATTGGTCTTCATATAAGAATAATACTGTTGTGTAGACTCTGGGAGTAGACCATTTTAAGTAACGAAGTTCTCAAGAGATTTCCAAGTTAATATTCTGAGAGTCTGTAAACCCAAGTGATAATAAAATCAAGTGGTCCTCACATAAATAAAGGTAGGGCTGGTGATTGCATTATTTCCTCTCTTGAATGACTTTATTTCAAACTAAAATAAAAGAACAAGTGAAGTGTGTGCACTTTAGTAGAAAGAAGTCGTCTAGGAGAAGCAATCCCATAAGGTTAGTGTTTAAAAAGGAAGATGCTACTGGGCACATGCAGGAAAGAAATGCAGAGTCTTTCATGTGAGAAAAGAACCCTATTTTAATGTAGAACAGAGAGATGTTCCTGGAGATCACATGATAAATTGAATCCTATGTAATTACCTATTTGGATCTTCAGGAGATGTTAAAAAAAAATCCTACTTGGAAACTCAGGTGGAAAGAAGCTTTGCTAGTATCCAGATCGCCTGGGAGGAGATGATGGACTGGGAGGAAAATGAAGCCCAGGGAAGAGTCTTTAATTGTGCGCTGTGAGATTTACTGGGGCCCGACAGGGTTCAGACTTGAGGTCTTCCCTGTTCACAATCTATAAAAAATGATATAGACTGGTTAATTCTGCTGACAAGACAGAGTTGAGAGAGGCATAGCCATTCAACAAAAAGTCAGCAGAATTCAGGAGTGTTTGGGGCTATTCCCGTGCCTTGAAAATTCTCAGAAATTAGTTGATGCTAGCTCCTTAACGTTCACATTTGGGGGAGAATGTAAAAGTAAGTTCAGAAGACCCAATCAAAAGTTGTTTTTGGCACAGGAAGGAAGATTACATTAGTGTAACTTGAATTCCTGGATTGCTTTGGACAATGCCAAGATCTGGGACTCAACTTGAGATAAGGCAAGTTTCCCAGCCTCCTATTTTAGTCATGTCAGGAAGAAAGTGCAGCAATCTGGAACAGAGCACACACATTTTTAGTAGGATGAAACACTTCACCTTCAGTTTGCCTTTGATGGGCTGGCGGTGGAGCAGGGGCTGGGTAGACCAGTCGTTGGCCGTCTGGCACAGGTGGTTCTTGACCACAAACAGCTCAAGAATTCACAACATATGAAGATTCCAGTTTTATCCTTCCCTGCAACTCTATGGAGACTCAGCAGAAACGCTATCTTATGAAGAAGAAATGAAATGCATCCAATTTATTGACTATTAACTAACTGAATTTGTTTCCCCAATACAGAGGGTGTAGGTATTTCTCACAGGAGAAAAGGCCGTCAGCACTCATATTTTTTCTCTCCTTCCCACTGCTTTTCCTTCTTTTTAAACAAAACATTTTGTTTGGGGCTAACTACAGTGCTTATCTTCATTTTGGTATCTGGATAGCCACCTAATTTGGAAGACTGCATTTTCTACTAAACTATAGTGTTGCACTGTTTGAACAAAGCTAGAAAGGTGGTTTCCAAAGGTGATATTTCGGTGGTAGCCGGGGCACTCTTGGGGAAGAGTTCCAGGGTCTGGCTTGTGGTGTTTGGAGTGCATTGTTTAGATGGAGAAGATGGTCTGAAGCCATTCGAATTAGCAAGGGTTTAACATTGTGGTTGGTGAAGTCACCACTGCCTTTTAAGATTTAAGGTGGAGAGTAAGATGTCCTGCCAGGTGACAAGCAGGCACTAAATACGAGGAAATGACCTACAGAAGCTGGCAGATGACAGACACACAGGTGAGGAGAGCATGCTAGTGGCCTGAGTCTCAAAGGAGGAGGGTTTTCTCAAAGAGGGTGGGAAAGCAATGGCCTAGAAACTGTCATGGAGGTCTATGAAAATTTATCTATACCTTCTAGAACCAGTATCTGGGGGTCACATGACACAAGCAGCAGTGTCAGCAGAGGTCTTCAGGGTTTCCAAGACTGTGGGTGGTAGGAAGAACACTTTGTGAGGGGTTTAAGGACTTAGGAGGAGGACAGTTTAAGAGGGAGTGGTCCTTCCTGGGATCACAATGGGAAGTATTGGGAGCTGGTTAGTGAAGCGTGAGTCAAAAGGACTAGGGAAAGGGCCACATTTTGTGCAGATAATTCAGAAGAGACTGCAATCCTGACTGGTGCTAGAAAGCACCAGGAATTAGAGACACAGAACCACTTGAGCTGGAGGGAAACAATGGAGTTTAGAGATTTTTAGCAAACATTTTTGTCATGTAATAATCTTAATGCTCTATAAACCCAAAAAATGGGATTTCCATTTCTGGTTAAGAGGTAGATTCCTAAATATGTAATAACCTAATAATCCTCATTTAGATCATTAATCCCTGTGTGAATTGGTCTTGCCATTTGAACCTTGCTGTCCCCTCAAAGCAAAGTTGAGAATGTTCCTTCCAGTGACTTGAATACAAGCCTTACATAATTGAGGGAATGGACACCATTTTGTGAAAGTACTCTTCCTTTTCAAGCCATTCGGGGTTCTGACAACATGCTAGGGATGACTGCTAGGAAGTTGTAGCACTTGGAAGGCCCCGAAGAGGGGGAAGAAGCTGACTCCAAAAGTAAAACGTTGAATGATTGTCAGGCGGGGGGCCAAGGAAAAGGGGAGCAATTCTGCCAATTCTCCACTCCCCCTCCAAGCGCTCCAACTTCCCATCTGCCGCCAAGACACATTTTATTTTTCTGACATGAAATATGTATATAATTCTAGCCTGATTTTTTAAAGCACAAGAGGGTTGATTCTGTTTATGCCTCCCTCTAACTCCCACCCAGTACAAACATTGGCCTCCAGCCTGGTAGTGACGACAGGATCTAACAAAACAGAATCCCAGAGCCAGGGAGTAGATGGCTAAGTAAATATGCCCCAAAACACTGACATTTTTAACTGGGTAGGTGCTGTGGTGGAGGACTTGGACGGGGAGGCACAGGCAAGATAACTGGGTGGGAAAACAAGAGCAGACACTTAATGACCGACTTTTTGCTTAGAGGCTAATGCTATTTGTCTGGTCTCTGTACTGGGACTTCAGGCATCATCTTCTGGATTTATATCCTGGTGGTTGAAACAGGGAATGGGTAGCCTCAATAAAGTGGGATCAGTTTCAGGATGTTTCATGTATGTCCCCAAAATACATAGTTTGGCATCTTCATGAGCAAATATGATTCATGTAAGAAAGGGGGACTTAAAGTAAATGAAAGGAATTGGGCAATTGAAAAATACGTGAGTCCGTGAATTAATGCACTAATATTATGGAGCACTTGTGGTGGCCAAGGCATGTCCATTTGATAATGGAAGCCACTGTGCTATGTACCTTGTAGCTCTTATCTCATTTCATTTAATCCTCATGTGGCTACACGTCAGCTGTGGGAAGAACATTCAAAAACATCACTCCCATTGCGGTGGGCAGGGATCCATGGGATCAAATCTTGTATCATTGCTCGTTTATTAAGATTCCGAAAAATCATTAAATTTCATCCTTTGCTTCAATACTTCTATGAGCAGTGTGGATCTGTTTTGTAATGTCGTGTTCATTCCCAGCACCTAGCTTATAATATGTGCAGTTTTTATTATATGCACTTTTGAATGAATAAATAAATGAGAATAAATGAAACGCTCACTCTCCCTACAGCTTTATTCTGAGAAACATGAAAGAAAAATTCAACTTCATTTCTGATAGTTGTTCTATGGTCTCAGTCAAAGAGCTGTAGAAAGAATGCTTTCCCAAATCCAAAGCAAGACCTTCCTTCTTATACGTGGCCGCTTCGCTGTGTTGTTCCTTTATTCCCAGCTACTGGAATACAAAGGGGACCATTTTTGTTGCTGTGTCAGTAGTTTTAGAGTAGGAAATGACACCTGCCACTCCAGCGGCCCAGGCCAAACCTAGACTAGGGAGGTACTTGACACTTGGGGAGCTATAGGGACTGACGTGTATGCATCATCTTGGGGGTGTGAGTCAAGCTGAAGCTGATTCCCCAACTTTGAAATCATTGGACTTTACTATCTGATTATTTCCTCTAAAACTAGAGAATATTAAAAAAAATTAAATTAAATCTACAGAAGATCCTCGAAAGGTTTGTTTGGATCTCTTCCTCTCCCATACTCTGTAATTCTCACTATTAATGTCCTTGCGTCTTTTGGAATGGAAGCCTCACATACAGGTCACCAGTACTTTGATTGCCCAAGGTAAGTTCAAAATCTGAAAAGAATCCTTCTCATAGATTGTAACTCAAAACAGTGTTAGTCAATATAAGAATCAATATCAAAGGACAGGCACGTGTGGGGATATGCCTTTAACTCAAGTTCTTTTCAGTTAAAAATGTTATTCTTAATAAAATTGGCTGGATTAATTTTGAACATTTTTAATTCTTGGTTTTTGTCACAATGCCTACAGGATATACAGCCTTTCCACTGGACTGCTCCCTGTGTAATCTCCTCCTCAACTTTTGGCTTCTCCTCTATCTGTGTTTAGACATCTGAGCTCGTCACCACCCTCTCCCTTCTCCAACTGCTATTGGGCTTGTTCCCATGCCCCAGAGTGCAAGCTAGACAGTTATCCAGCAGGATTCTTACTCAATTAATATGGTATCTCAATAGCAAAAGGGCTCTTCTCAGCCGGAACAAAAGGAATATCTTTTACTCTTCTCTGCCGACATGGGAGATTTCTGGAGAATTGTAGCCAAATGTGAGATGATTCTTTATCAGGCTGGGTGGTATAATACTATCTTCCATTTTATATAATGTTCCATTTTGAGATACATTTTGCCTCTATAACCCCATATATAACTTCGCAGTTTTCATATTCCACAATTCTGCGTATTCTCATAGACTGCAATGAGAGTGGCATTCCCTTAAAGTTTTCAGTGCACAGCCCAACAACCATCCACATGGCACTTATATTCTTAGACTCATTGTTTATTAGGACTAAAAGGGAGAATATAAATAATATACTCCTACTTCCACCTTTCACAGATGAGGAACTGAGGTTCAATAATGGAGGGTCTTACATATTTTCATACAGCTAGTTATTTACTGAGTGGATGTGTGAGTTCATGGAATGGAGTCCACATTCCATGCTAATGGCACCCGCCAGGGAATAAAGTGTTGTCTTTAATATATAAAGTTATTTTAAGATAGTTTTTGTTTGTTAAAATTGTAAAACATGCCTTGACCAACCCAGACGTCTCTGTCATTTAAAAGCCATTGTTGTTGAAGTAAAAATCAACATTTCATTCCAAAATTCCTTGCATGAAAACATAGATACAGTTCTTAAGGAGGACTGGGGATAGCATGGAACATAAAAGTATAGGCTTTTTAAAAAAATCATAAAAGAAGACCCACAGTGACTTTTTACAGAGTATCTGGTGTTGGGCAAAACCTACTTTTCAGTTGCTGTTTACTAAAGAGCATAAGATTTATCTTGGAAGGCAGGTTTGTCTGTTAAAAGAGAGGACAGCAGCCCCCTGTGCTAGAAAGAACACTAGACTGGGAAGTAGAAGGCTGGTATCCCTACAACTGACTAGTCTTCAGGTTTGTTGTTTGACCCAGACATGTTTATTTCTTTCTCTGGTCCTTGACTTACCAGGCTACGAAAAGAGATTAGACTAGATGATCCCTAAGGATTCTTATCATCTTTAATATTTTATAATTCATTTTCCCAGAATTAGGTAGAAGATAAAGGGATATAATTGTAGTAACAGAATAGGAGTCTGTGCAGAGTAAAACATACCTAGTACAGGACATCTAATTTCAGCCTTACTGCCTATATTTCCTTTTCATGGGATCGCTTGTATATGGTTTTCTCTTTACAATCTACTAGATCCACCTACAGTGAGATGTCCTGGTTACCCCATACCACCCCCCCACCCCCTATTTTCCAAATCTTGGAACTTCTCAGCCTTGAAGCAGCTTGTTGGCTCTGAGCGGGGTATTTGTTTACTTGGTGTTCTCCATCATCTGGGAATTCTCATTCAGGACTCTCTGTTCTGTGTTCATTGTCTCGGTGCTCTCGCCTGCTCGCTGATTATTCACTTGCACGGTTTCCCTTCATGGCTCATCTTTCTCATTTGTCTCATGATGTTCATGTCAGTATATTTAACCCCGGGCCTGGAATTTCTGGATCCTTTCTAATAAAACTTGGTTTATTTTTTCCTTTCTTCTTTCTCTCCTTGTTAGATCATCTGTGTCTTTCCCGTAGTTTCATTCCAGCATCAGTTGCAGAGAATTTATCAATGCAGTTTAGAATTTTTCCGTTTGTTTACTGGAAACTTCCTTCTCACTCAAGGTCTTCGCATTCTCAGGAGGTGTCATCTTCTATGCCATTTCTCTTGGTTTCTGAAACTTCCTCATAAACTGGAAAAATATGTGCCCCAATGTGGTAGGCAGAATTTCTAAAGTGACCTCCTCCTCCTTGAGATGTCCTGACTTACCTCTCCAAACTTGTACATATGATGATGTGTCACGTTTGTGATTTGTGTGATGCTTAATGGCACAGTTGCCCTTAAAATAGGGAGATTATTATCCAGGTGGGCTTGATATAATCACATGAGTGCTTAAAAGCAGAAGGGGAAGTCAGAGAGATCCGAAGTGTGAGGACTGGACATGCCATTGCTGCTATGAAGATGGAAGGGGCCATGTAGAAAACATGAGGAGGAATGTGGGTGGTCATAGGGCCAGAAAGCAACCCTTGACCAATAGCCAACGAGGAAATGGGGACCTTCATCCAACAACCAACAACCGCAAGGAACTAAGTTTAACCAACCACCTGAATGAGTCTGGAAGCAGATTCTTCCCCAGAGCCTGCCTGGCCCCGTCTTGACCTTGTCCTGTGGGGCCCCAAGCAGAGAACCTAATTACACCATGCCCGGACCTCTGAACAACTGGAACTGTGGCATAATAAATCAGTGTGGTTTCAAGCTGGTAAATTTGTGGTAATTTGTTACACAACCACAAAACTAGTATTCTCAGCTATTATGTTGCTTTGGTGCTTCCATCCTCCTGCCTCTGAATGCAATACCTACAGAAGTAGAATCTTTCGCTTCATTGAGTAAAAGTCCTTTCAAACCACAAGATCTCCCAAATACTGAGGTTAGGGGAAGCTTCCAATTAATCTCTTAAATAACTCTAATTTAGAATTGCAATACTGCCCTATTTGAAAAAGTCTGGGAACAGCCTGGAACAGAGTTCTCCCACTCAATTACCAGTAGCTGAAATCTCTAAATTAGCAAGTTATGCCCTAAACTCACTTAATGACACAATGGGCAGAGAGTGAGGGGAGGTATCTGGAAAGTGGATGTGAATGATATTGGATTAATCACGGGAAAAACAATTCTCTTTCTTTTTATTTTCGGTGAGTAAGATTAGCCCTGAGCTAACATCTGTTGCCAATCCTCTTTTGCTGAGAAAGATTGGCCCTGGGCCAATCCATGCCCATCTTCCTCTACTTTATATGTGGGATGCCTGCCACAGCATGGCTTGATAAGCAGTCCCTAGGTCCCCACCCAGGATCAGAACATGCCAACCCCAGGCCACTGAAGTAGAGCACATAATATTAACCACTACGCCACTGGGCCGGCCCCCAGAACAATTCTCTTTTAATGCAATTTTAAAAGTAAATAAAAAAGAGTGAAAAGAGACTAGAGTAGAACAGAATCAAAAATATTGTAAACAAGTTGATGGATAAATTCTGAGAATTTGACTCAAACTACTTATAGAATAGCCATTCCTCTGGAGGTAAGGAAGATTAGGTTGGAGAGGAAAAAATCTACATATTTAGGCAAACTCCAGGTATAATCCTAGCTACGTCTTTTCTTTCTGCTTCTTTACAAACTGAAGAATAAACTAGGAAACTGAAGAGATAAATTGTATTTTTACCCTGATAATTTGAATCTGTGGATATCAAACACAAGTTAAGAGAAGAATGATGTTACAGATAAAAGAAAGTTAGCTGTAAGAGACTTTCACGTCAAACTGCCCTGAAGCTTTGATACTCTCAAAAGAGACTTCACCTTTAAAAAAGTCACTAAAATATAGGTTCACATGCTTCGTTTATGAATAAAGTTGGAAGTATCCAATTTGGGAAGCGTCTTCAGTGAAAAAGAAGATCTAAAGATGTTAGAAATCAAGGCTTAAATTTACCAATTTGGAGATTTTTAACCTAAGTGTTTTCATTTCTGTAGATCTATCTCAGAATTGCATATCACTTGCATATCAAAAACTGCCATTATGTAGACAAACTTATTTATTTATTTATTTATTTATTGGTGAGGAAGATTGGCCCTGAATTAGCATCTGTTGCCAATCTTCCTATTTTTGCTTGAGGAAGATTGTCACTGAGCTAACATCTCTGCCAGTCTTCCTCTATTATGTATGTGGGTTGTCACCACAGCATGGCTGAATGAGTGGTGTGTAGGTCCACACTCAGGATCTGAACCCATAAGCCATGAGCTGCCAAAGTGGAGTACAGGAACTTAACCACTATGCCACTGGGCCGGCCCCAACAAACATTTTTATAGAAATAAAAATATAATACAGTGCCAGTCTAGCAAACTTGTGGTCCATGTTTAGCAAGTATAAAGAATTAGTAGAAGCCATCTATTAAGCCAGGGACTTGAAAATCTCAGACCATGTGAGAGATTAACGATGGTGTTCAGAAATTTCCCAAATTTCTCTGCTGTTGGGGAAAGTCAAGTTGTGACTGCTCCTAAACTCAGCCTAAAATAAGTCTCTGGCTGGGTGTCCTCAGGTGAGGGCTGTGGTAGACCTGTGTCTATTTCCAGGGGCACATAATGAAGGGAGAGCATGGAGATCATTGACCTCAGTTGGTGTCTCGGAGAGTTGATGAGGGGAAGAACTGGGACCCGAAGCACGAATACTAGTGTCAGGTGAGGTGGGGTAGAACATTCCAGGTAGAGAAAACAAAAGCAATGTAGACAGCTCACGTTACTTCTTTCTGGGATGGGGATGTTGCCAACTATGATGAAAATGATGCCTTACATTTTCATACAGTTCATTGTTAAAGTGCCTGTATCTCCTCTCTTATGGTAGCTTCAAAACAGCTGGTTGAGATATACAAGGCAGGAATTTCTTACCCCAGTTTTGAAGATGAAGAAATCAAGGTCCTGTGGGAACGAAGTGGTTCTCCCATTGTTCATCACAGCTGACAATCTCAGAAGCACTGCTGTGAAAGATTGTGTCATTTACGTACATTTCACAATTTGTTGCATTTTTATATGCATTTTTAAACTTATTTAACTGACATTATTAGGTATTATCATTAGGATCATCTCCATTTGGAATTTACAAAACTGAATGTCAGAGAGTTTACATGATTTATCCCAAATCACACCAGCTGGTAACTATGAGAGCTAACCTTAAAAATATCTCCATTGCCTAGCCTGCCCTTCATCTGAAATGCTGGAAGACCTGTTAGGGTGATAGATCAAGCCCCAAATAATTCTTATCCTCCTTGAGTTAGTCAGACACATGGGCCAATCAAGGCAACTTAATTCTGTTCCCCTGTAGGCTTCCTTCCCACATCACTGTGTCCAACGCTGGAAGCCGCCTATGATTTTTGCCGCAGTAAAGATCAAGGCATTAGCATATCTGTCCTGTGTATGTTTCAATGGTTGAACAGCCATGGGCCAACATTTGCTAATAGAAAATTAAATATCCATCTGTTTATCGTGTCAAAGGAGAGTTCCTTCACATTTTTTTAGGGTTAGGGAAGATAAGAGAAATGGAAGAAAGCTTGACAGATGATGGGGGAATGGGGGAAGGGCAGGGTGGAGGGTGATGGTTCCAGGAATATGGAGAAACTTGGAGGAATGCCCAGAATTTGGAGTGGGAGCTGAGGAGGGAGACACAGGGAAAGTCAGGGAGGCGATAAAGACAGACTCAAAGTGTAAGGAGGCCTTGAATGTCAGGACAGGAAGTTTGAAATTGATGATGGAGTTACAGAGGAGACAGAAGAGACATATAGGGAAGTGGGGAGTAATGCTGTCACGGGAGTCCTGGGGGCCTGTCACGGGCATAGGGAGTCTGGGCTGGCTGGGGCTTTGGGGAAGGAAAGATTCCAAGGGAAGGGAGAATTTCCAACTCTCATGTGCCTCACAGATATATAAATAAAGCACAATAAGGACTATAATGAGGAAATAAATGTCATAAAAATGTTTGATAGCAGATGGGACATAGAAACATGAAAAGATGCCAATAGCCTCTAGCCAAGAGCAATAAGGGGAAGAGTTTGGTCTAGATGACCTCGAAGCTCTGTTCCAACCTTGCAGATTCTGTAATTCTATTCTTTAGTTCAACTTATTGAATTCCACTAGAATTTATTTGCCAGCTACTTCCTATGTAGACAACACTATGCAGGGTGCTATGGTGGAGGGTAGGGACTGAGAAGGCAATAGAAGACTACCGAATAGAATCTGGTTCCCTACTCTGAAGAAGATCTATGCATACTGGGGGAAAGATCTTGCAAACTCCAATGCATTTCCAGGATGAGTAAATGACCTTAGAGGATTATACATGTAATGAAAGCCCAGAAGGGAGGGTGGGCAAACTTAAGGTCATTTATGAATGTGATGGTTTCAGGGATAGGCAGAGAAAGAGAAAGGCATTTACTCAGCATAGGAAAACTCATGTCTAAAAGGGTAAGAAAAGTGCTCTGGGAATGATAATTTTGGAGGCAGAATTCTAAGATGATCCCCAGTGAATAACACCCTTTTATAACTCCCTCTTCCTGAGTGCAGGTGGCACCTGTGACTTGCTTCTATCCAATAGACTGACAGAGGTGGTGGATGCCACTCCTGTGATTAGACGATGCAATATGGTAACTGTAAGGCAATGATCATGCATTTGAAGAAGTGAGTTGCTGTTTGTGAGTGTTCTACTTGGCAAGAAACTATAGGGCCTCGAGGAGCTGAGACCATTTCCCAGATGAACAAGAAAGCAGGACCTCAGTCCCACGACCACAAGGAACTGCATTTTACCAACAAACAGGTGAGCTTGGAAAAGGACCCTGAGCTCCAAAGTGGAAAGTAACATGGAGGACATCCACATCGCAGTCATGGGAGACCCTGAGGAGAGGATCCAGCTGAGGCATGCCTGGACTGCAGACCAACAGGAATGATGAGATAATAAAAGGATTTTTTTAAACCACTAAGTTTGTGGCAATTTATTACACAGCAATAGAAAACTAATACTACAAGTTGTCAGGTCTGGCTGAAGCTCTGAGTACATGTTGGGGGTCAGTGGGAGATAAGGCTCAGAAGATTGTTTGGGATGAGACAATTCAGCCGAGTCCAAATTAGAATCTACATAATGAATGGAGTCTGGTTCAAATTGGGACTGTATGAAATTCTAGTGGGCGGGACAATGTTGGGGGACACCGGGTGAGCTGCCATATTCTGTGGTAATGACAGTTGTGTGGTTTGGGGAGTAAGTGGAGGAGTAAGTATACAGAAGCAGGTAGCAATCAGCCCCATGCTATCTTTCTAGCACTTGTGTGGCGTGGTGGCTGCCAGTTTACAACCACTGTGATGATTTCCTTTGGGGAATGGGGCTACGCCATTCCCTTCAAAGTTGTTAAAGCCTGAGCCAGTGCTATTAGAAAGCATAAGGCAGGAGTGAATTATGGCTAGGCGGAATTTCCATGGAATCCTAGAAGTGGGAGGTAGGTAGAAGCCTTAATGGCATCTCTCCTAACTCTGTCTTTGATGTGTGACTCTTCTCTACAAAATTTTGACTAAGTGTATGTGTTTACCCTAAGTAACTACTAACAGATCACCCATTGCTGTCGAAAGACTAGATTGTTAGACCTTGTCAATCATGAGAAGACTTTCTTAATCTCAGCTGTGATTTCATGGAATCCCAACTGTCAGAGAAGAGAAGCACATTTAAGATGATCAATTTAAGAGATGAGAAAACAAAGACCCAGAGAGGGGAAGGGAATTGTTCAAGTTCCCATAGTCACTCCATGATGGGCCAGATACAACCTGCACCCTTTCTCCCACCAGCCTGTCAGGTATGGGACTGACCAACGAAGGAGGAAGGATTAGTTTAAAGATGTCAACTACTAGGAATGAAAAGTGACTTTGCCTTTTGAATTTATATACAAACCTAATAATTGCCAAACATTGCCATGGCTACTAGAGAGAGCACCTCGTTTGTTATGAGTACAGTCATCTCTCTGCCATCTGTTCTACTTGACTACTTCCACTCCCATTTATTTGTTTAATATGTGTTTATTGCATAACTTTGTACCTTTCTCTTTCGAAAAGCATTCCTAACAGCAGGCTCAAATTTCCTTCTAGGGTTGGACTCTGTTAAAATTGGGAGGTGTCGTCCCTCCTCTATCAAGCCTGCTCTCTTTTCTCTGAGCCTAGCTCCCATGGTCTTCCTCTCAGTTTCAAGAAGATGTTGGAAATAATAATCTTCCAAGTACTTGAATTGTAATTGCTCTCCAGACCCAGAGGTGCAGAGCTGTATTGCTAGAGTGACAAATATTTGAGATGGCAGTTGAGGAAATGATACAGCTCAGAGCCACTCCACGTTGTTACTCTAAGACAAGCTCTTTCTGTTATTTGCCCTGAAATTCTTCCACAGGGAGGACAGAGAGGAAAGAAGGAGAGAAGAAAGAGGAGCATGGTAGAAAAGGAGAAATTGAGGAAGAGAGACACAGTAAATAAGAGTACTGGGAGAAAAAAAAAGAAAGGGAGCAAAAAATGTCAGGACTAAGATTTTTTCCTGACTCAGAACATTAAAAGCAGTTTATCAAACTGTGTGTGCACTCAAACATATTTTCCTGGATTGGAATGCTGTGGCCAGTCCAGTTCTACAACCACCCAGCTATTAAACACAGATTGATGTCCTAGAAATTGGGTGGAGGTCAGTGACTATCTCAAAATGAAGTGAAGACCCTGTAGCCAGAATGGCTAAGCAAAGCCCTTTGCAACCCACTGTAGAGTCTGTCGAAGGCCTCATTTGATAGGAAATGACAAATAGCCACTCTCCAATGGCAGAATTGTCCCTGAGAAGCATTCCTGGGAAAGAGCATAAAACCACAATCAAATGACTTCGCCGCTTCCCACATGAAGTACACAGTGAGTGGTTCATGTGTGGGCTTTGGACAGAAGTCTAAATCGCCAGATAGACTATTGGACTGCTAGTGCTCCTAATGACTTCACTGGCCTTGACATGTGAGGAAGCAGGACATGTACCCATTAGAGGCAAATTTTTATTAGAGTGGCTATTCCAGGGATTATTAGCAACTTGTAAAGAATGCAATTACCACTTAAGCTGTATTCAGCTGAATACATTTTAACTATAATTGAAAACAAATGCATGCTTAACTGTATGGTTGGTTAAGCCTCATGATTGTGACTGTTATCTCATTATTTTCCATTAGTTAAAACAACATGTGCTGGGATTTATTTGCAATTATGCATTTGCAATTCCATGAAGTCTCAAAACAGATCTCTTTATTTAGCCTTTGCTCTGTAGCACCAGTTCCATGTGGGCCACTATGAATTTTGTCACATACTTTCCAGATCCACTGAAATGGTGGGTAAAGACATAGTGCACTTTTATCTCCATTCTTTTTAAAGAACATTTTAAACTCATCAAACTCTTCCTTACGCTTATGAAACAAGAAGACCACTGATGGCCGCCTGAACATTTTAACCTTGGTGACTTTCAGAAGAAATCGCTTTCCAGCTTCTGTTGATCATTAAGAGGAGTGTTTAGGGCTTTGAGCTGCTGTGAATATCATGTCTGTTTTTAACCACAGGCTATCGTAAAAGATCTCAGGGTATTTTTTGCCTCATATTGAATGTTTCATTCCAATGTGCTAGGGAAAGTTGATTTTAGGGGAATTTGCTGTGATTACATAACTTGCCTTCTGAGAACACATTTCAAAGCTGAGATTTGAAAATAAGAGACCCGGCTCTAGCTCCCTAGTTTGGTGTGACCTCAGTTTTGCCATCTGTAAAACCGGGATAACAACCTGATCTTATCTACCTAGCAGAGATATTTTGGGACCGCTGATTACAGCAGTGGAGGGTTTTGAAATCTGTAATGAATATTCCAGAGGTGAGGATCTTGATAACAACAAAAGTCTTCTTCTCACTGCAGACCCATTGGGTTGGTCTCTGTTGAATGCACCAAGGTCACGACACTTATCAGATGCTCAATAAATGTTTTCTGGAATGCAGGCATGGTTTCATGGTGAGCATCTTTAATGGTCATCATGATGCTTTTGGGATAGGCACTCAGAAATGAATCTCAACCACAAAGGGGGGGATTTTTGTATCTTGAAAGGGAGAGTCTTTGAGATGAAGAGAGGCTGGAATAAGTCCTGTAGAGTACTCTCCAAGTGTCTTTTTCCACTTGTCCTTCCACTGGCTTTCCTTGATCCTCCTATTGTGACCAGCTCAGGATTTCTCTTTGGGCATTGCCCTGTCTCATCTTCTGTGTGAACATCCTCATTGTCAATTTAAGGTATATTTCTGAGCTTCCAGATGCTTAGCTAAACACAAACATACGCCATACATTGTATTTTCCAGCAACCACACAATATGATAATTAACCCATGGGGAAGTGCCTGGAAGAGTGACAAGCTAAGTTATGAAGAGGATAAAAGCTCACGTTCTAAATTCTGTAATAAGCCTGTGTAATAAGGTTCTGACAGAGTTGGAGGAAACAGTATTTGATTTCAAAAAACACACTTGAAGAAATCAAAACTAGTGAAAGATCAATGTGTGGAAGAATTATTCTTTATAAAACAACTACCAAATAAGCATGGCATACACTATCCCATCAAATCTGGTCCTTGTCTATCTTCCCACCTTAGCTTATCAGTCACTTTCACCACTTTTTGACTCACTAGACGCATTTACACTACATTTGAACAACCTGAAATTTCCCTATTTTCTGAAAGTATAATGTTTTTTAGGCCTTTGTACTTTTTTGCATGCTGTTGTCTCTGCTTGAACTATCTCCCTTCTGTCTCCATCTCAGAATCTCAGAGTATTGTGATGGTATAATTCCATGCCTGTCTCCTCCACAACCCATGAGCCCTTGAGAGCAGGAACTTGTTGATTTTTATATTTTCAAAATTCAGACAGGTGCCAGCACAGAGTGTGTTTACTGACTGAACCTGTGTGTAGACCATAGGTGTCAAATAGAACTTTCTGTGATGATGGGAATGTTCTACAGTAGTCCCCCCTTGTCCATGGTTTCACTTTCCACAGTTTCAGTTACCCATGGTCAAGTACGGTCCAATAATATGAAATGGAAAATTCCAGAAATAAGCAATTTATAAGTTTTAAGTTGCACGCTGTTCTGGGTAGCGTGATGAAATCTTGCTCTGTCCTGCCTGGGACATGAATCATCCCTTTGTCCAGCGTATCCACCCTGTATACACTACCCGCCCATTAGTCACTTCATAGCCTTCTCAGTTATCAGATCGACTGTCATGGTATCACAGTGCTTGTGTTTAAGTAACCCTTATTTTACTTAATAATGGCCCCAAAGCACAAGACAGTGATGCTGGCAATTTGGATATGCCAAAGAGAAACCTTAAAGTGCGTTTTAAGTAAAAAGTAAAAGTTCTTGACTTAATAAGGAAGGAAAAAAAATTGTATGCTGAGGTTGCTAAGATCTATGGTAACTTTTCTTACAGTATATTGTTATAATTGTCTTATTTTATTATTAGTCATTATTGTTATTCTCTTACTGTGCCTAATTTATAAATTAAACTTTATCATAGGTATGTATGTATAGGAAAAAGATAGCATATATAGGGTTCATACTATTTATGGTTTCAGGCATCCCCTGGGGGTCTTGGAATGTATCCCCTGTGGATAAGGAGGGACTAGGGTATGTTTGTGCTGTCCGATCCAAGAGCCACAAGACACATGTGGCTACTGAGCACTTGAAATGTGACTAGTGCTGCTGAGGAACTTTACTTTTTATTGAAATTAATTTAAGTAGTTAATGTGACTGATGACTACTGCATTGGACAACACAGATATAGACAATGATGGGAAAATGGCCAAAATTGATTCTAAGAAATGGTTGCACAGGTTGCACAAGGGGACTGCCATAAACCTGAAGGTGTGAGACTTGAGATGAGAAAAAACATCTTGGTCAACTCCCACATTTCTCCCTTACACAGTGTTGGTCATATAGTCCAGCAACTGGCTTGGAAGCTTGAAGGCACTAACATCCATAAACTGCACGTTCTCCCCCTGACTCGCCTTCAGTCCTGAATGGTTTATACATTCTGTATGGTTGATGCTTGTAGAAAAGATTCCTTTCTCTAAATCCTTTCTCTATGAAGAGGGCTTTGTGAAGGGAATCTAATCAAGGAGGAGGGTTTGAACTGCTTAGAGTCAGCTGAAAGCGCCTTAGAATATGAGACAATGCTCTAAGACTCCTTTCCTGGGTGGAGTCATCTTGCCTTTGACACAATCATTCCTACAAGGCCAGGGAAGGTACAGGGCAGCCAGGGAGACAGAGCATGTCTGGGTCGGGGAAGAAAAAGAGCACTGCAGGGTCACCAGTTGGAACAAACTGAAACCGAATACAGCTGGAGGTCACGCTACATGCTTTCCAGATGCCTCCCTGGAACCGGTTCTTATTATCTCTCTGCAAAGGAGGTGCTTGAAATAAAAGTGAAATCTCCACAGCTCCACGGCCACGTAACCGTGACTCTCCAGAACCACAGTGGCTGTGCTGGGAAGTACCTCAGTGGTTGTCACCCAGAGGGGTTCTTAGCAGGGCTTCAGAAGATCCATGAGTCCCCTGAATTTAGGTGAACATTGTGCATTTAAGTATTTTCCAGGAAAATGGCTCATAACATTCATAAACATTTTAATGAGATTTACAAATCAATAAAGATTCAGAATTGCTATTCTATTTCATATCCCACCTACTCTGTCCCACATGAAGAACTTGAAGCTCAGAGACCAAAAATGACAACTCCCAGATTACGCACTGAGTCAGTGGTAGATCAAGGATGGAAGAGAAAAGAAGCAAAGGTAGAGCTTATGGTTATTCATTAGAGACCCTATCTCATTTGTCCCGATTATCATAGCGCCTTTGGAAGTGGTTGTTCCACTTAATATTCACCCATCATGTCGACGTCAGCCTTTATTTCTCCAGTCTTCAAAATATGCCAAGAGGAACTTTGTTGTGACTGGCTGAATATCAGAGCTCACATCAGGTCTTCATGATTCCCAGTGGCCACTGGCAACTGTAGAACTAGCACAAATAATCTGCGTTCTCAAACAAACCAAATATTATCTGTAGACTGAATAAATTATGTTTTCCACATATGTATGAATACCTTAAAATAAACGCAGAGGCTGTTGGGGTACACATAGTGCAAATTTATTTTAAAATTAATTCATTTGAAACAAAGCACAAAAATAGAACATCTGCGCTTGGGGCTATGAGCTTTGAAATATTTTGATGCCATAAGAAGGCTTCACACTCACAAAGGTATAAACCATTGAAGCACGGCTACTGTATTTCCCCGGTTTGGCAATCGTGAGAAAGGAAGTAAGTTGAAGTTGATATGTTTGCAACAAAACTATTGTTTCGAATGCATTCTATTCCCCAAATCAAAGTAAGCTCTTGAAATTTCTCAGTGAAGGCACCCCATCCTACTATGAGAGGCCCTGGTTTTGCCAGGTATCCTCAACTTCACTGAGGCTGCTGCCCACTTAGAAACAGCATGTGAGTTTCTGACTTTTAGGATAATAGGATGTAGGTACTATCATTCCTAGGGATATTGGCCCCATCATGGGGTGGATGGGTTACAATTAGAGTACCTGCATCAAAACTGGGGACAATTGGTATGGCTATGTACTCTGATGGGAAGATGGCCTGGATCTGACTGGATTACATACTGACAACTGAGTGACAGACATACTGTCTCATCCAAGGTCCCAGAAGGAAACAAATGGCCGGTGCAGTGTGCCTAGTTTGCTTATAATGAAGTGCCATTTATTACAGCCCCTGCTTAGTTTTTTCTCATTGGGGCTTTTCATAAATTTAAATTTAACTTGTGGATTATACAGTTATGAACATCTAAAATGTGCATTTAAGGACACACCAGTTGTTTCACATCAAGTTTTCCTTCTAAAGACCTTAATTAAATCTAGGCCAAGAAAGGCCCAAGGGAATAGGACCACACACTATACTTTAAACTGTATTTTAGGAGATGATGGATTGTGCCCTCACAGTAGCCAGATTCGTAAAGAACGCCCCCTGCCCCGCTCTACCCCACCCCTGAGACATTAACACTCAGTGTTGTTTGTTTAGACATCTATAGACAGGCACCCTGTTCAGCAAGTAGAGCACAGAGGGCCTCCTTCTGCCCTAGTATCTCAGGGGCAGATGGACAAGTGGCCCTGGTCCTTCTCTAGGAGACACACACCACATCTCCCCATGAAGGCGATGGGATTGCTTGCCAGAAAGATGCGTCCTTTAGGAAGCAAGCACCAGCAGGGACTGCAGGACCAGTAGAGAAATTTTTGATTGCTCTCTGTTACAAGGAAGTAGGCTCACTAGAGAAACACATTCAGATCTTGTTGAGCGTTTATTAATGGAACCCAGTGGCTCAAATACACCGGGCTTTCTCCTTTCCCAAGCTTGGCAGGACCTGACTCCCCAATGTGTCACATCCTCCCAGAGTTGGTGTAGACTCCAGTGCTCTATGTCTTTCCCTCTGCCAATGGCCACCCTCTGTAACTTCACTGTCCCTCTAGTTTAAGACTTTTTCTCTACCGTGATACCACCCACCTTCATATCTCATTTTAAGGTTCCTTCAGTCATCCATCCCTTATCATAAATTAGTTTTCAGATCTTTTTTTCCAGAAGGTAGTTTTGACAGTGATATGTGAGGCATAATCATGGGTATTTTGATTGCTGATGAAAAGAGAGAGAAGATGATACTACAAAGGTGAGGGGAAACAATGGGAAATGGAGAAGAAATCTGTGTCAGCCTACTTTAACATTCATAGGGAGGACTGCCTGTTTGTTGGAAGTTGAGTTTCAGGTGTGAGAAGTTACCAGGGCCACACATACATGATTAGAGTTGCAAATTAGTGTTGAAAACCAATAGCACTTCACATTGTAGACTTTTCTGTTGAGGTGTCTTGCTCTTCTAGTTGCTAACTAAAGGCATTAGGAGCAGACAACTGCTGGCTCCACTCCTGTCTAAGGTGAGATTTCATAATACCTTGATTTCAAATATACCCTGTACGTGATATTCTCCTGGGATTTTTGCACTCCTGGAAACGGAAGAAGCTTACAAGTTTTACCCAATTTCCTAAGAAAAAGAGTGGTTTTGGAGGTCTGGAATGATGTGGTTTGGATGAAAAGATATGTTTGAAGAATGTCATAAATGCCAGGAAAATCTGGAAGATGAGACTTTAACAGATGCCCTAAAGATCTCCCCGCCCAGTAAAGCTGGTTGATAACTGGTATCTCCTTATCAACAGAGGAGGTCTTGGAACTAATTCAGAAAATAATTCATAGTGGACCAGCTGCTTTTAACCACAGGATGTTGAGGATTTTTCAGTATAGATTGAACTTTTAGAGAGAACATTTCTCAATGTTGGTTTTAAAAGATGGGCGATTATTTTAGTTAGCAAGTATTTAATGAATACCTACTCTAAACGGATCAGTAACCCAAATATAAAAACAGACTTAGCTTTGAGGGCCAGGCCCACCCAGACTCGGATGGCTTTCAGAGAGCAAAACTGGTAGTTGGATTTGAAAGAGAATCCAGTATAACACTATCTTTCAGAACAAAATCCCTGAAAAGAAATAAGAGAATATAAGTCAGAATAATAGCAGTGGAAACATAAATTTTAGGTTCTGTAAGGAAATAGTTTTTGTAAAGATCTTAGAAGGTGAGAAAATAAAAAATAAAACAAACTGGATTTGTGTGGTTGATTTTCCTTATTTTGTAATGAAAGAAACTTAGGCTCAGAGAAGGTAAAGGACTTTTTTGAAGTAGCAGAGTGAAAAATTGGGTGAGATCCTGACTTCTTAATTTCAAGTCCAGTGCTGCCTCTCTTTCTCCCAACATTCCCTTCCTTCCTATTGCCTTCCTGAGCTTCTCTTAACAGTTTTTAGTTTATTGTGCAGAAGCTCTGAAGAGGCCAGGATCAAGTGTACAGGAAGTCATCGTTTGGGTGCAGATGGGCAACTGGGCTTCTTACTTCCCCGGTAGGAAACATGGGATGTTGATTGGGTGGCATGCTTTGATAGCAAGTACAGAAACTTTCTAGATGACTGAAAAATTCTAGTCAAATCTGGTCACCTCCTCAGAGGGTTACATTTCCGACACGAATTTTTCCATAGAAACAATAATAGAGCTGTGATTTGATCCTCTCCTCCCCCTACTCCAGGTGGCTGTGTGTCTCCCCACACATTGTAAGAAACAGGACAGTCGCCATGTTGTGTTGGTACCTGGCTCCCGTGTGGACCATGTCGGGAGAGAGGCAATTCTGCTTCAGGGAATCCTGGGATAGAGGCTTGGCAGGAGGGAACAGGAAGTCTAAGGTGAAGGACAAGGATAAAAGAGCAAACTTGGGCAGTGCCGGAGTTTTCAGTGTCAGGGTTAGAAATATGGAAACCTCCTCTTAACCCTCTTTTCTAAGCTGTCACAGTCATGGGGTTTTATTATCACATTGGACCCTGGGATAAAACTCTCCTACCAGGAAGAGAGGGATTGACAATTTTATCAGTCATTAATTTTGGTGAGTACGTTTGGGTTTTATTCCTAAAATGTGAATGAAAAAACAGCTGGTAAATGGGCTCATATGTATTTTTTTTTATCAGCAGACTCATATATATTGTCAGTTCTCAACTTTCTGTTCCCACATGAAGGTAGAATTTATGTTGGATTCTGCGAACAACAGATCTTCCCCCTCAAGGCTTTTGCTCACTATGAGGTTTAACAGAGTTATAAACTATCAATTCAAGGCAAAGTTTGGACAAATGGGCAAAATGGGGAGTGCTAATAGGGACAGTCCCTCGGGAGGTGTTGCTATGGAAGGTTCCTGGATTGGACATCCTACAGGGAGCTCTTGCAGCGGCTGGTCTTGAAGGCCCTCAGAACTCCCACAGTGAGTTGCATCTCTGTACTCCCCATGGGCCCAGTAGGAAGGCCTAAAAATACTTCCATTTTCTGGGATTCTCTTCTGAAGAACAAAGAAAATCTGTCCTGCTTTTACTCATCTGCTCCTTCTTATTTTATCCCTTGTCAGGACCCCTAGACAATTCTGGCAATTGCAGGCTACCTCAGAACATGGCTGTTTTCTGGATCACATCCAGGTCATCTTTATGGAGGACACTTTGCATTCTCATACTGGACTATCATGGAGTTCGCCTCTGTCCTAACACAGTTATGTCAAGGAAAAAAGGAACAGTATTGGTATTCATTTGCCAAATATTTATTTATTGAAATAAGGCTAGGTGTTGGAAATAGAAAGAACTAGACAGTCTTTGCCTTGGAGAGGCCCACAGTGTGGTGGGAAAGCAGACATGTAAACAGATCATCACAAAACTGATGTGGTGTTAACAGACAGGAATGCCTGAAGTATAATATCATTGAGAATAAAGTCATCTCCTGTGTGAGAAGGAGTCATAAAACAGGTGAGACCTGAATCAAACTATAAAGAATGATCCTGGGTTCACCAAGCTGTGAAAGGGGTAAAAAAATTTCAGACCAAAAACAGCATATAAAACATCGCAGAAATGGATATTACGGCTAATCTACTACTCTAACTCAAGTGGGATAAGATGTAGATTGTATTTCTCTTTAAAATCATTGCAATTTTTCTTTCACTTATTGGATTTGTTTGTTTTCTTTGAGAAGTAAATAGATATGGAGGGGAGAGAGAGTTAGGGGGAGAGAGAGCGAGAGAGAACAAGAATAAAGATCAATTTGCTAGACCATGGTTAGTAATGCAATCATCATCACATATTAAAAAGACAGGGAGAATCTCCTTCAAAATTATTGATTTGTTTGTGCCAGCACCTAGTAACTTCCTATTGCTGAAATTGTGAAGTTGAGCCCGGAATGGAATCTTCTACATCAAGCCTTAGTCATTGAGCCCACTGAATCAGAACAGTGCTTCATGGACTCCAGGAGAGTGCCTAGCTCAGGACTCAGTCTTTCTATTTCCTCCAGGCCAGTGAAACACCTTGACATGGAGCCCTCTAATCTGAAGAGCGTATGAGCATGATGTTCTCCCCTGAGCTACAAGTGTGTGAACTGTGGAAAATGCTCCCACAGGGGTGGCACCATTGACTCCATGAGGCTCCCAAGGGTGGCAGACTTCTTGGTCCATCAAGTTTAGTGAAGGGTCCTAATCCTTCAGCAACTGTCCACAAAAGGACTCCCCCTGAAGAATAGTCCCCTGGATAAAACATAATTTATGGAAAGTGAAGCAATACCGAGGAAGGACCTGGCCTCTTCCTTGGTCCTGGGCTCTGAGTAACTCCCCTGGGAAGATTGCCTGACCATCACTGTCAGAGACTGCGTCCAAGTTCTGATATGAGGGGAGTAGCAGAGAGCCAACTGCAGGTGTGGGCATGCCCCTTCCTTCACCCACAGACCTTCTGGAGAAGGTTGTGCTTTCTGAGAAAGGCCTAATGAAAAGGATCAAGCTCATGCAGAGGCCCCGCTGTGCAGGAAGATTGCTTCCAAGAAGCGATTCATTTTTAGTTTAACAACTGTGCATTTGGTCCCCACACAATTTATCTTCATGCAAAATCACATACCTGTGTGCCAGATGTGCACAGCTGTATGTGAGCAACTGCTGATCTATCTGGATCACATGCCAAGTGCCTGTTTCTTTAAATTAGGGTGGGTTGGGATTTGGGCTGTGTGAAAATTTCATTTTGAAACCAGAAACCAAGCAAGCCTTGGCTATGAGGGGGTTTGAGCATAACATGATGATGAACCAAGGTTGAAGTGGTCTTTTCCAGAACTCCCCAGAACCTCCCCCTTTCATGACCCCTGAAATTCAGCTGTATTTTGGGTCTGCAGACATTAGGCTATCTGGAAACTCAGTCCTACCAAAGTGTGCGGCCCTTGTAAATGTTTGTGGTGAAATTGCAAAACCTCTACCCAGCCCTTGGGAGCCCTTGGAGCAGAATAGAAGTTGACATTTTCAGTTTGTGTTTCAGTTTTTACTTTCTGGACTCAGAAGAAGCAAGACCACAAAGCACTCAATGAGGCCTTACCATTCCAGCAGCAGGGGTACAGCCATCCACCCAAGAGCAGGGAACCGAGGCAATAAGTGGACCTTCCCCCTAGAGACCCAACCCTCTGCATGCACCAGGGACCCACAGTACAAGCACCTTTCCACTCTGGTCTTACCTGTCTCTCCTTTCATGGCTTAATACAGTCAATATTAAAGGAGATTCAGTCATCACTTTGTCACTCCATGACTGATTTTTTGAGTATCCTTTAATGCCAGGTGTGTGCTAGGCACCAATAGGAAGGAAAGTGCTTGAAACACAATAAATGTTCAATATATGTGAGTTGCTGATGAGATTATTGAAGAACTACCATTTTTCCACTTTTTGAGACCTACCAGCTGCCAGGGACTATGCATAAAGTCTCCCGTTAATGCTCACAACTCCCTAAGGCAGGCATCATTATTACTATTCTACCAATAGGAAAATAGGCTCAGAGAGGTTACAGAACTTACTAAAACATCATGTATCTCCCACATGATGGAACCAGGCTTCAGATTCAGCTATGTCTGATTTCAAATTCCATCTTCTTTCTACCATGCTGCTGTCCTTCTCTCTTCCTCTTGGCTGTTGTCAGAGCCCTAAGAGAAGGGTTCTCTGTCCAGGAGTGCATTGCATTTGCTCCTCCTGGCCCCTGGACCATGCCACTTTAATATGCACCAGGACAGAGGCCTGCAGTGTGACCGTCTTGTTGTCACACCTCCCAGTTCCGTTCTGGTTCTCATATGAGCAGGCACTGATAAATCAGCCCACAACACATAGGCTTAGTTTGAATTTCAGCAAAATTCTCTAAAAACAATAACCAGATGCAACTCATTCCCATCATGTCCACATAAGGAATCCATTCCAAGAAAAGTTAGAGGATGCACTGTGATTCTCAGTCAGATGAATGACTTCTAATCTTCCATGGGCTCATTTTAGAACTCAAAGAAGAAATGACATCTAGATTAATTTTAGAGTTCAGTCTTTGAATCCGGTCTCAGGAAGAATGCATATATAATTTAGTCTTATAATGATGACCGCTTAGATCATAGATCACTCATGGGTAGTGGCTCCTTCTAGACACCTGCCACGCTCAAGGCAATTTCCTCCTTTCAGTTTCGAGAACTATTTCAGACTTTTCTGTCTTACAAGCTACTTAGAAGAACCAGGCCACCATCCTGGGAGTAAAACAGGATCCTCCAGGAATTACATCATTTATTTTTCAACAAAGATTAATTTAATTTGGTTTAGTTTAACAAGAGTGTATGATCACAGATTTGATAACCAACTAGATGCCTTGATGTAAATTTCAGTCCTGGTTTAGCTCTCTTCCAGTGAGAAAAACAAAGACTCTCAAAGCTAATTGGTATATCACCCCTCCGAGGAGGAAAAAAAGGGTAAGCTTTCAATTTTCTTAAACATAAAACTTAAAATCCACATATAATAATAAACAAATGGTTTAAGGTATTTTATATCATAAATGTGCTGCCATTATTTAGTTATGAATTTTCAGGTTCAGGAATTATGCTAAAACCCAAGGGTCATTATGGAATGTCTGTATATTTGATTTCCAAAGCTCCAGATAGGTTTTAATGTGTTCACTGTTATACCACTGCACTCCTCAAGCTATTTCTATATCCTCAGAGACATGTCCTAATAACAGGCCTCCATGTCTTCTGCTTAGTGAAAAGTGTATATAATAACTCCCCCTGCCACAAAAAAATATATATATACATATATATTTTAACTTTAACATATGTTCCCACATGGCTGAGTGATTGAACCCAGTACAGTTAACAACATAGGAAGAGATTCATTGAATTTTTCAGGTCTCTTCATGGCCAGAGTTATTTTGTAAAGAGACCTTAAATGTGGAATAATCAACATGTTAAAGTAATCTAGATGTTTATGATTTGATAACTCTTTGGTGCATTGTTTAACAACATGTTTTCAATTTACTTTCCTTCAAATAGCTCCAAATAACCCCGTGATTTTGGATGATTGATTATGGGAATGCTGCTTTTACTGTACATCCAAGGTAATTTTAAAATTACATCTTCTTTTCATTGTTAAGAGGTAAAATCATTTGCAGGTCTTGACATGATTTATCAGAGAAAGGGGGACAAAGGGTCAGTCTTGGCCTCATTCTATTAGAATATTATTATGTGAGATCAGAAGTAAAGCATTAGACTTCGTGGAAGCTGAGTTCTAGTCCCAACATGCTAAATAATCAGTTCTGTGGCCTTAGAAAAGTCATTAACCTCTTATGACTCAATTTTCTTCCAGAAAAAAACCAACAAAACAACTGAGATCAAAACCATGTCAAAAGTTCTACAAACCTAGAACCAAATTTTCCTATCCTCTAGACATTTTTCTTTCAATATAATCATTTTTATTACATAATGGCAACCTTACTTCACCATATGGCTGATGTATATTTCTCTCAGACACTATGCTCAAGCTTGTGTATAATGACCTGTCTAATCCTCCTAAGAACCTTGCATTGTCAGCGTATTAGTCATGGTTATTAATCCTACTTGTTACAACAGACAAACTTCCCAATCTCAGTGGCTTATTAACACATTGAAGCTTTATTTCTCACTCATGTAAAATCTTCCTTCATCTTGTAACTGTACCATCTGGAACACTTGTCCTTCATGGGAAGACAAGGATAGGAGCCACTGGATCTTACCTATCATGATGGGAAATGAATCATGACACTTTGTTCATAGCCTATTGGTTAAAATAAGTCACATGGCCCTGATTCAACTGGAAGACTGGGGAACATACAGGAGCACACGCAGTTCTAATAAACAAAACTGTCTCTGCCACAGTAGGGGATCTAAATTTCACAGCTTTAAGAAACTGAGGGGGGCCACCCGGTGGCGCAGCGGTTTAGTTCGCGCTTGGCAGCCCGGGGTTCGCGAGTTCGGATCCCGGGCGCCCGCCGACGCACTGCCTGTCAGCCGTGTCGTGGTGGCGTCCCATATAAAGTGGAGGAAGATGGGCACGGATGTTAGCCCAGGGCCAGTCTTCCTCAGCAAAAAGGGGTGGATTGGCGACGGATGTTAGCTCAGGGCTGGTCTTCCCCACACACAAAAAAAAGAAACTGAGGCTCATGAAGGCCAATTGACAGTAGGATTGCATTTGAAGAATGTCGCTGATGAAGAATGTCACCTGATATTTCATTCAAAAAAGGATGTGTGCATTATTTACAATCGTGAAGATGTGGAAACAACCTAAATGTCCATCAATGGATGAATAGATAAAGCAAATGTGGTGTACTACATACAATGGATATTATTTAGCCTTTAAAAAGGAAATCTTGCCATACGTGACTACATGGATGAACGTGGAGGGACACTATGTTAAGTGAAATAAGCCAGTCAATAGAAGGACAAATACTGCATGATTCCATTTATATGAGGAGTCTAAAATAGGCAAACTCATAGAAGAGAGAGCAGAACGGTAGTTGCCAGGGGCTGGGGGAAGGGGAAATTGGGAGATGTTATTCAACAGGTATAAAGTTTTTCCATTTAACTCCTCCCCCCCAAAATAAAATAAAGTTTATTGGTGTAGGGATGTCAAGCACAAATTTATAAACTATAATAAAATATAAAATACTCCTCTTTTTTTTAAAAGGCATGGCTTCCAAGAATAAAACATATCTTTCCTTTGAGAGAAGAGGATTTTCTCCCAAATATATAACTAGACAAATGATATTTTTGAAGTTGTCCTTGCTACTCTGTCTTTGCACGCTGAAATCTGAAGACACCTTCCTCCCCCAAGCAGACAGGTGCTCCCACTAAGGGAATGTGAGGTCCAAGGAGACTTTCCCATGATCTACTTTGAATCCGACTTGCTCACTTCAGTGAAATAGGAATCTCAAGGTGTCAAAGAATCAACCTTTTCACCTTAGCTTTTTTAGGCATTTCTAAGCACAGATTATTTCTTCACAACTAAACCTGTGAAATAACAGCTTTGTCCATTCAAAGCACATCTGTTGTAAATAGATACTTTTTTTTCCTTTCTACTTTTTGACCCTGAGAAACCTCTCAATAATTCAACAAATAATTTTAAGAGTGTAGAGAGATTCCAAGACCTGTGGAAATAGAATTCAGGAAGACAGGCCCTGTATTGGAGGAGCATCTAGCCCCCAGGAGAAATGAAACTAAATAAAAATAACAACAAAAACCAGGTGAATAACTTGTGGTAAGACATGAGCCAAGTGCCATAACGAACATACATAACAGATTAATGGAAGCCTGGGAAGGGAACAGTTACTTCTGGTGGGTTTGAGGAGTCAGGAAGGGCATCAGAGAGAGAAAATGACCATTTTTCTAGGCCTGCAAGGATGAGGCATCATTTGTTGGCTATAGGAGTGGGGCTGGTGTGGGAGTCCAATCCAGGGGAGGGAAGAGCTTGAGGAGGAGCGCTGAGGTGGTAGCGTCTTAGCATTTGGGATAATGCAGTGGGCAAGGGATGGCTGGAAATCTAGATTTGGGCCAAATGTTCAAGAACCTAAATATCCTTATGAAGGAGTTTGGACTTTACCCTATGTGCATTAAGGAAACATCTGAGGTTTCAATCAGGGGTCAAGTACGTGCTGTGGAAATTTCATTTTGTTGTCCAGGAGAGATGGAATTCTGTACCTGCACAACACCTCTGTGTAGCACAGACAGGTAGTGAATTGTTGCCCAAAATATATTTTTCTCTACTTATATATAATAATAGAAATTTTAACTGGGTATGTGACTGCTCAGAATAAAGATATTTCTCAGGTTTCCTTCCAGTTTGTATGGCTGTGTGACTAAGTTCTGGCCAATGGGACAAAGCTAAACCTAATAGCAGCTCCTAGATATTTTTCTTAAAAGACAGCTGGCATACATGGTGGTTCTCTTGTCTTCTTGCTGCTACTTAGAATGCAGGTGTGATGACAATCTACTTAGGCCATTTTTCTTTTTTTTAGCTGAGGAAGATTCTCCCTGAGCAAACATCGTCACCAGTCCTCCTCTTTTTGCTTGAGGAAGATTTGCCCTGAGCTAACATCTGTGGCAAATCTTCCTCTATTTTGTATGTGGGCTGCCACCAGAGCATGGCCACTGATCAGCAGTGTATGTCCCTGCCCGGGAACCAAACCCGGGCCACTGAAGTGGAGTGCACTGAACCTGGCCATTTTTTAAAAAGGGCATTTGAATTGAAAAGGCCAATTGAATTTTCCTCCATTTGAATTGCTTTTCTATTTTTATCAAAAATCAGTTGGGCATATTTATGGAGATCTATTTCTGAGTTCTCTACTCTGTTCCATTGATCTATGCATCTATTTCTCTGCAAGTACCACATTGTATTAATTACTATATCTATGTAATATATAATGTAATATCTATATAATGTATAATGTAAGCTTTAATGTCAGGTAAAGTGATTCTTCCCACTTTATTCTTCGTTTTCAAGATTCAAGACCTATTTTAAGAAATATATTTTACTTTGTAACATAGAATATGCATACATGAACACATATATGTGAAACTCATTTCATGAGAAAGATACATTGATTATTTGTGTTGCACAACTGATTTTTTTTCTAACCTATTCTATTCTTTCATTAAAAAGTGCTGTTTATGACCCACTGGCTGATTTCAACCCACCAATGGGCCTCTCAACTTGCAGTTTAAAAAAACACTGCCGTAGAAGGGAGGGGGGAGTGGATATTTACTATCAATCCACCATATCACCAATAGATGAAAAATACAGTAAAAGAGCAAAACCTGCTTCACTGGAGGTGGAACAACCAATGAGGTTGCCCTCTTCACATTAGGTTTCTTTTCTAATTGGGAGAAGGTTTATAAAGAACATGCAGCCCACTGTTGGAGATGTTCTCACTAGGAGAAAATCTCCAGACTCTAAACATGGGACTGGTTTTCTTTGAAGATGGAAAAAATCACTCAGCAAGAAATTAAAAACTTCTGTAAAATTGCATTTTTATCATGCTAATCAGAGTATCAATTCTTTTACATATGTCATCTTCTTTTATCCTTATGCTGCTCTAAGAGATATATATTATAATTTGTTTTACATATGAAAAAAATATAGCCTCATAGAGGTTAAGGGATTTGCTTTAATTTGCACATCCAATGGACAGCACAGTTCAGACTGGAACCTGTGTTGATCTCACTCCTCCGCCCCAAATCTTATGCATGAGACTAAAGTGAAGTACCCTGTGCAGTCAAAAGTCAGGAGCCCATAAAAGGAGATGGACTCTTTTGGATGGTTCAGAAGATGGTCCTTAAGATGACAATATAACTACCTACTTGGTTTTTTTTTTTTTTTTTTTTTTTTTTTTTGTGGGGAAGACCAGCCCTGAGCTAACATCCGTCGCCAATCTTCCCCTTTTTTTTTGCTGAGGAAGACTGGCCCTGGGCTAACATCGTGCCCATCTTCCTCCACTTTATATGGGACGCCGCCACGGCATGGCTGACAGGCAGATGCGTCGGCGGGCGCCCGGGATCCGAACCGGCGAACCCCGGGCTGCCAAGCGCGGACTAAACCGCTGCGCCACCGGGCCGGCCCCTATAACTACCTACTTGGACCATGAGGCTGAGGGCCCACACCCTGAGCTGAATGGGGCATGGATCACCATGGAAGATGTCATGGAACAGAGTTGCCATATCAGCCTAGGACTGCTACAGCTGGTCTTCTACATGAGCAAGGAAAATCTTTCATCATGTTATTTCGGGTTTATGTTACAGTTGAATCTAATCCTAACTGATACAACCAGTATCCCGAAAGAACAGTGGCAGAAAAATATATATCACATATCCATCACATAAATCCACTTTTATAAGCGAATGAAGTCAAATTATTACCTCCAATAAAAAGGCGTTTTGCAACATGACCCAGGAATTTAGAAATACCGTTTGCTCACTGTTTCTCCCTGTCTCAGTCTCACGTACACACCTTGCTCTGGCCTGAGTGGATATGTGCAAGAGCAAGTCTTCGTGGTGTCAGGATATGGGGATCCAGGGAATGAAGAGCCTCAAAGGACAGTCCCCGGATGGTCAAGGCTGGACCAGCAGCCAACTTTCTCCAAACTTTGCAGTCGAAAGCAAGATGGAGAGCTCTCTTGTTTTCTCCTTTACTGAGTAAGTTTTCCAGGAGAAGGAAGAAAAAAAGACAATGGTGGATAGGTGGAATAGAAGAAAAATGAAATATAAACAAACTCTTCACTGAACAGAGAAGTTCAATTAAAGAAAAAGAAGAGAAATGTAGGAGACTAATTTGAACCATAGCCCCATGTCTAATGCTTTTAGCCAAGGACAGGAGAGAAAAGCAAAAGAAATCTGAGTCAGAGGGAAGATGTCATGGTGAGTTTCAATGGGATGAATTCCTTATTAATTCTAAAGAACACGATGCAACATGGATTTAATTATACAAGTCAACCCACCCACATTCCTCTGTTGCTTTTCACACACATGGGCTTCTGAGGACGATGAAAGGTGGGTGGGGAGAAAGGGAAAAAGAGCAAGAACATGGGGTGGCTCAGGCCGTGGAGAGGCACTGGGCGCAGCCGCTCTCAGCCTCCCCTTTCTAAACGGGAAAGCAAAGCGCAGTGCCCGGCTCCACTCAACAGTCCCAGCTGATCCATTTACTTTGGCTCCAAGGATGCTTCCATTTTGTTCTACGTGCTGTGGAGGGGAGAGTCTTAAAATTTTGAGGAATGGAGAGAAGGAATATCACAGGGGGATAGACAGGAGCTTAAAAAAAGATCTCTCAGCTGCTTTTAATTTCCTGTGGGATGCACAACACAATCTCACCAAGATTTTCACTAAGAACAAACAAATCTATTAACACTTCAAAGAGTTTAAATGTATTGGAAATTTTTTTAACTTTTAATTTTAATAATAATTGTATATATTTAAGGAGTAAAACATGCTGCTTTGATATACATATACTTAATCAAATGATTCCTATGGTTCAAGTTAATTAACATATCTATCTCCCCGTACATTTGCTATTTTTTTTTTGTGCTGCGTGCATCTGAAATCTACTCTCTTAGCAAATGTCCATTATGCAATATAGTATTTTAACTGTAGGCATCATGCTGTACACTAGATCTCAAGATGTATTCATCCTACATAATTGCAACTTTGTTGAAACAGCAGTGAGCTTTCCCTAAGGTCTTCCTGGGACTCTACCTGGGCTATCATCAACAATACCCTGATCTCGGTACAGGTGAAAACATCAACAATTTCCCATAACCCAGACCCTGTTGTTTCCTTCTGCTTTTTCTTTTTACTTTCAGATAACACCTCAGAGGATTCTAGCTGTTGGAGAGTCCCATTGACCATTCTATGACTTTGGCTAACCATCTCTGGACATTTTTAGACTATTAGACCTAGGACCTCTCATTTGGGAGGAAAGCCAGTGGAAGAATGTTGGGCCTATAAAGTCGCAGGGCATCAGCATTAGAGTTCAGTTGAAGATAACAAAAAAAAACCCCAAAAACATAAACAAAAACCCCACTCTTGCTCTTCTAAGCAAAAGGGATGTACTGCAGAGAAGTAGATGCATAGACAAACCTTGAAAGGCTTTAGGCGGGCCTCCAAGAAGGGCTCCAGAGCAACACCACTGTACTGGCTCATTAGGACAGCTGCACCTCTTCCACCATCCGGAAATGGAGAATTGGAAAAATACACTGGAATATGGCTCTCGGAACACCCAGTCTTAACTGTAATCAAGAAATCCAGAAACTATCTTCAGAACTACTAAATTTAGAGCTTCACCATGTCTGCTACATCTGCACTGACAAAAAATAATTGGTGCCCATGCTCTGCCTCTTGATACCAACAAAGCTAATGAATAGACCCTGGTATATCTACTCAAACCAGGGATGAAGTCGGGTAGGGTGTGAGGACATAACCAGATGCCTCCATGACCATGTTCGCTCCATTCCACCTTCTCAACACCCAAGAGAGCATCTAAAACTTATGTCACATGGAGCCATAGTCTCAAGGGAGTATGCCTTTAAGTCTCCAGTCTCTGCAGTACAAGAAAGCATATTAGAAAGAGAGCTTTCAAACATTTTTCAATCATGTCCCATTTTTTAAAAATTAAACTTATTTTGAGATCATTGTAGATTCACTTTCAATTGTAAGAAAGAATACAGTGATCCTGTGCCCTCTTCACTTAGTTTCCCCCAGTGGCAGTGTCTTGCAAAACCACAGTACAATATCACAAGTAGGAAATTGCCATTGGTACAATCCACTGGACCTATTCAGATTTCTCAGTTTTACTCGTATGTGTATGTGTGTGTGTGTGTATGAGTTTAGTTCTCTGCAATTTTATCACATGTGTATCTGTCACCACCATCAAGATACAAGATACAAGGCAACTTGTTGTGCTCAAAAGCCAGGAGTGACTATAAAGGAAGGCCACGTGCTGTCTTGGATGGTGCCTCAGATGGTTTTGAAGAGGATTTCTCCTGCAATTCTGGAAGAGTTTTTGTTTTAGTAACTTTCTTGTATTTATTGTACAGCCTCCTGTAGTAGCAACTTAGACTGAACTTCTGCCACTATTTTGAGGTCTGTTCACTTAAGATAAAGCTAATAGTTATTCCTTATGATTTTAATTCATTTTTGGAATAATAATTATTGGCCCTTCTGCTTGGGGACACAGGGCCTCTTATAATAAACCAGACAGGGTCCATGCTCTAAAGGAGCTCATAGTAGGAAGTACCATTATTGTAGAATCTGCATTCTTTCCACCATCCTGCAGGCATAGTTTTGCTCATATTGGCCTCTTGCTCTGCTCCCTTTCTCTAGGTTTCCTCAAGCCGAGGCTTTGGTAGTCTCCAAGTCTTGGCCACATTGCATCCCCTGGGCTTCCATCCACCCTTATGGAGCTTCAGAGTCCATTTTATTTCCCACAAAGAAATAACAGCTTCCCAGTTCCTGTCGATCACATTTACCATCCTTCCCCAAGAGCCTTGTGTGAAAACTGGGGTCTTGGCACACAGAGTGCTCCCTCCATGTCCTGGGCTTGCACAGGGCAGGTATAGAGATCGCAGTGTGCTGGCACAAAGTAGGCACTTAAAATGCTAGCTGTAATTATTATTCTTCCCTTTCCCCAGTCTCCACCCTCTTTTGAATTCAATGTTATATCTTCCCTCAAGAGCAAGCTCACAACTGCACTGTCTAAGCAGCTTTCTTACTTGTCCTTCCCAAATGCTCTCTTGTTTCATCCTTGAAAATCACAGTTATCCTCTATAAATTGCCCTTCTAAATTAAACATTCCTTATGTCCACTGTCTTGCTTAAAACCTATTGTTCAAGTCCCTACTGCTTATAAGAAAAAGACTCCACTGCTTTATTATGACATTCAAGACATTCAACGCCTCTTCAGCCTATCTCCTTTGTAGGTTCATCCCAATAACTCCTCTGCAAACATCCTGTGTTCCTTCATTCTAAGACAACTTGCCATTTCCTAGAATATACCACGCAATTTCTCATCATGGCTTTGCATACACTAATCCCTAAGCATGAATGTGTCTTCATATCTCTTTGGCCAATTAAAATCTCACCTCAAAGCTTCTCTAATGTTTGCTATTCTGTGAGGTCTTTCCTCATCTATGATTTGCCTTTTGCTTCCCAGAACCTCTTGAGAAACTATAATTAACTGTATGTGCCATAAGTCAATTGTAATATAGTTTGGTGAATAGTTGAAGCCCCCACTGAATAGTGAGCAGAGGGACAGAGATTGAGTATGACTTATGTTTCTATCTCTAGAACCTCCTACAGGCAATGAGGGGCACAGTGTCAGGGAATAGATAATATTCTGCATTTAAACCAGAGGGACTCTGGGACACACAGCATGCCACTAGAGACTTTATTAAGATTTAAGCCCTCTCGGGGCCGGCCTGGTGGCACAGCGGTTTAGTTCGCGCTTGGCAGCCCAGGGTTCACAAGTTCCGATCCTGGGCGCCCACGGATGCACTGCTTGTCAGCCATGCCCTGGTGGTGTCCCATATAAAGTAGAAGAAGATGGGCATGGATGTTAGCCCAGGGCCAGTCTTCCTCAGCAAAAAGAGGAGGATTGGCAATGGATGTTAGCTCAGGGCTGGTCTTCCTCATACACACACACACACACATACACAAGATTTAAGCCCTCTGCAATAAATGGAGAAGTCTGAGGATTGGAGATTGGGACTCTAGGTCACTGGGTTTACAACCTTGAAACAAAAAGAGATGAAGTCTGCTTTAGTGTCTCTGAAAAGAGTTTTCAGTAATGGTCGAAAGCAGTCATAATTCCACAGAAGCCTGAGACAGTACTCTATAACTTGTTGTCCACTGTGTTACTTTTCTCTATATATGCAAATTTAATTAAGAAAAAACTTTAATTTAAAAGATTAATAATTTGGTGATGTTTGAGTATTGACTCTCAGGTAAAGAGATAGCTATTCCAAAATAAACCGAATATAATATTGAGTTGCATTTCTAGATGGATGATAAAAATATCCTTACGTTGGTGAATTGTCAAAATTTTGTCAGAGCATTCTTGATTTTTAAGTATTTCATCAGATTTACTTTACAAGTTGCAGTATATCATTTTGCTCCTGGAACAAATAGTAAAGGCTTAATCCAAATAGGCAATTAAAATAAAGTGTGGTGAGGGCTTATTAGGGCATCTGAACAGGGTGCTATATGAAAATAAGGAGAGACATGAACACATGTAATTCTTAGTTTTTATTTTATTTTATCTTAAGTATGTCCAGTGTGTTAGGTTTGTTACATGTTCCGTCAAACACAATATCTGAGTGTTTACTATGTGCTTGACATTGTGCTGGCTTATTGGGAGTAACAAAAGAAAAACAAAAAGTGAAAAAAAAAAATCCTGGGTAATTAGCAAACTGGCTTTGAACTGGAAGAGAATTAAGGTTCAGGGGCCCTATTTTGGGACATTGGTTTTTAAAAGAAGAAATATGCTTGAGATAAAATAAAGCAATTACACTTGACTACCCTCTGACTAGTTTCCTGGTAACTCGTTTCAAGTTTTTCTGTTGTAGGATGACAATACCCAAAAGTCCAGAATATCTTTTAAAAAGTCTTGTGAACAACTATAATTACTGGGGAACTATTCCCATGATTTGGGGAACTTTGGGTGTTGGCAAAAGAACAAGAATAATGCAGCCCCAATGACAAGAGCAGTTGTAGGGGCAGCAAGAGCAGCATAGCAGCAGCAGCAGCTGGGCTAGGGGTCTGCAGGGAAACTAACAACAATAACAGCTACGATTGATGGAGCACCTACTCTGAACCTGGCAAGTTGCCATGTGCTTTATATGCATCATAGTTAACCTTCACAACTATGATCTAAAATAGATACAATCTACATTTTGCAAATGAAAACACAGAGTCTCAGAGTGGTGAGGTAGCTTGTTCATAGTGATGTTGCTAAGAAGTAGCAGAATCTGGATTTACCTCTGAAGCCCACGGTCTTCCTACTGATGCCCATAGGCATCCTATGATGCCTCTCAGAAGAGATGATACTTGGAAGGACAGGTGTCCCAGGAACTTTTTGGAGCATGAAGGTGCTGAATGAAAGACTGCTGCTCTAGTTATTTGTGTCGGGATCATCTTCAGGCTGGCATGGTCTGGGGGTATCAGTAGGTAGGCAGTGAGTGTTGGTTGAATTAAATTCAAGAGTTTATACCAGTGCCACAGTCTAAGCCTAATATCTTTACCCATAAGGTATTTAAAAACCTTCTCTCTCCCCTCTAAAATTTATTTCTGGTATCCTCCAGCTCATGGGTAAAGTTCCCAGAGTCACCTCTAAAGAAGGAAGCTATCACTAAATGTCTCTGTATTTCTTTGAAGGTTGGAGGGAGGCTAACTAGAACCTATGGGTGGTGTAAAATCAGCCTCAACAAGAAGAGGAAAGAGCGAAAGCAGTTATTGATGTGATTTAGACAAGCCTGGCTCAGCAGGCTGGAAATCTGAGGCTAACACTCTCCACCACCACCACCAACAACAAATATGTGCCTACTACTGCCGTTTTCTCTAGGAGCACTCACAGATTACCCAAAGAACCACCTGCATCTTCCCTATCTCTGTACCAACCCCAGTAAAGAGCTCTTCAACCACTCCATTGATCTGGTCCACTCTGCCATGACCACCTCTGCATGCTCTCCTGTTGTCCACCTCTCAGTCCTTCCATGGGCATCCTGCCCCTCCCCTGGAGTTGAGAACTGTCCCTAGTTGAAGGTACATCAGATTCCACGGTCTAACCCTTAGGTACCTCCCAGGAGCCATTCTCTAAAAGCAGCTTGGATTTTAAGCTTGCAATTCACATGTTGTTTCAGAGCTTACATTTTTTTTTTTAATTTACAAGTCTTTTCAAATAACAAATGTCTGTGACCAAAATATAGAATGAAATAAAACTTTAGAGTCTTTATCATGAGTTCATGCTAGGTCATGGGAGCCGATAGTCTAAGTGGCCAGGGAGGGTATTTCCTCTCCAGCCATTGTGCCAAATTTATCCACGGAAGACATTCGGAAGAAAAAAATCAGCTGTCAATCCTCAGAGATTTCAATATTTTAAGCACTAACAAAGTGAGAGACCACAAGTTGCCTTGTGAACATGCCATATTATAGGACTAGATGTTTCTAGGATTTTGGACAAAAAAGTTCTGAATTTCAGAAGCACTGGTGGGTTTGTGGATAATTGGAAGCAAATTTGACCCTCTTTTCTTGATTCTAAGCAGTATTGGGTTACATGGGGGCACAGAGGAGACGCAGGGGGAGTTCTCAGAGGGCCACCAACCACACCAGTGTATCTTCTACCTGTCTTTACCGCACCTGTCCTCCTCAGTCTCTGCAGTTCTCATCCTCTTCCCCCTCATAGCATAATTTACTGTTTAATGCATTCTCTGAGCTTTTAATGTCAACAATGTCATTTTTATTTCTAACAGTTGATCATCATTTAAAACATTTTCCTAATATTCACTTTCTACTATATGAAGTGGGTCCTCCATGTGCTGTCAATCTTGGGCAGGTTGAAGGGATGACTGGTTGTAGTCCCTGATTCAGCCAAGTGAGTCAAGCATGTGACCATACTCCCAGTGGCCCACAGTGTTTTGTGGATGTCACTCCTACTTCCGATTAAGCTTTGGTTTTCCAAATAGAAGATACTTCCTTGTTTTAGTATATCCTCCTGGCTGTTCATGGGAAGGAGGCGAAAGACAAGAAATGAGGTTTCTGGGAGTGACATAAATAGGAAAGAGGTTCCTAAGATTCTGCAGGGGCACCCACGCTCTGCCGGCAGCATCTACTTGCCCCCCCTCCAAGTGAAGTGGCCTTGCCTGCCATTTGAAAATCTGACTTTTCTTGTACCAACCACACTTTTGTCCTTCGCATATTTACAGTTAACACACCTTCTCAACCTACCTCTCCTGTTTGATATCATTTCACTCCATCAGCACTTCCACTCGTCAACGGAAAGCCTTTGTTTACTTATACCAAATCACATGATGTGAGATAAATGATCAAATCCTTATTCATGGACATTTAAAGATTGCAACACTGCTTTTACAAGGAGGCTATTTGATTCCAAAATGGATAAGCTACAAAGAGACAGTTGGCCTCCATCACGGCTGCAAAGCGACAGAGTCGTAAAGTTGGTTTTGCTCATAAAAAGGTGAACAGTGACACACAGATCTGGAAACAAATAGACCCAGAGGGGACCCTGTAGAATGCTAGGAGGGTCCATTGGACTGGCGTCACTGTAGAGGAACACTGACATTCGGAGACCTAGTACAGACTCACAAGTTCTCAGAATTGTCAGCCAATTATACTGCACGATCGAGCCTGTCTATAGTAATGAGAACTGTAACAAGCACTAAAAACAGTTATCAGCTGTTTAGGATGTGTAGTATAGCTCTAGTGCTATCCACAAATTATTCATCTAATTCTCACAACAACCATTTGGACTTATTCCCATTTTGCAGATGAGGATGCTGAAGCACAGAGAGGTTGTACCACTTGCCCCAGATCACACAACCAGAACATGTCAAAGCTGGGATGAAAACCCCAACAACCTGGCGCCAGACCCACTGCTCTTAGCTTCTCCCAGTATGGGTGCTCACCCTGCTCCCCATAAATGCCTTTAGCAAGGCAGCACGCACTGTTATTGAAGGGGGCTATTTCTGTTGCCTCACAGAATTTCCAGGACATTTCTCCACATGTTAAGCTAAATCTGCCTGTCCCTAACTCCCCACTTCAGTCTTTGTTCTACCTCCAGAGTCATCCATAACACGGAATTTTCTTTTCTTTTCTTCTCCTAATAGCCTCCAGAAATGTGAAGATAACAATCGATCCTATCAATTCCACCTGCATATTATCTTTGTGGTTAGTGGAAGCAATTTTACCCTAAAAGAAAAACTGTAGCACTGAATAATTAAACAACTCTCCACCTCCCAGGCTCTACTTGGCAGTGTAAATCTAAAGCTGGGTGTAAAATGCATTAGGAATATTCTCAAGGGAATAGTAAAATATGCTAATAAATGTTCATGTAGCTATTCACAGTGTCATTTATATTATCCAAAAATTAGAAAAAACCTGTGTCCAAAATAAGAGAATTAATGAAATATAATTCAACCATGTGATATGATATACATTCATTAAAATTAATGTTTTCAAATAATACCTAAGGATAAGAAGTTCTCATAAGAATGTTCATTTTTAAAAGTGGGATTTAAAACAATATTTAGCATATTGTCCCAATTTTGAAAAAAAATGCAAAAAGAAAAAAACTCATAAATACATATACCTAGAAAAAGAACAGAAAGAAATGTACCATTCTACTAATAATGGATTATCATTTATCTCTTCTTCTAAATATCATGTATATTTTCCAAATCTTCTAAAGTGGACATTCATTACTTTTGAAATCAGGGGAAGTATATTGTCAGTGTGTGTGTGTGTGTGTTTTAAAAGATCAAATGTGTCCAAGAATCACCTCCAGCAGAAGTTGGATTTAAAGATTGGGGAGAGGGGTAAATGGCATTAAAATGGGGTGCTTCTACTGTCCATTTTGATCCCAATATTTTGGGATCTCATTTTCCTTTACTGGTCCCTTTAGGAGCACTTACTTATTAAATCACTCACTCAGGAATCCTGCTCGGGGTGTGTTTCTGTGTAAGGTGAACTCAGGAGAAGCCTTTTCCCCTTTCTTTGCCCCCCACATCTCTTTTCTCTGTCCCTTCAGCTCTCTTCTTTCTTGGTTATCTCTCTGTCTCTCTCCCTCTCAAAAATTGCTCTCCTTTACTTTTCCATGGATTACCTAAAAAATAAATATCCTCAGGATTTTCTCGACTGCTTTAAGTTTTCTAGTACAAACAGTAATCACAGAACAAAACTTTCCCACTAGAGGCCCACTGGGGGATGGCCTGGGCGCCCATCAGCCTTTTGGCAGTAAGGCCCACCCACATCTCTATGGTGTGACCCCCCCTTACCTAGGTCACTAGACTGAGGCCTCCTGCTTTCTCTCCCTCTTGGAGCACAGAAAGTCCAGCTCCCAGCTCTCCTCCTCATGCTGCCCTGGGATATGCAGGGCTGTGAGTCTGCCCTTTGTGGTGAAGCTTATGGAGCCCCTGTGCCCATCGCACAGGCACCATGTGTGGTCCACAGCTCCTCCTGAGCTTTGCTCTCTTCTGAGCTGTGCTATTTGCTCTGGGAAGAAGGTGCAGATGCCTCTGGATGCTCAGACATACGTGGTGAGTTCTAGTCTCCCTAACTGTTCCCTCCCTTAGGAGCTAACCCAGGATGGGGAGTGGACAGGACCCAGCCACAGACCAACATCTGAAATAGTGACTTCCTCTAACTCTCCTCTCCCTTCCCAGTTGGTGGGTTCCCAGATTGTCTGAAGTTAGATAGAGAAGACAGGATATCTCAATCCTTACAAATATGTTTGCTTTCTGAATCTTTCTGTCTTACTCATAACGTTGTTTGTTAAATTTTACTGTTCAGAATTAGCTCCTCTATTCTCTGATTCCTTCTCACAAATAGTCTCTGTGGCAAATGGCCTTAACTGGGCAGGTTGATGGTGGGGGCGGAGATAGGAAGGAAAAAATATGTTGGTGAATAATGCACATTATGATACCAAACCACCCAGTAAGTCAGCAGGTGTAGCAGAGGCAACATAAAAAGAATCCAACTAGAAAATCGCCAAAATTAATCAAATTCAATTCAAGGTTTTTTTGTTTTTCTTAGTGTACCTTCTGAAAATTTCTGTAGGCCAGAGGGCAGAATAATGTAGAAAGGCATGTTTTCCCAACTTTGAGCTGATCATCATCTAGTTTGGGAATAAATCTGAAGCCCTGAATAGCAATAAAGGATGAAAATAGCTCAAGCAAGCAGGCGGTATCTGCTAATGATGAATTAGGCAGCAGAGAGAGAAGGAATTATCAGGAGGCAGAATGGAAGAGATGAGAAGATATGCTGCCATCAATTTTTAGATTTGCAGTAGGGATGGAAAGAGCAGCGGCAACAACCCCTTTTGGACATGGCGTGTTGGGGAGTTGGGGGTCAGTGAAGAGGAGATGCAACTCTATTTTAAAACATTGTTGTCTTTTCTCCATGTCACTCATGTCTCCACCGAGCTGCTAGCTATAAATGGAGGGATCATTCTAGTTAGATTTAAATGACAAAGAGTTGATTCCGTTGGCTGGGTAGCTCTGAAAAATTTCATGGCTAAACATTTTGGGGTAAGCTTAGAGAGGCTGAAATAGTGCAGAGGCATGAGATACAATCATTCATTTATTCATTTTGCTAAATAATTCATTCGACAATTTTTGAGCACATACAGTGTTCCAGGCCTGTGTTAATCAGTAGAATGCAGAGAGATAAATAAAAAATAGTATATGCCATCAAGATGTCACTGTGAGGTAGAGGAGATACATGGTAACCAGCCATATTATATAAGATGGTACCATGGCAAGGTATGTCATGGGAGGAGACCAGCTCTACCTAGAGAGGACAGGGATAGCTCCACAGAGGAGACACATCTTCAGGAAATAGGAGATAATCAAATATATCTTTTGAAAGGAAGAGCATCCCAGAGAGTGAAAATGAACTTAGATAAGGACTAGAGGCCAGAGAAAGCATAGCATGTTTAAATGACCAGACTTTGGTGTGAGAGGACCTCAGAGGACTTGGGGGAACAAATGGAAATGAGTCTACAGGGGCCAGATTTCAGGGCTCCTTTAGTCATGGTATAAAATTTGGACATTATCCTTTGATGATGGAAAGTCAGTAACTGGTTTTTAGCAGGGAAAGCGTGACCAAACATATCACATTTTAGACAAATCACTCCAGTGGTATTGTGTTACGTTAATTACAAGGAGTCCAGGATGGAAGCTGGAAGTCTGTTCCATACTCGAGGGGAACTAAAATGGAGTCAGAACTAAACCAGTAGGAGTGAGGATGGAGGGAAGGGCAGGTTCAAGAGGTTGTGTGGGTGTAGAACTGAGGAGTTAGAATATGTACAAAGGAAAGGGGGGGAGGTTAAAGATGATGTCCAGATTTTTGGCTTGGAGGGGGAATAACAAGGCATGCAGGATAGAGGGGAGGTTTCCAGGGGATCAGAGAAAAGATGTTCAGCTTTAGACACAGCAAATGTGAGAAGCCTGTGGGACATCCAAATAGAGATGTCTTCGAGCTGTTTGATATACAGGTCTGAAGCTCAGTAGAGAGGTCTGGGCGATTTATATTTGGGAGTCCTGATGAGGCTGTCAATCAACACTGTCCAGAATACTGATATTTAAGGGGTAGCAAAGAAGAAGGGTAGCCAGTGAAAGAGACTGAAAAGAATCAGCTAGAGTATAGTAGCAGAACCTGGAGCCTGATTACCAGGAGACGAGGAAGAGAGAATATCAAGAATAAGGGGAAAAAAGTCCCATAGGGCAGTTGTATACAGTCTGGCTTCAAGATAACTGCCAGCCACAGGGAGGCAGATGGGGTTCCAACACATGGGAGGACTTTCTAACAATCAATACTTCTTGTCCCCTGTGCATAGTAGGCTGTTTGTAAATATTAGTTGAAGCCAGGGATGTTTAACAATGGAACTACTTGTCTGGTGAAAATGACACAGGATCTCATTAGGCAGAGGTGGGCTGCCCACCAGACAGGGATGTTATAAAGGAGAATCTGTGCAATGGATGGAAGATCTATACAAAGAGGGACCTTCAAACATTTGGATGGCAAATATTTGGTGTGAGTAGCGTTTTAATTTTCTTTAAATGTTAAAATGAAATTACTTTGGGCAAATGATAGTGAGACTCCAGGCCACACTTACTCACCAAGCCATTTGAGGTAATTCTCGTAACCCTGTGTCACATTTTCTCATCCATAAACTTGGGACATATCATCTGTCCTATCTACTTCACAGAGAACAAATGTGTTTTTAAGTGTTTGGGAACATTAAGAGAAAGAGAAGTGTAATGAAACAGCACAGGCCTGGGAGAGCTAAGCCTCACTTTGCTATTATTTTACTAGGTCAACTTAAGCAAACTAGTTTTTACATTTATAAAATGAAGGGGATAGACAAGATGATGTCTAAGATAGCGTCCATCTCCAATTTCTTTCAGGCCATGATGACCATTTTCTTTAGCGTAATCACCATTGCCATCTTTGCCTGGTACAGGGTACATGCGGCATGGAAAGGGCTTTTAAATTATACACTGACTCAGCTAGTCCTCAGTGCAGTCCAGTAGAGGGGTAGGGGAGAATGCCATTATTCCCTACACTTTCCAGATGACACTGAGGCTCAACAAGGTGAACTGTGACAGGCCTAGGGTCACAGAACTGACAGAGGGTGAGCTCATTTGTCTCCAAAATCCATGCTCTTTCTACCTCCCTCTATAGGGAAGTACTTATGCTGGGCATTATCACTATTAAACAGAAACCCTCAATTGCTAAGGAAAGGTGTAGAACCTGCCTACAGAAGGCAGAACCTGCCTACAGAACCTGCCTCTCAAGTCCCTTTGGTGTGCAAACTTGAGAAGGCCATTTCCCAGTTTGGGGAGGTGCTCAATTTCTGCAAGCACAGGGGGAGAGCCATCCCACTCTGTAGGCTCCCAAGGTTATTAAAGGGATGAAATGAGATGAGGGAGGCAGGCTGGGAAGTGCTATGCACATTGTGGGGCTGCTCCTTCTGACAGGTTTGCAGGCTTATTGTCCAGCTGACTGCATAGCAATCTCATTGCTTTTCAATGCTGTGGGGCCCAGCATGCCTGTGCTGTGAGCTGGTTTTCTCCCGTTGGCCTGGGTAAAATACCCCTCAGAGGGACCAGACTCTGCCTCCCATTCAATCCAAATATTTAGCTTCAAGCCTGCCTCAGCTGTTCTTTGGCAAGAAGTGTTTGGGAGGAGGAGGCTGCTCCGAGGGGCCCTCCTTTGAAGCCCTGGGTGTCCTACAGTGATGTGGGGCCTGGGCCAAGCAAGTTGAGCTCTGAGGCCAGCATCAGGTTTGATACACTCTGGGGGCTGCTGACTTCAGCTGAGGGGGCCCAGGGCCTAGATAACTGCACAGCCGTGGGGTATCAAGGAGCTCTCTCAACTGGGAGTAGAGCCTCATGCACCCTCTTGGCCAGCCCTGGAGCGGCCCTTCCCCAGGGCTTCTGCATGCCTGGGAAATCACTGGACTGAGGGGGCAAGGTGGGATCTTGGCTCTCTCAAAAGAGAAAGGAACTATTATTTCTGAACCCTGTAGTGAATTCTTTAGGTGCCCACTCACTATCACTCCCAGTGAACCACTTGGGGAATTTATGCTTCTTTTCCCTGAAACTTTAGATTCTGGGTGATGTTTCTTCTAGGAAACATAGGACTCTTATTAACTTAAAGCTATGACTGCTGCTGGGTCACTCTGGGCCCACTGTATCACTAGATCATCAGTCAAAGAAAGGAGTGACCACACTAGCAGTTGTAATCAACTCTGAGCACAAGGAGGAAGGGCTGCTCTTTCACAAAGGGGAAGCAGGGTGTGTATGGCCCCAGGTCATCCACTCTTGGTTCTGCTCTGCCCAGTGCTTACTAAATGTGCAAGTTTAAAGATGTGATGACCTGGGACTCAGACCCTCCGAGATGGGTTAACACAGTAGGCAAGCCACCTAGACAGGTGAAAGTGCTCACCAAGAGGAGGGGAGGGGAAGGATCTAGAAGCATGGAGGACTAGGGAGATGCTGAGCCTCAATTGCTTTCGTGATCAATTCAGTGCAAGAACTAGAGTGAGTCCCCCTAACCTGCTCTAGTATGTTTCCTCAGGTGTTGTCATCAACCAGAATCTTGGAGAAGCTGAGCCTGGATGAACTGACCTTAATGGGAAAAGCCTGGGGCTGTGAGTAGGCTAGAGGGTGAAGAGTAGTAGATGCTGTTAGTGCCTACTGAGATCTTCTTTCCTGGGCCAGGGAGCCCATTTCTCACAGCTTCTCCTTTCTCTATAGAATTATGTTCTACATTTAGACACGTCATCAAGGATGTTATATACCCCGTCTACTGCCCACTTCCCTCCCCCGTCTCTCATGCCTCAGCCAATGACTTGCTGATACAGAATTACAAACACATCCAGTTCCATTGTCTTAAGGTGGGACTCAGTTGTGCAATTCATGCTCCAGAGTTCACTGGGCTCAGGCTGAAGGTAGAAGCCAGCTGAGACCATGGCCTTGCTTAGCTCCCCTCATGTCAAATCCTGTTTCCCTCATTCCTGTTCTCCTAAAAGCATTCTAATCCCCATTTCAGACTCTATTTCTAGGTACCAGCCTTAATTCAAGCCCATAGTTGTGATGTTGGGCACCATGAATTATTTTTGTGCATTATCTCGCACAATCTTCAGCTAAACCTATGAAATAATATTCTCATTTATCTTTATTTTTAAGCTGAGGAAACCAAGGCTCAGAGTAATTAAGTAACTTGCTTAAGGTTGCACAGCTTATTCAAGTCTGAGTCCTTCTATCTCCAACGCCCCTGGCTCTCACGCTTAAGCATTCCTGCAGAAGAAAGAAATAGAAATAGTATACTATTGTACACTACTGTAAAAATGGTTCTAAACCCTGTTACTGAGGAAGTGGCCCAGGTAAGGAAATTGAGGAGATTTAGAGAAGAAATGGCTCTGAAGAGGGTCCAAAGAGACGAGACTAAGGTCTGTAAACCTCTGATGTGCTATCAATGAAGAGAACATCTGAATTAGGTGACCCCCCTCCCCCCCCCGCCAATCTCTGAAAATGCCCCAGCCTAGACTGGAGAATAAACACCAGAGATGGAGCTGGAAAATTCCTACAGCTGGAGGGAAGTAAAAACAAAATGACCCTTGAGTCCCATCCAACTCAGTATCTTGAAGATCTTGAGGAGGATTCCATGGCTGTGTCTATATTGCTTAATCCCGTATGGATAAATCTGACAGCCTTGAGCCTCAACAACTGCAGGACCACTGGCCCAGATTTAGGCCAACACTTACAAATGAAAGGCCCTGAGTGCTCTGCCTCAGATGGAAATCATCGAAGACATAGAGAGAGGGACGCTGACTTCACCTGAAGCGCAACACACGTTAAGTGTCAAGTTGTCCTCCATCTAGACTTGGAGGTCCACTGCGCAGGTCCTTCCTCATCCAAGGAATGCTAATAGCAATGGTGTTCTTACTAGGTGCCAGATATTGTTCCAAACAGTTTACATTACAAAGTCAGTTAATTGTTATAACTATCAGATAAGTAGTTACCATTATTATATCCATTTTAACAATGAAGGAACTGTAGGTTAAGTAATGTATAGTCTTTCATGAATGTACACTAGAGTTTTCCAAAAGCTACATGATGTGTGATATCATAAGGGATTGAATGCAGAAGCAGATATGAAAATCAGCCTTAATCTCTTAAACCAAACATTGAAGAAATTTGTTTTGTCTCATTAACTGCTTTTAAAAAATTATAGTTATTTTTGTAAAAATATGTTACATAAAAATGTAATGACTTCATCGCTGTTATTTTTAAATGAGCTAATAAGCATTTAAAAATTGTTCTCAGTTTTAGTTTCTAATATGTTAAATATTGATAGACATAATCTACCTAAAATTTTGCAGTCCTCTATAATTTCTAAGTTCTGAAAACAAGAAATTTGAGAACCCTTAATTTATTCCATTCTTTAATCTAGAACATCTCCCACCCTCTCATCTCAAATTCATCAATTTGATGAATAAGATCTGTGGCACGCTCACTGATGCCTGGTCAAATGTAACGACGGTTTTGTTCTGATTATTAGTTAGCTCACTTGTCACTGGTCCTTCAGGAAGAATATTTCCTTTCCCTCTGAAGGCGCTCTCCTCCCTAAATAACTAAATACTTATAGAGATATCGAGGGAAGTTGGCACTTACATATTGAGAATGCTACCCCCTGTATCTGAACCAGAGGGTAGGGGAAAATAGGAGTGAGAGTAGTGGAGACTGGAGAATGAGTTCAAGGGGATACATGTGAAAGAGGAGGGTCTCTCCTCTGCGCCCAGGTGTGACCTTGGCCACTGTGGAAGGGCAGAGAGCAGGGAAATTTGGACTCTTTTCTTGAATGGCTCTGTTTTTCCTCATCTGTCTCAGGATTGGTTGTGAGAAAAAAAATGCTGTCACCACACCACACCGTCTCTTCATTTGCAGTAACAAAGATTTGGGTGAACCTCAACCCAACATCATGATTGAGAGAAAGTGGGGACTCGTTTGGGGAAACAAAAACCCTTAAAAACAGAAAAGTGAGTTGATTTAATGACTAATAGAAGGGGCATTGCTTTATTTTCTATGGCTGAACATATTCTCCAATATGTCTGTTGAGATGAATGCCTTGACTAGATTGATGTTCTTGGGAAAAAGTATCCACCTCAGCGGTTGAATACTTGTAAGTATAATGAAATGAGTAAATGTGGGATCATGTGGTTAATGTTCTCCAGGGGTATGTTCACCACCATATCTGCAACAGCTAGAGTAATTCCTGGCACACGTAGGTACTCAGAAAATTCTTGTTGAGTGAAAAGAAGGAAAGAAGAGAGAAAGGAAATAAAAAAGGAAGGAAGGAAGGGATTACTTCTTCCTGGCTGATCAGCTTTAGATACTATTCCATGAAAATGCATTTGGCATAACTGGAGGTAGGAAAAATCTACTTTTCCCACTGAACTTAAAAGCCCCAAGGCATTTACTTTAAGGGGAGAACTTTGTTTACGGAATGGTAAGGTGCTTCTAACAAAAATGATCCTGTGTGCAAAAGCATGCACTCATTTTGTTGACTAAGGGGACATCAGATTTTCACTATGGCAAATTCAGAAATATGGAGTTCTCTGACTGTCTCTCTTGTTCTGGAAGATGCGTCTTCTGCCACTCCTGCATCGTAACTGAGTCACTTTGTATTTTGGCTCCTCCTTCCTAAAACAGTCTGCTTCTGCCTGCTCCTTAACGGTAGGAACAGAAAGGAAATGTGTGGATTTAGAAAAAAAAAAAAAAAAAGTGCACCCCAGAGCCACCTTTAAATGCATTTTCCCATGACATATCAAAATATCCTTGGAATTTGTTGTGAAAATTTGACCACATCCTAGTTAGCATGAGGTTAAAATTAACAGTAACATGTGTTTCAGGGATCTCAATTTGCAAAATATTAATAGAGTTCATGGGCAGTTAACTGAAATAAAGGGAGGAAATGAAGTTTATAGTGCAAGACCCTGGGGATTACAACCTTCCCTACCCCTAAGCACGTTCATATCCCGGAACTCAACATGAGGTGAAGGAGGCCATAAAGGGAACACCGGAGGAAATCTCAAGGTTAACATAATGGATCTCCTTCTATCCCCTCCTGGGAGGGCTTGCAGTACCTTAGAGACCGCCGCACCCAGCCCTGCCTTCTTCCTGCTTATTGAGAAACCTTGTGATTCAGCCATGACCCATCCCTTATAATTTCTCTGAAAAAGTGATCTTTGCCGGATTTGGATCTTCAGTTGAACTGCTTAGGCAAGAGGAAGTCACGGAAGATGTCCTGGGTTGAGATCGGGAGACACGGACTTTTCCTTTCTCTTCTATTGATTGTCCCGTGACCTTGAGAAAAATCACTTCTTTCTGGACCTCTGCCTGATCAATTTAACAGAGAAATGGTGGGGCTAGGTGATCTGTAAGGGGATTTTCTTGCTCTTTAATCTGTAGTTTAATGTGAATCTCACCCTTATCCATGGGCTTTCTAGGAAACCCTACGAAATAATGATTACTTAAAACATGATTCGTATATTAGAGTCACGAAAAGTCACTGCAAGCTAAAGTAATCCGGACAGGGAGAAAGACAGGCTTTAGTTAAAAGTGCCAAGAGGAGTAGAATGACTAGAGAGAAGAAAGGACATTTCAGGCAAAGAGAAATTTCCTGATTTGAGCATCAGTGGGGAGAGGGAAGTAGTTGGAGGAGGTTGAAGGAGGAAACACAAGAAGAAGAGAACGTCCATGGTTTTTCCAGGACTTCATGTGGGAAGAGAAGAGTCTTCTGGGGCTATCTCTGGGGTCACCTTCAGGGACACACTCAGTGTAGTGTGGGGAATCCCTTTTGGACTCAGAATGTCTAAATCCGTGGCTGATCTAGACCCTTTCCAACGAGGGCCCACTGGTCTCACCTGCCCACCTAGAGCATTGTAGCTGAGACTTGACTCCCTCATTCCAATTGGCAGGCATCCTCACATTAGTTTCTTTTCACGCTACTGTGTTACGCTCACCTTCTGCTTGCAGAGTGTGGTCATTGTCCTTTTGGGAGAATCTCCATGGAAAAGATCTGGGATTGATGACTTTCCAGGGTGCTGATGTAGGAAATCTTTCACTCTCTAGTTTGCATCTATCTTCAGATTATTAGGGCTCAATCCTCTGAATCTCCAGGAGGCTTAAGGGTACCCAAGAACCAAACCAGTCCTGTTCATGACATAGGGTATCAGGAACCTTCAACCGCTTCAATCTTTGGGCCAGTGGAGCTTAAAATATCATCATCTGTTTTGGGATCCATTGACTGGGTTTGATGGCCAGGCACTCTCCTTAGATTCTAATCACTTTCACCACAATAAGGTCTTAGGCTTGGTGCTCCCCCAGGTAACCCTGCTGATATCTCTACTCCCTCTGGCCTTATTCATAGGACTCCATCTACTCCTATGTATTTCTTAGTCATGAATACCCACTTTGTTCTGCGTCCCAGCCTTTCTGCCCCCAGGACCACAACTCTGTCAAGAATTCAGTCCATTATCTAGGGCATTGGTATCCTGCCTTATGCTTGTCAGAGTTTGGATTCTTTGCCTGACTGATAAATACCGTAACAGAGATCACCTTCTGAACTATGACGAAGGCTGTCACACAGCCTCTCACACCCATTTTCTTAGGTCCACTAGTGTTGCATGCTCCCATCCCCAAATATTCATCACACATTCTTCCTGCTTAAACTTGATTTCTCGCCCTTGATTTGTGAGCAATTGGAGCAATAGTGGCTCCAGAATAATATCAAACTGTTTGTTATTATTAAGACCTCATTTTACTCTCATTAAAGATCTTCTTGAGAAAGAATCTCATGATGCTACATCATATTCTTTATGGGAATTATTTGATAACTACTTGGTAACATTTTTTAAGCTTATAATCAGTTGCTGTGGATCTTTAGAACACTGAGAAATAGAAGGAAATATGTAAGGTTTGTTTGTTCCCTTATTTGCTTCTTTTAATTGAAGTCAGTATTTGCACAAATGTAGCCTTTTTAATTGTGCACACTTTGTGCTTTGGTTTATCTACACACAGTTCCTGGCCAGAGGTGATTTGTTTTCTAAAGAGAATGTACATGTGTCTGAAGCATCAGAGGTACAGGCTCTGTCCCCTATCCCTGCCCTGCAGATGTTGCCTTTCTCAGTCCAAGACAAGGGGACTATTAGCTGGTTCAGACCCACTATGCATGGAATCTAGAATTGGTTCTTGCACACTAGTCCTGGGCCACAAGGAAACTGAGGTAGATCTTAAGTACCTAGGAATCCACTGGATGACAGGTCTTTCAACCCCCAGAAGTATGCCAATCACAGGCAGAAGAGGCCCACTGCCATACCTCACCAAACAGAATGGACACTCCTGAATCATGGAACTAGTCAGTACCGACTTACTAGAACCCCTTTGGAATGTGTGAACTGGACCACCGGTCATATCCATTGAGAGCCTCTATATTGTCTCTTCGTTCAAGACACACCCTGTTTTTATTCCTCCAATGGACCCATGCAATTGGTGTCCCAGAATGTTTCAATGCCTGAAAAATAACTGGTTGAGTCTTACAGTTTTGGGTCTGTTGAGTTCGTTACGATCAAGACAAGGTTCTTATCCTTCCCCTTCGTGCACAGTCCAATGAGAGAGGCCATCTGTGAGAGCTGATGCCTCTAGGGAAGTCACCTACAATCCTAAATGCTTCAGGCCTGGTTTCCTTCACACAAGTGAGAATGTGGAAAAAATTCCTTCTGATTCTAATCCCTGAGTCCTTCACAATTTCTGCTCTTCTAGCAGATTCCCATAAGCAGCCCAAATTCCTCTGAAGGGTTGTACATGCATAAAGGTCCTTAAGGCTGTGGGGAAAGCCAACCTTGGAGCTGGAGGGGATGTTTGCACGCTGAGCAGGCTCAGCAAGGCACTATACTAAGTAGCGTTTTCAAAACAAGGAAGGACTTGAATTCTTCTCATTTGGGACCAGGAAGAATTTCTAGTTTAACTCAGAGGATCACAATGATAGAGCCATTTGAATGATGGGGTAAGGAGGAAATCACACTGGTTTTGCAGTAGGCAGCTTCGGGTTCTAATCCCTGCTCACTCACTTATCAACTCTAGGGCCATGACCCTTTTTCTTTATTTCTCTTAGCCCTGACATCTTCATCAATTACTTGGGAGTAACAAATGCACCTTGAGGAGTTACTGTGAGAGTTAAATGTGGCCATGGTTATGAAATATCTAAATAGAATTTGGTACACAGTAAGTGCTCAATATATAGAAGTTATATGCCACAATAAAGGAGAGTTGAGGCAGACCGCTGGATTTACTTCATCATTCTTTCTGGATCTGAGAGATTCCAAGGGAGCTGAGATATAACCAGGGGTGTTGGCCTAGTTATTTCTAGGAAAATGCAGGATAACAAAACTCACTTTTCTTATAAGCTTCAGCAGAGCTAAAAGAAATAACTGTCCCAAAGTTTGGACAAGAGTAAAAGACTAGATTCAGGTTCCACAGGGCTCCCACTTTAAGCCTGAGCTGCCTCCTGGTATCCCTGCGCCACTGCTCTTAAGCTCCTGAGCTGTGCCAAAGGAGAAGAAACTGATGTTTCAAGCTTGTTGAATTCCAACTCATCAAAATAGTTTGGGTTACCCCCTGCGCTACTTTACAAGGCATTTTAGGCATTTTTTCGTGGGGTTGGGAAATTGTGTTTCACCAGTAATAAACAGAATCTAACCCCAAAAGACTAGAGCTCAATTTCAAACTCAGAACCAAGGAGGTCAGGGTGGGTTCTATCACGGGAAAATCACAAACTCCCTTTCCTCAGCAAGGCAAGATGTATTCTGGAAGAAAGAGAGGAGGCTACAAGTCAAGCACAGCAGTTTCTAATATTTTTTCTCTTGACTTTTCTTAATTAGTGTTGACTAGCTTAACGAAGCAATTAAGGGGCTTATTTGCTTTTTAAATCATATGTGAAATTTAAGAAACCCTGAAATAGAAGAAATATTTGTCCCCAAGATCTTACCCCACGAGGGATATCAGTTTGAATATTCTCCAGCCTCTAGAAAGTGAGAACAACTGGCCCTGCTCTCCAAATGGGGCCCAAGCAAAACAGAAATCACAGTAGCCAGCTCTGCATGGAGAAATCTCTGGGGTAAATGGCTGCTTCTTAAATGTATTTGTAAGACTTTCATCAAAAACAACGAGAATTAGTTTTTAATAATAATTAACTTTAGCAATAATATGAATAATGCTATCTATCATTTACTGATGACTTATGTGCTGGCAGATGTGTTGTACACCTTTCATGTATTATTTCAATCTAAGTCTGTAAGTTCCTCTTTACTATCGGAAGGAAATAGGGATTCAGAGAAGTTAATTGGCATGCCCGGTTTCCAGGGCCAGGATTTAAACTTTTCTTACTCTGGAACACATGGTCTTTGCATGCTATTTTACTACATCCCTTTGTGATAATTCTTAACCATGAGAATTGTGGCCCAAGTACACTGAAGATTATTAAATACCTAGATTTGTATATGTATGTTTATAGTATACTATACTATAATGGCATATATAGAGCTTTATTAAAATTAATTTTTAATAATTATATAATCTAATTACCCATAGTGTAACCTAATATACCTTATACTATATGTAATATACTAATCATATAACTGTTATTGTATCAATTTATATCTTAAATTACTTGTTTAAATAAAATAAAGTTATGTGTAACTATATACAATTTATATTAACATATATTAATAACCAATATGTATTAATATAATATATAAAAATGATACATGATATAGGACATAAACATGATACAGATTCATAATATATAATATAAACCATAATATAATGTATGATATATAAAGCATAATATAATACATAATATATGTGATACATGTAAGATGTTTATATAAAATATATAATACATAATATATAATGTGTGACAATTATATCTTAAATAACTATATATAATTTATAAAATTATCATACACTTTGATAAATGGATGGTTAATAATTAGATTATTTATTTTAATAAGTAGATACTTTTAGAGTCATATTTTATATTATCTATATAATGATAAATGAATTAGATTAAGTAATAAGATTAATAAATCATTAATAAATTGGAGTATTCATAGGTGATGTAGAGCCCCTAGCTATGGCAAATTAACATTTATTGCCTATCACATGGCAGAAACAGTGCTAGGTACTTTACACATTGCCTCATCTAAACCTTACAACAAAGGTAGGTGCCATTAGTGGAAAAGAAATTGAGACTTAGATGAGTTAAATGTTTTGTTTTTCCTTCAGAGACACAAAGCTAGTAAAAGAGCCAGAATTTAATCCTGATTTTGTCTGATTCTCATCATATGGTCTTTGTACTCTACAAAGTTAGATGAGTAGGTGGAGAAGAGAAAGTGACAAAACAAAGGAAGAGAAAGGAAATTGTATCTCAATGCTTACCTGGTCCTTATAGTGGAGGACATTGTGGCATATACCAAGTTTCACTGACACAATAGAGAGGGCATAAGAAACCAGCCTGGCACCAACCCAACCATTCCCTCAGGCTCTTGCTTATTCAACACGCTGCTCCTCAGGGTACTGGAGGAGAGGGAATGATGTAGGGTGGCAGCTCATGGCCCATGTCCTAATGCTGGCATGTGCAGGCTGGCTGCGAGGCCCCTCCCAACGTGACACCCTTGTGACCAGAGTCAGCACGCTCGTGGCATTCCCTTGGACTCGGCCTATTTTTCCCACCTCTGGGATTGCAGCCTAAATATTTAGCATTGGAAAGTCTGGCAACTTCAAGACAGATTGGGAGGATGTCCCAGATGAGCACTGAACCAACAGTGCCAACAGGAGGAAAAAAACATGTGAACCCAGGGAGATTTCTTAACTATTTACCGAATAGGGGAAATTGTTTATTTTCTACATATCTCCCAAAGAGTCCATTTATGAGCTCCATTTATGACTTCAAACAGACAAGTTGGCAGAGATATGGCAGTGAAGATAAGATGATGACTAATTAATGGTCTTGCAACAGGTTTCAACACCCAGATCTACAACTACTTATATTTTTTTCTTAACCGCTAACATTTATTTTCAAATACAAACACACTTTTAAGTATTTTTGTTAATACAGCTAATAGTATTATCTTGTTCCTGGCACTATTTCCTCTTCTTGATAGGGTTATAAATAGGGTATTCCACTTGGCAAGGATCTTGTCCATGGCATTAGAGAGACGGCTCTATACTTACTGTAGCAAAACAGCACATAGCTGGCATAGTTTCCCCCAAACTCTCCTAACATTTACACTGCCATCTGCATACTTTTCACTTGACTTCACTCTGAAAATTGCCTGTTCCTCTGAGACATACCAGAGACTTGGCTACTTGGACATTTGGAAAAAACAAAAAAGAGCGGAACATGACGAGCATTCTTCCCATTTCTGATCCCAGACATTTAATACTTGCAATAGTACAGTCATTTGTAAGAATGATTTAAGGTGACTTCCTTTAAGGTCAATTTCAATTTTAAGATTTAAGGATTCTGTGACTGGAGGAACAATTCCAGCATTAACTAACACATTGCTATTGATATCCACATCACTTTCCTTAGGTTTATACAGTCAATTGCCTGAATTCAGGTAAATGTATGGAAAAAGACACTGATTCCGCATCTTGACCTGTTTTTTTTCTTGTAAGAAAACTCAAACATGAGGCTTAGAGACACAAACAATAACATTGTAATTGAGGATTCAGAGCTAAAACCATTTCAAAAGTTCCGCTGCCAATATTTCAAAGAAATGTTAGACAACTTGGATGAGATTAAGATGCTAGAAAACAATATCTCTGGAAGTTCAAGGATTTTCACTGTTGTGAGACCAAGAAGGCATAGGAGTACAAATCTTCAGAGTTCCATCTCCAAGATACTCCAGCGGCCCTCATCATCTGATCTTCACTTTCCCTTCAGGTCTAAAAAAGAGATTAAAAAAGAAAAGGATTTGGCAATAGCCCCAGGGGTTATTGATGAGTTGCAAAGAGACTTTTGGGGAGGCAGAACGCAGATAGCCCTTGCCTGGAAAGCTGGATAAACCTACTCCATCTGTATTATCCGTGGCTAGCCACAGCACCATTTGAATGAATGCTAAGGAAAAAATAACTGATTTCCCAATCCTTCTTTCTGAAACTCTGCACATTTTTCTCATATCCTTGGGTAGATGAAGAGAGGCCAGGTCACCTGGTGAACACTGTGCCATACCAGAGTGCACGGAGACTATTTGGTGCCCATTCATCCCCCAAATGTCCACATGTGGGAATTCACCAGCACAAAAATATTTAAGACATATTTGAGAAGGCAGCCAAATGATGCGTCCATTTTCAGGTAAAAAAAATATTAGTGGTTGAGTTGGTGATGTTGGGGATAAAGTGTGGCATTGCTGTTCCTCCTGTTGTTTTGTTCTGTTCTTTTCTTTTTTGCAAAGTATTGTAAGAAAAACATTTACCAAGTTCAGCACTTGTGGTTTTAATATTTAGATCTTAAATCTTTGTGAGATCAATTCCTTACAGTCTATGGGAGCCCAATTTTCTCTTTTTGTTTTAATTATTCCTTCAGCCATAGAATGAAGGAGTGGACAAAGGCTAGTTTTACAGAATAACTGATCCATGATTTAAGAATCTAATGAAGCCGAAACAAGAATATTACTTCTTATGGGTTTAAAAGAATAGAGATAATGTGTTTGATAAACCATTTTGGGGTTTTTAAGTTCCAAGTGCTTTAAAGATAAAGAATTTGGGGAAATAAACCAACACACACCTACATACACACACACACACACACACACACACACACAAGCCAATATATTTTTTTAAAGCTTACCTGGTTATACATGCTGTGTTTAAATGACTGAATATTAACTGCCTCCACCCCTGTCACTTCCATCCAGTTTAGATAATGGATATTAATTTAACTATAACATATTAAGACATAGCTTTGGTTGATTTCGTCAAAAAAATATCACAGGCACAACATATTTTGTGTAACCATTGTGCTGGCTACCAGATATCGATTAAGAGATGAAAGAATGGACATCATTTTGACATTGCAGGAGTTCATAAATTTGGTGGAAAACAAACTTTTATTATACAAATGAAATGAGTATAAGCAATTGCATGTTGAATTCTGTGGTTTAGCAATTACAACCTGATGTCTCCTTTGATTCCAACTTCCAATTCTCCCACCTCTTACTTTTCTTATCTCAGCCTCTCCAGATTCTCTCAGTCCACCTCCCTCCTTTAGTTGGCAAGTATCTGCTTCCCCTGGGTAAACGTAGACTTCTGTGATAGCCTCAGTCTGTCATTCAAGGCCGTCTAGAATTGCTCTTTCCAAAATGGTAGCCCCTACTTATATGTGGCTTTTAAATTAAAATGACAATTAATTAAATTAAATTAAACTAAATTTTCAGTTTCTTAGTCATACCAACCATTTTTCCGGTGCTCAATAGCCACATGTGGCCAACAGCCACTCTATCAGACGATGCCGATTATAAAACATTTCCATTATCTCAGAAGTTCTATTGGACAGAACTGCTCTAGAACCTGGTTAAATGCTTGCTTGACAACCTGTTCTCCATGTGGTCCTCCTCAGGCAAGCAATCCTCCAGTAAGTTGAATATCCATTGTTTTCTGCAAATGCCCTGAGCTTTGTCAACGGTGTCTTTGCCATTTCCAAAGCTTGGAGTGCTCTTTTGGAATCTTGCTGTCCCAAGCCAGATGATTCAATGCCTGGCATTCTTTTTACCTAAGAAGCCCTTTCTGATCTTCCCAATCAGAGTTCTGCCTTCTCTGGGATCCTAGAGCACATATTGTACCTTACTCATGGTTCCACTTCATTGTGCTTCACTCCATAGTCTCCACAGGACTTTTTAAGCTCTGCTCCAGGTTATACTGGTTTGTGAGGGCAGAGGAGGTGTGTGGGTTCTCGTTTTATATTTTGTGACCTCTGGTTTTTGTTGTTTTTGTGTTTTATTTTTATTTAAGATTTAAAGATATTAAAGAGGAAATAAAAGAATGAAGGGGGAAAAGATACATGTGATGACAGTCTGAAGGAAGAAGGGAACATGATTAACAGTATGAAAATATGGTTAACAGTATAAAGGAAGAATGGGTTGCAGCCCAGAATATACTAGAAAAAAGTCCTATACTGTAAGTCTGATTCTGCCACTTAGCCTTATGGATCTGAGTGAGTTAATGATCCTCGATGAACCTCAGTTTTCTTCATCTAGAGAACAGGAATAGTAATGCTTACCACACGGGCTGTTGTGAATACCACTAGAGAGATAACGTATGTAAAAGTGCCTCTTTAAAAAAAATGAGAAGTCTCATACAAATGTGAGGGGTTATGCTTACGACAAGCTTCCAGAAAAGAAGGGTGTGGAATAGGGAGAAACACATGTTGCCCTGGCCCCCTCACAAACCCACTTTATTCTGACAAAGCCCAGTCGACTGATAAAGTTCCAGTAGGCTCTTTGTGAGTTATCCACAGGGTTCTCTTTTTATCTCACAGAAATATTTATATATCTATAAGTATCTATAATATTTTTAATTCCACCCTCCTTGGGATGCAGTTATGGCTGTTGAATGTTTACTTTTCAAGCATTCCTTCTCCCTTTGAAGAAATCTGCAAAAGAAAGAGCAAAATGCTGACAAGTTTTCAAAGCCATGATTTACAGGAATGATTTCTGAAAAGCAAGTGGACAACATCCGAGTTCATCATCAAATAATATTTCTAAAGCACCCTCTAGTGCCTGGCCCCTAGCCAGATGATTCAATGCCTGGAGAGGCTACAAAATTTTTAAAGGAAAATGGAATCTTATGTCAGCTCCTGAGACACAAGTCTGCATCATTCAGGATTCTTTTGGACTATCTCTCTAAATAAATATTAAGAATGGATCACTTTAGAAAAAAATCAATACAATTAGAAACCTTAAAACTATTAAATACAATTCAAATCCCAGTTTGAAAGAGATATTAAGATTTAAAAGACCCAGTCAAAAATTACATTGGGAACTAGAAGAATTTGAAATCTAAGTAAATCTCAGGGCAGGAAAGTCTGCCCTGTTAGTGAAAATGTTTTGAGCCTGACGAAAGAATTGCAAGAGTAGATAGGTGTCATCTAGGAGGAAGGCTCGGCCTGTCTGCCATCTGATTATGCTGTGACTAGTCCTAGCCTATCGTCCTCACCCAGCAGATTCTTGAGGGGTGTAGTGGAAAGAGTGCAGTATGTAGAATCAGAAGACTTGTGGTCTGGGGTCAACTCCACCACGTACTTGGCTATGTGATTTGGAACCGTCACGTAAGATTTATGAGCCTTAGTTTCTTCACATGTAAAATAGTGATAATTCTGCCAACTTTGTGGAATTGTTTAGACTTTAGAAGATTAAATAAGATACAATGGACTAGTTTCTTGAACATAGTACTTGCCCCCAATATGTCAACATTTTTTCTAGTTGTCTGATTGATTTGGCAATCAGCAATTTTATAATGTGCGCTCAACATGACTCTTGCACGTGCTCGTCAAAGGGAGTTTCACTCTTCCCTCATCTTACCATTCTCACATCTTTGAGAATGGGATCATATTTTGTGTTATGATAATGAAATTGTAGGGTCAATTCTGGCATAGGCTGGTTGACTTCAAAGATAAATGCCCACTCATTTATTTGTTGATTGATTGATTCATTCATTCACTTCATTCCTGACTCTTAAATCCAGAATGGCCCCTTCACTAACTGAGACCTTATTAGCAAGATGGCCTAGATGCTTTCACCACATACGAAAGATCTTGGTAGGCAGGGGAATAAAGACTACTGAGTCATTTTAAGAAGTCACTTTGAAAATGACTTTTGAACGTAGAAGAACTGGGCTTGTTCAAGCAAATTATATTTCCAAGGTTTTACTTGCAAGGTTAGTTATTACTGCGTGGAATCTTACTCCTGTGGCTAGGGTCAAGGAAAATGGGGACACAGGTGTCTGCCTATTTGCACAGGCATTAAAGAGTGTTGTAAAATGAGCTTCGGCCTTTTAAGTTACTGTCTTTTCCTTTATAATAATAATCTCTTCAATTTTACAAGGTCTATATTATTTTTAGGTAAGAAAACACTGTAGAGTTCATGTTTTATTGTTCCTTGCAGTTATATAAATTATATTTGGCCAAAACAAATGTAATTCCTACTGTGTGAACTGGGAACCCAAAATGTTGATTTTCCTCAAGTTATAAACAATGTGAAGATATGTTTTACTGGGTCACAATTTTCCAGAGCAGAGCAAAATATATAACTCAGTTTTAATAACAAAACTGCATATATCATTAAAGTTTCCTACTCCACACAGAATGTATTATATTACTCTGCCCAGCAAGAGACATCCTTTGTGTAGACCACAATTTCTAAAATACCATTTGATTGAATGGAAAACATTTTAGCCATTTGTTAGTTTAAAAAAATGTAATGGTTAAATGCTCATGGAAATTCTACTTTATCTTTGCTAGTGAATATTAAATTTCTTCTCACTAAATTTGAATGCCATGGATTTTGTAAACACCGAGGTCTGGGGGACAAATATCATGACTCTTTTCCCACTATGAGTTGAGTGTTCACATTTTTAGCATCTTAGAAGCAGATGTCTGCTTCTTTGTCACAACAATGAACCTTATTTTTATGTGCATTATATCAACTTCAAGTTGCATTGTAATTATTTACTTATAAGCTTGCCTCTCCAAATGGACATGTAACTTAACAAGGCAGGGTCCAGATTGCATTATCTTTGTATTCTTGGCCCTGATCTAATGCCTACTATAGAGTTGGAGATCTAAAAATGTTAGATGAAGAAGAAAAGCTGAAAAAAAACACCATCAAATCATTAATTTACCCACCCACCTGTTCTCAGATTAATTCCAAAATTTAGGAAATTTACAAATGTAACTAGTTTTATAACACTGAAGGAAATGAGGAAAGATTATTTTATTTATTAAAAAAATCATAAAGGCACCCCTGATGTCCTAGTGGTTAAAGTTTGGCGTGCTCCACTTTGGTGGCCCAGGTTCACTTCTAGAGCATGGAACCACATCAACTGATACAAGTCAGTAGCCATGCCGTGGTGGCAGCTCACATAGAAGAACCAGAAGAACTTACAACGATACACAACTATGTATGGGGGGCGGGGCGCAGAGAAGAAGAAAAGAGGAAGATTGGCAACAGATATTAGCTTAGTGTGAATCTTTCCCTGAAAAAAAAAAAAAAAAACATAGATGGGATTAGCTAATCCAGTCTCCTTATTTCACAAATGGGGATTTGGGGACCTGGGAGAAGAAAGCTTCTTTGCTCTTGCTAATGTGACAAAACTTATCCCAATTACGTCCATAATGTCTTGCTTGACACAAAAATAATACATATTAATTCTAAATATTTTGACAAGTTAAAAAATACACAAAAGGGCCAATAAACATAAGAAAAGATACCCCAAATCAGAGCTCATTAGAGAAATGTAAATCAAAACCACAATGAGATCCCCCCTCACATCTATTAGGATGGCTAAAAAGAACAAAAACAAAAAATCAGAAAATAACAAGTGTTGGAAAAGATGTGGAGAAACCCTTGTCCATTTTTGGCGGGATTATAAAATGGTCCAAATGCTATGGATAATGGCATGGTGGTTTTTCAAAAAATTAAACTAGAACTGAAATATGATACAGCAATCCCACTTCTGGGGATATATATACACACACACACACACACACACACATATACATATGTGTACACACACACACACATATAAACGGATTGAAAGCAGAGTCTTGAAGAGATATTTGAACATCGATGTTCATGGAAGCATTATTCACTGTACTGGATAAGTAGAAGCGACCCAAATGTCCATGGACTGATGAAAGGACAAATAAAACATGGTATATACATACAATGGAATACTATTCAACCTTAAAAATGAAGGAAATCCTGTTGCATGCTACAACATGGATGCACCTTGAGGAATAAGTGAAAAAAGTCAGTCACAAAAAGACAAATACTATATGATTCCACTTATATTAGGTATCTAAAATAGTCAAATTTATGAAACAGAAAGTAGAATGCTGATTACCAGGGATTGGGGTGAGGGTAAATGAGGAGTTGTTGTTAAATGGATTATTAAGTTTCAGTTTTGCAAAATGAACCAGTTCTGGTGATCTGTCACACAATGTGAATATACTTAACTCTATTGAACTGTACACTTAAAAATGCTTAAGATGTTAAGTTTGATGTTATGTGTTTTGCCAGAATTAGAAGTACAAAAAAATACATAAAGGAACAAAAATTTTAAATATAGCTAACAGCAGAAGAGGTGTTAAGTTTAACACATTTAGTTGTTTTTTCTATAATATTTATATATTTGAAGTCGTATCGTATAAATGGTATGGCACCTTATTTTTATAACAAAAATGTCACCAAAGTATCTAAAACTCTCTAAATACCATTTAAAAGACTGAACAATATCCTGTCATATAAACTAACTACAATTTACTTAATAATACCCCATATTCAAATTTCTTTCATGTGTATACATAATGCTTTATTTTCTATTTTTGAACATTCTTTGTTGTCTGCATTTCTGATTATTCCCTTGGGATAGATTCTCAGAAGTAAAATTAGCTGAATGAATATTTAAAAATATTTGCTATGTGTCGTTAAATTTAGTATTGCTCCAATATCTATCCAGAGAAGCAGGATATGAAGGCCTCTATTTTATCACACCCTCATCTCACTGAGTCTCCTCCTCCTCCTTTTCATTATTATGATGATGATTTTAATTTGGAAGTAAGGAAATAGTATTGCTTGTTGATTTGCAGTTCTTTGCTTGTTATTAAAACTGATACAACTAAAAATACTCTTCAGTCATTTGTACTTTTTCTTGTGTGAGTTATTTTTTACATTCTAGGATAACATAAATTGAATGAGATCTTTATTTACAGAGAAATTTAGCTATTTGTCTGTCATATTGGATTGCAGATATTTTTCCTAGTTGTACCTTTTTTAAAAATTCTGTGTTTTAAGTACCCGATTATTAACCTGTAGGGGAACCTATTTAACTCATTTAAAATTTAACTCATTAAATTTTCATTCAGATTTTAATAATTGGACTATTTACTTTATTTTCAATTAGCTATGGTGTAGTCAATGGTTTTGGGATTTAAGTAGTATTTTATGAAATTTCTAATAAAATTTTCAGTAGTATTTCTTGAAAAATCCTGCCAGAGTTTTGCGTAGGACTATACAAAGTCTACACACGAACTTTGAAATAACTGTTGTAAGAACATCAATGGCAATCATAATGACAAGCAAAACTTTGGCTACAACTCTTTGAGTGTCTGCTGTCTGCCAGGTCTTACATTTATTGATAGATCATATTAGTTTAATCCATACAACCACCTTCGGAGGCATGTGCTATTATTATGGCCTTTCCGCAGGGAATCCAACTGAGGCATAGAAAAGCTACATAACTTCTCCATGATCACTCAGCAATAAGTTGATGGAACCATGCTTTGACCTCAGTCCACACAACTTCAGAACCTCGGGCTGTATGTTGCCTCTGAAGATCACTAAGCTGCCTCAAAATCTTTATAAGATGAATTTGTCTCTTCTAAGGACTTTATTAAAATTGCCTGTATGATTCTAAGGTATTTTTAATCATTTTCCTAAATATTTTGGGTTTTGCAATATTTTTGCTGGTTTTGAATGGCTTTTAATTTTTTTCTTCTTCTATTTTCTTACTGATTAGTTTTAGTGTCTAAGCACTTTATTGAACACTTATTAATATTAGAGGTTTTCTTTAATTTTCTTGGGCTTTCTAGTTGTGAAGTTATGTCTTTTGAAAATAACAGTAATCTTATTTCTGCTTCTGTTCCATATCTTGTAGTAATAGCCACGAGTTCTATAATCATTAAATTAATAAGGGAGCAGAGCATATGTGTGCATTTTGTTTCTAAATGTGACAAGTAACATCTGGCTTTTCAGTATTAGGGGTAGAGATGGCTGTCAGGTTAGGAAAGCATTATTGACCACATTTTATGTATTCATTGTGTCTACGATTTTCTTAAATTAAAAATCAAAAGTTTATTATTTCATTCAAAATCATTTGGCATTTATTGAGTGATAATATATGTGTTTTCCCCTGATTTGTTTCACACAAAAAAATAAGGAGTACTCCATTTCCTGGACAATAATCATATTTTAATCACCATTTAAAACAATTTGCATTCATTTTCATACTGCATCTTCACTAAAAGCCTATGAGATAGGCACTGAAATTTTATTTTATTTTATTTTTTTGATTCACAAATGAGGAAACTGAAGCATGGAGTGGTTAGTTATTTGCACAAATCATATGACTAGTTAGTGGCAGATCTGAGATTCAAGTCCAGTATGATCTGCCTGTAGAGCCAATGTTCTTAATCACTCAGACAGACATGAGGGCATCAACAGAGAAAGGTTTGAGCAGTCCTTCAGAATGAAAATCTGTAACAGGGAGACAGCAAGAGAAGGCAGTTACATACATCCATACATACAAAAACTGGATGACTCTACTATATAGAAGCTGAAATATAATAATTTACACCTGAAATTTACGCAACATTATAAACCAATATGACCACAATCAAATAATTTTTTTAAAAACTGAAAAAGCAAGCCACAGATGGGTTAAAAAATATTCACAATACATATATCTGACATAGTACTTGTCTCCAGAATATATCAAGAATTTCTACAAATCGATAATAAAAAGACAAAAGACCCGCCCAAAATGGGAAAAGACTTGACAGGACGCCTCACAAAGGTAGACGTATAAATAGCCGATAAGAACATTACAATGTGTTCAACATTTTAGTCACGAGAGAAATATAAACTGAAACGACAAGATGCTATTTCATACACACTAGAATACAGAATGGTTGAAACTAAGAAGACTGACCACACCAAATGTTGGCAGGGGTGTGAAACAACTGGAACTCTCATACTCTGCTGGTAGAGGTGTCAAATTTTACACTTTAGAAAATTGTTCAGTAGTTTCTTGTAAAGTATAACATACATGTATTCTATGATCCAGCAATTCTACTCCTAGGTATTCTCCAAAAATGAGTGAAAATATATGTCCCAAAAAACTTACGAAAAATGTTCATAGCAGCTTTGTTCATAAATAGTCCCAAACTCAACATGCAAGATCAGGAGGGAACAGTAGCACCAAAAGCCCTTTTGGAAAAGATGGCTGCATGATGAAATCCATTCATCCATGGATTGATTCAAAAGAGACTCAGGAACAGAGAAACCATTGTAACAGACATTGTGGTGATCAATGAATGCGTTTCTGTAGGACAAAACAGCCAGAGGAAAATGTAAATATTATGAATCATACCCAAACAAAACTAACATGAATACCTAATCTGGAGCTGGGAGAAAGGTGGAAGAAGAAAGCGTACTTTTTAAATAGGGAATCATTCCATAATGTATAACATAATTATGTATATTTTAAACGAAAAAATGAAAACACAATAATTCCAAAAACACCCTCAAAAAACCTGGATGACTCTAAAAGGAAAAAAAATTACTCTATTTAGTAAGAGTGCTCAATTTTTAGAAATCATCTTTGAAATACATTTTTGTCTGTGAGCAGTGAGCTCCCCACTCACTCACTCACTTTCTTGTCCCTTCATAACGGGCAAGAAATAAGACAGGAAAAGAAAGGAATACATTGTTCTGTCTGCTGATTACAATTGGGGAGCTCTCTTCTGAGATTCTGAAAGTCAAGAAGTCTAAATGACTATGAGGAATCTGAGAGGATGGAGGTCATAGGCAGGTATCTCAGCAGGGAAACTGGGCCCATTGATACCAGCAATTGGTGTCTGCTCAGGCACCAGAGAGAAAGACATTCCTTGAGACATTATTGTGGTTGCATGACTGAGGAACTTAAAATTTCAAACAAGAATTTTCAGGGATTTTGTTTGTTTGTTTGTTTCAATGTTGTGCTAATTTCTCCTCCCATTACTCCCAAACTCTCAGGAGATCTATTACAAGTAGGAATCTGATACTGGCAGCCCTACTGATACACCCTTCCTTCAGAATGCCCTGCCTCCCCCCTGCAATAGCAGATGTCAGTTGCACCAAACAGAAACAGTAGTATACACAATCCAGCAAATGGGGAATCTCAAACACAAGGAAGACACAGCCAGGAATCACCTAACATATGAAGAAAACCACCAGCATGTAAGAGATTCACTGAAAAGCTAAGACCAGAGGGGGAAAACGAATAAATATAAAAACAGAAAGATAAATAAAAGCATAATTATTATTCACAGTGGAGTAGATTACTGTGGAATAAGAACTGTGACATAAGACGATTTCAAGACTATTACCAAAAATTTAAGATACATATCAATAATTAACAATATCATGTTGAAATTCAAAAAACCCCAAATAAAGAATAAACTGAAGAGCAAATTAATGACCTAGATTTTAAAACCAAGAAATATACTATCATGCAATATTAAAGGATGAAAACAATTAATGAAAGAAATATTTAAAGATATGGAGGACACACCCTAAGGTTCCTAAACCTCAATGGAAAGTTATCTTCAAAATTCTGAGAGGAAATTTTGAACCTATAAATCTACCTAGATAAGTTATCATTTAATTGGGAAGGCAAAATAGATGATTTCAGATATATAAAGATTAGGAAGTTTGCCACCCAAGAACCGTAATAACCTTACAGAACAGTTAACCTTGGTTCTGGATTTGCATTGAAGAGTACTTTCCACTAGGAGAAGGAACACAAGAGCTGTCTAGACATGCAATCAACTTGGGTGGGGTTGTAGGTATGTTGTGTCTGGTTATTGTTGGAAAAAAGTCATGTGGCATTTTGGTTTTCTCCCAGTAAAAGGACATTTTCCTTTACTTATGCATTTTATAGGAAGAATATAATTATTGGTCAAGTTAGTGTCTCACATCTTTTATATTATTATTTTTTTTCAATTTGGCTGCACTGACAATAGTTAGGGAGAACTGAATTATAGAGTCATAGTAGAAATGGTCTCTGCTAAAGGCTGGCATGCTGGAGGAAGACCAAGAAGGTCAGGGTCTCTGCTGCAGAGTTCAGAAGAGGGAGAGCAGCAAATGAGATGAGAGAGGTCGTGTCGGGCCCATAGGGCCTTGTGATGACTGGACAGTTTTAAGCAGAGGAGCATGTGATCTGACTTTTGTTTCAGCAGATCATTCTGACTTCTGTGTTGAGAAATGTATATATATATATATATGTATTCAGCAGCAGCATTCTCCTACTGCCTCCTACACAATAAGGCTTCAGTTTCTCCACATCAATGTTCAAACTATCACTTCCGTCCACCAATTCCTCTCCAAAAAAAAAAAAAGAAGTAGACTAAGTCTAGAAGCAACTTGTTTCTCCTGCGTAGTCATCAGCATTAAAACGTCAGATGTATAGCCATGTGCCTGGCCATTCCTTGTTCCATTTTTTTCCTCCAAACATATCAAAGGTCAGACTACATTCTTAGCATGGTGTTTAAGAGAGTAGGAAATGTTTAGAAGGATTTTCATCCTATATGGTTACCATTTTTTAAAGTTTTGGCACTTAAAGTCACAGGCTTTAGTTATTTGGAATATTATCTATAATAAATAGTCCATTCCCTAGTGATGGTGAATAAATGAGGCATCACTCCATTGCACAGTTGTTGATTTATGCATCAATATGGGGAGCGTGTTCCATTTAACAATGCAAAGAGTGTACACGCTCAGTTTGTTTTGTTGCTATGTGTACTGTTTAGTCCCAGGATACTTTGAACTGGAAGGAAGCCCTGTTGAATGACAGGGTTACATAATTCTACCTTCTTGGTAAACTGTCTTGGGCCTCAGCGTCCCCAGCTCAGATATCTGTCTATCATGCAAGAGACATGTGGGTCTTGCATTGTTCATTCTGGTTTGACCCTAAGCCAAGAACTTTTACAGAAGCCTGACTCCTGGGCCTCCTTCCTAAGCAACTACCACTGTCATAGAAGTAACCAATTCCTGTTCATTCTTGTTGACAGGAAGTGGGGTGCTCACTCTTTTCAAAAGAAAGGCAATGAAAAACTGTTCCCTTGAAGGTGGAGTTTTCTGGCTCCTGTAAGAATTAGAAATGAAATTAGCCACTGGAAATTTCATTCAGATCGGTCCAAACGTTGCAGAGTACAACTAATGCAGACCTTTCCACATTGGGTAATCAAGTTCAATTTCTCTCCACGTCTTTCCTCCAAAGCAGACAGCTGTGAAACCTTTATTAAGTGTTTTCCATGCACCCAGTTACTGCCAGGTCTACAGAGATAGAACATTCCAGAATGAGCTCTGAGCCCTGACCTTGCAGGCCTTGCGATGTTGTCTGGAAGACCAGAATCACCCACACAAACTGCTCAGTGAACTAGGCAGCTCATGATAGAGTGGCCAGCCATATGGGTCAGACAATAGGGAGTCTAGAGCCAACAACAACTGCTAAGTGCATCGCAGAGCCAACTTCAGGAGAAATGGAAATGTGACAAAATGGTATAAATAAGATGCCTGATTTGGACATTTCAACCTCTACTGTTTCCTTTCTTCCAACTTCAGTTTCCCTGTAACAGATCAAAACCATTTTGAGCAGTAATCACTTTAAAATGAATTTTAAACTAATATGCCCCCACTTTAAAACAATATTCTTACTTTGGATGGACCTACCATCCATCCATCACCCTGACCCACTCCAGCAAAATGATGCGTAATCCATCACAGAGCTTTCTGCACATTGCTCCCCTGTTCAAATGCATAAATGGCTTCCTACGGCCAACATCAATCAGCCTTTGCTTGGAGTCCCATAGGCTCCCCAGCAGGGCCCTGCCTCACCCACCTGTTCATGAATTATAGCACAAGGGCTTATCCTTTAGGGCATCTTCAGGAATGTCCCCCATTTCCCACCATACTGAATCCACCATCTGTGACCTCATGTGACCATGATATTTTATAGAGTTGACAATATGTCTGATTTGATTGTTTCCCATGTGTATGGCTTACCTTTCTGGTTGGATAACATTTTCTTCCAGTACAGGCCTATGCAATATAATTGGAAACATTTTCCCTTTCCCCACAACATATAGTACATAGTAGATGTTCAGTAAATCACTCATTGATTGGTTTTAACTTCTGTGGAACTAGAGCAAGGTGATCAGCATCTGGTGATCGCTGCACTAGGAACCAGGACTAGGACGAGGCAAGTCAGATGCCTAGGGTTCAAAATTTAAGGAGGCGTTAACTCTCGGTTGTGGACCTTGCACTTGTAGGAGCCAGAGAGTGAGTGCCTCCTTAAACTTTGTGCCCTGGATGCTTTGCTTGCTTCATCCTAGAAGCTGTCCTGATTGGGCGGTTACAAAGTGTTTTTGCAGGATCTGCCTTTATACAGTAAAAGTAGATACTAACTTTGTTTTCCTTCATAGCTGTTTGTGAAAAGGACCCATACATGTATATGCATAGGAAGGGGTTAGTTCCTCCAGACTGGTGTTCCTACTATGGTGGCAAAAATATTAGGGTTATGCATCATCCTCATGAGAGGTGTGGCTTTGGTGACAAGAACTTGACTCTGACTCAGATCTACCTGGCATCCAGGCTGACTTCACTCCATCACCGAAGTAATCTTAACTTAACCTCCAAATATTAGTTGGCAAAGCTGTAAAATAGCAAGAATGAGAAGAACAAGGAGAAAATGGAAGCAAAGAAGAAGAAGGGAAGGCAAAGGAGAAAAAAAATCATAATTTTTTATGAGGACTGATTGGAATTGCATACGTGAAAACACAAAGCCCTAAATAAAATTTAGTCATTATTTCTATTTTTATTTTTGTTGATGATCTTGGTTTCCTTTTTTAGCATTTAATGCGCTTTAGCTAGGTTTGCTTTAGCTTTTTTAGTGTGTTCATACTCACAACAATTGTTCAAGTACAGAATTCTACATACATATGTCTCTAAATGTGCATACACAATCATAATATATATTTTGCACATATCACGTACATCCTACACACAGATTGCTTACCTAGTAATGGTAATGAGAGATTAAATAGAAACTCCTCCTGTGTTGTTCCAGCCACTGGATAAAGGGGAGTATCGAATGGGGCCACCTAGAAAATACCTATGGATTCAAGGTTCTGTGCAACAGGGACTATTTGTTTTGTTCACCTTCAAAATGGGAGACTTGGAAGTTAATAGTCTTTCTGTACTATTAACAAAAACAGAGGACTCAGGAGGAATAGCAGATATGGGGACAAAATGACACACTCAAATTTGAATTGCTAGCAGCACCCATGGGGGACCACGGTATTCCCTAGAAAAAAGAAGGCACTTCAAAATTAAAAGAGTCATTTCTTAATAATCCATACTCAAATAGTGAAATATATACCCCATATGTCATGATGCAAGGCACTTATGTGCTTTCTGAAACTGTTCCTTTTAGATATAATGAGCACGTGTGTGGTGATGAACTGGTAAGTTCAGTAAAATAGTCTCCTGGTTGAGACCATTTCTATCATTAGGCATGATGTTTCCACGACTTATTCTAGCAAGAGTAGACTGGCATTGAATCAATGAATGTAACGTATATGCCTACCTCTGAAGCACAGTTGATCTTACCGAAATTAATGAGTCAATTGCGACTGCCTAGACCTGGTTTGAAAAATAACTCATGAGACCAAAATGGATGAAAATGTAAAATATTTATTTCTCAGCAGCATATTCAGGTACAAATGCTACCAGATCAGGTAGGTTCTCAAGGCCTTATGAACTATTAGCAGTAATGTTAGCATTTGGACATAAAAGTTTTACTTCTTCAATTTGAAGAGTGAACTAATTTGTTTTTCCCACAGTTACTAAAATTTTCTTTTTAAAAAGCTAGTTTTGTGTCTTTGTTGCTTTGGTAATTCTTTTGCTTGAGTCCACTGAAGATGTTTACATATGCCAAATTCAGAGGCAGTGACACCAAGAGAGCGTTTTAAACCTTATTCTAAGGAAAGTGGCCTTTAAGTATGATTTTAAGGAGAAAACGAAGGAACCAATGAAATGGTCTAATATTAATAGTCCATTAATAATTTAATATTTAGGACAAGTAAGCAAAGCCAGATGTTAACTGAAATGTCTCCCGGTTCGGTCACAGTCTGAACATTCCCCTCCAGTGTAAACACTCTAGCCTTGTGCCCAGGAGTCAACGCGTGGGCCAAGGATCAAGCCACACAGCTTTGCCTGTCCAATCAGAGTTCACTTAAAACAACTAAAGCAACATGAAATAAAGACACGTTAAAAAACAAACTCTTATACACACATACACACACGCAGGGGAAAAAAGCCTGGTATTAACAACCTCAAATTCTCTTGTATTAACAACCCAATTCTATTGGTAGCCCACCAAACTGATGGCTTGAACCCTTCCAGGACTCATTTAAGAGGCTCGGGGAGTCTGATTTACTTCTCAATGGCCCATTCATCCTTTGAACGTTTACTCTGTAGCCTGTGCAGTTATAACCTAAGCTGGATTTCATACATGAAATCTGACCTCCAGCATCCACTACTTTTGCCAAGTCCCAGTGAAGGCTCTCGGAATAATTTAGAGTTTGCCATAGTGACAAGTTTAAGATTCAATTATTAAGTGTAGTAATTTATTTTTACTATGTTTGTAAAATGGCTTTCACCCAACTAATTTCACTCCCCTTCACAGCCAAAAGGCCCAAGATAGCACCAGTGATCCTCACAGCAACAGAGCTGCTGGCTCTCTGTTGTTTAATGCCACGTCAAACAGAAGGATTTCTACGGGACTCAGATGGAGACATTTCTCTTTTGCCTTAGTTTGGGCAAAAAAATTGATTTCCTTCAGATAGCTGTAATGGATGGTGAGGACGGCAGAGAGTAATCAGTCCCAGCTCGAGGCAAATGCCAAAAGTTTCCCAGAAGGATAAATCTTGTTTCCTGCCTTACTTCACAGAATTAAGCCTTAAACAAGTCATGTTCTGTGGCTTGGATTCTGTGTTTATATCAGCTTTGGTTCCCTGGCTCGTGGTTGGGAACATTGTATTGGTCTGTAACCCAGGAAGGTTTTCCTGAAGCAAGAAATCACTATCCTGGTATCTTTATCTCCCATTCCATTTTATTTGTTCTATTAATACTAGCAAACCAGCCCTGAACGGTAAGTGGATCACAGGAGACAGTTACATTTACCAGGTGCAGCCTGCAAAGCCAATGATTTAGCGCTCTGCTTTGGTAACCATCTTTCCCACGAGTTGTATGAAAGATGCCTCTTCATAAAGGATTCTGTTTTGGAAAATAATAACAGCACCTCATCTGTGCACGGCACATTCTCAGTAGGTTCGGGAGAAAATCTTTTCTGTGGAGTTCAGGGTAGGCTGAGAACTTGTGGTCTCTCAGTGTCTTAAATGAAACCAAATCCTCCGGGGATTGCATACGTTTATGGTTAGTAACAGGCGACTTCCTGTTTCGAAGCAAAATGGGCTTGAAGAGGCTTATAAAAAAGACTCAAAAGGTTTCTTGGACATCAAATGACTCTAGTAAAACATTTTGATGAGTTAAGTGTAAATGCATCAGCAGCATACGGATTAAATTCCCTTCTAAATAAACATTAACAGAGAACATGTTTGGCAAAATGCATTTTGAGTTTTGCAAAACTGAAAACATTTGAAAAAGGAGTGTGAGATATTTGATGAACTCAGAAAGCAGCCGGATTGCCCATCCCATCCTTGAATATTTTCTTTGGATGTTCTGCAGATGTCAAATAAATTAGGACGCAGATATTAAAACCAATGTCTGCTGCAGAAGTGATCAGCTGCCCTTCAGTTAGGAGGGTGTTTCAGTGGATACCCAGTTCATGGATGTGTGTATGAAGAGAGCCCCGGGGGACGTGTAACCCTTTCCTCACTCACAGGCATCATCTCTTTCCTGGATTCGGCCTTGCAAGGCTTTCTGTTATTCACAGCTCTTGCATCTGTTTTTCTGCCTGGGAGATATTTTGACTCCCAAAGGGGATTCCCACTTTGCTATAGATCAGCAGTGAAGCCTTGGTGCCACAAGGCAGATGACAGCCTTGGAGTTGCTTGGGCCAAGACCTTTATCCAGAAGTCACTGCCCTTGTCAAGACTCTCGTTATCTCTCACCATCTCTTTTTTCCTGACACACAAAATTTATTAATCCTTTGGGATGGTAGAAGTGACACTGGAAAGGAAAGACAAACTCAGATACGGTTTGAACAGAGCCTCAACTGGACTTGGTAACTACATGTAGAAAGAGAAGAGTCCAAGTTTGGGGGTTCTGATCCATGGGGAAGCTGTTGAATGAGAAAACTACCTTTAGAAACCTCTGGGATTACAAATTCTTACAGAGCAGGAGAAATACACAATTGGCATCCTTTTCATAAAGTACTTGGCCCAGAGCAACAAATCGCATGTCACAGGAGAATCTCACATATGTGGATGCCACCACCTGGTAGCCTGTAATCACACTGACTTATGATCATTTTGCTTTCAAACTACACATGCAGATTCTAAGAAAACTAACAGGCAGATAAGTAGTAGGTAATTTGTTTAAATACTTGAAAGATTAAAAGTTTAGCCCAGTGAATTTTAGCAAATGATGATGTTATTTACAGATAACTAACAACCCACTGCCATAACAAAAATTGCACAGAAAATTAATATGCTTTTAATTAAAAACATTTAAAGCCTGCACAGGGAGTACTCACTTCTCACTTTGGATTTATTCAACAGCCTTACAACTGCCAGCGTCTTCCTTCCTGCCATCTTCACGCATTCATTAAATGGTTTCCCACTAAGGCCATGGTGAGTCTGTGACTGTTGGCCTCAGTTCTCCCTACTTTCAATTTACTCTACATATGGTTGCCAGAGTTTTCTTTCAAAAGGACTGATCTTGTCATTCACCTGTTCAATAATCTTTGATGCCTACCAGGTGTTGCCAGAATAAAGTCCAAATTCCTTAACTTGGTGTTCAAACCCTCCTGGTCTGGCCCCAATTCACCTTTCAGTTCACGTCCCACCACCTCATAATCCAGCCATACCAGACCAATTCCCCGATCCCAGATTCCACATAGTCATATGCTCTCCTAGTACTTGAGACTCCTCAGCATTTTGCACACTTATAAATATTTATTAAATTATTTGTTTAAACAGAGTTTTCCCACTAGCCCGTCGGTACGTGAGGATGGGGGTTGTGTCAGTCCTGTGTATTGTATACCCATCCCTAGGGGCTAGCACAGGGCCTGGGACATAGTAGTGCCCTGTGATATCTGGGAACTGATGGAGTCACACCTCTGAGTTCTCGTGGCACTGGCTGTATATTTCTATTTGCACTTGCACTTTGAGCCTAGAGGGCAGAGGATATGCCTTAGTTTACTTCTATATCCTTGGTAGCTGGCATAGTGCTTAGTGCACCCTGAGTACTCAATAAATGTTCACTAAATTTAAATGAAGAGCATTTGCTGCAGTAGGAGGTTCTACAAAATCCTGTCCATCCTTAAGGTAAGCCTACAGGCCTGAAGGCAATTTTAAGATGTGGCTCTCACTCTTGCACACACAGCAGTGTTCTTGGCAGGCAAACTACAGCCCACAGGCCAAATCTGTGCCATGACTCGTTTTTGTAAATAGCTTTATTGGAACATTCGTTTTCATATTGTCTATGTCTGCTTTCACACTACAGTGGCAGAGTTAAATAATTGCAGAGGCTGATAACCCTCAAAACCTAAAATATTTACAATTTGGCCCTTTACATATAATTGCTGACCACTATTCTAGGGGATAGACATAAATAAGAATAATAATAGTGTTTGCTACATAGAGTGGTTATGAAGACCAAATAAGATAATACATAACACATGCTTAGCACAGTCCTCAGCATATATTAATTGTCCAGTAATTGTTAGGTATTATTATTACCATTATTATCATAATATTATATTTTTTAACAAATATAATTATTTTCTAATAGTCAAAAAATGTGAAATAGCAAGCCAGCAGGAATCTGCTGCAGACCAGATTAGAGGCAGACACAGTGGAAGCACAACCTAAGATCCTGGCATTGAGGGAGGAGTAAACTACCAAGTAGAAAAAGTGCTTATAGAAATGCCATTCCATATATACCATGATTGGGTTACAATCACGCCCATTTTACAGATGAGAAATGTAAGGCACCAAATGCTTATTCATTTGTCTTAGAATATCAAACTAGAAGTGACAGGGCTGCGATTAGAAATCCGAGCTTGAAAGGACTGTTTTATATGATATATGAACAAAAATGAGTCTGTCCATAGTGTCAGGCTCATAAATGCCCGTCTACGCTGGGACAACTTTTGAAAAAGAATCACCAAAAAGAACCACAACTCTCACAACTCTGCATATTGTGGGAACCCTGAGAGGAAGAGTAAACACAGAAATGGATCCCCTGACCAATAAACATGAAGAGCTGATCAATGTCATTAGTGATTGGGGAACGCTAATCAAGGTCACATGAGGTATCATTTTATAATCAGATACTTTTTACAACTGGTACACTTTTTTTTAAAAAAAAGTGACAATTCCGAGTGTTGGAGAGGATGAATCAATAGAATTTCTTAAACTTTGCTAACAGGATTACAAATTGGTGCAACCACTTTTGAAAACAGCTTTGCCTTACCTTCTAAATTTGTACCTTCATGTATCCTATGACACAAGGAACGCAGTGTAGATATGCACCCGACAACACTCTGGCACATGTACAAGAGGACATGTGTACATAAATGCTCACAGCAGCCTTATTTTAATAGAGAAAGTCTTAGTACCGTCAACAGAAGAGTTGACCAAGTGTGAGCAAAGCCCTTTTAAACAATAGTCCGAAAAGGTGAACTAAACAGTATATGACAATAGGGATTTACCTTAAGTAAAAACAAAAGAAGTCACTAAATATTCCATACAGTATGGCATGGTGAATTTCTATAAGATTAAAAAGTATTAAACTAGGTAAATATTTTTAAAGACTATATAGGAATGCAATTAATATATAGCAATGAAATTATGGACACAGGATTTAGGATGGCGATTTCTTAGTGTATAGAGAAGCAGTTTCAAAGATTCAGTTGAGAAGCATTTGACAAGGTTATTGATTCATTTATTCCTTATTCATTCAGCAATTAATATTAAACATTTGTATATCAAATGCTGTTAAATAATAGAAATTATTAAGCACTGATTAGGTACAAAGCCCTAGGGTAAGTATAGGGGTAGTGATGGAGAAGATAGGCATAACTCTTGCCTTCATGAAGCCTACATTCTAATGGGAGTGAGTCCAGGAGAAGATCAGGATTTACAAGTCCTTTCCAGCTGAGTTAGAATGACATTCATCCATGGAAATGGAAAGGAAGAGCTTTCCAGAATTTCTTCCTATGTAAGTTGAGCAGGACATCTATAAAGCAAGTCTAAGCTGTCAATAAATGATAATAAATTCACAGACACCTGAGTATACCAGGGCCAGCCAACACTCAGGATATACGTTTATAAATAGTTATTTATTTAAAATAGGAAGAAAATGCATAGAGGTGTTGGTTACTACCCTACACCATTTACACACGGCTCCTCTTCTAGCACCAGAAAATTAATTATTTTAATTGATGAATTCGTTCAATAAATACTTCTTGAGTCCCCACTATATATGAGTCACTGTACTTAACTTTGAATGGTCCTAAACAGCCATGACTCAGAATTAACTACATGAGATTCGGTCTCAAATGCTGCAGAATGGTGAGTTCACTTCCAACTATATAGCTGGCACAGTTGACACAAGACATTTTCCTAATGATTCATGGAGGTGACAGGTTTTCACAAAGCATGACTCTTCGAAATTTATTTTGGAAGTTGCTTATTATTGTTTTTCAGAAGCTCAAAAATCTAACTCTAGTTAATAAAAAGGTCAGAACTGCTAGGTCTGACATTAAAGACTCAGGAACTACCCAGGGACAGGCTCCCTCGTTGTTTTCTGTGTATGACTCAGATCTCTCTGGAGTTAGTCCTCCAGCTCTTCCTTCAAACCTTACTCTCTTCCACTCATACCTTTAGTGTCACGATCTCTTTTCTCACCAGATTTAATGCCAATGCTCATGACTTCAATTTTGTTTTGTTTTTTCACGGACAAACTAACGGCTGAAAGGAACCAGGTTAATGCGTCTCCCAGTGGTCTCTTCCTCGGGACCCACAAAATAGGACTTGAGTTAATTGAAAAAAATACATCAATTGGTTTCCAAAGGCCATCTCTTCTTGAGAAACTGCATCAAAGTAGAAACTGCTAATTTAGGTCTCTGCTAATCTAAACAGAAGCCCAGGCCACGAGCTAGAACCATGAAAATAGGGTTCCCATCTCCCTCTGCAGGACAGACTCAGGAAACTGTCTACACTGCCCAGGATGCACGATGTCACCTCAGGGTGAAGTACCTCTGATTTGTTAGTTAGTGGGGGGCTCTGCTCAGTAAGAACCTTTCTTGTCTAATTTCAACCAGTTGTCAGCACCTCAGACAGGAGGGAATCTGAACTAAACTTTGGTTATAAGAGTGGATGTTCCAAAGAAATCCCTTACTGGGATAGTGAATCCCTCTATCAGGCAGGGAAATTCAGTGCCCTGAAGCGGGAGAGCCAAGGATTGTCACCCCGAACTCTGCAAGCAGCAGTGTATTTGTTTTGTGGGTGTTTTTCTCCTCTGTAAACATGTTCTGAGGCCAAGTGATTGGTACATGTTTTATAAACTGGAAATATAAACATAGACATTCTCTTCCAAAAATGGATCTTTTGGACTTTCTTGGGAACTTGCTCTTATTGTTCTGAATTCTGAACTAGCATTAGTGAAAATGTTACACCTCTAATATTTGGAGTGTTAATCCCAACATCAAAGATAAAAAATGTTGAAAAGGTTTTCAGGCGCCCTCTTAGATTCCAAAAGCCAATCCTGCTTCTATTGAGGACAATACACTTATATGGCACGTCTTAATGAAGGAGGAGAGGAAAAGAGATCAATGTGTGTGTTGGGGGGAGAAGCTGACGCCTTGAAGAGACCTCTCCTCCAACCACAAGCTCTGAGGTCTCTGCTTATGCCAACTGATATTTCAGTTTTCAATGTCATTGCTGTGTGGTTCTATTTTTTTTCTCATAATATGACACCTTCCTCTAACGCAGACATGGATTGCTTTTAAAAAGCTATTTATAGAGTCTAGAAGTATTAATGAGGCATCTAAATATGGAGTAAATTGAATGCTTCACCAAATTATGCACTTCTAAATAAACGATCTTTCTGCAAATAAGACGGTTTGTCCCCTACTAGTTTACGAAGGACTAGCCTAGAGTATGGCTGGTAGCACATTTGTTCTCAGCTCAAAAGCCCCCACTCTTTCCTTCTTAAGTGATATTATTCAGCTGGATAACAGAATTACAATATTTAAATGGTCTTGGAAGAAGAACAATGTGTTTGGGGAAAGATTTTAGCATGTGCTGTCAAGGGAATGTATTTGACTGTTCAGGGATAGTCCCTCCTTACTACACATCTTGCTTCCAGAAAATGTAGGGCAGGGCCTCTTATGTAAACATTGCCCTCTTTGGAGGTCCCCTGGGGTTTCCCTACAGGGTCATATTTATTGAGAATGTCTAAATTTCTGTTTTTGGTTTATAAAACACATCCTTTCTCAATTGGCTTCGAATCATATGTACATCATGGGGGACCTAAAAGAACACACACAGCATCTTGGTAGTTTTTGCACTTAGTCAATTGGTATTTAGCTGCAGGCATCACCCAACAGAATTTTACATCTACTAAATCTGACACCATGAACAACATGTGTTGTCCCATTTCTCACCCCCCCCCAACTGCCTCCCAACCCCAATCAACACAATGGAGCGATAGCCTACCAAAATGGAGAAGGAAAGCTGGGGTCTAGTGTTACCCTATAAGGAGCCATCAATTAAATATTTCCCTACTGTCACAACTCATAGTGTGATTGGGGCATGTTTTTACTTTTCTCATAGACATCGGTGTCAGAAACAATCTTCCTCTCCTGTCCATCCTCTGCATTCCTCTTCACTGATTTAAACCCCATATTGATGATGCCACTCTCCACCCATTGGTTCTCAGCCTCTTAAATTTTCTGGTCCTTAATCACACTCTTTTTCAGCAGCCTAAAGCATGGTCATCTATTGGCTTTCATTATTAGACAAACATGTGTCCATTTGTAATAATCTATACAATGAAACTCCTCACACTTCTGATTTAATCTACCTTCCCAGTCCTAACACCAACAATCTAGCACAAGTCCTCGATTTCTCTCAAATCTTCTTGATCACTTGCATGTCTCCAACTCAGATGGGAACCCACAGACAATTATTCCAACTTCCTACAGGTTCTCACCTCTGTGCCTTAGCTCAAATGGACTCTTCACAGGACTCATCTCTGTTTATTCCAATCCCAGATATGTTTCAAAATCAATTTAAATGCCCTTGCCTTCATAAAGCCTTTCCCCTGTCATGCTGTCAGGTTTAACCTTGACCTCCCTCAACTCACAGTATTTAATGCTTTTGTATAGTACATAGCACTTACTCCCTGGCATCAGAGTTGGATTTTATCTCTTTGTTTGACTATTTGAAAACAGAGACTAAATTTTGTTCATATTAGATCCAAATGATACTTATCAAAATGTGTTGTAGATAGTAGGTATTCATTGAATACTTTTCCAATAAAATATTTATTGTTATTTATCACTAGACATCCAGATTATTGAAACTTTCTCAAGTATAAACATATTTAATTTCCAGTTTAAAAAAAAGGTGAAATGATATTAAATAGGACGAGATTTTGTTCAACTAATTCGTATCCATGGACCTCAGTTATTTTGTCTCCACTACAAACAGGGATGAGATTGGTCAATGGGATGACATATATGTCACTGACCCATGAAATCTTTGAGGATGAGAATGGTGTCTGGCTCTGTCACTTCCTTCAATCTTTGCTCAAATGACAGCTTCTCATCAAGGTCACACTGACCACCCTATTGAAAATCATACCCCTTTCCAGAGCAGATGTTGATCCCTTTCCACCTTATTGTTTTCCAGAGCACTTATCATTTCCTAACACATTACATAATGTTCTTCGCTTTTGTATTTATGGTTTATTTTTCCCTGCTAGAATATAAGTTCTACAAAGGCAGAGATTTTGTCTGTTTTGCTCATTGCTGCATCTGTTGTCCTAGTACAGTGCCTGGCACATAGTAGTTGTTTAGTAAATATTTGTCATTGTTGATAATATTGTGGTCAGTGGCATACCTAGTATATTTGTGACACAGAGAAGATAATTTTTTACACCCATTTTGCTACATGACAAATTATTTTCATTTATAGTCAGAAAATAAAATAATAATAAAGACTAAAAAATAGGAGATGGTGACATTTATTTTATTCATGTATATAATCAGTCTTAAAAAATCAAATTATTATTATAGTTCATAAAAGAAAAAAAAGCCACACTATCTATTTTATAGTTATTAAATTTACCTGACAATTTGAGCTTTGATTCTTTGGTTATAGCCTGATATAAAAATGTTTTATATAAATAATTGTCCAGTAACTAAGAAGTCAATTTTAACAAAAACAACAGATTTCAAAAGGCACAACAGCTAATTCATACCACTGATGTAATGGTGTATTTTATTGACTTATTCTTTAGTTTTGCAACAATTTATAATTTTGAAGAATAAACCTTGATCTTGAAGATACTATTCAAATTAAGTAAAATATCCATGTATGAACTAAATTGTGAACTAATCAAATGAAAACATCACATCTCACCTGTGGCTTACACTCTGATTCACTGATTTAAATTTTAAAAAGAAATAAAAACTCCACGCAGTCACAGAAATTACTCAAATTCTGTTTCCTTGTCTTCAGAAATCATGATGTCATCGTTTATTTCGAGTCTACTATTTAAACACAAGATTATCTAGTACCACAGAGGCCTGATACAAATAGTACCCGAAATGAGCTCCAACAATTCTGAAACACTAAGCATTGATTCTCAAAACAAACACAAGTAGCTGACCCTACGTGTGTCAGGACCAATTTACAGCTAGGAGTTTTCTGAATTGACATACGTAGAACGTTTATTAGAGGAAAAGTAATACATGGTGTGTGTTTGAAGCTTATCTATATATGTGGGGTTTTATATTATATACTATTTAATATATATTTATTTTAAAATATGTATTTATTTATACATTATATATCATATGATATTTAAATTGATATATACTAATATTAATATCATATAATATATTTATATAAATATATTTGTATATAAATGTATGCATATATTATATACATATTTGTATATAAATTTGTACAAATATATTGCATATTATATAAATAATGTGAATAATAAATAAGAAACCATTATAAATATGTAATTATATATGTACTATAGACGTATATCATTAAAATCTTATAATAATTGCGGCGATTATTTAGAAGTTAGACCAACAAACGGTTTTTTTCAGGGAGGGATATTTTACCACCGATGTTATTTAGACTTTCTGGTGCATGATGATAGTAGAAGGTGGATGCATTTTCACTCTGTTTTATTATTGTATTTAAACTCTCTACAGACAATGCCCGCTCCTATTGCTCTCGCCTTCTGCTCTCGTTATACCACTGGTTGTTTTTACCCATCTTTTATTCCTAGTGCCCAGCAGGGCCTCGCTTTTGGCAGGTGGTCCATGAATGTTGAACACATCACACTTCCTAATGCTAGTTTAAGTGGAGAGCCGCCTTTAAGGAGAGCATCTCAACGCAGTGATCTTTTCTCTTTAGATGCCCAGGTCAAGGGGTCGGCAGTGAGGTGAGCATCTATCCAATTCAACCTCTGCAGTGATGTGGGAGTGTACAGTCCCTCATCCATCTAGAACCCAGGATGCACTGCCCCTATGCCGACCCATCCTTCTTCTCGGGGAGGATTCTCTGGCAGCTCGGGGATTCTTACTGGGCACAACCCACCACTGGGTTCCACAGGACAGAGCTCTGAGTTTCTATGCCAGGGCAGGGGCAGCCAGAGATCTCAAGGTCTGGGACTATATTAGGAAAAAAATGCACCAGGGGAACAACAAACATATTTGTTTTCTTCCCGCACACTCTGCTCTGCTTATCTCAGACACCTCCCTTCAGCAGAAATCACAGCCCTGGGAGGAATGTTCCTTTGGTTTTGGGGAAGTTTTTCCTCTATCTAAATGAGGTCTTGCCCTTGGTATTTGTGAAATCACTTCAAAAGAAATAATTTCTCTGAAACCAACAAATAGTCTTTAAAAAAGCAAATGAGTAGCTGTGTAAAGGAGGCGTTCCTGAAGGTGAGCACAGAGGTTTATTGCCTATCACTCACTTGCTGAAGTATCATCAGCAGATATCTTCTTCACGGTTCTCCTAACCAATCTTGCTTGCCATTAACCTTTGTGCTTAGGGTCATGAGCACTCTGTGCCACTTGGGAGAAGGAAGACAGGAGTGTTTGAGTGAGTGTCCTTGGTGCTGCTCATCGTCTATAGCCCTTGGTGCTTAAAGCGATGTTTAGAACGAATGGGACATGAGTGAGCAACCAGAAAACCACCAAGTGCCTCCAACCCTCCCACTGCCCAGTCACACCTGCACTGCAGGGACGATTCTTCCCCATATCTGTCATGAAATATGACACAGCCCATGACTTTTCTGGCCAATTACTATTAATGAAAGTTCCTTAGTTTTCTGCTAGCCACAAAACTGTATCATTTTATTAATTAAAATGTCCAATCATATGTAGTAATCAAAAATCTGAATTTCGTTTACAATTAAATATCTACCTTCCCCAGCTTGGGCCTGTTCCAGGCAGGGCCTTGCAGTGGGAAAGGGAGCTATGGTGGGCTTCTTCTCTATTTCCCTTTCTTGTGTTTGTACCTTTCCTCCCCCAGCTTGAAAATCAAGGCTTTTGATTCCCCCGTAAACGGAGAGTGGAGATGGATGTGAGGTAAATGTCAGCAAAGGCCTATTTGACTGTTCCTCTTGGATGTGCTGTCAGTACTCTCTGGGTTCTTCTGGATGCTTCTGTTGGTCCCCAGGAGAACCCTCCCCCATCACTGTTGATCTGTCCTTGCAGTTGTCTCTGGCTGGGCACTAAGGATCACCCTTCCAGCAGAGGAGATCTGCAAGAAAATCCCCAGCCTCTGTCTGCCAAGCCTCCTCACCCTCCAGGTGGCCTCTTTGGGCAAGACTTAAGACAGGTTCAGGCTAACACTCTCTCATGTAGCCCACATGTACTCTTACTTGAGTTTCCTCATACCTTCCTTCAGAATGGAGGTGCCACCTCTTGTCTTAAGATCTTAGATGAAACAGAGACAGAGTCTAATTTTAAAACTTTAGTAACAATACAGTTCATATTTGTCTACTGAATTTTAATTTACAAAGTGTTTTTGAAAGTCATATATGCATGGAGATTACAAGGTTAAGTGAAGCAACAAAGAGATACAACTGAAGGAGAGTTTGTCTGATTCTAGCAACCCATCTAGGCTTTTGAGTTGAGAGAGTCCTAGAGGGTACTGAGACCTTTCCTTTTCTTCTAACCAAAATGTTTGGAGGACAATAAAAGTCCAGCCTCCTTAGCTAGGCCGCCCATTTACATGCACCTGCAGTGCTGCAGCACCAGCGAAGGATATTGCATCACTTGCATTTGTAGGTTCTATGGGGCTATTGCACCAGAAAGGGAACAAAGTTTTAGAAATATAGGTAATGAGGCTGTACTTGAAAGAATCGATGCAGGATAATTACAAACAGAATTATGGACAACTGGCCAATCAATCAGTCAGTTCAAATAAAATCATCCAGAATAATAAGCATAGTCATGACTAATAAAGTAACTAGTATGAAAATTATGAATATCCCTAGGTGTTAAAGAAGTACCCAGTAATAGAAAATGAAAATCTGCATGAGGATGAGGACATAAACACAACTGAAGACTTTTCCTAAAAACTTTATTTCTGCTTGGTATGAGGGATTGGTTGTTAACATCACCCCGTGGCCTAGAGATAGCTGAATAATGTCTGTAAGTGTGGTTTCTGCATATATATTTACCTACAGAGACTGCTTCCCTGATTCTTGGAACATGTTGCACAATAGGGCCCCAGGTCTTCTTGAATCATCCTTTGGTGATCTTTGTAAAGTCTTAAGCTGAAATAATGCCTTCCAGCATTGCTATGGAGAGGAACTTAGCCAATATTTGCAAGTCGCTACCCTATGCCAACCAAATAAAGGATACCTCTTATGAAAATGCACCTGAGGGTGTCCTAATCTTCATTCCTTATGCTGCACCACTTACACTTTCACAAAATTATTTCATTTGACTCTTAAAAAAACTTTATGAGGTAAATATTAATATTCCAGATAAAAGAACAGGGCTTATAAATGTTAAATTATTTGCTCAAGGTAATAGTGTAAGGAGTAAAGTAAGTAGTAAAGAGTATTCTTGCTCTTCATTAATAATTCACTTGTCTGTAGTGTTATAAGAAACTTAAGAGTAGAAAATTTCCCATCAATTATTTATTGATTTTCACAAATTTGCAACTCAGCTAGAAATCCCTGCTTCACAGATAAAAACATGTTAGGTCACACAGTTTGTAAGTGTTGGATTCCTAACTCAATCCAAAGCTTTCTCTACAATACTACATTGCATCTGTGTTATGTTTTCCTTTCTAAAAAGGTGTACATTTCTTTATTCAATTTCTATGTAATTTATAATTACACTTACTAAGAAATGCATAAATGTGGCTGTCACTTATTCCTAATCTCTTCCTTCTTACTTCCTCATTTAAACAGCCATCAGTGTAAACCACAAGACAGAATGAATTAAAAATCCAGTGTAAGTACTTTTTGTTTATATCAGTTTCAGTGCTGGCCCCCAAAATACAAACCAGTATCAACAGTTTGAAATTACTGTGTTAACATTTTCTGTTTCTAAGCTAAGCTAAACATTGGAGCAAATTGTATTGCAACACATATTTGTTTTAACTCCAATACAACTGATATTCTTATCCAAGACATGTTAACAAACTTTCCCGTAGTTACTCATATAGTGATGGAATGGAATTAATGGAATATTTTGGTTTACAAATTTGAGTAGAAATAAAAATTTTGCAATATTTTAAAACTCTAAAATTTGTGTTTTTTTCCTATTAAATTACTTTGCTCTGCATCAGATATAAAAATCCTTATGATTCATCCAGTAAACATTACATTTTAGCCTACAATTTGTAGCAATAGCCCCTCCGTGGAAATATACTGACAAGAAGATTATTGTGAAATTGATTTTTTCTCAACTTATCAGCAAATTTTATGGGAAAATAAAGAATAAGCCTCTGCCTGTGCTCTCCTCTTGTGCAAATGGATGAGAAAAACCTGATCATTTAAATTTTATTTCATATCTCGTGATATGCTAACCAAAGCTCTCCCTAGAATACAAGTTTATATTATCAACACTGACTCATTTTCTCAGGGATTATTTGACTTTCTTCTGATATAAGATCACATCCTTGAAAGGACAATTAGCTTAAAAATTAAACAAATTATCTTTTGATCAAATCTACTTCTAGTTGATTCTCATTGAAGGCATATAATCGTAAATGCAAAATCCAATGTTAAAAATGCTTATCAGTCTATCATATATAGTAGTAAAAATTGAAAACAAAATAAAATTTTAATAGATGAGACTGATTAAATAAGTTTTGATAGATCCCTATGATGAAATATTAGGCCTCATTAAAATAATATGCCTATAAAAATTTTTAATGACCTGGGAAATTGCTCATGAAATAGGGTTAATTTTCCAAAAGCATATTGTAAAAAAATACCACACACTACCGGCTCCAAGGTATACATTTTTCACGTTTTAACATTTCTAAAATCAGAATGCATCTTAAAAGTCATGGTGCCTCACAATCGTTGTGGGTCCGGTAGCATTGGTGGTAGTTGTTCTTGCCAGCACATGTACGAACTTGGCTGTTATTCCTGTTGGAATAACTGGACAACTGCCACTCCTCATTGTTTCACTCATGAAAACACTTAGAAATAACTTTCAGAAGGAATACAAATCCTGGTTATTGACTGAAAATCTTATACAAATTTCTCCTTATAGCATAAAAACCAGAAAAAACAAAACAAAACAGAAAAACCTTAAGGTGAAAGACTGAATGCTTTCCCCACTAAAATTGGAAGGAAGTGAGGCAAGGATACTTACTCTCATCATTCATATTGAAAAAGTACTGGAAGTCTTAACCAGTGTAATAAGGTAAGAAAAAAGAAATAAAAATTCTACAGAATAGAAATAAAGAAAACTGTCTTTGTTTGAAGAAGACATGATTGTCTACATAGAAAATCTCAAAGAATTTACAAGAAAATAACCAGTTGCTAGAACTAATAGGTGGGTATAACAAGGTCGCAGAGCACAAGGGCAACACACAAAAATCAGTCATGTTTCTATATACTACTAATGAATAATTGGAATTCAACATCAAAAATGCAATACCATCTACAAAGCTCCCCCACAAAAACGGTAGGTATAATTTTAACAAAACTTGTATAAGATCTGCATACTGAGAAATGTAAAACACTGATAAAAGAAATCAAAGATCTGAATAATTAGAAGACATATGTTTTTGTGGACTGGAAGACCCAGTATAGTTAAGATGTCAATTCTCCTCAAATTTAGCAATAATTTTACAATGATTCCAAGAAAAGTGAGAATGGTCTTTTGTAGAGATAAGCTCATTAAAAACTTATAAACTCTAAAAACTCTAAAACTTATATGGTAAGGCACAAGAATTAGAATAACCAAAACAATTCTGAAAAATAAGAAAGTTGAAGTATCCATGTTATCCAATTATAAGAGTTACTCTAATGCTACAATAACCTAAACTGGTAAATGTATAGACATATAAATGAATGAAATATAATAAAGAGTGCAGAAATAGACCCACACCAGTGGTCAATCAATTTTTGATCAAGATAAGAAAAAGCAATTAAATGGAGAAAAAGTTATATTTTCAACAAATGATGTGGCAACAATTAACATTCATATGCAAAAAGGAAAGCCCTCAACATAATTTTTACACAAAAATTAACTCCAAATGAACCATGGATAAATATAAAATGTACAACTATCAAACTTTTAGATGAAAATATAAGCAAAAACCTTAGAGACCTGGGGTTGGATGAAGATCTCTTAGACATGACACAAAAAGTACAATCAATAAAAGAAACAATTGGTCAGGCTGGATTTCATCAAAATTAAAACTTTTGTTCTGAGAAAGACTGTTAGGAGAATGAAAAGTGAAGTCATAGACTAGGAGAAAATATTTGGAAATTATGTATCTAACCATATATCTGATCTCAATCCAGGGCATTTACACTAGAGAACTGAAAATTTATGTTCACAAAAAAACCTGCGCATAAATTCATACAGCAGTTCTCTTCATAATCTCAGAAAGGTGGAAACAGCTCAAGAGTCCTTCACAATGATGGGATAACAAACTATAGTATATTCATATAATGGAATATTGCTCACCAAAAAACAGTGGGAAGGACAAACCATTGATACACACAACAATATAGATGAATTTCAAAGGCATTACGATGCGTGAAAGAAGTCAGTTTCAAAGATGTCATACTTTATGATTCCATCTATATGATAGTCTAGAAAAGGCAAAACTATAGTGACTGAGAACAAATCAGTGGTTGTCAGAGATTGGGTGTGAGAGAGGGTATAACTGAAAAGGGGCAGCACAAGGGAGTTTTTTGGGGTAATGGAAGTGTTCTGTATCTTGATTGTAGTGATGGTTACACAAATCTATACCTGTGGTAAAACTATAGAACTATATACTTCAAAAAGATCAATTTGACTTTTTGTTAATTTTCAAAAAAACCCACAAATTATATCTCTATGAAAGTCTCCTTAGGTGGCAAAAATAAAAAGAGAAGTAAATTTTTTTAAAAAGCGCTGTGTCACATATTTTCTTGATGGTACATAAACCAATGGTGTCTCATAATCAAAATGACTTAAGCTTAATGAAGTATGGTCTACATACATTATTTTAAAGTGTCCGTATAAATGAAAAATATCATCCAAAGTGTTAACAGCGGCTGTTTTAGGTTGTGGAATATAGACAATTTTAAATTTTTTTACATATTTTGCCACGGTTTTTACAATGAGCAAGAATTCCTTTTATAACCAGAAAAAAAAAAAGAGTGGAATAAATAATTTTAAAAAATTCAGAACCACAAAGATTTAGGCAAGTGGGCTCTGCTTATCCCAGTTCTGCAAATGCAAAGGGTCACATCTGTGGACATGACACGATGATGTGATTCACTGAACTTGGAACTCCCTGAAGATTATTTTAGTTCTTATTACTCACACCTACCCTCTCACCAGATAATTCCTCAAGATACACACATCAAGAACAATCTGTAAAGCAATAATCAGCTTGGGATTATTTCTGGCAACTGTAAATGTGTTGTAGTTGGAGAATTACCCACAAAAGTTAAATTAACAAAAAGAATTGTTATCTTTATTGGAGAAACAGCACACTGCCTATGGCTGCTTCTTTTTAAAACTCTCAAATGATGGGATGTGATGAGAAAGCCAAGGTCTCAGAATAGGTGCAATAACACTAGTGGCAGATACACATTTATTTTCCGTCTCTGTCCCCTCATATGCGTACGTTTCCACATGGCGGTTGTCTGAACCCTGCTCTCTCTGAACTCTGTCAGTAATGACTACAGTAACAATAACTGTCAGGGGCTGGAATAGTAAACATTTTGTAGAAGCAAATGGCTTCCAAATGTGGACTTTCTCTCAGTGAGCATATCCCTCAGAGCCTGATTCAGAACGCCGGAGCAGGTAGAAAAGCTAAGCCCAGAGCATAGTGACAGAATTAAGCAGCTAAATCTGTGACTGTTAACCTCAAACTCATCTGCCATCTCCCCTCTCTTTCCATACACGGGTGACTTTACCTGGCCTGTTGGTTCAATATACAAGAGTGACCCTTCATGAGTTTTGTGTATGTGCTTTGAGGACCATTTACAAAGGTGGCCTGTGGGCAGGAGGGTGGTTGAGTGGGGTAAGTAGTTGATTAGCTCCCCTGGCCTTTGGGTCTTCTATCCAGAGAAAGATCCTTTAATTGTACTAAGACTCATTTTCTATATTTTCAGAATGGCCACTAAATCTCTGGAGTTACTATATTGACTGACTAGGTCAGGACCCTCAAGCTGTTGATTTACTTATTTCATGGTGACTTGTAATATTATGGGTTACTAATAAAATGCAATGTACTACTGGATTTAAGAATGATATTTCAAAAAATTTTAAAGATGTGATTAACAAAAAAGGCAGTGACAAAAGAATTATGTACAATTTTATTAAAGCACCCTATCATAAGAGATGTCTGTATTAGACCAAAACAACATATAAGAAAACAATCACAACTTTTCTCGCTGGGTAGTGGGATTATGAGTGATTATTTTTAAATACTATTTATGTGTTCTCAATTTCTTTGTCTACAACATATATTACTTAAAAAAAAAAAAACCCTGAAAAGTAACAGTCTAAAATGTAACTGTTATCTCTACATTTTGGCATTAGATTGGATTTTTATATTTTTATAAAGTGGAATCTTTCTACTCTAATTCCATGTTATCAATTAAAGATGTGTTATTTTATAATAAAAATATGTGTTCTTAAATATTAAAATTGGGGAATTTGGGGGGGCATCTTCACAGAAGAGAAAACATATTGTTGTATTAAACATTTCAAGTCACCCAGGAAATGCTTCCATTGTCACATCCTGGCTCTGCTTCCTTTATTCCCACATCAGAGTCCCCCATGTTCTGGATTGCTCCCCTTAAACATTCTCCTTGGTTCCTAGGCAATTTTCTGCCCATTTCCTGCTGACAAAAATCATTCTGTGGAGACATGGGACCAGCTCACGTTACAGGACTAAAGGAATTGTTTTAAAAAGCAAAGAATTTCTGGTCTAATTGTCATCTAGAATTTCTAGCCTAACAACTTCCAGCCATCAGAGCAGCTGAATGAAGTTTGAGAAACAGGGACATCCGAAGGTGATTGGAATAAGCAAAGTAAAACAGTGCTCACTCCCCAGCCAGAGGGCTCCATGCGCCATAACAAACAACTTTACTCAGGCCTACAGCTGCTGTAGTCCCTTCTCTAATAGAGCTGGGACTAGAAGCACTGGGCCAGGATGTCTGAGTCATTTACACAGATGCCCGGCCTTTTGCTGAGTCGGTCTGGCTTACACCATCTTCAAAGGACCCCACCCCACTCTTCTCTTTGAAGAACTTGCTTTGCTTAGGAGAAAATATCAAAATTCTTGCTGTTTAATTTTTACAGGAAGCCACAGCACTGATAAATGAGAGCTCGTCCATATATGTTTTTACTCTGTTACCTAAGAGACTATCTTCAAAACAGAAGTCCTCATAAATACTCTGGAGATGCATCAGACGCTCTCCGGTGCTGTGCGACACTGTGTATATTGTTTGGCAGTGGTTCATTGGGGGAAGATAAACTAGCACATTTTGCCAGGATTCTATTACTCTTGACCCTGACCTTGGCTGGAGGCTGTTTCCAGTTACACTCCATCTTACAGAAAGACAGCACCTACTCTTTCCTCTTTCCCTTCTCTTTTCAGTGGCCCCAAGCATAAGACTATGTGTGCTGCCTTACTGGGGGAAGAAACACGTGTCGCTCCTTCCCCTCCTCAGATTTCTCAGTTCAACACAGCATTCAAGGGCACCATGAAATCCTCTTCTTTAAGCAATGGAGGTTTGCTCTTAGTAAGTACTTCATCTTGAAGTTCACAATACTGTATGATAGCGTGTTAACCACAGACGCCATGTTGTACAGCAGGTCTCTAGAACTTACTCATCTAGCATAACTGAAACTTCATACTCATTGAACGACTCCCCACTCCTCCACTCTCCCCGCCGCACAGACCCTGACGACCACTACTGTATTCTCTGCTTCTATGAATTTGACTATTTCAGATACCTCATATAGGCGGAATCATGCATTATTTGTCCTCCTGTGACTAGCTTATTTCACTTAGCATAGTGTTCTCCAGGTTCAATTATGTTGTCACAAATGATGAGATGTCCTTCTTTTTTAAGGCTAAATAATATTCCATCATACGTATATCACATTTTCTTTATCCATTCATCTGTCAATGGACACTTGGGTTGTTTCCATATCTTGGCTTTTGTGAATAACACTGCAATGAACAGGGGAGTGCAGATATCTCTCCTAGATCCCGATTTCAACTCTTTTGGATATGCATATTCCCTTGATTGTGGGGACGGTATCACGGGTGTTTGCATATATCCAAACTCATCAAATTTTATACATTAAATATGCATAGTTCTTTCTATATCAATTATACATTAATAAAGCAGTTTTTAAAAAAGGAAAGTACTTGATCTTAGCACAGTATTGCTCACTACAATTATTTTCCCCCTGACAGCATCCCTTCTGCCACATGAAGTTCCCACGATTTCACTTCCAACGTGTGGTCTAATTACTCTCACCAGCTTGGGCTGGACTGAGCTCACTTCAGATAGTCTCAAAAAAAAAGGTTCCCATTGAGGTGGTACCATAAAGTACGAAGCTCTCGCAGCCCAAAGAACTGTTGCGCGTACTCTCAGGATATAGCCACGTGCTTCATGAGCCAATTTATACTATGTAGTAATCATAACTGAAGCTGAATATAGTGTAATTACAGTTTTGAGCTGTTCAGGTCTAAAGTACCCTTAAAAGTGAAAATAATGGCTAATATTTGTTGAACACTTAAATACATTCTTTACATATATTATCTCATGTTATCCTTAAAATAATCCCATGTGGTAGGTGATAGGTGATATTATCCCAATTTTACTTATGAGATAACAAAAACTTGGCATGGATAAGTAACTTTCCTGTAGGCAGTCAAATAGTAACTGACAGAGGCAAGGTTTGAACCCGGCTTGTTTCATTCCAAAGGCAAGCTCCTCTGCTCTCTGCTCTATCGCATTCAGGTATAACACTGAGAGATCTGAAACAGCCCAAAAAAGAGAAAATCATTATGAATAAAATATCCCATACAATAGACTAATATGTGAGATATATTTAATTCTTACAGCAAAATGCAGACGCTCTAGGTTGTTAGAAATTATTTTAAAATAGTCATGAGACCAATTCTGACATATAGGGATCCTATTATTTCACTGTGTAAAGATATAAAAATCCAGTCTAATTCCAAAATGTAGAAATGACAGTTACATTTTAAGGTGTTACTTTTCAGGTATTTTTTTTTAACAAATATATCTTCTAGGCAAATATTGAGAACATATAAATAGTACAAAAAATAAAAATTCCTCATAATCCCATCTCCCAGCAATAAAAGTTGCTATGGTTTTCCTATATGTTGTTTTGATCTAATGCAGACATCCCCGTGATGGAGTGCTTTAATGAAATTGTACATAGCTCTTTTGTTACTGCCTTTTCCATTAGTCACATTCTTAACATTTTAAAATCACAATTCTTTTTTTTTTTTTTTTGGTGAAGAATATTAGCTCTTAGTTTACATCCACTGCCAATTCCCAGGAAGACTGGCCCTGAGCTAACATCTGTGCCCACATCCTCTTCTACTTTATGTGGGACGTCACCACAGCATGGCTTGATGAGTGGTGCATAGGTCCGTGCCCGGGATCTGGGCCTGTGAAACCCGGGCCACCACAGTGGAGTGCACAAACTTAACCACTACACCACTGGGCTGGCCTCTAAATCACAATTCTTAAATCCAGTAGTACACTGCATTTTATAATATTTCATAACTTATTTAACTACTGTTTTCTTCTTGGACATTTAGATTTTCGCTAGATTTTTTTGTAATAACCAGGTGTGTACATAAATATAGCTACATATTTCTGATTATTTGTCAGGATATATTTTCTTTCCCCAGTGGAATTACTAGGGCAATAATCTAAACAAGTTTAAGGCCTTATATGAACATCACCAATTTGCCCCCCAAATAAACTATTTTTAACTTATTTAGGCGGTGTAGAAGAGTCTTTATTTGCTTACACATTCACCTCACCATGTGTTTTTAAACTCTACTAATATAACAGGCAAAGAACGGTATCTTGTAAATTTTTATAAATTCTGTGTGGGATTAAATTTGTTTCCATATGTACTTTGGATATTTTAAAATTTGTTCTTAATTTCCTGGTTGTTTTTTTTTTTTTTTTGCCCATTTTAAAAGTGTAAGAAACTTTCAAAATTTATTTCTAAGGATATATAAAATATTAAGGTATTAAGTTTAATATTTGTTCCAAATATTTTCCCAAGTTTTTTGTGTTGTAGATTTGGTCTATAATATGTGTTGATGAATAGAAACTTTTTGTGATAAAATATTTTGATTTCATTATAAAATTCCTTTATTATTTTGTTATTTATTTACTTTTCAGTTTTCTTTTGCATAAAAGGGCTCATATACCTCAGGATTGGCTACCTATTTTTTTTCCTGGTTCATTCAGAGTTTCTCTTTTTATATTAATTTAGAATTAATGGTGACATATAAAATGACTTAGGATTTGAACTATATATATTTTTTCAAACTAGTCATGTCTATTATTCCTGGTGAATAAAAATTAACTTAAGAAGAATGAACATAAATAAAGCCCAATATTCCCATCCAGGGACAGAATATGGCTCTCCTTTTTTTCATATTTAAATTTGTTATTAAAGTTTTATTGTAGTCTTACATGTGCTTTGAACATTTTTGTTGGGCTGGATAATTTATGTATATTTTTATTATTAATATGAATGGCACATTTCTCAGATCCTCTTCAAACTGATTTGTGTATTTACATGAGAATACTATTGATTTTGATTTTTATATTATACCAATAACTTAATTTTAAGCTATTATTAATTACAGGAAATTCTTAGTTATTAATTCCTGAGTTTTTATTAATATTTTTGCAGTCATAAATTCAGATTACTGTTGTTAAATGCATTTGTGTGTGTGTGTGTGTGTGTGTGTGTGTGTGTGTGTGTGTGTGTGTACTCGAGTTAATCTGGTATTTACTCTCTGTGTTGTGACTAAATTTACAATTATTATTTAGGCTATATGCACTTCTGCTTCCAACTCTTAATATCATTACATTAATACATTATATATTATCTCCATATAATACATTAATATATTATCTCCAATCTTGAATTATTAAATTGTAATGATCTTTTGGTCATCTTTTTAAAGAAGAATATGTGAGAAACATATTCTCTAAACCCTGATGTAACAAAAGAGAGAGAGCCTCTGCTGTTTGAGCTCATTATGACATGAATATTTTTCTGCTATAACTCTTTATCCATATATATCCAAGTACAAATTCAATACAAAAGTAGCACAAAGCTGGTTGAAGTATTTAAAGTAGACATTGCAAGGCTAGTCAGACACACCGAAAGAGTTCACTTGCACAGAAATGATAAGGCAACTTATTTTTTATCTTAGTCAATAAATCCAGTAGACTTCCTACATTGCTGTAAAGCAATTTTATACCATAGGACAGTAGTGATACTGGCTAAATCTTAGAATATCCCCTAACCCCCAGTTCCCTGGAGTTAGCTAACCCTAAACTGTGTAAGTCTCTAAGTGTTTGTCAACATAATACTTTAATTATTATGGTATCTCTAGAACAAGGCTTGCCCACAATCAGCAGTAGCAGACTTCTTAGCCAGGATAGAATTCTTTTGTATATCTCTCTAAAAAACTTATTATTGATAAATGTTGTTGCATTATCCCATATTTTCAGAAGGCAGGCAATAAGATATTTGTATTTCTAGGGACAACTCCACTTGTTAAATAAAGTGCTATGTTTTCAAATGTCTTATAATCCATAGACCAATCATGAGCAGTTGGAACTAGCTTTGGAAGTTGGAAATATTTTTTCTTATCTTTAAGAGACTGTAGAATTGCCACCTTAAATGGAAAGAGGCTCTATTAAAATGCCATGCTCTGGTACAAAGAAAAATCCTCTCGTTTATTAACTTTTCCCTTTTGCTATGTTTATATAAGGACAAGAAAATTAAGAATGGCAAAGAAAACATTGTCTTTTTATCCCTTTACCCCATACTGCACCTCTGCAATTTTTTCTGTCAAGCAGGAAGGGTGGAGGGGAAAATGATAAGAATTGTGGAAAGATATACACGAAGAGAGCAAGAAATCTCATATTCTTAGGAGAAAAGTCACAAAGTGTTGAGAGAAAAACTAGAGAATTTTCAAGTTCAAACTAGTCTTGAAGGAGAGAAATCCATATAACCTCATCTTGAATCTGATTCTAGGATGGGATATATTAGGAGATATTGAATTAAAGGAAGTTAAAAGAAAAAACTGGGACTAGATCACCCTTTGATTTATAACATTTGCATCTGAGGAATAAAGAAATGGAATCGTGCCTTTATGTCTAGATGTTAAGGCAGGCAAAACCACATACCATTAAGAAAGTCTACATATAAACCATTTTGCCTATTCTGGAGCTAGCAGCAGCAGTAGCAATTTCCCAATTCAATAAGAAGCTCTCTGATAATAAAAGTCTCCAAATTGGCCTGGTTCTGCTCAAGACAGAGTCATTCTCTTCAATCCACCAAAGAATACTGTAAACCAGATGATATTCTGCAATGAATCCTATCCTTAAACAAGGTAGAGTGGGTTCTTTTATCTGCACCTTAATTCTGTTTGAGACATTGTTAGATAAATAAGTGCATATATATATATATATATATATACACACACACACACATATATATATACATACACACAAATATAAAATACATGGAAGGAAATTAGCGAATATGAATCTCTAGTAATATATTTCTATGGTTTTATAAAGTAAATACGACTGAATCTCTGCTGCCAATTTTTAGAGATGACTCCTAATCACAAATTCTGGAATTTGCTTTTTGCAGTTGTGCTAAACCTTTCAATCTATTGGAGTCCTTGTGGCTTATGTCATATGCAGCTGCAGAACAACTATATACTAGAAAGAGTATTCTAAAGTATCCCCAAATTGTATTATCTTGTAATGGAACTCTAGACTTGGTATTCAGATGCATGTTTATTGCTTATAGAATCAGAAATAATAATATTAGAATCAGAAATAATCAGTGTATTTTCATTTCATAGTACTGGTTTATAATCTATATCCTTCTGAGAAAAGCATTGGCAACTGGGGATTTAAGAACCTCAAGAGATGTTTGATTCTCTGTGGAAGCTCATTATGCAAAAATATTTTGGATTCAATGGATTTACCATTGAACAAGTAAGATGTAGACAAAAGTGTGCTGGAGCCTTCTTGTTTTCTTTCTTCTAAGAAATGGTCAAAGGAAAAGGTCTTTTTTCCCTTGAGTCCTGTCATGTTTGAATGTGATGCTAGGAACTGCTGATGTGTCTTGCAATCATAAAGGAAGTCATTTCAGGGGGGAAGCCAAACTATTCAACCTTTCTCAATTGGGGTTCTTCTTTGGAACCACCACACAAAGAAAATGAAATATGTGTCTATTTTCTTAATTCTCTCAAGGGTGGTTATAATAGTACCATTCTAGACGCATAGGAGAAAAGTTAATTCATGATATTCAATAGATGACTTAGGGCATTAGGGTTAAATTCTCTGGAGATCCAGTTGAGAAAGGCTGTAAGATGAGTGAGATAATATATCCACTGTATTATTCTGGACTCCATCTCATGAGAAATAACACATTTCCTTATTATTTAAGGTAATTAGAGGTGGGGTTTCTGAAACTTGCAGCTGAAAGCAATTTAACCTATATACCTTACCACGAGACCTGGTGAATTTCAGTTTACTTCTCTGTTCCTTCGCTGATGGTCATGGGCAGTTAATGTAAAGTCAGTAAGAATGCATTAGTTAGCAAAGAAGCTTGGTATCTGTAAATGAGTGACTATTCTTAAAGTTGTAAATCGTATCTCTGCTGTGAGTTCCTTTTAGAAGAGTGATAATTTGTTAGCTTTGTTAAGATCTTGTGCTTTCAGGACATTTTATTCATCATTTGAAAAACAAAATTGAATTGTACTGAGCACTGTTATGATGAATAAACGTTTGACACTTAATGATTTAATAACTAGCAATGAGGATAATTCAGCCTCAACAATTTGCTAACTGTTGACAGCAAAAGCATAAACCTGACTTCAATTCATACATTTGCTGACAGTCCTTCAGAAGCTTAAAGACTTGGCTGACAACTGCGTATCAAGCATGGGGCAATTTATTTAAGGTAGCCATGGCCCTGGAGGAAGGACAAGGACAGTGTCTTCTCAGCAAAGTTTCTCACTTGCCTTACTGTGGTGATGACAAGTGACAAGCTCTTCCTTATGGACTGGCCTGGGGTAGGCTCAGGGTTGGGTAAAGTTTGTTACAAAGATTTTTTTAAAAGAGGCATTCAATTAATAATTAATTGCACACAATGCTGGTTTTATTTTTACTGAGTCAGCTGTAGAATGACTTCATTCCAAATTTCCACATTTTATTTTGAAGAATTCATCAAAAAATTAAACCTGGAACTATATTTAAGGCATATTTTTTGTAAAGGTTTTATTGTTGCAGTTATCTATCATCTATCATCTATCATCTCTCATCTATCACCTTCAAAGTGAAATCGGAAGTATCATTTCAATATATAATACAGATCCAAATGTTGCATTGATTGAAGTAGCAGTAGGGCCACAGGACCCCACCCTCTTACACCTATTCTAGCCTTCTAATGGTAACTGAATAGCCTTCAGGGGGCACTTACCTGGCTTTTCAGAGGATAAATAAAAATCTAAGCATACTCATACAAGTACACACTCTTCTGATGTAAACCCTCCTTTAACTTCAACTCTTTGGGTGTAACATGGGCACAACCCCCAGGTGAAAAGGATGAGTGTAAATAGTGGCTTCCATATTATCCTTATAGAGTTATGATATCATCAAGAGCATGGGACTATGAGCAACAGATGACTCAGCAACAGAGTCATCCAGGTGATGATGATGGAGATTGAGTTAAGGCTGTCCACCACAAGGTTTGAATTCAAAGAGATTTCATTTGAATCCTCGTTTCATCACTGCTACTGAGTCTGTTACTTAACTTCTCTAATGATCTATTTTCTTACCTGGAAAACAGAGACAGTAACACAAATATCCATTCATCTCTTAAGTCAATATTTTCAGAGTACCTAATAGGCTTCTGGCACCACGCTAAGTGGTAGGCATTGTGCAAGTTGCCTCCCTATACAGCTGTTTTGAAGATGAAATGGCATAATGTGCATAGGTTGCCTACCAGAATACCTGACACAGAAGCAGACACTTAATGAAAGCTGTCATGCCCACATTATTGACAAATACAGAACCTGAGTCTTAGAATGAAGGTGACCCAGGAGGCTTTGTGGAAGCTAATTTCATGAGATCACTGAAATAGCCCTCAGTGTTACTCAGAACTTTTATCACTTTCATCCAACACTGTGCTAAAAATTCTATCCGGTGAAGTCAGGCAAGAAAGATAAATAAGAGGCATCTAGATTGGAAAAGAAATAAAACTGCCTTTATTCATAGACATCATGGCCATCTATGTAGAGCATTTGATGAAATATACCAAAAAAAAAAAAAAGCTACTGGAATAAATGAGTTTAGTAAAGTTGCAGAATACAAGATCAACATACAGAAATTGCTATGTATAAGCAATGAACAATCAGAAATTGAAGTAAAGTTATACAATATTATCAAAATATAAAATACTTAAGGATAAACCTGACAAAAGATGTGCAAGTTCTGTATACTGAAAATTTAAAACATTGCTGAGAGAAAATTTAAAAGACCTAAAAAATCTGGAGATATATTGAGTTCATAATTGGAAAACTGTATATTGTTAAAATGTCAGTTTTCCACAAATTGATCTATAGATTCAATGCAATCCCAATTAAAAACAGGCAGGATTTTTTAGTTTTAGTTTTAGCTGGATTTTTTTTTTTAGAAATGGAGAAGATGATTCTAAAATTCAATAGAAATGCAGCAAAGGACCTAGAAGAGCCAAAACAGCCTTAAAAACAATTAAAGTTGAAGGATAATGCTATTCAATTTAAAAAACTTATAAAGCTAAAGTTATTAGGACAGTGTAATACTGATGTAAAGAAAGACAAATAGTTTAATAGAATAGAAGAGAGATCCAGAAATAGAGCCCTGCATATACAGATAACAATTTTCCGCAAAGGAACAAAAGCAATTCAGTGGAGAAAGAATATTTTTTTCAAGAAACTGGAAAACCATAGGCAAAAAAACTAAGCTAACTAAACCTAATCAATACATCTCACAATGTACAAAATTTAACTCAAAATGAATTTTATGCCTTAATTTAAAAACCGAAACTATCAACTTTTAGATTAAAACAGGAGAAAGATTTTATGTTCATAGGTTCATTAAAGACTTCTTAAACATTACACCAAAAACATGATTCCTAAAAAGAAAAAAAATGGATAAATTGAGCTTCATCAAAATTAAAAACTTCTCTTTCTGAGACACTGTTAAAAGAATTTTAAAAAGTTACAGACTGTAAGAAAATATTTGCAAATCATATATCTGATAAAAGTTTCTACCCAAAATATATAAAGAACTCTCAACATTTAATAATAAAGAAAAAGGTAACTCAATAAAAAATCTGGGCAAAAGATTTGAACAGACATTTTACCAAAAAGGATGTGTGAATGGCAAGTAAGCTCATGAAAAGATGTACAATACAATTAGTCATTAGGGAAATGCAAATTAAAACCACAAAGAGCTACCTATTGGAATGGTTAAAACGAAAAAGACCAATCATCATATCAAGTGTTGAAAAGGATACAGAGAACCTTGAACTCTCCTACAATGCTGGTGTGAATGTAAAATGGAACAACCACTTTGCAATATAGTTTGGCAGTTTCTTGGTTAAATATGCAGCTACTACATAATTCAGCTATTCTACTCATGTAATTACTGAACAAAAATGAAACCACATGTCCATAAAAAGACCTGTGCACAAGAATTCACAGAAACCTTATTTGTAGTAGCCAAGTGTAGGAAACAACCCAAATGTCCATCAACAGGTAAATGGATAAACAAGTTGTGGTATATCCATGCAATGAGCTATTACTCACAAATAAAAGAATGAGCTATTGACACACTTAACAACACAGATAAGTCTGAAAATAGTTATTCTAAATGCAAAAAGACAGATCAAAAAGAGTACATATTGTATGATTTCACGTATATAAAATTTTAGAAAATGAAACCTAACCTCTAGTGACAGAAAGCCTATTAGGATTTGCCTGGGGACAGGAGCAGAAATGAGAAAGGGCAGGAGAGACAGACTAGAAAGGAGTACAATCAAATTTTTGTGGGTGATGAATACGTCATTATCTTGATTGTTGATGGTTTCATTAGTATATACATATGTCAAAGATGTCAAATTATACTATTTATGTCCTGGTTATTTATGCAATTATACCTCAGTGAAGCTGTTAAAATAATTTATAGGTGGGATGAATCTTAATAAAAGGGAAGGTCAGGGTGCTATGAGAACATAAAATGTGCCAACTTCCTGTAGACTCCTTCCTAGGGCATCTATCTAGACTGATAAAGGCCAGATCTGATCTTGGGAGCTTCTTGAAAACCAAAGAAGGAATTTACAGCAAGGAAACCAAATGCCATTGCAATCACAGGAGATAACTCAGAAGTAAGGCAGCATATATTTTTTCAGATTTATCAAAGTTATGTAAACAGTAGCTTAGAGGAACCATGTTCATTTTAGCACACATTATTATTAAGGAAAGTAGTTCTCAGTTCCTATTATGTACTCAGAATTTTTATAAGCTTTGGAAATATAGATATGAATGACACATATATCTAGGAATGGTCATGTGTACAAATAATAGGACAATATTAGTAAATGTTATTTAAACTTTTTAAAAGTTGTACTCCATTATCATTACTGTTGAAGAAACATGGTGACTATACCATCTGGGTTGTATGGAGGGGTGTGACATGTCCAGAAAATGGATCCAGCCATGGCACTTAGAGGTACTGAATTCAGAAGGACCAATTTACCTTAAATCAAGTTCACAAAAACTGACATAGTGTAGACAATGGCATTAATTTACAGTGAGAATTAACATTCCCGAATGGATGAGAATGCTTATGCCATTGGATCAGCCATGCTCTTCCCCCACTGGGAACTCTAAAATAGTTTCCAGAATTTTGTTTCATAAACACGGGGTCAGAGCTTGGAGCAGGAGAAAGATGATTCTTCAGCTCTACCTCAGAAATAGACTTGTCAGTGCTAAGCAGGGTCCATCTGAGCACCCTTTCCCCCAGACCATGCAGGAGTAGCTAATAACTCCTTTCTCTTACTACCCATTTTTAAATCTCCAAGTGAAGCATCCTTTCTCTGTGGGTTCATCTTGTCATGGGTTGAATTGTGTCCTCTCAAAATTCCTGTATTGAAGTCCTAACCCCAGTACCTCAGAATATGACCTTATTTGGAAATAGGGTCTTTGCAGATAATCAAGTTAAGATGAGGTCTTTAGGGTGGGCCCTAATCTGATATGACACATACCCAGGGAGAATGCCATTTGAAGATGAAGGCAGAGATCTGGGTGATGCTTCTGCAAGTCAAATGTTGCCAGGACATTGCCAGAAGCTAGAAGAGAGTCACAGCATAGCTTCCTCTTCAGAAGGAAACAAGCCTGCCAACACCTTGATCTCAAATTTCTAGCCTCCAGTCTACGAGACAATAAATTCCTGTTGTTTCAGCCACCCAGTTCGCATACTTTGTTACTACCGCCCTAGGAAACTAATATACAAGTTTTTGTCCATTTTGTTTGGACAATTTTTATGTCTAGTTTTTCTTTCTATGCCCTAGACTACATCCTTCAATTAAATTTCCACTCTTTCTGCTATTGTTTGGAAGATACTCTGTACCCTAAAGGGACTTCTGCAGAAATTCTCTCTCATCCACTTGGACTTGGTTTTACCAATTTAGCTCCTAGAGGTGGTGATGTTTTTCATGCAAAAGTCCTATTCTCTCACACTTTTATAGTGCACTTGTATAAAGTACTATCTTATTTTCAATTTGATTACCCAACTACCCTGTGAAATAGAAAGAATCCTATCATTGTCAGTTTATATCCAAATTGTAGGCATCCTCATTTTAATTGGCTACACTGACCAGATCCAAAATTGAAGATTACATTTTCAAAAACAAGGCATAAAACACAATGGAGACATCAACAACTTAAAAATCCTACAAACGGGATGACACAATAACCCAATGAAATAACTCAGTATGTTAAATTTGAATGAGTTATTCACAAGCACCAGCAGTCTAAATTTTGGGGCATTGAGAACTACTCCCACATCCCTACTTGATTTAATTTTTATGGAGGTTATTGAAAGTTCACTATTGCTTTAAATAATAAAATAACTTGGGTATCTATTATAGTTCATTTATTCACTCATTCACTCATCCATCAATATTTATTAAATGCTTACTCTGCTTTAAGTATAATGCTAGGTGCTATGTATTCAGTAGTGAGCCAAACAGACATGGTCCTCACTCTTATTTCTACACAGTCTAATGGGAAAATTATACTTAATAAACACATAATTATAAGTTGTGATAGACATCAGAAGGGAAAAACCTGAATGCTGTAAGAAAGAATAGTATAAAACCAGATGCCTAAGTAGTTTGTCTTTTTACTAGATATATTGGTTGGGACTCCTTTAGTTCTAGATGAGAGAAATCTTACACAAGGGGGAGAAAGCAACAACAGCACAGAGCAATGAGACAGGATTTTAGAAAGAACAATGATGGGGCTGCTTCAGGAGCAACTGAATCCAAGTACTCTGAATGCTGGATGCTGATATGAGATTCTATTTCCACTTCTCTTGTTTGCTTTTCTCTGTGTGCCAACTCAATTTGCTTTTATTATAAACTTTCTTTCTCCATTCTGGTACTTCTAGGCTTCCATCTTCACAGATTGGGGATAAGGGTTAAGGCACATCCCGTCTGTATAGGAATTGGCCAGTCTCTCCTTGCTTTGGCATCCGCTCACTCTCAGCCAGTATTTCCTGTTCTCTGTTGCGTTATGGTCAGCGTGTGCAAAGCTGAAAGCAGCTTTGGAGCAATGCAGGGGTTCGTGCTCCTTGTGGTCTGGCAGCGGCTGGGTATATATGCTAACTAGGAGCCTGGGCACTTTGGGGTGCCTCGCATCGCAGTGATTGGCAGGGGCAACCCCCATATTCTGATTGCTTACAACCAAAGGGACCTTAACTGTTACCTCATTGGCTACATGTGTTGTTTACCTCTCCTTATCAACATGATCATATTTTTTTGTACTTGCTAAAATATGTGTATAACTTTGAGGTACAGTAAGTGTTTATCCCCTTTGAGCAAAATATCCATTTGTTTACCCATAACAGAGTAAACACGTTTAAAACTTTACATTTGTGGAAAATGTGTTTTCCAGCACAGGCCCATGTTGGGCAGGAAAGTTTATTTACCACTTTTAAGCACAGCAAACAGATTTTTATTTACTCCTATTAAAATGTAGGATGAGAACTGTCACAGCTAAGAGGAGCCTAAGGAGACATACAATTAAATGCAATGTGGCATCCTGGCTGGGATCCTGGGATAGCAAAATGATAATCAGGCAAAAACTAAGGAAATCTGAATATAGTATGGACATTAGTTAATAATAATGTGTCAACATTGTCCGTTAATTGTAACCAATGTACCTTACCGATGTAAAATGTCAATAACAGGGAAAACTGGGTAAGGGTATATGGAACTCATGGTACTATCTTTCAAACTTTCTGTAAATCTCAAACTGTTCTAAAATTTTCAAGTTTATAAAAAACACTAAAATGAGGCATTTTTTATAAAAATTCATCTTACACATCACAATGAGTCATGTGCCCATTCCTACTGAATCATCATGGTCAGAAGGATTGAATATTATGATTGAAAAGCACAAAAAATAAGGGAGAGGTGTTCTGGATCCCACAAAAGACTAACAATTGCATTTGGTTAGAGTCATTTGAAACCTGAATTTACCAATAACCTTGACATATTTTGCTATTAATTGTTAATGGTGCATAGCTAAAACATAATTTCTCAGTGATAAACTGATGAACAGAATTTGAGATTTTAAAAGAAGCCATTCAATAAATACGAATTGCCTTTATTTTTTATGTCTGAGCACATCAATTTGCAGAATGCTTAATTACTCTCCTTCTCCTTATGTAAAAACTCAAAACTGAAAAACATCTTTCCCCATGGTTCTCTCACTCTCCCATCCTCCCCTACATTCTTCCTCCTCTTCTTTCTCCCACTCTTCCTTCCTTATTTATTGAGCATCCTCTTTGTTCCAGACACTACTCTTAGGTACCTTCAAGTAACACACCACCTAGTGGGAGAGATACATGCAAAGTCACAAAACTGAACTTACTCTGGGGGGATAGATAAGGCAGCTGTCTTTCTCTTTTAAAAAGATCTTGACAGACTTGTCCTCTTGAAAATTCACCTTTCAATGACTCAAGATTAGAAAGGAGAGATTGGCACGAGCTGGCCATTGGCAGAGAAAGCCTGCTGTGGGGTAGGGAAAGTCAGGAGGCCATGTCTGTAGTGAGGGTGTGTGAGACCCTGAGCAAATCCATCCTCTCTTGTGGCCCCAGCTTTCTCAGGGGGTCATGGGGTGAAGGTGCTTTCAGCTCAACATTGTGGTCTTTGATTGCAAGGGTGTGGGCTCTTTAAGAAACATTTGCTCCAGATGATATATAAAGATTTCTAATTCTCCGAGGATTGGCCAAGGAGGGCTTTCCTGTTTTTCCAAGCTGCCCCGCAGAACATATTATACTGTCCAGAAATGATGTTTAAAGTTTCAATAGCTTCTGGTTCTCTGGGCCACATCACCTTGCAGTTGCCCTCAAATTGTTTCTGAATCACGTTTCCTCTGGCACGAAGCAGGAGCCCTCGGTTCACATTACGCCTTACAATGTACAGCGCTCTCACCCTGCTGCAGAGGAGCTTTAATGTCAGAATGAAAAATGATAAAGCATAAATGAAATAGCAACCACATGTTCTCTGTAGAGTGGCCCTGGGTCTGCATGGCCTTTCAAAGCAGGGAGCAAACCATCTTTGCAGCACTCAGTAGCAGAGATAGGGTCTGCTGGGGTACGGGTGGGGAGTCTGCCTTCATGGTCCCCAACTTGGGGTGATCTAAGGCCAGGAAGGGTTGCCTAGCTGGCCAGAGTCACCCCCAAAATGGCCACTGTATGCAGAGGGCAGTACAGTAGATGAGAAGAGGAATTAACGGGATGGACCCGGAGGACTGGCTCAAGTCTCCATCGTATCAGTCTGCCCAGTTGATTCTACATCCTGAGTGTCAAACCCTTTCCTCTTCATACTTAGCCCTTTTTGTTCTCAACCGAGTTCCTGTGGCATCATTCTGATTGCCTCATTACCACAAGTCTTGCACCTTTAAATCTATTCACCACTCTGTAGGCAAAGTGATAAATAAAAGAAAATCTAACTTTAGTTATATAAGACAAATAAGTTGTGGAGATCTAATGTATAGTCTGGTGATAGAGTTAACAATACTGTATTGCACATTTGAAATTCGCTAAGAGGGTAGATCTTACGTGTTCTCATCACACACACACACACAAAAGACAGAAAATGGTAACTATGTGAGGTGGTGAAATGTGAATTAACTTGATTGTGATGATCAGCTCACAATATATACATCTATCAAAACATCAAGTTGTTCACCTTACATATATCCAATTCCTATTTGTCAATTATACTTCAATAAAGCCAAAAAAATTTCTGAAAACTCCTTTTCAATCCCCTTATGATAAAGCAAGTCCAGACTTCTTAACAGAATTTAAAACTTCCTTGGTGATCTTGCTTCTCATCTCCCAAGATTCTCTCGGGGCGCATCCACTTTAAGTCTTAACCCAGTGCTCACTTTCCTGGCACACACCATGCTCATGGACACTGCACGCCTTTGCCTGTGCCTCCCAGCGTGAAGAGCCCTTGCCTCACATTGACCGTCTGGAGAATGAATCCTCTTCAAGATTCAGTTCAGACATCACCTCCACTGTGAAGTCTACCTGACAATCATTTTAGGAAAACTAGCACTCTCACAGGTCCTTGCATGTGGCTTTATTTCATCATTTATATAATTTCAGATTGTGAATAGTTATTTATAATTCTGTCCCTTGCCTAATACTATGAGCAACTCACATACAGGTACTATTTTCTGTACTTTGTTGCTAAATACTGAATGTTTGTGCCCCCGTCAAATTCATATATTGAATCCCAATGCCCAATGTGATGACATTTGAGGTGGAGCCTTTGGGAGATGATTAGGTCATGAGGGTAGAGCTCTCATGATGCGATCAGTGCCCTCATAAGAGAGCGCAGAGGACACTCTTAGCCCTTCCACCACGTGAGGATACACTGAGAAGATGGCCATGTATGAACTAGGAAGTGGGCTCTTACCAGACACCAAATCTGCCAGCACCTTGATCTTGGACTTCCCAGGCTCCAGAGCTGTGAGAGATCTACTTCTGTTGTTTATAAGCTGCTCAATCTATGGCACTTTGTTACAGCAGCCTGAACAGACTGAGACAGCTATTGTCCAGTACTACGCTAGAGCCAACTACACAGCGTGTAAGAGCCAATTGTACATTATCTTTCCCCACTTCTGATTTCAGTGATGTCATATTGGTAGTTAGAAATCAACCATGATGGGATTACTTATACCACAGAAATTGGCAAATGCTGCAAATCAACCCCCTCACCCCAGACAGCTGTTTGTAAAACATTTACTATCATACCGCTGCTTGTATCCATCCTCAAAATCTAGCACAGGCTCTGAAATATAGCCTTTACAAAAAAGCTGAATGAATAAATCTATGGATGAGTGATCTAGATAATGAGTTGATAAACTAATAAATGGTAGAACCAGAACCCACTTAAGGATTGCCAATCCTTTCAAAATAAATTTCCATCTGTATATTCTACCTACCTGTAAGGACAATAAGGTGATAGAGATTGGAAAGTGTTAAAATCACACTATATATGCAAATTGCAAGTGGTTAAAATTTATTTTTTTATGTCAATACTTGCCTAGAAATGGTGCCAAATGGGTGATTAAGTGAAGGCTTAAGAGCATCCTGAATCCTTCCTATAGGTCACATAACATACCTTCCTCCCATTTGTAAGCTTTAGGTACCATCCCTAGTAATTTTCAGACTCTTATAATATATGAATCAAATTGCTTGCAATATATCCCATTATCTACTTTTAAATAGCTGAATTATTACTAAAGAATTATATGAAATTCAAGTTGAAAATGGCGTCTGGTTAATGGTCCCAGAATCTCATTTAATTCTCATTGTCTCCCAGCTGTGAGTTGGATGTGCCATCTCCAATAACTCACTCCCACATCAGCTTCAAAAACTGGAACCGACACTCATCCTATTGCCAAAACGTGGGAAGAATTTCCACTTTCTATAAGTCTTACAAAAATGTATTGAGGAAGATAATGTGGGATTTATTCTTGTTACGCTTCTAGAACCAGAGTGAAGTTGCTGGCACGGAAAAGGTAGAGAGATCTTCTGTCTTTTCACTTGTACTTGCAACTTGGTTCAGGGTTGAAAGTTCTGGAAAAAACTAACCCTGCCCCTCTACCACAATGATGCCTGCTTTTTAGTCCAACAGACTCCTCCTACCTCTTCCCCACCCCTTCTATTAAGCTTTCCCTCTCCGAAACCATTTGGAGATTGCAGGTCCCCTCACAGAGTCTGCAAGAACTGTGCAAGTGCATGAGTAAAGAGGGCTGTGTGGGCAGAAAGGGGCAGAGAGTCAGATTAGGGGTGGGTCATGTTATCAGTGGACCTGGAGACTCTGGCAGTGCAGGGATCTAAATGGGAGTCAAGAAGGATCTGAAGCTGGGATGACACATATCCAGAGAGAGTTCAACTATTTTTTTCAGAATTGATCTAAAAAAAAAAAAAAAGAATAGAAGAGAAGAGAACTTGACAAGATTCTTGGTAGGATTCCTATTTTCTTCTTTAAAATTTAATAATTTCTCTTATTTTCAATTTATGAAAAATATCCTTTAAATAAGTATAAAACAGACACTTTTAACTTTGAGACTGGGGGAGAATTCCCCTGGCACATTTGTGTCGGGGGAGAGCTTCCCAGCTATTCACCAGCAAGAAAAGGAGTTCTGGACTGGTCCTCCTGATAAGTTAGAGGCCAAGACAAAGCTTTGAGAAGCCAGGAGCACATTTCTTCTTGGCAAATCCTCAGGGGATGGAAATCAGCAGATAGAGATGAGTATGGCTCCCGGGCCTCAACTTCCGGCCTCCACTGTGTGCACTTCCCAGGTCAGAGCCGGAGAGGCTAGCTTCTCCAGAAAGTTCCCTCTCCTACTCCTCTCCCTCTCACTCTATCCACAACTTCTTCATGAGAGCCTCCAAATAAAGCACAGGATTTGTATTTGTTAGAGAAGGTAAGACTTTAGCCCAAAGAGCAGCTAAACAGAAACGTAAGCGTCTTTTCTTCTAAGGGCAAGAGAGAATGGCAGAGACTTTTCCTTTTGCACCCACAGAATATAATACAGTCCCAGGCATCTCGTGGTTTCAAACTGAAACACAAACATGTATGTTCAGCTGTGTGAGAGTAAACAGACTACAGCCCAGGGCACGCCTCTGCGCAACCTCTGAAAGTTGCTAATTGAAATAACACTGTGAAGACCCTGAACTACAACTTAAGGAGTGGGCCTGTGAAGGGCAAGGATGGAGGGCTGGAGGGAGAAGTATGATCTTGATTATGTGCCCAGTAAAGGTTAGAAACAGGATATTTAGACATAGACATTTACCATAATGCCAAGCACCGAGCAGGTAGATATTTGTTGGTGACTGTGAGTGGTACTCTATGACTCTATATGCCACTGGGAATAAATAATATGGAAATTCTGAAGAGGAAGGTGGAATGATTGGTCATGCTGTAGGAAAGCCAGGTGGCAATGACTAATCCAGACAGTCGGGCAGGTTGGTGGGCAGCTGTATTTCTTTAGCTCCTGTATTTCCTTATGCTCCATTTGACTTCTGTCTTTAGCACCGTGGTCAGAGGGCCCACGGTACACACAGCTGAGGCTGGAACTTATACTCTGAACTGCTGGGAGGATGGGATGTGCGGAAGCTCCGGCCTTGGCTATTTCAATATTTTCACAGGCACCTCTGTCCTCCTTGTGAAATCCGTATTTGGAGCGAGAAGCAAGATAATTTCTTTGCCGAAGCAAGACCAAATTCTTCTGACGATAGTCTAGGCCCACAGTTCCCAAACGGAGTGCTGAGGTGTTGGAGGATGCTGCAGCAAAAGCACCGGGGTGCCACATACATGAAAAATTTTTTTAATTAAAAAAATAATTTTAAGGGAAGTATAGTGACACTGAACATCTGTCACATATCATGAGAACTGCTGGCTCGAGGTAGGGCACAGTTTCAACATTAGATTGTATCACATTCCTTTCAATGACGTCATATTTTTGCAAAGCTAGATTTTTGGTGGTTGTGGATAGAAAGAGAGCACTACATGAAAATCAACATGGAGCAGGAAACGGGAGTGGCAGCAACCACTCATTCCAAGTTTTGAGAAGTTGCCCAGGGCTCAACACACACACATATCCCGTTAGTGAGTCATTGTGTTTTTTTAAAGAATGAAATCATGTTTTTTTCTTTCTCTTCAGCTATGTACAGAATAATATATATATATTTTCAAATGGCCACTAATTGTTAGGACATAAATGCATATCAAGGTATCTGGACCTAACTACTTAAGAAATGGAGATATTGGGTATTTCTTTTGGTCTAGGGATACCCTGAAAAAATTTTTGAGTCACAAAGGGCACTGTGATTCAAGAAAGTCTGGAACCCTTTGCTCTAGGCAAAGCTGGTTGGCCATCCTACAAAAGTACAACTCACAAGATTCCTATTCTAGTTTAGGCTTTGTAGGCCTGAGGGTATGTAGGAAGTAACTGGATCCAGTAGGCTCACACTCAGTATTTGTTGATGAATATTTTCTCCTAACATTTATCGAGTCACACATTATCTTTTAAGTACATTTTCTTATATAATTTTGACGATGCCTCAGTGAAGCAGGCACTACAGTATTCATATTTTGCAGATGAGGAAACCAAGGCTCAGAGATGTTAAGTAAGTTTATAAGCCACACAGCTAATATATGTCATTTGAACCCAGAATGGTCTGATTTGAAGCTCATGCTCTTTCCACCACACTACATTTCCCCTAAATGATGGATGGATGGATGGATGGGTGCATGCCCGGAGAAGTCAAAGACCTAGCATTTCTGAACAGGTGGACAGGGAGGAAACTCCAAATGCCATGAGATGGTGGAGAGAACTGGGCAGTATAAGTTCTTGTGTGAAATCAAGCATATCGATTAAGCACTCTTCATTAGGAACTGAATAAATAAACCCAGAAAGCCTGATAAATCTACACCGAGTTCTGCAAAGTTCATCTTTCCTTTTGCATTTTGAAGATGCACAAGAACTTTATTCTCTTGTTACCATACAGTTAATTCTTAATGACTTAATAAAATCAAGTTCAAAGAGGACAATCACTTAGGTTCTGCATCTCCTTCACCTATCTAATATGTCCTTAAACCACTAGCCCAAATACTTGGGATGTTTGAGATATTTCTGCGTTAATCAAGCATATCTATTTGCATAAAATATTTAGATATTGAATTTCTAATGCTTTTAAAAAAAAACTTTCAGAGCAGAACTATGTTCTCCTTAGCCCCATTTATTTTAAAGGAAAAAAAAAATGAAAGAGAAAAGAAATGCATCATGTTTTACAAAGGAAACAGCTCCAGGCAAAACTTACTAAATATTTTAATGGTTTAAACATTCATTTTAGTAAGTTTTCTTTAATTTTCTTAACTTTGTTCCTTTTGAACTGGCTCAACCTTCATGTTTAATCCTTGGAGCTTTCAAGGAACAGCTCACAGAAAGTTATATACACAAATATAACAAACATTTCAAATAAAGCACAATGCATAAAACAGAGAACAGGAGAACTCTGACAACAGCTGCTAGATTTAACACTAATAGTTTTGAAAGATTTTGGCTTGAAGGTTAAGAGTATCTTATGACAATAAGCAGGCTTTGTATATAATGTCAACAGTCCTGTTGCAACATGTCCAGTTTTAATTTATTCTTTTTCATTTGTATAAGACAAATAATATAATTATGGATGTCTGGTTCATGACATTGAAGTTAAAAAAAAAAGTCCAAAATCAATCATGTTTTTCAAGAATAACAACTTTTAAAAACCTCTGGCCTGGTAATAGCTACAGTTTTTGTCGAAACATGATAATATGCTTCAAATCTTTACGCATTTATTTTATTCATATTAGTGTTTGGTGCATTGGGGTTTGTGCATATGTGGAAGTGATTTAACTTTCCACCCAATTTACTTCTCCAGAGGGTACCAGGACTGATGCTGAGTCTAGGGATGGGGGGGGGGTACAAGGACTTCCCTACCACCCCCCAGACAAGGGAGCACATGGAAGATTTCAGAATCAGCCACTGGCCTGCCCCAGAAAATGCTCTGGAACCATCCCAGGAAGATCAGAGAGTGTTTTACACACATGCATACATACACAGAAACACACGTGTGCATAGCACACACAATTTTGTAAATAATACCATTTATCAGGCTTTGCTTAAGATGTCAAGTCAGAAACCACAGGATAAAGGTCCTACATAATGGAGTACATGTTTAGAAGACACAAAATAGAAGAAGCACACAGCCAGAATGCTATGTGGGAGGCAAATGAAGCTGGAGCATGGCTTTCAGAAGGAGGAAAAGTTGAACACGGTGTTGGCGATGAGCCCCCTCTCCTCAAGAACACACGTCACCAGTGAATGCCCAGGTGAGGCAGTAGCACGGCAGGAGCTGCCCTTCCTTGTGTGTTTATGTTAAAGGACATCAGCTCTCTTTCCACATCCAGATGGGCTTATGCAACAGACCTCAGGTCTAGTTTCTGAGCCCAGTGTCCAGGTCTGGTGAGGAGACCAGGCAAACTCACCATCTTGGGTCCTGCTCCTAAGGGTGTGCCTTGTCCTTAAACACTATTCTCTAGAAGAAATTTCCATAATAAAAATAATAGCAGCAACAATAATAATATTTCTGAGCACTTACTATGTAACAGGCACTGTAATTGGTGGTTTACTGACACACCCTCCCTGATTCTTCCCACCATCCTATGAAACAGGTATTATTACCTCCATTTTGCACATAAGAAAATTGAATTAATTTTCCCAAATACATGGTAAATTGGGGACTCAAACCCAGATATTTTTTCATTAAAGAATCTGTGGTTATCGCCTATCTTTCTTTCCTGCAATGAAAATGCCAACGATTGAACAAATGACCTCATGCGTGACAATGGTGTGATTTTTTTCTAGGCTGCAGTGCCCTCCTCTGTCACTCTCCTCTGAGTACTTAGGAGCCCCACACTCATCCCGCTCACCTTTTGGTGTAGCTTTCTATTCCATGATGCTTTCCTGTGTGTGATCTAGAAGCACCCTTCTTGCCTTAACCTTGAAACCTTGTGACCTGCACTTTCATAGGCACCTGCCAATTACTTGAGCCCTCAGCCTGACACACACATGGGCACTCACACGTTCACAAATGTACCAGTCCATGCTAACCTCTGATATCTCATTAACCCATTGAATGTCAGTGCAGAATATCGGGGAAGCCTTAGACATCATAGGACTCAATCCCCTTTGTACTGACAAGTACACAGAGGTCCAAGGACTGATGAAAGATCAAAGAGGACACAGAAGGCAACTGTCTTTGTTCATTCATCAGATGCTGCGAGAATCCTCTATTTTTTGTGTGTGCAGGACCATGTTTGGTCCAGGAGATAAAAAGAACAAACACAAGGTCCATGCCCTCCTGGGATAATAGTTGAGAAGAGGAGGTAGCTAGGTGAACCAGCAATCACAGCTCAGTGTGAAAAGTACTTCTCCTGGGATAGATACCAGAAGCTGAGGGAGGCAGAGGAGGGACACCAGCACCTTCAAAAAACCTATTACCCAGACCTCCTGGTCCTCAGGCTTTTAATTTGGTAACAATGTAATAAAATGGCCAATATCCATTACTAGTACTTATAGAAGCTGATGCTCTGTGCTTTTTATTTCTCCAGCGAAGATGAGAGTGAAAGTCTCTGAATCCCCCGAATGGAGAAGAGCACTTGGCCTCTGTTTTCACAGCACAGAGGGACTCCTCATTTTTCATGGACCTTATCCTTTTGTCACTAGACTATGAGCTTCCTGGGATCATTCATCTTCCACTGTATACCCAGTTTTAGCATAGGGCCTGGTGCACTGAAAGTGTTCAATGTAAATGTGTCAAAGAAGCAAAGGCCAGACTTAGACAAGAATCTCACCCCTGGAAGGAGCTCTCTCTTTAATCACTCCGTTGGTCTAGAATCATGCCCACTGCACTGCACACAGGACTGGGTGTCCGTGCATGGTGCTGCCATGAATCCGTGCAGCTGCAGTCTTAACCACCACTAGGACTCTGTGATCTCAGGCATGGTGGTCTCACTAAACCTACCATGTCATCCTGAGGCACAGACAAGCCACCACATGACCAGGACCTTTACCCAGTTACAGAATGGGCTTCAGCACAGAGCAAAGTTCCATCAAGTCGAGACCTCCTTAGGCAGTGTGGTGTTTTGTCGGGGGGAGAAGCTGATATCAGGATACATAGGTTATCAGCCCAGCTCTGTCACTAACCATGTGTGGGACACACTCCCCTTCATGTCCAAGAGCAGAAAGATGAAATTGTGTGGAAGATGGTATCTTTAGACTCATTTCACACTAACATCCCATGGTTTCATGGTATGTCACACTCTGTATCAGAGGGCAGGGGGCTCCCTGCTCCTTGGAGATGGATAGTAGCAGTAAAACCCATACACACAAAAAAACCCAAAAACATTTCACCCTGAGCTTTGAATGACTTAGTGCACAAAGGATATTTCAGGGTGTGGGAATTAGGAAATACACCTTTGTGAGAGAGATGCCTTACCCCACCACCATGAGGGGCCAATTATTGTGAGAATAACATCCAGGATGAAAATGTGAGAAATGTCAGAGCTCTTCTGAAGTCAATTGAAAGGAGACAAGCCAAACCTAAAGAGTCATCCCAGACCCTCTCTGGGTAGCTTCTTCCCCAATAATTCCAGACTCTAGGAGATTTGATCTGCTCAATAGAGCATGTTACGGCCAAACCGATGCAGAGATGCCTAGGTGCACAACCCTCCCTCACCCCAAACGGGGCTGATTCAATACCATGAAATGGTCAAGAGCTTAGTCTTTGGAACTAAGCAGGTATAGGTGAGAGGCCCAGAAAATTTAGATGCCTTGTACAAGACCAAATAGCTGAAAGGAAAATAACATTTACAGACTTTAGTCAAGAGTTCCTTCAGAGTTCTATATCACACAGGTGACACATTAGGTTAGGGAAAGTTGCAGGGCAGTATCCTGCTTACAAATCCCCACCCAGGAGCAGTCTTCCCACCAGCTCCTTTCTGCCAGGCACTATCTATCTCCAAGCCCCAAGGGTTTACTTTATATAGCCTTCCTCAGGGTGCCCCAATGGGAGCACCTGGGCAAGTAGCTCTCTTTCAAGGATATGCACCTGTGTTCTATCTTGTCTCCTTTCTTGCTAACTACACTGCTTTGCTTGTGAAAGCCTGGCCTCTGTAGCTCCTCTTCATGTTGTAGAGACTTCCACATCCAAAAACTCACTGCCACCACCATGGTTACTTGAAATGAGGCTTCTCTGCTTCTTTTTCTGACAGTGCTGATTTTCTTTACGTAAACTCATGTACTCATCAGAAAAACTCTTGGGTACAAATGACAAAAACTGGATTCAAACTTGCTTTAACACATGTTTATTGTAAGAATAGATGAAGCTCAAAAAATTAGTGGAAGTGCTGCAGTAGTGGAAAGCTCAGGGATGGGGGACTCACCCTTTCCAGGATCCTGTCTCCACTGCTTCTCCCTGGTGTCAGCTTTACTCTCTCCAGTGTCTTCATAGTGTAGAGGACAAGTTCATCCTTCGGTCTGCGGTCATCATGTCCATGATGCTCCTTCGTCAGAGAAGAAAATAAATTTTCTCTACTTGCTCCACTGAAGAGAATCATAGGGAAAACTCTGATTGCTGTAGATTGGGTCATATCCCCATTCCCAGATCAATCACTCTCACCAGGGGAGATGGAACATTACTACAATCTGGATCTGGGTCATGTACTCACGCTGTGTCTTGGGGATGGGGTCATGGAATTGGCAGCATGCAGAAACACATGGTTTGAGTGGGAGAGGAGCAGTTCCCCAAACAAAGGGTTTCTACTATCAAAATAAGGGAGCAAAGATTCTGGGCACATAGAAACAGTAGTTGTACATCACAGATAATAATGATTATAGCATAATTTGTGACAAGCCCAATGTGTGTCATGTTTTTACTTACAATTGCATTTTATGTAGTCCTCATAACAAATATATATGAGAAGGTACTTCCCCCATGCATTGATGATGAAACTAAATATCAAAGGGTTAGGCTGTATAGATGGTGCCATGGCTAGGAAGAAAGGCTGAGAGGCAACTACAGTTTGAGAAATATTTCTGAATGTCTTAGTTTGGTATTGTCTAAGTCATTTCTCTGGATGAAGATAAAATACAATACATAACTCTCTGGATGAAGATAAAATACAATAATTAATAAACATCAAAGAAGAGCGAGAGATATATAAATAGAATTGAAATCATGATTATCGAAGGACTATTTAGACCTCACAGGTAGCCTACAGTGCTAGAACCCCAAATGCCTTTAACGTTGAACCAATCCTTGACTAGTTACTCTAATAAAAATTCTGAAATTGGGTAAATTGCACAATTTGAAAATGGCAATTTAAAAAGTGGAATCATAATTTCAATTTTTTTAGAACATGAATCTTTTAGTTATTATTAATTGACAAAGCGACTATACAAGAAATGCAAAACATATAGAAATAAAGATGATAAAATATTTGAAAAACAACAAATCATTCCCAAACAGCTATTAAATTGTTTAATATATGAAAAAGTGACCAGGATTTGATGACAAAAAGTAAAAAATATAATGAATTTATGTGTATAATGAAACTTAACCAAAGAAAGTTTGCAAGTCTCTGTGGAATAAAGGTGACCAAAACATAGTAAAATCAAGTTCATAAATATAACATTTTAAGAAATGATTTTCATGACCTAGTTCATAACAGAGATATTTATTATGGTAATATCTCAGACAGAAATATATGGGCTAAAAATAATTTAACGTAATTACATAAGTTCAGCTGAAGATGATAAAAGATTTAGTACCATGAACATGAGAACTGATGTTGAAAGAAATTCTCTCTTTATTGAACTGAGTCACCTAACGACTATCTTTTTAATGAAAAGTTACCAGAAACATATGTGCATCTCCCATGCTCGCAAAATAAAGTTGCAAACAGGGTCATTAGTTAGCTAGTGACACATATCAAAAGAGTGCTCATTCCAGCAATGTCTTAATATCAATAAGTGATTTGGGGGCCAGCCCCGGTGGCCTAGTGGTTAAGTTTGCTACGCTCTGCTTCGGTGGCCAGGGTTTGTTTCCCAGGCATGGACCTACACCAGTCAGTGGCTATGCTGTGCTCGTGCTTTGCATACAAAATAAAGGAAGATTGGCAACAGATGTTAGCTCAGAATGAATCTTCCTCAGCAACAACAACAAAAAAAGATTTGGAAATTATAAGAATGATTTTATGAATAATTTGGACCACAATTTATATCACTTGGTAGAGTCTTGTAATACGTAGTTTAGCTTATCTACAGAATAGAAAGAACTTTTAATTTTTTAAATTTTATATATTGATTTTTTTCACTCCATTAGTAGTAAAATATTTTACTATCTCTTTAGCATTTATGGACAAGGGATTGAGAGGACTTGGAGAGCGTTCTCACATCAGGGCCAGTTGAGTGTTTCCTGTAGAAGGAATCATTCAGATGATTGGAAGTTGGATAATTTCAACAGACAGAATAGATAAGAGAGAATATTTCAGATGGAGTAAAGTTGTGGGATTTTGAATACACAAACTGATGACTGTCACCTGACCCACTGAGTTAGCATTAGAGGGCCTTAAAGACAAGAGTGGAAAACAGGTCTAAGGAGGAAGATTAGGAACAGATTGTGAGTATTTTGAGGACCACATGGAGCAATAAAATTCTTCTGGCTCTTGTGAATTGCAGATTTTTTTTTTTTTTTTTTTTTAGAATAGTGACAGTGGGGCCTCAGTTTCCTTATCTGTAAATGGGATAAACAATTCCTCAAGAGCTAGAATGGAATTATGTATATGAAAGAAGCTAGCACAGGACAAGACCTATTGTAAATAACTAAAAATGTGTTCCAGTCTATAAAAGTACTCTGTCTAGGTAAAATGTGCACAGTCTTTTTCCAAACTCATACACTGGGATCAGAGTTAAGGATTAATAGAAAAGTAATGTAATTTCCTTAAAGAAGATATACTCTATCGTTCTTTAATCTGTTCATTAAATTATCTTTAGCACTTCAAAGAAACCAGTAACAAAGGAATCCCCCCAAATTTATTATATTGCATTTTACTAGTAAGAATGCAAATTGTTAAATTCATCTTATTTTTGCATGACATGATGCTCACAACTTTGCTTCTTTCTAGTCATGAAATTTTGCGGCGATTCAGAGCACTTAGTTGGTTGTATATTTTTTGGCTCACATGAAACCCAAGGTAATGAGCTTTAACACTACAAAGGCTCTGGAATGCTTTCAAAAACATTTGCTTCCCACAAGACAAATTAGCTGAACCAAGCAATAAAATGTGACGTTAAGCATTCAATACTCCCATTTTTATGTAGTCCCAGGTCAACAAAAATGACCCCATTGGGGGCATTTCTCTAATGCCCTTGTTCAGAGTTCTACTAAAAACCTGTCTCTAGTAAGCTAATCAATAGTTATTTATGCATTGTAGACCCCTAAAGAAAGCCTACCTCATAAATTGAACTCAAGGCATTTTGGAAGCTTCTGGACTTAATGCGGTTTATAAGGACCCTCCATCAAGTGGACCACCCTGCATGCACACATATGTCTACATTTGTATATGTACATTTGAAATTTATCACTTTTACTTATTTGATCTTATACCTTAAGGTCTTGAAGAAAATTCTAAACTTGTCTAATGATCAGTGAAATTCTACTCTTTTTGCCATTTTTAAACATTCATGTTTAGACTTACTAGTTGTTGAATATCTAGTTTTTAGAACAAGAGATGTGTTCATTTCACCTGGAGTATCATGTTCTTTCTAAGTGAGGGAAAACATTTCTCTAAGCAAATTGTAATTGGTCTAAAGAAGGGAGTCCAGGGGAGAGAAGAAAGATCTTACATGCAACACTTGTGAAGACTGGGTGTGCCTAGCCCAGAGAAGACAAGAACCAAGGAGTGGAGAAGGGAGAAGGCAGTGTCTGAATGTCTCTACAACGTGTTAAATAGAAGGAACCCACAGGGGATTTAGATGAGGAGCAAGGAACAAAGTGATAGAGAGGCAGAGATGAGGTCAGTACAATGAAGAACCTTCTAAAACAATGGTCCACAAAAGAATGAGCTGTCTAAGCAGAGATTAGACAAGAGAGAATCCAGTTGGTGATGTTTCAGACCCTGTCCAGCCCTGGGGTGAAATGCCTCAACGATCCTCACAATGCATAGCTCCTTCCTGCCTCTGTTGTGTTTCAGGATATTCTAGTCAAGCCAGCGTTTCCCACACACGAGTCTTCCATGAGTTAGGCAGCGTATTCCCTGAGGATCCCATGATTTCTTTCATTCTAAGGCCAGCTTTTAAAATTTTTGTAAAAGAGACAGTAGAAAAACAAGGATATTTATTTTTGCAAATTCAAATTTATTTTAAGAAATTTCACCGTGACTATTTTTGAGAACTTAAAAAAATTCTGCTAAGAAAACTGAGACATTTGCTCAGTCAAGTTGGTGAATTGCTGCCTGTTCTAGCATCTGTCAAAATTATGGGTGCTTCCTCCTTTTAGGCTACTCTATACCTTAATGAATTAATGGCAAGGAGAGAAAACTTCAAGACACCAAAGAATAGATTGGCCTATCACCTTTACGTGTCCTTTATTATTTTTTTTAAAATATAATATCCTAACAATTTAGGATATTACTTTCTGCATACTTTCAGCCTCACCTTGGAGTGATCCAGCAGTCCTGGGTCATCAAACTGGCATTTGTCACTTGGTGCCTGGGGGCTAAAAGAGAGGGGTGCTCATGGCCTCCAAATTCTGGTGAAGAATGTAGAGGCTACTATCCTGTCAAGAACATTCCTCTGTTCTATCACAATCCTGAGAGCTGCAATTTTATTCCAACTTCTCCTGGAGAAATTCAATAATGACTTCCATTCATTGTGCAACTCTATTATAGTATAATTTTGCTTTTTGAGAGCTGCAAAGGGACACATTTCCCGGATCTGTTTAGGGAGCCTCAAAGAGGAATTTAAACATATTAATCACTCTGTCTAAGTGCGGTCCACATCTTACTTAAGAGTAGCAATCATAACCCCACCTATTCTGGTGAAAATGAAAAACAATCACTAGAGCAATTCTATGGAGTCTCAAACCCTTTTTGACACTGCTTTGCGGATTCCTCCGCAGAAATCTAACGGTCACAGTCAATAACAGGGCAATGGTACAGATAAGAATTGAGGATCGAGTCAGAACAATTGCCAAGAGGTTAGTAGATCTGCCGAGAGAGCTAGAATAGCAGCTGGGGTAGAGGTGATTCACAGATTAGCAGCTGTATGCCCTGCTATTTCCGGCACAGGGTGCTGTGGAGTTTCTGGCTGTAGAGCCCTTCAGCCTGCTTCTAAGTCAGGACATCTCTGAATGCACATTCTGGTTCCAAGATTCTACTTTCTCCAACAGCTTTAGGTTCTCTGTCAGTCCACAGCAATTCTAACTTCATGAATCAATGAATCAGCCAACTACCAAAACTCGATCTATGTTGGCCATACTTGAAGAAAGTTTAAAGTAATTTCCCTTTTGCCTAATCTAAAAGGAAGATTAGACAAGCACATGCAGAAAGAAAGTTGCTGATATTCACTCTAGTCAGTTGAAAGAAATTGTCATGTAGTCAGTAAACATGCCCATTTCACCCATGTCTTTGTCTAGGCTGGGCCAGAACAAGAGGAGATATTTGGAAGCATAACTATTTGAACCAAGACTCAATTAGTCCAGTGGTTCTCAAATCTGTTTAGCTAGCAGACTACTTGGCAATCACTGCCTTTTGTGAAATATTATAGAATGATGATGCGATAGATATGTGCAACAGAACAAATTATTTTGTAATATATATCCCTTTATATGGGATTATGCTAGATTAAAAACTGGTAGCTGTCCCCAAAGGTGTAAGAAAAAATATATACAGGAAATAAACCATGTACATGGCAGGCACTTAGCGCCAGCACAATGAAGATCAGTGTCAGTTTTCTGCAACTATATGATTTAAGAATTAATGATTAAGTCAAATGCTGAAATTTGGGAGAAAACTGAACATGAAATGACTCTTACTCTCTGATTTCACTTGGGAGAGCAACTTGGAGAAGTTTTAAAAGTATATCAATCTCCATCCCCTCCTTGCTTCCATTCGAATAAGTTTTCAGGAGCTTAAAATGACCTCACCAGATTGTTTATGAGTGTTGCCTCGTCCCTCAGCTTCCCAGCCCGCATGCAAACATAATTTCCATGCCCTATCCTTCTGCTGACGTTTATAATGCTCCCTTAACTCCATTGGAGCACAGTCTCATCTCAGCAACACATGAAGCCAATGTTGCGAGGTAATAACCTGTTTCCTCAACCTATTATTTCCCTCTTCTTGAGGGTCATGCCAGCTGACAAGGTGGGGTCAGAGTTGGGTGCATGCAGGATGAAGGGGGTAGCTTTTGAGGATGAGGGCTGAGGCTTTCCCCAAGGTGCAGGGATCACTTCATATCGCTCCTGGCAGAGCAAAGAAAGGGGGTGTCAAATGTATCAGCTTGCATAACACATCACTCCTCATCTTGAGAACCTGGATCGTCCTCGGCCATGAGTTATACTAGCATTCACAGGTGATACTAGGCGGCCCCAAAGTTGCCTCATGATGTTGTATTCACAAACACTCTGTTCTTATTCTGATATTCCGATCTGTGTTCACTCACCCTTCCCTTCACCTAGTCCCCGCAGTGACACACAAACACACACACACACACACATTCACCTACACCCAGCCACACACCCACACCCACACCCACACACATAGTGGGTTACAAAAAAAATTTGATTTGATCTACTGAATAATTAACCAACTGCAAATTATCCTCATTACATTAATGTAATTACTTCCAAAATGTTTTCTGGCAAGCAAAAATTCATAGAGGGTAACGCTAATATTCAATGTGATTAATGTAGGTACTATAAGTTTTCCTGTTCAAAGATAAGTAAGCTGATACATCAAACCAATAATATTTATAATATGTATTTAAAATTTTCATAATGTAGTTTCTTTCATGGTAATAAAAGTTAAATTTACTTAAAATTATTTGTCTCTCTTTTTCTCATCTTATGATGCTTTTCTTATTATAACATCTCTAGTATTTATACTAACAATTTACTCATCTGAAAATCACTTAGCTGACAACTCCAATTCTATAGAATATGGCCACGTTCCTACTTTGAGAATGTAGACACCTGGTAAATTTTTTTTAAGAATAAAGTAATTGTACATATGTCCTTCTATAGCCTTTATTATTCCATATCAGAGGTCACTGTTCCATTATACTGCAAGCAACTTGATGGTGTAAAATATATCTTAGCTTCTTTTCCATCCCTTGGCCTTTGGCTTGCCTGTCGCATTGTAATGAGGAATCAGTTTCTAAAGGATAAAGTATATTTCAAAAATATACTTCAAGGGTCATCCTACATAGAAGTATTGGCAAATACTGTTCAGAAAGTCCAAAATATTCCACGAGCTTCAATAAAAAATGGTAGCCTAAGTCTTCTCCCCTCTGAAGCTCAGTTTCTCCATATGTAGAATGAAAGATTTGGAAGACACAACATTTAAGTGCTCTTCCAATCCCAATATTCTGTGATAATCCATTCTTTGTACACTGTAAGAGAGCTATCAGATGGTGTTAATTTTCACTCAAGTTTTTCCACTGCATGGAAAGGCCACATTGAAATGTAATGGCTCATATGTCAGAGGTCCCTGATAAATGAGGTGGGCCCCTGTATTCACCTGGCATCACAAGACGACCTTTTCAGTTGTGAGGTGCTGCGGTCCTGTGCACTATCCACCAGCAGGGCCACCTGGAGAAGTTCTTCCCTCACTGCCCTTGCCCAGCTCAGCACCCAGAGGACAAGCCGGTCAGCTGCTCCTGAGGGAGGCCAGTCCCTGCAGAGGGTCTCCACCAGGGAGACAGGGAGATGCCATCTCTCAACAAAGAGTTTCTGAGGCTCAGTAAAAGGAAGCCAGGTTCCAGACATCTTGCTTCTGCTGTTGCTTCCTGTCCTGCTTAGTCAAGTCTTCCTCCCTTCAGGACCTATAGGCAGGTTTACTTTCAGAGAGCATTCTTTCTCCTTTGCTCTTTCCTTCTGGCTTATACTAATGTAATTTCTCATGAAGTAGATTTTTGCATTCACTTTTTGTTTCTAGGCACCCCCAGCAATTTCATCTTAGCTATTTATTCAGGAAGTCTTTGAGTTCTGACCAGCCTCTCTTGACTCTATTCAGAACACAGGGAGAGAGATATTCTAAAGATCCCTCTGCCTCAATGTAAGGGAAGGATGTATATACTTCGAGTGCACAGAAGGGTGGACTACATTTTCCTTATCCCTGGCTCTGGCATTCAAAATAAAGGAAGAAGGGTCCTCATGTATCAGAACACATGATGAGTTTACAGGCATTGCCTGTGCAGCTCCACCCTCCCTTGTGGCATCCACCACACTGGAACACTAACTTGCCAGTCTGCATCCCACATATGCCCTCTATCAAGGTGGTAGGGCTCATAACACTCAGCAATGTCTTACGAAGCTTTTTCTAAAGACCTTCCACATCCCAGAAATTAGCAGAGGCAAATCTGCTTCTCATTATCCTGATAGCCAATGATTTATACCTTCTAACTTGGGGGAGGGGAGAGTGCCAAAGAAGGTGAACCATGTGGTAGGTTATTAACCCTCCTAGCAGAATGTGCTTCCAGCACTTCTCTGGAATTGGTTAAGTCACCATTCCTGATGCCTCCACCCCAATGAACTGTCCCTTTTCATGAGTAACAAGTTTATCTCATTTTCTTGAATTCCTCTGACAATCTGCCTATGGGTAAAGATGGACACAAACTCCTCAATCCACCCCTTTGCAACCCAAACCATCTTCCTCAAAGAGTCCCCATTATATGAGCTCTGCTTTCTTCCAATTATCCTAAAAATCCTTAGGGGTTTCTTCTTTTCATACACACATTCATCAATCAGTCAAGCAGCATGTATGTAGAAGGCCATTTGATGAGGAGGGCTTATTCCTGAAAAATAATCTGCCATTTAAAAATTCTACTTATTTCCACATATTGGAAAATATGTCTTATTATAGAATGGCTTTCTTTAAGTTATGTAAATATAAGACTGTACAAGAATTTTTGTGTGAGGTGTAGAAGTGTATGTGTGAGTGTGTGTGTGTGTGTGTGTGTGACAGAGAGAGACATTGGGAGGGGGGAGTGGGAGAGCTTTGCAAAAGTTGCTGCCTCCAGTGTGCGTTAGAACACAGAGTCTGGGGAGGATTTTGCATAAGGAGCAAAGGGTCTTGCAGAAAGGAAAAAATGGAGACCCCGGCTTCTTTTTTCAGATTCAAAGTTAGGGAGACAGTTTGGGGTGGATCAAGAAAAAACAATGAGCTCCTTGGAAAATAAATTACTCTGAGGATGTCCTACTGGCTCCTGCACTGGTGTTGGGGGAGGGAAGTGGAATGTTGACCTGGAATGTTGGGTCTGGGTCCTGAAGCCTGGGATACTGGAACCTGTTCTGTGCAGTCCTTTGGGTGCCTGCTGGTGTCTGGGAGAAATGGCTGTGTGAGTGGAGCCTCAGGAGCCTGGTTGGAGTGGGGTTCAGTGACCTGGCCCCACTTTAGGGTTGTGGAATGACCTCACCACTTTGGACAACCACTACAGTGGGGGCAGGGATCTGCAGAAGCTTTACCCAACACACAGAAGCCTTACTTATAAGGCTTCAAATGGGACCCTTGCTGATGATGCTGCTTCAGCACAGGGACCTGACACCACTGTTTGAGGGAGAGAGCCCATGCTTATTTGAGAGGCCCAGATTTTGGTTATGTGTGATCCTGGAAAGGAGAGGCTAATTTCTCTAAAAGAATCACAGTGGCCTGGGCAGTTGTCCATTCTGACATGTGTGGTAGTACAGGAGCAAAATGTTAGCCTGGCCACATTCCTGTAGACACAGTGGTTCTGCCTTTGACTCTTTGTTCCATAGAACGTTTCTTTATTAGGCTCACTCATTTAAGAACAGGTACAGCCTTTGCAAAGACATGGTATCTGATCCTGGTGACATGAATACTTTTTCTGATGACAGTTATATCATTGTCCAATCCAAAATGCATGCCATTAAAATCTGACCACAGTGAAATGAAAGAGACATGAGCAGGACTCATCCTTCAGACACTGGTAGTCATTTATGAATTCCTAGACAAATAAGTGAGAGGAGCCTGAGAAACTGGACTTCGCGCTCATCTGGACACGTGGGAACCTGAGGATTGCTCTCTGTGATACCTTTGCACAGGCCCATTATTCCTATTCTAAATGGTAAATATGTAGATCCCAGTTGTATTTGTTATATAACGAATTACCACAAATTAGTGCCTTAAAACAACACAAAATTATCTTATAGTGCTGTAGGTCAGAAGTCTGACATGGGTCTCATTGGGCTAAAATCAAGATGTTGGCAGTGCTGTGTTCCCTTCTGGAGGCTCTAGGGGAGAATCCATCTCCTTGTCTTTTCCAGCTTCTAGAGGCTGCCTACATTCCTCAGCTCATACCCCCTTTCGTCCATCTTCAGAGCCAGCAGTGGAGGGTTGAGTCTTCACATTGCATCACTCGGACTTCCTCTTCTGCCCCCTCTTCCACTTTTAAAACCCTCATGTTTACATCGGTCCTCCTGGATAATCCAGGATAATCTTGCTATTTTAAGGGCAGCTGATTAGCAACCTTAATTCTATCTGCAATCTTAATTACCCTTTGTTATATAACCTAACATTTTCACAGGTTCCAGGGATGAGGAGATGGACATCTTTAGGGGCACAGGTGTGAAGATGGATATTATTCTTCCCGCACCAGTTAAACACTTAGCACAAAGAGTCAGCCATTGAATTAGATGTTGCATTAACAAAGAGGAATAACTCTCAAGGGCTTCCCAGTCTAGGAGGTAGGCAAAAAATAATAAAATAATGTGGGGCAGTGATAAATAATCATCATAGGATAATAATCATAGGATAATATGATTATCAGAGTACCTATCCCAGCCTCTGTTGGAGGTAGGTGGCATAGTAGAAAGTTTTCTAGAGAAGGAGTTGCTTGAGCTTAGTTCCTAATGGATTAATAGGCATCCAGTAGGTGAAGAAGAAAGCATTCTAGTCATCCCCATCCCTAATGTACCTCAAACATGGCAACTTTCCTTCCTCTGTAACTTGGCTGATGAAATCTCCTGATAATCACAAGGCTGATGACAGCTGAATGGGGACTTCATTGAAGATTTATTCATTTGATGAATATCTATTGAGAGCCTATGAGATGTCAGAACATACGCTGGCCATCAAAGCTACAATGGTGGGTAAAACATATGACGTCCCTGCCTTTTCTGTGCTTACAGGACTGCAGAGGAAGAATGGAAGTGTTCATGTGAAAAACTGCTTATGAGCAAGTTTTGTGAATGTGTCCAGAGAGGTGATGCATTTCAGAGCCCGAGTCTTACAGGAAGAGAACAAATCTTCAGTCTCTCCAAATTCCTGATGAACCACAGATGCTACCCTGAAGTCTGCCGTCACAAACCAAAGCAATGGAAAATCTGGGGCTCAATGATTTAGGTGTAGTTCTGGCTGAAGAGCTCCCATGCCATGATAGAGTGGATGCAATCCAAAGAAGCCACCACCTCACACTGTTCATATCCCCACTGCCTTCTCCCCAGTCCTCCCATGGCACTGCCCCACAAAGTGACAGTGACTAGCCCTGCTCCTAATTCCAGAACTACTCCTTATTTCAGAGTTACGGAGTTTTACAGGCTTTTATGGGTTATCACAGAAGCCTGACTGTCATTTCCATGTTATTTCTATGGGAAAATGCACTGCTATTGACTTCTAACTGAATTATAAGAAAATTCTAGAGCATAATTATCCACAGTTTAGGGAAGGCCTGTAGGGACTTAAATATTTACCTGAAAACTGTATCTAATTAAGCTCCCTCTAATCAGGTCTGAACAGCATTCATGAGGCTGCACCACTTTTATTAACTTAACGACCACTAACCAAATATTGTTTGCAGCAAGCAGAATGGCAAATGGAAATAGCATGTACTTTGAAAGCAATAGATCTTTGCTCAAATCCAGCTCTGCCACTTACTAGCTGGGTGATCTTGGACCAGTTACTTAACCTCACTAAATACCAATATCGTCACTATATAATCAGCTTAATACTGTCAAACTCACATGATCATTAGGCAGATGAAATGACTGAAGATAAGGAAACCCCTGGGCACCGTGCCTGGGACAGAATAGGCACTAAACAAGCCTTTACATTAGCAGCCTGTGTGTTTATGTTACCACGTCACTGTTAGTTTGATGTGTCCCTTATTATCAGGCATTGGCTTATTCCCAAAATTCAGTACTAAACATCCTTGCAGAAATAGCATTAAAATATACCTCTGTGTGTGTGTGTGTGTGTGTGTGTGTGTGTGTGTGTGTTGCTCTATTGAATGCACAGAAACAGAAACTGGTTCTGGGTGCTTCCACTGCATTGGCGGGAGGCGAACAGGTGGAGAGGGAGGAACTTCAGGAAACTTTTATCTCTGGGACACTGCTGTCCCCTAAGGGCCCTGGCTTCTGACCCTGAGGATGCAAGAGCTTTCTCACAGCATACTCATGCCAGTTAATACAGAACATTTAGAAGTATTCCTTGCTATGTATTAGAATCATGAAAATGCCACATTCATACTAACTCTGCTAAATAGAAGCTCACGTTCGTCCACCACAGAACTTTGTCATTCTGAACAAAAGAGAACAATGCCTGGGGCAGAGTTATGTGCTTTGGAATTGACATTCCATCTTTCCTGCTGGTTGCTTAAACAATCTTGAGCAAGACCTTTCCATACCCCTTTCTAGATCTTGATTTGTGAGATTCTAGAACCCCCCAGTTCCCTGCTCTTTTTTCTGCTCTCAGCCCTTCAGGGCTTTCCAGAGAAAATTTCTAAATTGGCAAAGAAGGACTTCTTTGGCATCAAATGGCTCTTATGAAACAGCACACTGGTGAGTTAAATGAAACTATTCATAAAAATACCGATTAAATTTCCCCTTAAATACCCAGGGGTTTAGAAATTAAGCAAAACTGCTTGGCACTGTGCAGTCTGGATTTTAACAAACTCAAAATGTTTGAAAAATCGTTCAAGATGTTTTGACAAACAGAGAGTGCCACTATGTTCTCCCCTCTCTCCTGACATCACTCTTCATCTGCCAAAGAGAAAGCAGAATAGGGGTGTCCAGGGTCTAGAGATTAGCTAGTTTCTCAGGAAGGGCTTTTGCCCATCCAATGGAATAACCCCTAGTTCTTGTTTTAATCCTCACCAGATTCTTTGTTCTGCTGTAAAGCAGTAGAGCTAGTTTGCTGTATTTTAAAAATGAAACAAAATAAAACTGAGTAACTATGAATAGTATAAAGTGATGACTTTAAACACTGAGGTCATATTTTAAAGAAGAAAATAATTTCAATTATGTGAATTGAATCTGTAATACTGCCTGGCCTGAGCAGCAAATGGAACAAACATGAAATGCCGCCCCCATCAGACCTAACAATATCACCACCACCAGCAGTGTGGGATACCGACCCTCACTCGCCTGCTCAAGGAGGGTTGTGATGTTTGGCAGGAAATAGAAAGACTCCTGAAAGGGCATGTGACTGAGTAAAAAGAGCAGTGAATGAGAAGTCAGAAGTCTGGGCTTCAGCCCCAAACCACTACTTGGATGTATCACCAGGAAAAAGCCAGGATATACACATAAGGCAGCCTCCCTCAATGACCTCTCCCAAAAAGTATGTATGAGTAGAGAGCCTTTGAGGTAATCTCTAGTTCTGGAGCATTCTGAGATATGTCAGGTTGCATTATTTGTATCTCCACAGATGAGGAATATAGTTTAAAACTTGTACTGATTGATAAATTTGGGTCACTCATTTCCCAGTTTAATATAATTTTTCCCACCAATATTATCCCTTGTACCAAGTGAGGAATATCTATATATCTATATATCTATATATTTGTGTGTAAAGATAGATGATAGATAGAAATAGATTGAGAGATTTAAAGATATATTTAAAATAGTCTTTCTCCTCAGTGGAACTATACTAATTTTACTCATCCCATCCAACCATCCATCTAATTTTCTCAGCATCTGGCAATTTACAAAGTGCTCTCATTACCTCCTCCTCCTCTCACAACCCTGAAATGGATCAATTATCTATGTGCTCAAATAATGCTCAAGGAAATTGATACTTCTCAAGGTGAATTCCTCAAGGTGACAAAGCTGATAAGAGGCAATGCTGGAGCTGAACCCAAGTCTACTGGTCCAAGAATATTTCCCTTTTCACGTGGGCTGGGCTCACCCACTCATCATTCTACTCTCTAAGGCTGCAAAGGGATTTAAAAAAAAAAGATCATAATTTTGGAGCTGTGGAACAGCAGCAAGCCAGTAGGCTCTTTCCTGTGGTTTTGATGACCCAGAGCCATTTGGATAATTACCAGGCTGAGACTGGTGAGACCCAGCCATTCTTTGGCAACTCAGTAAAATGATACAGGAGAAAGAGTTTCCATTGTCTACTCCCAATTCCCCAGTCATGTCAGCAACCAAGCTGGGCCGATTTGGGTTTTCTCATGGCAATCAGAGTTGATTTCAAGATTTAAAAGCCAAGTTCATGCTAGAGAACAAGTAGCCACACCTTTTCCCTCGTCATTTTACATGTTTTGTGAACTCTTTCTGTAACCATGAAATCAGGAAGCTGTAAGGCACCCAAGTGATATTATCACAGAGCTACAGTTAATGTTTTACAGCAATAGTGATTGGCAACAAAACCATAGAGATGAACATATTATAATAATAATTATGAACAATCACTTTGTAGCCCAGATATCTATCATGCTTTACAGTATACAAAATCCTTTTATATTTATGATATCACTTGGCCATCAAAACAGCTTTGTGAGGTAGGAAAGGTGAGAATTTTGTTCCCACTTTATAGATGAGGAAAGTGAGAATTGTACAGTCTTGGTAAACAGCATCCACCCAGTTGCCTGGAAAGGGAAGCTGGATAGAATCTTTCACCTCCATCTCCTTCACTTTTCACAGCTCGTCCATCACCAATTCCTGGCCTTCCCTCCACCCAAGTATGCATCAAATTTATTCACGTCTCTGCATATCCTCTGCCATGGCTCCAGTCAAAACACCATCCACCCCTGCCTGCACCTTTGCAGTAATGTCCTCCCTGGTCTCTCCATGCTCCTCCCTGCTTTCTGACCCTCGAATCTGATCTTGAGTCCTTCAGCGGTGTGGCACTGATTATAATGTGCGTTCAGACTCTCAGACTTGACCTTGCCTGCCCTCCCCACAGCCTCCGCTCTCCAGCTCACTCTCCTTACCCTGTCTCTTTCTTTTGCCCTCTGTGCTCCAACCACACTGGGCTTCTTTCAGTTCTCAAACTTCCTATGCTCTCTCTTGCCTTAGGGTCTTCCCACATGCCATTCCCTCTGCTGGAATGTCTTTCCAGTCCCCTCTCTTTCTCACTCCCATTTCTCTCTGCCATTATCTTCCTGTCCTATTTTAAACTCAGTTTCTCTATGATTTTCCTCCCACAAGATTAGAAACTACAAAGCCCAAGCCTTACTCAGTGCCTGACACACATGTAAGAAGTGCTCAGTAGCATATCTTTTCAGTAAATAAAGTGAATGAATTAAGTCTCACCAAAGACCTCAAGCCAAGGTCTTTACACCATGAGTAAGTTTTGCCCCAACAAACATCTATCCATGCAGAATTACTGTGAATACTACCTTTCTGTTTAAAATTGTCAAGTCACCTGATGGTGCATAAATGCAGCCAAAATTTCCATCTTTTTTCCCAGGCAGAGCAGCTGCCCTGAAGCTCGAGTCCTTTTCTGTCTCACTGAAATTGGCCTATGTTCTGGAAAAGAACTGGGTAGTCCCCTTTCCTCTTTTCCTTGAGCCAAGAACAAGTATAAAGGAGCCAGCTTTGTGGTTATTTCTCAAAGCAAAGTCTCTCTCAGCAAAAGGCTCCCTGAATCTTAAGAGTATTTAGAACCCCAAGATTCCTGGGCCATGGATGTTTCCTGACTCACTGTTGCTACAAAATGTGGGAGTCTGGCACATCTAGAGGGTTTATCAGTTGCAGCAGTATTGAGGCATTAAGCCATGGACATTCTGGACAGCCAGTTGGCTGAGCAGGGAGGACCCCAGCTCCCAGGCTATTGCACGTGACAGAAGACTAGACACTCTCCTGGCAGAGTGGCCAGAGGTTCTGATTCAAAGCCGAGTCCATCTAGGAGCATCTAACCCATCAGCCAGAGCAGTCTCACAGCAGAAGGTAGTAAAAAACATCTCAGTTTAATCCAGGGTTTCTCGCATTCAGCACTATTGCTATTTTGAACCAGATAATTTTTTCTTGGGGGGCTATCTTGTGCATTGCTGGATCTTTAACAGCACCCTTGGCTTCCATCCACTAGAGAGCAGTAGAAACCCTGCCCCCTTACCCCCCAGATGTGACAACCAAAAGTGTCTCCAAATGTTGCCAATTCTCTTGGGAGAAAGTGAGTGAAAGCTCCTCAGGTTGAGAACCACTGGTTTCATAGCACTTCGCCCCTTGGGCAAGTTACATAAATGCTTCCTGTCTAATTTTCCTCATCAGCAAACACAAAACAAAACCAAGCACCAAAAAATGCTTCCAATATTTTTGTGAGGGCTAATGGAAATATTATGTGTGTAGTATCTAGCCTAGTGCTCGTGTAAGGTGGGTGTTCAGAAAATATGGCTGAGTGAAGCAATTCTCACCCGTGAAAGAAAATAACTGAGCCGCCAAGAGGAGGAGAAGAGCAGCCAGAGTTGGCTCCTCCTACCTTCTTACTGGGAACCAGCTGCCCCCAAGTCACTTCGGCAGTGACAGCAACTCCAGTGAGGGGGGAAGTGTGAGAACACTTTGCTAAAGACAAAGAACTTTGCAAATGTAATTTATTTGGCAACACAATCAGATCTCTTCCGGGGTGTTCTTTCCACCCAGCCCATTTTCATGAGTATGGCGTATGTCGGGGATGCTACTGTGCACAGTGTTTTAGGAGAAGCTGTCCCAGAAGGAGGTTGACTGTGGGCCTCACCCGAGAAAGGCAGCAGCATTTGCAAGGAGACAGCATATGCCACACAGAAAAGGAAAAGTGGAGGCGTCTCAGAGGGAGGCACAGGTGGGTGTAAGTTTCAGTCCTGCTACTCGCGATGTGACCTCTGGCACTTAACCAACCTGAGCTTCACTTGCTTCCTTACAGGGATATCGTAAGGAGTGAATGGAATAATGTATGCAAGTCACTAGGCATAGTGCTGGAACACAGTCATTACAAAGTAAATGTAAGCATTGATCATGTTAACTACTACTGCATTAACCTTTACTATTATTTTTTTATTATCATTATCACTATCACCACCATTGGCCAGAGCAGTTTAAAGAGCATTACCTCTAATAAGGTCAGATCTGCCACCTCCTGCAGCCAGCAGGGCCACGAGTCTATCTTCTGGATTCAGACGGCCGGGAAGCAGGCAGGTCGTTTTAGCCCACTTCTCTCTGAAAAAGGGCTTGAGGCCCATTTTGGGTAAAAATCTGTGTAGTCTCTGGGCCCAGGACATCAAAGTGGCTTTATCTCTCTTGGCAGGTTAGGCTACTAGGAATACTGAACATTTTTCTGTCACACCCATTGCCAAGGGTGCAATTTGGGAAAACAAATAGGGATTTACAGATAGCAACTTTCTTCTTCTTCTATTGATAGCCTGAGATAATTCATGACTAGGTTTGGACAAATGCAAAAATGTGCATTTAGTTTGAAATTGGATTCATTCCTCATGAATATTAGTCATCTCAGGCTAAAATGCAAGCACTTTGTTTCAACAGATGGGAGGATGTACTGTGAAATCACACTATAGCACAGGGGGAAAACAAGAAGGTTGAAATTAAATTTAAGGATGTCTTGGCACAGTGGGACAAAGTGTGCATTGCCATATATTTCCCTGCAAAATAAGGAATGTGCTTTTAGGTGTGGCTTACATTCTTGCAAAAACAATTGGTTAGGAATATTTATAAACCGTGTTTGCTTGATGATTTAACTCACTGTAGGAATATTTTTTGCAGATAACTTCGTGTAGAATTTCCTTTTACTGAATGCCTAAATCAGAGACTGGCTCAGCATATGTCATGTTCCATTGTCAATGATGAGAATATGGTTCTGAGGCTCTGTGGCCTTCTGCATCCTCTTCTGCCTGTTGACATTCCACTGCTTCCTGAGGCCACTGCTGGTGGTTCCTACAACATGGCAAAGAACAGACTAGTGTTGGACCAGCTGGTGACACCAGGGGGAAGAAGGAGAAAGAAGTGGGAGAGAAATAGGAGGAAAAGGAGGAGAAATAAAGTGAAAAAGAAGAAAACAATTGGAGCAGACGAACTTCAGATTAATGCTTTTCTGCTACATCTATTGGAACTCAATAGAAAAATGACTTTGTTAATTCCTCTGATGAGTTTTTGTTGAACACCAACTATACACCAGACACTACTGGGACTGGGGCCAAATTACACATTTATGATAATGAACCCAGAATGCATCTAACATCAAATAGATAAATAGAGAACTCTGGTTCCCATAATTTTTTTTTCTGAAAATTTCCATATCTGATGAGTCAAAATGCCAATAGCACAATAATTCTTGCCCTATAAGAATAAACAAAAGGCCATACAAGATCTTGAAGTTCTTTTTACCTCAGGGAAAGAATGGCTTCATCATAGTTCAGTTTCATGTATTTTTATTAATACTAGAATTCACTAAACACAAGCAAATCCTATGTACTATATATAATAGATCTTTTAATAGAATGTTATCGATTATTGATGGATTCCCATTGACTTCTCAATGACCAATACAACTTCTCAGAAGCAGTTATGGCTAAATAGAGATCACAGAGAAAACCTTTCTAGAATAATAAAAATACAGAATTCAGCTTTATACGAGATTCTAGAGATCATTTTGTCTGAATACACCTCCATTTATAGATAAGAAAACAAAGGAATAGAAAGAATAACTGGAGAACCATTTCACTGCAAATCTTTCTAAAAAGTAGATCAGATACAGCTAAATTTTGTTGAGTATCTCTCATGTCATGTACCTGATTTGGTTGCAGACACCTTCATCCGTATAATCTCGTTTAATCCTTCCTAGGATACTATGAAGCAGATATAATGTTCCATATTTAACAAATGAGGAAAGAGAATCTCAGAGAAGGTCAATACTTCATCCTGTGTCACACAGGTAATCTCCTGACTTCAGGACAGAACTTTCACTAAGTGTTACTGTGGTTAATAAAGAAAGGAGAAATTATGCTATCTCTATTCTCAAAGTTTCTTGTACATTTAATAAAATATCTTGTATTAAACTATTTTGTCCTTGACTCTATAGAATTCAAGAGGACGTTTCCATCTGTGCAATATTTTAAGTGAGAAATTAAAGTATAAAATTGTTTTTATTTATCAGGTTTCCAGAATCTATGTCAAATCATTGTCTAGATTAAATATATATTTCTTAATTACTCTTAAAATAAGGAGTTATTAAATTGTTAAAAGTAAATTTTGGATAGTGATAAAAAAAAAAGTTGTCACTGAAAATGGGGTCACTTTTATAGACTATTAAAGAAGAAATTCAAAGATTTTATAGCCCCAGCTTTGCTCTAACTGGGTGAGTAATTAGGGCTGATAACATGATCTTGCTGTGTAGATGTCTGTGTGGAGTAAAGCAATTGTACCCAGATGACTTGTCCCCCACTGGAAAGCAGCTGTCTCAAAACGACTAGAGGTGAAATTATAAATATAGGTTGCTGTTTCCCAACCTCAGAGATTTTTAATTCAGCAAGTTTGGAAGGACTCAGAAATCTTTATTTTGTTTAAAGCTTCCTCCAATAATTCTGTTGTTCAGCCACGTAGAACCATCAATCATGTTAAAAATATTTTATTCATACCAGATACTCCATTCAACTCTGAGCTTTGTTATCTTATTAGTTGTAGAGGCTTGGGTAAATCAAGTAAAATTTCCAAGCCTTATATTCCTGCTGTGTGTTGAGGGGAAATTAAGCCTTGATGGTGTCTTGGCCACCACAAACGATAACAATGCACTTGAGATCACGTGTGAGAAGGGTGTTAAACTCTAAAGTTGTTTAAAAGGTCCATAGCTTGAGTTGCCGTCATGGCAACTCTGTAGGTAAGAGACAGGTCTTGAGTGTCTGCTCCAAGCCGAGGCACTGTCCTTGGTACTTTACCTTCTCAACCATCAATTTTCATGATTGTCTGGACCAGTCAGGTACAGAACTTTCTCCCTGTTGAATCAATCAGCCTTCCAAGTGCCTTGAGCCAACCATTAGCTCTATTTTACCATCCCCTGACTGCTGACTTTTGAATCCAGCTCTTATGCTCTGTTTCCCTCCCTGGATTTGGTACGTGGCTTGGTTACACTCACATTCCCCTCCCTTCACTCTGCATCCTGCAAAGGAAGATCAGCTCCTCTCTCTAGCAAGGGATTCCTAGAATTCCATTTTAAACATAGGTCCTAGGATTCTGGTTTCTTGGAATGAACCATCAGACAATAACCATTCTGCAAGTTAAATATTATGATCTACATTTTTAACAGATGAGAAAAATGAACCTCCATGATAAGTAACGTGCCCATGCTCCACCACTAGTAAATAGCAGAACCGGGATTTGCAGCCAGGGATTGTGTAGTCCTGAATCCTGAGACTGTTCTACTAAATCATTCTAGCTCTTAAGGTTTCCAGGAAAATGGGATCTTAGAAGGAGAAAGGACAAGACAGATATTTTCATCTTTTTTACTTTGCCAGACGTTTTGCTCTATTTCAGAAGTAGATTGATTATACTATGCCTTTGAGAATCTGCCCCCATTTTGAGGAGTGCTTTTGATTGCTCAGATCAACGCCCCGACTCCAGTAGTCTATGTGATCATTGTTCCTGAAGGGAAGGTCCATTTTTTTTTCTGGTTACTGTCTACATCATAGACCACAGAGGTCTCTCAGGATGACTTTTCTGTGCTTATACTCAGTGGTCTACCTGGTTCTTTCACCAAATCAACCTTCGGCTACTCTCTTAAAAGTAAAGCATGCTCCAAGCCCAGGAATCTGAAGAAAACCCCTAAAGGTAACAGGAATCATTTTCTTTCCCTTTATATCAGTTTTTATATTGACTGTGTGATTATTTCATTATGTCTGTCATTCACATGTGCCTACCACAAAGCCTAGGAAAGAGCCTGGAATAAAATTATTGTTCAATTAATCAATAAGTGAGTGAATGAATGGATTCTTTTCAGTTTCTATACCAACAATGAAATTATTAGGGGAGTTGAATTTGTAGAGCACACTGGAAAACTATTTGCCAAATGATATATGCTTGAGTAGAAAAATCCCATGATTTCCAGGTGCAGTCCATTGGTCATCCAACCAAACAAAACATATTTTTGGGCACCTACTGTGTACTAGGTTCTCAACTCCATGTTAAAGGGAGGCAGAATTGATCAAATAAGGTACTTACAGGACACAGACATCGTTGGTTATGAGACTGGATTGCACCCAAAGGCCACCAACCTCATAAGCAGTACACTAGGTCCCAGAGGACAGACAGGGAAAAAAATACTTGCTTAGGAAGCCCGAGGGAGTATAGATCAATATTAGCTAGAGTGGCCAGGGAAGACTTTGCTCTTAGAAAGAATGAGTAAAGACTTGGTGATAGGACTATGCCTGGCACATACCAGGATAAGAAGACGTGTCTTGCCTATATGATGAATTCTGGTGAAAAAATAAATAAATCTGTGAGATATTATTTGGGACATAGATTGTGGCTGGATTGTGAAAGGTGGGGTTTGTTTTGTTTGTTTTTTTATGCAGAGCTAAAGTCCTGACCTTTGGTGCTCAAACTCAATTCTTCTCTCCCCTAAGAAGGAGAAGGCTTCATTGGCTCACTGCAGTGAGGACAAAGCTGAGTCAGCCATACATAATTTTCCCTATGTTTAAAAGGCCTCCATGTTTCTTTCGACTCCTTAAATCTTCAAAGGGAGGGGAAAAAGCATGTTTAGTTGCTTAATATTTCTGTATATCTTAAAGGACCCTTCATATTTATCATCAGAGACACACCAAAGCACATTACAAGTAATGTAAGCCAGCTGGTGTTTTACAGGCCAAAGTCAGTTGATGGTTTAATAGTAAAAACCATCTTTTTGTTAACATTTTTCTGGAGCACATCACCAAAGAATGCATGGCCCCTTTCTACATTTTTCAGAAAAGAACTGTCTTGTTAGCTCTTTTCTTAGGTTTCCGAATACAGTGCTTCTAGGATATGAAGGATTAGTCTGGTTTCTTTTGAGAACTCATTCAGAGCTGTCTAAACCACCTTCTGAACATCAGTGAAATTCTTTTTAATGTGGATTTGTGTATTCTCCAAATTTATACATTTACATCATGTCTAATAAACTTGCATAAGCTTAGCAAAATCTTCTTGTCCAGGATATATGCTAACCTGTGTCCTCTGTGCTGATCCAAGCACTGGTGATTGAAAAAATAACTCAGAATAGCTATTAGAGATTCGGCACTTTCAGTGTTCCCTTACATCTTAAAACTCTGATTGAGTCATAATTTATGGGTCTCAAGATGGAATTCAAGAATGGCCACTGAAATTCAAAGGAGAGGCCAAAGGGTAAATGCTCTGTGCATCCAGTCACTTACCAATTCCCTGAATACTCCATGCTCCTTCCTAATCCATATCTTTGCACATATTGTCCTGAAGATAATTCATAGCCCATCCCAAAGACTACCTCCTCCAGGGGGCCTATTCTATCCTGCTTCACTGCTTCCTTCTACCCTACTCCAGGCTAATTTATGGGGAATTACTCAGAGTTTTACTATATCTTATTATCAAACTGTGAGCTGCTTAAAGGCAAGGACTGCGCTTGTGATTAACCATGATTAATTGCTCCACAATCTAGCCTTGTAGCCATCGTGGTAACTAGAGAACAGTTCTGAAATGTCATGATGTCTATGCCTGCTACATTGTGGAAGTTATTACACTTGAGTAAGGAAAGGTGAGTAAAGAAATAGCTTTAGATAGAGTTTTGTTAAATACGCAGATCTATCTTTGAAGCAAGATATTATACAAAAGAAAAAATATTACTATCATATATAGAGCCATTGAGTTTAGGGCACGTAAATGTTTCCCAGAAAAGTTCTTCTGGAGGCAATCCTCAGATTGAAAATTTTGAATCTAAGGCTTACCTCCAGAAGAAATTTGGTGAGAAAATTTTACACTCACTAAACTCAATTATCTAATTTCGCCATCTCAACAAGCCTGAGGAAGTGGTTACCATTCACATGTTACAGATCTGTAAACTGAAATGCAGAGTAGTTAAAATGCTGACTTGGAACTCTATCAGAACTCATGAATTTAAATACTGTGTTTTCCTTTCTGTTACAAGAAGTAAACTGAAGAGGAAGAGGGTAAGTTTTATCATACAAGGTGCCAGAAACAGAACACCAAACCATTACCTGCACCACTATCCTTTCCCTGATATAAGACAACTGCTTTGATCATAGAGGGCCGTAGGATGATCCTGCCTTAACCTCTAGGGATTTAGCTCCCACAGCTTTTCCTTTGAGTCTGGGTTCCTCAGAGTCGTAAACTCCCAGGTGATCCAGGAGTCCTCCTGCTCCTGGTCACCAGGCAAGGCTTTGAGCAGAGACGATGGTGTACAAAACCCCACTGGCAAAGAAAAAAGATGAGTCACTGCAATGTGATGACTTCCATTGGTGCAGCTGGGGAGATACATGGCTCTTGCCAACATCCTCTGACGTCTCTTCATGCCAACCCCCCAAAATAGAAACCCCTGAGAAAAACCAGTAGCATCCCTCAGAAACACAAGAAGTCTGTTTGGGGTTTAGTCACATGTAAAGATTATACACTGAGCGTCTAGGCTTCTGCTGGTTTTACCCCTGTGCTGAATTCTCACCAACCCTTCCCTCTTTCCACCTCCTGAGTCACTCAGCAGCCAGCAATGCCCTTCACGAGTTGTTTCGTAGGAGCTCTTTCTCTTCTAGAGAAATAAAGCACTGCAAGTATGAAATTTATATTTTGGCAAGTACTCTCATTTGCCATCTTTTATTTTCCCACAGATTTCATTTTATTTAAATAAAATCTCCCTGGTGAATGGGAGCTGTGTAGACCCACCAAAGGCAAAACCCCAGGCAGAAAGGATGGCTTTTCTGGCTTGTTTGCTATTCCAAGTGACATTTCCTCAGATGTTTGCTGCCCTGCTGTGCAAACATAGTTACGCATGAAATAAAGTAAAAACAAAAAAAAAAATTAAACAGCAGTTAGTGGTTGGATGTTATTTCCAGTTTGGAACCACTGACGAGGCTGCTATAGAAAACTCTTCCCTCTGTTATTACAAAATAACAGTTTGTGGATGGTGAAAAGAAAACACAACTGAATTTTCTTTTAACTTCAAATACAGAAGCTAGTGCATCTATCATTACCACCACATTACAATACATTATGGGAGGAGTTCATCGTAACTTTAGAGGGGTTATTTCCATCCACGTCTCTCATCCTCTCAAAATTGTTATACAGGGACCAGTCTGATGCCAAACGCTCTGCTAAAGAAAACATGCCAAGTTGAAGTGAGCTAATTAGAGAGAATGAAACAGAACCAAAAGGTCAACGCATAGGACCCAATACCAAAGCAGGTTTTGTCACAATGCACCCTGATACAGCAGCATCCAAAACAGCCCATTCTCCTCTTTCACTTTTGTCCACTTCTGTTTTTCCATGTAGACTATCCTCTATCCAAAGACCAGAAATGTGTTTCTTGTCAATTTCCATGGAGTCAATCTAGGAACCAAAAGAATTCATCCACGTCTTTCCTTCATAAAATTTTGTTATTGCCTCTCTGTACTGATGATGATGACGATGTGATAAAAACAGCAATAGCACTACAATAGATAATATTTTTTGAAGGTTTACTACATGACACATAATATCCTTATTTAAACCACATAACAATCCTATGAGGGACTAGCTTTGTATTTTAGTTGTGTGTCTAATTGAACTGTCTTCGTATGAGACCTTCTTCACAGAAGGGTCTGAGCTTATATAATCACCACATGCCTCAACCCCGGTCCCTAGTTAGTCCTTAGTCAATGCATGTGGAGCAACCGTCCACAGGAGAGCCATATGTTCCAGAATACTTGAAGGGGAATGGTGATCATGTCTACTCTAAATAACTAACAAAGATTATACTGGAACAATAAGTATGCCTAAGCAAAAGAAAGGCCAGTAAGTCAAAATGCTGCTCAAGTTCACCTCTGATTTGGCCTATCATCTGCAAAGGAAACGCAAGTAGACTAACATTTTCAATTGAGTATATCTTCATAATTTGTACTCAACTTACAAGTGTGGCTCTTGGATGAATAATAACCGTACAAAGTGAGGGACACAGTTCAAAGAGCTCTTTAGTGTAACATTTATCTCCATTTAATATTGCTTAGCAGTTGGAAGATATGACCTTGAGTCAGGTCCCTGAGGTTGGCATTGCTCTTAAATGGGCTACCACACGTAATGGCACTCAGCTGTTCGTAGTCATTGAGCACAGTATCATCACTTAGAAGATTTCTTAGATTCTTTCAGTTTTTAGATGAAAAATTAAAAATAACTCTTTTTTCTTTTTTCTCTCTAAAATGAACTAAAATCAACAAGGAGAACATGAAATAGAAGGGGGCATGCTATCTTTGACAAGTATGTGAAACATACTCAAACTTCAAAACACAATATGTAGAGAAGGACTGTTGAGAGAAATGAAGTGGGAGTAATGGTAAGAGAGGACACCAAGAAAAAGCACCTGTCTGTAAAGATCTTGGGCCAGAGTCAGAGGAGGGTGGTGACTCCTTGTTTGGGATGATATAAGAAGTGTGTGTAGACTCACTGTATGAGCCTCTCTGAATCCAGTTTGACTCTGTGGAATGGCAGGCAAACTAGGGTTGAACAGCAAGTGGGCACCATCTTTGAAGAAGCAGATGGTGGTAGAGAAAGAACAAAAATCAAACAGCCCTGCAACTTAAAATAAGATTATGTCATCACCTCTCTCTCTCTCTCTCTCCCACACACACACACACACACACACATATACAAAGTCACTCTCTCACACTCTCACACACCTGCATCATGTAGCATCATGTAGTTTTAGTGTAAGCAGAAGAGGTTTTCTGTTCTGGCTCTTATTTTTACCTATAGGGCAAAGCGTTGATGAGCACGTTTCTGCAGACAGACTCTCAAGCTCCTCGCTTGCCTGCTACTCAAATTGCTTCCAGCCACAGCTTCTTCCCACTGGTCTCTGGTCCACAAAATCTGTTCATAAATGTCTTGTCCAGAGGGAATTCCCTCCATTCAAAGATAAGAACAAAAACAATATGTTACTACTACTATTCATGGTATTAGTAGAAAGAAAAATAAAATAATAAAACATCAAATTTATAGAAAATTCTTTTTTATTTAAAAAAAGAGGAAATTGAACAGTACAAACAGAAGGCAGATGAAGAACCACACCAGAAAAAGTATAAAGCAGCAGAAAGTTTTACCAAACATTGCCCACAAAATTAAAGAATTTAAAGGAAATGTGGCCTTTATGAGGAAAAAGCCTAATGTGGAGCAAGAGAAGATCAATGAATAAAAGATTAGAAGACCAAAATGGCAGAGCTCAGGAAAGAAATGTAAGGGGAAATGGAAACCATCAGGGGGAAGCAGAAAAAAAAAAAAAAGAATTAGACAACACTACAGAAACAATTAGGAATAAGAAAGTCAGGCTTGAGAGCCCTGACAAAATGAAAAGTTTTTAAAGAGCTTACAGGATTAATGGAAAGATGATAGATGTGGAATACATATGAAGGAGTGCCAAGATATGCGTAATTGGTGTCCCTGCAGAAAAGTACAGAAGCAATGGAACAGGAATAAAATACTCAAATATATGCTTCCAGAAAGCTTTTCCGAAATTTAGAAATACTTCAGTCTTCATATTTAATAGGCATATCAAGTTTCAGGAGAAAAATAATACAGATCAATCAATATCAATATATTCTAGTATGGTAATAGAGTATATAAAAATAATCTTTGAGACATGCCCAACAAAATAAATCAAATAACCTATAAATTGGCAAAAATGAATATTTGGCATTCATTTTGGTCATACAGCTTCTGAATATCTTATTATATTTAGGCAACTCTTCCCTGAATTATTAGTCTTGGTGAAGTGCAGTGACCAATCCTGATCTGAGTAGTGAAAATGCTAGATAATCCATTTCCCAGTCTCTCTGGTATTTAGGGCACAGTGTTGTGATATGGGATTCATCAATCTGTCATGCTCATGTCATATTTTGACACAGGAGCTAGTAATGTGAGGAGGGAGAGGTAAGGGAAGTCTCTAGTCCTTGGCATTGACAGCAAGTGGTGGCTGGAAGGTCAAGTTTCTGGCACTGATACCTGAATGAAGTCTAGAAGTAGCAATGGTGATAACTGTAGTGTCTAGTACTTGGTAGCAGCAAAAAGTTTCTTTTTCCATTTGTCTTCATTTGTTGTTATTTTTGGTCTTCAGGTGCAGAGAGTTGATTTAATTATGGTCCTCAGTTTATTTGCTCTATTATAATTGGTTCAACTATAGTAATTCTCTTGTTTTAATTATTCATTCATTCCCTTTGATCTCCCAAATTTCCCTTTCACTTTATAAGTAACATTTTTTCCCAGTGTATCCCTCCAATTCCAGGAAGCTTCTGATATAATTTCTGTAATTAAAGACTGTTTGTATTTTCTAAACTCTGTTTACATGGAAGCACACTGTATGTACTCTTTTTTTGTCTGACTTGTTCACAAAGCATAATTATTTTGAAATTCATCCATGTTGTTGTATGTATTAATAGTTCATTATATTGATGAGTAGTAATCCATTATATGATATACTGCAATTTGATTATCTATTAATGGATTGATGGAAATTTAGATTATTTACTGATTTTGGCTATTAAAATTGAAGTTGCTATGAATATATACACAAAAATTTATATTGTCATATTTTTTCAGTTCTCATAGGTTAATATCTAAGAGCGGAATGACTGGATCATATAGCATGTGTATAGCTAACATCTACGAAATGCCATACATTCTCACCAAAAGTGTACGAGAGTTTCAGTTTCTGTATATTCTAGACAACCCTTGATATAATCATTCTTTTTAATTTTAACCTTTCTAATAGGTATGTAAAGGTATTTCATTGTGGTTTCAATTAGCATCTCCCTAATGATTGATGATGTTAACAATCCTTTCATTTTCATATTTGGTATTCATATATCTTATTTGTTCAAATATTTTGCCTACATTAAAAAAATCGAGTTATTGTTTTCTTATTACTGGTTTTGAGAATTTTTAAACATATATTCTTTTTTGTGTGTGTGAGGAAGACCAGCCCTGAGCTAACATCTGTGGCTAATCTTTTTGCTGAGGAAGACTGGCCCTGGGCTAACATCCGTGCCCATCTTCCTCTACTTTATATGGGACGCCGCCACAGCATGGCTGATAAGCAGTGCGTCAGCAGGTGCCCGGGATCCGAACCAGCGAACCCCGGGATGCCAAGCGTGAACTAAACTGCTGCGCCACCAGGCTGGCCCCTAAACATATACTCTGGATACAAATTTTTATTGGACATATGACTGGCAAATATTTTCTCAGTCAGTAGTCTATCTTTTCACTCTGTCTTTCAAAGAGCAGACATTTCTGAGGAAGTTTAATTCATCACATTTTAGCATTTATAGACCACACTTTTATTATTGTATCTAAAAACTCTGTCTAACCCAAGATTATAAAGATTTTCTTTTCTGTTTTCTTTCTAGAAGTTTTAGAGTTTTAGGTTTTACATATAGATTTATAGTCCATTCTCAGTTCATTGTTGTATGTGGTGGAAAACATGAACTGAGGTTCATTTTGTATACCCAATTAATCCAGCGCCATTTGTTTACCCTTTTACACTGAATTGCCTTTTCACTTTTATGAAAAATAAGTTCATACATGTGTGATTCTATTTCTGGACTCTACTCTGCTCAATTGATCTATTTGTCTATCTTTATGCAAATGCCACAGCACCTCGATTAATGTAGCTTTTAATAAACCTTGAAATCAGGCAGTATTATTCTTCCAATTTAGGTTCTTCTTTTTCAAGGTTTTTACCTACTCTAGGTTCTTTGAATTTACAGGAATTTCAAATGAGCTTGTCAGTTCTACAAAAATGTTCACTGAGATTTTGAATGGGTTTGCCTTGAAATTTAATTTGGGGGATTAATTTGGGGAAGGCTGACATCTTAACAAATTTGGGTCTTCTGACTCATCAGCACACTACATCACACCAGTCATTTATTTGGCTCTTAATTTCAATTAGCAGTGTTTGTAGTTTTTAGTGTACATGGCTTAGTTTTCTTTTGTAAGATTTATCTCTAAGTAGTTAATATTTGTGATGCTTTTATAAATAGTTTTATTTTTAATTTCAATTTTTTATTGTCCATTGCTAGTATATAGAGATAAAATTAATATTTATATATTGATCTCTTGTCTTACAACTTGGTTGAACTCACGTATTAGTTCTAGTAGATTTTGGTAAATTCCATAGGATTTTCCACAAAGATAATCATGTTGTCTATAAATAAAAAAGATTTTACTTCTTCCTTCCTAATCTGGATGCTTTCTTTTTTCTTATTTATTGTAAGAGCTAGAACCTCCAGTTGAACAGCAAGAATGAGAACATACATTATTGTCTTATTCTTGATATTAGTGGACTAGAGTGTTGAGCCTTTCACCATTAAGAATGACGGTAGCTATAGGTTTTTCTCAAAGGCCTTTATCAGGTTGAAAAAGTTCCGTTTTATAACTGATGAAAGTTGCTTTTTTTGTTTTTAATCAGAATGTTGAATTCTGTCAAAAGCTTTTCCCACATTCTTCATGAATGCAGATCTTCATTCAGTAAACAAAATCTCTATTTCAAGATGTCAAGTCCATGATCTTTTTCACAAAACACTGTATGTGTGAGAGAACGTGTATGTATATGTGTGTGTGTATTTTTAATCCAATCTTAATGGCTCTTTCTTTTAGTGAGATTAATCTATTTACAATTAGTGTACATTCTGTGCATTATTTTTCCACATTATTTCATATTTATAAATTTCTGTATTTTCTTTTTTCCTCTTTTTCCTTCTTTTCTGCATTCCTGTAGATAATTAAAGTTGTGTTTGATTTTAAAATCCTACATTCTACTTTTATTCTAACGGTTATTGGACTTATGACATCTACATATGTTTATTATGTATTTTCATTGTTTCAACTTATCAAATATTTATTTCCTTTCCATGAAAAAGACAGATTCCTTATCTTCTCTCAGGTTTCTTTGGGCTATAGCATAAGCCACTTCCTAAAATATCTAGAATAAAATAATAAAAATGGCATTTCAATTCAGTAGAGAAAGAATGATGGGTTTAATAAAAGACATTGGCATAATTATCTACCTGTCAGGAAAAAATAATGTTAATTCTTTATTCCACCCCAATGTAAAAATAAATTTCATATGGATTAGAAGTCTAAATGTAAAGGACATAAACATACAATTTTTAAAACTAAATAATGTAGGAGAATATTGATATAACCTCAGGGTATGGAATGCCTTTTCAGTCAAACAGGAAACGAGAAACCATAAATGAAATCATGGCAGATTTCTTACATTCCATGAAATTCTTTAAAAAATGATACATTTTATTTTCTTCATGTTTTTACCATGATTATTATATACATTTTTATAAGAGGATGTTAATTATCTTTCTTTTATTCTTGCTGAGAAAACTATAAGACTGTTTTTGCCACATAAGTAAAGTCTTGCTTATTCCATCTATCAATTTAAAAGAATCTACTCTTTTTTTTCTTGAGAACATTTTTCTGCAGCCCACCAACTTCCTGTATTAGGCCAGCTGCCATCATGGGATTTATGTTCATTGTACTTCTCAGCTAATTCCAATGAATCTACCTCATGTTTTATTTTTCTCACTCAACTTTTTAAATTTTATTTTCTTCCTGAGTCTAGTATGTACATAGAGAAATTTCTGTAGATGTTTTTATTTTTTTCCTCACATATTCTGATAACTTAGTTGTGTATAAAATTCTAGATTTACTAATTTATTCTTAAGAGCTTTGGAAGGAGTTCTTCCATTGTCTTCAAGCATCCATTTTTGGTGATGAGAATTCTGATGCCAGTTTGATTTCCATCCTCTGAAGTTATGTGATTTTGCCTTTTAAAGATTTTCTCTTTACCCTTTGTGTTCTGAAATACTGGAGAAAGAATGAAAGAATTCAAATACGTGTGTGTGTGTGTGTGTGTGTGTGTGTGTGTTACCTTGAGGTCATTTAGATATTCCTTTTGAATAGAAAAATCTTATCTTTCTACACCTCTGGTAAATTTTCACCTTGAGGTCACTTGAATATTCCTTTTGAATTGAAAAACCATATTTTCTACACCTTTGGCAAATTGTTTCCTGTAATTTATTTATTTAAATTCTTCTCCATTTTCTTGTTTTCTCTTTCTAGAGTTAAATGAAATTTTTTGTTTTAGTATTCTATATAGCTTGTCTATTTTGTCACATTTATCTTTTTTTACTCCCTCCTAGGAAAGGTTATCAATTTTTTGCTCCTAGCTCTTCTATTGAACTCTAAATTTAGGCAAACAATTTTTAATTTTGAAGAGGTCTTTCATAGTTTTTTCAACTGTTTCTTTTGTTATCATAGGCTATTCTTGCTTTATAAGGGCAACAATATCTTTCTGAATTTTTCCAATATTTGTTAACTTTTAAGAGTTCACTTATGTTCTATGAATTATCTGTTTTAGGTTTTAGTTGATCTGGATTTTAAAAAATTTCTTCATTAGTGCTATTTATTTTCTTCATATTTATGGCAAAATCTTGGTAGGCATGGAAAACAGTGTTGATTTTTGGGGGGGGGTAGTTGGAATAGTGTTCTTTTTTTGTGTGTGTGTGAGGAAGACCAGCCCTGAGCTAACATCTGTCACCAATCCTTCTCTTTTTGCCGAGGAAGACTGGCCCTGGGCTAACATCCTGCCCATCTTCCTCTACTTTATATGGGACGCCTCCACGGCGTGGCTGACAAGCAGTGCGTCGGCGGGCAGCCCGGGATCCGAACCTGCGAACCCCGGGCTGCCAAGCGCGGACTAAACCGCTGCGCCACCTGGCGGCCTCAAGGAATAATGTTCTTCTTATATGCCTTCCTTTTGATGAGCTAATTGGGAACTCAAAGTCTGGTGGAGAAATTGTCAGCTGGAAGGTTTTTCTTTAATGGCTGCAGGTAGAGCTGAGTTGGCCATTAGACTAGGAGTCCCCCAAGTGCCAGATTGATTGAACCTTTAGAAGCCTTAGAGTTTCTCAAGAGGTAAGCTGAGAACTGTCAAAGGAGAGCACTCTTGTTTTTGTTTTTCCCTGTTTTGTTTGTCAGGTAGCCAGTCGCTCTCTGTGATGGTGGTGGTGAAGATGAGGAGAACCAACAGGACTTCTGTTCTCTGCACCACCTTTAATTAGTTCCTCACTTTTGGGCCCCTATTTTGTACCTGCTAATTCTAAATGTACTGTCTCCCATAATTCTTCCACATAGATTGGATTTACCTCTTTCTGTGAGCTTCCATGCCAGTGTAGAGAGGCAGAAAATGCATAAGTAAACAAATCAATAAGCACTGTCATTTCAAACAGTGATTAATACAATGAAGGAAATAAAATAGGGTGATAATTATGAGGAGAGACAGTGAGAGGTAACTTACTTTTTGCCTTGAAAAATAAAGATTCATTTTCAGAGTAAATGTTTGGAAAGAAAGAGCATAGAGATTCTGAGTTCTTTGCTTTTGTCATTGTTTCATATATTTCCTGCACTAGTGAGGATGGAAGCCAAATGCAAGCCAGCTTCATTCTTTGAGGTCCACTGATTTGAACAGTCGTTTTTGAGACAGAACTTGCAATAAAGTATATCTAGAAATAAAATTTTTAAAGCAAATTAAAGTGGTTCTATAATCACTGTAAATGGGGGAAAAGGGAGGAACATTTAAACTTAGTATAAAACCTTATTTTAAGTTCAAGCAATACAAATCACTTAGGTCTGTATATAAAAAGGAACTCTGTATATGTCCATTATCATAGTTTCTGGCACCATAAGCTTTTGAAAATAATAAAACTAAAACTGCATTACTTTTAAAATATCCTATAAAGCAAACTTCTTACCAAATTAGATTGACCTTTTCCCTTGTTAGTCCAAATCAGTGGGATTTGACTAGATGCCTAGAAATAAATAGAAAAGACCAGATGTCGAAAAGTCAGGAAACTAGCAAAACCCCAAATTTCACATAATTTCTGGCTCAATTGTGAAGGCTCAAGGGGAGCAGAAATCTTTCTACAAGTATCCAAAGAAAGAGCCTGCTGAGAAGGTAGCAGCGTTTTCAAAAGGCAGGTGGGAGGATGAAAGAGGGACAGGGAAAGTCAAGAGTTTCATATTAGAATACCAGTTTCAATGGAATCAACATATTACTCAGGTTATGATTAAAAAGTATGTGCAGTATCCACTTCTTTCCTTCAACACTATCTACTGCCACCTGATTCTTTTTCTTTTCAGCTCTCACTGAAATCTCCAGTCATGAATAAACAGAAGTATTTTCCAATGTATGTTCCACGGAACACAAGTTTCACAGGAAGTTAATATGTGCTAAGGTGCTACAGGATACAAGGAGCGCTGTGACCAAATAAGTTTGGAAAATTCTGTGTTAAATTGATACTTTTTTTATTGGAAAATTTCTCAGAATCTTTAGTATGCTAACATACATTGTGAATCTCTAAGGTGAGCATAGCACATGTACTGTTTCTCAAACATATTTGCCTCTGAATATCTTGGCAAAATAGCTTTTAGGGACTAGTGTTCCAATGAAGATACTTTATGTTATGCTACATTAAGCATTCAGCTATCAAGGAAGCTAGAGATCTGAGATTAAAATGTAGAAAACAAGTCCAAATGTTGGTTGAAGTCTTAGTCTATTACATGGATTGCTGTAACATTTCAATGAGGCCAGTGCTTCTCAAACTATCTGTGACAGAGGACTAGTTTTTTTTTAGTTACAAATTTCATCTTGATTCAGACTTTTATAAAAATCAATAATGTATTGCCCAGAAAATGAAAAACAAAGCCATAAAATACATCTCATTTTTTTTCTTATTAGATTCAACAGATAGAAAATTACTCTGTCAAATTGCTATTGAAGTTTCTAAACCCAGACTATCAATTTCTGTACTTCTATCATTGCAAACCAGTAACAAAGCATTTGCTTACTGGTACCGGTTCACACTTTGAGTAGCCCTCAGTTTGCATGTGTGCATACAAGTTGTGTCTACATTGTGAGTTGCTGATCCAAGTTTAGATAATATGAATTTTCTCAAGTCCCCTCACTCATTGATGAGTATATGAGAACCATGGCAATGGCTTTGTGACGTGATATATTTTTATCTGAAAATTGGAACCAATAATGACCTCATGAGGCTATCACAAAATAAATACTTTTTCTTCCCATTTTCCCTGTTCCACGCACTAACGGAGCATCATAAAGACATGTAGAAACCTCAGAATTTGATGCAGGTTTTTCCTTCTGTTTGTTGTCCAGTCACAGGATTCTCTTCCCCGGCCACTGTAGTAGATTATCTTGTCACCATTGATTTCCAGGTCTCCAAATATCCGAGTGGGAATCAGAACTGGTTACATGATTTGGCCACCCTGAATATAACTCTTTGCTAAATGTGAGCAGCTGGAGTTCAAAATTGCAATCAGATTTTTCCCCCAAAATCTGTTATTGTGGTGTGTGGTGGGGGGGGGGGACATACACGCTCATGTGTGTAGATGAGTGTTTATGAATGTCTCTTTTGGGGATGCTTTGTAGACCTGTAAACTCATTTCCTTATACTTTTCCTCTCTCCCTTCCTCTTGTGAGCCCCTCCGCAGGAGCCTGTAGACTCATCCCTGCGTCACAATCAGAGATCGAGGGCCCCCAGTTCTTTTTCTCTCCAAATGCTTATGCAATTCTATATCTCTTAGAAGACCTGTTCCAACACTTTATTCTGTTCTCTTGATTGGATGAGACCACTGATAGAGTGTGATCCTTGGCTTTTCCACCTGCTATACCTCCTTCATACTCTGCCTCCTATTTCTATTTACTCAATTCTAACTATCTTCATTGTGGATCTTAACTTCTGTACTATAGGGACAAGAAAAGGCAGCAGATCTGCTAAGGGCTGTTTTCTTAATGGCTTTTGGTGGAGAAATTTTTAGTCCTTATATGTCATTAGATGATAATTTAAGTCGAAGAACCAAAGGGCCTCCAGAGCTATGAAGAGGCAATCTCTGATACTCTCTCACTTTTGATTAGCTCAAGGTACTGGCAAGAAATCATCTGTTTATTAAGCAACTTTTATCAGCACATAAAATCTTGATCCCCTGATTCCTAAAAGAATTATAAAATTGTCTGTTCATCTTTGTAGTTGGATTCCTCATTTTATAACCAGTTAGTACTCGCAGACATTGAAGGGAATTTAAGCATTCTCAAGAACTCAGTCCATCCTCTGCTTTCTTTCTATTATGAGAGGGTGCCCTGCTAGCATTTTCAAAATAATATTGATATAGATCCCCTCCAAAAACTTAGCTTCCCTACCATGACTACTTATTTGCAGGGAGAAGGGAGAGGAACAAATAATCATATATCAAATGCTGGGCTGAGCCACATTTCTTCTCTTCTAAACATCTTAAATGCATCAGGAAATTTTTAAAGCAACACGACAATGAAAAATGGTCTGGTATTCTTCATTCATGTTTCATCTCTTTTGGGGATGCTTTTTAGCCCTGTAAACTCATTTCCTTTTACCTTTCCTCTCTTCCTTCCTCTTGTGAGCCCCTCTGCAGGAGCCTGTGGACTCATCCCTCTGTCTCCCCAACAACTGCAAATGGCATATACATTGGTCACTGCACCAAAATAACAACAGAAAAGAGGGGGCATTTCATGAGGAAGATGGGAGATGTGTTTATAATTTGTTAAGATAAAAATACTGGTAAGACTTTTTTGTTTTTCAGAAAATCTCACAGATTTTTTTAAGTGAGAATATAGCCATCTAGTCTACTGAGACTATAAAAACCTCAAAGAAAGAAGTTGCTTTTTTTTTTCTTCTGCTCTACCAGTTGCTTTGTTCTCTGGAGGTCTTGTTGAGTTACACAGTATGGCCTCATTGGGATGCACAAAGCTTCAGGAATCAAATCTCCTAAACTGTCACCAACCAGGGGACCACAGACTTTAGACTCATTACCCACCCAATGAACCATGCACAACCTTTAAGTGAAAAACAGCACTTAACTGTCGACAAAAGTATACCAACTTCTCTCAGTCATGATAAGGTTGATAATCAGTACTACTTGTTTTGCAAAATGTGGTAAATAAACAGACTTGGCAAGGTATCCAATATTCTTTGCATATAATTATCTCCGGCTACCTTAGCATAGAATGTCGTAACAGCAATGGATAAAGGAACGATGAGATCTGGTCAAGTAATATATTTTTAAATAGAGGACATCCTGATCCTTGGGCCTTTTGTAACTACTGTATTTCATCACCCCAAAAACAAAAGTCCTCTACCAGTTCAACGGAAAAGAGATCCCTAGTTAGCCCAGATATTCCCTGACTGAGATACATTAATCTATCTTAACATTCCAGTAAAATCAATGAAACTAGTGCTCCACACTCAAGGACAAGGTTCAAGAAGACAATCAGTACTTGAGTACTTGCAGAATGATTAACAGTACTTTATATGTGTGTGCATGGGATGGGGGTGGAGGCAAATAATGGGGTTACCAGGTTGGTTTGCATTTCTCAGTGATTTGGAGCCAGCTACCCAGCAGTCTGACCAACTAACGTGCATCTCATTTGATGTAATAATATACACTAAGACCTGTCAGGCCCTATTGTGGAAAATGAAGAACTACACATTGTACCACTTCATATGGAACTCTGCATATGGAAACCTTTAAGGGTTCTTAAGAGATCCATTGGGGTTTCTAATTATTGTGAAACATCTCCTGGAATCCAAAGAGAGAAGGCTCTTGGCAGAATTGCTTCTGCCATTTCAAATGTTCACTGTGAAAATAATTAGATGATGAGATTTAGACAGAAACCACTAACGAATATTTTTTTAACTCTCCTTTGCTTTTTAATGTACAGAAAATGAAAATCTGAAATCAGCAAGCACGAAAGGAAAACAATATGGTCCAGTTCATTCTGGGGGTGGAATTGGGGGGGTTCTTTTCTCTGACTTTAATGCTTGGCTTCCTGTGGTTACAAGTGGGGGGGAATTTTTTCATTTTTTGAACATTATACAATCCTGTTGAATTTTGGACCAAGGGTTGTTTTTTTAAACTTCTGTTCTAACTTTCTAAATGCAAGCAAGCCTCCATTGTTTCTCAAGGATTATGTCTGTTTCTTCAGAGGGAACCCTGACATTAGAGAAACTTGCTTTAATCAAGCTTTAAAGTTATCTCCCCCTCCACATGCCCAACCAGAACCAGAGAAACCCCATCCTCTGAAACTGCGAGCCAAACTAGCATGTAACCAATTAGGAGTCACCACTTGTACCCAAGACACAGAACATATTTGTTCAATTAAAATAAACAAATATGATTAGGAGTTTACAAAGCCATGCTTAAGGAAAGATGGGCATTTCAAAAGAAATGCTCGGCGAGGAAGGACGTGGCTGCAATGAACATAAGTTGCATGAAATCAGAAAGGTGAACTTAACAAATGGGGACACAGGAGCCAAACCTTGTGCAAAGCAACCGGGGACTCTGAGCTGAACCCATCAAGGCTCATGTGCTGCTGCCTGGAACCCATAGGCTTCATTCACACACCTAAGGCACTCAGAGATTTCTTCCTTCTCTTCACCCATCCACCACACCCTGATTCACAGAACAGGGGTGAAGAGGAGCTGATTTAACTCCACTTTGTCCTATTTCAAGTTCTACAGATCTGAGTACCTTTGGGTTTCCTCTCCTCTACACCAGGCTGAGGCAGCTCCCCATTTATCCTGAGGTCTGCCAGCACTGGACTGAGGAGTGGCTGTCACTGTGTCCTACCGGCCTATGCACACTCCCTCCAGTTGCCTCCTGTTTAGGATTGGTCATCGAGCACTGGATGGACTCTCTTCACTGTAACAGAATCAAGGCAGAACTCATGGTGAGATTTGCTTGATCCAACCTTGGTCAAAATATCCTCTCCTCTTCCCTGTTTTTTTGATATTGAGTTAAAGTCTAATGCAGTTCAGATTTCCAAATCTCTTTTTTAGCTGTTCATGGATTTCTATCAAGTCTGTAACCATCAACCAGTACGACTTTTACCAGATGTCCAATAAACAGCGTTTCAGGTGTCGTATATAAGTCAGAACAAAGGGTATGATACAATTCCTGTCAAAAAGGAATTTATTATCTATTTCAAAGGGAGGAGGGTGGTTAAGAAGTATATATGTTAATATACATTTATTGAATGCCAATAATCTGCATATTGATTACACAGCTCTTGAGAAATTACAATATACTATCAGTCATACAGGTATTTAATCTTTGTACTACTGTGGTACCATTTTGATTTTTGTTTTTTGATATTCTAAACTATGGAATGTGTGAAAACTGTAAATTCCAGCAGTGTCCTTCTTGTTTCTGTTGCATATGCCAGTGCAAGGGCAATATCCTCAGGATGCAATGTGTCACGGTTTTTCTCACCTCACATTTCCTGACCAGATGTCTTCAGTGAGTTGTTGTTTCTGAATAGATCTAGTTGGTGGGATTGTCAGGAGATTAACAAATACATATTGAGCATTTACAATATACCAGGCTCTGTTACAGGTGCTGGGAAAAGAGTTGTAAACAAAACACACAACATCCTGGCCTTCATGGAAATTATATTCTACTGGGGAGAATTAGACAAAAAGCTAAATAAATCAATAGTAAGAAGGTGGTAAGTGCTATGGGAAAAATAAAGCAGGATAAAGGTATAATGAGTGTATGAGAAATTCAATAGTTCAATTTTTCAATGTTTATTGAGCACCTACTGTATGCTACATGCTCTCCTAGGCACTGGTTACACAGTATTGAATACAACAAGGAAAAATGGATAGAAATACATATTGTCAAAGAGCTTATGTTCTACTAGAAGGAGACAAAAAATAGAAAGGCAGGCAAGTACTAAAATATATGGCTTATTAGATGAAAATGAGTATGAAGGAAAAGGTAAGATGAGGCAGGGCCACAGGGACTGTTAAGGTGGGGACATCTTGGGTTGGTCTCACTAAGAAGGCAATATTTATACAAAGATTGAAAGAGATGAGCTGTGTGATATTTGGCAAAAGTGCACAGTGTCCTCTGATGGTTTCAGACATCATCCTTGGAAGAGAAGACTGATGTCTGTTCATTTTCCTTGTTGATACAGACCTAGGGTGTCTGCATCAGGAGAAAAGAATGGCAGGATTAAGTATCTTCCTGTCTTTTTCTATGTAGTCTTTTTTTTCACAAGCCTTGTGAAGTATTTTTTTTTTCATTTCTAAATACCATATTTGCCTTACAGTTAGTGGAAATTCCTTTCAGATTCTGACATTTTTGTCATTGTCTTTAATCTTTATTGTACATGTCTTCGAGGTATTTTGTTAGGAAGTTCAGAAAAAATAGCAACAGGAGTTGCTCACCAAACACCACATTAAACCATGAGGCATCTTGTTTGATCTTGAAGACAACTCTGCAAGATTTTGACCATAAGCTTCAATTTTGTAAGTGAGAAAACTGAGAAGCAGAACTGTTAAATGAAATATCCAAGATTGGTCAAATAGTTCCACAAATTAATTTAGTAAAGGCTGGCATTTATCTGACAGCCAAGTCTATGTTTTCCCCTTTATCTCACACTGCCTTGGGGATACCCCCAATATCCATCTTTCTCCTTTATTAGTAGCAAAATTTCTGTATTATTGGGTGTAGTGAGGTGACCAGATATGGGACATTTCCCAGGTTTTTTTGTGTCTAGGGGGTAATCAATGAGATATAAGGAGAAGTTTCTGGGTGGGACTTCCAGAAAAGCTCTTTAAGGGGTATAACTCAGCTGGAAGGTGTATCGTTTTGTTCACTCCTCCTTGTTTCTTTTTTCTTCCTGCAACATGGATGTGACAGTCAGAATTCCAGCTGCCATCTTGTGATCTTAAGGATGGACGCCATGTGTTAAGGATCGTGGAGCAGAAAGATAAAAGGGGCCGAGAACATTGTTGATAGCATGCATCTATCACACTCCCCCTGGACTGTCTCCCTCCTGATTTCTTGAACTCAAGAGAAAAGTAATTTCCCAATTGATTTAAGACACTGTTATTTCACATCATTCTTATCAATAGTCAGATGCAATTTTTAACTCACACAGTCTTCTCTATTATAGAATATGCCATTCTATATTGTGGAAGGGACAGACTTACTTTGCTGGGTCACATTTATGTAGTAATTATTAAAAGCTCTTTGCTTCAAAATCAAAGAAACTTTTATATGGAATGCAGTGCTTGGCACATGGAACATATTTCTAGAAAATCATGTTGAATAAATAGAGTAATAATATTTTACTCTAGAAACAGATTTCGAAATGATAAGTTTGAGTATGTGAGGAAGCCCCACTTAAGAACTACTGAGTCTTGACTTACAAGTTCAGCAAAGACGCCTTGCTTGGACATGACCAAAATTTCTTGCCTAGAGGTAAGGGTTACCCATACCCTTCTGTGTTAACCTCAGCTTTTCTACAACTTTGATATTCCTTAATTCTTTACCCACCCTATCCCTGTTCCAGCAAAAGGAACATCTGTCTGATGGAAATGTGTCAGCAATTTCAGTACTGCTGAAACATTTTGGAAGCATATCAATTCCAAGGAATTGTTTTGTTTTCATTTTTATTTGTGATTTTAAGAATCACAAAACCTTCATGATGATGGACCTATTTTCATACAAAGCAAACTAACCCAGTAAGACTTTCTTTGCTATTTGGTTCCATATCAATAGGTAACTACTAGTAACATGTCTGCCCATGTGGCTTACAGCTCCAACCGAATGCCCCAGTAAATTTAACTCAGCTGATATGATGTCAACGAGATAAAGCAGAGGCTGACATGGCATCATATGTCAGGAGTGTAGTTTTCTCAAAGACTTTAAAAGCAGAGATCCATTCAACCTCTGGATAACAGGCCTTCTCAGCAAAAGACTATAGTTCAGCTCAGTTTGTCCAAAAATATCTGCTCTTATATTTGCCAGTTCTGTCATCTGTATGCCTCAAATTAATACTAGATGCATACCAGATCTCTAAGAAAATGCAGCTGGAAAACAGCCCTGTTTTCAGTCCAAAGAGTCAACAATATGTTCCACCAAGTTCCAAAGCCTCAGAGTACCTGGGGGTTGAGCATCAGATAACACTTGTGACCTTAGGCTTGAAGGTGAGGAGGGAAGTAAAAAGGGAGGGGAAGGATGGGGAAACACATCTTTGCATTTCCTACCTATGAACTTTTACCTACAAAGTTTCCCTCCCTGGATTCCCTCTCTATTCAAATTCAATCTAGTTCAATAAACATATATTGAAAGCTTATTATTGAAAATCACTGTCCTAGATGCCATGGGTATTATATAAAACTAAATCAGACATGGACCCTACCCATTCTTTATAACCTACAGCTTCTGTGAAGCCTTTCTTATCTCCTTTTTTCCACCCCAAACCTAAGGTGTCCACTCACTCTCTAAACTATGATGCTCTAGCACTGTAATCCTAAAATTCTATAATTCAAAATGTTCTGCTCAAGGCACTTAATTTAATGCAATTCTATAGAAATTTAAGCAACATTTTTGTTCTAGACCTTGTGGCATATCCTACAACAGAAGGGAAAAATAAGACACAGTTCTTGACCTCCAGGAGCGATTAATTTATTGGGAGAGAAAAATACTTAAGCAATTGATTATAATTCTATGGGGTATTTACTCTACTACTTAAGGCAAATAACGTAGAAGGACACACAAAGGTGCAGCACAAGTTGACACTGGCTGCACAACACCCATCCCACCTTTATTTTTTGATAACAGATTCCCAAATTTGTTCAGAACAGCAATGTTCCGAGCCCCAACAGATGAGTTATGATTGACTTATCCCAACTATGACATTTCTGTTTCCTTGTTTCCAAGCCTTCTTTGGAAGCTGTCCTATATAATCCAGGTTCAGCCATGAGCCCAGAGCAAAAGTCTGTGTTTTTCAAAGATTTGGTCCTTTCCTCTTTCATTCTTTTATTGCACTGAGCATAAATGTAATGCCTGAAGTTAGAGTAGCTATGATGTAGACATGAGAGATGGGACAATTTTGCTGAAATCAAATGTACATCAGCATATGGAATATGTGATCATCTCATGAGTGATTTATTTCACCATTTCTCAGTTGACAGTCACCCCAAACTCATCCCAGGGGAGGAGTTTCTCCTCAAAAGCATGCATGTTCTTTCTTGATCCCTTTTAAAAGTTGAGATCACAACCTTTTGTCTCTGTGGGACAGGAGAATCACAGAGAAGTTGGCCCTTACCTTATCAAAACATTCAACTAAGGCCAATGTTTTGATATTTGATGGTTGCCTATCAAATGGTTGCCTATCACAGGCTTCTTGGCTTATTAGAAAAATAAATCCCTTTTGGTTTAAGTCACTGCTGCTCACATACTCTGTTATTTGTAGCAGAACATTTTCCTAACTAATACAATATGCCTGAATTGTTCTGTCTGGGGTAATTTGGGAAAAGGAGACTTGTCAAGCATCATGTTGAACAATTATTTACCATCTGAGTTGTCAATCATATCGATACTTAGATGTACATGCTTCGACTGCCCTCTGAAACTGAAGGAGAAATAATGCTTCTTGATATCCCCTCACAGTGCTTAGGATGATTCCCTGTTGGTAATAGATTTATAAGTTCTACACATTTCAGATTAGAATAAAGAAAGGCAAGTGGCTCATATCTCTAAATATTTCCTGTCAAGGTTCCAAAAGAACCAGTTCCACTTTGTCTGACTTCTACTCAGGGCCATGTAAGAAGTCTTGCCTGTACATCCAGGCTGTGAGTCACTACCACCTCCAACATCCCAGTGCCCTAGAGTTCCAGGTCACAGAAAGACCCATGGCCAGCAGTCAAGGAAAGCCACTAGTACTCAATACCTCATACCAAGGTAACTGAGAGTAAACAATGGTGACTCCATTAAAAATTTCTAGGAATGCAAAAAGTTGTGTTGAAGGGTCATGCACTTCATATTTTTCCCTCATCCCTAGATTTGTTCCATGGGCTTCCATGATTCTAGGACTAACCATGCTCTGAGAAAATGGCACTTAGAGTTTCACTGAAGCCTGCACCAACCTTTCTGGTTGTTGAGGGGCAGTAGAGTGTAGCTGAAATAACTTCAAAGAGAAGTTCTCCATCTGTGGCAAGGCCATGGTTGTGAAGTCCCCATGAAGCATATGTCAGTATCTTGCTCTAACATGAAATTCAGGAAATCTTACAGTTATAGACCAAAATTGATCCCCAAATCAAAGCCCACATGTTGGGACCACTGTATGGAGACATTCTTGATTACCCAACCCAATCACTCTTATATTTTAATTTTCTACTTGTTACTATCCTATGCATTTTATTATTTAGCTCTGGGTAAGAATCTGGGGACCTGGGTTCTAGACCAACTTCAGCTACTGACTAGCCACATGCCTTGGGTTTAAAGTCCCTTTAAGCTTTAAAATTCAACAACTCTGCCATGTACGTATCTATTATTTCATATGGTTAAAAAAATCAGACAACTTGGACATGTTTAGTCTGCAGAAATGAAGACTGAAAGAAGCACTGCAGCTTTTTCATTTCATGTTAAGCCCTCAGATCAAGACATTAGTCAGTGAAGACAGAGGTAGGAATAAAAGCTTTAAATTCATAAGTAAGGTAATGGCTGAATATGAGAAAATGACTTTAAAGGTTGCTAAGAGCGATTGTAATTATGGAAAATGCTTATCTGGTCAATTCCATAAGACATATAATGCCAAAGACCAAGAACAACATTCTTATTATGGAGACAAGTTGTGATAGCAGGATATTGTTATTATTATTAGTGTTAATACCAACCATAAGTATATGACCTACTATTTCTGTTACACTTATGTCCCAGACACTGGGATCTATGTTCCATATATTTTAGGTCTCTACTACAACTGTAAAAGTTATGTATTGTTATCGTCATTTTTAGATGAGAAAATCTCCTTCACGGCACCTAGAATAGATGGATTTCAAATCCAAGAATATCGACCCAAAACCCACTACTCCTTCACACTGGCTTTCAAATAAGAACATGGAGAAATAACAGCCAGTTAAAGTACTCATCAGAGATGCTCAGACTGCTTAAAATTCAGGTCTTTAGGCACCTGCGGTAACCTTACCATATGCTGAGCTTTAAGCTCCCTGGATATGTATGGAGGCTGCCACCACACCTCCCCCTTTGGGCTCTGGCAGCCATTTATTATTTGTCTGCTCCACTCCCCTACCATTTTTATTGTCTCCTGTAAAGAGTGAAAAACACAAAAAAGAAGGACATCAGCCCAAATCCTTTATCTCATCAGCTCCAAGAGGGCAGGGACTTTATTTTACTCCTTGCTGAATGTCCCATGACTGGAACAGTGCCAGACTCATACTAGGCATTCAAAAACAACAGCACTGAATGAATGAATGGCTCTAACAAAGGTCGTCCTGGTCAGTACACCTCAGCAGTCACATCGGTTCCTTCCTTGCTTTTATATTAACATCCTATCTCTCACAAGCTAGATAAAGAAGCCAGAGCATCCTTCTCCAACAGAACACCTTTCGCACCTTTTATATTTGCTTTACAAATGGCAGAGCTGGAGCTCTTTACAGTAAAGTGAAGACGGAGGTAGGAGTAAAAGCTTTAAATTCATAAGTAAGGTTAAGGCTGAATATAAGAAAATGACTTAAAAGATTTCCAAGAGCAATGATAATTATGGAAAGTGCTTATATGGTCAATTCCATGATATGTATAATGCCAATGACAACACTTTCAAGATGGCTGGGAATATTGGGGCCTACTCTTTCTTTTGGAAGAGAGGAGAGGAAGTTTAACCTAGGAATTAAGAGCATGGTGTTTGATGCCCCTGGGTTCCAGGACATTCTGAGCTTGCCATATGATCACTACTTCCTTTGTTAATAAATGTATTACTGTCTTGACCTGTTTCTCTCAGCAATATTCAGTTTACCTTCAGAAATCATAAGCTGTATCTTCAAGCAGACCTCATTTAAATTCATGCTTCAATAATTACTGGATCAGTTTCTTTATATTTAAAAGGCAGATAAAATATAGTGGTAAAACTTCTTGACATTGGTCTTGGCAATAATTTCTTGGATTTGACACCAAAAGCACATGAAATAAAACCAAAAATAGTAAAGTGGGACTACACCAAACTAGAAAACTTCTGCACAAGGAAACAATCAACAGAATGAAAATGCATCCTATGGAATGAGAAAAAATATTTGCAAACCATCTATCTAATAAGGGGTTAATATTCAAAATATATAAGAATCTCCTACAAAACAATAGCAGAAAAACAAATAACTCAATTAAAAAATGGGCAAAGGATTGAAGAGACATTTCTCCAAAGACACACAAATGGCCAAAGGTATATGAAAAGAGCTCAACATCACTAATCATCAGGCAAATATAAGTCAAAACCACAATGAGATATCATCTCATACCTATTAAGATGGCTATTATTAAAAAAAATATGTAACTAGTATTGGTGAGGATGCAGAGAAACTGGAATTCTTATACATTGTTAGTGGAAATGTTGAATGGTGCAGCCACTATGGAAAACAGTATGGACGTTCCTCAAAGTTATAAAAAGAACTACCATATGATCCAGCAACCCCACTTCTGAAGAAGAGAACTGAAATCAAGATCTCAAAGAGATATATACATCCCATGTTCACTGCAGCATTATTCACAGTAGCTAAGATATGGAACATACCCATCAACCAAAAACCCAAATACCCACAAACAGATAAATGGATAAAGAAAATATGGTATATACATACAATGAAATATTATTCAGCCTTAAAAACAGAAGGAAATCCTGCAATTTGTGACAACATGGATGAAACTACAGGACATTATGCTAAGTGAAATAAGCCAGTCACAGAAGGACAAATACTGTATGATTCCGTTTATATGAGGTACCTAAAATACTCAAACTCATAGAAGCAGAGAGTAGAATTGTGGTTGCCAGGGACTAGGGTAAGGAGAAATGGGGAATTGTTTTTTAATGGGTATAAAATTTCTGTTATATGAGATGAATAAGTTCTAGATATCTGCTGTACAACATAGCACCTATAGTTAACACAGTTTAAAATATACTAAGAGGATAGAGCACCAAAAAAAAAAAAGTCACAAAAAGAACATAAGGAAATTTTTGCAGGTGATGGATATGTTTAGTACCTTAGTTGTGGTGAGGCTATCACGAGTGTGGGCACACGTCCAGACTCATCAAGATGTATACACTAAATGTATGCAACTTTTTGTATATAAATTATACCTCAATAGAGCTAAAATATGGGCATAATGATTAGAGAATTCAATGAAACATCATGTCTAACATGTTTGGAGCACAGAGGGAGTTTAATAGTGTTAAACGGGAACCCTGTCATACAGGGCACTGAGCTCTAAATGTTTATGCATACTTAAATATTTCCTCCTGCTAAGAATATACAGGTTTGGATTACAAAAAATAATCATAAAAATATGCCTTTTTTGAGTGATCTTAAGTATTCTGCAATGAAAGATTCTTCCTAATTCAAGGAACACTAAAAGTGAGAATTCTGGATCCTAAAGGATATATTATATATATGGTCTCTTGTTTGCTAGTGGAAATGGATGTGCATACATACTACAGTTCTGTTTAAAACTTGTTTGTTAACCTTTTTAAACATAATGTTTATTTTTATAAAATTTACATATATATATTTATATATACACATACAAAGTTGAAAATGCCAAAAAGTATGAAATGTGTATGTGTGGTGTGTGAATGTATCTATATCTATCTATGTAAATATAGATTCATATGTATTTGTGTATATATATATATATATATATATTTATTTATTTATTTTTATACAGCCCTCTATATCCCGTTCCTCAGTCCAGAGCCCACTCTCTCTCAGGGACAACCACTTTCAAATCTTACAACTGTTTCTTCAGGCATTTACCATATATGTTTAACAACATATGTAATTGGTCTCTTGACTCATCTGTCTTAGACATTCTCTCTCATCTTCCTGCCATGCTAGATGAGAATTTTAGCTCTCCTATTTCTCCTTTCCTATCCCCACTCCCTTGTTAAAGTGTAACCATAGGGTTGTACTTATTGACTTAATTATTGTTCTTAAGTCCCTAGCTCACTGCAAATCCTTGTGGGGTTTATACTTAGATGGTCTTGCTCTGATAATTAATTCTGTGGAGTTACTTTGAGTGGATTTGACTTCATGTTGTTCCCAGTCACAGATGGTCTAAATGACACCGAACTTTGTACAAATTAAACAAAACAAAAACAGCATGAATATCTGTCTTAATAAATATATATTGAGGTGGAGTTTTAAAAATTTTTTCAGTGATATATCACAGATGGACAATTAAAGTCATTCCTGAGCTAACGATTTTGTAAATAATTAAAGCAACATTTCTCTTCGATAACATCAAAAATCTAGCCTATAATAGAGTGATATTTTCATCTTTCATTGTACCAACTATCTAGGTAACAAAACCTCTAAAGCATCCACACACCTTTGCGTGCATATTATTTGACAGATGCTTTTACACATATTTTTCATTTAATGCTTACAACAGCTATTTAAGGTTGGTCTTATCTTGGTTTTAGAGAAGAAGAACCGAAGACAAAGAGATAGTAACTAATTTCCTAAGGACACAGTAAATCTCAGACCTAGGATTTGGATGGACTTTTGTTTCTTGGACTAGTGCTTTATCCACTCCATCAGAGTTGACTTCTGTGGGTTCTGCTTAAAATCCCTAGGTCATCATGACAATATGACTCCAATGTGAGACAGTCCAGCTTACTCCACTGAGGGTGGAGTGCAACAAGAAACTTCAACCAAAAGTGATCTTATTTTAGGGACCATGAAAAGTCAATTTACCATATCTTTTCCTGGTGACTCCACGTTGTATTCTCATTGATGCACAGGGTCCTATTCTCAAAAGTGCTCTCCTAAAGTCATCACACTAAGCACCCAACCTCACCAAAAGAAAATCCTTTCTATTTGGTTAAAGTAACTCTGCTTCCTCTTGCCACAGTCCTAGGGGCAGAGCAAATGACAGGTCGTATTATCGGTGTCAGAATAATTTAGAGGCTCTACATTTACTATCTCATAACACTTCTCACACCTCCAGGATAGAAGCTTATCCTATCTACGTCACTTGGGAGAATTTTTATTCATAACTGCTGCTTCATCATGTTCTCTGAATGCCCAAATTCCATAATTTTGTCTACCTCGACATTCCACCTACAATTCAATAACTTTACTGAGCATAAACTGTGTCCCAGTGCTAAATCCTGAGAGGTAATATGATACAAGGGAAAGGGGTTTTGTCCTCAAGAAAGTCATAGTCAAATGGAAGAGGAAAGCATACAAACAGGCAATTTTTACGAAAAGTGCTAAGTGCATTGACATAGCTACAGGTTAACTGTGGAGGCACTTAGGTCAGCCTGGGGCCTGGAACAGAGGTAAACTGATGTCAAATCTTGCAGAACAGGTAGGAATTGACTCTGTGAAGAAGCAAGGGGTGAGGAGAGCATTCCAAAGTCGGAAACACTGGTCACCATGATCCAGAGATGACTGTGTTGCTACAGCCTAGGATGAGAAGTGAGGGCTTAGAGACGAGGTGGAAACAGGAGAGGACCCCATTATTTACAGATTTACCCTGTCGGTCATGGGAAACCACTGAAACATTTCATCATGGAAGTGGCAAGGTCAGACTTGCATCATAGAGGGGTCACAATGGAGGAAGACATGAAAGGCTGATCGGGTAAAAAGACTGGAACGAAGCAGGAAGACCAGTCAGAGACTGTTGCAGGCATCTAGAGAGACGGCCTGCACTAGTGCAATAACAGTGTGGAACAAGAGAACATTGGATTGGGGAGATATCCAGGACAGCCTCAACATCTCTAAATTCTTAGCTGTCGTTCCAAGTGTTATCCATAGTCCTGGACCTCTGTCCCTCCCTGCTGGCCACCGCTGACTTTGCCTAGTTTGGACTTTGTGTGAGTGCTCAATCCATTCCTTCCAGCCTTCTCCACCCACTTGGACTCTTGGCTTCCAACCTTGCTAAAGCCTGAGCCATTTGAGGTCTAAGTGGATCCTGAAAATATTCTGAATCGTGTACACCCTGGAGTTTCTCTCCGTTTTAATGGCCCACAATCACTTATTTGTAATACAAAAAATGAAAAATGCTCTTCAAACCCAAGATTTTTCTTAAGTTTGAGCAAACTCACTTGACCACAGTATCGGATGTGAAGTGATGTGAGAATCTAGCATAAATACTAAAATGTTTTGTCACACAAATATTAATGATTTTGATTATGAGGTGTTGATCCAGACTTTTCTGGGGCTATATGCTCTGAATTACCATTCTAAAATCCAAAAAAACCCAGAATCTGGCTAATGGAGTTGTTAATCGGGATTGTGGCCCCGTGTCTGCATTTCCCCTCTTGCCTTCAATGTAGAATCGATGACTGTGACCAGCGTTTTCAGCATGTCCTGATCAGATTGAATCTCTCTTCCTGCTATTTACATCCCCCAGGGTGCTGTGAATGCTCCTTTCTGTGCGATTTTAAAACTCCATCAAGGACTTCTGCTGAAGCAGCAGCTGCTTCATTTAAAATGCTCAGAAATATCTCTGCCAGTTAAAAAATAATATATGATTTCAAAGACCTATTTAACCTTTGCACTGGTATTTCAAAGCAACAGTTTATTCAATTAAAAAGAAACATTTAAAAACAGATAATATTTTTTGCAGTATCTTAGCAACAGGTGATTGAACCCATGCCTAGAACTAGGAGTTGAGATTTGCCAAAAGGGCCACATACTAGCGATATCTTCCTTTTAACAAATGGAATAAATCTAATATTGTTTTGGACAAGTTGTGCTGGATTACATCATAATATGAAATCCTGACAACAGAGCCACAATACAGGGAGGACACGCGGAGTGTCAAGGTTATGTCCTATAGACCCTTACAGCTTTTAAGAGAGAAAAGCAAATACTCTGAGCTCCTTTGTGTCCAAGCTTCAACTCAGGTGCCTACAGTGAGAGTGATTAGTCAAGTTTATTCCTAGGATCCCTGGTCATTCAGAATTCAATTGACTAGCAGGGACCTCTGAAGCATAGCCTACCCCAAACTGGAGGTTCATCTAGAATTAGAATCAGTGATTCTTAACCCATTTAAGAATCTGATATAAGCCTTACTCTAGAAAATTGCACCTTTGAAATATACATGCAAAATATTTATATGATTTCTGAGGGTTTCTACAACAGGCTAAACCCAATTTTGAATCCCATAATTGTTCACTGTGCCCTGGTCATGAAATCCCTCTGTCACATCTTGCTAAATTCCCTAACCTCAGTGGAACCAGGGAGAAGCAGGGTGACTGAAGTGACTAGTTCTGTGGTCCTAGGCATATGTCACAATACAACCTACACATTTGTATGGGCAAAAAGTGGAGTGAGGGTCTTGGGGTATAAAGTCACAGTTATGTTAATTAAGGATGAAGTGAGTTGATTTTTAAGCTGTTCTGCCCTTGGGCATCTATGTTCTGATGGGTAGATATTGGTAGATGCAGTATTAACCACTAAGGGTTAATACTGTACTCCTTTAAAAACTGTAATTAAGGGGCTGGTCTGGTGGTATAGTGGTTAAGTTCGCATGCTCCACTTCGGTGGCCCGGGGTCTGCAGGTTCAAATTCCAGGTGTGGACCGATGCACTGCTCATCAGGCCATGTTGTGGCAGCATCCCACATACAAAATAGAGGAAGATGGGCACAGATGTTAGCTCAACGCCAATCTTCCTCACCAAAAAAAAAAAAAAAACCCCAAACCTGTAATTGAAACAACCTTTAATATAGTCTCAAGAATGTCTCCAGTCAAGGCCAGTTGCCCAGCTACATTTCCAAAAGTCCCAAGTACATAATGACAACCTAACATGTTTGCTGCAATAATGCGATTATGTATGTGAAATATCTAATAGCGTGGAAACATAGGTGCCAAGCATATTGTAGTAATTATTATTATAATTATTGGATATAATTATAATCTTGTAGTGTGGTGCAATTGCCAGCATCATCTCTGACTCAATTTAGATGAAGCCAAAAGAGACCACACATTGAAACGGCAAGCCATTTAAAATGTCTTAGTTCTGTTGGAATCTCTCCCTGATCAGAGGAAATCTCTCTCTCTTCTATAGTCAGTCATCTGGCAAATATTTACTATTTTCAGTGTTGTAATTTATGCCAGGCACTGTGCTAGGTGCCAGAGATTCAAAAATAAGTACATCGTGGTCTCTGCCTTCAAGAGATATGTAATCTAAAAGGAGAAAGAGACACACAAATAGACAATTGCAGTACTGTGTGGAAAGTGAAAGAGATGTGCCCATGATGTTACGGGAGCACAAAGGAGGCCAATCTAACCTGAGTCGGCAAGGGAGGTGTCTTAGCCCAGGTTCTGTCAAAGACTAAGGCAACAGCTTACTTGCTAACACTTGGGAGTGCAACCTAGAGAACCAGGACAGAAGTCAAAGGGGAAGTCAGGGGAGGAAGAAATGCAAAGATGAGGGGTGCATTGCCCATGTGGCCATCACTTCATGACAAACATGGATGGTTGGTCTTTTTCTCACATCATTTTGAGAGAGAGAGATAATATGAACTACCTCTTCTCAGAATAATACATGGAGGTGAGGAAGTGAGAATAATTTTTCCAATGACTTTCTCCCATCGTCTCTCTCCCACTGGTAAAAATCTACTAACTCCTGGACTGTATAATCTGGCTTCGCTGGGCCAGAGCCCCAGGGGTCCAGTCAACCTCCATTTCTCAGTTGGCATTGTGCACGAGACTCCTCAAGTCATAGCGAGACCAGCAGCTGCAGCACCATGGCGTCATAACTATGGGATAGCTCATTCTCTTGCTCAGATCTTTTAGTCTAGAAAGTACAAATGACCCAGACTGAGAGGGAGGCCTGGCACAGCTGCATGGATCTGGGATAGTGTAAGAACTGCAGTTTCTACAGAGAGGAAAGAAATGGCCTATGAGAGATTGTCAGAAGATGCTAGGCATTATGACTTGAGAGGGAACAGAGCATTTTCTAGAAAAAATCTTCACGCTTTAACAAAGGTTGAGGCTAACAGGGCTTGAACCACAGGCACTGAAGAGAGAGCCTATGACTCTGAGAGGAAGGGAAGTTTATAACCAGAGAGAGCAAATTTCCCCCTCCAGTTATAGACATGATGGAAAGGATGAGGGCAACCAGAAGACCAGGAGACATTTCCTCCTGTAGAAACACCTGTGCATCCAAAGGAACTGCTTTCCCTCCAAAATTGCAGAGAATCCTTTGTCCCCTTTCATCCACCTGTTATCTCATTCACGCATTCACTCATCTAACATCTATTCAGCTCTGCCTTCCAGGGGCCATAATAGGCCTCTGGAGAACAGTGAATAGGTCACCTCTGAGGTTCTACCAGGCTAATCTTTCTACAAACTGCCATGCTTCCCTCCATGGCCGGCAAACACCAAGTTCCAAAGCACTCTGTGCTTTTAAGGCTAGGCATAGGGGGGCTACCCAAATGGAAGGGACAAAGACTTTCCTCTTAGGACACCATCCTACATGAGCTCACACCCAGACAGCTGTCTGCTGGAGAACTCTTTCCCACCCTAGCTCACCTTGGGGTCAGCCCACCAGAAATGTGCTTAGAGTCACAGCACAGCCGGCAGCAGATAACACCTCCCTGTGCCTTTGATCTGCGGGCATGGTGATTGTCAGACTGTACATTTCCGCTAGTGATGAAAACACTAACAATACCTCAACCCCAACCCTTAACCCTGAACCACGAGGTTGATAATGTTCTCCAGAGCAAGCAAGGGTACGGTCTGGAGCCTGAGCCCTGGTATTTGGAGAAAACCCTAAATAGAGCCTCTTTGGTTTTGGCATGACAAGATGTACTGGTGGTGCTGGGGATTTGCTCATTTGCAGGCAGATGTCACATTCAAATGAAAGTTGTTTTACACACGGGATCTGAAAAAAATTGAGAATGTTCACTGTTAAACTCAGGCTGGCTGGCCCATCCCAAGCACTGAGACAATCTGCCTCTAAATTGGGAAGGAAACTTGGAAGTTTGCCTCCAGGCCTTGGAACAACATAAGCTTTCTGGGCCCCGGTGACATATAGGTGCTTTGTAATGTAGCCCATTTGTTATGCTGTTTAAATATGTATATGCTGGGTACAGAAAGCTAATATGTGCAACAATAAGGTAATTCTATACGCTTTTCAATGAAAACCACGAGCAGAGGGCTACTTGCTGCCAGAGTTCTGCCATTCTTGCTTAATTCTGTCTTTCAGTTACGTGATATCTCTGAAGGCATACTTTGTTAAAACTGCATGGAGAAAATGAGCCACAAACAAATCCACTCTGCCTTTGAGAACCAGGAGGCCAATTAAACATAGATTAACTGAAAACTCAAAGAAACAACCAGGGAAAAGCTGTGGCACTCTCAGGGAAACATACTTCTTGGCTGTCCAGTCCCAGCTCCCACTGTCCTGCTGCATTGTCTCTGAAAGATGGTAAGCGTAGGGATGGCTAGGGGAAGAGGTGAGAGAGGAGAGGAGAGCTGTGCTTTCTCAAATATTTTGAAAAGTACCTCATAGGAGGGAGAGATCAGACTCTTTGGCATGTTAGAGAGAGAAGCCTCCTCTTGGCCTGGGAGCATAGCTTCCCGGGTCCACAATTTCTGGCAATATGTCACAGCTGTAGTGGAACAAATAGTTAAACAGAAAATGAAATTGGTGGGGCTGGGGCTGCAGGGAGAAGGGCAAGTGAATCTGCAGATAAGCAGGTGCCCATCAGAGTTCTGCAGATAAGAGGCTCGCTCACCATCAAGTGCTGCTGGCCTGAGAGCAGGAGGCAGCCAAGCCCAGTCAGCCTCCAGCAGGCAGCTTGCTTGCTCGCAAGTTCTCTGTTCCTGCTTGCTTTCTGCTCTGTGGAGAGGCAGCGTGGGTAATAGAAAAAGCCCAGACACTGAAGTTGGGAAGCCCTGATTTTACATCTTGGCCCTATGTGCACATTGGAATGAATTATTTATCCACCCCAACCTTCAGTTCCCTTACGAAAATTTGAATAATAATCTTGAACTTACAGGGTTGCTGTAAGACATCAAGATAACATATAAAATTGCCAAGCATGATGTCTGATAAGCAGCTGTCTCAAGATACATAATGACCTGTAAAGAAATAATCCTTTAAAAATACATGCAAGGTGAAGCCCTACCAGATACCCAACAAACAGGACTGCATTGACTTTTCTCCCACCCTCCACATCCTCAGTGGCCACAGAAGGATCTGGTCAGCTCAGTTTAGTTCTTCAGGTCTCATCTCCTACATCAATTCCTCTGAGAAGCTTTCCCTGATTCTCTGGGACAGAAAGCTTTGTGGGCCTCTTCTGTGCTCCTAATATCACAGAAGGTGCTGTGCTTCATTATGATTTCCTGTATTCTTGTCTGTTTCCTCCACCAGCCTGTGAGCTCTCTGGGACTTATGTCTTATTTACTTCTGCATCCCCCGTGGCTAATACAGAGTGATACAGACTAACCATTTCAAATATATCTGATGAATGAATGTATGAATAGATGAAAAAATGAATAGGATTAAATGAATAACCATTTCCTCCACCTCCCACTTAAAAGTTCAAACAGATCTCTCAGGCATGAACAGGCTTGCCCAGTCTTGTCGCTAACCATGAAAACATAGGCAGGGGAGCCCTCAGTGAACTATATCTCAAAGAAATGACAGTTTGTGAGCTCCATTTCTCTGGGTGAACTTCTACTCTGTGGAATCACACAGTTGTATAAACCACTGGCAGACTCAGAGAGAAGCCCGCTGCTTTGAGGGCGGGTGAGCTGAAATTGTTTATTAGCCAGAGCTCCCTCGCTGGAGCAGGTGATTTCTTTCTTTCTCTAAATGTTTACGGCATCATTTAGTTGGGACTTTCATGGGCCACGTCTATCTCAGAACAAACAGTGATTCAGAACCATTCTTGCACTTGTTGGCTCAGCTACATTCCCAAGAAGATAATTTTTCAGAAGAAACATCATGACCCATCTATATTTGGAGGCAGCAAAAAGCACACACACAAATGACAACTGTGGCTGATGTCTCCACAGAGACATCCGTATCCCCTTCTTTCTGGTCTCAGGAAAGCTCCATAATAGACTAGGCTGTCTTGTTCTCTTATGCACCTTATATTAATGTGAATTAATATATTAATTATTAATATATTAATATGTCTGAGGGCAGCCCTGATGTAAAGACTATGGAAGGCTAGGAAGACATACCTACTTTGGAGGTGTAAATGGAAAGGAAGGTGTGTAAGAACAGAGGACATGAAATACCAGAGGCATTTCAATCACAGAACCCATTTTTGCCTTGTTAAACAAATAAACATCTGGAAATGGAGAATCACAAGAAGTCTTCAGACCTCTGTTCAATCTTCCATCTCTCAAACCCTTACTGGGCCCTGACACAGTTTAAGTGTCCATGCATGGGTCTGGAGCTGCTTGCCTCAGGACCTGGAGGATCAGGGTTCCCACGTGCTCATCACAGGATTGACAGAGGGCCCAGTAAATAACTAAATGCCCCTTTCATCCCGAGTTAATTCACAAGATACTTAGCTTAACTTTAGATTTTTGACTGTGTTCATGAATATCTTATCCCATTTTTAGGCAAACTTACAAACAAGTAATTGGCGTTACTTAACAATTCTTCAAGTCCCTGAAAGGGCAGAGCCTTCTGTTCCAAGAATGCTCTCCAAACACTTGAAATTGAACCAAATGGTATTCCCTCTGCAGGTGGGCTGGCTTCTAAAGAGGCAGATGATGCTTAGTTCAATTTCTGTTCCCAACTCACCAATTGGATAACTCCTTCCTCCTCCAAAGGAGTGGCGGGTAGAGAGGGCTGGAGTATTACACTGGCTAAAAGTCCCTCCATACAGAAACAGATGGACACCCCTCTATGATGTTGTAATGCTCCTTGGGCTGAGAATGGGCTGCTGCTCTCCAAGCAAGAGAACAGCTATTCGAGCTCTGTTAGCTAGACCTTAACATAATCACGATGAAATAACAGTGGATGGAGATTACACTTGCGGTTGGAGTATATCCATAAAAATCAACTTAACCAGAATTCAGGTGAGTGTTCTCCTCTTTCAATGGGATCTTGTTCCCTTATTCCACTATAGCAGAAAAAATAATCACAACAAAGTTGATTAATACCTGAAATTTATTAAAATCATAACAGCTAGTTCTGGCCTGGGTCAACTAACATTTGTCCAATTTCTTAGAACTTCTCCAGCTAAAATTATATGTCATGAGATTTAGTGGTCAAAATAGGCCCAACACAGAATTAAGGATGTTTTGTTGAGACCACTTACTAAGACTGGATAATTAACAAACATCTCATATATATATTCAATGTTTAAGATGGAATTATTTCTCACAAAGCTTAATTTAAAAAATTAATTACTCAAAATTTTCCATTTTCCAAGCATCATAGCTAGTCTGGCTTTTACTGCATTGTCATTTAAAACAAATAAAATTGTGTCATGATTTCTGTTAGTTAAATAAATATATTCTGCTGAAGCTTAAATTATCATCTATCTTAGCAAAAGGGTTATATATTATATTAGCAGTTAGTGACTGATTAGTTATTTATTCTCTTAAAGAGTAACTGAAGGAGATTAATATTCTGATAAGCTTGACACTGATTTCTGGGGAGTGCTTGGCTTTCTTTCATCACATGAACTATAATGTTTCAGACATAAATTCCATTATAATTACAATTAGTGCTAATGCCTCTCAAATTATATTTAATGGAAAGGTCATTATTTTAACTACAAATAATTTCTTTCTTAAAAGTTTTAAATGGCTTTCCATGAAAAAAAAATCATAGTTAAGTTGAGGAAAGAACAGTAAGTAAATCAGAAAGACGTAAGTTTAAAAAAAAAAGACAATGTACTTTGCTTATTTTTTCAGCTGGGTTACATTTTCCACTCATGTTGTGCCAGCATTGGGTTTTAGATGACAGTGGGAGAAGGTGGGGAGGAGGTGAAAAGAAGAAGAAAGAGAAGATAGGAACTCGTGTTGGCCAAGTTCTTGGTATGTTCCAGACAGGATGTGAGATGCTTAAAAATTGCTTCTTTTAATTCCTACAATAACCCTGTGAAGTAGATGTGTTTCCTACTTTACAGAGTAGCAAAATGAGTCTCCTAGAGGTTAATTTCTTTAAGCAGTTTTACTCCACCAGGGGTCTGAGGAAGTGAAAATTAAACCTAGCCCTATCCAGCTCCAAATGCCTATACACAGCCCCATAGGCAACTGTTGTTGCTCCTCATTCTTCTGGGTGACAGCAGCTACTGGCAAGAGCTCCAGATTCCCACCAGTGTGGATGGGTAGAGACCCAACCTAGATTATGCCGGGTTAAGTGAGGGAGAGACCAAGTCTGCCCTGTGCTACTCACAGTCCCTTTGTGATTTTTGTGAGCTGGGTTCCCCTAAACATTTCTTCTCAGATATTTCTAAAAGCATCAATGAATGTAAGGAATATAAGCGACAAATAAAGATAATAACTGAGCCAGCATCTTGGCAGCGTGACTACAGTGCTTCTTAACACGAAAACAGCATGTTGTAAAATGACCATGTTGTGAAATGACCGTGAGATTTAGAATTAAAAGACCCAAGTTTGCAACCTTAAGAAGCTAGACATAAATTGAAAACAAACAAAAAGACGTATTCCCTATACTTTTCAAAACACACACACACACAGATCCCCATACGAGATAGAGTTTACTGTGATTAACTATTTAGCAATAAGAACACACTGAGTGCCTCTGACTAGTCATATGACTGCACAAGCCACTTCTCCAGTTTGAACCCCAGTGTCCTCATCTATAAATAAGATTGCATTACATCAGTGGTTCTCAAAGTGGGAACTTGTTGGAAATGTAAATTCTTGGGCCCTACCCAGAACCACTACAGTAGGTTATCTACATGGGTCCCCAAGAAACTCTAAAAGGGTCTAGGTCCAATAATAAATACAACCCCTTCCCATTCTTCCCCTTCCCATATATACTATATTTTAGTATATAGTACTCTATTCATTGTGGACAACACTCATTTAGCATCAACTGTGTGTCAGGTGGAGGCATCCGTTGATATATAGAGCCTAGTCCCCTATGCCTTGAGCATTTCACTGTCTGTTGGGAAGGAAAAGGCAAGTCAACAGAGAGTCAGGCCTAAGTGTAGTGCTAGTGGTAATCCCGGGGGGCTCTGGGAAGACAGAAGAGGCACTGGTGACTCAGAATGGAGGTGCTTTAACTCAGGTAGGATATGGGGGAGGGAGAGGAAGGGAAGAACTCAGGTTATAATAGAAGGCTTCTAGAAGAGGGGAACTTTGAGATCTGCATATTAACTCCAATGAGAAAAGTATTAATTTACATATTTTGCAGGGGAAACTGAAGATCCTAGGAAAATGTCCAAGTTCACACAAGTATTGAGTGAAAGAGATGAAATCTAAAGGCAGATCTTTGGACTTAGAAACTCCTATTTTATTTGATTCTGTTTTCACAGTAAAGCAACTGTTAAGGGCCAATGGATTCTTTCCCCCATCCCCCCACCCCGAATAAAGTATAATCCCTGTAGGTCTGGGGGGAGGGGAGTCCTTCAGTAGTCAGTGAGGCAGCAGTGGCAGAGAGCTGGGGCCCAGGCAGTCACCAGTGAGCCTATTAAATGTATCAGATGTCATCGGTACCTCCTTTATCCTTCTCACTTTGGACCTCACAGGCTGATAAGAAGGGGAAAGCGTTATAACCCAGAAGTAAAACTGTTGCGTGATTATAACCCTGACAGCCTCCCTCTAATGAGCTTCCCTGCAGATAGGGAGAGGGAGAGTGCTTTGATCTCCAGGAGCAGGAGGCTGAAAGGACCACTGTTTGGAGCAAAGCTGTCTGATGGGGTCCAGTCTTCCAGTAATCAAAGTCACAAGCTACCATCTGAGCCATTTGTGAACCACAGATAAGATTAGCTGCTCATTTGATAGATCAACCACCACCATCAATGGAGGCTAATTGTATCTGAAATATGACCGGGGAAGTGTCAGCTCCTGGAGACAAGCATTTCCTTTATCCTGGGTTTGAAGTTGGGACAACATTTTTTGTTTGAAAACTTGAGCGAAACATTAATGCATACAGCATTTTTCTCCTTCTTCCCCCAGCCATAAGAAAAGAGGAAATGTGAGGTTCTTTGAATTAGACATCAATCTGCACTGATATTTTTACAAAGATTCTGCATTATAGCATCAGAGAATAGGTACTTTCTGGGTGTGAGACTGTAGGTCCAGGAATACTTACACCATGGAATTATTTCATAGCTTCAGAGTTAAAAAAGGAAAGTGCACAGGCTTTGGAAAATCATGTCCAGGAAGACCAGCTATGAAATTTTAGACTGTTGTGTGCTGTAGGAAAAGAAGAGATGATTGGTCATTTGGAATTTGAAGGCATTTATATGGGTAGCATTTTGCCTCAGAGGCTGATGTGACTGACAGCTTTGCTTTCTTCCAATTTATCCACATGTCAGTAGAACTTGAGCTCAAAATGAATCATGGTCAGGCAACTTGGATGGCTCCTATGCTCTGGCAAATGAAGAAAGTCCATTGTTCCACTCCACATCCACTGATGCTGGTTCTTGGCTAGTTAAGAGATCACCCATTCTTTTGTGTTCTCCAGGCACAGTGTGGTATAAGAACAAGAAAATTTGATTTCTTGTACTCAGTGAATGTTTCTGTGTGTGATTGTGAGCCATTTTAGCTTCCCCTTTTATGAAGGGGGGAAGACAAATTCCCCCACTCCCATCTCACCCTGCTGTAGCTCAAGCCTCTCTATTTCCAGCCTAGTCCACTATAGCTCTTAAATTGCTAGGTTGTCCCCATGTCCAGGCGGCTAGTAAAAGCTGCCTGAAAATGGCAAGGTATGATGAGAAGCACCTCATTATGACTCCCAAAATACATAGACCCAGAATATCCCTGCGCAGTTGGGGTAAGACAAGAAGGAGGGGACCAAGAACAGAAACAGTCCAAGTCTTCCCCCAACACCCCGCCCAAGAGCTAGAGGAAAGTTCCATCACCTTCTCACAAATTCTCAAGCTATGATGGCCTTACAGAGACCACACTTATGGACTTTCTCCTCTTCCCAGGTTGGGCTGACATACTGCCCTGCCTGCTTCTGATAGCCCAGGTTGAGAAACCACCTTGGCGTTGCAAAAGATGGTGATCACAGTGACATCGCTCCAGTAGAACCTCCAGGTTCAGCTTAAGACTACAGAACATTACAAATGAAAGAGTCTTTATAATTAATAACACGCTTAAAATGTTCCAGGTGCTGGGAAAAGCATTTTCATTCCATAATTCATTTAATCTTCACCAACAAATTCAGAGGGAGTTACAGTTATTATTTCTGCTTTAAAGATGAAGAAACTAAGACTCAGAAAGGTTAACCATATATTGCTTCAGGAACATAGTGAGTAAGTGGCTGAGCTGATATGTAAAACCAGATTTGTTTGACTGATGGCAGAATCCTCACTTTTTAATACTATGCAATAGGTCACTTGGGTTATTATTCCAATCCATTTTTTTTTTTTTTTGCAACATTTTGCAACAGAAGATTTGACTGACCCTCTTCAACAACCCTATCCTACCAGGGCAATCTCTAAAGTTCCTTATTCTTATTCAGTTTAAAAACCACCAATCAAATTCAACTTTATAAGAGCACAGCTGGGAGAAACTCTGAAACATAGATGTGTAGACATTTTTCCCAAGCCACATAATCACTTGGTGGGACAGCTGGAACTAGAACCCAGGACTCTTCATTTCGAGGCCATTTCTCTGCTTGCTCTGTACTTGCTCCAAAGCACAAGGCAAATCCACTCTGCATCTGATACAAGCTGGGATGATGCCAACAGAGGATGCCAGGAGAAAGCCCTTCTACATTCAAGAGGATGACAGAAAATATTGAGAAACAAGCGTAAATTTCTGATTATTAATGATGAAGCATGAGCTTGCTTTCTAGAACACTCTATGATTCAGTTACTCGTTTCCCAAGGACTCTAGTTTCTGATATTGCACAAACTAAGGATTGCACTATTGACCCAATTATTAACTCCACATATTAAAACCTTGAGGTTTGAGACTTAGAGTGATTTTCTAGGTCTTGTCTGGACCTTCACATTTCGTGTGTAAAACTGGGGCGACTGAACTGAGACACAGTGAGAGAGAACTCATGACTGCCACATTCTGTGCCCGCAGGTCTCGGGGATTGAGATGGACAGAAAGTGCTTTGATATTGGGGGACAGATAGGTCCTTTCCAGCAGGATGGTGAGCAAAGGAAAGTATTTGTTACAGGATGGGGAACCTCACCCACTATTTGAGCAGTTTCTTTAGACCTACTGTCCAACAACTATGGTTCTGCTAAGAGCATCTTAGGTTGCTACAGGAAATCTGTTTTTTTTTTTTTTTTTTCTTCTTGACCTCACTCGTCCTTTCTTAGTTCTCACCTCTCCATGCAGTTTTAGCTCTTAGCTGGCAGAAGCATCTTTAGTCATTCCCAGCATTCCGATTCTCTGGAGCATAATTTAATTCAATTCAACAGTGCTTGTTGAGCAGGCTCTGTGCTGTGGCCTCAAGGAAGCATGAGGAGCCCAGTGTCTGGGCATCATAGGAGCACATCTGGAGGTCAGACTTCCCCAGGAATTAAGTTTCTCCAGGAATCCAAATAGGAAAGGAGAATAATTCCGACGCTGCCTTGGAAGTTAGGCGGTCTGGGTTAGTTCTAATCCTACCTCAGCCAGCTGTTTCACTTTGGTCAAGTCCTTATTTTCTTTTCTAGACCTCATTTTCTACATTTTAAAAATGAGGGGATCCTTTGGCTCTTACTCTAAGTCCCTATGATTCTAAATCTTTGCACATTGTCTCCAGGGAGAATTCAATAGGCACTGAAAGGCTTAGTACAGAGGGGCATTCTACAAAACATCTAACCGCTACTCTTCAAACGTGTCAAGGTCATGGAAGATGAGAGGCAAACAAGAAACTGTCACAGATTGGAGGAGATGAAAGAGACATGGCATCTAAGTGCAATGTATGCGACCCTGATTGGATCTTGTAACAGAAAAGGGGAATTGGTGGAAAACCTGGGTAAAGTCTGTAAGTCTACAGTTTAGTTAATAGTATTGTGTTGGTGTGAATTTATTTCTTTTGATATCACGGCTATGTAAGATGTCAGCAGTAGAGGAAGCTGAGTGAAGAGTATCTGGGAACATTCTATAAAATCTTTGCAAATCTTCTTTAAAAAAAATTATGGCTAAGTAAAAACATTAAAAATAGGGGGCCAGCCCAGGGGCGTAGTGGTTAAGTCCACATGCTCTGCTTCGGCCCCTGGGATTTGGGGGTTCAGATCCCAGGCACAGATCTACACACCATTCATCCACCCAGGCTGTGGCGGCATCCCATATATAAAATAGAGAAAGATTGGCATAGATGTTAGCTCAGGGATAATCTTCCTCAAGCAAAAAGAGGAAGATTGGCAGCAGATGTTACCTCAGGGCCAATCTTACTCACCAAAATAAATAAATAAATAATAATAATAATAATAATAATAAAATAAAAATTAAAAAACATGAGTATATATTTTCCCAGAAAGTGGGATTGTAAATTTCTCAAGGCCGGGGGTCTTCTTTTCTCTTTCTGCATTTTCCTTAGGGCCTAGCATAGAGGTGTCTTGCAGTAAGTTCTCAAATTCTTATTAGAATTAAGTTGGCCAAAAATTATTCACAACAAAATTTTAACCTGGGATAGAGCAACATGTAACCTTTTCGCTGTTACAAGAAGTTAATATGGCAGTTGTGGTATTTCTACAACCAAAACACAAAAAAAGTCCAGAAAAATGCTGTTGATTCCCGGCACCAAGGAAAAGAAATCTCTCCATGTTCAAGTCAGATAGCCAGTCTGATTTAGGAAAATAAAAAGGAAAGAAAGAAAAAAACAACAACACAAAAGATCAAGTGGCTCCTTTTAAAAATCCATCATCGTTGCTATTTGGACTGAGCCAGAAGCTCCAGATAACAGGAACCACTAAAGAAGAAAAGGAACAAAAACCCTCAGAGCTTGCAATTTGTTTTTCATAATAAATGAATTGCCCCCACCAAAATGCAGCCTTGAGCAGTTAATTAAACAGCTGCCCCCACGGCTGATTCTGAGACGTTAGGAGGCCCGTGACAGCCTGCTAAACAAATGGGGCAATACAGGTGTGGGCTGTTTGGCTTGATTGAAGAACTCAAGTTTTTCACCCCTTAGTCTCTAAACCATCTGGAAGTGAGTTTGTGGAATGTGGGATGGCAGCCTCTCTGCCCTTATCTACTGATAAGATTCTCAGCCTTAAACACGTGTACCAGAAAAGCAGGGAGCAAATATTTTAGACCTTAAACAACTTGCAAATCCTCCCTCTAAAGTTCATGTTGTGCTATAGCGCAGAAGGAAGTACCCTCATCGCACATTTTTTACCCCCACGGAATCTAGGGCTTTTGACGTCAAGACTGAAAAGTTGACCTAAAGAAAAACTATGTTTTTGTTTTGATTCGTGAGTTGCACCGACCTTCTCTGAGTCCCACAAACTTTCAGCGATAAAGTTCAGGCTTCTGAGAGTTGCCCTAGGATGAGACTGCCATGCAAAAGAGGTTTAACTGAGCAAAGAATTTGAGGATAAGGGCCAAAATCTTTCTATGTTTACAACGGCTGGTCAAGCTAAGTCCTAAAAATCAAAGTACCCGAGGATGGCCCGCAGGCTACAACTTCACTGACAGGGTTCACGTGTCTGACAACAGAAAGGCTTGGCTGATGGGAATGACAGAAATATGGAGATCATTCTTTTGCTTTTAAAGACTAAAAATGAGAGAGCGTACATGGTGTGTATAGCTGTTGTGATGGGTGTGTGTCTGGTGGGTATGAGATACAAGGTTGTGTGTGGGTGTGAGCATAAAATTAAATTTAGACTAAATACAGTAAGGAAAAAACACGATTAGATGAGGCTGGTAACATCTTGGGTGATACACACACACACACACCCACACACATACAAGAACTGCAGGGATGCAGTAGCTTCAAAAAAGCTTTCAGAATTCTGTCATTTACACATTCACTCTGCCCCCTATGTTTGAGTTCCTAGTATGTTCCAGGCACTAAATGGACCCTAGGAATATAAAGTCAGGTGATACATTTAAACTTTGCTCTCAAGGAGTGTGCAATCTACTGGGATAGACAGAGGAATCCAACAATTATAGGGCTGAGAGATGGGGACCACAATAAAAGCAAGCTCAGATTGCCCTGGGAGGCCAGATGCAGCGTGGCAGTGAACAGAGAACATATCTCATGTGTCATTTGTTTTTCAAAACAGAAGATGTTTCTCCCATTCTTGGCTCATCCCACCTCAGACTGATCTTTAAACCCAAAGAAAAATTAAGGCTATAATATTTGTGCAGTTGGAAAAATATGATGGCAAACTTGATCAAAATGTTTCTTCTCTCTAGTCTCAAAAATCTCACGTTTAAGCTGTTTGAATGACCAACAAAATTATTTTTAAAACAACAGAAAATCACTATTTAATTTTGTTTACTCACTCAAATGTTTTTTTAAAGTAGCTATTCTACACCACACGCTGGTGCCCATGTTAGGGAGCACAGCTCCTTTGTCTTAACTCTTTCAAAAGGGGCCACTCTGGTCTTAACTTCTTATAAAACTTAATTGGTTTCATAGTGGAAAAGTGATCCTATTTCCCTTTCTTGGCAAAAAGTAAAGTGATCATTTTATCTATATAATCTCACTAGAGTCAGAGGAATTGTCTAAAGCATTATAACAAATTGCAGAGGAACACAAAGATAATAAGAGTCTATTGGGCAAAATAATCTCAAACATCTTAGCTCTGGTCAAACCAAACCAATGGAGTTTCTTTATATGTAGCTGTGATATTAATATAATGTTTTTGTGAAACTAACACTAGGCAAACAAATATGCAAACATGTCAGCCACGAAAGATCAACTGTGACAAGCTTATGTCGAAATCAATGGTTCCCTTGAAAATATTACAGCTTTTTAAGAGCCCCATGTCTGTACTTACACATAGAACCCAACTAACTTTGTCCTCTGAGCTTATAACTTTTTATATTATATTCTTAAAATACCCCCAAAAATGCCCAAAATAGATATAGTAAGTTCCCTCTACAGCTCGTCAAATATGAACTCTGTTGATTTTACCAATTGTGCTCCTGGGTTTGGTTTCTCTGGCTAAGTGAGGAAAAAACTTCTCCTTCCAGAGGTCAAGCGTTATCTTGATTTAGCAGGTTGGGCCCCTGAATCACTGCTATGCTCAGTAGCAAAGAATGCAGGCTGGGAAGGATTAATTACCAAAGCCAGTAATCCTGACTCCAACCTCCAAAAATATGGGGAAGTCCAAAAAAAATCTTGCAAGTGATTTGCAACATTCTGTTCAAATCAGTCTCAGGAGAAATGTCACTTTGACACCTCTTACCCATGTAAACATAATTATCGCAGACACATCAGCTATTCCTTCTGAACTTTCTCCTTTTCACCCTCAGGCTCAATTTTCCCTCCTCTGAAAGAAGATCAACATAGTTTTACTAATAGCTTCTTCCTCAGTCTTTCTAGTGAAACAAATATCCTCAAAGTATAAGAATGCCAGTAGCCTGTTTTATGACAAGTCTTGTGTACTCCCACAGGCCTAGGCAGAAAATTATGTACTTTGGTCTCAAGCCCAGGGGACATAGATTCTCTTGGCAAAATCTGGTAAGCTGGACCAAACTCTGCAATTCCTGTCATTTCATATCAGTGAAATCTCAGCTTATTAGGAGGTAACTAGAGAGGAAATTCCCAGTTGACCATTAAAACTCCTAAAGAGGTACCACTTTCTTTAATTTACTTTGATCTGGACTCAGTCAACTTGAATTTTGCCACAAGACCATTATGTCTGCTGTATCACAGGAGTAATTCTATGAATGAAAATATTTATAGCTGAAGTTATTCATCTAGTGAACTTAAATAAAAGGCATCACTGGGGCAGGCCCTGTGGCACCATGGTTGGGGTTAGGCACACTCTGCTTTGGCATCCAGGTTCATGGGTTTGGATCCCGAGTGCAGACCTACACCACTCATCAGCCGTGCTGTGGCAACAACCCATGTACAAAATAGAGGAAGATGTTAGCTCAGGGCTAATCTTCCTCAAGCAAAAAAAAGAGGAAGATTGGCAACAGATAGCTCAGGGAAAATCTTCCTCAGAAAAAAAGGGAAAAAAAGGCATCACAAAATTAGATCTATAATACCCACATGTTATATACATACACCTACAAAGTCATGCCACCTGTTAGAGTGATATTGCCTAAGCAAGGACCCTAGGTTCTGAACACTAAAAGTATCTTTAATACATCCCCTCCATTAATAAAATTATTTGAAAAATTAATAAGAAATGAACAAAAATAGTATCTCATAATAAATGGTGCAGAGTTTTATTTAAAATTTGGAACTTAATACCATATGCTAGTGTCTTGGCATAAACACAATTAAAACCAAAATAACTAAGAGGAAAATGTGTTAAAACAGCTGATATAGCAAGAAATGTAATTGTCAAGGGATGCTAATGGCTCAAAGTTTATTACACACATGTACCCAATATGTGTCACATAGGGGAATTCTTTTCCTTCATAAAAAACCATCAGGGATGTTTAAAAATAATATTGTACCAAAGGAAAGGGTTAGTGAACTGCAGATCTGAAAACCTGCATGCACACCCACTGTGTCTAGTTCAAGGTTTGGAATAAGCTGCATCCTGAGACTTGATGGAAGGGAAGACAATTCTGACAGCTGCATACGGGCTCTGCCGGTCCCTTAAAGGTATCTGGAAATTAACACTGAATGATTGTTACTGCAAGTTTATGTTTTTCTTCTTTGATCCAGCACCATACATAACTAAGGCTATATTTCCATCCGTCATTCATTGGGCAATGTAAAATGGGAAGGTAGATTTTTTCTGTAACCCCAAGGGGATCATGGACTCAGAGTGGCGGGGGTGGTGGGAGGTGTGTCAGGTCACCCTCCTCCTAAGTGTTTTACTCAAAGCTCCATGTTCCCTAAACATGGGGGGAGGGTGCTGTGTTACAGGAGCACCTGGAGCTGGAACTCTCCTGTGAACTCATGTTCTCTAACACCTTCATTGTCTCTCCAAGTGAGTCCCACTGCTCTTAGGATGGTGTTCAAATTCCTAACCAGTCGTTCAAGGCCTTTAGCTCTAGCTAAACACTACATCCTCCTCCCTCATGACTCATTTCTACAATAATTCTATACTCTCACTTTCCACAAAACATGTGAGCTTGGTCAGTGCTTATTGCATATCTATTATGGGCCAGCACTGATCCAGGCCTTGGGGATACAGCAATGAACAGGACAAGTCCTTTCTCTCCAGGAGCTTATATGGGGCCAGGGGCACAGTGAGAGCCAACAAACACACAATCCCATAAGTAAGGGAACGATATTTAGGTGATAACAAGTGTTACGGAGATAGAGTAAGGAGGCAATTTTCATGTGGAGGCAGAGGGGAGCTCTCTAACTAGAATGGTCTAAAAGGCCTCACTGTGGATGTGACTTCTAAGCAAGACCTTCATCCCAAAAGAAGGAACAACAAACGCGAAGGCCCTGAGTAGGAAGAAAGTTGTTTTGTTCGGGGCACAGAAAGAAGCCCAAATCAGCTATAGGAGAGTGAGTAAAAATGTCAAGAAGATGTTTGAAACACAATGGCAGTAGGCAGAATTCTAAGATGGCCCCCAAGATTTCTCACAGAAAACGACTCTTTCCACTGTATTCCATCATATTCTCTTATTGCCCACGATCTATGAGCTGGCCAGAAGAAAGGTTATCTGGAATGTTTTTTGCACATTCAAATATATTTAGTTTCTTTCCAATTGTTTTATTTATTGTTGCTTTCTGTTGTTTCTTTTTTATTTACCTGTTGAAAAAATTTATGCAGGTTTGTGTTTCTTTTAATGAGATTTAGTTCTTCCCTCCCTTTTTGTATTTACTAAGTGGGCAATAATTCACAGGCTGAGTCCGAGAATGGGTTAATCCCTTTGCAGTCTGGGTATAGCTGAGTTTCTGCCCTTGGTTCAAATGCTAAGTGAACCTGCATAACCAGCTTCAGGTGCAGTTTAATCTCTAGGCCACTGTTTATTTGTCAAAGGCCTTGCTGTGCACTCCTGTAGGTCAAAAGGCACAGAAATGAGAGGTGGCAGAGAGGTCAGACCCTGGGGAACTGTGGAAACAGCCAGAACTCCGGTAGGCTTGGCCATTAGCTCCCTGTGTGGCCTGGTCCAGGCCCCAGAGCCCCCGAGCTTCAGCTTCTACTTCTGTACATGAGGGCTATGGCCCAGAGAATCCCTAAGGTCTCCACCCACCAACCCCCCCCCCCGCCCCGATATCTTACTTAAGAGACAGTGCTCACTGGGGAGAAAGGAAAGCCAATGCAACTTCTAGGAACAATTGCTCCTGGCATGCTCTCACTCTTCATTTTCTGAAGAGCAGTCCCTAATATTTGTTGAATATTTTTAGGTGGGGTTCTTTGTTAATTACCTTAATATGTTATCATATTTAATCTTCACACAATCCTGTGGAATATTTACTATTATTCTGCTAAGTTGTAGATGATAAAATTGAGACTGAGAGAGTTTGAGGAATTTCCTCAAATCTCAAGTAAGAAAGCAGTAAAGCTAGATTACCTCAGTTTTCATACATACCATATTTTAGTGTTTTAGTTCTAGTCTAGCTACTATGGGGTAAAATATGAATTAAAAGGTTTTATTCATGTACGTAGGGATCTTAAAATAATATAAATGGCATATATGTAATGCCAACCATGGGCCAAACACTACAGTAGATGCCTTACATAATTTTCACTGCAAATAATATATCCTATCCCCATTTTTTATTAAAGAAACTGGGACTCTGAGGGTTTAAGTAATTTGCTCAACGTCCCACATCCAAACCGTGGTGAGGCAGAGCTACTGGTCTGACTGCAAAGCTCATTCTCTTCTAGTTCATCTTGTTGCTCCTGCGGGAAAGAGACAACAGTTTTATAGTATCATACAGTGAGGCAAAGACACATGTTATACAGTGAGGCAGAGACATACAGTAGGCAGGGCATGAAGGACACAGAGCCTAGGAAAGAGCAAAGTGAGGGTTTCTTATAAAGAATACACCAAAGGTGTTAGAGGCATCGGCAGGAGGAGGTGAAAGTGCATGGGGTGTAGGTATCAGCTTGTATTAAGGTTGGGCTCAGAGCATGACTCTCTCCCACTGCCATGCCCAAAGCTCTCTTCCCATGCATTCAGTACAAGAGACCAGGTTCTGAAAAAGGGAAATGAAACAATGAAAGGTGAGCTCTCTTGATGGTAATCTTTTACACACTTGACCCAGCACAATCAGAAATGCATGTCCTGCTGGGAAATCAGAGATGGCCCCAGACCCACTCCTAGGAAAGCCTTGGTCCTTGCCCAGTGCAAACCTGACAACTCCATGTAGAATAAAAGATACACCTTCACAAGTTTCTGTCCCTCGGGGTGTGCTCTAGGTCTCTGCTGCATGGCGCCATGCTAGGAGAATTTGTCAGAATTCTTAAAAAGGAACAGTTCTTATCCTATAACTAAGAAGCTGGTTCTTTATCGGAGGGTCTGGAAGGGAGTACATTTACACTACTGAGATCAAGGCAGTTTATGTAAATGGGAAGGCAGATATATTAGCAATATTTATGCAAAATTATTTTTACGACCAATACAAGTCATAAATATGTGTTTTAATCCTTTAATTGGGATGCTGTCACATATTCTGATCAACCACTGTACTCAATGGGGCATTATATTTATTTAGAAGAATTATAAATAAGTGATTTTTACCATATAAAAATAGGAACTACTATAGCTTTCCCCTTCCTGAAGCATTGTACTTGGTCTTATTGCTGGGATTCCTGGTACTTAATTTGAAAGAAAATGTATAGTCAGGTGGTTTTGACCATTAGTGCCCACTTGATTTGTATTAATTCAGTATGTCTTGAATTAATACAATTAATTAATTGACTTAAATACCAGAGGTGGAGAGGAACAGTGTGCCAACTCCCTTCTTACACAGGCCTGATATCTTCCTCAAAGCTCTCATTCATGACACACATTATCTGGCATTTGGCACCATGAAAACTGGGAACACAAACAGTAGATCCTGAAGGATTTACTGCAGCTGCCAGGCTGCTATCTTTCTGCGTAAGGACCTCAGTGTGAAGATGCTGGAGAGCAATTTTTTCCTCTCCTTTTCCTCATCTCCTCACCTTCCTTCCCCCTCAAATACACTGCCACCTCCTCTCTCCCCTAGATTGCCTACTCTCTGGCTCTTCTTTTGAGACTCTGATCCAGGTATTCTAGCCCTTCCTGATTGCCTAACTGGCCTGGCAAGATGGTGTGGAACCATAACCATGTGTTTGGGTCTTCTGGGAAGTATACAAATCCATCAAAATTTCACCTCCCACGTGGGATTAAAACAAAATATTATTTTTCTAAAATAAAAGAGAATAAGAGAAAGCACAAGATATGAAAAGGAATCACACCTCATAATTTTGAGATTAGACTATTCCCAAAAGACAAATGATGATGGGGGCAGGTGATGGTGGGAGTGAAATAAATCATATAGGCACAAAATGCTTCAAAAGGGGGAGAGGGGTAAAGAAGTAGAAAGAAAAAAAAAGAAGGAAAGGGCAACTAAGAACAACTGCCAATTTGATAGATGAAAATTATTTTATTTTTGGTTGAATTTAAATTTTTTAGTATAATGAGATTAAAGCATTTTCACATTTACCATCCATTTGTACTTCTTCTATTGAAAATTCTCTGTTCATATTATATGTACATTTTCTATTGTAGTTTGCATGTTCTCCTTATGATTTAAAACACTTTCATTTATGACATTCTTAAAAACAATGTGCCATGTTTTGCAATTTTCAACACTGGATTTCTCTTTTAATTTGTTTACAGTATTTTTATCTCAATATTTAAATTTTTATAAACAAACCTTTTGGTATTTCCTTTATTCTTTTTGCCTTTGCTTTTGCACTGAGAAAGGCTTTTCTCTTTATAAGAACAGATACATCTTCTCTTGTATTTTCTTGTACTTATTTTTTGTTTTTATTTTCATATTTACATATTTAATCATTCTGTGAATTCATTTTGAGTATTACCTGGCAACTAGAAACCACAGACTTCTCTCCTAATGTGATGAAGAGCCTCATCAGTTAATATAGATGTGACATCATCAACATAGTGATAAGAGTTTTCTTCCACCTTCCCTCAAAAGAACAATGATTTTGACAGTTACCCACAGATGAGAAAGCCTTTTTGGAAGTCAGGGAGATCAGTGGAGAAGTTTCAGCACAGTTTTAGAGAAAAAAAAAAATCCAAGATTGGATGCATTGAAGAAAGTAAGAGGAACAGATTCACTTTAACCCCATCACCCTTTCCCCAAGGTGGCATAGCTCAGTGCCAAGGACCTTCACAACCCATGATTTCTCCCATGAGGGAAAGTGGACTATGTGAGTGAGCTCCCTGCTACCCCTGCTGTTAATCAAATGTTTCATGTAAGCCCCATGATAACCACAAAGAAAAAACCTATAATAGATACACAAAAGATAAACACAAGAGATAAAGTATGGCACTGCAGAAAATCATCAATTCACAAAGGAAGACAGCAAGAGAGAAAGAAACAAAGAAACTGCAAAACAGGCAGAAAACAATAAGATGGCATTAGTAAATCCTTACCTATCAATAATTATTTTAAATATAAATGGGCTAAATTCTCCAAACAAAAGGTGTAGAATAACTGAATGGAAAAACAAACAAAAAACCCGTATGCTTATGTACAAAAGACTCACTTCAGCTTCAAGGACACACATAGGCTCAAAATAAAGGATAGAAAAAGATATTCCATGTAAATGGAAACAAAAAGAAGCAAGGATAGCTATACTTGTATCAGACAAAATAAGCTTTAAGTCAAAAACTGTAACAAGAGACAAAGAAGGTCATTATAAAATGATAAAGGTGTCAATTCATCAAGAGGATATAACAATTGTAAACATATATGCACCCAATATTGGAGCACCTAAATATATTAAGCAAATATTAACAGCTATAAAGGGAGAAAAAGACAACAGTACAATAGTAGTAGAGGAATTGAATACCTCACTTTCAACAATGGATACATCATCCAAACAGAATGTCAATAAGGAAACATTGTACTTGAATGTTTCATAGACTGAATGGACCTAACAGACATACACAGAACATTCCATCCAACAGAAACAAAATACACATTCTTCTCAAATGCAAATGGAACATTCTTCAGGATAGATCATATGTTAAGACACAAAACAAGTCTTAGAAAATTTAAGAAGACTGAAATCATGCAAACTATCTTTTCTGACACAACGGTATGAAACTAGAAAGCAAAAACAGGTGGAAAACTGAAAAATTCACAAATGCGTAGAGAGTAAACAACATACTCATAAACAATCAACAGGTTAAAGAATAAGTCAAAAGGGAAATTTAAAAATATTTTGAGACAAATGAAAATGGAAACAACATATTAAAATTTATGGGACACAGCAAAAACAGTTCTAAGAGGGAATTTTACTGTGATAGACCCCTACATTAAGAAAAAGAATGAAAGATACACAACCTAACTTTACACCTCAAGGAACTAGAAAAAGAAGAACAAACTATCCTAAAGTTAGTAGAATGGAGGAAATACTAAAGATCAGAGCAGAAACAAGTGAAATAGCGACCAGAAAAATAATCGAAAAGATCAACAAACTAACAGCTGGTTTTTTGAAAGATAAACAAAACTGACAAACCTTTAACTAGATTAAGTAAGAAAAAAAGAGAGAACACTCAAACAAATAATATCAGAAATGATAGAGAAGACATTACAACTCAACGGTGAAAGTTGGAAAGTTTTTCCTCTAAATCAGGAACAAGATAAGGATGCCCACTCTCACCACTCATATTCAACACAGTATTGGATGTCCTAGGCAGAGCAATGAGGCAACAAAAAGAAATAAAAGGCATATAAATCTGAAAGGAAGAAGTAAATTTATCTCCATTTGCAGATGATATGATCCTATTTGTAGAAAACCCTAAAAGTCCACAAGAAAACTGTGAGAACTAATAAATGAATTCAGAAAAGCTGCAGAATACAAAATCAACATACAAAATTCAGTTTTTTTATACCAACAATGATCTATCCAAAAAGGAAATTAAGAAAACAATCCCATTAATGATAGCATCAAAAACAATAAAATACTTAGAAATATATTTAACCAAGGAGGTGAAATCTCTGTACACTGTAAACTATAAGACACTGAAGAAGGAAATTGAAGAAGGCACAAATAAATGGAAAGATACCCTACGTTCATGACTCAAAGAATTAATATTGTTAAAATATTCATACTACCCAATGCCACCTGCAGATTCAATATCATCTCTATCAAAATTCCAATAGCATTTTTTACAGAAATAGAAAAAACAATCCTAAAATTCATATAGAACCACAAGACTTTGAACAGCCAAAGCAATCCTGAGGAAGAAGAACAAAGCTGGAGGCATCATATTTCTTGACTTCAAATGAGAATACAAAGCTATAGTAATCAAAGCAGTATGATACTGGCATAAAAACAGGCACATAGACAAGTGGAACAGAACTGAGAGTCCAGAAATAAACCCACACATATATGGTCAACTGTTATTTAACAAAGGAAGCAAGAATAATACAAAAGGAAAAAGGATCATCTCTTCCATAAATGGTATTGGGAAAATTGGATTTTCTCATGTAAAAAAATGAAATTGTATCCCTTTCTTAAACCACTCACAAAATAAACTTGAAATGGATTAAAGACTTAAATATAAGACCCCAAACCATAAAAACTCATAGAAAAAAACCAGGTGAAAAGCTCCTTGGCATTGGTCTTGGCAACAATTTTTTGGATATGACACCAAAAGCCCAAGCAACAAAGGCCAAAATAAACAAGTGGCACTACATCAAACTAAAATGCTTCTGCACAGCAAAAGAAACAGTCAATAAAATTAAAAGGTATCTTATGGGATGGGAGAAAATATTTGCAAACTATATATCTGATAAAGGTTAATATCCAAAATATATGAGGAACTCATACAACTCAATAGAAAAAAATAATCTGATTAAAAAATGGGCAGAGGACCTGAATAGATATTTTTCCAAAGTAGACATACAAATGGCCAACAGGTACACGAAAAGGTGCTCAACATCACTAATAATTGAGGAAATGCAAATCAAAACCATAACGAGATATCACCTCACACTTGTGAGAATGCCTATTATAAAAAAGAGAAAAGTTAACAAACATTGGTGGGGGTGTACAGGAAAAGGAATCCTTGTACACTTTTGGTGGGAATGTACATTGGTACAGCCACTATGGAAAACAGTAAGGAGGTTCCTCAGAAGAGTTAAAAATAGGACTACCATATGATCCAGCAATTCCACTTCCGGGTATATATCCAAAGAAAATAAAATCACTATCTCAAAGAGATATCTGCACCCCCATGTTCATTGCAGCATTGTTCACAATAGCCAAGACATGGAAACAACCTAAGTATCCATGGATGGGTGAATGGATATAGAAATGTGGTATTCCACACAATGGAATATCACTCAGTCATAAAAAATATGGAAATCCTGCCATTTGCAACAACATGGACGGACCTCGAGGGTATCATGCTAAGCAAAAAAAAGTCAGAGAAATGCAAATACTGTATGATCTCATATAAATGAGATCTCATATAAATGAGATCATATATGTGTGGAAGCTAAAAAAGCCAAACTCATAGAAACAGAGAGTAGAATGGTGGTTGCCAGGGGCAGGGGTGGGAGGTGTTGTGAGGGGAAGGGGTGGGAAGGGAATGAGGAGATTTTAGTCAAAAATTTTTACAAATTTCCAGTTATAGGATAAATAAGTTCTCGGTATATAATGTATAGCATGGTGATTATAGTTAAAAATACTGTATTATATACTTGAAAGTTGCCAAGAGAGTAGATTTTAAATGCTCTCATCAAACACACCCACACCCACACCCCCACACACAAACAGTAATTGTGTGTGGTGATGGATGTGTTAACAAACCTTATTGTGGTAATCATTTTTGCAATATATATGTATATCAAATCATCACATTGCACACCTTAAACTTACACAATGTTATGTATCAATTATATCTCAATAGGGCTGGCAAAAAAAGAGTTAATGCATCACTAACATATCTGTTCTCAAAGTAAGTACACACTCTATTATTTCACCAAAAATGAAATTGACAGATATTGTACACTGCAAGACATTGTAATACATTGTAACAGAACAAATTGCTTACCTTTCTAACCAGAATATAAGGATTTATTTGAAAGATGTTGGTCCTAACACGTTCTGATTATTACATAATCTATTGGTATTTAAAGAAAAACAAAAAATAAATAATTTAAATCAGTAATTTGCATTAACTCCCAGAAAGGGTTAAATATTGACAAATGCTTTCCCTCTAAGCTTGTCCCCCCACCCCTTCTCCAAGTGTGGTCTTCAGACCAGACGAAGCATTGGCATCTCCTGGGAGCTTGTTAGAACTGGAGACCCTCTGCCCAGGCCCAGACCTACTACATAGGACTCTGCAAGTTCCTGAGATGCCCGGGTCGTTCCTATGCAGGTTAAAGTCTGAGAAGCACTGCTCTGTTCTAAACCTTTGCTTTTCTGCTTTCAAATGGGTCAGCGCCATGTACCAGTAGTGGACCTAATTGAGAAGCACTATTTTGACAAAGTGCTCAAACTTAGAACCCATTTTATTTTCACACTGGAGAGAGAGGAAAAACTTTGAAAAAGAAAAACTCAATATAAACAGAAATCTCAGCATCAGATTACAATCTGCCAAGATTTTTAAGATTGCAAGGAATTAACTATGTTATTATAGCAGGCTTGTGGAAGGAAAGTAACATTGTATAATCCCCTGTGTCCATTCATGAAGCTAACCCATTTCACAAAATCCACTTCCTGATTGCTGTGGTGCCATGTGGGTGTTTGGAACTCTCTCAACCAGGTGGATTTTGGCAATATGCTATAATGCTGAAGATGGACAAGTTCTATGATCCCAGCCAGCAATTCTACTTCTAGATAACAACCCTAGATAAATTTTTATATACTAGCACATAAAGCCTGCTCATTGCAGCACTGGTTTTAATAACAATAATAAAATAATAATTAGATAAAACATAAATGTCTATCAACATAATAATGGACGAATAAAGAGTGTTATGTTTATATTGTAGAATACTACACAGCATTTTAAACGAATGAATCTCGTATATCAACAGGGATGATTATCAAAAACATAAACATTTTGAAGTAGAGTGCATAAAGTGTGAAATTATTCACATCAAGTTTAAAAACCTGAAAAACAATACTTTATAAAGTGTATGAATACCTAGACATAGAAGTGTAAAACCATTCATGGGAATAATGAATGTTGAGTTGATGATAATGGTGATCTCTGAAGAAGGAGAGAGAGAACACAATTGGAGAAGGGACATAGATGTTTTTACATTATTTCCTATATTTACTATTATGTTTAAAATCGTTCATCATAAAAAAGAACAATTTGGGGAGGAAAGAGGTGATTTCTAACTGGAAAAAGAAAACAAATAGCAACAACAAAAAACACCGTAAAATCAAAATAAGTATCCATAGAATTTCTGTATTTGAGAAGTTACAGTTTTTAAGGAAATGAAGCTCTTCAGAGTAATTTTTACCCTCAGAGTAATTACTTTTTCAGCCAGAGGATGATCAAATTACCTCTTAGTCCCTGCGCCATGGTCTCATTCACTCTGCTCATTGTATGAAAGAATCAATAGTGATACAGGGAAATTTCTGTGAGCCTAAAAAGCACAGGTGGTCCAGAACTACTGAATCTGACACACATTTAACAAAAGTCAGAATTTTCTCTTTGGTACATATTGCTAGAAAGATATATATCTTAGACTATATTTTCATTAGGAAACATATTTCATGCAGGTTTGTAGCATGAACATTTGGATTGCAATTCCGTAAGTTGTGAGCTGTATGATGTTGAATGAGGTACTTAATCTCATTCAGTCTAGTTGGAAATAATAGTTCATAGAGTTATTATTAGGACTAAATAAGATATATACAATACTTAGTATTGTATTTAGTTCACAAGAAGTGTTCTATGTATGATGGATAATAGTAATGATGATGATAATAGTAATTAAGACAGTGACCAGCCTATGCTCTATAAGGTTTTTTACATCCAGGAGTGTGGTATCTGAGTATATACATAATCTATTTTATAAGTTAATTGAATGAGGTACAAATAAAAAGCTAGGTATCTAGCTTTTGTTCAGATGTAAAGAGGTACCAAGGAGGACCAATAGTGCTTTCTAATTCACTCCCTGTTTTAACTTTGTATATCTTGTCTTCCTGCTCTGTCCCAAGTATAGGTTCATTTGGGTTCTAAAAAGGATTTGTCTAATTGACCTGCTATTAGTATTTGGGACAACTGATAAAAATGTAAACCCTAAAGCAAAAGTTAAAACAAAAACCTTGAGATTTTATTCAAATGAGTTTTAAAAAATTTGAACCTTGATTGCTTTTTCCAACATGAAGTGTCTACAAATAAGAAAGAGACAACCTAGATTTTGCACTGGGACACATTGCCTTGGGTGAAAAGTTTTAAATAAGAAATTTATGGGATCATGAGCTTTGTTAACCAACACCTATACCCAGCACCCATGCTCTACACATAAACTCTTCTCAGCAACCATGATATAAACTTATGCTTGGTTTGAGCCAGCCCCTTGGCTACCAATGGAGCTGTGGGTATGAATAGAGTTGGAAAATCAAAGGCAGCATCATGAGCCAGCTGGCCTAGAACTTCTGTGTGTAGGGCCCGGGGTGAGGCCTTCCCTCTAATTCCTCTCCCCTTTGCCCTTCGTTGATTGATGGCCACATATTATGCTGTCCTCCATGCCCTCTCCTGCCTCACCTCCAAATGGTGGTTTTGTCTCTGAAATGAATGAGTGAGCATTTTCCTATCCTTTCCCCAGAATAGAAAGAAATCCTGGAGATGACAATATGACATAATATCTCAGCTTCACTCTGAGAAAATAAATCAGGGCATTCCATCTCCAGAAACTAAATGGAACTTTGGAGACTGCAAAGAACAGTTTTAGAAGAACAAAAGCGAATTTCTACACTCATATCCTGATGTTCACACAGCTTCAATCAACATGCAGCTAAAGGCATTTGTAAAGATTCTATAACCCGAGGGTCTCACACAGCTCAGATATACAAGGACAGTGTATACCTGGAAGGACAGGGGCACTCTGGCCAAGCAAAAGTGTTTGTGACATTGACTCCTCTCTACCGTATTTTGAGAAAAGGTGTCTGAACATGAAGGGCTCCTTCCATTTGCAAACCTGTCCAAAACTGTGGGTAACTGATGTTTTCCTGAGAAAATAACTATGGGAAAAGACCAAATCCCCCTAACTACAAAGTTGGACATGGCTCAGAGAACTAGGAGAGAAATGGAACTGAATAGCAATGGGAATTCAAAAGCCAAATGCTAGTTACTTGCAGCAGTGAATTTAATAGTGGGCATGGTGGTGCATGGAGGAGGTGGGGATAGGGGTAGGAGTGGGAATGAATGGCTATTAATTCTTGCCCTGAGATTGTTTATAGGAAGATGACTTATTTTATGACTGAGGAAGAAAGGCAGGAAAGGAGAATTGTGCTTCAGGGTAGAGGAAGGGGTATGAAGCACAGATATAACTATATTTATCCAGAAATTAATGAATTCTTATACTGGGAAACATTTTATCCATTTTCGTTAATCTAAAGAAAAGGTAAGCAGTTCCCAAGGATAAGGTGTCAAATAGCTTTCCTATAAATAAAGAGCTTTCCTAATAAATTATCTACTTGGGAAAAGGAATTGCGTTTTACATGTTATGGCCTTACTTCACAGTTTTACAGATTTCATTAATCCTGACTATATTTTCCCAGGTTTTATATGAGCTGCTGACACTGGGTACTAGTGGTGGATGGTGAAATTGTACTTTTTGCAGGGTTTTAAATCTAGAATGGTAGCTAGAAAGGAAAAAAATGGAACTGCAAAGATGGCTGTGGCTACAGCTTTTATGATTTCAAGGAAAAATGAATATGTATTAAAATATTCAAAGTTCCCTTTCCTTTTTTTTTTTTTTTTTGTGAGGAAGACCAGCCCTGAGCTAACATCCATTGCCAGTCCTCCTCTTTTTGCTGAGGAAGACTGGCCCTGGGTTAACATCTGTGCCCATCTTCCTCTACTTTATATGGGACGCCGCCACAGCATGGCTGACCAGCAGTGCGTCGGCAGGCGCCTGGGATCCGAACCGGTGAACCCCGGGCTACCAAGCGCGAACTAAACCACTGCTCCACTGGGCTGGCCCAAAGTTCCCTTTTCTTCATAATTCTTTACAATGATCTCATCAAAAAATGTTTTATCACTTCAAATTTTCAGAAGAAATAGAAGCAAATTATGATCATTTGAAAAGTCAGGAGTGATCAGTAAAGCAAGTTTGAAGAGGTCCCTTCCATATACATTAAGCATTCCTTGATTAAAGCCATTGACATTGCCTAGAGGATGTCAGACCTTTCCAAATATTTCTCTAAAAACTTTTGAATGCCATTTCTGAATTGTAAAAAGCTTAATGATGGAATATGAAATAAAATGTTTTCTAGGTTAGAAATACTGAATATAACGCTTCAGTTAGGAGGCACATATGGAAAAGAGCAGATTCAGAAACTTAAATTCACTGCAGCTTCAAGGTGGTTCCAGGGGCCGCCCGGTGGTGCAGAGGTTTAGTCCGCGCTTGGCAGCCCAGGGTTTGCGAGTTCGGATCCTTGGCGCCCGCCGACGCACTGCCTGTCAGCCATGCTGTGGTGGCGTCCCATATAAAAGTGGAGGAAGATGGGCACAGATGTTAGCCCAGGGCCAGTCTTCCTCAGCAAAAAGGGGAGGATTGGCAACAGATGTTAGCTCAGGGCTGGTCTTCCCACAAAAAAAAAAAAAAAAAAAAGAATATTTTTCCAGCAAGGGCTAAATGGTCACTGGGAAGCAAGAACAAAACTGGCACCTCAGGCTCAGCATCAAGCCTGAATAGTTTACTGGGTTATAGACCAGCATAAGCTAAGGGATCAACTGCCAATCTCAATGCCTTCTACAATAGCTGAGTATTTAAATCAAACCCCCAAGTTTAGTATGTGTGAATGTGCCAGATTTTTGTGGAAAGTTATAAGCACTTGTTTCCAGCAGTACTCCTCTGGGCTGTCTTCCCTGGGACAATGGAAGGTCAGTGGAATAAACTCAAGAGACCTTGAGTCCAAGTTTAGCTCTGCGCTCAACTGATGTGTGTTTTTGAGCAGGTCATTTCTCTTTGGACCTCCTTTTCAATGCCTGTAAAATAAGAGGATTGTCACGCATGATTCCTATGTTCCTTCTAATTCTAATATTGCATGGCTAAAAACAGCATGTTTATTTTGAAATTCAGATTAATATAGTTCCATATTCCCTTATAGGGTTAAAGAGTCTTTGGAAATTAAAACTATAAAGAATCTAAGAAATAGTCTAACCCAAATCCCCTCATCCTACTCACAAAGAAACTGACCACTGGGGCCAGTTCGGTGGCGTAGTGCTTAAGTCCATGCGCTCTGCTTCAGCAACCCAGGGTTCACAGGTTCAGATCCTGGATGCAGACTTACACACCACTTGTCAAGTCATGCTGTGGTGGCATCCCACATGCAAAATAGAGGAAGATTGGCACAGATGTTAGCTCAGGGCCAATCTTCCTCACCAAAAAGAAAAAGAAACTGACCACTTGTGTTTGTTGGTTTCACTCCCAGATGCCAGTGAAATATTTGGTTGTTTCAAGTAAGTGCAGTAATGGAACTTCTTTTGAATCTGAAAAATCCAGTTTCATGTTCTATCATGTAGGAATAAAGCCATTTTACTGTAGAAAAATACAAATTCAAATTATAGAAGAAATAAAATATCTATGCAAAATGAAGATGGAGTTTTCAGTATCATAAAATTAAATCTCCCTGCATGGATCCCAAAGGTGGGACTTGGGAAGAAACTATGCAGTGTCTCAGAGGCTTATGTAGTGTAGTCTTGAAGCCTGGACCCACCTGGTGGAACCACATCTGAGAAGGAATGCCAAGAGTAAAAACAAGAGTACCTGAACCTTCCTGTATGTTTAAGAAGTACTCTGGAGCCCAAAACTAGGAGATGTGGGGATAGAAGGAAGAACAAGAAGCAAATAGGAACAAAGCAGAGAGTGTAAGACCATTACTGGAAAGATCAAAGGGCCCAAGCTCCTTTATATTAGGAGCCAATCCCATGGGCCATGAGCAGATCAGCTTTAAAATTCAAGGTCAAGGTGGACAAGAGTGATGATAGTACATGGCTGACCCAAAGAAACATTAATTTGATTTTATTATCATGCTTTTAGAAAGTAATTAGTATAACCAATACTGTGGTGTGATATTGTCTTTTAAATCTTTTAGTGTCAGATAACTTTGCAGATGCCTGTGTCTTACTAGCTAAAATATTAGCTCTTTGAGGATCTTATTAATTATCACATCCCCAAAGATTGGGCCTGTTAGACAGTAGGTGCTCAGTAAATGTTTGGTTCATTCCACAGTTTTCAAACACTCTGTTCAGTTGAAAGTTACATCATCAAGCTTTTTATTATATTATTAATGAAAGTTATAGCACAAAGTATGCATTTTGTATATTTTTCTAAGGGTTCATATGTACCTATAAGAGTAGTGTGGTGACTTGACAGTTTCAGAGCTCTCTGGGTACAGAAGATGGGACAATCCAAACTTATCTACATTTATTTATTTAATAGTTGGCTTAAAAATGTTGGGTGTTCAGATGAACAGGAAAACTTTCTATCTTAGTTCATGAATATAATTTTGTGAAATTCACGATTTATTTATTGGAATGACCTTCTGACTGTTACTTACATGACTCTTGAAAGTATATAGCCAACTCCAGATACACAGACTACTATTTCATTTGTATCCTGAAACCTCTCCTTTGGAGAATTATGCAGAGAAGAGACTCGTATTCTGGACTGACAAATCCTTTTACTCTTCAGAACATGTAGGCCTTCAGAAAAATTGCTTACTCTACTCCTCAAGGCCCAGTGAATAATTATCTGTCTGTTTAAAAGAGAAAGATGCATTCTCTGTTCTTTCAGCAGGATCATTCTTCCATTTACCCATTCGCTCACCTTTCAAAAATCATTTACTCAGTAGCTATTATATGGCAGATACAAAGGAATGAATTAGGCATTTAGGAAGAAGTTAGAAAAAACCCCACTGATTTCAAGGCATTTATTCTAGGAGTTAGAAAGATAGATAAATACATTATTATATTTTCCTTGGTATCCTCCACAGTAACTGATAAAAGCCTGGGTGCTAATAGGCACTTAGAAATCATTTGCCACCTGAATGAATCAATAAATGCAATTATGAGAGTTGGAAATAGTGGACACACATTTGATCAATAAGTACTAGGTGATACATCTTGAGAAGGCATCTTTTAGATAAAATAAAATCAAACCCTGATTCATGTGTTTGTAAAATATGGAGTTTGTTTCCTCAAGAATGGTATTATATTCATGAAGAATTAATCCATGGTGGATATAGTAGGAAATCTCTAGCATTTGAAGTTAATATCAGAGAGGCTAACCAGGCAGATCCACTTCCAAGAGAAGTCCTCATATACATACGTGAAAGCAGAATCCCGGGTGAGTGGAGAGATCATAGTGTTTACCCAGCTGGCCATCATCCATTCATTTATCTGGGTGCCCAACATCTCTTGTGCTGTCTTCATAGCACTGAAGGTGGTTGAAGTCTCCTGTGTTCCCCGACCCTAGCTCATAGGGTCACAGTAATACAGAAGAGGGACGCAAGGCATGAATAGTTTAAACCATCTAAACTCTCCATCTACTCTGTATGGACCCTCCCTGGGGTGGCTTCTCAGGTCTGCCCTTTATGTGAGAGTGTAAAAGAAAACCAGGCTTTGCTGAGGGTAACAGCAATCCCTGAAATGGCGGTGTGGGCTGCTAATTCTGTAACAGTACCCGCTTTGCAGGGAAGGTGGTGAGATGTTGACAACCTGCTAATATAATGCAGTGTAGGATTCAGGAAGCCCTGAAACTTCCCCCACAGTTTCTCACAACAGAAGAACAGAAAGACTAGGTGACGGCAGAGGTGGAAATCAAGCTGCTGAGCCAGTACAAAGACCAAGAAAAAGGGATTCTCCAGTTTATTTAGGCTTTAAAACATTCCTGGGCTGAGTGTAACACAGTCTTTGCATCAGACTCAGTTCTGCACTTCAAGATGAACATGTCACTCATTAGTCAGCAGGCCCCGATGTCTGGTAAGAAGCCAGATAACACTTCTGTCAAACAGTGCTTCCAAGCTTTGCCATCTACATCATCCCCTCCACCTTCCAACCCAAAACTCAGGGGTTTAAATAATTCCTAACTGGTCTGGCTACAACTCATTCAGAGGCCACACCATACTCCTTGAGTTGGTCATGAAGTAGTCATGGAGAGGTAGACCTTGAAAATTAGCATTTGTTGGAAATCAACATACCCTACATCACCCTTATCCTGTACCACTGTGGCAAAAACTATCACATGCTCAGGGGAAAAAATCAGGACTGTGTGACCACAGAACTCCCCAGAGATGACATATACCACTTCCCTTAGCAACTTCCAGGTTCCTGAGGCTTCATATTTTAGTAGATTTTCTTCTTCAACTCAGTGTTCCATCAGATGTCTGTCTCTGGAGCAGTCGTTGCTGACCTCTTCACCCCAGGGAGATGATGAGCTGGCAGAGACAATGTATTTGTTTTTTGAATGTGATCTGACACAGACTTCATCAAGCTATGATTTCTCCCTCTCCTATCTTGAAGGTCATCAGTCTTTTGGGTTAAATATTGTCCTTCTAAATCCTTTACAAATTCTAAATCTATACCTTGATGTAAATATTTTTACCTTGCTTATTTGACTGTACTATATGCCAGGCATTGTGTATGATTTATATACATCACTTCAAAGGACCTCTGAATATTTTTTACAGTTGAGGAAATTGAAGGTCAGAAAGGTAAACTTGTCTAGGATTTTAAAACTAGTGGGTGGCAGAGCAAGGCTACAAGTCCAGGACTATCTATCTGTACAGCTGGTCCTCTTTCTGCTAACCATGCTGCCTTCCTTTTTCCCATGAGGCAAGATAAAGGAAAGCTGGGCACCTTGACAGCTGTGGTCTGCAGAAAGAGCAGAGAGAGACATGATAGAAGCATAGTAGAGAGGTTCAGAACAGGAAAATCTCAAGATAAATTTAGCCTAATGTGCAACTCTGACTGGGCATGGCCCCATTGAGTGGAATAAATCTGCTTCTGAACCATTATGGGAAAAATGGGTGTTTTCCTCAGGGTTAGTAGGGACCTACAGTCCAAGTGTGTTCTTAAAGACTTATATTTTAGAAACAGCCTCTAATTATTTACCTACTCTTAGATTTTTTAATAATGTGCCTAGGATCCATCTCTGTTTCTATTCCATCTCTTTCACTTGGACAAATCCCCTAACTGGGTTTCCTGCACTAATTTTATTCCTTGCAAACTCTTTTCAACACTAATGCCAAAGGAGATTTTTGTAAAACATGAATCTTATCATGCAATGGCTCTGTTTAGAAACCTTTGAAAGCTCTGGATAAACTAAAGGAAAATTACTGAATGCCTTAGTATAACACACTCTACTTGCCAGTTTTGCTGACTTTCTTGTCATGCCACAAACTTTCATGGTTCTGCACTGTTCCACCAATTCTTCTACCTGCTTACCTTCTCCTCACCATCTGGCTCAGCTTAAATGCCACTTCCTCAAGAATCCCCTGAATGTTAAATTAAAAAATCGTGAATGGTATCCTTCCATCTTGGGGATTATACTTTTAGAGGGACATTGTTTGAGAGGTTACAGAAACATTTCACAGGCAAAATAGTTGAGGGAACTGAAAAGATTAAGCAGGACAAAATGGAACTCAGAGACAAGAAAACTAACAAAGAATTATGGGAAGAAGCAGACTACTAAGAAGGTTCATTGAGTATGGGACAGAAGTTAGAACTAGGATCTGTGGGTAGAAGTAGTATAAAGTCAGATTTACCATATTTTTAGGAGAGCCTTTCTTGAGATTAAAGATTTACAATATGAGAACAAATACTCCTGTGGAAAACTCTGGGCTCCAGGTTTCAAGGAAAGACTAGGTGCTCCCACAGAAGAGTTCACTGCAGGGGTTAGGAGGACAAATGCTCAGTTTTTCTCCCAGACAATGACCATCAGGGGATGACTTAGAGAAATGGGAGAGCAATGGAGTAGAGAGAAAACCCACTAAACCCACTGGAATATATAAACTCCTAATAACTCCTCCATGTGCAGAGTCACTAATAGAATTAACCACAATACAACCGCCTTCTCATAAGCACAGAGGATATTACTTTCTCCAGTCTGACAACGCTTCAATAAATGTATATTATTAACAAGAATTCCATGCTCTCTGCTCTCCAATAGTTGTGAGTAAGGAATTTATAAGGAGCGTTATTGGGAATATGCATGAATATTTGGGTGTATGGACACAGTCAATAAAGAAATGTTTTTATAGAAAGGCATATTTTAGTATTGGTCCATAAATGTGTGCATAAGTTACCCTCTGGTGTTCAGCATGTGTATTGTTATATTCATTCAGACTGGAACACAGTGATGGTTCAAGACTGTTGAATCGTTACCTTCTAAAACAGTAGTTTGTATACTTCAGTGTCATAATGGATCCTTTTGCCCAGATTGCTAGTGAGACGAACCACAAGTCATTTGTTATTAATGGTAGGGAAAGTCTGAAATTTGTGAATGATGTAATGTTAGAACACTATTAATCAGATTCAAGATTATCGCCCAAATAATGTCACTCTCACTCACTTACCTTACAATATACTTAAAGAGAGGTAACCGGGTGGAGTTTTAGCTTCAGGAAATTACACATAACCTCAGGTGCATCCCATGGGAGTGTGTGATGACCGAGAAGGAAAGAACTCTCTTCTAAAACACCGAGCATGAAGTTACACACTGTTTGCTTGTCATCCTGCAACTTTCTACATTTGCATGACCTTTCAACTATGTATCATAGACAGAGGAGCACATGCTGGAACTTATTTTTAGGGTAAATCTTTCAATTCTCAATTTCTCAAGAAGGTAGCTAAACATAAAACTGTCTATCAAAAGACATAAAAATGATGTGTTGACATTTGGAAGAAAACTTTGAAACTCCTATCATTTTGGAGCATGTGCATGAATCAGTAGCTTGACTATACCAATTACTTAAAAAGTTAGAGCTTCACATGTAATGTTAACTTATTGTCAAATTTCAATAGGAAATGGGAAGATAATTATATCTTTGCCTGAATTAATGTTAGGATATGTAATGCCTTTGTTCATTCAGTTGACAAATATATTACAAAGGCTAGTATTCCTCTGCATTAAAGAAAATAACATAAGCACTATTCTCTGAGAAAGCAAGAGACAGTGTGGAGCATGATGATGCTAGGGAGGCAAGTAGAAACTACACCAGGTAGAATCTTGAAAGCCATATTACAATTTATCTTTCTCCTAAAACCAATGTGAGGACATTAAAGTATTTTAAGCAAGATTTAACATGATAAAATTTTCATTTCAAAAATATACTGTGGAGGTAGTTAAGAGTAGATGTGGGTTAACTAGTTTAGCAAACTTTTACAGAAGTCCAGGCAGCAGATATTAGAATAGGGTGGTGGAACTAGAGAAATGTGGATGAAGTCAAAGTATATTTAGGAGATAAGACTGAAAGCTCCTGGTAAGGAATCAGTAATGGGGAGGATCAAAGAGAGGGAGGGGTTGTGGATTATTTTAAGTTTCTGGTTTGCACAACTAGCAGGGGAATGTAAATGAAGGAGCTGGAGAACAGAGTGAAAGGATCACGTTTAGGGGAAAAGATAATGGGTTGGGTTTCAGATATATGGAGCTTAGGATGTCTTTAAGACATTCAAGAAGAGATATTAGATAGTTATTAAAAAAATGTTGTGGGGCTCAAAGGAGAGGTCTGAGTCGGAGATAAGGATCAAGCTCTGTTGTCCTATTTGTCTATCCTTACTCAATCTCACTCTGTTCTGATTACTGTAGCTTTACAGTAAGTATTGACATCAGATATCGTTAAGTGTCTCAACTTTGTTCTCCTTTTTAAAAAACATTTTGAATATTCTACATCCTTTTCATATTCATATGAATTTTAGAATCACCTTCTCAATGTCTTCAAACAAAGAAAATCTTACTGGAATTTTGGTTGGGGTTTCATCGACTCTACAGATCATCTTGAGGAAAACTGACTTCTTAACAAAACCGAATCTTTCAATTCAGTATAATGTTATATCTTGTCATTTTTTTAGGTCTTCTTTCTTTCAGCATTGATTTGTAGTTTTCAGTGTAGAGGTCTTGCACGTATTTTGTTAAATTTATCCCAAAGTATTTCATGTTTTTGATACTATTGTAAGTGGTATTTTTAAATTTTCATTTTCAAATTTTTATTTGCTAGTATATAGAAATAAACCTATTTTTATATGTTGACTTTCTATCCTGAGATCTTGTTTATTTGTTTGAATAGATCTTATTTTGATAGATTCTTTAAAATCTTTTATATGATCATATTTTCTGTGAAAGAAATACAGTTTTACTTTTTCTTTCCCTTATATTTGCCTTCTATTTTTTCTCTCTTGCCTTAATTACACGAGCTAGGGTCTCCCATAAAATTTTGAGTAGATGTGGTCAGAGGGGATACCTTTGCCTTATACCTGATTTTAGAAGAAAAGTGTTAAAAGCTTTACAATTAAACATGTTGTTAGCTATAGATTTTTCATAGATTTCCTAAACCTAATTACCTCCCAAAGACCCCATCTCCAAATACCATCATGTTGGGAGTTAGGGTTTCATGAATTTGGGGGGGACAGAGTTCAGTCCACAGCAGTTTGTTTGTTTAGGTCCCTCATTTCTGGTACTCTGCTCCACAAATTCCAGCTGCCTCAGTCTCTCCAAGCTATTTTATTTTCTTTCTTCATCTCAGTGCGACCACCATGCTTTGCTTGAGTTTCCTCTCCCTGCGCCATGTTCTAGTGTCAAACTGGACAATCATAGGTGAATCACAGGACTGTTGTACATTCCTGTTGTACATTGTCTGAAAGTAGTCATTTCATATATTTTTGCGCAATTTTTATAGTGTTTATAGCAAGAGTTTGCATTCAGTTATTTTAATCAGGCGGAAAGTAGAAGCCTAAACTATGGATTTTTGAAAGTGGGGAGTCAAAAAACTGGTAGAACCAGTGAGTTTGAGCAATGTTATAGTGCAAAATTTGAGTAGAGTAGAAATCAGAAAGAAGAATGTGAGAATTCATGATTTTGGAGAAGGAGCAGTTATTAGGGGTGACATAGTGTCACAATGTGATTGGGTAACTTCCTCTCCATCTTTACTTGACAGCTAAATAGTAAGGAAGTGGAAAAAACACCATTCAGATGATCGGTACTACTGTGCATACATATTTACATGTTCACTTACTAAGCAATACATCCACTCAATTATTTACTCATTCTGTCACCAACCATTCTCTGGATATCACCAAGGGTCAAGACAAAAATGTATGAAAATTCAAAATTATAAAATTTACCCTGTGGCTAGGATAAGATCCTAGGGAGCAAATTAATCTTAGAAGAAGACATCAAAACTGAGTAGACTAGAACTTTGGGAGTGGAAGTAAAATGTCCTAGTTAGTGCAGTTGATGATTTCTAACAGAAACATTCTAGATAGAAATACTTTACTATATTTTTAAACTCTTATATCCTTAGACAGTCATCAGATTGCATCCTATTGAGGGAAATAAACCAGTCCATACATCTATTTCTCTGTCAATGCCTCATAAAATAGCTGGTTTATGTCTCAGACATAAGACAAAACAAAAGTCCATGGAGTATTTTCCTTCCCAAAGTGTTCCAGAAAATTACAAGTTATATTCTTTGGAATTGCCTCCCATATTGTCAAAGGATCCTAGTTACCCAAGCATAAGCCAGAAAGGTGATATTACTTAGTGAGTCAGACAGAATGGATTCCAATCTTGGCTCTGTATCTGAGTAGCGCAGTGACCATGGGCAAGTTGCTAACTAGGGAAAAGAAATAGGATATAGATTCAAGAGATATGGAGGGAAAATGGACAGGAATGGTGGCTAATTGGCTATGTATAGAGAAGAGTCAAAAGTGATTTCTTGTTTCCAAGTTTGAAGGACTAGAGAATAATGGCACAATAAATAGAAATAAAAGAAGGAGGTCTTAAGGGAAGCGAGTAACATCAATTTGAGATATGCAGAATTTGAACTCTAGGTGGAACTCAGTGGTGAGCTTCTAGGTGGAGCTCTCTAGTTGATATTAAACAGTTTGACATTAAATATTAGAGCTCTAAAGGGAAGCTAGTCATTCATACATTTTTTTCAACCAGCAATAGTCAAATACTTCTTTTTCCACAGTCACTGTGCTAGTTGCTGGAAATTCAGAGACAAAAGACTCAGTGAGTGTCCTCAAGGAGCTCACATCAGTGGAACCAGAGAATTTATAAGACAGCTAGATTATACAATCTTAAGTGGCCAGTTATTGGGGCTAAGATGGGGTAGGGACACAGTGCTGTGGAAATACCCATCTAGGAAATGAGAGGTGAGGAATCAGAGTTGGATTCCAGAGGAACTGAACCAAGTCTTGAAGGAAGAGTAGGAGTTTGTCAGACAGAGAAGTTGAGGAAGGCCTTGTAGGCAGTTGAGGCAGGGTGTGTAAAAGTATAGGAGCTTTCACCAGCATAATAGGCTCAGAAAACCTCAAGGAGTACATACACAATTTCCAGCAACACCACAATCTTCATTTTATTCTTACTTCACTGTCCATTCCATCTTATTATGCTTTGTTATCTTCTTCTCTGCTCAGCACCTAAATGATAGCACTCTTTCCTGAGCTGCTTCTCTGTAAGTGATCACATCTCTGGCTTCACATACCATTTTCATGCTAATGACCCTTCCCTGAGCTCCAGACTCCTATAAACTTTTTACATCTCCATCCTACTCGTATAATCTTTTTACATCTCCAACCTACAACACTCTCCCAGAAAACACAAAAGCAAAAGCAATCCACTTAATTTCCATACCTTTTCCAAAACCTGCTCCAAGCCCACTCTACTCCATATGCAGCAATATCATCCACCAATTATTCAAACCAAAAACTTAGAAGGCATCCATTATTCCTCTCTTTCCCTTACCTCCTACATAAGATCAATCAGTGTATCCTCATGAGTTTGTCTCTAAAATGTCCTAAAATAATCTAATATTCTCTGTCTTCATTATTACTACTCCAGTCCCAGTTACCAACCTCTCCCACATGGACTATTGCAACAGCTTCCTAAATGATTCCCTGCTTTCTTATTCATGTATAGCCATTTTTCTATTCAACTGTGACCTTTCAGAGGGGAGTTTCAGGGGCAGTGGGGTAACAACCAGACCATAAGGAGTTTAGAAGTAAGTGAGTAATAAAGATTTTGTATTTGTTCATTTATTCATTTATTAATTCATTTAATTTGAGAGAAACCTAGGCATTCTTTGAGAAAGATGTCAAAGTACTAGCAGAAAGGGAGAAAAAAATGGACATGCAAGAGGATCGTTTATAGAATAAAACTCTAAGGCACTGAAGAGAGGCAGGAGAGCACAGAAGTTAGAAAGATGGGATCTGGAACTAGATGATTTTTGTTCATATATTGGCAATTGGACATTAGGCAAATTATTAAACTTGCTAAGCCTCAATTTTCTTATAAGTTAAATGGAGATGGTATATGGTGGTTGTGGGGAGTAAATGAGCTCTCTGCATAAAGGGCTTAGAACAGAGCCTGGCACAAAGGAAGCACCCACTAAATTTTCAACACTTTTAAATTAGTTGGTGGAAATACAGAAATATTTTGAGGTGAAAAAACAGTAGACTTTCAATCTCCTTTGTAAATAAAAGTCACAGTCATCTGTAAGGAGTTAAATGGTGGTTTTGGAGATTGAATAATCATAATATCAACAACCCTTTATTGATGTGTAAGGCATAATGCTAAGTATCTTACATAAGTTATTTTTATGCTTCCAATAACCCTGTGAGGTCAATACCAACATTACTCCCACTGAATGAAATTAAGGCTTAAAGAGGTAAAATAGCTCACTCAAGTTTACACAGATAGTAAGTCAGGATTTGAACTTAAGTCTACCAAATTCTGTGCTCTAAGCTGAGGCCCTATATTGCCTGTCAATTCCCTATTCTGCAGATTTGAACAGGAATATCCCAAACCACGTTAAAATCACTGCCCTTTCAATAAAATCAGAATACAGCAAAGTTATTTCATATTGCATATGTTAATACTCCCCCTTTATTGAAACATACTTCTTACAACTAATAAAACAAAAACAATCGAACTGTCCTTCAGAATTCTTTGTAATCAGATTTAGCCTTCCACAGAGAAGAAATTGAAATTCCACAGAACAGAAGACAAAAGCATCCATCATGTTGAACTGTTAGAATGCTGGTGACTGAGAGAGAAATCTGTCCAGGGACAACGATCCCAAACAGATGACAATAAAGTTAACACTTTTATAGGGAATTCTAAAATCAAAAATAGCCTTTCAGAAGTGTCTTTTATCTCTAAAGCATGTTCTAAATATTTGCTCTTCAGGCTTCTGTAATAGAATGACCATGTCTTTGCATGCAATACACAAAAATAACCCTAGACTGACCTGGAGGGTGCGGGCCTAGTGAGTGATAAATCTGTTAGCCCCAATTTGGAGAGCAAAGTATTTTCTAGAGGTCATAGCACTAGCCATTCACACAGGCCCACAAATGCTTTCAGAGGTGCCCCCTAGTAAAATCGTGACCAGTGCTTTGATCTCAGGGTCTCTTTCTTTTTGTAACATGTCCGAATACCTGGGATTAGGAGGCAGGCAGAAGTCAGAGAGAAATTAAACAAACAGTGGAGAGTGACCAGCCAGGGTGGCTTCTAGGACTGAGGTCATGTGTTTGCCTCCCTACTTGCAGATCAAGGTGAAAAGTGTACCCTGAGCTCCGGCCAAATATGGTATATAAACAAACATGAAAGAAGGATTAGCTCTCTTTCCTGAGACTAATGGGGACCCCAAAAATCAATAGCTGATTTGTGACAACAAGACTAAGTCAATGTTGGAACAAAAGATACTGGCTGTATCCAACTCACCCTTAATCTCAGGTAAACTTGTAGTAAATTCAACATTATTCATTTGCCTGGCTGCAATTCTCCCTAACTCGGAAGAAGTACTGATGTAGGAGGCATACACAAAAGCCACCACTTTTTCTTCTAATCAGATCCCTTTTCTTGCAACTCATGACAGATTGCTGTTTGCAGACCTTTTTTGTCCTAATCCTAGTTCAGCCAGCAAGAGCACCGTGTGGAGAGAGAAAACAGCCAAAGAGCTGCCAACGGTTCTGCCTGTGTCCTGCATTCTTATCGCAAGCAGAGAACCATCAAAAGCAGGGTCCTGTTTAAGGGAAAAGACTGCTGATGCTGAACTTGTAACATGGAAGGTTCCCTTCATCCAGAAGCTAGTAACACCAGGAGACATGTGAGGCAAGGTTTATGGTGTTAGGAGTGATGCTGTCACAGAATTTCTTAAAGACTAAGCTGCATCACAGACTCAAGACCCCCTCTTCAAAGAATTTTATGAGCTAGGAGTGGGAAGTGGCTAAGTCCCATGGCCCACGGTCTCCACTCATGCGTTCACAAGATATAAGAGTCCCAGACCAGCCTTTCCATCTATTCAGAATATTTTGGTTTACTGGCCAACTCACGTACATAGATTTTCCCAAAAACTACCCAAGGAAAAAGTGAGTTCAACTCCCAGGCATGCGCACTATCATCATCCAGATTTTGCAGGTGAGAAAACTGCCTGAGACCACAGGATGAATAAAAGGTGAATCCAGCATGCACACCGCGGGGGTCTGACTCCAGGGTTGGCATGCTTAGCCACCGAGCTCTACTGTTACATGACTTGAGCATGCATTTCAATCTCTCTAAATTTTGGCTTTCTCATCAATAAAAGGCATGTTTTAATACACATCTGGCAGCGTTGTAATGAATAGTCAATATAAACTGTATGTCAGATACTTAGTAATGGCTTGGAACATAGAGATCAATAAAATGGCCAATTCTTCCTTATCATTTTCTCTGATAAAGGAACAGGAAATACACACAGCTCTAATTCTCTGGGCTACTTCTTGCCACTGCTCATTGTCTTATATATTTTTCCATATAGGTTCTTCTTCAAAATGTGTTTTTCTTTTTTTTTAAATTCATGTTTTCGCTGACATGCTATTATCTTAGATTCGGGCTATTCTTTGGGAACGTGTATCCATGTCAATACTTCATCATCAGGAGGGGGCTCATCATTCCTCTCTTTGTCTAATGGCTTTAGCTTTATTGCTTATCTGGGAATCCAGTTCTTAGAGATTCGATGAAGAATAAAGAGCTAGCAGTCCAGAAGGGAACCTGGGATGGCTGCTTCCTGGATCTGTACTGCATCCACAGAGATGAGTGGAGGAAGCACCAAGAGTACTCAGTGAGAATGGAGAGAGTTAGAGATTGTGGAGTCTAAACTTTTCCCTTGTCTTTTGTTTGGGCAAATCATGCCAGAAAGAGGAATAAACTTGCCCAAGATCCACACTACATCTGTGAACAGCCTCCTATATGTTGTGGTGTCCAGGGCACCAGGGAAACCTCCCTTCATCCTCACAACCAATAATAATAAAATATTCATCCATAGAGTGCTTGTTATCTTCAGGCAATTGACTAGGTACTACACATTCACTAAGGTCACAAATTTTGGCCTAGGGCTGAATGGCTGATTATTAAAGTCAATATTTAGCTGGAAGCTGAGGCAGAGATTGAGTATCACTATCATAGACTGCACTTTTGAGATACAAGACTAAATCTGAAGTTTTATCAACAAGTAAATATTATTGCAACTTTATCTTCAACATTTTATATTCAAATTTTAAAAGATTGATATAGTGTAGGAAAAGTCATTTCTTAGCACTATCAGTTGCTGATTACTCTGGCATTCACTATAGTGTACAATTGCAACAAGAAAGAGATGCTCAATTTCAGTCAAGGTCGATGGAGGAGTGAGGTAGTTTGGGGTCTGCTCTGCTAATACGAGGCACTGCTGAAGTCCATGTTGCTACCAAGTTATCGAGTTTTCCTTCCCCTCAGATTGTAACTGACTGAAGTAAATATTGATCTCTTCATCTTCTCTGAAGATACAGTCACTGAAGTGATCTCATAAGCCAAAAGCTTTGGACTTGCTTGAAGAAGATGCTTTCAAGATGAAGAATGCTTGAAGAATATTTTCAGCAGCGGGCCTGAGGTTGATGACTTTACCCATCATCACATACACTTAAAACCTTATTTAATCCTTCTCAAAACTCTTTGAGCAGGTATCAGTATCTCTCTTTTACCATGAGGAAATTAAGGCTTGGAAAAGTTAAATGACTTACCTAAGCTAGTAGTTAAAAGGTCAGGATTTTAACCCAAGCAGTCTCAGGGCTAAGTACAGAGCTACACAACACTCTAAACGAACAAACAGCAACTGCCTATTGAATGCCTGCCATGTGTTCGCATTGACGTGTACATAAATTCATTAATTCTCACACAACAATTTGAAGGAGCCATTCTTATGCCTATGTTACAAATGGCCCGGGACCTGACCTAATGAGTAATCAGTGGCAAAACAAGGATTTGAACACAACTGTCTAATTCTTAAATATACACTACTACCCACTGCACTGCCCTAACTCTCACAACTTTTTCCACCTCCTGAAGATTCTTTCAATAATATTCAGCATCCTTTTTGGGGCTCTGACCATATGCCAGGTACTGATAAGGTCTAAGGTCTAAGGTCTAGCATTCCCAAAAGAAGGCATGAAAGTTTATCTCACATAGAGAATTAGATTTGCATTGTCACTCAGGAGAAAAGATACACAGTAACACAGCACACTTTAAAAAATTACGGAAAACGGTAGATTTGGATTCAGCATAATGAAATGAAACAAAAGCTGGGGGCATGAAACCGACTGCTCTGTCCTTCGCATTTTGCCCAAGGTTTCTCTAAGAAGAGGTGATATTAGGTTAGAAGCCAGAAAGGCCTGCTTCATTGTGATAGTTTCCAGCAAGCCAGTCTCCTCTTTTCCATGTGCCCCCTCCCCAGGCTCTTCCCCTGGGAGAGGCCAGGAGGCACCAATGCAGCCCAAGTTTGCCGCAGGGAACAGGCTGGAACTAATCCCTTCCCGGGCATGTTTGTTTTTGCTGAAATATTTTTCCCCACTTCCAGTTAGTGCGTTTCCATTATGTGAGTCAACCTGACAGATTAAACCAACAGAAATATTACTTTTTTCCCCCTAAAGTGTGGGTTAAATGCAACGTTTAACATAATGAGCCCGAGGGGGAAAAGTTCACAGTAAAGATGAATACTCCTTGTTAAAAAAAAAAAAAAAATTAGACCCAATTAATAACTAGATGGTATAAGTTTGCAAACAATGAAAGGGGAAGCGGTGTTTCTTCTTTTTTTCCCCTTCATTTTTTTTTTCATTAAATCACAAGATCTGTTGTTTTGTTTTAAAGTCTGAATAATGATATATTTCATACATTATGGCTATTTCTTAAAGGAAAGATATAAAACTATTTTATTAACCACTATTCCCCCATATTTACTGTAAGGTAAACAGCAGCCCTAGGTAACGGCTCTTTTTCTCCTAAATTACTACTTCCCCTTGCTCCCTGGAGGCCTAACTAACTCCAGTTTGACAAAGATTGATCCTCAGTGGAGACTGAGGAAGGCGTGCTTCTCACAAGGCACTCCTCACTGCAGTTCTCAGTGGTCGAGTTCCAAATCCTACCCAAACCACTCAGAGTTCATACTCTCTCACTTTTCCCAGCAAAATCAAAACTTGTTTCTTAAGAGGGTTCTTGCTGACATTGCTTATTAAGATGCGTTCTTGAATATTGCCTTTCTCTTAGCTAACAGCAGGCTGAGGGTTTAAGTCGAAATGAATCAGAAACATATGGCATGCGTTTCTCTTAATAATGCACCGAGTTTTTATAATTAAAGAACAGTGCTTTGGGCAAAGTACGCTTTGAGAAGCTATTGAAAGGCAAGCATTGAGTGGGATTGAGGATGGTCCATGAATGCAGAAGAAGGTCCCACTTGGCCTTGAATTTTGCAATCCTGAGCTACCAGGATTGGTAGCTACCAGCTACACCAAGCCCTTCATGGAAATTGCTAAGAGAATATTTCATTTGCACTCTTTCTCTGTACTTATTTTATTCTCTGTTTCATTGCCTACTCCCTCCTACCCCACCATCCCACCTACCACTTCTGTTCCTTTACTAATATCTTCTTATTAAAGTTAATATACTACATTTGTTTAGAAGCCTCTACATGTTAAGACCTACATGAAATGAAGGTGGATGATCAATTATTGAGTGTGTGACCAAGGCCTGGTCCTGGGATTGTATTTTATTAACCTCATTATTATGCAATCTTAATGTCAATCTCATTGAAAATCCTTGGGGGCTTGATGTTGGCTTGTAAGGGTTATCATCATCTCTCTGTCATCTCTCTCAGGTCTGTGTGTTCATGTGTGTGTTTGTGTGAGAGAAAGAGAAAAGAGAAACCGCACAGCTGGGTTCCAACCTGTCAACTACAATCTGCCTTGGAGAAGTCACTTCAGTTTCCTGAATCTCAGTTTTTCACATCCACAAAGTGGGTATGATAATAATGCTGTATTAGAGATCTGTGATAAGGATGAAGTAAGATAATGAATTAAAAATTGTTTTGTAAGTTGTATTCAAATTAATTTGGAATACATTATTATTACCACATCTAGCCTTTAAATATTTAAAAAGCTCTCTTAGACACGTTCCATAATTAAGGTCTTTATGTTTTCCCTTTGATTCTCTATATCATTTTGGAACATCATTTTTCCTTACACAGAGAGAAACTGGATAAAGCAAGTGTCCACTTGGCATAGTTGTAGCCCAAATTCCCAAGAAGAATTCCTTTAAGAACTCCACCTTTTTCAAACTTTGACCCTTCTCAGAGATTGTAAACCATCCATCCAGCTCTTAGAGATAGCCAAATAGAGTGAACTTGTGCTTAAAAGTATTATCTAAACCAGAGTTGGATATCTCAACCCTCAATTTTCTAGTCTCTTTGTCTTGAAATCAGACTCAAATCTCCTTCAAGCAAGGACTCAATCTTTCATTTACTGATGGTCTCCCATGTGTTGTGGGCTGAAATAGGCCACCTGTCTGTGCCAGCTTGTTTAAAGTTATCTCCACTCAACATATGTTGGGTAAGTAGGAGTGACCCCACTGCCACCTAAACCAGGGATTTGGAGGGGGATCACTCAGACCTCTTTGGTTCTAAAGCCAGAAATGTCACATATTACACTGACTAGGAAGCAAGAACCATGTAGTAGGCCCCTATCCACTGCCTGGGGACCCACGGGCGTCTCCTCTGCAAGCTGTCAGAGCTGTCTATGGCAGCAATGTTCCTTCTTGCATGGCCACTTGAACGGCTTCTGGTTCACATTCTGGGAGGGTCTGGCTCTGGGAAGGTTTAAGCCTTCTGAGATATAAGCCCATTTCAAGTATTTTAGGGCAAGGGAAACAAAGAGAATGGCAGAGCCCAGGAATAGGAGTGTTCCTTTGAGAAGGGGCACAGCACAGTGTAATGTAAAGTGCCATGGAGCAGGCACTGGGAGCCAGATTCAAATCTTAGCACCCCCAACTATTAGCTACGTGACCTTGCACAAGTTAATATTCTGGGTTTCCTTTTCCTCATCTGTGAAATGGAGACGATAACTACAGCCCTTCTTACCTCACACAGAAATGGTGGAGGTTAAATAACATTACAAAAAAAAAAAAACCTAGCTGAAAAATTGCTTATGTGCAGTGTTGAGAATTGCATACATGTTATCACTGACCATCTGTGATGGTCCAGGGTGCAGCCATTGCTCCTTCCTAGGGTGGCCAATGAAGGACTTCTCTAGAGAAAACTCTGCACAGGCTCTTCTGTGAAGAAAATACCTCTGCACAGGTCTTTTTTAGGATGTTACAGTGAGAGCGCTGGGCCCTCACTGCCTCCCTTGACTCCACCCTGGGCTCCCACACTGGCCTCTGTTGAGAGCTTTGTCAGGGTGGAGCTGAGTGAGAGGCCGAGGGTCTTGTAGAAACTTCTCTCCAAGGAGCAACAGAGCATTGCCTCCTCTCCCAGCTGGGCTAGATCCTCAGGGGAACAGGACTCAGCAGATGAACAGAGCAATCAGCTCAAGGCAACGGCAATATGGAGAAATGGCAATGAAATGCAGCCAGGTGTGGTCAAGGAAGAGCAATGATCAAAGGCATCCCAGGAGCAGAAACCTGGCTCACTGAGGAGAGGGACCGTGGGAAAGCTTTTCCCTGCAAGTTGTACTAACCGACACTGTTTTACGCAACTTACAGTTATGGAAGATTTACTATAACCATGTTCAGAGCACACAGGATATTATTCCAGATGGGATACTGTGGACAAGTGGAGGAGAGGGGCAGGATGAAAAGAAAGAGAAGGAAAAGAGGAGAAAGGACAAATTTGAGAGCACAGAGAAACAAGACAAAAGAGAATAGAGAGGGTGACTGATCCCTAGGAGGATGAGGTCACACATTTTGTACAGAACAAAAGTTAAGCTGTGTCCATCCTTCATCGAAAACAGAATGCAGTAGCACAAACCATTTATTCCCCCAATTTCCCTCCCTCCCCCAACCACAGCAATATTTGAAGTTAAGGACTCCTGAGTTCAACCAAGTCTCTCTGATCTCAATCTATGTTACTCTGAAAAATAACATTAAAAAAATGCGTGTGCGTGCGCGTGTGTGTGCGTGCGCTGGAGCTGGGGCTGGGGCAGGGGCAGAGTAGCTCTTCCTTCCCAGGGTCTGGGCCCATTTTGCTGCAGGAGCCTTTCCAGTAGGATGGCTGAGACAGCAAGCCCAGCTCGGGTTTCATGAGGCTTCCTCTGGTCTGAAGGCTGGTCACAGAGTAAAGTCGGGTGTATTTCAGAGGCTGATTAAAGCTCTCACAAATGCCAGCTTATATCACTTCAATGACTATTAATTTAAAGAAAATATTTACCTGGAAAAAAAGAAAAACATGGCAAACCATTCCCGTTTTATCACCAAGGGGTCCTTCCTCTCAGCAGATGCTTTTCTTTGTCCTGAAGTAGGCAAGTCTGACCTAGACAAAGTTAGCAAGGTGGAGCAATTACGGGAACACGAGCCAGATTCTTCCAATTAGGTGACTGTGCACAGACCTTTGCCATGGCGATGGCAAAAAAAACTACTGTTCAGTCCCTCATTCCCACTGTTCAAGTGATAAATGACCCCCAGCCTGCTTTCCCCAGAGCCCAGTGAGGCCTGTCTCTGGACAAAGGCCAGGAAAAACAGAACAGGATTTATAAGAGCCAAAGGCAGGGTGAAGAAGAACCGCAGGGCGTGGGGGAAAGACCACAGGAGAAAATGCGGTGCGTTTTAGTAGCTGCGTGTCACTTTATGATGATGTGGAGTCGGGGGCGGGGGGGCGGTAGACGAGAAGTGGCCACAGTCACACAGGCAGCCTGGAGCACCTGGGCTGCTGGGGGCTTCTCAGTCGGCCCAGCTCTTTGGAAAGAGGGAGCGCTGGCCCTGAAATCCCGGTCTGGCTCCTTCATTCACCCCGGCTCCTTCTAAACAGACACGGTGAAAGGAATGTATTTAAAACTAAGGAGACAAATGGAGACAGAGAAAGAGCGGTCATGTGCTGCTGAGATTAAAAGGCATGATGGTACAATTAAAGATATTTACCAGAGAAATTTGAGCCCCATTACATGCTGGTGTACAGTATGTTAGGAAGAGCTGTTTTATATCATTAAAGACAAAAACCAGGTCTATAGGTAAGCTTTAAGAACAATAAACATCCTGAATTCAAGAATAAGTCTGTCAAATGAAGGGATATTGATTTTGGAACAAGGAATATTATGTCAAACAACATTAGTTTAATTGATCTGAATTTAGTTTAAGTACTAAAAGCATTTATATACAAACAGCAAATGAAAATTAACTGCAGCTGAGCCCCGCTGCTGGTTCTCAGGGGTCCGCGGAGAGGAGAACCTGGCACCCAACAGGCCTGGTTGGAGTCACGAGCTCACGGCTGAGCTGGGGTTTCTTCCCCTGCGCGACAATGGGGAAGGCAATGTGCTTTCTCTCAGACGTAGGAACACTTAACACCAGCCTTTGACTTTTCAAAATACACAAATGCCGTTTCTTGCTCAGAAGGAATTCGTGAGAGAACATGGGGTGAGGCCAGGAGCGAGGCGTGGAGTTGGTACCCAAGGAAGTGGAGCGCTTCTGGTCCAGGAGTGAGGGAGACAAGCCCCTGCTCTGCCTCTGACCACTTGGCCCCGTCTGAACCGACGCCTAACTAAAGCTGCCTGTGCTCTGCACAGAGCTGCCTCTTTCAGGGGCTGCCAGGCCCTGGGAGCCCAGAGTAGGGGCTCCAGGAATGCACCCGGGCATGGGGCCCGGGGCAGGACAGGTTCTCAATAAACAGCACCAGCCTCAGCCCCGGAGAGAGTCTTCAACAGTGTCCATCCCCATTTCCGCCCTTGTGCTCTTGTTTCCTTCTGAGAGGGAACACAAATCAACCACTTTTTCTTTCTTAACCCCTACCACAGCCGACCCATAGAACTCACTCCAGGATGGGAGAGTGCACAGTGGGAAAGCCAGGGCAGAGGCGCACATTTTCTCTTTAGTTACCAAAGTCTTGTGTGCAAGAACAGTTGTGGTTCTACTGAAGGATTATACAAGAGAATCCAGAGAACCTTTGAGAAGTCCACTGGTCCTGGAGATCACCCCCAGTTTGCTTGCAAAGGGCTCACTGTCCGGCCGCCATGGACCCCCGTGAATGGGTGAGGGTGTGAACCACTCAGCTATGTGTCAGACTCATTATTTAATGTCTGGTCAGCTCAGGAGCCAACCGTGTTTCCACTTTGTTTTCAGAAGGCCTGACAAAGGCCTCAGGATGTTGTTTTGTTTACATCTTGCCACCTGTGCACTCTCTCCCTAAAAGCCGAGTCTCCACTCCAAGATCAAAGGGCAGTTAAGTAGAGCTGGAAGAAAGATCCCCCAGCCCTCAGCTTTCACTCTAACTACACAGTGCTGTATGTTGTCGGATTTATAGCTTCATGTGTGAACATGGTCACAAAAACCAACAAAAATAGCCCCACACCATGGTTTTCAATCCATTCAGACGCTTCCCCACACATATGAGGTTTAGTCTCAGAGTTTTAGCTGTGAAGGGACCTTTCTATGAGTTCTCAAAATACCAAAGTTGTCCTTTCTGTCTTGATTTCTCCTTCTTGAAACATTTTTCTATTCCATACATTTGAGCCATTTTCTATGAAAATATTTTTCCCCTCTGATGCTTCTAGCCAGGCATAATCAGTGGAAGGGCAGAGTGACTGAGGACCAAAACAGCAATGTTCTGGAAGGACAGATGTAAATTGCTGAGGATGATGCAATAAGAAAGAAGAAACAGATCAAGGCCTTGGGTGATGAAACATTTTGGGAACATTAACTCTGTGCAAGGTACTATGTAGTAGTGTCTCACAGACTCCAAAGAACTAATATTGCCAGGTTAATATTCATATTATATTCACTCATCAAGTGTATATTGAACACCCTTGATGTGCCAGGCCTTGTGCAGAGCATGCATGCAAACACCATTCCTGCCTTAGTCAAGGAGAACAGATGATTCTAGCACAGCCTGGCTCATACCTGCCAAAACAGTGGTACAAACAAGCCACTAGAAGAACCTTGATGACAGAGGCAACTGCTCTTCAAGGAAAGATGAAGCGTGCTGTGGTCTGAATGTTCATGTTCCCCCAAATTCATACAATGAAATCCTAACCCCTAAGGTGACAGCATTAGCAGGTGGGGCCTTTGGGAGGTGCTTAGGTCATGTAGGCAGAATCCTTATTAATGCCCTTATACAAGAGGCTCCAGGGAGATCCCTTACCCCTTCCACCATGTGTAGACACAGGCAGAAGTTGGCTGTCTGCAATCTGAAATAGGGTTCTCACCAGAATCTGACCATGCTGGTGCCCTGATCTTGGACTTCTAGCCTCCAGAACAGTGAGAAATCAATTTCTATTGTTCAAAAGCCACCCAGTCAGTGGTGTTTTATTATAGCAGCCCAAACTAAGACAAGAAGGATGGCAAGGAAAGAATGTGGAAAGGTTTAACTCATGAGCCTATCAGCTAGAAATGGTCAGTGGGGAGAAAGGAGATTCCATGAAGAGGGAAGAATAAGAACAAAACCCCAGAAGGTGCAGGTGATGTCTGCACAAAGCTGCGTAGTCCAGTGTGGCTGGATCCCGGGGGACTGTGGTGAGAGCCTGGCAAGAATCCTAGACAAGAGCACTCACGGCTTCCTAACCCCTTTATTGCTTTCCTTTCCCCTTGAGAAGCTGTAATGAACTGAGAAGCAGATGGTCTTTGCTTTAAGTCAGTCTCCCCCATTTCTTAGACATGTGACCTTGGAGGAGTCACCTAACCTCACCAAACCTCAGCTTCCTCCTGTGAAATATGCAGAAAATGACAGATACATCCCCACAAAAGTGCAGGTGGGGCTTAAATAGAGACAACGTGTGAGAAAGCCCTTACAGCACAGGACTAGGCTTGCCGGGCCTCAGTCACGTGATCCAGAGGGGCCCACACAGAGAAATGAAATCGGGTGAGGTTTTCTCTGCCCTGAATTTAGAAAAAAACTCCCAATAGCTCTGCCCATGTGACACTGAGCTTGTCACATCATTTTCCCAAGCCTTATTTTTCTCATCTATAAAACAGGAGTGGAAGGACCAAGGTTGATTTCTAAGGTCCCTTCCAGTTTAGATTTCCAAGGACAGAGTTTAAAGCTTCTTGGGCAAAATCTTCAGATTCCTAAAGACCTTGTTTAAATCCACCTCCTGGAGTGTAACTGTTATATGTCTGAACACTACAAATTATGAAATATGAAATAAATATATGCACATATACATAAACACATGTGAGTATATATAGACATGCATGTATATATGTAACTCAATTGTTCCAACCAGGGACATCGGTCCAATGCCTGGAGTTTCTCTTTTTCTTTCAGGATTCAACATTTGGCTCAGTTCCAACGTATTCCCGAGTTTCTGAATCTCATTCCCATAAAGATCTGTCTTCTCTCTCTGGTTAAAAGAAATGCATGCTGGGCATTCTGCCAAGCACTTGGGGGCCTTGTAGCATTCTGCTGCGACCCCTGGGGTGTGCCCCTTTTCTGTGTCACTGATCTGTGGGAGTGAAGGGAGGCCTACCACGGCCCTGCTGGAGCTAGGCATTGAATTTTAAGGCATGCCAGGTTTAGCCAGGCACCAGACTGGACTCCTCGAATCTGTGTCTCAAGAATCCTAGCCAAATAGGTCCCGATGCACCAGTGTCATATGGAATGACCCTTAGGAAGGAAGAGAGAGGCCCATTGCTCTTCCAGAGTCATCATCACTAATACTGTCTCTCACACTGAAGCAGCCTTTCATGGTTTATAAAACACAGTTGCTTACTTGACCTGATGTAGATCAAACCTGGTCATTAGCATCCAAACAAGTACTCAATTTATAATGCATATGCATATAGAATCCTAGGGGTCATCTTTTGAGGACATGCCCTCTTACTGACCTCTAGTTACCCCAGAAGGACACAGATATACCTTGCCTGGGGGATAGGGTATTCTTAAGCTCAAAGGACAGAAGGATAAAGGGTGGCTTTTGACAACATAGAGAAAAACTAAAAGATGAGGAGAATCTATCTTCCCTTTTCATGCCCTGCCCTCATCAAAGTATCATTTCTACTTCTCTCACAGCCTTCCTCTTCCTCCTGGAAACAAGTGCTTTCAGAACAGAATTTACTAGCAGTCTCTAAAGGCCCTTAAAACTCTGACATTTTATGGTTCTATTTGAATTTCATCCAATTTCTTTTCATGAGATGAAGCTTTGGTATTAAGGAGTTTCAGAAATGTTGGGGTCATTTGGGAGGAGAGGTAGGGGTTTCCCAGCCTAAGCAGATTTTATGGTGATGTCTTCATGGAAACAGGCAGCAGCACAGAGCCTGACCAGGGAGCCTGACAAGGTCTTCTCATATATAACAGAAGATTGTTGAGGCCAAGAGGAAGCTCCATGAAACCGAGCGTGTTTCTGGAGGGGGCACAGCTCTTCTGTTGATGAACTTCAGTTTGGCAAAACAGACACTATGGTGAACCTAAGGGCAGGGTGTATGAAGATAAATACTGTATACCTCTTGGATTTAAGGAGTCCATTGTCTACTGGTGGAAACATGTGCATGAACAGATAATTTCAATAAAATATTCTGTTTTAAAACAGATGTAAGTAAGGGCATTGTGAGAGCACAGAGAAGGGACATTTAGCCAATCTAGGAATTCAGAAAATATTTCTTGGCAGGGGTGAAATCTGTTCACGTTGCATTTTAAGGATGTTTTTGGTTTTTATAGCCTGTTCTGTCTTTTCTTTCTCACAATATCCCTACTCCATTTCTGTGAGGAAGCCAGGGAAAGGAGCCTTAACTCAATGGACAGATGAGGACATGAGGGCACGGGCAAAAGAGACGAAGCTGCACAGCAGTTCATGGCAGAGAAAGAGCAAATGTATGTAGTTTTTTATGTGTTTGAGTAAAATGTCAATTGAACAGAGACCGGATGGACTAAGGGTGATATTTCTAAAGTATTTTGAGCTTGGTGAAAGGACTAAGGGGAGAGGATGAATTTTTTGATAGTCTGAAATGCTATAGCAGTATTAGATCTGCTTCAGTCACAGCTGTCCTCTATGGAAATGTACACTCTATAACTCAGAAACACTAACCCACTTATAGTCCCAAAAGTTTGTGCTTGTTTCATGCTTTGTGCTTTGCATATTCTGTTCCCTTTTCATGTAATGCACTCCCTGACCTTTTGCCTACTGGCATATTTTTGCTCATTCTTAAGAATGTAACTCAAACATTACTGGGCTCTGTTCCCTTGGCCCCTGGACCACATGCCCCTTGGATCTAGGATAACTGCTTGCTCTTTTGTCTGATCGTTTCCTCTCCCCACAGATAGTGAGGTTCATGAGAAGAATGATGTTATTTTATTTACCTTTATGTCCCTAGAATCCAAATGATAGTTGCTTAGTAAGTGCTGGAATAAATGGATGGATGAATGAAGAAATGAACAATGGTGAAAAATTAATCTTAAAAAATGGTGTCAGTGGATTGCCTCCAACTTCAGCCCCAGGGTATGCGGAACGGGAAAAAGGCAGCATTCCCACACTAATAATGAAAAAGAGCCAGACTAACTTCAAATTCATGGCATTTTTAAAACCCATCAGAGAATAGAGGTTGCAGAGAGCTGGCTTAAAATCTAAGCAGAGACGGTGCCTGAAGAGAGAGAGATGTGAACACGTACTCACTAGGGATGGACAGAACCAGACATCAACAAAAAGTTCAACTAGAATAGCTGACAAATTGGCAAAGGCCAAATAGAAGTTGGTGGGACAGAGGAAACTTCTGGGGGGAGGCGTCACAGAAATAGAGGTGTCCACAATATCCTTCAGGCTTGTTCTCCATGGACCCCCTGGGTGTTCACATAAAAGATCAGAAAGAGCTCTAAGAAGGGTCCATTCTAGTGCAGATCAGAATGAGAGGAACAGTAGTCATGCCAGAGGGACAAGAACCTCTGTTGCCTCCTTCCCCTATACTATCTCCACTATGGAACAGAGCCTTTATCTGGGGGGCAAGGGCAACACCGTTGGCCTGACAGCATAGTGAACATACATTGTAGCTGAGGGAATGGGACAGTGGGAAAAACATCCTATTCCTGGGAAAAGAACACAGTTATGTGCTGAGCTCACAACTGCAGCAGGGGAGGGGCAGAGAACAGAGAGGGCAACTGTGCTGAGACTCGGGGACACAGTATATACCCAAGACCAAGTTTTAATTAGAACAACAGAGACTACAGTCCACCACCACCACCTGAAGAAGCTTGGAATAACACGTAACAGGAGAATACTGCTAGAGAGGGGCAGAAGAGGAGCAAGTGCTTGCTAGGGGACCCTCTCTGAGGCATAGCACAAATGGAAGACCTAAAACTCAGAATCACACAGACATTGCTCTGGTTAACCACACACCACCCCAGCACAAGGCATCTCCACAGGAATGTGAAGAATGTGGTGCACCAAGTGAAACCAAAGCAAAAGTTGTAGCACTCAAAAATAGTAGAATATATTTTCTTTTTAGAGTACATGGAACATTCACCGAGGTAGGCGTAAAGAGTTCCACTGGAAAATTCTATCAAACATCTAAGGAAGAAAAAAACACCCATTCTACACAACTTCTTCCACAATATGAAAACAGAAAGAATACTTCCCAACTCATTTTATGAGGCTACTATTATCCTACTATGAAAACCAAACAAAGACATTACAAGAAAACACACACACACACACACACAAAAATACCTCTCATTAATATAGAGACAAAATTCTCAAAAGAAAAATATCTATAGCATCTCTACTGTAAACCTAATTTTTTTTCCAAAATAAAGTTCTAAAAATAATATCAGTATGTTTATAACTCACTATGAACCTCCCCCATGAAACAGAGCTTTCCTAAATCTTGCAGTGGAAATCTTAAACTGCTATCTGGATTTGATCCTTTAGCCAAGGTTACACAGGTAATATATAGTAAAGTAGGGAGAAACCTGGCAGGTAAACTTTTATCAAGTGATCAAAACTAATATCATCAGAATTAGTACACATTTTAATCATGTACCACCTGATAAGATACACATAGAAGAGTGTAGCATCATTTCTTTGATATTTCTGCCAAAGACACATGGCTTGAATCTACTAATAAGTAAATATAAAACAAACCCAAATTCAGAGTCATTGTACAGAATAAATGGATTGTAATCTTCAAAAGTATCAAAATCATGATAGTCAAGAAAGGCTCAAGAACAATTCCATATTGAAGAAGACTAAAATCAATGTGTGGTTCTGGACAGAGTCCTTTTTCTGGAAGAAATGAATTTGGCTAATTGGTGAAACCTGAATATATTTATAACAACATGTTTAGGGAAGAATGATGCATCATGTCAGCAACTTACTCTCAGATAGTTTAAAAAAGTTCTTTTTACTGTCCTTGAAACTTATGGATCAATTTAATCATAATTTACACATATGCACAAGTTTATTCATAGCAACATCATTCATAATTGCAAAACATTGGAATCAACCTATACACCCATATACAGGAGACTGGCTGAATAAACTGTGGCACATCATAGAATGGAGTCTCATGCAACTGTAAGAAAAATTGGGGATGATTTCTATGAAATGATATGGCATGATTTTCCTAATAAATCATTGAGTACAAAAAGGACATTGCAAAGAGTAGATATAGTATGCTATCTTTCAAGTAAGGCAGAAAAGGACATAATAAAATATATACATATTTTCTAATTTGTGTGAAAAGAAATATAGGAAAGGTCAACCAGAAACTAGTGAGATTAATTACCTGTAGAGAGTGGATAAAAATGAGGTAGAAAGAACAGAGGAATGAGAAAGGAGTAGAAGAGATGGGGAGGAAAAGATACTTACCTGAGCTTATCATTTGTATAGTTTTGACTCTTAGAACCACTGTAACATTTGACCTACTCCCCAAATAAATAAATAATCACAATCAACCAAGATGTGTATGTGGGGGGAGGAGTTTCAAAGTAGAATTAAAACAGTGAAAATCAGACCTATCTATATTATAAAGGGATAAAATAATCACAGGAAGAAAATAATTTAAATAACAAAAAAATCCATTGTTTTGATTATATAATGTAAGACTAAAGATTGAAAAAAACTTCTCAAATATACTTGCTTTTCCACAGGGATATAGGTTAGTAATTCTAAAGCTATTAATTCATTAGTAATTCTAAATCTTTATGTGCATACAATGATTGAAAATAAATGAATATATTAAGGAAAATGAAAACTAGGTTTCTCACTGGTAGAGATATAACAGATAAAGAAAGGGAGAAAGATAAAATGAACCTTATGGTGTTGAACTGGAATCAAAGGTAACAGTATGGACTCATAGCTTTTATATAAAATAAATATAAATGTGCGTATGCACACATTCATATACATATATATATTTCCTAGGTTTTAATGCTGAGAAAATCTAGAAGTAATGATACCCCAGTACCAGTGAATATGCAGAGCCTGAATCTTGATTTCTAAATTCAATTCATAAATAAAAAGAACCAGTGAGTCGAAGAAATGGTTGATTCTAAGACTGGAACAGGGAAAGTATATGATGAATCTGAAAGCTCTTATGGTGCTAGAAATTAAGGAAATGCTCAAAAATTGATAGGGTCATAAAAAAGCTCATATTAGTCAACTTAAAGGAGCTCACAATGACCAGATCTGGATAACTAGAGCAATAAAGTAAATAATGATAGTAATAGACTATAACCTATAGGATAAAATAAATATTCAGAACTTCATGCTTATATAAATGAAAAAAGAATTTAATAAGTAAATGGGAGAAAAGGAGATTTTCTAGAGTCCCAATAAATGTAGAAATAATGATGGAATTATAAAATCAATATTTGGCAAACAAAAAGTAATCATTGTTACATGCAAGAATCTTCTATGGATGCTAAAAGAAGTGAGTGAAAGCAAGATTAGATACAGGATATCAGCATATTCTAAAAGTAGTAAGGTACAAAATTCAAGATACTTTTTTCATTAAAAAGGAAATAGTGACTTTACAGTAGAGAATCTAGTAGATATCACCTTAATCAGATGATCAAAATTAACATCACCAGCATTAAAATATATTGATATCATGTACCTCCTGATAAGATGAACTGAGAGAGGCAAAAAATAACTTCAGTCATTCTTGCAAAAATTCATAACCTCAACCTAATAATGAAAAAAAATTCAGACAAGCCCAAATTGAGGGCTATTCCACTGACCAGCACTCTTCAAAAGTGTCAATGTCTTGAAAGACTAAGAAACACTAACTGTCCCAGATTGGAGGAGAGTAAGGAGAGATATCGAACACAATATGAGATCCCAGGACCAGGAAAAGAATATTAGTGGGACAATTGGCAAAAGTCAGGGAAGTTGGATGAAGGATACACCATGAAACTCATCATGAAAATTTTTAATCATCTAAAATTATTTCAAAATAAAAAATTAAAACAAATAAATAAAATCTAATGAAAGAAAGAAAGAATGAATAGAATGAAGCACCAAAGTTCATCCATTGTCTGCAAGGAAAGAAGAGTCATGGTCATCTGGCTACATGAAGTAGGAGATGGTATTTAGGGTCTAACTCTAAATCCAACTATCCCAAGTAACTAAAGCTGGTTGAAAATGTTTCCAGTCAATCCTCCTGTTTTCAATCACGTCAGCACTCGACTATCAATGACACCAGGGTATCTAATTCTTGAGCCTTTATGAGAATCTATGGTGAGAATTTATTTAACCTCATCAATCCCCACCACCACCAAGAAATCCAGTACTTAATTGTTAGCTCTCTCTGGTCTACTAAATCAATTACTACTCACTCATCTGCTTTCCACCTTCCAAATTTTTGTTAACATTTCTCTGTTGACTCCTCATGTCCTTGGTGGTTTATTTCTACTTTATCCCTCTCTTTTTATTTTAGTGGGGTTTTGGAAGGGAGCAGACAAAAAGCATGTTTTCAATCTGCCATGCTTATTTTTTATAATATCTTTAGTGTTTGTACCCAGCTTAATGTTTGTTAACCTGAACTAAATTTCTGAAGACCCAATCCTATGTAGCTGGAGAAGAAAAACTCTGTGAGGACATCCATGCCCACAACCGTATACATAAACACCTGAAGGGCCATTTAGATGAAGAAACACAACCGATAAGTTTGATGAGACTGATTTTTGCTAGTTGTAAGAAAGTATTTCCCAGTTGTCAGAATTGTTCAAAAATGAAAATAAAATTGCATTGGAAGGTAGTAAAACCCCTGTGTTGAGCATAATTGAAGACTAGATGCCCACCGGTGAGAAATCCAGGAACCTACAGTGGAGATGGAAAACTTCTAAAGTGTGAATTTATGGGATATTCGGGAAAGATTCTTATCAATTAATTCAACAAGTATATAATGAGAACCCTTTATGTGCATAATTTGGTTCTAAGCCTCCCAGCAGTTAGAGAAGGGTGCACTCTGCCTTTCTGTCCATCCCATTCCTAGTATACTCCCAACATAAGCCCTAATCTTACCAAAGCACTGTGTTCTCCTCAACTTTCCCATCATGACCTCTGGCGGAAGCCTACTTCACCAGATTTCTAATATACCAGGAAGGGCTCTTTCATCAGTAGTTTTCTTTATTAATCATTCTTTCAGGACATCTCAGGGAGTTGTGAAGTCAAGAAATCAAATTCCCTCCTTCCTCCTATTTTGGTCCTACTGAAGAGATAGCTGAACTTAAAGGAGGCCAGTTGTCACCAGCATATAATAGTCCTGAAAAGCATTGTTTTCACCAGGGAGAGCTACAGAGGACAAGGTGCTGAGGAAGTGGGAGGGCTGAGACAATACCTTAGAATATGATCTCATCTTGGTTCCAAGGTTGGATGCTAGACACTGAGGTATGCAATAAGGCTCTGGGACCACCAGCACCAGGACAGACACGAGCTATTGACTTTAGTCCTTTTCTGGGTGATATAAAAATGCAGAATGCTTTTTGACTTTGGGGAAAGGTTATTTTGAAAAAGTTCAAATAATACGGTTGTTATGGAATTATCACATGGTACAGAAGATTTTTGTCACTTCTGAGACCACAACTTATTTAGCTGGTAAATTCATTCAATAGATAGTACACACCTGGCCCTAATCAGAATGTACACAAAATTAAGTATGCTAATTACCCTCACTAGGAAATACACTGGTAATGTGGTAGGTGTGAGTGTACTCAGACTGTCTCATACTCCCCCACCTAAAGTTTTTTTGAACATATAAATTGTATGTTTAACACAATATGGCAAATATTTGTGTCTATTTAGGAGGTGCTAATTTTATTCACTCACTTAGATACAAAAAATGTCATCAAAAATGAGCCCAGAGTTTGAGGATTTTCATTAAAACTATTGAAATACATATTTCCATAAAGAAATCAAAACTAGAAAATGATAAACTAGAAAACATTCCGATAAATGCTTTAAACTGATAGAAAATTGTGTTTTACATAATGCTACTGAGATACACCTTTTTTAAAAAGTTGTATGAAATATAAAGGAAATACAAATAATAATAAAAAATTATTGATACCGTAACTCAACAAAATAGCTATGGATGCCCAGAGTGCAGATTTGATTACACACATATTGCAGCGATCTGAAGAATGTATAAAGTCTAGAAAATACAACACCAATAAAGGCACTAATTAGACTAACAGTTATCTTAAATGAATACTTACTATGTGCTTCGCACTGAATTAAGTATTTTATGTACATTTAATCATTACAACAATTCAAGTTCATTCATCTCCAATTTAGCAGTGAGCAAACCGTGGCTGAGGAAAGTTCATTATCTTGTCCGAAGCTACACATCTAGTATGTGGTCAAACCAATATTTATAACCAGATCTGTCCAGCACCAAAACTTTTGCTCAAAAACAAATCTAAACAAAATTCAACATGTACATATGTTAAAATTTCACCAGTGATGTTATAGCATCAGTCAGGTAAACTTACTTTTCCAGACCCGTTATAAAATGAGTAAAAAACAGTGATCTTTACTTAAGAACTCATAATCTTAGCACTAGGAAATTGCATATACATTTTGAACCAAATCTGGACTTTATTAGGAGAATGTGTCATCAGAGAAGCTAATAATCCCCTCTGAAGCTAAGCTTAGTCTTGATGTTTAGTATAGAGATGCTCAACAAGAGAACATGTCACGGTCTCACTGTTTATGCTTCTTCAGATGAATGCCCTGCATATTTCTGCAGTGCGACAAAGTCATGAAAATAGAGTGTTATGATTCAGCTAGGAAATGGATGATATCTCTGCTGTCTGCTTTCCTTCCTGTCCATCCTTTTGGATTCAAATTAAACAGCAACCCTGTGTCTGTAGCCCAAATGCGTGAAAACAATGGTCAAGGTGAGTGAAACTTCCCGCTGCTGAAAATATCACAAAGGAAAGGAAATAGAGAAAGCAATGAATGCAGATGTGACATAAAAGCTCATCTAGCCTGGTACAGCTGTGTCATCTTCAGGTGGAGTCTGGAGCAGCCTAGAGATTTCACTGGTAAGAGCGTGCAAAGGGGATATCTGATGAATGAACGTGAAGCTTGGAAATTTCCACAAAGGAGATGAGAAGACCTTACATCCAGCCATTTGGGGCTTCTATTTGACCTTGCTCTCTCTGACTTCCAACAGTGTGGCCTATTTTGTTTTCAGAGTTATTTGTTGATTGTGGCGCTAAAATACAACTTGCTCTAGAGTTGGAAGGAAACGCATAGGAGGCCAAGGTCAGTGTACTGTCTTTTTCCGTAAATTTATTTGTCTGGGTCTCAGTCAATGGCAGCTGAGAGCTGGACCACAGAGAAAAATTTTGACAGGGCAGAGAACACCATGAGAAATTAATCATGCAGTTGGTGGGTACAATTTTAAAGATTTTTTAGCAGAAGGTACAAACTACTTTATAGCTTTAGCAAATTACATATCCCTTTATATTTGTCTTACATTCATTAAACTCTTTTGTATATTTCAATAGGTGGTATGCACTGTTCTATTTAAAAGATACCAGGACAACAATCATTATATCTACCCTCAGTGTCTTAAGAAAGATAACCAAGAGAATATTTTAACTGAGTTTAATTTTAACCACAAAAAAGCCTCTGAAATTGCAATCTGAACACACAGCATTGATGTCAAAAAAAGGCAGTACAAATTTTCACTATTGTACCCTGGCATGGATTGCAAGCCGTAGCAAGTCCTAAACTTCACTCACACCATATTAATAATTACACTCCCATATGGAGAGAACCACATCAAATTCTTTGGATGATAATGGTGGCAGTTAAATATTTGGAAAGGGCATTTGATAAAGAGCTGCTGTAGATCCTAGTGGCTTAGTAGACTTGAAAAGACGTCAAAACATTTGATTTTTCTCACAAGACATTACTTTTCAAGGTAACGGGTATGTGGCTCACACCATGCATTTATTTTAATTAACATTTCCCTTCATTTCCTTTACCACCTCTCCTGCTCCACTCTTCACCTGAGCCAAGGGGGTAAATACACGCTAATGACACCCGTTAGCTTTGTCTTTACAAACATCAAATTGATGAGTAGACACCCCAAATCCTTCATTAGGTGGGTCATAAACTGAAAGAGCTCTTTGATTATAATATGATGAAAGATTTATTAACAAACATGTATTCAGCTAAATCATAGTATTGGCAGGTTTATGAGATTGTCTCTCCCCAGCTGACAGGTGGGGCCTGGAGGCTGCTGTGGGAATGAAAACACTAAATCTGTTAGTGTAGTACATAATGATCTAATTACCGCCCAACGGAGGGCCGCACAAGGGGCTAGAATTTCAGAAAGTTTCTTTGGGTTTGCTAGGTCCTGACACAGAAAAAGAAACATGTACCATACTTTAGGGGACAAAACTAAAATATGTTAAATAAAATGGAATAAACTGGGTTTAACAGAAGGTATGTGGTCAAGGGACTTTAAAAATAGTAGGAAAGGAAAGAAGGAAGGAAGGAAGGAGGGACTCTAGAAAATGCCAAATCACTTGCAGTCAGGTTTAGATCTCCATAATCCTCTAGCAGAGATTTCTTGGAGAACTTTTCAACATGTAATAATCATTAGGAATTTAAAATATAGAATAAATATGTTAAAGAGTACACTTAAGTCACACCATATGATAAAAGAAATGCATATAGAGATAGTAAAAGTGATATATTACTAGCTCATTGAAAATTAAATATTTGTACAAATCTTGAAAAAATGATGGGCAAAAATCATATTTATAATGTCTTATACTATTGAACCAGATGAGGTTTTTCCACTGGGTATTCACCCAGGATTTGAGAGTTTTAACATAGGGTCATGTATATAGAAGTATACTCCTAAAACATGATGTCTGAGAAACTCTGTGAAAATGTTTACCAAATTACCAACATTGTCTAACTCACTCCCCAAAATGCCGAATTATTTTATATAATGAAGGATAACCAACGATTGTAAATAATTACAATAATTTTTGGTGGGTTCAGGTTTTTATAAGACATGTTTTCCTTGAAATGATTTTTTTATCCAAAAGCTTATTTTCTTTTTGTCATAGTATACTTTGAACCGTATATTCCTTTTGCTAGTCAGTATCTGTTGACTGTTGTTTGTCAAACATAGACAAATTTTCTAAATTAATAATTATAGATGAAATTAACAATAAATGCCTTGGTTTGAACTGTGGCTTTGGCCAAAACATTTGCTATTTAAAGAAAATTTATATTCTTCTGTGTAGATATTAAAACTGAAGAGTGATAAGCAGCATAAAGGGTGTTGAGTTCTTAATTTCTGTATTTAATGAATATTGAATGTGGAAAGGAAAATTCTTAGACTCTTAGGATTGGAAGGGCCTGTATCTTTTCTTCTAACCCTCTCACCATAGATATAGTTAGACAAATTCAGATAATTTCCTCAAACATAGTTTCCATAAACATAGTATTCATTTTCTATCATATGTACACAGATGTGAAACCACAAATCCTCTTCAGGAAGTATCAGTCTTCTGATGTTAATAAAGATCTCTGTCATCATAAACTTAACAGGATAGCAAGGAGCTAAATGGTACTTGACATCAAACAACAGAAAAATATACTTTAGAGTGTGTTTGTGAGTGTAACAAAAAATTTCATTTTCAAGTATACAAATAATCATAATAGCTTTCACTCTTTGAGTCCCAGTCACTGCACTAAGCAGCGTGCTAGGTACTTTTCATATAGACAGTATCACATGCTAAAAAAATATATTGCTACAATAATTTTAAAACAAAATGCATTTAATTAGCCATTTCATCAATTTTATCACTTCAGATTATCAGCAGGAAATATTTACTGGCATATAGATACTTCCTGCAGGCTTTAGGAAGAAAACAGATGCAGTCTGCACACCGCTTATCCTCAGTTTATCATTAAAACAGCATTACTAATAATTACATTGGTATCACAGGCTCGCTGTGAGGATAAAACAAGAGAACATATGCAGCTTCTAAGCTGCTAATGATATAGAGGTCAGTGACCAACTGTTACTCTTATTATGGACGCTGATCATAAGATTCTCTACTTTAGATTTGGGACTTCTCATCACACTCTGACCTTTTACAATACCTCCTCTGGTCCACGTACTGGGGAGGTAGAAACCCAGGGATTTTAAATGAAACAAACACTGTAATTTTAGTTGCCTTATATCTTCACTAGTTAATAAGGACGTATTTTACCTCGCTAAGAAGACTTGGTACTCCTTGAGGACAGAGAAGACAACCCCTCTGTCTCTTCTAATCTCTGCATCCTCCAAAACAGGATGAGAGACAGGAAGTATATTCAGTAAACACTTGCAGCCCATACAGCTGTGGAAACTGTGCAACTGTCACTAAGGGGCAGATTTCCTAAAACAAATCACTCAAGATTATTTTTGAGTAATTCAAAATATATCTTATTGGAAACTTACTTTGTGGGAAATAGCCCTTCCTGAGATTTCATCCATTGGCAGAAGTTTCAATATCTACACTTTATTTTCTCAAAATTAGATTGTGAAATCCCTTTAGTTATGGAATCCTTCAGCAAATATTACCTGGACACTCCACTGCATGGAGGACATGTGGTTCTTACACTTAAGAAAAAGCAATTGAGACTTCATATGGATGACTGCTACAGTGTTTGGAACATAATAAAACTCAATAAGTGACTGATAATGAATTGTTATGAACAGCAGGATGAAATCTATGTAATAGTGGAAAATTCAGCACCCAGATTAATGAGGAGGTTATTCTAAGGTGGGACAAGATCATCCACAAATATTTATTCTTTATTAGGGAAAGTATATGCTAGGTTCTGGGATTAAGAGACAAAAATAAAAGACATGATCTAGTAGGGAAAAGATAAAATGACATAATAAATGCAACATAGTGTAATCAAATTGCTACACTGAGCAAACAGAGGGTTCCGTGGGGACACAAAGGAGGGTACTGTACTGTGGGATGGGGAGTTGGGCTCCCCAAGCCTTACCCAGAATACGGCAAAGGCATGGAGCAAGAACGCTGTAAGCAATGGGAAGACCTCAAAATGAACAGTGAGAAATATTTCAATAAATTAAGAAGAGAGAAAAAAGACTGTCTCACTATGGCTAGAGCAGGGTCCAGGGGAGAGATAGTAAGAGATTAAACTAATGCAGGGTCTTATGAAATATGTTAAGGAATTTGGACCTTATCCAGAAGACAATGAGAAGCCAACTGTAAAGTTTTTAATAAGATAATGGCATAATCAGCTTGTATGTCATAAACATCACTTTGATTGCAGTGAGAAGAATGGCTGGAGGGGTCCAAACAGGAATTATAAAGAACAGTTGGTTAGGATACTACTGCTAAAAATCCGTGTGAGCAATTATAATAGCCTAAACTAGAACCATGAGTAAAAGGGTGAATAGAAGAGGACATCATGTATATTTAGATCTAGAACTAGATCAGTTGATTGATCGATCAATAGATAGATAGAAACAGTGTTATTTAGTTTTTTAACTTAGCTATTTATTTAGCTGTTATGTCTGATTGGATATGGGGAAAGAATAATCAAGGATGATAGCAGGTTTTGAATTTGAGAAGCTGAATATGATAGTACCATTGCCCAAGCTTAGCAGCCATGAAAGGGGTAGATTTGAGTAAAAATAAGGACTTCAGGTGGAACATATTGACTTTAAGATGGTTGTGGGATTTCGAACTGTTTCCATCCATTAGACAGTTGAAAATATGGATCTCAAGCATACAATGGAGAGATAGTTTGAAAATATAAATTTAGGAATCATCAAAATATTGGAAGTAATTAAGTCTTTGACCGTGGAAATGGTCATTTGAGAAATACAACAATTTAGTGCATGGACAGAGGAAGAGACTCCCAAAAAGAAGAACGAGGAAACCCTGAGCAAAATTAGGAGAATTTCGTGTCATGGAAGCCAAGGAAAAAGGATATTTTAAGAACAGGGTTAGTGAACTGTTTCAAATGCTACTGAGAAGTCCAGACAGACAAACACTAAAAAGTGTTCATTGGATTTAATAACAAGGAGAGTGATGGTAACTTTAATGGGAACAGTTTCACTGAGATGATGAGAAAGGAGATAGTTGGAGGGCAATTTGTTAAAGATGGGCATTTTAGAAAGATGGGGAAACTTCACTAACCAAGTTGCATTTGAAGAATGAATGGCGTTTGAAGGAGGAAAAAGAGAATCTTCAGGCAGAAGTAAGAGCTAAGACAGGGGCTGTGCATGGTTAGTAGGGGGACTAGTGAGGTGTCTGATATGGCTTGAAAATAGCATTCGTGGAGAGATGTTGGATAAACTAATTCAGGGAAGATCATTCTAGTCTTGAAAATGGCAGAATGAGATATTTGGACATTATTCTGTGTGACACCGGGGAGCCACTGAAAGGCTTTAAATAGGCAAGTACCAAGTTTAGAACAGAATTTTTTAAACTATCCTAGGTACAGAATGAATGATGAATTGGAGAATAATTACCTTTAATCAAAAAGTGATAAGAACTAATAGCAATGTCTTTTCTCAGTACTAAAGCACTGGATGATGTCAATACAGTCACTATATCATCCATTCAACCGCAATGTCATAACGATCGTGCTGAAGTCTCATAACACACGTGACTTTATGAGGTACCTGTTGCTCTTTTCGCTGAGAATGATTATTTGGCAACGGTTATCACTATATCCACTAGCCTAGGTTCCTGGAGACTCAGACTGCCTCTGAAAGTCAACTTCAGTTGGAAATATTGCCTTTCTTGAAAATATTCAAAAATGTTGAAAGCATCTCTAAAAGACATATGCAAAAATATTGGGTACAACAGTGGCCTAGTTTGAAGATGTGCCAGCTGTACACTGTCCCACAGTTACATCTCTGACTTGCCTAGAAAGGAAAAAGCCTGCTAGGCATGGTTCCTCTGGCAGGACTTTTAAGTCCCTAAACTAGCTAGAGTCCTATTAACCAATTAACACAGTTGGGTGCCACTTAACAGCCTACACTCTTACTCAGGACCTACAGCCTCCATTTGACCTTAGAACAACTACCATCCTCCGGCAAATGCTTGATTCCAACAGTTCAGGCATAGGGACACTGATAAGGGTAGAGAAGGGTTTTCATTTCTGAAAGCACAATGCCTGAGTCAATTTGTCCCAATCGTATCTGCACAAGGCCTATTATATGGACTGTGATTTCCAGGGATGAAAGCTGTGAACTCCCAGGTCACTTGTAAACTGATCACTCCCCAGTCTTTCCTCCTCCTGCTTTTAAGTGGTTTGAGGCTGGTAAATTGAAACCTGAAGAAACACAGAGCTCTGATCCCTGGGACCTCCAGAGCAAACCTGGACTTTGGCTGATTTGCTGTAGGAAGTAACTGCTTACTTACCCCATAATTAACACCACAAGCTGATCTTTGGAAGATAAAGTACAAAAGGTCAGACATAAGATCATCTAGAGAGGGATTTCACTAAAGCACTACTTTTAGTAGCTCTTGTGGCTACTTCACTCATAAAACAATTGGGTGTAATTTCTAAAAATATTACTGTTCATAGAAATGGAGGAAAGGGTGAATTACACATCACTGAATATGACCTCAATAAACTCCCCCTTGATTAATGAAGCCATAGCACATGTCAACTCCATACTGTATTGAGATGTAAGACAAGCAATCTCTTCAGTGGCAAGTTAACTTAAACAATTTTAACTACATTTTACTATTCTATATACAAAATGAGCTTTCTTGCCTGGTTAGAAGTATTTACTGGCTTACCATCCTCCATCAAATAAAGTATCTTTTTGAGCCTATAGGCCTCAGTGACCTGGCTTCCTTACCATCTTTTGTAGCTGTCTTATCTCACCCTCATTGCTATCCTCTCAGCCACGTTCACTCCTTATAGTCTCAGAAATGCAACCGAGTTTCACCCCTGTCTACTTTTGCGTGGACTGTTCCTTCATTTGGAATGCCCTTACTGCCTTGTCTGTTATGCAAATTATTCCCTTTTCTCAAGGTCCAGCTTAAGAATCACTTCCCTGCAAAGCCTTTTCTGGCTGTACCTGCAACATCATCTTTGTGAGTGTACTGCAGTTTATACATATTGCGTTGCTACAATGGAAAATATCAGTCTCCTTTAATTTGTTCATCTATGTATATCAAATTGTAAGAACTGGATGAAGAGATGTGCCAATAGCAGAAATTGTTTTCTAGTATCTTTGCTTCCCGAGTAATCTATAATCAAGGTCTATCTTCACCCATGTTAATCCATACCTGGGAGTCAATAAAATTGGAAGCAAATAAGTTTTTTAATGGAGTCAAGATCACTAAGGTTCAACCCAGCTCAAATGAGGTAACTATTAATTCTTACCTGATTTCCAGGTAAAAACCTCTTACCTGGGAATCAAGGGCTTAGATTTCAGCTGTGGTGCTGGCATGAACCATGGGGAAGTTCCTCCTTTTCTCATTAATGTTGTCTCATTTGCAGAGTAGAGGACTTAGAATGTTTCTAAGGATATTTTTCAGCTCCAAGATTTTACGACTCTATAAAATATCCAGGTAGACTGTGTAACTCTAATATATATTTATAAAGTCTACACAATGGCAGTACAGACAACTGACCTCATTAGCTTAATTATTGTAAGTCTAATGATAATATGGCCAAAGTTTATGGCCCATATGGGCAAGTTAGCATGAGCAATGCGAAACCTCTGCTTCTTCAGATGCAAATCGTATCCTTTATCTCAATCAATCTCAAATTATATTCTACTGGTCCCAGGGGAGCCCAAGAGTGAGCATTCTCAGATCTTATTCATGAAGACTATTCAAAAGTCACTTGTGGCATGTATGTTGTGCTGACCCCAGGTCAACAGCATCACCCTCATACACAAATGTTTATCCCCTTTCACTCAGTGCTTCTACTTTGGACGTCTACTATAAGAAAACAATATCCAAATTTGACATAACTTTAAATCCAAAAATATTCTTTATAGCATTACACATAGTATGAAAAAAATAGAAAATAAGCTAAATATCCAAAAATAAGAACACTGATAGCTGGGAATATTTGGAATGGAAGCATAATGGAATATTATAAATCCATTAAAATTGTTAATAAGGATATATATCATGGAAGTACACCGATAAGTGTTAGGTTAAAGAGAGAAGAATAAAAATTGTCTCACAGAAGAGTCACATTAACATGCAGAAGAAAAATAAGTGGAAATCTACACTAAAATAATATGTGTGGTATAATTGTAATGAGACTATACATAACTTTTTAAATTTTCTGCCTAATTTTTAATATTTTCTAAATTTTGTATAATGAATATGTAATTTTGACCAGAAAAACTGTAAATGTGTTTTAAAGGGCAACATAAAAAATGCATTTATAATTTAACAAATCAGTACTTACCAGTCAATTTGAAAAATATTCTATTTATGCAATAAATTGAAAAAAACTCACCAGGAAATAGAAATGCAATTTCATTAAATTAATTTAAAAAATGATAAAGTTCAAATGGACTAGAGGAAATGTTTTAAAACAAGTCTCGGAATGTGTTCCTTAATGTACGATGCAAATGCATTTGTAACCAATAACCCGAGTTTCATGTTTTAAAAATCCATTACGTATATACTTATACTAAAAGTAGAAAGCACTTCCAAGGAATTGAACTTGCAGAGATTTATATAATTAAAAGTGTATGAAAGGCACTGTCTAGTGATGCGATTTGAACAAGCTCTTTCCTCTCTGAAAATGCAAAATCAAGATATAACAGAGGATATTCTCTAAGTTTCCATCTAGCTCCAAAATGCTGATTTTCTAAGCTGGTTTCCTAAGGCCCGTCATGCAGCAGATTAAAGTGGAGGAGTAAAAGGGGTCTTAGGGATATATCCAGGAATGAAATTTAGCTTTCAAGTGGGTAAAAACATCCAGAGGAAAAGGATCTAAAAAAAAGAGAAAAATGAGAGGAATGGTGGGGGGCAGGCGGGGAAGGAGAGAGAGAAAGACATCAAAGAGAGAATATTTTACAGGAGGAAAGCATTAGTAAAATATCTCTCAGGGATGTTCCAGGGTGAGAAAGTAGAAAGCATATGAAATTCAAGTCCACCTGGCAACCTAAAGTGCCACGAAGTACCAAATCCATCCCTACTCTGTGGCAGATCAGAAAATGGCATCTAACCTTCTATCAGCTGCACCAGACCTTGAGGCCATGACATCACCCATGGGATGGAAATAAAATAGGGACCCCAACTGACGAATGTGCACAGGATGAATGATTAGGCCATTCAGTACAGATAAGAGATAATATTTGAACCATATCGCCAAGTGCACATCTCCCCCTGGATGATCCACAGGAACCCCAACCTCACTATTACCAAACTGGAACTCATCTTCATGTCCCACACCTGCTTCTCCTCCCAGAACCTTCACTTCAAGGACTAGTACCTCCTTGTGCCTAGGCTCCAAAGCCAGATGTCTGGGTATCATCCCAGATGCTCTTTCTAACTTACACCTAAAGCCTCATGAATGTCTAATGTATTCATTAACCCCTAAATATCTTTGGAGTCAATTTCCTTCTAGCCCCCCATCCCCAAGTCTGGTTTACACCACCAGGTTTCTAACTGGTGTTTCCTCCAAAATCACCTCTCTACCATCCACCTGCCCCACTGTTGGTAAGTATCTTTCTAAAATGGAACTAGACAATATCATCTCATATCTTTAAATTCTGAATGATTCCCCTTTATTATATTTCCTTCAAAATAAACCCAAACTCACTAGAATAACATAAAAGGCTGACCAGAATCTGGTCTCACCTGCCTTCTCTGGCCTCTGAATTACAATAAGCGACCGAGGTCTTCCACACATGGTGTCTGCATGCACTTTCTTCTTCATTCTTCAATGTCTATTTCAGAAGTCACCTTCTCTAAGAAACTTTTCCTGACTCCCCCAGAGAACGTTTCCTTCCTCTGTGCCCACATAGATCGTAATACTTTTCTCCATTTATACTTTTCTAGCACTGATCACACTGTGTTGTGATTATTTGTATTCATATGTGTTCTCTCACTGAAATGTGAATTCTTATGAGCAAGGACCTGAGTTGTAGAAGTCTTTGTATCTCCTGCATTTGTTCATCTTGTGAATAATCAGTAAATACTCATTAAATGAATCATATGAGTAAAATCCTTTCAAGATATATGGATACAAATTTAGCAATTAAGACATCAGTGAGTAAATGTGCTGTTAATTCAATAGTTATATTTTAATCTAAAAACAAAATTGACTGCACCACAAATGCCACTCCATTTTTCTGGGTCAGGTTTATTCATTTGTACTACACAAGAAAAGTTCAACATTTCAAACTGCTCGACAGTATCTGGCAAAATGCACATGTGGTGCCTTGAAGAAATAAACTAGCCTTTGGGTCGCTGGGCATCCAAAGTCACTCTTAAGAAACTAAAATGATATTAAAATAATTGGAAACAATGGATAAACTTTGAAATGTTGACCTACATTGTTTTAATCAAGAATTGAACAAAAGGGAAATAAATGTAGTGAGATACCTCTAGGTGTTTTCTTTGACCCTATTATCTTTTCTTTATGGTTTTAACCATTACCTCTATGTAAGAAATACTAGGTATAAATACATCCTTCTATCACAACCTCCAGAATATTCTTTCTAGTCTCCTGGAAATTTCTCCCTGACTTGTCAGCAGGAAACTCAAACCTGCATTACCAGATTGTACTCATTATTTCAATAATCTCTGCCAACTAACTCCTCCTTTTTTTCCCCTCTACTCTCTATAAATGGAACCCCTGCCTACCCAGCCACTCAGAGTATGCTAATGTTCTGTCTTAGTGTCTCTCTCTCTCTCACTTCATTCCTAACAGTAATTATTTTATTGTAGAATCCTTTTCAATATCTAACATATGTGTCGCAGTGGTCTCCTCAGCTCTCCTCACACTGCCATTACTCTAGTTGAGCTTCCAATTACCTTTCACCTGGATTACTTTGAAAACTCATCGGTTACACTGCCTCTTTCCCATCTCCCCATCTCTGCTTCCCAAACACCACAAATCATTCCTTATACTGGTGTAAGGACCTAAAATCTACTTCAATACTGTCCAATAGAAATTTTTGCATAGATAGAACTGTTTTGTACTGTCCAATATAGTAGCCATTAGCCACATAAGGCTATTGGGCACTTGAAATATGGCTAGTGCAATTAAGGAATCAAGTTTTAATTTAATTTATTTTAATTAATTTAATTTTAAATAACTACATGCGGCTAGTGGCTACCATATTGCTCAGTGTAGATCTGGATCTAATCATCCAGTCCCTTCTTCAAAAACATTCAGTAACTCAATTGAAACCTAATGGTGAGAATGAAATAAACTGAATGAATGAAAAAAAAGAGTTTTTTAAAAAGTCCCTTAGATTTCCCTTCCGGAACTTTGTTCTATCTCTTTTGTTTGGAAGCCGCGGCTTATCACGTTTACCTCCTAAAAGCCTGCCTATTTTTCAAGGCCCAGGAGGCCCTAGGGTGACGTCTCCTCAGTGAGAACCTGCCCAGGGTCCCTCAGTTGAGGGATTTCACAGACCTACAACACATTGTGCCAATGATGCAGTTTGCCTTATATGTATGCTTTTTTTTTCATTATTTCTTATTAGAATCTTCCTCATGGGATACTAAAGTTCTTAGGGCGATGCTGTATCTGATACTAGTTTGTAAATCCATGATATCCCACATGATGTCTAGTTTTAACAAAGATTTAGTGAATGGGATATTATGACTTTGTAGAATAGAAACTCTCTTTCCTGGTAATCTTTAGTTCTTGTGCCTTTAGAACAATTGCCCCACATGAGGTTTGTTTTAGGCAACTAAAATTGGGTATATTCACACACTGTAACTACACATATGGCATTAATGAGAAAACACTTGAGATACATTTCATATTAAGATCCATAAACTGAACAAAGTTCATAATACTTCTGCATTTACAATTTAACTATAAATTCATCTATTGGGACTGCGCTTGCTCCTCTGAAGAGAAGAGGCTCCTGTAAACTGGAATTGAACATGCACAGAGAATTCATTCCACAAAATTCACTAAACACTCATGGCATGGTGAGTCCTGGGCCAAGTACTGAAAAGGAGTGAAAAAGCATAAGAAACAATTTCTACTTCAGGTGCTTAAAATAGAGATGGGTACAAATGACATGCATGTAACAAAGTAAAGAGAAGCACAGAACTGTCCAGTGAAGTGGCTCCACTGCTCCAGCAAATCGGACACCCCTTCAGCTCTAATGGTTTGTGAATATCTGGAATGGGCCATGAAGGGCAAGTTTGGCTACTTCCGACAAATGACAGAGAGGCATAAATGTAGACTAAAAATGTACAAATAATAACAGAAGATAAGTGAACCAGCTTGTAAGAAATGAAGGTGCTATGAAATGTGGAATATGGCAGATAAATAAGGAAAAAACGCAGAGGCCAGATAATGAAGAGTCTTGGCTCTCAGAATAAATAATGTGGACTCAAGGCAGTGGGGAATCTTTGGCAGCATTTGAGTAGGAGAGAGATGGAAGAAAAATAAAAAGTGCACAGAAGTAATTTCTCCCATGTAGCTTTAACTTTAAAAACAAGTTCTCTCAGGACTTCCAAAACAACAGAATAAGGAGCTCAGTCGTCCTTCCCCTCCATCAAAACAATAATTTATTGGTTGAAAATTTATCTGGTGAAAATTATTTTTAAAAAGCATTTCAAGTCTCTAGAAATTTTCCTAAGGGCATACAAAAAATGGAGAAACATTCATTTTAAAAAATCTACTAAATTTTAGTAAGAATACGAAGAGTCTGGCATCTAGCCACGGTCAACCACCATTAGTCCTTTCTACCTCCACAACTTGGTGTTAGGGAAGCCTCCCTCCCAGTCTGGGGTGATGGTTTCACCCCAGGAGGCGCAAGATGCTGGCATTTCTTATTCCCCCAGACCCATGTTGCAGAAGCTCTATTCCAGGCAGGCACTGTGGAGAGGACCATGTCTCTTTTCCTTGGCCAGTCCTCACTTATAGAGCAGAAGACCTACCTCAGGCCCACTAGGCCAAGAATACATGGACCCTGATTACACCTCTCTCAGCTCACTCAGAGGGAAGAAGTTTCACATCAAGAGGAGTCCAGAAGACCAGGGGCTGTCTATCCACCCTCCCACATGCTTACTCATAGAGCTGGGGCACTCCAGGAAAAAAGCTCACACCCCTATCTTTGGTACAGGGAATACCCTCAGGCAAGCTGTGGTCTGCTTCCTTTCTGGGTAGAATCACTTCTATACCAAAGATCAACTCAGACATGTCATAATGAAAATGTTGAAATCCAAAACAAGAAAAAAATCTTAAAGCAGCAAGAGAAAAATGACTCGTCACATAAAAGGGAACTACAATAAGATTAACAGCTGATATCTCCTCACAAACAAGGTGGCCAAAGAGCAGTGGGATTAAAAGGGCTGAAAGTTAAAATGTCAACCAAGAATCTTACACACAACAAACTATGTTTGAAAAATGAAGGCAAAATAAAGATGTTCCCTGATAAACAAAAATTGAAAGAATTTGTTGGTAGCAGATCTTTCATACATGAAATACTAAAAGTTCTTCAAAGGCTGAAAACAAGTGACATCAGCCAGAAATTCAAACCCACATGAAAAAGCAAAAGAACACTGGTAATGAAAATTATGTAGGTAATCGGAAAAGACAATATAATTACATATTTCTTCTCCTTTCTTCTCTTGACTGATTTAAAAAGCAATTACATAAAACAATATGTGCACTGTTGCACATATTGCATTGTTGGGGTCATAATGTACAGACATATAGCCTATCTAAAAATAACAAAGCTGTACTAGAGCAAGGAAATGATACCAGATGGTAACTAAAATCCACAGAAAGAACTGAGGAGAACCAGAAAGGGTAAATAAGGTGATCAATATAACAAACTCTATAAATATATACCTGGTATACTTTCTTCTCTCAGATTATTTAAAAAATATAATATTATGTAAAGTAATAACTATAAAAATGTATTGTTGGATTTGTAATATATACTGACATAATATGTATAACAGTAATAGTTTAAAAAGGTGAAGAGGAAATGGTGTCATATAGGAATAAAGTTTCCATATTTCACTAGGCCTAAGAGTATGAAACTGAAATAGATTCCAATAAGTTAAGATATGAATTGTAAGCTCTGGAGCAACCACTAAGAAAATAAGTAAAAAATATCATTAAAAACTGTTAGAAATTAAAATGATTACAGTAGAAAATATTCACTTAATAAAAAAGAAGGCAATGAAGGAGAAGGATAGAAACAACAACAAAAGACATGAAACATATAGGAAAGAAAAGAAAGCAAAATGGGGCATGTAAGAACAACAAAAGACATGAAACATATAGGAAAGAAAAGAAAGCAAAATGGGGCATGTAAATCCAACCACATCAATAATCTGGGTCTCTACCTCAAACCACAGATAAAACAGCTCAAAATGGATTTTAGACTTAAATGTCAGAGCTACAACTATAAAACTCTTACAACAAATCATAGAAATAATTCTATGTGATCTGGGATTAGGCAATGGTTTCTTAAATATGACACCAAAGCACAAGCAACAAAGGAAAAATAGACAAATTGACAAATAGACAAAATAGATAAATAGACAAATAGACAAATTTTAAATAGACAAATTTAAAACTTTCAGACTGCAAACTATACCATCAAGAACACAAAAAGACAAGCCACAGGATGGGAGAAAATACTTGCAAATCTTATATATGAAAACGGAGTTGTATCCAGAATACATAAAGAAATCTTTAATTCAATAATATAAAGACAACCTAATTTTTTTAAATGTGCAAAGGATCTGAATAGACATTTCTCCAAAGAAGATATACAAGTAGCTAAAAAGCTCATGAAAAGATGCTCAACGTCATCAGTTATTAGGGAAATGCAAATAATTATAATGAGATGCCACTTCTTACCCACTAGAATGGCAACATAAACAAGTCAGATAATAAGTGTTGGAGACGATGTGGAAAAATCAAAGTCCTCATACATCTCAGATTGGAATGTAAAATGTTGCAGCCACTTTGAAAAACAGTTTGGGAGTTCTCCGAGAAGGTAAAAATAGAGTTATCATATGACCTAGAGATTCTACTCCAAGGTATACACCCAAGATAAATGAAAACATTCATCCACACAAAAACTTATACACAAATGTTTGTAGCAGCATTACCATAATAGCCAAAGACTGGGAACAACCCAAATATCCATGAACTGATAAATGGATAAATAAAATTTAACATCCATACAAACAGAATGTTAATTGGCCATAAAAGGAAATGAAGTATTGATACATGCTACAACATGGATGAACCTTTAAAACTTTAAGCCACGTGAAAGAAACCAGTCACAAAAGAATGTGTTTGAATTACTCCATTTGTATGAAATACCTAGAATAGGAAAATTTATAGAGATAAAAAGTAGATTAGCAGTTTCTCAAGGCCAGGAAGAGGTAAGGGGATAGGGTGGGGAATTATGATAGTGAGCATCTTTTTATGTGCTTATTGACCATTTGTATATTTTCTTTGGAAAAAATGTCTATTCGGATCCTTTCCCCACTTTTAATTGGTTAGTCTTTTTATTATTAAGTGTTCTGTATATATTCTAGACACGTTTCATCACATTTGTGATTTGCAAATATTTTCTCCCATTTTATGGGTGTCTTTTCACTTTCTTGATGGTTTCCCTTGAAACAAAAATTTTTAGTTTTTATGAAGCCCAATTTATCTGTTTGCCTTTTGTTACTTGGATTTTTGGAGTCATGCACTTATTCTTTTAAAAAGGAAAAACAAGGGTCTGGTTCCTCTGTTTCCCTCCTGTTTATAGAGATAATACCCAAATACTAGTCCGACTCAAATTCTATCCTCTTGGTGACAGTGGTGTTGTAAGAAGAGTACATCATTTTCTTTATAGGGCTAATAGGCTTCCTGTCAGTGGGTCATGACTTAGCCAATACCTCTCTAGTGCTGGGGAAAAACCAGAGCATTTTGGTAACATGGGACAAGAGAAGTTTTGCCCCTATGACAGTTAAGAGATGTGAATGTCACTTGGAGATTTATGAGTCTATCCCTTTCATGACACTCTAGGAAGAAATTAATTCATTTGCCTCCAGAAGAGGGGTCTCTCCCTTTTGTTTCTTTTCCTAGAACAAAGGCCCAGATGGACAGAGCAAGATAGACCTCCCTTCTTCTTTGATGAAAAGTCAAAGGAGTCAGAGTGCCCTTTGTACTTCAATTCTCCATCCTTAAGAGCCAAACATAAGCTATCCAGGTTAGAGCAAATATTAGTTGTTTAAAATGTGAAATCTAGCATCTCACAAGAAAGTACTTATACAACTAACAGTGTCTGTACAATTCCAATCAGAGAGAGCATCTGGGAGTGTGGGGAGTCGGAGGCAGAGACAGTGAAGATGGGCCTTTACTGCTCCTTTAGGGTGTTTTCTGTTCACACCCAGGCTATCCTAAATCTGTCAAGTTAGAAGGAGTGAGGCTAGAGATATAAATATCACTCTCACATCAAGGAGGTTCCAGGCAGAAAGACAAGAAGCATTTTAGCCTGTTGAGCTGCGTGGAGGTGGTAGTGGAGGTGGTAAGTATCATTCTCATTAGCTTCCTCTGTGTCTCCAAGCTGCCCCGAGTGTGAAGTTGTTGATGAACTTGGTGGGCATTACCACTCTCTGCAATTCCAACAGCCAGTGACTGTTTTCTTAATAACACCACAGGAGACTGGCATTTTCAAAGAAATTAGATACCTGCAATATTCAAAAATGCCTTCAGGAAAATGATTTTCCATGTAATAAAATGTGCATCCCTTTTCCCTTTTTATGCCAATATTTGCTTATCTAGATAGGACCCAATAGTTGAAGCTTGTGTGTACATATGTATGCCTGCATTTTCATATATAAATTTACATATTGCATATTATTTTGAATATGTACATTTATAAAGGTCGATATTAAGAATAAGCCACGAGCTTGGTGAAGTTGAAATATGTAAAACAAATGTCTGCCCCAAATGAGATTTTTGGATTGTGTGTATTTCCAACTACTTTATTTATTTATCTAACATGTAATTTTTATACATCTACTATATGCTTGGCATATCCTAGGCATTGATGAACAGCATAAGCAAACAAGATCAATACACACATGGAGCTTATATTCTCTTAGGTGAACAACCACAACCAAAAATAGATTGCAGTAAGTGCTATGCTGAGAAATAAAGTAGCATAATATGATAAAGCCACCGGGGCATCTATTAGTATCACCTAGTCAGGGAAGGGCTTACTGGGGAGATGGCGTTTAGACTGACTCAGATCTGATCGACAAGAAAACACCCAGGATGACACAAGATGGGTGGAGGTAGGAGGGAGGATTCCAGGCCCAGAGAACAGCCACTGCCAAGATCTGGAGACAGGAAATATCTTGGTGTGTCCCAGGATCAAGAAGAAGGCCAATGTGGCAGGAGCAGAGGGAATAACGAGGAGAGTGGCAGAAGATGAGGTCAGCCAAGTTAAGTAGCTTGGATCTTAGTTGCATTTTAATGCATTACTGCTGACATGGTAGTCTGAGAATCAAGATCTGGGTGGGTTTTGATCAATGCCCTGCCATTAACTTACTGGAGAGCTCCGGAAAACTTATACCCTTTCTCTTGGCCTCAAAGCGACCTCAACTGTGAAACAAAGAGATTGGACTAGAAACTACATGATCTATGAATTCCCTTTGAGTGCTAACATTCTATGATTCTAATCTTTGCCCTCAAAGATGAAGTTGAACACTCCCTTTTCTTAAAAGTACTGAGGCCCGTCTGTGAACTAGGGAAGTATAACTCAGGGTATGCTGGTCATTTGCCCTGAACTGTAAAACTGCCAAGACTTCAGATAGGACAAGGGGCCAAAGATTGCATTTCCAGTGTTGTTGACATTTCTTACAAGACATATTTGCTGTGAGTTTTTATATTTTGCTTCTGTCTTCATTCTTTTTCCAGTTTCTTTGGAGTGCCTGACCAAAGCCTCTCCAATTCTCTACTTCCACCTCAAGGATTGAAAAAAAAAAAAAAAAAAAAAAACAGAGAGGAATGAATGAATACGGAAGCCGTTAATCCCTGCTCAACATCTGCAGGCACACTGGTTTTCCAAACTCTCCTTTGGGAATAAGATCAAGTATGCAAAGACTTGCTCACTTCTAAGAAGGGTGTGCTTGAGGATGGAACACTAACGTGAGCTTGATCACTTTGTAGAAATTCCCAATTGGAAATATAATCAATCAGGGTCGTGATTCCCAGAACCTGAAATTCACTGTGACCGAAGATTAGTTGGCTCTCACCATAAATAATTTAGAAAGACCACTAAACAAACACTTCAACAGCTTCATTGGGTTGCTGAATAAACAAGCAATACGTGCACAAGATAAACCTTTTAAAGGAACAGCTAAGAGATTTTGACTTTTAAAGAATATTTACCTTGGAACTGAGATAAAACCCAAGACTGAGTTTAAAGAGACAGACAGCACAGAGAACGCAGGCTGTCTTCCCTGAACCAAGAAGAGAAGAAACCCTGTTTCTGATTTGTGGTACTTTAAGTTTCAGGGCTGCATTGATACCATGACCTCTTTTTCAGAGTCACGCATGCTTTAGCAGGAAAAAACAAAGTACTTTTTTTAAACAAAATAGATATTTGTGAGTTTGCTACGTTGTATGATTTTTATCATGTTTTCGGGGCCAACATACATCAGTTGGAAAACAACTCTATTTTATTATGGAAAATAATATCTGACATACAGAAATTTTACTTGTAGGAAAAAAATACATTCTATAAAGTGCTTTTCAGCTAAACTAAACAAACACTCTAGAAAAAATGTTGTTTATTTTTTAAGTTGCTAACAATATGAGTCATTTGAAAGGTATTTTATTATGTACAAGCAAGAGCACACTTGATGACTGGGTTTCAGCATTGCTTCTTTAGTACTTAGCAATGTAAGCTTGGATAAGTTACTCAGCTTCTTTGAGTATCACCTGTATCTGCCAAAAAAGGCAGTTGTATTAAATGTTCTCAAATTGTAATTCAATGCTGAAATGGTGGAAATGTATTTTTAACGCCACATATTGCATTTGCACGCAGCACATGGTAAGTATTTAATCAGTTCATCAATGATTTAGAGAAAAATGGAAACAGTGAGACACAATGTTGCGCTAATTAGAAAAGGGCATTACTTATCTGGGTAATGTAATATCTTGGTAATGCAGAGTCCTGGAGTTGTTATCACAAAATTATGGTTCCGTCTCCCACAAGCCATAAAACAACTTTGGACCACTATTTCCTCATTTGTGAAATAGGCATAATAGTACTTTCTTCTCATAACTGTTGTGAATAATTAAGAACACAGGCCCTGGAATCAGATAGTTGCATTTTAAAATCTGGCTCCACCAGTTATCAGCCGTGTGATTTGGGGTCAGTTTGTTTAACTTCTGAGTGCCTCAATTTTCCCACCTGTAAAATGCATATAATAACAGTACCTAATTGAAAGAATTATTGTAAGGATAAGGTAAGAGACCACATGTATAGCAATTAGAATAGTGCTTAGCATTCAGTAAATGTTACTCTTCATTTACATTATTATTATTATTACTACTACTACTAGAAATCGTAGTAGTTTCAGCAGCAGTGGCATGTGAAAATTCAGATACAAAGTAGAGAGAAATCAAATTGCTTTAAGAGCAAAGAAAATAAACTAGTCCTGTGGGCTGGAGCTATTAAGGAAGGCTTGAGGATGGAGCCACGGCTAGGGCTGGGCCCCAGTGAAGAGAAAGAAGGTCAACAGAACAACATTATAACCTGAGAGGACAGAATAATCAAAGAGATGGAAGAGAAAAAGTTAGATTTCCAGGTGAAGGCAGCAAAATAAACACATGCATGTACTCTTACTCTTTCCTGAAACCCTAAGAAAATCACATGACAAATATTTTTAAGGCATAAAACCATAAAAAAAATAATAGAAGAGAGAACAGCAACAAAACCTTGGAGTCTGGTAAGCAATTGGACTAGTGCTAAACGACTTAGGAAACTTGAATAATACGAATTCCAAGTTGACAGTAGAAAAAGCTAAGATGTTACCAAACTTATGGCAGAAAATCCCCACAAAGTTTAGGAACGTCCAGCACCAGGTACTTCTAAGAGTGGAAGTGAGGGTAGGGCTAAAAAGTGGAGGATTTCTTAAAAGTTTGCTTAAGAAACACTTAAATCTCCAGATTCTCTCCTCAGGTCCAAATTACCAGAAGGCCTTTGGACAGGGAAACACAAGCTCATTGGAGGGTGGTGCTACCTTACTGAAGTTAAAGAGATTATGTGCACATTTATATGCTGAGTGCTGAGATCCACCCTACTACCCCATTCTTAGTCTTCTATCACAGACGGACTTCTAGAACACTGAGAATCAAACCTATATCCTGCAGGGAAAAGATTGGAAAATTGTCTCTGGGAATCTGATTAGCCCAAGAAGGAAGATATAAAGGTACTGGCATTGAGACTTCCTCCACAGAGCAGCCCCTCCAGATCACCTCTCTACGTTAAAAGCCAGGTTGACCAATTCCACCAAAGCATTCAGAATTTTACACCAGTCTTTAAAAGAATCACTCTAAAAGACAATCAGACCATTCAGAAAAGATGCTGACATGAAAGCGAGAGACCTAAATGCAAGTGCAAAAAACAAACAAAAAAAGGAACTTGGAGATAATAGAAAAAAATGCAAGAAAAAACTTACAAAAAATTGTTATTAATGTATTCCATTTATAAAATAGGAACGGGATGCACATTACAAAAATAAATATTCTGACAATTTTAAAAGGGTCTTGGAAAAAATACAATAATAGAAATGAAAAAGTCAGTAGAAGGATTGCAAGATTAAATTGGGGAAATTTCCCAAACAGTGGGAGAAAATGTCTAGGAGATAGAAAATAGGACAGAACACTAAGAAAGCAAAATCAGCCCAGAACTTTTGATATCCAAATTATAGGAGTTCCAGGAAGAAAGTACTTATAAAAGGGGAGAAAGGAAGTCATCAGTGAAAAACTATATAAAAAATGCTCAGAACTGAAGGATATGAATTGCCAATTGCCTGGTACAGTGAATGAAAGCAAACCCATACCAATATATATCACCCTGAAATTTCAAAGAAGACCATACACGTTTGCAGAGAGAGAAATAAATAGTCACATTGAAAAGATGAGGAATCAAAAATAGCTTTGGGCTTCACAATAACAGAGCTAGAAGGTAGAAGACAATGAACCAGAGCCTTTAAATTCTGCGGGAAAATGATTTGCAACCTAAAATTCTATATCCAACCAATCTTACCATCAAGGATGACACTAGAATAAAGACATGTTAAGAGGCATGCCATGGTCTTTAAAAAATTACCTCCGATTACCCCTTTTCTGTGAAGCTACTGGATGATGTGCTCCAGTAAAACAAGGACGTGGATATAGTAAGAAGGCATCCAACACCGGAAATAGGAAGAAAGTCCCGAGATACTGAAGGAAAACCTAGGCTGATGGCTGTACATCAAGAGGAGAAGACAATCACATTAGGAGGAGATGCTTACAACTTTGATGAGATTTTTTTCCAGAATACAAAATTTAAAGAATACTTGAAGATTTTGAAAATTGGTAAAGAATTTGGGCTGAATGAGTGATAAGTACCTAGGAAACTAAACAAATTAAAAAATCCAGACAAGTATTGACTAAAGAGAAAAGGAAAATTGTGCAGAAAAGGAAAAGAAATTATGATTTACTACATGGTTCAGGATTTACCTAGTCATAATACAGGAAACACTGAATATTCATATAACCAAAATTATGAAAACTACATTGGAAGGGTGGGAGAAATAGGCAATGTGTGTGTGTGTGCGTGTGTGTGCGTGCGTGTGTGTGTGTGTGTGTGTGAAGTCAGTGGATAGTGCCTAAACTGAAACAGCTGTAGGTAGCACATATTTAGCAACGCTTCCCAACCTGTTCAAGACATGGCACGCGCATGCACACACACACACACACACACACACACACATTTATAAGGCACACAGGAATAAACGGAAATGACTGATTGAGATTGGAGGCAATGAGACAGGGGCTTAGGCCACCCCGGGTTCCACCTGACCTAAGGGCAGAAAGGAATCAATATCTCCCCACACCTGTAATCTATTTGCTGCTTACTGTTTGAGAAGCTCTGATTTAGAGATAGGGAGGTAAATGCCAAAAGAACAAGTTAAGTGAATTGAAAATGATTTCCTCCGGAGAGGGGAGTAGGGGAGGGGGAGACAGGTGGGGGCAGAGACCTACCATTTTTCACAATAAACCTCAACAAACTAATTGAATCTTTAAACCATGTGTGAATATTACTTTAACTTTAAAAATAAAATAAATATAAACCTAAACTGTACTCTGAAAGTGATGCCTGAACTAAATATGATGCTAACATTTATTGAGCACTTTTTAAATGCCGGGCATTAATTAATTTCCCCATTTGACCCTCAGGACAACCAAGCAACAAGAAATAATTATTGATATTATACACATTTTAAAGATGAAGAAACATACAGTAAGAGGAATTGAGTACATTGCCCGTGTTCCTTCAGCTAAAAAATGACAAATCTGAAACCCACGGAGGCGTCTGCCATGTACCACAGCCCAGCGTCCTGGCCCCTGCTGTGCTGTCTCTCAGGGGAGGGCAGTGTTGGCTGTGCCGCATTCTGAAGGGTCTTATATACCAGTCTAGATGAAGGCTTCTTTCCGAGGCACTTTGGGAAATGGGATCTTACAAACTTTTTTCACATATCAGGAATATGGGCCATATTGACCTGCTCAGGTGTAAAAAGCAGAGTATTAAAAACCAAGCTCCATCATCTCCCCAACCCTCCGGCAGACCCTTCCGGGTGAGAGGATCTCATCGCCACCTCCTGCCGTATGGAAACGGGGCTGCACAGCCCTTGGTCTCCACTCAAGCAAGCTTCCTACTATTTTAGAGGTTACTGCTGCTTTTCTACGGGGCTGCAATACTCTGAGGGTTTAACATGAAGGTCGAAAAGCAGGAGCAAACTTCACTGGATGTTTAATATTGTTTTCAACATCACAGTTTAATTATTTTAACAAGATCACCATTGGTTAATGTGTTTTCTGATATGAACTCTGCTTTCTCTTAAACTTCTTTCAGGTGTATGCGAAACAGCATATTCCAACCCCAAACTTAGAAAAAATAAAGAAAAACAAATTTTAAAATGACAGATGGACATTTAAATTTCATATAAAAAGTGACCCCTGTTTTAGCAACCCTTATCATTTGAAGGTTTTCTGGCATTTTAAAAACTTTAAAGTTATTCTGAATATTTACATCCAGAAAAGCTTCAATACACAAACACACATACACACGATAGAGAAAGAGACAGAGAGAGAGACACACAGAGCGAAAGAGGAAGACAACAAATTTTAAAAGAACAATAACAAAGAGCTGTGCTGGTCTTTAATTAAAATACTATTTTATCATAGGGACCTATTAGATGATTTATGTTAAATAGATTAATGGAATTGGTTGCGTCTAAATCCAACCACAGACGATGAAATTGAACCAGCCTCTGATATATGACTGGGTATGGTTATTTCTTCCCACCATTTTTCTGTCTCTCTCTGCTGCTGGCAAACCAGACATGCAGAATTTTATACCACAGATCTTCTTCCCAAGATCTTCCAGATTCTCCATACTTATCCCACAGGCCCACACCCATGCACACACATACACACAGCCCTGATAAGAACAGAGTATCATCATTGTCCAAGACCTAGATTCCGTCTCAGAACCACACCTCATTCCAGAGCAGGGGATTAGGCTGGTCCAGTTTCATACTCTGTGGTTGGATTTAGACGCAGCTCCCCAGCTGCCTTCTCCCTCCCAAGACCTCCACACTCACCACCACTCACTGTGCCCAGGATTCTTTACAGCACAGGTGTCCTCTCCTCTAGAAAGTGGGTCAGGAAGGGAAGATTATAAAATTACCACCCTTCCTTCACAGTGAAGACAATCACTTGGTTTTCTTTTCTTAAATAAAAGCATTTTATTATCTAAATATATTGGTCCTCTCACTTTAACTTCTCCACAGGACACATTTCCCCCTTCCCAGGCCACATGAAATGCTGTCCAGGGCACTGACTTTCTTATAGATGCATGAACTAATACATTTATCCCTTCAATCAAGACGTGTTTCATGTATAGCTATGGAATTCAGTAGTGTTTGGAATACAGGCAAGAAATCAAGCCTTGCCCCTACTGGGATCTGCTCTAAAGGGTGGAAGACATGATGCTTATTGGAAGAAAAGGGCATCTAACCCAGACTTGTCGGGGGAGTGGAGAGGATGGGTGTGTGCGTGTGTGGAGGGGGTTCTACTTGTCATGGAAGAAGATTCTTCTAGACAGAGAGAATTGTTTGTGCAAAGGACCAGAGCCATAGAAAACATTTAGGAAATAAGATTATTCTCCTGAAACACAGAAAGAAAAGGAGGGTGGGGATTGGAGTTAACTGGTGAGACACAAAGGCGAAGACGTTGCATGGTCAATTACAGCTCACGTCTGTAGTGATAATCCACTAGAGAGTTTTTAAAAGGGCAGTAACATGATCAGATTTGCATTTTCAAAATTTCACTCATTCTTGGCATCACTTGAGTGCTTTGGAAATCTATTCTATCCTTTAAAAAGCAACAGCACCCTGATGATAACAATTCTATCAGTAGTATTTAACTTGAGTTGGATAAAAGTTGTATATCACCTGGAAATTACTAAATACTTCCAAACATATTTTCACATTTTATTATCACAACTATCTACAAGGCCACTGTGACTATCTTCTAGAACAGCAGAAACTAAGACTCAGAAAATGAAGTGGAATCCTGGGACTGGCTCTGGACCCATGCCGCCTTCATTCTACCTCGTTACCCATCTACCATTCCGGGACTAGGGGACAGTCTTTGTGTTCACATCGACAGCCTGTAACAGACAATATAAACAGATAATATGCACAGAACAGCCAATTGCAGTTGACTGAAATTTATGACCTATAAGATGATCCAGTAAAAAATGAAGAGATATGAAACTGAAAACCAGAAGACTTTCAGGGCATTAATGAAGGCCAAACGCGACAGTCAAAGTGGAAACTCTGTGGAAAATACTAGATGCTATTTTAGCTAAATATCTTTATATTTATATAGAATGATCTCTGATGAAGTTTAAAAAAGGAAACAAGTAAAAAATGGCAGAGTAGCGCATATATTATGGTGCTATTTGTATACATATTCCTGTATAAACATAACCTATCTTTGAAAAGACAAGTGAGAAACAAGTATTGGTTCCTGCGTCTGGGGAGAACCGGGGGCTGGAAGGAGATCAGTCTTCACTGTATATCCATTTGCACTGCTTTAATTTTGCACCATGCATGCATCACACTTTCAAAATGGAATTTAATTCTGAAAAAAAAGAGGCTATTTTGAAGAAAATGATAATTCTATGCTAACTCAGAGAAAGTGTTTTAAAATATAAACGCAGAAAAGACAGGCTGACTATCACTGCACTTTTTCTGCAGAATCGGACACATTCAGCAGCTAGCTTTCTAAGGCAGAGCAATGTTCCTTGGGATTATATAACTCCTAGGGAAATAACATTTGTTCTGACTTAGTAGAGCCCTTTCTGTCTCATCTTCTTAGGGCTTGCCAAGGTACTCGAGTCCACGGAGCTTCAGGCACGTCAGCCCTTGTTTACCCCCTGAGAAGGGCCACCCCTGCCGGGTCCCTGTGAAAATACACAATGTCAGCAAATCAGCATTTGATCCTGAAATTCCACTGAGTTCAAGTTCACCGAAAATGTATTTGGAAGGGCAGAAAGGTGGAGGAGCTATTCTTCTTAATGCCCTAGGTCAGTGTTTTAAAAACTATTTTCTGTGGTGTTAATAGCAGTTTCAGAAGGAAAAGGAAATCTTGGTCAAATGCATTTGGAAAATGTCATTTTCTCCTCTTCTTCTCTTCCAATGTGGATCAGGGCACATTAACACAGTAGAGTCTTCAGGATTTATTGCACGTACTCTTGACCAGAGAAATCTTTTTCCCAAGGCAGGCCTTTTTCAGGACACCATGATCATACAGATCGCTTTTGGGGCAGTGCTGCCATAAGCTGCGTGGTAGATTTTTACAGCAACAGCCCCCAATTCACCATGGTCCTCATATCCATACCTTCATGCGTTCCTCTTCCACCTGCATTCTGACTTTGGCTATGAGATTTGTTTTGGCCAGTGGGACACCAGCAAAGAGAGCAAGCAGAGGTTTAATGAGGGCCTGCACACTGGGGACTTGCCCTCTTGGATCTCTGCCCTGGAATCCTCCTGATGTGAAGAAGCCTGGGAGAAAACACCAAGCAAAGAGAAAGAGGTCCAGCCATGTCTTCTGTGCAGGTGAGCCCAGCCTCCACCCAACTGGCTAGATGAATGTAGTTGCATAAGTGAGACCACGCCAGTGCAGCAGAACTGCTCAACCAGAGACAGAATTGTGACAAATAATCAATCATCGCTGTTTTAAGCCACTCAGTTTCAGTGTGGTTTTCTACACAGCAACAGGTAACTAATTTGGACAGCTAAATATCAACGTGAAGTGGCAGTCCAAGAATTAGGACACTTGAACTCTATTTCCAAGCTCTGTTCTCTGACTCAGTTTCCTCACTTGAGGAAGAGGAAAGAGGAAGAGGAAGTTGGAATAGATAATGTCTAATGGGCCTTCTAGCTGTAATGTTGTGTTTAATGGAAAAAGAATGTGTTCCCTATATATGTACTATTATTTTGGCATCCATTTGACCCCAAACTACATGGCTTGAACTTAATATATATTGAGCAGGTTAAAAAAGAGAGCTATCCTTGAGAATTTGCAAATCTGGCTCCTGGTCCCCTAGGCTGACTTAGCCCAGATGTTAGAGTGAACGTATTTGAGTCTAGATGTGATTCTTTGCAAAATAAAAGGTGAGGCAATGGCTCACGGGTCACAGACTCTTTGCCTCCTCACTTTCTGGGCTCAGTGGGTCTGTCAGCAGCAGCACAACCCTGAGCTTTCTGAACGACAGGGTTTGTGTTTACAGTGCAAGGGACAGAAGGGCAACAAAAAACACCCCAACTCCAAGCCAAGCTTTCCCGCTATGCGGGAGGAAAAGGAGTGTGGGATCACACTCTGTTTATTTGTGGTTCTTTTAAGTGATGTCCAGAGACCCACATTTCATGCCTGTTTGAAAGTGTATACGTAATGGGGGAAGCTGTTAAACAGCAGTTTGCCTTCACTCCAGTTATTTACTTATTTAGTTATATGTCAGCATGCAGTTCATTGAGTCATAATTCTTTACCGTGCCCTAAGATGACCAGCATTTGAGAGTGTCAGGAGGAAATTTGCATCTCATATTTATAAATATTTCCCAGGACATCATATTTGGCTGCATATATTTCAATTATCATGGGCTTTTTGTTTGTTTCTTCAAAAAGCTTTCTCTGGTTGGTAACATGACTTACAAAAAGGAAGGATAAAAGAGAAAATATCCATTTCTTTGGGAGGAAAAAAATACAAGTCATCCCAAAATAAACTGAACCAAATTCCTTGAAAGTGCTGAAAACTACTTTAAGATGTGCAGATTCTAAAAAGTGGGAGAAAAGCAGTAATTCATAATCACTGATCTTTCCTGCAAAGGTCTAACCAAAGGCAGAGAAGTTTAGTTTAATTATGAGCAAAAAAATCAAATAAGCTCAAACACAAAACACATTTTTGCTATTTTGCATTGTGTATATTGGCAGCATAAAAAACTGTTCTTAAGGAAAAATAAAATTCTAAATCAAGTGAAAACAAACCAGAAAGCTAGATGAAGATAACACCTCAAAGAAATGCTGCCTTCGTCACTTTTCCAAGAGAACTGACAACTGAAATCTATGAGCAACATTTTCTGGCTTGGAAAGAGTTCTAGAAGTGTGCAGGCAATGCAAGCGGTCTACCTCCTGTCACAATACCCACAAGGCATTCACTCAAAATGAGGCATTTTCCTTTGACTTCCTGGAGTTTTTCTGTGCAATACAGTGAAGGCAAAGGCAGGATGACTTTGCACCCTTTATGCAGCAGGAAACGCCTGGCTTAAAACCTGTCTTCTGGGTCACCTCTCCTGTTCAGCTTTGTGTTCTGTAATCGGCAGAAAAGGCAGGCTACAGGGAAGCTGCATGGTGGAGAACGCTCCCCCTTTCGGTCTATAAGAAAGTTGAGTTACACTTGGGACCCGGAGCCTCCTCTGCCTTGCTCCCAGGAAAGTGCCCACTGAATGCAGCCCTGAAGAATCTGGAAAGGTGTGGTCACTTCCTTGGCCACATTCTCACGCTCATTTTTATAACATCACTAGCAATCAGTCTTAAGAGATAGAAGTTTATTTGGAAATTCAGTCAGCATGTTAACTGTGGTTTAAAGGGAATGGCTCCCTCTTCTCTCATTTTAGCCAGAGATTTACACCCCTTCAAGCCAGCCCTGGTCTTATTTATGTAACTTCACTGGAGAGTGGCTTGAGGTTGCCTCTTACAATAACAAGCTCTATTTATGCCTTGTGGGGCTGGGCCCAGGCAGTGAAAGCAACTTAGATTGAAACAGGCACCTAGAAAGTAGGAGCAGGCATCATGGAGAGAATTGTACCAAGACTGTCCCTCTTAAATAGTATAGCTTGAGCATTCTGATCATTCGGCCTTAGAGCTCTGTGTGGTCCTATGGGACCCCCACATACTCTGGGTTATGAATTATTTCAGGCACAAAGTCCCCTGAAATGTGGGCACAAACTTAATACAAAGCATTTACTGTTAGTGACATGAGAAACAGACAAAAAAACTTTTCTGCTGTTGTTGCTTATCCTGATAGAAACAGGCATTATAAAGTACACTTGGTGTCAATTTTTATTCAGAGAAACCCCTTCCTCAATTCCAGAGTTTGCTCTGTAATCCACACACATACATATTCATATATATAATACGTATTAATAAATTTTAATACCATAAGGAGTTATTGACCATTATTCCTTTTCCTTATCAACATTCTTACCCTTCATAAATCCACCTAGAATTTATAAGAATAATTCATACTATGCACAAATTTACCATGGAGCTTAGATGAGGCATCCTGGGCTTCATTCTCAATTCAAATATCAAAGGTTAAGTAAATTGACATCTCAAAGAGGAAAATGAAATATATTTCAATTTCATCTAGAATAGTAACACCATCTCTTTCTGTAAAAGTAAGAACAGTTACAAAAGCTAACTTTCTTTCTCCACAAGCTGTTAAATGGCGCCCCCTACCTGTCAGTGATGAATTTGGTCAAGGAGCAAAAAAAAAACCCCAACACTTTCTTTCAGCATCTCAAATTGTTAGTTGGAAGGATCCTGTAGAGATAATCTCATGGAGACCCTTCATCAGATATATAACATAGATTGAGATCCAGACAGGGGAAGGATCTCATCAGTTTAGTGAATCATTTTAAAAATATTTCAGCAGGCACTGTGTTAATCACTGGAGATAAACAAGGGTCCTAGCTCTCAGGGAACTCAAAATCTCATCAGAGAGACATAAAAGTAAACCAGGTAATGCAATACAGGTCAATATGTGCTATATTTGAGATACATACTAAGTGTTGTTATAGAAATAATAAGTTTTCCAGAGTAGCTTAATGAGGGCTTCCTAGAGAAGGTGGCAAGAAAGTTAGATAAGGAAGGATGGTCAAATGTTAACCAGGCATAAAAGGTAGAAAGAGAATTCTGGACAACTAAAATGGAATTTCAAATTCTTAAAATTTGAAAAAGTGTGTTAGAATGAGGATCAAGTACTTTAGGGTGGTTGCTGCATAAGATCTAGGAGGACAAGTAAAAGAAGGAGCTGGGGATATAGTCTCAAGGCCTGAGATGCCACGCTGAGGAGTTTAGACTTCAGTCTGAAGGTGACAGGATCCATGAAAGTTGTCAAACAGACCAGTATGCACTCAGTTATATTGCAGTGCTGTCTCCTCATTCCTTTCAATAACCTGGTCAGTTACCATCTATCCAACAATCTCTGTAGGGTGCCAATTCTATGCTAAGCCTTGTTGTATGTCAGAAGCATCTTTACTTAGCCACAATATGAAAGTGTTAAAAATCCACTGCAAGAACAAGGCAAAGGGCAGGATCCAAGCTATTGCTATATTGAGTCTTTGTAGAAAACAGTGAAAAGACTATATACCATGCTACCTTTCACGTAATAAAGGAAAATAGTAAAATACATATAAATCTGATTATTTTTGCATAAAGAATCGTGGAAATGATTAACATAGACAATGAAATTGTTTACCTACAATGGGAGGAGCAGAGATGAAGGGGTGACACTTCTCCGAGTATATAATTTTGTATAATTTAAACTTTGGGAAGAGTAGTTATGTTCTATATATTCAAAAGTAAAATTAACAAAAATGGTGGAAAAAACTTCAAACTAAACGTGAAAAGGAACAAATAATCCACTCTATTTGAAGTGAATAAAATAATCACTCTGAAGAAAAAAATAGAACTAATGCCTGTGATCGTAGAACACAGTGCTGTCAAGATATAACTTCAGTCCGGAGGAGATGGAACTGCAAACAAACCTGGAACTCTTGCGAGTAGAGTTTTTTTTTCCATAGTATTTTGGGTCTAAAACTAATTTTTATGTTCCGCAGAATTGAATAAATGTATTAATGTAATTGGGAGTCAAGGTTCTCACCGTGGAGGAAGGAAGGTGGAAATATGGAAAGGGAAAAAGCAAGGAAGAATCATCTGGAGTTGGATTGGAATTTGGAGATATTGGTATGAATTAGTGATTTCTAAAGAAATATATATAAAGTTTTCCCCTGAGCTCTGTCTTCTGAAAGTGCTCAGAAGCAGTGACACCTCAGTAGCAATGAGCACATCTAGCACCCAGATCTTGGTTTCTCAATACCATTCCTTGCTAAAAGGAAGAAAGATCCTTGGAGAAATGGCTGAATAAAGGATTGTAACGATAAAAGTACAAAATGAGCCTGGAATATCTTATTGTACCAGAAAGTACATAATTTCTCAAAAGAATGCAGAGAGAACATCAAAAAGACACAGGAGACAGCTTGAAGGGGCTCCCACTGGCATCAAAATAAATAAGGTAATGGATTATAACTCATTGATTAAAATATGAATTCATGAATATATGCTGATAGATGACAGAAGATAGATTGATAGATAGATAGATAAGAAAGTGGGATTTTCCATGTAATAGAATGCCAACTGATAAATGTGAATGAAGTGCTGTAATTATCATGGTAAATATTGGTTTGGGCAAGTGCTAAATAAGTGCTAAATAAGTGCTTAATAAGTGCTAAATCTGGGAGAGAAAGTTTATTGATTACAATGGGAACATCATAACTGTAAGGAGAGAAACTGACCAACCTCTTGACCAGTGATCAAAATTAGCATCAAACATGAGAGCAGATAAACATGGCAGGCTTTGGATGTGTTGTCTTGAGAAGCACACAACCTCACTTTTGTAGTATTCCCACCAGGGATGCATAACCAGAATATAATTATGAGAAAACATCAGACAAACCCTTACTGAAGAACAATCTTTAGAACAATTATTCTTTATTCTTCAAAAATGTCAATCACATGAAAGACTTAGCAAGGTTGAGGAACTGTTACAGATTAAAGGAAACTAAAGAGACATGACAACTAAATGTAATATGCGACCTGTACTTGATCCTGTAAATGGAGGGGGAAAATGCTATTAAGGGCATGGTTGGGACAATTGACAAAATTGGAATATGCAATGCAGGTTCAATAAAAATTTTGTATCAATGGTATAGTCCCTAAGTTTGATAACTATACAGTGGTTACATAAGAGAATATAATTTTACTTAGAAAATACATACAAAAGTCTTAAGGGGTAATGGAGCATGATGTATATAAACTCTTCTCAAATGGTTCAGAAAAATTACAAAATATGCATGCTCATACACACAGATAATAAAGAAAGAGATTGTTATAAGACAAATGTGGCAAAATGTTAAAAATTGGTGAACCTTGGTAAATGGTATACAGAAATTTTGGTACTAGTTTAGCAAGTTTTCTTTTAGCTTGAAGTTATTTCAAAATGAAAAGTTAAAATAAACAAACAGAGCCATGTGAGATGTATGATCAAGTAATGATATGTGCATCATATCCCACAGTTATTTTAATTAACTGTGTAGCAACCAGCCAGACAGGTCCGAGCGGCACATGAGCACTGAATGTGTGCACTCATTTAGAGCCGCTTCGAGGAAAGCACATACAACAATCTGTGTACCTCAAAACCTATCTCAGTTCAACTCCGTAAGGATCCCCCCAGTGGCCTTGATAACCATAATGCCATACGCCCTGCAGGGCCTTGATGACATCAAGAGAAGCCCAGACATCTTAAAGGACAAGGTGCCAATAACAGCACCCAAAATGCCTTAGGCTGGGCGATCCCTAGACAGCTTCCTTCTAGATGCACTGTGGCCTTAAGAATAAATTCTCTTCCTCCATGGTCATCAGACTCTACCTTAATGAATGCACTCTGAGATCATAGGGAGCAAAGACAAAGAAGGGTGCAGCGCTATAGGTTTGCAGGCTCTATTCATAGGAGAAATTATTTTAACAATTCCTTGAAAGATTTTAAAGAGGTGACATGGTAAGCCAGGTAGAGTTCTGGGCTTAAAGTTCAAGCACATTAGAAGTGTTATGATTGAGAATATGACTAATACTGAATATCTTTTCGTGTGTGTGTGTGAGGAAGACCAGCCCTGAGCTAACATCCGTTGCTAATCTTCCTCTTTTTGCTGAGGAACACTGGCCCTGGGCTAACATTCGTGCCCATCCTCCTCTACTTTATATGGGACGCCGCCACAGCATGGCTGACAGGCAGTGTGTCGGCAGGCACCTGGGAGCCAAACCAGTGAACCCTGGGCTGCCAAGCGCAACCTAAACCACTGCACCACTGGGCCAGCCCCTAATACTGACTATCTTGAATCCTAATTTTATTAATTGCTTTGTGATTGGTGGAGCACTTTCAGGGATACTATCTCCATAGCGATAATATCATTAATAGTAACAATAACTGTTATTGAAGAAGCACTTACTCTGTAGTGAGCAGTCCATTAAGTACTTTACATATATCTCATTTAATCATTAAGATTGCTCCATGAACTAGTTACTATTATTATTCCCGTTTTACATGAAACTCAGGTAGGTTAAGTAACTTGCTGGTATCACAGAGAGTAAGGAGCAGCGCTAGGATTCACACACAAGACATTCAAATCCTAGTTCTTAATCACAATTATCCCCATAATGTCCCTAATAAGTATCATTCCCATTATTCAAATCAACGAATTGAGGCCCTAAAAAGTTAAAGGATTTATCAAAGTTTGGAATAGCCCAGTTCAGGTCATATGACTCTAAAATCTGGCCTCTTTCCTACTCTGGATGCTATAAGGATCACATAAAACAATGGGTAGAAAGTGCTTTAAATTGTGAGATTTGTGAATATATGAGGATTAAATATCATTATTACCTTTAAAACCTTCCCCAGAGCATCACGAGAGCAAGTAGCAGCTGGAATTAAAAGGGGAGCTGAGACACTTTGGAAATGAGTTTGGCAATTTCTTATAAAGTTAAACATACACTTGCCATTTGGCCTAGCAGTCCCACTCCTAGGTATTTACCCAAGAGAAATGAAAATATATGTTCACATAAAAATCTAGATGGGAAAGTTTGTTGCAGCTTTCTTCATAATTCATAAGTGAAAACAACCCAAATGTCCTTCAACTGCTACATGGATAAACAAACTGGAACACACATGGAACGGAATTGTATTCAGCAATAAAATGAAATGAACTACTGATGCCTGTAACAACATGGATGAATTACAAACGCATTATGCTAAATGAAAGAAGCCACATTCAAAAAAGCTACATACCGAATGTTTCCATTTACATAATATTCTAGAAAAGGCAAAACCATAAGGACAAAAAACAGAGTAGTGGTAGCCAGAGACTGGGTGTGCTATATTTACTACAGAGGAGGGTGAGGGAATTTTTTCAGGTGATATAAATCTTCATTCTGATGGTGATTACATGACTGTATGCATATGTTAAAAATCATAGCACTCTACTCAGAAAAAGTGTCAACTTTATTGGATATAACTTATACTCCAACAAATCTGACTTAAAATTTAAGAAAAGAAAGAAAGCTGAGATTCTCTAAGAGTTGGCCAAACAGGTGGAAGGACAATGTAGCACTTGGCATCCTTCTGGCTTCCCCAGAACACCTTTCAAGAAGGTATCAATGCCCTAGAGATGGTGCATCAAGGTTTTCCCAGGAAAACCATGTTCACTCCAATCTTACACAGATGAATCTCCACATAGGATTTTTGCTATTCTGAGGCTTACTTTCACTTCTCAATTTATTTTGCTTGCATAATTTAGCACTATTAAAAATGCAGTCCATGCTGAGTCACTCACCTGGAGTGGGCCTGAGGATAGCTCACCTGCTTTGTTCCTCTCTCTGAGAACCACTCTGTGCCTCCCTCCAGTCAGGAGCTCCCCTTCCTCTCTCCAGCTCCTCCTCATGTTCCAAGGCCCAGCTTAGCTCTGCCTCCCTGACAACTTCAGCCCACATAAATCGATAAATTGCTCCAGTTCTGTTTTCTCTCCATTTGGTTCTTACTATATGCTATTGTTTGTGATTGTCTACAGCCTCTTGCTTGGGCTCTCAAATATAGATACAGTATGGTAGATCTTACTAGTGGCTACCAATATCAATTTGTCTTGTTCCTGGATAGAAGGTAAACTCTGCTTCCTGGATGCTTTTGTGGTTAAGTGGAGCCATGTGACAGTGGCCAAGAGGCTGTGAGAATTGAGGCATGCTGCTTAAAGACAAAGCTTAGAAGAGGAAGCTTGAAATATTAATGGATTTGCTTCCCTGCTTCCAAGTATGGAAATCTCATATTTAGATGATAAATACTGAACACTCTGAATCATGGAGGTACCATATAGAAGACAGCTTTTGTAGAATCATCTGACCTTTAGTGAACTTCTTGTGGGGACAAAACAAACTTCCTTGTGATAAACTGTTGAGACTTGGGAGTTGTTTGTTACCACACTATAACTGAGGCTATCCTGACTAATACAAGTGGACAGTATAGAAACAATCAGCTGGTTGGAATCCAGTCCTATGGAAACCAACCAGAGAAAGGGATAAGTAGATATCTCTAAACTCCAGGGTTTAACATATTGTCTTAAACACATCCAGCAAGTTCTCAATAAATGCCTATTGAACTGAAATTTGCTTTGGCTGCATAGCTAGTCAATGTGAAGCAAGGATCTACATTTTAATACAATAATTATTCCAAAACACACTGCTCTCAGTAGTAACAGAAAACAATAATTTGAGATCATTCTTACTTTAACTTTAAATCTCCATCTCCTGAAATAATGGGAACATACCTGAAAGGAACATTGTTTGGAAATCAGGAATTACTGTTAATTTTATTTCCTTTTAAACAGATTAGATATTTACAAACCTATTTAGTGCCTCTTTACTCCAAAGTGATGCTAGAGGTACTCCTGATTATACATAACTTGACCAAAAGCCAAGTCGTGTTAAATGTACCCTAAACATGCATACACACACACACACACATGCAATATTTGGGTCTAAAATAAGTATTTTATTATGTTTTATTTTAGGAAGTCCTTGGGCTTAGGCACCTAGGTAAATAAAAATAAAAGTGAGCTCAAATGGAAAGAACATTAGAATTGAGGTAAGAAAATGTGGGCAAGAACTCAACTCTGCTGATCCTACATATTTGGTCTTGAGCATTCCAACTTCTCTCTCTGAAAAATAGATATAATAGCATCCTATCTGCTTACTTTACATAATTGTCGTGAGATATGAACAAAATTTTATTATAATCAATACTGTTTAAAATTAGTACATTCCAGGGGGAAAAAATCCTAGGTTTAGTTATCTCTCTCCTAATAAAAACAACTATTCCACTTAGGTCAACAGATAGTTTTTCTTCACAGAACATTTCATATTCTCTCAGGAGTTTTACATTTTCTAATTGCTCATCTCAAAGGAAAAAAAATCATATTTTTTAATGCATCTTGCCATGAATGCACTTATTTCTAGGCTAAACACTCTGGAGTTTGAACTATCTTCAACTCGTCACTCCAATCACAGGTTTTGGAGTTTTCTCTTCTCATCCAGGTGCTGTCTACACTCCTGACCCTGTTCCTTCTCTCCCACCCATATGGGTTTTCATCAACCATGCGGGGAGTCAGGTGGGACTGCCCTGGCCGTGGACAGAACACTGGGGGCTACGGAGAGCCCCGTGGAGGCCAGGAGAGATGTGAAGGAAATGTGGGAGTGTTGGGCGAATGCCTGTTGATAGCCCTGTAGGTGGGAAAGCTGGTCTGGGAATCGTTACCCTCAGCCTGGATAATGTCCACAATATCTCCACACCCTTGACATTGCTGGACTTCTTTCTGTACCACTTGGTGGGGAATGATTTTGTTAGGATCACCCTTCGTTCAGCAAATCGCTTTTCTGAAGCCCTTTGAACGGCAGTTTCTGACTCCAGATCTCTGCCAGCACTGCGTACCTCGGTAGCTATTTCTCTCCCATTCTGGAGCTCCCAATTAAGTTGTAGTCAAGGCATAAATTAGGAACAGAAAAACCAGTTTTTACTCGTGGCTCTGAAAAACAATCAGGAGAGCCATGAGACCCGCTCTGGCAAAGGCTCTCTCTCAGCTGGGAAAATAGCGCAGCCCAGCCAATCAGTCAGCTGCGCACTTTCCATCCCCCAGGAGCAGAGCCACTGGTAGGCACATGGCTGCCTGTTTGCAGTGGCTCTGCTCCCAACCTATGGCAGTGTCCTTGCTGTGTTTTTGGCAAGCTCAGAAGAGTAGTGGGAGACGGCTGACGCTAGCGTTCATAATTGCGAGGCTAACTGCTTTCCTTCCAGAATTACTGTTCCCAAGGTTGGAGGGGCGTGCAGCCTTCATCCTGGCAACTCACGGGATGGCTTTGTGTTAGGATCTGGAAACTTCCTATTATGTTCTGACGTAAAAGGTACGGGGGAGTCACTCCTTGGGGTAACCCATTCTCTAAGTTTTAACGAATGCACTGACCTTTTCTATTCCCTTCTCTGCACACACAGAAGTTAAATCCAGCATGCCTCAGTCTGACATGGCCCATCAGTCATAAAAACGTGACACCAAAATCAGCAGTGGGGGCCGGGCAGCGGCAGCACAACAGCAGTATTCGTCCTCCTCCTGCTCTTGTGCTCTGAGCAGCACACAAATCCACAGCTCCGTTTTCCTTTCTCGGCCCTGGGCCCCTTCTTTCCGGCACTCTGTTTCAAAAACATCACAAGCCACGCAGGTGGTTTTTGTTGCACCACAGCTCGTATTCTTGACAGATCCTACATCTACACATTAATACTCCTTGATGCCTCCAGCCTGAACCTTTCCCAGACACACTGGACTAAGAGCCTCAGAAACTATGCATGAGAGGGACTAACTACACAGGAATTCCTCACTGGGTCTGAGGGTTGGGGGGTTATGGTGTTTTAAACAAGAGAAGCTTCTTGGTCACTTAGGTCTGAACTTCAAGGCATTTGACTACATTAGAGACCCACCCTTCCTTCAGAGCAATGAGTGCTTTAGCCAGGGCCCTGAGGCAAATCCAAGTTACTATAATCATGAGTTATCACCATTGCCACAATTGCAATCACAGGATTAATGATTAATGTTTACTAGACGAATAAGCAGATAATAATAGTTAACATTTATTGAGTACTTCCCATTTGTAAGGCACCGGTTAGATTAGATAATTAGTCTCTAATGCTCACAATTACTACAGAAGGTAGGTACTAATTTACACACTTTACAGGCAGGAAAACTAACTAACAAAATAAATAAATAACCTGACCAAGACCACACAGTTGGATTGATGGCAGAATAGGAAACTAAACCTGGATCACAGGCTTCCAAACCCAGGCTAGCTAATTCCATTTAGTCATGCTGAGTTTAAACAAAAAGTGACGGTGGGGGGTGTGACAAAGAGACTAAGAGCCTTGAAAATAAACTGCCCAGGAATTGATTTCCCTTCTGGGGTCTGTCTTCCAAGAAGCCATTGGAACACTTCACTGGCCAGAAGAAATACTCTTCTCATTTTACTAGCATGCAGGGAAAAAGAACGGAGTGTAGTGGTTTGGACTGAGTGGAAAAGAAGTTTCTCAGATTCAACAAGAAATAAAGATTAGAAAAAAAGAATTCATCTCCCAGGAAGGCTGGAAAGAAGAGAACAGCATCATCCCTGAGGATACTAAATAGATGAGTAGAGTGACTACGAATAAATCAGAGCTTTCAGAGATGGCAGCCAATAAAAAGAAACACTGTACAAGTAGTCTTTGAGCGTCCATTTCCTCCCTTCCTTCTGAAATAACATGAATTATAACACCATAGACATTATCTACAATGACTCCAAAATGTTGTTTCTTTAAATCTAGAATTTTTATTTTGAGGCTTATCCTGAGTAATGTTGTAAAAGTTGTCAGGATAGAGAAAGGGGAGAAGTTCAGGAAATACAGTGGGTCAACACAGGGTTCAAGCCATCCATTGGGGCCTGAAATCAAGCTGAATTAGCAGGGGTAGATGGAGCCCCATTGATTGTCTGCTGGAGAAAAGTGACAAGGGCCTGAGCCAGAGGGCTTCTCAGATGGGGAGGCTGGAGGATTGCCTAGGTCCCAAGTGCATGACTAACCCATGACTTATGGAGAGCCTGACAGGTCTGACCTTGGAATGATGAAGAATCACACTGGAACTGACCACAGCCCCTTCACTGGGCTTTATCTTGTGCCCTGAGGAGGGCCTCTATCATTCTCCCAGTATGATTTGGGTATGAACAATATCTGTGGGTCTCAACCACAGGGACAGGTCTGGGAACACTCTCAAAACACACATCTTAAATCTCTTCCACTTGATTATCTAGTTTGATTCCATCCACTGTCCATGTACATGGCTGACAATAGGAAACCAGAGGGAGGTTTGATTCTGGGAAGCATAACATTCTAAAACACACAGTCATAAAACTGAACTTGATTTCTCAAGAATTAACTAAAGGTGCACAAATATAGAAACGATCAAGCTAGCACATACTGATTATTAGCTAAATTCAAGATTTCCTTTGATTTATTTTCATATTTTAACAGATTAGTCATAATGTTAATATTAGTGTTATTAGTTGAATATCTCATTGGACATTCAAGGAGAAGCTGCTATATGAAAAAAAAGGTATGAACTATGCAAGAGGTTTGAGGCAAAACAAACTTAAGATACTGCTCCTATTTTACTGGGAGTTTCAATCTAGTTAAGAACAGACTGAAGTGAATTTCACTATATTGTAGTGCTCCCATGATGGTCTTGGGCCAGAAGCATAAAGTAGTATTATATGAATGTGTGATGGGTAGAAAGTATCTAAGTGTTCTCAACATACAATTGACCTCCCTCACCTGCCCACTTCTGCTTGTACAAAGCACCTGAAGAAAGAGAAGACAAAAACAAGTTTGCTTAAACTTGTTCCACTTCCAGAATATGATTGTTCTTTTACCCTAGATAGTTTGAGATCCCATCACTGCATAGGGTTGAGGGGGTCGGATAAAATGGTGAGGGTCTGCTCTCAGGTGAGTAGTCTAAAGCTGCATAAAGCTAGAGTCCCAATGGGCTATAGCTTTTGTAGAAGGTTGAATGAGAAATAAACTCACTGCCAAAAATAGAAGATCAAGGAAACTTTCCAGGTTCTACATTGGCACTAGTGGAGGAAAAAAAAAAAATCTCCCCTGAGATTTTATAATCACAACAGAGCGTTCACAGGTTTGCCATCCAAATTTATGACATCTGTGAGGTCTGAAAAATCTCAAATGCACAATTTAAAGTGGTCCCAGGTCACTGGTGCCCCCAGGAAACTGGCAGAAGCAAACACAAATCATTTCTGGAGGAATACTAATTCAACCCAGGCCTCAAAGCATTTCCACAGATAAAGTTCCAAAGAAAATGAACAACTTACTGGAAAAAAGAAAAACACAAAGAGACAAGGTACCTTGAATTACATACAGGAGAATCACATTCCTAAATATATCACATAGTGTCATTCTCAGAGAATATACAACTATATTTACTTTGAAAAATAAATGAGAAGCATGGAATTATGAACAAAGAACAAATGATATTTTTTAAATGTAAGAGTACTTTTTAAAAATGAAAATAAAATATTAGAAATAAAAAAATAATTAAAATTAAACATAAAGTTGACAAGAATTAGTGACCTAAAATAAAGATAAAATGATAATATCAAAAACGCAACTCAGGGGCCGCCCAGTGGCGCAGCGGTTTAGTCCGCGCTTGGCAGCCCGGGGTTCGCGAGTTCGGATCCCGGGCGCCCGCTGACGCACTGCTTGTCAGCCATGCCGTGGCGGCGTCCCATATAAAGTGGAGGAAGATGGGCACGGATGTTAGCCCAGGGCCAGTCTTCCTCAGCAAAAAGTGGAGGATTGGCGACGGATGTTAGCTCAGGGCTGGTCTTCCTCACAAAAAAAAAAAAAAAAAAAAAAAATGCAACTCAGAAGGACAGAGAGATAGAAAATATGAAAGAGAAATTAAGAGCCAGAGCATAAAGTGAGGAAAGCCAACAAATGTCTAATTACAAGTATAGAAAGAGAAGATAAAATGAGAATAAGCCAATATTTAATGACATTATGTTTGAGAATTTTCCAGACCCACTGAAGGACAAGAATTCTCAGATTCAAGAAGCCTAGTGCATTCCAAAAAGAATAAATAAAAATAACTCCACACAAAGACATATCATAGCGAAACTATGAACATGAAAGAAAAGCGGCCCTTAGAGCAAGTGGAGAGAAAGGATAGATCACCTGAATATCAGTTAGACAGACGACTCATTTCACATTAGTATGTATGGAGATCAGAGGACAATGCAATGTCCTGGAATGCTTTGCCCAATAAAATTATTTTTCAAGACGGGTAAAATACTTTTTTTTACATAATGAAAAGTGGAGTTTATCACAAATATACCTTCACTGAAGGAAATTCTAAAAGAAGTAAAATGAGACACAAGAAGGAATGGTAAGCAAAGAAATTGGTATGTGGGTTAATCTAAATAAATATGACTATGTAAACATTTTAATGTTTAATCTGTGGGAAAATAAAGTATGGAACAACACTGGGTATAAGTTTGAAGGAATAAGCCAAGTTAAGCATTTTAAGGCCTTGCTACTCAAAGTGTGGTCCAGGTATCAGTAGTATTGGCATCACCCAGGAGTTTGTTAGAAACGCAGAGTTTCAGGCCTCCTGAGTCATAATCTGCATTTTAACAAGATCCTCAGGTGATTTGAATATACACTAAAATTTGAGAAGCTATTTGAAGTACTTAGAATTTGTTAATTATGCATGTAAAAAATACAAACTAATAAAAACTAGACTATTGGTGGTGAACACAATGCAGTCTGTACAGAAACTGATATATAATAATGTAGACCTGAAATTACACTGTTATAAACCAATATGGCCTCAATAAAATAATCAAATAAAAAAATACTAACTAGAGTAACCACTAAAAGCATAGAGGTAGAGCATAACTTACAACAGTAGAGAGAAAAATGAAAGAATGAGGAAAAAATAACTCGAATCAATCTGTCAGTATAGTCTGGTTATTCTATGCCAAAAATCCTCATATATAGGCCTAAAATAACACAGGATAACTGCTTGTTCATGCTGCACATCCTTTGTGAGTTAAAAGGGGAACCCAGGGAACCAGACTGAAGTAGTTCCTCATATATTTTAGTTTAAATCAATAATGTGACCATTTGTGGTTTGATTATTTCTTTTAGCATGGATTTGTTGACAAGAAATTCTCCTCTTGATGTTCATATTTCTTATTTTGCCTTTATTTTTGGACTATATTTGGTTGGATACAGAATTCTAGGTTTTCAGTTATTTTCTCTAAGTACTTTAAAGATGTCAGTCCCTTATCTTCTAGTTTCCATCATTACTTCTGATGATAATTTAGCTGTTAGTCTTATTGTTGCTCATTTGAAGCTTAAAATGTCTTTTTCTTTCTGGCTGTTTTTAAGATTTCCTTTTTGTCTTTTGTTTTCAGTAGTTTTTCTGCGCTGCCCCTAGGTTGTTGTGTGTGGTTTTTTTTTTAATGTATTTATCCAATTTGGAGTTTGCAATTTTTCTTGAATTTTGTGTCTTGATGGTTTTCAGCAGTTTGGAGTAATTCTTGACCAGTATCTCTTTGAATCCTGCTTTCACCATAATCCTTTCCCCTCTCCTGGGACTTCGATTGTACAATATGTCAGATCTTTTCACCATGCCCCGTATGTCTTTAATGCATTTTTATCTATCTTACACCTTTTTTTTCTCTGTGTGCACGAGTCTGAATATTTGATAGTAATCTATCTCTCAGTTTACTTATCCTCTCTTCTGTTGTGATTAATCTGATATTAAACCTGTATTTTCAGTTTTTAATTTTCTTTTATGTAGTTTTCAGTTCTAGAACTTCCATTAGATTATTTTATTCTAGAACTTCCTAGTTCCCCAGTGAAATTCTTACTTGACATGTTTTTTTAACATAGTAATCATAATCATTTTAAAGTAAATGTTAAATAATAAATGGATCACCTGTTGGTCTGATTCTATGGTCTATATTTCTTCTTGGTTTTGGTTATTTGGTCCTATTTCCTGACATGCTTGGTTATTTTTATTTAATGTCAAACATTATGAATGAACAAAATGTAGAAATAATTTGAGATTCAGCTCATTTGTCTTCCTCCAACAAGGAGAGAGTTTTACTCCCTAGTAGGCATTTGGAGTAGGTACAGATCACCATAATCCCATCTGGGATTGACAGAGCTCAATTCCATTTGTTTGTGAGGGATGATCTATTTTCAGTTTGCCTTTATTCCTAGCCTGTACTCCTTCAGGGGTTCTAACTGGAAGGACAAGGCTTTTACCAGAGACCACTTCCTTGACAGAGTGAATCCAATTTTTCTCTCTTTAGTCCTGTGAAATTGCCAAATGCTCTGCTCAATCAGCTGCCACCTCCTGCTCAACTTTTTAGGCTCTTGGCCCTGTGCCAAGAAGAGCAAATATCTTGAGTGAAAAAGTGATGCAAAGTTTTGGGTTCATCCCAATGCACTTCCCTTTCTTCTGGGTTCTGTCCCAGCTGGGCAGTCCTAGCTGCCTCACTGGCTCTTCAGTGCCTACATGGATATTTTTTCTAACTTCTCTAGATCTTGTTGGTGGGACTGTTGGTCTGCAACAAGCTACTCTATCATTATTGGCAACAGAACTCCAAATTCCAACTACGAATTTAGAATCTTAAAAGCACTCACTTATGGGAGGAGGAGCGGAAAATAAAAGTATTTCATACATACAAACAGAATATTTAGTGCCCCAACATTTTGTAAGAATAAATAAATGAATAAAATACTATAGCAAAATTTAAAAAGAGGGATAAAAACAAAATAGTATAGGGTCCGGGTGCTTCTCTATGTGCTGTGCATATATTATTTCATTTATTATTCATAATAACACTGAGGAAGATACTCCTGTTATCCCTATGTGATGATGAGAAAAATAAGGCATAGAAAATCTAAGTAATTTGCATAATGTCACATACATAGTGAAACCTGTAAGCTGAACACCAGTAATGTATTGCTTCTCAATCCAAGAGATATAAAGAAATTGGTATAACCAGAAGAAATAAGGAAACCTAGAGGAAAGTAAGATGATCTATTAAACACCGACACTCGAAAGCATCTTTTTTAAAGGACAAAGTGTTAGTGACAAAAAAATTACATCTTTTTCTATGAGTCCAATCATGCTATTTGATTCATCCATTGGAAATACTGAAATAGTCATAATATTGTAGACTCTGTTAGATTTCAGATTTTAGAATCAACCTCTCGACAAAACCACATTATTGTGACAAAACTGTCTATAACTTCATTCAGTGTTTTCTGACTGTGAGGCACAGAGCAAAAACTTTATATGCACTGATCAATTCAGTCCTCAGAGTTACTTATGAAGGAGGCACCATTATTATTCACAATTACAGATGAGGAACTTAAAGTTTTGACAGATGAAGTATCTTTTCAAGATTACACAGCTAATAAGTAAATAAGTGATGAAGTGCAGTCTGAACTCTAGCAGCTTACTTTTAACTAGGCTCCCCCCATGAAAGAAGGAAAAACAACAAAATGCTCAATAAAAATTAGAAAATGAAGGGAAGAGAGGAGGTAGGAGGTAGTGTAAGTGTGCTACGTTCCTCATCTTTTATGGAAGAGATTCATAGATATTGTTTAAAGATAATTTTAGAAGTAGAAATAGAAGTATGTCATTTAAAATTATAATGGTAACAACCAGGGAAAGTAAAAATAGAAATTATTTAAAAGTGGTTGCCTCTGGAGTGTGGGATCGGGGAGAAGGGTAGATAAATCGGGGAAAAACTTTACCTTTTCATTTTATATCTTTGTCATTTGTTTTCACAATTTGTGTGCATTACAAATAGAAACTTAGCTACATAATAAAAGATAAGGTATACTATAATTATGTTGTGGGGGGGGGTTGGTTATAGTCCACTGAGAGCATATGTTCTCGATTGCTCTTGGCCACATGGCAAACAATAATAATAGCCTTCTCCCTGGAGAAAGCCTGTGGTATTGGCTGGTGCCACCTGAGGAAGCGGCTCCATACGTCTTTCTAACTCTAGTCTGCTGTTAAAAAGCCCGTATGCCTCAAGAACCAAGTCATATTGAATCATATCTGCTTTATCCATTAAAAGGTTGTATTTTGTTCTTGAAATTTTCACTTTTTGTTCTTAATTCTAATTGGTTTGGAACTTGGGTGGAAAGAGGTGTGCTTTTTGTATGGGTCCCTAGGAACAACCTAATAAATTTAACAACAACAAAAAAATTAAGTGTAAAGTTGAAAGGGAGGAACAATACTGAATCATTTTACAACTCTTTAGCATATCTGAAATATCATAGGATGTTCGAAACCATTTGACACCTTTCTTGGACTCACACACAGCAGTTCTAGGTAGAGTGGAAGCAAATGTGGAATCTGAAAAATGATCAGGCTTGCATTTCAATCTTTTTTTAGTCATTCCATATCTCTTGACTTAAATTATGATTGGATAAAATGCAGAAGATGTTTCGCTCATTGTTATGCAAAGTTTAACATTCACAGGTGAAGGTTGCAAGATTACCACACTAAACCCTGTTTGGGGAGAGCAGTTGGAAAGAGATGACAATTCTCTTGTGAAGCCTGCAGAGTTTTTACAGCTCGGTCACAGATTCATGCCTCCTCCTGTCACAGAAGCAAGCCTTCTTCATTTCCATGGGCTATTTCCCAGGGGAAAACAATGACAAAAAACTATCTTGGAATCTCTTAGGTCTCAAAGCAACGAGAAGTTGGAGCTCCTGTTGTTTTTCTTGTCCAGGTGTTCCTCTTCCCACATTTCCCACTCTTTGCCAAGGTGCTGAGAAATGGTAAAGCGGGGACGGGCTGGCTCCAAGAAATCTGGCTTGACAGCCCAGAACCCACTCTGAGGATGTGCATTTTACCCAACAGCTGTTTCTGCTTCACTCTAATTTGTTCAGGATTTGGTTGGGACCCCAGAGTTCACCTTCTGCAAAATATTTGTTAATTTTTGTTTTTAGCTGAGAAAATACCTTTTCCCCTCCCCAAATGAGAACAATTTGCTCAGGGATTGAAGATGGATTTGTATTATAGTTGCAGTGGAGATTTGTTCAATTGCTTCATAGCCACATACCCAATACTCGCTAATTCCTTTTAACAAGAAAATGGTAAACAGGTGGAGTTGAAATCATAGATAAATAAAGAGTCCTCTCCAATACACTCAGTTAGGTCTTTGTAAAAGGAATTCTACCCAGCTGGCAGTGCACACACTTAAACAAATGGAGTAATTTTTTAAACCGGCACTGAGAATGGTAGACAAGATAACATGCTCATGAAATCTACTCAGTAGACAAGACTTCAAAACAATCAGCATCATTTCACTAATTGTCAAAACGTCTTTTGAGATATTAACATCTTCACTTAGAAACTAATTCTTTTCATTAAACCATCTCAACCTATTTTCTTTGGTCTTATGACAAAACCTTTAACGTCCTTGATAGCAACAAGGATAGGCTTGTCTATTTAAATAATGAATTTTTTCCCAATGAGAGTAACAGCCTTTGTAGGCCTAATAAACAAAGCCAAGTATCTGATATCAACTTTCTCCAAAAGTATAGATTTTCTTTCCTGAAAAGTATATATTTTTCCATATTCTGAAAAAAACATATAACTTGACTCTTGGCTAAGAAGATCCTAGGCAGCTTATCAGTCCTGAAAATATCCAACGAGACCCATAGAGCCATGAGACCAAAACACAAGGTCATTTAACTTGCCCCATCACTGCATCCAGTGTCAGGTTGCTATTTGTAAAGGACAATCTAATTCTTCTTTTAGATTGAGTAGTATTTTATGAACAGACACAAACATGTGAATACACACACATAAATTCAGGTTCTCATTATAGCTACTTTCTTCCTTGCCTAGTATTTACCCAGGGTGATATTTGCTTTTTTTCTTTGTTTGTATGTTTTAACTCTTTGTTCTTTGAAATGTATATTTTCAAATATCCTGGACAAGATTCAATTTTTTAATAACACTGAAACAAGTTTAACTGAAGTTTTATTATTATAAAAGAGCATACTATAATAAAATTTTTCATTATCCTATCAAGGTAAAAAATCTCACAGGCCCTCCTAATTTGCTTCCTGCAGACCTTTGGAGCACTGCATTTTGGACCCGGACTCACAGTAAGAAATGTATTTTATTTTTACTCCGCCTTCAAAACTGAAACCAAAGTTTTATGAAATCATACTTCTCTTTACTCTCTGCGACATTATTCTGATATTGTCTATTCCATTCCATTCTGGTCTACTGGATTTTTTTTTTTTTTTCCACAAATGCTAGTAACAACCTGCAGTCTGAAAAATCCTGCTCGATAGGACCTAATATTTGCCTCTACATCTCCTAGGTTGAATATTCAAGTCACCCAACCTACCCCAATCTATTCTCTCACCAGACCCTAAGGGACACACTGCCAAAGCTACTGGGCTGAGAGGCAGGATTTTATGGGGCCTCTGTCTCCTTGACACCAACATTCTAACCTGGCATCCTGAAGTCGGTCATGTCCATCTTCAGTCCCACTTAGCATGGTCAGGCCCCACCCTACCCTGCCTTATTTTAACCATGCAATGTCTGTGTTGCCAGCTGAACCATAATTTCCACTGAGTGAGGAACTATATCTAATTTAGTTGGAATTTTCCTCTCCTGCCCTCTTACTTCTCTTCTAACATAGTTTTATTCATCCAGGAGGTACTATGTGTGTTAAAATTTGTAAAAAAGGATACTTAAGGAATCTTCAAAATGACACCAATGCATCTCAGATATGCCAGTGTATCTGTAACTTAGATCTTCAGTTGAATAATACCTAATTCAATATGTTTCCACGAATCCAATTTGACAATTTGTGAGATTTCATTTCCAGGTCTACGGAATCCCCAACAAAACAGACCTGTTTTCACTTTGAATTAAATGCTTCCAAACTCCATCTCTGTCTCTTCCTAGACAGATGGATGTAGGATTAGGACACCCCGAGTCCCACATTAATCATTAGTCGAGAACTTGCTGGCCCAGATGCTCACACAACTCAAGAGAGGATCCTGAGCTTATTGTTCCATGCTACTGTGTTTCTTAATGCTCTAATCTTGCCCTGAGCTTATTTCCGTGCTTTTTGTTCAAATTTTATTTTTAAAATAAAAATTGTGTATATTTAAGGTGTACAACATGATGATTTGAAATTTGATCAGATCACACAGTGAAATAATTACTATAGTCAAGCTAATTAACACATCTCACATAGTTAAAATTGTGTGTGTGTGTTATGGGAATGCCTGAAATCTACTCTTAGTTTATTTCCAGTATTCAATATAGTATTATTAACTATAGACACCGCACTATTCATTAAATCTCTAGACTTATTTATTCGACATAACTGTAACTTTGTACTCTTTGACCAATAGCCCTCCAATTCTCCTACCTCTCTACTCCTAGTGACTACCATTCTACTCTCTGCTTCTATGCATTCAACTTTTTTATATTTCACATATAAGTGAGATGATGTAGTTTTTTCTTTCTGTATCTGGCTTATTTCACTTTGCTTAGTGTTCTCCAGGTTCATCTATGTAACTGCAAATGGCAGGATCTCTTTCTTTTCTAAGGCTGCATAATATTCCATTATTTAGATACCACAATTTCTTTATCCACTCATTTATTGATGGACACTTATGTTGTTTCCATATATTGGCTACTATGAATAATACTACAATAAAAATGGGAGCACAGATATCTCTTTGAGATACTAATTTCATTTCCTTTGTTTGTATACCCAGAAGAGGGATTGCTGGATCATATGGTAGTTCTATTTCTTAGTTTTTTGAGGAATCTACATACTGTTTTCCACAGCGACTGCACCAATTTACATTCCCACTAACATTGCACAAGGTTTCCCTTTTCTCCACATTCTCACCAACACTTATCTCTTGTCTTTTTGATAATACTCATCCTAACAGATGTGAGGTGATATCTCATTGTGGTTTTGATTTGCATTTCCCTGATGATTAGTGATATGGAGCACTTTTCCATATACCTGTTGACTATTTGTATGCCTTCTTTGGAAAAATGTCTATTCAGGTCCTTTGCCCATTTTTTAATCAAGTTGCTTGTTTTGTTGCTATTAAGTTGTGTGAGTTCCTTACGTATTTTGGATATTAACTCCTTATCGGATATATGGTTTGCAAATATTTTCTCCTAATCCATTAAGTTCCCTTTTCATTTTCTTGATGATTTCCTTTGCTGAGCAGAAGCTTTTTTTAGTTTGACGTAGTCTCTATGGTTTATTTTTGCTGTTGCCTGAGATTTTGCTGTCATACTCAAAAAATCATTGCCAAGGCCAATGTCAAAGAGGTTTCCCCCTTTTTTTTTCCTAGGAATGTTAAGGTTTCAGGTTTTATGTTTCAATCTTTGATCCATTTTTAGTTGATTTTTGTGTACGGTGTAAGGGTCAAATTTCATTCTTTTGAATGTGGATATCCAGTTTTCCCAGCACCATTTAATAAAATGACTATTCTTTCCTCATTGCGTATTCCTGGTTCTCTTAAAGAAAATTAGTTGACCCCATATGCACAGGTTTTCTGAGCTCTCAATTCTGTTCCATTGGTCCATGCTTCTGTTTTGATGCCAGTACCATAGTGTTTGATTACTATAGCTTTGTAATATAATTTGAAATCAAGAAGTGTGATGCTTCCAACTCTCTTCTTCTCTCTCAAAATTGCTTTGGTTATTCAAGGCGTTTTGTGGCTCCATAACGAATTTTAGAATTGTTTTTTATATTTCTGTGAAAAACGCCATTGTCATTTTGATAGGGATTGCATTGAATCTGTAGATCACTTTGGGTAGTATGGACATTTTAACAATATTAGTTCCTCCAGTCCATGAAGATGGATATCTTTCCATTTATTTGTGTATTCTTCATTTCCTTTCATCAATGTTTTATAGTTTTTAGTGTACAAAGCATTCACATCCTGGTTAAATTTATTCCTAACTATTTTACTTTTTTTGGATGCTATTGTAAATGGAATTTTCTTGATTTCCTTTTTGGATAGATAGCTGTTGGTATAAAGAAATGTAACTGATTTTTGTAAGTTGATATTGTAAACTGCAACTTTAGTGAATTCATTTATAGTTGTGCATTGCTTAATGACGGGCATAGGTTCTGAGAAATGCATTGTGGAACAATTTCATCATTGAGTGTTCTTACACAAACCTAGATAGTATAGCCTACTACACACCTAGGCTATAAACCTGTACAGCATGTTACTTCACTGAATACTGTATGCAGTCGTAACACAATTGTATTTGTATATCTAAACATAGATAAGGTACAGTAAAGATATAGTATAAAGATTAAAAAATGGTAGACCTGTATAGGGTACTTACCATGAGTAGAACTTACAGGACTGGAAGTTGCTCTGGGTGAGGCAGTGAGTGAGTGGTGAGTGAATGTGAAGGCCTAGGGCATTACTGTGCACTACTGTAGACTTTATAAACACTGTACACTTAGGCTACACTAAATTTATAAAAATCCTCAATAATAAATTAGTCTTAGCTTACTGTAACTTTTTTACTTTATGAACTTTTTAATTTTTTTAACTTTTTGACTCTTTTGTGATAACAGCTTAAAACACAAACACATTATATAGTGGTACAAAAATATTTCCTTTATCTCCTTATGGTATAAGTTTTCTTCTATTTAAATTTTTTTTTAATTTTTAAATTTTTTGTTAAAAGCTAAGACACAGAGTGACATCAGCAACATGTTGGAGTGAGCTGTTCCCTTTGTCTCTCCCCCTTCAAACTAAATGGACATTCATTTAACAGCAGAGGATACCCACACAGCACATCAGGACACCTGAGAGACCCATGGAGCTATACATCTGAAGGTGGATGGACTACCCCCTGAGGTGGTGGTGGAAATAGGTGAGCACCCTTTGGGCCTGGGCAGCCCAGCGCATGCACACATGAAACTATTTTCCTGGCTGGAGTGCTCATAGCACCACTGTGGCCCTGAAGGTGGGAGTGTGCCTCAGCATGACTGTGGAAACAGGTGGCGGCAGCCCTGAACCCCTGTGTGCTTGCTTCCCCGTCCAGAGGGAGAGTCCTCAGGGCCACATGGCCCACAGAGAGTTGCTCAGGATTAGACCCAGTGGGGAAGCCCTGCCCACCAACCACAAAGGCTGGTGGGACCTAGGCATGGAGGGCAGCTGAGCTGCAGCCTGGGTGAACAAACTGCCGGCTGCTGTGAATGCCCATAGCACTCCTGTAGCCCCGAAGCGGGGAAGCACAACTCAGTGGGACTGTGGGAGTAGACGGCAGCAGCCCTGAACCCCTGTGTGAGCACTCTCTCATTTGGTGGGAGAATCCGCAGTCCTACCAGGGTCTCAGGGAGTGGCTCTGACTTGGAGCCAGTGGGGAGGCCACGCCCACCAAGCACAACAGCTGGTGCTGCCTAAGAGCAGATCTAGGAGCAGAGGGCAGCAGACCTGCAGCCCAAAAGAACAAGCTCCCAGCTGCCACAAATGCCCATAGTACTGCTGTGGCCCTGAAGCAGGGAGCACAACTTGGCAGGACTCTGGGAGCAGGCAGTAGAAGCCCTGAGCTCCCATGTGATCACTCTCTCATCTGGCAGGAGAGTTCACAATCCCACCACCATCCCAGGGAGTGGCTCTGACTTGGTCCCAGAAGGGAGGTCCTGCCCACCAAGCACAGTGGCTGGTGCGACCTAGGAGCAGACAGCAGCTGTGCTCCAAGTCCGGGTGAACAGAATGAGTTCCTGGCTGCCATGAATGCCCCTAATATTGCTGCAGCCCTGAAAGGGGGAGCACAACTCAGCAGGACTGTGGGAGCAGGTGGCAGCAGCCTTGAACCACCACTTGACTGCTTTCCCACTTGATGGGAGACCCCACAGTGCTGCTGCGATCCCAAGGAGTGGCCCAGGCTCAGACAGGCACAGCTGACAGGGATTGTGGTGGCTGGCTCAGATTACACAGCTCCTGCCCACCCCAACCCAGGGATGGTAGGTGGAACATGCAACCAGATACTATCACTATGTGCCAGCACAAATCTACTACATGAAATGGTATAAAGAAATATATTAATACTACAGACCAGAAGGAGAAAACAGACACCCAGAAATCAATCCTGAAGGCAGAGAAATCTACAATCTAAATGACAGAGAATTTAAAACAGCCATGATAAAAAAAAAAAAAACTCAATAAGTTACAAGAGAATTCTGAAATACCATTCAATGAAATCAGAAACCAAATTACTGAAGAGAGGTAATTCTTCACAAAAGAAATCCAAACTATAAAGAAAAACCAACCAGAATTGTTGGAGATGAAAAAAACAAAGGATGTGATAAAGAAAAATCTGGAGTCCTTCACTAACAGAGCTGACAATATGGAGGATAGGATTAGCAATCTAGAGGATAGGAACACAGAAATGCTTCAGATGGAGGAGGAGAGAGAACTTATACTAAAAAGAAGTAAAGAAATCCTCTGGGAAATATCTGACTCAATTAGGAAATGCAACATAAGGATTACCGGCATTCCAGGGGGAGAAGAGAGGGAAAAAGGAGGAGAGCTTGTTCAAAGAAATAGTAGCTGAGAACTTCCCAAGCCTGGAGAAGGAGCTAGAATTACATACAAAAGAAGATAGCAGAACTCCTACTTACATTAATGTAAAAAGACCTTGTCCAAGGAATATATTAGTAGAGCTGGCAAAAGTCAAGGGCAAATAAAAATATTAAGGGCAGCAAGGCAGAAAAAAATAACCTACAAAGGAACCCCTATTAGGCTTTCATCAGATTTCTCAGCCAAAACCTTACAGGCTAAGAGGGAGTGGAATGATACATTCAAAATTCTGAAAGACAAACTCTTTCAGCCAAGAATACTATATCCAGCGAAAATACCCTTCAGATGTGATGGATAATAAAAACTTTCCCAGCTAAACAAAAGCTGAGGGTGTTCATTGCCAAAGTCCCCTCCTATCAGATTTGACCAATAAGGCCCTCATACCTGAAAAAAAAAAAGGAGAAAGAGTTTACAAAGCCTTGGGCTAGGAAATATATAGGCAGACAAAATCAGAAAATTACATCCCTCTCTCAGAACAGATTAGCAAACACTTAATTGTAACTCTAAATAAAAGGGAAGGAAAACATCAAAAAACACTTCATTTTAACCACAAATTCACAACACATAAAGGAATAAGTTGTGATGACAACAACAACTTAGAAGGGGAGGAAGATATGAATGAAACCTGCCTTGACTAAGGGAATAAGAGGCTATCAGGGAATGGACTATCTCATCTAAAGATCTTTTATATAAACCTCACAGTAAGCACCAAACAAAAAAGCAGAACAAACACACAAATGATAAATACTGAGAAAACCATCATAGAGAGCCACCAAATGAACTGGCAGTCCAAAATACATGGTGCAAGAAACAAAGGAAATACATAACGACTGAAAAATAAGCAATAAAATGGCAGTATTAAGCCCTCATATATCAATAATCATTTTAAATATAAATGGATTGAATTCCTCAATTAAAAGACACAGAGTAGCCAGATGGATTAAAAAATAAGACCAAACAATTTGCTGCCTCCAGGAAACACATCTCAGATCTAAAGACAAACACAGACTTAGAGTGAAGGAATGGAAGGCAATACTCCAAGCTAATGGCAAACAAAGGAAAACAGGTGTTGCCATACTTATATCAGACAAAATAGATTTCAAGATAAAAAAAAAAAAAGCGAGAGACAAAGAGGGGCAGTATATAATGATAAAAGGGACACTTCACCAAGAAGACATAACACTTATAAATATATATGCATCTAACACAGGAGCACCAAAGTACATAAAGCAACTATTAATTGACCAAAAAGGAGACATTAACAGCAACACAATAATACAGGAAACCTTAACACCCCACTGTCATCAATGGATAGAAATCAGACAGAAAGTCAACAAAGAAATAGTGGAACCAAACAAAAAACTAGATGACATGGACTTAGATATATATATAGAACACTCCATCAAAAATCAGCAGAATACATATTCTTCTCAAGTGCAAATGGAACATTCTCAAACATAGACCATATGTTGGGAAACAAGGCAAACCTCAATAAATTTAAGAAGATTGAAATCATAACAAGCACTTTTTCCTACAATAATGCTATGAAACTAGAAATCAACTACAAGAAAAAAGCTGGGAAAGTGACAAATGTGGAGGCTAAACAGCATGCTGCTGAACAATCAATGGATCATTGAAGAAATTAAAGGAGAAATCAAAGAATATCTGGAGACAAACAAAAATGAAAATATACCATACCAACTCATATGGGATACAGCAAAAGCTGTCCTAAGAGGGAAATTCATAACAATACAGACCCCCATTAACAAACAAGAAAAATCTCAAATAAGCAATCTTAAACTACACCTAACAGAACTAGAAAAAGAACAAACAAAGCCCAAAGTTAGCAGAAGGAGGGAAATAATACAAACTAGAGCAGAAATTGACCAGAAAAACAGTAGAAAGGATCAATGAAACAAAGAGCTGGTTCTTTGAGAAGATAAACAATTGACAAACCCTTAGCCAGACTCACTAAGAAAAAAAGAGAGAAGGCTCAAATAATAAAATTAGAAATGAAAGAGGAAAAATTACAACAGATACCACAGAAATACAAAGAATTATAAGAGAATACTATGAAAAACTATATGCCAACAAGTTGGACAATCTAAAAGAAACAGATAAGTTCTTAGACTCATAGAATCTCTCAAAACTGAACCAAGAAGAAATAGAGAATATGAATAGACCAATCACAAGTGAAGAGATTGAAACAGTAATCAAAACCTCCCAAAAGATAAAAGTCCAGGACCAGATGGCTTCTCTGGACAATTCTACCACTCATTCAAAGAAGATTTAGTAACTTTCCTCCTCAAACTGTTCTGAAAAATTGAAGACGGAACACTTCCTAACACATTTTACAAGGCCAACATCACACTGATCCCAAAGCCAGACAAGGACAACACAAAGAAGGTAAACTACAGGCCAATATCACTGATGACACAGATGCAAAAGTCCTTAACAAAATATTGCAAACCAAATACAGCAATACATCAAAAAGATTATACAGCATGATCGAGTGGGATTTATACCAGGGACACAGGGATGGTTCAACATCTGCAAATCAATCAATGTGATACACCACATTAACAAAATGAGGAATAAAAATCACATGATCACCTCAATAGATGCTGAGAAAGCATTTGACAAGATCCAACATCCATTTATAACAAAAACTCTTAATAAAATGGGTATAAAAGGAAAGTACCTCAATATAATAAAGGCCATATACGACACTCACACCCAGCATCACACTAAATGGGTAAAAACTGAAATCCATCCCTTTGAGTTCAGGAACAAGACAAGGATGCCCACTCTCACCACTCTTATTAAACATAGCACTGGAGGTTTTGGCCAGAGGAGTTAGGCAAGAAAAAGAAATAAAAGGTATTCAAATAGGCAAGGAGGAAGTGAAACTCTTGCTCTTTGCAGATGACATGATTTTATATATAGAAAACCATTAAGAATCCATTGGAAAACTATTAGAAATAATCAACAACTACAGGAAAGTTGCAGGGTACAAAATCAAGTTACAAAAATCAGTTGCATTTCTATACTTGAATAATGAGCTAACAGAAAGAGAACTCAAGAATACAATCCCATTTAAAATCACAACAAAAAGAATGAAATATCTAGGAATAAATTTAACCAAGGAGGTGAAAGACCTATACAATGAAAACTGTAAGACATTACTGAAAGAAATCAATGGTGACATAAAGAAATGGAAAGATATTCCATGCACATGGATTGGAAGAATAAACATAGTTAAAATGTCCATACTACCTAAAGCTATCCACAGATTCAATGCAATCCCAATCAGATTCCCAATGACATTCTTCATGGAAATAGAACAAAGAATCCTAAAATTCCTATGGGGCAACAAAAGACCCCAAATAGCTAAAGCAATCCTGAGAAAAAAGAACAAAGCTGGAGGCATCACGATTCCTGACCTCAAAATGTACTACAAAGCTATAGTAATCAAAACAGCATGGCACTGGTACAAAAACAGACACATAAATCAATGAAATAGAATTGAAAGCCCAGAAATAAAACCACACATATATGGACACCTAATCTTTGACAAAGGAGCTAAGAACATACAATGGATAAAGGAAAGTCTCTTCAAAAAATCGTGTTGGGAAAACTGAACAGCCACATGCAAAAGAATGAAGGTAAGTCGTTACCTTTCACCACACTCAAAAATTAACTCAAAATGGATTAAAGACGTGATGATAAGATGTAAAACTATAAAACTCTTAGAGGAAACTATAGACAGTACACTCTTTGACATTGATCTTAGAAGGATCTTTTTGATTGCCATATCTGCTCAGGCAATTTTTCTTATAAAAGAAAAAAATAAATAAATTGGATTTCATCAGACTAAAGAGCTTCTGCAAGGCAAAGGAAACTATTAATAAAATGAAAAGACAACCCACCAATGTTTGCAAACATATACCTGACAAGGGGTTAATCTCCAAAGTATATAAAGAACAGCAAAAAAAAAAAAGAAAAGAAAAGAAAAACTGATCAAAAAATGGGCAGAGGATATGAACAGACACTTTTCCAAAGAAGATATATGGATGGCCAACACACATAGAAAAGATGCTCAACATCACTAATCATCAGGGAAATGCAAATCAAAACTACAATGAGATATCACCTTACACATATTAGAATGGCTATAATTACCAGGACAAAAAAAAACCACAACAAATTTGGAGAGGATGTAGAGTAAAAGGAATCTTCACACACTGTTGGTGGGAATGCAAACTGGTACAGCCACTATGAAAAACAGTATGGAGATTTCTCAAAAAACTAAAAATTGAAATACCATATGACCCAGTGGTATACCTATACCACTACTGGGTATTTATCCAAAGAACGTGAAATCAACAATTCAAAGAGACTTATGCACCCCTATGTTCACTGCAGCATTATTCACATTAGCCAAGACTTGGAAGGAACCCAAGTGCCCACTGACTGATGAATGGATAAAGAAGATGTGGTATATATATATATATACAATGGAATACTACTCAGCCATAAAAAAAGATGAAATCATCTCATTTGCAACAACATAGATGGAACTTGAGGCTAAGTGAGATAAGCCAGACAGGGAAAGACAAACACCATATGGTCTCACTCATATGTGGAAGATAAACAAATACATGCAAAGAGAACAGATTAGTGGTTACCAGAGGGGAAGGGGCTTGGGGAATGCACATAAGGGACAAAGGGGCACATATATATGGTGACTGAAAAATAATAGTGTACAACTGAAATTTCACTATGTTGTAAACTATTATGACAACAATTTTTTAAAATTAAAAAAAAAAGCTAAGACACAAAGACACACATTAGCCTAGGCCTACACAGGGTCAGGATGATCAATATCACTGTCTTCCACCTCCCCATCTAGTCCCACTGGAAGGTCTTCAGGGGCAATAACCATGAAGCTCTTATCTCCTATGATAACAATGCCTTCTTCTGGAATACTTCCTGACAGACCTGCCTGAGGAGGAGGTGTCACTCTTCTTGAGAAGGTATTCATGGTGGTTTGCTTGGTTTGTCTTTTTTTCATCATAGAATTCCTTGTGAGCATATAATGCACCATGAACATTCCTCTCTATTAATGAAAACCATTTGGTGTTGGGGTCCATGTTTTAAACTTTTCAAGAGGCTTCTTGAGGTTTGGGAAAGCTTCTGCTTAACCTTTCATTGTGAATTTTCTTGGAGGTTCTTCTTCTTCTCTTGTAGTTTCATTTTCTCTTGCCTCTTCTTCAGCTAGGCATTCCTGTTCCAGTTCCAACAAGTCCCCATTCGTCAATTCCTCAGGAACCACCTCTAGGAGCTCCTCACTGTCATCTTCATACATAACCAGGTTAAAGTTGTTTGCCATCTCAACCATAGCCTTGTTGATTTTTGCAACTTTTTCATCCTTGACAAATCCTTTGAAGTCATGAATGAATCTCTTGGGTGTCTTCTTCCAGATGCCATTCATATTCTCCTTAGTAACATCACCCCAAGCCCAACCAAGGGTCTTGATGCAGCCATAGATATTTTAATCTTTCCAGAATTGCACCAGTGTGTTCTCAGTGTCTTCCTCAGTTGCAGCAATAGCCCAGGCAAAGGTCTTCCTCAGGTAGTAGGCCTTAAAATCTGCTCTAAGTCTTTGATCCATTGGTTGGGTCAAGGAGGTGGTGTTTAGAGGGAGAAACACTGCTTTGATATTGAGATGAAGATCACCAATAAAAGGAGGACATCCAGGAACATTATCAAACATAAGCAAAATCTTGAAAATTATGTTATCCTCCAAATGGTATTTCTCCATTTTGCTGGCATAGCAACTAAGAAGGGCATCTTGAAAGAGGGGCCAATCATCCGTGACTTCTTATTGCTCCTGTAGTACTCTGGAAGTGTGTGCTTACCGATATGCTTGAACGTCCTAGGGTTCTCACTGTGCCAGATCACAAAAGGTTTCAATTTGTAGCCTGTAACATTGCCCCCAAGCAAGACTGTTATCTTGTCTTTAAAAGCCTCAAAACGTGGCACTGACTTGGTCTCCTTGTGGATGAAAGTCCCTTCAGGCATCCATTTCCAGAATAGGGAAATTTCATCTATATTGAATATTTGCTCTGGCAAGTAATTTTCCTCCACAATCAGCTTATGTAGAGTTTCTAAAAATTCTTTGGCTGTCTTCACATCAGTACTCACAAACCCATCTCTCTTGTGGTCTCTCACTGGCAATGTTAGCGGGGATTTTGTATGTTTTGGGGCCATGATGAACAAAATGAGATAAAATTAAGCACAAGAGAAAAGGACGCAATCAGGAGATGCAATAAATATGAGATGTATGAGGCTGCTGGCAGTATAACATGGCATACTGTTTTACAGTAAACTTCTTTTTATAAATAGGAAGAGTACACTCTAAATCTACATATTAAATAAATAAACCAGTAACATAGTCATTTATTATCATTTTCAAGTACTATGTACTATATGTAATTGTATGTGCTATACTTTTACACAACGGGCAGCACAGTAGGTTTGTTTACACCAGCATCACCACAAACATGTGAGTAATGCATTGCACTATGATGTTGCAATGGCTAAAATGTCACTATGTGATAGAAAATATTCAGCTCCATTATAATCTTATGGGACCACTGTTGTATATGTGGTCCATCATAGACCAAAACACGATTATGCAGCACGTGACTGTATTAGTTCTAATAGCTTTTTTCTGTGGAGTTTTATGGTTTTCTATAAATAGGATCATGTCATCTGCAAGCAGAGATAATTTTACTTCTTCCTTTCTTATTTGGATATCTTTTATTTATTTTTCTTGTCTTATTGCTCTTGCTAGTACTTCCAGTATTATATTGACTAGAAGTGGTGAGAGTGGGCATTCTTACCTTGTACTGTATCTTAGAGGAAAAGCTTTCCATTTTTCCTTGTTGATTATTATCTTAGCTGTGGGCTTTCCATAAATGGACTTTATTGTGTTGAAGAAATTTCCTTTTATTCCTACTTTGTTGAGAGCTTTTTTATTATGAATGGATGCTGAACTTTGTCAAATACTTTTTGTGCTTCTATTGAAATGATCGTGCAGTTTCTATCATTCATTCTGTTAATGTGGTGTATCACATTGATTTATTTGTGTATGTTAAATCAACCCAAGGATAAACCTCTCTTGATCATGGTGTATACTCTTTTTTATGTGTTGTTGGATTCAGACTGCTAGTATTTTATTGAGAATTTTGGCATCTATATTCATCAGAGATATTTGCTTGTAGTTTTCTTTTCTTGGGGTATCTTTGTCTAGCTTTGGTATCAGGATGATGCTAGCCTCACAAAACTAGTTTGGAAATATTCTCTCTACTTCTATTTTTTGGAAGAGTTTGAGAAGGGCTGACATTCTTCTTTGAATGTTTGGTAGAATTCAGCCATGTAACCATCTGGTTCTGGGCTTTTCTTTGTTGGGAGTATTTTGACTATTTCAATCTCCTTATTTGTTGTTGATCAGTTCAGGATTTCTATTTCTTCTTGTTTCAGGCTTGGTGGTTGTATGTTCCTAGGATTTTATTCATTTCTTCTAGGTTATCCAATTTATTAACATATAATTGCTCATAATAGTCCCTTATGATAATTTTTATTTCTGAGGCATCTGTTGTAATGTCTCCTCTTTCATTTCTGATTTTATTTATTTGAGTCTTCTCTCTTTTTTCTTAGTTAGTCTAGCTAAGGGTTTGTCATCTTTATTTTTTTCAAAAAAGAACCCAACTCTTAGCTTTGTTTATTTTTTCTATTGTGTTTCTATTCTCTATTTGATTTATTTCTGCTTTGATCTTTATTATTTCCTTTCTTCTACTAAATTTGGGTTTTGTTTGTTCTTATTTTTCTAGTTCCTTGAACTGTAAAATTAGGTTGTTTATTTGTGATCTTTCTTATTTTTTAATGTTGGCATTTATCACTATAATCTTAGCATGTTGAACTTCGAAGTTCCATGCTTTTTCCTCCCACTTTCCTCTCTTCTCTCCATGCTACCCCATCCATCCCCTACACCCTTTTGTGGAAGTCCTGGCCATTTTCTTCATGAAGCTTTCCCTGATCTTCAGTCCCCACTTACCAATGTGTGCTGCCATATATGCACTCTCACTTACTTAAAATTTTTTAGTGTCTTTTGTAAATTTCACACCCATTTCACTCCTTCCCTGTGGTATAATTTGTGAACCAGTCTATTTCCCCCCAGTCTCCCTCCATGTGCATACTTACGTACCCCTGAGATTTCCCTAAGATAAAGTACTTCTTACATTACTTATTTTGTTTTTCCAGAGCCCTTTTTAAAAAAAGTTGTGGTAAAGTATACATAACATAAAATTTACATCTTAACCATTTTAAGTGTACAGTTCATGATATGAAGTACGTTAATATTGTGAAACCATCACCACAATCCTTCTCCAGAACTCTTTACCTTGTAAAACTGAGACTCTATACCCACTAAACAAGAACTCCTCATCCCCCCTTTCTCCAGTCCCTGACAACCACCAGGCTACTTTCTGTTTCTACAAATTTGATCACTCTACTTGCCTCATTTAAGTGGAATCATATAGTATTTTTCTTTTTGTTTCGGGCTTATTTCACTTGGCATAATGACCTCAAGGGTCATCTGTATTGTAGCATGTGTCAGAGTTTCTTTCTTTTTAAGGCTGAAAACTATTCCACCATATGAATATACTACATTTTGTTTATCCATTCATCCATCAATGGAATGATTAGGTTGCTTCTACTTTTGGCTATTGTGAATAATGCTACCATGAACAAGGGTATGCAAATATCTGTTTAAGTCCCTATTTTCAATTCTTTGCAGTATATACCCAGAAGTTGAATTGCTGGACCATATGGTAATTCTTTTTTTAGTATATATATATTTTTAAGACTGCCATACTGTTTTCCAAAGTGCCTGTGCCATTTTATATTCTTCCAAAGCCTTCTGAATGGTGCCAATACTTATTTGTGGCTTAGTCAGTGTTCACTTAATTTTATCAAACTAAACCATTAGTCATCCAAATTAAGTTTGAAATGTACTAGCTATGTTCTTTTGAACTATTCATTAAGGCTTAAAAGTTAAAAATCTGCATTGGTGTTTATTACCCGTTTGCCTATAATCATCAATCAGTTTGGGTGTCTTTCTACCATTTCAAAATTATAAAAGTCAGAAGGCAGAAAATGGGATATTCTTATTTCTATAGGTATCTTATTGCACTCGTACCCAGTGAAGCATCTACCTTAATCAAAGGGCTAGTTAACAAAGACTAGATCTAGAAAACACAAAACAGCTATTTCCACCAAGTAAGATCAGAAGCCTGGCTTAAACAATCCCAAGCAAGACCTAACACTGATCTCTATGCCTAGAGAGACCCTTTATTCTCCTATTTATCAATCACTGCCAAACAATGGAGGAAAGTCTAGGTAAATTATGGTGCATTTGCACAGTAAAAAAGTTTGTGGTTTTTTGAAATAGCATTTGAAGTGCCATTTAATGATATGGGAAAGTGCTTATACTAATTATATTAGGTGAAAAGTCAAGATGCATTATTTTTCATGCAATATGATCTCAATACTGCAAAAGAAAAAACTAGACACAAAAAGTAACTGGAATGAAATATAGCTAAATGTTAATAGTAATTTAATCCTATTTATACTTTATGTGTAGCCCCAATTTTCTCCAAATGAAAATATATTGCTTTTATAATCATATGAAAATGTATATTCGAGAAAAAAAAATCTATATGTGGGATTCACTGGCGCTGTGACAAAAGACTGAATCCTTGGAAAAATACTCATCCATGGACCTTCATTGTTCAGTCAGAAGGACGGTAGCCTGGTATTCCTAAGGAGATGGCAGTAGCTACACTCCCTGTGTTTAGAGCAAACGACAGCATGAGAGAACCCTGAGGAAAGTGGGGATGGGGGGGGGACGGGGCTCGTTGGTGGCTGGCTGAAGTTTAGAGGTGAAGGAGGAAAATATCTTATCTGTTCCTAACCTGCCCCACGGTTGCACCCACTTAGTCACACCTCAGCACTGGCTCATCTCCCCATCATACATGGGCAGCAGGCATGAAGACCAATTTTATGAGTCAGTTCTCCAGAGACTGGTCATCTTAACAAGAGTCAAAGTCTGAATCTAGACTAATGAATGTCAGAAGATAGAATTCCAGAGGTCAGTATTCATTCACTCAAATTCTTATTGAAAAGCCTCCTATGTGCCAGGCATCCACCTCAGAGGTGAAAGGATAAATAAAATTTCTTGAAAGAACTCAGATTCTGTTGGTAGAAATAAGTCTCTGTTCCAGGGGCTGGGTACTACCAGAGAACAAGCTAAAGCATCTGCCCTCACGGAGCTTGTACCACAGACTCAGTCCTGTGAGGGCCACACTCATCAGCATGTGAGCCTTGGTTTATGTTCTGGTAAAGCAAAGTCAGAATTTTACGCCTACAGTTTTATTGTGTATAAGCAGTGGTCATGGTTAAATGAGATTAGCTAATTTGATAGAGAGGGGAAACCACAATTTATATGGAATGATCGAAGGAGCTTCTAAACTTATGCTAATATTCCTTTGGTCATGGCTGGAGACGCCAAAGTTCAGGATTGAGAAGCATATGAAATGTTTTTCTAGGCAGCCAATCTGTTTAAGAGACTTCTCACAGTCGTTAAAGCAAACATCAGATTCTCCATACCACACCCTCAAAACTGGCAAAGAACCCCGAGCCAGGCCCAGCAGGGCTTGACCCCTGAAAATGATGCTGTTTAAGCCCTCTGATATCAAATGTGCCTCTCAGGCCAGACTCATTTGCCAAATCTTTCAACATGGGCATACTTAACCTATGGTCTTACTTAAAATAAACTATTTCATCCAAGAAGCAAAACCAAATGGAAACAGGCATGCTCTGTCTGTGTTTGTGTATGTGTGGTGCACATGTGTGTGTGTGTGTGTTCATAAGTACATGCATGTGTGGTGTGTGTGTGTGGTGTGTATATATGTGGGGGGTGTGTTACATGTATGTGTGATGTGGGGGCGTACGTGTGTATGTGTGGGTGTGGGCAGTCCAGACCTAATTCATACTTATCCATGGCTCCCTATCTATCTATGACAGTCCTATGGGCACTGCCATAACTAATGGAGTAACTCATAATTCCATAAGATGCCCAATCAGAAAAAAAAAACTCTCAGCAGGCCAGGAAAAACCACTATAGGAGAGAAGGGCAGAGGAAATTTAAGAGCAGTTAGTGCTGCAGGAGGGAGTAGAGGAAAAAGAAGAGATTGATGTTCCCAAGATTAAGTCAATCCACTTCCCTCACAGTAAGCATTTTTCTTAAATAACCGTGCATTTTGGCTAGCATTGCTATAAGCCAAAGAAAGAGGGTAAATAGCCAAAAATACTTGACTCCTTTGGGCTAAGAAAGGGCCTGGAATACCTGGGATTTCCTGACTTCTTGCCGTATTGAAACTTCTTAATGACTCTTCTAAACTTTGGTGTTCTCACTGGGCTAAAGCATGGAGAATGCAGGGCCTGGATCTTCTTAATCATTTCAGCAACTGGATAATGGTTTTGAGAGATTAACACATGCCAGGCCCTCTGCTAAGGATATATTATGTCATGTTTGGGGTACTACTATTCTGATTTTTATAGATGAGCAAATAAAAACTAGAATTTGAGCAACTTTCTCAAAATTAAGAGGTATGTAGAATCAGAGCTGGAATTCAAATCCCAGATCTGACATCCTACATATTTCTGGGCATAAAAACGCACACAGTGGATGGTTAATAAATAACTTGGTGAGGGCTAGAAATATGGGATGGATAGCAGCATGATACGTAAGGGATCCATCCCCTTCACACTCTAAATTGTAAGCTCTGAGGGTATGCCAGCGCCCATTGAGATCACAGCAGAACAGAGAGTTCATGGGACTCATGGCAGGAACATGGCACTAGGACAAGGAGGCCTAGGCTCTGGGACTGGACCACCACTAGTTCTCTCTGTGGCTTGGTAAAAGCCAACCTATGTCCTAGGGCCTCCATTTCCTCATCTAGCAAACAAAGGACATTCCACTTTACCCCATAAATCTGTTGGGAGGACCAGAGGAGATCAATATAAGTGAGGTGTTTCATATAACCCACATGAGAAGCAGCATCAATACAAATGGGTCTTAACACTTTGGAGTTGGTTCTATGTTTTCCTTCTAATCTAGCTGTCCTGATGGCTGTTCTTTGCTTTCTGCCACTGAGGAGCTCAAACAATGCTACTATTATTTCAAGTAAAATACTACAAACTCATAGGGTGTGCAAGGCAAGGGAGTTGGGAAATACTGGCAGGTCAGATGGAAAGTAGATCTCTGACTCACCACCCCTTTCAGAAGAATATCCAAATGCTCTCTCCCAGCATCCAAGGCCTCTCCCAGTGTTCCTCCATAGATTTCATGGTCCAGTAATAACACATGACATGTAGTTCCTCCAACACAGCAAGCTCTCTCAGACCTCTGATCCCTTTCACTTGTGCTGGAACACTGATGCCCCATCTCCTTCAGTGCTTTGAAACTCAGTCTACGCATCACTATTGTCGGGAAACTTCTCTGCTCCCTCCTCGGTGCACACACACCACTCATATCATTACACAATTCCTGTGGATCCTTATCTCTGTTACTATTAAGTTCTTCAAAGTCAGGAATGATACTTCTTTCATCTTGTTATTCCCAGGGCCTAGCATAGGACCTGAGGTTCTGTAGGCATATAGTGAATTTTGATTCAATTAAGCTAAATTAGTATGTGTTCACAATACCTTGTATGTTCATGAGAAGGTAGAGGCTGACAAGTTTGCTGCTGAACAAATGTCCTCAAGCACAAAACTTCATCATTTGCAAAGTATTCCCCTAGGATCTATGATCACTTACGTTCATTTCATAATTAACCCAAAGAATCTCAATAATTTTATTAGGTGGGGTTTCTGCAACTACACTGTGAGTTTATCCAAGATGGGAGCCATATTTTATTAACCTGTGAAATCACAGCTTCTCAATAATGTTTATTGACTGACCAACTGACTGACTGACTGAATGAATGAGCAGATTTACTATATACCCATTTCTATATAACCTCACAGAACCTAACACGATGCTTGGGACATAACATATGCTTGAAATGACTTCTAAATAAATGAACAAATGAATGTCTTTTTCATCTATTTTTCTAACTCCATTGACTAACAAAGGATGTAGCTATTCAAAAATCCTTGATTGCTGCATGAAAAAATTTAAAGATTCAAGAACTATCAAGTAAGAATCTGGCTACTTTTTTAGGTTTATAAGATCTTTTTACAACACAAAGTCAAATATGAAAATATCTGCCAAATGTTCACATTTCTAAGTAGAAAGCTTCTAGTGAAAACATCATTAAAAGTAGCACCTGGTGGCTGGTTAATCTCAAGACTGTCATGGTTATATACGGGATGACATATTATTTGGCTATGATCACGATAGCTGATGCATTTAACGAAGGGCATATTCAGATGTAGAATAGTTATTAGAGACATGACAGAAATATTGCATTATGTTAAATAGCCACCTATTATGCCATATATTCTGAAAGCATTCCTTCCAACTGATCTCTTTTTCCCCAAGAGCCCAATTGGTGCCCATTAGAGTTCATGACATGTAATCTTCTCTGTGATATTTCCCATATAAAAACATTAGGCCTCAAGTAGAGTCAGATGAGTTTACCTCACCATGGCATTTTCCTGACCAAATAGTCAAACTAGCTATCTCTTCTGGGAAACTCATGATTGGATTGTGTTTGGGGGAAAGACAGGTGCTTCTAGGCTGAGCCTACTTGGCAGAATGGTGCATCATTCTCCCACTGGGGATCATGAGCTGAAATGAATAGTAAATTGGGTCTTCAAGGAACCCAGGTTCAAAGGTGAAGCCAAGAAAGGGCTTTGTGCATGGACATAGTTAGTCCCAAAAATGTTGAACCATATCAATTCTCAAAATAAAACCATTCAAGTCCCAAAACCAAAGGCACATGACCCAGCACCTCAGAGCTCTTGTTTGAGTGGAAAACAAACACAGACAAAAGTTCACCACCCCATAAACTTACACAAACTCCAACAAAAATCAATTGAAATAGATAACTTTTCACAATAATTTGATCCCCAATTCTGATTTATTCCAATCCTAAATGTAATTTATGAAAGAAAGAAACAGAACTCACTATCAATGAAAGATTAATATATTAACAATATGACTTATCACCCTTATAAAAGTTGGAAGATAATTTAAAAAGGAGAGTAGACAATGTGAACAAACAGAGAGAAATGGGCCATCTCTTGTATTTCTGGTACATCCTGTTGGATGCACAAATAAGATGAAAATAAATAGAAGATAATATAAAGAGAAAGGAAGAAATGATCCTAGATTCATCATCAGAAAAAAAAAAATCCAAACAATAGGCATTCAACAACTGATATATATTAACTAATCTTTCTTCCTCCCACCATCACCTCCTTTCTCTTTTTCTTTCTTCTCCTCCATAATCACTATTAGCAATAGCAGCATCATTATCATCATCATCAGTAATAAACAGCACGTGCAAATTTTCTGGGTCTCTTTATAGGAAAATCGCCATTCATGAAACATCCAAATACGGTTGCTGTGGGATGGAGAGACTTCTGGAAATTGTGAGGCACTTGAATGCTAAGCCATGTTGTGTCGATCATTTGATGTTTACTAATATTGTCTCTGTTATTGTTTTCTTTTTAATCTTGTACCTCAAACAAAATCTCTCTCTCTTTCTCAGTTTCACCCACAGACATTCACACACAATAAATTCTACAATCTCTTTACTCCACTAACAATTAATTTAGTTTTACTAAAAAGATGATAATTTTACAGAGGTGAAATGCAGATTGTTTAAAACAATATCACCAATTATTATTTTTAAGTCTGATATTTGTAAAAATCCTCTAAAAGTTCATGCTGGTTAATTTATCATAATTATACTCAGAAAGAGAGTGAGACAGAGGAGTGGAGAAAGCAGGAAAAGGAGGAAAAGAACTGCCATGTAAGGTGTATGACTATCCAGTGTGGTTAAGCATTTTACATACATTACCTTGGTTAGTTCCCACATTAAGGGGAGGAGAATGGAAATTCTGAAAGATTAAGTGACCAGCTAGAAAACTGTGGAGTTAGGGACTAAATTATTGTCTTTCTGACACCAAAGCCTATGTTTCTTTGTAACTTTGTCTCTTACGGTTATCCTCTTCTAGGAATCTTTTGTATATAAATAAAGCAAAACATAAAATAATTGTATACACTAAGATATTTATTACACAGTATTATAATAGAAAAAACTGGAATCAAAGAAAACAAGTTAAATGTCTAACAGTAAAATAATGGCACAACTCTAAAATGAGCAGCCATGAAAATTAATAATTCTGAAGAATTCACAATAACATGGATAGTGTTTATACTGAAATGATATGGAAAGTAATAACAATGGTATGGTCATGGTTAGGTAGAAAAGTAAAGATATAAATCAATTCATCAGAAAAACATGGTCATATCTCTTATGAATTTAGACAGAGAAATCCATAACAAAATATTAGCAAATCAAATACACCAATGAATCAAAAGAATTATACACCATGATGAACTGGTATCTCTTCCAGATATGCAAGGATGGTTCAATATTAAAAAGGCAATCAATCTAATCTACTATATCAACAATCTATAGGAGAAAAGTCAAATTACATGATCATATCAATTGATACAAAAAATTAGATGAAAGCCAACACCTATTCATGGTAAAAAAAAAAAAAAAAAACAAACAAATAAAAATACCTCTTGGCAAGTTAAGAATGGAAGGAAACTAGTTTACTTGATAAAAAAGCATCTGCAAAAAATCCTACAGCTAACGTCATATTTAATTGTGAAAGACAATGCTGTCCCCCTATGAACAGAGGCAGAGCAAGGCAAGGATGTCTGCCATCACTTCTCTTACTCAGCATAGTACTGGAAGTCCTCGCCAGTGCAAGGAGCCCAGGAAAAGAAATAAAAGGAATACAGAGTGGAAAGGAAGAAACAAAACTGTCCCTATTTGCAAATGACATGATTGTCCATTTAGAAAAATCACAAGAAATTTACAAAAAAGAAAGTTTTAGAACTAATCAGTGAATTGTGCAAGGTTATAGAATACAAGTTCACAACATATCTCTCTATATTAAGACTGAATATGTAGGAAAAATTAAAAATATAATACCATTTACCATCATTCTAAAGAAAATGAAATACTTAGGTATAAATTTAACAAAACATATATAGGACTGATATGCTGAAAATTACAAATGCTAATGAAAGAAATTTTTTAAAGACTGAAATAAATGGAAATGCATACTGTGTTCGTGGATTGGAAGACTCAGCATAGCAAAAATGTCAATTGTCTTAAATTTCGCTAATGGTTTAATATAATTCCTGCCAAAATCCTATCCAAGTGTTTTGTATACATACACAAGCTTATTCTAAAATTTATTTGGAAAGGTACAATTACTATAATAGCTGAGACAATCTAAAAAAAGAAAAAAAATGTAGGATTAATCACTCTATATTCAATATTAAAAGTTACTATACAGCTACGATATTCAAGATGGTGTGGGATTGGTGGAAAAATAGACACATAGCTCAATGGAACAGAATACAGAACCCAGAAATAGATCCATACAAATATACTCAGTTTCTGACAAATTTGCAAAAGCAATTCTATGCAGGATGGATGGTTCTTTCAAGAAATAAGGCTGGAACAATTAGACATCCAAGTGAAAAAAAAAGCATAAAGCAAAAAACCTCACACTTGATACAAAAATTACCTCAAAATGGATCATGGACTTACACATAAAATATAAATCTATACAACTTTTAGGAAAAAGCATTAGAGAAAATCTTGGGTCAAGGCTAAGAGTTCTTGGACTTGACACCAAAAGCATGATACATAAAAGGAGATGTTGATACATTGGACCTAATCAAAATTAAAACCTTTTGCTCTTTGAAAGACCCTGTTAATTGGATTAAAAGAAAAGCCACAGACTGGGAGAAAAAATGTATATCATATATCTGACACAGGACAAGTACCTATATATATGTGAGTATATGTATGTATCTTCAATGGTAAAGTAACAACTCAACTATGAAATGGGCAAAAGTCATGAACGGACATTTTACTGAAGGAGACATAGAGATGGCAAATGAAAAGGCCATTAGCAAAACTCATTTTACAAGAAGTATTAGTTTTCAGAAATAATGACTGAGCAACCTCAGTACATATTTTCACATTATTTTTCATGTTCCTAACACAACAAAACATGAAAATAGCAATTGATGTCACCTCCGACCTTTCTGTGTTCAATTTCAATAGTCAAAAATCAAACTAGAATTCCTACAGGGATATTCCCAAACGATTATCCCCAAACTTTAATTGTTGGACTCAGGGAGCTTCCCAAGTTGAAAAATTACCAATACACATTTTTAATTATGTGAAAATAATCCAAAATTGATCTTGGATGCATCTGTAATGATTGGGCCTAAATATGACCCTCTTTTTAAGTTGAAGTCATATGAGTAAGCCCCTCTGACTGAGCCCCTCAAAGACATTGAACCCCTCATAAACACTGAAATGTAATAGCAGTTGACCAAGGAGCAGTCTTTTCCAATGAGGAGATGAACAATGGCTAAAACCAAGTTATTGGAGCAGCCCAGAGCTTTCAGACAAAGACTTGTTCGTCCTGTGGGGTCCTTGGAATGCTTTCCATCACTCCCTGGGTATTCCTTTTGGATGATTTTCTTGGAAAATATTCACATTGATCTTTGGTTTATTCCATTGCTTCTCTAAGAAGCCAAAGTTAAAAACTGACCTCAAACTCAAGTAACTTCTAATGTATCACATATGGAGCAGGGAGATAAAGCTCTGTCTGTGGTTGAGAAAGAATAATTCTGCCAAAGCAGTATTCTCAATAGCACTGATGATGATAATAATAATTCTGCATGTTAATAAAGTGCTTCACATTCACCAGTGTTTTCATATACATTATAGCATTGATTTCTCATGAAAATGCTCTGAGGTAGGTAAGCAAATATTATTTTTATTATTCTCAGATGGAAAAAATGAGGCTCAAAACTATATGTGCCTTGTCTAAATTAATTGACCAGCAAGTGTTGCAGATAACATTTGAACTTCAAATCTCGTTTGAAACATTAAAGAAAGTTTTAAAGATAAAAGTTTATCAATCCACACCCTAGCAGTCTAAAGTAATTGATCTAAATTTTGTTAGTTTTTAAGATTCTGTCCATATGCATTTGCATCTTACATTAACAATCACAATTACACTATTACATTCTGCATTTTTATATTTATTATATAATAATCTGGTCAAGTTGTGGCATAGTTTTTACAATTGTGTTGCTATTCTATGGTGTGGGGAATTATAATTTATTTCATCATTCTCCTACTATGCATGACTTTTTTGTTAGTTAATTATTTACTTAGAATAAAATTTTAGGTCGCTGAGGTTCTGTCAAGTTTGAAGATTTCACATCATCAGTGCTATTAATTATCATATTCTCAAGTAGAACATAAAAGGTTGCATTGAGACTAGCTCTGTCTGCACATACGATGCAAGCTTATCATAATTTGAAGAGCAATTAGAGATACCATTTTTAAGTTAAAGTACAAAGGTAACTCTTCATTTACTCACTTATTTAATCAAAAGTTAATTGTATCTTTTCAATAACTAGCCAATTTCATTTCCTATCATATATTTTTCATTCATCTACTATCCATCATTTCACACATGATCAATATTTTTCTTATATATTTGAATGAGCTATTTTACAAGAAAAATTAACCTTTTTTATAATTGATAAAGTATTTTTCAGATTTATTTCTCTTTAATTTTAGGGGTTTTATTACACAGGGGTTTTCCTCTTTAGTTTCTTCTGTAGCTTCAAAGCAGAGGAAGTTTTCCCCTCACTCTAATATTATCAAATCTGTTTCCTGTCTCACTCTGATTGAAATTTACTATAATGCTATAGCTCTGTTTTCGAGCCATATGGAATATTTTTGTAAGAAATGTGGAAATAACTCTTTTAAAATATGTCTTTTTTGTTTTTAAATGTTTTATACATACATATAATTTAAACAGTAAAATAAATCTAAGAGGCTTATTATAAAATACAAATCCCTTGCTGCTACCCCTTCAATATTCTTCTTCCTCAGTGTTATCCACCCTCTACACTTCTAGAGAAATGTCTAAACATATATATATATATAAATAAAGTGCTTATAATAATAATTTTTGATTTTTCAGTTTTATGCATCAGATATTGACTTCTCAAGGTGGGAGATATGGACTTAACTCTCTTCCCTCATTCCACATTACTACACACATGCACACCTCCAGACTGCCATCCCCCCAATAAAGTTATATTTTTATGTTGCTCAAATCAATCTATAAAGGTTATGTAAATGTTATTTACAATTGAGCCATATAGCAACCTATAATTACTTTTCCAATCTTGTAGAAACTTTGTTCTTCCTGGATTCATGGATGTTTTATTTACTTTTGTTTTCTTTGTTGCCTGTGTTATTATGACTAATTTACCCCCAAACTTTTCCCCAGTGTTCAAATACATCCAGTTTTCTCTCAGTTTCATATTCTTGGGAAACTTTTATTCCAGAGCCTCTGACTTGCTCCAATCTGGACTGGTCACTCTCTAGGCCTGTTATATAGTCTTTATCCGAGCATTTCTTTCTAGCATCCCTAGTAGTGAGGGTAGGCTACAATGATAAATAGATTCCCAGAACAGAAACTTATTTCTTGTTCATGCAACAATCCAAGACAGTGGCCCTTGGTTAGTAGATGTCTCTCCTCCACGTGGTGAATTTGGGATCCAGGTTTTTCTCATCTTGTAAATTTACCATCTGTTGAGACCTTGTCATCCTCTGCATCTGACTGCCTCAGGGTTAGTCAGAAGAGGCACTCGCATTTCTTGAAAACAGTAGCCTGGAAGAGGCAGAGTCAGTTCTATCCACAGAACTCAGTCCTAAGGCCGTACGTAAATGCAAGGGACTTTGGGGATACAGTCTATGTGCCTAAGAGGAAAAGGAAAGGGATTTTTACTGACTACTAGAAATATCTGCCACTCCCTCATCAAGGGTATTCCTGTCACCTCTTGCTTATGTGGGATCTCCTGTTTCCCAGATCCTGTGGCTTCCTCCCTCTTATTTTTATTGATTGATGAAGCACATCCTAAAGTAGCTTTTTGAGAAAGGATGAGTAGGAGGTAAATTTTTAGTGATATTGACTGTCCAAAAATATCTTTATTCTACTCTCATGTTTAATTGACAGTTTGTCTAAGTACAGAATTCTAGGTTGGAAAAGATTTTCCCTGAAAATTGTGAAGGCCTTTCCATAAAAGTTTTGAAAGTATTGCTCTACTTCTACAGATTCCAAAGACAATCTATGGTATATCTGATTTTTTTTCCTCTCTGAGAGTCTCAAGATCTTCTTTTGGCCATTGACATTCTGAAATGACATAGTGTGGTTCTATTTTGATCCATTTTGAAGGGTACATGCTGTAACTTTTAATTATATAACTCACCTTCCCCAATTTTGGGAAATATTTGTATTATTTCTTCATGATTTTCTCTGTTTTGTCTATTTAAAACTATAATTTTGGATATTGATTCTCCTGAGATGATCCTCTAATATTCTTATTTCTCCTTTCTTATTTTCCATCCGTATTTGTTTTACTTTCTGAGAGAATTCCTCATCATTAGCTTCTGAAGCTTCCAATCATTTCATCATATTTTATAGTTTTAATTTTCAAGACCTTTTCCTTGGAGTCATATTGTCCATTTTTGTGGCATACTATTCTTCTTTTATTGATGTGTTATCTTCTCAGCCGTTTGAAGTAGATGGTACTTTTAATATTATCTCCCTGCATAATCTTTTCCATCCACACTGTTGTTGATTTTTATTTACTTATTTTAGCCTTTATCTTTTCAACTAGGGGCTTTGCTCAAATACTTGGGGATCTTTGGCTGTCTGCCTATGTTTTAGAGCGGATCTCTAAAGGCTGACAGGAATTACTGAGTACTACATTTACTTGTCAACTTTGGGCTTCACTTTAAGGAGTGATGTGATTGGACTATTGAAGAAAGCACAGATGTGTGTCTTCAGGTCTTTCCTTTTGGAAATTGACCATTGACCTTGACTATTCAAATTCTGCACAGAAGTATCATCCAGTCTCTTAAGGAAAGTATAAGCCAGGCTCCTAGTGTTCTGAGAGCAAAGCAGGGAAAGAGTGGCATGGGACACCCAACCTTCAGTGCACAAGCTTAGATGAAATCTCTCAAATTGCAGTAAGATTTCCCTTCCTTCAAGTGCACTATCCCCAGTCCAGAGACACGCAGCTTTTCTTCTCCAGAGAATAAACCACAATTCTTCTGCCAGGGTGAGAGAAGAGAAGCCTTCCAGCTGAGCAGAGGAGGGAGGGAGTCTGCTGGTTTAACTGCATCTTATGGCAGAATTTAATCCAACCTCCTGTTTTCAACAATTTCTTCATACACTTCATCCTCCCCACCACCAGCAGTACCTGGTGCTGACAATTGCTGAGTCTTTTGGGGGATCTGTGATTCACATTGAGTAGCTGCTCAGCTTTCTCCACAGCTGACTTAGAATTCAGTTTTTTTCCAGATCAGCTAAGTGTTTTTGCACCTATCTTGCTGCTATTGCCATTTCTCAATTTCTCTGCACTTTTGTATATTTATGCCTAGAAAATCTTTTACTGCCATTCTAGTGACATTTCAGGAAAAAGTAGAGGTAAAGGTGCTCCATCCTTGATCTTCAACCCAGAAATCCTTAATATAACTTCTCATTTTCCAAATTGCTATCCTATCAGAGCACCATTTAATTAATAATCCTTATGTTCTCCATGTTTTGAGTGTTTATTTCACACATATCAAGTTAATTCTATTTCTGGAATTCATATTCTAAGCAACTGATCCATTTTTACACTAGTATCATAATGGGTGATTTTTTGCTGTTGTACAACATATTATAACATACATTAGTTGTTCAGTACAAGCTAGCTCTCTCTCCTTATTGTTTCATTTATTCAGGTAACCCACGTGGAAAGAACTCTGTTAGGACTCGTCATGCAAGCAACTTGCCAATAATACCACATGTGGACTATTTTGTTGTTGTTGTTTGAGAAGATAGACATGTCCTTAAAATTAGTTCCAATTCCATTAATCATCCCTCTCCAGTATATGTCAGCCAAGATTGTTTCTATTCCAGGCCTAAAGATTAAAAATCCCCTGGGTTGACAGTTTACTATGGAACATGACCCATCCATTCAGCCTGAGCTTCTCCAGCCAGAAACACACACAGAGACACATATAACCACACACATACCTCCCTAAGCCATATGTATCTCACTTAGATCTCTGCGACTTTGAAGCTCAGTGACATGTACTGCTTTAGAATATCAAGATATTTTGTCCGACATGAATTTTAGCAATCTCAGTAACATCTTCTTACCATATTAAAGATTAAAAAGGGAGTCAGCTTTGTAATTTACCAGGAAAATAAGGACTATATAAGTGCCATTTCTGATCTTCTAATCCGGGATTCTTCTCTATGTACATTCCTAAATATTTTTCCCCTTAACAGACTTTCCTTATTGCTGAGATGGATTGCAAAATGATCTACTCTGCTATTCACTTCTTAATACAAATATCTGTTACAAAGAGTAAGTGACATTTACACATTCAGAACTGATTTTATCTCCCGTATAGTTTCATCAGGAAAAAATATTTAATTTACTTTTACTACAATTCTGGTCTCATCATATCTGGCAAATAAATACTAATCAATTAATCATCTTTGAGCTATAACTAACAAAACTATGCTCATGAAACCAAATTGCTGTACTTTTCAAAGGTTCCTCGAAGCTAAAATTTATTATCTGTATCTATTAAAGTAGCCAAAACGTATGGACCAGAAGAAGGACTGCTAGTTGCAGGAGAGAATAACCTACATGTTTCACGGTTGAGGTCATGGCAAGGAAGATCAATAACAACTACAAAAAAAAAGTATGCTATACAGTAATTTCATATTTCATAATGAAATTACTGTACATGGCACTTCTATACATGGCACTTCTGGGGAAGATGATTCAATTATTTATAAAAGAATTGTGTATCAGTTTTAAACTCTTTTGTTTCTTATTCTAGATCTTGTTCTTCTTAGAGGTTGATTGTGTGATTTTTGGCTTATTCTTGTGATCACTCAGAGACATTAAAACAATGGTGTGAACTTATTGGAACATTCCCCTCCTAATCTCACTGGAAAAGTATAAAGTTTTTAATGGCCTATTTATGGTTCTTAAAAACTTGATTTAGGGTGGAAAATATTGGACTAAGCTACTTTTTTGCAATCAAAAGCACATACCAAAAAGAAGATAGTCTCTCAAATTAGGAACTTAGGGTCCAAAAATAAAATGGAATCCAAATGTTTGCTAACAAAAGAGACTAGGCAGAGACAAGATTCTCAGCCCACCCCACCAACTCCCACCAGAAAAGAGATTCTCAAAAAGGCACTGCAAATGCTTAAAGGACTAAGACTTACTAAAATAGGTGATCTTTGTAATAAAGTTAAAATAAAGCAGCCAAAATAAAAATCAAGGAGGCAGTCAAGAGTGGCCTGATCTTTTCCCCACCACAAATATGACTTCTCTCAACTCCAGCTGTTTGAATTTGTTGACTTTGAAGACAGTCATCAGAGGCTGAGTAACACCCAACCTTTCCATTTCAAGGCCTCTGAATTCTTTCCTTTTGGCCTTCACGTCCAAGAATAATACACATCCCAATTACCCCCTGGGCTAAAGGGCCAAATCTACTCAGTATTCCATTTCAGGAAATGAGCTTCTCAAGGTCTTTCCTCTGCCTTTTGCTCCTGCTTAGGCATGTTTACCCTATTAGAAGAGAAAATAAAATCATTTACATATGTTTGTGGGTGTTTTTTATACAAGGAAAAACTAGTCTTCTTGATTAAATAATAAAGCACCAAGCATAGTGAAACTGGATTTTCCTTGTCCTGGTCATTTTCCCGAGCTTCTACAAAAGAGCCTGAACGGGTATTTCTGGCTTTGTCTATGTGGGTTAACATAGCCATTTCTTGCAACTAAATAATAAGAATCAGGGCCAGCTAATTTTAAACAGAGTACATCTCAATGTTGTGCTAAATTCCCCCATATAAGACAATTGCCAACACATAATGTGATTTATTCCTCGGGAAAGACTAGTGAGAAGGGGGGGAGGTAATGAGGAAAGAAAGAGAAGGGTGTCCATGAGTCAATTTTTGGAAAAGTCTGAATAAATAATAATCAAGCTAATGGCAACTAGAAGGAAACACCCTAATGATTCTGGCCCAGTAATGCCTTAGAACAAACATAAATAGTTTGAGTTTTAAGATTTTAGTCTTAATACTGACCTTCTAAACTAAACACACACACACAGTTTTTATGATACAACTCAGTTGATAAGGGTATCAATCATAGGATAGTAGCAAGAATCAATAAATCCATAGCAGACAGAGATGAATGGAAGAGAGAGAGAGAGGGAGGCTAAACTTAGATGAAAGAAACATAGGTCCTTAACCCAGATCTCTAATAAGATCTCTTTTGGCAGTGTGGTTTATGGGAAATGACAGTCTTTAAAACCAGTCTCTGCCAAACTGTGTATTAGCAGAAACCTTGAGCAAGTCATTTAATTTCCTAGTGCCTTAGATTCCTTCTATATAAAATGAAGATGATATTAAGCTTCATTGATTGCCATGGAGGACTAAATGAGATAAGATATGAGAGGGCATTCTATGAACTTAAAAGCATGCAGTAAAAATTAGCAAAATATGAAGGCATTTATATACTATATATTCATATAACATTGGAAGGAATACAATATACTTTTAGAATAAACCTTCTAAAAGGCAATTTGTATAAAGGGCAATTAAATTTTTCATACCATTGATCCACACATTTACATATGGGAATCTATTCTAAGACAAAAATCAGAGAATTAGACAAAACGTTATTCACAAACAGGTTCATTGCAGTTTTACTTAAAATAGCCAGCCAATTGGACTCAGCCTTAATGTCCAACAGTAGGAGGATAGTAGATCTATATGATACTATATTATGCTATTTTAACCGCTCATGTTTTTAATAAATGCTAAATGACATGAGAAATAGTCATATTATGTTAAGTTACAAATTATAAAATTATAACTACATTATGATCTAATTTATAGCACACGCATGTCTATGTCTGTGGATACACGCACATGTGCACATACACACACACTCCAACAATGGAAGAGAGTATCTCAAATTATTGACAATGTGGTTGTTTTTAGCTGATACAGATAATATAGATTGTGGGTGATTTTTCTTCTATATACTCTCCAAATTTGCTAAAAAATAGATCCATGGATTAATTATTTAATCATAAGAAAAATGTTATTTAAAACACTGTATATATTCCAGTTTCATAATCTGCCACACAGTAAAAGGTCCACTTACCTCATCTTGCAGGGCACAGATAAAGAAAGGAATGAGGACTGACTTTGAATAAGCAACAGTGAGTCACTGTTTCCTCAATTTATATTTCCCTCGTTTATATTTCAGTCAGTGGTGTAGAGACTGAACGATTTGGGAGATGGTCTCTTTGTAGATCAGTGTTTGTAACCTATGCACTGCAAATATAAATATACACCAATCACTATCTGTTGACTAAATAAATAATATGTATTATACATATATGGAAACTATTTTTAAATATGCAAATGTAATTGTGTTTAATAAACTACAAATCCATTTAAAATGATTTCCAAGTTCACAGAAGAATTTTTTATCAGTATGTAGTCCAATTAACAGGAACTAAAAGTGTAAGCGCTCTTAAATAAAAGTCTTCAAAATACTTTAATATTAAAAAGAACTCTTCACATATCTCTTAAAGGAAATGAACAAGTTGAACTTCAAATGTCATGTCATAACACATAGCAAGGAAGCAATCAAACACTATAGGGTACATCAACAGTACTCAGAAGCCAACTTGAAGAAGCTCCCATTGGGCCAAAGATAGAACAAATTTAGCTTCAAAGAGTACAGTAACTGTACTTAATTGAAACCTATGAAATGTGCTTAAATCGATGAGTTCATAATAATATTTTAAAAAACTAATTGTTCACCTTCAGAGGATTTTAGAGAGTCAATTTATTATCTTAAAAAGTGGTAAATAAAGAGAAAGAATCAAGCATTTATTCTATCATTTATTCTACATTCTAATATATATATTAATTGTACAACTCAGTAACTAATTAGTAGTTGAGGGGAAGTATATATTTTTAAATGTATCCCAACTAACAAATGAAAGAGAAATTATAGAATTAGGATATCATCATTCTGTAATCTCCAATAAACAAGTAGATCTAGGGATCGGGCTTAGTGATTGGCACAATTCTACTATGGCCCCCATGCTCTCTGCCTCCAGTGTTACTCCTGTGACTTTGTTTCCTTTTCGTGCCTACTTGCATTAGCAAGTACTTCCAGTACGATGTTGAAAAGGAGTGATGAGACAGGACATCCTTGCCTTGTAAGGAAAGCCCAGAGTTTCTTAACATTCAGTGTGATGTGAGCTGTAGGTTTTTTGTAGATATTCTTTATCAAGTTAAGAAATTTCTCCTCTATTCTTAGTTTACTGAGAGTTTTTATTATGACTAGCTGTTGGGTTTTGTCAAATTCTTTTTCTACATCTATTGATATGATTATATGATTTTTCTTTTTTAGTCTGTTGATGTGATAGATTACATTGATTGCTTTTCAAGTGTTGCACCAGCCTTGCATGCCTGGGGTAAATCCCCCTTGGTCTTGGTTTATAATTCTTTTTATACTTTTTGGATTCAACTTGCTAATATTTGTTGAGGATCTTTGCATCTATGTTCATGAGAGCTATTGGTCTGCAGTTTTCTTTCCTTGTAATGTCTTTGTCTGGTTTTGGTATTAAGGTAATGCTGGTCTCAAAGAATGAGATAGGAAATATTCCCTCTGCTTCTATCTTCTGAAAGAGATTCTAGAGTGTTGGTATAATTTCTTCCTTAAATATTTGGTAGAATTCACCATTGAACCCATCTGGGCCTGGTGCTTTCTGGTTTTGAAGGGTATTAATTATTGATTCAATTTCTTTCATATGTATATTGGCCTATTAGATCATCTATTTCTTCTTGTGTGAGTTTTGGCAGAGTGTGTCTTTCAAGGAATTGATGTATTTAATCTAGGTTATCAAATTTGTGGGCATAGAGTAGTCATAGTATCCCTTTCTTATCATTTTAATTTTCATGGGCTCTGTAGTGATGTGCCTTCTTTCATTTCTGATATTAGTAATTTGTGTCCTCTCTCTTTTTTTCTTAGTTATCCTGAAAAGAAGCCAATCGATATTATTGATCGTTTCAAAGAACCAGCTTTTGGTTTTGCTGATTTTATCTATTGACTTCCTATTTCCAATTTCATTGATTTCTTCCCTAATTCTAATTATTTCTTTTCTTCTACTTACTTTGGATTTAATTTGCTCTTCTTTTTCTAGTTTCCCAAAGTGGAAACTTATTATTGACTTTAGATTTTTCTTCTTTTCTAATGTATGCATTCAATGGTAAAAATTTCCCTCTAAGCCCTGCCTTTGCTGCAGAGCACAAATTTTGACAAGTTGTGTTTTCATTTTCATTTAGTTAAAAATATTTTAAAATTTCACTTGAAATTTATTCTTTGATTCATGTATGGTTTAGAAGTGTTTTGTTTACTCTCCACATATTGGGGGTTTTCTACTTATTTCTGTTCTTGATTTCCAGTTTAATTCCATTGTGGTCTGACAGCAGACATCATATGATTTCTATTCTTCTAAATGTATGTTGTGTTTTATGGTCCCAAATGTGGTCTAGGTGAATGCTCCATATTTTTTTTTTCCAAAAAAGAAAAAAATTGTATTCTGCTCTTGTTGGATGAAGTAGTCAATAGATATCAATCATATCCTGTTGATTGATGGCATTGTTGAGTTCGACTATGCACTTATGGATTTTCACCTGCTAGATCTGTCCATTTCTGTGAGAGGGGTGTTGGTCTTCAACTATGATAGTGGATTCATCTACTTCTCCTTGTAGTTTTATCAGTTTTTGCCTTATGTAGTTTGATGCTCTGATGTTAGGCATATACATGTTAAGAATTCTTATATCATCTTGAAGAAGTGACCCTTTTATCATTATATAATGCCCATTTTTATCCATGATAAATTTTCGTAGTTTGAAGTCTGCTCTTTTTGAAATTAATATAGGTATTCCTGCCTTCTTTTGATTCATGTTAGCATAGTGTATTTTTTCTATCCATTTACTTTTCATCTATATGTGTCTTTATATCTAAAATGGGTTTCTTGTAGGCAACATATAGCTGGGTCAAGTTTTTTATCCACTCTGACAATCTCTGTCTTTCATTGGTGCATTTAGAGCATTGACATTCAAAGTGATTATTGATATAGCTGGATTAATACCTACTATATTTGTTAGTGTTTTCTATTTGTTACCCTTGTTCTTTGTTCCTATTTTTGTCTTCCACTCTTTTTCTGCTTTTTGTGGTTTTAATTGAGCACTTTATATGATTCCATTTTCTCTCCTTTTTTAGCATAATGGTTATATTTCTTTTTCTTTTTTCTTTTTTTAGTGGTTGCACTAGAGTTTGCAATAAACATTTACAACTAATCAAAGTCTACTTTCAAACAACACTATAACAGTTCAGGGGTACCATGAGTGACTTATAGCAACAAAATAATCCTAATTCCTTCCTCCCATCCCTTGTGTCATTGCCATCATATATTTCAAATATACATAAGCATATATATGTGATATATATATGATATATACATAAGTATACATAATTGAAAAATTGTTGCTATTATTATTTTGAATAAATTGTTATGTAGATCAATTAAGAATAAGAAAAATAAAAGTTTTTATTTTACTTTCATTTATTCCTTCTTCAATGCTCTTCCTTTCTTTCTGTAGATCTGAGTTTCTGACCTATATTATTTTTCTTTTCTCTAAAGAACTTCTTTGAACATTTCATGAAAGGCAGGTCTACAGACAATGAATTCCCTCAATTTTTCTTTGTCTGAGAAAGTCTATTTTTCCTGCAGTTTTGAAGGATAAATTTTGAGAGTACAGAATTCTAGATTGATGAATTTTTACTCAACACTTTAAATACTTCACTCCACTCTCTTCTTGTTTGCATGGTTTCTGAGGAGAGGTTGGATGTAATTTTTATCTTTGATCTTTCATAGGTAAGGTTTTTTTTTCTTCTGCCTTCCTTCAGGGTTTTTTCCTTTTCTTTGATTTTCCATAGTTTAAAAATTACATGCCTAGGTATAGTTGTTTGGCATTTATCCTGTCTGGTGTTCTCTGAGCTTCCAAGATCTATGGTTTGATGTCTGACATTAATTTGGGGGAAATTCCCAGTCATTGTTATTTCAAATATTTCTTCTGTTCCTTTATCTCTTTCTTTTCCTTCTGATATTCTCATTGTGTGCATGTTACACCTTTTGTAGTTATTCCTCAGTCCTTGGATATTCTGTTCTGTTTTTTCCTTCCAGTCTTTGTTCTCTTTGTTTTTTCTTTTCTTGAGATTCTATTGCTATATCCCCGAGCTCAGAGATTCTTTCCTCAGTCTTGTCCAGTCTACTAACAAGCCCATCAAAGGCATTCTTCATTTCTGTTACAGTGTTTTTTTATCTGTAGAATTTCATTTTGGTTCTGTCTTAGGGTTTCCATCTCTCTGCTTACTCACCCATCTGTTCTTGCATGCTGTCTACTTTATCCATTAGAGCTCTTAGCGTATTAATCATAGTTGTTTTAAATTCCTGGTCTGATAATTCCCAAATCCCTACCATGTATGGCTCTGATGCTCACTCTGTGTCTTCAAATTGTGTTTCCTGTCTTTGATATGTCTTTTAATTTTTCATTGACAGCCAGACATGATGTACCAGCTAAAAGGAATTGCTGTAAATAGGCCTTTAGTGACGTGGTGGTGAGTTGTGGGAGGATGGGAAGTATTCTATAGTCCTCTGAGTAGGTCTCAGTCTTTTAGTGAGCCTATGCCTCTGGACTCTGAACTTCACAAGTGTTTCTCAGTTTTTTTCTCCCCCCTTGAGTGTGATAGGATGGCTAGAGCTGGCTAGAGTTGGGTATTTCCCTTCCCCCAGGTCAGTTAGGCTGTAATAATACCCCAGTGTGTTAGACTCTCATTAGCTAGTTTTTTCTGAATGCAAGATTTGTTATGAAAAACAGAATGCTCTGGCCTATTTCAAAATGGTTCCTTTTCTTCTCCCCCTGCTGGAAGCCTGAGGAAATTTTTCTCTGATATTTACCTTCAGAATCTGGTTGAGCTCCTGGAGATATACCTCAAGATATTGTGGGATCTCCTACGCCTGGATACCCCTGGAGTTTTTAACTTTCAGAGTTGTCCACACTGAGCCTCCAGTAATTCATTAATTATAATTCAGGTTTTCCTACCCAGCACTGATTCTCACATTGGTGTCTGCTTGTGAGTCTCTGCTCTGGTAAACTGTGACTCCCTATATTTGCTGTCTGTCTCTCCACTCTTGTGGGCAGCAGTTTGCCCTGTGTCTTCCCCTCCCTTACGGATCTAAGAAAAGTTGTTGATTTTTCAGTTTGTTCAGCTTTATATGTTGTTAAGGTGGTGTGGCAATTTCCAAACTCCTTACATGTGGAACCAGAAACCAGAAGTCTAAATCTGTTACTTTACATAGCAAAAGAGACTTTACAGATGCAATCAAGCCTTCTAATCAGTTGGCCATAAGATAGGGAGATTATTTAAGTGGACCTAATCTAATCTAATGAGCTCTTTAAAAGAGTTTTCTTCAATGGGTGCCAGAAGAGAAAGTCAGAGAAATTTGAAGCATGAGGGGGATTCAACACAAGGGAGGTTCTCTGATTCTGGGAAGGTTGGAGGTGAGAGGACAAGAATTGGCCACCTCAAAATGTGTCTCTCTGCCTTGATCATTTTCACTGAAGGAGGCTTTGACCTTCCCTACCCCCACTAACTGTCTGAAGGGATTTGGGATGGAAGGCCTGTTCCCAGGACAGGCCATCACCATGGATAACTCCAGGTATCCGTAGACTGGGACGGTCTTTGCTGGGTCCATTCTTATCAAAGTTCTGTTTACCAGACGTTTACATTTGTAAGGGAAATCTCCATTTGTAAAGGTATGTCCTTCTCTGTACTGGGAAGAGGGGCTGATGACCTCATGTCTAGAAACTTGTCAATGTGGAAGGTGAGGCCTTAAATTTGCATAATAACCTTATTGTACTTTTCTGGTAATCTCCCATAACTGACCCAACCCCCAATATCCTTGTTTGTCTATTCAAGTGGAGAACCTCTGCCATTTTGTTGAGAGATACCCAGTTTCCCTGGGTCTCTCCCATGCATACATGTTATAAAGCTTTGTTTGATTTTCTCCTGCTATTCAGCCTCATGTCAATTTATTTTGTAGCCCAGCCAGAAAGGACCCAGAGTGGTTAGAGAATGCTCTTTCTTCCCTTCAGAAGCCACAAGGAAGGACCTCAGTGTGAACTCTAGGAACTAAGAGTGATCTCTGGCTAAGAGTCAGCAAGAAGACAGAGACTTGAGTCCTATAAACACAAGGAGCTGAATTCTACCAATAACTGAATGAACTTGGAAGTGGATCCTTCTCCAGAGCTTCTAGACAAGAACCCAGCCCAGCAGACACCTTGATTTCAGTTTTGTGACACCCTGAACAAAGAACCCAGTCATGGTGTGCTGGACTTCTGGCCTACAGAGCTGTGAGCTAATAGATGGGTATTGTCACAAGTTACCAAATTTGTGGTAATTTGTGGTTATGCAGAACCAGAAGCCAATATAAGCATCAACATCTGCTAACATCTCATAAATAGAAATATCAGATATTAGGCATACCTGTGAAAGAATACAAAAGTACGTAGAACACAAGACATAAAGTTATCTCTCAAAAAACACAGAGATCAGATAAGGTGTGATTAAACCTCTGGATTCAGGAATAAATTTGCAGGAAAAAAGAGGAGAGAGGAACATACTGAATTGCACCATGGCTGTTCAATTGGCAAAATCCAGGAGCGTGGGAGAATATAAAGATCAAATGCTCCAAGTCTGTCAATAGATAAACTGTGGGAAAAGAAAGTGTTGAAGTGAGACCTTGTAGATTAAAAGACACTTGAAAAATATATCAAAAAGATTTTAAAGAAAAATACTAAACAGTAATATCTAGAGATATGTGAGTGATAAACTACAAATTAATGCAAAAGTGGGATTGCTATAAAAATCAAATTATAATTTACTTTGTTAGGGGAGGAAGGGAAGAAGTTGAGATTGGAACAGAAACAGGGAAGACTTTTGAAGTGGCTGGCAATACTCTATTTCTTGACCAGGATTTTGGAAAACCTTTACTGACGTTACAAGCAATGAATATTTGTTGAATGAGTTACCGAAGGAATTAACCAAGTAACAAACACAGATTTTTGTCCTCATTATTTTTCCTGACAGCGTATAAAGTTGCTTAAAATTCAGACATAATTCTCTTCAGTGAAAAAAGTTATGATTGTGATATTTACTCAGTGACTCCCAAAGTCATCTAAATCTAAAAGAAAAAGGTTACCAAGCTGTTCCATTAGGAAGATCTTTTCAGCCCTAGTCCCCAGAAAGGGTCAGAAGGTCTAGTCCTTCTCATCAAACTCAAGGGCTTATAGGGCCCAGGTAGGGAACTGAAATGAGTGATACTGTTATAAAATACTATCTGGGAAGAGATGATAAGACTTCAGGTTGGGGGAAAATAGGGAGTATAAGGGATTGTGCAAAACTGGGAGCACTGGTCTTCTCTAAAAGAAGATAAAAACTGCTCTTTTACAGCCTTTTTACAGATATGGGGAGATCCAGGCCAAGTGTTGCCCAAGTGTTTTTCAAGGGAACTTGGAAATTTTAACATTTATGTGAAATTCTTCCCTCTTTTTTTTTTGTTATTAAATAATTCAAATGTAAAACACTGTGTGGGCCTATGCTGTGAGAGTCAAACTAAACACTCTGAGGCCAGGTCCCACCAGCAGTCTGCCGGTTTGCCACCTCTGGATAAGGACCAGAATGAGGACTTGCACGTTTCTGCTGTGCCACCCCCTTGCTGCCACCCTGCTGCTTCCAACACGCAGGTGTGCGCCAACCGTTTGTGTGCTGATTCTTAAGCTACAGAAATTGTCTCAGTGGGGCCATTTTCCTGAAGAGGACATTGCAACAACTTATCTGAAAGTCCTTCAGCCAGGGCAGCTCTTCTCCTCAAATCACATCCTTATTAAATGTGTTCTGGTCTGGGGGCCAGCCCGGTGGCGTAGCGCACTCCCCTTCAGCAGCCCGGGGTCCGCAAGTTGGGATCCCGGGTGCGGACAGACCCACCAGCGCTTGTCAAGCCATGCTGTGGCGGTGTCCCAATATAAAGTAGAGGAAGATGGGCATGGATGTTAGCCCAGGGCCAGTCTTCCTCAGCCAAGAAGAGGAGGATTAGCAATGGCTGTTAGCTCAGGGCTGGTCTCCCTCACAATAAATAAATAAATAAATAAATAAATAAATAAATGTGTTCTGCTCTGAAGGGGGTAGGAAAGGATCAACTGGGCGAGGCTGTTTCCATGCAGAAACCGAGTCAGGTCAATCTCTGTCTACAGTGGTGGAAGTTTGGGCAATTCCTCAAAATGCCTGAACCTCCCAGCCTAGGTCTTTGGGTCAAACAGGAAGGGAAACCTACCTATCTCCCAACGTGAAATAGGGAGTACACATGCAGCTCAGGGGTGCTGCAACATTGTGACGAACAAAAGCACACGCAAGAGCTGACCGTTGCCAAGGCTTCTGACTACCATTAGCACTGAGGCTTCATATATTACATTGCCGTCTACTGAGGAACTCCAAAACTACAGTTACACAGCTGGTACCATTCATCATTGTACCCTTGAGTGTGAAAAGAGAATTTGAAATTATAGTCTGAAATGGGCACAAAACTCCTACCGTAAAATAATATTATTATTTCCAGAAATCCCAAATTGTTATAATTTGGCTTTCACCCCAAAGGAAAAAAACTAAGATCCTAGGGATCCAAAATTTCCAGCTAGATTCCAGATGTCTCACAAGAAATACTATACTTTGGATAGAGGGTCTTTCTGAAGATATTGGCTTTTCTGAAAGTCCACTAGAAAAAAAAAATAAACAAATATCTATTTATATGCTAAATAGAACTTTGTTAAACAGAAAATTCATAAGCTCTCCTGGTCCCAGAGGTAGATGTCAATATGGTTAAATTTCCCCAGCACTTATTTGGGCTTATTAAAAGGGTACCAGCCAGAGGTTCTGGGCATTTATAACCCAAATGGAATGCTAGGTGCCTTTTATGGGATTCCACAGGAGAATTGGAGTTTCTTCCTGTGGCTAAATTTTGTGTGGAGTTTATGCACATATATTCATCTTAACACTTCCCTTAAATACCAGGCATGTATCACCCCAAGATGCACGTACCTAAGCATACACCTCGTGTCAGGCGCTATGTAGCTGTTAGGGCTACAAATAAGACTAAGAAATATCCTCTGTCTTTAAAGAGCTCACAATCTAGTTACAGCTACTTTTTGAGCCTCAGTTTCCTCTTCAGTAAATTAGGTGGCTGGATTAACAATTTCTCAAGTTCCTTTCAGTGACTCCATAATGTGGTTTCCAAGGATCTGACAGTCAGATTCACAAGTGTATCTATCATTTTTTCAGGTGAAATATAGAACATGAAACACATGCAGAACACTCAGAAGAGGACAGTATAATTCTCAGGTCAGGTCTTGGGTTGGTGTATACAAAACGCTCTATTATGGGCAAAGATGTGACTTTCATTTCTGAACTCATTACCCAACTTGTGTGCCTAGAAGAGCAATTTGCATACAGAATTGTAGTTTTGTGATTGTTTAATAAAGCTTATAATATATGCCCATAGTATTTTGAAACTGGAGAGTAATGTTTCTTTTCACAGGAAATCAAGTTGGCACTGCATGCTCCATAATACCCATGACACTAAGAAAGGGTGTGGAACAAGAAATAGAAGAAATAGAACACTGCACAGCAAAGGAAATAGTCAACAAAATGAAAACACAACCTACAGATTGGGAAAAAGTATTTGCAAACTGCATACCTGATAAGGAGTTAATATCCAAAATATATAAGAAACACACAACCCAATAACAACAAAAACAACCCAATTGAAAAATAAGCAAAGGGGGCCAGCCCCATGGCCTAGGGGTTGAGTTTGGCGCATTCTTCTTCGGGGCCCCAGGTTCAGTTCCTGGGTGCAGACATAGACCATTCATCGGTGGCCATGCTGTGGTGATGACCCACATACAAAATAGAGGAAGATTGGCATAGATGTCAGTTCAGGGTGAATCTTCCTCAAGCAAAAAGAGGAAGATTGCCAACAGATGTTATCTCAGGGCGAATCGTCCTCAACAACAACAAAAAATGAGCAAAGGACCTGGACATTTTTCCAAAGAAGATGCAGAAATGACCAACAGGTATTTGAAAAGGTGCTCAACATCACTAATCATCAGGGAAATGCAAATCAAAACCACAATGAGATATCACCTCACACCTGTTAGGATGGCTCATATCATAAAAAGAAGAGATAAATACTGGCGAGTGTGTGGAGAAAAGAGATCTCTGTACACTGTTGGTGGGAATGTAAATTGATACAGCCAATATGAAAAACAGAATGGAGGTTCCTCTAAAAAAAAACCTAAAAACAGAACTACCACATGATCCAGCAATTCCTCTTCTGGGTATATACTCAAAGAAAATGAAATCAGTACCTTGAGGAGGCACTCCCATGTCCATTGCAGCATTATTCACAGTAGCCAAAATATGGAAACAACCATATTATTCAGCCTTAAAAAAGGAGATCTTGCCATTTACAACAACATGAATGAAACTGGAGGACAGTATGCTAAGTGAAATAAGCCAGACACAGACAGAAAAAAACACTGCATGCTCTCACTTATATGTGGGATCTAAAAAAGTCAAATACATAGAAGCAGAGCGTAGAACCAGGGGTGGGAGGTGGGGGAAATAGGAAAATGTTGGTCAAAGGATACAAAGTTGCAGTTATGTGGGATAAATAATTCTAGAGATCTAATAAACAGCAGGATGACCATAAGTAATAATACCATATTGAATACTGGAAATTTGCTAAGGCAGTAGATTTCAGGTGCTCTCATCACACACACACAGAAAATATGGTAATTATATGAGGAGAAGAAGTGTTAATTAGCTTTACTGTAGTAATCATTTCATTATGTATATGTATATCGAACCATTATGTTGTACACCTTAAATATATACAATTTTTATTTAAAAAAGGAAGAATAGAGCAAACTTGGATTTTAGAATCATCTGTGAAATGGGAAGAGTATCTCAGAAGATTATTGTAAATGAAACAAAGTATGCAAATTATTTAGCATGGTGGCTGGCAGATGGTAAGTCCTCTGCAAATGTTATTTATTACTATGACTACAACTGCTGTTAAAGCACCTGATGCACTATCTAGCACATCAAACATGCTCAGAAAATGTTTATCTCCCTTTCTATGCCATCCTAGTACTACAGTTCCCTCCTTACAGCCACAGGCACCTCAATACTTCCTTATCTCCTTTGTATTCTATTCTAAATAGTTCCACAATTCACAAGTTGTTCTGCCCTCCTGTCAACCCTAGAATGTCTCTCAATAGGTCCATAGAAAGCAGACCAAACCCAGGTACCCGCTTAGCAAGCTAGTGGAACTGCTTTCTAGCAGAGAAGAAGACCTCCCCTATTAGCCCTGCCCAGAACCCCAGCCCAGCCTTACCACCACTTGTTTCAAAGCCTGTAGTTGATTCACAATGTACATTAATGAATGAAATCAATCTTTTGGGTACAAAGATAGTCATTGTCCCTGGCATGCTACTCCCTGAATCCAGCTGCTCTTTAGGCTCTACAATCTATAGATGCCAAAACACTGCTCCTGACACATCACACCTGCTTCCCAGGGCACATCTCAGCCCACAACAGCCAGGCTACAGCCACGGGCCACTTTTAATGATTCTACAGAGCTCAGATTAACTCTTGTGCTTGACTGGCTTTTATGGATGTAGCAAAGTCCATTTGGTCTTGTTTTAATAACATCCCAATAAAAGAGCTGGGAAATTAGATGCTAGGAATGACATTTAAATCCTCCATTTCCCTTTGCTGCAATAATAGCCTTCTTGATAATAAAGCAGATAAATTTTATTAAATTATATGAAGGTTTTCCATTTGAAAGCAATTAAAAAATACCTTCAGTTCAGAATTACAAAACTATTCACCTCAGATTTGAGGCTGACATTTTTATTGGTAATCTGAGTTATAACATGCTCAGCTCTATGCCCATTCATTGGCCCCTGATACTTCTGCCAACTTTTTATAGTTTTATGTGAAAGTACAGTATTTAAGCCTCCTCTAAATTCATGAGCTTCCCCTGCTTCTGAAAAAGGCTCTCTCAGTGTCTTAACAACGCACAACCAGGGCTGATGTTTATTTAAAAACATCTGCTCCATCCTTTGTGGTATAACATACCAAAGTAGCCTGACATTTTAAATACTTTTTCTTTACACTTTGTGTCAAACAATGAGAGAACGTAACTACTTTCGTGATGAAAAACTGTTCAGGGCAATTACAAGATGATACAGTAAGTGGACTAAATGGTACCCAAAGTAATCAAAGGAAAACACCAGGATTAGCCTGAATGCTGCTAAAGTCCGCTTTTATGGAGATTCCCTAAATATCTCCATGATTATGCTTAACATCTTAGTGCTTCCTAATTGATAATGAAGACAGTCCCTTGTTATTTTATATTTTAAGATAAGAATGTGAATTATTATTTTTTTAAGTTTTTGACAAATCAGGACAGGCAAGAAGAACACTCTCTCTATGTCTCTGATGGCTATTTCCACCTGGCAGCCTAGAGTGGCCAGAAATTCTTTCAGTGCTACTGACCACTGACTCACTTGAAACCATTTGTCATAGCCAGCCTTACTATGTCCAGTGCAGAAGTGAATTAAGGATGTAAGGAAATGCAGTTTTTTACTTATGTGCATATGAATCACTTAACTATCATAATATTGCCCAATAGAGACACTGCTCCCCACCTACTTTAATGATACAATGGCTGTTTCTACAAAAACAGCTGCTTCTTATATTTGCAAAGACAATCTTTATCAATCCAAACACACCTTCAACATCCTCCCCCATGTGCATGCACACACACACACACACACACACACACACACACACACACACACTGTTTTCTGCTATAGATTGGGCAAAAGTAAACTTCGGTTTGGCCTCTATTGATAATACCAGATTACAAATGCCTTTAATCAGCAGAAAACCATATGAATAAAGACACCTGAACATTCTCTTAGGCATGATATCTGAAGCAAAGGAGACATTGAAAGAAGATGAAAGTCAAATATGGCTAAATTTCCTGAGGAACAATCTGACAGCCAAATATACCCAAAGTAGAATAAATCACAGTTCTGTTTATTAGCAGGGGGAAGAGTGATTTCTCACTGTTGTCGAAAATCTATCCTCCAGTCACAAAAACACAGGCTGCCAGTGCCAGAAGGAAGTCTTAGAACCTCCAGCAGAAAGGGGCACTGTCCTGCTCTGATCAGTCTGGCAGGGATTCCTGCTCTGCTTTGCTCAGGAGAACTCAATGCTAGTCCTCAATATGACCTCTTACCACCCTCCTTCATTCCATACACCTGGAATCCGCTACTCCATAGGTTAGCAATCATGACTTAACACAATTGCTCATAATTCCAAATGAATTCCCTAAAAGAAGCCAGAAGTAGAGGGCCTTAGGATATGTAGAGTACACACAACAGGGAAATGTTATTTTTGACTCTTTAATATTGTGGCTCACTTAGGTACATAAATCTCCCTTTCTGATCATACTTGCCTACCTTGTGAACACACAGGCCTTTGATTGCCTCTTTATTAGCTTAGCAAATGGAGTGATGGGTGAGCTTCTGTCATGGTGCTGACTCTGTTACAAAGTGTAAAAGGAATTCCCTTCCACCCATGGACCAGGAGGCACCCAAATGCCAAAATACATCTGCTTTATGGACATTCAACAGGAATATTTTATCAAAAAGCACAATTATAAATCTCTACCTGCTACCACTCTCTCCTGGACTCTTCCAATCACCACATAACATGTCAAAGCATCTCCCACATTAAAATAAAAAATAAACCAAAACACCTACCTTGACCTACCACCAAAACCTTTAGGAAGAAACAGTTGTAATCTTTGTCTCCATTTCCACTCCCCCACTTTTTTTCTTGAACCACTCCAATCAGGCTGTTGTCCCCACAATCAACCAAAACAGCTATTTTCAAGGTCGCCAAAAAACTTTTTGTTGATATTTGCTTGCTGGCTGATTTTTTTTTTTCAGTTCCCTTTATTTATCCGTCTTCATATCCCCAACTTCTAAATGCTGAAGCATCTGAAAGTTTTGTCTTAAGACTTCATCTCTTTTCTATCTACTCTCTTACTAGGTGATTCCATCCAGACCCACAGGATTAGATTCTATCTATATGTCGATGCTTTCCAAATTATATCTCCAGTCCAGATTTCTCCACTGAGCTCGAGACCCCACTGCTTCCTCAACATTCTCACCTGTATGTCCACTAGAAATATTACACTTAACCTGGCCATTCCCTACAACCCTCTTCCTCTCGAGTCTTCCCCATCTTAGTCAATGGCAAATCCATTCTTCAAGATGTTCTAGTTCACCACATCATCCCGTAAAATTAATCTTTGACTCCTCCCTTCCTTTCATGCCTCATGTCCAATCTGTCAGCAAATTATTATTGTTTTGTGTGTGTATGAGGAAGACCAGCCCTGAGCTAACATCCGTTGCCAATCCTCCTCTTTTTGCTGAGGAAGACTGGCCCTGGGCTAACACCCGTGCCCATCTTCCTCTACTTTATATGGGACGCCGCCACAGCATGGCTGACATGTGGTGTATCAGTCCGCACCCAGAATCCGAACCTGCGAACTCCAGGCCTCCACCAAAGCGGAGCACACGAACTTAACTGCTATGCCACCAGGCCAGCCCCTGTGAGCAAATTATTATTTCTAGAATCTAATTACTTTTCACCACCCTAGTTCAAGCTACGATCATCACACACATAGGTTATTGCCAAAATCTCCTAACAGAACTCCTTGCTTCCACCCTTTACCCCAAATGTATATCCACAAAGTGTCCAGAGATTCTTTAAAATATATATTCAAATTATGTATTTTATATTATCATATAGTAAATATGGTTCTTTGATGTACAGTGTCATGACCCCGATACTCCTGTGATCAAAATCCTCCAGTGGCTTCCTGAAGTCCCTGCTGTGGCCATCAAAACCCTATGCAATCTGAGCCCCAACTCCTTCTTTCTACTCCTTGCTCTGCTTCCACACACTGTGTGCCTTGCTGTTTCTTAAACCCATAGGAACTCTCTCATCTTTACCTCTTCTCTGCCTGCAATGCTCATCTCCTGAATACACGCATAGCTTAACACTTCACTTCCTCCAGGTCATCCACTCAAAGGGCATCTTATCAGGAAAGTTTCCTCTGACTCTCCTATCTAAGGAAGAACTCCCAACTCTCTATGCCCCGCACTGTATCTTTCCCTTCTTCGCAGCACTTATCATACTCTCTGGCCTACTATTTCTAGTACTCATTTATTTGTTTGTATGCTTATTACCCATCTCCCCTTACTAGTATCCAAGCTTAATGAGGGAGAACATTTGTTGTTCACTGCTCACTCCATTGTCTTAAACAGTATGATTCATGTAGTAGTAGTCAAATGTATGTGAAATCATTGAGTCAACACATCAAAAAATGTTAGATCTAGAAGGAACCTAAACTGAGTTTATCACACAGCCCTTACCCAGTAGAAAAAGTCAGACATCTTACAAGTCACTACAGAAGCAATAACTCATAGGTCATTTATAGTATCCTTTACTTTGCACAGTTAAAAATAAGTAAAATTTTCAATTAATAAACTTTGGAAGACATTTAAGTAAGAATGATGAAAAAGAAAATTCCACAAACTAAAAGAAACCTTAACTAATTACAATTTTCTATGTTCACACACACATATGACTGTCTCAGAGAACAAATAAAAGGTGTCTCAATGGGCAAGCTACAACCAGGTATGACAACTATAAGGGAAAAGGAGGGGGTGCAGGGAACAGTAGTCTGTTTATACATGCTTGGTTGATTAACCCACTGGATGAGAAAGCAGCTCTCCAGCAAGGTAAACAAAAGTTACCATGCATGGTGGACAATCATTTCCCTGTGTAGGGAATCTGTGATAAGTATTTATTTTAGAGAAATCAATTTTCTTTAAACAAGGTGTGTGGTCCAGATTCTCCTCTCAGTGGCACTAGATACCACCCCCAATCACAATCCTATGAAAGACTCCATTCATGCCAGTGTAAACTTTAGGAAAACAGGACCAAATGGGGCAATGTGCATTTTGGTGAAAGCATTAAGTCTTACATATACAGATGTATGCACACATAAACACACCTAATTTCTACCACTCTTCATTCCACTTCTATAAGAATTCTCTTCTTGATTAATGATCTACTCCTAGTGCCGATGTTGCAAAATGAGACAATATACTTAATGCCTTTTATAAGTGGTACTAATGAAACTCTCATATAAAGGGAGGTAACATGTGACCATGCCAAGAGTAGATGTTAGAAGCAAGGAGAGCAGTTTTGAGGCCTATTGGAAGCACTGAGGTGCTTTTTCAAATGTTCCCTTACTTTTTTTAGTGCCCGGAATTGTGGATTCAAGCAGTCTTGGATTCAAATCATGGATCTGGAAACCACCAGCAGTGTGACTTCAGGCAACATTCTTAGCTCTTAGAGCCTCATTTCCTTTCTTCGCAAAACTGAGCAGCACCCCCACCATCCCATAAACCACAAGGTCCTTGTGCGAAAGGAATAAGATAACACTGGTAAAGCAGCTAGAACAGTGTTTAGTGTATAGCATATATTTTTCTTATATGAAACCACTGCAATTCAATATCAGTGTTATCAAGTGAGTCCCACTAAATGTGGAATGTATGACGTGTTACTTGGTCTCCAGTAAAGACATGAAAATTTTTTGTGTGTACTTTTTGAGGACTCAATTCCCTAAATTTGATCCCACTTCTATGGAATCTCATATTAATTTTAATCTTGTTCTAGAATGTTATGAATTTGTTCCTTCCCATCTGATCCTCTTTCATATTGAAGAGTCACTTCAGCCAGGCCCCTACAAATAGCAGAGCTGAACAATTTTACAATCCAAAGACTTTCTGTTATGATTTGCAGAGAAAATAGAAAAGAAATGTAATTAAGTCTTCAACCAAGGCCACCTACCAATCTACGAGTTCATCTTGCCAACCTCACCCTGCACTGCACACTCCTCTTATGAATCCTAACTCTCAACAACCAACTTAAATCCCACCAAATAACACCCCTTCTCCATCTCTGCCCTCATTATACCAACAGGGATCTCCACCCAACTTACCTCATATCTCATAGGGAAATAGAAAATGGTCCATATATTTTTTCCAATTATTCATTTCTTACAATGCTCCACAGAGAAGACTCCAAAAACGGGAAACTGATTCCCATGGGAGACAGCTTCTAGTCCCAAGAAATGCATATTTGAATAAATACACATTTTCATTTCCATCTGTCTCATCAAAGAGTGGTAAAGATATCAGATATCCAATTCTTCTAGGAAAATACAAGCAGTACTTGATAATGTGCTTTGTAAACAAAATAGTGTCTTAATGTTAATAACTGTATACAATTCAAATTATTTTCACAAAATTAATTTTATAGAAAAAGGCAAACTGGAAAGAATGGGAAAGAGAAGTCTATTCTTTATATTGTTGCGTTTTCCTTTTCCTTTATATTGTTACACAATTATGATAAAAATATGCAGTCTCCAAGGCATATTTTGGTTTTTAAATAAATGACAAGTTAACTGTGCAAATCTTTGCACCCCAGAATAAAACAGAACTTTCCTATAGAAGCTTCAGTCTTGAGGTTGGAACACAGCTGTGGATTTCAGACAAATCAAGACTCTCCTTTATCATATTTCTGGTCAACAGAAAGCAAGAACATCAAATTTTAGCTTTTGCCAGCCCAGAAAAATGATCACAAACTATAAGCATTTGTCAGTTGAGTTTGGCTGATGTGAACAAAACAACAAAGAGGCGAAGATTACAAAAACAAATGCATGAGCACCTACTGTGTGCTATGTACTGTGCTAAACAATGCAATGTCAGACCATTCTATCAATTATTTCAATAATGGGAAAGTGCATTGGAATGATATCATTTGTCATCTTTAAAACACTTCAGAGTTTACAAGAGACTTTCATAGCCTACTAGTTCATCTAAAAGTCTCTGTAGTAAGTACTATGAAATGCACCTTGATTTGGTTTGCTCCAACAGACGAAAAAGAAGATGAAAGATTATCCTTTGTTCCCAGATGTGGCTTGCACAGAGCTTTCCCATGGTCATTTTAAAGCTCTGAAGTGTCTTAGGAAGAACACAACATACCGTGTGTAAAAATGTGATCAGAACAAAAGTCATTCTTTATAATAACTGTATCTGAAAGTGATAAGAAAGAGTTAAGTAAAAACCTGTAAAACTAAATCACTGATCCAGATAGAAAAGGCATTTGAATCACACTTTTAAATTATGTCAACATTGATTCTTATCCCAAGCTTAAATCAATAGGTATATATGCTTGCAGACCTTTAAAAGGATATGAATTGGATTTATAAGGGTGTCCAAGATAATTTGACCTCAGTATATTGAGAAAGAAAATTAGCTCAAATGGATAGAATGTTTGATTTCTGCCCTCAGACAGGCACGTGCTGCGCTCAGTGGGAATCGCACTGGTGTTAGTGAAGGGAGAATTGACCTAGAATAATTACAGACTTTTATAAACTTGAGTAAAACATTTAATTAAATATTTGGTTTCTACCAACAACTACAGCTGCCCTGCCTGAACAATCGTCCCTCCACTCTGTTTCTATTTTACTGAATGGATAGGTGTCGGAAAGAATAGAATATCTTCCATGTTCTACTAAAAGCTTTCTTATTTTTTCTAGTTAGTTGGTTCAACCAGCAGAAAATATTATAAAAAGTAAGCAGTGAGTAAATCAGTTATTGATTATTTACAAGAAAAATTACCTGTCCTGTTTCTTTTTTTGCACATAAAATCTTGACTATTAACTAGATACTTCAGTGATTTATTTACTTTGGTATCAGGCCAGGCAAAAATATTTAAATTCTACTCTTGGAAGTAAGAATTATCTAATCATTCACAAGCTCTTATAATAAAACATTTATCTTGAGTCATTAATCCATTAGGACTTATTTTCCATCCCATCCTTTCACTAGCACCTTGCTTTGAACATCGTCAAGTTTGGCTGCAAGTTTTCCTTTTATCATATATCATAGTTACAGGATGAGATGCACCAAAGCTGGATTCCAAAAACCCTGCACTCTGCTTGAACTTGGCGCAGAGAAACTCAACTAGTGATTCTAGGGCCTAGACTCATCCAGGCTCAAGGCCTGAAATCACTCTTGGATCATAGGGTACCAGAAGTTTAGGGTTAGGAGACAGCAGGGGAAAAAAAAATCTAGGTACAACGCTATCTTACAGAGGTTTAAAAGGTTTTAAATCCACAGGGTACCATTCTGATGCTTCTCAGTGCAGGGCTAAGAAAGCTGTCCCTCCACACGCTCCTCTCATCCACAACCCGATGCCCACTCTTCTCCCTTCTACTTTGCACTGTTCTGGCCTGGTAGCCTTCCCTTGATGTATCTACCTCCCTGCAAATGAAGCCCCTTGAATGTTTCTTGGGCCTAAATAACACCAACACATGTCTGCAGCTTCCTGTTTAATAGCAAACTACTATTTCAGAAATTACTAATAATGAGAGAATATGACATAAATAGATATCTGTTTCAAATCTAGCTCTTGATGACCCCAAAACGTAGCCAATTTTACACTAACAGAGGCAGAGGTTAGTCCTCTTTCTTTCTCAATTACAAAAATTGTAACTGCTCTGTCTGTCTCACTGTACTGTTATAAAACTTAAAGAAGCTAGTATTTAAGAAAATATTCTGTAAACTACAAAGCAGCAAGCACATATGCTGTCATCATAATATTCTATGGTAATACTCTTCAGCAACAATTTATTGGGCATCATACCTGGATCTATACTGACATCTGGAGAAATAAACAGTGGAGCATATAGGCCTAATATAAACTGAAAAGTGAATATTATAGTGATATTACAGATGAGAAAACTGAGATTCACATAGATCAAGTGACTTGACCAAAGCCATGCAGCCACCAATGGGCAAGGGCTGAAATTTACGCTGCAATCTGCCTGCACAAGAGTCAATCTTTCTTGGGTCTACACCAATAGAATGCACTATTTCTAAAGCTCAAATTCTCAAATAGGTTAATGGATCTGCCTCCAGGGCGTACGCTATTGGAAAGGAATCCAAGCAGAGTGAGCTACTGCAGAAGCACAGAGGAAAACAAAAAAACCAACTGCTTATGGAGGATGAGCATTTGAGGAAATGTTATACATAATAATTAGAACAAGCTAGGACATGCCATAGATAACCATATTTCCTTGATCTTTTCAATTTAGAAGACGCACTTTACATTTTTTGCTTGTTGTTTTCCAAAACTGGGGCACAGCTTACAACTGATTGTCAAAAGCAACTTGCCAGCAGTTAGGCAGAGAGGAAATTGCGGGGTCGCTGTCATTGATTGCTCATCTGTGAACACAGCTCATACATGAGGTATCTGTTCATCAATAGTCACCTCTGGTTAGTAATTTTCATTGGTAACATCACACACAGTTAGTTCTAAACTCAGATTTGTAACACCAATTGTTGCTTAAAATGGTTCGAGAAGATTGCACTATGAAGCAACACTGAAAATAAAAGTCTTTTTATATAAGCAGATTGCTTGTCACATGCCAGGCAATTCAATTAATGTCAATGAAGGTTGTAAATTTCTCAAAATTAACAAAGACTTTTCAAGCTAGAAAGTCAGCAGTGACACAGCAGCAATTAGGACCCAAGTGATGATAACAGAGAGATAAACAAACCGACTATGTCTTCTACATCTTCCCAGACACGACGCACTGTCTTTCAAGCATCAGAAATTTGTCAGAAGGATTCTGGCTTCTCTCAAAAGAAGTTATTGAACTTCCAGTGGAGGTAATTCAACTAAGGGGGGAAAGAAAGGAAACTAGCCTTCTTTGACAAACCTCAAATTATACTGTCAGTCCTAAAGGTGCTATGTCAAGATAACAAGCATGAGTGAAGAAAGGTGGAGTGTCACCATGATGTTCTCTGTAATCCCTAATGGCCAAAATTGATTCAGAAAAAAAAGCTTAGACTCTGTATTTGCAGGATTAGCCTCAAATATTGATGTTGAATCTAAGAGAAAGGTAACTTAATGTATGCTAATGGTGCTTAGTTAAAAAATAATTAAAATAGCACATTTAAGACATTTTCCATAAAAAAGGAAAAATGTTATCATTAAACCTGGTGATCAATTTATCGTTGCTGGTATTATAGACTTGATATGTGATTAAAACTATAAAAGTGAACAATTATTGGTTACTTACCAGGCATTGTATTAAGCTTCTTGCTTTTATCATCTCCTTTAAATCTTACAACACTGTATGAAAAGTTGATCATTCCCATTTTACTGATAAGAAAACTGAGATTCAGACAGAGATGAAATTCATTTTCACCACCCAGTTGTGAAAAGATTAAGCCAGAAGGTTAACCCAGGCCTCTCTCATGACTGGGTCCATTCCTCAATGACCATACTATATGAATAAACATACCACTACAATGGCACACTACATGGATGACCCTACTACTACAATGACCATAGTACACAGATGACTATAATACTACAATGACTATACTACATGGATGACAATACTACTACAATGACCTTACTACACAAATGACCATACTACTACAATGACCATACAACATGGAAGAGCATATTAGTCATCTGTCTAAAGAAATTCCAGGGCTAAGACCACACCTGTCCCTCTAGAGGCCATGAATGATCCAAAGGACACTGAAAAGATTGAGCTTTGATAAGCTTTTTCATTTCTAAATATTTCTGTTTGCTATACCATTGAATAAACTACTCTCTATAGGCCTCTGGTTAAGAGTATATACAGGGCCTTCTTGTATATTTTTCCAGACACTCTAGGAGAGATTCTTGCCAAATGAAATGTGATATTCCCAGAGAAGCTTCTCATGCCTTTTGACAGGGTCTTCTTAGGCACATGGGTTATGTCACTTTTGTTATCTGTAACTCTTCTCTCCCACAAGCCCTGATAATACAAAGTAGACAATAAAACAATTAAAGTGGAACTATTTTTCAACTACTTCTCATCAGCAGCAGATCATTCACTCCTAACCTGGCTAGACTGTACCATCTCACACTCCAATCTCAGCTTATCTATAAAGCAGAGAGAGCCACACTCTGATCCCCTCCCTTACTTTAATTCATTGGTCATTTAATAATATCAAAACCAGACACATCCAAATGTCTCCATTCCTTGACACACTGCAGATGTACATGCCTCTGGTTTCTGAGGGAAAGTGGCAATAAAAAAAGTGTTGGATGTCCACTTCGTTTCTACTCATAGTATGCTATCTCTGCATGTTACACATGTGTGTGCACTTATGTACCCATACCACCTACACACACATATATAGCACATGTGCTGTGTGTGTGAGTGTGTGTGTGTGTGTGTGAGCCCATCCCACCCTTCCCTTGACTGACAAAGAGATGAAGTTGATTGTACTCTTTGTTATCTTAGGTTCTCTTGTCTGATTTCTTCACCAGGGAGCTAAGTTTTTAAATAATGCATTGTATGAATTAAGCTGACAATGCCTAATTTCTGAGTCACCTAGCTGAAGAACCCACATATCAGCAGACTATGTGGACATTCCATTCATTTAGCAAATATTTTTGAAGCATTTCTGGGTTCAAGGCCCAGTTTAATTATCACCAAAAAAAAAAAGAGGATGCACACACACACACACACAAATCAACATGCTATTTCCATTTAGCACAATAGGAGTCTGCTTACTCCTGACAGCTTCAGTTTTTCTGACCCATAGCAACAGAGGAAAGAAAGTCAGAGGGAGGGCTGGGTACAGCAATTTTATTTTTTTTAACCTTACTGGTTCCCATACTTACTTTTACAAGCATTACTTTTTCTATCTATATTTTTTTCTAACACGAAAAAATGGTTGTTAAACTGCAGTTCCTTCTTAACCCTCTAAATGCCAATGCAAACAACCGAGTATGTGGGCTTCTAATCTTTTTGAAATCTGACATATATTCAGAAAGATCCAATGCATATCCTATGAATCCAAACTTTTTAAAGCCAAGTATTTGTTTTACACGTATCAGGTATGCCTACGCAGTGACACAGTAATATGCTTTTCATAAGTTTGCTTCATCCGCGTTAAAAAAATGACTCAAGTATTGGGAGTGTTGACAAATCAAGTCAATTCACTCAATCCTTTAAAATCCCATCTGGCTTTAGATCATCAGGAGCAACAACTAATGAGGAAATAGTCCTCATATTTTAATTTTAGTAAGTTAATTTAAAGTGTATTCAGAGGAAACAGGGGTTTGTTTGTTTCAGTGCTGAGGTGAGCCCAGGTTTAATGGAGAGTCCACATCTGCAAGTGTAATGGCAGCACATGAGGGAACAGAAAATATGCCATGGGACCTTGTCTTCTGATCTCCCAGGATGAAAGTCTGGGAGTTGGCAGCATGCACTATTCTCCTGTGCAGGGAGATTTTTAAGGGCACTGCAGGACCATCCCAAGTAGCCTCAGAAATGTCCCTCTGAATCTACATGTCCAAACTTCTTAGAGCTGGCGAAGTGAACTCACTTTCCTCCCAGCCTCTCAGAGTCTATGGACAAGAGAATGGTACATTTCAGTCTATGGTCCATGGAGGATAGTGCAGTATCGAAAAAAAAAAAAAAGAAACAAAGAAAGAAAGAAAAAAATAAACACGTTAAATCATAAGTCAAGAAAAACATGAAGACTTGGAAACAGATATTCATATGTCTAACTTGACAGGGCTCTGAAAGTCAGAGAAGAAAACAAAAGAAAATGTGCAGAAAAGAAATGTAAAACATATTCGCTTTTCCTTTGTTCCCACTCGTTACACTGTGTTATAGCCGGCTTTTCTGTCTGTTACACACTCCCACCCCTACTCCCGACCCACCAATAGCCTAAAATCTCCTTGAAGAGAAGAGTCAATTTCCATTCCACCATGTAATCCCATGAAATGACTAACAGACAAAGCCCAATAAATACGTGCTCAAATAATATACTCATAGAAGGGAATATTTGTTTAAGGTGTTTGGGGCACCACCAGCATTTTGAGAACCATGAAACCTGATTGGTCTTGGTCTTACTTGGGAACAGGCGACCTGGAGTTTGGTCTCTCTTTATCATTGACTGGACAGGAGATTTTGGATAAGTCATTTTACCATGCTGAATTCAGAGAGGTTAATGATGTCTGCAATCTCCCAGCCAGGAAGTGGCAGATCCATGAAAAGTTCTTAAGTCACGAATATGAGAGGTATGTCAAAATCTCATGGACAGAACTCAGATTAAAAGTTAAATCAATGGGATAACGTGTACTTGTAAAAATAATATATTTAACATGCTAAAATATATTCAGGGGAGTTGTTAGAAGTAAGCATAATCATTTATTGGCACTTACCATGTGCCAGACACTACTTTAAGCACTTTACGTATTACAACCTATTTATTGCTCATTACATCCCCTCCGTGCTTTGCTCAGGCTGCTCGCTTTGTCCAGATGGCCTTGGCTACCTGAAGAATATCTACTCAATTTTCAAGACTTAGCACAAATATCATCTCTCAACTTCCCTTTCCCTTCTTTGTTGCCTCATCCTTTCAAATATGGACTTCTAAGAAAGCAATGACAACAACTGTATTCTACTTATTTGTGTATATATTTGTCTCTCATGTGCGACTATGAGCTCCTCGAGGGCAAGATATATACCCAGTTTACTTCTATATCCCCAGAGCTAAGTGTAATAAAGTTTGCTTGCTAATAATAAATACATGCTGCTAGATAAGTAAATGATTGACCTAGGGCGTTTCTGTTTTTACGGCAGATTTACTATATTTCGGACCGCCAAACCTAACACAGAAATCTCTTATTGGCTGCAAAAAACAGAAAAACTTTAAATAAAATTTCAGCCTGTGGAAACCCAAATTCATGCAGCCAACAATATTAGACCTCTGTAAGATATCCCAGAAAGCATATAATGCAGTAACCCAGAAGGAAACTTTAAAAGATTAACAACAGTCTCCTCTGAGCTTGGGAGAAAAGAACAAATCTAAGCATCTTGTCTTCCCTGGGTAACAACAATTTCTAAACCGACAAGTTTAGAAAGAAGAGGAAGAGGAAAAAAGAGTGACTAATGGCAGTATGATATATACAGATGGCTCAGGTGGTGGGGCCTGTGTCCTAATCTATGATGATGACACTCATGGAAGTTTTGGGGTGTTTCACATTTTGTTTGGCATTGCTCTCACGGGCCTGATTTTTCCTTAAGAAACAACACCATGTGGAAGTGTTTGTATCGTTCTCATTCCCTTTCTCTTTTCTTAAAAATTTAAAATCTACATATATTTGAATCTCTATAAATAGAGAAAAAATATACAGTTCTTTCTTGGAGTTGAGTTAATCTTGCCCCTGGATAAGATGTTAAAAGAAAGGTGATAATAGCCTCAGCTGATGACTTTGTTTATAACTCTTCTGTCCCTAGAAAAAGACCACCTGCATTCCTCTTGTATCAACACACAGACTGAGGCTAGTGCAGGGAGGCTCATGACCCAGAGCTGCAAATCTTTATCCTGTTACCAGCATTTTCTTCAGGCTAAGCAGTGTGCTGAAGCCTTTATTTGACTTGTTCAAAAATCCCAAAATAAAAGGATGGTGAAATCCTTCAGAAAACACATTTTTGCATAGCATATAAAGCCTTTAATAATCCTTTCTTCCCTCTAAAATTAAAAGTATGTAAAGGCCTGAGCGTGGTGGTAGACCTGTTCAGGAAGTGGAAGGCATCTTCTGCCCAGCTACAGAGGTCCTCGACCAAAAGGCGGAGGCTGGCCACATTGTTTGACACGAGGGTTAGTTTTCAGATAGTGAAATTTCAGTTGCCAGGTGCCAGAGGCAATTTATCAGACGCTCATAAAATAAAGATCAAAAAGCCCATCCGTCTCCCAATGCATCTGGGATCTAGAAAGGAACACTCACAGCCCTGGATCCTTTAAACAGCTCTCACTTAAAGAGCTTGATGTTTATAATAACAAGAAAAGGAGAAAGGGGTCAGGTCAAATTCTGCCGAATAGCAGGTGTTGTTATAAGTTTTTTGTTCTCTCTTTTCTTTTATAAAGTAATCTGAAAGAATATTGAGCTGTTGCAGTGGATGCCCTCCACATGCATTTATTTATTTTTTTACATGTTTCAACAGAAAATGTGGCCTGAAAACCAGAAAATAAAAGCCTTTGACCATAAAAACAGTTCCAAAAGTTTTTCCATGAAAAACTCGATATCCTAAATTAAGTAGAGAATCAAAGTGTTTAGCAATGTCACACAGACTGCAAAATGGTCTCTGAGACTTAAAATGCACTTGTAACATAACAATAATTTTGAGTGACAATAATTAACAACTACTACTAATAATAATATTTGCACATATATAAGAACTTTCTTATTCATTATCCCCTTGAGGATCGAAGTGATGAGGTGACTTGCCTGAGGTCACACCACACGTAAGTGACAGAAACACTTGGACCCTGGTCTTGGCACTCCAGATCCTGTGCTCTCACTACCAGTCCTCCCTGCAGGAGAGTTTGGGGAATGCAACTTTGCCCTGAGTGGTCAACACTGGGAGCATCACCAGCCTCACTCTACCCCACTGAATTGAAATTAATACATCTAAATTTTTGGTTAGTTGAAAGACAATTTAGGGGCAGTTATTTAATTAAGAAATCTTTCCCTTACCTTATCGTCAAACTTTAATTATTTTCCCTTTTTGTTAAGCAAATGGTATGACTTTATATTAGAAACAATGTACATTGTGCAAATAGTCATATTTCCCTTTTAGCGTTCACTGGACAAAAGTTCAAAGCTAAATATACTGTCCACTAATATTAGGGCTTAGATTCCTTGGTACTGTCTTCTTCCCTTTTCCTTCCTTCCCATCTTCTCACTTTATGCTTCTTTTCCTTCCCCTTATGTCTCTCTTTGTTTCTTTCCTCCTCTCTCTCTCTTTCTCTTTCTCATTCTCTCTCTCTTCCTCCTCCTCATCCTCCTCCTCTTCCTCCTCTCCCTCCTCTTTCTTCTTATCTTTTCCTTCTTATTAATCTTGTGATGCACCTTCAATTTTTCTGCATTGTGAAAGAGGTGGAAAAGGAAGAGAAATAGGAGGAACAGGAGAGAAGAAGGGAGGAAAGAAAACAAGAGATAAAAAGAGAAGGAATCTGGAAAGATGCCATGATAGGAAACATAAATAAAATATCAAGAAGATTAAAATCTAGCAGGATACACAAGTGTTAATCAAAAGCAGAAGTTCAAGAATAATAAGGACAAAAGGAAAAAAATGGGAAAACTGAAGCTCATGAAAAAAATTATGGCTTATTATTCCTGGAAAAGAATCTACCATTATTTTATTTCTAATTCATTCTAATTCATCTTTCTAATTTGTCCACTAAATATTTTAGCTCACTAAAATATTTGTATATATTCAAAGAAATAACATACTACAGCAGATAGATATAAAACTAGATTTTAGAACCTAGAAAGGGGTTTACTATAATCACAAGATTTCAGAAATGAATAGAGGAAAACAGCCAGAGTTACATGAATCCTCAATGGAAATGAGGCATCTTCAATGTCATGCCCTGATCTTGGAAGTGTATTGACCCTGGAAGTTAGATCTGCGGACAACATTTCTGATATGTTCATGAGAGAAGTGAACAGTAGGTATTTGGCAACCTTAGACATTCATCAGTAGGACTGAAATTGCAAATTAGCCAACAACAAAATATTATTTTCCAAATGTATTGGACACAAGAGAAAATAAATCGAAGATAGCTTGTCAGACATCATCATAGACTGGCTCTGAAATTCACACAAGGGATCATTAATTCATGTGTTTGGGGAGGGAGAAAACTTAGAGGTTCTTAGAAAACATGTTTTTCTTAGCCCAGAGCCCTTCCTAAATGTCACAGTTCTTTGACATCCTTGTGGAGATTTTATATCTTGGGGACTTTGAGAACTACTCCCCCAAAATTCACACTTGCTGAGGGAATGGCAGTTTAAGGCATAATGCTAATGGGTCTAAAATCAAAGGATTTCTGCTCAGTAGTTCAGATAAGAACAGTGTTGGTGCTGGCATTTGTCATGCAGCCTTAGAACCTGGCTCTTGCCAGTGGGGGCTGGATTGCAGGTGAAGTAGTTCTGAGCTGTCTGGAGGGCCTACATCAGAGCCAGATCACCAGAATAACAACACATCACTCTTAACTGATTACCTGCTCCATGACCTGATGTACAACACGATTAGCAGCCATTCTGAAAATGGGTCATTTTCAAGTTCCCTGGAACTCTAGGATAGTCTAACTACCCTTAGCAGTCACCATCCCCAAAGACAGACAAAATAAAAATTTCTGTGGATAACAACACTCATTTAGGAATACAGACTATACCCTCAAATTGGAAAATTCAGTGACTTAGGACTTTGAGAGTATCCAAAATCCTCCCTGACTGTTGATTTCTAGAAGCAATTGGCACACAGAGAAATCAAGGTGAACCTGACCAAATAACACATTTATATTCTGACTTTGCATACCCCCTGATCATCACCACCAGAAATAATAACTTCACTACTTTACATTTGTATAGCTCCCCATAGATTATAGAAGGTGGAATTGTATTTCCCAAAAAGATATGCTGAAGTTCTAACCCCAGTACCTCAGAATGTGACCTTATTTGAAAATGGGATCTTCAAAGAGGTAATCAAGTTAAAACGGGGCCGTCCTTTATTAGGGTGGGCCCTAAATCCAATAACTGGTGTCCTTTTAATAAGGTCATCTGAAGACACAGGAACTCAGACACACACAGAAGGAAGACAGCCATGTGAAGACAGAAGCAGAATCTGAGTAATGTAGCTAAAAACCAAGAAATGCCAAGGATTGCCAGCAATCTTCAGAAGCTAAGAGACGGGCATGGAACAGATTCTACCTCAGAATCTTCAGAAGAAATCAGCCCTGCCAGCACCTGGATTTCAGACTTATAGCCTCTAGACTTACGAGAATAAAATTCTGTTGTTTTAAGCTATCCAATTTGTGCTATTTTATTACAGCATCTCTAATACATAGACCAGGGAGCATCTTGACACTGAACGTATGATGTGACTTATTATGGCAAACTCGTGGGATAAGTAGAATCACAGATTTCATCATCGTCATTGCCATGCTCTCATTTATTGTAGAATGACTATGTGCTAGGCACTGAGGTCTGCTTATTTCCAAACTAATCCTCACTACAGCCAAATGAGAAATATATTATCAGCTCCATTTTATAGAAATTGATACTGAGACTTAGAAAAGTTCTATAATGTGGCCAAGGTCATACCCCTAGTAAGTTATAGAGCTAGAATTTGAACACACGTTTTGTCCAAATAAGAACCATGAGCTCTTAAACATTATTGTAGAACATTCTATTACACCAACTCAAAAGTGAGAAGAAAACTTAGCAGACTATTTTATCCCAGCCTCTTCATTTTATAGATGAAGAAACTGAAACATCTGTACAGAAGATGAATTTTACTTAGGAACACACAAGCTACTCTTGTAGCTACTCTACATGTCTTTTGTCCCTTGTTCCACTATACTGTGCCAAGGACATTCTTTCTTCCTACACCATTAACACTCTTCAGTTCAGCCTTTATGGTATTTTATGCAGGCTACATTTATTGGAGATTAGGGTAAGTGTAAAGAGGCACCAACATGGAAATTCTCAGACCTATGCTTCTCAGACATAGCCAGACATAGGGCATATAGTGATTAATTCTGGAAATCTACACTGGTCAACTAGCCTCCCTGGGCCAGTAGTTCTTTCCTTGCTTTCTGACTTGACATCTGTGTTCCAAAGTTGTGTCCATGGCTGGCATGACACAGCAGCCCCCATTGCTTATTAGAGGAGTCACAAACATACCAGGAACAGTGCTACAGGGACCAAACCTACAATACAGCTTCAGTGCCACAAGAGCGAGGTGTTCTTGGCCCACAGAATGTTCTTGGTGTGATCTAACAGGATTGGCCTCCTTCTTCTTTGATCTACTTCTTGTCAAGGAGATGTGTTAGAACAATTTGGAGACCAGGATGGTCTACATTGCTGAGTTGCCATAGTGTTCTTCCTGCTCAGCACATAAACAGAACTCCCCTTGGGAGACATAGTAAGGCACACATGCCAAGCACTAGTGATGCAAAGCTTTCACAACTATAGCAAAATATCTTGCTCTCTTTCCTGTAGCACATTTAGTATTTCAAGAATCTTACAGACATTCTTAATTGTGACTTATTTTCACTTCTAGGAAATAAGTAAAACTACAGCATAATGGATAGGGACAGGTGCTTTGGCCTCAGATTGTTTTGGACTTGCTTACTGGCTATATAGACCTGGACAAGCTCTTAGTCTCTTTAAACATCAGTTTCCTTATTTGTGAAAAGGGGGTAGAAATCAGTTCAGAGAGTTATCATGAGAATTAATTAAGATAATCCACATAAATTATTTAACAAAGTAACTAAAATACCAAATATAAATGTGTTTATTATTACTATCATTATTCTAAGGAAATTTGATAAAGCAAACAAAGCTTTATACGAAAAAATATTCATAGCAGTGTTATATAAGGCAAAATGGGAGAAAGAGGAATCTAATGGCCCAAATTAGGGGATTAGTTGAAAGTATTTTGTACCAGGACCCATTTATTTTCGCTTGGGACACAAGAGAAGCACTGCTCTTCACTAGAAAATACCAGAGTCTGGTTGAGAAGATGAACATATAAATAGGCAAATTCAATATGGTAGAGTCAACCCAGGGACAGAGGTATAAACAGGATGCTATGGAGCCCAGAAGGAAGACATCCAAAAATATTAGCCTGAGGATGGAGGGATGGTTTAAGAAGGGAACAGAATACGCCTCTATTGAAGGCAGAGTCAGTACCCCAGAGCCCAGTCCGTCCCTTGTAGTACTCAGTACATAACAGTTGTTGAATGAAATTCAAAAAGTAGATTGGATGACCCAAAATTACTTCATTTTTTTGTTGTTCTGAATCAGGGACCTTTCTGGTTTTAAAATTGGAAAGTAACTTCCTCCACATTTAAGTAATAATTTAAAATTTTCCTGACTAATCTCACAAACAAATGTTTAATATAATATGTTTTCATATAACCTCCACTAAAAAGAAACATATTTAGATCACACCTAAAGAACGTCAAAATTAGAGAAATTTTCTTAGCTGTAATCTCTAGCATAGCTAGGAAAAAACAAAAAACAATCAACACATTCAAATGAATGAATCTCATTTTTTATCCAATTTTGTGTCACATTCTGTGTTTATGGTATCAAAATATCAAAAGGACACCACATTAACTGCAATTTGTAGGATTAAGAGCATTTACATAATGCAATAATCAAGTAGATTTATGATAAATTTTACTAAGATTCTGTTTGGGTTTAATGCCAAGAAAGCTCCCCTGTCTTACTCAATATAGATAGTTTAACTTCGGTGAATGTACTAAAACTGATAGCATCCGCTCTTAAGATATAAGCTAGCACTATGTCTGAAGAATGGATAAGGAAATTATTTTCTCTAAAACAAAGCCAAAAGAAAAAGATAAAAAGGAAATGGCACACTTTATTCTTTATATTTTTAGATGACAATTAAAGCACTTGGGATTAATTGTCTACCATTTGAGCGACCTCATTTTTTACAAAACAAAGTTATCTTGGGAATTCCCCATTCCAAAACTGAGATTATGGTCTCAATTTAAAGTGTAAAAATCTGTGTTTAAACCACACAAAGTTTTTCAAGGCACTATTATAAACCAGCAGCATACTTAAAAGCAGAGACAGAAAATTGATTGCTAAGTATTTCACCAGTCTCTGTCTTTGCTTTGATGTTACAAATTGATATCAGGAAGAGGAGAATAACTCCTTTCTCTTAATTTTCTTTCACTTTGGGTATTTACGGATCTACTAAGTCAAATGGGCAAGGACAAACACACAAACACACACACACACAGAGGAAAATACACTCTGATCTATGAACCCACCTACTACTCCAGAATGCCAAATGCTATGCTTTCCAGTGTCCTAGCGTTCTCTCCCTATACTACATCAAGTTGTTTGTCCCCGGGATGGATGCCTAGGAAGCTAGTATGAAAATGTCAACTTAATAGTAGCAGTAAAAGAGTAGTAAAAAGCTGTGTTTGTACAATGGGCCACATTCCAGCATCTAAAGTTCCCAGGAGACAACATCATCTAGTACCCTGCTCTCCAAAGAACAAACTGTGTGATAATCTATATACAGTTTCCAGGATTTACTTCTATCTTTGTTAAAATGTAGAAACCCCAATTTCACAAAACTTCATCCAAGTACAAAAACAAAGGCTTAATGAATTGGATGCTTTTAAACAGAACATTATGAATGGTAATAAACACTGAAGAATCCTTTATTTCACAAAGCTAAAATTTCCTATTATTTAATCTTGAACATTTTTGTTTATTCTTCTTCTCATTTATTTTTTTACTGTTGTTATTTTCCTCTCGTCTAAAGAGGTTCTTTTTCCTATTCAATTCTATAAAAAATTAGTAGTGGCCCACTATGCCCCCATGCATGTACTGGTCACCACAGATGGAAATATATATAAGACAAGGTCCCTTCTTCAATGAACTCAGCTTAGTCAAGAAGACAGACAAGCTAACAGACATTTATAAATCATGTTTTATGTATTAGCCTCCAATATGATTGCCCAAAGCAAAGGCCCAGGGAGGGAATTATAACTTCTCCCTCTCTTGGTTTCTGCCTTATTGATTCAATTAACTTAAAAATTTGCTGAAATACTTAGCTCCTTCTCCACATTTTCCTAAGCATAATGCAATAATCTAGGCCTCACTCTATAAAAGGTTGTACAAGATCTGGTTTACTCCTGGGGAAAGTTAGGCCTAGCCACCCAGCAGGAATGCTTTCAGGATCCGATCATGTTTTTATTCTTGCAATGCACCATTTAAAAGCTACTGTGGTTTTCTGAAGTCCCATTTGTGGGGCATTAAACATGTAGGCATTCCTTTTTATACTACAGTATACTACATTATACTAAGTAGGATTTGTAGGATTCCAAAGTTTTTACCTCTTTCACCCTAAAATAAAAGGGATCTAGGCTTTGGGGTAAAATGTTCATGGTCCTATTTTAATGCTCCACTCTTTTCAAGGTGAAGCAAAATAATCTCACAACTGTTCAAAAACCAGCCAACATTCCATAGCAAAATTTACTGTAAATACCTGATTTGGGTAAGGAATTCTAATATAGCTGTTTGATTTAATAACTACAGGACACTACTTCCTCTGCATGGATTTCCAAAACTTAAATAAACCTAGCATTCCTATCAACTGTTTGTTTACAAAAATATTTGACATTTTTTCTCCCTGGCAGGATTAAAGACTTACATTAGAATTACACTTGCAAGGAAGGAATGATTTGATACATCTTCCATTTCATACCAAATTTGAATAAGATCAACTGAAAGCACATTTAATCCAAAAATGAAGATGAAATGTGAAACTTCACCCACTCTCATACTCTTCACGTTTTAAAAACTATAACCAAAATGTTTTTGTAGAACAATGACAAAAACTAGAGATAGAAGGAAACTTGGAGATCAAGTAGAACTATATCATTTTATAGACGATAAACCTGGAGCTCAAATAGGTTTAACCGGCCCAAGGTCACCCAACTAGATCTTAATTGAGCCAGGACGAAAAACAAGGTTAATGACTCTTAGTCCAATTATTTTAACAGGTAGCAGAGCACAATGACTGATTTACAATTACAACACAGTGTCCTTCCTGAGTTCCTTCCTGGGTTCCATCTCTGCATCCAGGCAGCAGAACACACATCGAGTCAGGGTCTCCATCCACAACTTCTTCCCACAGCACCTCTCAGGATCATGCACAATCTCTAATATCCACGATCTCACTCTCCTTGGGACAAAGGAGTCATTATGCCTAGAAACTAAATGAAATATCTCTGGAGGATGTAGGCAGGGAGAGGACTAGTGTAGCCCAAGGATAGCCTTTGTGGAACAGGACTCAAAAAAGCCAAGCACCCTCTCCAGCCTGGCATGTTGCCTGATATTTTACTAGCACAGAATCTTTCCTTTTGACTAGAGATCTTTTCAGTTTCCCTAGAATCTACTCTATGGTTTAGAACAAGCTCATACCAAAATGGGCCATGAGATGGCAGCTTGCAGAGATGGAACAGAACAGGAGGTAGGGCCCAAACCAATGTTTATGTACATCAGGCGTATTCTAAGCTAGCACTAGAGCTAACCTAGCTTTCTGAGAACAAATATCCTATTAATGATGACCTAGCCTTCCCTTGCCATACTCCCCACAAAACAGCCTCTATTCCAGCTACTCAGACTCCTCATTCTGCAGACAGAGTCTGTACATACACGCATCTCCAAACCTTTGTTCATGGCATATTTTGCTAAATGACTTTTCCCTTTTTCATGTCCACTTACTAAAATCCACACTTCCTGTAAAATCCCATTTTCTTGTATCTTTCTTCTTCCATATGTCTTTCCCAATCTCTAAACCTAAGATAATCTCTAGGTTTCATTCCTACCGTATTTTTCTTTGTGCCTCTACATCATATTTAATGTCACTTTGTTTTGGTTTGGCTAGTAATAATTCCCATAGGAAAATTTCCCAACTAGAACATGCAGGGCTGTATCTGATTCATCTTTCTAATTTTTCAGTGCCTAGCACAGTGGTCGGCACATGGTGCACACTCAGAAAACATTTGCTGAGTTTGATCTAGTTAATGTAGACACTAGAATTACAGAAGTCTTAGTATTATTAATTGCTGATGCTAATCTTAGCCTTTCTGGTGCAGTAGCAATTCCACTTCCTCCTCCTCCTCTTCTTCTTCTCCTTCTATCCTTATCATTGTTGTTGTTGTTATTATTATTATCTTGATCAGGAGCTCAGAAATATATTGCCTGTAAAACTTGTCAACATGTATGGACAGACTTGGCTGCTGTATGAAGTCTACAGGTCTTGGCTCCATTTGGTACAGCATGAGATAGCATCTCCTCTCTTAAATCAACAAAGACTCTGAGAAGCAGAGAAAACCTCTGGCCATACTTCTTTCTGCCATGGCATATATAAATTATCCCTGACCATTAAGGCATAAAATAAAGTAACCTTAAAAAATGCAGGAAGCTGTAAATTACCCTGGAAATGTTTTAATCTCTCACTATCAGTTCTTCCTTGGATCACAATCAAAGTGTATCCTATTTAAAGAAGCCCTTATGGGTTTCTTCTCCAGCAGAATGCGTTGCTTCAAATGAATGTCTGGGATGGAGTAAAAGCCATTTATGCTTTACTGCAACATCTCAAAAAGATATATTTCATTTTCTCAATTAAATTGTGAGCCCCCTTGAATTCACGTTCTGTTTCTGAGTAAAAGTACTTCGAGAAACAACGGCCATTTCACATCCAAAGTTTTATCACAAAATATTATTGTGTAAAATTGTCCAAACAACTCTGCTAATACAGCTGTTAAAACATCTGGATGACTCCATTACAAAAAAACCTCCCTCTCAGTGAGATTTCCCCAGGGAATATCCTATACCAAGGTCTTTGTGACCAGTGATGACAGTAGACACACCAGTTCTCCAAGTCAAAATCATTAGGCTCCCCATCACTGTAATAAACCAAGAGTTGCTTGAATGGAATCCTGTTTAGGAAGTACCATTTACAAGAATAAACAAAACTTATTTATCCACAAAGAAAGCAAAATATTCAGAGAAAATCAATTACTTATCATGTTAACTCTAAAATATTTCTACATGTATGTGTATGTGTGTTTATATACATTTATACAAATATATGTATTTATCTATATATTTTGCATATATTCACTTCCCAACATGCAGACTGTCTGTCAGCAGTTTCTTAATTCCTCGCAACCTATATGTGAACTGTATTATGAAATGAATGATCACATTTATATTTGATTTCATAAACTGTTCATAAAATATTTTTAGTGCCTTATAAAAAGCACTTGGCTTATGTTATTATAAAAGGAAGAAACAGAAGTTACACATCTTACAAAAATCCAGGTTTCACAGTATTGCAAACACACATATTTCCACAAACTCATGAAAAGTGGGCCTGGAACATTCTAAGGAAAGCACAGAGGAAAGGTTCTAGGATTACTCAGGTCTGCCTCCCCAATACTTAGTCTAGTACTTGGCATGCAGTTGGTGCTCAACCAGTACCTATAAGCTAAATAAAGAAAGCAAAAATGAACTCCAGAAGAGTCAGTGTGATATGATGGGAAGAGCAAACTTAGGTGACCTAGGTTTGAGTCCTGACTTCAATACCTCCTGGCTGCAAAATTTGGGCAGGTCACTGCCTAGGAATCTCTAACTCAACCTCCTGTCATGATACAACAGTGATCTGTAAGGTGTAGTTGTGAGAACCAAGTGAGGAAACGTGAAAATCTTCTTGTATCGATAATACTAACATTTATTGAGTGCCAACCACGTGCAAAAGAATCTCTGCGATATAACCTCTAATTCCCAAGCTAGCACCTGGACAGAAAGAAGGTAAACCAGTTTCTGAAGTCAAATCAAAATGTATGTGAAAGTGCTCTGGAAATATATAAAAGCACACCCAGAGGAAGATACTGTTGTTAACACAGTTTCATATCTGGTTCAGAGGAATTAGAATAGTCATTGAACATTTTCCTGATTCTAAAGCCCTACATGATATTCAGGTTTCACTTAAAGCATATTACAAAGCATGGCAGGACAATAACATGGTGGTGAGTAGCCCAAATAACATGAAATCACTCTTCTCTACAGTCCTGGGAATAAGAGAGAAAAGGAAACTCAAGAACTTGAAGATCATGCCAGAAATTCCATTTTGGAAGGAGGATACTGTCTTCAAAGCAGCCGGTGCCTCCCACTTCTCTCTGTTTTGATATACAGCCCATCACTGACTTTGCTGAAACTATATCTCATCCTATACAACAACCTAAGGATCAGATCCCAACTACTTCTGGGGAAATGCCACATCTCCTAGGGTAAGTGAGAAAAGGACATTTCAATTTTATGGCAGCATGAGCAAAAATGTCATCTAAAGGGGCCTGGAGGAAAAAGATAGAGAAGTCAAACATTACAAATGAACATTCCTTCTTCCTCAATGTCTTAGAGGGAGAAGGAAAGAATTTGGAGCCAGATAAGGAACCCAAGCCAGAGATACTATAGCATTTTACAGCCTGCGGTCACCAGGAGGGTGACAGGGGGAGGCCAAGATGGAGGAGTAGAGCAAGTGCTAGGCCAAGAAGTGTAGGGGAAATGTGTGGAGTTAGTCCTTGGAGGCTATGGGGTGAGAACAGGGAAAGAGAAATGGGGAGGCAGCCAGTGAAGGTGTTTGGGGCTGCTTGAGAATATCAGATTTCTTTCTGCGAACAATAGGTCCACATGCACAATGACAGATTTTAAATCAAGAAGAAACTAGCAATACTAGGATAGCCCGAAGGGAGATTGCTACCAAGAGTCTTCATTCTCCAGGCAAGATTGGTTAGTTATGTCAGATTGTTCCATCCGGAATGAAATACATTTGCAGACTTGGGAGATATAAAGCTAAAAACATAGTAATTCTAAATTTGGGAATTGATTGAAGAGTAGAAAAATGCAACTTTCAAGATTTGAGAAAGGTGCTGGGAGGAAATGACAGGAGTGGTTGTGAAGTTACAACTGAAGAGTTGTACCATTTATTCAGGAGTTGGTGAAAATTCCCAGAAGTGAACACATAGTGGAGTTGACTATGATGAGCCAGGACTGTATTCACCAACCTCTGTGAATGTAAGAGGAATTTGGAAAATTCCAGGAGAAAGCATAATGAGGCTACAAACTAGGACCAGGGGACTCCATCAGCTTCACATCTTTCACTAAACATTCAAGGCACTGGAAAGCTTTTGAGTCTGTTTTTCTCATCTAGTTGAGAAAGCTGAATTGTAGCATGACAGTTCTGCTGCTATTAGATTGAAGAGAATAAATATTTTTTCCTCTCTCCTGCTCCCAGGAATCAGAAAGCCTCTTCAGTTTCAGCAACAAATTCTAGGATACCCCTGTTGTTTACTTTCTAACTTTTCAGCTCTTTAAAATGTGTGCTCTCCCAGACCATCCAAATAGAGGTCTCTATCTCTTTTCCACTTCATGTGCCCCACTCACAAATCTCTAAGTCACAAGCATGGACATAGATGTAGGGCTGGAGTTGGTAGTCTGTATTCTAGTGTCTTCAAAAAGATCCATCCCTGGGGCCAGCCCCTTGGCCTAGAGGTTAAGTTCAGTACACTCCACTTTGGCAGCCCAGGTTCAGTTCACGGGCACATACCACTTGGCGGCAGCCATGCTGTGACAGCAACCCTCATACAAAATAGAGGAAGATTGGCATAGATGTTAGCTCAGGGTGAATCTTCCTCAAGCAAAAATAGGAAGATTGACAACAGATGTAAGCTCAGTGAGAATCTTCCTAAGAGGAAAAAATAAAATCCATCCCCAAGTTATTGAAATGTCTGGTTTGCTGGGGACCACAGTAATAATTGTAATAAAAATACTGCTAAAACTAGCATTCATTGAGTGCAAGACATTGTTCTATCACATTGCTGCACTTCATCCTCACAACAATCATATGAGGTGGGTAGGTACATTTATTACCCACATTTTACAAATGAAGAAACTGAAGCACAGAGAAAGTAAATAATTTGCCCAAGATCACATGCCAGGATTTGTACTCAAGCAAACTGGTGTGAGAACCAACGATATCAACCACTATGTAATAACTTGCTGCTCTCCATTTAAGTGCAGGAGAGGATGCTCAGGGCTGTGGAATAGAATGTCCTCTGTACTACAGAGGGAAGTTTTTTCCCTGATTCCATAGAGTTTTTTCTCTGAGCTCTCACAGTAATACACATTCATCCACATTAACCATAGCATATTGCTACAATTATTTGCTTAAATGTCTGTTTCTCTGCCTAGTCTGTGAGCTACTCAAGAGCAGTGATTATATTTTTTGTCTTAGTGTTCTCAAAGTCTAGCATAAGGCTGGGAACAGCATAGGTACTCCATAAATTTTGTTAAATGAATGAATAAATTAAAGTCAAATTGTTTTTTCACTAAGCATTTTCAATACCTATCATGAGCCAGGTCCTATGCTAAGCACTGAGAATAAAAAAATGAATTGGTCATAGTTCATGCCTTCAAGATGCTCTCAGTCTACCTGGAAAATCAGAATAAATGGAAAATTCGACAGAGTAAAACGTTCTTGACAGAGTAAAATATATGGTATTTTACGTAAAGAAATAACACAAACTCAGCCTAAGGTTGTCATTGAAGGCTTCCTAAAAGAGGTTTTAAAAGACCCTCTGGGAATCAGCCAGGCAGCAGGAACAGCATGGGGACAGGCCAGAATAAACAGGGCATTTGGGCATTTTCAAGTGACTGGATGTTGATGTAGCGTAGATTATGAGGAGAAGTCCACTGGAAAAGAATACTGAAAATGCAACCAGAGGTCAGGTTTAAAGAGCAATAAATGTTGAAAATCAAATTTCCTCCCCAAAGATTACAGGGAATCATTGGTATGTGGCAAGCAAGCGATAGAATGGTGCTAAAAAGAGATTAGTTCCACTTCAGATGAGTCATGAACAAAAAGTTGGCACTTCAATTCTGGGAGGAAATGAAGGCAAAGGGGCTGTCAGGAATGAAGAGCAAGTTACAGCACCAGCAAAGAAGCCAAGAGCTCAACTGGGGCATGTGAAGGGGCAGAAGAGCAGCAGGTACCACAGAGTGGCTAAGAAGAGCAGAAGTGAAGTCAGAGAGAACTGCGCTCAAATCTCAGCTCTTTCATGGAGCACTTGTGTGACCCTGGGAAACATTTAAATGCTCTATGTCTTGCTTTCTCTTTCTATACCCTGGAACTAAAATCACTGACCATGTAAGGCTGATATGAGTATTAAATTAAATAACGTGTAAAATGCTCAACTAGAAAGGAAGGTAAGGGTTTCCCTGTATTACATCGACCAGACTTTGCCAAAGAGCAGATACATAAGGCAGGGAAACTTACCTTCCTTCCCAGCTGAGTATTTATGTTATTTAATCTTCATGCCAATCTTACATGGTCAGTCATACTATTGTCAGAGAACTCAGGAAACGATGAAGAGAGGTATTCTCCTTCTGAAGTTTTTCAGAAGTAATCCTTCTTTGTATTTACAAAGCTCTATTTCACAATAAACATCTTCACCCCTCTACACCACCATTGCCTAAATCCTATGCTATTTAGGGTTTCATTCCTACCACTACAAACACCTGCTGCCCCATTCAAATTGCTCTTTGCTTTGTGTGGAACCCCTTCCTGGGATGCCACCACCTGATGGACTCTGAGGGTCTCAGCTCACCAGGAATCCCATGGCTCACCCATATGCACTCCAAGACACTTACCACCACTCCACCCAAGTCCTCTCACTGCTTACACCAAAGTTGAGATTCTCACTTCAAGCAGCCTGTTGTCCATCATCTGTTTGAATTTGGACAGCCATCAACCATATTGGCGAGAAAAATTCAGAAGTTTTAGTTCTATTAAATTGCTGTTCCTTAGAAGAAACACTCAGATTCAACCCACATACTTTCTTCACTTCCCCAGCCCATCATTGTAGTTTATTTTATTTTGGCTTTTGTTTTTATCACTCTAAAGGTGACAAGGAAATTAGGTAGCCCTCTTGTTTCCTCACCTTGGGTGACTTGTCAAACTGTCTCAGGTCACACCATCACCCTGTGCACATGGTGTGCTGATGGGCAGGTTGGCATTTGGTGGCCTCCCTGGTTTAGAGACCTGCAAAGAAGAGAGTGTCTACTTCTCACAGATCTGTCCAGGAAGCTAACCTTGACTTCCCCTGGATGATGGCCTGGGAGAAAGGAGCACTAGTGCAAAGAGATGATTAGATTCCAGACTGTGACTCTTCAATCTAATCAAGTCTTGGGCATTTCTTTTAGTCCTGCCTACAACCTGTAAACTTTAAGCGCTTGGTATACTGTCTCAGTACACAGTAAGTTCTAAAGATGTATATGTATACACATATATATGAGAAATTGCAGCCTCACAGAACACATAGACATTTTTACAAAATGCAGTTTAAAGTGCTAAAAGGTACTGCAGTAAAAGAATGTCAAAATATTATGGAAACACCAACAAGAGAGCAAGTATAACACAAGTGAACAACTTCCTTGAATGACAAATTATTATATTGAATGCTTTATTCCATTATCTCATTTAATTATTATAACAATATCATTGCCTAGACACTGTTATTATCCTCATTTTACATATGAAGAAATTGAGGCTCAGAGCTTAAGACTCTATTTCCACCCACACACTTAAGGAAAGACTAAAGTACGGGTTGTTGAATCTTTGCAATGAATAGTAGGACCTTAGAAAGGATCCAGCAATACCTCACTCAACACAATCATCTAAATCTCCCAAAAGGAGCCAGAATGAACCCAGCATATTTGAAGATCAGTCTTCAGCTTTTGCTCTTCAATCACAGATCCCCAAATGACTCAAATTGACCATGGTCTGAGAGGTCCCAGACTTTAGAAAGAGCCCCCTCAGACTGAATTCCTGCTACTGTCTTCTCCCTCTTAACACCCACCGCCTTGGTCCAGGGACCCATTAGCTTTACCCTGAATTATTGCAGCAGCTTCCTCAGAGGCCTGACTGACTCCATTCAGTTGTTTTAATTATTTATTTTATTGAGATATAATGTACATATAAAAATAATAAAATGTACAAAATTTAAGTATTCAGTTTGATGAGTTTTGACAATTGTATATACCCTTATCAGTAAAACCCAAAGCAAGGTATAAAATATTGCCATTACCCCAGGAAGCTTCCTTATTCCCTGTCCAACCAGCTCCCTCTATTTCCCAGAGGCAACAACTTAAGATTTTTATCACCATAGATTTGGTTTGCTCCTTTGGGGACTTATGAAAATTAATCATATAGTTATGTATCCATTTGTGTCTAATTTACTGCAAACAACATAATGTTTTTGAGAGTCATACATGGCCATTGTGTGTAACCGTGGTTTGCTCCTTTTTATGGGCTGAACAGTACTTTGCTGTATGAAGAGACCACAATTTCTTTATCCATTCATCTGTTGATGAACATTAGGATGTTCATCATCCTAATGAACAATAAATTTCAATAAATCCCAATAAATTTCAAGGAACTGAAATCACATGGAATATGCTTCTGGGCACAAAAATAATAAATTAGAAAAATATCTAGAAAAGCCCCAAAACAACTCAAAGAGAGAGAGAGAAAGGAAGATAGGGAAGAAAGGAGGAAAAAATCACATGGAATATCCTCCATGTGGATATTGGGATGTCCAATATCCCAATTGGGCATATCCCAATATCCCCATTGGGCTCCTATGATTAAGATTGCTATAAAAAATTTTGTACAAGTCTTTTGTGGAGATATGTTTTCATTTCATTGGTTAAATACCGAAAAAAAAAAACCAGAATGTTGATTCATAGGGTAAATGTGTTACATTTACAAGAAATTGCCTGTTCAAGTAATAGAATCACTATACTCCCACCAGCAACATAAGAGAGTTCCGCGTACTCCACGTTCTTATCAACATTTGACGTTTTCAGTCTTTTTGAGTTTAGCTATTCCAGTAGATGGAAATATCTCGTTGTGTTTTAATTTGCATTTGCACATTTTCACGTGCCTATTGGCCATTTGTAGATCTTCTTTTTTGAAATGTCTCTTCTTTTTTTATTGGCTTGTTTATCTTTTAATTATTTGTAGAAATTCTTTATATATTTTGGATACAAGTACTGTGTCAAATATATGTATTGCAAATATTTTCTTTCAGTTTATAGCTTGCTTATTTATTTTCTTTGTCATTATATTTCGATGAAGTGCAATTTATTATCAATTTTTCTTTTATGCTTCAAGTTTTTTGTGTCCTAAAAAACTCTTGGCTACCCTGAGGTTGATGCTTTATGTTTTAATTAGGAAGCTAAATAGCTTTAAATTTTCCTATAGAATTATGATTCATCTCAAATAAATTTTATCTGATGGTGTAAGGAAAGGGTTGAGCTCCATTTTTTTCCATATAGATATTCAGTTTTTCCAGGAATACTTTTGTTGAAATACTTCACTATCCCCTTTGGATTAACTTTGCACCTTCATCAAAAATCAATTGATTACATATGTGTGGATGTATCTCTGTTTTGTCTGTTCTATTTCACTGATATAGGTAGGTAGGTAGGTAGGTAGATAGATAGATAGATAGATAGATAGATAGATAGATAGATAGATAGATGATAGATAGATAGATAGAGTACCAATGCTGATAATACACATTCTTGATTATTGTAGCTTCATACAACAACAGATAGGGTAAGTCCTTCATTTTTTGTTTTCTCTCTCTCTCCTCTTTTCCTTTTCCTCCTTCCTTCCTTCCTTTCTCTTTCTACTTTTTTTCCTCCCTTCTTCCCTATCTTCCTTTCTCTCTCTCTCTTTGGGTTGTTTTGGGGCTTTTCTAGATATTTTTCTAATTTATTATTTTTGTGCCCAGAAGCATATTCCATGTGATTTCAGTTCCTTGAAATTTATTGGGATTTGTTTTGTGACCAGGCATATAGTGAATGTTCCATGTGAACTTTAGAGTAATATGCATTCTTTAGATGTTGGATGTAGTATTCCATAAACGTTAACTATGATCACATTGGTTGATAATATTGTTCAAATCTTCTATATTCTCACTGATTTTTATTTCAATTAGTTCTGTCAACATCTGAGAGAGGGTCTTAAAAACCTCCAACTATAATTTGTTCTGTCAATTTTCATGTATTCTAAAGATCTATTATTAAGTCAGATTCATTCAGAACTGTATCACCTTCCTGATGAATTAACTGTTTATTCATATAGAAATAATGAAATTTCTCTGTCTCTAACACTCCTATTCCTGAGGTCCATTTTTTATGATTAGTACAGTTTCACCAGCTATCTTATGCCATTTGCATGTTAGGTTTTTTCCACCCTATTTCTTCTTACCTGTCTGCTCTAGATTGAATGTTTGTGCCCTGCCCCCAAATTCATATGTTAAATTCTAACACCCAATGTGATGATATTTGGAGGTGGGGCCTTTGGAGGTGATTAGGTCATGACTGAGGAGCCCTTATGAATGAGATTAGTGCCCTTAAAAAAGAGGCCCCAGAGAGCTCCCTTGCTTCTTTTGCTACATGAGGACACAGTGAAAAGACAGCCATCTATGAACCAGAAAGTGTTCATTCACCAGATATTGAATTGATCAGTCCCTTGATTTTGGATTTCCTAGCCTCCAGAACTGTGACAAATAAATTTCTGCTGTTTATGAGCCACCCAGTCTGTGGTATTTTGTTATAGCAACCCAAACAGATGAAGAAACTGTCTATGTCTTTATATTTAAAGTGCATATAGTTGGGTCTTGTGTGTGTGCACAAACACACATATTAAGACAATTTTTAGAAACTCTTTTTATATTTGCCTCCATATTCCCTCCTACAGCTCCAGATGTGCTTCGACTATCATTTCATTTCAGTCTGAAGAATTTCCTTTAGTATCTCTTACAGTGCAGGTCTGTAGGAAACCAATTAGCATTTGCCTATCTGAAAATGTCTTTAAGTTGCCCTCATTTTTAAAGATTATTTTTGCTGGATACAAGATTCTAAATAGAGCCCACCCCCCCCCCTTTTTTTTTCCTGACAGTACTTTGACAATGTTCCATTGTGTTCTGTCCTGCGTGGTTTCTGACAAGAAGCCAGCTTCCATTCCTATTTTTGTTCTCACATATATGTGGTGTGCCCTTCCCACCATAGCTGTTTTGAAGATTTGTCTTTATCTTAGGTTTTCAATAGTTTGACAATGATTGCCTAGGTATGGGTTTTGTGTTTGTTCTGTTTGGTATTCAAGAATCTCCTTGGATCTGTGGGTTGATATCTTCCATCAATTTTAGACAATTCTTGCCTGTTACATATCGAACCATTTCCCTTTCCTGTTTTATTTTCCTCTTCTGATACTCCAACTGTGTCTATTTTAGACCATTTGATATTATTACAACTATTCTGGATACCATAATCCATTTCTCCAATCATTTTTCTCTTTATGTTCCAGTTTGGGTAATTTCTATTGACCTGTCTTCGAGTTTATTGTTCTTTTTATTCTACTGGATTTAGTTTATTATTAAGGCCAGTGAATAAACTATTCAATTCTGATATATTATTTATAGCACTTCCATTTGGTTCTTTTCATATTTCCATTTCTCTGCTTAAATTCCCCATATGTTGATGCATGTTGTTCACTTTTTCCTCTAGATTTCTAAATACATTTATCATAGATCTTCTAAAGACATTTTATGATAATCCATCCAAGTCATCTCCATCTATGTGTATGCTTCTACTGACTTATTGTTTTCCTTTTGATTACAGGGTCATATTTCTACGTTTCTTTGCATCTCCTATAATATTTTTATTGTATGGCACATATTGTGTGTAAAAGAACAAAAATAAAAATAGATTGGAGTCAATAATATTTCCCCAGAAAAGTGTACACTCTCCCCCTGTCTAGCCACAAGTGTGTATATGTATGTGTTGTGGGGGGCAGAAAGGAGGTTGAGTCCATCTAGACTCTTTTCATGTTTACCTGCATTGACCATGCATTATCTGCACTCATTTTTCAGGACTCTCCTGCACCTAGTGAACCACTAACCATGTTTTAAGACAGTCTCCCCTCAAGCATCACTTCATTTGACTGTCATCTTTCAAGTACAGACAATCCTTTGACCACTCAACCTACATAACTTTATTGTAGGTATCTGAATGTTAAAATGGAAATTTCAACTCAGAAATCTAAAGCGGAAAAAGAGTGTAATTATAGCTGTGAGTGGACAGGAGGGGTGGGAAAGGACTTTCTTCCTAAAGGTGGGGAAGGTCTTTCTGTAGGGGTCACATTTAACCTTAAACCAAAATAAAAAGACAGCATTATGATGCAAAAATCTGGAAGGGATCATTTTAGACAACAGAAATAAGTGAAACAGAAATAAGCATGGTGAAGTTGAGGAATATAAAGAGAAGAATGGTGCAATATGAGATCAAAGGGAGAGGGATCATACAGAACCTATGGGACATAGTTAGGAGATAGAATTTTATTCAAATGTTCTTGGATGCCATTGAAGTGTTTTAAATAGGACATATAAAATATGATCAAACTCACTATTAATCAGGGAAATGTATGTTAAAACAAGATACCATTTTACAAGCATCATATTGACAAATGTTAAAAAGTTGGACAATAGCAAGAATGAGGGAGTAGGTGGGAGTGTAAATTATTACAACCACCTTGGGAAGTAATTTGGCAATAACTAGTGAAGTTAAAGACATATATACCCAGCAATTCTACTCCTAGTGTCTGAAATAGAACAATGTTTCTCAAATTGGAGGTGTCAATCCACTAATGGAACGCACAATCGATGTTGTAGATCAGGAATAACACCTTTGTAAAATAGAATCTCATAGCATAGCATAACAGAACATGGCAAAGACAGGTAATTATCAGAACACATTGAAAGTAATAAAGATAAGTATTATTTCACAAAATTTCACTTTCAATCATATATCTATTACAAACACAAAACACAAAGGTTACAATGTAAAAAGTATGTCTTCCTGTGGTTACATCCAAAACTGTTTGAAAATCACTGCCCTAGAGAAAATCTTGCACATGTGCACAGGGAGCCATCCAAAAAGGTCAACTACAACACTTTTTTGTATATACTAGAATTTTGAAAACAATCTCAATGTTCACCACCATGGAAAGGAATAAATAAAATTGTGATATGACCATATAATGGAATACTATCCAACAGTGAAACTTAAAAACTAGAGCCAAATGGCTGAATTTCCAAACAAGTCTGAGAGAAAAAAACTACTTGGATTAAACAACATAATACAATTTATATAGTTAGCAATATGCAAAAAATTCTACATCTTGTTTAGCAAAAACATAAATGCAATCCTGGAAATGACATTTTGAAATGACAGTTGAACATAGTGGTTACCTTTGAGGACAGAGGGGAAAGGTATAATGGGCAGGGCATTCAAGAAGTTTCACTTATATTTCATTGTTTATTTCTAAAATTGAGAGATACATACATAGGTATTCGTTATATTATTCTGCACAATTTTTGTATGTTTAAAATATTTCATAATAAAAAAGGTCATTCTGCTCACCATGTGGAGACTATGTGGGGATAAAAGGGAAAGCAGGAAGCCCACAGGAGGCCTTGGCAGTGGTCCAGAAGAGATATGGTGGAGGTCTAGGGCTCAGGAGGCGGTATGCAAGATGGAGAGATGAGGAGATACTCAACATAATTTGGAGGTAGAGTGAAAGGACTTGCTCATGCATTAGACAGGGGAAGGGAGTGGTGAAGAAAAAGGGAAAAATCAAGAATGACTCCTGGTTTTCACCTTGAGTAGCTGTTGGGATATCGTTATTGACACAGGGATGACTGGGGATGAAGCAGATTTAGAGGGAAAAATCAAAGAATTCAGTTGTGGTTTTGTTCAATTTGAATTGTCTATTCAGCATTCAGTGGGGATGTCAAATAACAATTAGATATATTAGTTTAGAAGTCAGGACTAAAAAATACAGATTTGGAAGTTACAAGTACACAAATAAGACACTGCTTCTCACCATGCATCAGCATCCTTGATGCACTAGGTTCTTCTTGTTATCACAAGAAGACATTTCACTTTGCATTTTTTTTTTCCCTTGAGCCTTAAGATTAAAAATTGCTTTTTATCTTCAGTCTTTCATCTCGAAGCTTCCAAACATATTTTAAGAATTCATCCACTGATAAACTTTCTGCTTCTAAAGGAGCCCAGCAGCCAGCAGCAACACTATGCTAAACAGCCACTACAGGGCCCCGGTTCATTGTCACAAACATTTATGGAGCACAAGCATGTGCTATGCACAAAGCGCTCTACAAGATACTTTGGAAATGGAGTTCTCCCCCAGCCACCACCTTGAGGACATGAATTATAGTGGAAAAGAGAAGATAAACATAACAATCACCCCACAACATCCAACTTCCCTTAAATATTTTGGAGTGCCTAGTATGCAATGGGCACTACCCTGGATCTGGAGATACAACAATGAACTCAAAGCTTAGGCTGTTTAGAGCCAGAAAGCAAATGAAAATAAAGTTACATCTCTGACAGCAAAAGGAAAGTGAATGAAAATAAGGAGTCTAATAATTAAAATAGAATATCCTCTAGATCGAGGGTCAGCATACTTTTTCTGGAAAGGTACAGATAGTAAATATTTTAGGCTTTACAAGCCATAAGATCTCTGTTGGAACTACTTAATTATGCCATAGTAATACAAAAACAATCACAGACAACATGAAAACAAGAAGCATGGCTGTGTATCAATAAAATATTTTTATGGACACAGAAATTTGAATTTCATGGAATTTTCATATATCATGAAATACTATTCTCCTTTTGATTTTTTCAACTATTTAAAATGTAAAAACTGTTCATAGCTTACAGACCATACAAAACTAGGAGGTAGGCTGGATTTGGCCCGTGGGCCATTGTTTGTACATCCTTGCTCTAGATCAACTTTACAGTTCCACTTCAGCTATAAGGATAAGTTACATAATTTGCAGGGTCCATTGCAAAATGAAAATATGGGATGTTCAAATATTATTAAGAATTTCAACACAGCTACAGCAGACCATTAAACTAAGTGTGGGGCCCTTCTGAGCACAGGGCCCTGTGTGACCGCACAGCTCACATGTCCACGAAACCAACCTGTCATGTATTCATATCTAATTGCATTCCTAGTTTCCTGGATATAAACTAATTGACATGAAGAGTATGTGAATTCTTTACTTCTAGCACTAAGTATTTATTTTAATTCTGTACCTCTAGAACCTACATAGTACCTGGCACATAGCAGGTATTCAAACTAAAGTTAGTAGGATGAATATAGAATGAATAAGTGACTGCAGTAGAAAGTTTTGTATATTTTGCTTCCTGAATGACACAGAAACAATGACAGGTTCCTGTCAGCCAAAGTCCTAGCTCCCTGAAAACCTACCCAGAGGTCTAGAGATGTGCATTTCTAGAATTTGCTTTTTAAAATAAGCTTAATTTTTCCTTGCAGCATTAAGCACTCTTTCTCCAGCCTCATCTCCTCCTTCTCCCACCTGGTACCTCATTCTCCAGACAGAATAATCCACTTCAGTTTCAAATGTGCCAAGTTCTCTCAGCTCCTGAAGTTTTTGCATGCTGCTTCTTATTTCTAAAAAGACTTCAACCACCTCCACATGGATAAGCCTTGGTTTCCCTCAAAGCTTCGTTTGTCATCTTGTTTGGGGGGCCTGTTCTCTCACACTGCTCCCTACAGGTGAGGATGGATGCTCCTCCTGTATCTCCACAACTTCCTGTCCCTAGTCAGAGCGCTATTGAGGAAGGATTGTGACTTTCTCCTTCCTTGCTTCCTCCAGTAGACCTGGGAAAGCTGCTTGGAAACAGGACCCTTGGGCATTCATCTCTGTCTCTTCAGCACTTGGCACAAAATAGGCCCTCAGTTTGATAAAAATCAATGAGTGAATGAGTGTGCAAAGCAGCCTGGTAACTATGATCTGATTAGGTCTTTTAAAGGCTCATTTCCCTTGGGCAATTAGAACCAAGATAAACAGCCTGAAGCCCTCCTCTCTGAGGAATGGCAACATACAAAATTCTCTGGCATAGTATGCTCAGCAAGGAGTGTGGCCCATGTGGAAGGTGAAGGCAGCTGTGGCCACCCAGTGGTCACTGTTACAGTTCTCAGCAAGTCCAAAGGAAATGTTATGCATTTGAATTCCTCTCCTTTCCTTATTGATTTATTCATTCAACAAATATTTCTTAGGTCCCAGGCACTATTCTAGCATGAGGATAAGTCAGTGAACCAAAAAGTTCTCCTTTCTCATTAAGTTCCCTCTCTAGCGTTGGAAGTAGACAATAAACAAACAAGCCCACAATATATGTCAGATGATAATAAGGGCTATGAAGCACAAAAAAAGCACAGTGAGGGACTTGGGGCGTAGGGGACAGTCCAGCTGAGGGTGGTCAGGGAAGGCTGCTCTGATTAGGTGACAATCGAGCAGAGTCCTGAAGTGAGTGTGGCAGTGAGTCAGTAGCAGTGCCCCCTGGCAGAGGGAAGGATGCCAAAGCCCTGGGGCAGGAAAGAACAGCAACAGGGTCAGCGTGGGCGGGAGAGCCAGAGGAAGGAAGCCTTGGAGAATGACAGAAAAGAGGTCAAAATCTAGACAAGGCAAGATCAGAAGGCTCTCAAAGGACGTGGTGAGGACTTTGGATTCGTTCTTAATTTATTTAGTTCTATTATTTTACTTTTAAAATAAAAATAATAATAGGTAGATTTGGAGAACCTCCTATGTCCAGACATTGTATACTTACCTTTGCATCTCAGATTTCACAGTTTTTAATCTCTGAAAGTACCAATAAGAGCTAAGTAGAAGAAAACACACAACTTTCCCCGACACGCTGCTGGAGAACCTCTCCGCTAAGAACTCACAGATAAATTCTCCAAATACCTTCGGATAGCATCCATAGTACAGCTAATTATCACACAGATTTAGACACAAGTGGTCAAATCAGGGCCTTCAACACTTATTTCCATGAAGTGAAGTTCACATATCAATGGGACTGTTCTAACTGTGACCAGCATTAAGGAAACCTGCTAGAAAAAGTCCTGCTGTACATTGTTATTGCCTAAAATAGACTAACGTTCATATTGTGCATTTATATTGAAGCGATTCTGTATTCAAATGTTAATCCTGCTGAGGGTCCAATCTCTGTCTCATTGTGTTGTCATGAGAACTGAAAAAGAGAAATAGTTTTATAAATCATAGAGTACATCTCACTCCGCAAGGAGAAGGCCTGGGTTGAAATCCCAGCTCCACGACTTCCTTACTTTGTATTCTCAGACAAGCTTCAGAATCTTTCTTCTTCAGTTGTGTCATCTGTAGAAGGGGAATACTACCAACAACACCCACTTCACCGGTGACTGCAAGGGTTTAATGTGCCTGGGCCATGGTAGGCACTACATACACGTTTGGCATTATTAATGTTTATAATAATATATGATTGCATATTGGATTCTAAAAATATTATTATTTATTAAAATTATAAAGAATCTAGTCATTTATTTTCAAATTGAAATTAATTCCATTTTAAACACTTCCCAATTTCCAAACCCCAAAACCAATATAATTATCAACTTCTCTAGGAGACTGTTTCTCTACTGTTAAATGAATAGTTTTGGAATGAATGAAGTCTAAGTACTCTTAAGTCAACCATTTTATAATTTCAGTGATCAATCAAGGCATTTCTATCCCCTTTAGTCCATATGATTTGGGATGTCCGGGGGTAGGTGGAGAGTTTAGGCTGAATCCACATGCCCCATGTACCTCTGAGGAGGAGGAGGAGGAGGACAAGGAAAGGGCTGATTGTGCAGTCATATGAGATCAACACAGTTTGAAAATGAGACAGTTACAAAATCTGAGATCCCGTGGTTACCTGGTTCCTACAGCTTTTCAAACTCATAGATGGCTCAAAAGCAGTTTCTGCTATAAAAATACAGCTTCAAAACTAATTTTAATCCATCTGATATTTCTTTCTTATATAGCAACTTCAGTAGCTATTGGCACAAAGCTCTTTGCCAATCTGATCCTCTTTGCCTTTCTGCTAAGACTTTTTGAATCTGTGCAGGAGACATTGAGGACACCTCTTAAAGGTCTAGCACTGACAATCTTACTTTGTTCCCAGACTCCCAGAACTGATGCAGTCAAAATTCACTTTGAAGCTAATGAAAACCAACTGCCTACTTGAAAGTTCAGAAAATAATAAATGACTCCCAAGAAATCAGCATTTGGTAGTATGTTCGGCCTCAAAATCTTATTGAGGCATACAACTTACAAGCGAAAATTTATAAATTCATTCAATGTCTTTTGTTGAATACCAACTGTGTATTCAACACAAGAAAACATAGTTACAAAGACTCTTAGAGAACAAGTAGAAAACATCTCACATAGATCAACTCAATAAGCATTCATCAAGCTCCTCCTCATGGCCATGCACTGAAAGATAGAGCAGTAATTCCACAGGTGATGAGAGAAAGGATATCTGCAGTTATCTTACTTTTTTTGTTTTCTCATGTTTTGCCCATCTTTCCCATTAGAATAAAACCACCATGAGATCAAGGGCCATATTTAGTATGTATAATAGGCAGGAGTGGGCAAATTGCAGCCCACAGGCCAAATCCAGTCTACCATCTGTTTTTGTAAATAAAGTTGTATCAGAACACAAGCAACTCTGTTTGTTTATGAATTCTGTATGGCTGTTTTCACTCTACAACAACTGAGTTGGGTAGTTGCAATGAAGACCACATAGCCCACAAAGTCTACAATACTTACTACCTGGCCCTTTACAGAAAGAGTTTTCCAATCTCAGTTCTAGAACAGTGCCTGGCATAGAGTAGGTACTTAAGAACTTTGTTGGATGGATGAATGCATGAGTGAATTACTTTATTTAAGCTTCATGACAACCGAATTTCATATCAATTTTAAGTGGTAGAGCTGAGATTTGAACTGAGTTTGGCATTCCTGAACCCATGCCCATTCCACTGTACCATATTTCCTTCCTAAAATAACTCCCATATGTTTAGCACTTTACAATTTATAAGACATTCTTATTCTATTCTTGTTTTATCTTAGTGACAACCTTTTCATAGAAGCATCGTCATTGTCATCCCCATTTTTCAGATGAGGAAACAGGCCCAGAAAGGCAAAGTACTTCGCCCAGCATCACAAGGTAGTAGAAGGAATCTGGACTGGACACCAGGGCTGCCTTTTCCCTTTAACATCTTTGGAAGCCTGTTTGTCTTCATTTATCATCTGTGCTCCTGAAGGGTGTGAATTTATCTTATTTATCTTTATGTCCTCAATGTCTAATATAGTTTGTGACTTATGGCAGACATCCCATAAATGACTGGTGAATGAATGTAATTCATTTCCCATTTCACAGAAGATAACTCAATCATACAACATTAACTTGTACAAGATTGATATAAGGGCAATCAGTATGAAGTTCACTGGCCAGACTCAAAACCTGGCTGTATTCTCACTCACAGATTCCAACCTGCACAGGCTCTTCTCCATAATTCCAAGAGTATTATTTATATAAGACAACACGCATAACTAAGGAGATTATTTTCCAATCCAAAAATACTCAGATCTTATATAGATCTCCCTACTAACATCAAATGATTTCCCTTTGGGTTGCACATGCAGCATCTACTTCTTTTTTAAAAATTATACCTTAACAGATCTATATTATTCTTCAATTATGCCACACCTTCCTTGAAGGAGCATGAGATATTCTTCAAACATTAAGATGACGGTAAAGGATGAAATGTTTGTATAATTTTCCTTTTTTGATAACTCCCATAGAGTTTGCAGGAAACATGATTAATAGCATAAAAATTGCTTCTATCTTTGGCTAACTAGCATCCGGTAATGAATCAATTCATCACAACTAAAGATAATGTGTACTCTTAGCATGTTCAAATTTTTTAAAGATGACATGATTGCAAGTGGAAATATTCCAAATCATGAAATATTTACACAGCAATGAAAACAGTTAAGACACAATAGGCAAGTAGAGACAGCATTGTTCTGGACAGAAAGACAAACATGAGAAATGTGTGCTGACAGATGAACAGATAAATGGGCCCTTCATAAGAGCCTAGGACATCTCTCAGGATAGACATGTCTCTTTTAGGAGTGACTGATTCAGAGCCCTTTCCTATTTCTGAGATGCAACAGTCAAATGATATCTGCTCTCAGTTTTGGATTATAGGATAAAAGCTAAAGTGAGAAATAGCTGCTCTGGACATTGGCCAAGTGTCATTTAATGCATTTTTCTGAATCTTTCTCTCTCTTTCTTCACTTCCCTTCCCCTATCCTCCTCTTCCTCCTTCTCTGTCATATTTTCTCCTCCTCTTGCTCCCCCTTGTCCTCTTCCTTCTTCTATCTCTCTTTCATTATCTCTACCTCCATCTCTCTTCTACTCTCATCTCTCTCTTTATATTTTTCCTCTAGATTGTAGCTTTTATGACTCAGGAATGAAAAATTATATTATTACCACATAATATTTAGGAATTCTTTTAAAATAGTGTCAAACATAGAAGGGATAAATGGTCAAATATATGCCAATTTCTACATATCCATTATTACATTTGAACAATATATTGTTATAGTGTCAAATCAACTTAGACTCTGGGAACTGGTTCCAAGGTTCCACATTGAATTAATTTACAAAATTTGCACTGACCCAACCTCCACTTCAGTCCATCCTCTCTCCCTTCTAGATTCCATTATCACCAGGCTTAAATAATCAAACTGCTATTTTGTAATAATAATCCTAATTTCTCACCAACATAGTTAATATAAGTAAACAGAAAAAGCACATGTGCAAACAGATATCAGGAGTCTGTTATTTGTATAAAATCTAGCTCAGAAGATACTGGATTTTCTTTGGTATAAGTTGAACTGTGGAATTTATTATTTTTAAGAAATCTTTTAATTTGCAATAGCATAGCCTACATTTCTAAGATGCCAGATATCATTTGCCTTGAATATAAAAAGAACAGATTATTTAATATTTCTCCCACTGTTCTATGATTCAAGAAATTCTTAATAAAAGAAAAAAAGGCACTACTGTATTTAATTATTCGGGTAAAAGACAGAGAAAAGAAGACAATGTTTCTCTTAATGGTATTTATCATTCTATAAAACCAGCTCATTCAGCCATGGTCTTTCTTAAAAATAACAACGGACACTTGAATATATCTGTATTTTCCTATCCTTGATATCATTAGAGCCCTTTAAATAGGAGAACTGACAAACAGGAATTGTCTCTAGTTTTAGGTTTATTCAAACATTTAGAGTATTGCTATTACTGACATTAATCTCTTCCTTCAAGCCTTCATCACCCATAGACTGACTGTACAATGTATTTACTCAGATTTACTTACCCAAAGGCAAGGGAAATATCAATGGTTTTCTGGTGACAGTAAGCACCTCTTCTCTGGTTATATTCAGTAAAAGCCCATGCACTAGAGCTTTATGGATGCCTTCACTACTAAGCATCATCTGAGCAATTCAGGAGAGTTCTCTAAATCAGTCAGTGGTGTGAGCAGGCTGTAGTCAAGAGACATCTTGGATAACTCAAAACACAGTGTGCCTATTTGGTTCTGGTATTTACTGACTTTCACTAGAAATCAGGCATTTTCTGTTCCACTGGCATAAATTCTCCCATGGATGGGGTAGTTGTGGTGGTGGCTAAAGTTGTTACCATTGACTTTATGTTAATATTGTTACCATTAAGAGTTACCATTTATGATATGAAGACTATATACTAGGCACTCCACTAAGCACCTCACATATATTATCTCATTTAAACTTCCCAACCCCTAGAAAGTTATGATCATTATTCCCATTTTATTGATAAGGGAAACTGACACAGAGTTTAACCTTCGAGGTCACATAGCTAGCAAGTATCAGACCTGTATCTTAAATCCGGGTCTGCTAGATTATATAGTCTAAGTGTTTTTTTTACCCTAATTCTTTACTGCCAATAAAATTTAGAGCATAAACAGTGATTAACATAGAAATAGAAATAAAGTGCATATAAAATGTCTCTTTTTATAATGTAGACAAAATACCCCTTCCTCTAATCCCTATCTTCATTTTGAGATTATTAGAACTCAGCAGCAAAAACACTGGGCCTAGAATCACGAAAAATAAGCTCTGGCCTTGAATTTACCACCAACTTGCTGTGCGATTTGGGGAAATTCATTCAACCTCTTTGGGCTTCAGTGCTCAAATCTGCAAAATCATGGTATTGAATTATATACATAAAAGTGGGCTAGTATTCTTATTTCTCAATGGACTAGAGGGAAGAACATGAAACTGTAGCTATTACTTAGCTCTGATCTCCAAGGCTCCCAGCCTTTCTCCCTCATCCCCCACTGCCATTGTAAAGAAATTGCCTTTCAGTAAAGACAAACTGTGTTCACGGTTAATTAATTGACCTAATACTTTAGCCAGTCATTCCAGGTACGATTAGTAGTCGCATTAACAATAAAATCTTTAAGAGAAGACCAGCAAATATACTTGTACCAACCCCCTATTGTAAAGCTTCAGTACTCAATATAAATCTCAGCCTGATTGATGACATTGTCACAGAGCAGGTAGTACCCTATGCAACCTCTAATCAAAAAAATATTTGGCAAGAACTGGAAATGTCAGAAAATGAAAAGGGAATGAAGAGCATGAGGTAAGAAAAGTGCTTCAGACTCAAATATCAGTAAGATGGATGGTTAATGATAGGGCTGTGCCAGAAACTGGTAGCATAGATGATTCGTCCTGGATGAGCTTGTCTAAAACAATAATTCTTGTTTCCATGCAATTTTTATAGTACCTTCCTTGGAAAACATGAAGGTTGTCAGCACAGTCCCTTAAGTTCTTCCAAGGAACAATTGTAATAAACGGTTTTAGGGCTACAACAAGGTTGGCAAGGACGAGAGTAATCAGGAACAAGGACAGTGGGCAGCAAAGGGAGAAATGACACAGAGCAATAAACCCAGATGGGTGGAAGCACAAAGAGAGAGAAAACATTCTTGTGGTGCTGGCTTTTTGTCTCATTCCAGAAAGGACCTGGTTATTTCTAGATTCTCCCCTCCAACCTTTTCTCCATCATCTTTCCTTTTATATCTCAAGTTATGAGTGTCTAGAGGGCAGGGATCACATATTTTATCCCTGTCTGATCATAGAAACTCAGTAAACACTTGTTGAATGAAGGATTGAAATCTGAGTAACCTCTGCAGTGTAGCGGTATCAACAACACTGCATTTTCTTGTTCCTTCAACTCCACAATTATCATGTTCTGCAAGTTAACATGGCTAAGTCCCGCCCTTTTTTTTTCTATGAGTGTAAACAACTAAACAGTGTGATCATGAATCTTCTCCACATGTGCAGTGTAGAAGAATGTAGAACCAAGTTCTGTGGTGCTATTGGTCTCAGGGTCCTTGAGCTCAATCAATATTTAGTCTTTTTAACATCAACTGACTCTCTAATAAAGCAATATCACTACAAACTAACCCAATTAAAGTTAGAAAGAGAATACCTGATCTTATGCCCCCTTCTATCTAAAGATTCTGCTAAGCCCTTTGGAGTATCTGGTTGACTAATTTTTTATTATGAAATTTGCATAAAACTATACATAAGACACTTTTTTGGGTATAGGAAAGCAGTCTAGCCTAGAATCTAAAAAGAAAACGAATGCTACAGGCAAGGTAGCATGGAATACCAAAAAAGTCACTGAACAGGGAGTTAAGACATCAGAGTCCTGGTTATGGCTCAGCTTTAACTTGTCATGTGATGTTGGACACATTATTTGCCTTCTCTGGAATTCTTTTTCCTCATCTATAGGAGTTAGTATAGGATAACCTCAAAGGCTTCTTCACAGTCCTAAAACTGAATGAGTCTGTTAATAATTTAACACAGGACCAAATTTACACCATACACATATACAGTGGTCCTGAATATAAAAGTATACAACTTGTGCTATTTAAGATGAGCCACTACAAAAAAAAAGATTTAACTTTTATAGCTGGGCAAAGAGATGCATAATCAAGTAACTTTAACAAGGAAGAAAACAAAAATAAATTTGGATATGAAGAAATAAATGAGGAAGGAAAAGATTTTGATGACTTTCCAAAACTAAAGTTAAGCCAAGTTGTTCAATGAAAATTTAGCAATATTTATTCAAGATAAAAACTATGGGATTTGAACATGTTGTTCTAATTTTAATATCAAATGGAGGCTTAAAATGGAAATTAATGCACTTACTCCCACAAGATGAAGAAATAAAAATATATATATAATTTCAAGCAAAACAGTGGTAAGTAACTTAAAGAAGTATTTTAGTTATTTATGACTGAGAACCTGGTAAGCACAATACATATATTAGAACTACTTCCTATAAAGCAATCTGAAAAGATACAATATGCTTGATTTCCCAAAAACCAAGCCTTATAAATATTTCTATAATATTCTTAGTAAAATACACATTAAATAGTGCTCTCAACTTGTCTAGAAAAATCTAATCAACCTTCAAATAACATTGAATTCATGGGAAAATGTTTTAGTTTCTAAATAAAACAGAATTTTAAGTGAATTATCTGATTATGGCCCATTTTGAAGTTGAACATTGTAAATATCAGATAATAGTATGCTGTAAATCCACAGAAGGGATCCACTTAGGGCATAAAAACTCCCCTATCTTGTGTAAATCCTTGGGTTTCCAATTCTGCACTTGCCCCTCCGCCTGCAGGCACACCAGTTACAACGTAAGACAGGAGAGCCTGCACGTTTGTTTTGTTCACTGTTTTAGTTCTAAACCACTCTCTCAGATTCCTTTCTTGTAGCTGATTCCATGCTGCCTTCAACCATCTGTCTACATTGCTGAATTTGTCACTTACTACCACTCTCTTAGCTTTGACCTTGGTTTCTCTCAACAACGCTGCTCCTTTTATAATAGATTCCTCTGGCCACCTTGAATGAGCATCCTTGAGGCGTCCACTTGGCTCCAAGACCTCCTATTCCAGTATATTCCACAGACGGGACCACCATTAGCTCTGCCCAGCCCATCAGAGAAAACAAGACCAACATTTTTATAATATTCTAATAGGTAGGGTTTATTAACTGGTCAAAATCACATAAAGTTGAAAATGTCTCATCACCGTCTGATTATTTTAAATATTGACTGAGCATAGAGAAATAAGAGCATATTCATTTGGCAAGATAACAAATGATTGTTTACTTGGTCAGTAAATAATTATTAAGCACCTATTATATATCAAGCACTGTGCCGGGTGCTGGGATCCAGTGGTAAACGAGATATATTCCTTGACCATAGATACTTTAAAATCTAGTGGGAATGAACTTTTGAAAAGTAATTATAAATGAGATGAAGGTTATGAAGCAGAGGTGCAAATACTACAGAAATGTATGAAAAAAGGAGGCCTAGCTTCTGGAATGCCAAAGAAATCTGGATGAGGGAAGAAGTCAGAGAAAGCACCTTATAAATTATTCCAGCTAAACCCTCAATTTACAAATAAAGGTATTTCAAGCTGGAAGGAAGAAATGACCAGCTTGCCCCATGAATTAAAGGCTAAATGGGTAGTGGCTAACTGTATACACTTATCTCTCTATCTTGCTACCTACTCTCTAAATGGACTCTTCCAAAACAAGTAACAGGTTAAAAAGACTGCATTATAGAGACGGGTACACTGTACACGAGCAATCAAAATTGTTACGGTAAATGAATATTTAGCAATATTTAATTCAACTCAATGAAAATATTATAAGTAAAAGTAGGCAGTATAAAGTAAAACAAATGTTATTGTACCCTGACAGCACAAGTATTCCTTTTGACGGTTTAAATTCAGCTCATCTTTAAAGGCGCAGCTGATATTTTATGTTCTCCACAAAGCCTTAGTTTGGCCACAGGTAGCTCCTCAGAACTCCTAGCATGTTTGACAACCTGCACTACTCCTACAGCATGAATGCCTATTGCCATGCATTGCCATCTTTTCATTTGTATACTGTTTTAAGCTTGAGCCCAGCAGAAACTACATATCAAAGCTTTGTGCATAGTCTTTAGTGCTGAATAGCAATCAAGGAATCATATCTATGGTAGGCAAAAATCTAAGATGGCCCTCGAAGATTCTCACCCCCTGGTTATGTACACCATGTGTAATCCCCTGCCCTTGAGTTTGGACAGGACCTTTGCATACGATGGATTCCAAAGGTGAGGGGAGTTTTACAGATGTAATTAAGGACCTTAGCCAGTTGACTTTGAATCAATCAAAAAAAGATCATCCTGGGTGGGCCTGGCCTAATCAGATTAGCTCCTTAAAAGAGACTGGAAACTTCAGAGATTCTCCTGCTGAGTTTGAAGGAGCCACCATGAGTTCTACAGCTGAAAGGAAATGAATTCTGCCAAAAATCATCTGAGCTGGAAAGAGCACTCTTATCTGCAGATGAAACTGCCGTTCTACCCAACATCTTGACTGCAGCTTGTGAGACTCCAAGCAGAGGACCCAGCTAAGCTGTCACTGTCCTATTGCCTATGGAAACTGTGAGATAATAAATGGATGTTGTTTTAAGCTGCTAAGTTTGTGGTAAATTGTTACGCAACAATAGAAAATTAATATAGCATCTGTGCTGATGGTGCACACTTGTGCAGGATGGTCTGGAAAGAGGGAAGCTGGTTCGCCTAAGCACACAGTGACAAACTGTGTATTAGTCAGCTTGGGCTGCCATAATAAAATACCACAGGGTGGGTGGCTTAAACAACAGGAATTTATTTTCTCACAGTTCTGGAAGCTGGAAGATCAAGGCTCCAGCAGGGTTGGTTTTGGGTGAGGCCTCTCTCCTCAGCTTGTAAATGGTTGCCTTCTCTCTGTGTTCTCACATGGTCTTTCCTCTGTGAGCACAAAAGGGAAGAGAGAGAAGGTGCCCTGGTGTCTCTTTCTCTTCTTCTTCTTCTTTTTTTTTTTTTGAGGAAGATTGGCCCTGAACTAGCATCTGTTGCCAATCTTCCTCTTTTTTTTCTCCCCAAAGCCCCAGTATATAGTTGTATATCCTAGTTGCAGGACCTTCTAGTTCTTCTACGTGGGACACCACCTTGCATGGCTTGATGAGCTGTGAGTAGGTCTGCACCCAGGATCCAAACCAGGGAACCACAGGGTGCCAAAGCGGAACATGTGGACTTAACCACTACACCACCGGGCAGGCCTCCTCTCTTTCTCTTCTTAAAAGAACACCAGTCCAATCAGGTTCAGGCTCCATACTTATGACCTCATCTAATCTTAACTACCTCTTTAAAGGCCCTATCTCCAGCCACCATCACATAGGGAGTTAGGGCTTCAACATATGAGTTTTGGGAGACACAGCTCAGTCCATAACAAATAGGTAATGTGAATGGATGGCAGAGGCATGACTGGCTGGCAGTGGAAGAGGAGGAAGGGTGGCACAGCCTGAAAAATGTATGAAGGAATAATTGTCAGGGCCTGAAGCTTCCTGGGATGGTGAAGATGACAGAGCAATCCAAACTAAAGCAGAGTTTCCAGTCTGGGAGAGATCCACCAAAAGGGATGCAGCTGACAGAAAAGAAATCACTATTCCTTAGGAGACTGTTGTCCTTTTGTTTTGGAGAGTATTATCAGAAAAAGAGAGGCAGAAACAGTGCAAGGAATTTAGTTGAAATTAAGGAGTCAGCAAGTCATACAGTTGTACCTATTAGATAGTAAGAAATACAGGCTAAAAAAGTAAACAAGAAGTTCGCATTTTTAGCCTAAATAGTTATTAAAGTGCAAATAGTTAGCAGAAATCTTAATTAAAATTAGTGAAAAACTATGGATTTTTTTCTATTTTTTAAAAATACAACTCTATATTTTGTTTCTCAATAAAGAATTAACCTATTTTATTTTGTTTGATACAGTTAAATGTGGAAAAGTGATCAAATATAAGTTTACTGAATCCTGAAATATTTCATATAGCAGTTATAAAGCATGTTTTGTAAAACATAAACCTCGTGAGCTAATCTGTGATTAGAGTTTTGTGGTAATAAAAAAGGGGATAAACTCTAAGTCTCTATCAGAGATCCACAATGCTCATTATCTTATGAGAGATTCTGAAATCAGTAAAGATAGTCTAGAGCAGTGGTTCCCAAATATGGTTGCATAGTCACATCACTGAGGGGTATTTATAAAAATGCAGATTAACAACAAGGTTCACTCTAAGCTTACTGAGTCAGCTCTTGGAGCTGGGCCTGGGTGCTTCTAAATTTAAATTATCCTCAGATAATTTTGATGCATGGCTAGAATATTGGTCTGGAACAGGTTAGCAAGACACTTCTCATGACCATCTTGTGCTCTGTCCTTCTGTCATCATGATCAATTAAGTAATTCCTACTAGAGGCTGCTATTAGCCTTGTTCCACACAGGATCAAACTAAGGTTTAAAAGAGCTAATAAGTGGCCCTTCCTATGTACTGGTATAAATGGTAGAGCATAATCCAACACTGTCCAACTGCAGCATGTCCAGCACGCTCTTTCCATTTCACTAAGCTTCCTTCCAGGTCTGAGAAATCTCATATTTCATTCAGAACTCTGAAGGTATTCAACAAATATTTTCTTAGTATCTACATATTCAGCTGCACTACATAAAAAGATGAGAAAGCACAGTCTCTACCTCTAAGAAGCTTAGAGGTTAGTGCAGGAAAGGAGACAATTGTGAGTAGAGAAAGAGAAAGAGAGGAGGGAAAATAGGACAAATACAGATACGAATATAATACTATGTAGTGGATGGTCTTGGAGAGGTTGCAACAAAATGCCTGGCCAGAAGGGTGGGGAAAGAGGCTGAGGAGTGGAGCAGAGTAGGGTCTTAGCATATTTGAATGAGAGAGAGGATCAGGAACGGCTTCATGGAGGAAAGGGAAGTGGTATTTGACCTGGTTCTTACAGGCAACCACACCCTTACCATTTAGGAAATGAAGAACAGTACAACTAGGGTGCCCTCTATTCTCCTCACACCACCACCCTTTGAGGGATGTGCCCTTGAGCTGCATGGTCCACCCTCTGAAGGACTGACCTGGGAAAGCTCTCCAAGCAGGTCCTGGAAAAACACTTGGCATGGTGTAGAATACAGAAGGGGGTGAGGTGTGGGCTCAGGAAAGACAAATGCCTTTTGGCCTTATTGATTTTGCACCTTGCAGGGAGAAGCCTGGCTCAGGAAGACCACAGTGGGCCCCCTATGCAGGGGCCTGGGTTGTCCAGAAGGTAGTACCTCTTCAGGTCACAATCAGGTAAGACTCAACAGACACTGCTATAGGAGGAAGGAGTAGGCAGGGAGAAAGGAGGTCATTCTTGGCAGAGCAAACTAAAAAATCAAAACAGTAAGGCAAGAGTAGCAAAGAAAATCATCAGGGAGTGAGTAACATAAAAGTTTATTAGAAGCAGAAGTATACAGTGTTCTTGCCTCTGGGAGGGTCTTCTCTCTTATTCCCTCCTATAAGCTCTGCGTCCTGCAAACCTACCTGTTATGGGTTGAATTATGTCCCCCCAAAATTCATATCTTGAAGTTCTAACCCCTAAAACCTCAGATTGTGACCGTATTTAGAAATAGGTCATTGCAGACATAATAAGTTAAGATGAGGTCGTACTGGAGTAAGGTGAGCCCCAAATCCAATAAAACTGGTGTCCTAATAGAAAGAGTAATTTGGACATGGAGACACGTGCACAGAGAGAAAACCATGCAAAGATGAAAGCAGAGATTGGAGAGAAGCTTCTACAAGACAAGGGATGCCATAGATTGCCAGCAAACCACCAGAAGCTAGGCAAAAGATGTGGAACAGGTTCTCCCTCACAGCCCTCAAAAGTACCCAACCCTGCTGACACCTTGATCTCAGTCTTCTAGCCTCCAGAACTGTGAGACAATAAGTTTCTGTTGTTTAAGCCACTTAGTTTGTGGTACTCTGTTGCAGCAGCCCTAGCACACTAGTGTACTTCCCACTCACTCACCTCAATGTTACCCTCTCCAGGAAGCCTTTCTCTTCCGGCCCCTTCTAAATCTCACTCTTAGCTTCTCACCTTTGGACCTTCAGAGCATGGTGCTTTGTGTCCACTCCCCTTAGAATGGTCATGGCACTCACTTTTGTTACAGCCATGTATATGCTTGTCTTCCCTCTCTGATAGACTGGAAGCTGCTGGGCAATCATTCAGTTGGATTCATCATTTTATTCCTGAAACTTAACACAGCGCCTGAAGCATGGTAGGTTCTCAACACGTTTGTTGAGTAGAAGTGACCCCAAGGAAAAACTTACAAAGAACAAGACCTATAAGAATATGTTCTTGGTCAATGCTATATAAAACTCATTTTTCTTTCAGAGGAAGAGCTATCTTGAGGGTCAATTATTTGGCACCTACTCTTCGACAGGCATTGTGTTAGCTCCTAGTGATGCAAAGATGAATCAGACACAGCCCATGAGTTACAGGACCTTACAGTCTAGTAAAAGAGATGTACAAATAAACATTCATAATATAATGTGGTAAGTAGTAGGTTAGAATGAAACACAGGGTTAATTCTATGGGAATTCCAAAGAGGACATGCCCGACCCATCCAGGAATCAGGAGAGGGTGGGGGCTAGGAAAGCAGTGGATGGTCAGTGATAGTGACGGCCGAGCTGGGATCAGAAGACTGGGCTCCCCACTCTCTTTTGGGTGACTGTGAACACGAGGCCTGTATTGTTGATCTTAGCTCTCCCAGCAATGTTTATTTGAACATTTCAGCATTTCACTGAGTAGCAGGTGATTAAGCATGAATTTCCAGAGAAGGGATCAGTAGGTGGCAGAGTTAGAAAACAGTCACCACTGTAGTCAGTGGTTACCCCTGCCAGGAATGAGATCTGAAAAGGCAGCAGGAGGGATGGTTACAATGAGTTTGCAACAGATTGGAATGTAAGTCAAGGAAGTGCAAGACAGAAGACAAGGAGCTGCCACTGGGAGCTGCTCACAAGGAACCATCCAGCTCTTCAGAAAGGGCTCCCCAGGACACAGTGTTGTGCTGGCTCCTGACACTCAGGATAACTCATTCTTCCTTCATGCTCGCAATTTTGGAAACTGCCTGATTTACCATACAATCCAACTGGGAAGCAATAGACCCTCCATTTTCCTTGATTCCACTGTATTAATTTGCTGGGCTGCCATAACAATGAACTACAGACTGGGTGGCTTAAACACCAGAAATTTATTTTCTCACAATTTTTGAGGATGGAAGTCTGAGATCAAGGTGATGGCAGTGTTATGTCCTTCTGAGGCCTCTCTCCTTGGCTTGTAGATGGCTGCCTTCTCCCTATGTCTTCACGTCACCTTCCCTCTAAGCCTCTCTGTGTCCTAATCTCCTCTTCTCATGAGGACACTGGTCATATTAAGCTAAGCCCCACCCATATGACCACATTTTACATTAATTACCTCTTTAAAGGCCCTATGTCCAAATACAGGCCCTATCTCATATTTTGAGATAGTGGGAGTTAGGAATTCAACATGTGAATGGAGGGTGGAACATAATTCAGCCAGTGAAATGGGCACTTTTGTTCTGTGTTAGATTAAGTTTTTCTGTTTATGAGGAATTTCAGAATTCTGAGTGGGGAGAATCATCTCCCTGAGCTGTGTCATCTCTTCAGAAGAGGTAAATTCTTTCTCAGAATACTAATGAGGCGTGGAAGGACAGGCCCTGAAGAAGGCAGAGATAGACTCATGAAGCTTAATAAGGCTTAAGCATCATGGTCTGCCATTATGAGTTCTGGAGCCATGGAGTGTTCTGGCAGGAGAGAAAAAGCAAGACCACAATCAGGAAGCATTTCTAAATAAACATTTCCAATAAATTGGCAAAGAGAGTTCAAAAAGAGAGATCTGGATATCCAAGCCTCCACTAATGTGTTGTGATTTTGTTTCATGTTCTTAATAAATATTTACTTTCATACCTAATTTTGTATTCTTTCTTTTAAGCTTCAGAGTCCCCTCAAAACTAGATCTGCCCCATGGAAGAAGACTAAATTCTTTCTGACAGCATGGACATTGAAATGTCTAGAAATCTACAGTGGAGCTCCAGAGTTGGGGTGTTAAATACATAGCCTACCGAGGAGACATAAGAGAGCATGGGAAGCGAAAAATTCAGGTGAAATGTGTTTTGTCTCTAGAATTCCACAAGATTGAGACAAAGCTGACAGAATCCACACACCAGTGCTGTCTCCTCTTCATGGAACTTAGTTAACTTTGAAGTATTCAGTATTGGCCTGCTATCCATACTAAAATATTCCACTGTAGAGAGAGAAAGAAAATAAAGCTTTCATCAGCAAATAGTTAAAAAGCCTATACACTGATGATAAAATTTTCTTTAATAGGAACTAAGAGACTCCTTTTCCCAGTAACCTAATTCCCATCTCACCCAAACCATACCTTTGTAAATGAGATCAAGGTGACACTGAGGACCACACAACTCATGTTTACCAGAGCTTGTATGGCCCACACCAATTAATAATCCCAGCTGCACAACTACAATACACACCGTGCCAACCCCCAAGCTTAAAGGCCCAAATTGCAAGACGTTTGCAAAGAAAGCTGTAACACCTGACGTCTATGCTGGTGGTACTTGAAATCTCACTTTCCTCTTGTTATTCTGAGTTCTACATGCCAGTCCCTCTAACTATAGCTCAATTATTCCTGTCCAGTAAGCTTATATTTGGGGTTTTAACTTGTGACAATCACACCTCTCTCTCCAATTTGAGTTTGGAACTAGTTGAGTATTAGACATGGCTGTCAGAGAGATGAAGACTAAACATCAGATGTATTACTTAATATCACTAGATAGGAGGATGTGAATTAGAGGAATAGACACAGTGGACTTTCTAATATTTCCTCCAAACTTCAATTTACCCATGAGCAGAGTGGACAACTGTAGGCATGCCCAGCCAGCCAGCGTCTGCCCTGGTAATCTGACCACAAGGCAAAGAGAAACCCCAGAGGAGAGGTACCCTCCATGTGGGCAGTCACATCTGAAAGAAATAGAATCTAGAAGGAGCTGAACCAAACTGCCTGCTTCCAAACTCACTTGCTAGGTAAGTCATGTCTATCCCTGTGGGAAGGAGAGAGTAGAGGTGGGAGGGCAAAAATGCCCAGGAGGGTCCCTGTGGCCAGAACACGGAAACATAAAGCATAGGGAGTGTAGGCTCCCACCTAACAGCACTGTTAGCAAATATGTCTTTAAAATGTTCTGATCTTTAGATCAACTAGCTGTGCTTCCAGAAATATATTCAAAGAAAATAATCAGTGATGCAAACAGTTATGTACCAGTATCTTCATTTTAACATTAGAGCAGGAAAAAAATCAAAACAGTAATGAAAAAGAATAGTATGTCTCTATTAAAATGTTTTATAAATGCTTTTAATGAAATGAAAAGACATCCATGTTGTAATGGTGAATTTTAAAAAGGCAACAAAATTGTATTACAACATAATCCCAACATGTTTTTGTTAAAAAGTGGTTTCACACACACACACACACAAAAACAGATAAGAAACATTACAGGTGTATTTTTTCATATATTATTACATATTTCCCAAATGTTCTACAAAGCATATATATTAATATAATCAAGATAAGATTATATTTTTCAATTTTCCCAGCATGTCCAATCCATGATGTTTACTATGTATACTAATCTCACGAAATAAAAAAGAATTTCATATTTAGGTATTGCTTTTCAAAAACGAGTTAAACAAAAACAAAACCTAAACTTGTACAGCACATTACCTAGAGATAAGAAACAAGTATTCACATCTGTGGGATATCCCCATTATTTCCACAACATAAAAGAGAAAATATATATTTTGTCCTATTAATGTAATTTGCCTTAAAAAATGGGGACAAATATCTAATACAGCTATTGATTCTGGTGAACCTAATCAATGATCAAACAAGTTATCTTCTGTGAACAGCAATATCATCTATTAATTATTGCTGACTAGGGCTGCCAGATGGAATACAGTACATTCAATCAAATGTGAATTTCAGATAAACAATTTTTTTTATTATAAGTATGTCCTTTGCAATATTTGAGAGAGCCCACACAATATTTGGAACATACTTATACTAAGAAATTATTCATTGTTTATCTGAAATACCAATTTAATTGGCCACCCTGAATTTTTATTTGCTCAGTCTGGCAACCGTATTCATGATGTCATTTCAGAAAGCCACATTCTCTGCTCTGAATATCCATTACTCTAGTTCCAGCAGGAGCTAGAACAATTGAATTAACCAAAAACCAGTTCATCAAGCTAAAACTAGAGCTTTCTAATTCAGAGAGAAACGTTCCCAGGGGGGGCACTTGAAGAGATTCCAAGCTTGTAAAACTTGCTGTGTACACTGCACTACAACTGTCTTTGCAGACCTCTCCCTGTCCCCATCCCTGCTGCAGAGTCCCATATAAAACAAGAGCAGCAGGGAATCCAAGCGCCCTCATTTCCAACCTAATCCTAAATGAAATACGTGGGAGCAGTCCTTCTTCCACTCTGAGAACTGCCCCTGCTGCACCGCTGCAGCATGCAGCCACTGCAGGAGGATGGGGCTGCACCAGCAGCGGTTCCTCTCTAAAGCACAGAGAGTAAGAGAGCCAGGGATCGCCACAGTAATTCCTGTTAGCACTGGAAGAAACAAGGAAGAAGTCACATGGCTTCCTTTTAATTTCAAAGATGGCTATCTCACATTGTGATCACAGCAAAATGGAGGCTGGGCAAGGACAAGAAGGGCACCTGGACAGTTGATGTATTATTATCCTATGGATGTTATTCTATTGTTATATGAAGAATAAATAAAGAAACAGAGCAAGAGATGCAGTTATTCAAACCTCTGCTTCACATATAGATGAGGACTCAATCTCCAAGAAGACTTTGGTAGCCAGGTGGCTCTCTGGATCCTTTACTAAGCGCTGACCCCAAGCCCCAAAAGATATCTACTCATTGTTTGGTGCATTGCTTCAAGGAAAGTTTTTTTAGAGGGAGATCAGCAACAATACTGAACTCTGAGAACCAGATCAGCAGGAGTAGGAAGGAATCCAGCAGAGGGCCTCAAAAGAGGACATGTTCACTGTCTGACCTTTTAACCAGATGACCCATCATGCCAACAGGAACTCACAAGGGCAGGTCCAGGTTCCTCCCCTCCCCACAATTCTCCAAGACATAATCCATCCCAGCAAGGAGGTTTTGTAGCGTAGTGGAGAAAGTGACAAGTAGACAGCTGCATGGTTCACTCCTGCTGTTTAATCACAAAAAATGAGCTAATACTCAAGTTGATAAATTATACATTTATCACCCTGCAATTTTACATTTATTCACCCTGGAACTGTCCTATTCGCCTGCAACTGTCCTGCACACACTAAATGAGGACAAGCACCATTGTCCAACAGTTTGAAATCTATTCTATTAGCCTGACACTGAATGGGTGCAAACAAAGAAATAGAAATCACGCTTTCTGTATTCTAAATTTTGCAACTTAAATATCATTTGCTTTTAAAACTTTTTGAATTTTGCTGAAAAGCCAATATTATCCTGGTGTGTGTTTAGCGTATTTTCTTTTTGCCCCATCCTTTGCAATACTATACACTTTAGTTATATATCATTTGCCCTAAGAGCCAGTGGAAATCCTGTTTCCAGTCCTCTTCACCCAGTCTGGCTTCTCAGTTGATGTTTTCTTACCTATCTAGGCTGATTGTTTCCAAATGTCCTGTGGCTTGAGTTTCTATTCAGCCAGGCTGACAGCATACCCAAAGTATAGACCTGAAAGAAATGACTCCTAGCCATGAGGAATAATTTCTATTTCCGTCTTTCCGATCTTTTATTTACTGATACTGGCAAAGAAAGGCATTTTTACATAAAAAACAACAACCAGATGGCTTTGAAAATCTTCAAGAAATTGAAAGATACTGTCTCCATCAACAGAATACTTCTGAAAACAGTTTGCAAATCAAGCCTGCTATTAGAGAACCTGGAAGTCTGGGCTCTCCATTGAACTAGGAATCCACGGTTGCTCCTTCCTCACTGAATCCACGTGAGTGTGAGGTGGGAATGGATTTCTAATTCATCTTGGTTATTACTCTGCCTTGTGGGAGGACAGCATCTAAACTAAAATGACTCCATGAGGCTACTTCCCCTTCACAGAAATGGAAGCTGGGTTAATCTACCAGATACTTTCATCAGGAGAGTAAAACTCTATTGCTGTGCATCACAAAAGGACCACCTCCCTCTTTTAGTACAGTATTGGGGTGGGGAGTGGGCAAGAGGCCGAAGGACTGGTTGAGTCCCAGGGCTTCTACTTGCTAGAAGTACTGTAAGGGACATTGTGCAAGGCCTGGTATAAGCGTCAACTTCCTCATCTATAACACAGGAATGAAACTCTACCTACCTCCCAGGTCTATTGTAGGAAATGAATGAGATAATGTGAGTGAAAATATTCTATAAACTGTAACGACCTCAATAAAAGCAAGTTCATAACATGTGAGCCATAACTACACAGGAGAGTCAGTCTCTAGGGATTGCCCTCAAAGCAGGCGCAGAAACTGTGACTTGAACATAATGCTTTATGTTAAGAGAATTACTTTAAACAATGTATATGTGCACCAAACAGATATATTACTTTGGAAAAAAAAACAGCATGCTGGTATTTTTGGTTTGTTTATTTTACACCACTCCTACAGAATAGCGCAGTTCCTCTCTCCATAAAAGCCTTTCCTGATCAATAACGTGTTTAACTTCAGCGTGAAGGAGGTATTTAAATTAGTGCATGGTTCTCAAGTTCCTTCTTCCCAGAGAAGTTCTTCAGAGGGACTTTCTAAATATTGCTTTTGTCTGGGCCAAATCAACTTGCGATGCCAGAAATACATTACTGCAAACTTGCATTATAAGACAGTGCCATCATAACAAAATGGTGAAAACCAGAGCAGTTTTTATTAATAACAGCAGAACCTAATTTCATGGGTTTTAATTTACCATTTTCACATTTTACTATGACATTATCCAGATATAAATTGTTATGATGAGAAGCTATTCACTAGGGACAAAAAAAAAGTTACAACTCTGTTTTTAAAAAAGACTTTGCATATATCAGTGAAGGACACACTAATAAAGATTGGTCTGGAACATTTCTCTTTATGACGATTGACTTATCTGCAATAGTTACTGCAGCAGAGTTGGAAATTACATAATTGCCAGAAACTGTAGATATTTGACTTGGCAAGAACCCTAGGTTTATCTGATTTATTTTTGTAAGAATTGGGCCCTGTGGATATTTAGAAATGTTTAATGAAAGAACAGTAGAATATAAATGAAACAAGCAAAAATCCTCTTTTCAAAGGCTGTATTTAACTCCATCGTCACTGTTGTGATAACACAAATAAACCAAAGACAAACCTTTGGTGATGGCATTGAGCAAAAGCACTATTCTAAATTTAAACATTATGAGCTACTAACATCTGGACACTTTCTCCCTCTTCATAATCATTCTCGTCCACTGCCTACTATTTATCAGTGGGCACTGTATAATGTGACACTGAGCCCTGGAACATATGCACAATAATAAGGAGCACAAAACACGAAGGGCCATATTCACATGCAGGCATGTTCCAACCTCTGTCTGCATGCAGGGGAGAAGCTATCTATTGTTGAGAAAGAGAAGTGTTTTGCTAACCCAGACTCTGTTCTGCCTTTGGATCTCCAATCCCTGGTATAATGCTTGCTACAAATCTGATCCTCAATAAGTGTTTTGTTGTTGAATTCAGGCAAATAAGAAAGACGGACTGACTAAAAGAAAATGAAACAAAAGAAAGCAGCTAGATATAGTAAGAAGAGATAGAATGCAAAGACTTGGTTTCTAGTCCTGGTTGCATCATCTACTTGCTGTGTGACTTTAGGTAAGTCCTTTCTTCTTTCTAGGGCTTCTTTCCTTATCTGTAACATAAGTTCACTTTTCTTGATGATATCTGAAATATCATCTCTATTATCTCACAATTTTTTAAAAGCCTGTTGTCCCACCAGAAGTGTCACACTTCCTCCCCAATACAACAAACTGTTTGTATTCACCACTGTATTTACTTGATCAGTTCACTTATTTTAGTAATGCCCCTCAACAGAATTTCATCCATTCACTAACTTTTCTGTTCTGTTTCCTCTTGATTTTCCTACCTGGCATAGCTCCGATATAACCCAACCTCTGGTGGGCAGAGTGACATGGCAAAAAGAGTTCAGGTTTTGAAGTCAGACCAACCAGAGTTTGGATTTTGCTTCCTTCGTTTTCTCAGAAAATTACTTCGCTCCCATGAAACTTGCCTCTGCAAAGCGAGATTCCTATTTCCGTCACCACTGAGTTGTTGTAAGTCTGAGATAAGAGAAATACATACAGCAGTCTTCAGGCACCTAGCACTTCCTCAATATGTGTTTTTGCTTATAATCCACCTGTTGCCTTGCAGATCCTATTTCAGAAATGTATGTACGTCCCTTCTTTCCTATACCAGAGCTTCACATCATGAGATCAGGCCTGGAAGTTAATGGGTGAAACAGATCCTAGAGAAAGGGAAAGCCACTCATTTCAGAAGTTAGTCACCCATCCTTCATTCCTTCAAAAACATTTATTGAGGCCTGTGATGAAGCAGGACAGTATCACGCATCAGAGTACAAAATATAACCAAGGTGTTGCAGAAGAGACAGACATATAAATGAGAATTAAAGTGTCATGTAATATTTTTGATAACAGAGGGATATACGTGATACTATAGGAGCATCAAGGAGCATCCGAATCTGGTAAGAGCTGCCACTAACTTGGTAGTTTCAAAACTCTCTTGTCTGCATTAGTAAAAGAGGAATGTAGTTCTGGGGGAAATACCCAGATCTCCCTCTTGAGGCTCTTTTTTTAAAGCAGGGTAAAAATTTACTAAAGAATTGACTTCCTCCATAGTAATGTAAGTAATGGGATTTTAGTTGAACAATTATTTCACAGATACCAAAGCATATAAAAGATTATTACACACAAGATCTATTTGTACATTAAAACATAGCAAGCTTGTGGTTTTTCCCATCTCTATAAAAATGTTCATGCACACAAACACTTCAAATGTCCACAGGATCTTCATATATTCAAAATCAATACGAGTAGCTAAGAAGTTTCTCACATTAGAATATTGTTTAGACTTAATAATGATTAACGGCTATATAGATTAAGTATCTTCAGTGATCCAGTTGCTAACTGACTAGCAAAATTAGCAGAATCCTTAATCTAATGCTTATCGTGAACATAGTAAGTGTTGATTCTATTTTCAAATACTTTTCTCTATAAAGATGACCTAAGTTCCTTTTAGGTCCTTTGCATTTTTTCTTTCATTATCTCTTAAGTAGCAAAATAATGGTTGCAGTGTCAAATGTTCAAAATATGCTCTGGTAGCTATGTGGAGGTAAGAAATTGGGGCAAGAAACATTGGAGGGAAGGACACAAAGAAGGAGATTCTTAATGTGTTTCACAAAACTATATCTGCACAGTGTTATAACTTAGCAATTCTAAAACTATCTTATGTATACTCTAAAGTTGAGGAATAAATATGCCGAGAGAAGCCAGAGGAAGGGAGTTACAAATATAGAAAAGGGGATTAGAATGAACTCTGTAGACCTGGATTGCAACTGGAGATAGTAGCATAAAGTAGTAGCATAAACAACTAGCATAAACTCATGGTTTTTAATACTGACAAGTAGGTAGATAAATAGATATGGAAATAAACATAGGTGTGTGCATGTGCATGTGTTTGTGTGTGTGTTACAGAGCTCCATCCATTGGAAGGGCCTCAAAGCAATGCCATAGTAGAAACAACAAGCCACTTAATGTCTACATATTGGTTTCTAAATATTATTGTCCACTAAAATGAAATAGAGCTCTGGAGAAATAGCTGATTCCAGAGATGGAAGAGAGAAAAGTACAAGATAAGTCTAGAGAATTTTGTTATTCCAGATTTTGTTATTCCAGAAAGTAAGAAAATAAGAAACAATCATAGGGACATTTCAAAGGCAGATAGGAAGCCACTTGGAAGGGCTCCTACTGGCCAAATCTGGGACGATTTGAGCATCTAAATAACTAATGAGAGTAATGAATTACACCCATTGAAGAAAATAAGAATCTATGAGTTCATACTTACAGAAGCGAGTAAATGTGTGAGAATAGAACATATTTTATTAAAGCAGAATGCCACCTAATAAATAAAGAAAGAATAATGGAGCTGGAAAATCATCAAAGGAAGCTAACTCTAGAGATGGAAATTTGATGAAGAATGGTTATTTACTCAGTCTCTCAATGTATCTCCCCACAATTACATATTATTTATAAAGGGACAATTAGTAACTTTATAATGAAAAAACCTGGAGGACACAAATTTAACCAAGTCATCAAACTAATATTACCTATAGTGGGACAAATTGACATTGTGATTCTCCTAGTAAGATGCACCGAGAAAGCACAAGAAAGCACAAGATTGCTTCAGTGACATTACTGCCAAAAATACCAAACCAAATCTACTGAAGAATCGTAACAGAGATAGAAGATTAAGGAGACATGAAAACTGATGTAACATGTGATCCCAGAGTTGATCCTGAACATGAAAATAATAACTACAAAGAACATTATATTGAGACAGTTGCCAAATGTGAATACAGACCATGGATTAGACAATAATATTATATCAGTGTTAAGTGTCCTGATTGTAATAACTGCATTGTAGTTATAAGAGAACATCCTATCTTAGTAAATGCACACTGAAATATTTAGGGGTATAAGGGACACAGTGTCTCCAACTTTCAAATTGTCAAAAAAAGAAAAACACATTATCTATCTATCTACCTACCTATCTAGGAGGAGAGAGAGAGAAAATTAAATGCAATAAAATATAAACAATCAATGAATTGGAGTAAAGGGAATTCAAGAGTTCCTTTTACTATTTACTTGTCTGTAAGTTTCAAATTACATTAAAATTCAACTCTGTCATGCATTTACTCAATGAACAAAATTCTTGCTCTCAATCAGTTCACAGCGTAGTAGGGAGAATTTAAACAAATACATGAAACACCTTGTGTTGGTAGGGATTTTTAATGGGCACAGTGGAGGCCCCAAATCAGAAGGGCTCACTTCTGCTTGGGGAAGTCAGTGAACCTAGTTCAGAAGTTCCTATTAGAAATGATGAGGGCTGGAACTAGACAATCATGGGGAGGAGAAGACAGATTCAAGAGATGTTATGGGTCATCAGGCAGCACTGATACCTAGATTTACTAAGAACAGTTTCTGTCAAGCTATCAACTAGACACTAATTATTGAGTACATTTTGGCTGAAAGTTGGTAAAACTCAAAGAGGTACAATGTCATTCAAGCCCAGGGTTGATGTAGATAGGATTGGGGGTCTAATTTTAGAGTCATAGAAAGCACCTCCTCAAATCCTAGTCTGTCCTCTGACACAGAAAGCCTTTCCAATTGGAGACACAATGTCTTACCCTCATTCTTTTTTTTTCATCAAGGAAACATTTACTTCAAACACTGTATAAGGCTCTGGAGACCCAGAGAGGATTAATTCGTGGGCCCTGTCCCCCAAGGTTTTCACAGGCTAATGGAAGAGAAAAATAAATAAATAAATCAGTGTTCTTAGGTCTTAGGATAGAGGCTGCAGTGGGTGGTGTGGAAAGGACCAGAGTATGACGGTGAATGCGTAATGGAGGGACATGGCTGGTTTTGAAGGATGTTAAGGAAGTCAAGTCAGACGATGCTAATGAGCGACAGGTTGTGACAGGCAGGAAGATACAAGAGACTAGAATAAATATGGGATTTTATCTGAGCTACTGGGAGGATGGTGGTCATCCACAGGCATCGAACCACAGGAGTAGAAGCAAGCTTTTTAGTTTTACTGGGGAGTAGGAAGTGGGCAGCTAAGGGGACTAACTGGAACAGAAAGGAAAGGCTATCAGTCTTGAAGCCAAACTTCAAAAACCTGAAAAATGTAACGAAAGTCAATTTTGTCCATATGCACTACCAAAAACAGAGAATCCAAGCTAGACTAGACTCGGGACTCCACTTTGAGCTGTGCTGCACTCAGGGGCATTCATTGCTGACCTACAGTTTGCAACAATATCGGTGGGGGGAGGACCTCTCGAAACAAGCTGCTTGCTCCTCAAATAGCAAACACACATATATTCTCACCACCAACGGGGCTGTTGCCAGGAAATCACACAGACCCCAAATAAAAAACAGGCCAAAGGAAAACAAAGAGACAAGACTCCTAGTCTCCTGTGCATGGGGCACTGAAGTTCAGGCCAAGGCCCTCCCTAGGTGGTCACAGGGTACAGATAAAATCCTCCCCAGAGCCCCTGACATTTGTTTATGCAGGTGAATCAGGAGGCAGGGGACCTGGGAAGAGAATGGTTACTGAGTGCCTGTTCAGTGCCAGGCCTTGTGCTTCATCCTTCACATTCCTTGTTTCCTTTCTCTCCAGGAGGTCGGTATTATTATCATTCCTATTTTACAAATGAGGAAGCAGGCTGTGAGGTTAAGCAAAACGCAGAGACCCCTAGGCAGTGGCAGCACTAATGTTCAAAGCCAAGTCTGCAGACAACGAAGTTATTTCTTTTCTCAGCACCATGTTACCTGTCACAAGGAGGTAAACATGCTGCCTGGGAGCTCCTGGTGCCTGGAAATGAAGCACCTACACCTGCTACCTCCACGCAGGAAATAACTTGGTGACAGTGCAAGGGCAGTGTGATGAATGTGCGTATGTGTGGACGTCTCAATCTTCTCTTTCCTTTTTGTTGTTGTTTTCTTTCTTTTTTAAAAGCTACTTAACAGAAAAAGCCCCTTAGTCCCCCAGTTCCTCTCAGATCCTGGGGTCTCCTAGCAAGATGATAAACTCCTGAAGGTCCCAGGCCAGGAGGTATTTCCTGCTTGGTTCTACTCCAGACCTGGCTCTGGAATGCAGAAACATCAGAACATCATACAGACCCAGAGAGCTTAAAGAGCCTCTGTGACATCCAGGACACATCCTCTTTAACACACTGGAGTTCCAGGTGCAGCAGCCTATGTGCCGTGAACATGGGCAGGGCACATATTTAAGCTCTATTTAGCACTTGTTCATCTGGCTGGCATGCAGCAGGAAACTGGATAACTTTTTCTTCTTTGGATGAGGCATAGCAAGCTGATTAATGATGTGAGGGAGAGTGGGCTAAGGAGGGGAATTCTACAAACGTTTCTTTTAGGAGAGCCATAGCAGGCATGGGAAAAGAAAGGTGTGCATTGTAAGGGGGTGGCAGAAGTATTGGCTAATTAGGGTTTGGTTAATGCTGGTGAGTGTCGAACATTCCTGCTAATGGCTGTTACTAATGGGAGAAATGGAATCATTTGTTAACTTTATTTAGGAAAGTGAGTGTTGAAGGCAAGATGGAGAAAAAAGGTGAACATGGACCATTTTGGCTAAGCCAAATGAAAAGTGGAAAAAATTCCTCATGCTTTTCTCAAAAAGAACAAGACCTCGATTTCACACTAGCACCAAACTCTCTTGCCTTTATAAGAAAGTGTCACCAATTTCTACTTAGCCTGCCTGATTTTCAAGCCCTTTGGCCATCTTCCAATTGACTTTTTCTCCCTGTTCAACACAAAGGTTTTTCAGATGGAAGTTGTCTTGAAGGCATGTGTCATTAAGAACTTAGTGAACTGTGCTACGTGATTTTACTTGCATGATTTCATTTAAGTTTTACAACAAAATAGTGAGAGGTATATATGCATTTAATTCCTATTTTACAGATGAAAAGATTGAAGCTCAGATCCTAATCTATACAACAGTCAAGTGGAACTTCTATTTTTCAAGGCCTTAAGATTTTATAGAGCATCTTTACCTTTAAGACTTCCCCCAGGATAATTTTTAAAATTTACTTTCTAAAGTACAAGTGTTTTATCTTTTCTTATTCTTTCCGAATTCATCAAGCACATTCCATCCCAAGGTCCCACAGACAGAGTTCTCTGGCCCACTGAATCCTTGGTAACCCCTGAGTCACGTGGATGATCAAGACGGACTGACTCAAGAAATATGAACTTCAAAAACAACCTATCCTTCACTGGTGACTTCTGAATGGCATACTCTCTTGCCTGGATAATCTTCTCAGAATTTGTATTTTGTATCTTTGACTGATATAAGCAGAATGCTGATATAACCACCATCTGGGCAGAGCCTGGTATATGCACATTGGCCTCTGGTCAATATTTTGGACAAGGAATTTGCACTTAACAGCTTTGGGCAAAAGTACTCTGCACGTGTACTACGAACAGGGTTGATATGAGAAGCTGCTCTTTAATCATGCTCTGGAACTTGTAGAGACACAAGTCTCATTGGACAGGGCTTGTATTCAGAAACTATAAAGACTTGTCTGATCCAGTTCTTTAGGCTATTTAACTAACTGCATAAGATTTCAAATTGACCTGTTGTTGAGCTGGGTATAGAAGAATATGAAGAAATGATATCACTTTTTCTTATAGTCACATATTCACGGAGTCAGTTTGTTACCATGGAATCACATATGATGTCATAAATTTGACATTCTAAATGCAAACCTAGACTGAGCAACAGAAGCAACAGGAAATGGAGCTGGGGAGAGGAAAGCCTGCATAACAACAAAAGAATTTCAAGAGTTAAAGAAATGAGTCAAACATCTCTGAAACAGAAAAAGAAGGTGAGTGAATAGAACATCCTAGAATCTTGCCAAAAAGCCGAGTAAGTGTAGTTATCAGTCCATCATTTACCTCTGGGAATGCTCTGTAACAATCAAATAATTTCAGATGATGACTACGTATAGAGAAAAGAGAAGGAAAAGTATAGGAAATGAAGAGAGTGGAGAAAAAGGGAATTAAAGCATACAGTGTAAGTCAATCCAATAAGTCAGCATTTATTGACACATGCTCATATGTTATTGGTAAGAGGTGAAAACACAGTTTGAGGAATGCACAGCCTAACAGGAAAGAGAATCCATAAACAAAGTACAATTCAGTGCTTAGTAAAACTATGTACAAAAGGCACAAGCAACACAGAGGAATGTGTAACTCTGGGAACTTCTCCCAGGTCACACTGAGCTGGCTTTTTTACAGGGAATAGGAGGTTACAAGAAAATAAGGGTGGTGCGTGGGCAAATACAAGCCATTTGGCATCAGTAGAACATAGAGATAAAGTGTAGAGTGGAGGGTATGCAAGATCGAGGTAGAAAGGATGTTTCATGAGGCTCCTGGTCTCTCTAACCAAGTGAATGAAGAGCGTATCTAGAAATGAAGCATAAATTGATTTACATTTTATAAATATCACTCTAAATAAGTGGAGGGGATGGATCTAGAAGCTGCGGGTTGTGAGGCCATGAAACTGGAGCAAAAGGCTATATTCTAAGAATGTAGGCCCATGATGATCTGAGGCTTGGAACAAGGGAACAATAATAGGGATGGAGAAGGGGGATTGAATTTAAAATATCTTTTGGAGTTAGAAGTGACAGGATTTTATGGTGTGGGTGGTTGATGGAAGGATTTTAGGATTAGTTCTAGGACCACACAGCTATGCCATTCTCTGCAGTCACAGATTCAATCATTCAACTAACACTGATTAGATTTTTTCCTGGATCAAGGCACAGAGCATAAAGAGACAGGACAGACTGTCCCTGAGCACCTTGGTCTGAGCTAGAAGTTGAGCTTCTTTAACAAATAAATAATACTAACCTTGATCGAATTGTAGCTACTGAATTAGCATGATACAATACAATTAGTGCCCCAATACAATAGTATTTCTTGCAACTGAAAATGAAAACAAATAACTGAATAGGCATCCAGGAAGTGAGTTATCTTCTTGTGCTCCCCTACATGGTTTTCCCTATTAGTTTGTTAACAATAAACCACTTTTCACTCTAGATGCTATGAGTAATTAGATAATATGAATAGAAAACACACCAGTCAATAGATGTGTACAGGATTAATGTCCTTGATTTTAAAAATCAGAGTAATACTGGTGAGGCTTAGATCCACAGAAAATTAGAGTTAGGATTTATTAAAAAAAAACAAACGAGAAGTTTCAAATCTACAGGTCAAAAGGCAAAGTTCTATAAGTAGCAATCTTCAGAGTAATGGAGAAAAAAAGTTATATTGTGTTAGCACTTCCACATTTAAATCTAAGTCCTGCTGACCCCTGGAAAATTCTCCCACAGCATTTCCCACATTATTTTTTAAATAATAAATACGTCATGCCTCAAATCTATAAGGCAACAAATTTCTATATTAAAAATTTGTTTTTAGAATTCCCTGATATGTGTTATTTTTACTCATGCTTGTTAGAATAGGGGAAAAATAACATCTATAATTTATATATTTTTTGATATTGGCAAAAAGACAAATTCTAATTTTAATTTAACCTTTTATTCCCAAACCCAAGATTTTAATGCCCCTGAGATTAAAAATTAATAAATACCCTTTGTTTTTATATTAAGAATGAAACTGGAACAAGGAACTCAAAAGACAGTCTAGAAGTAGAGAAAAGAAGGGATTCTGAGAAGTCGGGAGTTCGTCTGAGCACGCAGGTGAGCTGACCTCTTTACAGTTGGTGAGAGAATTAAAGAGCAGAAAATATAATAGAAAATATTAGGGGGCAGGGGAGTCCTGGGAGAGAAAACTGAGCTGTCGAGATTGGTATTATAGGATAAACAATGTCCTCATGGAGAGGTTAAGGGAAAAGTGGGAGAAGCTGGTCCCAACCTTCCCCTCCAGCACACATCCCCATGTTCAGGTAGAATATATGGTGTAGAAACTACAGCTGTGTCCTCTGCTCAGCCTATGGGAGGAGACTGGTCTTGGTTCAAATCAGGGAGGGAAGGGGAGTCTGGCCATGGCATTGACTATTTTCTGCACAATCTTTCAGATGAGGCGTGCAGTCAATCCGAATCACTCGCTGAGATGTTGCGCCATGAGGGGTCACCCATCGTGTAGACGCTGTCTTAGTGCAGCTGAGGGAACAGTACTTCTTGGCCCCTGCCGCACAATACGTATTTATATTCACATGTGCCTGTTGTGGGAGCAGGGCCGGCAGATCACCACGATCAGGGTGAGCAGAGATCAAACTACTGATTCTGGAGGGGAGCCACAGGCAATCTGGGCAAGGGGAAGGATAAGGGGAATAGAAACTCTTCCACTTACCTCTCCATGGTCTCCTCCATTCTTGTTCCTCCTGAATGGAGTGCTGGAGGGCTCTCGTCCCTCTTATGTAGCTGCCTTGGCGCCCTGCTGCAGCCTTGTTTAGGCACCAGCTGCCCTCACCTTTGTAGTCTGGTCACAAATGGTGGATACATCTTTTTAGCAGCTCCTAACAGGCTTACCCTTAAGAGGAAAAGGGAGGAAAAATGGTCAGCTCCACTAAGTTCTGTATAAGAGGAGTCACAGGTGAAAAAATATGAGGTATCAGATTTGTTTCTTGGATGTGGATCTCTCCTGGGTGGATCCCCACTTCACTGCTCCTCATAGAAGTTAGGATTGGGCCAGAGCTAAAATAGCATGCAAGGGCCAAGGTTAAATTAAGGGTCGTAGAGGCCAGGGACCTTCTCACTAGGCACTGCTACCTTTAGCCAGACATGGCTATTCTGTAGGCACATGCATGGAAGGAGTGGGTGATGGGGTATTACACCCCTGGGTGTCTTCTCTCCTTGAAAGGGATCACAAGAATTATCAGTGCTGAAGACAGATTCTCGAGGTCACCTTGTGCGAAATCAATGGTCCCGAACTTCCCGGAGCCCATCCACCAAAGCCCCATCAGTAGAAGAGACCGGAAGCAAGACAGCCAGTCTTAAGGTACGGATGGAGATGAAAGGGAGGAGTACGTGATAGAAAATGATAACAATAATAATAATGGTTCACATTTATTGATGTCTTCTATGTGCCAGGCCCTGTTCTACATACTTTACATGTTTTAACTAATTTAATCCTCACAAAAACCCCCCTGTAAGCCCCATTTATAGTTGAGAAAATTGAAACACAGAGTAACTTGCTTAATATTTCACATTAATAACACTCATAGAGCTGGATTAAAACCCAGGGTCTCTGGGTCTATAAACTGCATACTTATTTATTAAACTCTATGGTTTTTCCTTCCTTCATTCAACAACTATTTACTGAGTACTCAAGACTCAGAAGAGGAGGTGGAAAAGTCAACAAAGGAGATAAATTATTGAAAAGTGTTAGATTGTGTGGCACTTTGGGCCCTTAACTAGGCCTGGCCATATAAGAAGAAAAAGGTAGTCTGAGATTAAGTTTTTGGATGCAGAGAGAGGGACACAGATCCAGCCACTGGGAGAACAGATATTCTTACCAATCCATCTGTCTCTGTGAGGAGTGGCTCAATAATCTAATCAAGAACATATCTTCCAAAACATGTAAAACAATCATAAAATCTGAAATAATATATGGATGCTTAATAACTTATTGCACACCTTAGGAAAGGAGTCCTTTCTCTAGAATGGTTCCTTCCTATTTAGGAAGACGATTCTCTCCACTTGACCTCCACTGGCATAGGAAGCTCTGAAGGCAATGGGGAGACCCTGGATTCTCCAGCCTTTCAACCTTCCCAGCAACCATTGCATTAATCACAGGGCAGGTGTGGAGAGAGATGTGCCCGAGGTTCTTTGTAGTCTTCTGGTAGGAACATCTGGTCTAATTGCTCATGGAGTTAACTGGAGGTCACAGATGGAGGCAGTGGCAAGCAAGACCCCTTATTCAAGCCCTCTGTACTACCTGGAGGTCTCTGACTGAGCAGGTATATGGGAAGCAAGTGACAGAACTTTGCAAACTATTTGGCAGCTGCCTAAGGGCGAGGAAGAGGACTTGTGCCCTATCCACTCAAGAAAAAAGAAGTGTGAGGTGCTGAGGGGGGGAGCCAGGGGGAAATGAATGCAGACTATCTCTGTGTCCATTTAACATAAATAGTTAATATCCGGAGCCCTGAAATATCTGATCCTCTTTAACCCTACTTAACGGAGCTGAGATGAACCAGGATCCATCTAAGGGCTAGGAATGGAACAGAGGGAAGAGGACAGTTCCTTGACTCCGTCCAGCTAGGCAGAGATGGGGGCCCTAGGCAAGCATTTAACTCAGACGCCTACTTTCTTGCTCCAGCTCCCCAATAGCTCCACGACCTCCCGGACTTCATCCACCTCCCTTAGCCAGCAAGAGTTGCCGCAAGAGCTGTCGGCGCAGCCCTCACCGCCCATGCCGCCCAAGCCTCTCGACCAGGGTCCTCCCACCCCCCCGGAGACCCAGCCCAAGACCGGGTCCCGGCGCAGCACCAAGATGCACGAGAATCCCGAAGCCTGGGCTCACGGCATCGTGCGGGACGTCCGGGACTCCCGGGACTCGCAGCAGTCCCGGGAATATCCGCGCACGCCCCCCACCGAATGGAAGTCCTATGCCCAGCGCAGGGCGCTCTACCCCTCCCAGCTGGACCGCGACTGTGTCACAGACCTGCCCCGGCAGCGGCAAGAAGAGGAGGACGAGGACGCAGCCTACTGGGCATCCGTAAGGACGCTGTATGAGAAGACCCCGAGCTGCTCGCGCCCCAGGCCGGTGAGCAGGGCCCACCACCCATGCTACCTCGGTGCCCCTCCTGGCAGCCCCGGAGCCCGAGCCTCTCCCAGACTCCCTCCTCTCCATGGCCTAGGGACGTCCCTCCAAGACCCCAGCTTCTCCTCCTCAAACCTCCCCCCTGCAGCCTCAGGGGTCCCAGCTCTTAGCTGTCTCCAGCATGCCAGTGCTCCATGCAGGGGCCCAGCCGTTTCCCTGCCACTCTGCCCGGAGATGAGCCCCATTCCTGATCCTTTCGGGTCTGTATGACCGTCCTCCCGTTGGCGACCCTCTCTGCAGCCCAAACCCAAGCATGCCATCACCATCGCTGTGTCATCCCGGGCGCTCTTCAACATGGTGGACGGCAGGAAAATCTACGAGGAAGAGGGTCTGGAAAAGTATATGGAGTATCAGCTCACCAACGAGAACGTCATCCTGACGCCAGGGCCCGCGTTCCGCTTCGTCAAGGTACTCCGCAAAGCTGTCTTTGGCCCGCCAGGACGTTGGATGGAGAGGGAGGGACCCAGGCCACCCCTTGGGATGTCATCCAGATTCCCTTATAATTCCTAGTCCACCCTCGTCATTCTTTTCAAGTTGACCCCAGGTCATGTTTATGCTTTCACAGAGGCTTCCAGACTGTTAGGAAGGGACTGCACCCCTCAACACTAGACTTGGCATGTTGAGCTTCCCTAAGTGAAGTCCTAATCATGAGACCTGTTACAGAAACCTTTGTTCCCTCCCTAGAAGGAGCAGTAAGAAGTAATAATGAGTTTACAATTCCAAGTAGTAAAAATAAAATGTCTCATTAAAATGAGATGAAATTCCCTTTAGCTGCTCTTGCCCCAAACAGCATATTAAGAAAATCAAGGGCTGGCTGGGCCAGTAGCCTAGTGGTTAAGTTCAGGGGGCTCTGCTTCGGCAGCCTGGGTTCCATTCCTGGGTGGGGACAGACACCACTTCTAGGCAGACATGTTGTGGTGGTGACCCACATATAAAATAGAGGAGGATTGGCACAGATGATAGCTCAGGGTGAATCTTCCTCAGAAAAAAAAAAAAAAAAGAAGAAGAAGAAAATCAAGAAACTCTTGGCACTTAGGGGCATGATTTTAACAGAGAAAGTAAGGTTCTCTGAACTTATATGGAAATGCACAGCACTTAAAACTCTGATCCTCTATATAATTTATACAAATATTACACAGTAACATCTTAACCCGGTAGAAACAAATGACACCTCCACAAGTTGTGAGTAGAAAGTGCTTATGGGGCATGGTAGAAGCATGGGAGGAAACCACAAACCTAGTCTAAAGACTCATGTTTGAAAAACAGACAAAGTGCTCACTTGGCAGTGCATATACTAAAACTGGAATAATACAAAGATCATCAGCATGGCTCCTATGCAAGGATAAAATGCAGATTCACGAAGCATTCTATGTTTTTTACAATAAAAAATAATCATCAGATGATCAAGAAAGGTAGATTTTATGAATCAAAAAAACCCCACAAAAAATAGACAAAGCATAAAAGCGTTAGCCTGAGCCTTCTCTCTGCCTACCCCACCAAGATAATTCTAGTAAATCAAATGTACAGTCTTCAACAAACATCACCCATCTATTCAGTAAACATTAACTGAGGTCCTGTGTATGAGAGGCTGAAAATACAGAAATAAATGGCATAACCCTGCCTTTAAGGAGCTATAATCTCTCAGTAACGAGCCTTCCAAACTTGAATTTGACATCGATGAGACCCTTTGCCTCCAGAATCCCAGTGCCCACCTTGCCTGGCTCTCCTTACACACATTCCTGTTTGTAACCTGCAGGCACTGCAGCATGTCAACGCTAGACTCCGTGATCTGTATCCTGATGAACAGGACTTATTTGATATTGTACTGATGACTAATAACCATGCCCAAGTGGGAGTGCGGCTTATAAACAGCGTCAATCACTATGGTAAGTAAAATAAATACCATGTGGAAGAATAGCTTGCTGCTTTGGAAGAGAGAAGCCATGTTATTTTGCTAACTGTGGCCTAACTAATGCAGTGTCTTTGATACTGACACCCTCTTCTGCGTGAGGAATGTTTATTTGCCTATGTCAGAACAAGAGAGGCCATGTTCATTTTTAACTTGAGCACAAAGTTGGGCCCAAAGCTCTGGACTTAACTTGTCAAGTGAGCATTTCAAAGTCTTAATCCCAGGTCCTGCAATATATTTCTCTGTTTTATGTTTTTCACTTCTGAACTTGACTTCAAGGAGCCGTCGAGCCAGAGGCTTTCTCTGTGTGATCAAACTTGTTGCTCACCACAGATATGTGGTAAAAGTTTAAAGGTTTTCACCTTTCCTTTCCACTCTTAAAATCTAATTCTCCCTGGCTGCTCTCCCCAACACATCAAATCCATACTCATGCCAGCAAAATTGTCTTTATTCCTTTATATGGAAAATTTGATTGACTCTAGTCTCTTGCTAGCATTTCCATCTGTGTGTTGGAGATTTTAAGAGAAAGCCCTCATTTTTCCTGTTATGGGGACCTTTAGCCTATTTTCTAAGCAGCATATCCAGTCTTATGGGTTTGTCAAGTCAAAATAAGGTTTAAATTTGGCATATTTAAATTCTAGGTTTAGATTGGGCATATTTATAAATAATCAAGATATATTTCGTTATGAGTTTTATATTTTATTATCCTAATTATAAGGCTGATGTCTTACTGAGACATACTTTAAAAAATATTTGCCTTTCAAAGATGCAGTCTTCATAGCGTTATGACATGAAAAGAGAGAAGGTATTTAAAAGGTTTAGTATAGATGAATGGCGTAGAGTAACAACTCAATAAACAGCAGCTATAATTTTTACAACACATACTCATTTCATTTAGTAGGTGATTTAGGTCTATCTATCCCTCACCACACTAAGCCCATCCATAAGGAATCATAGTTATTTACCTATTAATTCTGCTAATGAACTGATTGAGCCCAATCTTCTTCTTATGCAGCCTTATTCATGGAATGACAGTCTTTCACCTGGAAGAGTTAGTTACTTCTCTTCTCTGGCTGCTGAAGGCAATTTGTATCTCTCTCTGCTATGGTTTTTGTTGTGTTATCATTTTCTATTTACATGCCTGGCTCCTCAGTGAACTGTGATCTCCTTGAGAAAGAGGAACAATGTTTTAATCATTTCTATAGTCCCCAGTGCCACCAAATAATCTCTGATCATTAAGTTAATATTATTTAAGGATTTGTAGAGTACACTTTTGTGCCACTTATGCCCAATGTTGGATTAAGTGAAAAAGTGAGAGTATTTTGTTAATACCACGTCAAACACTTACACCTCAACTGTGGATGGACCCTATCTACTTTCTTGGTCCATACAGATGATGAACAACTGAGTAGACTCAAAAGTCTGCTTTATATCATGTGCATCTATCCAGTTTATCATATATCTAAAAACACTGAATGGGTGCATAATCTTATATGCGTAGTGTTATACTTTATTCTCACATTGTTGAACAAAGTTTTACTTTTATAAATAATCCTGCATGGATACCTTTCTACATAAATCTTTATCAGAATTTCAGATTATTCCCTTAGAATAAACTCCTTAAAAAAAGGAATCCTAGGGCAAAAGGTTAAATGCTCTTGATACATATTGTCAAATTACTTACTTGATAGCTTGTACCAATTAATACTCTCACCATAGTGTATGCGGGTGCCTATTTTACAAACCTCTCACCAACATCTAGTGTTTTTTTAATTGTTGTTTATTCGAAAGGCATTTAATGGTATATTAATGTTTAGTCTGCTAATAATTGCATTTAAAATTTCAAGTCAGGAAAGAGAATTTCAGACCTTTCATTGTTGTTTTTAGAAAATAGTTTAAATCCTAACACTACCTGTTATTACTATTGTATTGTTACTAAAGAAATACAGAAATGGTACTTAAAATAGAGCCATGCCTTGACTGGCCTTTTCAATAAGTGAGGAGGCTCTAGTTGAAGGAAAAGAGCACTGTTCTAGTCTAGAAAAGAGTCAATGCTTTTCTGTACCGAGGATAATAATGCCTACTATAGAGCTGTTGTGGAAGTAAATTGTCATAGTCTATGTGGATGTACTTCATAAACTATCATGCACCAGACACATCCACTATTATACAAAATAGCTGAAACATTTTTAAATACTGGTGCTATGAAGGTAATTCTTAAATCTCAATAGGCACTCAGTTATTCCTAAGGTACTTTCATTTGCATTTACAGTAAGGATATTGTCTTTAGTCTCTGACATAATAAAGTCTTTCTTGCCCAATTATAGGCTTACTAATTGACCGCTTCTGTCTGACTGGTGGAAAAAGCCCCATTGGCTATTTGAAGGCATATCTTACCAACTTGTATCTTTCTGCGGATTCTGAAAAAGTACAAGAAGCAATACAAGAAGGTATGGGTTTGGTTTTATCCCTCTAGTTAATAAAGAGGTTTGTGTTAGTGATTCCTTCCATTGGGCTTCACGTATGATTGTAGTTTATGTCCTTGTTGGATTTTCTGCTAAGGTGTTTTCAGCCCTTAAGCTTGTCTTTTAGAGCTTTGACTTCCTGAAGGTGGACATCCTCAGTGATTGTCCTACCATTCATTTTACAATTTCCCATCCCTTAGAGAAACGGAAGTAGCACATAGACAGCTTTTCTGAGATGTGTGGTTATAAAGAGGAGTTGAGTCATCATGTAATAGCTAGAGAGGAAATGCAAGGTCTGGGAGGACTTTTTTTTTTTAATGGTAGAAACTAAAATTCATGGCCCTGAGAAGAGCATTAATCAATCCCCATGGTCTGCCAGGAATCGCCTCTGCAACAATGTTTGATGGAGCCAAAGACATAGCTTACTGTGACACACAGCTCCGTGTGGCCTTTGATGGGGATGCTGTCCTCTTCTCTGACGAGTCTGAACATATTGCCAAGGAGCACGGGCTGGACAAATTCTTTCAACATGAAACACTATTTGAGAATAAGCCTCTTGCTCAGGTAGGTTCAATAGGCTCTAACTAATTTTGATCTACATATTTTCCAACATATAGATATAAATATTTGTTCATTGTGATGGCTTTAAAGTGATTTTAGGCAGGCCACTCCTCACTTCTCATCCTTTGTGATTTTGTCCCTTTCTTTTGTGAACTACTCATTTTGAGGCATCTGCTGCTGACTTTTTTTTTTTTTTAACTTTTAGCATTCTTTTACCTATTTTGGAAATGTTTCTATGATCTTATGATAATGAGTTCACCTCCCCCAAATTATTAGTAACAGAGGTCATACAGCTTACCAATAAGCCATTTCTACACAATAGGTTCTCAAAATAGTTAGGCATTTCCAACTAGGTCAATAAACATTTGTTTATAACCTGTCCATAACCTCAAACTCAATAGAAGAATCACTTAATTGAGAAAATCTGCAAAACTGAGAGCTTGAAGTGAATCAAATCATGAGCCACAAACAAGTGCAAACTATGAACACCTATTCAAACTGAAACTGAATATTTAGGGTTTTTTGGAATCAATCCATGAACTGAAGTGTTCAAGTCACGGTCTAAAATGAACAAAACCTACAGCTTCTGAACCAGAGGAAATTTGAAACATCAAAACATCCTTCAAACTGAATCCGAACTGATGGGTCATTTAGTTTTAGTCTATGAATCTTACCAACAAATTTAATGGCCGTTTTTTCTCAGCTCTTCTTGAACTTAAGATAAACTTAAATATGTATTGTTATTTTTTTATTAAATTTATAAAAGTAGGAATAGGCTAGTTGGAGGCTGAAAAGTTTTACCAACTCACCTCGTGGTAGAGCAAGTGATAAACTGTATGTTTGTGTGCGCATGTGTGTTCAACTTCACAGTCCCTTCCTACATAGCTTCTGTGGAAACCTCGATCTCAGAGTGTTAGCAAAGTTTACTATTGAGAGGAAAATCCTTCTTATATTTTACATGTCTGCTTTGCTGAAATTCAGATCCCATTGTATATTACTAGTCTTTAACTATTATTGAAATGTGGAAGATCTCCAAAAAAAGAACACTTAAAAAAAATTCAAGGGGCTGTCCCCTTGACCTAGTGGTTAAGTTCAGCACGTTCTGCTTCAGCGGCCCAGGTTTGGTTCCCAGGCACAGACCTACACCACTCATCAGTGGCCATACTGTGGCAGCAACCCACATACAACATAGAGGAAGACTGGCACAGATGTTAGCTCAGGGTGAATCTTCCTAAGCAAAAAAAAAAAAAAAAAAAAAAAAAATCAAAAAAAGAATTACTTCAAGATAATCTTAAAATACCATTTCTCATCTCGTCATCTAAGTAATCCAAATTTCTTTTAGATATTGCATTTATCAGTTCTTTTTTCTGTTTTAAATCATTTTATTTTCCCATTAAATAATTGAAATTGTGAAGCCCAACACTAGTCATTGCAGGAATACCCTACAAATTTCTACTAAGCATATTTGTTTTCATTATGCAGTCCTCTGGCAGTGCATAAAAATGCTGCTTTTTTAAATAGAAAGGTTAGCTTTTCTATAAAGACTGGGCTTTGCCATGTGTTCCACTGATGAGAAAGAAGTTATGAAATATGATTCCTACCCAAGGCTTTCAAGTATGTTGGACATGGGGCTTGTGATTTGGTCATAACAGTGTCCTAATTGTCTCAGATGAAGGAGATCTGAGAGTCACCAGTAAATGCAACAGTAATTTGACCACTGTCAGTCTAGCCTCCAGTGTGGTACCGTGACTCATAACATGTCTCCTGATTTGATCTCCACCTGATCTCACCATTCTGGAATAGTGGTCTGCAAGTATTTGTGTGTATGTGTATACGTGTGTGTGTTTTAATCAGAGTTGTTGAGTTATAATTTACAGAGTAAAATTCATCATTTTTAGTGAATGGTTCTAAGAGCTTTGACATACACAGTTATGCAACAACTACAACCAAACTCAAAATACTCAACATACTCACAGAATTCCCTCATGCCTCTTTGTAGTCATCCTAGCACCCTATCTCCAGGATCTGTCAACCACTAATCTGATTTCTGCCCCTATAGTTTTGCCTTTTCCAGATGTCATATAAATGGAGCTGCATAGTATACAATCATTTAAATCTGACTTCTTTATTTAGCATAATGCATTTGAGATTCATCCATGTCATTCAATGTGTCAGTAGTTTGTTCCTTTTTATTGCTGAGTAGTATTCTGTTCTGTGAATGTACCACATTTTCTTTATCCATTTACCTGTTGGAAAACATTTAAGTCATTTCCAGTTTTTGGCATTTATAAATAAAGCACTTTAAAGCATTGGCATACAGGGTTCTGTGTAAACATAAGATCTCATTTCTCTTGGGTAAATACTTAGGAGTGGAATCACTAGGTCAGATGGTAAGTATATGTTTACCTTTATAAGATACTGCCAAGCAATTTTCCAAAGTGCCCTTACCACTTTGTATTCCCAACAGCACTATATGAGAGATTTTGTTGCTCTGCATCCTTGCCAGTATTTGATAGTGTCAGCTGTTTGTTTGTTTTAAGCTCTTCTAGTGGTCATATAATGGTATCTCATTGTGGTTTTAATCTGCATTTCCCTAATGACAAATGATATTGTGCATCTTATCAGATGCTTAATTTGCCATCATATGTATTCTTTGGCAGAAATATCTGTTCAGATTTCTTGCTTATTTGTACTGGGTTGTTTGGTTTTTTATTATTGAAGTTTGAGAATACTTTATATATTCTGAATACGTCTTTTATCAGTTATGTGTTTTACAAATATTTTCTCTCAGTCTGTGCTTATCTTTTCACTCTTAAGATCTTTCAGTGTCTTTCAATGGACAGAAACTTATGATTTGATGAAGTTTCATTTGTCAATTTGTTCTTTTATGAATTATGCTCTTAATGCATATCTAAGAAATCTTTGCCTAACCCAAAGTCACAAAAATTTCCTCCTATGTTTTTGTACAGAAGTTTTATAATTGTTTTATTTTTTTAGGATTATAACCTATTTTGTTTATTTTTGTATTTGTGCAAAGTATTGGTTAAGGTTCATTTTTACTCCTTATGTATATCCTAATTGTTCCAGCACTATCTGTGGAATGCCTGTCTTTCTGTTCCTTTAATATAATTATTTATCCTTTTACCAATATCACACTGTCTTGATTATCATAGTTTTACAGTAAGTCTTGAAACCAGGTGATGAGACTGGTCTTGAGATCAGGTGATGAGACCTCCAAATTTGTTATTTTGCAAAATCTTTTTGGATATTCTGATCCCTTTGCATTTTCATATAGATTTAAGAATTAGCTTGTCCCTTTCTGGAAAAAAAAATCCTGCTGGAATTTTGATTGTGATTATGTTGAATTTATAGCGTAATCTTGGGAGACTAGGTAATATCAAGTCTTTCAGTCCATGGACATGGTATATCTCTCTGTGTATTTAGGACATCTTTGATATTTTTTTATCAATGTTTTGTTGATTTCAGGATACAAATATCACACATATTTTGTTAGATTTATACCTAAGTATTTCATAATTTTTGGTGCTATTGTAAATGATACTTTAAAATTTTTAATTTCTAAATTGTTTATTGCAAATATGCAGAAATGCAACTGGTTTTTGTATATTGACCTTATATCCTGCAACTTTGTTAAAGTCACTTGTTAGTCATAAAATTTTTGTAGATTACTTGAGATTTTCTACATAGACAGTGTTGACTGTGTATAAAACACTTTTATTTCTATGTTTCCATTCTGTATATCTTTTATTCTTTCTTGCCTTATTACCCTTTGTAGTACGTTTAGTACAATGTTCAATAAGAGTGATGAGAGTGGACATCCGTGTCTTGTTCCCTGATCTTAAGGGGATATCATTCAGTCTTTACCTCTTAAGTATATTTTTTTCAAGGTATTTTTTCAAGATGCCCTTTGTCGGGAGGAAGTTGCCTTATATTCCCATTTTTTTGAGAGTTTTAATAATAAATGCATGTTGAATTTTGTCAAATGTCTTTTCTGCATCTATTGAGAAAACCATGTAGCTTCTCTAGTCTGTTGATATATACATTAAAGGATTTTAACATGTTGAAGCATCTTTACACTGCTAGTATAAATTCAACTTGGCCATGATGTATTATCCTCTTTTTATATCACTGGATCCAATTCATTAAAATTTAGTTTAAAACTTTTTTTGCCTTTACGTTCCTGAGGGGTATAAGTCTATAGTGTTCTTTTCTTATAGTATCGTACAAAGTAATGCTGACCTCATAAAATGAGGGGGAAGTATTTTCTCCCTGTCTATTTTCTGGAAGACTTTGTGTAGAATTTGTATTATTTCTTCCTTAAATGTGTGGTAGAATTCTCCAGAAAAGCCATCTGGGGTTGGACTTTTCTATGTAGGATGACTTTTAACTAATAATTCAATTATTTTTAATAGATATAGAACTACTATTCAGATTTTCTTTCTTCTCCTTCCTTTGCTGGAATTTTATTAGTTTGTGTCTTGCAAGGAATTTGTCTATTTCATTTAAGTCTTTGAATTCATGGGCATAAAGTTTTTCACATTTTCTTATTATGCTTTTACTATTTTTAATGATGTATCCCTTTTCCATTCGTGGTATTAGTAATATTTGTCTTCTCTTTTGTTCACCCCTTGGTCAATCTGGGTAGACATTAACAATTTTATTTATCTTTTCAATAACCAGCTCTTGCTAAGTTTTTAAAGGTGGAAGTTGAGGCCACTGATTTGAGATTTCTCTTCTTTTCTAAAATAAGCATTTAATACTATAAAATTTCCTCTAAATGCTGCTGTAGTTACATCCCACAAATTTTGATAGGTGGTTTGTAATTTTCATTCAATTTAAAGTATTTTTTAATTTCCCTGCGACTCCTTTTTGACTTACTGGTTATTTAGAAGTGGGTTATATAATTGTCAAATATTTGGAATTTCCCCAGATACTTTTCTGTTATTGATTCCAAGTAGAATTATGTTGTAGTAAGAGAATATATTTTGTGTGATTTCAATTCTTTAAATTAGTTGAGGAGAGTTCTATGCTCAGAATGTGGTCTATCTTGGTGAATGTTTCATGTGTACTTGAAAAGAATATTTATTCTGCTGTTGTTGGGTTGAGTATTCAATAAATGTCACTTAAGTTAAGTAAATTGATAGTGTATTATTCAGGTCATATTGCCTAGGTTTTTAATATTGTCAATGATTTTCCGTCTACTTCTATCCACTATTGAGAAGGCAGCATTGAAGGATTAATTGAGAATTAATCTATTTCTCCTTTCAATTATATCAGTTTTGCTTCATGTATTTTTAATCTCTGTTGTTCAGTGCCCCAATATTTAGGATTATTATATCTTCTTGGTGAATTAATCCCTTTTCATTATGTAATGCCCCTCTGTCTGATAGTCATATAACCACTCTAGAGGTTTTTTTGAACTGATGTTTGTATGGAATATCTTTTCTATGTTTTTACTTTTAAACTATTTATGTTTTTACATTTAAATTGTCTCTACCTTTAAATTGATTTTCTTGTAGATATTATATAGTTCGTGTTGCTTTTTTGTACAATCTAACGATCTCAGTGTTTTAATTGCTGTTTTTAGACCATTTACATTTAATGTGATCATTACTTTGGTTGGATTAAAATTTACCATCTTCCTATTTTTTCTAGTATATTCCATCTTTTTCTTTTTCTTATTATTATTTTTGACTTTTGAATTTATTGTGTGTATTGTGTGTTTTTAGGATTCCATTTTATCTCCAATATTGACTTATAATTCATTTTAAATTTTTCAGTGATTACACTAGGACTTACAATATAAAACTTTAAGTAACCACAGTCTACTTTCAAACAATATTGTGCCACATCATGTATAGTGTAAGAACCTTACAACAGTATGCTCTCAATCTCTCCCTCCCATGCTTTGTGCTACTGTCATACATTTTAGTTTCACCTATACTATAAACTCACACTATCTTGCTACTATTTTTTATTTGAGTAATCAATTATCTTTAGAATAAATAAGGATAAGACAAAAAATATATATTTTATATTTATCTTCATTCTAACCATTTCCAGAGATCTTCATTTCTTTTTGTAGATCTAGGTTTTTCCATGGTATCATATTCCTTTTGCCAGAAGACCATCTTTTAACATTTCATGTAGAACTGATATGCTGTTAAGGAAATATCTCAGGGATTTTTTTTTTTTTTTGCCTGAAAAACTCTTTATTCTCCTTCAGTTTTTTAAATATTTTATTTTGACTGTATATAGCTTTCTGCATTTACTGTATTTTTCTTTCAGCACTTTAAAAATATTCATCCATTGTCTCCTGACTTGCATAGATTCTGACAACAATTGTTTGAGATTCTTATATTTGGTCCTCTGAATGTATTGTTTGTATTTTTCTCTGGCTGCTTTCAAGATTTTCTATATTTCTTTGTGTTTCAGCAGTTTGAATATAGGGTGTGTGTGTGTGTGTGTGTGTGTGTGTGTGTGTGTGTGTTCCACAGCATTTCAATGACTTGTTCTTTTTCCCCCACTCTTTTTTCTCTTTATTTTCAGTTTGGGTAATTTCTACTGACCAATCTTCAAATTCACTGATTCTTTCCTCAGCTATGTTGACTCTGTTGATGAACCTATCAAAAGCATTCATCATTTCTATACCATAATTTTATTTCTAGCATTTACATTCAACTCTTATCTTTTCCATCTCTTTGCTGAAATTACTAGTTTACTAATATATGTCACTCACCTTTCAATACAGTTGTTAAGATATTAATCATAGTTATTTTCAATTCCCTTTGTTATATTTATGATATCTAGGTCATCACTGAGTCTTCTTCTGTTAATTACTTTCTCTTGAAAGTTGATTGCTTTTTGTTTTGTTTATTGCAGTCTCATAAATCTTTGATTAAATTCCAATCAGTGTGTAGACAGTAGAGGCTTTAATAAATAGTATTTTTGTCTTGTAATAGGCGTGACTCCTTTTCTGCTAGCAATTAGTGTGATGAATTAAGTCAATCAAATCAGGAGTTTGACTAGGTATGCATTTTGTTGTTGCTATTGTTACTTTCATTTCACCACAGGCATCAAATTCCTCTGGTAGGGTGCTGGAGGGTTTTTCACAATATTCCTGTTCCATTTTCAGCTTTAGGGCTTCCCTTTGTGTCCCTGCCTCAGAGATGATCTCCATATTGTTAACCCTCTCCCGACTGTTGCTTCTTTGTTTCTTCCAGCTACTTGTTGATGTGGTAGGGAATGACATTCTTTGTTGTCCTAGTTTAACCTAAATCTAAGACAGCATCTGTATCTTCCTAGGTCTTAGGGGTAGTTTTATTATTGATCTTGCCTTTCCCCCAGTGATAGGAGATATATAATGGTCTGGGTCCATAACAGTCCCCTGTCCATTTCCCAGCGGTGGAGAGTTTTTCCTTTCCCCTTCCCCCATAGCAGTAGATTTTTACTTGTGCCCTGGGGGTAACAGTGTTTGAAGCCCTTCTTCTAGCAGCTTAAGACCTTTGTTTCTTAGGAGATATAGGAGAAGATGGAGTTTTAGTCTTTTCACACAGTGGCAGATACTCCTCTCCTCTAAGCCTGCACCACCAAGGAATGCATTCTTTCATCTCTCACCCTGCCTGCAGTCTTTCTCATAAACAACTAGTGATGTCCATGCAAAAAATCCTGTAACGAAGTGTGTATTTCTTGTGTTTGTGGCTTCCAGGGCTTCTATGCTCTCTCATTAGCCCACACTTGTGCTTTATCAATCTGCTTTAAAAAATTACCTGAAATTTTCATACCTTCTTCTTTGGTGTCTGGTATGTCTTCCTTCAGTGCTCTGCCAAAGATGTGCCAGTGCTTGAATTCCATCTGTCTTTGAAGACACCTTAGATTTTCCCTTAGATCCCCCCCCTCAGATTTCATGTCAGTTGGTTGCCCTGTTACCTCAGCTCTCTAATGGGCTCAAGAAAAGGTACAATTTTTTTACATTATCTGGCTTTTTCTTGTTGTTAGGATAGGAGTAACAGTCTTTCCAGCTTTCTACATCCTAGGCAGATTTCAACTGTTTTAAATCATGCAGCTCCTCAAAAAGGTATTTTTGAGTAACTTTCCCTCATATTTCTATGTTTTTTGATAAATTATATACTTGTACTACTGCACAAATATATAAATTATAAAACATACTGAAAAATAGAAGCAAGAAAGGATGCTATGGATACCTTTGAATATGGTTTGAATATGGTGACATAAACTGACCAGTCCCTATTTATTCCCTTTGTAAACTACTCAAAATCACAAGAACTGTGTTCCTCTGTGTTTCAAGGCCAAACTGAGTAGGGTGGCTCCTGCCAATAGTCACTACACCCCCTTCACTGACATTGCCAAAAAAAAAAAAGTTATAGGATTTTTTTACCTGTGTATGCCTCTCACCTTTAGGAAGTGAATTTTTACTAGTTTTTTTCTGATATATGCAGCCTCAAAGAAAACAAGACTAGACAAATGATCACATAGGTAAGCCATGTTTGTAGAAAACAGTTTGTTTTCATGACAGCAAAGAAGAAGGGAGCTTTTGAATTGTGAAAACAAATCAGTCTTAAAATACTACCCTTGACCTTCCCAAGAAAATCTCTAATTATTCCATGGAAAACCAGTCTACTTCAGTGATGAGTAATAAAAAGAGAACCAGCACAGAACATAGGCAAAGATACTATGAGAAAAAGGCAGACAAAGAAGTGCAAATTCTAATAACAGATGAAGAACTCTCACTAGAATAGTTGCCACAGTATAGATGAAAATAGTGCCTAAACATTTGCCATGACTTTTAAAAACTTAATAAAGCAGGGTCTTAAAGTGGAAATGCAAGAGTCAGGAAAGAGATGATAAAATGTTAAATGATAGAACTCTGGAAATGAGTAGAATTGAAAAATAAGATTTTAGAAAGAAAAAAGACAGAAAAAAATCACAGGTAAAGAAAATCCAATATGTGCATAATTGGAATCCTTGAAGAAAAACACTGAAATAACATTCTGTGGGAAGCAGGAGAGGGTTGTGTGTGGTAAAAATAAAGACGAAACTTTATACGAAAATATAAATCGTGAAAACATCCTGAATTATCAGAAGATTTTAATGCATACATTTAAGTATTAAAAGATTAAAGCCCACATTATGTTATAGGGAGATTGAATGGAATGATCATCACTGAGGCATGCCCAAGTAAAATTATTTGACTTCAAAGATGAAGAAATTATTCTTTGGGCAGACTGCACACACAAATGAGGGGAAAAAATCAAGCTATCCTCCATCTTCTTCATAGGAGCACTCCATAGTAAAAGACGGTGGAGCACTACTTATAAGATTGTATGGAGAGAAAATATAAATCACAGATTCTGTACACAGCCAAAAGTTCATTCAAGTAAAAAGGAAACAGCTCAACAGTTGAGAACATACTATATCCTCAGGGATTTTTATTTCCATAAGATATTCTTGAGAAAACCAGTACTAGAGAACACATTTTGACCAACATGTAGATGACTAGAAACACAAAGGCACAAATGGGCATAAAATATATTTAACCATAGAACTAAAACTAAAACAATTGTAGGCATCAGGGTGACAGAAAAGAAAGCACATATTATGTGCCCTAACAATGCAGAAATTATATAAGTAATGAAAACTGGAAAAATGTGGAGGAAAAGGCCTAAGGAAGAATACGTATGCTGATATCTTGTTACAATAGCTGATCAAGGGATAAAATGTTAAGGTGACAAATAGAAATCTAAGAATCTTTAATAATGCAAATGTAAACACCAAGAAAGATGAAATAAGTAAAACTGGATAGTTGAAGAAGAAATAGGATAAGAGAAAGGTGAAGAAGTACCCTAATTTCATTATTTCTTGGTGTAAAAAATAAGATTCTGGATTTTAAAAAATAAAGGACTGAGGGTACTGTAAAAAGTTATAGTTATAAAGGGAACCAATAGAAGGAAATAACACAAACCTTCCTAAATATTAGAAGAAACATACATACATGCACAAAGAAAAAAGACACTTGTTAGTGAACAATCCTTTAAAATCTTTAAATGTGAAGAATGCAAGAAAAATCATAAGACGGAACCATTATCACATATATTTGTAATAACAGTAAATATAAATGGTGTAAAACTCAACTTTTATTTTAAAAATTAAGGCTTTCAGATTTGATTACATAGCAAAATCCAATTCTACCCTCCATCCCAGAGATACAGCTAAAACTAAGTGTTCAGACAGGTTGAAGATAAAATTAAGTGTGAAGATATACAAAGTATCGGTAAATATAAGACAAAGTTGGATTCAAACCAAGAAGGCATTGAAGGAGAGAAAGGAGTATACTTTATAATGTTAAAATGTGCAATTCACAAAAAGCAAATTAAAATAGTAGTGTTTTTGGTGATTAACTGAACTTTATTTAGAGTATCCCATTTTGCCATGGATAGTTTATGTCTGTTGCCCTGGTTTAACTTTTTATAGAAACTTCTTTACTCTTAAAATATCTGTGTTTAGATGGTAAATTATATGGTCATCCTATGTTTATTCCAGGAATGCAAGGATGGTTCCATATAAGGAAATATATTCACATAAATGCAAGGAGTTTCAGCATTGTGCCATCAGCCTTGAGACATGCAGTATTATATCCTTTTATAAGCTCTTATAAGCCTCTGCTTTTTCAGCCTTCACTTCCTTTGGCTCACTGGATCACAGCTGTGACATATGTTCCTTTTACAGGGTCCCTTGAAAGGCTTTCTGGAAGATTTAGGCAGACTGCAAAAGAAGTTTTATGCCAAAGACGAACGGTTACTTTGCCCTATCAGGACCTACCTGGTTACAGCCAGGAGTGCAGCCAGTTCAGGCGCCCGAGTGCTGAAAACCCTTCGCCGATGGGGTCTAGAAATAGATGAAGCTCTTTTCCTTGCTGGAGCCCCCAAAGGTCCCATCTTGGTGAAGATACGGCCCCACATCTTCTTTGATGACCAAATGTTCCACATTGAAGGGGCACAGAAATTTGGCACCATCTCAGCTCATGTACCTTATGGCATTAATCAAAAAATGAACAATTAAGGATGGGGAGGAGAAATAAAGTAGTGAGTCTGGTATTGCAGAAGCCACTTCTTGTGGATCTCTAGGGTAATTAGATAGGTATTTCAGAAGATTTGACCTCAGAACTTAGTTCATTTGGAAAGGTTTTCTCCTGATTTTTGTTAAACATTTTGAACCCTCAAGTTACCTTTAAGCTACTTCTCTTTGAGCTGTCAATGCTATTGAATACCATTGCACCTACTTTGGTGTGTAAGTCATAATGATGACTCTTTGTAAGTTTAGAACTTGAATACTTGAATGCTTAAAGTGCTATGTCAGAAGCCTACTTAGTTCTACAAAGCATTGCTCATTTTCAGATGTTGGTAGATAGAATGAAGTGTTACCCATTATCATTATAGAATAGTGGTCTTCAAAGATGGAAAGAGTAAAGTACACTCTTGAAAATTAGAGCCTTTTTAGCCTGTTGCTTCTATGACTAGCCTTTTAATCAGAGCAAAATGAAAATGTCACCCCACCTGCATAAGTATACCAATTTGACAATGCTTATTCAGAAATAAATCAGCTGGTTATTCGTACAGGGCACTTTCCATCTAAGATGAGCTCCAGACAGAACCTCCTGGGAAGGATTCTTTAAAACTTATTTAGTGGGTTCATTTCCTGTGGACCACAGGGCTTCATATTTGAAGTCTCTGGCTTTGGGCCTACAAGGTAGGCCCAATGTTTATATGGAAAAAAAAAGCCTTGGCCACCACTTCAAAATGTGATGTGAAGTGTAGTATCCTGGCCTTTCATTATTGTCATTCTGTTGTGATTTTTGTTTTGTTTTCAAAAACATTGATTAATTATTAACCATAATCTGCTACTCATTTGGCACAGTGAACTGGTTATTTTCACGTTACCTCATTTTCTCTTCAAACCAAACATTTGTGACATTATATTATTATTACCCTCCTTTTTATCAATGAAGAACCTAAGATTCAAAAAGATTAAGTAGCTTATCCAAGGATGTGAAGCTAATAAATGGTATGACCGAGATTCAAATTCAGGTCTTCCTTACTTCAAAAGCTATATTCTGTCTATTTTCTCTGTGTTATATAACCTTCCAAATCGAGTTGTTGTTATCAATCCCATGGCCATAGAACCCATCCAGAACAGATTAGTCATTCCACTATGTTCTGTGCTTAAGCTGCACAGCAGTTACACAGCATGTCTAGGGATTCCTCTCCTCTTCTCTTCTCCACATGCTCTCTTGCTCCTTCTACCTCCCCATCTCCATCTCTACCCCACCCACATATACATATTCCACCACTGGCTTTAGTTAAAGAAGACCACTGCTGACATACATCTTTTGATCAGCTTCCTAATTTGATGTAAGCCAGTCCAAAATATATCAGTCACAACACTTATTGAATACCTACTGTTTTCTATGCATTCCCCCATGTGAAGACTACAAGGGAGACTCAGACATAATTCCATCATTTAGGAAATTTAAAACCTTAACAATCTGGTCAAGGAAATCAAATGTGCAAAGGCAAATAGCCAACACTAGGGGGCTGTTTGTCCTCAGTGCCAAGTGAGGGTCACACATGAGGTTGAAGCAGAGATCTGTATGGGTTGGAAATGGTCAGGAAATGGAGAGAACTGAGGTGGACTTTGAAGGACAGGAAAGATGTGGATGGATAGAAAGGACGAGAGAGAAGAAACAGATGTACTCTGGGTTCAGTGAGTTTGAGAGGCAGCTTCAAATTACAGATAGGTTGGAATAAAGGCCCACCCTTCATGATTTCTTTTCCTGGTGCCACTAATCCTCAGTGACAGTGCTCTTTCCTACCTCTGAGCTCCATTCTCAGCACTCATAAGAAACCTTCTTCTGGCACTCTACCCCTTTTCTCTTTGTGTTGTGACTACTCATTGCATGTTATATCCTTCCCAAATGTAAGGGAGTGGAGGAGAGTTTATCAAAATCATCTAGGGAGTTTATTTCAAACTATACAAGTTGTGTGTCTCTTCTCTTGTCCTGAAGATTCTAGAATGGGGACTGGGGCAGGGGAGGTCTCTGTACCAGACAGTAAGCACCCTGAAGGCAGAAATGTTGTCCTGTTTCTCTGTGACTCTCAAAGGGCACAGAGCCTGGCCCTGTATTGGATGGGTGAGTAGATGAATGAATAATGAATTAAGAGTAGCTTGGTCTAAATCTATGAAGTTTGCAACTTGAAGATGGGTCCCTGTGGTAATAACCCCTGACATTTCTGAAGCATTCTACAGTATACAAAGCACGTTCCCTTCCATTGTTACATCTAACAGTCTCCTGGAGGAGGTGGAGAGGCAATTGTTAATGGGCCTGCTCAGAAGTCTATGTTGAAACAAGCTTTTCCCACTGTATCTCTGCCAGTGTCAAACAGACCATTTGAGGATGACTTTTTCTATAGGGACCAATGCCATAATAGTCTTTGGTTCTCAAACTGTGGTTCCCAGATCAGCAGCATCAGAATCACCTGGTAACTTGTTAGAAATGCAAATTCTCTGGTCCCATTTCCGACATATTGAATTGGAAACTCTGTTAATGGGACCCTGAGATTCTATTATTTGTTTTGTTTTTAGAAGCCCTGCAAGTGATTCTGATGCAACGCTCAAGTTCGAGAACCACTGGCCCATTCTATTTCCAACGGATTCAAGTTCTTAGCCTCATCTATGGGAAAAAAGAGCCCTTCCCCAGACTTCAGTTGGGCAGGGACCATTCTTCAGGGGGTGAAAACAAATTAAGGGTTAACAAGTCCCAGGAGCCCTGAAGGGATAACACAGTAAACAAGCCCTGAAGTGTGGGATCTGTAAACCAGCTTATAAAGAGATTCGTAAATTCAAAGTATTCACTAGGTATTCCCATGAGTAAGACCACCACCACTCTGGGATTTCCAGGGGCAGGAACCTCAGCAGCCTGAAAACCCGGGGCCGGTGCGCACCCTCCACTCTCAGGCTAGGAGCTGGCTCTACCGAGGCACCACGACCCAGGGCGCTGTATTCTCCTAACCAGTCAGATGCCCCCGGAAGGGAAACTACAAGTCCCGGCATGCTCCACGCCGTCCCGTCAGGGGACGACAGGCTGCGCCCCAGAGTTCTTCGCGTACAGGTGGCAGTCTCAGCCCGACCCGCGCCGCGACTCCGGAAGTCCCACGCAGGGGCCCGGCCCCGGCGGCTATGGCTGTGGTTACAGTGGCGGCACTACTGGCCGCACTGGGTGGGGCTCTGTGGCTGGCGGCCCGGCGGTTCGTGGGGCCCAGCGTCCAGCGGCTGCACGGAGGCGGGGACTCCGGCCTCATGCGCGGGAAGACCGTGCTGATCACGGGGGCGAACAGCGGCCTGGGCCGCGCCACGGCCGCCGAGCTGCTGCGCCTGGGGGCGCGGGTGATCATGGGCTGCCGCGACCGCGCGCGCGCCGAGGAGGCGGCGGGTCAGCTCCGCCGCGAGCTCCGCCAGGCCGAGGGCCCCGGGCCAGGCCCCGACGCCGGCGGGCCGGGCGAGCTCGTCGTCAAGGAGTTGGACCTCGCCTCGCTGCGCTCGGTGCGCGCCTTCTGTCAGCAGATGCTCCAGGTGTGGGCCTCGGGGAGCCAGCAGGAGAGCAGGGGACGGCGCGGGCCTCGGCGGGCGGGGCGGGACCCGGGAGGGCGCCTCCGGTCTCCAGGGGGTGTGACCTTGGGGATGATGGCGACTAAGAATAGGAACAATCGAACGGTTTTGAGGCGGCTTTGGAGCTGCAGGCCGGAAAAATTGGTAGGGCAGTCTCCTGTCTTCCAAGGATGTTGAGGAAAAAAATGAGCCCGAGAGCAGAACAAACCAGTTTCTGAACATTTCCTATTGTTACGTGAGGACGGGCCAGGAGGAGATCCTCCAGGTCTCTGGATTGTTTTTCCTGTGTCCAAAGGAAAAAAGTCTGCACCAAGCCATCTCCTCTCAGAAAGCCTGAAAGCACGTAGGGAAATTGCTAGCCAAGGACTTGGGAGCAAGTCTTTATTATTATTATTATTTTTTATCCTGCTGGGCTGGGAAGTTTAGCTCTGCCACCGGTGGACTCAGCACCATCCTTAACCAGACTAGACTGGAGCTTGGAATCCCCGTGGTCATGTGCTCTAAACGGGGACAGAAATAAAAGTAATGTAATACCTAGCATTTATTGAAGGTTTCCTCTGTGCCACGAGCGGTTCCAAGCATTTCAGAGACTTTAATAAAATTTCAAATGAAATTAAAGTGCCCTTGGCTATTATTGTTATGGAATCCTCACAGTAACTCAGTAGGCATTACTATCCACCTTTGACCACGTGAGGCAACTAAGCATTAGGTAGGCTAAGTAATTTGCCCAGGATCTGTCTCCAGCGTCCGCCCTTTGAAGTCCTGTTCTATACTCCTACTGCCTGCCAGTGAGGAGGAGGATTTCTTTGTTTAGATGGTAAATGTGCTGCTGAAGTGGATGCCCTCTGTTGAAATTGAGGTTAGAAGGGTTTTCTGCAGAGGTGCCTGTATGAAATGGAGTTTCTTGAGTCTAGAGCAGAGGTTTCCAAACTTTCTAATTTTTTCATGATGCCCTTAGGCCAAAAAACATATGTACCAGTTTATTTATTAAGTAATTAGATCCAAACAACTTAGTATTTATGTCCTAACAACTTAGTAGCTGTTTGAAAAAATACACATAACTGAAAGGAAAAAGATTTTAATTTAATTCTTCAATAACCATAATTACTCACTCGTGGGAAATGTGCACCTGCTGTTGACTGCATCAACTTCTCAGATTTTGGAATCAGATTAGATGTTGCCACCCTCATTTCTTGTTCTGCATTGATTTTTAACATTGTAGTTGGATTTTATTATAGCAACTACTAAAAACTCAGCTTTGCAAAGATATGATGTCATCAAAAGCAATATAACAATATAATGTTGGAGCTGTGAATCACCTGCAGCTAGTAGTTTTTGAGATGTTGAGCAGAGTATCACTGTTTCCCTTGTAAATTTTAAAATACTCCATGGCACCGTGAAGGTTCCTTTTGACCTTCTACGGCACCTTGATGCACAGTTTGGGAACTGTTGCAGATCTAGAGAGGTTTTTCGTTTGTTTTTGTTTTTTATGGCTAGTATTTCATTATCAGGTAAAACAGATTAAGAAATAAGAAATACTACTAATGTGTAAGAGATGTCAGAAGCAGTAAAAGTGGGTCTTTCCATTGCTTATTAATATGTTGATCAGGCTGGGTGTACTCCTTCTTGATAAATATGGCATTTTACTACTTTGGCCACTTAAGACAGAACCAATTATAAGTTAAGGACATAAAGAGATAACTAAGTTGTCCTCAGTATTGAATTCCTTCCTGGCTCTAAAGTTCAGTGACTATAACCAGAATGGGGGGGCAAAAAAAAAGGAAGTGTAAATTTCCCACAGGTTGGTATTCTTGGTATTTATGTCGTTTATCTCCTAGAATTTAAAAAATAGCAAATGATAAAGTCTTAAAATAACACAAGCCCAGCAAAGAATGATGGCCCAGAAATGATTAATACAGGAAACTCTTCCAAAGAATTAGTAAAAAAGAACACTCCTTTCTTTCCCCCACGGGTGAACTTTTGCCTTCTTTTTGAAGTTGACTATTGGAAAAGCTAAAGGTGCTTAGACAGACAGAATGAGAAATAGTTAATCCCCTGACAGGTAGGCTTTGATAACAGTTGTGAAATTTAACACATTTTTCTTTCCACTTATACTTGGCAAAAGGGCTAGTGAAATTTGAAATTTGACCTCAAATTAATTTCATCATGGGTCATCACTGTGTCTTTACACCTGGAACATGTTGTACATTTCTTTTTCTCTGCCTATCAAAAGAGACAGAGGAGGCAAGAAAAGGGTAGGGGAAACCAATTTATCTGAATTAAGGAATGAAAAGACTTCCCAGTGAGGACAGTCTAAATTTTAGGACTTTAATTTGGAAAGATACAGGAGGATATGGTCAAAGTGCAAAATTCTGACTATATAGATCTCCTAATTGGGGGACCCCTCAAAGCTTGAAAGAAGTAGATTTTGTATAAGGAAAAAAGAATTGTGAATTCTAGAGTCATAATAGAAGTTAAAGGTGTTTGTTGGTCCTACCTCCTCTGTTAATTTCCTGTGTTATTGTGAGTCTTAGTATTTATGATTCATTATAATGTTTCAGATATTTTTATATTACCTATTTAATTATTTTCTTACTATTTCTTTGATTTATTCATGATGTTCCCTCCAGTCTTAATTTGCATCCCTGACCCTCTTCTAATTGCTTGTCCCAATTTTAAGGAAACAACTTGAAGTTGCTCCATCGATATGGTACCATTGACCCTTAGAAAACTACAGAATAAAGCAATTCTAACTGCTCCAGGTATTGATACTTGTAGCTCTGGGAATAAACAATGCTGCTGTCTTCTGCTGTATTTCCACTCTCTAGCTCACATGGACTCTCTGGCTATGGTTTGAACATCCCAATTAGAAAAGCGAGCTAGCTTACTAATTAAGAGCAAGGGCATTGGTGTCAGAAGATTCATCTTCAGATTTTTGTTTGCCACTTAGGAGCCCTGTGATACTGGACGAATCACTTAACTCCACTGCTTCAGTTTGCTTATAGAGTTGTTGAGAGTAGATGAAATAACGTGAAAAGCACGAGGCCGGGCTCCTATTAAGCATGCAAGTGTCGTTTGTTTTGTTTTGTTTTTCTCTCTCAATTGTTGAAAACTCATAGAGGCATTATAGACTTCTAGTAATTCGCAAGAATTTTTTTAAATTTTATTTTAGTTACATTTAGGGCCTGTGTTCATATTTCTGCCATTCTCTTTTTGACATTTAAAGGAAGAGCCTAGACTGGACGTCTTGATCAATAATGCAGGGATCTTTCAGTGCCCGTATATGAAGACCGAAGACGGGTTTGAGATGCAATTTGGAGTGAACCATCTGGGGCACTTCCTACTTACCAGTCTACTCCTTGGACTCCTCAAAAGTTCAGCTCCCAGCAGGATTGTGGTAGTTTCTTCCAAACTTTATAAATATGGAGACATCAACTTTGAAGACTTGAACAGTGAACAAAGCTATAATAAAAGCTTTTGTTATAGTCGGAGCAAACTGGCTAACATTCTTTTTACAAGAGAATTAGCCCGTCGCTTAGAAGGCACAAATGTTACTGTCAATGTATTACACCCTGGTATTGTGCGGACTAATCTTGGGAGGCACATACACATCCCACTGTTGGTCAAACCACTTTTCAATTTGGTGTCATGGGCTTTTTTCAAAACTCCAGCAGAAGGTGCCCAGACTTCAATTTATTTAGCTTCTTCACCGGAAGTAGAAGGTGTATCAGGAAAGTACTTTGGGGATTGTAAAGAGGAAGAACTATTGCCCAAAGCTATGGATGAGTCCGTTGCAAGAAAACTCTGGGATATCAGTGAAGTAATGGTTGGCATATTAAAATAGAAACAGGGAGTGTAAGAGAGCTATTTATAAAACTGGATGTCAGTTATATCTGTGATCAGGAGTAGTGTGGCTTGAGCACTTGCTACTTGAAAACAATTTTGATTTTACAATACTACTGCTTAGAGGTACATATAGATATTTTCAAGTTACTAAAAAGTTATTTTTTGGAGAACATAATTTTAAAAAAGATGTTTTAAATGTATAAAATAAACGTAATGCTGAAATAAGTATAATGAACAATACAATTATATTTTAAAAATTATAATTGAACAAGCATGGGTTACAAATATTAAAGAATTCAGTGACTTAAAATAGACACCTTGAGAAGTTTTTCAAATATCTTTAAGTTTCATGGCCAAAGTGTTAAATATTATTACAGTGCTGGGTTTTGTGTGGAAATGATATGACCTGTGTGTGTGCACAATTCTTACTTGAAATAAATTTACTGATGCAAATTCTTAGTTGTGTATTTCTTTAGAAGTTTTACTGAAATTAGTCCTTTATTATCTTATTGGCTTCTACTGGTCTTGGTATGCCCAATGTCTTTTCTTCACACACGTCTTGCATGCTACTTTAAGAGGTAATATTTCTAAAACCCAGATCTGTGTCATGGTGTCCCGCTTAAAAACCTGTGGTGGTTTTCAATTGTCCCTAACAATGGGTTTCCAGCCTTTTTTTTTTCTTTAAAGCTGCAGAATTCCTTCTTCATAAGAATAAGAAGTCTTACTCATATGTAGAAGCTGGATGGGTAAAACTGGTCATAGCAATGCTGCAGGGGTGGGGTGCCGGAAGGCTATTCCTGAAGGGACTTTGTCAAATATGGCTGTTTATAAACCATTTCTATTTAAAGTTTAAACTCTTTAATATACATTTGAGACTCCTCAGCTGGCCATAGGCTTACCTTGTACTCTTAAAGTCAGTGCTGTCTAATCGAACTTTCTGCAGTGATGGAAATAATTCTGTCTGCATTGTCCAATATGGTAGACTCTAGACACATGTGGTTATTGAGTACTTGAAATATGAGAACAGAATTTCTAATCTTATCTAATGTTAAATTTAAATAGGCACATGTGCCTTGTGACTAATGTCTTGGATGGCACATCTCTAGTCATTCCATTGTGTAACCCAGTCCTCAAATACAGACCAGTCACCCACCCACTTGCCGCTTGGCCTTTCCTGATACTGTTCTTTCAATCTGCAACGCCCTTCTCCCTTTCGCTGGGAATACTACTTACCCTTTAACATTCCCTTCTAATATGTCCCTTTCTCCAATCCCTGTAGGCAGAGCTAATTCTCTTTCTACTTTGTTTTCACTGATCTTGGCAGCTTTACCAGGAATTTAGTGCACTATTTGTTCACAAGTCCAGTTAGACAATTGGAATAGGAATTCTCCAAGGAAAGACTTTATTCTTGTTTTATATTGAATAATTGATGTTTGAATAATAAGTAATGAATCAATAATGTTCATAAAGATAATTGAGTCTAAATAGGAATATGGTAGGCATCTGTTATAGCATCAAAAATAATTACTTAATAATTTTAATTATTTGTCTTAACCATCTCTTAGTTTTGGAAAAAGGAATTATGACAGTAAAGGATAGACTGAACTACACTGAATTTAATGACCATTTTGGTCAGGGATCATTCTTGATTGGTTATTATTTTTAAGACTATTTATAATATCTGGTTACCAGTATCAGTTCTTTTTGAGAATGGCAGGATCTTGGCAAATCGTACAGAGGGTCTGTTTTCTGTTAGAGCATTGGGTTGTGAATATGAGGAACACTGAGAGTTTGTATCATCACAGGTGTGTCTTTGCAGGTGTAGTGGGTATAGCCGCATCATATTCTTCGAAACGTATTTTCAAAAAATAATCCTACAAAGGGACCTGCTGAACTTAGAAATATGGGCAGGAAATACACCAGAATGCAACTTGGAAAAATGGAAGCTAATAAATCTGTCCTACACCTCGACTTCATTAAAAAAGGACCCTTTTTTTCATTTAATACCATCTTTTCTGGCTGCATTTTGATACCTGATGCTTTTCAGGGGATTTGGGCCTTTTCTTAGAGTTGAGCCTTTCAGAGTTCTTGTTTGTGGCGCCATAATAAAATAGGATATATTAATTTATCACGATGGAAAACTAGAAACTCATCTGGAAACACCAACTATTAAGGTAAAATGAGCTGCCATTTGGAAGATGTCCTTCCCACCTGGTGTTTGATGGAATCGAGGACTAATAGCTCTAGTATGACTAGTTAGATTTTGAAGATTATTTAAACCCTTTGCTCCTCTCTTTCTCCTTTCTGCTGACTTACTTTTAATCAGTTCACTGGGCAAAGAAATAGATAAAAGGCAATTCCGTTACTTTGATATTTACTCTGACCCTTAGCAAAATATAGTTAGAAGTGTGTAATGTGCCAGATAATGGACGAGTTAAACCCATTTTCATGTTGTTTATTGACTTCATCTTTTGAAACACTGACTTCTATTTCAAGCAACTTGTTCTGAAAAGGGATGAGCTTGCTGGGCCTTCTGCCTCAACTTTACTCAAAATAAATATTTTATATAGTGAGGTTCTAAATAGCATTTAATTGGGAAAGGGGTTTCGCTGCTTAAACACACCACCACAGTGAGTTTGACTAACAGCTCCACCAATTTCTCCCTGTGACGTTGGGAAGTTACTTAACCTCTCTGAGCTTCTGTTTTCCAGGCTCTATCATTGAGATAATGAAGGCCCACTTGAAAGGATTCTCAGTGAATAAATTCTCAGAGTATGGAAAGCATTTAGCCAAGTGTCTGACACATATGGGCCATCTCCCTTTCCTCAGTGCACCTAATCATCACTATTAATAATAATAGTAATTAGTAATGTTTAGATAGTACATATGATGGAAACAAAACTAAACCAAGCGTCAGCAAACTTTTTATAAAAGTCCAGATTGAAAATATTTAAAGTTATTAGGCCATATACAGTATGTGTTATATATATATATTTTTTCTTTTACAATCCTTTAAAAATGTAAAACCACTTTTAGCTCATGCAGGCCATATTATTGTACTTATGCAATAGCCCAATGTACTCACCTATTAGTTGTCTTTAAGACACTGTGCGTGGCAGCAGTTCTCATGTATACTGTAACTCCTATTTCTTGATAAGGCTCCTGTTGCTTCTCCACATTATTTCTAATCTTGTGTGACTATTTGCTTGCAGACCCAGGAAGTCTAGAGAGTATATTTTTAAAATCTCTCTCCATCTATAGATTCTGGTGAGAGGAACAGCGGCTATCTGCCTTCAACTCCCTCCCCTCACAAACCTGCTGGGCCTGGCTAGAGATCTGAGAGAAGCTATATTTGAATATTTCATTGATTCCAAATGTCCTAAGGAACACTGAAGAGAGAACATGTTACCAATCACCCTTCAGGAGCTTGGCCCCCACAGACAGCTTCAGATGTTTCACAAGCTTTCTCTGGACAATGGGGAGTTAAATTAGTTGCAAGTTAACATGGAGGAAGGTAGTCTATTCCTAGAGGAAAGTTAGATGGAGTGCTCAGATTTATGCAGCATGCAAGGAAGAGTTTTTGCTAAGTTAGACGTTTAATCAAAGTACAGTAGAATCACTCTTAACCAACCATCACCTAACAGGCTTGCTGTAATAACTGATTCTCCATTCTTTTTGTAAAGCATACTGATTGATGCCCATAACATGCAAATCCTCTAGGCTGGCAGGCTCCCCTCTAGCACACCCCTGGCACTTCTGCTCCCACGTGTTCTATTATATACTTAGGGAGAGTGAGTCATGTACCATTCATTTATCATTTAACAAATATTTTTTGAACACCTATTAAGTACCAGGCATTATTCTAGGCTCTGGGGACATAAGAGGCAACAAAGAAAACCCAACCAGACCCATGTGCATATGTTAGCTGCACTTGTTATTAATCATAATAGAAATTATTAACTATAATGCAAACCAATGAAATATGAGTACAAAGAAAAAGAATTTCTATGAAAAGTAAGCTGAGTGCTTCATAAAAACTAAATGAAGGCAAAACACTAGGAACTTACTGTTGAGTAAAGTTTTGAAACAACTGTCAAATACTAAAAATAGATGTTATAAAAATCTAAAATTTAGTGCTTTCCAAGTGACTATAAACTTTGACTCCACTTGAAAGGCACAAAAGCTGAAAATCATAAACTATACTATTTAAGTGAATATAATGTAAGAAGATATAATTCCAAGTGAACTCATTCTCAGAAAGACAACAAAGACAAGCCCTTAGCCATATATCAGAGGATAGGCAAATGAATGAACATGTTACATGTTTTAAGTTCAAATAATAATTTTATGGTGCATATGATTCATCTTTATGATTTCCTTTTTTAATCAACTTTTTCATGTCACCAACTGATTCCAAAGAAGAGGGCTTCTATTGTAGAAAATAGAGCTATCGCCTATATATCATAAAGTTTCAGTTTGGAAGAATTGACCATAAATGTGTTCTGGGTACTGAATCATATTTCCCCAAAAACTTCTTATCTAAATTTGGGGTATGTTTTATTCTTTAAAATGTCCCAATATACTTGATTATTTAATATATTTGGTCCTGAGTGTTTTTGCGCCTAAGATTTATTTTCATCATCAACCCTGTGTTTGCTTCTCTCCCTCACTGAAAGCTCCTACTAATTGTGTTAAATAGGTAAGTTTCTGCATATTTAGTAGAGTTACTTTTCAGTATGTCATCTTATCTTTAGAAGTTGCCATGTTACATATGATGTATTACAGCCCGGTCGGTCCTAAGTTGCAGGTTTTAAAGTCTATTAAAGAAAGAAGTTCCTAACTTCCTTTATAAATTCTGAGTTAAGAAAATACTTCTACCTTTCTTTCCTTTTTTTCTTTTTGTATACCCTGTAGATCTAGATGGTTATCCGGTTATCAGCAGAATGGTTCTAAATCCTAATGGCATCTTTTTGCTACTATGAAAGCAGTAAGGTGAATGAGTAAATAGAAGTTGAAGTCGTAAATATATTCAAAAGATTTTTATCTGTGCAGACCTACATACAGTGTTGGCATTTTAGGTATATCTTGAAGTTGTACACATGGCTTGAGGAAATGCTGAGCATGGAGAAATATATAATCATTATTAGTTTGTGAAAAAAGCAAAACAAGTTTCTGCCACCAACCCATGAAAGCACAGGAAATGGCTTCATGTAGTAGGTGTTGGAGTCTAAGCATTCTGTTGACAGAAGCGGGTTCTACCCAGGGGTTTTGTGTTAATGTAATCAAACACTTCAGAGCCGCAGCCTAGCAAGCTCAAGTCCACCCACCTCAGAGTTTATCTTTAGCTCATCTGGAAGAGTTTATTTTAAACATTGAACATTGTTTGCTGCTGTTGAAATGAAAGTGAGAGAGTTACAAGCTTTCTTCCAATGCCATCTGGCAGATTTACTGATGGATCGGGCTCTTTAATCCGTGTAGCCCCGTGTGTGGGAGCTATTGTCTTTGTGTTGGTCATGCAGCTGGCTTGGCTGAACTTTAGAAAGCTCACACAAAGCTATCAAGAGCCATCCTATAGATAAATGAAGTTTGGGGTGTTGCAAAAGTCACTGAAGCCTTTTGGAGGAGGATGGAGAAGGCTTGCATGTATATTTTTCATTTTTCTCTGAACGCACCTTTTTTTACTCTATAGTTCTTTGTGAACTGGAAAAGAGGATAACTATATTTGAATATTTTGAAAGAAATAATTGAAGTGACTATACTTTAATTAGAACAGTTTGCAGTTGAGTAGAGAGGACAGCAACAGCAGATTAGGAGTGTGTATCTCACTCAAGTAAATGTGGGATGTAAGAAGTCAAACAAGTGTGCTCTTCTTCCCAGTGGGGATTTGTCTTCACACTGTGTGTGATATGGGGACATTCATTAGTTGTAGCCTCTTTGGGTATGGATCTGACACAGTACATTACACTAAGTATAACTTACAACTAACTCAGTGCACAATTTTGATCATATCCACAAATACATATACACGCGTTAAGAGATTACATGCAAACAGTGGGCTATGTGCAAGATAGGATACATTCAATAAAACTTATAAGTTTATAGAAACATAAGACAAATAGAACCTGAAATATCTTGGATATGTTCAATTGGCATTCTTTCCTATCTGTATCTAGAGCACCTTTTTTTATCTTGCATAGGCTGGAGAACTTAAAAAGAAAAACAAAAACAAAACTACGTTGTGCACATTCTGGATGAAAACCAACTTCCAACAAATAGATGCCCCTAGAGTGAGATTTTGAAAGGAGAATTAAACAGGAGGCCTTCTTCCTACTCTTTTTGGCTACTTTCTGCTGGCAAGAAGGGTTGTGGATACAGAGTTATTTCTGTTTGTTTAGTTTTGTTTTCTTTCATTTTTTAATAACAAGGGGCAATTGTGGTGGGCCCCACAATTCTGTGTCCACTCACTTCCTGATGGGTGTTGAGAGGAGGTTGCAGTGGGGGTGGCATCCTGATTCCAGTTTCCTGATTCCCGAATCGTAGCTATGGTGCTGTGTATTGTGACTAGCATTTCCACTGGCACCCTCCAGGTCCCCACCTTCCTGATCAAGACAGAAGTAGTGGCGCCCCTTGCAGGCAGTTCTGTAGTATTTTGGGAGTCATTTCTATTACCCTACTCTACCCCACTCTTCCAGCTCTTCCCATTATTTTGTAGGCATCTACTTTACTGTATTATATCCCTTCCTTCTTAAGATATCTGGAACGGATTCTGTTTCCTATAAAGAGAGTAGACTACCAGGATTACTGACCAGAGAGAAGAAACATAAATTTTAAATAAAAACCACCTTGCAAATGAGCAAGTGAAGGCATATGTAGAAGGCACAAAGAAATTGAGTATTACAGCTTGAAAGGGAGGGGTCCGATGAAAGAGGCAGCCAACATAGCATTTCTTTGGTGGAATCGCAATAGCACAATGCTCAGCCCTTCAGTTCGCAGCCTCAGATATTTGAATTGTCAAAATGTTGGTTGATGACGAGAAACCACCGAAGGAACTGAAAACCGCTTTCCTTTGGGTAGCACGTTGTATCCCAAAGAGGTAATCCCTCTGGGGAGCCGAATTATAATCAGAAGCTCGATTAGTTATTATAGAATCAGAGGAGAGGAAGTTAATTCTGAGGTTGAATGTTTGGTGACATGAACAGTGATGCCGCATTAGTGTTACCGGCCAGGTCCATTTTTGCCCGCCGCCCAGAAAGCCAAACACTGAGACGGTGAGATTGCAGCAGAGAGAGAGTTTAATCACAAGGCAGCCAAGTGAGGAAATGGGAGAATGAATCTCAAATCCACTTCCATGAAAACAGGGACTCTGGGGTATTTATAGGGTAGTCGGCAAGGTGGTCTGAAATGATTGGAGGTGAGGAGAGATGAGGTAATTGATGATCTGCACAAGCGTAGTCAGGCTTCAGGCCTCTTCTTAGGAGGCATGTCCACAGAATGGTGGGTCCTGAAAAAATAGCTCAAAAATCCATCACCATGGTGACCCAGGCCCCAGGGAGATGTTGCCTACAGGAACCTAGTGGGAGTCAGATAGCATATTGCCCAAACAGCACAATTAACAATGGGTAAGTTTATCAGGTAGATTTAAGTCCTCACCTTCCATTCTGACAAGTTTCTAGGTAAGACCTTCCCCACCCTTCTTCCTGATACAGGGAAGAAGATATCTTTATGAATGGAGATTTCCTTTGCAAATGTAAATGTCTCTTACAAAAGGTAACCAGAACTAAGAATGGGCTTAGCAAGGAAGCCTGATACCGGGAGATGTCTATGGTGATGGCCTGTTCTGTGGGCCTCCCATCCCAAACTCTTTTGGTCAGTTAGTGCGGGTTGGGAGTTAAAGTATCTTTCCAGCAAGCAGGGGCATATTTTGGGGTGGCCAATTCCAATCCCCCCATTACTAGCTGCTTAATCATCAAATGGCTGTTTGCCGGTTTCATTAGGTGGATCCTTACACATGAGATTTGTGCTCTGGATGGATACGGCTCTTGAAGTAGGTCTCATAAGGATGTGTTCTATTGTTGCCAACTAGTCTGCCTTCTGAGTGATGTTTTCTTTTATTAAATGTGTGTTTATCATCTAAATATTGCTGGTCTGGCTCAGGAAACATTTTGCCTCTAGTGTTCCTCAGAGAGAGGTAGAAGGGCCGAGCAAATTAGCCACACTCAAAGACACAGGTTGGGTAGAGGAATATATTATTGATAGTTGGAAAGACTGACAGTTAAGAGAATATCTGAGAATCTTTCCTAACATGAGATTTCTGGTGAATGGATTAATTTATTACAGCTGTTTTCCATTTAGGAAAAATGTAATAAATGCTAGGCTTCCTTCAGCAGGCAATTTTATTAAGATTATAGGATGACTTGTGATGGATAATCCTGCATAAGTGTTTTGGGTAGTGTGAATGGATTAGAAAGACATTCATAATTGAAACCCTGGCTACCCTAGGAATATTTATTTCTATTTATTTGCTGCAAATTGAATCAGAGAAGTAAATGTAAGAGGGGATTCAAAGGCCAGTCGTGAGTTTTCAAGAACCAGACTATAGTGCGTTGAAGGCAGTGAGGTGTTTGAATATTTTCTGCTTCCTGCTAACATCTGGCATGGGGCTGTAATATATCAGTTACTCACAAGGTTGATTATTTAATTAGTTAAATAATGACCTAAAAACTATGGTGTCTATCACTCTATTGATGGCCAAAGTAGATGGAGCTGATTTAACTGGCCCGGCAGATGGTCTCTTCCTACACCCTAGAAAATGAGTTCAACCTTAATACAGAGAAGAGGGCCCTTCTGGCTTGTGAAAGTAATGCTGGATTTTCCTGCACACTCATTCAAAACAGGGCATGGTAAGTATGAAACAGCCTCAAGTAAGCATGCCATTTTGACAACTGTAGTCAATGGTAATTGGGAATTTGTATGAAGGAAGCTAGAATGTCAACAAATGTCACAGGCTAAAAAAATTTTATCTTGCCACAAACTTCTCTAGAAGCTTCTATATAGTTCATATTATTGACTACTGCCTTCCAGTTCTTTCTGCAGATTCCTGTGTATTCTAGTAAGTAGTCTGCCTTCAGTTGACTACAAATGATTTGCTAAAGCCAACACAATTAATTCTGCCATAACCAGTATGTATTTACTCTGGCCCATAATTAATTTTTAAATAAATATACATATGAAAAAAATAAAGAGGGCCTATTTTGTTTTTAAAATAATGCCATATTTTTGAAAATCCCTAAGACTATGAATCATCAATTAACAGGACAAATTAAGAGATGTGGTTAAACTCACTAGAGAAAGTTCTTTCTAGAATAATTATTATTTATGTGAGATATTTTATGTATATTATCTCTAATCCTTGTAACAACACTGCAAGGTATTCTTGTTCCTAATCTACAGGTAAGGTAAGTGAATTTTCAGAAAGACTAAGTGACTTGGCTAAGGCCTGATGAGCCCTGGATTTGAACCAAATTTTTTCAGATTTTAGAGCCTCTGGCTCCTTCCTACCAGTAGACACTTGTTTTAGTGCACTAAAATAATGTACATAGAAAAAGTTAAAATTTTCTCTAAAATAAAAACAATAGTATTTCATTTTCATATCTATAATCATTATTGTTCCCAATCTTTCCCTTTAATATATATTCATTTTCTAGAGTAGATAATATTTTAAATAAGGTTATTTCTGCCTGATAGGTCAAGAATGTTTAAAAATTTTTTTCATTGACTACTATATTTAGTTTCTCTGTCAACACAAGTTAATTGAAAAGGTTTCTGCATAATATCTCCAAGTGTAAATTATTTATCAGGGTGGTTAAATAACCCAGTGCCTAATCCAGAGTTTTGGTTTCCTGCCAGAGGGATATAGATCATCTTTCATGGGTTTGGAGAAATTGCACAAACAATGAAGATGTCTGAGTTAAATCATAATACAATGATCAAAAGAACCATATTACTGTACTTTATAGTAAATGCATCCATTTCTTTTGAAATACAACAGTTTTAATTCTCCAACATCTGCTGAGAATTCAAAGAGATTACACATATCCTAATAGTGAAAACCCACTAATTAAAGTTTCCAATACTTAGAATAGTTTCCCCACTATGCAACTGGTAACGTACTTGACATATCAATATTACTTCATGTAAAATTTTCTGAATAAAGTGAGAGGTGACAAGAAAGACATATTTTGTATTTCTTTTTCAAAAAAATTATTTGAAAGAACTTTGGCTTCTGTAAATGACTGTCTAGTTTACTTAGATCAATCCTATTTAAGGACAACTAACAATTCTGGGTGAAAATAGAAAAAAAACATATTATCTTAAAAACACCAAAGTGCTGACAAGATGGTGAGAAATTCTTAGATCAAAACCAGGTAAACATGAAGGTAAGAATCCTAAAAGTTAAGAGAGAAGGCAAAATTACTTTTTCCCAGAGGACACTTTTTCTCCCTAGAAGAAATAATGACAAATGTGAAGCTTTGTTTTGACTGCCTAGAACCTGAAGGAGGACAGAAGTGAAAGCCTGCACAAAATCTGGGGTTTGATAGATACCCACACAAATTCACAGTAAGCTGGGATTCTGACAGACAACGCATTCAATGTAAGGATGAGCAAGAATTAACATTATATTATACTCCCAATTGTCCCATGACACACGGGAGTTGTCTTAACACTGAGCAGAAGGGGGAACATATAAAATAAGTGAAAACCTGCCCCTGGAAGGCTATAAACTAAGCCCTGGCCCCCATGCAGAAGAGCAAATTGATTTCACCAGAGCGATCCAAGAAAGCTCAAACCACCAATTTGGTCTAAAATTGTCGGGGACTGGGATTACCCTAGATGACCAGCAGAAAAAGAAAAAAATCCTCTTCAGAGGAAGGTACCTTCATAAAAGGGCTTGGACAATTTTTTCAAGGTCAATGAGTAGTGATAAGGTTACAAATACAGGTACCACAAGTGAGAATCAGCAGCACTGATGCAAAACTTTCAGATGTGAGAATTATCAGACATGGGTGATAAGATAACTATGCTTGCTATGTTGAAAGAAATAAAAATGAGCTTGAAAATTTCAGCACAGAGAAAAAACTATATAAGTGACAACTTTTAGAATGATATAGAATTTCTAGAAATGAAAATTACTGTGATAAATGAACAACTCAGATGGTGGATTTAGCTGCAGATTGAACACTGTAGAAGAGAGAAGTAATGAACTAAAGGGACAGATTAGAAAAAATTATCCAGAATGTTGCAAAGAGAGACATAAGGACGGGAATTTTATGAGAGAGATTAAGAAATGTGGTAGATAGAATGAAAATATAGAATACTTTTTTCTTTTTTTTTCACTGAGGAATATTTACCATGAGCCAACATCTGTGCCAATTTTCCTCTATTTTGTGTGTGGGTCACTGCTACAGCATGGCTGCCAACAAGTGGTGTAGGTCCATGCCCAGAAACTGAAACTGGGCAGCCGAAGTGGAGCATGCCAAACTTAACCACTAGGGCATGGGGCTGGCCCCTATAATACATTTTTGTTGGAGTAGTAGAAAGAAAACAAAGAGAGAATAGAGATGGGGCAATATTTGAAGAATTAATGAGACTGAATTTTCCAGAACTGATGAAAAACAATAATCCACAGCTTCATCAAGCCTAATTCTAAATTGTAACATTAAAAAGGCATACATTGAAAACTTATGACCACACAAAAACTGTTCACAGATATTTATAGCAGCTTTATTCATATTCATAAGTGCCAAAACTTCAAAGCAACCAAGATGTGCTTCAGTAGGTAATGGAGAAGTAAACTGTGGTACATCCAAACAATGCAATATTATTCAGCACTAAAAGGAAATGAGTTATCAAGCCGTGAGAAGACAGGGAGGAACCTTAAATGCATATAGCTAAGTGAAAGAGGCCAATCTGAAAAGGCTACATTCAAAAAACATACATATGTGATAGATAACAATGGAACAAATGAAAATAACTCCCAACCTAGAATTCTGTAACCAGTCAAAATATATATCCAGAATTGATGTAAAATAAAAATATTAACAAACATACCAAAATGGAGAGAACTGGCCACAGCTGAACCACATCAAAGGACATTCTAAATGATTTACTTCAGGTGTAAAGAAAGTAATTCCAGATGGAAGTCCTGAGATACAGAAAATAATAAAGACCAAAGAAGATATTGAGTAAGTATAAAGCTAACAATTATATTATAAAATAAGAATTATGTAAACATTTATTATATAAAAATAGTAATGTACATAAAATAATAATGTAAAATGATAGACTTAAGGTACCTGATGATATTTAGACAGAAATCAGGAAAGAGTAAGTTGACTTATGGTGTTCTAAAGGTTTTCCATTATCCAGAAGCAAGATAAAAGTTGAGACTGGTTTTCAAATTTGTTAGTCAAGGACGCATGATGCAATATATAGTAGCCACTGAAATAATTTTTAAAAGCTATAATCTACAAACTAATACAGAAAAAAAATACAAAATAATAAAAATAATCTTTCTGAAAGAAAATAAGAAAACAGTAGAAAATGTGGGACAAATATAGGACAGAGTAATATGGTAGATTTAACCCAAAATGTATAGTTAAAATAAATGTAAGTGATTAAATACTGCTGTAAAAAAAGACAGAGATTTTTAGGCTGTTTTTCAAAAACCCAGTTCTATGCTGTTTCAAGAGATACATCTTAAATGTAAGCATGAAGATATTGAAACCAAAAGAAAGGAAAAAGATGCATCAGGAAAAGAGTCACCAAATGCAAACTGGCATAACTCTATTAAGACAAACTAAAACTTAAACCAAAAAGCATTATTATAGATAAAGAAGGTCAATTCATGATGATAAAAGTTTTAATTCACCAGGAAGATATAATAGGTGTTTTTTTAAAAATTGCATAAACCTAATCACAAAAATTTAAAATCATAAAGCCTCAAAATGTACAAAGCAAAAAGCATATCTATTTTTAAACACATATCTTTCAGTAATTGATTGACAAAGCTGATGAAATGTCAGTGCGCCTATAGAAGATTTGAATGACAATTTGATTAACAAAGTTGATTTGATGGACAGATGTAGAACACTGTACTCAGCAACTAAGGAATACATCACCTTTCAAACACATGCAGAAGAATTTCAAAAAGTGATTTTATATTGGGGTATAAAGCAAGTTTCAACGTTTATCATGAATTTGACATTACATAGAATGTATTCCCTAATCATGATGCGGTTAAGATAAACATCAGTAACTGAATGATAGAAACTCTCACAGGTTTGAAAATTAAGAAATACACTTCTAAATTATCAATGGGTCAAATAAGAAATCAAAATGAAAATTTTAAAATATTTTGAAAAACTGATATAATGAAATGATACCCTTGAATGAATGTATTAGAAGTAGAGAATAACTGGAAATCGATCAGCTATGCATTCATTTCCAGAAGTTAAAGAAAGCACAGGAAAAATTAACTCAAATAAAGTAAAAAAAATAAATAAGAAGAAATTTAAAAGATAAGAGGAGATATTAATGAAATTGGAAAGCAAACATATAATAGAGAGGATCGACAATGTTGATTCCTTGGAAAGGTTTATAAAATTGGCCGACCTCTTGTACAGAAAGCACAAAAAAACAAATAATATCACTCACTGCCCTTCCAGCCCTCACTGGCAGTCTTTCTAAGGCTTTTCCCGCTTTCACTAATGATCTCCTTGAGACCCTTTCAGCTTCTGCCCGCTCTCTAGTCCCAAAACCATTGTCACTTTTTTTTTTTTTGCATCATTCTACTTCCAGGTACTGAAGTTTATTCCACTTCTCTATTGCTGTGAAACAAACCACTCCAGAACTTAGTTGCTTAAAATAACACAACCATGTATTTTGCTCATGACACTGCACTTTGGGGCTGGGCTCTGCATGGATCCATCATCGCTTTTTCTCTTGGCATAGCTGAGAACTAAGCTGGTTTCAGGGATGTGCAACCAGTATCGTTGCAGAGGCTCTCATGTTCATAAGAGGGCCCCAGGCTTGGATTTTAAGTCTCTGGAGTCTCTGTCTTCAAATTCTTAATAACTTTATCTTTGAATTTGTGTTTTGTAAGTGAAGTCTAATGGGACAATAGAGCATACAGTGAATGCTTGGAGCCTAAGGTCACATGTAGACTAGGCTTCTGCCCCCTCCCAGCCTCCCAAGGAGGGTTCCTAGCTGCCTGGTGCCTTCCTCCATCAGGTACCTGCCTCAATCATCTCTATTCTTGAGGAAGGTCCAGGTACCTTTGAGGGTCTGTGCTCACTTGGCATGTATCCCTGGGCTGAAGGGAGCACCACATTAAATAGCAAACAAAAAAACCCACCATGGCCGATCAATCAAGAGGCTGTGGAAGAAAGAAAATGGTTTTTCTCCTACTTTAAGAACACAAGTCTCTGAATTTTCAGTTTTCACTCGGCCCCCAAAATTATGTAGGCAGCCCTGACTGGGCAGCTTGCCTGGACTGGAAGATCTAACTCCAAGATGGCTCATTCACATGGCTGGATGGTTGGGACTAGCTGTCAGCTGGGTGCCCAGCCAGGACTCTTGGGTGGAGGCCTTGGTTCCTCTCCTTGTGATGGCTTGGACTTCTTATAACGTGGCATCTAGATTTCAAGTGGCAGCTGCCAGTTTCCTAAAGCCTGGGCCTGGAAATCTGCATGGCATCACTTTTGCCAGATTCTACTAGTTTTACTAGTCATAGAGCCATTCAGATTCTAAGGGAGTGAGCATGAACCCCCACCTGTCTGTGGGAGGAATTTCAGATCATTTGTAATCATCTGAAATCTGCTACACATATATGGGTAGTAAAACAGTACGGCAAACTAAGGAAATGAGCATCACAGATGGCAGGATGGTGAATAACTTTAGGAGGGAGAGAGAAGGTGGTGATCAGGAAAGGGTTTCTGGGGTGGTGGGAATGTTCTGTCTCTTGAGTGGTTGGTTAAAGGTACTTTAAACTATTTGCATATGTGCTATGCTTTTTTTTTTTTTTTTTTTGGTGTGTACATCATTTTTAAAGTAAAAAAGTATAAAAGAAAATTAATTGAATTTAGACCCAAAGTTAGTTTTCAGATGCCTCCAGTGTAGCTTTAAGATTACTAAAACAATCACATTTGTATCCTATAAATGCATCTTTTTCCTAAAGTAATTGCAAACGAAATAAAAACTTATTATTTAGACTTAATTAATTGAGAATTGGTGACAGCATGTTTGGAGATGAAATGAGTTTACACTCTCTGAAAACAAAACGTATTAAGCAAATGGAAGGGCAATGCGTTGTTTCACCTGGTCAAGAGAAACAGTTTTCAACGATATAAGTAACTGACATATCTAAAGATCATTATGTTTCATTTAAAATTCGTCTTCTAAGGACATGTATATATTTGAAACAGATTTCTGATTTATAAATAATGATCCGTATTGGCCCTTCTGACCAATCTGAATTATTTTGTCTATGATAATCTACTACCCTGCATACAGTTGCCAAAATTATATTATTCTGAAAATTATAAAGGTTTGTTTTTTGGAGTCACGTCAGAATGAGTATAGGATCACAAATATTATAGACTCTGTCTCTAAAAGTTATAATTCATCTATGTTAACATTTGGCTACTCCACACACCATTTTGCGGTCTTTTGCACATCACAGGGAAGTTTCCCTGGGAAGCAGATTCCAATAGAGACATGCATGCAAGTGGCTTATTGGAGAGTGCTTATTCCATGTAAAGAAATAGGGAAAGCAGAGTTGAGTAGTGGCAGAAATTGAACTGAAATGCAGTTACAACAAAGGTTTCAGCTGATCCCACAAAGAGCTGTAAAGCTGGGATAGTCCTTCAAGGATATTTCCAGTTGAGGCAAGGGGGCTGGAACTTCGTACTTCTGTATCAACCTATCCCTCTATGGGGGTTGCCCACTGAGAGGGTGCATAACTTTGATGGGACAGCTGCCATTAACCAAGGGAGGTTCCCTGGAAGAGAACACAGATGACAGCTGGGGAGTGTTTTGGTCCCTGGAGGGGGATCTGGGTGGTGAGGTGGACCATAGCTTCTTGTACATCCTATCTCTTACAACATTCAACTTCTTTTTCTTATTGTAAGAAATTCATTTCATATGAGAACAGCTCTTCCAGGATTCTGGTTGGTTTCTATTCCTGGGAATATTAGTGGAACATAACAATCTCTGCCACTACAGCAGGTCTCCAGGAAGCAACTGATTGTCAACAACATCTTCTTTTTTCTATCAATTTTAGATACCCCTCACCCTCAGATTGTACCTCTGTTTGTCTAGGTAGCTTCATTTGTGAGGTGACCGAAATCCTTATTCCTGAAAGATCTGAATTCCTTGTCACTATTTTCCCCTCAAGCCGTGGCTGCTGCACTTGTCTATTTGCCATCGATATTAGGCAGGAAAGTGCCGAGGGATTTCCCAAAGAACATCTGAGTACCAAACATAGTCTTCCCTACCATATTGTGTGACCACATTCCTGCCTCTTCCTATGTTGGGGCCAATTACCCCTGATGGATGATGACTCTTTCTTGCCTACAGTCATTTTGGAGTCCAAAGTGACTGAATGACAGCCCTGAATTTAGTTGAATTCTTGCTTGCCCTCTGGTGGAAATGATCCTCCTTTAGGAACAAGAACCTCTAGATTTGTATGGAGTAAAACTGTGATGACAAGAGAAGCACAAATTCCCCAGGGGAGTCAATAAAAGTCATGGTAAGAGATATCATTTCTGTTTCCAACTCTTGGTTCCCAGACCCATGAATTCAACTTGTCTGGGACATGGCACTATATAATTGCTGTTGATTTAGTGTGGATATTACATCATTTCCAAGATGGTGCCTCAGCTATACCTTAAGCTGTTCCACTTTTCAGGCCAACATCTTATGGCTATGGTATGTAACAGGACAAGTGGATCCCATGGTCATACCTATTGCAGTACTTCTTTTGCCATAAGTGGGTTTCACGGTCTGAGTTGATGTTATGCAACATCTCACGTAAGGGAATCAAACATTCTGTAAGCCCATGGATAATGTAGCTGGCTGAATCCTATGGTCAAGAAAGACAACCCCAACTTGGAATATGTGTAAATTCTAATCAAGGGGAATCACTCGCCTTTCTAGAGAAGAAGGGGTCCAATCTAATCAACTTGCCATCAAGTGGTTGGCTGATCTTCTCAAGGGATGGTGAGATAGCAGGGTCTCAGCACTGATGTCTGTTGAGGGCAGGTTGGAAATGTAGCGGTGGCAGTAGCTAGTTCAATCTCAATAAGCAGGAGCCTATGCTGCTGAATCCATTCATATTCTCCATCACTGCTATCAGGGCTACTCTAGCCATGCACCCATTGACCAATGGCCAGTGAGAGACTAGCTGACATTAACTCATTATGTCATTCTATCTACTTGAGTGCTTAGTCCATCTCTCATGGTGATGCTCTCTGGTGGGCATTAAAATATAATTCAAAGATCTTTACACTTGTGCCCAATTTCTTGGATCTGACTACATGCTTATTTCCCACTTTTTTGTCCCTAATACTCTGATCTTTCTCTTTCCAGGTCCCTGACCTAAAAGCCAAGTCATTTGTTACTGTTCACGAATCCATACATATTCTTGTCTTGGCACTTTTATTTCTACACAAAGCAGATATCAGTGGTATTGCTATAGAGCCAGAGATTTCAAGGGAATCTGGAGGTTTAATGAGTTCATTGACTCAGATGTCCCCATTCTGTGTCTCAAGAAACCACTTCTTCTGATCCGAGTCCCTGACCTTCGCATAGCTGACCTGCCAGGGCTGTGCATTCAGACTTCTCTGGGCTCTTCTACCCAGTCTCAGTCTCATTTCCCTGTCTGCCCCACCCCACTCCTCGACCCTGCTGCAAGACAGTAAGTTTCTTAGCCTCCCAGCCCGCCTTATTTGAAAATATTATAAGGTCTCTCGGAAATGCTCTTCCCATCAGCTTATTTTAGCATTGTCTACTAATAAAGAGGAAAATAGTATATTTTGAGCAGTTTCTATGTATCGGGTGCAAACCTAGGCAGCTTATCTGTGAGATAGGAATCAGTGGACATTTGGTTGAATAAACTGCTGTATAGAAGTGCAGCCACTTGCCCAGCACCACACTGTTAGTAATGGGGGAAGCTTAGGTGCCAATTCATGCCTGGATGCCAACCCAGAAATTCTGATTAAATTGGTCTTGGGTGCGGCCCAGACACTGGCATTTTCTAAAAGAACTGTAAGTGTTTTGACTACTTAGCCAGGATTGAGAACCACTGAGTTACAGAATTGACCCAGAATGACAGAGAAGAGGGAGCTCTTGTGCAGAAAGTAGGCCATCTTTATCCTGCATCTAAGTTGGTTCTCCGAGAAGCATGGCATCTGGGAACAGGACTTCTGCTTCCTCTGCGTGCTTTCTTGTTTTCTTCTCTCACCCTGGCATCACCCTCTGATGTCCATTCCTAATATTCCCTTAAATTCAGATGGTGCCTTCGCCAAAACATTTTAGATACATTATGAGTGGTTTTCAGATTTTTATGTCTATATTCTACATCGACACCCTTACAACACATCTGTATGCTGAATTTAGACTTTCACCATCACTAACAGAAAAACATTTGAGCTATCCCTTGGACATTGCTGCTAGCCAACTGTTCTGTTTGGCAGGGGCATCGTGTATGTTCTGCAGTGTTTAGGAACTTATTCTGATATTGACTGCATTTGATCAATATTTAAAAAAATAAGTTGAAACTTAAAACAAGGAAAGTCATAAATCAACACAAAATTCATAATCCATCACATTTGAGATTTACATGCCAAGTAATGGATACTCAATTTTTTGTCGTCGTTGTATGAATGAATGAAATGCATGTACTGAACTGAAAGCAAACAATCTATTGCTTCAATCATGTGTTCACTGGGCTCAAGCTCATATCTCTCTGTTCAGTTGTAAGGTAAAATATATATATACATATATATGTGTGTATATTAAACAAAATGCTAAAAATAGTATTTCTAAGATTGGACCAAAACAGTAAGGTCCAATTAGGGATTTTGTAGTTTTGAATTATTTAGGACCAAACTTTCCTTGTATTTATATTGCCTGTTCAACTTAAATATATCTGACTTTCACACACATCTAAGAAGTATATCAGGCATGAAAATAGGCATCTGATTTTGCCTTTTGATCTTCACGGTACTTTGTGAGGTAGGTATGATCAGCCCCCTTCTACAGATGAGGAAACAGGCTCAGAGTTGTGAAGTGGCAACTATTTCATGGTACAGCAGGCAGGCAGTCTCAGGCTTCAGTTACTTGTCATCCTTCAACCCCACAAGCGTTTAGGCCTTTCCCTCAGCAGACTGCCATGAATCTCTGTGAATCTGATCCAATAAATCCTAAAGTGAGACCCACCTCCTTCCCAGATATTTTTATTTTTTTAAAGGCTCTCAGAGACCCAACTGAATGATTATCTACCGGTAGAACTTCAAAAACCATAAATTAAACTATGAAGGTGGGTGGCTACTCCTAAATCCCACCTTTCCATACATTAATCCCAGTTACCAGGGAAAAAATCTTGTTTGGGAGAAAAGACTCCGGCCCCTTCTGAATAGTGGGAAACTTTTTCAACGATCACCATCATCTTAAAGGGCTTCCAGAACTGCATAATACCCCCAGAATTAAATAAATTACATGTGTGGTTATGAGAAAGTTAAGCACTTATTTATCCCCATCATTAGTCATCGGAATTCTTGTAGGGAGGAACAGCCCAGCCCCACAGGTCAGCCACTTCATGTTTCCTTAACACTTCCACTGTTTTTTAAACACCCGCTTCTTGATTTATGACTGTACTGTGGCCTCAGCCTGGGCCGAATAATGCAGCACATACCACCCCCGATCAGAGTGACATACACATTCCCTCGCACCAATTTAAATCATGCCATATGTGGGCTCTCGCCTTTTATTCTGCTATCTGGAAGTTCATGAGAACAGGTGACCTGTGTTGCAACCCAAGCACCTTCACCTCCACATGAAGGCTTTCAACAAATGATTCTTACCTCTCAGCTAACTCCAGCCACTCCGTATTCTGGAAGGTTTTTTTGGCTGCTCCTTATTTTCCTCCAGTTGGGCCACTTACTTTTACTGGGAATGCTTCACCTTGTTTTCACCCTGCCTGGGCAAGGAATTGTTTTTCACTTCCTTCATAAAATCAATACCCATGTGATGAGCCCCAGATCACATGCCACCTCTACAGGAAGCCTTTCCCACCCCACCCCATTCGAGCCCATGACACAGTAGTGTAAGTCATGTCTATTTCTAGGTCAGATCCATGTGCCTCTCTATGCCTTGCACATATTAGGCATCCAGAAAAATTCTACTGTTTTTGAGTATCTATTATATTTAGTACTGTGCTGGGTGCTGGCAATACATTGATCGATTTTCTTCCCAGCAAGGTACTCACAGTCTAGCAGGTGTAGGTAAATAGATGCATACAAAATAGCTATAATACAAAGTGACTGTTCTACGATAAAGAGCTTAAAGGACAACTAACGGTGGTAGGTGGGAAAGCTTTGGATAGACGCGTGGTTTTGAGTTGGCCTGGGAAGCATGGGTTCCCTGGGGAAGAAGGGAGAGAAGAGTACTAAGGAGTGGGGGAAGCGTGGGCTGAGGCACAGGGACTTGACCCTGCTGTGGCAGGAGAGAGGAGACTAAAGAGGATGCTGTTTGCCTGAGCGGACTCTCAGCCGGTCCTCACTAACAGAAAGAGCACAAGGCCTGCTGTTTCTTGAGGCCCTTGGCTCTGCTCTGCCTGCCTCTGCTTGGCTGCATCCTCAAGCAAGCTACCTTCACATGTTTGCTGCTGACAACGTCCAGTCCACATGGCCCTGCCAGCCTGGGCTCCTCCAAGCCACCCCCAACCCAGACCACATTGATCTAATCTCACGGATTGATCCTGCTTGAAACACATGTCCACCACCATAGCCAGGAAAGTGATATTCCCCAATGGCCAGGTTAGCTTGGATGACAATACCAACCCTGTGGTCAGTGCCATCTGAACCACATGGAATGGCTTTAAAATAGGAGGGAGGAGCTGTGTTATTAGACTTAGTAGAAGAAATACCAGCTAGGTAAAAGCAGCAGGTGCTCATTGCTGTACTATTGTTGTTCCTATTTACAGAAGGGAAAACAGATTCAGAGAGGTTAAGTGGCTTGCAAGCATTATTTATTCATTCATTCATTCAATCATAATATCTCGCACATTTACTATCTGTTAAGCACTGTGTGAGGTCCTTGGAATCAATTAATGAACAAAACAACGATTCCACCCTAATGAAGCTTGGATTCTAGTGGAGAAGACATCAATAAAGAATAAAATTAATAAATAAATTATACTAAGAAGATGATGAGGAAAAGAATTGGGGAGGGTCATGGGGGGGCCTGCAGAGATGGTGATAATTTTAAATAAAGGTCACAAGGTAAATCTCATTAAGAAGGTGACATTTAGGCAAAGATGTGGAGGGAGGTGAAGGAGTTGGTCAGGCCAAAGGAAGAGCATTCAAGGGTCATAAAGAGGGAGCTGTGCCTGGCATTGTTTGAGGGATAGCAGCCAAGAGGACAGTGTGGCTGGAGAAAAGTGGACAAGGGGTAGGGATGAGCAAAGCCATGAGAGGATAACAGAGGTCACATTAGGTGTAGCCTTGGGGCACTTCTAAGGACTCAGGTTCCTATTAAGGGAAGTGGGGAGCTATTGCAGGATTTTGAGCTGACCAGTGGAGTGATTTGTATTGTACCGACTGTGGGGTAACAGACTTTTCTCTCTTATCAGTAGGAGAAGAAAGTATGAGAGGAAAGTTTCAATCTGGCCCTGGCTCCCTCTGACCCCAGAGTCGGGGCTCTCAGACGGTGCTGTACATGGAGGGCCTGGAGCCCAGGAACTTGAGGACTTGTATTTAAAGTCTACAGACAGACCATCTGCACTAGCAAGATCCATATCTCAATGGCCCTGCCCTCCCTCATCCTCTGACCAGGGTATTTTATAAGCAGTAGTTCATGCCTGGGGAATGTAGAAAAGGTGCCTTGCCCAGCCCAGTCCAGGGCAGCCCAGCCTAATTGATGTGATAATGAATGGATTTTATGGGCTTTTCTAAGAACTTCATATGCTTTTTCATACAGATGTTTTTCTTACTTTCCTTTATACCCAAATGATGTTTTATAATTTATTTCATTGAAAAGAGTATAATTATGAAGATCCTTAGATAAATCACATATTCAAAAGTTCTCTAACCTTCTGAGTCATTTTGTGAGAAAATGAAGTCTGCTTCTGATTACATTTCTATGTCAAAGTTGGCATAATTATTATTGTCAAAAACTTATATCCTTTCCTCAGTCCCAGGTCTCTATCCTCAGAAGGCTAGATGCTCCCCAAGAACCTGTGCAGAGGGCCTGGGTCTGAGGAGAGGTGAGGCGGCCGGGCGGGAGGTGAGGGGTGAGAACGGGGGTGTCCCTCCTCTCTGAAGACTGGCCGTGAGTGTCACCTCAGTGGAGAGGGCCTGCGTGAAGCATGCTTCTGCCTCTGATGCCTCCTCACCTTTGGATCTGAGAGCTGCACAGTGTGTGGGTAAAAACAAAGGCTCTAGAACCAAAGCCCGAGGCTTCAGTCTCAGCTGTGCTGTCACTAGCCATGTGCCCCAGGCCAAGTCACTTTATCTCTCTAAACTTATCTCATCAGCATGCAAAATGAGTGTAAATGGGATAACATGAGTAAAAATACTCAATGTGAGGCCTGGCACACAGTGAGAACTCCGAATATACACTATCTCAATAATCATTTAGACTCAAAGACCTGAATTCAAGCCCAGCCCTGTCCCTTCTCAGCTTTATGAACCTGGGCAAGTTGTTCCCCTTGCTGAGTCATCTATGGACTGGGGTTAATGATCGCTGACTATCCTCCAGCACTATTTTGGAGATTGTGTGACATCAGAGATGCGCAAGTATCTTTCACATTGTAAAGTGTTGTACAAATATGTGGGATTATTATTGTTACAAAGCAAATAATCTCATGGAGGTTTTGGGCTTTCAGAAGCTCCTGATCTGGGTAAACTGACAAAGGAAAAACATGCTTCTAAGACCTGGCACAGTTAGAGCAGCAGCCAAGATCTGGGCTCTCCAAAGCCCAGGGCCCCCAAGCTAGAAATGATTTCATATGGGGGAGAATGCAGCAGGAACCCTCATCTCAGTTTTATTATTAGATGAGTTCCACATGTCACCTGGGACCTGTAAGCACCACCCTCAAGCACACTCCCTATCTGCTTCTACCACACTACCTACAGTTTAGGACACACTTGCTCATGGCCATGCAGCCCCAGGGGTGAGAATGTGAGGAATCAAACAGCAAATCTGCAAGAGGTAATGGAGAGAAAGTGAACATTGGTACATAAGACACCTCCAGGACAGTCAAGGCTGACCTAGCGTGTGTGGCATCCCCTTTAGGTACCTAGTGTTGCACAAGGGTAGAGGGAAATACAAAGGCATGATCCTAACGGGAATGACTAAGATTTCTGAGTGAAGGTTAACTCAGGCATTCTTCTAAGGGTGTAAATATGTTAATCTTTGCAATATTTCTATGAGATTGGTATGGCTATCTTCACTTTACAGATGAAGAAATGGGCACAGCGAGGTTATGTGGCTTGTCCAAGATCACACGCTAGTAAGGATAGAGCCCACAGACCTGTCAACTTCCAAGCTCTGCAGCACTCCACTGCCCTGGACTCAAGGGGCTTCGAGTTGATCTGGGTGATAAGAGAGGACAGAATATAGTTCTAGAGCGTACCACATGCAGCAGACATTGAAAACAGTGGGGGAAGGTTTTCAGAGGAAGGAGAGCT